>JAQSUU010000390.1:0-4800000 GCA_038087645.1 Saccharum hybrid cultivar R570
ACATCGGAGTTCAACATAACTATTACAACTTAAGTTGAAAAGTAGCAAAAGCAAAGTAATTTGAAACTAACATTACTCTTATTTTAAATACATGCTAGTACCAAGGTCAACTTCCAATAAAAGCATTAGAGACAAGATAACTCAGAAGGATCATGCCCATGATCACACTCTGCCACTACGGCAGGAGCCATCCAATTCTTGCAGTATCCATGATACATCACAACTTGCAACAAGTGAGAAATAAACCCTGAGTACGAGAAGGTACTCAGCTAGACTTACCCGTCATAAACTAGAAATAAAGTGACACCAAGGAGTATGCAAGGCTGATATAAGTGGGGCTAGCTTGACAACATTTTGCATAAAAGCTTAGTACAGATAAGTAATCATTAATGCTGAAGCATCAAGTTAATAATCATTAACCTATCATCTATATTAGCACCTGTACTAGAGCACTCATTTAATTAGGAGCAAACAATATTAACCATAGCAGGTATAATAAGGCTGTCATCATCATATCATCACTCCTAAACCATTATATTATTTAGTGTATCTACGTTGGAGATATGCCCGTCAAGTTCTCACTAACCGGTGAGAGACAGTGACTTGAATCAAATTACAACTCCGCTGAGGGAGTATTCCTAACACTCACCCGGCAAACCCTGCTAAAGGCAGCCGTAGATCACCTTTGGTACAACACAAGAACCAAATTCGCGGGTTCCATCAGCGCTAGCGCTCTCATGGATTACCCTTCTGCTAGGACAATCAAGACTTTTAAATCACCTGCCCTTGGACTCACGCCTACGGCTTCCTTCCGAGGCGCAATTTATACCTATCGACTCCTGGCTTGAGTTGAGCTACTCAACTTCATAGTCCACCAGACACGGCCAACTAAGTGTTAGGCATGTGTTCAACATGAACAGGAAAGGCTCCAAGAATTGGTCCTTAATCGACACAGACGGGGATAGATCCATACCCAAGACTTCCATGCCTTGTTGTTTCACTATCGTCATCCCGCCCGGTCTCCTTTCAAGTTATACCAGGTTCTTTTCCATGATAGCAAATACAGCTAACCATGCCACATGTATATTCCTATAGCTCGCAGGTGACAGGGAATCACCCGACTTCTACGGCTTAAAGCAGGACTAAGCATCTACTCGAGCCTGAGCTACATAGGGTTCATGTTATATTCTCTGGACAAGGATTGGATATAAATGCAGCAAGTGTTTTCATCCAACACCTATAACTTAATGCAACAATATATATAACATAGTACTCAATTGCATTTTAGAAATTAGGAGACTTATAATGCTCCGGGGCTTGCCTGGGATCCAACACTAAGTCAGTGTTTGTCAGACACCACTCGCCGAGTACTTCCATCTTTGGGGTAGTTCCACCAAACATCGTCTTTGGGTTTGGCTCCAACACCACATCCTTCATGCATTTCAGCTAGCATACCTAAATGAGGTGCAACAATGCATATGTATGAATACATAAAAATATCACAAGCAACCATTTATGCAACACCAAGTTCAATATAAGCACCTAGAGCTAGTAACTTAATCATCACTAAAGTACTACATAGGACATAATAAGGACATCAATCATTACCAAGTCACACAAGATCTTAGGTGTACCAACTCAGTTTCATCAAAGCTATGAGTCACACTTAGCACCACACAAACATGGCAAAGTGAATCAAAGCACTAAAACTAGAATCTGCCACTTTCTGGACATCAGAACAACAGCTGAGTAATTTAATCATAACTGGAGATCTACAACTCCAAATGACGTGCAACAAGACATTCTAGAAAGCTTATGAAATTCTCTACATTCCATTTATAATCATTACAGCATGATTCTAAAGTTTAACATGTCGAATTTATACAAACACAGACACTAGTCTAATAAGACAGAGAGCAAGTAATTCTGTAACCAAACTTTAAACAGCTATATGCCACCAAATTTTAACAGCAGCTATAATTGGTACAACCGATGGTACTCCTAGGTGATGTGTGTCAAGTGGAAGCTCGTTTTAGTCTATTTAGAGATAGTGTTAGTCTAGGCGCCAGATCTACATACGGTTTGCGCCGAATGTACCACGGGCATGGAAATCTTTTCAGGTACACCCGATGGTACTTCTAGGTGACATTGGTCAAGTGGAAGCTCGTTTTGGACCAGTTGGAGATAGTATTAATCTCGATGCAGGATAGGTCAATGGTTTGCGCCGAATGTACAACAGGCATGGAAATCTTTTCAGGCGCACCCGATGGTACTTCTAGGTGACATTGGTCAAGTGGAAGCTTGTTTCGGATCGTCTAAAGATAGTATTAATCTAGACGCAAGATATTTGCACGGTTTGCGCCAAATGTACAACGGGCATGGAAACTTTTCAGCCACACCCGATTGTACTTCTAGGTGACGTTGGTCAAGTGAAAGGTCATTTCAGTCCGTTCGGAGATAGTAATAATCTGAAGGCAAGATAGGTGCACGGTTTGTGCCAAATGTACCTAGGCTCTGTAATCGCTTTGGGCACACCAGATTATACTCCTAGGTGGGGTAGATCAAGTGGAAGATTGTTTTAGTCTATTTGGAGATATTGATAATCTCGACACAAGATTGGTGCACGGTTTACGTCGAACAAACCATAGGCTTGGAAATAATTTTGGTCGCACCCGATGGTACTCCTAGGTGACATGGGTCAAGTCGAAGCATGTTTTAGTTCGTTTAGAGATAGTGTTAATCTCAGCACTAGATGGGTGTCCAGGTTTGCACCAAATGTACCACTGGCATGGAAACCATTTTGGGCACACCTGATGGTAGGTGACGTGGGTCAAGTGGATGCTTGTTTCGGTCCATTTAAAGATAGCATCAATCTCAGCGCAAGATAGGTGCAAGTTAGCGCCGAATGTACCACTGCATGGAAATCATTTTTGGCACACCTGATGGTACTCCTAGGTAACGTGGGTCAAGTGGAGGCTCTTTTGGTCTGTTTAGAGATTGTGTTAATCTCAGCGTTAGATGGGTGCACGGTTTGCGCCAAATGGGCCACAGGCATGGAAATCATTTTGGGCACACCCGATGGTACTACTAGGTGACGTGTGTTAAGTGGAAGCTCGTTTCGGTCCATTTAGAGATAGTGTTAGTCTAGGCGCAAGATGGGTGAACGATTTGCGCCAAATGTACCACGGGCATGGAAATCCTTTCAGGCACATCCGACGGTACTCCTAGGTGACGTGGGCCAAGTGGAAGCTCATTTTGGTCCGTTTAGAGATATTGTAAATCTTAGCGCTAGATGGGTGCACGGTTTGCGCCGAATGTACCACGGGCATGGAAATCATTTTGGGCACACCCGATTGTACTCCTAGGTGACGTGGGTCAAGTGGAACCTCATTTTGGTCCGTTTAGAGATAGTGTTAATCTATGCGCCAGATGGGTGCATGGTTTGCGCCAAATGTACCATAGGCATGGAAATCATTTTGGGCACACCTGATGGTACACCTAGGTGACGTGTGTCAAGTAGAAAGTCTTTTTGGTCCATTTGGAGATAGTGTTAGTCTAAGCGCAAGAACGGTGTACGGTTTGTGCCGAATGTACCACAGGCTTGGAAATCTTTTTTGGCACACCCGATGGTACACTTCTCAGTGATTTGGAGATAGTGTTAGTCTAAGCGCAAGAACGATGGCACACTTCTCAGTGATATTGGTCAAGTGGAAGCTTGTTTCAGACCGTTTGGAGATAGTATTAATCTCGACGCAAGATCGGTGCATTGTTTGCGTCGGATGTACAACGGGCAAGGAAATCTTTTCAGGCACTACCGATGGTACTTCTAGGTGACGTCGGTCAAGTGGACGCTCGTTTCGGTCCATTTGGAGATTGTATTAATATCAAGGCAAGATAGGTGCATGGTTTGCGCCAAATATACCATAGGCTCTGAAAATCACTTTGGGAACACCAGATGCTACTACTAGGTGACGTAGATCAAGTGGAAGATCGTTTCAATCTATTTGGAGATATTGTTAATCTCGACACAAGATAGGTGCACAGTTTGCGCCAAATGTACCATAGGTTTAGAAATCATTTTGGCACAACCGATGGTACTCCTGCGTGAGTGGGTCAAGTGGAAACTCATTTTGCAACATTTGGAGATAGTGTTAATCTTGATGGAAGATAGGTGTACGGTTTGCACCGAATGTACCACGGGCATGGAAATCTTTTCAGGCACGCCCGATGGTATTCCTATGTGACATGGGTCAAGTGAAAACTCATTTTGGAACATTTGGAGATATTGTTAATCTCGACGCAAGATAGGTGCATGATTTGCGCCAAATGTACCATTCGGCTTGGGCCTAGAAATCGCTTTGGGCACACCCGATGTTACTCCTATGTAATTGTCGGTACCAACAGTACGGGGGTACCCACATCCATCGCTAATAAAAAACTAAAACGACTGAAACCGCAATAAAAGGCAGCCCGCCTCGACCGCGTATCCAGTCCGCCCCGTACGAGGCCCGCTCGACGGGGCACCTCGACCGTGCTCTGGCTCCGACTCGTACGAGGCCCGCTCAACGGGGCACCTCGACCGCGCCCCATCCCGTACAGCAAGGTACCTCGACGGCGCTCCGACCCACGCGAGGCTCGTCCACCCACTGGGAAAAACTCCGACTCGCGTAAGCCCGGGTCGAGCGCCTCGGCTCCTTCTCTTTACCTACCCCAGGACAAAAGCCATAGCATTTAATGCGGTTACCTACTACCACCTACCGGCATGGCTGTGACCAGGATCAACGTGGGAACAATGCCCGTGTCAGATCTCACTGTTTTACCGCCCATCCCGTGATTGGAGGTGAAAACTATCACTGTACCCACCTTACCGCGCACTGTTTACCATCGATCACCCTCGAGGGAGGATAAGACAAGGCCCATTATCTGCAATCTCGGGGATTCGGCCTTATCCATCCAGTCTCAACCCGGCCTCGACCCAACCTCGACGCTCGGCGCAGTTCAACGGCAAGGGAAGGACGGTGTGGCACGACGCTCCGGGTCATTTCGCCGTCTCGTCTCCCACGACGCCATGGTGTCCAGGGATGGCCAGCCATTCCCAGAGCACGTCGCTACGGTCAGCTCAACAGGAATCGACAAAACATCACCTCAAGGCTCCCCGTCGTCTTGGCCTCCTCTCGCCCTATAAAAGGGCAGGCCAGGGTTCTACAACGGGGACGGACAACGAAGAAATACAAGAGACAACAGGCAAGACGCAAGATAGAGATCGATATCTCAAGCAATCACCCTTGTCCTCTTTTTCCTCTCTTTGAGACTTGGGGCTCGACGCCCTCTCTCGCATGCTTGTAACCCCTACACGAGCACTTCGGTGCAAGGAAATACAAACTTCTCCCCCCCCGCTAGACATAGGGCCTTCTTTTGCCCGAACCAGGATAAACCCCCGTGTGTTCTCCTTGCATCACCATCCAGGAAAGAGACACGCAGCATTTACTTGTTGGTTTAGGACCCCCTCGGGTCCGAACACCGACAGTTGGCGCACCAGATAGGGGATCGCTGCGTGCCAACATCGCTTTCTCGCCTTTTTCCTGGATGGCTGACCCCGAACGCCCTATTCCGTTGGCCACGGTGATCTGGTTCGGAAGTTTGGAGTTCATGTTGCTTGGCTATGGCAACGATATGGTCCTACTTCCACCCAGGCACCCAACCGACGAGGACTATGAGCTCTCCCAGCCCGGGGGAGCAATCCGCCGGTACCGTCGCTCTAGGCGGGCACGGGCCGCCCGACGACGACGAGCCCGGTACAACCACTGTCTTCACCTCACGGAGGGTGATGGGATCCCCCGGTCCGACACCCCCCAGCCAGGCGCCGGCCCAGATCTCCTTGTGGAAGGTTTGGGTAGGACGAGCTTGACTGAGGGTAACATGCCGACGGAGAATCCCGCCGCTCCCCCGTCCGGTGAGACACCACTGTCCGGAGCATCCATTCCAGCCTGGGCAGCAACATCTCCATCACCATTCCCGTTTGGGTTAGACTCGGCTGCCCGGGTATACGCATCTTCCGTGAGCACTCGCATGAGTGCTTATGAGGAACTCCCCGGGCACCATCTATGCTCCACTCTGGACCTCGTTGCATCCACACCGGCTTCTGATTATCGGGACTCTACGGAGACACCGGAAACAGAGCCCCATGTGACTGCTTCTCAACATCGCAACCCCAGTGACGATTTGCAACGGCCACACATTCCCCCGTCATACTACTACTTTGGCGCTCCTGACTCCGACTCGGCTGATGACACCTATGATACGACCCGCGAATGCTTCAACATTGATGTTGAAAGCACTTCGGAATCAGAGGATGAAGAGCCAGTCGAAGGAAGGCACACGCCACCTCATGTCGAGCTTCCTGCTGAGTGAGACGACCCTCAGTTCCTTGCGGATCAAGGAACACAGCTCGAGCAGATTCGTGAGTTGCAGGACAGGCTTGACGAGGAACAGGAAACCTGGATCTACTCCAACAAACCCTCGAGCGTGAGCGTGCGGAACGCGCACTTGGCGGGAGAGCTCGCGAGAGAGCTCGTGACGTCAACCGTCGCATCAACGAGGACCGGGTGGTCGACCCCCCGGTTTTCGCTCGAGCCAGCCAGAACGTCGTCGCCGCCGCCATGCTCCTCCGCAACATGCCCGAGCCGTCAAACCCCGACGCCCATCGGGCTCGAGATGAAATCCGAGAACTCCTCGAGACCGCCGCCATGCAGTAGGCCGAGAGCTTTGCCTCGAGGCGACGCGAGGCAGCCTCGGAGCGGATCATCGAGCCCTCCCGACAGGAGAGAGAAGCCTCGGTTCACCCTGAGCCTACCCGGCGAAACCGGGTAGCTCCGGCCCCTTAGCCCACCACCAACGACCACGAGCCTCGAGACACCCGTGGCAACATCATCGAGCGCCGCACGCGCAAGCACGGTGACGGCGTGCCTCGAGGCTACCACGCCCACAGGGGCGGACGCTACAACAGTTTGGAAGATCGTAGCCCTTCACCCGAGCCCCCGGGTCCTCGGGTCTTCAGTAAGGCTATCCGTGAGACGGTGCTCCCGGCTCGGTTTCGCCCCCACGACTCTCACCAAGTACAGCGGCGAAACCAAACCCGAACTTTGGCTCGCCGATTTCCGCTTGGCGTGTCAGCTGGGCGGGGCAACCGATGACCGGTTCATCATTCGACAACTCTCCCTGTTCCTCTCCGACACCGCCCGAGCCTGGCTCGAGGATCTCCCACCTCGATAGATCCACGACTGGGACGATCTCGTAAGGGTGTTTGAGGGAAATTTCAAGGGGACCTACATGCGCCTCGGCAACTCGTGGGACCTCCAGAGCTGCAAGCAGAAACCAGGTGAATCCCTCTGGGATTACATCCGGCGCTTCTCCCGGTAGCATACCGAGCTCCCCAACATCACCGACTCTGACGTAATTATGGCCTTCCTCTCCGGCACCACCTGTAAGGAGTTGGTCCGAGAATTGGGCCGTAACACTCCACTCACTGCCAACGGGTTGATGGACATTGTCACCAACTTCGCCGCTGGCGAGGAGGCGGTTGGTGCATTCTTTGGTGGCGACCCAGAAAGGGGGAAGCGGAAGGTCGACGATCCCGCGAGCTCCACCCGGGGCTCCAAGAGAAACAACCGCAAGAAGAAGAAAGGCTAGCCGGGCAAGCTCGAGACCCTGGCCGACGAGCTCGTCGCTGCTACCGAGCACAAGAAGCCTCGAGGCCCCCCAGCGGGGGCATCTTCGACAAAATGCTCAAAGAGCCGTGTCCCTACCACAAGGGACCCACTAACCATAACCTCGAAGACTGTCATATGTTTCGCAGGTACTTTGGGGGTGCCGGCGTCAAGAAGGATGACAAGAAGGAGGACCCTAAGAGTGACGACAAGGACGAGGGATTCCCCAAGATCCACGACTGCTTCATGATCTACGGAGGGCCCTCGACCCGCCTCTCGGCGCGCCAGCGCAAGCGAGAACGGCGTGAGGTTTTCTCCGTACAAATGGCAGTCCCCCGCTTCCTTGATTGGTCTGCGGTGGCCATCACTTTCGACCATGATGACCACCCAGACTACGTCCCCAACCTGGGAGTCCATCCGCTCGTTGTTGACCCCGTCATCGCCAACACACGCCTCACCAAGGTGCTCATGGACGGCGGAAGCAGCCTCAACATCATCTACTCCTAGACCCTTGACCTTCTGGGGGTCGAGAGAGCGCGCCTCCAACTTAGCGTCGGGGGCTTCCACGGAGTCATACCAGGGAAACGGGCGAAACCCCTCGGACGGGTCGGTCTGCCTGTTTGTTTTGGCACACCGGCCAACTTCAGAAAGGAGACTCTCACTTTCGAAGTGGTCGGATTCCGTGGAACATACCACGCTATCCTAGGGCGCCCATGCTACGCCAGGTTCATGGCAATCCCGAACTACACCTACCTCAAGCTCAAGATGCCAGGCCCAAACGGTGTCATCACTGTAGGGCCCTCATATGAACATGCCTACGAGTGCGACGTCGAGTGCGTCGAGCACGGCGAGGCTGTTTTGGAGTCGGCGATCTTGGCTATAGACCTCGACGGCCTCGCCAATGCGATTCCCGACCCAAAACGCCATGTCGGCAGCTTCGAGCCCGCGGAAGATGTCAAACTCGCACCCCTCGACCCCGCTGATCCCAAGGGAAAGGTGCTGAACGTCAGCGCCACCCTCGATCCTAAATAGGAAGCAGTGCTCGTCGACTTTCTCTGCGCAAACGTCGACATCTTTGCGTGGAGTCCCTCGGATATGCCGGGCATACCCAGGGAAGTCGCCGAGCACGCCTTGGAGATCTGGGCCGGATCCAAACCGGTGAAGCAACGCCTGCGTCGCTTCGATGAGGAGAAGCGCATGGTCATCGGCGAGGAGATACACAAGCTATTGGAGGCCGGATTCATCAAGGAGGTCATCATCCCGAGTGGCTAGCTAATCCTGTATTAGTTAGGAAAAAGAGTGGGAAATGGAGGATGTGTGTAGACTATACCAGTTTAAATAAAGCATGTCCAAAAGTTCCCTTTCCTTTGCCACGCATTGACCAAATCGTTGATTCCACTGCGGGATGTGAAACTCTCTCATTCTTAGATGCATACTCCAGCTACCACCAAATCAAAATGAAGGAGTCCGACCAGCTTGCAACTTCATTCATCACCCCATTCGGCATGTATTGCTACGTTACGATGCCCTTCGGTCTCCGGAACGCGGGGGCTACGTACCAGCGATGCATGCAGCACGTTTTCGGAAAGCACATTGGGTCGACCGTAGAGGCTTATGTCGACGACATCGTTGTCAAAACCAAACAAGCCGATGATCTGGTCAACGACCTCGACGTTGCGTTCAAATGCCTCTGGGCAAAAAACATCAGACTCAATCCAGAGAAATGCGTCTTTGGCGTCCCATGAGGTATGCTTTTAGGGTTCATCGTGTCTAAACGCGGCATCGAGGCCAACCCTGAAAAAAATCTCTGCAATAACCAAGATGGGCCCCATCCGAGATCTGAAGGGCGTACAGAGGGTCACAAGTTGCTTGGCGGCACTCAGCCGTTTCATTTCGCGCCTCGGCGAAAAAGCACTCCCTCTGTACCGTCTCTTGAAGAAATCGGAGTATTTTTCTTGGACCCTTGAGGCTAAGGAGGCTCTCACAAAACTCAAGGCCACACTCTCTAACTCACCAATCCTCGTCCCTCCAACCCCGAGGGAACCACTCCTACTCTATGTCGCCACGACATCACAAGTAGTCAGTGCTGCCCTGGTTGTCGAACGGGCCGAGGAGGCACATACCTTGCTCGTCCAGAGGCCGGTCTATTTCATTAGCGAGGTGCTCTTAGAAACCAAGATTCGATACCCACAGATCCAAAAACTGCTATATGCCGTCATCCTGACATGGCGCAAGCTCCGACACTACTTCGAGGGTCACCCGATTACTGTGGTTTCTTCTTTCCCCCTGGGAGAGATAGCCTAGAACCGGGAAGCCTCGGGTAGGGTTGCCAAATGGGCAGTCGAACTCATGGGCGAGACCTTGTCCTATGCGCCGCGAAAAGCTATCAAGTCACAGGTGTTAGCAGATTTCCTGGCTGAGTGGACCGACACCCAACTCCCCCCTGCACAGCTTCAGGCAGAGCTGTGGACCATGTACTTCGATGGGTCATTGATGAAAACGGGAGCAGGTGCGGGTTTGCTCTTCGTCTCACCACTCAGGGTTCACATGCGCTACGTCATCCGGCTTCATTTTCCTGCGTCTAACAACGTCGCCGAATACGAGGCGCTCGTCACGGGATTAAGAATCACCGTCGAGCTCAGGGTCCGACACCTTGACGTTCGAGGCGACTCCCAACTCGTGATCGATCAGGTCATGAAGAGCTCGAGCTGCCGTGACCCCAAGATGGAAGCCTACTGCCAAGAAGTACGGTGCCTCGAGGACAAGTTTCACGGACTCAAGCTCAACCACATCGCACGTAGGTATAATGAGGCCGCCGATGAACTGGCAAAAATCGCGTCCAGTCGAGCTACGGTTCCACCAGACGTTTTCGCAAAAGACCTTCAGCAGCCATCCGTCGACCTCGGGCCAGACGAAGGGGTTGACGGGACGTCACTCGACCCTCCACCTGAGGCAGAAGCCCCCTCGACCGGGGCTGAAGCCATGTAGGTGGAAGACTTGACCCCACCGTCTGACCTCGAGCCTGACTGGCGCATCCCGTACCTCGACTACCTTAGCCGAGGGGACCTCCCCTCGGATAAGACTGAGGATCGACGGATCGCACGCCGGGCCAAAACCTTTGTAATCATGGGCGACAGCAGAGAGCTCTACCGCCGTAGCCCTACTGGTATCCTCCAACGATGCATCACAAATGAGCAAGGCAGGAACCTGCTCAGCGATCTCCACTCGGGGCTTGCGGTCACCACGCAGCACCTCGAACCCTCGTCGGAAACGCCTTTCGACAAGGATTCTATTGGCCGACCGCGGTCTCCGACGCTGTCAAGCTAGTACGCTCCTGCAAGTGATATGAACCCGCAAGGGTTTGTGGTCGATCTTTCGATGAGAAGCGTGAGATAACTCGATTGGTGGATGGAGATGACGTTCACGGCCCGACTACAGCCTTCCAAGACTACGCCTTAGCGACCGATACACCACTTCCCAAGGCCGTCACGATCTTGTGGAGTATGACAACCAGCCCCTAGGGCTCCCGTCCTGCAAGCAATCGAAGAACTAGCAAGAACGAGGAAACAAGCACTGAAATTGCAAGATAAAATCGAAGGTTTCCCACTGAATCTTATTATGAGTGGGGTTCCGAAGACAAGGAGACGGGCGACTGGATCAGCACGCGCGCCTACAAGCAAGTAGCTATGGCTAAACTTGATCTAAACAAAACCCAAGTGTTCGTAGTGGCGGCTAAGGGGTATATAACGTGTGGAGGACGACCACGAGAGAGTTTGGGTCATGCTCCAACCCTAGGATGCGTCCCTACTGGACTCTAAACGATACAAGCCCATTGGGCTAACTTAAGGTGGCGCAGCACCCTGGACAGAATAGACCTCTCGGTGATTTTTGGACTGTTGACGCCGCTTCTGAGCAGGTATGAGTATGAGGTCAGATCCATATGAAAGTAGACTTTATTAGATTTCCAACAAGTCCAGAATCACCCCAATCCGACTCCGTATGTAACCGTGGCGACCGTCGCAAGTTGGAGGTGTGCTGCAGTCCGAATCCAGCCTACGCGAGTCCTTTTCCCTTTCGGTCTTCTCCTTGATTCCTAATCAAAACAAGAGTGCACGTGTCTCCAAGATCTAAACAGGATGGACAAGAGCTCAAGAAGGAAATCACTTGATGATTAACTTTTCGAGCACGAGCACAAGTAATAGGACCAGCAGTTGTCGGCGTGGACGGCGTGGATGTATGATCGGTGTTAATGTCCTCATCATCCTCCCTTTCTTGAATTTGAGTTGTCCTCGACTCAAGCTCATCTTCCTCACCCAAATAAGGCTTCAAATCTGCAATGTTAAATGTGGGACTAACCCCAAAATCTGCAGGAAGATCAAGCTTATATGCATTCTCATTTATTCGTTGCATCACTTTAAAAGGACCATCCGCTCTAGGCATCAATTTAGATTTTCTTAATTCAGGAAACCTATCCTTTCGCAAATGCAACCAAACCAAATCTCCAAGTTCAAGAATCAATTCCCTTCTACCTTTATCTCCAGCAAATTTGTACTTAGCATTCATGCGCTCTATGTTTTCTTTAGTGGTTTCATGTAGTTTTAGCATTAATTCAGCACGTTGCTTAGCATCAAAATTCAACTTTTCAGAACTTGGCAATGGCATTAAATCAATAGGAGCACGTGGTAACAAGCCATAAACAATCTCAAAGGGACACATCTTCGTAGTAGAATGCAGCGAACGATTATAAGAAAACTCAATATGAGGCAAACAATCTTCCCACATCTTAATATTCTTCTTTAAAATAGTCCTTAACATAGTAGACAAAGTTCTATTCACAACTTCAGTTTGACCATCAGTTTGGGGGTGACAAGTGGTGGAAAATAAAAGCTTAGTCCCCAATTTGGCCCATAAAGTTCTCCAAAAATGGCTAAGAAATTTAGCATCACGATCAGAAACAATTGTATTTGGCACACCATGCAAGCGAACAACTTCTCGAAAGAACAAATCAGCAATATTTGTAGCATCATCAGTTTTATGACATGGTATGAAATGTGCCATTTTAGAGAATCGATCCACAACCACAAAAACACTATCTCGCCCTTTCCTAGTTCGTGGCAATCCCAACACAAAATCCATAGAAATATCCTCCCAAGGAGCACTAGGAACAGGAAGAGGCATATACAAACCGTGTGGATTCAACCGGGACTTAGCCTTTTGACATGTTGTGCAGCGAGCAACAAATCTCTCCACGTCTCGTCGCATCTTTGGCCAAAAGAAATGACCAGCAAGAATGTCCTCCGTCTTCTTCGCTCCAAAATGCCCCATCAAGCCACCTCCATGCGCTTCCTGCAGCAACAACAAGCGAACGGAGCTAGCTAGAATGCATAGCTTGTTAGCTCTAAACACAAACCCATCATTGACGATGAATTTGTTCCACGTTTTCCCATCTTTACAATGCAGCAGCACTTCTTTAAAATCAGCATCATAAGCATATCGGTCTTCAATTGTTTCTAACCCAAAGATCTTGTAATCAAGTTGATTCAGCAAAGTATATCTCCTAGACAATGCATCTGCAATGATATTATCTTTCCCTTTCTTGTGTTTGATAACATAAGGAAAAGATTCAATAAATTCAACCCATTTTGCATGTCTACGATTCAGTTTTCCTTGACTACGAATATGCTTCAAAGATTCATGATCAGAATGTATAACAAATTCTTTGGGCCACAAATAATGCTGCCATGTTTCTAATGTCCGCACTAGAGCATATAATTCCTTATCATATGTAGAATAATTAAGAATAGGCCCGCTCAATTTCTCACTAAAGTATGCAACAGGTTTGCCTTCTTGCAACAAAACACCACCCAATCCAATTCCACTCGCATCACATTCAAGCTCGAAAGTCTTATTAAAATCAGGGAGTTGGAGTAGATGTGCATGTGTTAACTTATCTTTCAGCACATGGAAGGCGTGCTCTTGTGCTTTGCCCCAAGAAAAGGGCACTCCCTTCTTTGTAAGCTCATTCAATGGTGCAGCAATGGTGCTGAAGTCCTTCACAAAACGGCGATAGAAACCAGCAAGTCCTAGGAAACTCCGCACTTGTGTGACCGTCATGGGTACAGGCCATCCTTGTATAGCTTCCACCTTGGCTTTATCAACCTCAATTCCCTGTGGAGTGACAACATAGCCAAGAAACGATACTCGATTGGTGCAGAAAGTGCACTTCTCAAGGTTACCAAACAAACGTGCATCACGTAGAGCATTGAAAACAGCATGTAAGTGATCAAGGTGTTCATCCATGGATTTGCTATAAATCAATATATCATCAAAGTAGACGACAACAAATTTCCTAATGAAAGCACGCAAAACCTCGTTCATTAATCTCATGAAAGTACTAGGTGCATTAGTTAACCCAAAAGGCATGACTAACCACTCATATAGACCGAACTTAGTTTTGAAAGCAGTTTTCCATTCATCTCCCAATTTCATACGAATCTGGTGGTAGCCACTACACAAATCAACCTTTGAAAACACAACAGCACCACTCAATTCATCAAGCATATCATCTAATCATGGAATAGGGTGTCGATATCGAATGGTGATATTATTAATAGCCCTACAATCAACACACATGCGCCATGTTCCATCTTTCTTAGGCACTAAAATCACTGGAACAGCACAAGGACTAAGAGACTGACGCACATAACCTTTGTCTAGTAGTTCTTGCACTTGTCGCTGAATTTCTGATATGAACCCGCAAGGGTTTGTGGTCGATCTTTCGATGAGAAGCGTGAGATAATTCGATTGGTGGTTGGAGATGACGTTCACGGCCCGACTACAGCCTTCCAAGACTGCGCCTTAGCGACCGATACACCACTTTCCAAGGCCGTCACGATCTTGTGGAGTATGACAACCAGCCCCTAGGGCTCCCGTCCTGCAAGCAATCGAAGAACTAGCAAGAACGAGGAAACAAGCACTGAAATTGCAAGATAAAATTGAAGGTTTCAGACTGAATCTTATTATGAGTGGGGTTCCGAAGACAAGGAGACGGGCGACTGGATCAGCACGCGCGCCTACAAGCAAGTAGCGATGGCTAAACTTGATCTAAACAAAACCCGAGTGTTCCTGGTGGCGGCTAAGGGGTATATAACGTGTGGAGGACGACCATAAGAGAGTTTGGGTCGTGCTCCAACCCTAGGACGCGTCCCTACTGGACTCTAAACGATACAAGCCCATTGGGCTAACTTAAGGTGGCGCAGCACCCTGGACAGAATAGACCTCTCGGTGATTTTTGGACTGTTGACGCCGCTTCTGAGCAGGTATGAGTATGATGTCAGATCCATATGAAAGTAGACTTTATTAGCTTTCCAACAAGTGTAGAATCACCCCAATCCGACTCCGTATGTAACCGTGGCAACCGTCGCAAGTTGAAGGTGTGCTGCAGTCCGAATCCAGCCTACGCGAGTCCTTTTCCCTTTCGGTCTTCTCCTTGATTCCTAATCAAAACAAGAGTGCACGTGTCTCCAAGATCTAAACAGGATGGACAAGAGCTCAAGAAGGAACTCACTTGATGATTAACTTTTCGAGCACGAGCACGAGTAATAGGACCAGCAGTTGTCGGCGTGGACGGCGTGGATGTATGATCGGTGTTGATGTCCTCATCAATTTCCTTCACTTCTTCCGGATTGGTCCTATATGGCGCACGGTTTTGCAAAGATGCTCCAGGGATAAGATCAATTTGGTGCTCAATCCCACGTATTGGTGGCAGCCCCGCTGGTATCTCAATGGGGAACACATCAGAATACTCCTGCAAAATGTTAGCAGCAACAGGGGGCAAAGAACGTTGCATATCCTCAAATGAAATCAAAGCATCCTTGCATACCAAAGCATAAGCAACAGAGGTGGATGCATTGAACTCATTAATATCAGATTTTGTAGCAAGCATACAACATCCTTTCAATTTTATCTCATCTTTGTCATCAACAACAGATTTGTCATTTTTATTGCTCTCGCTCTTTGCTTTTGCAGCCTTAGTAACATCAGATTGCATAATAGCTTCATGAGACATAGGATGCAACACAATTTTTCGATCATGGTATAGAAACGAATATTGATTTGATCTACCATGATGCATCGAATCTCTATCAAATTGCCATGGTCTACCTAGCAGAATATTACAAGCTTGCATAGGCACAACATCACATTCAACAATATCTTTGTATGATCCGATGGCAAAATCAATTCGCACAAGTCTCGTTACCTTTGCCTTACCACTGTTGTTCAGCCATTAGATGTAGTAGGGATGGGGGTGTGGTTTGGTGGTGAGGGTGAGCTTTTGTACCATGTCGCTACTTGCCAAGTTGTTGCAGCTACCTCCATCAATGATCATGCGGCACGAACGCTCCTTGATGACACACTTTGTTTGGAATAAAGTGTGTCGCTGATTTTGCTCTGCCTTCTCCATTTGTACACTAAGCACTCGCTGTACAATCAAGCTCTCATAGTGCTCCGCGTCACCTGCATTAATGTGTTCTTCTATGTGTTCCTCACTACCTGCATAGTCAGCCGCAAGCAATGCAAGTGTATCTTCATCAAAATCACTAGCAGATGAACACTCACCATCATCTTTGACAATCATAACACGCTTGTTTGGGCAGTCACGCATCATATGGCCATATCCCTTGCACCGATGACATTGTATTTTGCTTGTTCTACCGGTTGATGCCATGGATGAAGTACTCGCAGCCGGCTTTTGCGCTGTCTTCGCTATTGAATTGGTGGGGGCAGCTCGAGTCTTGTCACTAGATGATGGCATAGGAGTACATGTAGACGGAGTTGTAGACATGCGCTGCTGCCATGAACTAGCTTTCCCTACAGAAACATTAGTCCTTGCGCTAGCACGTCGTCCCTGCACTTCCCGTTCAGCTTTACAAGCAAGATGAAACAGTTTGGTTACGTTATTGTATTCTTTGTAAACGAGGATATCCTGAATTTCCCGATTTAACCCACCTAAAAATCTAGCCATAGCAGGTTCCTCATCCTCCTCTAATTTACAACGCAACATACCCGTTTGTAATTCCTGATAGTATTCTTCTACTATTTATATCACGGGCATAGTAAGATGGAACAAATCTAGCTCTCATGGCTCGTTTCAGTGCATCCCAAGTTTTAGGTATGTTATTAGGATTTTTCTTGCCATATTCGATCCACCAAACAGAAGCAAAATCTGTGAACTCACTAGTAGCAGCCCTAACACGTGTGTTCTCAGGAAATTCATGGCATGCAAACTTTTGATCAACAGCAATCTCCCAAGTAATGTATGCATCAGGGTCATATTTACCATCAAAAGGAGGTATTTTAAATTTAATCTTACTGAAAGCATCATCATTATTGTGTACCTCGCGTCGGCGGCGGCCACCCATACCTCTACGGTTGTGACGTAGGCGACGTTGATCACGAGTGTCTCGATCATCATGTTCAGTATCACCTGTGTATTCTTCATCATAACTACCATCCTCTCGATCTTCCTCCTTCTTTTCTTCTTCATGCTAGTCTTTATCATTGTTGTGGAGGTCATCAAAACGCCTCAGCAGAGCAGCAAGGCTTTTGTCCCCACTAGCAATGGACTTCTCCAAACCTGCAAGCTTGTTGTTTGCGGCAATCTACGTAGCCTCCAACTGCCCAAGTTTGTTATTTGTCACCTGCAAGTCATTATCAAGTCCCTCCGTGTGCAACTTCACTTTCCTTTCAAAATGTTGTATGACGCCCTTTGTGCGAGGCGAATGTGGAATTTGGTTATCTTCGTCGGACCCTGGCATGGTTCAAAGACAAAGACAACAAGAAGACAAGTGAAGAAATAAAAGCCCTACAACTACTAGGATGTAGCTACAGCAAGTCGCTCACTCTCCACCTGTTACACAAGTTCTTACCAGTTCTTACCTTGCTCGACAGGAGGGGTCGTCTACCAACAAGTCTGCAGCAATGGATGAAGTGTATCGGTGCCGCAGCATGAGACCTGTCAAGCTGTAGAATATGTGGAGCTATAGGTGGGCTGAAACAAGGAACGAACTAGCACCACGTTAGTTACAAAAAGCAAGCTGAATAATCGTTCAACCGGTGGTACTGTGCTGGTCCTAGTCTAGACCGTGCTAGAGACGCGAGCCTAGACACAAAGGAGAGCACAACACACCACCCAAAGTGAACGAAAAATCTCTAAGATCAGCCCCTTTCTGTTCTTTTCTTTTGCTTCTTTCTCTTTTTTTCCTTTCCTCTTTTTTTTAGGGGGCACTCAAAACTGATTATATGAACAAGAACACTCCCAAAGAGTAACTCAGCACACACACTTTTTCCGAAAGGGCAGGGGTATTCCGGTAAAAAAAAAGATATGAATCCTAGGGTTGGAGCACGACCCAAACTCTCTCTCTCTCTCTAGAGTAAGCCACTCGTTTAGATATGAATACTTGCTGCATGGTTAGTTTGATATTTGTAGCACAGGGTGAACTGATTCCTCGTCCGATTGGAACTTCCAATTCTACTCAGACTTGGCCAACAGCGAGGAATAACCGATCCCTTGATCCGACTCAAACTTCAAACCCTACTTGGATTCGGCCAACAAAGAGACTATATGATAGCGCGTGTTGTGATAGGAAAGTGACAAGAACTCGAAACTCTAAGGGAATAAACTAAGACCAGCAATCCGACACACCCGATGCAACCGAATATTCAACAAGCCCTAACTAGGTAGCACTAGCCGCGGCTCAAAGGTCTATAGGATTGCAGGAAACTAATCTACTATTTTTTTTTGGCTTTTCTGGACTATAGAAAAAATAAAATAGTGAAGGATTGGAAGTCTCTCACCGATAAACCTTGCTCTGATTACCAACTGATATGAACCCGCAAGGGTTTGTGGTCGATCTTTCGATGAGAAGCATGAGATAACTCGATTGGTGGATGGAGATGACGTTCACGGCCCGACTACAGCCTTCCAAGACTGCGCCTTAGCGACCGATACACCACTTCCCAAGGCCATCACGATCTTGTGGAGTATGACAACCAGCCCCTAGGGCTCCCGTCCTGCAAGCAATCGAAGAACTAGCAAGAATGAGGAAACAAGCACGTAAATTGCAAGATAAAATCGAAGGTTTCACACTGAATCTTATTATGAGTGGGGTTCCGAAGACAAGGAGACGGGCGACTGGATCAGCACGCGCGCCTACAAGCAAGTAGCGATGGCTAAACTTGATCTAAACAAAACCCAAGTGTTCCTAGTGGCGGCTAAGGGGTATATAACGTGTGGAGGACGACCACGAGAGAGTTTGGGTCGTGCTCCAACCCTAGGACGCGTTCCTACTGGACTCTAAACGATACAAGCCCATTGGGCTAACTTAAGGTGGCGCAGCACCCTGGATAGAATAGACCTCTCGGTGATTTTTGGACTGTTGACGCCGCTTCTGAGCAGGTATGAGTACGAGGTCAGATCCATATGAAAGTAGACTTTATTAGCTTTCCAACAAGTCCAGAATCACCCCAATCTGACTCCGTATGTAACCGTGGCGACCGTCGCAAGTTGGAGGTGTGCTGCAGTCCGAATCCAGCCTACGCGAGTACTTTTCCCTTTCGGTCTTCTCCTTGATTCCTAATCAAAACAAGAGTGCACGTGTCTCCAAGATCTAAACAGGATGGACAAGAGCTCAAGAAGGAACTCACTTGATGATTAACTTTTCGAGCACGAGCACGAGTAATAGGACCAGCAGTTGTCGGTGTGGACGGCGTGGATGTATGATCGGTGTTGATGTCCTCATCAGCAAGGGTTGTCAGTACTATGCGAGACGAACCCATCTTCCGGCACATGCCCTGCAAACTATCCCCATCACATGGCCGTTTGCCGTTTGGGGGCTCGACCTTGTCGGACCATTGAAAAGGACAACTGGCGGCTTCACCCACTTGCTCGTCGCAATCGACAAATTCTCCAAGTGGATCGAGGCCCACCCTATCACCAGCATCTGGTCCTTGCAAGCTGTGCTCTTCTTCACCGACATTATTCATCGCTTTGGGGTCTCCAACTGTATCATCACAGACAATGGCACCCAGTTCACTGGTAAAAAGTTTTTGGATTTCTGCGACAGCCACCACATCCGAGTGCTCTGGTCAGCCGTGGCCCATCCAAAAACAAACGGTCAGGTGGAACGTGCCAATGGCATGGTCCTACAAGGCCTGAAACCCAGAATCTTTGACAAACTAAATAAACATGGCAAAAGATGGGCTGCCGAGCTACCCTCGGTCCTGTGGAGCCTAAGAACAACGCCGAGTCGAGCCACGGGGTTCACTCCGTTCTTCTTAGTCTACGGGTCTGAGGCTATGCTCCCAACTGATATAGAATACGGATCCCCAAGGTTGAAGGCCTACAACGAAAGAAATAACGACGCCACAAGACAGGACGCCCTCGACCAGCTCGAGGAAGCCCGAGATGTGGCTCTGTTGCATTCTACCAGGTACCAGCAGGGTCTCCGACGCTACCACGACAGACACGTCCGCAAGCGTGACCTCAACGTCGGAGACTTGGTGCTACGGCAGAACTAGAACACCAAGGGACGGCACAAGCTCACACCACCATGGGAAGGGCCGTACATCATCGCAGAAGTACTAAAGCCAGGCACCTTCAAGCTATCCAACGAGAAGGGCGAAATCCTCACCAACGCTTGGAACATTGAACAGCTACGTCGCTTCTTTCCTTAAAAAGCCTTGAGGCTCTGTATTTTCTTTTTCATCAATAAAGAATACAGCGATGTTTAAACTTTCGTTTCACAATGAGGAAGGATTGACTCTGCACTCCCAGAATCGACCCTCCCTCGGGGGCTACAAGGGGGGAACCCCCCAGTCCCCGAAAAAACTTATGCTCTTTTTTAAATTTAAGAACCGCTTCTTAGATCGACTTCGCTGCAAGAGCACCCTAAGGTTCGAAAGGGCTCTCGAGTCAGGAGTATCACCTACGCCTCTGAGGCTACGGTACCTCCACTCACCCCTCACACCTTTTAGAGGTGCGACTTCACGCTAGGGAGATCAAAATAACGGTTCCTAACTTTGAAAAAGAACATACCCCCTATCGCTTAGATCAGGCTCTCACACGATTTACAAGGCTGCAACATCACCCTAAAGCTCGAGGGCAGTTGAGCTGTGAGATCACTTACGCCCCCGAGGCTACGGTACCTCCACTCGCTCCCTTACGCCAAAGGATGCAACTGCGTGCTAAGTAAATCACACGAGAACACGATCCAAGCGATAAAGGGAAGAAAAGCTCGAATAAAACTAAATTAACCATGAACCGGTTTATGTTTCGAGTTCTTAGGGCCTTCGAGGCCACCACGACCAAAATTCAAAATACTAACTTATTACATGGGCCTTCATGCCCAGATTTGGCTCACAGGCCCTCATCGTCAGCAGGCGGAACCACCTCGGCTTCAAAAAGCGAGGCCAGACGGCTTCCAGGCTCTTCCGCGGCTTCAATCAGCTCCAGGCAGGCATCCTCGTTCTCCTCGTCCGTCCGATCCGGGTCTGTGATGAAGCCCTCAGCGACGAGCTTCATGTCGAACACAAACCCTGAACGGACAATGGCCAGCGCCCTCTTTACGCCGTGATGGAGGCCGTCCCGTATCTTCTCCCGGGCAAGGCGGCCCAGCGCCACCATCTGACGGACGAAGGAGTTCCCCGGAACATCTTCCCCAGTGTCGGCATCGGGCTCGACCCCCAGGCCGTCACAAACGGTGGTGATCACGCCCTGGAGCAGCTGGGTCCTCCGGATCTCGGCTTCGAGGAGGCTCTGGAAGGAGTTGGCAGAAGATTGGGCCTCTCGATTCTCCCTCTCCAGCTCTGAAACACGATAAACAAATTAATACCCAACACGAGGCCCTCAACGTCGTGGCCGTAACAATCACACTTACCCTCGATATGGGTCTGCAGGCCCACGACCTCGTTGCGAAGCCCCCCGCATGTCCGCTCGAGCCCTAGGAGGGCGCTGTCCTTGTCACTGATGGTCGCCTTTAGCGCCTCGATCTCTTGCCGAGCAGACTTGAGAGCTGCGTCCTTCTCTTGGATGGCTCCCTTCAGCGTCGTGACCTTGTCCTTCAGAGCATCAGAACGAGCGGTGGCCTGCTCGACCTCGACGTTGAGGGTGTCACGCTGACGGCTAACCCAGGAGACATCCTCCTCGAGCTCCTTCACCCGTCCCGACAGGGGCTCGAGATCCCTGCGGGCCTAGGCAGCCTCCTCCCGAGCCTTGTCCATGTCAGTGCGCATCACGGCTTCGGCCGCCCAAGCCTGCATCGCCTCCTCCTTCACCACCGCGTACGCGACGCGCAGCTCAGCCATTTCGGCGTTCCGATCGGAAAGCCATTTCTGGGCCTCCTCGACTAGGACGCGTTCCTAAGACAGCGCGGCCCACACGCCACTCTCATTCCGGATGAAGAGTGACTTGCGGCGGGAGTACTCCTTCAGCTCCTGAACGCAATCCGAAAAAACCGAAAAGGTTAAAAAGCCAAGGGAAAAAGACACCAAGAAAACCACGGAGAAAGACGATGGGTCGATCATACCCCGGTGACATCCCGCATACTCCGCGACATGGCCTCGGACGCCACTCGGAGCAACCGATCAAGGTGCCGGCGGACGCCCTCGAGGTACTCCCATCGGTGCACTTCATCTTTGTCGTTCAGGACGAAGATGGGCTCGGCGTCGGGGTTCGTGGCGCCCCTAAACTGGAGGGACGCCCCCCACCTCGGTATCTCCGTCTCTGCCCGCGCTATCGCCAGTGCGGCGATGTCGGGCCATGACGACGACGACCCGGCCGGGGCGTCTCCCGGTCCCGCGGAAGGACCGGCCTTGCCCACAGTTCCCACCTCTCCAACGGCCGTCGAGGCACCAGCCTGATCTGCGGCCTCGCCCCTCTCGACCCCCATCACTTATTTCCCTTTGTCCAGGGGGGTGTCGTCGAGGGTAAGGTCCACGGTCATGGGCGCCCACCCTCTTAAGGGAACTGCCCCCTCAACCGCCGGCGCCTCGACCGACGACGGCTCCGGTACCAGCGCCTCGACCGTTGGCGCCCCCAGAGCCGGCGCCTCTTCTTCTGGTGCAACGGTCAGGGGCTCGACCGCCCCGCCCTCCACCGTACCCACTGGCTCCGCCGACGGGTCTTGCTGCGGCCGTGACCCCCTTGCCAGGGCCGCCTCCTGCCCCGACGCCGACGCGACCTCCTCCATGGTCACGTCAGCACCCGCCCGCTCTGCGCCGCGGACGGGTGCCTCGCCCGTCACGACCTCGACGGCAGCCTCGGCTGTCGCCGATGACCTGGGCCCCGCCTCGACCGCACCAGGTGCCACCATCTCCGCCGGTTCGGACCCCTCCACGGCAGAATCAGGGCCAGCAACCACCGTGGCATCCGCTGCCCCCTGCCGTCGTCGTAGGCGCCCCTTCACGGCCTCGACCTGCCGGACCCAGGCCACATCCTGCTCCGTCGTCCAGTTAAGGACAACGGCGCTGGCCCGCAGCGACTTCACGGGGGTAGGCCCCATCGGCTCCGCCTTCCGCTTTAACTTGCAAAGTGAGAAGAAATGTCAGCCAACGGATCCAGAGAAGGGCAGAACAACCAAGCAGAAACGCTTACCCGGAAATCGGCACCAAGGGCCTTGACCTCGTGCGATCTGTGCCTCCCGGGGCGGCCGATTGTGGCCTCGCAGCGGCCCCACCAGCAGGCCGGGCACAGATCGCCCTGACCGACGCACCGCCCTATGCCTTCTGTGCCTCCGGAGGACCTCTCGTCGAGGGGCCCGTCTCCTTCTCCGTCTTCTCCTCCTCCTTGGACGCCTCGACCACGACGACCGAGGAGGACGCCCCCCTGATGGGCTCTAGCATGGGGCGAATGTCGGGAAGGTCCCTGATATGAACCCGCAAGGGTTTGTGGTCGATCTTTCGATGAGAAGCGTGAGATAATTCGATTGGTGGTTGGAGATGACGTTCACGGCCCGACTACAGCCTTCCAAGACTGCGCCTTAGCGACCGATACACCACTTTCCAAGGCCGTCACGATCTTGTGGAGTATGACAACCAGCCCCTAGGGCTCCCGTCCTGCAAGCAATCGAAGAACGAGGAAACAAGCACTGAAATTGCAAGATAAAATTGAAGGTTTCAGACTGAATCTTATTATGAGTGGGGTTCCGAAGACAAGGAGACGGGCGACTGGATCAGCACGCGCGCCTACAAGCAAGTAGCGATGGCTAAACTTGATCTAAACAAAACCCGAGTGTTCCTGGTGGCGGCTAAGGGGTATATAACGTGTGGAGGACGACCATAAGAGAGTTTGGGTCGTGCTCCAACCCTAGGACGCGTCCCTACTGGACTCTAAACGATACAAGCCCATTGGGCTAACTTAAGGTGGCGCAGCACCCTGGACAGAATAGACCTCTCGGTGATTTTTGGACTGTTGACGCCGCTTCTGAGCAGGTATGAGTATGATGTCAGATCCATATGAAAGTAGACTTTATTAGCTTTCCAACAAGTGTAGAATCACCCCAATCCGACTCCGTATGTAACCGTGGCAACCGTCGCAAGTTGAAGGTGTGCTGCAGTCCGAATCCAGCCTACGCGAGTCCTTTTCCCTTTCGGTCTTCTCCTTGATTCCTAATCAGAACAAGAGTGCACGTGTCTCCAAGATCTAAACAGGATGGACAAGAGCTCAAGAAGGAACTCACTTGATGATTAACTTTTCGAGCACGAGCACGAGTAATAGGACCAGCAGTTGTCGGCGTGGACGGCGTGGATGTATGATCGGTGTTGATGTCCTCATCATCCTCCCTTTCTTGAATTTGAGTCGTCCTCGACTCAAGCTCATCTTCCTCACCCAAATAAGGCTTCAAATCTGCAATGTTAAATGTGGGACTAACCCCAAAATCTGCAGGAAGATCAAGCTTATATGCATTCTCAGTTATTCGTTGCATCACTTTAAAAGGACCATCCGCTCTAGGCATCAATTTAGATTTTCTTAATTCAGGAAACCTATCCTTTCGCAAATGCAACCAAACCAAATCTCCAGGTTCAAGAATCAATTCCCTTCTACCTTTATCTCCAGCAAATTTGTACTTAGCATTCATGCGCTCTATGTTTTCTTTAGTGGTTTCATGTAGTTTTAGCATCAATTCAGCACGTTGCTTAGCATCAAAATTCAACTTTTCAGAACTTGGCAATGGCATTAAATCAATAGGAGCACGTGGTAACAATCCATAAACAATCTCAAAGGGACACATCTTCGTAGTAGAATGCAGCGAACGATTATAAGAAAACTCAATATGAGGCAAACAATCTTCCCACATCTTAATATTCTTCTTTAAAATAGTCCTTAACATAGTAGACAAAGTTCTATTCACAACTTCAGTTTGACCATCAGTTTGGGGGTGACAAGTGGTGGAAAATAAAAGCTTAGTCCCCAATTTAGCCCATAAAGTTCTCCAAAAATGGCTAAGAAATTTAGCATCACGATCAGAAACAATTGTATTTGGCACACCATGCAAGCGAACAACTTCTCGAAAGAACAAATCAGCAATATTTGTAGCATCATCAGTTTTATGACATGGTATGAAATGTGCCATTTTAGAGAATCGATCCACAACCACAAAAACACTATCTCGCCCTTTCCTAGTTCGTGGCAATCCCAACACAAAATCCATAGAAATATCCTCCCAAGGAGCACTAGGAACAGGAAGAGGCATATACAAACCGTGTGGATTCAACCGGGACTTAGCCTTTTGACATGTTGTGCAGCGAGCAACAAATCTCTCCACGTCTCGTCGCATCTTTGGCCAAAAGAAATGACCAGCAAGAATGTCCTCCGTCTTCTTCGCTCCAAAATGCCCCATCAAGCCACCTCCATGCGCTTCCTGCAGCAACAACAAGCGAACGGAGCTAGCTGGAATGCATAGCTTGTTAGCTCTAAACACAAACCCATCATTGACGATGAATTTGTTCCACGTTTTCCCATCTTTACAATGCAGCAGCACTTTTTAAAATCAGCATCATGAGCATATCGATCTTTAATTGTTTCTAACCCAAAGATCTTGTAATCAAGTTGATTCAGCAAAGTATATCTCCTAGACAATGCATCTGCAATGATATTATCTTTCCCTTTCTTGTGTTTGATAACATAAGGAAAAGATTCAATAAATTCAACCCATTTTGCATGTCTACGATTCAGTTTTCCTTGACTACGAATATGCTTCAAAGATTCATGATCAGAATGTATAACAAATTCTTTGGGCCACAAATAATGCTGCCATGTTTCTAATGTCCGCACTAGAGCATATAATTCCTTATCATATGTAGAATAATTAAGAATAGGCCCGCTCAATTTCTCACTAAAGTATGCAACAGGTTTGCCTTCTTGCAACAAAACACCACCCAATCCAATTCCACTCGCATCACATTCAAGCTCGAAAGTCTTATTAAAATCAGGGAGTTGGAGTAGAGGTGCATGTGTTAACTTATCTTTCAGCACATGGAAGGCGTGCTCTTGTGCTTTGCCCCAAGAAAAGGGCACTCCCTTCTTTGTAAGCTCATTCAATGGTGCAGCAATGGTGCTGAAGTCCTTCACGAAACGGCGATAGAAACCAGCAAGTCCTAGGAAACTCCGCACTTGTGTAACCGTCATGGGTATAGGCCATCCTTGTATAGCTTCCACCTTGGCTTTATCAACCTCAATTCCCTGTGGAGTGACAACATAGCCAAGAAACGATACTCGATTGGTGCAGAAAGTGCACTTCTCAAGGTTACCAAACAAACGTGCATCACGTAGAGCATTGAAAACAGCACGTAAGTGATCAAGGTGTTCATCCATGGATTTGCTATAAATCAGTATATCATCAAAGTAGACGACAACAAATTTCCCAATGAAAGCACGCAAAACCTCGTTCATTAATCTCATGAAAGTACTAGGTGCATTAGTTAACCCAAAAGGCATGACTAACCACTCATATAGACCGAACTTAGTTTTGAAAGCAGTTTTCCATTCATCTCCCAATTTCATACGAATCTGGTGGTACCCACTACGCAAATCAACCTTTGAAAACACAACAGCACCGCTCAATTCATCAAGCATATCATCTAATCGTGGAATAGGGTGTCGATATCGAATGGTGATATTATTAATAGCCCTACAATCAACACACATGCGCCATGTTCCATCTTTCTTAGGCACTAAAATCACTGGAACGGCACAAGGACTAAGAGACTGACGCACATAACCTTTGTCTAGTAGTTCTTGCACTTGTCGCTGAATTTCCTTCGCTTCTTCCGGATTGGTCCTGTATGGCGCACGGTTTGGCAAAGATGCTCCAGGGATAAGATCAATTTGGTGCTCAATCCCACGTATTGGTGGCAGCCCTGCTGGTATCTCAATGGGGAACACATCAGAATACTCCTGCAAAATGTTAGCAGCAACAGGGGGCAAAGAACGTTGCATATCCTCAAATGAAATCAAAGCATCCTTGCATACCAAAGCATAAGCAACAGAGGTGGATGCATTGAACTCATTAATATCAGATTTTGTAGCAAGCATACAACGTCCTTTCAATTTTATCTCATCTTTGTCATCAACAATAGATTTGTCATTTTTATTGCTCTCGCTCTTTGCTTTTGCAGCCTTAGTAACATCAGATTGCATAATAGCTTCAGGAGACATAGGATGCAACACAATTTTTCGATCATGGTATAGAAACGAATATTGATTTGATCTACCATGATGCATCGAATCTCTATCAAATTGCCATGGTCTACCTAGCAGAATATTACAAGCTTGCATAGGCACAACATCACATTCAACAATATCTTTGTATGATCCGATGGCAAAATCAATTTGCACAAGTCTCGTTACCTTTGCCTTACCACTGTTGTTCAGCCATTGGATGTAGTAGGGATGGGGGTGTGGTTTGGTGGTGAGGGCGAGCTTCTGTACCATGTCGCTACTTGCCAAGTTGTTGCAGCTACCTCCATCAATGATCATGCGGCACGAACGCTCCTTGATGACACACTTTGTTTGGAATAAAGTGTGTCGCTGATTTTGCTCTACCTTCTCTATTTGTACACTAAGCACTCGCTGTACAATCAAGCTCTCATAGTGCCCCGCGTCACCTGCATTAATGTGTTCTTCTATGTGTTCCTCACTACCTGCATAGTCAGCTGCAAGCAATGCAAGTGTATCTTCATCAAAATCACTAGCAGATGAACACTCACCATCATCTTTGACAATCATAACACGCTTGTTTGGGCAGTCACGCATCATATGGCCATATCCCTTGCACCGATGACATTGTATGTTGCTTGTTCTACCGGTCGATGCCACGGATGAAGTACTCGCAGCCGGCTTTTGCGCTGTCTTCGCGACTGAATTGGTGGGGGCAGCTCGAGTCTTGTCACTAGATGATGGCGTAGGAGTACATGTAGACGGAGTTGTAGACATGCGCTGCTGCCATGAACTAGCTTTCCCTACAGAAACATTAGTCCTTGTGCTAGCACGTCGTCCCTGCACTTCCCGTTCAGCTTTACAAGCAAGATGAAACAGTTTGGTTACGTTATTGTATTCTTTGTAAGCGAGGATATCCTGAATTTCCCGATTTAACCCACCTAAAAATCTAGCCATAGCAGGTTCCTCATCCTCCTCTAATTTACAACGCAACATACCCGTTTGTAATTCCTGATAGTATTCTTCTACACTTTTAGAACCTTGTCTCAGTTGCTGCAACTTATTTATCATATCACGGGCATAGTAAGATGGAACAAATCTAGCTCTCATGGCTCGTTTCAGCGCATCCCAAGTTTTAGGTATGTTATTAGGATTTTTCTTGCCATATTCGATCCACCAAATAGAAGCAAAATCTGTGAACTCACTAGTAGCAGCCCTAACACGTGTGTTCTCAGGAAATTCATGGCATGCAAACTTTTGATCAACAGCAATCTCCCAAGTAATGTATGCATCAGGGTCATATTTACCATCAAAAGGAGGTATTTTAAATTTAATCTTACTGAAAGCATCATCATTATTGTGTACCTCGCGTCGGCGGCGGCCACCCATACCTCTACGGTTGTGACGTAGGCGACGTCGATCACGAGTGTCTCGATCATCATGTTCAGTATCACCTGTGTATTCTTCATCATAACTACCATCCTCTCGATCTTCCTCCTTCTTTTCTTCTTCATGCTGGTCTTTATCATTGTTGTGGAGGTCATCAAAACGCCTCAGCAGAGCAGCAAGGCTTTTGTCCACACTAGCAATGGACTTCTCCAAACCTGCAAGCTTGTTGTTTGCGGCAATCTGCGTAGCCTCCAACTGTCCAAGTTTGTCATTTGTCACCTGCAAGTCATTATCAAGTCCCTCCGTGTGCAACTTCACTTTCCTTTCAAAATGTTGAATGATGCCCTTTGTGCGCGGAGAATGTGGAATTTGGTTATCTTCGTCGGACCCTGGCATGGTTCAAAGACAAAGACAACAAGAAGACAAGTGAAGAAATAAAAGCCCTACAACTACTAGGATGTAGCTACAGCAAGTCGCTCACTCTCCACCTGCTACACAAGTTCTTACCAGTTCTTACCTTGCTCGATAGGAGGGGTCGTCTACCAACAAGTCTGCAGCAATGGATGAAGTGTATCGGTGCCGTAACACAAGACCTGTCAAGCTGTAGAATATGTGGAGCTATAGGTGGGCTGAAACAAGGAACGAACTAGCACCACGTTAGTTACAAAAGGCAAGCTGAATAATCGTTCAACCGGCGGTACTGTGCTGGTCCTAGTCTAGACCGTGCTAGAGACGCGAGCCTGGACACAAAGGAAAGCACAACACACCACCCAAAGTGAACGAAAAATCTCTAAGATCAGCCCCTTTCTCTTCTTTTCTTTTGCTTCTTTCTCTTTTTTTTTCTTTTTTTTCTTTTTTTTTTCTTTTTTTTCCTTTTTTTTTTCAGGGGGCACTCAAAACTGATTATATGAACAAAAACACTCCCAAAGAGTAACTCAGCACACACACTTTTTCCGAAAGGGCAGGGGTATTCCGGTAAAAAAAAAGATATGAATACTTGCTACTCGTTTAGATATGAATAACTCAGCACACACACTCTCTCTAGAGTAAGCTACTCGTTTAGATATGAATACTTGCTGCGTGGTTAGTTTGATATTTGTAGCACAGGGTGAACTAGTTCCTCGTTCGATTGGAACTTCCAATTCTACTCAGACTTGGCCAACAGCGAGGAATAACCGATCCCTTGATCCGACTCAAACTTCAAACCCTACTTGGATTCGGCCAACAGAGAGACTATATGATAGCGCGTGTTGTGATAGGAAAGTGACAAGAACTCAAAACTCTAAGGGAATAAACTAAGACCAGCAATCCGACACACCCGATGCAACCGAATATTCAACAAACCCTAACTAGGTAGCACTAGCCACGGCTCAAAGGAAACTAATCTACTATTTTTTTTTTTGGCTTTTTTGGACTATAGGAAAAATAAAACAGTGAAGGATTGGAAGTCTCTCACCGATAAACCTTGCTCTGATTACCAACTGATATGAACCCGCAAGGGTTTGTGGTCGATCTTTCGATGAGAAGCGTGAGATAATTCGATTGGTGGTTGGAGATGACGTTCACGGCCCGACTACAGCCTTCCAAGACTGCGCCTTAGCGACCGATACACCACTTTCCAAGGCCGTCACGATCTTGTGGAGTATGACAACCAGCCCCTAGGGCTCCCGTCCTGCAAGCAATCGAAGAACTAGCAAGAACGAGGAAACAAGCACTGAAATTGCAAGATAAAATTGAAGGTTTCAGACTGAATCTTATTATGAGTGGGGTTCCGAAGACAAGGAGACGGGCGACTGGATCAGCACGCGCGCCTACAAGCAAGTAGCGATGGCTAAACTTGATCTAAACAAAACCCGAGTGTTCCTGGTGGCGGCTAAGGGGTATATAACGTGTGGAGGACGACCATAAGAGAGTTTGGGTCGTGCTCCAACCCTAGGACGCGTCCCTACTGGACTCTAAACGATACAAGCCCATTGGGCTAACTTAAGGTGGCGCAGCACCCTGGACAGAATAGACCTCTCGGTGATTTTTGGACTGTTGACGCCGCTTCTGAGCAGGTATGAGTATGATGTCAGATCCATATGAAAGTAGACTTTATTAGCTTTCCAACAAGTGTAGAATCACCCCAATCCGACTCCGTATGTAACCGTGGCAACCGTCGCAAGTTGAAGGTGTGCTGCAGTCCGAATCCAGCCTACGCGAGTCCTTTTCCCTTTCGGTCTTCTCCTTGATTCCTAATCAAAACAAGAGTGCACGTGTCTCCAAGATCTAAACAGGATGGACAAGAGCTCAAGAAGGAACTCACTTGATGATTAACTTTTCGAGCACGAGCACGAGTAATAGGACCAGCAGTTGTCGGCGTGGACGGCGTGGATGTATGATCGGTGTTGATGTCCTCATCAGTCCCCCAGTCCGGTCACGGTCTCATGCCGCGACAGGGCGTCGTCGTCTTCGCCGCTGCTGTCGTCGTCCTCCCCCGTGATCGTCTCGGAAGGCAACGGCGCCAGGGGGACCCCGTCGATGGTCTGCTGGCGCCGGAGCTTCTTCAACGCCTCCGCCTCTTTGGCCTTGTGGATTGCCCGCTTCTTCGCCGTCTCCTTGGTTTGCTTCTTCTTGGAGGCATGCTGGCATCGAGCCTCCCGAGCGGGCTGGTCCTCTGGGACTGGCGGACGCGTTTCCCGCAGCGCCGACAAATCCTACGCGCCGGCCTCGACCAAATCAGCGAAATCAAAAAATAAACAAAATTAGCAAACATACTAGCCCTAAGATACGTACCACGGGCTCAAACCCTTCGGTAGGTCTCATAGGCACCCGGTTGGCCTCCTCCACCTTGAAGTTCCCAACCATCCGGCGCGCTCGCCGGAGGACCTCCTCGAGGGCAAGGGATTCGTGGGACATCCGAGTCCCCTCCAGAGATGCCTCCGGAGTCATCTGGTCGAGGCGGAGACGACGCCGGCACAGCGGCATCACTCTGCGGCGATGGAAGGCCGCGGCCTCCGCCGCAGCCATCAAGCCCCGAAGGCGAAGCTGCTGTAGCGCCGCCAGCAGCGGGTCCAGGCGCGGCTTCTCGGCTTCCGGCACTCCGTACGTCCAGCGATCCTCTCGAGCGGTCAGCACGCGGCCGGTGTACCTCGGCAACTGATTTTCATCATTGTGGAGGTAGAACCAACCCTCGTGCCACCCGCTATTCGAAGAGATGAGGCGAGTCAGGATGTACAAATCCGCCTGGCTCGACCTCACCTGCAGGACGCAGCTCCCTACTCGAGCCGCGCACAGGACGCCCTTCTCCCCCGCCTTCTTGGCGAAGAGCTCGGCCTTGAAAAGGTGAAGCCACAGGTTCCACTACGGCTCCACCCCAAGGTAGCCCTCGTAGACCGCCGCGAAGATGACGGCCTGCGCGACGGCGTTGGGGGCTAGGTGGTGAAGCTCCACCTGGTAGTAGTGGAGGAGCGCGCGCATGAAGACGGACGCCGGCATGCCAAACCCCCGCTCGTGGAAGCAGACGAAGCTCACCACGTACCCTTCAGGGGGCGCCGGCTCCCGGTGGGCAGGAGGCGGCGCGATCCACTCCGGCTGTGACCGGCTCGTCCTTGGCCGCAGCAGCCTGTCCTCGACCAACTCTTCCAACCTCCTCTCCATCACCGAGGAGGCGGCCCAGTCGTCGGCGGGGAGGATCTGGCTCTTTCCTGCCATCGGTGCTGTCGGAAGGGGGGGTGGACGGAGAGGATGCGGTGGCGGCAGCGATGCGGGCGGAGAGCGCAATAAGGCAAGGGTTGTCTGAGGTAGAAGATTGCAGGAGCGCAAGGGACCGGTGGGGAACGTAGACCCCTAGGCCTTGATTTTATATGCCCAGGCAGAAGCCCAACGGCCATGCGAAAAGGTAGGAACAGTTTCCCGCATTAAATACACCCACCTAACCGTTTCTTTACATCTCGCAGGAGTTGGGCACGTGGCCGTCCCTCACGTCGTAACCATACGCCACGTCGCCCACTACCGCGCCGATCTCGCCTCCCCTCCTAAAAAGACGCACCCGGCTAACGGGCGGGGGAGGGATCCGCGGACGGATATTCCCGAATACCTGGGAAACGGGCCCGAGCCCGGTATGAGCCTCGAGGGAGCGGAAGCTGGCCCTCGACCAGGGTTCGACAGCTGCCCTCGAGCAATAGAGTTAGGGACGACCAAGGGTGCGCCCGTACATGGCCAGGGCTCGAGCCACGCTCTCGAGGCACCCCAGGACGTATTCGAGGCCAAAGGAGGAGGTCGACGTAGGAATCCCCTCGGGGGAGGCACCGAGCCCTCGAATCCTGTCGCAGGGAATCGAGATCCACATGACCACTTCTTGGCATCTTTGAGAGCGCCTCTGGGCCACTAGCCGACCCCTAACGACTGGGGCACGGGCTCTCACTCGAATTCCCCCGTTAGCAGCTCACCAGAGGCCGTCGGAACTCGCCCAAACGAGGGTAGTACGACGTTCTCCACCCCTCCTCCTTTTTTCAGAAAAGGAGCGTGAGGGACGAACAGTAAAAGACGGTCCAGACTCTGATCGACCTCACGCGCGCGAGGCTCGGGGGCTCGACCGCAGAAACCTAAACCTTGAGGGATCGAAAGCTGGCCCTCGACCAGGGTTCGACAGCTGCCCTCGAGTAATAGAGTTAGGGATGACCAAGGATGCGCCCGTACATGGCTAGGGCTCGAGCCACGCTCTCGAGGCACCCTAGGACGTATTCGAGGCCAAAGGAGGAGGTCGACATAGGAATCCCCTCGGGGGAGGCACCGAGCCCTCGAATCCTGTCGCAGGGAATCGAGATCCACACGACCACTTCTTGGCATCTTTGAGAGCACCTTCGGGCCACTAGCCGACCCCTAACGACTGGGGCACGGGCTCTCACTCGAATTCCCTCGCTAGCAGCTCACCGGAGATCGTCGGAACTCGCCCAAACAGGGGTAGTACGGCGTTCCCCACCCCTCCTCCTCCTTCCTAAAGGAGGAGCGTGAGGGTCGCACAACAAAAGACGGCCGGGACTCTGATCGACCTCGTGCGCGTGAGGCTCGGGGGCTTGACCACAACGAATCATTCCCCGATAAAACAAATACAAGACCTCGGAGGAGTCTCAACACTCCACCGAGGCCTCGGGGGCTACACCCGGCGGGTGCGCTCGCGCGCCCCCACCGGAAAAAATCACGACGCTACGACTCCAGTTCAAACAAACCTCTGGGAGAGTGATCACACACTCACCCAAAGGCTCGGGGGCTACTGTCGGTACCAACAGTACGGGGGTACCCACATCCATCGCTAATAAAAAACTAAAACGACTGAAACCGCAATAAAAGGCAGCCCGCCTCGACCGCGTATCCAGTCCGTCCCGTACGAGGCCCGCTCGACGGGGCGCCTCGACCACGCTCCGGCTCCGACTCGTACGAGGCCCGCTCGATGGGGCGCCTCGACCGCGCCCCATCCCATACAGCAAGGTACCTCGACGGCGCTCCGACCCGCGCGAGGCTCGTCCGCCCACTGGGAAAAACTCCGACTCGCGTAAGTCTGGGTCGAGCGCCTCGGCTCCTTCTCTTTACCTACCCCAGGACAAAAGCCATAGCATTTAATGCGGTTACCTACTACCACCTACCGGCATGGCTGCGACCAGGATCGACGTGGGAACAATGCCCGTGTCAGATCTCACTGTTTTACCGCCCATCCCATGATGGGAGGTGAAAACCGTCACTATACCCACCTTACCGCGCACTGTTTACCATCGATCACCCTCGAGGGAGGATAAGACAAGGCCCGTTCTCCGCAATCTCGGGGATTCGGCCTTATCCATCCGGTCTCGACCCGGCCTTGACCCAACCTCGACGCTCGGCACAGTTCAACGGCAAGGGAAGGATGGTGTGGCATGGCGCTCCGGGTCATTTCGCCGTCTCGTCTCCCACGACGCCATGGTGTCCAGGGATGGCCTGCCATTCCTAGAGCACGTCGCTACGGTCAGCTCAACAGGAATCGACAAAACATCACCTCAAGGCTCCCCGTCGTCTTGGCCTCCTCTCGCCCTATAAAAGGGCAAGCCAGGGTTCTACAACGGGGACGGACAACGAAGAAATACAAGAGACGACAGGCAAGACGCAAGATAGAGATTGATATCTCAAGCAATCACCCTTGTCCTCTTTTTCCTCTCTTTGAGACTTGGGCTCGACGCCCTCTCTCGCATGCTTGTAACCCCTACACGAGCACTTCGGTGCAAGGAAATACAAACTTCTCCCCCCCCCCGCTGGACGTAGGGCCTTCTTTTGCCCGAACCAGGATAAACCCCCGTGTGTTCTCCTTGCATCACCATCTAGGAAAGAGACACGCAGCATTTACTCGTTGGTTTAGGACCCCCTCGGGTCCAAACACCGACAGTAATGTATGTCAAGTGGAAGCTTGTTTCGATCCATTTGGACATAGCGTTAGTCTCGGTGCAAGATAGGTGCATGGTTTGCGTCGAGCATACCATAGGCATGGAAATCATTTTGGACTCACCCAATGGCGCTCCTAGGTGATGTGGGTCAATTGGAAGCTTGTTTCAGTCCGTTTAGAGATAGTGTTAATCTCAGTGCAAGATCGGTGCACGGTTTGTGCCGAATGTACCATGGGCGTGGAAATCATTTTGGGCACACCCGATGGTACTCCTAGGTGACGTGTGTCAAGTGGAAGCTTGTCTCGGTCCATTTAGAGTTAGTATTATTCTTAGCAAAAGATAGGTGTACCGTTTGCATCGAATGTACCGCGGGCATGGTAATCTTTTCAGGCACACCCGATGATACTTCTAGGTGACCTCGGTCAAGTGGAAGCCATTTTGGACCATTTGGAGATAGTATTATTCTTGATGCAAGATAGGTGCATTGTTTGTGCCGAACGTGCCATAGGTCCAAAAATCATTTTGGGAGCAACCAATTGATGCGCACACGCCTATGCAACGCGTGTAGCAAGTTGTGTGGCTCGATCTTCTTGTAGGATCTGCGAACTTGATAACTTGTCACTGCGTGACCTGGTGAAGAGGCAGTGCACCGCGAGGCTGTCCACGCGACGAACTACCGAGACAATCACCCTTCCACGTACCGACGAAACAGCCCACGCAATCACGCCCTATAGACGTGAAGGCACAAACTGGGTGAACCGCAGTTCGGCGTTCTACAACTCCCTCAGGAATCGAAAGAACAAATGTTGCAAGCCTCTAAAGACTCATGCATAAACAAAACTCCACGAGTTTGTGTATTCTGAATTTAGCCAAAACAAGATCTGTCTTTTCATTGTCTAGTACAAGATATATATAGAGATAGGGGCGTTCAGCTTTGCGTAAATGGCAGCATGTGCATGCACTAGTGGATTTCGTGGCTGGTTCGCGCGTCTTTTCAGCTTCTGGCAGCAGTTACTAAAATGAGCATAACTCTTTATTGGGTAGTCCAAATAATGAGCCGTTTGATGGGCTGGAAAGTAGACTTGCAGACGCTTCCATCCACTTATAGAACACCATCTAACTCCTTGTATTCTGTCCGCGGTGATGCTTGGAATTCGTACCATGTGTCAGTCATCTAGCTTCTGGTTGCATTCCCATGCAAAAGTGATGAACCACCTTTTTATTCATGCACACCATAGGCTTCTTGGTTCAGATGTCCAGAGGCTTGAATCCTTCTTCATCCCATGCTGGTTCATACACTCCATCATTCCTAAGGACATTGGAACAAGAACTCAAAAGCATAGGCTCATTCAACATAAACTGATTATTAAACATAAGGTTAGCGTTCACCTGAGAATGAATTTCCTTCTCCAATTGTTTATCTCTACTTCTTGTAATTGGACCAGCTATATCAAGTGGAGTTTCATTTGAAGATGAGTGAATGCTAGGCATGTCCTCATTACCAATGGTACTCATACGTGACGTGAGTCAAGTAGAAACTCAATTTGGTCCATTTGGAGACAATGTTAATCTAGACTCAAGATAGGTGCACGGTTTTCCCCCAAACGTACCATATGCTCAGAAATCATTTTGGATGCACCTAATTGTACTCCTAGGTGACGTGGATCAATCAGAATCTCATTTAGATCCATTTGGAGATAGTTTTAATTTCGACGACAGAAAGGTCCATAGTTAGCGCCGAATGTACCACGGGCATGAAAATCACTTTGGCCACACCCAATGGTACTCCTATGTAATGTATGTCAAGTGGAAGCTTGTTTTGATCCATTTCAAGATAGTATTAGTCTCGACGCAAGATAGGTGCACGGTTTGTGCCACATGTACCACAGGCATGGAAATCATTTTGGGCATCCCCGATGGTACTACTAGGTGACGTGGATCAAGTGCAAGCTTAATTTAGTCCGTTTGGAGATCGTGTTAGTCTCGGTGTATGGTTGGTGCACGGTATGCGCCGAATGTACCACGGGCATGGAAGTCATTTTGGGCACATCCGATGGCACTTCTAGGTGACATTGGCCAAGTGGAAGCTCGTTTTGGACCATTTAGAGATTGTATTAATCTCGACGCAAGATAGGTGCATGGTTTGCACCGAATGTATAACATGCTTAGAAATCTTTTTAGGCACCCTGATGGTACTTCTAGGTGACATTGGTCAAGTGGAAGCTCATTTTGGTTCATTTGGAGATAGTACTAATATTAAGTAAGATAGGTGCACGGTTTGCGCCAAATGTACCATTGGCCCTGAAACGGCTTTGGGAACCCCAGATGGTACTCCTAGGTGGCATTGATCATGTGGAAGATCATTTTAGTCTATTTGAAGATTGTGTTAATCTCGACGCAAGATAGGTGCATGGTTTGCGCTGAACGTACCATAGGTTTAGAAATATTTTTGGGCGCAACCAATGGGACTCCTACATGACGTGGGTCAAGTGGAAGCTCGTTTTGGTTCGTTTGGAGATAGTACTTATATTGAGGCAAGATAGGTGCACGGTTTGCGCCAAATATACCATAGCCTCAAAAATCGCTTTGAGTACACCTGATGGTACTCCTAGGTTGCGTAGATCAAGTGGAAGATTATTTTAGTCTGTTTGGACATAGTGTAAATCTTGACACAAGATAGGTGCATGATTTGCGCCAAACATACCACAGGCTCAGAAATTATTTTGGATGCACCTGATTGTACTCCTAGGTGCGTGGATCAAGCGGAAGCTCATTTCGATCCGTTTGGAGATAGTTTTAATTTTGGCGCAAGAAAGGTGTACTGTTTGCGCTGAATGTACCACAGGCTTAGAAATCGCTTTGGGCACACCCGGTGGTATTCGTATGTAATGTATGTCAAGTGGAAGCTTATATCAATCCATTTGGAGATAGTTTTAATTTCAACGCAAGAAAGGTGCACGGTTTGTGCCGAATGTACCATGGGCCTAGAAATCTTTTCAGGCACACCCGATGGAAGCTCATTTCAGACTATTTGGAGATAGTATTAATCTTGATGCAAGATAGGTACACAATTTGCGCCGAATGTACCATGTTCTTAGAAATCTTTTCGAGCACACCCAATGGTACTTCCAGGTGACGTTGGTCAAGTGGAAGCTCGTTTCGATCTGTTTAGAGATATTATTAATCTCAAGGTAAGAAAGGTGCATGGTTTGCATCAAATGTACCATAGGCTCTGAAATCGCTTTGGGCACACTAGATAGTGTTAATCTCGACACAAGATGGGTGCATGGTTTGCGCCGAACGTACCATAGATTTAGAAATCATTTTGGGCGCAACCGATGGTACTACTTTGTGATGTGGGTCAAGTGGAAACTCACTTTGGTCCATTTAGAGATAGTGTTAATCTCGACGCAAGATAGGTGCACGGTTTTCTGCCAAATATACCGTATGCTTAGAAGTCATTTTGGATGCATCTGATTGTACTCCTACGTGACGTGGATCAAGCGGAAGCTCATTTCGATCCATTTGGAGATAGTTTTAATTCTAGTGCAAGAAAGCTGCAAGGTTAGCGCCGAATGTACTACTAGGTGACGTTGGTCAAGTGGAAGCTCGTTTTGGTCAGTTTGGAGATAGTATTAATCTTGATTCAAGTTAGGTGCATGGTTTGCGCTGAATGTACCATATGCTCTAAAATCACTTTGGCCACACCTGAGGGTAGTCCTACGTTACGTAGGTGAAGTAGAAGCTCATTTCAGTTTGTTTGGAGATAGTGTTAATCTCGATGCAAGATAGGTGCACGGTTTGCGCCAAATGTACCTGTCTCGGAAATCACATTGGGCGCAACCGATGGTACTCCTATGTGACATCGGTCAAGTGGAAACTCATTTTAGTCCATTTGGAGATAGTGTTAATTTCAACGCAAGATAGGTGCACGGTTTGCCCCAAATGTACCATGAACGTGGGTCAAATGGAAATTCTTTTTGCTCCATTTGCAGATAGTGTTAATCTCGACGCAAGATAGGTTCACGGTGTGCACCGAATGTATCACAGGCATGGAAATCGCTTTGGGCATAGCCAATGGTACTTCTAGGTAATGTATGTCAAGTGAAAGCTTGCTTTTGGTCCGTTTGGAGATAGTGCTAGTCTCAGCGCAAGATAGGTGTATGGTTTGCGCGAACATACTATAGGCTTGGAAATAATTTTGGACACACCTGATGGTACTCCTAGGTGACGTGGGTCAAGTGGAAGCTCGTTTCGGTCCGTTTAGAGATAGTGTTAATCTGGCGCAAGATAGGTGCACGGTTTGCGCCGAATGTACCATGGGTATGGAAATCATTTTGGGCACACCCGATGGTACTCCTAGGTGACGTGGGTCAAGTGGAACCTCGTTTCGGTCCATTTGGAGATAGTGTTATTCTAGGCACAAGATCGGTGAACAGTTTGCGCTGAATGAACCACGGGGATGGAAATCTTTTCAGGCACACCTGATGGTACTTCTGGTGACATTGGTCAAGTGAAAGCTTGTTTCAGACCGTTTGGAGATAGTATTAATCTTGATGCAAGATAAGTGCACAGTTTGTGTCGAATGTACAACGGGCATGGGAATCTTTTCATGCACACCCGATGGTACTTCTCGGTGACGTTGGTCAAGTGGAAGCTCGTTTCTATCTGTTTAGAGATAATATTAATCTCGAGGCAAGATAGGTGCACGGTTTGCACCAAATGTACCATAGGCTCTGAAATCACTTTGGGCACACCAAATGATACTCCTAGGTGGCATAGATCAAGTGAAAGATCGCTTCAGTTTGTTTGGAGATAGTGTTAATCTCGATGCAAGATAGGTGCATAGTTTGCGCGGAACATACCATGGGCTTGGAAATCATTTTGGACGCACCCGATGGTACTCCTAGGTGATGTGGGTCAAGTGGAAGCTCATTTCGGTCCGTTTAGAGATAGTGTTAATCTTGGCGCAAGATAAGTGCACGGTTTGCGCCGAATGTACAACCACAAGGAAATAAATTTAAGCACACCCAATGGTACTCCTAGGAGACGTGGGTCAAGTGGGGGCTTGTTTTAGTCCATTTAGAGACAGTCTTAATCTCGACGCAAGATAGGTGCACAGTTTGCGCTGAATGTTCCACTGCATGGAAATCATTTTGGGCACACCTGATGGTATTCCTTGGTGGCATAGGTAAAGTCGAAGCTCTTTCGGTCCATTTAGAGATAGTGTTAATCTTAGTGGTAGATGGGTGCACGGCTTGCGCCGAATGTACCACGGGCATGGAAAACATTTTGGGCACACCTGATGGTACTCCTTGGTGACGTGTGTGAACTAGAAGCTTGTTTCAGTCTATTTAGAGATAGTGTTAGTCTAGGCACAAGATCGGTGTATGGTTTGCGCTGAATGTACCATGGGCCAAGTAATCTTTTCAGGCACACCTGATGGTACTTTTAGGTGACATTGGTCAAGTGGAAGCTCGTTTTAGACTGTTTGGAGATAGTATTAATCTTGACGCAAGATAGGTGCACGGTTTGCGCTGAATGTACAACGGGCATGAAAATCTTTTCAGGCACACCCGATGGTACTTTTAGGTGATGTTGGTCTTGTGGAAGCTCGTTTTGGACCTTTTAGAGATAGTATTAGTCTCGACGCAAGATAGTTGCACGGTTTACGCCGAATGTACAATGGGCATGGAAATCTTTCCAAGCACACTCGATGGTACTTCTAGGTGACAATGGTCAAGTTGAAGCTCATTTCAGTCCGTTTGAAGATAGTATTAATATCGAGGCAAGATAGATGCACGGTTTGCGCCAAATGTACCATAGGCTCTGAAATCACTTTAGGCACACCATATGGTACTCCTAGGTGGCGTAGATCAAGTGAAAGATCATTTTAGTCTGTTTGGAGATAGTGTTAATCTCGATGCAAGATAAGTGGACAGTTTGCGCCGAACATACCATCGGCTTGGAAATCATTTTGGACACACCTAATGGTACTCCTAGGTGACATGGGTCAAGTGGAAGCTCATTTCGGTCCGTTTAGAGATAGTGTTAATCTCGGCGCAAGATATGTGCATGGTTTGCGTCGAATGTAGCACCGCATGGAAATTTTTTTGGGCACACCCTGTGACACTCCTAGGTGATGTGGGTCAAGTGGAAGCTCTTTCGGTCCGTTTGGAGATAGTGTTAATCATGATGCAAGATAGATGCACAGTTTGCGCTGAACATAACATAGGCTTAGAAATCATTTTAGACACACCCGATGGTACTCCTAGGTGATGGGTCGAGTGGAAGCTCATTTCAGTCCATCTAGAGATAGTGTTAATCTCGGCACAAGATAGGTGCACGATTTGCACCGAATGTACCACTGCATGGAAATCATTTGGGCACACCTGATGGCACTCCTAGGTGATGTGGGTCAAGTGGAAGCTCATTTCAGTCCGTTTAGAGATAGTGTTAATCTCGGCGCAAGATAGGTGCACGGTTTGCGTCGAATGTAGCACTGCATGGAAATTAATTTGGGCACACCCGATGGTACTCCTAGGTGACGTGGGTCAAGTGGAAGCTCTTTCGGTTCATTTGGAGATAGTGTTAATCCTGATGCAAGATAGATGCACAGTTTGCGCCAAACATATCATAGGCTTAGAAATCATTTTAGACACACCTGATGGTACTCCTAGGTGATGGGTCGAGTGGAAGCTTATTTCGGTCCGTCTAGAGATAGTGTTAATCTCGGCACAAGATTTGTGCACGATTTGCGCTGAATGTACCACCGCATGGAAATCATTTTGGGCACACCTGATGGCACTCCTAGGTGATGTGGGTCAAGTGGAAGCTCGTTTCGGTGCGTTTACAGATATTGTTAATCTTGGCACAAGATAGGTGCACAATTTGCGCCGAATCTACCACTGCATGGAAATCATTTTGGGTAGACCTGATGGTACTCCTAGGTGACGTGGGTCAAGTGGAAGCTCTTTCGGTCCGTTTAGAGATAGTGTTTGATATGAACCCGCAAGGGTTTGTGGTCGATCTTTCGATGAGAAGCGTGAGATAATTCGATTGGTGGTTGGAGATGACGTTCACGGCCCGACTACAGCCTTCCAAGACTGCGCCTTAGCGACCGATACACCACTTTCCAAGGCCGTCATGATCTTGTGGAGTATGACAACCAGCCCCTAGGGCTCCCGTCCTGCAAGCAATCGAAGAACTAGCAAGAACGAGGAAACAAGCACTGAAATTGCAAGATAAAATTGAAGGTTTCAGACTGAATCTTATTATGAGTGGGGTTCCGAAGACAAGGAGACGGGCGACTGGATCAGCACGCGCGCCTACAAGCAAGTAGCGATGGCTAAACTTGATCTAAACAAAACCCGAGTGTTCCTGGTGGCGGCTAAGGGGTATATAACGTGTGGAGGACGACCATAAGAGAGTTTGGGTCGTGCTCCAACCCTAGGACGCGTCCCTACTGGACTCTAAACGATACAAGCCCATTGGGCTAACTTAAGGTGGCGCAGCACCCTGGACAGAATAGACCTCTCGGTGATTTTTGGACTGTTGACGCCGCTTCTGAGCAGGTATGAGTATGATGTCAGATCCATATGAAAGTAGACTTTATTAGCTTTCCAACAAGTGTAGAATCACCCCAATCCGACTCCGTATTTAACCGTGGCAACCGTCGCAAGTTGAAGGTGTGCTGCAGTCCGAATCCAGCCTACGCGAGTCCTTTTCCCTTTCGGTCTTCTCCTTGATTCCTAATCAAAACAAGAGTGCACGTGTCTCCAAGATCTAAACAGGATGGACAAGAGCTCAAGAAGGAACTCACTTGATGATTAACTTTTCGAGCACGAGCACGAGTAATAGGACCAGCAGTTGTCGGCGTGGACGGCGTGGATGTATGATCGGTGTTGATGTCCTCATCATCCTCCCTTTCTTGAATTTGAGTCGTCCTCGACTCAAGCTCATCTTCCTCACCCAAATAAGGCTTCAAATCTGCAATGTTAAATGTGGGACTAACCCCAAAATCTGCAGGAAGATCAAGCTTATATGCATTCTCATTTATTTGTTGCATCACTTTAAAAGGACCATCCGCTCTAGGCATCAATTTAGATTTTCTTAATTCAGGAAACCTATCCTTTCGCAAATGCAACCAAACCAAATCTCCAGGTTCAAGAATCAATTCCCTTCTACCTTTATCTCCAGCAAATTTGTACTTAGCATTCATGCGCTCTATGTTTTCTTTAGTGGTTTCATGTAGTTTTAGCATCAATTCAGCACGTTGCTTAGCATCAAAATTCAACTTTTCAGAACTTGGCAATGGCATTAAATCAATAGGAGCACGTGGTAACAATCCATAAACAATCTCAAAGGGACACATCTTCGTAGTAGAATGCAGCGAACGATTATAAGAAAACTCAATATGAGGCAAACAATCTTCCCACATCTTAATATTCTTCTTTAAAATAGTCCTTAACATAGTAGACAAAGTTCTATTCACAACTTCAGTTTGACCATCAGTTTGGGGGTGACAAGTGGTGGAAAATAAAAGCTTAGTCCCCAATTTAGCCCATAAAGTTCTCCAAAAATGGCTAAGAAATTTAGCATCACGATCAGAAACAATTGTATTTGGCACACCATGCAAGCGAACAACTTCTCGAAAGAACAAATCAGCAATATTTGTAGCATCATCAGTTTTATGACATGGTATGAAATGTGCCATTTTAGAGAATCGATCCACAACCACAAAAACACTATCTCGCCCTTTCCTAGTTCGTGGCAATCCCAACACAAAATCCATAGAAATATCCTCCCAAGGAGCACTAGGAACAGGAAGAGGCATATACAAACCGTGTGGATTCAACCGGGACTTAGCCTTTTGACATGTTGTGCAGCGAGCAACAAATCTCTCCACGTCTCGTCGCATCTTTGGCCAAAAGAAATGACCAGCAAGAATGTCCTCCGTCTTCTTCGCTCCAAAATGCCCCATCAAGCCACCTCCATGCGCTTCCTGCAGCAACAACAAGCGAACGGAGCTAGCTGGAATGCATAGCTTGTTAGCTCTAAACACAAACCCATCATTGACGATGAATTTGTTCCACGTTTTCCCATCTTTACAATGCAGCAGCACTTCTTTAAAATCAGCATCATGAGCATATCGATCTTTAATTGTTTCTAACCCAAAGATCTTGTAATCAAGTTGATTCAGCAAAGTATATCTCCTAGACAATGCATCTGCAATGATATTATCTTTCCCTTTCTTGTGTTTGATAACATAAGGAAAAGATTCAATAAATTCAACCCATTTTGCATGTCTACGATTCAGTTTTCCTTGACTACGAATATGCTTCAAAGATTCATGATCAGAATGTATAACAAATTCTTTGGGCCACAAATAATGCTGCCATGTTTCTAATGTCCGCACTAGAGCATATAATTCCTTATCATATGTAGAATAATTAAGAATAGGCCCGCTCAATTTCTCACTAAAGTATGCAACAGGTTTGCCTTCTTGCAACAAAACACCACCCAATCCAATTCCACTCGCATCACATTCAAGCTCGAAAGTCTTATTAAAATCAGGGAGTTGGAGTAGAGGTGCATGTGTTAACTTATCTTTCAGCACATGGAAGGCGTGCTCTTGTGCTTTGCCCCAAGAAAAGGGCACTCCCTTCTTTGTAAGCTCATTCAATGGTGCAGCAATGGTGCTGAAGTCCTTCACGAAACGGCGATAGAAACCAGCAAGTCCTAGGAAACTCCGCACTTGTGTAACCGTCATGGGTATAGGCCATCCTTGTATAGCTTCCACCTTGGCTTTATCAACCTCAATTCCCTGTGGAGTGACAACATAGCCAAGAAACGATACTCGATTGGTGCAGAAAGTGCACTTCTCAAGGTTACCAAACAAACGTGCATCACGTAGAGCATTGAAAACAGCACGTAAGTGATCAAGGTGTTCATCCATGGATTTGCTATAAATCAGTATATCATCAAAGTAGACGACAACAAATTTCCCAATGAAAGCACGCAAAACCTCGTTCATTAATCTCATGAAAGTACTAGGTGCATTAGTTAACCCAAAAGGCATGACTAACCACTCATATAGACCGAACTTAGTTTTGAAAGCAGTTTTCCATTCATCTCCCAATTTCATACGAATCTGGTGGTACCCACTACGCAAATCAACCTTTGAAAACACAACAGCACCGCTCAATTCATCAAGCATATCATCTAATCGTGGAATAGGGTGTCGATATCGAATGGTGATATTATTAATAGCCCTACAATCAACACACATGCGCCATGTTCCATCTTTCTTAGGCACTAAAATCACTGGAACGGCACAAGGACTAAGAGACTGACGCACATAACCTTTGTCTAGTAGTTCTTGCACTTGTCGCTGAATTTCCTTCGCTTCTTCCGGATTGGTCCTGTATGGCGCACGGTTTGGCAAAGATGCTCCAGGGATAAGATCAATTTGGTGCTCAATCCCACGTATTGGTGGCAGCCCCGCTGGTATCTCAATGGGGAACACATCAGAATACTCCTGCAAAATGTTAGCAGCAACAGGGGGCAAAGAACGTTGCATATCCTCAAATGAAATCAAAGCATCCTTGCATACCAAAGCATAAGCAACAGAGGTGGATGCATTGAACTCATTAATATCAGATTTTGTAGCAAGCATACAACGTCCTTTCAATTTTATCTCATCTTTGTCATCAACAATAGATTTGTCATTTTTATTGCTCTCGCTCTTTGCTTTTGCAGCCTTAGTAACATCAGATTGCATAATAGCTTCAGGAGACATAGGATGCAACACAATTTTTCGATCATGGTATAGAAACGAATATTGATTTGATCTACCATGATGCATCGAATCTCTATCAAATTGCCATGGTCTACCTAGCAGAATATTACAAGCTTGCATAGGCACAACATCACATTCAACAATATCTTTGTATGATCCGATGGCAAAATCAATTTGCACAAGTCTCGTTACCTTTGCCTTACCACTGTTGTTCAGCCATTGGATGTAGTAGGGATGGGGGTGTGGTTTGGTGGTGAGGGCGAGCTTCTGTACCATGTCGCTACTTGCCAAGTTGTTGCAGCTACCTCCATCAATGATCATGCGGCACGAACGCTCCTTGATGACACACTTTGTTTGGAATAAAGTGTGTCGCTGATTTTGCTCTACCTTCTCTATTTGTACACTAAGCACTCGCTGTACAATCAAGCTCTCATAGTGCTCCGCGTCACCTGCATTAATGTGTTCTTCTATGTGTTCCTCACTACCTGCATAGTCAGCTGCAAGCAATGCAAGTGTATCTTCATCAAAATCACTAGCAGATGAACACTCACCATCATCTTTGACAATCATAACACGCTTGTTTGGGCAGTCACGCATCATATGGCCATATCCCTTGCACCGATGACATTGTATGTTGCTTGTTCTACCGGTCGATGCCACGGATGAAGTACTCGCAGCCGGCTTTTGCGCTGTCTTCGCGACTGAATTGGTGGGGGCAGCTCGAGTCTTGTCACTAGATGATGGCGTAGGAGTACATGTAGACGGAGTTGTAGACATGCGCTGCTGCCATGAACTAGCTTTCCCTACAGAAACATTAGTCCTTGTGCTAGCACGTCGTCCCTGCACTTCCCGTTCAGCTTTACAAGCAAGATGAAACAGTTTGGTTACGTTATTGTATTCTTTGTAAGCGAGGATATCCTGAATTTCCCGATTTAACCCACCTAAAAATCTAGCCATAGCAGGTTCCTCATCCTCCTCTAATTTACAACGCAACATACCCGTTTGTAATTCCTGATAGTATTCTTCTACACTTTTAGAACCTTGTCTCAGTTGCTGCAACTTATTTATCATATCACGGGCATAGTAAGACGGAACAAATCTAGCTCTCATGGCTCGTTTCAGCGCATCCCAAGTTTTAGGTATGTTATTAGGATTTTTCTTGCCATATTCGATCCACCAAATAGAAGCAAAATCTGTGAACTCACTAGTAGCAGCCCTAACACGTGTGTTCTCAGGAAATTCATGGCATGCAAACTTTTGATCAACAGCAATCTCCCAAGTAATGTATGCATCAGGGTCATATTTACCATCAAAAGGAGGTATTTTAAATTTAATCTTACTGAAAGCATCATCATTATTGTGTACCTCGCGTCGGCGGCGGCCACCCATACCTCTACGGTTGTGACGTAGGCGACGTCGATCACGAGTGTCTCGATCATCATGTTCAGTATCACCTGTGTATTCTTCATCATAACTACCATCCTCTCGATCTTCCTCCTTCTTTTCTTCTTCATGCTGGTCTTTATCATTGTTGTGGAGGTCATCAAAACGCCTCAGCAGAGCAGCAAGGCTTTTGTCCACACTAGCAATGGACTTCTCCAAACCTGCAAGCTTGTTGTTTGCGGCAATCTGCGTAGCCTCCAACTGTCCAAGTTTGTCATTTGTCACCTGCAAGTCATTATCAAGTCCCTCCGTGTGCAACTTCACTTTCCTTTCAAAATGTTGAATGATGCCCTTTGTGCGCGGAGAATGTGGAATTTGGTTATCTTCGTCGGACCCTGGCATGGTTCAAAGACAAAGACAACAAGAAGACAAGTGAAGAAATAAAAGCCCTACAACTACTAGGATGTAGCTACAGCAAGTCGCTCACTCTCCACCTGCTACACAAGTTCTTACCAGTTCTTACCTTGCTCGATAGGAGGGGTCGTCTACCAACAAGTCTGCAGCAATGGATGAAGTGTATCGGTGCCGTAACACAAGACCTGTCAAGCTGTAGAATATGTGGAGCTATAGGTGGGCTGAAACAAGGAACGAACTAGCACCACGTTAGTTACAAAAGGCAAGCTGAATAATCGTTCAACCGGCGGTACTGTGCTGGTCCTAGTCTAGACCGTGCTAGAGACGCGAGCCTGGACACAAAGGAAAGCACAACACACCACCCAAAGTGAACGAAAAATCTCTAAGATCAGCCCCTTTCTCTTCTTTTCTTTTGCTTCTTTCTCTTTTTTTTTCTTTTTTTTTTCAGGGGGCACTCAAAACTGATTATATGAACAAAAACACTCCCAAAGAGTAACTCAGCACACACACTTTTTCCGAAAGGGCAGGGGTATTCCGGTAAAAAAAAGATATGAATACTTGCTACTCGTTTAGATATGAATAACTCAGCACACACACTCTCTCTAGAGTAAGCTACTCGTTTAGATATGAATACTTGCTGCGTGGTTAGTTTGATATTTGTAGCACAGGGTGAACTAGTTCCTCGTTCGATTGGAACTTCCAATTCTACTCAGACTTGGCCAACAGCGAGGAATAACCGATCCCTTGATCCGACTCAAACTTCAAACCCTACTTGGATTCGGCCAACAGAGAGACTATATGATAGCGCGTGTTGTGATAGGAAAGTGACAAGAACTCAAAACTCTAAGGGAATAAACTAAGACCAGCAATCCGACACACCCGATGCAACCGAATATTCAACAAACCCTAACTAGGTAGCACTAGCCACGGCTCAAAGGTCTATAGGATTGCAGGAAACTAATCTACTATTTTTTTTTTGGCTTTTTTGGACTATAGGAAAAATAAAACAGTGAAGGATTGGAAGTCTCTCACCGATAAACCTTGCTCTGATACCAACTGATATGAACCCGCAAGGGTTTGTGGTCGATCTTTCGATGAGAAGCGTGAGATAATTCGATTGGTGGTTGGAGATGACGTTCACGGCCCGACTACAGCCTTCCAAGACTGCGCCTTAGCGACCGATACACCACTTTCCAAGGCCGTCACGATCTTGTGGAGTATGACAACCAGCCCCTAGGGCTCCCGTCCTGCAAGCAATCGAAGAACTAGCAAGAACGAGGAAACAAGCACTGAAATTGCAAGATAAAATTGAAGGTTTCAGACTGAATCTTATTATGAGTGGGGTTCCGAAGACAAGGAGACGGGCGACTGGATCAGCACGCGCGCCTACAAGCAAGTAGCGATGGCTAAACTTGATCTAAACAAAACCCGAGTGTTCCTGGTGGCGGCTAAGGGGTATATAACGTGTGGAGGACGACCATAAGAGAGTTTGGGTCGTGCTCCAACCCTAGGACGCGTCCCTACTGGACTCTAAATGATACAAGCCCATTGGGCTAACTTAAGGTGGCGCAGCACCCTGGACAGAATAGACCTCTCGGTGATTTTTGGACTGTTGACGCCGCTTCTGAGCAGGTATGAGTATGATGTCAGATCCATATGAAAGTAGACTTTATTAGCTTTCCAACAAGTGTAGAATCACCCCAATCCGACTCCGTATTTAACCGTGGCAACCGTCGCAAGTTGAAGGTGTGCTGCAGTCCGAATCCAGCCTACGCGAGTCCTTTTCCCTTTCGGTCTTCTCCTTGATTCCTAATCAAAACAAGAGTGCACGTGTCTCCAAGATCTAAACAGGATGGACAAGAGCTCAAGAAGGAACTCACTTGATGATTAACTTTTCGAGCACGAGCACGAGTAATAGGACCAGCAGTTGTCGGCGTGGACGGCGTGGATGTATGATCGGTGTTGATGTCCTCATCAGTGTTATTCTCAGCACTAGATTTGTGTCCGGTACCACAATTAGGGGTACCCAAATTTTGATGGAAAATCACCTAGCCTCCCCATTTAAGGGAAAAGATCAACAATGGAGAGACGGGCTAAACTCCCCCTTGCTAGGCCTCCAGCAAGAGGTGTGAGCGAACCAACCCATCTCCCCACTTCATCCAAGGCCTCACTCAAGAGGTCTCAGAACACCTCCGGTTCGCCCGAGGCCTCCGCCCTGAGGTCTCGGACATAGGCCGACCCCTAGCAAGATCACCGCCTCACCCGAGCCTTAGAGGCGGCATTGTCCGCCTCTGACTCGCCCGAAACTGGCCTTTAACGCCGCTCCCCCATTGGCGCGCTCGAGAACCCCTGTGACATCACCCATGCTCTCGCGTCCGCCCAACCGCACAGGCCAGGAATGACCGGGGTCAAATCACCACGCCTTTGACTACAAGAGGCATGGAGAAGAGCTACTGGCCACTCTGCCACCCATACTGGCACTATACGCACGATTCGTGCGTGCACAGTGTACGGAGCAACTGCTCTGGGCCACTATTCCCACGATCGGATAAGATCGCACCACATTTCCCGCCTCCGAGGCCTCGGCCCTCTACGCCGAGTCAAACTACAAGGACAAATATGCCACACCGGCTATAGAACTAGGTATGACAAAGCACGTCACTACAATGCCAAAAGACAGAGACCACTCCTTCAGCAGCGGCACACATACTAGAACACGTAGCAGTAGTACCAGGAGTACCGACGCCATGCCTCCACAGTACAGACCACGCCGCCACTAGATAAGGCCCTTCCGAGGCCTCTAGGCTCCTCCACAAGCAAGGTGACACCATACGCCAACATCATGTAACCCTACACCTCCTTGGGACTATAAAAGGAGCATGCAGGGATCATTCCCAGAAGGGAGAATGTGAACTCGGTCGAGCACAACTCAATTGAACCACCATAGCAACACAACGCGAGATACGAGTAGGCTACTCTCTTGGACCTTGCGAGGTAACCAGCAGAGTTGCACACACCACCACCACCTTCACCACTCACGTTGTGAGACTTGGGAGCTCCTCCCTCTCTCACGTCCGCTTGTAACCCCTACTACAAGCACTTCGGTGCAAGATAATACAGAACTCTCACCCCACTGGACTTAGGGAATTTCTAGGCCCGAATCAGTATAAATCGCATGTGTCCTTGCACCGAAGTATTAATCTAGTAGCCGTTGAGTTGGTGCTTGGACCACCATTTCTTACACCGACAATGGGTGCATAGTTTGCGCCGAATGTACCACGGGCATGGAAATCATTTTGGGCACACCCGATGGTACTCCTTGGTGACGTGTGTCAAGTGGAAGCTCATTTTGGTCTATATGCAGATATTGTTAGTCTAGGCACAAGATCGGTGTACGGTTTGCGTCAAATGTACCACGGGCATGGAAATCTTTTGAGGCACACCCAACGGTACTTCCAGGTCACATTGGTCAAGTGGAAGCTCATTTCGGACCGTTTGGAGGTAGTATTAATCTCGACGCAAGATAGGCGTACGGTTTGCGCTGAATGTACAATAGTCATGGAAATCTTTTCAGGCACACCCGATGGTACTTCTAGGTGAGGTTGGTCAAGTGGAACCTTGTTTCAGTCCGTTTGGCGATAGTATTAATCTCGAGGCAAGACAGGTGCATGGTTTGCGCCAAATATACCTTAGGCTCCAAAATCGCTTTGGGCAGACCAGGTTGTACTCCTAGGTGGCGTAGATCAAGTGGAAGATAATTGCAGTCTGTTAGGAGATAGTGTTAATCTCGATGCAAGATAGTTGTACGGTTTGCGCCGAACGTACCACAGGCTTGGAAATCATTTTGGATGCACCCGGTGGTACTCCTAGGTGACGAGGGACAAGCGAAAGCTCATTTTGATCTGTTTGGAGATAGTTTAAATCCGATGCAAGATAGGTGCACGGTTTGCGATCATTGTACCAATGGCATGGAAATCGCTTTAGGCGCACCCGATGGTGGTAACGTATGTCAAGTGGAAGCTTGTTTCAGTCTATTTGGAGATAGTGTAGTCCCAGTGCAAGAACGTACCATAGGCTTGAAAATCAATTTGGATGCTCCCGATGGTACTCCTAGGTGACGTGTGTCAAGTGGAAGCTCGTTTCAGTCCATTTGGAGATATTGTTAGTCTAGGCGCAATATCAGTGTACGGTTTGCGCCGAATGTACCGCAAGCATGGAAATCTTTATAGGCAGACCCAATGGTACTTCTAGGTGATATTGATCAAGTGGAATCTCGTTTTGAACCATTTGGCATAGTATTAATCTTGACGCAAGATAGGTGCATGGTTTGCGCCAAATGTACAATGAGCATGGAAATCTTTTTAGGCACACCCGATAGTACTTCTAGGTGACGTTGGTCAAGTGGAAGCTTGTTTTGGTGCATTTAGGGACAGTGTTTATCTCGGCGCAAGATAGGTGCACAGTTTGCGCAGAATGTACCGCTGCATAGAAATCATTTTGGGGACACCCGATGGTACTCTTAGGTGACTTGTGTCAAGTGGAAGCTCGTGTCGATCCATTTGGAGATAATGTTAATCTCAGCGCAAGATAGATGTATGGGTTTGCGCCGAATGTGCCACGGGCATGGAAATCATTTTGCGCACACCCGATGGTACTCTTTGGTGACGTGTGTCAAGTGCAAGCTCATTTCAGTCCATTTGGAGATAGTATTAATCTAGGCGAAAGATAGGTGTACGGTTTGCGCCGAATGTACCATGGGCATGGAAATCTTTTATGGCACACCTGATGGTACTTCTAGGTGACATTGGTCAAGTGGAAGCTCGTTTCGGACTGTTCGGAGATAGTATTAATCTCAACGCAAGATAGGTGTTCGGTTTGCACCGAATGTACAACAGTCATGAAAATCTTTTCAAGCACACCCAATGGTACTTCTAGGTGACGTTGGTCAAGTGGAAGCTCGTTTTGGTCTATTTGGAGATAGTATTAATCTCGAGGAAAGACAGGTGCACGGTTTGCGCCAAATCTACCTTAGGCTCCAAAATCGCTTTGGGCAGACCAGGTTGTACTTCTAGGTGGCGTAGATCCAATGGAAGATAATTGCTGTCTATTTGGAGATAGTGTTATTCTCGGCGCAAGATAGGTGCACAGTTTGCGCCGAATGTACCACCGCATGGAAATCAATTTGAGCACACCCGATGGTACTCCTAGGTGACGTGGGTCAAGTGGCAGTTTGTTTTGTACCGTTTAGAGACAATGTTAATCTCGGCGTAAGATAGGTGCACAGTTTGCGCCGAATGTACCACTGGATGGAAATCATTTTTTGGCACACTTGATGGTATTCCTTTGTGACGTGGGTCAAGTGGAAGCTCTTTAGTCCATTTAGAGATAGTATTAATCTTAGTGCTAGATGGGTGCACGGTTTGTGCCGAATGTACCACGGACAAAGAAATCATTTTGGGCACACCCGATGGTACTCCTAGGTGACGTGTGTCAACTGGAAGCCCGTTTCGGTCCATTTGGAGATAGTGTTAGTCTAGGCGATCGGTGTATAGTTTGCGCCGAATGTACCATGGGCATGGTAATCTGTTTAAGCACACCTGATGGTACTTTTATGTGACATTGTTCAAGTGGAAGCTCGTTTTAGACTATTTGGAGATAGTATTAATCTTGTTGCAAGATAGCATGGTTTGCGTCGAATGTACAACGGGCATGAAATCTTTTTAGGCATACTCGATGGTACTTTTAGGTGACGTTGGTCAAGTGGAAGCTCGTTTTGGACCTTTTGGCGATAGTATTAATCTTGACGCAAGATAGTTGCACAGTTTGCGCCAAATGTAGAACGGGCATGGAAATCTTTCTAGGCACACCTGATGGTACTTCTAGGTGACGATTGTCAAGTGGAAGCTCGTTTCGGTCTGTTTGGAGATAATATTAATATCAAGGCAAGATAGGTGCAAGGTTTGCGCAATATGTACCATAGGATCTGAAATTACTTTGGGCACACCAGATGGTACTCTTAGGTGGCGTAGATCAAGTGAAAGATCATTTCAGTCTGTTTGGAGATGGTGTCAATCTCGATGCAAGATAAGTGCACAGTTTGCGCTGAACGTACCATTGGCTTGGGAATCATTTTGGACACAACTGATGGTACTTCTAGGTGACGTGGGTCAAGTGAAAGCTCATTTCGGTCCATTTAGAGATAGTGTTAATCTCGGTGCAAGATAGGTGCATGGTTTGTGACGAATGTACCACCGCATGGAGATTATTTTTAGGCACACCTGATGGTACTACTAGGTGACCTGGGTCAAGTGGAAGCTCTTTCAGTCCGTTTGGAGATAGTGTTAATCTTGATGCAAGATAGATGCACAGTTTGTGCCGAACATACTATAGGCTTAGAAATCATTTGGGACACACCCGATGGAACTCCTAGGTGATGGGCCAGTGGAAGCTCATTTCGATCCATCTAGATATAGTGTTAATCTCAGCGCAAGATAGGTGCACGATTTGCGCTGATTGTACCACCGCATGGAAATCATTTTGGGCACACCTAATGGTACTCCTATGTGATGTGGGTCAAGTGGAAGCTCGTTTCGGTGCGTTTAGTGACAGTGTTAACCTTGGCACAACATGTACCACCGCATGGAAAATCATTTTGGGCGCACCCGATGGTACTCCTAGGTGACGTGGTTCAAGTGGAAGCTTGTTTTGGTCCATTTAGAGATAGTGTTAATCTCAACACAAGATAGGTGCACTGTTTGCGATGAATGTACCGCTGTATAGATATCATTTTGGGCACACCCGATGGTACTCTTAGGTGACTTGTGTCAAGTGGAAGCTTGTTTCGATCCCTTTGGAGAAAGTGTTAATCTCAGCGCAAGATAGATACGATTTGCGTCGAATGTACCTCGGGCATGGAAAACATTTTGGGCACACCCGATGGTACTTCTAGGTGATGTGTGTCAAGTTCAAGCTCGTTTTGGTCCATTTGGAGATAGTGTTAGTCGAGGCGCTAATTGGTGTACGGTTTGCACCAAGTTTACCACGAGCATGGAAATCATTTCAGGCACACCCAATGGTACTTCTAGGTCGCATTGGTCAAGTGGAAGCTCATTTTGGACCGTTTGGAGATAGTATTAATCTCGATGCAAGATAGGTGTACGATTTGCGCCGAATGTACAATAGGAATGTAAATCTTTTTAGGCACACCTGATGGTACTTCTAGGTGACGTCGGTCAAGTGGAACCTCGTTTCAGTCCATTTGGAGATAGTATTAATCTCGAGGCAAGATAGGTGCACGGTTTACGCCAAATGTACCTTAGGCTCCAAAATCGATTTGGGCAGACCATGTTGTACTCCTAGGTGGCGTAGATCAAGTGGAAGATAGTTACTGTCTATTTGGAGATACTGTTAACCTCGACGTAAGATAGGCGCACAGTTTACGCCGAACATACCAAAGGCTTAGAAATCATTTTGGACGCACCCAATTGTACTCCTAGGTGACGTGGGTCAAGCGAAAGCGCAATTTGATCTCTTTGGAGATAGTTTTAATCCGGTGCAAGATAGGTGCACAGTTTGCGATCAATGTACCACTAGCATGGAAATCAGTTTGGATGCACCCGATGGTACTCCTAGGTGACGTGTGTCAAGTGGAAGCTTGTTTTGGTCCATTTTGAGATAGTGTTAGTCTAGGCGTAAGATCCGTGTACGGTTTGCGCCAAATGTACCACGGGCAAGGAAATCTTTTCGGGCACACCCGATGGTACTTCTAGGGGACATTGGTCAAGTGGAAGCTTGTTTTGGACCGTTTGGAGATAGTATTAATCTCGGTGCAAGATAGGTGCATGGTTTGTGCCAAATGTACAATGGGCATGGAAATCATTTCAGGCACACCCGATGGTACTTCTAGGTGACAACGGTCAAGTGGAAGCTCATTTTGGAGTAATTGGAGATTGTATTAATCTCAACGCAAGATAGGTGCACAGTTTACGCTGAATGTACAACGGGTATAGATATCTTTTCAAGCACACCCGATGGTACTTCTAGGCGACGTTGATCAATTGGAAGCTCGTTTCGGTCCGTTTGGAGATAGTATTGATCTCGAGGCAAGATAGGTGGATGGTTTACGCCGAATGTAGAACGGGCATGGACATCTTTTCAGGCACACCCGATGGTACTTCTAGGTGACGTTGGTCAAGTGGTAGCTCATGTCGGTTCGTTTAGAGATAGTGCTAATCTCGCACAAGATAGGTACACGGTTTGCGCCGAATGTACCACCGCATGGAGATCATTTTGGGCACACCCGATGGTACTCCTAGGTCACGTGGGTCAAGTGGAAGCCTGTTTCGGTCCGTTTAGAGATAGTGTTAAGTCGATGCAAGATAGGTGCACAATTTGCGCCGAATGTACCGCTGCATAGAAATCATTTTTGGGCACACCCGATGGTACTCTTAGGTGACTTGTGTCAAGTGGAAGCTCATTTCGATCAATTTGGAGAAAGTGTTAATCTCAGCGCAAGATATATGTATGGTTTGCGCTGAATGTACCACAGGCATGGAAATCATTTTGGGCACACCTGATGGTACACGTAGGTGACGTGTGTCAAGTAGAATCTCGTTTCGGTCCATTTGGAGATAGTGTTAGTCTAGGCGCAAGATCGGTGTACAGTTTGCGCCAAATGTACCACGGGCATGGAAATCTTTTCTGGCACACCCAATGGTACTTCTAGGTCACATTGGTCAAGTGGAAGCTCATTTTAGACTGTTTGGAGATAGTATTAATCTCGACGCAAGATAGGCATACGGTTTGCGCCAAATTTACAATAGTCATGGAAATCTTTTCAAGCACACCCGATGGAACTTCTAGGTGACGTTGGTCAAGTGGAACCTCGTTTCAGTCCGTTTGGAGATAGTATTAATCTCGAGGCAAGACAGGTGCACGGTTTGTGCCAAATATACCTTAGGCTCCAAAATTGCTTTGGGCAGACCAGGTTGTACTCTAAGGTGGCGTAGATCAAGTGGAAGATAGTTACTGTCTATTTGGAGATAGTGTTAATCTTGACGCAAGATAGGTGCACGGTTTGCGCCGAATGTACCAAAGGCTTGGAAATCATTTCGGGCACACCTGATGGTACTCCTAGGTAACGTGGGTCAAGCGGAAGCTCATTTCGATCCATTTGGAGATAGTTTTAATCCGGTGCAAGATATGTGCACAGCTTGCGATCAATGTACCACTAGCATGGAACCCGCTTTGGGTGCACCCGATGGTACTACTTGGTAATGTATGTCAAGTGGAAGCTTGTTTCGGTCCGTTTGGAGATAGTGTTAGTCTCGGCGCAAGAACGTACCATAGGCTTCAAAATCAATGTGGACGCACCCGATGGTACTCCTAGGTGACGTGTGTCAAGTGGAAGCTCGTTTCGGTCCATTTGGAGATAGTGTTAGTCTAGGCACAAGATCGGTGTACGGTTTGCGCCGAATGTACCACGGGCATGGAAATCTTTTCAGGCACACCCGATGGTAGTTCTAGGTGAAATTGGTCAAGTGAATTTTGGACCGTTTGGATATAGTATTAACCTCGACGCAAGATAGGTTCATGGTTTGCTCCGAATGTACAACGGGCATGTAAATCTTTTCAGGCACACCCGATGGTACTTCTAGGTGACATTGGTTAAGTGGAAGCTTGTTTCAAACTGTTTGGAGATAGTATTAACCTCGACGCAAGATAATCTCAGCGCAAGATGGGTGCACGATTTACGCCGAATCTACCACGGGCATGAAAATCATTTTGGGCACACTTGATGGTATTCCTTGGTGACGTGTGTCAAGTGGAAGCTCGTTTTAGTCCATTTATAGAAAGTGTTAATCTCAGCGCAAGATAGGTGCACGGTTTGCCTCGAATGTACCTTGAGCTTGGAAATCATTTTAGGCACACCAGATGGTACTCCTAGGTGGCGTAGATCAAGTGGAAGATCATTTTAGTCAATTTGCTCCATTTGGAGATACTATTAATCTTGGTGCAAGATAGATGCACGGTTTGCGCCGAATGTACAATGGACATATAAATCATTTTGGGCACACCCGATGGTACTTCTTGGTGACATTGGTCAAGTGGAAGCTCGTTTCAGACCGTTTGGAGGTAGTATTAATCTCGATGCAAGATAGGTGCACGATTTGCGCCGAATGTACAATGGGCATGGAAGTCTTTTCAGGCACACTTGATGGTACTTCTAGGTCACTTTGGTCAAGTGGAAGCTCACTTTGGTCTGTTTGGAGATAGTACCAATATCAAGGTAAGATAGGTGCACAGTTTGCGTGCACTTGATTGTACTTTTAGGTGCGTGGATCAAGCGGAAGCTCATTTAGATCTGTTTGGAGATAGTTTTAATTTTAGCGCAAGAAAGGTGCACGGTTTGCGCCTAATATACCACAGGCATGGAAATTGCTTTGGGCACACCGGATGGTACTCCTATGTAATGTATGTCAAGTGGAAGCTTGTTTCGGTCTGTTTGGAGATAGAGTTAATCTTGGAGCAAGATAGGCCCATGGTTTGCGTCGAATGTTCCATAGGCTTGGAAATAATTTTGGACGCACCTGATGGTACTCCTAGGTGATGATGGTTAAGTGGAAGCTTGTTTCGTTACGTTTGGAGATAGTACTAATCTCGTCGCAAGATAGGTGCATGGCTTGCGCCGAATATACCTCTAGGTGACATTGGTCAAGTGAAAGCTCTTTTCAGACCGTTTGGAGATAGTATTAATCTCGACGCAAGATAGGTGCACGGTTTGCACGAATGTCCACGTTCATGGAAATTTTTTCAGGCACACCCGATGGTACTTCTAGGTGACGTTGGTCAAGTGGAAGCTCGTTTCGGTCCGTTTGGAGATAGTATTAATCTCGAGACAAGATAGGTGCATGGTTTGCGTCAAATGTACCATAGGCTCTTAAATCTCTTTGGGCACACTAGATTGTAATCCTTGGTGGTGTAGATCAAGTGGAAGATCGTTTGAGTCTGTTTGGAGATAGTATTATTCTCGACGCAAGATAGGTGCACGGTTTGTGCTTGCTCAAGCGAGGGGTAGGTCACTATGAGTGTGGGATCTCAAGTGACATATCTCAGCAGTTAAGGACCGTGCTTTGCGATATGTGAGTCCAAGTAACCGCCCGTACAGACCACATGTCGCATATGGGGGCGGCAAGCCTAGTAACTAATCACGACCGGTCTATCCGTGAGACTACCAAGAAGGTGGCACTGGTTAGATGGTGGTAGCATTAACCGGGCACCAGTCGAACCTTTCATGTGACATTCGGGCCGAATTAGGGAAATGTTGGAAGATGTGAGGCAACCCTTACCCTCGCACATGGGTATGGTGGTGGGTCCCGTTCTTCTATGTGGATATAGTTGTACACCTCTGCAGAGTGTTGAAAGCCTGAAGTCCCCTAGGATGGACCCTTTGGTTGTTCCTATTTTCTATACTCATGGTAGTGTAATGAACCGGATGTGATTACAAAGGAATGGAGGAGAATCATAGGAATTTTAAAGGATCCAAATCCTATAGGAAAAATCCTATGAAGCCCTTTGGAGTGGCAGCTCTGGTAGGAACCCCGGCTCCACCACACATAAGTCCGCATCTGAACAGAGGTGGGTGGCAGCCAGGGCTGACATAGCCCCATGGCGAATGCCATGCATGACTACCTCCTAGATCCATGCTGGCAGAGCACGGTCGCCCTCAAAGAAGTTCAGCCCCGCTGGTAACACGGATGTGGGGTTCAGCTGCTCCATGACAGCTAAAAGAGCAAGAATGAGAAAACCATAACAATTAATAAGATGTGGTGCCACACAAAATAAGATATGGTAATGACAATCCCTTGGACGCTTCTCCGCCACATGGTTCAAGCTTGAAGAACGAGGTGCTAGGGAGGAGGTGGCAAGCAGGGAAGGTGAGTTTGCAAGGTTACAAGGCAACTGTACTGACTCCATTGTTTTTCCTCTATTTTTATAGTAGGGGACGTGCATGTCGATGGACCTGAATTCTAGCAGATGCTGGGCTATAGTGGGAGGTAAGGCGAGGCCACATCTCCACGATCTCTGAGGAGCATGCCTTCTGAGAAATACGCGTCGAGAAACGAACCACCAAAATGGAGCAGCCAGATAGCTGTTCATATTTTACTGCACTCGCAAGAAAGTCCAAATGCAGCACATTTGATCTCGTCGGACACAATATAGTATAGAGCAGTGAGTAAAACTATTGCCTACAGAGTGCACTCGGTCACAACATTTGTATCAATAGTAGTAGTAGTCATGAGTGGCTTTGATCTGTGTTGAACCTAACTTGTCTTATTTTCCTATATTTGATAAAATTTGTTGAACTTGCAAGAACCATGCATCAAAGATAATTTTATTTAGAATTCAGATTTTATAATCTGATGCATGCCTCTACAAACCAAGAGAAATTAAAGCAAGTCCTCAATCTGCCCCTCAAATGTCGTGACTGCTTGGATTAGACCGCACTGTATACTTCACAAGATCACACAAGGTTCGGCCGTCTGAAATCTTGACTACCCAGACGACGTGCTCCTGCATTCCCACTAGGTTTGATCTGTGGGACGCCATTGCAAATATGTGAACTCTTATTTGCATGTTGGTGCTAACTTTTGTTGAAGTTTGTATTGATTTCTTTCTGGTTGTCTTTCATCTGATCTATATATAATATGCTCAACATTCTTGAGTGCCTTTGATCGCTATTGAAGCCAACTCGTGTCTTTAATAAAATTTGTTGAACTTGAAAGAACCATGCAGCGAGGAGTTCATATGAACAAGTCTCACCTAGATGTAATGCAGAATGGAGGAGCCATAGCTGTTGACTTTTACTATGAACGCAAGAAAGTCCACCCGCTGAGTATTTGATCTCGTAGGACAGTATAAAGTGTCGTAGCAATCAGTCTGCCCCTCGACTCTATGACTGCTTGGATTGGAGTAAAATAAGTACAGAAAAGACCTATCACAACTGCACTAGGCATTCAAGTGTCAAGCGTGTGGTGATGGTCAAAAGCTCTTTTTCTCTATTCACTTCTTATGTCTAGGTTTCCTACCGCATTATTCACTTCACTCTCATCAGTCGTGCAAGGTCTATATGAAAGGAGCGTCCCCCTTCCCTCATCCGATAGCATTGCATCAATCGCCTACCTTCTGGCTCCCTGCTTCCCTCACCCGTTTGCATTTTCCCAACGGCATTCGATGCTAGTTTGAGGATCTGGATAAAGGTAATGTGCTTCATATCAAACCGTACTATTTGTATGAACTTATTATTGCGTTCTATGCTGGTTTGATTATCTCAATTGACATTTATTCTAACCAAAATCAGCTTACAAATGGCAACTAGTTACCATACCACGGATGTGTACTCTACAACAAACGATCACAACTATTCCCCCGACCATGTCCCTCTAGTATATTCGATAAAATGATGTTTACCTATTTCTTGTAAACCGTATGCTCGCCTGATAGTCCGAGTAGCGTAAATTTAAATGAGCCAGATATGTAACTCTTGTACTCAGCTATGAGTAGAACTTTTGCCTGATCAGCTATGCTACAAATAGGAGCTGCACTGTCTGTGGCTGCATGCATGAAGTAGAAGTTAGTTGGATTCTGAAGCGGTAGCTTCAAACACAGCCGAGGGAGTGCAGACGATCAGAACCTATGAAACCATGTAGCCATCTCTAGCTAGCTGCTGTCTCTCAGCTGTTGCAAGCCTGCTACTACTTGGATTGGACTGCACTGTATACTTCACCGGATGACATAATGTTCGACCATCTAAAATATTCACTACCGGATACTAGTAATGATGAACGTCGTGCGGTCACGATAGAAGCATGTTCAAGCCCTGGCGTCCCCCATTGTTTCACTCCCTCCTTGCATTACGCAAAAGCCCTTGCCTCGCACTACCTCACAAAGTCCCCACCTCCGCCTCTCCATCGGTTCCCATGAAGGGTGTCCCTATGAAGCGCTCCTGGTCCTCGAGGAACTGTGGCCGGGCTCTAGTCCACACTTCCTCCATTACGCTGGCGCACCCCGCTACGATGCCTGTTCATACCCTTCTTGACTGCTGGTACTTGTCGCGCTCTTGCACGCCGTTTCCTAGGCTGCTATTTGTCTCCCTATCGCCCACGATGATGACGTTGACGCCACTGGCACCGTTGGTTCACTCACCACTGCCGCTCTCGGTGTGGTCCACCTCACTGTCATCGCAGACACCGTCGCCGTGCCACACACTGTCTCCTAAGCTGGCATTGGTCTCCTTGTCGCCCATGACGACGACGATGACGCCACCGGTACCAGTGGTTCGTTTGCCAGCACCGCTCCCGATGTGGTCCACCTCACCGTCGTCATAGGCCCTGTCGTGGTCTCACACGCCATCTCCTAGGCTGGCATTGGTCTCCCCATCGCCCATGACAACAACGTTGATGCCACCGGTACTTGTGGTTCGCTCGTCACCACCTCTCCTAGTGTGGTCCACCTCGCCATCGTCGGTGGCTCCATCATGGTCGAGCTCACCGTCAACGGATCCGCTCTTGGCGCCCAACCACGGGAGCTCTACGGTGGTGGCCCCATCGTGGTCTAGCTCACCTTCGCCGGATCCACTCCCGGCGCCCCTCGGCGGGAGCAGGTGAATTGTACCAAAGGTGACCTAAGGCGGCCGTTGATCTGGTTACCTTGGTTTGTGTTAGGAATAAATTCCCAGCTGGTTGGAATCAATTCGAGTGGCTGTCTCTCTCGAATAGTGAGAACTTGACTGAGCAGCGGCAACGTAGAAACACTTAATGAAACTTGATGGTTATGATGATGTTGACATTACTACACAGGATATGGTTACTAATGTTTATTTAGCTTAATCAAGTGATTGCTCTAGTAAAGGTGCTAATCTAGAGATGCCTAATTGAATAAGTTTTAACTTGATGCTAGAGATGATAATTATTACTTCATGTTACTTAAGCTCTTTTATGCAAATGTTATCAAGCTAGCTCCACTGATAAAGCCTTGCATACTCCTTGGTGTCACTTTATTTTTGGTTTTTTACGGGTAAGTCTAGCTGAGTACATTCCTGTACTTAGGGTTTATTCCCTCTTGTAACAGATGATATGGTGTATCACGGTTATTGTAAGAACTGCCTTCACCCTACGGTGGATGAGGACTAGATCATGGGGCATGATCGTTCTAAGCTATCCTCTCTTGATGCTTTTGTTGGAAAGTGACCTAGTACTGGCATGTATTTGAACTTGGGTGTGATGTTGATGTTAAACTACTTTGCTTCTGCTATTTAAAACTTGGTTTGTAATAACTATGGGAACTCCAATGTATGTGAGATATTTGTGAACTACTTGTGAACTGTGATGTAGCATGTGACTTGTTATGTTGAATCATGTACAATCTTGGTTGTATGATGGTTGGTTTGAAATCCCTCATGGTTTCATCAGACTACAGGATTTATATGGCTCAAGTACAACGGTTTGATCATTTTGGTGATTCCTATTGTACTTATGCTCTTATAAATTAGACGATTCTGTCACAGCTGGTATCGGAGCAAGATTCAACACTAAACTTGTCATATGTGTATTTAAAACAAAAGTTTTTGTTTTACAAAATCAATTTTTGACAACTTATAGCTATATACATAGGTGTGTTGAAATCTAAAATTTAACTCTATAGTGTGCTAGTGGTCATTTCTGTAATAGAACCGTCCAAATTATAAGAGCACAAGTACAAAAATAAGTGCCAAAACGCCTAAATTTTTGAACTTGAGCCCATATAATCCCGGTAGTCAATCGAAATCATGAAGGATTTCAAACCAACCCGATGACAACCAAGATCGCACCATTGAACATAACACATCACACGTTACATTTCACAAGTACTTAAGAAGAAGCTTACAACACCACGGAGTCGCAACTATTACAAACCAGGTTTAGAAAGTAGCGGAAGCATAAGTTAAACACACATGTAGTTCAAATACGATTGCCATTCTTACAGATCATGTTCCCACAAAAGCATTGAGGAAAGTAGGCTAAAAGACGATCACGCCCAAGTGACCTAGTCCTCATCACCCGCTGGGTGGAGGCAGTTCCTGCAGAAGCCCTGGTAAAGCATGTCATCTGCAACAGGAGGGAATAAACCCTGAGTACTAGAATGTACTCAGCTAGACTTACCCGTCGAAATAGAAATAAAAGACACCAAGGATCATGCAAGGCTTTCTTTAAGTGGAGTTGGCTGACATTTCATTTGTAGAAAAGCATAAGTTGTTGTAACCCTTTTTAACCTGTGCTAGCAGTGATTTTTAGTATGTACCTGTCATCTATCTTAGCACCTATACTAAACAATCACTTGGGCATTAACAAACATTATTAACCATAGCAGGTATAAATTGAGGCAACATTAAATCATCATCCAATTAACCATTCATTCAATTAATTGAATCTACGTTGCCGCTGCTCAAGTCAAGTGCTCACTAACCAGGAGCGATGGTGATTTGAATCGAATTCTTATCAGCTGGAGGGGTATTTCTAACACAAACCGCACAGACCTCACGCCAGGGTCGCACAAGTCACCTTTGGTACAATTCAAGAGTCGCGGGTTCGACTGATGCCGCATCCCCAAGGGCGACACTTTGCCAGGTGATAGGGACTCTAACCCCCTTGTTCTTTATGCCAATGTCCCCCAAGCACATCCTTACTTCCTCCAAGATGCGCACTTGACCCCCCGATTCCCAGCCTGAACTGTATTACTCAGCTTCGCGGTCGGAACGACTTATTCGGCCAACTAAGTGTTAGACTGCGTTCAACATGACTCAAGGACGTACAGTGAATCGGTCCTTAAATGACTTAGATAGGCATAGCTTCGCACTCAAGATGTGAAGTGTCTTGCGGCTGCACTATCGAACTTCCGCCCGGTCTCAAATTCATTTTTCAAGCATGGTTCTTTCCACAATAGCAAATATAGCCAACTGTGTCCCACTTTCTCCTAAAGCTCACGGATGACAGTAATCACCCAACTTTTACCGTACTAAGCATTGCTAAGCATATACCACATTCCTAAACCGTAAATAGGATTTGCAGTATAATTTCTGGACAAGGAAGGATATGTGCAGCAAGTGTCTCCAACCAATTCCTACCACTTAATGCATCAAACATGTAAAAGTACTCAAATGTTATTTATAAATATCTAGGGTTAGCATGCACCGGGGCTTGCCTTTCAGAAAGGAAGAGGGACGATGATCAGGGCACTCGGGCAGCTCTTCTTCAGGAACTCCTTCACCGACCAGCACCTCGGGCTCCTCCGGCTACTCCTGCTCCTCCTCCTAATGTGCTCCCTCGAACTACAGAAGTGTCACCCCCTCCGGCACACCTATTGCATGGATGCACAGATAAATTTCATGGATGCATAAGAATGAATGCAACATGCTCGGTGAATGCAAACGTGCACTGCAGTAACACTTAACACTCTATTCAAATCACTTTAACAATACGTGCAAATCTCTTCTCCGGTAGAGAAGTACTTACCAAGTCTATGCAACCTAATGTATAATTGCTCTTCCTCAGTTAGGGACCTAGCACCTAAACAATTAACAAGAGCAAGTCACATAAGCATATCATAATCATAAACTCATTTTGACAACCTAGAAATCTGAACAACAGCTCGGTATTTCACCCATAACTGGAGATCCAAAGCTCCAATTGACATGACACAAGAGCATATGGAAAGCTTATAAATTGCTATACAAATCATTTTCAGACCTCAAGACCTAATTCCCACATTTACCTAGTCGAATTCTTAAAGTTCCAGAAATCTGTCCTTTCCAAATAGAGAGCAGTCATTTCTGAACAGCAACTTCAAACTGCTATAAATCCTAAACTACTAGGCCAAATGCCACCAAATTTTGACACGAGATAGTTTAAGAAGTTTACTACAACTTTGGTATTCACAAGATTCCCAGCAAACACTTTTATCCAAGCCTAATCCTAAAAACGCTACCAATTGTCCAGAAGGCCTACTAATTGCTAAAATTAAATATTTACTTATGTGCCACACCAACCTTTTGGCCAAACCAATGGCACCACTAGTTCACACATGACACAAAACTACCAGAAAGTAAGGTATACCAAATCAAATCATTTATTTTAATCCCTTTCTTAATTTAATTAATTAATTAAGTAGGAAAATAAAACTATATGCAAACTGCTCAAAAATTCTATAAAAATTACAGGGGACCCTATGCACTACTAATAGACTACTGTAAAAATTTGAGCTAAAGTTGCCCATAGGAACTTCCTACACAAAATTCACAAGCCACCAAAGCTGATTCTAGCATAATTAAGAAATCCTAATGAAAAATATCAAACAATAGAAACAATATTTTTCTAGAAATCCTAAGGTAACAGGACACTCTCCACAAAATTTCATGATCAAAGGACATATATAAAAATTATGAAAATTCATTCAATTATCTCCTATTATAAAATGACAACGGCATAACTTGAAAACTACTCACCTTCAAATTTTTACCAAAGCTAGTATGTACCTATAAAAACACACTCACCAAATTTCATAATTTTTGGAGCACTAGAACTCATGTTATAAAGTTAACAAATTTGCATCCATTTTAAAACATATTTCAATTGTCTAATTAATTCTTCCAGAATTTAAATAACACATATACATTTTATATCTTTTCTAAATACTACACTTTACACAGAACCTAACAAACTTGGAACCACTTTATTTAGATCTATAATCTTTGAGATATGGATTATATAAAATAGCCTACAAATCTATGAAAAGATAAAAGAAAACAAACAAAAATGAACCCTACACGCTACTGGGCCGGCCTGCTACCCCGGCGCGGCCTGCTAACTCGCGCGGCTTGCTCGCCCAGCGCAGCCCACTTGGCCTGCACTGCCCGTGTTGGCCTCCCCTACGCGCGCGCGCTGACAGCCGAGACCCGCAGACCAGAGAGAGGGGAAATAGGGGAGGAGAGGTGATGGCGAGAGCTCGCTGCCGGTGGTAACTCCGGCAAGGCCTAGTGCACTGGCGTGCTCACCTCGATAGTGTGAATCTAGGGGTGCAACTTAGGGGGCCTAGTGCATCGGCTATGGAGGGTGGCAACGGCAATGGCGGCCCACGGCCGCGGGCTTGCCGGCTCTAGTGAGCTAGCGGCGGCGCGGCCGTACTGGCCGACCCCGTAAGCATCAGTGGCTCAAGGAAGACACAAAACACCGAAGAAGGAAGACGGTAAGACGCTAGAGGAGCACGGCCACGACAACGGTGGCGCTCCGGCGAGAAATGTCCAAGGCGGACGGTGACGGACACGGCAAATGTGCCCTTACCTCCACACGATTGGCCCAACTAAGAGGTGGAGGAGGTAGAGGGGTCTAGGGCGGAGCTATTGGTGGGGTTTGATAGGCTATGGTGCGGTGATGAGCGCGTGTGGCCGTGGCGGAGCTCGCGGTAGCGCCTGCTCGCTGGAGAAGGCAGCGAGAGAGGATGAGAAGTGAGGGAATGGGAAAACCCAATCGAGATTCAGTATTTCACTTCCACAGACATGCAAGAGTGACAACGTGGCGTCCTACGCGCGCGTGAGCAGCCACGTGGTGGCTGGAGCCTAGCATCGGTCGGCCATGATGTCTGACTTAAAGTCTGAATCGGAGCCGATAGAGGTGACTGACAACAAAACTTTGGCACCCTATTGCTCCTAATCTAGGCTGATCTGATGTGAGCCATAGTTAGCAAAGTTGTACAGGGACATGTGATCTACAAGTTTGTCAATAGGAGCTAGAGCTAGTTCTGCCTGGTTTGAGAGTTACATGGCTCCATTGTAGGGTACATCAAAACGTTACTGCATATGACTTGGCCAAAATTTGCTAAGTCCCAAAACAGCCCCTTGACTGACTTGTGGGCCATTTTTGAGGGTGTTATGATCATTTTCATGAGATGTCCATATTACAACTTTTTTCCCTAACAAATTTTCTACAACTTTGTTTAAGGGTGCACCTTCATGTAAGATTTCTAAGCTAGACTTTTTAAATAGTCAAACGAAAGTACTCTAGAGGTCAAAATCTAGTCAACATCACTTAGGAGGGCAATTTGGTCATTTTGGTCAACATGAACATTGTTCCACTAATTATCCTAAGTGTAGTTAAGGTGTTATAGGACATAATTAACCACTCTACACATTGGCTACACACATTTCCAAGTGGCACATAAGTTGAAACAAGCAAAACAAGCATTTCCTCCAAAATGTTTCGCTACCATGTTGCATATGTTTCAAGCCCTTGTTGCAACAATTCAACTTGTCATGATATACTAACAACATTGCCATGTTTCAATGTATGAGACACTCATGTTACATCTACATGTTGCACCAACCACATTTCATAAGCTAACAAATATGAAACAAACACAATTTGGTATGTTGCATACTCATGTTGCAGTTCAAACAAATGCATGAATGAGATGAATGATGCTCATGCTTATGAAATGCAAGTGCAAATGTGGAAGCCAAACACCTGGGGTGTTACAATTTCCTTTATGCCCAATTAAGGACTGTTAGGTGGCTTAATGTAATACTAACTTGGGGGTTTTACTTTTACATGTGTGCTTGCAACGTCGCACCTACGCCAGGTAAGAAAGGTAAGTTGATGAGTGGTATGACCTTGCAGTCGGGGAGAGCTAGCATTGATATGACTATATATGCATGTTCGCATGTATATATGGTGCATATTTAATTGTGGGTATAAATATCAGGTAGATTGGTACAGAAGTATATATATATATCTAGGGATAGGAAAAAAGTCTAGATCACCCCCAACTATGGGGGCTGGTCTACTTAACCCCCCAAACTATAAAACGGTCTAATTTACCCCCCCTGAACTTTCCAAAACGTACTTTACCCTCTGGGGCAGTTTTGGATGGTGGTTTGCTACAGTGATTTAGTACAAAATTTTTGCTATAACTTTAAATTTATTGGAAAATCCTAATAAATTTAAAGCTACAGCAAAAACTTTGTACTAAAGCACACCATATTATATGTTCATTGTATAGATCTACTCGCGTGGAGTCCAGCAAAATTGGATTTTTCATTTTACGATTTTTCTGTGATTTACTATGATTTTTTAAAGATTTAGCTACTGTAGCAAAACCACCGTCCAAAACTACCCCAGGTGGTAAAGTATATGGTTTTGGAAAGTTCAGGGGGTAAATTAGACCGTTTCATAGTTTGGGGGGTTAAGTAGACCACCCCCCATAGTTGGGGGGTGATCTAGACTTTTTCCTCTAGGAATATATATATGGAGAGTACTTAGTTTACTGCCTTCAAATATATACCTGTGTATTCATCATGCAACCTAGAGACTAGATTTGCTTAACTGAATACTTACACACTTTCAACAATATGTCCAGATATGCTACAGAATTTGTGAACACTAATGAGAAAAAGATCGATAGTTTCAAGAGGGGGCTTGGTCCCAAGTTGATGAAGACTATGGCCAATAATAAGAGTGCCACGTTCAATGCATTTGTCAGTGATGCTCTCACCCAAGAAAATAATATCTATTCACCTTCCAAAAGTCGCAAGAGAGCTTATGAAGCCAGTGCATCTCAAGCCAAAGCTCCAGTTGCAGCGAGACCCTAGTTTTGCCCTCCAGCTCCAAGGTACAAACCACCGTAGAAGAAGAAGACCCTAATCAATCAGGCCAAGAAAGTGTTCTGCAATGCCTTTTCGGTTGCTCTACCCAAGGGCACCACAGGGCAGGGAAGCTCGAGTGTTCCACCAAGCAATATGTCCTGCTGGAATTGTAACAAGCCTAGACATTGGTCGAGGAATTGCCCCTATCCCAAGAAGAATAAGAGGCAAGGTAATCCAAATGCACGCTAGGGTCATGTTCACTACACCACCATAGAAGAGATCCCCTTAGTTGAAGTTGTGACTACAGGTAAGTTTCTTATGAACCAATATCCTGCAGTTGTTTTGTTCGACTCTAGAGCATCGCATTCATTCATGAGTCCAACCTTTGCATCCAAGCATGATTAGAATGTAGAGACTGTAGACAAGGGTGGTTATTGCATGATAAGTGCAGCTGGAAATAATATCTCTACCAACCAGATAGTCAGAGATGTGTGCATCTCAATAAGCAACCGAGAGTATACCTCAAATCTTATAGTTTTGCCAGGGTTGGGGATATATGTAATCCTAGGTATGAAATGGATGAATGGCCATGGTGTTCTTATTGACACTTCCACTAGAGTCGTGATGTTGAGGGAACTGGATGGGAATGATGCTTTTGTAGTACCACTTCCTAGAGATTTTGACCTCCACAATGTAGTTAATGCTATCCAAGTTAAAGCAATTGCCAATGTTCCAGTAGTATGCGAGTTCCCGGATGTATTCCCTGATGAATTGCCTGGTTTACCACTAGATCGAGATGTAGAATTCAAGACCGAGTTAGTGCCGAGCACTGCACCTATCTCTAGGAGACCTTATAGAATGCCACCCAATGAATTAGCAGAACTCAAGATTCAGTTGCAAGAGCTCCTTGAGAAGGGTCTCATTCGACCAAGTGCATCCCCATGGGGTTGTCCAGCTATATTTGTGAAGAAGAAGGACAAGTCATTACACATGTGTGTGGATTATAGACTGCTCAATGCCGTGACAATCAAGAACAAGTACCCATTGCCTCGCATTGATATTTTGTTTGATCAGTTGTCAAAGGCAAAGGTATTCTCCAAGCTTGATTTGAGATCTGGCTACTATCAGATCAAGATTAGACTAGAGGATATACCTAAGACCACCTTCTCCACCAGATATAGTTTGTATGAATACCTTGTTATGTCCTTTGGGTTGACAAATGCTCCTGCATACTTCATGTATCTGATGAATTCGGTGTTCATGCCTAAATTTGATAAGTTTGTGATTGTGTTCATTGATGACATCTTGATCTATTCTAAAAATGTGAAAGATCATGCAGAGCATCTAAGAGTTGTCTTATCCAGATTGCAAGAACATAAGTTATATGGCAAGTTCAGCAAATGTGAGTTTTGGTTAAAGAAAGTACCTTTCTTAGGTCATGTGTTGTTTGATGAGGGAACTTCCGTTGATCTAACCAAGGTGCAGGAAGTCTTGGATTGGAAAGCACCAACTTTAGTGTTTGAGGTTCAGAGTTTTCTTGGTTTGGTAGGACACTATCATCGATTCATTCCAGATTTTTCTAAGATAGCTAAGCCAATGACAAGATTACATCATAAAGATGAGAAGTTTGTGTGGACTCCGGAGTGTGAAGCTGTTTTCCACACTCTACGAACTTTGCTAACGTCAGCTCCTATTTTGGCACAACCTAATATCAAGAAACCTTTTAATGTGTTTTGTGATGCATCAGGTACCGGCTTGGGATGTGTTCTGATGTAGGAAGGCCGAGTCATCGCTTATGCCTCTCGTCAACTGAGGAAGCATGAAGTCAATTATCCAAATCATGACTTAGAGTTAGCAGCTGTTGTTCATGCTTTGAAGATTTGGAGACACTATTTGCTTGGCAATGTGTGTCATATCTATACCGATCACAAAAGTCTCAAATATATCCTCACTCAACTCAAACTGAACATGAGGCAGAGGAAGATGGCTGGAATTAATCAAGGATTACAACTTAGAAGTGCATTACCATCCGGGCAAGGTGAATGTTGTTGCGGAGGCCTTAAGTAAGAAGTCTCATTGTAATGCTCTGTTGGAAGATGGTTTTAATTTGTTACATCCTGTTGTATTACACAACATTATGGTCAGTTGTTCTCTTGAAAGTAAGATCATCGAGCTTCAGAAGACTGATCCAGGTGTGTTCCATATCAAGAGAAACATGAAAGAACAAGAGACCAAGCATTTTAGGATAGATGAGAATGGTGTTCTATGGTTTAATGATAGACTTGTAGTGCTAAAAGATAGAGAACTTAGAAACCAAATCTTAAGTGAAGCTCATTCCTCTAAATTATCTATTCATCCAGGTAGTAGTAAAATGTATCAAGACTTGAAGACCTATTTTTGGTGGACCAAAATGAAGAAGGAGATCGTAGCTTATGTTGCAAGATGCGACACTTGTTGTGGGTCAAAGCAGTTCATCTGAAACCTGCTGGGCTACTTCAACCTTTGTCTGTTCCAGGTTGGAATTGGGAAGAAGTCAGCATGGATTTTATTGTTGGACTTCCACCAACTCATAAAAACTTTGATTCCATATGGGTGGTTGTGGATCGTTTAACCAAGTCTACACATTTCATTCCAGTCAAAATTGACTACCGACCTCATGAGTATGCTGAATTATACTTCTCTCAGATAGTACGTCTACATGGTGTGCCAAGAACTATTATATCTGATAAAGGACCTCAGTTCACTACTCGTTTCTAGGAGCATTTGCACAAATTGTTAGGCACCCACTTAGTCAGAAGTTTCGCCTATCAGCCCTAGACATCTTGGCAAACTGAGCATGTGAACCAGATTCTGGAGGACATGTTGAGAGGTTGTGTTATCTCTTCAAAGGGCAATGGGAAAAGTGGCTTCCTTTAGCTGAGTTTTCCTATAACAAGAGTTATCAAGAAAGCATCAAGATGGCTCCTTTCGAAGCCTTGTATGGTCGTAAATGTAGAAATTCTTTGAACTGGGTTGAACCCAAAGAAAGAAGGTACTACGGTATTGACTTTGTCAAAGAAGCCAAAGAGCAAGTTCGTATCATTCAGAAGCATATGGAGGTAGCTCAACCTAGACAAAAGAGTTATGCCGACAGGAGAAGAAAACCTATTGAGTTTGAAGTAGGTGATTGTGTGTATTTGAAGGTATCACCGATGAAAGGAGTATAGAGGTTTGGAGTAAAAAGAAAACTGACACCTAGATACGTAGGTCCATATGCAATTATTGAGAAAAGTGGAGCCTATAAGATCCAGTTACCTCCAAAAATAAGGGCTATCTTCAATGTTTTTCATGTGTCTCAATTAAAGAAATGCCTACGTGTTCCTGAAGAAAGAGTAGAGGCTAGAGATATCAAGCTAAAATTAGACCTAGCCTATGAAGAGAAGCCTGTGCAAATTTTAGATAGTAAAGAAAGAGTAACTCAGAACCGAGTGATCAAGTTCTACAAAGTAATGTGGAGCAATCATGGGGAACGGGATGCAACTTGGGAAATGGAAGATTATTTGCGAGGCGTCTACCCCTCTTTCTATGAAAAATGGTAGCTCATTCAAATCTCAGGACGAGATTTCTATAAGGGGGGAGGGCTGTAACACCCTAGGTGTTAGGCTTGCATTTTGTACTTGCATTGCATGAGCATGAGCATCATTCATTCATACATTAGCATAGCATATGAAACATACATATGGAACCTGTGAAACATGCCAGTGAAACAAATGAAACATTACTATGAAACATAACCTTGTTATTCTATGTTTCAATGTGTATGGTTTGTGATCATGCTTATTAGTGCGAGTGGTTTATTTTTGGTCACAAAAACACCTTAGACATAATTAGGATGAAAAATGGAGCAATGTTCATGTTGATGGCATTGCCTAATTATGCTTCTAAGTGATAGTTGACTAAGAAACCCCTCTAGAGCGCTTTTGATTGACCAATTAAAAGTATGGCTTAGATTGTTTGCATGTCTGTGCACCCTTAAGCAAAGTTGTAGCAAATTTTATAAGGAACAAACTTTGTTTAATGACCTTGAGCTAGATCAGTGCCTAACATGCTCCAAAGGGGGTCACAAGGTGAAATTAGGGGCTGTTTTAAGACTTGGAAAAATTTCTAAGTCATGAACTGTTTCCAGTTTCAAGGTACACCTCTTTGATAGCTTGAAGCTTGAAAACTAGGCCAAACCAAACCAAATTCATGTAAGCAAGGTTGGATTACTCATGTAGCTCTACAACTTTGATTACTACGGTTTTCACTGAATCGTGCTAGTTTGAGAGATAGAGGTAGGGAAGGAAGGGGTTTCAGTTGGGCCACCGGGGACTGAATCGGTTTGAACTGATTCAAATCGGCTCGACGTGGTCGACAGGGCTCGGACCGTGGGCGCCATCTAGCGGCCGTACACCGGCGCTGGCTCCACCGGTTAGGCCAGAGGAGGCTCCAAGACCGCCACAATGTGCTCGCCTACTCTCTCTCACTCACTCTCTCCCTCGCTCGCTCTCGAGTTCGCAAAGGCGACATCAGGCTCACCATCGTCGCCACGAACTTTGTCGCCGCGTAGCGCCGCCCTGACCGCAGCATTTTCAAATCGCTCGTGCTCGTAGACTCGCCTTGCTCCGCTCTACCTCGCCGACCTGTTTGCAGCCCCGTTCGAGCCAAGGTAGGGCGTGAAACGCGTTTCCACCACCGCTCGACATCGTTGGAGCGCTGCTGTGCTTGAGATCACCGTGGCTAGTGTAACCCAATGTTGTTCTGCTCCTTCTATCTTGCGTCTCGTCTTACTTGTAGTCCGTAGATGCTCGTGCCGTGACCCTATGGCCAATGCTGGCAAGCCAGAGTCAGAACACAGCCGCGCACCGCCGTGCCATCGTCGCCGTGTCACCATGCATGCGGCGAAGCTTACCGGCGCCACCTCCAAACCCTAGACCACCCTCGATAGCTTCGCTTGGACACCGTGAAGCCATAGCGCCCCTCACCTGAGCCCGCGGTGGCCAGACACGCTGGCGTACCGCCATGCGGCTCCGCCATCACTGTCGATAAGCTCTCTCTGGTAAACCCTAGCTTCCATTTTCACCACTACTCGACGCGGATCGATGAGAGGAACACGATGGTGGTGGTAGCTTCGTCGGAGACCTCACCGACGGCGAGCTCTTGCCGGTCAACCACCGCCTCTGCCTCTGTGTTGCTATCAAGTGGGCCCATTGACCCGCAGGTCCTATCTATTCTTTTTCGAAAAATGCTTGTGAACTTTGGAAATTCATAATAAATCGTAGAAAAAACAGAAAAATGCAAATGAGGACATGTTGGAATCCTTGTGAGTAGATCTACCTGATAGAGTGATAATATGATAGAGTCTAGTGGAAAGTTTTCTCTATTTTTATTCATCTCCTTTATTTAGTGTTTTTAAAAGGAAATTCATATCCAAAGTTATAGTGCTCCAATTGCTGTAAAAATTTCAGGCTTTTTGGGAATTGTGTGTTTGAGTTATTGATTTCTTTTGATTAAATACTAGTTTCTTAGTGTCGGTACCAACAGTACGGGGGTATCCGCACCTACCGCCAAAAAACTAACACGACCGAAACCGCAATAAAAGATAGCCCGCCTCGACCGCGCCCCGGCTCCGACTCGTACGAGGCCCGCTCGACGGGGCGCCTCGACCGCGCCCCGGCTTTGACTCGTACGAGGCCCGCTCGATGGGGCGCCTCGACCGCGCCCCGACTTCGACTCGTACGAGGCCCGCTCGACGGGGCGCCTCGACCGCGCCCCATCCCGTGCCGCGAGGTACTTTGACAGCGCTCCGACCCGCGTGAGGCTCGACCGCCCGCTGGGGAGAACTCCGACTCGCGTGAGCCCGGACCGAGCACCTCGACACCTTTTCTTTGCCTACCCCAGGACAAAAGCCATAGCATTCAATGCGGTTACCTACTACCACCTACCGGCATGGCTGCGGCCAGGATCGACGTGGGAACAATACCCGTGTCAGATCTCACTGTTTTACCGCCCATCCCGTGATGGGAGGTGAAACCCGTCACTATACTCACCTTACCGCGCACTGTTCACCATCAATCACCCTCGAGGGAGGATAAGAAAAGGCCCGTTCTCCGCGATATCGGGGATTCGGCCTTATCCATCCGGCCTCGACCCGGCCTCGACCCAGCCCCGACGCTCGACTTAGTTCAAAGGACGGTATGGCATGGCACTCTGGGTCATTTCGCCATCTTGTCTCCCACAACGTCAGGGTGTCCAGGGATGGCCGGCCATTCTCAAGGCACGTCGCTACAGTCAACTCAACAGGAATCGACAAAACATCACCTCAAGGCTCCCCGTCGTCTTGGCCTCCCCTCACCCTATAAAAGGGCAGGCCAGGGTTCAACGGAGGGGGGGACGAAGACGGAACGAAAAACACAAAACAGAAGATCGACATCTCAAGCAACCACCTTTTCCCTCTTTTCTCTTTGAGACTTGGGCTCGACACCCTCTCTCGCATGCTTGTAACCCCTACACGAGCACCTCGGTGCAAGGAAATACAAACATCTCCCCCCACTGGACGTAGGGCCTTCTTTTGCCCGAACCAGGATAAACCCCCGTGTGTTCTCCTTGCATCACCATCCAGGAAAGAGACACGCAGCATTTACTCGTTGGTTTAGGACCCCCTCGGGTCCGAACACCGACACTTAGGGAATTTATTGTGACCAAAATATGTAAGCTATAAGTGTGAAACTTTTTACACAGTGTCCTTGTGTTAGGAAGATAGTAGAAAAAATATGAAATCTATTATTTGACACTTTTCACTAGGTTAAACTATTTATGCTATTATAAGCCTTGCTAGCTTGTTAGTTTTTGTAGAGATTGGTATACTTATTCAAATGGCATGAAATTTATATAGTAGACTAGTGAGAGCATGGATGAGCTACTGTAATTTTCTCAGAATTTAATGTGCACTTTTGATATATGTTCATTATTTCACCTAATTATCTAAATAAATTAATAAAGGCATGAAGAGAATTTATTTGGGGATGACCAGTATGTTTTCTAACATGTATGTGATGTGTATGAACTGTTGGTAACCTTGGTTGTGCTCAGAATTCAATTCTTGTATGTAGTGAAATATTATTTGCTCTATAATTCAATTATAGTGACTGTTTGGACAGTTTCTAGGGTTAAGCAAATTGCATGATGAAGATTATGTTTTCTATTAATCATGTCTATAACAAAGTTGTAGATAACTTACTTATCTGGCTTATGTAAAATTTTCATGGCATTTGGCCAAATGGTTTTTGTGTTATGGCTGGGTAAAGTTGGTCACCCGAAGTGGTTATTATCTGGAATTTCTGGACCAGATCTGGGAAATTGCCCTGTTTGGCCCTATTAGCTGTTGAATTAGCTTGAGATGTTTATAAGAAAGTTGTAGACAATTTCATAAGCTTTCCATAAAGTCTTGTTGCATATTTGTTGGATTTGTATAGCTTCAGTTATGAGCAAAACATGTAGCTACTACCTGCAATCCAGAAATTACTAAGATGAGTGAATGACTTGATTGCTTTGCATGAGCTTGATGTTGTTGTTTAGGTGCCTAGGCTAATTAAAATAAGTTGTTAGCTGCAGGTTCTAAGCCTCTTACATATGATGAACTAGTTTACCTTAGGTTGCTAGACCTTGGTGAGTGTATGTTTCTTGTTTTAGAGGAGATATGCACATACTTAGTAAACGAATGTTAATCTTGTATCACCATGTCACCAATTGGTTAAATATACATGTTTGTGCATCTCACCATGTCATATCATCTCCTATGCATTTATGATACTTATGTTGTGCATATGCATGCAATAGGTGTTCCCAAAGGAGTGACGTTGCTCGAGTAAGAACAAGAACAACCTGAGGAGCAGCAGGTAGCCCTGGAGCAGGAGGTGCAGGTGGACGGAGGAGAAGCCAACGACTGAGTGCCTGAACCACCAACTCGCGTCTTTCTTGAAAGGCAAGCCTCGGAGCATTATAAGTCTCCCATGTTTTACAAAATCTTAACTAGAGTATAGCGTTTGATGCATTAAGTTATAGGAATTGTATTGAAAACACTTGCTACATATATATTCTCCTTGTCTAGTAAATATACCTTGAATCCTATTTAGGTTCAGGATCGAAGAAATTCTTAGCCATGCTTAGACTAGTAGAAGTCGGGTGATTTCCTGTCACCTACGAGATATAGGGAGATATCTGGTCACGGTTGGCTATATTTGCTATCATGGAATAACCATGTGTTGAGGTATAATTGGAGACCAGGCGGAATTTGCTATCCCTGTCTGTGTCGGTTAAGGACCGATGCGCTATACGTCCTCATGTCATGTTGAACGCATGCCTAGCACTTAATTGGCCGAATAAGTCATTCCGACCATGAAGCCGAGTAGCTCAACTCAGGCCAGGAAACTGGTAAGTGAAAGTGCACGCACTAGAGGAAGTAAGGATATGCGTGGAGCCAATGGCGTGAGTCCAAGGGCAGGTTGTGCCTAAACATCCTAGCAGATTGGTAGAATCCCTGAGGGTGTGGCGCTAATTGGACCCGCGAATTTGGTTCCTAAGTTGTACCAAAGGTGACCTATGGTGGCCGTTCATCTGGTTGCTTAGGTTTGTGTTAGGAATAAATCCCCAGCTGATCGAATCAATTTGAGTCGCCGTCTCTCCTAGATAGTGAGAACTTGACTGAGCAGCGGCAACATGAAACACTTAATGAAACTTGATGGTTATGATGATGTTGACATTACTACAACGGATATGGTTACTAATGTTTGTTTAGCTTAATCAAGTGATTGCTCTAGTATAGGTGCTAATCTAGAGATGCCTAATTAAGTTTTAACTTGATGCTAGAGATGATAATTGTTACTTCATGTTACTTAAGCTCTTTTATGCAAATGTTGTCAAGCTAGCTCCACTGATAAAGCCTTGCATACTCCTTGGTGTCACTTTATTTCTGGTTTTTGACGGATAACCCTAGCTGAGTACATTCACGTACTAAGGGTTCATTCCCTCTAGTTGCAGATAATATGTTGTATCACGGTTATTGTAAGAACTACCTTCACCCTGCGGTGGATGAGGACTAGATCATGTTGATGTTAAACTACTTTGCTTCTGCTATTTGAAACTTGGTTTGTAATAACTATGGGAACTCCGATGTATGTGCGATATTTGTGAACTACTTGTGAACTGTGATGTAGCATGTGACTTGTTATGTTGAATCATGTACGATCTTGGTTGTATGTTGGTTGGTTTGAAATCCCTCATGGTTTCGTTGGACTAGCAGATTTATATGGGCTCAAGTACGATGGTTTGATCATTTCGGTGACTGCTATTGTACTTGTGCTCTTATAAATTGGACGGTTCTGTCACATACCATAGGCTCAAAAATCATTTTAGACACATCCGATGGTCCTCCTAGGTGATGTGGGTCAAGTGAAAGCTCATTTTAGTCTGTTTCGAGATAGTATTAATCTCGACGCAAGATAGGTGCATAGTTTGCACCGAATGTATCATAGGCTCAGAACTCATTTTGGGCGCAACCGATCGTACTCCTAGGTGAGATGGGACAAGTAGAAACTCATTTCGGTCCATTTAGAGACAGTGTTAATCTCGACCAAGACAGATGCACGGTTGCGCCGAATGTGCCATGGGCATGGAAATCGTTTTGGGCGCATCCGATGGGATCCTAGGTCATGTGGGTGAAATGGAAGCTCATTTCGGTCTGTTTGGAGATAGTGTTAATTTTGATGCACCTGATGGAACTCCTAGGTGACATGGGTGAATTGGAAGCTCATTTCGGTCCTTTTGGAAATAGTGTTAATCAAGACGCAAGATAGGTGTACGGTTTGCACCAAATGTACCATGGGCATAGATATCTTTTTAGGCACACCAGATGGTACTTCTAGGTGACCTTGGTCAAGTGGAAGCTCGTTTCGGTTCATTTGGAGATAGTATTAATCTCGACGCAAGATAGGTGCACGGTTTGCGTCAAATGTACCATGGGCTATGAAATCGCTTTGGGCACACCCGATGGTACTCCGAGGTGATGTAGGTCATGTGTAACCTCATTTTAGTCTATTTGAAAATAGTATTAATCTTAACGTAAGATAGGTGCACGGTTTGCACCGAACGTACCATAGGCTTGAAAATCATTTTGGGCACAATTGATGGTACTCCTACATGACGTGGGTCAAGTGGAAACTCATTTTGGCCCATTTGGAGATAGTGTTAACCTCGATGTAAGATAGGTGCACAGTTTGTGTCGAATGTACCATGGGCATGGAAATCGTTTCGGCAGACCTGATGGAACTCCTAGGTCATGTGGGTGAAATGGAAGCTCATTTCGGTCCTTTTGGAGATTGCGTTAATCTCAATGCATGATAGGTGCACAGTTTGCGCTGAACGTACCATAATCTCATAAATCATTTTGGGCGCCCCCGATGGTACTCCTACGTGACATAGGGCAAATGAAAACTTATTTTGGTCCGTTTGGATATAGTGTTAATCTCGACACAAGATAGGTGCACGGTTTTCGCTGAACGCACCATAGGCTCTGAAATCGATTTGGGGCACACGAGATGTTAATCCTAGGTGACAAAGGTCAAGTGGAAGCTTGTTTTAGTCTATTTGGAAATAGTGCATGGTTTGCGCTGAATGTACCACAGTCATGGAAATTAATTTGGGCACACTCGATGGTACTCCTAGGTGACGTTGGTCAAGTGGATGCTTGCTTCGGTCCATTTATAGATATTGTTAATATTGATGTAAGATAGGTGCATGGTTTGCGCTGAACGTATCATAGGCTCAGAAATCATTTTGGACGGACCCCATGCTACTCTTACATGACGTGAGTCAAGTGAAAACTCGTTTTGGTCCATTTGGAGATAGTGTTAATCTCGACGCAAGATAGGTGCTCGGTTTGCGTCAAACATACCATAGGCTCAGAAATCATTTTGGATGAATCTGATTGTACTCCTAGGTGACATGGATCAAGTGGAAGCTCATTTCGATCCATTTGGAGATAGTTTTAATCTCAGTGCAAGATAGGTGCATGGTTTGCGCCGAATGTACCACGGGTGTGGAAATCGCTTTGGGCACAGCTGATGGTACTCCTAGGTAATGTATGTCTAGTGGAAGCTTGTTTTGGTCTAATTGGAGATAGTGTTACTCTCGGCGCAAGATAAGTGCACAGTTTACGCCGAACGTACCATAGGCTTGGAAAACATTTTGGACGCACCTAATAGTACTCCTAGGTGACGAGGGTTAAGTGGAAGCTCGTTTCAGTCCGTTTGGAGATAGTGTTAATCTCAACGCAAGATAGGTGTAAGGTTTGCGCCGAATGTACCACAGGATGGAAATCATTTTGGGCAAACCCAATGGTACTCCTATGTGATGTAGGTCAAGTGCAAGCTCGTTCGGTCCCTTTGGAGATAGTGTTAGTCTCAGTGCAAGATAGCTGCATGGCTTGTGCCGAATGTACCATGGGCATATAAATCATTTTAGGCATACCCGATGGTATTCATAGGTGACGAGGTTAAATGGAAGCTCGTTTCAGTCTATTTGGAGATAATGTTAATCTCGACGCAAGATAGGTGCACGATTTGCGCCGAATGTACCATGGGCATGGAAACTATTTTGGTCACACCCGATGGTACTCTTATGTGACGTGGGTCAGGTGGAATGGAAGAAGATTTGGTAGGGGGTTAGCTCGGTGCTAATCCTAAGGTCGCCTCGCCACCGGTGTGCCTTCCCCCTCGCCGAAGAGGAGGAAGACGATGGGATGCAGTGGAGGAGAGGCTCTCGGTGCCCCTCTCTGGGTTGCCTTGCCCTTTGTGCAGGGCCGAGGCCAATGGAATGGAGGGTCTAGTGATAAAAAAATGGATCCTCCGACCTCTAGGTCCGATCTTATCACTTATATAATGAGATAGGTCGGGTACATGGCAGTTTGGGGGGTTTAGTCTATGGTCTACGTGCACCGGAGTCCAGAAGGGTCTTGTAGTGGTGCGCCGTGGACCATCATGGTGTCTTGGAGCCGAAGAAGCCTTGGGCATCATTTGGCCACTCTGCTTTGACACTTTGTATGTTAGGCGGTGTTAGCTTGGACCAGCCTCCCTCGGATGAGACCTTCTGGAGTCTTTTGGGTGGCAGAGAAGGTTGGCTCTAGGGGCTGACTCACAGGCCCAAAAGCCCACGAGCCCCTAGAGGCCACGGGAAGCTTTGTCTTCTTATGTCATGCCCCGGACGTGACCCTATCGGAGGAGCAGTTGGTAGGGCCGTTCCTAGGGAGCGGTGCCTGGGAGCACCCAAGCATTAGTAGCTCAAGGCCTATGTTCTTGTGCCCAGGCCTTGGTTGGCATCGTGAGCCGAGCAGGAGCCAAGGACCGGGCTCAGTCATGCCATAGATCGAGAGCCCAGGGCTCGGGGAAGCTCTAGGCAGATGCTGCAGTCAAGTCAGGCTCGGCCGCATCTCTTTGCCAAAGGGTGCGCGTGAGCATGCCCAATGGGCATAGCCCCCGAGCCCCCAAGTGATCCTGAAGGGGTCGGTTGGGGGGTCTTCTTCATGTGAGAACCATTGGGCTCGAGGCTTAACATACCTATATGTTAGGATCTCGTTAGGAGCCCCTGAGCCCTTCATGCCTCACCTGGCGTGATGGTGATTTAGGGCTAAATTCGATCATCTGGTGATCGAACCCTCCTTGGCAAGGACATCTTCCACTGGTGAGAGCATTGTGCCCTTCTTGGAGCCTTCTTCTCTAAAGTGATGGGCGTTGCTCAATTGATGAGGCTGAGCGAAGATGGTGTTGGTCCCCTCATGAGCCTATGTTGCATGGGTCTTTGACTCGAGCGAGAGCTCAGCAAACTCATCTAGGAGTTGCCGATTGTAGGCCCGAGGGTGCCCTCCTTTTTATCAGAGCCTGCCGTGGGCCGGGTGATTAATAGCGCTGGGCTTTGGCTCGAGGCCGTCTAATCATCCAGAGCACCACGCCCTTATGGGGGCTGTGGTAATAGGTCCTGATCTTCTCAAGCTGGCCTTCTGGGGCCAACCCTCTACGGCCATAGGTTAGGGAGACAGGAGCTCGCTGAGGCTTGGACGGAGGCCCTTGTTGGGCCCACTACTTAGTGGCTCCTGACCCAACTCCGGGGAGTGAGTTGGTTTTTCTTGGGGGGATGCGCCACCCGAGCGCCCGTTGATTAAGGGGTTGGGCTGCTCCGTCTGGGGAGCCAGTGTAGCCCCTAAGGCCATTGTGGGGCCTCGTCGCCAGCGGAAGGAGTGGCTTATGGGCACGTCCCATCCACTGACGCCTTGCGTAGGCGGTTGATGGCGTCTGGGCCGTCATGCCTGGTGGAAGAGTTATGGTGTGCATCCCCCGTGCCGTCCTGCCTCGTCTAGGAGATTGGACATTAGGGCCACATGGAGTAGATCCGGTGGAGGAGTTGTGGCACTTGCTACACGTGGATCTGAGCCGTTGATGATAGTCGGTAGGCCCGGGGGGAGCGGATCCCCCAAGTCCCATGAGGAGGTGTGCGCATAGTGCATGGTGGAAAGCGGAGTGGGGACTTGACTCATTGTCAGCAGTTCCCTGGCTCCGCCTTTCCTGTGCGGCCGTCATTACGCAACCACCGAAGGCATGCTATGGGGATTGAAGGGACGCCTAGCTAGTTCCTCGGGGCCCTTTTTAACCGTTGATGGCTGGTCAGAGGGGCCAAAGCCACTCTCAGCACATCGTTCAGGCTGTAAAGGGGAGCCACCGGGGGATGCGGTGTCTTCAATCCATTCCTCTAGCCCCATCTCTTCTTCTTCCTTAGATCCATCTTCTTCGGTGGTGATGGTAGCGGTGATGAAGTGCGACACTTCCCTCTGAGTGAGCTTGGTATTATGCACCGGGCGACTGCTTCTTCAAGGGTGGAAGGGCTCCAGCAAAGCTGCCCCCACAACTACATGAGGTGGCAGAAGATACTCCATGGCGCTGCGCGGGTTCCGCTTCATGTAGTGTGGGAGGCTACCGATCTTCTCCGATCTTTGTTCGCGGCGTGGTCAGCCAAACCGTCGGGGGATCTCGTCCTAGGAGCCCTATGGTGCGAGCTTCATGGAAGGGGTCAAGACGGGGCTTCATCAAGCCTCCTCCTGCAGGACCCCCTACGCTCGCACCTAAAGTAGGTGTGGGGAAGTAGGCCCTCCCTGGCATGGTAGGTTGGCTTTCGCCGTAGGAATCTTCCTCCCTCCCCAAGGAGAGGAGATCATCATGGGGTCGGGGGGCCAATCCCGTGCTAGGTAGAAGCGGTTTTTGCCACCGTGTATTATAATCGGGTCATTCCCAGTTGATGAAATGAAATTACTTTTGTTTGTAATCCCATTTTGCTCTTAAGTCATGCTCAGAGACTTAATCCCTCGTTAGGCTGGGCTGTTATGATGATGGCCTCGTTGGCCAAGATCGCCGTGCCCATGCTGCTAACAGGTAAGTCCTTGAGAACCCTAGGTTTACGGTTGTTCCGTGCCCCAATCATGTCCCCCAGAGGGGAGATCCTCGGCTTCCCGACCAAGCCACTCGTATAGTTTGCGAGCCCGTATGTCGGTACTCGGGGGCTCGTTGCCTCCCTCATTGGGTCACCACGAGTAGTTCAAGGCCAGTACTTGGACATCGCTCATCCAGATGGTCGAGGCACTTCTTGGCGCCCTAGCTACAGCTGTGTGGGCTCATCTCCTGAGTGTCCCTCACACTTTTAGTTGCTTCGGGTGACCTTGAAGCCCAGTGAGTTGACCTTGAACCCTCAGCGATGCCCCTTCTAGGGGCCCCTGGACCAACGTGCGGTGGGGTGGAATGATCTGATGAAGGATCGAGAGATAGGCAGATAGTTGCAAAGAAAACAAAATGGACACAAGAGAGAAGAAAGAGGACATAGCTGGTAACGTGATGGCCAGGGCCACTCCATTAGCATCTTGCTGATCTTTCACCTGCTCCTCCGACTCTGTCCACCCGTCGTTGCCTCACTCGGGGGCCTTCTGCAGTGGTTCTCCTTTAGAAAGGTCGGCAGATGGTTAGTTTAGTCAATCATGTGGTATAGCCGAGGTTTTGCTGGGGTTGCTCGGGTTAAAGGAGACATGACTGAAGCAAGCAAAGCAAGAGGGTTAGAGGACAGAACTTATCTTGGTTTTTGTTGTTGTAGAGGTAGGCCAGCGAAGGAGATCAGTAGGCGGGCCTTGGCTCGAGAGGCTTCTCTTCTGGGCAGATGGCTTAGCGATGGCCTTCCCTCATGGGAAAAGGTTGGAACTCACTTGATCGGGTCAGCCCCTTCTAGGGTACCGAGCACCTGGATAGAGGGGCCAGCTAAGCCACCACTACCGCTAGAAGCCTTGGGCGCCTCACCAATGCTCGATCGGTCGAGCACTGCCGCTGCCTTGGTTGTGTCGATGCCCCTTCTACGTCGCGGCCTAAGCTGCCAAGAGCATAGGAGGCGACGACTGCAGCAGCTTGGGTGACGCAGTCTTTCTCGCAATAGTAGGCTTGCTCGAAGCTGCTCTCGACGATGATGACCCTCTTCAGGCTGGGCATCTTGAGCTTTAGGTAGGTGTAGTTAGGGATAGCCATGAACTTGGCAAAGCACGGTCGACTGAGGAGGGCATGGTAGACATCGTTGAAGTCGATGACCTTGAAGGTGAGCCATTCCTTGAAGAAGTTGTCTAGCTGGCCGAAGGTGACGTTGAGCTAAATGCACCCAGGGGGCATGACTTCCTTCCCTAGCACGATCCCTTAGAATGGTGCCTTGCTGGGGCGCAGGCTGTTCTAAGGGATGCCCATCTTGTTGAGGGTGCTGGCATAGAGTATGTTGAGGCCGCTCCTCCCATCCATCAACACCTTAGAGAGGCACGTGGTACCCATGATTAGGTGACCATGAGTGGGTAGCACCCGGATGAGGGACGCAGTCAGGGTGATCTTCTTGGTCGAAGGTGGTGGCCGTCTAGAACCATTGGAGCCGCGTTGGGGCAGCGAGGGTGTGGGTGGCGTTCACCTCCTCGGTGATGCGGGGCTGCCGGCGGGACTCATACACCTGGGAGCCCCTAAAGATCATGAGGCAACGCTCGGCCTCAGGGCACTCGTTGTCTTCCTCCTAGGTGCCGTCCGCTGGGTCATTGGCCTTCAGGGCAGGCTTTTGGGCCTTGCCCTGTTGGCCGAGGGTGCTACGGATGTAGCCCTTTGTGGTAGCACAGTCCTTGAGGAGGTGCCTAGCTTGCCCCCATGTGGAACGAGCAGGGGGACTCAAGCGCCTTCTCAAAGTGTTCTAGGCGTGCACTGTGCCCGCAGGGCTGAGGTCTGGCAGCGCGGTCAGCCGCGGCCACCATCTCCTCCCCATGGGGCTTTTGGTCCTTATTTCGCTTGTCGTGGCATTGCTGGGACAACGCATGATCATCGCTACCATCGCCACCGCTAAGGTGGCCAGCGGCCTTGAGTTTCCTGCAGAAGTTGGCCTAGACCACCTCCTAGCTGGTGGCGTACTGGGTGGCGACATCTAGGAGCACCCATGTTGTGCGGGTCGTGTCGCAGATGAAGGCGTTGATGACATTACCATCGGTGATGTTGGGGAGCTCATTGCGCTTCTTGGAGAAGCACTAAATGTACTCCTGGAGGGTCTCATCGGCCCTCTACCTACAGTTGCAGAGATCCTAGGAGTTTCCCTAGGTGGGTGTAGGCACCCTAGAAGTGTCCGATGAAGACCGAACGGAGATCACCCTAGCAGCAGTTGCTGCTAGGCTCGAGCTGCTCGAGCCAAGCTCTGGTCGAGCTCTATAGAAGTAGAGGAAGGTACTAGACAGAAGTCATCGTCTGAGCCCCCGGCTTTCATGGCGAGGCGGTAGTCCTCTAGCCAATGGCTTGCGTTGGTCTCGTTGTCGTACTTGGAGATGTGCGTCGACGGCCGAAAACACCTGGGGTAGGGGCCATCCGGATCGCTGCCCTGAATGCTAGGGGGCTGAAGTGATCTGGGGTGAGGCCCCCGCCCCATCACTCAGGGTACAGGACTGCGCCTGAGCGTGGCGCCTAGCCTCGATGGTGTTGCAGACGTCGCAGTCGTCGCCATTCCGATGGCGTGCGGGGTGACACCAAGGAGAAAGGTCACGCCTTTGCTCCTATCGAGGCTTGGCGCCCCGAGTCTACGGCCAGTCAGAGCCGTTGTCGGAGGTGTCGCCACTACTTCCCCCCACCGGTGGGGCGTGAACGTCGGAGTGGCCCCCGTTGGCGGTGGCCGTCATCTAGGATGGCCGAGAGAATGTGGCACGGCATTGGGAGGCAGAACTCTCTGCCTGCTGCTCGAGAGTGGCGTGGAGGAGCCGGTTCGCCTCATTCAGCTGCTCATTGGTCTTTGGGTCCGACGTGTCAGAGATGTCTTCCAGGCGGCAGGTGACGGGCGCCATGTTGTACGCCGCATTGGAGAAGCAGAGGCCGCTAGGAGCGCCCGTGTAAGTGTCATTGTCGAGAGGGTGCACGGCTTGCTACCACGCAACGTCCCATCTTTGGCGCTCGAGCTCTACCTCGGTGGCCTCAAAGTCCACCTGTCGAGCTCGAAGCGGTTCACCTGCTCCTGAGGTAGGCCATGCGGTTGCAGGGACTCTGGTGCAGCGGTGTGAGCCTAGGCGCCTCCTCTAGCACAACCTCACCATCGATGTGGTAGCACATGCGTGGAGGGGTGTTGTAGTCGATGTCGTCGGAGTCGTACTCCGAGCCATTCCCCAAGAGGATCTCGAGAAAGGCACAGAGAAGGAGACATCAGTCCTCACCATGCCGGAAAGGATGGCACTTCATGGCACCTCGCAACTAATGAGGTGCTCTAGCTCCAACTGCAAGGACGTCGCCACGTTTTGTATCCCAAAAGGCAGGTCCGAGAGGTAATGCCTGAAGTGATCAGGTGGCGGGAGCACCTCACCGGTAGTGATCTAGTGGTGGACGTTGGCTAGCATGTAGAACATCTGGCGATGGTCTGACATGGTGGGGTTCGGTCCTAGACCATGTTGGATCTAGCGGGCCAGAACCTCGAGATCCGCTCCCAAGAGTCCTAGCGGAGGGGGTGGCGCTAGGGACTCGTTGCCCACTAGCACAACCCCATGGAGTAGACGAAGCTCGTCGTAGCAGTCGGCGACATAGGCTAGGGTCCCAAAGTTAGGGACCTGGCTCAGAGCGAAGGCGCCGACCGTGACAGAGAGCTCGCTAGGGAAGCGAACACCACCATCTGAGGCAGTGCTGCCTGCTCCAGCGATGAGGCAAATGCTCTAGCGATGAGGCGAATGGCTCCAGCCACCGTAGAGCCAGAATCACAGTTGATGCTGCCCCCTTCCTGGCGCACCAACTGTCACAGGGTCAAAACCGTGGCAAGCATGTTGTTCGAGTCAGTGTCAGAGTATGGGTCTCCGGTGGCTCGGGTGGACTCAGGAACATAAGAATCACGTAGAGGAGACGCAATGGTTTATCCTAGTTCGGGCCAATATGGTCCCTATGTCCAGCAGCTGATGATCCTTATACTCAAGAGCACCCAAAATCAGCAGGGGGGGTTACAACAGAGTGTAAAAGAAGAAGATTTGGTAGGGGTTTAGCTCGGTGCTAATCCTAAGGTCACCTTACCATCGGTGGTGCCTTCCCCCTCATCGGAGAGGAGGAAGACAATGGGATGTGGTGGAGGAGAGGCTCTCGGTGCCCCTGTCTGGGTTGCCTTGCCCTCTGTGTAGGGCCGAGGCCGATGGAATGGAGTGTTTGGTGATCAAAAAGGGATCCTCCCCATCTAGGTCTGACCTTATCCCTTATATAACAAGATAGGTCGTGTACATGGTGGTTTGGGGATTTAGTTTATGGTCTATGTCCACCGGAGTCTAGTAGGGTCTTGCAGCGGTGCACCGTAGACCGTCACGTTGTCTTGGAGCCAAAGAAGCCTTGGGCATCGTCAGCCGTTCTGCTTGACACTCTGCATGTCAGGCAGTGTCAGCTTTCTCTCCTAGGTGAGACCTTCTAGAGTCTTCCTGGTGGCAGAGGAGGTCGGTTCTAGGGGCTGACTCACGGGCCTAGAAGCCCGTGAGCCTCTAGAGGCCGCGGAAAGCTTTGTCTTCTTGTGTCACGCCTCGAACATGACCCTGTCGGAGGAGTAGTTGATAGGGCCGCACCTGTGGAGCGGCGTCGGGGAGCCCCCGACCATCGGTAGCTCAGGGCCTGTCTTCTTGTGCCTGGGCCTTGGCTGGCATCGTGAGCTGGCCAAGAGCCAAGGACTGGGCTCGGTCGTGCCGTAAATCGGGAGCCTAGGGCTCGAAGAAGCCCCTGAGCCCTAGGTGGAAGCTGCGGTCAAGTCAGGCTCGGCCGGATCTCTGCGCCAGAGGGTGCGCGTGAGCGTGCCCGATGGGCATAGCCCTCGTGCCCTCGGGCGATCCTAAAGGGGTTGGTCGAGGGGTCCTATTCATTCGGGAAACATTATACCCAAGGCTTAACATACCTGTATGTTAGCATCTCATCAGTGAAAGCTCGTTTCGGTCCGTTTGAGATACTGTTAATCTAGGCGCGAGATAGGTGCACAGTTGCGCTGAATGTACCATGGGCACAGAAATCTTTTTAGGCACACCCGATGGTACTTCTTGGTGACGTTTGTCAAGTGAAAACTAGTTTTGGTCTGTTTGGAGATAGTATTAATCTCAACGCAAGATAGGTGCACGGTTTACGCCAAATGTAACATAGGCTCTGAAATCGCTTTGGGCACACCCGATGGTACTCTTAGGTAACATAGGTCAAGTGGAAGCTCGATTCAGTTTGTTTAGGGATAGTATTAATCTTGACGCAAGATAGGTGTACAATTTGCGCCGAACGTACCATAGGCTCAGAACTCATTTTGGGCACAACCATGGTACTCTCCTACGTGATGTTGGTCAAGTGGAAACTCATTTTGGTCCATTTGGAGATACTATTAATCTCAACGCAAGATAGGTGCATTGGTTTGCGCCAAAAGTACCATGGGCTTAGAAATCGTTTTCGGTGCACCCAATGGAACACCTAGGTGACGTGGGTGAAATGGAAGCTCATTTCGGTCCATTTGCAGATAGTGTTAATCTCGATGCAAGATAGGTGCACGGTTTGCGCTTAGCGTACCATAGGCTCAAAAAAAAGTTTAGGCGCAACCGATGGTACTCCTACGTGACGTGAGTCAAGTGGAAACTCGCTTTGGTCCAATTGGAGAGAGTGTTAATCTTGACACAAGATAGGTGCACCATAGGCTCAGAAATCATTTTAGATGCACTTGATTGTACTCCTAGGTGACATGGATCAAGCGGAAGCTCATTTTGATCCATTTGGAGATAGTTTTAATCTTGGCACAAGATAGATGCATTGTTTGCACTGAATGTACCACAAGTATGAAAATCGCTTTGGGCACACCCGATGGAACTCTTAGGTAATGTATGTCAAGTGAAAGCTTGTTTGGTCCATTGGAGATAGTGTTAATCTCGGCGCAAGATAGGTACACAGTTTGCGCTAAACGTACCATAGGCTCGGAAATCATTTTGGATGCACCCAATGGTACTTCTAGGTGATGAGGGTTAAATGGAAGCTTGTCTTGGTCTGTTAGGAGATAGTGTTAATCCCGGCACAAGATAGGTGCACGATTTGCACCGAATGAACCATGGGCATGGAAATCATTTTGGGCACACCCGATGGTACTCCTATGTGACATGGGTCAAGTGGAAGCTCGTTTAGGTCTGTTTGGAGATCGTGTTAGTCTCGGTGCAAGATAGGAGCACAGTTTGCACCGAATGTACCACGAGCATAGAAATCATTTTGGGCACATCTGATGGTACTCCTAGGCGACATGTGTCAAGTGGAAGCTCATTTTGATCCATTTGAGATAGTGTTTCATGATTTGTGTCGAATGTACCACGGGATGGAGTCTTTTCAGGCACACCTGATGGTACTTCTAGGTAACGTTTGTCAAGTAGAAGCAAGTTTCGGTCTGTTTGGAGATAGTATTAATCTCGACGCAAGATAGGTGCACAGTTTACGCCGAATGTACCATAGGCTCGGAACTTATTTTGGTCACAACCGATGGTACTCCAATGTGACATGGGTCAAGTCAAAACTCGTTTTGGTCCATTTGGAGATACTATTATTCCCAACACAAGATTGGTGCATGATTTGCGCTGAATGTACCATGGGCATTGAAATCATTTTGGGCGCACCCGATGGAACTCCAATGAAATGGAAGCACGTTTTGGTCTGTTTGGAGATAGTGTTAATCTCGACGCATGATAGGAGCACAGCTTGCATCGAGCATACCATAGGCTCAGAAATCATTTTGGGCGTAACCGATGGTACTCCTATGTGAATTGGAAGCTCATTTTCGGTGTGTTTTGAAATAGTTATTCTAGGCGTAAGATAGGTGCATGGTTTGCGCCGAATGTACCAGAAGCATAGATATCTATTTAGGCACACCCAATGGTACTTCTAGGTGACCTTGGTCAAGTGGAAGCTCGTTTCGGTCCGTTTGGAGATAGTATTAATCTTGGCGCAAGATAGGTGCACGGTTTGCGCCAAATGTACGATGAGCTCTAAAATTGCTTTGGGCATACCTGATGGTACTCCTAGGTGATGTAGGTCAAGTGAAAGCTCATTGTAGTATGTTTGGAGATAGTATTAATCTCGACACAAGATAGGTGCATGGTTTGCCCCGAACATACCATAGGATCAGAAATCATTTTGGGCGCAACCAATAGTACTACATGACGTGGGTCAAGTGGAAACCTATTTCGATCCATTTGGAGACACTATTAATCTCGACACAAGATAGGTGCACAGTTTACGCCGAATGTACCATGGACATGGAAATTGTTTTGGGCGCACCTGATGGAACTCCTAGGTCACGTGGGTGAACTTGAAGCTTGTTTCAGTCTGTTTGGAGATAGTGTCAATCTCGACGCCTGATAGGTGCACGGTTTGCATCGAGCGTACCATAGGCTCGGAAATCATTTTGGGCGCAACCTATGGTACTCCTACGTGACGTGAGTCAAGTGGAAACTCGTTTCGGTCCATTTGGAGATAGTGTTAATCTCGACACAAGATAGGAACATGGTTTGAGTCAAACATACCATAGGCTCAGACATCATTTTGGATGAACCTGATTGTACTCCTAGGTAACATGGATCAAGTGGAAGCTTATTTTGATCCATTTGGAGATAGTTTTAATCTCAGCGCAAGATAGGTGCATGGTTTGAGCTGAATATACCATGGGCATGGAAATTGCTTTGGGCAGACCCGATGGTACTCCTAGGTAATGTATGTCAAGTGGAAGCTTGTTTTGGTCCGCTTGGAGATAGTGTTAGTCTCAGCGCAAGTAGGTGCACAGTTTGCGTCGAACGTATACTACTACACTCGCACCTTTCACAGCCGCGTAGTAACCCACATAGTCCAATTTTGGCCAGATGGCAGCAAGCTATCAACAGTGATGATCATAGCCTTCACTGTTGGCATCTGGCACCGACTGCAATGTACACTAACACCGCAGATTGGCTTATGATCTGTCCATGTTAGGTCCTTACTTCAGTCGCATTGGAGCACGACCCAGCTATGGATACACTAACACTGTCGCATTGGCAAATGATCCACCTGTGTCAAGGCTATCAAAACCGTCGTGTGGGCACATCAATCACCTGTGTAGTGGTCACCAGCACCGTCGCCTTGTACTTTGACCCGACTGTCAGCGATGCGGGTTCACTATCGGTTCGATGGCCGAGACGTCTATGTAGAGGTTAACACCACCATCGCTTCAGCATATGATCCGCCAGTACAAAGGAGGTCACCGTTGCCTTGCACCAAGATCCACCTTTGATGATCATTTAGTCGGTGTTGGGTTACTAAAGGATTCGGCAATGATATACTTTTGATCCCTGCCGCATCATACGTATAGCGACGGTGATAGAATTTCATCCAGTGTCACAATAGTTTCTAATTTAGCAGGGCCCTTAATAGCTTCATGAACACAAAGCATACAGATATATAATCATTACATCCATAAATCATGTTCACAAACTAGAGTACTTTTTACAATAACAATGGACGCTTCCATAACATCTTTCTCAACTGATGTCCTAACACAAGCGGTACATAGAGCATACTAAAGGTACTGATCTATATAGACTTACATAATGAAATGACGTACTTGTGCTCCTTCTATGTGGCACTCGTGCTTGCAAGGCAAAATGAATATAATTAGTGCATCCTTCGGATTGGTAGCTAATGCACCATGGAACCCCTCTTATTCATCTCTGATCCACAACCTGAACAAAGCAGTAGAATTAATAATATTGAACATACCATTCCTTTAGTTAACAAGCAAAAATTGGCCTATACATAGATAGAACAAAAACAACTCCCTACCTAAACAAAGACTGTCATGCCAACAAAATACAGGAAATGCACCTTTACTGCTCTGCTAAAGACTCCATGAAAACATAAGGAATATAGTAAGGCCTGTTCATATGGAAACACCCTCTTGATCTACAAAAGCGGATGACACGGGCATGGATGACATGAACCTTTCTGCGGTCCATGTCATATGCAATCAACGTTCTATCCTTCCCAAGAAGGAAAATGAAATTCCATTCTGGGTGAACTGTAATCACTCTATACTCCTCATCACAAAGCTCAGAACCAACTTTAATATTCATGCGTCCAAACAGTTCCTCCGTGTCCACAACATGCTTCAAACTCTAGTTATCAGTACCATAGTCTTCAAGTATCCACACTAAAAGCCAAGACCTATTGCGAAAATCAGCACAACACACACACAGGTGACCCTAATTTTAATGGATGGACATTTCAACACCACCTGGTTTACGAATTGTCCTCCATGTCTTTCCCTCCATATCCATAGCAACTATCGTAGGGTACTCAAGCATGTGCATAAAACCATTAAGAAAAACACTTCTTAATTTTGAATGTAGAACAATACTACCCTTGCCCCATTTAGATTCCTTAAAGATCCATGTTACAGTTTTAGATGAGTAGATCTCCACACCTACACACACACCCTCCACCTCAACAAATTCAATCACATTGAAGTGCGTGGATGTTGGGTCAAAACTGAAGCGAACCTGACCAACAGAACAAATGCTACACAGCACTACATGTCATTTGTGAGCCGTCAGATTGCAGACAACATAGCGATGTAATCCATCAGGCCTAGCGGTGATGAGTAGGAGCGGTAATGACAAACAGCAGCAATGAGGACAAGAAAAGCTATGTATGTGTGGGGGAGGGAGGAGGTGGCAGCAGCGGCAGGGGACGGTTAGGGGGATGTTGGGGCAGGGGTTGCTTGCTCTCTGCGTAACTTTTACGCCACGCAGGAATCGAACTTTCATTAGTTTCGCATAGGATGGTTCAAACGCGGGATTGGAAATTTTGCAACTAAATGGTGAATGCACAGTACCATCACCGGTGGCTAGGTCCTATTACCACCATATGATACGGTGATGAACACTATGGCACACAATCTTAACGTTTGGCATTCAAAAAAGCAAAACTACGCACTTAGAAAACTAAGAAAAGCACAATTCAAGTACTCAGATTGAAAGGAAGCCAACTTGAGTTCGATGGTGAATAATAAGGCACACAGATTTACATTGAAAGAAAGCCAAACTATGCACTTACAAAACTGGAAAGCACAATGCTAGTACTCTCGGATTGAAAGGAATCCAACTTGAGTTCCATACATTCATACCGAATAAATAGGTCAACACTACCAAGCTAACAAGCATTCTGAAAGCTAAAATGTAGATACTAATTAGGCTAACACCATGCAAAAGTTAAAAGGCCTTCATATGTACAACGTTGTTTACATAATTAATCATTCTCCATGCAGATCCTAGTCGACCTCCATGGGATCATTGTGAATCTCCATAATATCTTACAGATCGTTGTTGGCTCCATGGGATTGTTGTCAATCTCCATGTCATCTCGAGCCTTGACCACTACAACCCTGTCCACATCCATTGGTACACTTTCATTTAGCTCATCGACTTTGTTCACAAAGCATTGATTCGGTGAACTAATACTGAGGACAATAAGGCTCACAAGTTGCACTCCACGGACATACAAGGCCACAAACTCCTAAATGAGAAGATGCATTTTCATTTGTAGATCTAACAAAATTACTATAGCTAGGTTGGAGGTGAAGGAGCAGAGAGCACGAGAGAGCAATACAAAGGAATATAGAATCCGATGAAGGAGAGCAGATCTAGTGTAGTTACCTTAGATCCGGATAGAGTAGAGAAGCAGGGACAGCGCGCTGAAGATTTGTGCGCCGGCGAGGTTGGAGGTGAAGGAGCAGTGAGCATGCAAGAGGCTGCCTTTCGTTTGACACTAGCAGGGTGAAGTAGAGCAAGGGAGCAGAGTGGGGAATGGATGGGAGGAAGGTATGGTAGGACCGTAGGAGTGTATATACAGTTCAATAAAATTGGTTGCTCCTGTACCAAGGCCCTGTGTCTAGGGAAGTAGGATGTCTCCAACACATCAATTGATACTTGGACCTACTATTCAATAAATTGAACACCTGGTTAATCACCTTGCATTTAGTTCAACAATAGTTGTACAATAGTGATAGATTTCAGTCTGACACATCAATTGATACTTGGATGTACTATCATTTACATTTCAATAAATTGAACATCTGGATAATCACCTTGTATTTAGTTTAACAATAGTTGTACAAAAGTGACAAATTTTAGTCCGATACATCATAAATGAAAGAAGAACTAAGGTAAGTACAAAATAGGTGAAAGAAGAACTAAGGTAAGTACAAAATAGGTGAAAGAAGAACAGGAATCACATTTCTTTCTCAAAGGTACGAAATCTTCCTTCATCTTCATTGGAACCCTGGGCATTTCTTCAATCTGTGGCATAATCTCTTCCTCCTCCTGCAAATGTTCTTCATTTGTTGTAACATTAGCCTCCGCCTTTAGTTCCCAAATCTTGTTACGTAAATCTAAAATCAAAGTCCTTAAAAATTTTCCATATGGGGGATCGTGCCACTTAAAGAACCTGCAATCTAAGTTAGGCTAAGAAAAAACCAAATTACCATAAGTACAACAGGATTTTAGCATTTGCATTGCGAAAACAGAATGAACAAGAAAGAAATCGAGTTACGTTATTTGCCCTGCAGCATCTATGCTACCGATGTCCTGGGTTTCCATCACTTCACAAAATCCACCAAGGCATCTTCAAGCCGCAGCGACACAAAAGTGGTGGCTGGTATGCATCGGGGTGGTTCTTGACGTGGCACAGGATGGGTGGCCCCCTCCTTTTGTAGCCTCCTCCGCTGGAAGCCGATGTTCTTCTCGCGATAGCGCCCTAGGATGGTGCCGACCACTAGGAGGAGTTGGAGCTAGATGTAGCCATAGAGTAGTCAGGGTTCAAAGTGTTACACACTATGAGTGAAGAGGTTGGCCTAGGTTTTTTATTGGCTACACTTTTGCCTCCCACCAAGGCACCAAAATGTCCTGGAAAACTCTCGCATTCCTGCCAAGATGAAATGTTGTGTCACCAGCGGTTCAAGGTACTATCCGCCTATAGAAAAAGGTCTGTTTTGGATCCTCTATGCTTACATAGAGGTGTACACATGGACCACAATCAAGACCAACTATTCAATTAACAGTTCAACCAAAGTAATAGTTCAATGATTATGCAGTACTCATACATACTAATCTAGAGGCTTCATCAGTACATATAAACTTCATTAACATAAAAGTTTCACAAATTCTAAGACTTAATGTTGGATGGGTAGGCAGTTGCTAATGTACTCAATTGGTTGATGCGGTCTCAAAAGCCAAAGGTAGTGAACTGTAGCGAAGTTGACAGCATCTCCGTCCATGGACACATTGTATCTATAAAGTATATCTACATCATGTCCAGTCCTGCAAAGCACAAAAATCTCTCCATAAACAGGGTCTTGAACGATTCTTGTCAAATTTTGTGGTCCAAGAACGTGACGAACAGTGGCTTCAACAATCAACAGTCAGTCTGGGTGAATGCTCCATCCCCAAGTAGCAAACAATATCATCTGGGTTCCTAGTGCCACCCCTAGCTGCCAAAATGCAAGGTTGCTCGCATTGAAATGGCTTCTTCCGAAGTAAGACATCTGTTGTAATGAAGAAATCATAATATGAACAAAACTAATACCGAACCCAAAACCAATTGGAACCGAATGCAAATAGGGGTTGACCGAATCCATCTAACCTTCATGGGGCATTGTCCAAGATGATAATGCAAGGTGCTTGAGGCAGGGCAAGTACAGGCGACGGGTCAAAATGAAGATGAAGCAATGGGTGGGCTGTTGGCGTCATGAGTAAGGCTTTCTTAAAGATCAGTCTGTGCTACAGAACACCGGTCTAGGCACCCTCAACCTGCCTCGGGAGAAAAAGGTTAGCAGTTACGTCTTCATTTTTTACCAACTCGCCGATGTCCTACAAGAACTACCAGCCTACCTGAACAAGAATCGCACAAACAACACGGAGTACATCCTCGCCTGCTACTAGAGCCAGATAGATGGCTTCGACACTAGCATCATGATGTAGGGAATCAGCACCGCCCACAACACCGAGAAGCACTGGTGTAACCTGGTTTGTGCCGATGCTGAGTAGTTGGCCAACCGCATCATCGCTGATGAACAGAAGGGCCTCATGGCTATAGAGGAGGATGACGACGATGTTGATACCAACGCCGAGGACGAGGACAAGGACAGTGATACAAACAACGAGTAGAGGAGTAAATAAAGTTCCATTTCATGTATCTCACATTGCATTTGATGTATCTTCCTTATGTTGGGAGTACGGATGGAGTACATGTTGTTACTCTTCCTTATTATGTATCTTCCCTTGCATTTTATGTCAAACACGTTCAAATGTATAGAGGTTTTGATTTGTGAAATCTAATTTGCATGTCTGTGTTTACTTTTGTTGAACTTTGTATTAAATGGGTTAAACTATGTTGAGCATGGTGTAGATCAGGTCCTTTGGTCAATTGGTAGCCGGTTTCTAGCCCCTGTTGGTTGGTTTTGCCTACAGGTTTCTTTCTGGTACTCTTTCTAATCTGTAGTATGGTAAACATGCATAACATAATTCATATGATCAAGTCTCGCGTCGATGTAATGCCTAACGGAGGAGCTCTGTACTGTATAGTGTCTAATGAGATCAAATGTGCCACATTCAGACTTTCTTGCAAGCACATTAAAAATATGAGAATGAAGCGAATGCGGCAGGAAAGCTGAACACAAGAGGTGAATCAAGAAAAAGAGCTTTTGACCGCCATGACACGCTTGAGACTTGAATGCCTAATGCGGTTGTGATAGGTCTTTTCTGTACTTATTTCACTCCAATCCAAGCAGTCACGGTAGTCGAGGGGTAGACTGACTGCAACGACACTCAACTATCCTACGAGATCAAATACGTAGCAGCCAGACTTCTTGCGTTTGTAATAAAAGTCAACAGCTTTGGCTCCTCCGTTTTGCATTAGATCGAGGCGAGACTTGTTCAGATGAACTCCTCGCTGCATGGTTCTTTCAAGTTCAACAAATTTTATCAAAGACATAAGTTGCCTTTAACAAAGATCAAAGGCACTCATGAATGTTTAGCAAATTAAGTTTTAGACCAAAGACAACCAGAAAGAAATCTGCAGTGAAAAGAAATTGGCTACAAAATGACCAAACGATCTGAGCTACATCATGCTCACACAGAGTTTAACCCACCTAATACAAAGTGCAGCAAAAGTTCACATAGACATGCATGCAAATAAGAGTTCACATATTTGTAAGGGCGTCCCATAGATCAAACCTAAGTCATGACTACTAGTACTACTAGTACATCCCACAGATCAAGGATCAAGGTAGGCGTGTAGGATCTCGTCCACGTCCACCTTCGCTAAGACGGCGGGTCTACGGTGATGATCCACCTCCAAAGGGGGAACTGGCGGGTGAGAGACCACGTCGACGAGAGGTCCATCTATTGGTGGAGGATTGCCGGTGTGGAAGGCATATGTGGCCTCCCCATCGATAGACAACCTCATTGGCTCCACCATGGTCCTGGCAGGAGGCCTCAACGATGTAGTAGGATGGTAGGCAAAAGCTTTGGGATGAAATCAGGAGCTCTGAGTGAGAAGGCAGCAGGTGTATAACCTTCCCTCTCACCCCTTGTCTTTGCTGCTATAGTCTGGGGGCCATCAACCATCCTACGACTAAGACATTTGCGTGGGTGGGCAGTGGGGCTTCGCCCTGTCACGTCAATGCGATGGGCTGGAAGGTGACGTCCCCTGCTGTAACAGGCTGCTGACGCCATCCACGTGTGTGCGCCTACGTGAGAATGTAGGAGCACGTCGTTCGGGTGTCAAGATTTCAGACGGCTGGACCTTGTGTGATCTTGTGAAGTATAAAAATTCTGAATAAAAATAATCTTTGATGCATGGTTCTTGCAAGTTCAACAAATCTTATCAAATACACGAAAATAAGATGAGTTGGGTTCAACACAGATTACAGCCACTCATGACTACTACTACAATTGATACAAATTGACCGAGTGCACTCCGTACGCAATAATTTTACTCATAGCTCTGTACTGTATAGTGTCCGGTGAGATGAAATGTGCAACATCAAACTTTCTTATGAGTGTAGTAAAATATTAGAGTGAAGCGAATGCGGCAGGAAAGATGGACACAAGAAGTGAATCAAGAAAAGAGCTTCTGACACGCTTGAGACTTGAATGCCTGGTGTCGTTGTGATATGTCTTTTCTGTACTTATTTGATTCCAATCCAAGCAGTCATAGTAATCGAGGGGCAGACTGAAGAGTGAAGAGTGAGATATGTCTAGCTCGGTCAGATTTGGTCTATCGGCTCGGTCAGATTTGGTCTATCGTCTCGGTCAGATTTGGTCTATCGATGATAAAGTCACCGTGAGTTAATTCCCAACTACTTGCATCACCATTACTTGCACTTCTCTATCTTCGGCTAGTCTATTTAACCCAGGTCTGGATGCACCTGTTGGGCTCAATCCACACACTCATGAGGCAATCATCTTGGTATGTCCCATATATCAAGGGGCGAGGCAAGCGTGCAGGATGTTGTCGTCCATGTTCACCTTCATTAAGACGACGTTGGTGATCGGCTCGAGGCTCACAAACAATGGGAACGTACTTGAGCGTTGGAAAGTACAGTACCGACTACGGCTCTAGCGAGGAGGAGGACAATCCAGAGTACTAGCGAGTTGGCGAATCACAAGAGCGCTAGCCAGGAGGAGGATGCTTTAATTTTTTTCTCTTCTGTAGAAACTCAAAGTACCTTAGAATCCATGACTACTTTTTCCAGGGTGGAAAATCCATGGGGATATCATTTGAATAACCCATTTAGTTTTTTGAAGGGTTTCCATCCTTGGGTGTGACTTCCCCTTCCTTCCTAATTATAGGCCTTAGTTCAAATAGCCGCAGATGCAGTCACACACGCAAAAAAAACCGCCAGTTATAGCGCAATAAGCTGCAGCGAGCAGGTTTATTTTCTCTTTTTTTGGTAAATTTTAGGTGTCAAATTCATGGATCTTTTAATTGTTTGTTATCATCCTCTTTCAATTTTATGTTTATTTAAATTATTAAAAAACCAAAAAGGCAACAACTAACTGATCAGATATACAAATAGCTACACAAGAGAAAAAAAATGAAAAGACGGATATTAGGTAAGTACAACATTTTGTCACAATCATTTTCCTATTAAAACACGAAATAAATTCTGGTCTCTGCTGAGCACCGCGCTGAGTAGTCCCGCCAACACACCTCAAAAATTTGATTTCGCACCGCGCCGAGTAGTCCCGCCAACACGCACCGAAAATTAGATATCTCTCTTTTGCCCTTCGCGCGGAAAATAGGTTTACCAAGCCATCGATTTCAGACAAGGGCATTTGTGGTAATGTAATGGACACATAAAAGTGCAAAGAGTCACCGTCTCTGCCTCCATCTCCATTCTCTAGCCACACCATGTCTCCTCCAGCTCCAAATCCTAGTCCCATCGCCTCCCTCTCCACTCTCCAGCCGCCCCCGCTGCCACCCCGCTCCGGACCCTAGGCGTAATTGAAATACCAGCTCGACTCCCTCTCCACTCTCTAGCCGCACCCTCTCTCATACATTTCTAAACCCTAGCTAGAGCAGGATCCCCTTCGATTCATCAACAGCAATTGATCAGCTGATGGCGGAAGGACCGCCTCAATGACGGTACAAGCCGGATCCGAACCCCTACCTAGCTTGGCGCCTATCACGACCAACCGGATCTGACTCCTAGCCGAAGCCAGATCTGGTACCCCTTCGTCAACGCCGGCCGCACCAGCTTCGCGACCGCGATGACAGGACGGCGGTGCCGATGACAAAGCAAAGACAGGGAACATAGAGGAAGAGGTACCCAAATTCCTTTTATGATGTGTGCTGCTACTGTAGTGGCTGAACCAAGGATATGTAGATAGTGATGGGGTTACATATTCCCTATAGTTGAGTGTAGCTGACATGTGCTTTATTGGATTAATGACTTCTGTATAAGCTATAGTTACTAGTTAGGCGCTTATTTGCATACTCTTGCTCTGTTGTGTTGCATTACGTAAAAGCTTTAGTTAATAAATGCCTTTGTAATCTAGATGAACAGCCACTAACTGCTTATGAATGAGCATGGGATGCACAAATCGCAAGGAATCATAGAAAGATGGAAGAACTTGGAATACGTGTGGGCCCAAAACCTGTCTCCAAAGGCAAAAAAAAAAGTCAAGCACAAAGGGTAGACACAGTGAAGATTTGGAATATATCCTTGAACCAGGGGAGGTAGTTGAGGGATTTGATGATAAAGATGAAACAGATTCATATTTAGAAGATGAGCCAGTGCCCCTATCAATTGAGGTGTTCTATCTTGTATTTAGTTCAAAGGGGGAGGGGGTGTAGGTAGCCATGCAATGCTTTACTGTTTAGATAGCAATGGAATTTGTACATGCTTGCTGCTTAAGTTTGTATCTCCAATTTTAGTGTCAAGGTCGAAGAAGCCATAGAGCCTCTGCCAGTAAGACAAAAGGCAGTGCGCCATGAGTCCTAGGCGAAGGATCTCCAAGTGAGTGAGGTCAACACCACCAGAAGAGGCTACTCATGGATTTTGTTCTCGGAGGTCTTCCGCTGGCAAAAGGGTGGAGGTAGCAGTAGTAGGTGAACATAATTCTCCATCACGACTGACACCTGGACCTATCAATTCCAAGTTCATGAATTGACTGGAGACATTGGTCGAGATGGCACCCTACCTAGCCCTACTGAAGAGGAGCCCTATCAGCAAACTCCCATCTCCCCCACCTGCAGAACAATGAAATTGGCCAAGGTTGGTATTACCTTATAGATGTCTATCAATCAATTTGCACTAGCTATTTGATATCCATGTAACTTTTCTAACAATCTGAATGTATGAAAACTATGTAGTACCATTGCCAGGAAGAGCAACGAAGCCGAGGCCTCGAACTCGTGGAATTATGCTTGACAAAATAAGAAAATCACTAGGAGGAGTGAGGATGCACATCTCTATTGCCGAGGGGAATAGAAGGCTACATGATCTAGTGCAAGCTGCCAAGTTTGCCTTAGAGGCAGGTGTAGTAGTTAGGAGTGAAGTACCAATTTTGACGCATTGGAAACAATACAAGGGGAAGAGGCCTAGTACCGTCTGTTGCACAAGATTTGTGGACAGGCTAAATGTATGTATGGGTATCCCCTCTTGACATTCAACTCTGCTTTGAGAAACTTTAAGGGATTTACTTTTCATTCACACTACTATGTGCAGGGAAGGTTGCGCGTTAACAATGCTCACTCACCAACAAAAGAAGTTTGTCAGGATGTAATGCAGCCTACGGTATGGCAGGAATGCTACAGGTTGAAGAGAAAATACTTCAGTGGCATCCCTGCTAAACAGATTCGTATGACCTCTCCTGTCTCATGCATGAACGATGCACAGTGGTGTGAACTTGTCAAAATTTGGTCTAGTGCTAAGAACAAGGTATGTGAACCCATTGATTTCCTGTCTAGTCTTGCTACGGTCTACTTGTGCTGCAGTCTAACACAAATAAAGCTATAGGAAACATCTAAGAAGAACAAGCGAAACCATGCAAAAGTGAAGTACCACCAGGTTATAGAATCTCGCTCGTATGTTGTCCAACTGCATAATTTTGTAAGTGATGGTTGTGTTTTATTGTTACTCTTGCCTTTGTATAAATATAAACCGAAACTCATGTGTAATGTGAACAGAAGGAGAACAAGAGGAAGGTGGCAGAACACGATCATGGACTTAAAGAAGAAAATGGTCCACCTAATGAAGATATTAATGCTATGGAAGTCTTCAAGGACTTCCATACTAGTAGGAAAAAGGGCCTGAGCGATGCTGTAAGAGCAGTAGTTGTAATGCCTTCTTTTGCTTCCATTAAAATCTACTGAAGCCATTACCATAAAAGAAGGAAACTTAGCAGGAGCCTAGTGTTTTGGAAATCTACTAAAATCTACTGAAGCTTATGTAATCTCTATCAACAGTAGGCTAAGGAAGACCTATGCATTACTTGTTATGAATCAATCTCTTGGGTTTTCAATTGAAGTCCTCTTACACTATCTGTAACCTAATGTTTTACTAATTCAATTTCCTAGGAATCTATGGAAACTATGCAAGTAGAACCTATTGGTGATGGGCAGCAACCAATTACTAGTAATAATGTTGTTTGCAAGGTCCTCTATGTCTACCAGGGCAAGGCCCCCTCCTAGGGAAGCAGCAACAACCTTTGTTTGAAGAATGCTGGTATCCAGACAAGCTCCACCAGAACAGAGACATCAAAGGAGAGAATGCTTCGAGAACAGCTTGCTACTGAACAGGAAAGTTTCGCTGCCCTCATCGATCAAGTGGATGAACTAAATAGGACCTCATCGATGAAGTGGATGAACTGAAGAGGAAGACATAAAAGACTAAAAGGGAGCTTGAGGAATACAAGAAATGGCAACAAGGGGAGTACAACAATCTTCGTGAGCTATGCACGCGCATCAGCTCTTCTAGTGATTCTCACTCTTCAACTCCTGTGGCTTGATGCAGTGAACATTTGTGGTTTGATGTGTGGACTCATGCCAGTTTGATGTGTGGACTCGTATGCCGGTTTGATGTGGTGATACTTTGTCAGTGGTTCGCTGCTGATGTGTGAAATGTTAATTGTTGTTATTTGATTGCTAGGCTAAATAGTTATGTAGTCAGTCTGTGTAGTAGTGACAATCTTGAATTACTTCTATGACGAACTGATTCTAGTCCATGTGGTAGAACCAGGATAGGCCACGTGGACAAACCAATGCATGACACGTGCAATAACCAGGACTCGACACGTGGGCTATTAAAATTCGACACGTGGAAGGAAGTCATGCACCTATCATGCATTGAGATCATGCATCGAGATTAACACTATCATGCATCAGATTAATACTATCTCCAAAACGAACAGAAACAACCTTCCATTTCACCCACGTCACCTAGGGGTTCCATCGGGTGTGCCCAAAACAATTGCCATGCCCATGGTACAGTTAGCGCAAACCGTGGACCTATCTTCCGTCAAGATTAACACTATCTCCAAATGGACTAAAATGAGTTTTCACTTGACCCACGTCACCTAGGAGTATCATCGGTGGCACCCAAAATGATTTCTGAGCATATGGTATGTTCGACGCAAACCATGCACCTATCTTGCCTCAAGATTAATACTATCTCGAAACAGATCGAAACGAGCTTCCACTTGACTAAGATCACCTAGAGGTACCTTTGGGTGTGCTTGAAAAGGTTTCCACACCCATGGTACATTTGGTGCAAACCATGCACCTATCTGGTGCCAAGATTAACACTATCTCCAAACGGACCAAAACAAGCTTGCACTTGACACACGTCACATTGGAGTACCATCGAGTGTGCCCAAAATGATTTCCATGCCCGTGGTGCATTCGGCGCAAACTGTGCACCTATCTTGCGCCGAGTTTAAGACTACCCCCAAACAGATCGAAATGAGCTTCCGCTCGATCCACTTCGCCTAGGAGTACAATTAGGTGTGTCCAAAATAATTTATGAGCATATGGTACGTTCGGCGCAAGCCGTGCACCTATCTTGCATCGAGATTAATAGTATCTCCGAATGGATTGAAAGGAGTTTCCACTGGACCCACATCATGTAGGAGTACCATCGATTACGCCCAAAATGATTTTTGAGCCTATGGTACGTTCGGCGCAAACCGTGCACCTATCATGCATCGATATTAACAATATCTCTAAACGGACCGAAATGACCTTCCATTTCACCCACGTCACCTAGGGTTTTCCATCGGGTGTGCCCAAATCGATTGCCATGCCTATGGTACATTTGATGCAAACCATGCACCTATCTTGCATTGAGATTAACACAATCTCCAAATACACCAAAACGGTTTCCACTTGACCCACATCAGCGAGGAGTACCATCGGTGGCATCCAAAATGATTTTTGAGCGTATGATACGTTCGGCGCAAACTGTGCACCCATCTTGTGTCGAAATTAATATTATCTCCAAACAGAATGAAACAAGCTTCCACTTGACCCACGTCACTTAGGATTATCATCGGGTATGCCCAAAGCGATTTTAGAGCCTATGGTACAACTAGCGCAAACCGTGCACATATCTTGCCTTGAGATTAATACTAAACGAGCTTCCACTTGACCAACGTCACCTAGAAATATCATCGGGTGTGCCTGAAAAGATATCCATGCCTGTGGTACATATGGCGTAAACTGTGCACCTATCTCCAAACAGAACAAAACGAGCTTCCACCTGACACACTCACCTAGGTGTACCATCAGGTGCGCCCACAATAATTTTCGTGCCCATGGTGCACTTGGCACAAATTGTGCACCTATCTTGTGCAGAGACTAATACTATCTCCAAATGGACCAAAACGAGCTGCCACTTGACCCTCATCACCTAGGAGTACTATCGGGTGTGCGCAAAGTAATTTCCATGCCAGTGGTGCATTTGGCGCAAGCCATGCACCTATCATGCGCCCAGATTAACACTATCTCCAAACAGACCTAAATGACCATCCACTAGACCCATGTCACCTAGGAGTTCCATCGGGTCTGCCCAAAATTGTTTCCATGCCCATGGTGCATTCAGCCCAAACCATGCACCTATCTTGCGCCGAGATTAACACTATCTCCAAACGGATCAAAATGAGCTTCCACTTGAACCACTTTGCCTAGGAGTACAATCAGGTGTGTCCAAAATAATTTATGATCCTATGATATGTTTGACGCAAACCGTGCACCTATCTTGCATCAAGATTAATAGTATCTCTGAATGGACCAAAATGAGTATCCACTTGACCCACATCACGTAGGAGTACCATCGGCAAAGCCCAAAATGATTTCTGAGCCTGTGGTATGTTCGGCACAAACCGTGCACCTATCATGCGTCGAGATTAACATTATCTCCAAACGGACCAAAATGACCTTCCATTTCAGCCACATCATCTAGGGGTTCCATCAGGTGTGCCCAAAACGATTGCCACGCCCATGGCACATTTGGCGCAAATTGTGCTCCTATCTTGCGTTGAGATTAACACAATCTCCAAATGAACTGAAACGGTTTCCATTTGACCCACGGTACCTATGAGTACCATCGGTGGCACCCAAAATGATTTCTGAGCCTATGGTACGTTTGGCACAAACCGTGCTCCTATCTTGCATCGAGATTAATACTATCTCCAAATAGAATGAAATGAGCTTCCACTTGACCTATGTCACTTAGGTTAGCATCAGGTGTGCCCAAAGATATTTCAGAGCCTATGGTACATTTGGCACAAACCGGGCACATATCTTGCCTCGAGATTAATACTATCTCCAAACGGACCGAAACAAGCTTCCACGTGACCAACATCACATAGAAGTACCATCAGGTGTGCCTGAAAAGATTTCTATGCCTGTGGTACATTCGGCTCAAACCATGCATCTATCTTGTGCTAATATTAACTCTATTTCCAAATAGAACGAAATGAGCTTCCACTTGACACACGTCACCTAGGAGTACCATCTAGTGTGCACAAAATGATTTCCATACCCGTGGTACATTCGGCGCAAACCATGCACCTATCTACGCTAAGATTGACACTATCTCCAAACAGACCAAAACGAGCTTGCACTTGACCCATGTCACCTAGGAGTACCATCGGGTGTGCCGAAAATGATTTCCATGCCACTGGTGCATTCCGCGCAAACCGTGCACCTAACCTGCATCGAGATTAACAGTATCTCCAAACAGACCTAAACGAGCTTCCACTTGACCCACATCACCTTGGAGTACGGGGTGTGCCTAAAATGATATCCATGTCAGTGGTGCATTTAGCGCATACCGTGCACCTATCTTGTGCTGAGATTAACACTATCTCCAAACGGATCGAAATGAGCTACCACTTGATCCACGTCGCCTTGGAGTACAATCAGATGCATCCAAAATGATTTTTGATCCTATGATACGTTTGGCACAAACCATGCACCTAACTTGTGTTGAGATTAACAGTATCTCCAAATGGACCGAAATGGTTTCCACTCGATCCACATCAGTAGGAGTACCATCGGTTGTGCCCAACATTATTTCCTAGCCTATGTCATGTTCGGCGCAAACCGTGCACCTATCATGCATCAAGATTAACACTATCTCCAAATGGAACAAAACGACATTCCATTTCACCCACGTCACCTAGGAGTTCTATCGGGTGCGTCCAAAATGATTGCCATGACCATGTTACATTCGGGGCAAACCATGCACCTATCTTGCATTGAGATTAACACTACTTCCAAATGGACCGAAACGAGTTTCCACTTGACCCACGTCACCTAGGAGTACCATTGATGGCGCCCAAAATGATTTCTGAGCCTATGGTACATTCAGCGCAAACCATGGAACTATCTTGCGTTGAGATTAATACTATCTCCAAACAAACTAAAATGACCTTCCACTTGACCTACATCACCTAGGAGTACCATCGGGTGTGCCCAAAGCAATTTCAAAGCCTATGGTACATTCAGCGCAAACCGAGCACATATCTTGCCTCGAGATTAATACTATCTCCTAACGGACCAAAACGAGCTTCCATTTGACCAACGTCACCTAAAAGTACCTTCGGGTGTGCTAGAAAAGATTTCCATGCCAGTGGTACACTCGGCGCAAACCGTGCACCTGTCTTGCGTCTATATTAACACTATCTCCAAACGGTATGAAACGAGCTTCCACTTGACACATGTCATGTAGAAGTACCATCAGGTGTGCCCAAAATGATTTCCATGCCTATGGTACATTCGGCGCAAACCATGCATCTATCTTGCGCTAAGATTAACACTGTCTTCAAACGGACCGAAATAAGCTTGCACTTGACCCACGTCACCTAGGAGTACCTCAGGTGTGCCCAAAATGATTTCCATCTAGTGGTGGATTCGGCGCAAACCGTGCATCTATCTTGCGTCAAGATTAACACTATCTCAAAACAGACCTAAACGAGCTTCCACTTGAGCCACGTCAACTTGGCGTACCATCGGGTGTGCCCAAAATGGTATCCATGCCAGTGGTGCATTCGACACATACCGTGCACCTATCTTGTGCCAAGATTAACAATATTTCCAAACGGATCAAAATGAGCTGTCACTTGATCCACGTCACCTTGAAGTACAATCAGGTGCATCCAAAATGATTTATGAGCCTATGGTACGTTCAGCACAAACCCTGCACCTATCTTGTGTCGAGATTAACAGTATCTCCAAATGGATCGAAACGAGTTTCCACTCGACCCATGTCACGTAGGAGTACCATCGGTTGCACTTAAGATTATTTCTGAGCCTATGTTATGTTCTGCACAAACCGTGCACCTATCATGGATCGAGATTAACACTATCTCCAAATGGACCGAAATGACATTCCATTCAACCCACATCACCTAGGAGTTCTATCGGGTGTGCCCAAAATGATTGTCATGCCCATGTTACATTCGGCGCAAACCGTGCACCTATCTTGTGTTGAGATTAACACTACTTCCAAATGGACCAAAACAAGTTTCCACTTGGCCCATGTCACCTAGGAGTACCATCGGTGGCACCCAAAATGATTTCTGAGCCTATGGTATGTTCGGCACAAACCGTGGACCTATCTTGTGTCGAGATTAATACTATCTGCATACAAACTGAAACAAACTTCCACTTGACCTACATCACCTAGGAGCGATTTCTAAGCTATGGTACATTTGGCATAAACAGAGCACATATCTTACCTCGAGATTAATACTATCTCCAAATGGACCAAAACGAGCTTCCACTTGACCAATGTCACCTATAAGTACCTTCGGGTGTGCCTAAAAAGATTTCCATGCCTATGGTACACTCGGTGCAACTGTGCACCAGTCTTGCGCCTATATAAACACTATCTCCAAATGGTATGAAACGAGCTTCCACTTGACACATGTCACCTTGGTGTACCATCAGGTGTGCCCAAATTGATTTTCATACCCGTGGTACATTCGGCGCGAACCATGCAGCTATCTTGCACTGAGATTAACACTATCTTCAAACGGACCGAAACAAGCTTGCACTTGACCCACGTCACCTAGGAGTACCATTGGGTGTGCCTAAAAAGATTTCCATGCCTGTGAAACATTCGGCGCAATCCGTGCAACTATCTTGCGCCTATATTAACACTATCTCCGAACAGAACAAAATGAGCTTCCACTTGACACACATCACCAAGGAGTAGCATCAGGTGTGCCAAAAATGATTTCCATGCCCGTGGTACATTCGGCACAAACCATGCACCTATCTTGCACTGAGATTATTACTATCTCCAAACAGACCAAAATGAGGTCGCACATGACCTACGTCACCTAAGAGTACCATTGGGTGGCCCAAATTGATTTCCATGCTAGTGGAGCATTCAGCGCAAACCGTGCAACTATCTAGCACAAGGATTAACACTATCTCCAAACTGACCAAAACCAGCTCCCACTTGACCCACGTCACCTAGAAGTACCATCGGGTGTGCCCAAAATGATTTTCGTGCCCGTGGTGCATTCAGCGCAAACCGTGCACCTATCTTGTGCCGAGATTAGCACTATCTCCTAACGGATCAAAATGAGCTTCCGCTTGATCCACGTCACCTAGGAGTATAATCAGGTGCATACAAAATGATTTCTGTGCCTATGGTACGTTCGGCGCAAACCGTGCACCTATCATGCATTGAGATTAACACTATCTCCAAACAATCCGAAATGAACTTCATTTTAACCGCGTCACCTAGGAGTTCCATCGGGTGCGCCCAAAACGATTGCCATGCCCATGGTACATTCAGCGCAAATCGTGCACCTATTTTGTGTCGAGATTAATGCTATCTCCGAACGAACCAAAATGAGCTTCCACTTGACCTACGTCACCTAGGAGTACCATCGGGTGTGCCCAAAGCAATTTCAGAGCAATCCATGCACATATCTTGCCTCAAGTTTAATACTATCTCCAAACAAACCAAAACGAGCTTCCACTTGACCAACGTCACCTAGAAGTACCGTCTGGTGCGCCTGAAAAGATTTCGATGACTGTGGTACATTCGGCGCAAACCATGCCCCTATCTGGCGCTGAGATTAACACTATCTCCAAATGGGTCAAAACGAGCTTGCACTTGACCCACGTCACCTAGGAGTACCATCGGGTGTGCCCTAAATGATTTCCATGCCAGTGGTGCATTCGGCGCAAAGCGAGCGCCAATCTTGCGTCGAGATTATCACTATCTCTAAACAGACCTAAACGAGCTTCCACTTGACCCACGTCATCTAGGAGAACCATCGGGTGTGCCCAAAATGATATCCATGCCAATGGCGTATTCGGCGCATATCGTGCACCTATCTTGAACATTTGGCGCAAAGCATGCTCCTATCTTGCCTCAAGATTAATACTATCTCCAAACAGACTAAAACGAGCTTCCACTTGACCTACGTCACCTAGGAGTACCATCAGGTGTGCCTGAAAAGATTTCCATGCCTGTGGTACATTCAGCGCAAACCACGCATCTATATTGCGTCTATATTGACACTATCTCCAAATGGAAGAAAAGAGCTTCCACTACAGACGTCACCTAGGAGTACAATCGGTTGTTCTCAAGGAGTTCCACGCCTGTGGTACATTCAGCGAAAACTGTGAAACCTATCTTAGGCTGAGATTAACACTATCTCTAAGTAGACCGAAACGAGCTTCCACTTGACCCACGTCACCTAAGAGTATCATCGGGTGTGCCCAAAATGATTTCTATGCCCGTAGTGCATTCGGCGCAAACCGTGCACGTATCTTACGTCGAAACTAACACTATCTCTAAACAGACCTAAACGAGCTTCTACTTGACCCACGCCACCTAGGAGTTCCATTGGGTGTGCCCAAAATCATTTCAATGCTCATGGTACATTCGAAGCAAACTGAGCACCTATCTTGCACTGAGATTAACACTATCTCCAAACGGATTGAAATGAGCTTCCGCTTGATCCACGTCACCTAGGAGTACAATCAGGTGCGTACAAAATGATTTATGAACCTATGCTACATTTAGCGCAAACCGTGCACCTATCTTGCGTTGAGATTAACAGTATCTCCAAATGGACCGAAACAAGTTTCCACTCGACCCACGTCACATGGGAGTACCATCAGATGCGCCTAAAATCATTTCCAAGCCTATGGCACGTTCGTGCAAACCGTGCACCTATCATGTGCCGAGATTAACACTATCTGCAAATGGAACGAAACGGGCTTCTATTTCACCCATGTTACATAGGAGTTCCATCGGGTGCACCCAAAATGATTGCCAAGCCCATGGTACATTCAGCACAAACCGTGCACCTGTCTTGCATCAAGATTAACACTATCTCTAAATGGACCGAAACAAGCTTTCACTTGACCCACGTCACCTAGAAGTACCATCGGATGTGCCAGAAAAGATATCCTTGCCTGTGGTACATTCGCACAAATCGTGCACCTATCTTGTGCCAAGAATAACACTATCTCCAAACCAAACAAAACGAGCTTCCACTTGACACACGTCACCTAGGAGTACCATCGAGTGTGCCCAAAATGATTTTCATGCCCGTGGAACATTCGTAGCAAACCATGCACCCATCTTGTGCTGAGATTAAAACTATCTCTAAATAGAACGAAACGAGCTTCCACTTGACCCATGTCACCTAAGAGTACCTTCGGTGGTGCCCAAAATGATTTCTAAGCCTATGGTATGTTTAACACAAACCGTGCACCTATCTTGTGTCAAGATTAATACTATCTCCAAACAGACTGAAAAGCTTCTACTTGACCTACGTCACCTAGGAGTACCATCCGGAGTGCCCAAAGCAATTTTAGAGCCTATGCTACATTTAGCGCAAACCATGCACATATCTTGCCTCGAGATTAATACTATTCCCAAACGGACCTAAACGAGCTTCCACTTGACCAACATCACATAGAAGTACCATCAGGTGTGCTTGAAAAGATTTTCATGCCTGTGGTACATTCAGTGCAAACCGTGCAGCTATATTGTGCTGATATTAACACTATCGCCAAATGGAAAGAAATGAGCTTCCACTTGACACACATCACCTAGGAATACCATCGGTTGTACCCAAAGATTTCCATGCCCGTGGTACATTCGGCGAAAATTGTGCTCCTATCTTGCACTGAGATTAACAATATCTCCAAAATGACCTTCCACTTGATCCACATCACCTAGGAGTATCATCGGGTGTGCCCAAAATGATTTCCACGCTCGTAGTGCATTCGGCGCAAACCATGCACGTATCTTGCGCCGAAATTAACACTATATCTAAGCAGACCTAAATGAGCTTCCACTTGACCTACGTCACCTAGGAGTACCATCGGGTGTGCCCAAAATGATTTCCACGCCCATGGTGCATTCGACGCAAACTGTGCACCTATCTTGCGCCGAGATTAACACTATCTCCAAACAGATCGAATTGAGCTTTAGCTTGATACACGTTACCTAGGAGTACAATCAGGTGCATTTAAAATGATTTCTGAGCCTACGCTACATTCGGCGCAAACCGTGCACCTATCTTGCATTGAGACAGTATCTCCAAACGGACTGAAACGAGTTTCCACTTGACCCACGTCACATAGGAGTACCGTCAGATGCGCCCAAAATGATTTCTAAGCCTATAGTATGCTCGGTGCAAATGGTGCACCTATCATGCGTCGAGATTAACACTATCTACAAATGGAATGAAACGAGTTTCCATTTCACCCACGTCGCCTAGGAGTTTCTTCGGGTGCACCCAAAACGATTGCCAAGCCCAGGGTACATTCGGCGCAAACTGTGCACCTATGTTGCGTCGGGATTAACACTATCTCCAAACGGACCGAAATGAGCTTCCACTTTACCAATGTCACCTAGAAGTACCATCAGGTGTGCCTGAAAAGTTTTCCATGCCTGTGGTACATTTGACGCAAACCGTGCACCTATCTTGCGCCTATATTAATACTATCTCCAAACAGAACGAAACGAGCTTCCACTTGACATACGTCACCTAGGAGTACCATCGGCTGTGCCCAAAATGATTGCTAGTGATGAGGACATTCTCCACTATTACCCGCTGGCAAAGACGCAACAAAAAAAGGCCAAGTGGCCTAGTTGTAGTCGGGCGGCGACCGTGTGAGCCTCTGAATAATCCCACCTTGGTTAGCTTGGGAGGAGGAAGCCACCTTAAAAGAGAGAGCCACCCTTTCCCTATCGGACTAGTCTTTTAGGGACATTGGGCCTTTCTCCGAGTGGGTGTGCATAAGAACTGTTGGGGTCCGGGCAACCTTAATTTATTGGGCCTCGGCCAACCCCACCTGGGCCGGATGTATCATTTGGTATCAGAGCTGGGCCCTTTGTTTAAGGGGGTGGGAATGATGAGGACATTCTCCACTATTACCCGCTGGCAAAGACGCAACAAAAAAAGGCCAGGTGGCCTAGTTGTAGTCGGGCGGCGACCGTGTGAGCCTCTGAATAATCCCACCTTGCTTAGCTTGGGAGGAGGAAGCCACCTTAAAAGAGAGAGCCACCCTTTCCCTATCGGACTAGTCTTTTAGGGACATTGGGCCTTTCTCCGAGTGGGTGTGCATAAGAACTGTTGGGGTCCGGGCAACCTTAATTTATTGGGCCTCGGCCAACCCCACCTGGGCCGGATGTATCAGCTAGGCCCATGGAACATTCGGCACAAACCATGCACATATCTTGCACTGAGATTAACATTATCTCCAAATAGACCAAAACGAGCTTGCACCTGACCCACGTCACCGAGGAGTACCATCAGGTGTGCCCAAAATGATTTCCATGCCGTTGGTGCATTTGTCACAAATCGTGCACCTATCTAGCGATCATCAAATAGACCTAAATGATCTTCCACTTGACCCATGTCACTTGGGAGTACCATCAGGTGTGCCCAAAATGATTTTCATGCTCGTGGTGCCTTCGGCGCAAACCATGCACCTATCTTGTACCGAGATTAACACCCTCTCCAAATGGATCGAAATGAGCATCCACTTGATCCATGTCACCTAGGAGTACAATTAGGTGCATGCAAAATGATTTCTGAGCCTATGGTTTGGCACAAACCGTGTATCTATCTTGCGTCGAGACGAACACTATCTCCAGATGGACCGAAACGAGTTTCCACTTGACCCACATCACGTAGGAGTATGATCGGTGGCACCCAAACTATTTTTCGAGCCTATGGTATGTTTGGCGCAAACCGTGCGACTGTCTTGAGTTGAGATTAAACTATCTCTAAATAGATTGAAACGAGCTTCCACCTGACCTACGTCACCTAGGAGTACCATCGGGTGTGCCCAAAGCGATTTCAGAGCTTATGGCACTTTTGGCGCAAACTGTGTATATATATTGCCTCGAGATTAATACTATCTCCAAACGGACCGAAAAAAGCTTCCACTTGACCAACATCACCAAGTACTATTGGGTGTGCCTGAAAAGTTTTCCATGCCTGTGATACATTCGACGTAAACCATACACCTATCTTACGCGTACATTAATATGATCTCCAAATGGAACGAAACGAGCTTCCACTTGACACACGTCACCTAGGCGTACCATCGGGTGTGCCCAAAATGATTTCTAGGCCCGTGGAACATTCGGCGCAAACTGTGCACCTATCTTGCTCTAAGATTAAGACTATCTCCAAACAGACCGAAACGAGCTTGCACCTGAACCACGTCACCGAGGAGTACCATCAGGTGTGCCCAAAATGATGTCCATGCCCTTGGTGCATTTGGCACAAACCATGCTCCTATCTTGCACCGAGGTTAACACTATCGCCAAACAGACCTAAAGGAGCTTCCACTTGACACATGCACCAAGGAGTACCGTCAGGTGTGCCCAAAATGATTTCTAGGCCCGTGGAACATTTAGCATAAACCGTGCACCTATCTTGCGCTGGGATTAACACTATCTCCAAATAGACCGAAACGAGCTTGCAACTGACCCATGTCACTGAGGAGGACCATCGGGTGTGCCCAAAACGATTTCTGTGCCCATGGTGCATTTTGCGCAAACCGTGCACCTATCTTGCGCCGAGGTTAACACTATCGCCAAACAAATCTAAACGAACTTCCACTTGACCCATATCACTTGGGAGTACCATCAGGTGTGCCCAAAATGATTTTCATGACCGTGGTGCCTTCAGTGCAAACCGTGCACCTATCTTGCACTGAGATTAACACCATCTCCAAAAGGATCGAAATGAGCATCCGCCTGATCCACGTCGCCTAGGAGTACAATTAGGTGCATGCAAAATGATTTCTGAACCTATGGTTCATTTGGTGCAAATCGTGCAGATCTTGCGTCGAGATGAACACTATCTCGAAATGGACCGAAATGAGTTTCCACTTAACCCATGTCTCGTAGGATGGACTTCTCACTGAGATAGTTTACTGCAGTCAGCCGATAGGGTTTGTTGACTCTTCCCGTCCCGACATGGTCTGCCGGCTCAACAGGTCTCTCTATGGCCTCAAGCAGGCCCCCCGGGCATGGAACACTCAGTTTGCTGCTTTCCTACTAACACTAGGTTTTGTGGAGGCCAAGTCAGATACGTCCCTATTTATCTATCACCATGGAGCTGAGACTACGTACCTGCTGCTCTATGTTGATGATATTGTCCTCACAGCCTCCAGTGAGTCACTCCTCCACCGCATCATCACCTCTCTTCAGCAGGAGTTTGCTATGAAGGATCTGGGTGTCGTCCACCACTTCCTTGGGCTCACTATTGAGCCTCATCCTGCCAGGTTACTTCTTCACCAGCGGCAGTATACTCTTGATATCCTGGAGCGAGCCGGGATGACTGACTGCAACCCCTGCTCCACTTTGGTTGACACATAGGGCAAGCTGTCAGAAGCTGAGGGAAACCCAGCGACAGATCCCACTGCATATCGGAGTCTAGCTGATGCCCTTCAGTACCTCACCTTCACCTGACCGGACATCACCTATGCAGTTCAGCAGATATGTCTTCACATGCATGATCCCCGAGAGCCCCACCTCACTGCTCTCAAGCGCCTCCTCCGCTGCCTCCGCGGCACGGTCGACTACGACCTATTCCTTCACCGGTCGTCCTATGCCAAGCTTATCGTCTACACTGACGCCGACTGGGCCGGGTGTCCGGACACTCGACGCTCCACCTCTAGCTACGTTGTCTTCTTGGGTGGCAACCTTGTGTCCTGGTCGTCCAAGTGCCAGCCGGTGGTCTCCCGCTCCAGTGCTACCACGCTGTCGCTAACGGTGTGGCTGAGGCCTCCTAGCTCTGGTAGCTTCTCGCTGAGCTCCACACTTCTCTCTCCTAGAGCATGCTGGTCTACTACGATAACGTCAGTGCGGTGTACCTCTCCACCAACCCCGTTCAGCACCAGCGGGTGAAGCACATGGAGATCGACCTACACTTTGTCCGGGATCGGGTTGCCATCGGCGAGGTGCGGGTTATTCACATACCGACCACCTCCCAGTTCGCTGACATCTTCACCAAAGGTTGGTAATACCTTATAGATGTCTATCAATCAATTTGCACTAGCTATTTGATATCCATGTAACTTTTCTAACAATCTGAATGTATGAAAACTATGTAGTACCATTGCCAGGAAGAGCGACGAAGCTAAGGCCTCGAACTCGTGGAATTATGCTTGACAAAATAAGAAAATCACTAGGAGGAGTGAGGATGCACATCTCTATTGCTGAGGGGAATAGAAGGCAACATGATCTAGTGCAAGCTGCCAAGTTTGCCTTAGAGGCAGGTGTAGTAGTTAGGAGTGAAGTACCAATTTTGACGCATTGGAAATAATACAAGGGGAAGAGGCCTAGTACCGTCTGTTGCACAAGATTTGTGGAGAGGCTAAATGTATGTATGGGTATCCCCTCTTGACATTCAACTCTGCTTTGAGAAACTTTAGGGGATTTACTTTTCATTCACACTACTATGTGCAGGGAAGGTTGCGCATTAACAATGCTCACTCACCAACAAAAGAAGCTTGTCGGGATGTAATGCAGCCTACGGTATGGCAGGAATGCTACAGGTTGAAGAGAAAATACTTCAGTGGCATCCCTACAAAACAGATCCGTATGACCTCTCATGTCTCATGCATGAACGATGCACAGTGGTGTGAACTTGTCAAGATTTGGTCTAGTGCTAAGAACAAGGTATGTGAACCCATTGATTACCTGTCTAGTCTTGCTACGATCTACTTGTGCTGCAGTCTAACACAAATAAAGCTATAGGAAACATCTAAGAAGAACAAGCGAAACCATGCAAAAGTGAAGTACCACCAGGTTACAGAATCTCGCTCGTATGTTGTCCAGCTGCAAAATTTTGTAAGTGATGGTTGTGTTTACTCTTGCCTTTGTATAAATATAAACCAAAACTCATGTGTAATGTGAACAGAAGGAGAACAAGAGGAAGGTGGCAGAACACGATCATGGACTTAAAGAAGAAAATGGTCCACCTAATGAAGATGTTAATGCTATGGAAGTCTTCAAGGACTTCCATACTAGTAGGAAAAAGGGCTTGAGCGATGCTGTAAGAGCAGTAGTTGTAATGCCTTCTTTTGCTTCCCTTGAAATCTACTGAAGCCATTACCATAAAAGAAGGAAACGTAGCAGGAGCCTAGTGTTTTGGAAATCTACTAAAATCTACTGAAGCTTATGTAATCTCTATCAACAGTAGGCTAAGGAAGACCTATGCATTACTTGTTATGAATCAATCTCTTGGGTTTTCAATTGAAGTCCTCTTACACTATCTGTAACCTAATGTTTTACTAATTCAATTTCCTAGGAATCTATGGAAACTATGCAAGCAGAACCTGTTGGTGATGGGCAGCAACCAATTACTAGTAATAATGTTGTTTGCAAGGTCCTCTACGTCTACCAGGGCAAGGCGCCCTCCCAGGGAAGCGGCAACAACCTTTGTTTGAAGAATGCTGGTATCCAGACAAGCTCCACCAGAAAGAGACATCAAAGGAGAGAATGCTTCGAGAACAGCTTGCTACTGAACAGGAAAGTTTCGCTGCCCTCATCGATCAAGTGGATGAACTAAAGAGGACCTCATCGATGAAGTGGATGAACTGAAGAGGAAGACATAAAAGACTAAAAGGGAGCTTGAGGAATACAAGAAATGGCAACAAGGGGAGTACAACAATCTTCGTGAGCTATGCATGTGCATCAGCTCTTCTAGTGATTCTCAGTCTTCAACTCCTGTGGCTTGATGCAGTGAACATTTATGGTTTGATGTGTGGACTCGTATGCCGGTTTGATGTGGTGATACTTTGTCAGTGGTTCGCTGCTGATGTGTGAAATGTTAATTGTTGTTATTTGATTGCTAGGCTAAATAGTTATGTAGTTAGTCTGTGTAGTAGTGACGATCTTGAATTACTTCTATGATGAACTGATTCTACTCCATGTGGTAGAACCAGGATAGGCCACGTGGACAAACCAATGCATGACACGTGCAATAACCAGGACTCGACACGTGGGCTATTAAAATTTGACACGTGGAAGGAAGTCATGCACCTATCATGCATTGAGATCATGCATCGAGATTAACACTATCATGCATCAGATTAATACTATCTCCAAAACGAATAGAAACAACCTTCCATTTCACCCACGTCACCTAGGGGTTCCATCGGGTGTGCCCAAAACAATTGCCATGCCCATGGTACAGTTAGCGCAAACCGTGGACCTATCTTCCGTCAAGATTAACACTATCTCCAAATGGACTAAAATGAGTTTCCACTTGACCCACGTCACCTAGGAGTATCATCGGTGGCACCCAAAATGATTTCTGAGCATATGGTACGTTCGACGCAAACCATGCACCTATCTTGCCTCAAGATTAATACTATCTCGAAACAGATCGAAACGAGCTTCCACTTGACTAACATCACCTAGAGGTACCTTTGGTGTGCTTGAAAAGGTTTCCACACCCGTGGTACATTTGGCGCAAACCATGCACCTATCTGGCGCCAAGATTAACACTATCTCCAAACGGACCAAAACAAGCTTGCACTTGACCCACGTCACATTGGAGTACCATCGAGTGTGCCCAAAATGATTTCCATGCCCGTGGTGCATTCGGCGCAAACTGTGCACCTATCTTGTGCCGAGTTTAACACTACCCCCAAACAGATAAAAATGAGCTTCCGCTCGATCCACTTCGCCTAGGAGTACAATTAGGTGTGTCCAAAATAATTTATGAGCATATGGTACGTTCGGCGCAAGCTGTGCACCTATCTTGCATCTAGATTAATAGTATCTCCGAATGGACCGAAAGGAGTTTCCACTGGACCCACATCATGTAGGAGTACCATCGATTACACCCAAAATGATTTTTGAGCCTATGGTACATTCGGCGCAAACCATGCACCTATCATGCATCGATATTAACAATATCTCTAAACGGACCGAAATGACCTTCCATTTCACCCACGTCACCTAGGGTTTCCATCGGGTGTGCCCAAATCGATTGCCATGCCTATGGTACATTTGATGCAAACCATGCACCTGTCTTGCATCGAGATTAACACAATCTCCAAATAGACCAAAACGGTTTCCACTTGACCCACATCAGCGAGGAGTACCATCGGTGGCACCCAAAATGATTTTTGAGCGTATAATACGTTCGGCGCAAACTGTGCACCCATCTTGTGTCGAAATTAATATTATCTCCAAACAGAATGAAACAAGCTTCCACTTGACCCACGTCACTTAGGATTACCATCGGGTATGCCCAAAGCGATTTTAGAGCCTATGGTACAACTAGCGCAAACCGTGCACATATCTTGCCTTGAGATTAATACTAAACGAGCTTCCACTTGCCCAACGTCACCTAGAAGTACCATCGGGTGTGCCTGAAAAGATATCCATGCCTGTGGTACATATGGCGTAAACTGTGCACCTATCTCCAAACAGAACGAAACGAGCTTCCGCCTGACACACTCACCTAGGTGTACCATCAGGTGTGCCCATAATAATTTTCGTGCCCATGGTGCACTTGGCACAAATTGTGCACCTATCTTGTGCAGAGACTAATACTATCTCCAAACGGACCAAAACGAGCTGCCACTTGACCCTCATCACCTAGGAGTACCATCGTGTGTGCGCAAAATAATTTCCATGCCAGTGGTGCATTGGCGCAAACCATGCACCTATCATGCGCCCAGATTAACACTATCTCCAAACAGACCTAAATGACCATCCACTAGACCCATGTCACCTAGGAGTACCATCGGGTCTGCCCAAAATTGTTTCCATGCCCGTGGTGCATTCAACCCAAACCGTGCACCTATCTTGCGCCGAGATTAACACTATCTCCAAACGGATCAAAATGAGATTCCACTTGAACCACTTTGCCTAGGAGTACAATCAGGTGTGTCCAAAATAATTTATGATCCGATGATATGTTTGACGCAAACCGTGCACCTATCTTGCATCAAGATTAATAGTATCTCTGAATGGACCAAAACGAGTATCCACTTGACCCACACACGTAGGAGTACCATCGGCTGTGCCCAAAATGATTTCTGAGCCTATGGTATGTTCGGCACAAACCGTGCAACTATCATGCGTCGAGATTAACATTATCTCCAAACGGACCAAAACGACCTTCCATTTCAGCCACATCATCTAGGGGTTCCATCAGGTGTGCCCAAAACGATTGCCACGCCCATGGTACATTCGGCGCAAATTGTGCTCCTATCTTGTGTTGAGATTAACACAATCTCCAAATGGACCGAAACGGTTTCCATTTGACCCACGGTACCTATGAGTACCATCGGTGGCACCCAAAATGATTTCTTAGCCTATGGTACGTTTGGCACAAACCGTGCTCCTATCTTGCATCGAGATTAATACTATCTCCAAATATAATGAAATGAGCTTCCACTTGACCTATGTCACTTAGGTTACCATCAGGTATGCCCAAACATATTTCAGAGCCTATGGTACATTTGGCACAAACTGGGCACATATCTGGCCTCGAGATTAATACTATCTCCAACCGGACCGAAACAAGCTTCCACATGACCAACATCACATAGAAGTACCATCAGGTGTGCCTGAAAAGATTTCTATGCCTGTGGTACTTCGGCTCAAACCATGCACCTATCTTGTGCTAATATTAACTCTATTTCCAAACAGAACGAAATGAGCTTCCACTTGACACACGTCACCTAGGAGTACCATCTAGTGTGCACAAAATGATTTCCATACTCGTGGTACATTCGGCGCAAACCATGCACCTATCTGACGCTAAGATTGACACTATCTCCAAACAGACCAAAACGAGCTTGCACTTGACCCATGTCACCTAGGAGTACCATCGGGTGTGCCGAAAGTGATTTCCATGCCAGTGGCGCATTCCGCGCAAACCGTGCACCTAACCTGCGTCGAGATTAACACTATCTCCAAACAGACCTAAATGAGCTTCCACTTGACCCACATCACCTTGGAGTACCATCGGGTGTGCCTAAAATGATATCCATGTCAGTGGTGCATTTGGCGCATACCGTGCACCTATCTTGTGCTGAGATTAACATTATCTCCAAACGGATCAAAATGAGCTGCCACTTGATCCACATCGCCTTGGAGTACAATCAGATGCATCCAAAATGATTTCTAATCCTATGATACGTTCGGCACAAACCATGCACCTAACTTGTGTTGAGATTAACAGTATCTCCAAATGGACCGAAACGGTTTCCACTCGATCCACATAAGTAGGAGTACCATCGGTTGTGCCCAACATTATTTCTAAGCCTATGTTATGTTCGGCGTAAACCGTGCACCTATCATGCATCAAGATTAACACTATCTCCAAATGGAACAAAACGACATTCCATTTCACCCACGTCACCTAGGAGTTCTATCGGGTGCGTCCAAAATGATTGCTATGACCATGTTACATTCGAGGCAAACCATGCACCTATCTTGCATTGAGATTAACACTACTTCCAAATGGACCGAAACGAGTTTCCACTTGACCCACGTCACCTAGGAGTACCATTGATGGCGCCCAAAATGATTTCCGAGCCTATGGTACATTCAGCGCAAACCGTGGACCTATCTTGCGTTGAGATTAATACTATCTCCAAACAAACTAAAACGACCTTCCACTTGACCTACATTACCTAGGAGTACCATCGGGTGTGCCCAAAGCAATTTCAAAGCCTATGGTACATTTAGCGCAAACCGAGCACATATCTTGCCTTGAGATTAATACTATGTCTTAACGGACCAAAACGAGCTTCCACTTGACCAACGTCACCTAAAAGTACCTTCGGGTGTGCTAGAAAAGATTTCCATGCCAGTGGTACACTCGGCGCAAACCGTGCACCTGTCTTGCGTCTATATTAACACTATCTCCAAACGGTATGAAACGAGCTTCCACTTGACACATGTCATGTAGAAGTACCATCAGGTGTGCCCAAAATGATTTCCATGCCTGTGGTACTTTCGGCGCAAACCATGCATCTATCTTGCGCTAAGATTAACACTATCTTCAAACGGACCGAAATAAGCTTGCACTTGACCCACGTCACCTAGGAGTACCTCAGGTGTGCCCAAAATGATTTCCATCTAGTGGTGGATTCGGCGCAAACCGTGCATCTATCTTGCGTTGAGATTAACACTATCTCCAAACAGACCTAAACGAGCTTCCACTTGAGCCACGTCAACTTGGCGTAGGTGTGCCCAAAATGTTATCCATGCCAGTGGTGCATTCGACGCATACCGTGCACCTATCTTGTGCCAAGATTAACAATATTTCCAAATGGATCAAAATGAGCTGTCACTTGATCCACGTCACCTTGAAGTACAATCAGGTGCATCCAAAATGATTTATGAGCCTATGGTACGTTCAGCACAAACCCTGCACCTATCTTGTGTCGAGATTAACAGTATCTCCAAATGGATCGAAACGAGTTTCCACTCGACCCATGTCACGTAGGAGTACCATCGGTTGCACTTAAGATTATTTCTGAGCCTATGTTATGTTCTGCACAAACCGTGCACCTATCATGGATCGAGATTAACACTATCTCCAAATGGACCGAAATGACATTCCATTCAACCCACATCACCTAGGAGTTCTATCGGGTGTGCCCAAAATGATTGTCATGCCCATGTTACATTCGGCGCAAACCGTGCACCTATCTTGTGTTGAGATTAACACTACTTCCAAATGGACCAAAACAAGTTTCCACTTGGCCCATGTCACCTAGGAGTACCATCGGTGGCACCCAAAATGATTTCCGAGCCTATGGTATGTTCGGCACAAACCGTGGACCTATCTTGTGTCGAGATTAATACTATCTGCATACAAACTGAAACAAACTTCCACTTGACCTACATCACCTAGGAGCGATTTCTAAGCTATGGTACATTTGGCATAAACAGAGCACATATCTTACCTCGAGATTAATACTATCTCCAAATGGACCAAAACGAGCTTCCACTTGACCAACGTCACCTATAAGTACCTTCGGGTGTGCCTAAAAAGATTTCCATGCCTATGGTACACTCGGCGCAACTGTGCACCAGTCTTGCGCCTATATAAACACTATCTCCAAATGGTATGAAACGAGCTTCCACTTGACACATGTCACCTTGGAGTACCATCAGGTGTGCCCAAAATGATTTTCATACCCGTGGTACATTCGGCGCGAACCATGCAGCTATCTTGCACTGAGATTAACACTATCTTCAAACGGACCGAAACAAGCTTGCACTTGACCCACGTCACCTAGGAGTACCATTGGGTGTGCCTAAAAAGATTTCCATGCCTGTGAAACATTCGGCGTAATCCGTGCAACTATCTTGCGCCTATATTAACACTATCTCCGAACAGAACAAAATGAGCTTCCACTTGACACACATCACCAAGGAGTAGCATCAAGTGTGCTAAAAATGATTTCCATGCCCGTGGTACATTCGGCGCAAACCATGCACCTATCTTGCACTGAGATTATTACTATCAACAAACAGACCAAAATGAGGTCGCACATGACCTACGTCACCTAAGAGTACCATTGGGTGGCCCAAATTGATTTCCATGCTAGTGGAGCATTCAGCGCAAACCGTGCAACTATCTAGCACAAGGATTAACACTATCTCCAAACTGACCAAAACCAGCTCCCACTTGACCCACGTCACCTAGAAGTACCATCGGGTGTGCCCAAAATGATTTTCGTGCCCGTGGTGCATTCAGCGCAAACCGTGCACCTATCTTGTGCTGAGATTAGCACTATCTCCTAACGGATCGAAATGAGCTTCCGCTTGATCCACGTCACCTAGGAGTATAATCAGGTGCATCCAAAATGATTTCTGTGCCTATGGTACGTTCGGCGCAAACCGTGCACCTATCATGCATTGAGATTAACACTATCTCCAAACAATCCGAAATGAACTTCATTTTAACCACGTCACCTAGGAGTTCCATCGGGTGCGTCCAAAACGATTGCCATGCCCATGGTACATTCGGCGCAAATCGTGCACCTATTTTGGGTCGAGATTAATGCTATCTCCGAACGAACCAAAACGAGCTTCCACTTGACCTACATCACCTAGGAGTACCATCGGGTGTGCCCAAAGCAATTTCAGAGCATATGATACATTGGCGCAATCCATGCACCTATCTTGCCTCAAGTTTAATACTATCTCCAAACAAACCGAAACGAGCTTCCACTTGACCAACATCACCTAGAAGTACCGTCGGGTGCGCCTAAAAAGATTTCGATGACTGTGGTACATTCGGCGCAAACCATACCCCTATCTGGCGCTGAGATTAACACTATCTCCAAATGGGTCAAAACGAGCTTGCACTTGACCCACGTCACCTAGGAGTACCATCGGGTGTGCCCTAAATGATTTCCATGCCAGTGGTGCATTCGGCGCAAACCGAGCGCCAATCTTGAGTCGAGATTATCACTATCTCCAAACAAACCTAAACGAGCTTCCACTTGACCCACGTCATCTAGGAGAACCATCGGGTGTGCCCAAAATGATATCCATGCCAATGGCGTATTCGGCGCATATCGTGCACCTATCTTGAACATTTGGCGTAAAGCATGTACCTATCTTGCCTTAAGATTAATACTATCTCCAAACAGACTAAAACGAGCTTCCACTTGACCTACGTCACCTAGGAGTACCATCAGGTGTGCCTGAAAAGATTTCCATACCTGTGGTACATTCAGCGCAAACCGCGCATCTATATTGCGTCTATATTAACACTATCTCCAAATGGAAGAAATGAGCTTCCACTTGACAGACGTCACCTAGGAGTACAGTCGGTTGTTCTCAAGGAGTTCCACGCCTGTGGTACATTCAGCGAAAACTGTGCACCTATCTTGGGCTGAGATTAACACTATCTCTAAGTGGACCGAAACGAGCTTCCACTTGACCCACATCACCTAGGAGTATCATCGGGTGTGCCCAAAATGATTTCCATGCCCGTAGTGCATTCGGCGCAAACCGTGCACGTATCTTACGTCGAAACTAACACTATCTCTAAACAGACCTAAACGAGCTTCTACTTGACCCACGTCATCTAGGAGTTCCATTGGGTGTGCCCAAAATGATTTCAATGCTCATGGTGCATTTGAAGCAAACTGAGCACCTATCTTGCACTGAGATTAACACTATCTCCAAACGGATTGAAATGAGCTTCCGCTTGATCCACGTCACCTAGGAGTACAATCAGGTGCGTACAAAATGATTTATGAACCTATGCTACATTCAGCGCAAACCGTGCACCTATCTTGCGTTGAGATTAACAGTATCTCCAAATGGACCAAAACGAGTTTCCACTCGACCCACGTCACATAGGAGTACCATCAGATGCGCCTAAAATCATTTCCAAGCCTATGGCACGTTCGTGCAAACCGTGCACCTATCATGTGCCGAGATTAACACTATCTGCAAATGGAACGAAACGGGCTTCTATTTCACCCATGTCACATAGGAGTTCCATCGGGTGCACCCAAAATAATTGCCAAGCCCATGGTACATTCAGCGCAAACCGTGCACCTGTCTTGCATCAAGATTAACACTATCTCTAAATGGACCAAAACAAGCTTTCACTTAACCCACGTCACCTAGAAGTACCATCGGATGTGCCAGAAAAGATTTCCTTGCCTGTGGTACATTTGGCACAAACCGTGCACCTATCTTGTGCCAAGAATAACACTATCTCCAAACCGAACAAAACGATCTTCCACTTGACACACGTCACCTAGGAGTACCATCGAGTGTGCCCAAAATGATTTTCATGCCCGTGGAACATTCGGAGCAAACCATGCACCCATCTTGTGCTGAGATTAAAACTATCTCTAAATAGAACAAAACGAGCTTCCACTTGACCCATGTCACCTAAGAGTACCTTCGGTGGTGCCCAAAATGATTTCTAAGCCTATGATATGTTTAACGCAAACCGTGCACCTATCTTGTGTCAAGATTAATACTATCTCCAAACAGACTGAAAAGCTTCCACTTGACCTACGTCACCTAAGAGTACCATCCGGAGTGCCCAAAGTGATTTTAGAGCCTATGCTACATTTAGCGCAAACCATGCACATATCTTGCCTCAAGATTAATACTATTCCCAAACGGACCTAAACGAGCTTCCACTTGTCCAACATCACATAGAAGTACCATCAGGTGTGCTTGAAAAGATTTTCATGCCTGTGGTACATTCAGTGCAAACCGTGCAGCTATATTGTGCCGATATTAACACTATCGCCAAATGGAAAGAAATGAGCTTCCACTTGACACACATCACCTAGGAATACCATCGGTTGTAACCAAAGATTTCCATGCCCGTGGTACATTCGGTGAAAATTGTGCTCCTATCTTGCACTGAGATTAACAATGTCTCCAAGTGGACCAAAATGACCTTCCACTTGATCCACATCACCTAGGAGTACCATCGGGTGTGCCCAAAATGATTTCCACGCTCGTAGTGCATTCAGCGCAAACCGTGCACGTATCTTGCGCCGAAATTAACACTATATCTAAGCAGACCTAAATGAGCTTCCACTTGACCTACGTCACCTAGGAGTACCATCGGGTGTGCCCAAAATGATTTCCACGCCCATGGTGCATTCGACGCAAACTGTGCACCTATCTTGCGCCGAGATTAACACTATCTCCAAACAGATCGAATTGAGCTTTTGCTTGATACACGTTACCTAGGAGTACAATTAGGTGCATTTAAAATGATTTCTGAGCCTACGCTACATTCGGCGCAAACCATGCACCTATCTTGCATTGAGACAGTATCTCCAAACAGACCGAAACGAGTTTCCACTTGACCCACATCACATAGGAGTACCGTCAGATGTGCCCAAAATGATTTCTAAGCCTATAGTATGCTCGGTGCAAATGGTGCACCTATCATGCGTCGAGATTAACACTATCTACAAACGGAATGAAACGAGTTTCCATTTCACCCACGTCGCCTAGGAGTTTCATCGGGTGCACCCAAAACGATTGCCAAGCCCAGGGTACATTCGGCGCAAACTGTGCACCTATGTTGCGTCGGGATTAACACTATCTCCAAATAGACCGAAATGAGCTTCCACTTTACCAATGTCACCAAGAAGTACCATCAGGTGTGCCTAAAAAGTTTTCCATGCCTGTGGTACATTCGACGCAAACCGTGCAACTATCTTGCGCCTATATTAATACTATCTCCAAACAGAATGAAACGAGCTTCCACTTGACATACGTCACCTAGGAGTACCATCTGCTGTGCCCAAAATGATTGCTAGGCCCATGGAACATTCGGCGCAAACCGTGCACCTATCTTGCACTGAGATTAACATTATCTCCAAACAGACCGAAACGAGTGCCCAAAATGATTTCCATGCCGTTGTGCATTTGTCGCAAATCGTGCACCTATCTAGTGATCACCAAATAGACCTAAATGATCTTCCACTTGACCCACGTCACTTGGGAGTACCATCAGGTGTGACCAAAATGATTTTCATGCTCGTGGTGCCTTCGGCGCAAACCGTGCACCTATCTTGTGCCGAGATTAACACCCTCTCCAAATGGATCGAAATGAGCATCCACTTGATCCATGTCACCTAGGAGTACAATTAGGTGCATGCAAAATGATTTCTGAGCCTATGGTTTGGAACAAACCGTGCATCTATCTTGCGTCGAGACGTACACTATCTCTAAATGGACCGAAACGAGTTTCCACTTGACCCACATCACGTAGGAGTATGATCGGTGGCACCCAAACTATTTTTCGAGCCTATGGTATGTTTGGAGCAAACCGTGCGCCTGTCTTGAGTTGAGATTAAACTATCTCTAAATAGATTGAAACGAGCTTTCACCTGACCTACGTCACCTAGGAGTACCATCGGGTGTGCCCAAAGCGATTTCAGAGCTTATAGCACTTTTGGCGCAAACTGTGTATATATCTTGCCTCGAGATTAATACTATCTCCAAACGGACCGAAAAAAGCTTCCACTTGACCAACATCACCAAGAAGTACTATTGGGTGTGCCTGAAAAGTTTTCCATGCCTGTGATACATTCGACGCAAACCATGCACCTATCTTGCGCGTACATTAATACGATCTCCAAACAGAACGAAACGAGCTTCCACTTGACACACGTCACCTAGGCGTACCATCGGGTGTGCCCAAAATAATTTCTAGGCCCGTGGAACATTCGGCGCAAACCGTGCACCTATCTTGCGCTGAGATTAAAACTATCTCCAAACAGACCGAAATGAGCTTGCACCTGAACCACGTCACCGAGGAGTACCATCAGGTGTGCCCAAAACGATGTCCATGCCCTTGGTGCATTTGGCACAAACCATGCTCCTATCTTGTACCGAGGTTAACACTATCGCCAAACAGACCTAAAGGAGCTTCCACTTGACACATGTCACCAAGGAGTACCGTCGGGTGTGCCCAAAATGATTTCTAGGCCCGTGGAACATTTAGCATAAACCGTGCACCTATCTTGCGCTGGGATTAACACTATCTCCAAACAGATCGAAACGAGCTTGCAACTGACCCATGTCACCGAGGAGGACCATCGGGTGTGCCCAAAACGATTTCTGTGCCCATGGTGCATTTGGCGCAAACCGTGCACCTATCTTGCGCCGAGGTTAACACTATCGCCAAACAGATCTAAACGAACTTCCACTTTGACCCATATCACTTGGGAGTACCATCGGGTGTGCCTAAAATGATTTTCATGACTGTGGTGCCTTCGGTGCAAACTGTGCACCTATCTTGCACTGAGATTAACACCATCTCCAAAAGGATCAAAATGAGCATCCACCTAATCCACGTCGCCTAGGAGTACAATTAGGTGCATGCAAAATGATTTGGGAACCTATGGTTCATTTGGTGCAAATCGTGCATCTATCTTGCGTCGAGATGAATACTATCTCGAAATGGACCGAAATGAGTTTCCACTTAACCCATGTCTCGTAGGACGGACTTCTCACTGAGACAGTTTACTGCAGTCAGCTGACAGGGTTTGTTGACTCTTCCCGTCCCGACATGGTCTACCGGCTCAACAGGTCTCTCTATGGCCTCAAGCAGGCCCCCCGGGTGTGGAACACTCAGTTTGCTGCTTTCCTACTGACACTAGGTTTTGTGGAGGCCAAGTCAGATACGTCCCTGTTTATCTATCACCATGGAGCTAAGACTACGTACCTGCTACTCTATGTTGATGATATTGTCCTCATAGCCTCCAGTGAGTCACTCCTCCACCGCATCATCACCTCTCTTCAGCAGGAGTTTGCTATGAAGGATCTGGATGTCATCCACCACTTCCTTGGGCTCACTATTGAGCCTCATCCTGCCGGGTTACTTCTTCACCAGCGGCAGTATACTCTTGATATCCTGGAGCGAGCTGGGATGACTGACTGCAACCCCTGCTCCACTTCGGTTGACACACAGGGCAAGCTGTCAGAAGCTGAGGGAAACCTAGTGACAGATCCCACTGCATATCAGAGTCTTGCTGGTGCCCTTCAGTACCTCACCTTCACTCGACCGGACATCACCTATGCAGTTCAGCAGATATGTCTTCACATGCATGATCCCCGAGAGCCCCACCTCACTGCTCTCAAGCGCCTCCTCCGCTACCTCTGCGGCACGGTCGACTACGACCTACTCCTTCACCGGTCGTCCTCCGCCAAGCTTATCGTCTACACTGACGCCGACTGGGCCGGGTGTCCGGCCACTCGACGCTCCACCTCCAGCTACGTTGTCTTCTTGGGTGGTAACCTTGTGTCCTGGTGGTCCAAGTGCCAGCCGGTGGTCTCCTGCTCCAGTGCTGAGGCGGAGTACCGCACTATCGCTAACGGCGTGGCTGAGGCCTCCTGGCTCCGGTAGCTTCTCGCCGAGCTCCACACTTCTCTCTCCTGGAGCATGCTGGTCTACTACAATAACGTCAGTGCGGTGTACCTCTCCACCAACCCCATTCAGCACCAGCGGGCGAAGCACATGGAGATCGACCTACACTTTGTCTGGGATCGGGTTGCCATCGGCGAGGTGCGGGTTATTCACATACCGACCACCTCCCAGTTAGCTGACATCTTCACCAAAGGTCTCCCATCCTCGACCTTCACCGAGTTTCGCTCCAGCCTCAACATCACCAGTGGATAGTTGCGTCTATGGGGGGCTCGTGTGTGTTCTTCTTTTCATGTCCAGTTTGTAACTCCGTTGTGCCGGTAGTTCAGACTGCGGGGGTGTTGGAGTATAGGATTAGGCCCATGTGGCCCATGTATGCAATACTATATAGCTACCCTTTTAGGGTTAGCCAAGTCAATTGAGAAAAACAAACAAGGGATGCCGTTCCTAGGGTAGCATTATCAAAAGATTTAGCTAGTGCTACGCTCGTCATTTCCTTAGGGGATAGGGCTAGCAAATTGCTTGAATCCCATTGCATATTGGTGCAAGGCGTATAAACCAATATTTCATTATCAAAACCGCTAGGGTTCGATGCATTAGCTTCTTTGCCTTAGCTTTGAATTGCATTAGCCGTTGGAAGTACCGTTCCTATCTTCGAATGGAAGTCATGCATTGGCACTAACTGATGGCTAAGCAGGCCGAGCTCTTCTCTCATACTAGGTCAAAGAAGATGAGCGCATAAAAGGAATGTAGGCCTCGTTTATAGTACTCGTAAAGGAGCTCGCTTCGCTGTCATGCCAATTACGAGCAGCCGTTCGCAGCAATGGATTTGGATCTATATATGAGAAATATCATGTGGAGGGACTATTGCTTTTTCCTCCAATCCAATCTAGTAATCAAATTCGCATATCCCAACGGTTCGGTTCCTTTCCTTGTTTAGTTTTAACCAGTTCCCCTTTGCTTTTTCCTATCGCCTGCCTTGTTGTTTTTCCTATTGAACCACCCCAACTTGTGACGTATAATGATGTTGGTATCAGGCCAGCATTGACCGTTCGAGTTGATGACTGAACCCAGACCCATGCCAACTGGACACCCGCCCTTTCCTTTGAGAATCCTATTCCTATCGATTTAGCTGCATAGGCAATACGACGTTACTACGAATAAATGACGAGTGAACCCTCAAAAACCGAATCGGGATTATCCACTTGAACAGATGGGAAACACAAAACAAGTTATAAGGGATGTATCGATCATTGTTTATAAATGTATCGATTAGCTCAGTTGATAAGGATCATGATGAAATTGCAAGTACGGATGGATTGAGACCCGATCTGTTATGATCCTTTGGCATGGGAAATCCTTCCTTTTACTCTCTCTTTTGAATGAGTCATGGTGTGCTCATCAAGAAGGGGAAAGATGGGAAATGCTTGTCAAGCTCGGTTCTAGTGAAAAGCGCATTGGGATTCTCTAGTTGTGGTGGTATAGTGCTGCTTCTAGTGATTTGGAGGCCCATGGGCATGCCTGCTATGCTGATTAAGCGGGTAGGCATCTGGATAACTTACAAGATAAGTTTATGCGTGCCACCTATCATTTGATACTACCTGATCAAGTCTTTGGATCAAGTATGTTTAGAAAAAAGGAATATGCACAGGAAATCAAGCAAGAGGATGCGCGTTAGCGCAACGGCTTTCGCGCATCCTCTTGCTAGGATGGTTTGAGACAAAGATTTTACATAGATAATGCTTTCTCACTACCCGCCCGCAATGGTTCACTGATCAATACTTCACAAAGTCATCAACATATGATACGACAAAACTAGAAATCAAATCATTTGTGGCTGATCTCTCCATCTACTTCTATTGGACCCATAGGACCAGCGCTCACAACAAATCCAATAAGATAAGATCTAATAATGAAACCCAGGAACACTAATTCAAAAACAAAGTGATAGCAATGTTTATAGAAAAAGCAAAACAACACTCAAGAGAAACTCCACCTAGAACGTACCAGTCAGCACTTCATTATTGTCAACCGCACGGATCGTCATAAGCCACAAAGTAGCAAATACGCGTCGGTATCACATAAAGAGGATTTTCGACAGGCTCCACAAGAACATTCGTTCCTAGGTGCATGACTTGGAGGGGAGCTCCTTCTTGCTAAGAGTGCTAGTGGATTCTCCTCCTATTCCTTGACTCTTTATTAAGGAGATAGACCGCTCGCTTCTAATAAAAGATCAGCTATTCCCCTAAGAAAGCAAAGGGGTATTCTTCCTTCATAGATTCCCGATGCCGAGCTACTCTTGATAGGCTTTCAAGACCAAGTTTATAGAATGATCCCTTGCACATTGAGCAAGACAGTGTATTCTTTAGGTTGGAGTAAGATCAATGGAGCAAAAAGTAAAGCATCGGTAGTGAGGCTTTCCTCCATGAGGAATTAATCCTTTGGTCGTTAATGGGAACTTTAAGACGAGAGCCAATGTGTCCAAACTTCTGGCTGAATTGTTGCTTTCTAGTTGCTGACCATCCTTTCCAGACCTTCTCTAGAGCTCTTCAATCCTTCCTCCTAAGATCCAGGCTAACTTTTTCAAGCAATGGAATGACTGGTAGGCGATCTCAGGCTCGCTCGTCGTTGGGTAGTTTCTGATAGTTCTATCACCATTCCAGGCTCTTCGCATATAGAGAACTCGAAGGTGGTCGATGTAATAGAGCAGGCCTAAGGCCATTATGTACTTTCTTTGTTTAACTTATTATTGAGAGGGTCTTTCAATGATAGCTATACACAATGAGCGTTGTTTTCTACATGCGAGATGAAATGCCATTCAAGAGCGGATAAGGCTAAAAAGAGAAAAAGCAAGGCTTGGCTTATTCTATTCATCTGCACCACCTGACAGAGATTCTTTCACAGCCTCGTTCAGCTAGTAGAATTCTTTCTAGATCTCATTCTTTTCACTTTCTAGGCTGAGACCGTCCAATTTCATTCTTGCCTAGGAAGAGAGGATCGGAACTCACACTCGATCCCCTAAAATAGCTTTGAGCACACCAGATGGTACTCCTTGGTGGCATAGATCAAGTGGAAGATTGCTTCTATGTGTTTGGAGATTGTATTAATCTCGGCGCAAGATAGCTGCACGGATTGCGCCGAATGTACCATAGGCTTGGAAATCATTTTGGACGCACCTGATAGTACTCATAGGTGACGTGGGTCAAGCGGAAGCTCATTTCATTCCATTTGGAGATAGTTTTAATCTAGTGCAAGATAGGCGCACGGTTTGTGACGAATGTACCACTGGCATGGAAATCGCTTTGGGAACACCCGATGGTACACCTAGGTAATGTATGTCAAGTGAAGCTTGTTTCGGTCCGTTTGGAGATAGTGTTAGTCTCGGCGCAAGATAGGTGCACGGCTTGCGCCGAACGTACCACCACATGGAAATCATTTTGGGCACACCCGTTGGTACTCCTAGGTGATGTGGGTTAAGTGGAAGTTCGTTTCGGTCTAGTTTAGAGATAGTATTAATCTCAGCGCTGCATTGGTGCACAGTTTGTGCCGAATGTACCACGGGCATGGAAATCATTTTGGACACACCCGATGGTACTCCTAGGTAACGTGTATCAAGTGAAAGCTTGTTTTGGTCCATTTCGATATAGTGTTAGTCTAGGCACAAGATCGGCGTACGGTTTGTGCCGAATGTACCACTGGCATGGAAATCTTTTCAGGCACACCCGGTGCTACTTCTAGGTGACATTGGTCAAGTGGAAGCTCGTTTTGCACTGTTTGGAAATAGTATTAATCTCGACACAAGATATGTGCATGGTTTGCGCCGAATATACAATGGGCATGAAAATCTTTTCAGGCACACCTGATGGTTCTTCTAGATGATGTTGGTCAAGTGGAAGCTCATTTTGGTCTGTTTGGAGATGTACTAATCTCGAGGCAAGATAGGTGCATGGTTTGCGCCAAATGTATCATAGGCTCTGAAATGGCTTTGGGCACACCAGACGGTACTCCTGGGTGGCGTAGATCAAGTGGAAGATCATTTCTATTTGGAGATATTGTTAATCTCGACACAAGATAGGTGCACGGTTTGCACCGAACGTACCATAGGCTTGGAAATCGTTTTGTACGCACCCAATGGTACTCCTACGTGACGTGGGTCAAGTGTAAGCTTGTTTTGGCCCGTTTGGAGATAGTGTTAATCTCAGCGCAAGATAGGTGTATGGTTTGCGCCGAATGTACTACCGCATGGAAATCATTTTGGGCACAACCGATGGTACTCGTAGGTGACGTGGGTCAAGTGGAAGCTCGTTTCGGTTCATTTAGAGACAGTTTTGATCTCAGCGCATCTTAGGTGCACAGTTTGCGCCGAATGTACTAGCGCATGGAAATCATTTTGGGCACACCTAATGGTACTCCTAAGTGACGTGGGTCAAGTTGAAGCTCTTTCGGTCCGTTTAGAGATAGTGTTAATCTTAGCACTGGATGGGTGCACGGTTTGTGCCGAATGTACCACGGGCATGGAAATCATTTTGGGCACACCCGATGGTACTCCTAGGTGACATGTGTCAAGTGGAAGCTCGTTTCGGTCCATTTGGAGATAGTGTTAGTCTAGGCGCAAGATCGGTGTACGGTTTGCGCCGAATGTACCACGGGCCTAGAAATCTTTTCAGGCACACCCGATGGTACTTCTAGGTAACATTGGTCAAGTGGAAGCTCGTTTTGGACCATTTGGAGATAGAATTAATCTCTACGCAAGATAGGTGCATGGTTTGCGATGAATGTACAATGGGTATGGAAATCTTTTTAGGCACACCCGATGGTACTTCTATGTGAAACATTGGTCAAGTGGAAGCTTGTTTGGGACCTTTTGGAGATAGTATTAATCTCGACGCAAGATAGTTGCACGGTTTGCACCGAATATACAACTGGCATGGAAATCTTTTCAGGCACAGCCGATGGTACTTCTAGGTGACGTTGGTCAAGTGGAAACTCGTTTTGGTCTGTTTGGAGATAGTATTAATTTCAAAGCAAGATAGGTGCACTGTTTGCACCAAATGTACCATAGGCTCTAAAATCGCTGTGGGCACACCAGATGGTACTCCTAGCTAGTGTAGATCAAGTGAAAGATCATTTCAGTCTATTTGGACATAGTGTTAATCTTGACGCAAGATAGGTGCACCATTTGCGCCAAACGTACCAAAGGTTCAGAAATCATTTTGCGCAACCGATGGTACTCCTACGTGATGTGGGTCATGTGGAAACTTATTTTGGAACATTTGGAGATAGGGTTAATCTCAACTCAAGATAGGTGCACGATTTGCACCAAACATACCATAGGCTCGGAAATCATTTTGGATGCACCTGATTGTACTCCTATGTGATGTGGACCAAGTGAAAGCTGATTTCGATCTTTTTGGAGATAGTTTTAATTTGGGCGCAAGAAAGGGGCACGGTTTGCACCTAATGTACCACGGGCATGGAAATCGCTTTGGGCACACCCGATGGTACTCCTATGTAATGTATGTCAAAGTGGAAGCTCGTTTCGTACCATTTGGAGATAGTATTAATCTCGACGCAAGATAGTGCACGGTTTGCGCCGAATGTACAATGGCATGGAAATTTTTTTGGCACACCCGATGGTACTTCTAGGTGATGTTGGTCAAGTGCAAGCTTGTTTCGGTCTGTTTGGAGATGGTATTAATCTCAAGGCAAGATAGGAGCACAGATTGAGCCAAATGTGTCATAGGCTCTGAAATCGCTTTGGGCACACCAGATGGTATTCCTGGGTTGCGTAGATCAAGTGGAAGGTCGTTTCTGGTGTTTAGAGATAGTGTTAATCTCGACACAAGATAGGTGCATGGTTTGCGCCGAACGTACCGTAGGCTTGGAAATCATTTTGGATGCACCCGATGGTACTCCTAGGTGACGTGGGTCAAGCGAAAGCTCATTTCAATTTGTTTTGGAGATAGTTTGAATCTAGTGCAAGATAGGTGCACGGTTTTGCGATGAATGTACCACTGGCATGAAAATCACTTTGGGCACACCCGATGGTACTCCTAGGTAATGTATGTCAAGTGGAAGCTTGTCTCGGTCCGTTTAGTCTCGACGCAAGATAGTTGCATGGCTTGCTCAGAACGTCCCATAGGTATGGAAATCATTTTGGACACACCCGATGGCACTCATTGGTGATGTGGCTCAAGTGAAAGCTCGCTTCGGTCCGTTTAGAGATAGCGTTAATCTCGACACAAGATAGGTGCATAGTTCGCGCCAAATGTACCACCGCATGGAAATCATTTTGGGCATGCCTGTTGGTACTCCTAGGTGACGTGGGTCGAGTGGAAGCTCATTTCGGTCCATTTGGAGATAACATTAGTCTAGGTGCAAGATCGGTGTATGTTTTGTGCCGAATGTACCACGACACAAAAATCTTTTCAGGCACACCCGATGGTACCTCTTGGTGACATTGGTCGAGTGGAACTCGTTTTGGACCATTTGGAGATCGTAATAATCTCGACACAAGATTGGTGCATGGTTTGCGCCGAATGAACCACGGATATGGAAATTATTTTGGGCAGACCCGATGGTACTCCAAGGTGACTTGTGTCAAGTGGAAGCTCATTTCGGTCCATTTGGAGATAGTGTTAGGCTAGGCGCAAGATCGGTGTATGGTTTTCGCCGAATGTACCACGGGGATGGAAATCTTTTCAGGCACACCCGATGGTACTTCTAGGTGACATTGGTCAAGTGGAAGCTCATTTTGGACCGTTTGGAGATAGTATTAATCTCGACACAAGATAGGTGCATGGTTTGTGTCGAATGTACAACGGGCATGGAAATCTTTTCAGGCACACCCGATGGTACTTCTAGGTGACATTGGTCAAGTGGAAGATTGTATCGGACCGTTTGGAGATAGTATTAATCTCAACGTAAGATAGGTGCTCGGTTTGCACCGAATGTGCAACGGGTATGGAAATGTTTTCGGGCACACCCAATGGTACTTCTAGGTAACGTTGGTCAAGTGGAAGCTCGTTTCAGTCTGTTTGGAGATTGTATTAATCTCGAGGCAAGATAGGTGCACGGTTTACGCCAAATGTACCATAGGCTCTAAAATCGCTTTGGGCACACCATATGGTACTCCTAGGTGTCATAGATCAAGTGGAAGATCGTTTCAGTGTGTTTGGAGATAGTGTTATTTTGAATGCAAGATAGATGCACGGTTTGGGCGGAACGTACGATAGGCCTAGAAATTATTTTGGATGCATTCGATGGTACTCCTAGGTGACGTGGGTCAAGTGGAAGCTTGTTTTGGTCTGTTTAGAGATAGTATTAATCTCGGTGCAAGATAGGTGCACGGTTTGTGCCAAATGTACCACCGCATGGAAATCATTTTGGGCACACCCGATGGTACTCCTAGGTGACGTGGGTCAAGTGGAAGCATGTTTCGGTCCGTTTAGAGATAGTGTAGATCTCAGCGCAAGTTAGGTGCACAGTTTGCGCTGAATGTACCACCGCATGGAAATCATTTTGAGCACACCCGATGGTACTCCTAGGTCATGTGGGTCAAGTGGAAGCTCTTTTGGTCCGTTTAGAGATAGTGTTAATCCAGCGCTAGATGGGTGCACGGTTTGCGCCAAATGTACCATGATCATGGAAATCATTTTGGGCACACCCGATGGTACTCCTAGGTGACATGTGTCAAGTGGAAGCTCGTTTCGGTCCATTTGGAGATAGTGTTAGTCTAGGCGCAAGATCGGTGTACGGTTTGCGCCGAATATACCACGGGCCTAGAAATCTTTTCAGGCACACCCGATGGTACTTCTAGGTAACATTGGTCAAGTGGAAGCTCGTTTTGGACCATTTGGAGATAGAATTAATCTCTACGCAAGATAGGTGCATGGTTTGCGACGAATGTACAATGGGTATGGAAATCTTTTTAGGCACACCCGATGGTACTTCTATGTGAAACATTGGTCAAGTGGAAGCTTGTTTGGGACCTTTTGGAGATAGTATTAATCTCGACGCAAGATAGTTGCACGGTTTGCACCGAATGTGCAATGGGTATGGAAATGTTTTCAGGCACACCCGATGGTACTTCTAGGTGACGTTGGTCAAGTGGAAGCTCGTTTTGGTCTGTTTGGAGATAGTATTAATCTCGAGGCAAGATAGGTTCACCGTTTGTGCCAAATGTACCATAGGCGTAGATCAAGTGGAAGATAGGTTCACCGTTTGTGCCAAATGTACCATAGGCGTAGATCAAGTGCAAGATAGGTTCACCGTTTGTGCCAAATGTACCATAGGCCAAGATAGGTTCATCGCTTTGGGCACCCCAGATGGTACTCCTATGTGGTGTAGATCAAGTGGAAGATCTTTTTCAGTCTGTTTGGAGATAGTGTTAACCTCAACGCAAGATGGGTGCATAGTTTGCGCCGAACATACCATAGTCTTGGAAATCATTTTGGAGGCACCCGATGGCACTCCTTTGTGATGTGGATCAAGTGGAAGCTCATTTCGGTCCGTTTAGATATAGTGTTAATCTCGGCGCAAGATAAGTGCATGCTTTGCGCCGAATGTACCACCACATGTTAATCATTTTGGGCACACCCGATGGTACTTCTAGGTGACGTGGGTCAAGTGGAAGCTCATTTCGGTCCGTTTAGAGACTGTGTTAATCTTGGCGTAAGATAGGCGCATAGTTTGCGCCGAATGTACCCCTGCATGGAAATCATTTTTGGCACACCAGATGGTTTACCGAGGTGACGTGGGCAAGTGGAAGCTCTTTGGGTCCGCTTAGACATAGTGTTAATCTCAGCCCTAGATGGTTGCACGGTTTGTGCCGAATATACCACGGGCTTGGAAATCATTTTTGGCACACCCGATGGTACTCCTAGGTGATGTGGGTCAAGTGGAAGCTCGTTTCGGTCTATTTAGAGACCGTGTTGATCTTAGCGCTGGATGGGTGCACGGTTTGCGCTGAATGTACCACGAGCATGGAAATCATTTTGGGCACACCCGATGGTACTCCTAGGTGACGTGTATCAAGTGGAAGCTCCTTTTGGTCCATTGGAGATAGTGATAGTCTAGGCGTTAGATCGGTGCACGGTTTGCGCCGAATGTACCATGGGCATGGAAATCTATTCAAGCACACCCGATGGTACTTCTAGGTGACATTGGTGAAGTGGAAGCTCATTTTGGACCGCTTGGAGATAGTATTAATCTCAATGCAAGATAGGTGCATTGTTTACGCCGAATGTACTACGGGCATGGAAATCTTTTCAGGCACACTCGATGGTACCTTTAGGTGACATTGATCAAGTGAAAGCTCGTTTTAGACCATTTGGAGATAGTATTAATCTCGACGTAAATGTACAACGGACATGGAAATCTTTTCAAGCACACCCGGTGGTACTTCTAGGTGACGTTGGTCAAGTGGAAGCTCATTTTGGTCCGTTTGGAGATAGTATTAATCTCTAGGCTAGATAGGTGCACAGTTTGCGCCAAATGTACCATAGGCTCTAAAATCGCTTTGGGTACACAAGATGGTACTCCTAGGAGGCATAGATCAACTTGAAGATCGTTTTAGTGTGTTTGGAAATAGTGTCAATGTTGAAGCAAGAAAGGTGAACGGCTTGCGCCGAGCATACCACAAGCTTAGAAATCATTTTGGACGCACCCGATGGTACTCCTAGGTGATGTGGATCAAGTGGAAGCTCATTTTGGTCCATTTAGAGATAGTGTTAATCTCTTCGCAAGATAGGTGCATAGTTTGCGCCGAATGTACCACTACATGGAAATCATTTTGGGCACACCCGATGGTACTCCTAGGTGATGTGGGTCAAGTGGAAGCTCGTTTCAGTCCGTTTACAGAGTATTGATCTTGGCGCAAGTTAGGTGCATAGTTTGCACCGAATGTACCACCGCATAGAAATCATTTTGGGCACACCCAATGGTACTCCTAGGTGACGTGGGTCAGGTGCAAGCTCTTTCGATCGGTTTAGAGATAGTGTTAATCTCAGCGCTAGATGGGTCACGGTTTACGCCGAATGTACCACGGGCATGGAAATCATTTTGGGCACACCCAATGGTACTCCTAGGTGACGTCTGTCAACTAGAAGCTTGTTTCGGTCCATTTGGAAATAGTGTTAGTCTAGGCGCCAAATCGGTGTACGGTTTGTGCTGAATGTACCACGGGCATGGAAATCTTTTCAGGCACAACCGATGATACTTCTAGGTGACACTGGTCAAGTGGAAGCTCGTTTCGGACCATTTGGAGATAGTATTAATCTCGACGCAAGATAGGTGCACCATTTGCGCTGAATGTAGAACGGGCATAAAAATCTTTTCAGTCACGCCCAATGGTATTTCTAGGTGACGTTGGTCTAGTGGAAGCTTGTTTGGGTCCATTTAGAGACAGTATTAATCTCGAGGCAAGATAGGTATAGTGTTTGCACCAAATGTACCATAGGCTCAAAAATCGCTTTGGGCACCCTAGATGGTACTCCTAGGTGGCGTAGATCAAGTGAAAGACCGTTTTAGTCTGTTTGGAGATAGTGTTAATCTCGACGCAAGAAAGGTGCATTGTTTGCGCTGAACATACCATAGGCTTGGAAATCATTTTGGATGCACCCGATGGTACTGCTAGGTGACGTCGGTCAAGTGGAAGCTCATTTTAGTCCGTTCAGAGAGTGTTAATCTCAGCGCAAGATAGATGCACGTTGTGCACCAAATGTACCACAACATGTTAATCATTTTGGGCACACCCGATGGTACTCCTAGGTGACATGGGTCAAGTGAAAGCTCGTTTCGGTCCGTTTAGAGATAGTGTTAATCTCGGCGCAAGATAGGTGAACAGTTTGCGCCAAATGTACCACTACATGTAAATCATTTTGGCCACACCTGATGATACTCCGAGGTGACGTGGGTCAAGTGGAAGCTCTTTCGTCCATTTAGAGATAGTGTTAATCTCTGTGCCAGATGGGTGCACAGTTTGCGCCGAATGTACCACGGGCATGGAAATTATTTTGGGCACACCTGATGGTACTCCAAGTTGACGTGTGTCAAGTGGAAGCTCGTTTTGGTCCATTTGGAGATAACTCTACGCTCCAGATCGGTGTATGGTTTGAGCCGAATGTACCATGGGTATGGAAATCTTTTTAGGCACACCCGATGCTACTTCTAGGTGACATTGGTCAAGTGGAAGCTCGTTTCGGACTGTTTGGAGATAGCATTAGTCTCGACGCAAGATAGGTGCATAGTTTGCGCCAAATGTAGAATGAGCATGGAAATCTTTTCAGGCACACCCGATGGTACTTCTAGGTGACGTTGGTCAAGTGGAAGCTCATTTCGGACCATTCAGAGATAGTATTAATCTCGAGGCAAGATAGGTGCACGGTTTGCGCCGAATGTGCAACGGGCATGGAAATCTTTTCAGGCAAACCCCATGGTACTTCTAGGAGACATTGGTCACGTGGAAGCTCGTTTCGGTTCGTTTGTAGATATTATTAATCTCAAGGCAAGATAGGTGGATGGTTTGTGCCATGTGTACCATAGGCTCTGAACTCGCTTTGGGCACACCAGATGTTATTCCTAGGTGGCATAGATCAAGTGGAATATCGTTTTAGTCTGTTTGGAGATATTGTTAATCTCGACGCAAAATAGGTGCACAGTTTGCGTTCAATGTACCATAGGCTTGGAAATCATTTTGGACGCACCCGATGGCACTCATAGGTGACGTGGGTCAAGTGGAAGCTCATTTTGATCTGTTTGTAGATAGTTTTAATCCGGTGCAAGATAGGTGCACAGTTTGCGACGAATGTACCACTGACATAGAAATCGCTCTAGGGCACACCCATGGTACTCCGAGGTAACGTATGTCAAGTGGAAGCTTGTTTGGGTCTGTTTGGAGATAGTGTTAGTCTCAGCACAAGATAGGTGCACGGTTTGCGCCGAATGTACCATAGGCTTGGAAATCATTTTGGATGCACCTAATAGTGCTACTAGGTGACGTGGGCCAAGTCGAAGCTCATTTGTGTCCGTTTAAAGATAACATGGTTTCAACTGAATGTACCACCGCATGGAAATCATTTTGGGCACAGCCGATGGTACTCCTAGGTGACGTGTGTCAAGTGGAAGCTTGTTTTGGTCCATTTGGAGATAGTGTTAGCCTAGGCTATAGATCGGTGAACGGTTTACGCCAAATGTACCACGGGCATGGAAATATTTCCATGCACACCCGATGGTACTTCTTGGTGACATTGGTGAAGTGGAAGCTCATTTCGGACCATTTGGAGATAGTATTAATCTCGACGCAAGATAGGTGCATGGTTTCAACTGAATGTACCACCGCATGGAAATCATTTTGGGCACAGCGATGGTACTCCTAGGTGACATGTGTCAAGTGGAAGCTTGTTTCGGTCCATTTGGAGATAGTGTTAGCCTAGGCTATAGATCGGTGAACGGTTTACGCCAAATGTACCACGGGCATGGAAATCTTTCCATGCACACCCGATGGTACTTCTTGGTGACATTGATGAAGTGGAAGCTTATTTCGGACCGTTTGGAGATAGTATTAATCTCGACGCAAGATAGGTGCATGGTTTGTGCCAAATGTACAACGGGCATGGAAATCTTTTCAGGCACACCCGATGGTACTCCTAGGTGATGTGTCAAGTGGAAGCTCGTTTCAGTCTATTTGGAGATGGTGTTAATCTAGGCGCAAGATCGCTGAACGGTTTGCGCCGATTGTACCACAGGCATGGAAATCTTTTTAGGCACACCCAATGGTACTTCTTGGTGACATTGGTCAAGTGAAAGCTCATATTGGACCATTTGGAGATAGTATTAATCTTGATGTAAGATAGGTGCACGGTTTGTGCCAAATGCACCATCGGCTCTAACTCGCTTTGGGCGGACCAGATTGTACTCCTAGGTGGCGTAGATCAAGTGGAAGATTGTTTTAGTTTGTTTGGAGATAGTGTTAATCTTGACGCGAGATAGGTGCAAGGTTTGCGCTGAACGTACCATAGGCTTGGAAATCATTTTGGAAGCACCTGATGGTACTTCAAGGTGACGTGGGTCAAGCGAAAGTTCATTTCAATCCGTTTGGAGATAGTTTTAATCTGGTGCAAGATTGGTGCACGGTTTGCAATGAATGTACCACTGGCATGGAAATCACATTGGGCACACCCGATGGTACTCCTAGGTAATGTATGTCAAGTGGAAGCTTGTTTCGGTTTGTTTGGAGATAGTGTTAGTCTCAGCGCAAGATAGGTGCACGGTTTGCGCCAAACATACCATAGGCTTGGAAATCATTTTGGACGCCCTCGATGGTACTCCAAGGTGATGTGGGTCAAGTGGAAGCTTGTTTCGGTCCGTTTTGAGATATGTTAACCTTGGCGCAAGATAGGAGCACGACTTGTGCCTAATGTACCATGGGCATAGAAATCACTCTGGGCACACCTGATGGTACTCCTAGGTAATGTATGTCAAGTGAAAGCTTATTTTGGTCTGTTTGGATATAGTGTTAGTCTCGGCGCAACATAGGTGCTTGGTTTGCGCCGAACCTACCATAGGCATGGAAATCATTTTGGACGCACCCGATGGTACTCCTAGGTGATGTGGGTCAAGTGGAAGCTCATTTTGGTCTATTTAGAGATAGTGTTAATCGCAGCGCTAGATGGGTGCATGGTTTGCACTGAATGTACCACGGGCATGGAAATCATTTTGGGCACACCCGATGGTACTCCTAGGTGACGTGTATCAAGTGGAAGCTCGTTTCAGTTCATTTGGAGATAGTGTTTGTCTGGGCGCAAGATCGGTGTACAGTTTGCAACCAATATACCATGGGCATGGAAACCTTTTTAGGCACACCTGATGGTATTTCTAGGTGACATTGGTCAAGTGGAAGCTCATTTCGGTCCAGTTGGAGATAGTATTAACCTCGAGGTAAAATAGTTGTACGTTCGCGCCAAATGTACCATAGGCTCTAAAATTACTTTGGGCACACCAGATGGTAATCCTAGGTGGCGTAGATCGTGAGGAAGATTATTTCAGTCTCTTTAGAGATAGTGTTAATCTCAACACAAGATTGGTGCACAGTTTGAGCTGAACGTACCATAGGTTCATAAATCATATTGGGCACAACCAATGGTACTCCTATGTGACGTGGGTCAAGTGGAAACTCATTTTGCAACATTTGGAGATAGAATCTTGATGCAAGGTAGGTGCACGATTTGGGCCAAACATACCATAGGCTCAGAAAATCATTTTTTCTCTCACCTTATTGTACTCCTAGGTGACGTGGAACAAACGGAAGCTCATTTTGATATGTTTGGAGATAATTTTAATCTCGGTGCAAGAAAGGTGCACGGTTTGTGCTTAATGTACCACGGGCATGGAAATCGCTTTGGGCACACCCAATGGTACTCCTATGTAATGTATGTCAAGTGGAAGCTTGTTTTGGTCCGTTTGAAGATAGTGTTAGTCTTGGTGCTAGATAGGTGCATGGTTTGAGCCGAATGTACCATTGGCTTAGAAATCATTTTGGATGCACCCGATGGTACTCCTAGGTGACATGGGTCAAGTGGAAGATCGTTTCAGTCCATTTAGAGATAGTGTTAATCTCGGTGCAAGATAGGTGCATGGTTTGCGCCGAATGTACCACGGGCATGGAAATCATTTTGGGCACACCCGATGGTACTCCTGGGTGACCTGTGTCAAGTGGAAGCTCATTTTGGTCCCTTTGTAGAAAGTGTTAATTTAGGCGCAAGATGGTTGTTCGGTTTGCGCCGAATGTACCATGGGCATGGAAATCTTTTCAGACACACCTGATGGAACTTATAGGTGACATTAGTCAAGTGGAAGCTCGTTTCGGACAGTTTGGAGATTCTACTAATCTTGACGCAAGATAGGTGCATGGTTTGCGCTGAATGTACCACAGGCATGGAAATCCTTTCAGGCACACCCGATGGCACTTCTAGGTGACATTGGTCAAGGGGAAGGTCATTCCGGTCTGTTTGGAGATAGTATTAATCTTGATGGAAGATAGGTGCACGGTTTGAACTAAATATACAATGGGTATGGAAATCTTTTTAGGCACACCCCGATGGTACTTCTAGGTGACATCGGTCAAGTGGAAGCTCGCTTCGGACCGTTTGGAGATAGTATTAAACTCAATGCAATATAGGTGCATAGTTTTTGCCGAATGTACCATAGGCATTGAAACCGCTTTGGGCACACCTGATGGTAATCCTAGGTGGCTAGATCAAGTGGAAGATCGTATCAGTTTGTTTGAAGATAGTGTTAATCTCGATGCAAGATATGTGCACGGTTTGTGCCGAGCATACCATAGGTTTAGAAATCATTTTGGGCGCAACCAATGGTACTCCTATGTTGCGTGGGCCAAGTGGAAACTCATTTTGCAACATTTGGAGATAGAATCTCGACGCAAGATTGATGCACGATTTGGTCCAACACATACCATAGGCTCAGAAATCATTGTGCACGCACCTTATTGTACTCCTAGGTGACGTGGAACAAACGGAAGCTCATTTTGATATGTTTGGAGATAGTTTTAATCTCAGTGCAAGAAAGGTGCACGATTTGTGCCTAATGTACCACGGGTATGGAAATCGCTTTTGGGCACACCCAATGGTACTCCTATGTAATGTATGTCAAGTGGAAGCTTGTTTTGTTCTGTTTGGAGATAGTGTTCGTCTTGGTGCAAGATAGGTGCACTATTTGAGCCGAATGTACCAAAGGCTTGGAAATCATTTTAGACGCAGCTGATAGTACTCCTAGGAGATGTGGGTCAAGTGGAAGATTGTTTCAGTCTGTTTAGAGATAGTGTTAATCTCGATGCAAGATAGGTGCGCAGTTTGCGCCGAATGTACCACAGGCATGGAAATCATTTTGGGCACACCCGATGGTACTCCTAGGTGACATTGGTCAAGTGGAAGCTCGTTTCGGTCCGTTTGGAGATAGTATTAATCTCGACGGAAGACAGGTGCATGGTTTGAGCCAAATGTACAATGGGCATGGAAATCTTTTCAGGCACACCCGATGGTACTTCTTGGTGACATTGGTCAAGTGGAAGCTCGCTTCAGACCATTTGGAGATAGTATTAATCTCGATGCAAGATAGGTGCACGGTTTGTGCTAAATGTACCATAGGCTTTGAAATCACTTTGGGCACACCTGATGGTAATCCTGGGTGGCTAGATCAAGCGAAAGATCATATCAGTTTGTTTGGAGATAGTGTTAATCTCGACGCAAGATATGTGCACGGTTTGCGTCGAGCGTACCATAGGTTCAGAAATCATTTTGGGGTGCAACCGATGGTACTCCTATGTGGCGTGGGCCAAGTGGAAACTCATTTTGCAACATTTGGAGATAGAATCTCGATGCAAGATAAGTGCATGATTTGCGCCGAATGTTCTATAGGTTCAGAAATCATTTTAGCGCAACCGATGGTATTCCTATGTGAGGTAGAACGAGTGGCAACTCATTTTGGAACATTTGGAGATAGTGTTAACGTCGACACAAGATAGGCGCACGATTTGTGCCAAACGTACCATTGGCTTAGAAATCATTTTGGACACACCTGATTGTACTCCTCGGTGACGTGGATCAAGCAAAAGATCATTTCGATCTATTTGGAGATAGTTTTAATTTTGGCGCAAGAAAGGTGCACGGTTTGCGCCTATTGTACCATGGCATGGAAAATCACTTTGGGCACAACCGACGGTACTCCTATGTAATGTATGTCAAGTTGAAAGTTTTTTTCGGTTTGTTTGGAGATAGTGTTAGTCTCGGCGCAAGATAGGTGCACGGTTTGCGCCGAATGTACCACGGCATGGAAATCATTTTAGGCACACCCGATGGTACTCCTAGGTGACGTGGGTCAAGTGGAAGCTCATTTTGGTCCATTTAGACATAGCGTTAACCTCAGTGCTAGATGGGTGGATGGTTTGCACCGAAACACCACAGGCATGGAAATCATTTTGGACACGCCCAATGGTACTCCTAGGTGACGTGTGTCAAGTGGAAGCTCGTTTTGGTCTATTTGAAGATAGTGTTAGTCTAGGTGCAAGATCGGTGTACGGTTTGCGCCGAATGTACCACGGGTATGGAAATCTTTTTAGGCATACTCGATGGTTCTTCTAGTTGACGTTGGTCAAGTGGAAACTCGTCTCGGTCTGTTTAGAAATAGTATTAATCCTGAGGCAAGATAGGTGCATGGTTTGCGCCAAATGTACCATAGGCTCTGAAATGGCGTTGGGCACACCAGATGGTAATCCTAGGTGGTGTAGATCAAGTGGAAGATCGTTTTAGTTTGTTTGGAGATAGTGTTAACCTTGACGCAAGATAGGTGCTCGGTTTGCGCTGAGCGTACCATAGGTTCAGAAATCATTTTAGGTGCAACCGATAGTACTCCTACGTGATGTGCATCAAGTGGAAACTCGTTTATCAACATTAGAAGATAGAATCTCGATGCAAGATAGGTGCACGATTTGTGCCAAACGTACCATAGGCTCAAAAATCATTTTGGACGCACCGATTGTACTCCTAGGTGATGTAGATCAAGCAAGCTCATTTCGATCTGTTTCGAGATAGTTTTAATTTTGGCGCAAGAAAGGTGCACTATTTGCACCTAATGTACCATGAGCATGGAAATCGCTTTGGGCACAGCCAATAGTATTCCTTTGTAATGTATGTCAAGAGGAAGCTTGTTTCAGTCCGTTTGGATATACTGTTAGTCTCATCGCAAGGTAGCTACACAGTTTGCGCCGAACATACCACATGCTTGGAAATCATTTTGGACACACCCGATGGTACTCCTAGGTGACGTGGGTCAAGTGGAAGCTCGTTTCGGTCCATTTAGAGATAGTGTTAATCTCAACGTGAGATAGGTGCATGGTTCACGTCGAATGTTCCATGGGCATGGAAATCATTTTGGGCACACCTGATGGTACTCCTAGGTGACGTGTGTCAAGTGGAAGCTCGTTTCGGTCCGTTTTGAGATAGCGTTAGTCTTGGCGCAAGATAGGTGCACGATTTGCGTCGAATGTAACACGGCATGGAAATCATTTTGGGCACACCCGATGGTACTCCTAGGTGACTTGGGTCAAGTGGAAGCTCATTTTGGTCCTTTTAGAGATAGTGTTAATATCAGCGCCAGATGGGTGCACAGTTTGCGCCGAATGTACCACAGGTATGAAATCATTTTGGGCACACCTGGATGGTACTCCTAGGTGACGTGTGTCAAGCGGAAGCTTATTTCGGTCTATTTGGAGATAGTGTTAATCTAGGCGCTAGATGGGTGTACGGTTTGCACCGAATGTACCACAAGCTTTGAAATCTTCCTAGGCACACCCGATGGTAATTTTAGCTGACATTGTCAAGTGGAAGCTCATTTTGGACCGTTTGGAGATAGTATTAATCCCGATGCAAGATAGGTGCACGGTTTGCACTGAATGTACCACATTCATAGTAATCTTTTCATTCACACCCGATGGTACTTTTAGGTGACGTTGTTCAAGTGGAAGCTCATTTCGGTCCATTTGGAGATAGTATTAAACTCGACACAAGATAGGTGCATGATTTGTGTCAATTCTACATAGGCTCTAAATCGTTTGGGCACACTAGATGGTACTCCTAGGTGGCGTAGATCAAGTGGAAGATCATTTAGTCTGTTTGGAGATAGTGTTAATCACGATGCAAGTTAGGTGCACGGTTTGTGCTGAACATACCATAGGTTAAGAAATCATTTTGGGCACAACCAATGGTGCTCCTACGTGATGTGGGTCAATTGAAAACTTGCTTTGGTCCATTTGGAGATAGTGTTAATCTCGACGCAAGGTAGGTGCACGGTTTGCGCCAAATGTACCATAGCCTCAGAAATCACTTTGGGTACACCTGATTGTACTCCTAGGTGACGTGGATTAAGAGGAAGTTCATTTCGATCTGTTTGCAGATAGTTTTAATCTCGACGCAAGATAGGTCGCGGTTTGCACCAAATGTACCATGGGCATGGAAATCGCTTTGGGCACACCCAATGGTACTCCTGTGTAATGTTTGTCAAGTGGAAGCTTGTATTGGTCTGTTTGGAGGTAATGTTAATCTCAGCGCAAGATAGGTCCACGGTTTGCGCCGAACGTACCATAGGCTTGGAAATCATTTTGGACGCACCCGATGGTACTCCTAGGTGATGTGGGTCAAGAGGAAGCTCGTTTCGGTCCATTTAGAGCTAGTGTTAATCTCAGCGCAAGATAGATGTACGGTTTGCGCCGAATGTACCACGGGTATGGAAATCATTTTGGGCACACCCGATGGTACTCTTAGGTGACGTGTGTCAAGTGGAAGCTCATTTCGGTCCATTTGGAGATAGTATTAATCTAGGCGAAAGATAGGTGTACGGTTTGCGTCGAATATACCGTGGGCATGGAAATCTTTTGAGGCACACCTGATGGTACTTCTAGGTGACATTGGTCAAGTGGAAGCTCGTTTCGGACCGTTTGGAGATAGTATTAATCTCGACGCAAGATAGGTGTACGGTTTGCGTCGAATATACCGTGGGCATGGAAATCTTTTGAGGCACACCTGATGGTACTTCTAGGTGACATTGGTCAAGTGGAAGCTCGTTTCGGACCGTTTGGAGATAGTATTAATCTCGACGCAAGATAGGTGAACGGTTTGCGACGAATGTACCACATTCATGGAAATCTTTTCAGGTGCACCCGATGGTACTTTTAGGTGACATTGGTAAAGTGGAAGCTTGTTTTGGTCCATTTGGAGGTAATATTAATCTCGAGGTAAGATAGGTGCGTAGTTTACGTCAATTGTACCATAGGCTATAAAATCACTTTGGGCACACCAGATGATACTCCTAGGTGGTCTTGATCAAGTGGAAGATCGTTTCAATCTATATGGATATAGTGTTAATCTCGACGCAAAATAGGTACATGGTTTGCACCGAATGTAGCATAGGTTCATAAAATATTTTGGGCGCAACCATTGGTACTCCTACGTGACGTGGGTCAAGTGGAAACTCACTTTGGTCCATTTGGAGATAGTGTTAATCTCGACGCAAGATAGGTGCATGGTTTGTTGCCAAACATACCATATGCTCAGAAATCATTTTGGACGCACCTAATTGTACTCCTAGGTGATGTGTATCAAGCATAATCCTATTTTGATCCGTTTAGAGATAGTTTTAATTTCGGCACAAGAATGGTGCACGGTTAGCGCCAAATGTACCACAGGCAAGTAAATCGCTTTAGGCACACCCAATGGTACTCCTGTGTAATGTATGTCAAGTGGAAAACTGTTTCCGTGCGTTTGGAGGTAGTGTTAGACTCGGCACAAGATAGGTCCACGGTTTGCGCCGAACATACCATAGGCTTAGAAATTATTTTGGACGCACCTGATAGTACTCCTAGGTGACGTGGGTCAAGTGGAAGCTCGTTTCGGTCCATTTAGAGATAGTGTTAATCTAGGCACAAGATAGATGCATGGTTTGCGCCAAATGTACTACGGGCATGAAAATCCTTTTAGGCACACCCGATGGTACTTCTAGGTGACATTGGTCAAGTGGAAGCTCGCTTTGGACCATTTGGAGATAATATTATTCTCGACGCAAGCCAGGTGCACGGTTTGCGCTGAATGTACAACGGGCATGGTGAACAATGAAGCGAACAATGATTAAAACTCGGCAAACTAGAATCAAATTTAAGTTTCTCTTTTAGACAATTTAGATTACACAGAATATCAAATTCAATATAACCCAAAGTATTTAAAGAGGACAGTAAATTCAGTTCATCTTGTGCACATGTAATAGGATGAAAAAGCTTATCTTTAGCACATTTGTATGGTTCCAAACCAAAAGTATCACACTTATTCGCTACTTGTGGCATAGGAGTAAAAGAATCATCAGCACACAACTCCTCTTTATCACAAGGAATAGCGAGTAATTCATTTTGTGACAAAGGAAAATCAGTAGTGGGTTTCACTATTTGTTGCTCTTCATTAGCATGCAGAGTGGACAAATTTTGGACATTATGGGTCACATCATTCTGGCAAGTATTCACAGATAATAGAATCTCTTTTTCAGCATTGAGAGCCAGACAAAACAATTGACCAATATGGCAATATGATTTGCTAATTAACAAGGTTCGAATTTTAGAATTGAGCCCTCTCATGAATCTACTCATAACATCTTCCATGCATTCATCCAATCCACCAAACATGATACAAATCTTAAAATTATGGTAGTATTGTTTCACAGTCTTACTACCCTGCTTCAAGTTGTCTAATTTTGCAAGCAAATAATCAACATAATATGCAGGAACGAATGCATCTCTAAAAAGAAATTTGAAGTCTTTCCAAGATTCTGGAACTTTGTTGTGCCTACAAATGTGTTTCCATTCTAGCAAAGCATTTTCAATCAAAATATTAGAGGCAATACAAATCTTTTGTTTCTCGGACAAGTCATGCTCATCAAATTCATTGTCTACTTTTAACTCCCAATCAATGTAAGCTTGAGGATCAAACTTACCATCATATAACGACAAGTGTTGAATGACATCCTGAATATGAGGGTCTAGTTTCAATAGCTCAAAAATCTCCATATCACCTGCCATGATTAGTAGAAAACAAGAAACACAAAAATAATATGTATCCTCCTATCAACTACTAGGATGTGTCGGTTGTAACTCTCTCAAACTCAACTTGTTAAAACAAGCCCTTACAAGTTCTTACCAAACCAAACAGGAGGTGATGGCAACCAACAAGTCTACAACCGTGGAGTGAAGTGTATCGGTGCCGTCACAACAACACCTATCAAGCTGTAGTCGAAATATGTGGAGCTATAGGTGGGCTAAAGCAAGGAAGTACGAGCACCACGTTAGTCACAAAAAGCAAGCTGAATAATCGTTCAACGGAGGTACTGTGCTGGTTCTAGGCTAAACCATGCTAGAGACGTTAGCCTAGACACAAAGGTAGTCATTGAAAAAGAACAACTAGCACAACATGTGTAACACCCCAGGTGTTTGCCTTGCATCTATGCATCCACATGAGCATGTGCACCATCATTTCATGTGCATTGTCTTGAAACATGACCTTGCAACAGTTGCAACATCCATGATTGAATGCATGTGTAGTCATATGTTTGTTTATTAATGCTCGCTTATGTGTGTACAACACTTATAGTAGTGTGATGTGTGACACAACACCTTGAAACATGATCATGAAACACATGCCACATGCCTAATTAACCCATGCAACACAATGTTACAATAATTTTCTTAGTGTTGTTTCAATGCACCTTGAGGTGAATTTTGCTCATATGTGATGCTAATTGTGTGACTTGTGGCGTGAAAACATCTTTGACATGTTAGTGGAGCAAAATAAGCTAGGGTCTATATTCATGTTTTGGCCAAAATCCAATTTGATTAGGGTTGACCCCGGTTTGACCATAGTACTGATCTGGTTTGACCAATTTGAAAGTGGTATCTAGAGATCTTGCATGGTTGTGCACCCTTTACCAAAGTTGTAGAAAATTTATCAACAAACAAAAGTCTCAATATGACCATCTCATGAAAATGCCTAGAACCTACTTAAACAGGGCCCACAAGTCAGTTAGAGGATTGTCCAACACTTAGAATTACTTCTAAGTCGACGCCGTGCCTGTGCTCGCGTGCATGAGGCCAGAGACCACCTCGGAGTGCCGTCGCTACCCTCAGTTCGTTCTCCCCCCTACTGCTTCTCGTGGCTCCGCCGGGGCGACATTGCCGCTGAGGCCCGCGCTGCTCGTGACCCCGCTGCTGCCCCACCATTCTCCCATCGAGCGCACCTACCAACTCGCCATCGCCTCCTCTATCTTCCTGTGCCTCCCATTTGCTCAACCGCACCAAGGTAGGGCCGCATTGTGACAAAATTTTCCTCGCTGGAGTTCAGCGCCACGGCCAACGGTCAGGGTCACCGTGGCCAGGGTAACTCCGGTCACCTCTCTCCCTGTTCTTGTGGGTGCTGAGCTCACCTTTAGTTGCGGATGGTGTAGCTTTAGGTGTTTTGGTCGCTACCACCATGGTCTTGCCGGAACGCCGCCGCGAACTCACAGTGGCCTCGCCGCCGCGGCACCCCACTCGCGGTCGCGCGTCACCGGAGGCCTTGCCAAAATCTCGGTTGCTCCGAGAGCTTCGCCTCACCTCGGTAGAGCTTGAGCGTGCTTCGTCGGGTCTCACCGGAGTCGGGAACGGCCGGCACGCCACCGTGCTGGGCCGCCGTGCTGCCATTGCCGCCGGCGAGCTCGCTCTGGTGACTCACACCCCAACCTTTACCACCCTTCGATGCGGTTTGATTAGAGGAGTGCGGGGTGGCCTCGGTTTCGCCAGCCGGCTTACCGGCGGCGAGCTTTGCCGACGTTCCCCTCCTCCTCTATCTCTGTCTCGCTGCCGAGTGGGCCCCGCGTGTCAGCGCCTTCCCTGTGCTGAGTTTGAGCGGGCCAGCGAGTGGGCTGCGCAGGCCAGGCATGTCGCGCGTGTTGCCGGGCCGCGCAGGGTCACCGGGCCGGCCCAGTAGCCTAGTTAGGTTTAGGAAAATGTTTTATTTTTATTTATTTCACAGAATTGATGCTAGATTCAAAAATTTATATCTCTTGATTAATAGATCCAAACAATGTGGTTACAATTTTGTTGGGTTCCTGGTAATGTCTAGTTTATTTAGAAAATATAATATGTGGTATGTTGGTTAATAATTCCTAAGGTTTGCAATTAATTTTGTGATGCATTTTATTTAAATATGTGTTTTAGTAATTTTGTTTCTCTTTGTGTATTAATTCAATTGTCATGAAATTTTTGTGAGATGTTAATCATGGTATAATGATGCTCTGGTTAAATTTTTAGCCTTGTTAAAGGTCATTTGCTCCAATTATGAAATTCAATTGTTATAGGTTTATTTAGCACTTATCTTTTTGTTATTTTGATATCTCCTAATCTACTGGTCAAATTGAGGTGAAATTTTTATGGTAGCCTCTTGTTAGCATGTAATTGCCTCTGTAATTTTATTAGAATTTTCTAGTTACATTTTATATGTGATGCCATTTATGCTTATGCACTCTAAATAAATAGAAAAGGGGGATTAGATAAATGATTATGCTAGTGCCATGACTTGATTTAGTGTTACTTAAACGTGATCTAACTATTAGTGAAGTTGGATAGGTCATTTGTGATGTTCTCAACATCACTTAATATTTAATTGTACAAATCTATCTTTTCTGGACAGATTTGGTGGTTAAGTAAGTTAGGCTATGTTAATGAGGTTTTCATGCTTGGTAATCTATAGCAAAGTTGTTGAGGATTTCATAAACTAGTTGCTGGTAAATTTTTGTAGCATTTGGACTTATAGTTTAGAAATGGCAGCTGTCCCAAGCTGAGTTCAGTTTTGGGAAGTGCTCTCTGTCTTTTAGAACAGATTTGGTACATGTGCTATTTCAACTTGGTAAATGATGAAATCATGCTTAGATGTTTATAAATGAAACGTAGAAAATTTCATAAGCTTTCCATAATGTCCTCTTGCAAGTCATTTGGATTTGTAGAACTCCAGTTATGAGTTTTCTTAGCTACTGTTGATAGTATGTTGGAAATACTAAATTTCTGGAATCTTGTATGTGTGTGTTTAGTCTTAACTTGTGATACTTAGTGGTTTCTTAGGGATGTTTAAACATGTTAATACCAGAGAGGAAATTTACACCTATCCTTGAAGTGATTTGAGTAGAGCACCACATGACTTGGTTTTGTGCTCATGATGTTGCAATGTCATTACACCCATCTTCACATCATTCATGTATGTTCATAAATCATCATGTCATCCTTGGTGCATACATGAAATTCATTGGATGCATATACATGCAATAGGTGTGCCGAGGATCGTGTTACGAGCAAAGTCTCGCTGGACGTGGAACCCGAAGTTGGAGTCCGTTCAGGAGCCGGAGGCCCAGTCTGACGAAGCCGGAAAAGACGTGGAAACCGTTCTTGAAGCTGACCCTTGATCTATCTTCTTTCGGTTAAGGCAAGCCCCGGAGCATTATAAGCCTCCTACTTTAAAATCAATTATCTTTATATACATGTTATATGTATTGTTGCATTACGTGATAGGAGTTGGTTGGAAACCCTTGCTGCACTGATAACACTCCTTGTCCAGCAATTCGAACCTTGAATCCTATGTAGACAGGATCATATCTATGCTTAGCCCTGCTAAATTAGACCGGTAGAAGTCGGGTGATTTTTTGTCACCTGCGAGATATAGGGCTTTGTCAGGTCACAGTTGGCTATATTTGCTATCGTGGAAGTGAACCATGTGTAATAAAATGAAATAAGACCGGGCGGGATGATGATAGTGAAACAGCAAGGCATGGAGGTCTTGGGTGTGGATCTATCCCCGTCTGTGTCGATTAAGGACCGAGACCTGGAGCCTTCTATGTCATTTTGAACGCATGCCTGACATTTAGTTGGCCGGCCTGAGGTTGCCAACCGCGAAGCCTAGTAGCTCAACTCAGGCTGCGAAGTCAAAAAGTGAAAGTCATCTCGGAAGTGAGCCAGAGGGTCTAAGGGCAGGTGAGTTAAAAGTCCTGAGCATCCTGACCACTGGTATCCCTGAGAACGCGGCGCTATTCGGGCCCACCCTGAGTTGTACCAAAGGTTATCTACGGCTGCCTTTAACGGGGTTTGCCGGGTGAGTGTCAGGAATACCCCCCTCAGCTGAGTTGGAATCGATTCGAGTCGCCGTCTCTCCCGGATAGTGAGAAACTTGACTGGTTATCTCCAGCGTAGATACACTAATTATTAATGATGGTTCGGAATTGATGATAATGATGATGATGATGACCTTATTATACCTGCTATGGTTAATATTGTTTGCACCTAATAAGGTGATTGCTCTAGTACAGGTGCTAATCTAGATGACAGGTTAATGATTATTAACTTGATGCTTAAGCATTAATGATTACCTATCTATAATAAGCTTTTCTGCAAGTGAGTCAAGCTAGCCCACCTTATAAAGCCTTGCATACTCCTTGGTGTCACCATTGTTTCTGGTTTTTGTCGGGTAATTCTAGCTGAGTACCTTCTCGTACTCAGGGTTTATTCCCCCCTGTTGCAGGTAGCAGATTCATACTTGTTGCTGTAAGTATTGTCTTCGCCATGTGGGTGTGAAGACTAGACCATATGGGCATGGTCTCTGTAGTATCTCTTCTGGTATGCTTTTGCAGGATGTGACTATGTACTGGCAGTATTTGATTTTAAATGGTTTTAGAAATTATGTTGCTTCCGCTAATCTTTATTTTAGTTTTGTAATAAAATTATTTATACTCCGATGTATGAGAGCTACTTACGAACTGTTGTAACAAGTGTTGTGTTATGTTGAATCACTACGATCTTGGTTGCTCTCTGTTTGGTTTGAAATCCCTCGTGATTTCGTGGACTACCGGAGTTATATGGGCTCAAGTTTGAGAATTTGATCGTTTTGGCGATTATTTTTGAACTTGTGCTCTTATAATTTGGACGGTTCCGTTATAGCTGGTATCAGAGCAAGATTCAACAGTAAACACGTCATTTGTGTATTTAAACAAAAGCTTTTGTGAAAAATCTTAATTCTAATCTAAAGAGTGCCAGTGGTCATATCCTATATGCCCAAATAAGGAATATTAGGTGGCTTACTAAGGTACTAACTTGGGGGTTCTTGCTTGTTTTCTGTTTCGTTGTCAATACGGCGTGCTATTGTATGGATGCCATCCGTTTGGGTGGTAATGTATGGATCAAAATACCTCTACGCCCTGGTAAGTGGGAGTTGTGAGAGCATGACTGTCCAACCGTCGGTCTAGGGGAGAGTAGTTGTGGATACTCGCATACTTACATGTCCAACCATGTATCTATGAGGGTACTTAATTGTGGGTAAATCTGTCGGTTAGCTTTGATACTGAAGTATATACATCGGGGGATGTATGTATGGAAAGTATTTAGTTTACTGCTTTCTTGTGTGCTATATTGGGAATTGTTGGGCTGAAATGCAATTTTCGGCAGGTACACTAACAACGTTTCCTATAGAGCGACTAGTTATAGTTATTGAGAGAACGTGTGTATGCCACCGAATTATACGCTAGAAATTTCAAATTCTTCCTAGGTTTGTGAGGACGTACGGTTCGTGCATGCACCATGTTTGCATCATACATTGCATTCTGCATTACTCCCTCCCTTATCAATTGCTTATTCCGTTCTTTAAAAATTTTCTTTCCTCTAAATAGTTGTCCCATAAATAGTTGCATTTCTTTCATAAAGAATTGTGGTAGTCAACCAACCTAGTGGAGTGGTCAGTAGTGTCAGCCTTGAAACCAAATTCATACCTAGCCCGGGAAGGAAAACAAGATACAATTTCAAGATGTATCTCCTCGAGTTGGGATGTGTTTTGATCTACAACTCGCCTCTCCATTGCTTCTACCCTTGTATCCATCCTTGTTTGCTACCCTCTCTTTGGATGATACTGTTTCTACACACCTAATTCCTGACACGTGAGGATTCCTCATGGGTGTGTGTTCGGTAATGGTGTTGCGATTAGTACTCCATGGTGCCGCAACGAAACCAGGAGCCTCCTGTGGCGCACGACACAAGGTTGTGCTGCTCGGCACGCACAGGTATCAAGGATTGCTAGTCATAATCCATTATAGAGCTACACTAATGTATTATCTTCTCGTGAACCTTTTCCTTGGATGTCATTCCCTATCTTGTCAGAAGATCCGTACCTCAAACCAAGAAATTTCCCTCTTTTGAGAATGGAATTTGGATAGTTAGATACAATCTCTTCCTCATGCTTATGTAATTCGTCAGCAGCCTTCCGACGTCATCAATGCTTACTCGTTTCATCTACTTGCAGATGTCTCATCAGTTTCGCTCTAGCAGTCGGAGTCGTGGCAATACAGAATCGCCATCGTCTCCTCCGCAACCTACCTCTGCTGAGTTGCTGCAAATACTTGCCAAAAGTCAGCGAGCCTTGGACGAGAGTGTCAGAAACCATGTCCATCAGGAACCTGAGCCTGCCCAGTACAACAACTATAAGGATTTCTTGGATACTGAGCCTCCTATTTTTCGAGAAGCAGAAGAGGCACTTCACGCAGACGAATGGTTGAACACTATCGAACGGAAGTTCCGTGTGCTCAAGGTGGCAGATAATATGAAAACAGAATATGCTTCGCAACAATTGCAAGGACCTGCAGGTGTTTGGTGGTGTCACCATCGGAATACCCTGCCTGAGAATATGGAAGTAGTTTGGGATCAGTTCAAGGAAGCATTTCGGGGACATTACGTTCCTGCTGGCCTCATAGCAATCAAGCACACCGAGTTTATGAAGCTCACCCAAAGAGACAAAAGCGTAACAGAATATCTACATGCTTTCATCAACTTGTCAAGATATGCTCTAGAATTTGTTAATACGGAAGTTAAGAAGATTGCAAGTTTTAAAAGAGGGCTGTGTCCCAAATTGATGAAGGCCACGTGCAATAGCAAATGTGCAACTTTCAACGAGTTTATCAGTGATACTATCCTTCAAGAGAACTGTAATGCTGTGTACGCTGCTTCTAAGAGCCATGAGAAATCTCATGAATCTAAAGCACCAACGACCAATACTCTGGTGGTGATTACACCTCAGTATTATTCGCCTAGCATATCTACTAGATATCACCCATATCAGACACAGGATCCGGTCAAGAGGAGCAGTATTAAGAAAGGAAAGCCTAAGGCACCGCCAAGTAACCGGCCATGTTGGAATTGCAAGATGTCAGGTCATTGGGCCAGAGATTGTCCTCTCCCGCAGAAGAAATCAAATGATAATAAGGCAGATGTGTGTAAAGGATGGGTTCGATACACCACGGTGGAATCCATTCCTAGGGGTGAGATTATCACTGCTGGTGCATTTTTAGTGAACCAACATCCTGCAATCGTGCTGTTTGATTCAGGTGCTTCCCACTCTTTTATCAGTTCAACATTTGCAGCCAAGCCTGGTATGAAAGTCGTTACTTTAGATAATAGTGGGTATAATATTAGTGCTGCTGGAAATAATATTTCAACCAACCAGTTGGTCTTAGGAGCAAAGATCGAGATAGAAGGACGTTTGTATGATCTAGATCTCGTGGTATTACCCGGATTGGGCCTAGATGTAATCTTAGGTATGAAGTGGATGAGTGGAAACGGTGTTCTGATCGATACCTCTACAAGAGTGGTTATGTTGAGGGATCCAAAAGATCAACAAGCTTTTCTAGTGCAACTTCCTCGAGATGTTAGTCCTCAGACTACAGTTAACGCTATGATAGCAAAAGCAAGAGAGATTATAGAAGTTCCTGTAGTGTGTGAATTTCCAGATGTTTTTCCCGATGATTTGCCAGGATTACCTCCAGATCGTGATGTAGAATTCAAGATTGAGTTATTTCCGGGTACCGCACCAATTTCTAAAAGACCGTATAGAATGCCGCCGAATGAGTTAACTGAACTCAAGACACAACTTAGCGAACTTTTACACAAAGGGCTGATCCGTCCTAGTTCTTCTCCGTGGGGTTGTCCTGCTATCTTTGTGAAGAAGAAGGACCAGTCTCTGCGTATGTGTGTAGACTATCGACCACTCAATGCAGTCACTATCAAGAACAAGTATTTGTTGCCTCGTATTGATATCTTGTTTGATCAGTTATCTAAAGCAAAGGTATTCTCGAAGATTGATCTGAGATCTGGTTATCACCAAATTAAAATCCGTCCGGAAGACATACCAAAGACCGCTTTCTCTACCAGATATGGGTTATATGAATATCTTGTCATGTCTTTTGGTCTGACCAATGCTCCTACACATTTCATGTACCTGATGAATTCAGTATTCATGCGAGAGCTGGACAAGTTTGTGGTGATATTCATTGATGATATCCTCATCTATTCTAAAAATGAAGAAGAACATGCCGAGCATCTAAGAATTGTTTTATCCAGATTACGTGAACATAAGCTCTACGCCAAGTTCAGCAAATGTGAATTCTGGTTAAAGAAGGTACCTTTCCTCGGTCATGTATTGTCTGGTGAGGGAATTTTAGTAGACCCGACTAAGGTACAGGAAGTTTTGGATTGGAAGGCACCAACTACAGTCCATGAAGTTCGGAGTTTTCTTGGATTGGCTGGCTACTATCGTCGTTTTATCCCGGATTTCTCTAAGATAGCTAAGCCTATGACTCGACTACTTGAGAAGGATAGAAAGTTTGATTGGACTCCGGAGTGTGAGCAAGCTTTCCACACTCTACGGACTTTGTTGACATCAGCTCCTGTATTAGCGCAATCTGACATTGAGAAACCGTTTGATGTGTATTGTGATGCATCGGGTACTGGTTTAGGTGGCATACTTATGCAAGAAGGCCGAGTTATTGCGTATGCTTCACGTCAGTTAAGAAAACATGAAGTTAACTATCCGATTCATGACTTAGAGTTAGCTGCTGTCGTCCATGCTCTGAAAATTTGGAGACACTATTTGCTTGGAAATATATGCAATATTTATACAGATCACAAGAGTCTTAAGTACATATTTACTCAACCTGAGTTAAATATGCGCTAGAGAAGATGGTTAGAGTTGATTAAGGATTATAACCTCCAGGTGCATTACCATCCTGGTAAAGCAAATGTGGTTGCCGATGCCTTGAGTAGAAAATCTCATTGCAACTCTTTGATAGAAGAAGATTTTCATTTGTCTCATCTCTTGCATCCCGTTGTACTCCATCATATCACTGTGGATTGTTCTTTGAGAAGTAGAATCATTGAGTTACAAAAGACTGATACTGGTGTATTTCACATCAAGAGAAAGATGAAAGAGCAAGAAACTAAGCATTTTCGAATCGATGAGAAGGGAATTCTCTGGTTCAAGGATAGACTCGTTGTGCCAAAAGATAGAGAGCTTAGAAATCAAATCTTATCTGAAGCCCATTCTTCTAAGTTATCCATCCATCCTGGCAGTAGTAAGATGTATCAGGATCTCAAGCCGTATTATTGGTGGACCAAGATGAAGAAGGAAATTGCAGCCTACGTCGCTAGGTGTGATAATTGTTATAGAGTTAAGGCCATTCACATGAAGCCTGGTTTACTCCAGCCTTTGTTTGTTCCAGGTTTGAAATGGGACGACATTGTTATGGACTTTATCGTCGGATTACCGACCACCCAAAGAGGTTTTAATTCTATTTGGGTTATAGTAGATCATTTGACAAAGTCTGCTCACTTTATCCCCGTGAAGAGTAACTATCACCCACACCAATATGCTGATATCTACTTCCAAGAAGTTGTACGTCTTCATGGAGTGCCTAAGTCTATTGTCTCTGACAGAGGGTCATAGTTTACTGCTCGTTTCTGGGAGCGCCTACATCAGAATCTTGGAACTAATTTGGTCTGTAGTTCTGCTTATCATCCATAGACATCGGGACAGACTGAGCGTGTGAATCAGATTCTTGAAGATATGCTTAGAGCTTGCATCATCTCTTGTAATGGCTCTTGGGAGAAATGGTTGCCTCTTGCTGAATTCTCTTACAACAACAGTTATCAAGAGAGCATCAAGATGGCTCCATTTGAAGCTTTATATGGTCGCAAGTGTAGAACTCCTTTGAACTGGGTGGAACCAGGAGAAAGAAGGCTCTATGGTATTGACTTTGTAAAAGAAGCCGAGGAGCAAGTTCGTGCTATACAGAAAAATATAGCAGCCGCTCAGGCTAGACAAAAGAGCTATGCAGATAAGAGAAGAAAACCTATTGAGTTTGAAGTAGGTGACCATGTCTATCTGAAGGTGTTCCCTATGAGAGGAGTAAAACGTTTTGGGATCAAAAGAAAGCTTGAGCCTCGATATGTTGGACCCTATCGGATCGTCGAGAAAAGTGGAAGAGTAGCTTATAAGCTTAGTCTACCTCGTGAGTTGGGAGCTATTTTTCCAGTCTTCCATGTTTCTCAATTGAAGAAGTGTCTCCGTCTTCCTGAGGAAAGAGTAGAAGTAAGACGCATCAAATTGCAATCCGATCTTTCGTACGAGGAGAAACCGATATATGTTATGGGTACTCTGGAAAGGGTAACTCGGAATCAAGTAGTCAAATTATACAAGGTGGTTTGGAGTAATCACGGTGAACGTGATGCAACTTAGGAAAGAGAGGATTATTTAAAGGACAACTATTCTGCTTTCTTTAAAAAATGGTACGACTTTCAAATCTCGGGACGAGATTTTTTTTAAGGGGGGAGGGCTGTAACACCCCAGGTGTTTGCCTTGCATCTATGCATCCACATGAGCATGTGCACCATCATTTCATGTGCATTGTCTTGAAACATGACCTTGCAACAGTTGCAACATCCATGATTGAATGCATGTGTAGTCATATGTTTGTTTATTAATGCTAGCTTATGTGTGTACAACACTTATAGTAGTGTGATGTGTGACACAACACCTTGAAACATGATCATGAAACACATGCCACATGCCTAATTAACCCATGCAACACAATGTTTCAATAATTTTCTTAGTGTTGTTTCAATGCACCTTGAGGTGAATTTTGCTCATATGTGATGCTAATTGTGTGACTTGTGGCGTGAAAACATCTTTGACATGTTAGTGGAGCAAAATAAGCTAGGGTCTATATTCATGTTTTGGCCAAAATCCAATTTGATTAGGGTTGACCCCGGTTTGACCATAGTACTGATCTGGTTTGACCAATTTGAAAGTGGTATCTAGAGATCTTGCATGGTTGTGCACCCTTTACCAAAGTTGTAGAAAATTTATCAAGGAACAAAAGTCTCAATATGACCATCTCATGAAAATGCCTAGAACCTGCTTAAACAGGGCCCACAAGTCAGTTAGAGGATTGTCCAACACTTAGAATTATTTCTAAGTCTGAAATGAGACATTGCAGTTTCATGGTGGCCTACTTTGGGAGCTTGTAGTTTGAAAACCAGACCAAACCAACTCTAACCCATATTGACACTGTTGTAGCACCCACTTAGCTCTACAATATTGTCAATAACATCATCACCTAGTTCTCAAGGGTTTAGGAGATAAAGTGCTATGAAAATCGGGTTTCAGTCAGTGGGGGTTAACTGAAACCCAGTTTCAGTTTTCATGTGCCTCACTTTAGGGCACTGTATCTCACTAACTAAGCCGAATCAGTCCAAGACCCTATTGACAAACTTGTAGATCTTATGACCCTCGACAATTTTGCTAACTGTGTCTATTACCAAATCAGACTGGTTTAGGAGCAATAGGACACCGAAGTTACCCTGACAGTCGTTCTGTTGAGCTCCGATTTTGAAATTTCAGTCAAGCGTCATGGCCGACCGGCCACAGAGCGGTGCTGCCGTCGGAGCGCCGTCGCTACCCTCAGTTCGTTTTCCCCCCTACTGCTTTGCTTCTCGTGGTTCCGCCGGGGCGACATTGCCGCCGAGGCCCACACTGCTCGTGACCCCGCTGCTGCCCCACCATTCTCCCATCGAGCGCGCCTACCAACTCGCCATCGCCTCCTCTATCTTCCTGCGCCTCCCATTTGCTCAACTGCACCAAGGTAGGGCCGCATTGCGGCAAAATTTTCCTCGCCGGAGTTCAGCGCCACAGCCAACGGTCAGGGTCACCGTGGCCAGGGTAACTCCGGTCACCTCTCTCCCTGTTCTTATGGGTGCTGAGCTCGCCTTTAGTTGCGAATGGTGTAGCTTTAGGTGTTTTGGTCGCTACCACCATGGTCTTGTCAGAACGCCGCCGCGAACTCACGGTGGCCTCGCCGCCGCGGCACCCCACTCACGGTCGCGCGTCACCGGAGGCCTTGCCAAAACCTCGGTCGCTCCGAGAGCTTCGCCTCACCTCGGTAGAGCTTGAGCGCGCTTCGTCGGGTCTCACCGGAGTCGGGAACGGCCGGCACGCCACCGTGCTGGGCCGCCGTGCTGCCATTGCCGCCGGCGAGCTCGCTCCGGTGACTCACACCCCAACCTTTACCACCCTTCGATGCGGTTTGATTAGAGGAGTGCGGGGGTGGCCTCGGTTTCGCCAGCCGGCTTACCGGCGGCGAGCTTTGCCGGCGTTCCCCTCCTCCTCTGTCTCTGTCTCGCTGCCGAGTGGGCCCCGCGTGTCAGCGCCTTCCCTGTGCTGAGTTTGAGCGGGCCAGCGAGTGGGCCGCGCAGGCCAGGCGTGTCGCGCGCGTTGCCGGGCCGCGCAGGGTCACCGGGCCAGCCCAGTAGCCTAGTTAGGTTTAGGAAATTGTTTTATTTTTATTTATTTCACAGAATTGATGCTAGATTCAAAAATTTATATCTCTTGATTAATAGATCCAAACAACGTGGTTACAATTTTGTTGGGTTCCTGGTAATGTCTAGTTTATTTAGAAAATATAATATGTGGTATGTTGGTTAATAATTCCTAAGGTTTGCAATTAATTTTGTGATGCATTTTATTTAAATATGTGTTTTAGTAATTTTGTTTCTCTTTGTGTATTAATTCAATTATCATGAAATTTTTGTGAGATGTTAATCATGGTATAATGATGCTCTGGTTAAATTTTTAGCCTTGTTAAAGGTCATTTGCTCCAATTATGAAATTCAATTGTTATAGGTTTATTTAGCACTTATCTTTTTGTTATTTTGATATCTCCTAATCTACTGGTCAAATTGAGGTGAAATTTTTATGGTAGCCTCTTGTTAGCATGTAATTGCCTCTGTAATTTTATTAGAATTTTCTAGTTACATTTTATATGTGATGCCATTTATGCTTATGCACTCTAAATAAATAGAAAAGGGGGATTAGATAAATGATTATGCTAGTGCCATGACTGGATTTAGTGTTACTTAAACATGATCTAACTATTAGTGAAGTTGGATAGGTCATTTGTGATGTTCTCAACATCACTTAATATTTAATTGTACAAATCTATCTTTTCTGGACAGATTTGGTGGTTAAGTAAGTTAGGCTATGTTAATGAGGTTTTCATGCTTGGTGATCTATAGCAAAGTTGTTGAGGATTTCATAAACTAGTTGCTGGTAAATTTTTGTAGCATTTGGACTTATAGTTTAGAAATTGCAGCTGTCCCCAAGCTGAGTTCAGTTTTGGGAAGTGCTCTCTGTCTTTTAGAACAGATTTGGTACATGTGCTATTCAACTTGGTAAATGATGAAATCATGCTTAGATGTTTATAAATGAAACGTAGACAATTTCATAAGCTTTCCATAATGTCCTCTTGCAAGTCATTTGGATTTGTAGAACTCTAGTTATGAGTTTTCTTAGCTACTGTTGATAGTATGTTGGAAATACTAAATTTCTGGAATCTTGTATGTGTGTGTTTAGTCTTAACTTGTGATACTTAGTGGTTTCTTAGGGATGTTCAAACATGTTAATACCAGAGAGGAAATTTACACCTAACCTTGAAGTGATTTGAGTAGAGCACCACATGACTTGGTTTTGTGCTCATGATGTTGCAATGTCATTACACCCATCTTCACATCATTCATGCATGTTCATAAATCATCATGTCATCCTTGGTGCATACATGAAATTCATTGGATGCATATACATGCAATAGGTGTGTCGAGGATCATGTTACGAGCAAAGTCTCGCTGGACATGGAACTCGAAGTTGGAGTCCGTTCAGGAGCCGGAGGCCCAGTCCGACGAAGCCGGAAAAGACGTGGAAACCGTTCTTGAAGCTGACCCTTGATCTATCTTCTTTCGGTTAAGGCAAGCCCCGGAGCATTATAAGCCTCCTACTTTAAAATCAATTATCTTTATATACATGTTATATGTATTGTTGCATTACGTGATAGGAGTTGGTTGGAAACCCTTGCTGCACTGATAACACTCCTTGTCCAGCAATTCGAACCTTGAATCCTATGTAGACAGGATCGTATCTATGCTTAGCCCTGCTAAATTAGACCGGTAGAAGTCGGGTGATTTCCTGTCACCTGCGAGATATAGGGCTTTGTCAGGTCACGGTTGGTTATATTTGCTATCGTGGAAGTGAACCATGTGTAATAAAATGAAATGAGACCGGGCGGGATGATGATAGTGAAACAGCAAGGCATGAAGGTCTTGGGTGTGGATCTTTCCCTGTCTGTGTCGATTAAGGACCGAGACCTAGAGCCTTCTATGTCATTTTGAACGCATGCCTGACATTTAGTTGGCCAGCCTGAGGTTGCCGACCGTGAAGCCTAGTAGCTCAACTCAGGCTGCGAAGTTGAAAAGTGAAAGTCGCCTCGGAAGGGAGCCAGAGGGTCCAAGGGTAGGTGAGTTAAAAGTCCTGAGCATCCTGGCCACTAGTATCCTCGAGAACGCGGCGCTGTTCGGGCCCACCCTGAGTTGTACCAAAGGTTATCTACGGCTGCCTTTAACGGGGTTTGCCGGGTGAGTGTCAGGAATACCCCCCTCAGCTGAGTTGGAATCGATTCGAGTCGCCGTCTCTCCCGGATAGTGAGAAACTTGACTGGTTATCTCTAGCGTAGATACACTAATTATTAATGATGGTTCGGAATTGATGATAATGATGATGATGGCCTTATTATACCTGCTATGGTTAATATTGTTTGCACCTAATAAGGTGATTGCTCTAGTACAAGTGCTAATCTAGATGACAGGTTAATGATTATTAACTTGATGCTTAAGCATTAATGATTACCTATCTGTAATAAGCTTTTCTGCAAGTGAGTCAAGCTAGCCCACCTTATAAAGCCTTGCATACTCCTTGGTGTCACCGTTGTTTCTGGTTTTTGTCGGGTAAGTCTAGCTGAGTACCTTCTCGTACTCAGGGTTTATTTCCCCCTGTTGCAGGTAGCAGATTCGTACTTGTTGCTGCAAGTATTGTCTTCGCCATGTGCATGTGAAGACTAGACCATATGGGCATGGTCTCTGTAGTATTTCTTCTGGTATGCTTTTGCAGGATGTGACTATGTACTGGCAGTATTTGATTTTAAATGGTTTCAGAAATTATGTTGCTTCCGCTAATCTTTATTTTAGTTTTGTAATAAAATTATTTGTACTCCGATGTATGAGAGCTACTTATGAACTGTTGTAACAAGTGTTGTGTTATGTTGAATCACTACGATCTTGGTTGCTCTCGGTTTGGTTTGAAATCCCTCGTGATTTCATGGACTACCGGAGTTATATGAGCTTAAGTTTGAGAATTTGATCGTTTCGGCGATTGTTTTTGAACTTGTGCTCTTATAATTTGGATGGTTCCGTTATAGCATGAAGAAAACAACAGATTCAGCCCCTTGTTTCTTCTCCTTCTCTGATGAGGACATCAACACCGATCATACATCCACGCCGTCCACGCCGACAACTGCTGGTCCTATTACTCGTGCTCGTGCTCGTGCTCGTGCTCGAAAAGTTAATCATCAAGTGAGTTCCTTCTTGAGCTCTTGTCCATCCTGTTTAGATCTTGGAGACACGTGCACTCTTGTTTTGATTAGGAATCAAGGTGAAGACCGAAAGGGAAAAGGACTCGCGTAGGCTGGATTCGGACTGCAGCACACCTCCAACTTGCGACGGTCACCACGGTTACATACGGAGTCGGATTGGGGTGATTCTGGACTTGTTGGAAAGCTAATAAAGTCTACTTTCATATGGATCTGACATTGTACTCATACCTGCTCAGAAGCGGCGTCAACAGTCGAAAAATCACCAAGAGGTCTATTCTGTCCAGGGTGCTGCGCCACCTTAAGTTAGCCCAATGGGCTTGTATCGTTTAGAGTCCAGTAGGGACGCGTCCTAGGGTTAGAGCACGACCCAAATTCTCTTGGGTCGTCCTTCACACGTTATATACCCCTTAGCCGCCACCAGGAACACTCGGGTTTTGTTTAGATCAAGTTTAGCCATCGCTACTTGCTTGTAGGCGCGCGTGCTGATCCAGTCGCCCGTCTCCTTGTCTTCGGAACCCCACTCATAATAAGATTCTGTGTGAAACCTTCAATTTTATCTTGCAATTTCAGTGCTTGTTTCCTCGTTCTTGCTAGTTCTTCGATTGCTTGCAGGACGGGAGCCCTAGGGGCTGGTTGTCATACTCCACAAGATCGTGACGGCCTTGGGAAGTGGTGTATCGGTCGCTAAGGCGCAGTCTTGGAAGGCTGTAGTCGGGCCGTGAACGTCATCTCCATCCACCAATCGAGTTATCTCACGCTTCTCATCGAGAGATCGGCCACAAACCCTTGCGGGTTAATATCAGTTGGTATCAGAGCTGGGCCCTTGTTTAAGGGGGTGGGAATGATGAGGACATCCTCCACTATTACCCGCTGGCAAAGACACAACAAAAAAAGGTCAAGTGGCCTAGTTGTAGTCGGGCGGTGACCGTGTGAGCCTCTGAATAATCCCACCTTGCTTAGCTTGGGAGGAGGAAGTCACCTTAAAAGAGAGAGTCACCCTTCCCCTATCAGACTAGTCTTTTAGGGACATTGGGCCTTTCCCCGAGTGGGTGTGCATAAGAACTATTGGGGTCCGGGCAACCTTAATTTATTGGGCCTCGGCCAACCCCACTTGGGCCGGATGTATCAGTTGGTAATCAGAGCAAGGTTTATCGGTGAGATACTTCCAATCCTTCACTGTTTTATTTTTCCTATAGTCCAGAAAAGCCAAAAAAAAATAGTAGATTAGTTTCATGCAATCCTATAGACCTTTGAGCCGTGGCTAGTGCTACCTAGTTAGGGCTTGTTGAATATTCGGTTGCATCGGGTGTGTCGGATTGCTGGTCTTAGTTTATTCCCTTAGAGTTTCGAGTTCTTGTCACTTTCCTATCACAACACGCGCTATCATATAGTCTCTCTGTTGGCCGAATCCAAGTAGGTTTTCCAAGTTTGAGTCGGATCAAGGAATCGGTTATTTCTCGCTGTTGGCCAAGTCCGAGTAGAATTGGAAGTTCCACAATCGGACGAGGAATCAGTTCACCCTGTGCTACAAATATCAAACTAACCACGCAACAAGTATTCATATCTTTTTTTACCGGAATACCCCTGCCCTTTTGGAAAAAGTGTGTGTGCTGACTTACTCTTTGGGAGTGTTTTTATTCATATAATCAGTTTTGAGTGCCCCCTGAAAAAAAAGAAAAAAAAGAAAGAAGCAAAAGAAAAGAAGAGAAAGGGGCTGATCTTAGAGATTTTTTTGTTCACTTTGGGTGGTGTGTTGTGCTCTCCTTTGTGTCCAGGCTCGCGTCTCTAGCACGGTCTAGACTAGGACCAGCACAGTACGTCGGTTGAACGATTATTCAGCTTGCTTTTTGTAACTAACGTGGTGCTAGTTCGTTCCTTGTTTCAGCCCACCTATAGCTCCACATATTCTACAGCTTGACAGGTCTCGTGCTGCGGCACCGATACACTTCATCCATTGCTGTAGACTTGTTGGTAGACGACCCCTCCTGTCGAGCAAGGTAAGAACTGGTAAGAACTTGTGTAGCAGGTGGAGAGTGAGCGACTTGCTGTAGCTACATCCTAGTAGTTGTAGGGCTTTTATTTCTTCACTTGTCTTCTTGTTGTCTTTGTCGTTGAACCATGCCAGGGTCTGACGAAGATAACCAAATTCCACATTCGCCTCGCACAAAGGGCGTCATACAACATTTTGAAAGGAAAGTGAAGTTGCACACGGAGGGACTTGATAATGACTTGCAGGTGACAAATGACAAACTTGGGCAGTTGGAGGCTACGTAGATTGCCACAAACAACAAGCTTGCGGGTTTGGAGAAGTCCATTGCTAGTGTGGACAAAAGCCTTGCTGCTCTGCTGAGGCGTTTTGATGACCTCCACAACAATGATAAAGACCAGCATGATGAAGAAAAGGAGGAAGACCGAGAGGATGGTAGTTATGATGAAGAATACACAGGTGATACTGAACATGATGATCGAGACACTCGTGAACGACGTCGCCTACGTCACAATCGTAGAGGTATGGGTGGCCACCGCCGACGCGAGGTACATAATAATGATGATGCTTTCAGTAAGATTAAATTTAAAATACCTCCTTTTGATGGTAAATATGACCCTGATGCATACATTACTTGGGAGATTGTTGTTGATCAAAAGTTCGCATGCCATGAATTTCCTGAGAACACACGTGTTAGGGCTGCTACTAGTGAGTTCACAGATTTTGCTTCTATTTGGTGGATCGAATATGGCAAGAAAAATCCTAATAACATACCTAAAACTTGGGATGCGCTGAAACGAGCCATGAGAGCTAGATTTGTTCCATCTTACTATGCCCGTGATATGATAAATAAGTTGCAGCAATTGAGACAAGGTTCTAAAAGTGTAGAAGAATACTATCAGGAATTACAAATGGGTATGTTGCATTGTAAATTAGAGGAGAATGAGGAACCTGCTATGGCTAGATTTTTAGGTGGGTTAAATCGGGAAATTCAGGATATCCTCGCTTACAAAGAATACAATAACGTAACCAAACTGTTTCATCTTGCTTGTAAAGCTGAACGGAAAGTGCAGGGACGACGTGTTGGCGCAAGGACTAATGTTTTTGTAGGGAAAGCTAGTTCATGGCAGCAGCGCATGTCTACAAATCCGTCTACATGTACTCCTACACCATCATCTAGTGACAAGACTCGAGCTGCCCCCACCAATTCAATCACGAAGACAGCACAAAAGCCGGCTGCGAGTACTTCATCCGTGGCATCGACCGGTAAAACAAGCAACATACAATGTCATCGGTGCAAGGGATATGGCCATATGATGCGTGACTGCCCAAACAAGCGTGTTATGATTGTCAAAGATGATGGTGAGTGTTCATCTGCTAGTGATTTTGATGAAGATACACTTGCATTGCTTGCAGCTGACTATGCAGGTAGTGAGGAACACATCGAAGAACACATTAATGCAGGTGACGCGGAGCACTATGAGAGCTTGATTGTACAGCGAGTGCTTAGTGTACAAATGGAGAAGGTAGAGCAAAATCAGCGACACACTTTATTCCAAACAAAGTGTGTCATCAAGGAGCGTTTGTGCCGCATGATCATTGATGGAGGTAGCTGCAACAACTTGGCAAGTAGCGACATGGTACAGAAGCTCGCCCTCACCACCAAACCACACCCCATCCCTACTACATCCAATGGCTGAACAACAGTGGTAAGGCAAAGGTAACGAGAATTGTGTGAATTTATTTTTTGCCATCGGATCATACAAAGATATTGTTGAATGTGATGTTGTGCCTATGCAAGCTTGTAATCTTCTGCTAGGTAGACCATGGCAATTTGATAGAGATTCGATGCATCATGGTAGATCAAATCAATATTCGTTTCTATACCATGATCGAAAAATTGTGTTGCATCCTATGTCTCCTGAAGCTATTATGCAATCTGATGTTACTAAGGCTGCAAAAGCAAAGAGCGAGAGCAATAAAAATGACAAATCTGTTGTTGATGACAAAGATGAGATAAAATTGAAAGGACGTTGTATGCTTGCTACAAAATCTGATATTAATGAGTTCAATGCATCCACCTCTGTTGCTTATGCTTTGGTATGCAAGGATGCTTTGATTTCATTTGAGGATATGCAACGTTCTTTGCCCCCCGTTGCTGCTAACATTTTGCAGGAGTATTCTGATGTGTTCCCCATTGAGATACCAGCGGGGCTGCCACCAATACGTGGGATTGAGCACCAAATTGATCTTATCCCTGGAGCATCTTTGCCAAACCGTGCCCCATACAGGACCAATCCGGAAGAAGCGAAGGAAATTCAGCGACAAGTGCAAGAACTACTAGACAAAGGTTATGTGCGTCAGTCTCTTAGTCCTTGTGCTGTTCCAGTGATTTTAGTGCCTAAGAAAGATGGAACATGGCACATGTGTGTTGATTGTAGGGCTATTAATAATATCACCATTCAATATCGACACCCTATTCCACGATTAGATGATATGCTTGATGAATTGAGTGGTGCTGTTGTGTTTTCAAAGGTTGATTTACGTAGTGGGTACCACCAGATTCGTATGAAATTGGGAGATGAATGGAAAACTGCTTTCAAAACTAAGTTCGGTTTATATGAGTGGTTAGTCATGCCTTTTGGGTTAACTAATGCACCTAGTACTTTCATGAGATTAATGAACGAGGTTTTGCGTGCTTTCATTGGGAAATTTGTTGTCGTCTACTTTGATGATATACTAATTTATAGCAAATCCATGGATGAACACCTTGATCACTTACGTGCTGTTTTCAATGCTCTACGTGAAGCACGTTTGTTTGGTAACCTTGAGAAGTGCACTTTCTGCACCAATCGAGTATCGTTTCTTGGCTATGTTGTCACTCCACAGGGAATTGAGGTTGATAAAGCCAAGGTGGAAGCTATACAAGGATGGCCTGTACCCATGACGGTCACACAAGTGCGGAGTTTCCTAGGACTTGCTGGTTTCTATCGCCGTTTCGTGAAGGACTTCAGCACCATTGCTGCACCATTGAATGAGCTTACAAAGAAGGGAGTGCCCTTTTCTTGGGGCAAAGCACAAGAGCACGCCTTCCATGTGCTGAAAGATAAGTTAACACATGCACCTCTACTCCAACTCCTTGATTTTAATAAGACTTTCGAGCTTGAATGTGATGCGAGTGGAATTGGATTGGGTGGTGTTTTGTTGCAAGAAGGCAAACCTGTTGCATACTTTAGTGAGAAATTGAGTGGGCCTATTCTTAATTATTCTACATATGATAAGGAATTATATGCTTTAGTGCGGACATTAGAAACATGGCAGCATTATTTGTGGCCCAAAGAATTTGTTATACATTCTGATCATGAATCTTTGAAGCATATTCGTAGTCAAGGAAAACTGAATCGTAGACATGCAAAATGGGTTGAATTTATTGAATCTTTTCCTTATGTTATCAAACACAAGAAAGGGAAAGATAATATCATTGCAGATGCATTGTCTAGGAGATATACTTTGCTGAATCAACTTGATTACAAGATCTTTGGGTTAGAAACAATTAAAGACCAATATGCTCATGATGCTGATTTTAAAGAAGTGCTACTGTATTGTAAAGATGGGAAAACGTGGAACAAATTCATCGTCAATGATGGGTTTGTGTTTAGAGCTAACAAGCTATGCATTCCAGCTAGCTCCGTTCGCTTGTTGTTGCTGCAGGAAGCGCATGGAGGTGGCTTGATGGGGCATTTTGGAGCGAAGAAGACGGAGGACATTCTTGCTGGTCATTTCTTTTGGCCAAAGATGCGACGAGACGTGGAGAGATTTGTTGCTCGCTGCACAACATGTCAAAAGGCTAAGTCCCGGTTGAATCCACACGGTTTGTATATGCCTCTTCCTGTTCCTAGTGCTTCTTGGGAGGATATTTCTATGGATTTTGTGTTGGGATTGCCACGAACTAGGAAAGGGCGAGATAGTGTTTTTGTGGTTGTGGATCGATTCTCTAAAATGGCACATTTCATACCATGTCATAAAACTGATGATGCTACAAATATTGCTGATTTGTTCTTTCGAGAAGTTGTTCGCTTGCATGGTGTGCCAAATACAATTGTTTCTGATCGTGATGCTAAATTTCTTAGCCATTTTTGGAGAACTTTATGGGCTAAATTGGGGACTAAGCTTTTATTTTCCACCACTTGTCACCCCCAAACTGATGGTCAAACTGAAGTTGTGAATAGAACTTTGTCTACTATGTTAAGGACTATTTTAAAGAAGAATATTAAGATGTGGGAAGATTGTTTGCCTCATATTGAGTTTTCTTATAATCGTTCGCTGCATTCTACTACGAAGATGTGTCCCTTTGAGATTGTTTATGGCTTGTTACCACGTGCTCCTATTAATTTAATGCCATTGCCAGGTTCTGAAAAGTTGAATTTTGATGCTAAGCAACGTGCTGAATTGATGCTAAAACTACATGAAACCACTAAAGAAAACATAAAGCGCATGAATGCTAAGTACAAATTTGCTGGAGATAAAGGTAGAAGGGAATTGATTCTTGAACCTGGAGATTTGGTTTGGTTGCATTTGCGAAAGGATAGGTTTCCTGAATTAAGAAAATCTAAATTGATGCCTAGAGCGGATGGTCCTTTTAAAGTGATGCAACGAATAAATGAGAATGCATATAAGCTTGATCTTCCTGCAGATTTTGGGGTTAGTCCCACATTTAACATTGCAGATTTGAAGCCTTATTTGGGTGAGGAAGATGAGCTTGAGTCGAGGACGACTCAAATTCAAGAAAGGGAGGATGATATGATCGGTGTTGATGTCGGCGTGTCAAATTCGAGTCCTCCCTTTCTTGAATTTGAGTCGTCCTCGACTCAAGCTCATCTTCCTCACCCAAATAAGGCTTCAAATCTGCAATGTTAAATGTGGGACTAACCCCAAAATCTGCAGGAAGATCAAGCTTATATGCATTCTCATTTATTCGTTGCATCACTTTAAAAGGACCATCCGCTCTAGGCATCAATTTAGATTTTCTTAATTCAGGAAACCTATCCTTTCGCAAATGCAACCAAACCAAATCTCCAGGTTCAAGAATCAATTCCCTTCTACCTTTATCTCCAGCAAATTTGTACTTAGCATTCATGCGCTTTATGTTTTCTTTAGTGGTTTCATGTAGTTTTAGCATCAATTCAGCACGTTGCTTGGCATCAAAATTCAACTTTTCAGAACCTGGCAATGGCATTAAATTAATAGGAGCACGTGGTAACAAGCCATAAACAATCTCAAAGGGACACATCTTCGTAGTAGAATGCAGCGAACGATTATAAGAAAACTCAATATGAGGCAAACAATCTTCCCACATCTTAATATTCTTCTTTAAAATAGTCCTTAACATAGTAGACAAAGTTCTATTCACAACTTCAGTTTGACCATCAGTTTGGGGGTGACAAGTGGTGGAAAATAAAAGCTTAGTCCCCAATTTAGCCCATAAAGTTCTCCAAAAATGGCTAAGAAATTTAGCATCACGATCAGAAACAATTGTATTTGGCACACCATGCAAGCGAACAACTTCTCGAAAGAACAAATCAGCAATATTTGTAGCATCATCAGTTTTATGACATGGTATGAAATGTGCCATTTTAGAGAATCGATCCACAACCACAAAAACACTATCTCGCCCTTTCCTAGTTCGTGGCAATCCCAACACAAAATCCATAGAAATATCCTCCCAAGGAGCACTAGGAACAGGAAGAGGCATATACAAACCGTGTGGATTCAACCGGGACTTAGCCTTTTGACATGTTGTGCAGCGAGCAACAAATCTCTCCATGTCTCGTCGCATCTTTGGCCAAAAGAAATGACCAGCAAGAATGTCCTCCGTCTTCTTCGCTCCAAAATGCCCCATCAAGCCACCTCCATGCGCTTCCTGCAGCAACAACAAGCGAACGGAGCTAGCTGGAATGCATAGCTTGTTAGCTCTAAACACAAACCCATCATTGACGATGAATTTGTTCCACGTTTTCCCATCTTTACAATGCAGTAGCACTTCTTTAAAATCAGCATCATGAGCATATTGGTCTTTAATTGTTTCTAACCCAAAGATCTTGTAATCAAGTTGATTCAGCAAAGTATATCTCCTAGACAATGCATCTGCAATGATATTATCTTTCCCTTTCTTGTGTTTGATAACATAAGGAAAAGATTCAATAAATTCAACCCATTTTGCATGTCTACGATTCAGTTTTCCTTGACTACGAATATGCTTCAAAGATTCATGATCAGAATGTATAACAAATTCTTTGGGCCATAAATAATGCTGCCATGTTTCTAATGTCTGCACTAAAGCATATAATTCCTTATCATATGTAGAATAATTAAGAATAGGCCCGCTCAATTTCTCACTAAAGTATGCAACAGGTTTGCCTTCTTGCAACAAAACACCACCCAATCCAATTCCACTCGCATCACATTCAAGCTCGAAAGTCTTATTAAAATCAGGGAGTTGGAGTAGAGGTGCATGTGTTAACTTATCTTTCAGCACATGGAAGGCGTGCTCTTGTGCTTTGCCCCAAGAAAAGGGCACTCCCTTCTTTGTAAGCTCATTCAATGGTGCAGCAATGGTGCTGAAGTCCTTCACAAAACGGCGATAGAAACCAGCAAGTCCTAGGAAACTCCGCACTTGTGTGACCGTCATGGGTACAGGCCATCCTTGTATAGCTTCCACCTTGGCTTTATCAACCTCAATTCCCTGTGGAGTGACAACATAGCCAAGAAACGATACTCGATTGGTGCAGAAAGTGCACTTCTCAAGGTAACCAAACAAACATGCATCACGTAGAGCATTGAAAACAGCACGTAAGTGATCAAGGTGTTCATCCATGGATTTGCTATAAATCAGTATATCATCAAAGTAGACGACAACAAATTTCCTAATGAAAGCACGCAAAACCTCGTTCATTAATCTCATGAAAGTACTAGGTGCATTAGTTAACCCAAAAGGCATGACTAACCACTCATAGAGACCGAACTTAGTTTTGAAAGCAGTTTTCCATTCATCTCCCAATTTCATACGAATATGGTGGTACCCACTACGCAAATCAACCTTTGAAAACACAACAGCACCACTCAATTCATCAAGCATATCATCTAATCGTGGAATAGGGTGTCGATATCGAATGGTGATATTATTAATAGCCCTACAATCAACACACATGCGCCATGTTCCATCTTTCTTAGGCACTAAAATCACTGGAACAACACAAGGACTAAGAGACTGAAGCACGTAACCTTTGTCTAGTAGTTCTTGCACTTATCGCTGAATTTCCTTCGCTTCTTCCGGATTGGTCCTGTATGGCGCACGGTTTGGCAAAGATGCTCCAGGGATAAGATCAATTTGGTGCTCAATCCCACGTATTGGTGGCAGCCCCGCTGGTATCTCAATGGGGAACACATCAGAATACTCCTGCAAAATGTTAGCAGCAACAGGGGGCAAAGAACGTTGCATATCCTCAAATGAAATCAAAGCATCCTTGCATACCAAAGCATAAGCAACAGAGGTGGATGCATTGAACTCATTAATATTAGATTTTGTAGCAAGCATACAACATCCTTTCAATTTTATCTCATCTTTGTCATCAACAACAGATTTGTCATTTTTATTGCTCTCGCTCTTTGCTTTTGCAGCCTTAGTAACGTCAGATTGCATAATAGTTTCAGGAGACATAGGATGCAACACAATTTTTCGATCATGGTATAGAAACGAATATTGATTTGATCTACCATGATGCATCGAATCTCTATCAAATTGCCATGGTCTACCTAGTAGAATATTACAAGCTTGCATAGGCACAACATCACATTCAACAATATCTTTGTATGATCCGATGGCAAAATCAATTCGCACAAGTCTCGTTACCTTTGCCTTACCACTGTTGTTCAGCCATTGGATGTAGTAGGGATGGGGGTGTGGTTTGGTGGTGAGGGCGAGCTTCTGTACCATGTCGCTACTTGCCAACTTGTTGCAGCTACCTCCATCAATGATCATGCGGCACGAACGCTCCTTGATGACACACTTTGTTTGGAATAAAGTGTGTTGCTGATTTTGCTCTGCCTTCTCCATTTGTACACTAAGCACTCGCTGTACAATCAAGCTCTCATAGTGCTCCGCGTCACCTGCATTAATGTGTTCTTCTATGTGTTCCTCACTACCTGCATAGTCAGCCGCAAGCAATGCAAGTGTATCTTCATCAAAATCACTAGCAGATGAACACTCACCATCATCTTTGGCAATCATAACACGCTTGTTTGGGCAGTCACGCATCATATGGCCATATCCCTTGCACCGATGACATTGTATTTTGCTTGTTCTACCGGTCGATGCCACGGATGAAGTACTCACAGCCGGCTTTTGCGTTGTCTTCGCTATTGAATTGGTGGGGGCAGCTCGAGTCTTGTCACTAGATGATGGCATAGGAGTACATGTAGACGGAGTTGTAGACGTGCGCTGCTGCCATGAACTAGCTTTCCCTACAGAAACATTAGTCCTTGCGCTAGCACGTCGTCCCTGCACTTCCCGTTCAGCTTTACAAGCAAGATGAAACAGTTTGGTTACGTTATTGTATTCTTTGTAAGCGAGGATATCCTGAATTTCCCGATTTAACCCACCTAAATATCTAGCCATAGCAGGTTCCTCATCCTCCTCTAATTTACAACGCAACATACCCGTTTGTAATTCCTGATAGTATTCTTCTACACTTTTAGAACCTTGTCTCAATTGCTGCAACTTATTTATCATATCACGGGCATAGTAAGATGGAACAAATCTAGCTCTCATGGCTCGTTTCAGCGCATCCCAAGTTTTAGGTATGTTATTAGGATTTTTCTTGCCATATTCGATCCACCAAACAGAAGCAAAATCTGTGAACTCACTAGTAGTAGCCCTAACACGTGTGTTCTCAGGAAATTCATGGCATGCAAACTTTTGATCAACAGCAATCTCCTAAGTAATGTATGCATCAGGGTCATATTTACCATCAAAAGGAGGTATTTTAAATTTAATCTTACTGAAAGCATCATCATTATTGTGTACCTCGCATCGGCGGCGGCCACCCATACCTCTACGGTTGTGACGTAGGCGACGTTGATCACGAGTGTCTCGATCATCATGTTCAGTATCACCTGTGTATTCTTCATCATAACTACCATCCTCTCGATCTTCCTCCTTCTTTTCTTCTTCATGCTAGTCTTTATCATTGTTGTGGAGGTCATCAAAACGCCTCAGTAGAGCAGCAAGGCTTTTGTCGACACTAGCAATGGACTTCTCCAAACCTGCAAGCTTGTTGTTTGCGGCAATCTGCGTAGCCTCCAACTGCCCAAGTTTGTCATTTGTCACCTGCAAGTCATTATCAAGTCCCTCCGTGTGCATCTTCACTTTCCTTTCGAAATGTTGTATGACGCCCTTTGTGCGAGGCGAATGTGGAATTTGGTTATCTTCGTCGGACCCTGGCATGGTTCAAAGACAAAGACAACAAGAAGACAAGTGAAGAAATAAAAGCCCTACAACTACTAGGATGTAGCTACAGCAAGTCGCTCACTCTCCACCTGCTACACAAGTTCTTACCAGTTCTTACCTTGCTCGACAGGAGGGGTCGTCTACCAACAAGTCTGCAGCAATGGATGAAGTGTATCGGTGCCGCAGCACGAGACCTGTCAAGCTGTAGAATATGTGGAGCTATAGGTGGGCTGAAACAAGGAACGAACTAGCACCACGTTAGTTACAAAAAGCAAGCTGAATAATCGTTCAACCGGTGGTACTGTGCTGGTCCTAGTTTAGACCATGCTAGAGACGCGAGCCTGGACACAAAGGAGAGCACAACACACCACCCAAAGTGAATGCAAAATCTCTAAGATCAGCCCCTTTCTCTTCTTTTCTTTTGCTTCTTTCTCTTTTTTTCCTCTTTTTTTCAGGGGGCACTCAAAACTGATTATATGAACAAGAACACTCCCAAAGAGTAACTCAGCACACACACTTTTTCTGAAAGGGCAGGGGTATTCCGGTAAAAAAAGATACTCTCCCTCTCTCTCCCTAGAGTAAGCCACTCGTTTAGATATGAATACTTGCTGCGTGGTTAGTTTGATATTTGTAGCACAGGGTGAACTGATTCCTCGTCCGATTGTGGAACTTCCAATTCTACTCGGACTTGGCCAACAGCGAGGAATAACCGATTCCTTGATCCGACTCAAACTTGGAAAACCTACTTGGATTCGGCCAACAGAGAGACTATATGATAGCGCATGTTGTGATAGGAAAGTGACAAGAACTCGAAACTCTAAGGGAATAAACTAAGACCAGCAATCCGACACACCCGATGCAACCGAATATTCAACAAGCCCTAACTAGGTAGCACTAGCCACGGCTCAAAGGTCTATAGGATTGCAGGAAACTAATCTACTATTTTTTTGGCTTTTCTGGACTATAGGAAAAATAAAACAGTGAAAGATTGGAAGTCTCTCACCGATAAACCTTGCTCTGATACCAACTGATATGAACCTGCAAGGGTTTGTGGTCGATCTTTCGATGAGAAGCGTGAGATAACTCGATTGGTGGATGGAGATGACGTTCACGGCCCGACTATAGCCTTCCAAGACCGCGCCTTAGCGACCGATACACCACTTCCCAAGGCCGTCACGATCTTGTGGAGTATGACAACTAGCCCCTAGGGCTCCCGTCCTGCAAGCAATCGAAGAACTAGCAAGAACGAGGAAACAAGCACTGAAATTGCAAGATAAAATCGAAGGTTTCACACTGAATCTTATTATGAGTGGGGTTCCGAAGACAAGGAGACGGACGACTGGATCAGCTTGCACGCCTACAAGCAAGTAGCGATGGCTAAACTTGATCTAAACAAAACCCAAGTGTTCCTAGTGGCGGCTAAGGGGTATATAACGTGTGGAGGACGACCACGTGAGAGTTTGGGTCATGCTCCAACCCTAGGACACGTCCCTACTGGACTCTAAACGATACAAGCCCATTGGGCTAACTTAAGGTGGCGCAGCACCCTGGACAGAATAGACCTCTCGGTGATTTGTTGGACTGTTGACGCCGCTTCTGAGCAGGTATGAGTACGAGGTCCGATCCATATGAAAGTAGACTTTATTAGCTTTCCAACAAGTCCAGAATCACCCCAATCCGACTCCGTATGTAACCGTGGCGACCGTCGCAAGTTGGAGGTGTGCTGCAGTCCGAATCCAGCCTACGCGAGTCCTTTTCCCTTTCGGTCTTCTCCTTGATTCCTAATCAAAACAAGAGTGCACATGTCTCCAAGATCTAAACAGGATGGACAAGAGCTCAAGAAGGAACTCACTTGATGATTAACTTTTCAAGCACGAGCACGAGTAATAGGACCAGCAGTTGTCGGCGTGGACGGCGTGGATGTATGATCGGTGTTGATGTCCTCATCATTCTCTTGTCTTTTTCTTCTTCTTTTTCTTTCTTTTTTTTGCAGAGGCCTAAATGTTTTATTTGGTACTATGACAACCCAAACAATAAGGCTATTGCACACAGCCTCTTCGAAGTCAGATTTAACAACTCTTGTTAATACCGCAGATGCGAAAATCTCTAAGATGATTGTGGAGTGCTCAGATCGAATTTTGTTGCAAGGTCAGATCCGTTGGAAAGAAGACAACTTCAAGTTTCTAGATTGTATTTAAACTCCCAAATCGGACATCATATGGATCCGTGGTGGCAGAAACGCAGCAACGATATATATGGTGATGGTGGGTCTCGTGGTGACCAAAACGAGATAGAACTCAAAACAATAAACGAATAGACACTAAGACCAGCAACTTGACACAACCGATACAACCAAAAAACTCAACAAGCCCTAACTAAGCAGTGCTAGCAAAGGCTCAAAGGGTTTATAGGAGTGCGGGTAAACTAATCTACTATTTTTTTTGGCTTTTCTGGACTATAGGAAAATTAAAACAGCGAAGAATTAGAAGTCTCTCACCGATAAACCTTTCTCTGATTACCAACTGATATGAACCTGCAAGGGTTTGTGGTTGATCTTTTGATGAGAAGCGTGAGAAACTCAATTTGGGGATGGAGATGACGTTCATGGCCCGACTACAGCCTTCCAAGCTGCGCCTTAGCAACCGATACACCACCTCCAACAGCCGTCGTGATCTTGTGGAGCACGATTAACCAAACCACTAGGGTAATTCCTACAAGCAATCGAGGAACAAGCAAGAACAAGTAGAACAAGCAACTCAATTGCAAATATGGAGATGAAAAACCAATCTGAACTCACAAAGTTGGGGTTCTAAATCAAGTAGAACGGATGGTCTAGTCAACACATGCGTCTACAAGGAAGTAGCAATGGCTAAACTTTCAACAAAACAAAACCCAATCTGTTTGTGGTGGCTCTAATCCTTATTAATACCTAGGAGAATGACCAGGGGGGTGTTGGGGTCGTTCTCCAACCCTAGGACATGTCCTTAATGGATCCAAATTGATACATGGACCATCGGCCCAAAATAGGGTGTCACAGCACCAAAGGCAGAAAAGGTCCCGGCGTTGAAACGACGATTGCGGAAGCATCGGATAAGATATAGCCATGAATCTAGATCCGTTGGAAAATAGACTTGATAAGCTTTCCAAAAAGTTCTATAACGTCCCAATCGGAGTCTGTATAAAGTCGTGGTGACCGTCGTAATTTGGGACTATTTTACAGTCCGAATTCAACTTCCAAAACGTGTTGGACTTGGACTCTTTCTGTCCTTGGAACCAAAGTGACGTGGTGGCCTAGCGGAGAACGTTAGGAATACTTGGATTTGGTCCCCAATCAACTTCATTAACCTTCCATGCTTTCCATATGCAATCAAACCTTCCCTTGATCCATGTAAGTAATTCTGAAAATGAGAATGAACACACATCATGGTGTAGCATCAATTCATCAAATGCATCAATGATAAGCCTCATATAGAATGGTTGCACCTTTGGTATAGAAGTGGTTGGCATGGTCATCTTTGAGCCAATAATGTCCTCATCACAGGAAATCTTTTCAGCACACCCGATGGTATTTCTAGGTGATGTTGGTCAAGTGGAAGCTCGTTTCGGTCTGTTTGGGGATAGTATTAATCTCAAGGCAAGATAGGTGTACGGTTTGCGCCAAATGTACCATAGGCTCTGAAATCACTTTGGGCACACCAGATGGTACTCCTAGGTAGCATAGCTCAAGTGGAAGATCGTTTCAGTCTATTTGGAGTTTGTATTAATCTCGACGCAAGATAGGTGCACGGTTTGCGCCGATCATACCATAGGTTCAGAAATCATTTTGGCACAACTGATGGTACTCCTACATGACGTGGGTCAGGTGGAAACTCATTTTGGAACATTTGGAGATAGTGTTAATCTCGACGCAAGAAAGATGCACGATTTGCGCCATACGTACCCTAGGCTCAGAAATAATTTTGGATGCACCTGATTGTACTTCTAGGTGACGTGGCTCAAGCGGAAGCTAATTTTGGTCTGTTTTAAGATAGATTTAATTTTGACGCAAACAAGGGTGCAAGTTTTGCGCCTAATGTACCACATGCATTGAAATCGCTTTAGGCACACCCGATGGTACTCCTTGGTGACGTGGGTCAAGGGAATCTCATTTCGATCCATTTGGAGATTTTGTTAGCCTCGGCGCAAGATAGGTGCTCGGTTTGCGCCGAACGTACCACGGGCCTGGAAATCATCTTGGACACACCCGATGGTACTCCTTGGTGACGTGGGTTAAGTGGAAGCTCGTTTCAGTCCGTTTGGAGATAGGGTTAATCTCAGCGCAAGATAGATACATGGTTTGTGCCGAATGTACCACCACAAAGAAATCATTTTTGGCACACCCGATGGTACTCCTGGGTGACGTGGGACCAGTGGAAGCTCGTTTCGGTCCATTCAAAGTAGTGTTAATCTCAGCGCTAGATGGGTGCACGGTTTGCGCTGAATGTAGCACGGGCATGGAAATCATTTTGGGCACATCCGATGGTACTCCTAAGTGACGTGTGTCGAGTGGAAGCTCGTGTCAGTCCATTTGGAGATAGTGTTAGTTTAGGCGCCAGATCGGTGTACGATTTGCGCCGAGTGTACCAGGGGCATGGAAATCTTTTCAAGCACACCTGATGGTACTTCTAGGTGACATTGGTCAAGTGGAAGCTCGTTTTGGACCATTTGGAGTAGTATTAATCTCGACGCAATATAGGTGCATGGTTTGCGCCGAATGTACAACGGGCATGGAAATGTTTTCAGGCGCACCCGACAGTACTTCTAGGGGACATTGGTCAAGTGGAAGCTTGTTTCGGACCGTTTAGAGAGTATTAATCTAGACGCAAGATAGGTGCACGGTTTGCGTTGAATGTACAATGGGAATGGAAATCTTTTCAGCCACACCCGATTGTACTTCTAGGTGACGTTGGTCAAGTGGAAGATCGTTTCGGTCCATTCAGAGATAGTAATAATCTGAAGGCAAGATGTGTGTACGGTTTGCGCCAAATGTACCATAGGCTCTAAAATCGCTTTGGGTAGACCAGATTGTACTCCTAGGTGGCTTAGATCAGGTGGAAGATTGTAACATCCCGGGTTTTCGGGAAAACAAAAATATGAACTTTTTAAAACTTTTCCTGTAATTTTGTGAAGCATGTAGTTTCTAGGTCCAACCTGAGTTTGACCCACTAGCAAAGCGTAGCGTTCATGTAGAATTGTTTATAGGAGTGTGCCAGAGTTCTTTAGTTGGTTAGGGTTTTGTGTCGAAGTGCTCAGATCCATAGCAGGATCACTCTTCTTGATCTCTTTCGAATCCCTTCTCAAGTCCCCATGGTATTCACCTCCCAAGTTCCTTCTTGGGAATTCCCTTAAACCATCTTGGCAAATAGAGGGCCGGTACCTTCTCTCCTCCCTTGAGCTCAAATTCCTTTTTAAAGCCATCACAATTCCGTTTGAGTTATTCTCAAATTCCCCCTTGAAAATTTATCTTAATCTCCTAGTCAGCATGTCACACAAGCATGCATGCTTATATACATGTATCTTTAGTTAGGCGAATCACGCATAAGTATGCAGCAATCAACTCATCTCTGTTGTTCTTCGACAATAGGAGCATGCACTCCGTCGGTTGAACCGAGGCCCAACCGCAAGCAGCCAACACAAAGCATGGCATCCTCTCTTTGTCCAAGGACCGACGACGTTCTGTGTATGTCATGTATACATACGTATATACCTTACCATGCCACAGCCACAAGCATCGAAGCCCCGAGCAGCCGACCCAGGCGCCCCACCTTTTCCCCCATGGTCCATCACGCGCATAGCACTCCAAGCCTAGCTCGCCCCTGCCTCCTTCGGTTTGCAGGCCCACTCTTGATGCCAGCCGCCGCTGGGGTTGGAAAATCCCTGCATCGGCCTGCAGCCTGGCCCCACACAGCCGACGTGGCGCCTCGTCAGTGGCTAGTCAGCCCTCGCCACGGATCGGTGAGTTGGTCTTGCACTGTGCTTCCTCCAAGGCTATGACATCCCGGGCCCAATCCATGTCAACAGCCCACTCGACCGAGACTAGGAAGTGTGAGACCGCGTCCATGGCTTGAAAAGCGACTGCGACGCCGCCAGCCTACCTCGGCTTCCATACACGCATGCCTAGGATCCGCTCCACATGTCCTGGAGCGGGAATGGACGACAAGGATCGCCGCCCAGCCTAGGAACACTAGCGCGCCGTACTATAAAACCGAGCCGCCGCTCCCTATGCAGGCTCCTCTTCCCGTTCTGCCACCGCCACTCCTTCCTGCATCGCCGCGCCACGGCTCGCCAAGCCACCCCACTCCGCTCTCGCCTGCTCGCCGCGGTCACCTTCCATGTCCACCGCGAGCCTTTCCTCCGCGATGCCGAGTTCCTTCACCGACACTGTGAACCCCTTCGGCCTCTGCTCCTTGCATTAAGCCCGCGACGCCGAGCTGCCGCCTCACCCACGTCACGGCATCACCACCGTCTTCTCGTCTCGGTGTCCGTAGCACTGACGCCGAGCCCATGCCATCGGTCTTCCTCCTCGCCACGTGGGTGCGCTCGAGCACCTCACCGAGCCAGCAGCTGCTCCACCACACCACCGCAGGACCAGCGTGGTCGTGACACCGTCATCCAGCATGTCCGCGGCGTCGAGTTTCAGCACGCCCACCTCGTCGTGCCTCTCCATCCACGAGGAAGTCCACCACGGTCACAACAATTGCGATGAGATCACCATGGCCTCTGCACCACTACGTCGAGCGGGGGCCTCGCCCAGCGCCCGCCTGCTTCTTCACCATGCGGACGCCGATGGCTGACCCTGCACCTCTCCTCCAGCGTGGACACTCTATCCGCGAACGCGTCAGGGCCGACCCGACGCTCCAGCCCGCCTCTGCAGGCGTCGCCACTAGACTCCAACGCCCATCAAGCCATGTCCTCGCTTGTCCATTTTCATAGCTTGGCCCAAGCCGCAGCCATGCAGCTGTTCTTGTCCACCAGAGGCAACAGCTTCACCGCCACCTCTCGGCGTATGGCAGCAGCACCAACTCGTCCAAGGCCACGCCTTTCCTGTCTGCGAAGCCAGAATGTCGCTGCTTCAACGCTGCCACCAAGCCAGAGTAACTCCATCGCCGGAAGCAAGGAAAGGCTGCACCTTGTTTTATCCTTGGCGTAGCAGCCCTGTGCTGCACCGCCGAGCTCTTTCGCTGACGCCGCTGCACACCGTGGACATCCCCGCGCCCTCCATGCTGCGGGGTTCGGTACTGGAGCCGCTGGTCACCCCGACCGCACGGTGCAGAGCAGCAGCACCACATGCCAGAGCCCCTCTCCGCTGGGCTTTCTTCTCCATCGCCAAGGATAGCAAACCACCACACCTTGCTGCACCGAGCCTGCATCCAGGCTGCACCACAGTGTCCTCTGCCCGCTGAGCAGGCCGCCGCGGCTCACCTCGCTATGACGTCATGATGGACAGTGCGGCAACCATGACATCGACCTGGCCTTGCTGCACCAAGCTAGTCATCACCACGCTTTGCTCTGCCTTCAGCAGCACGTCCACAGCATGTACAGCCCCGAGCCATGCTGTGACGCCGAGCACCTCGACGTCGGATGGCCTCCTCCAACTGTGAGCAGCAGCAGCTCCTTGCCAACGTCCCGCCGGTGAGCTGCCATCACCAAGTCCCTGCCTTTCTTTCCTACCGTCGCGCTCCCACTTGAGACCGGCCTTTGTGCTGTCATTTCTCACTATCACAGAGAAGCCGTAGCCTCAGGACACCAACGCTTGGAAGCTGTACATCAACGCTGCCTCGCCGGTCTTCATCCCCGCCTCTAGAGTCGTGTCCAGCAGCAGCAGCTCCTTCCCGGATGTCCGCTGCCATGACCAGCGAGCCGCTGGCCACTTGTAGCTAGCCAGCAGTGAGCAACAGCTCGCCGGGGTGCGCTGCAGCAGCGACTCCACTAGAAGGTCGAACCCCTAAACCCCCCGCCAGCGCCTTTCCGGACGTCGGCAAATCCCTTGGATGTTCATTCTTTTACCTGCCATTATGAACATATCTATGCAACTCTATATCAGTTTTCCAACTTGATACATGATCTACCTTTCCAGTTATCTATGCATGATGATCTACATCAATATCTATGCTTGTGCCGTGCCTTCGCGCCGGTCTATCTCTTATGTCATGGTGCCTATCTCCTGTGTTGCTACGGGTACGTGCTACGCTGGTCGCCATGTTTTTTGAGTTGGTCCTTGAGTGTCGTGTTTTTGTCTGTGGACCGTGCCTTTGAGCCGGTCGAGGGATCATACAACACTCGAACATTTCGGTCGTGGGTTCGTCCCGCCGTGGCCATGACGCCGAGCGTAACTCAACCCCTCACTTTTAGTTGACTTGGTAGTGCCGGGTTCGTTGTCCCCTCCTGTGTCTCTATGGCATGGCCACCGTGGACTCGGCATCGGTGCGCTTCCTACCCGCATTCGATGAGCCCCGTCATGGCCTAGTTTGTAGGAGACAAACTAGGGGACGACTATCATGGTATGTACAGAAGCCAACTCGTTGGGTAAAGCTCATAGCCGCGAGTTGCCTCGCCATGACCATCGGGCCTAACCACTTTTTGGTCATGTTCTTTTGTGTGTCACTCCTCTCCAATGCCTCGTCTTTTGCTGTGGCATGTGTATTGGAAGGAGTAGACCGCTTCTCTTCCCTCTTCCCGTCTCTCCCTGTTCCACACTCTCTTGGTTCCCGTCAATTACAATGGCGTGCAAATTAAGGGAGATCGGGACTGAAGTAGCCACTCCTTCCAGTTCTCATCATTTCCCTGTGACGTCCGGATCGAAAGGCGTGGTGTTTGCTTAGGATGAGCTAGGGCCTACTCCATTTTAGTTAAGCTGTACAGGTTGACATGATCGACTAGGAAATTATTGGCTAGGCTAAGGCTTAAGCTTGTGCTCAGCAAACGACCACTCCTGTTCTTTTGGCCCAGGGGTCGGACATCCGCCGAGAGGGCTAAGTCGACTTCTCCTTGTGTTCTTTCAGTGTTGTCCCTTTTGACCTTGGCCTTTTTGAGAGTATTGATTGTTCTCATGCCTTGTGTGACGCTCTCGCGAGGTAACATTGATCGGACCAGAACCCGTTGGAGGAAGAAAAGGTAGGGGATAGCAGAACTTGTGAAGTGGAATTGGCCTAGGAGGCGGAGGGACCCGTGCTGATCGACTACCCCTAGCTAACAAAGACTTGTACCTCTACTACCTCGATATCGCAGGTGTCATGGCAGCACCTTACTCTAGAGAATCCTATTAGGCATGCTAAAATGTAGATGCTAGTGCTTTACTTTTATGAAAATGAACTGTGATAGGCTGCATGGTAGATTGCTTGTGAGCCATTACCTTGTCACAACCCTTTCCCTTACACACCCGCTGTTAGGTTAGACGCTCGCTTACTACTTGCTGCTTTACTCTTACTTGCATTATATCTGAGATGTGATGCTGGTGAGGGAGAGGCGTAATGAGATAAGGCACGTGATGCTGATAACCTGATAGTAATGTGATAATGAACATGGGGAGATCTTGGCGTGAGTCTTGGGTGTGTGGTGCGGGTTGAGTTGACCAAGTAGGATCTATGACAAGTCGCGAGGACGAGTCTTGCCGGGGGGGGCGCTAGCTGGGCGTTCGCCATGTGAGATGCCTGTGGCGGGCAATGTGACAGGGAGAGGTCCCGGGGTGGAGTGTCTTCGTGGGATGAAGCCCCGGGATGGGAGGTGCTGAGATGGCACGGGGTGCCGGGTGTCCCGTCGAGCGAGAAACAGTTACCCCTTGAGAAGATATCCTGCTTAGTCACCCTAAGGACTGATATGTCCTGTGGACCAGGTCTTAGGAAGCCTTACACTCCCATTCGCTCTAAATGGGTACGAGGCGGACATTCGACTTTCTAGTGCGGTGCCACTACTATTGAGAGGTTAGCGCATAGTGTAGGGAGGTACGGGCGTCGAGCGCCCACACCCTCCTAAGACAGCGTAGTACCCGAGGGGCCAAGTACTACATCTCACAGTCTCAACGTGCCGGTGTACGGGGTACTCCGACACGGCCCCAGTTCTGAGTGATAGGGTGGCATCGTGTCTAGTTGGAAGGTGGTCCGTTATCAGCCTAGACGACCTGAATCATCGATGATGGTGATCTTGTGGGTAGTGTAAACCTCTGTAGAGTTTCTGGTTGATCGATCGATACATATGCCGACTTGTCAGCTATGGACCTTTCATAAGTACAGCTTCACTTGACTAGTTGAGAGGAGTCCTTCTACCTTCCCTAGGTTTCTGTGTCCCGGCTTTGGTCGATGAGACATGGGCGAGAGGGAGTCGCCCGTGCCGATGAGTGTGAGATGAGATGAGATGTGGAGATGAGATATGTGTTCGGGTGAGAGAACGTGTGTGAATGAGATGGGTTAAAACTTGATGAACTGTTATTATTTGCTTATTAATGAACATGCATGATAGGAAACCCACAGCCAAATTATTAGGATCGCCAGATCCCTTTTCTCTTTTCCCACTAAAGCTCATCGGTGCTAACCATGGCCTGCACACATCTGGCGGTGTGCAGGTTTCCTGACTTGCAGTAATAACGACATTAGAAGGATTAGGTGGTCTCGTTCCTACGCTCAAGTGTGGTTGAGGAGATGGAGTCTACGCCCGCTGATAGTCTACGCCAACTCTGACGATTGCCCCTGAAGGAGGAGCCTTCACCCCGCCGATGCACTACAACGACTCTGATGAAGACATGTGTGTGTTTTCGCTAGGTTAATCGATGTAATAGGTGTGTTAACCAGTGTTGTAAAAGCTTTGTATCTTGTAATTCTATGATGTATGACTATGATATCAGCTGATAATTGATAATGTGATGGATTGCTCTCGTGATCTACTACATTATAAGACGTATCTGTGGATTTTCTTTTCGAGAAAAATCGAGATCGTTTCAAAGATCATTTCAGTCTGTTTGAAGATAGTGTTAATATCGACACAAGATAGGTACACGGTTTGCGTCGAACGTACCATAGGCTTGGAAATCATTTTGATCACACCCGATGGTACTCCTTGGTGACCTAGGTCAAGTGGAAGCTCGTTTCAGTCCATTTAGAGATAGTATTAATCTCGGAGAAAGATAGGTGCACGGTTTGCGCCGAATGTACCACTGGCATGGAAATCATTTTGGGCACACCCGATGGTACTCCTAGTTGATGTGGGTTAAGAGGAAGCTTGTTTCGGTCCATTTAGAGACAGTGTTAATCTCGGCGCAAGATAGGTGCAGGTTTGTGCCGAATGTACCACTGCATGGAAATCATTTTCGGCACACCTGATGGTACTCCTAGGTGACGTGGGTCAAGTGGAAGCTCTTTTAGTCTGTTTAGAGATAGTGTTAATCTTAGCGCTAGATGGGTGCACGGTTTGCGCCGAATGGACCATGGGCATGGAAATCATTTTGGGCACACCCAATGGTACTACTAGGTGACATGTGTCTTGTGGAAGCTCGTTTCAGTCCATTTGGAGATAGTGTTAGTCTAGGCGCAAGATGTCATGGAATTGTCCAAATTATAATAGCACAAGTACAAAACCAATCACCGAAGTGATCAAATTCTCACACTTTAGCCCCTATAACTCCGGTAGTCCAACGAAATCATGAGGAATTTCAAACCAACCAACATACAAGCCAAGATCATAGTAATTCAACATAACAAGTCATATGTTACATCCATTTCACAAGTAATTCAATATACATCGGAGTTCAACACAGTTATTACAACTTAAGTTGAAAAGTAGCAAAATCAAAGTAATTTGAAACTAACATTATTCTTATTTTAAATACATACCAGTACCAAGGTCAACTTCCAACAAAAGCATTAGAGACAAGATAACTTAGAAGGTTCATGCCCATGATCACACTCCGCCACTACGGCAGGAGCCATCCAATTCTTGCAGTATCCATGATACATCACAACCTGCAACAAGTGAAAAATAAACCCTGAGTACGAGAAGGTACTCAGCTAGACTTACCCATCATAAACTAGAAATAAAGTGACCCCAAGGAGTATGCAAGGCTGATATAAGTGGGGCTAGCTTGACAACATTTTGCATAAAAGCTTAGTGCAGATAAGTAATCATTAATGCTAAAGCATCAAGTTAATAATCATTAACCTGCCATCTATATTAGCACCTGTACTAGAGCACTCACTTGATTAGGAGCAAACAATATTAACCATAACAGGTATAATAAGGTTGTCATCATCATATCATCACTCCTGAACCATTATATTATTTAGTGTATCTACGTTAGAGATATGCCATCAAGTTCTCACTAACCGGTGAGAGACGGCGACTCAAATCGAATTACAACTCAGCTGAGGGAGTATTCCTAACACTCACCCGACAAATCCTGCTAAAGGCAGCCGTAGATCACCTTTGGTACAACTCAGGAACCAAATTCGTGGGTTCGATCAGCACCAGCACTCTCAGGGATTACCCTTCTGCCAGGACAATCAAGACTTTTAAATCACCTGCCCTTGGACTCATGCCTACAGCTCCCTTCTAGGCACACTTTATACTAATTGACTCTCGGCTTGAGTTGAGCTACTCGACTTCGTGGTCGGTCACCAGACCCGGCCAACTATGTGTTAGGCATACGTTCAACATGAACAGGAAAGGCTCCAAGAATTGGTCCTTAATCGACACAGACGGGGATAGATCCACACCCAAGACCTCAATGCCTTATTGTTTCACTATCGTCATCCCGCCTGGTCTCCTTTCAAGTTATACCAGGTTCTTTTCCACAATAGCAAATATAGTCAACTGTGCCACATGTATATTCCTATAGCTCACAGGTGATAGGGAATCACCCGACTTCTACCGCTTAAAGCAGGACTAAAAATCTACTCAAGCCTGAGCTACATAGGGTTCATGGTGTATTCTCTAGACAAGGATTGGATATCAATGCAGCAAGTGTTTTCATCCAACACCTATAACTTAATGCAACAATATATATAACATAGTACTCAATTGCATTTCAGAAATTTAAAGACTTATAATGCTCCGGGGCTTGCCTGGGATCCAACACTAAGTCAGTGTTTGACAGACACCACTCGCCGAGTACTTCCATCTTCGGGATAGTTCCACCAAACACTGTCTTCGGGTTTGGCTCCAATACCACATCCTTCACGCGTTTCAGCTAGCGTACCTAAATGAGGTGCAACAATGCATATGTATGAGTACATAGAAATATCACAAGCAACCATTTATGCAAGCACACCAAGTTCAATATAAGCACCTAGAGCTATGTAACTTAATCATCACTAAAGTACAACATAGGAGATAATAAGGACATCAATCATGACCAAGTCACAAGATCTCAGGTGTACCAACTCAGTTTCATCAAAGCTATGAGTCACACTTAGCACCACACAAACATGGCAAAGTGAATCAAAGCACTAAAACTAGAATCTGCCACTTTCTGGACATCAGAACAACAACTGAGTAATTTAATCATAACTGGAGATCTACAGCTCCAAATGACATGCAACAAGACATTCTGGAAAGCTTATGAAATTCTCTACATTCCATTTATAATCATTACAGCATGATTCCAAAGTTTAACATGTCGAATTTACACAAACACAGACACTAGTCTAACAAGACAGAGAGCAAGCAATTTTGTAACCCAACTTTAAACAGCTATAACTCATAAACTACTTGTCCAAATGCCACCAAATTTTAACAGCAGCTAGCTATATAAATTATCTAGGACTTTTGTATAAAAAAGTTCCTCAACAAAGCACATTATCATGAAGAACTTTACTAAGTCCCCAGATCTATCTAGAAACCTCATTTACAAGAAATAATTATTAACTTATGTTGCAAACATATAATTGGACAAAACCAACTTTACCAACATATCACACATGACTAATGATTACCAGAAAATATAGTGTCCATTACTAAATAAATTATTTTTATATATTTCTTAATTTATTTAGATAATTAGGTAGAATTATGAACACATATCAAAAGTGCACAATAAATTCTACCAAACTTATAGTGGCATAGAAACCTCTATGAAAAAGACAAATGGCTAATGCAAGAAATAATGTGAGAGCAAGATGCACTAATAACTCACTTATACAGAAACCAAAATTCATGAAATTTTTACCACATATCAAACATCACATGAGTAGCATGCCACAAAAATTTCACTTCATTTGGAGCCCTACAACTGCAGTTATGAAAAAGACATGCAGCTAGCATTCAAAACCTAGTTGCATAAATATATTTTTACAGCTAAAAACTTAAACTAAAACATGACATATTATAGATCCACTACATAGACAATTTCACAAGGATTCCAAAAAGTCCTCATTTGCTATTTTACAACTTTCCTACAATTTACTATGCATTTTCAAAGTTACTACCATTTATTTGCATAAGAGAAAAGAAAAGGTTAAACTCTTTTGCATAGAGGTTCCTGCAAGAAACATGAATCAGAATCCAACAATCCAGTCCTTCTTGGCACTATTCACTCGAGTCAAAGCTTCAACACTTAACCCCTTCCCTTCTTCCAAATTGGGACCCGAGGTCCTTCCTTCTCCCCCTCTGTACAGAGAACAGGGGAGGTCGGCGAGGAGGCTGGAATCTGGCCAAAGAAGGGTAGGCAGTGGCGGAGAAGGGCAGCGCGAGCGGTAGCATGCCCACCCGCACCCATGGGAGGTCGAATCGTGGCAGGAAATGAGCCATGGCCTCCTGGCCACGTGCGTGGCATTCGCAACGGTCACGGCACCGGTGGTCGCGCGCTACGATGGTGAAGAGAGGCTGGGAAGGGGTGCTACGAGCTCGGCGTCGCGGGGTGAAGCTGTTGGTGGTGCTCATGGGGAGCGAGGACGGCCGAGATGATGGGAACATGGAGGCACGAGGGCATCAGCGGTGACCATGGCGAGCGGCAGCCATCGGCAACGGCGAACCTGGCTCGAGCTTAGGTCATGGTACGAGCGTGGGGTGGAGTAGTGAGAGTTGGGATCGGTGGTGGTGGCTAGAGGTACAGGAGATGGCCGGAGGGGCAGCAGCGGCGGCAGGCGCTCTGCTCTGGAGTCGGCCATGGCGACTGCGCGCTCGGCGATCAGCAGCGTGGCCACTCTAATGGATCAACATGATTATACGAGATTAAGTAAGAAAATCTTCCACCGAGGCAAATAATTACCAAACTTAAGCCCGTACAACCTGAGATTCCGTGAAATCATGAAGGATTTCCAACCAACCAATATTCCAACTAAGATCGTACTAATTTAGCAGCCACCGTCACATAGTACATATAGTTCACAATGATAGTTAAATACATCGGAGTTTAGAACATAAAATTATTACAACACAAGTTCAAATTAAGATAGCGGAAGCAAGTAGTTTTAAAACCACACACACACACACTTAGTTTCAGATACAGTGCCAGCAAGTAGTCATAGTCCACAAAAGCATGGGATAAGATAGAAGGAGTGACCATTGCCATTGGTCCTAGTTGTCGCTCATCGCCGGGTACAGACAGTTGATGCAATACCCATAGTACATCTGACCATCTGCAACAACAATGGGAACAACGCCCTGAGTACGAGAAGGTACTCAGCTAGACTTACCCGTCATAAACCAAAAATAAATGACACCAAGGAGTATGCAAGGCTTTATAAATTGGACTGGCTTGACTAGTTTTGCAGAAAAGCATAAGTTCTCAGTTATGAACCATTTAAAATATAAGCATCAACTTAATTATACCTGATTAATCTAAGTAAGTACCTATGCTAGAGCAATCACTTGATTAACCATTAACATCAAAGGTTACCATATCAGGTTTAGCTTTTCCAACATCATTCACATAACCATCAGTGTTCCATCATTATTACTATGATGTTGTAGCTCAAGTCAAGTGCTCACTATCTAGGAGCGATGGCGATTCGAATCGATTCCTAATCAGCTGGTGATTTATTCCTCACACAAACCATGCTTCCCCCGTCAGGGTCGCTTAGATCACCAATGATACTTTCCAAGTAGCCGCGGGATAATAGTCATGGACCGCACTACCCAGGGACCGCCCGACTGCCAGGACGCACCTTGGGCTCACTCTTTGCGTCCCCGTCATACCCCCTTCAGCACCAGTCTGCCAATCTGAGTTTATCCTGGCTCGAATAGTGTCACTAGCTTCGCGGTCGAAAGGTACTTTATTCGGCCAGCTAAATGTGAGGCATGCGTTCAACATGACAAGAGGGACGAGCAACGATCGGTCCTTAATCAACACAGATGGAATCACTATAGTCGAAAACCCTATAAGACTCCGCCCGGTCTTCGTTTATCCATCAACACTTGGTTACTTTCATGATAACAATTATAGCCAACCACAACCAGATATCCACCTATATCTCGCAGGTGACAGGAAATCACCCGACTTCTACCGGTCTAAGCATGGCTAAGCAATACTCTCGATCCTAAACTAAAATAGGATTACAGGCATATTTATGGGACAAGGAAAAGGTATATATACAGCAAGTGTTTCACTCAACTCCTATAACTTAATGCAATAATATATAACTCATATATAAAGAATTGCTTGAATAAAATAGGGGATTTAGAATGCTTCGGGGCTTGCCTCTTTCAAATGAACTAGGCTGGTGATCTACGCACTCGGGCAACTCCTCTCCTTGTTCCTCTTCCTCGGGCACCTCCTGTGCTTGAGCTCTTATGGATCGGTCCAAGTCTATTCTTCTGGCACTGCTACCGGCGACTTCTATGATCCTGTATGATGTAATTGCATAAGTAAACATGCATACGGTGCATCGGATGCGGTGAAATGCCATGATGACATCATATGCAGATGAGCACATTAAAACTGATAGTATAGATTAAAGACAAAAATCTTCTACAAGGTAGTCCACATCATCCAAGAACATGTACCACAAAACATGTCATCTACTCTTATACTAGTTAGCATATAATTCTCACACAAGTGTTGCTACACTTTGCCAAACCCTAATACCTTAACCTATCAAGTAACACCAGCAAGGTAGTTTGGTGCTTCACAGATACACCAAACACTTTTTATTACTTTTAATTATTCATAAAGAATAACCTTTTATTTCCCATTTAAACTAGGGTTACACATTAACACCTACTTCTGTTGCATATAAAAATCTACAAAAATTACAGTAGCATAGTCCTACTCCAAATAGCATACTACAGAAATTTCATGGGATTTGGATAAGTAAAACAATCTATACAAAATAAACAAGCTATAGCATAATAATGAGCATGAAAAATACTTTGTACTAGGAAAAGTATCAAACAACAGATTTATTATTTTTCCTATGCTCTACACAGTAAACAAGCACATCACAAAAATTATCACATGCATGTGTTATACAATTTTTGCTCTCTACCAAAAATAACAAAAAAAATCAATTAAAGGCATTTGAACTACACTTCAATAATTTTTCACAGAACATGCCTCATAAACATTTTTCCTAGAAAGTACATCACTAAAGAAGACTAATGAAACATGAACCATATTTTTCTGAACAATATTCTATTTACTAGACATTTTCTAAGATAACAGCAATAATAAGAATTAAATAAATCTATACAGAAAAGTAACACAAAATCATCATGCAATATTTTTAAACTGTAGATCTACTCATGAGAATCACTACAAAGTTTGTTTCACAATTTTTGGAGCTATATTTCTCAAGATATAGATTTTTGAAAGCATTTTTCACAAATTTCTGGAAATTATTTATTTCATTTCTTTGAAAACCGACCAGAACCCCACCCTGGGCGCACCCGGTCCAGTGCACCCGGGCTCGCTGTCACGCGGGACCCTCGGGTCAACGGGGCCCACCCGTCAACCGTAGCCGAAAGAGGCGGCGGTTGACCGGCTGCTCATCGCCGACGGCGAGGTCACCGGTTACAATGGTGAGCACCACCACACTCAGCTCGCCCACGCGCACCCGTGGAGGTAGTCCAACGAAGAAAAGGTGGCCTAGAGCAAGCTTGGCTGCAGGAATGGCAGATGCGGCGGCGCGGCTCAACGCCGGCGGCCTAGCCAGTGCTTGGTGTCGCGCGAGAGGGGGCGGAGCAGTTTCACAGGAGTGAGGCAGAGCTACTGACCGCGAAAAAGAAGAAGAAGGAGGGGCGGAGCGGGAAGATTGGCGGGGCCACAAACTCTGGCGAGCTCCGGAGGACGTTGGCATGGCATGCCTTGCCCAAGGCGGGCCTCACCTTGGCGTGAAGGGGTGCGGGAGGTGCGCTGCATCGAGGCGGAGCCCGTGCCTTTGCTTGCAGGGGCTCGGTGCGGGTGGAGGGGCGAAGGCGAGCACGGTGGCGGCAATGGCGCGGTTGCTGCTGGCGTGAGCGGAGGGGGCGTAGAAGGAGGAAAATGGGGCGAGTGGAGAGGGTGAGCGCGGCGCAGGACGTTATGGTGAGCGGGGCGCAGGTGCGGGGGCCACCGAGTGCCACCCGGCGGCCGACACCGGCGTACGGGCGCCACGGGGCGGGCGAGCCCTGCCATGGCCGGACGCGGCGCGAGCGCGCGCGGGAGTGGGGAAGGGGACGGTGCGGACGCGAGCCGGGCCGCAAGCGCTGGCGGGCCGAAAGCGGGGCGTCGGCCCAGTAACACTGAAAAACCCTTTTTCTTTTATAAATAAATTTACAGATTTTTTAAATAATTTTAAATTGAATTTTTGGAGAGGAAAAAGGCATTTTCAAAAGTTGACCTCAAAACAAAAGTTGTTCAAAATTTAATTCTCTACAACTTTTATTTAGGGCATTTTTCAAAATTCCAAACAGATTTTGAATTAATGATTTCAAGTCCAATTTTAAAATAAAACTCATTTTTTTCTAGAATTTTTTTAAAATCAAAATTTGGGGAGATTTTGAATACAAAAGTTGCTCCAAAAATCATGCTAATTAATTCTAAGTTATTTAAAATTATAGCCAAACAAGTTCTACAACTCTAGCAAGCAAATGCAACAATTATGCTTCAAACAGATGTTTTTCACACTTCAATTTAATTTCAACTTATATTGCATGTGATGATGAAAATGAATGTGATGCTAATGCTGATGCTTTGGGATGTTAATGCATGCTTAACACCTAGGGGTGTTACAGTCACGGCGAGAGCGAAGGAGGGCAGAGAGGGAGCCTAGGGCATCCAAAACGGAGAGCGAGGTGAGGAGCACGCGTCTGGCGGTGGCATGGCTCAGGCGGGCACCTTTGACGTGTGGATCAAAGGCGAGGAGCATGGTGACCGCATGTCCCCGTTGGGGCCCACCGTCGAACAGCTGGCGTGCGTCTCTGTGGGCATCTTAGGGCGCTGTTTTGGGCTAGCTACGGGCTGAACTGGATCATGGGCCCAAAACAAAGTTTGATCATCTCTAAATACTCTCCAACTTTGATTAAGGGTTCACAGTCATTAGGGCTCTGGATTAGGAGATAATTAGCTCCAAAGTTGACACTGTCAGCGACTAAACGAGGACTAAGCTTGTCTCGGTTGAGGCTCCAATTTGCCGGTCAAAATATGTCAAATCAAATCCAACTTTCTATGAGCTCATCTTCAAGATGTATACTCCAACTTTTAATAAGAGATCAAACCAAGTTGCTTAACAAAATCTCGAGAACGTTGGTCAAGTGAAAGCTCGTTTCGGTCCATTTGGAGATAGTATTAATCTCGAGGCAAGATAGGTGCACGATTTGTGTCAAATGTACCATAGGCTCTGAAATCGCTTTGGGCACACCAGATGGTAATCCTAGGTGGTGTAGATCAAGTGGAAGATCATTTCAGCCTATTTCGTGATAGTGTTAACCTCGACACAAGATAGGTGCACAGTTTACACCGAACGTGCCATAGGTTCAGAAATCATTTTGGCGCAACCGATGGTACTCCTACGTGACGTGGGTCAAGTGAAAACTTGTTTCAGAACATTTGGAGATAGTGTTAATCTCGACACAAGATAGGTGCAGGACTTGCGCCAAACGTATCATAGGCTCGAAAATCATTTTGGATGCACCTTATTGTACTCCTTTGTGATGTGGATCATTAGGAAGCTAAGTACGATATGTTTGGAGTTAGCTTTAATTTGGGCGCAAGAAAGGTGCACGGTTTGCGCCTAATGTACCGCAGGCACGAAAATTGCTTTGGGCACACTCGATGGTACTCCTATGTAATGTGTGTCAATTGGAGGCTTGTTTTGGTCCGTTTGGATATAGTGCTAGTCTTAGCGCAAGATAGGCGCATGGTTTGCGCCGAACATACCATAAGCTTAGAAATCATTTTGGGCGCACCGGATGGACTCCTAGGTGATGTGGGTCAAGCGAAAGCTCATTTCGATCCGTTTAGAGATAGTTTTAATCCGGTGCAAGATAGGTGCACGGTTTGTGATGAATGTACCACTGGCATGGAAATCGCTTTGGGCACACCCGATGGTACTCCTTGGTAATGTGTGTCAAGTGGAAGCTTGTTTCGATCCATTTGGAGATAAGGTTAGTGTATGCGCGAGACTGGTGCACGGTTCGTGCCGAACGTACCATAGGCTTGGAAAACATTTTGGATGCATCAGATGGTACTCCTAGGTGACTTGGGTCAAGTGAAAGCTCGTTTCAGTCTGTGTTAGACATAGTGTTAATCTCGGCGCAAGATAGGCGCATGGTTTGCACCGAATGTATGACCGCTTGGAAATCATTTTGGGCACACCCGATGGTACTCCTAGGTGACGTGGGTCAAGTGGAAGCTCATTTCGGTCCGTTTAGAGATAGTGTTAATATCGGCACAAGATAGGTGCACGGTTTGTGCCGAATCTACCACCGCATGGAAATCATTTTGGGCACACCCAATGGTACTCCTAAGCGACGTTTATCAAGTGGAAGCTCGTTTTAGTCTATTTGGAGATAGTGTAAGTCTGGGCACAAGATCGGTCTACGGTTTGCGCCAATGTACCACGAGCATGTAAATCTTTTTAGGCACACCCGATGGTACTTCTAGGAGACATTGGTCAAGTAGAAGCTCGTTTTGGACCATTTGGAGATAGTATTAGCCTCGTCGCAAGATAGGTGCACGGTTCGCGCTGAATGTAGATGAGCATAGAAATCTTTTCATGCACACCTGATGGTACTTCTAGGTGATGTTGGTCAAGTGGAAGCTCGTTTCGGTCTGTTTGAAGATAATATTAATCTTGAGGCAAGATAGGTGCATTGTTTGCGCTAAATGTACCATAGGCTTTGAAATTGCTTTGGGCATGCCAGATGGTACTCCTAGGTGGCGTAGAACAAGTGGAAGATTGTTTCAGTCTATTTGGAGATAGTGTTAACCTCAACGCAGGATAGGTGCACGGTTTGTGCCGAACGTACCATAGGTTCAGAAATCATTTTGGCACAACCGATGGTACTCCTGCATGACGTGGGTCAAGTGGAAACTCGTTTTGTAACATTTGGAGATAGTGTTAATCTCGACGCAAGATAGGTGCACGATTTTCCGCCAAATGTACCATAGGCTCAGAAATCTTTTTGGATGCAACTGATTGTACTCCTATGTGACGTGGATCTAGTGGAAGCTGACTTCGATCTATTTGGAGATAATTTTAATCTAGGCGCAAGAAAGGTGCACGGTTTGCCCCTAATGTACCACAGGCACGGCGCAAGATAGGTGCACGGTTTGCACCAAATATACCATAGCCTTAGAAATCACTTTGGATGCACCTGATTGTACTCCTAGGTGACGTCGGTCAAGTGGAAGCTCATTTAAATCTGTCTGAAGATAGTTTTAATATGGTGCAAGATAGGTGCATGCTTTGCAACAAATGTACCACTGGCATGGAAATTGTTTTGGGCACACCCGATGGTACTCCGAGGTAATGTATGTAAAGTGGAAGCTTGTTTCGGTCTCTTTGAAGATAGTGTTAGTGTCGGGACAAGACAGGTGCACGGTTTGGGGCCGAACGTACCACGGGCTTGGAAATCATTTTGGAAGCACCCGATGGTACTCCTAATTTACGTGGGTCAAGTGGAAGCTCGTTTCGGTACGTTTAGAGATAGTGTTAATCTCGACACAAGATAGGTGCATGGTTTGCGCCGAATGTACCCATGCATGGAAATCATTTTAGGCACACCCGATGGTACTCCTTGGTGACGCGTGTCAAGTGGAAGCTTATTTTGGTCCATTTGGAGATAGTGTTAGTCTAGGCGCAAGATCCTTGTACAGTTTGTGCCGAATGTACCACGGGCAGAAAAATCTTTTTAGGCACACCCGATGGTACTTCTAGGTGACATTGGTCAAGTGGAAGCTCGTTTCGGACCGTTTGGAGGTAGTATTAATCTTGACGCATGATAGGTACATGGTTTGCGCTGAATGTACAACGAGCATGGAAATCTTTTCAGGCACACCCAATGGTACTTCTAGGTGATGTTGGTCAAGTGGAAGCCCATTTTTGTCCATTTGAAGACAGTATTAATCAAGGGAAGACATGTGCACTGTTTGCGCCAAATGTACCATGGGCTCTGAAATCGCTTTGGGCACACTAGATAGTACTCCTAGGTGGCATAGATCAAGTGAAAGATCATTTCAGTCTGTTTGGAGATAGTGTTAATCTCGACACAAGATAGGTGCACGGTTTGCGCCAAACGTACCAGGTTCAGAAATCATTTTGGCACAACCGACGGTACTCCTACGTGATGTGGGTCATGTGGAAACTTGTTTTGCAACATTTGGAGATAGTATTAATCTCGACGCAAGAAGATGCATGACTTGCGCCTAACGTACAATAGGCATAAAAATCATTTTGGATGCACCTGATTGTACTCCTATGTGATGTGGATGAAGTGGAAGCTAATTTCGTTCTGTTTAGAGATAGCATTAATCTGAACGCTAGATGGGTGCACGGTTTGCGCCAAATGTACCACGGGCACGAAAATCATTTTTGGCACACCCGATGGTACTCCTTGGTGATGTGTGTCATGTAAAAGTTCGTTTCGATCCATTTGGAGATAGTGTTAGTTTAGGCACATATTGGTGTACGGTTTATACCGAATGTACAACGGGCATGAAAATATTTTTAGGCACACCTGATAGTACTTCTTGGTGACATTGGTCAAGTGGAAGCTCGTTTCGGACCGTTCGGAGATAGTTTTAATCTCGACGCAAGATAGGGGCACCGTTTGTGCTGAATGTACCATAGGTTCTAAAATCACTTTGGGTGCACCAGATGGTACTCCTAGGAGCGTAGATCAAGTGGAACATCGTTTCTGTTGGTTTGGAGATAGTGTTAATCTTGACGTAAGATAGGTGCACGGTTTGCGCCAAATGTACAATAGGCTTGGAAATCATTTTAGATGCACCCGATGGAACTCCTAGGTGACGTGGGTCAAGTGGAAGCTCGTTTCTGTCCGTTTAGAGAGTGTTAACTCGGCGCAAGATAGGAGCACGGTTTGTGCCAAATGTACCGCCGCGTGGAAATCATTTTGGGCACACCCGATGGTACTCCTAGGTGATGTGGGTCAAGTGGAAGCTCGTTTCGATCCGTTTAGCGATAGTGTTAATCTCAGCGCTAGATGGGTGCACAGTTTGCGCCGAATGTACCACATGCATGGAAATCATTTTGGGCACACTCGATGGTACTCCTAGATGATGTGTGTCAAGTGGAAGCTTGTTTGGGTCCATTTGGAGATAGTGTTAGTCTAGGCATAAGATTGGTGTACGGTTTGTGCCAAATATACCACGGGCATGGAAATCTTTTTAGGCACACCCAATGGTACTTCTAGGTGACACTGGTCAAGTGGAAGCTCATTTTGGACCGTTTGGGGATAGTATTAATCTCGACGCAAGATAGGTGCATGGTTTACACCAAATGTACAACGGGCATGGAAATCTATTCAGACACATCCGATGGTAGTTCTTGGTGGCATTGGTCTACTGGAAGCTCGTTTTGGTCCATTTAGCTTTATGTTAATCTTAGTGCTAGATGGGTGCATGGTTTGCGCCGAATGTACCATGTGCATGGAAATCATTTTGGGCACAACCGATGGTACTCCGAGGTGATGTGTGTCAAGTGGAAGCTCGTTTGGGTCTATTTAGAGATAGTGTTAGTCTAGGTGCAAGATTGGTGTACAGTTTGCGCCAAATATACCAAGGGCATGGAAATCTTTTTAGGCACACCAATGGTACTTCTAGGCGACATTGGTCAAGTGGAAGCTCATTTTCGACCATTTGGGGATAGTATTAATCTCGATGCAATATAGGTGCACGGTTTGTGCTGAATGTACAATGGGCATGGAAATCTATTCAAGCACACCCGATGGTACTTCTTGGTGGCATTGGTCTAGTGGAAGCTCCTTTTGGACCGTTTGGAGACAGAATTAATCTCGACGCAAGATAGGTGCATGTTTCGTGCTAAATGTAAAACGGACATGGAAATCTATTCAGGCACATCTGATGGTACTTCTTGGTGACATTGGTCTAGGGAAGCTCGTTTCGGACCTTTTGGAGATAGTATTAATCTCAATGCAAGAAAGTTGCACAGTTTGTGTTGAATGTACAACGGGCATGGAAATCTTTTTAGGCACACCCGATGGTACTTCTAGGTGACGTTGGTCAAGTGGAAGCTCGTTTCGGTCCATTTGGAGACAATATTAATCAAGGCAAGATAGGTGCACTATTTGTGTCAAATGTACCATAGGCTCTGAAATCGCTTTGGGCACACCAAATGGTACTCCTACCTAGCGTAGATCAAGTGGAAGATCGTTTCAGTCTGTTTGAGGATAGTGTTAATCTCGACAAAAGATTGGTGCATGGTTTGCGCCGAACGTACCAGGTTCACAAATCATTTTGGCACAACTGATGGTACTCCTACGTGACATGGGTCACGTGGAAACTCGTTTTGCAACATTTGGAGATAGTGTTAATCTCGACACAAGATAGATGCATGAGTTGCGCCAAACGTACCATAGGCTCAACAATCATTTTGGATGCACCTAATTGTACTCCTATGTGACGTGGATGAAGCAGAAGCTGATTTCGTTTTGTTTAGAAATAGTTTTATTAGGCGCAAGAAAGGTGCACGATTTGCGCCTAATGTACCACAGGCATCGAAATCGCTTTGGGCACACCTGTTGGTACTCCTATGTAATGTATGTCAAGTGGAAGCTTGTTTCGGTCTGTTTGAATGTAGTGTCAGTCTCAGCGCAAGATAGGTGCACGGTTTGCGCCAAACGTACCATAGGCGTAGAAATCATTTTGGACGCACCCGATGGTACTCCTAGTGACGTGGGTCAAGCAGAAGCTCATTACGATCCATTTGGAGATAGTTTTAATTTGGTGCAAGATAGGTGCACGGTTTGCGACGAATGTACCACCGACATGGAAATCGCTTTGGGCACACCCGATGGTACTCCTAGGAAATGTATGTCAAGTGCAAGCTTGTTTCAGTCTATTTGGAGGTAGTATTAGTCTCTGTGCAAGATAGGTGCACAGTTTGCGCCGAACATACCATAGGCTTGGAAATCATTTTGGACGCACCCGATGATACTCCTAGGTGACGTGGGTCAAGTGGAAGCTGGTTTCAGTCTGTTTAGAGATAGTGTTAATCTCAGCGCAAGATAGGTGCACGGTTTGCGCTGATTGTACCACCGCATGGAAATCATTTTAGGCCCACCCGATGGCACTCCTAAGTGACGTGGGTTAAGTGCAAGCTCGTTTTGGTCCGTTTAGAGATAGTGTTAATCTCAGCGCTAGATGGGTCACTGTTCGTGCCGAATGTACCACCGACATGGAAATTATTTTGGGCACACCCAATGGTACTCCTAGGTGATGTGTGTCAAGTGGAAGCTTGTTTGGGTCCATTTCGAGATAGTGTTAGTGTAGGTGCAAGATCGGTGTACGGTTTGCGCCAAATGTACCATGGGCATGGAAATCTTTTTAGGCACACCCGATGGTACTTCTAGGTGGCATTGGTCAAGTGCAAGCTTGCTTCGGACCATTTGGGTTAGTATTAATCTCGACGCAAGATAGGTGCACGGTTTGTGCCGAATGTACAACGGGCATGGAAATCTTTTCAGGCACACTCGATGGTACTTCTAGGTGACGTTGGTCAAGTGAAAGCTCGTTTCGGTCCGTTTGGAGATAGTATTAATCTCGAGGCAGATAGGTGCACGGTTTGCACCAAATGAACCATAGGCTCTTAAATCGCTTTGGGCACACTGGATGGTACTCCCAGGTGGCATGGATCAAGTGGAAGATCATTTTTATGTGTTTGGAGATAGTATTAATCTCGAAGCAAGATAGGTGCATGGTTTGCGCTAATTGTACCATAGGCTTGGAAATTATTTTGGATGCACCCGATAGTACTCCTAGGTGACGTTGGTCAAGTGGAAGCTTGTTTCGGTCTGTGTTAGAGATAGTGTTAATCTCGGTGCAAGATAGGTGCACCGTTTGCGCCGAATGTACCACCGCATGGAAATTATTTTGGGCGCATACGATGGTACTCCTAGGTGATGTGGGTCATGTGGAAGCTCGTTTCAGTTCATTTAGAGATAGTTTTGATATCAGCCTAGATGGGTGCACGGTTTGCGCCGAATGTACCACCACATGGAAATCATTTTGGGTACACCCGATGGTGCTCCTAGGTGACGTGGGTCAAATGGAAGCTGTTTCGGTCCGTTTAGAGATAGTGCTAGTCTCAGCACTAGATGGGTGCACGGTTTGCACCGAATGTATCACGGGCATGGAAATCATTTTGGGCACACCCGATGGCACTCCTAAGTGACGTGGGTTAAGTGCAAGCTCATTTTGGTCCATTTAGATATAGTGTTAATCTCAGCTCTAGATGGGTGCACTCTTTGCGCTGAATGTACCACCGGCATGGAAATTATTTTGGGCACACCCAATGGTACTCCTAGGTGATGTGTGTCAAGTGGAAGCTTGTTTGGGTCCATTTCGAGATAGTGTTAGTGTAGGTGCAAGATCGGTGTACGGTTTGCGCCAAATGTACCACGGGCATAGAAATCTTTTCAGGCACACCCGATGGTACTTCTAGGTGGCATTGGTCAAGTGCAAGCTTGCTTCGGACCATTTGGGTTAGTATTAATCTCGACGCAAGATAGGTGCATGGTTTTGTGCCGAATGTACAACAGGCATGGAAATCTTTTCAGGCACACTCGATGGTACTTCTAGGTGATGTTGGTCAAGTGGAAGCTTGTTTCGGTCCGTTTGGATATAGTATTAATCTCGAGGCAGATAGGTGCACGGTTTGCGCCAAATGTACCATAGGCTCTTAAATCGCTTTGGGCACACTAGATGGTACTCCCAGGTGGCATGGATCAAGTGGAAGATCATTTTTATGTGTTTGAGATAGTATTAATCTCGATGCAAGATAGGTGCATGGTTTGCGCTGATTGTACCAGGCTTGGAAATTATTTTGGATGCACCTGATAGTACTCCTAGGTGACATGGGTCAAGTGGAAGCTTGTTTCGGTCAGTTTAGAGATAGTGTTAATCTCGGCACAAGATAGGTGCCCCATTTGCGCCGAATGTACCACCGCATGGAAATTATTTTGGACGCATACGATGGTACTCCTAGGTGACGTGGGTCATGTGGAAGCTCGTTTCGGTTCGTTTAGAGATAGTTTTGATCTTAGCACTAGATGGGTGCACGGTTTGCGCCGAATGTACCACCACATAGAAATCATTTTGGGTATACCCGATGGTGCTCCTAGGTGACGTGGGTCAAGTGGAAGCTATTTCGGTCCGTTTAGAGATAGTGCTAGTCTCAGCACTAGATGGGTGCACGGGTTGCACCGAATGTATAACGGGCATGGAAATCATTTTGGGCACACCCTATGGCACTCCTAGGTGACGTGTGTCAAGAGAAAGCTCCTTTCTTTCTATTTCTAGATAGTTTTAGTCTAGGCGCAAGATCGGTGCACGGTTTGCGCCAAATATACCACGGGCACAGAAATTTTTTTAGGCACACCCAATGGTACTTCTAGGTGACATTGGTCAAGTGGAAGCTCGTTTTGGACCATTTGGAGATAGTATTAATCTCGACGCAAGATGGGTGCATGGTTTGTGCTGAATGTACAATGGGCATGCAAATCTTTTCAGGCACACCCGATGGTACTTCTAGGTGACATAGGTCAAGTGAAGCTCGGTTTGGACCTTTCGGGGATAGTATTAAGCTCGAGGCAAGATAGGTGCACTATTTGTGCTAAATGTACCATAGGCTCTAAAATCGCTTTGGGCACACTAGATGGTACTCCTAGCTGGCGTAGATCAAGTGGAAAATTGCTTCAGTCTGTTTGGAGATAGTGTTAATCTTGATGCAAGATAGGTGCACCGTTTGCGTCGAACGTACCATAGGTTCAGAAATTATTTGGCGCAACCGATGGTACTCCTACATGACGTGGGTCAAGTGGAAACTCATTTTGGAACATTTGGATATAGTGTTAATCTCAACGCAAGATAGGCTCAGAAATCATTTTGGATGCACCTGATTGAGATAGGCTCGGAAATCATTTTGGATGCACCTGATTGTACTCCTATGTGACGTGAATCAAGCGGAAGCTGATTTTGATCTATTTGGAGATAGTTTTAATTTGGGCGCAAGAAAGGTGCACGGTTTGTGCCTAATGTACCACGGGCATCGAAATCGCTTTGGGCACACCCGATGGTACTCCTATGTAATGTATGTCATGTGGAAGCTCGTTTTGGACCATTTGGAGAAAGTATTATCTCGACGCAAGATAGGTGCACGGTTTGCGCCGAATATACAACGGGCAGGGAAATCATTTTGGGCACACCCGATGGGACTCCTAGGTGACATGTGTAGAGTGGAAGGTCGTTTCGGTCCATTTGGAGATAGTGTTAGTCTTGGCGCAAGATCAGGGTACGATTTGCGCCGAATGTACCAAAGGCATGGAAATCTTTTCAGGCACACCCGATGGTACTCCTAGGTGACGTGGGTCAAGCAGAAGCTCATTTCGATTTGTATGAAGATAGTTTTAATCTGGTGCAAGATAGCTGCATAGTTTACAACAAATGTACCACTGGCATGGAAATCACTTTGGGCACACCCGATGCTACTCCTAGGCAATGTATGTCAAGTGGAAGCTTGTTTCATTCCGTTTCGAGATAGTGTTAGTGTCGACGCAAGATAGGTGCACGCTTGCGCTGAACGTACCATAGGCTTGGAAAACATTTTAACGCACCTGATGGTACTCCTAGGTGATGTGGGTCAAGTGGAAGCTCGTTTCGGTTCGTTTAGAGATAGCGTTAATCTCGACACAAGATAGGTGCACGGTTTGCGCCGAATGTACCACCATATGAAAATCATTGTGGGCACACCCATTGGTACTCCTAGGAAACGTGGGTCAAGTGGAAGCTCGTTTCGGTCCATTTACAGATAGTGTTAATCTCAGCGCTAGATAGGTGCACAGTTTGCGCCGAATGTACCACGGGCATGGAAATCATTTTTGGCACACCCGATGGTACTTCTTGACGACATTGGTCAAGTGGAAGCTCATTTTGGCCCATTTAGAGATAGTGTTAATCTCGGTGCAAGATAGGTGCACGGCTTGTGCCGAACGTCCCATTGGCTTAGAAATCATTTTGGACGCACCCGATGGTGCTCCTAGGTGACGTCGCTCAAGTGAAAGCTCGTTAAGGTCCATTTAGAGATAGCGTTAATCTCGACACAACATAGGTGTACGGTTGGCGCCGAATGTACCATCGCATGGAAATCATTTTGGGCACACCCGATGGTACTCATAGGTGACGTGGGTCAAGTGGAAGCTCGTTTCAGTTCATTTAGAGATAGTTTTAATCTCAGCGCAAGTTAGGTGCACAGTTTGCGCTGAAGATACCACTGTATGAAAATCATTTTTGGCACACCAGATGGTACTCCTAGATGACGTGGGTCAAGTGGAAGCTCTTTCGGTTCGTTTATTGATAGTGTTAATCTCAGCGCTAGATGGGTGCACGGTTCGTGCCGAATGTACCACGGGTATGGAAATCATTTTGGACACACTCGATGGTACTCCTAGGTGACGTGTGTCAAGTGGAAGCTTGTGTTGGTCCATTTGGAGATAATGTTATTCTAGGCGCAAGATCGGTGTACGGTTTGCGCTGAATGTACCACGGGCATAGAAATCTTTTTAGGCACACCCGATGGTACTTCTAGGTGACATTGGTCAAGTGGAAGCTCGTTTTGGACCGTTTGGAGATAGAATTAATCTCGACGCAAGATTGGTGCATGGTTTGCACCGAATGTACAACGGGCATGGAAATCTTTTCAGGCACACCCGATGATACTTCTAGGTGACATTGGTCAAGGGGAAGCTCATTTTGGACCTTTTGGAGATAGTATTAATCTCGACGTAAGATAGGTGCACGGTTTGTGCCGAATGTTCAATGGGCATGGAAATCTTTTCTGGCACACCTGATGGTACTTCTAGGTGATGTTGGTTAAGTGAAGCTCGTTTGGTCTGTTTGGAGATAGTATTAATCTCGAGGCAAGATAGGTGCACAGTTTGCGCCAAATGTACCATAGGCTCTGGAATCACTTTGGGCACACCAGATGGTACTCCTAGCTTGCATAGATCAAGTGGAAGATCATTTTAGTCTATTTGCAGATAGTGTTAATCTTGACGCAATATAGGTGCACGGTTTGCGCCGAACATACCAAAGGTTCAGAAATCATTTGGAGCAACCGATGGTACTCCTACATGACGTGGGTCAAGTGGAAACTCGTTTTGGAACATTTGGAGATAGTGTTAATCTCGACGCAAGATAGGTGCAGATTTGCACCAAACATACCATAGGCTCAAAAATTATTTTGGATGCACCTGATTGTAGTCCTATGTGACGTAGATCAAGTGGAAGTTGATTTCAATCTATTTGGATATAGTTTTTATTTGGACGCGAGAAAGGTGCACGGTTTGTACCTAATGTACCACGGGCATGGAAATCGTTTTGGGTGCACCTGATGGTACTCCTATGTAATGTATGTCAAGTGGAAGCTCGTTTCGAACCATTGAAGATTGTATTAATCTTGACGTAAGATAGTATCGGTGTTTGACCACTGATAGCCTGCCATGGGGGTACCCAATACAGTTGTTTGGGCTTCAGCGTATGCTTAGAGCTCGACGGTGAACGCAGAGATAGTCAATTTATACTAGTTCAGGCCCTCGATCGTAATCGAGTAATAGCCTTTACGTCTAGTCGGCGTTAGCCTTTGCGTTAGATTGATTGTGTTATCTCATCTCTTGTTACAGGGGTGCCCATGCCCTCTCTTTACATCGATAGAGAAGGCTGTGGTGTGGTTGCAATCCTAGTCGAATCCAAAGGTGTCCTAAACTAACTACAGAAGTTACTTTCCATAGGAATTCGGCTAGTCTGGCCTATTCTACTCGGATTCGTTGTAGCAGACGCTGCACCTCTCCTTGCTCTGGTCCGTGGGCCGGGCCAGGGCCCATGACTCGTAGTCATACCGCTGTGGAACCCTGTGGGTCCCACATCGACAAGCCCCCGAGGATTTCATGGTTGAACTCGAAGACCTCCTTGTTTCGCCGGCTTTGCTTGATGAATCAAGCTTGTTCCAGGTTCTTTCGATGTGAAGCCTTGAAGTGGTCCTGTCTTGAAGAAGTCTTTCAAGTGACGTGCGCTTTTTCTATGAAAAAAGTGCACTCACTGAGTGTAGCCCCCAAGCCTCTTGCTATTTGGAACAAAAAGTTGGAGGGTCTTAAATTTTGATTGTTGAAAAAACTAAAAATCTCTTTTGAGGCTATGTACCCTGCAGCCCCCGAGCATCTTTTTGGGTTCTTTTTTATCATCAAGAACTCGGATAGAGGGTCTCTTATCATCTTCTTAGGTAGCCAACTTTATGTTCGAGGTTGGTGGTGGTTGGCAGTTGAATTGAATTCTCTATAGTCACGAGGTGTACAGTGTTGGTATATTCTTTCGAATATGCTTGTTCTTGAGTACTGTTCCTTCATGCGTGTGTCCTCTTCTTATTGCTTTTTGTCTTTTCACTGAGACCTTTGTCAGGCTTGTACTGTTGGTGCTCCCGGTCTATGTGCACCGCTCTTTGGCCTATAAATACCCTCCCGGTGTGCTGCTTTGATTCATCAAGTGTCTTGTTGTATAGTCTAAAGTCCCCGTAGTCACTAATATGATAGTTTGTGAAGTAGAGCAACCCCCGGGCGTGAGTTGTAATTTTTGTAAATCTTGTGGCAGATGGAAGAAGTCTTGCGATCAAGATTAGAGGTAGACTAATCTCGCAGCGGCATTATACCAGGTAGTACGTGCTGGCAGGTGGAAGAAGTCTTGTGATGTGGGATGCATTCCATCATGCAACGGCTCAGGGTAGATCCTTCCGCTCTACCTCATGACTGTCTAGTGCAGATCGGTACCTGATCTAGCATCTCATCGGACTTGGGTAGACTGACGCCTACGAGCCTCACCTAGTCCGTGTTGTCCCGCTGTGCTGCTGATATCCGTCTTGGATGCACTGCGTCCTTCCTTTGAAGAAAATAGTGTGTCTGAGTTAAGTGTCTTCTGCCGTGTTGTAACTAGGAGCACGTAGTCATTTCTAGAGCTGTGTTCTTCCTAGGCTCCTTGTTGCTACCTTGCTCATCGTAGTACCGAGTTCGTTAGGTCTTATAAGATCTGTAATCTTGTATCTTTTGAAGTCATTTGTACTAGAAGGAATCTTGTCTTCTGAGTTCTTGATCTTCCTCCTGCTGTATTGATTTGGATGTTTCTAAAACTTTTGAGTTCTTTCTGAGATAACCGAGTTCTTTGTCTTCCTGGTGTGGGAACTCTTATTTGCTCCATGGTTAATGAGTTCTTCTTTTTTTTGTAATATGACAACTTTGCCATGGTACTAGATGGATAAGTCTAAAATCTGCCCGTTGTACTGTACCGTTGTGAAAAGGTGTGCCGACTGTCATTTCAGCCACGTCAGTTATGGCGGGAAATGGACCGTTGCGTTCCCATGCCATGTTAAGCGGGCCTAGCGGGCCACGTTTCACCACTGATCTGTTTAAGGGCCTTTCTTCTTCTTCTTCTTCTTCTTCTTCTTCCTCTTCTTCTTCTTCTTCTTCTTCTTCTTTCTTACCCTGCTTTTTCCTTCTAGCTTTTATTCTTTGCGAAACCCTAGCATCCAGAGCTCCATCGCTGCCATTGTCGCTGCTCGGACACCACCACTACTCATGCTTCTGTCATTCCTTATTGCCGGTGTATGGGCAAGAAGAAGCTGACGAGCAGCAAGTCCAAGGAAATCTTGGTGGACGAGGAGGTATCATTGAGCGTGATCGAGAATCAAGATTTCATTGCCATGAGGGCCGCAGAGAAGATCTGGCCATCCCCGTCCATGACGGAAGACTAGCTGCGGGAGTTGGTTAGTGATGACCTGATCTAGGAGCAAGGCTTTGCGGATTGGAAGACTCCAGGTCAGCATCGGGTTCTCGCTCTTAATCCTAGCAAAATTGTTTTGTTCATCTCCTTCATTCGTGCTGGTCTTTGCCTCCTAGTGTCTTCTTTTCTCCATCGTTTTCTCCAATATTTTGGGATTTGTTTAAATCACTTGACTCCGAATGGTGTCCTTCACTTGTCGGTGTTTGTTCATCTCTGTGAAACCTTCCTTGGAATCCCCCTTCCATCTCCTTGTTTCGTTATTTCTTTCGTCTGAAACCACACCCCTAGAGTGATAATATTTCTCCTCTCGGTGGTTGTGGGATTCAATTCCGCCAGGGCAAAAAGAATCTCTTTTTTGACTATGACCTGGTTGATTCTTTGAAGGAGTGGCGTTCTAAGTGGTTTTATGCTAGAAACATGCTCCTCGCTCTTGTTGTTCACTCTGATTCTAGTCCCTCGGTCAATGATCGTTAGGAGAAGAACCCTCTATCGAGCGAAGAGCTTAAGAAGATCTAGCCATTGCTTGAGAGAATTCGGGTTCTGAAGCAGCAAGGCCAGACTAGCTTTGGAATCGTTGCCAATTATCTGCATCGACGAGTTCAACCTTTGAAAGCGAGGGAGAACTATGACTTTGAGTACTCTAGAGCCGAGGACCCTTCTCATATGGTCCTGGCTCTGGAGTTAACCAAAGAAGAGGTGCTAGAGCGCCTTAAGAAAATTCTGAAGGGAGTGAGTGTTGTCCCGCACACAGTTTCTAAGCACCATGCCGATAACCCGCCTCCTGCTGTGAGTTTTTTTACTTTGCGAGTATTTTTCTTCATATTTTCTTTATTGTTGGTACTTTCTATCTTCATTTCCCTTACTTCTCTAGTTGTTGTTGGTTATCTACAGGACTTGGGTCGGAATTTTGTCGGCCCGATCCCTTCTAAGAGCAACCTAGCTAGGGCGGGGGTGGGTGAGAACCCTACTGGATTGTCTTCAATTAGTAAGTCTCTAGTCATCCAAATTCTTCCTGGTGCTTCTTGTAATGAACTCATCCAATATGTTGAATATGTGCCACACCCAGTTCCTCGAGCTCCTTGTTCCACAAACAACAGGGCACGGGTGGATGATGCTTCCGCTAGTGCATCTGCTACCAAGAAGCCATGTCCTTCGAGTACTCGTCCAGGTACTCAAGTCATAGGTATCATGCTCAAAGGTGAGTGTGTCAATGTTTCTTATTTTTCTTTGATTTTCCTGTTTGTATCTTTTCTGGGGTCCTCCTTTTTCTTCAGATGGCAGTGCGGTGGAGATTCTTGAGGATGAGGACAAGGATGATGATGCGGCCCTTGATACCCGTCGGTGAGTTGTTATAACGTTCCCCTCATGTTATGTTGTATTGGTCCGAGTTCTTCTTCTGATTTTCTCATCTTTGTTCCTTGTAGTAAACGGGGGTCGAGCTTGAGTTTCACTGGGGCTGAGGCGCCAATCTTGCCAACCTTGAAGCAGGGTGGCGACGATTTTTTTCTACTGCCATGCCCCCACCTAAGCCATCTATTCGGCTTGGGGTATCAGCCAAAAGAGAAGAACAACTGGGTGAGTGAATTCTGGCTAGCTCGTTCTGTCCTTGTTCTTTGTCTTTATTGTATATTTCCTTATTGGAGAGTTCTTTGTCATCTTTTAGGCCGTCGTCATCGCCTTCCCCCAATCCCTAGCTGACTTCTTCTCAGTCCGCTGGTGCTCCTCCACGCACCGAGTCCCAAGATTCAGAGCATACGGTCAGCGAGGCGACTGTGGGGGAGGTGATGACTCAGGTTGATGAAGCCATTGTGGAGTCACCCAATCTCACGGTGACCGTGACCGTGGCAGAGAAATATGCTTTGGAGGTGGCTCGGCCATCTACCGCGCAAGACACGGCTCTGGTCGTGGTTTCAACACCTCGCCGACTTCTTCTCCTATCGACCACGCATCGAGCAGCCAGCGCCTGGAAGTTGATGTGGTGTTGGAGTTTGACGCCACCAATCGTCTGTCCAAGCTGTCCGTGGCTTGGGAGAACCTCTCAGTTGGAGTGGCTTCTTTTGGAGAGCAGCTTTAGGTAGACATCTTCTTCTTTCTTGTTTTTGGCATTCCGGCTTCTTTTACTCTCTTTTCTCATTTCCTTCCTTTTTCTATAGGAGAATTCTTTCTCTCGGGATCACTCTAGCTTTTTTGGCTTAGGTGAGACTGAGAAGAAGTTGTCCTTTGAATTGAGCTAGCTGAAGGCATAGTTGGCTAGTAAGGAGATGGAGCTAGATTCTGAGCGCCAAGGGCGTAAGAACTCTGAGAGGGCTCTCCGTGTGCAGGTCATTGAGGTGGAGTAGAGGAGGGATGAAGCCATGGCTGCCTTGCGTGAGTCCTCTCGGAAATCTAAAGGTCTCAAGAAGGAGTGTGAAGGTATCCCGAGTTCTTATGCTTTGTTTCCTTTTATGTCTTATTTCTCTATTCTTCATTTGTCTGATTTTCTTTAATTGCCTTGATTAGCCCTCCATAGAGATAAGCAAAAGCTCTTGGATAATGTTGAAGAGATGAAGATAGCAGTTCACTCCAATCGTAATAGGTCCGAAGAGGTAAAAGCTCGTGCTGAGGAAGAACTCACCCGTGCCTAGCTGATTAGACTTGGTGTTGATCGGGATCTTGTGCAGGGAATGAAAACCATTGAAGATTTATCAAAGAAGCTGGCGGTATCTGACCAACGATTTGCCACTTTGTGGAAATCTTTCAAGACCGTTGTGAACCTTCTTCAGACTTCTAAAGATGATGGAAGGACCTAGGGTGACTTCATTCCGCAGATTCCTGTGTGCCTCCAGAACTTCATCAAGAATGGGGTCCAGACGTGTGTCAAGAACATTTTAACTCATATCCGTGTTCTTGCTCCGTCGGTCCCTCTAGAAAAACTTAGGGGGGAAGCCGATGATGACGATTATTTGGAGTCCATCGAGAAGGCTGAGCCTGAAGTTGAAGATTTGGCTAACTTCATCACCGAGAACCTTGATATTTAGCTGCCTTCTTCTTCTGATGAAGCTGATAGTTAGACTTTGTAGTGCCCGGGCGCCTCCCTCTTGTAAAGATATACTTTATATGGTGCCGTGTAAAGAAATTCTGGCTCTTTGGATACATCTTTACTATTTTTCTTAAATTATTCGAGTGAATCTGTTCGAGTTGTTTTCCCAGATCTTGGAATTTTCTTTAAATACGTGCTAGACATAAGCCTTAATCGTTGTGGCATATCCAGGTGCTTTAGAGTTATGTCCCTCCAACTGGATGTACTCTTGTTTTTTGTGAGTCTTGTCAAGCGTAGGCATTGGATCAGTTGGGTTCTCATCCAAGCCTAAAAAGACTTGGGATAGGGCGAGCTCAAGACTTTTCAGCTCTTTTGCTCTCATCTGGGTTAAACAACTCTGGGACAGGACGAGTGAAAGGTCCTAATATGGCTAGAGGGAGGTGAATAGCCTATTAAAAATTCTACAAACTCACTAGAGCAAAAGATTAGTATAACAAATGGCAAAATGCGAATTTGCTCTAGCTTTACAAGGGTTGCAAGCCACCTATCCAATAATTCTAGTAACTATGATCACTATAACAAACAAAGGCTAAGTCACTACAAGCTCTCACAAGCTAGCTACACTAAAGAGCTCAACTAGGTGACAAGCTACACTAGCAAAGATAAAAACAAGCTCTCAAAACTAATTACACTAAAGAGCTTGTTACAACTAGTTTGCGGAATGTAAAAAAGAGGTATGTGATCTTTATACCGCCGAGTCGAGGAATGAACCAATCACAACAATATGAAGACCAATCACTGGGAGAAATCCAACAAATCAATCACAAAGGTGCCATACAATTTTTCTCCCGAGGTTCACGTGCTTGCCGGCACGCTACATCCCTGTTGTGTCGACCACCACTTCATGGTTCGGCGGCTAATTGGCAATCCAAAGCCAAGCTCCCCAAGAGCACCGCAAGAACCTACCACAAGTGAAGTAACTCAATGACACGAGCAATTTACTAGAGTTGCCTTTGGTGTTTCGCCGGGGAAGGCACAACACCCCTCACAAATCACCGGGAGATGGCCAAGAACAAGCACCACTCTTGCCACAACTCCTCCGCTGCCTCCAAGCCGTCTAGGTGGCGGCAACCACCAAGAGTAACAAGAATCCCGCAGCCAATGCTCACCCAAGTGCCAACTAGATGCAAATTCACAAGCAAATGCACTTGAGATCACTCACAGTCACTTTGATTTGTCAATCAAGCAAGGGAGATGAGTGGGAGGGAGTAAGCTCAGCTCAAGAGGATGTTAGAATGTCAAAATGTCCAAGAGAGACCTCTAGGAACCAGCCAACAAGTATTTATAGGAGCCCCCAAAAGAAAAGAGCTGTTGGCTCACAAAACAGCCACTCTCGGGGTGACCGGAGACCTCCTCGATGAACGCCACGTGTCTCACATTGAATCTCATTCGTTCGATTATAACGGTCACTTAAATGTACATGTTTACGCACTAGAGTGATTGGACGCGTCGATCAAAACTGATTGGACACGCCCTAGCGTCCGGTCGCCAGAGGCTCACATGTTGAGAGGCGTGACAGGACACACCGCTCAAACTGACCGGATGCTACAGTGCCAGCGTCTGGTTGATTCCAGTAAGCTACTACTCACGACCTAACGTGTCCGATCTATCGTGACCGGACGTGCCACCGTGACCGATCGACCCTTCGTGTTTGCTGTCCCTCTGGCGCCTGACCAGATGCACCGGTCCCACAAGTGACCGGACGCACCGGTGGTAAACCCTAGTCCACATGCCAGACAGCTGCTGTCACTGACCGGATGTGTCCGGTTATGCCGATATCTCGTCCGGTTCAGCGTTCGGTCACCCCTATGACCCCCGTTCGCCTCCGTTTCTATCCACAATGACTTAGAGAAAATCTCCGCCTCCAACATAGTGAAAAATAGTCATTTCACTTCCACAAAAAGCGCTGAATCCCGCCTCGCAAACTAGGGACTTTCAACGAGCGATATCTGGCTCTCATCCAGGTCATGAAAACAACCCATGATAGGTCGAGTGTTAGATTGCCACCCTTCTTACTCTCATCCAAGCCTGAAAAGACTTGGGATAGGGCGAGCTCAAGCATCTTTTCAGCTCTTTTGCTCTCATCTGGGTTGAACAACTCCGGGATAGGACGAGCGCTATCTGGTCTCATCCAGGCCATGAAAACAACCCAGGATAGGTCGAGTGTTGGCTTGTCAGCCTTCTTACTCTCATCCAAGCATGAAAAGACTTGGGATAGGGCGAGCTCAAGCATCTTGTCAGCTCTTTTGCTCTCATCCGGGTTGATTAACTCCAGGATTGTCCAAGTGTTTGTCTTCTATCTAGTAACAAGAAGAACTCGGTTGAGCTGCTCATTGGTAATTAGCCTCTTCAGGGTTGGCATTCTACTGGGTTCCTTGTTACTATTCGTATGGTTGCTCTTGCTGCCTCTGTTGGGTTTTGTTTTGTACTATTATTCCCTATGCCCTATAGCCCTTTGTTTGATCAAATGAAGAGTACTTTTGCTGTTTTAGCCTTGTGCTAATATGTTTGTGCAGGTTCTCATCCACTTGAATATCGGACAAAGGAATCTAAAATCTATCGTTGTGCTGCTCCACATGAAAAGGTGTGCCTTTGTCACATCGGTCGTGTTGCGTAGTTGTAGGGTCGAGATGGCGGATTAGAGGGGGGTGAATAGTCCTTTTTAAAACTTAAACGTGTTTGGCTAACCAAAATAAATACAGAATTAAACTTATCGGTCTAGCCAAGACTACACCCCTCTAACTAAGTTTACAAGCACCTCACAAAGATCCTAATTAAGCAACTAAGGTGCTTTCCTTAGCAAGAGCTCTCCTATTTAATTCTAGAGCAAGGTCACACAAACCTATACACTAGTACTTTGCAAGCAAGAGGGAGCTCCTACACAATTCTAGTAAGCAAAGCGCACAAAGCCTAAGCTCACTAGCAAGGCTCAACAACAAGGCAACTAATCCCAAATTAGAGAGCGCAAAACACTTAGCTACACAAACTAAGCAATGTGACTAACAAGGTTACACAAACCAAATTAGTCACGCAAAGGGGAAGCTTCTAGCTACACAAGCAAGAAGACGACTAGCAAGCTACACAAGCAAACTAGTTACGAGAGCAACTACACAAGCACAAGTATATATGAAAGTAAATACAAGCTTGTGTTGCATTAAGGCAAACCACCGAGAAGAGTAGACAAAGTTGACACGGTGATTTTCTCCCGAGGTTCACTTGGTTGCCACCAAGCTACGTCCCCGTTGTGTCGACCAACACTTAGATGGTTCCTCGGTGTGTCCCTCAAGTCACTTGCCCCTCAAGGCACGCCCCGCAAGACACCACTCTCAAGTGAGGTAACTCAATGACACGCTCAACTAGAGTTGCTCTTCGCGATCCCCGCGGGGTGAGCACAATCCCCCTCACAAAGCTTCTCCTGAGCCTCGCACAATCTTCTTGCGAGCTTCGACGGAGCCACAAGCCACCAAGCCGTCTAGGAGGTGGCAACCTCCAAGAGTAACAAGCACTACCGGCTTGCAACACGATCACCTAGTGCCACTCGATGCAACCTCACGATGCAATCGCACTAGAATCGCTCTCTCACTCGATCCGATGAACACTATCAAGCATGAGTGAGTTAGAGGGCTCCCAAGCACTACCACACAAGCCACCAAGGCTAAAGTGTGCTCAGCTACTGGCCACGGCCGGCTAAGGCATCTATTTATAACCCCACGGTCAAATAGAGCCGTTACCCCTTCACTGGATTCTTTTCGGGATGACCGGACGCGCCGGTCGTAACTGACCGGACGCGCTCAACCGCGTCCGATCCTCCAACGGTCACTGACCCCAATGGTCAAACCAACGACTGGACGTGCCCTAGGCAACGACCGGACGCGCCCGTCAAATGACCGGACGCGCCGCTTTGAACGACCGGACGTGCCGATCGCACTGACCCGCACGCCTGCGAAGCAAAGACCGGACGCGCCCCTGGCAACGACCGTACGCGCCGATCGCACAGCATCGCGCGCACAACGACATGACCGGACGTGCTCCTTGCAACGACCGGACGCGACAGTGCCCGCGTCCGGTTAGAGTCTAGTAAGCACCTTCAACGATCGGACGGACGCGCCTCGCGTCCGATCATCCTCGTGAACCGCAGTTCCCTCTGGGCGACTGACCGGACGTGCCGGTCCCGCGAGTGACCGGACGCGCCGGTAACAAACCCTAACACCCGCCTCTACGCTGTACTGACCGGACGTGTCCGGTTAGAGTCCAGTAAGCACCTTCAACGATCGGACGCGTCCGATCATGTGTGACCGGACGCGCCTCGCGTCCGATCATCCTCGTGAACCGTAGTTCCCTCTGGGCGACTGACCGGACGTGCCGGTCCCGCGAGTGACCGGACACGCCGGTAACAAACCCTAACACCCGCCTCTGCACTGTACTGATCGGACGCGTCCGGTCATACCATGACCGCGTCCGGTGCAGCGTCCGGTCACCTCTGTGACCTCCATTCGCCTCCGTTTCTTTTCCGACTTCCGACGTAGTGGAAAATAGGCTTTTCAACTCCTCGAAAACACCTGAATCCTACGCTCGCAAGCACGGCGGGAGGGAGAGAGAGTCCTAAACCCTCTCTATCGCTCAAACTTCATCACCTTCGCAAATGTGCCAACACCAACAAGTGATCACCACCTTGTGTACGTGTGTTAGCATTTTCACAAACATTTTCTTCGAAGGAATTAGGCACTCAACTTGCCTCGCCACTCGATCCTAACACGTATGCACAGTTAGATCGCTCAAGTGGCACTAGATGACCGATATGCAAACAAGTTTGCCCCTCTTGATAGTACGGCCATCTATCCTCAACCCGGTCATAAACTTCTCTACACACCTATGACCGGTGCAATGGAAATGCCCTAGGTTATACCTTAGCCTTGCACATTCCACTTCATCTCCTTCGACATTGATGCAACACATGCACCAACCAATCACCAAATGATATGATTCACTTCATATCATCACGTGACCGTATTGGTTCATCGATCTTGACCTCACTTGCTCTTCACCGTTGCATTGGTCCGTCGGCGCCAAGTCTTGCTCAAGCTTCACCATCGCATGGTCCTTCGCTTCGAAGCCTCAACTTGCCCTTCACCTTCACAACTGGTCCATCGAGCCAAGCCTCATCTTGATCTTCTCCACCTTGGTCACATGACTCCATGTCATGTCTCATATGCAATGAGCTCCTTCATGACACCATCACATGTGGACTAATCTCCTGTGTATCTCACATAATCACATATTAGTCCACCTAAGTTGTCACTCAATTACCAAAACCAAACAAGGACCTTTCAATCTCCCCCTTTTTGGTAATTGATGACAACTCTACAAAGATATGGAAAATATGCTTTTTCAAGCTAGCACTTCACACAAGTGTAAATTGCTAACTTGTTTTTGGATTTAATGTTACTTATCCAACTTTTAAGCTCTATGTCAAGATTTGGATAAGCACCATAAAATCTGACTTGGTAGTGATAACTCCCCCTACATATGTGCTCAAATGGTTTGGTTTCAAGCTTTGCACATATGCATAAATATGAAATTTGTGGGAGGGTTAGCACTACTAAGTGATGCTAAGGTGTATAGAATAAACCTTTGTAGCTCGATACCAATTAGTAGCTTGATACCATTTGAAAATCACAAGTTTGCCATCATCCTTAGCATCATGAGTAGCTAGACATCAAAAACACTAGAAACCCCGTGAGATCACATTATAAGCATGGTTCTAGTTTTTGCATGATAATCACAAGTCTAGCTAACATCCTATGCATGCTAGTTATCAAATCATCATTCAAGTTCTATAACTAGCATACACCACACAAGCAAGCATATTGAATTTAAGAACTTATGCAATGCAAGCAGCACATGAATTATGCACATATCAAATGTAATCAATCAAAGTTCATGAGCTTGCTCCCCCTACTTGTGTGTTTTCTTTGTCCAAGAATGTTTGATCCCCTTACATTCTTCAATGTTACTCCCTCTTTGTTCATGTCCATATCCAATCCTTCCAATCTCTCTCCCAAAGCTCAAAAAAGCTTTCATATCTTTGTCCAACTTCTCCCCCTTTGTCATCAATTTCCACAAAAGGTGTTCTTCTCAATTGATACAAAAGCTTGCATTGGGGTAGATGTTTGAGACTTGAATATTGCATTTTTGATGGACATTACCACATATGTTGGAATGACAAACTTTATGGTTGCTCTTGAGATTCCACATAGGATCTTTGACCTTGATACCAATCGGTGGGGCTTCTCCCCCTATGTCATAGCATGTGTCATTCACTTGAGATATCACTTGAAGATGAGGGTAGCATTACTTGATTTGATCACTTAAAGTTGAGGATCACTTGTGAAACTATTGTCTTGCATGAATGATACCATGTGAAGATATCATGAGTAGGAATGTGATATCATTTGAAAGAATTTTCTAGTATGGAACCCCTTTGAAGGATTTGACAATAATATTCACTTCTTGAACATTTGCTATCTTTATGAGTACCACTTGTAAGATATCACTTGTAGATCATGATCTAGACACCACTAGTGAATACCACTTGGAAGATCAATTTGAGTCTAGATACCACTTGAAACAAACTAGATATCCATTTTCATTGTTGTCTTGTGCTTGTACTCTTATCATTGTCATGAGCTTCTTGGTATGACTTGAACTAAGTTGATTTGTCTAAGATTCCAAGTCCGGTTTGATCCAATGACAAGTTTCTTCACACCTCATGCTAAGGGTTATCTTGCCAATGTTGTACTTGTCACTTGTTAGCAATCCAAACTAGATCAAGTACTTGGATTCACTAGCTCATGAACAAACTCATATCCATACCACTAGATCAATTAATCAATCAAGCAATAATGGTAGGCTATGAATTTAAAATTTTTTTATTTGTTATGCATGATCCTAATAAGCATGTACTATATGCACTAACCGCATACTAGTAAGGAATGAGATGATCATGCACATTTCAATGATACCTTTGCTATGTTGAAGTAGAGGATAGTCATATAGATTCCAATTTATTACTCCAATAGCAATGTGAAGTCCAATTTATAAGCTTGGTGAAGACCAATCATCATAGATAAATCCATTCTTCACCCATATGAAATAAAAACCACTTATGATCAAGTGCACTATCTCTTGAGTTGTGGTTGGTTTGCTTCATTATATCATCTTTGCTTGTATGAGAGAACTACTTAGAATTTCACTTGAAATACATGACTAGCTCTCTTTTGGGTGTTGCTTGCTTTTCTTGATCAACCCTTTTGATTGCTTAAACTAAGCATCACAAGTTCCTCAGATCACCACTTCCATGTTAGCCTTCCAAGTCCCAAACTTGGTTTCACCTACACACGGCGGCAAACCCCTCACTAGGGAGAAGTGACCTTTCTCCAAAGAACCACTCTTGATACTCACTTGAAATGATATAGTTTGATTGATCCAAATGATGAACTCAATCTTGATGAATAATCCTTGAATCTACATTTGAGTCCAACTCTTTCTACTTGTTTAAGTCCTTTTCTTTCTACCAGATGATCTCTAATCATCACTAGAACTTAAACTTCATCTTCATCTTAAGTTTGATCTTGATCTTCAAATTGAGTACCAAATAAGTACACCAAGTACATTCCACAATCAAATGTTCTTGTACTCATTGCTTTTCATGCTTCTAGATCAATCCAAAACCAAACTTAGGTACCTCAACCACTTATAAACAAGTTTCCAACTTGAGGACCTTTTAATTAAAGTGACTCTAGATTAATCCAATGATTGTCACTTTTCTGGCAGATTCTGTACCCTTCAAAGAATAATTCATATCTCACAATGTACGGATCTAAATGCCATGAAATTTGGTGGAGATGTGCTTAACTAAGTCATCTAGCAACTGTAAAAATTTGAACTTCTTTTGACTTCTAGATTGCTACTAGATTTCAAATCTTCCACAACTGCTACATGCTGAAAACTGCTGCACTATAGCTGACAAGATGCACTCCAAAACTGAAGCATCTCTTATCCACTTATCATGAAATTTCTACAGCATCTTCTTTCATAAGTGTAGAGCATGTATACCAAATTTCAAGCCAATCCAAATAGATTTGTTCAGTCAAACATAGCTAAGATCACTGCTAGCTCAGATTTTTAATTTTGGACAGATTTCAATACATTGAGCAATACTTCATCAAATATGAATCAAACTTGATACTAACTTGTTTGAATACTTTCACAAGACATATATCCATCCAATCCACTTACTAAATGTCATCTCATGAAATTATCCAACACAAACCAATCCAAACTTGATCATTAAGCTTTTTAATCCATTCAATCATCTCATAGCAAGCAACATTGCACATTTATCCAATTCAATCAACTCATATGCACCCAAATGAAATAATCAACAAGAGATATACCTTGGTTAGCTCATGATTATTCATAGCAAGCTTTCAACTTGAACATTTGCAAGCTATCAAATGATTCCAATAAATCATCCACAACTTGATCATGACACTTGTATGTTGTAGTACTTTGGACTTCACTCATTTTGACTTGGCATTGGGATAGAATTGCAATAAGCTTCAATACTTGAGTCAACATATAATGATAAATATGAAATCAATTTGAGTCAAGCCTCCAATGCCATGGTACCTACACACATTCATCCACTTTTTGATGGTACCCAAACAAGTTTGGGTCCTCTCAAGTTAGGTGCAACATACTTAGGCATTGCCTTAGTATGAATAGCGGGATGTTTTGCAATAGCAACAATAGAGGTACCATTTACATCCTTTCTAAGCACTTAGTATCATCAATTGAAATATGCTTAGAAGTGTTACCTAGGGGACATGAATGTGTCATGTGTCCCCTTTCCCGGCATGAGTAGCAACTTCTCTTAGATTGAGCCTTTTCTTCCTTGCTCATATGTTGCTTCTCATTGCCTTGCCTCTCACGAGTTGCTTGAATCTTCTTTTCAAGCTTGGTAGGACACCCCAAGGCAAAGTGTCCCATATCTCCACATTTGAAGCACTTGATGTGAGCATGTACTTTCTTCTCATCTTGATTCTTGCTCATCATCTTGGCATCTTAAATTTGCATTGGATGCCTTGCTCTACCACCTCTTCTTGTTTTCTTCTTCTTCTTCTTCTTCATCAAGTCACCATCATCTCCATGGTTGATCTTGATTTGTTCTTGGGGTGTTTTCTCTTGCTCAACTAGTGGCTTTGGTTGAGGCTTTACTTGTTGCTTCACCAATTGCTTGGTTGGGCACATTGAGGTGAGATGACCCCAAGTGCGGCACTTGAAGCACTTGACATGCTTTAGCCTCTCTTCTTCTTCATCTTCTTGAGCTTCTCAATGTTTGGGCAACCATTAGCAAGATGTCTTCATGGCATCGATAGCACATGAAATGCGAGAGCTTCTTTTGGAGTAGCCTCTTCATCCTCTTTTCTTGCTTTCTTTCGCCCCTTGTCATTTTCTTCTTGAAGCCAAGGCCACTTTTGTCACCAACGTTTCTTTGAGTCTTCATCATGTGCTCAAAGGTGACTTTTGAGTTGTAGCACCTCTCTAACTTGTTGCTCAAATTCTTCACTTCACTTTTAAGCTCATTGTTCTCCTTCAAAAGGTTAGTCTCACAAGACATAGAAGTAAAACAAGCATTTAATTGTGAAGAACATGGCATATCTAATAAATCATCACAAGAGGTGGATACATGCTTCTTGCCTACATCATAAGGGTTAGTAATATGTGATTGATCATTTGACCCAAATGATGAGCTCTCACTAGACTTGGTTTCTTCATTAGAAGGCTTCTTAGTGAGTAAAGCATGTTCTTGTGCCAAATTATCATGAGCAACACTAAGTTCCTCATGAGCCAATTTTAGCTCCTCATGTGAACAAGTAGTAACATAAAGTAGATGCTTTTGTTGTTCACATGTGGTTTTTAGAAATGAGTTTTCATTTTTCAATTTACTTGTTTTTGCCATCTCATTTCTTAGGGCCTTTGAGAGTTTATATAGAAGCTCAAAATTTGGACCATCACAATCAACAACAAAACCATCAATAGATACCTTAGTGTCACCATGTGACATGGAACAATGTGGTGATGTTGAAGAGCTTGTTGAAGCATCACTCTCATAGCCATCATCTTCACCATCAAGTGTGCATGGAGTAGAATCATTGCTTGCATCACTTGTGGCATTATCATTTTTCTTGTCAAGTGATCTTGTGATATGATCATCATTGTCATCACTTGACCGTGAGGTGGAGCAATCCTCCACAACTACCTTGTTGTGGTCATGCTCAATATCCTCATGCGCCTCTTCCTTGGGCTCATCATCATTGAAGATCACCCCATATTTCTCATTTAGAAACACCCAAATTTCATGGGCAGACTCGAAGTCTATGATCTCATAAAGTATGCTACTATCCATAGATCGATAAAAAGCATTAGTAGCTTGGCTATCGAGATGTAGGCATTTACTTTGCGCTTGAGTTGCATTCTTTTTATCAATTGCAAAGGAAAAACCCACATCTACGATCCACCACAATTGAGGAGAAATAAACTTAAAATTGCATGTCATCCAATTTCTCCATCGTACAAAGTGTGTGCCATCAAAAATGTGTGGACACTCAACATCTAGCCCATAAGCCGCCATCCTCTCGGGTCGGTGAAGACCACAAATGAGAGACCCGGCTCTGATACCACTTGTAGGGTCGAGATGGCGGACTAGAGGGGGTGAATAGTCCTTTTTAAAACTTAAACATGTTGGCTAACCAAAATAAATGCAGAATTAAACTTATCGGTCTAGCCAAGACTACACCCCTCTAACTAAGTTTACAAGCACCTCACAAAGATCCTAATTAAGCAACTAAGGTGCTTTCCTTAGCAAGAGCTCTCCTATTTAATTCTAGAGCAAGGTCACACAAACCTATGCACTAGTACTTTGCAAGCAAGAGGGAGCTCCTACACAATTCTAGTAAGCAAAGCGCACAAAGCCTAAGCTCACTAGCAAGGCTCAACAACAAGGCAACTAATGCCAAATTAGAGAGCGCAAAACACTTAGCTACACAAACTAAGCAATGTGACTAACAAGGTTACACAAACCAAATTAGGCACGCAAAGGGGAAGCTTCTAGCTACACAAGCAAGAAGACGACTAGCAAGCTACACAAGCAAACTAGTTACAAGAGCAACTACACAAGCACAAGTATATATGAAAGTAAATACAAGCTTGTGTTGCATTAAGGCAAACCACCGAGAAGAGTAGACAAAGTTGACACGATGATTTTCTCTCGAGGTTCACTTGGTTGCCACCAAGCTATGTCTCCGTTGTGTCGACCAACACTTAGATGGTTCCTCGGTGTGTCCCCCAAGTCACTTGCCCCTCAAGGCATGCCCCGCAAGGCACCGCAAGACACCACTCTTAAGTGAGGCAACTCAATGACACGCTTAACTAGAGTTGCTCTTCGCGATCCTCGCGGGGTGAGCACAATTCCCCTCACAAAGCCTCTCCTGAGCCTCGCACAATCTTCTTGCGAGCTTCGACAGAGCCACAAGCCACCAAGCCGTCTAGGAGGTGGCAACCTCCAAGAGTAACAAGCACTACCGGCTTGCAACACGATCACCTAGTGCCACTCGATGCAACCTCACGATGCAATCGCACTAGAATCGCTCTCTCACTCGATCTGATGAACACTATCAAGCATGAGTGAGTTAGAGGGCTCCCAAGCACTACCACACAAGCCACCAAGGCTAAAGTGTGCTCAGCTGCCGGCCACGGCCGGCCAAGGCATCTATTTATAACCCCACGGTCAAATAGAGCCATTACCCCTTCACTGGGTTCTTTTCGGGATGACCGGACGCGCCGGTCGTAACTGACCGGACGCGCTCAACAGCGTCCGATCCTCCAACGGTCACTGACCCCAATGGTCAAACCAACGACCGGACGCGCCCCAGGCAACGACCGGACGCGCCTGTCAAATGACTGGACGCGCCGCTTCGAATGAGCGGACGCGCCGATCGCACTGACCCGCACGCCCGCGAAGCAAAGACCGGACGCGCCCCTGACAACGACCGGACGCGCCGATCGCACAACATCGCGCGCACAACGACATGACCGGACGCGCTCCTTGCAACGACCGGACGCGACAGTGCCCGCGTCCGGTTAGAGTCCAGTAAGCACCTTCAACGATCGGACACGTCCGATCATGTGTGACCGGACGCGCTTCGCGTCCGATCATCCTCTTGAACCGCAGTTCCCTCTGGGCAACTGACCGGACGCGCCGGCCCCGCGAGTGACCGGACGCGCCGGTAACAAACCCTAACACCCGCCTCTACGCTGTACTGACCGGACGCGTCCGGTCATACCATGACCGCATCCGGTGCAGCGTCCGGTCACCTCTGTGACCTCCGTTCGCCTCCGTTTCTTTTCCGACTTCCGGCGTAGTGGAAAATAGGCTTTTCAACTCCTCGAAAACACCTAAATCCCGCGCTCGCAAGCTCGGCGGGAGGGAGAGAGAGTCCCAAACCCTCTCTATCGCTCAAACTTCATCACCTTCGCAAATGTGCCAACACCAACAAGTGATCACCACCTTGTGTACATGTGTTAGCATTTTCACAAACATTTTCTTCGAAGGAATTAGGCACTCAACTTGCCTCGCCACTCGATCCTAACGCGTATGCACAGTTAGATCGCTCAAGTGGCACTAGATGACCGATATGCAAACAAGTTTGCCCCTCTTGATAGTACGGCCATCTATCCTAAATCCGGTCATAAACTTCTCTACACACCTATGACCGGTGCAATGGAAATGCCCTAGGTTATACCTTAGCCTTGCGCATTCCACTTCATCTCCTTCGACATTGATGCAACACATGCACCAACCAATCACCAAATGATATGATTCACTTCATATCATCACGTGACCGTATTGGTTCATCGATCTTGACCTCACTTGCTCTTCACCGTTGCATTGGTCGGTCGGCGCCAAGTCTTGCTCAAGCTTCACCATCGCATGGTCCTTCGCTTCGAAGCCTCAACTTGCCCTTCACCTTCACAACCGGTCCATCGAGCCAAGCCTCATCTTGATCTTCTCCACCTTGGTCACATGACTCCATGTCATGTCTCATATGCAATGAGCTCCTTCATGACACCATCACATGTGGACTAATCTCCTGTGTATCTCACATAACCACATATTAGTCCACCTAAGTTGTCACTCAATTACCAAAACCAAACAAGGACCTTTCAGTAGTTAATGGTGGAAACTGAAGTGCCATGTTGGTTTCAGTGAAGGAATTAACTCTGCACTTAATCTGAGGAGAAAAAAATAACTCTATATTTATCTTGAGGAGGCTATTGGACTTCTCTAGGAGATGTCTTGGTCTTATTTAACCGGCCCCTTTGCGATGGTTTGGCCACTTTCATCTATTCAATCTTCCCATAGCCAAAATGATGAAGAAGAAGTTTATCCACAGACAGCTTGTTCGCTCTCCTAAGGCGGCAATTGTGGTGGTGTTGTTGAGCGGGAGGTCTTCCTCATCCTCGTCTTCATTGTCGACATCTCCGGTGGTGGAGAAGGCTCCTCTCGTGAGGACATCAATGCCGGTTCCAACTTTGCGGAAGGAGGATGGTATAGCGGCTGCTATAGCGGCCAACCTTGTCCCCGTCTCTCTTGTTGGTGCTACTTCGGCAGGGGCGGATTTGATCATCCTTAGTAGCGACAGTGAGGATGAAGTTGATTGGGAGGCACTCGCCGCCAAAGATGAAGTTGACTAGGGAGTCCTTGAAGCTAAAGATGACGATGACGTCGAGTCCGTGGGTAGCGGGTCCCCGACGAGGACTTGACGACGGCTTAGATGCATTGTTGTTAGCCCTCGTTTTGATGTTGGCCTAAAGGAGATCGAAGGGTGGACTGTCCAGTCGTAGATCCATCTTGTTAGTTTGTCAATGCATCTAGTAGTTCTGTATGTCATGCTTATCTAAACTTCTGTGAACATCTCAAATCTTTTGTTTTTCCTTAAATCTGAGTAGTTTCTAGTGGTGGAGTCTGATCTTGAAGATCTATCATCACGGACTGCTTCTGCTCTTTAAAGTGTATTTTTCTTCTTCTGATGATGGATCTAAGAATTAGGTCTTCTTCTTGCTGTTGACAGTTTCCTTTATGTGACTTCTCTCTGTCTTGTTTGTCGATTATGAACCTTGGTCAGCATCGGTGCTTTTGTTCATATTAGGAGTAGTCTTTGGCAGGCTGAGGCTTCTTCCATCCTTTTTGTCCAACGTAGCTTGGCTTTTACTCAGCCAAGAATAGACTTAGTCTCAATCCAAGTCTGAAGAGTTCTAAATGTAACGAGCTCAAGTATTTTTTAAACTCTTTTGCTCTTTATTTGTGAATTGCGAGCTCAAGCGTGTTTTTAGTTCTTTTGCTCTCATCGGGTTGTGAAAACAACTCAGGATAGGGCGAGCACCCTCTGGCTCTCATCTAGGTCGTGAAAATAACCCAGGGTAGGTTTGAGTGTCAGCTTATTAGCCTTACTCTCATCTAAGCCTCAAAAGATTTAGGATAGCGAGATCAAGCATCTTTTCAGCTCTTTTGCTCTCATCCGGTTATGAAAACAACTCGGGATAGGGTGAGCATCATTTGGCTCTCATCCAGGCTGTGAAAACAACCTAGGATAGTTTTGAGTGTCAGCTAATTAGCCTTACTCTCATCTAAGCCTGAAAAGACTTAGGATAGCGAGCTCAAGCATCTTTTTATTTCTTTTGCTCTCATTCGGTTGTGAAAACAACTCGGGATAGGGCGAGCATCCTATGGCTCTCATCTAGGGCGATAGTTTGATGTGTCAGCTAATTAGCCTTACTCTCATCTAAGCCCAAAAAGACTTAAGATAGCGAGCTCAAGCATCTTTTCATCTCTTTTGCTCTCATCCGGTTGTGAACTCGGGATAGGGCGAGCATCCTCTAGCTCTCATCTAGGCCATGAAAACAACCCAGGATTGGTTTGAGTGTCAGCTTGATGAGGACATCCTCCACTATTACCCGCTGGCAAAGACGCAACAAAAAAGGGCCAAGTGGCCTAGTTGTAGTCGGGCGGCGACCGTGTGAGCCTCTGAATAATCCCACCTTGCTAAGCTTGGGAGGAGGAAGCCACCTTAAAAGAGAGAGCTACCCTTCCCCTATTAGACTAGTCTTTTAGGGACATTGGGCCTTTCCCCGAGTGGGTGTGCATAAGAACTGTTGGGGTCCGAGCAACCTTAATTTATTGGGCCTCGGCCAACCCCACCTGGGCTGGATGTATCACAGCTAATTAGCCTTACTCTCATCTAAGCCTAAAAAGACTTAGGATAGCGAGCTCAAGCATCTTTTCAGCTCTTTTGCTCTCATCCGGTTGTGAAAACAACTCGGGATAGGTCATAATAAGACACGTTGACATGGAACATCATCTTTATTTTATTGATCGTGAATCCTGATTACATGTTGCTCTCTTGCTACATAAATTTTGTCTTGAGTTCTTCAAGCATAGAATCTTCTTAGCTGGCTGATATGCCATGTATTTCTTACTTTTATTCCATCTTCAGTCATCAACTCATATGTGTCTGGTCCAGTGACTTTTGCGACAATAAAAGGACCTTCCCATGGGCTTAGTTTATGGCATCCGTCAGTTTTTTGTATTCTTCGTAGTACTACGTCTCCGACTTGAACTGAGCATTGCTGAGTACTTTTGTTGTAGTGGCACCTTAAACCTTGGAGGTATCGAGCTAACTGAAGGGTAGAGTTTACTCTGACTTCTTCTGTACTGTCGAGTTCCAATCTTCGGGTGTGTTCTGCTTCTCCCTCCTCGTATTGTTTGATTTTTGGGGATGTCTAGATCAAGTCTGCTGGTAGCACGGGTTCTGATCCATATACTAGGAAAAATGTGAGTATCCAGTTGCTCTGCTTACTTGAGTGCGTAGCCCCCAGACTACTTTGGGTAATTCTTCAATCCACTTGGAGCCACAAATCTTCTAGTTCTTCATACAACCTTGGTTTCAACCCAGCTAGTATGAGTTCGTTGGCTCTTTCCACTTGTCCATTGGCTTCAGGGTGTGCAACTGACGCATAATCTATATTGATGCCGCAGTCCTGTGCCCAATTTCTGAACTCAATGGCTATAAAAGGGGAACCCAAATCTGTGATGACGCGGTTGGGTATTCTAAAATGGTGCATGATGTCTTGGATGAACTCGACTGCTTTTGCTGCGCTGTACTTTACGAGCGGCTTGTATTCAATCCACTTAGTGAATTTGTCAATTGCAACGAAGATGTAATCAAATCTGCCTTTGGCCTTTTTGAGTGGTCCTAGTTGATCTAGCCTCCAGCATGCGAATGGCTAGGCAGGAGGGATGCAAATTCGGTCGTGTGCTGGTACGTGAGATTGCCTTGCAAACATTGGGCACCCTTTGCACTGTCTGACTAGTTCTTCTGCATCTTTCAAAGCTGTTGGCCGATAGAATCTAGTATGGAAAGTTTTACCCACCAGTGTCCTTGAGGCTGCATGGTTGCCACAGCAACCTGAGTGGATTTCATCTAGGATTTCTTTTCCTTTTTCTCTTAAGACACATTTAAGAAGTATTCCTGATGACGCGGCTCTTCTGTATAGGCTATCACCTACAAGGATGTAGTTCTTGCTTCTTTTCATTATCCTGGTAGCTCTCTTCCTTATTAGATGGTAACTTATTTTCTCTCATGTAGTCGATGAAGTATTGAGTCCATGATTTGGTGACTACCATGATCTAGGTTGTTGGTGCTGGTGGCACAGAGGTTATCTCACCGGGTTGTTTTATGGAGGGTGACGGCAACTCCTCTACAAACACACCTGGTGGGACCTTTGCCCTGTCCGATCCTAGCTTGGTGAGAACATCTGCCGCTACGTTTGAATCTCGTAGAACATGTAAGATTTCTAGTCCTTAGAAAATTTTCCCTAGTTTTTGTACTTCAGCACAGTAGGCATGTTGTCCTTGGTACAGTCCCAATCTTTGTTGACTTGATTGATGACCATAGCTGAATCGCCATAGACATGTAGCCGTTTGATTCCAAGAGAAGTCACAATCCGTAGTCCAGGGATGAGTGCTTCATACTCTGCTTCGTTGTTTGTGGCTTGCCACAGTATCTGGAGTACACATTTAAGTTGTTTTCCTTCTGGGGAAATGAAAAGAACACTTGCGCCAACCCCACCTAACTTGAGTGATCCGTCGAGTTACATCTTTTAATGGTCAAGGAAGGCATCTGGCGCGAGTTGTTGGATTTCTACCCATTCGGCCATGAAGTATGTGAGTACTTGTGATTTTATTGCTTTTCACGGAGAGAAATCGATATTTAGAGCTCCAAGTTCTACTGCCCACTTTGATATGCGTCATGTTGCATCTCTATTGCGTAGGATGTCTTCAAGAGGGAAATCTGTTATCATTATAATCTTGTGGCCTTCGAAGTAGTGTCGTAGCTTGCGGGAAGTAATCAGGAGGGCGTAGAGTAGTTTTTGTACATGCGGATATTGTATTTTTGAGTCTGTTAGAACTTCGTTGACATAGTATACTAGTCGTTGTACTTTGTATACATGCCCTTCTTCTTCTCTTTCTACCACGATTGCTGCACTGACCACCGTAGACGTTGCCGCTATGTATAACATCATGTCTTCGTGCTTCTTAGGCGGTGTGAGTACAAGTGATGAGGTGAGGTACCACCTTAAGGCTTTCAAAAGCCTCCTTGGCTTACTCTGTCCACTCAAACTTGCCTGTTTTTTTAATAGCTTGAAGAAAGGGAGTCCTTTTTCACCGAGTCGTAAGATGAAGCGATTAAGGGTTGCCATGCTTCCTATCAGTTTTTGCACATCTTTTACATAGCGCAGGGGTCCTATTTCTGTTATGGCTCGAATCTGCTTAGTACTTGCTTCTGTCCCTCGATTACTAACTAGGAATCCAAGTAGTTGTCCTGATGGTACCCCGAAAACACACTTGTTTGGGTTCAATTTCCACTTCCATTTATTTAGGTTTTCAAAAGTTTGCTTCAAGTCTTCAATTAGTATGTCTAGGTTCTTTCTTTACTACTACGTCGTCGACATAAGCTTCTGCGTTGTCACCAATCTGTTCACCGATGCATGCTTGAATAGCTCTTTGATAGGTGGCGCCGGTGTTCTTGAGTCCAAAGGACATGGTTTTATAACAATAGGCACTGAACGGAGTGATGAAAGATGTCTTGCTCTGGTCTTCTTCCTTTAATACAATCTAATGATATCCTGAATCACAATCGAGAAAAGATAGCAGGGCAGCTCCTGCCATTGAATTGACAATTTGATCAATTCGTGGTAACCTGAACGGGTCCTTTGGGTAATGTTTGTTGAGATCCGTGTAGTCAACGCACATGCGCCATTCTGTCGTGTTCTTTTTCTGTACTAGAATGGGATTTGCTAGCCAATCTGGATGAAGAATTTCTCTTATAAATCCGGCTGCCATTAATTTTGTAATCTCCTTTTTGATTGTTGTCTTCTTGTCTGGTGAAAATCTTCTTAACCGTTGTTTGACTGGTTTGGAGTTTCTATTGACATCAATTCTGTGCTCAGCCAACCCTCTTAGGAGACCTGGCATGTCGGTCGGCTTCCAAGCAAAGATATCTTTGTTATCCCAAAGAAAATTGGTGAGCGCGAGTTTCTATTTAGTCGGGAGGTGAGCACTAATGGTCGCCGTCTTCTCGGGATCACTAGTACCTAGGTCAATTTTCTTCACATCGACTTCTTTTGGTGGTGTGAGGATGCAAGGCTTCTTAGCTAGGATCTCTTGTTCTTTTGGGTTCATCTGTGCAGCAACTGTGGCAATTTCTTCTCTGTCGTCGACTACCTGTGCTTTGGCTATGATTTGGATTGCTTGAATGTCACAATTGAAAGCGTGCTTCAAGTCACCCCGGAGGGAGAGTATTCCATGAGGCCCTGGCATCTTGAGTAGGAGGTATGGGTAGTGAGGTATAGCCATGAACTTGGCGAGTGCTGGTCTTCCAAGGATGGCATAATATGATGTCTCAAAGTCTGTAACTTCAAACTGAATGAATTTAGTTCGGTAATTGGTCGGTGTTCCAAATGTAACTGGTAGAGTGATTTGTTCGAGCGGCATAGCGGCCTTATCGAGTACTATTCCATAGAATGATACTCCTGTTGGGGTAATCAACCCGGCAAAGTCTAACCCCATCTTCCTTAGCGTTTCTGAAAATATGATGTTGAGTCAGCTCCTCCATCGATCAGAACCTTAGTGACTGTCATCCCTGCTATAGTTGGATCTAAGACTAGTGGATATAGGCTAGCATTACCAACGCTGGTCCATTGATCTTCTCTTGAAAACTAGATTGGGTACTTTGACCAATTCAGGTACCTCGGGACGGCTGGTTCGGCTGCCATGATGCTACGGAGAGCCAGCATGTCTTTGTGCTTGCTTCTAGAACCTGAAACTCTAGAGAAGATTACTACAATTGTTCCCTTCGACTGTTGGAAACCTTTGTCTTCTGGGTTATTTTCGTCTTTCTTCTTGTTTTCCTCTTCTTTATCCTTGTTTTTTTCCTTTTCTTGCATACCGATCAATGAAGATTCAGCAATCTCTAGTTGTGTGGTTTCCTTGCGGGTGTCATATACAATGCATATTCTCAATGTCTTGAAATCTCTTGAATTTTGAAATTTTTTTGTCTTGTCAGCCATCGCGACGGTGTTGTCTAGTCCACGCTTCCTGTTCGGATGTTCGATGTTCGAAAAATTCCTCCTATCCGAGTTGTCTCTATTGTTTTCTCAATTGTTTCTATCTAGGAATATTTCCCTCGTCTTTTCTTCTGCCATAATTGTCTTTTCTACTATGCGTCTGAATTCTTCATTATTCCTTGGGTTCTCTTTACAAAAACCTTGAAATTGCCATTTAGCCATGATCCAGTGAGAAAAGGCTTCGATCACTTCTCGTTTGGTGATGTCATGTACTTGGGCACGTAATTCTCCAAAACATCAATAATAATCCCTAAGGCTCTCACCTCCCTTCTGCTTGAGTCCTTTTAGCTCTGCATGTGTAATGGGATGTGTAATGATGCCTATGAAATTTTCACAAAAAGCTCTTTGCAAGTCCTCCCAGCCTCTAATTGACCCTAGGTTCAATTTGTCGAACCATTGGAGGGACATGGTTTCTAGGGTCATGGGAAAGAACAATGCCTTGATATCGTCGTCTCCGTCAGCTAGTTTAATTGATTGTGAGTAGATTCTGAGCCACTACCTTGGTTCGGCCTTCCCATCATATTTGGAGTGGTTTGATGGCTTGAACTTGTGAGGCAGTCGTACTGAAGCAAGTCGCCTTGAAAAATAGGGAAACCTATTGTGTGTTCTGGCTTCTCTGTGTTCCGACTCAGCCCCCTTCTTGCCAGCTATCGTTTAGCCTAGGAAGAAACCATGGGGATGAGTGGTAAGATGCTCTGCTCCTCTCTTCTCTCGGATGCTCGACTTGATTACTTTGGGCGTGCTCTCTTCTTTTCTCTCGATTCTGGCTCCCGTTTGGTCCCAGCCTTTCGAAGGCAGACCTTCTTTGGATTTGTGCTTCTTGTCCATGTGATGTTGTCCTAGCAGGAAGCTTGGAACGAGTTCTTCCATCATGTGCCTTCAGGGCCATTGTCTGGAGAACTTCTCGGAGTTGTACTTGTTCCTCGTTGGGATGCGAAATCGCTTCGAGTTCTTCCAGCGCCTCTCGTATCTTGTCATAAGGAGTCTGTGTGCTCTGGCCACGCACCTCTCTTTGGCTTCTCTCTCTGATTTCGTCTTGTTGTATTCGGCCAGATCTGCTTCGTACGTGTCCCACGCTTCTTTTCGTTGCCTGGCATGGCATCTGCGACCTTCTTTTAGTTTGTTCCTTCTTTCTCTAGCTCATTTCTGGTCCTCGGACTCACCATCGTACTCAGGAGCGTTGGGTGATATGTTTGATTCTAATTCATCTGAAGACCTAACATCGGGTGCAATTGGTGGCATCAGTGGTGGCCATCGAATTATGAGGACTTCTCGGGCTGGCACCACCCCTGCCCTGCTGGAGTTGCTAATGACTTCAGTTAGAGCGTCGGCATCGCGGAATGCACTGCCTTCTTGGTAAGGTAGAGTGATAGCTTCATCAACTAGTCGAGTATTGCTGTTTCAGGAAAAGTACCCGACCAGTGGACTAGGAAATCTTGAGATGTTATGGTTAATATAAGGCCTTCCTGTGCTCTGGTAAGACGTAGCCTCTGTACTGGACCGGCTGCTTTTCAGAGTAAGTCTTGATAAGTCCTCGCCACGTTGTTGAGTCCGATTGGGAGGCGACCCAACTTCCTAGAAGAACCCTAAAATAGATTTGAATTGATCTCTTGAAGAGTTGATGCCGCGTTCCAGAGTCCAATTGGAAAAGAACTCGACTTGTCTCTAAAGGAACCCGGATCAGACTCCAAAGAGGAATCTGACTCGGACACTAAGTCAAGTCTGGTTGTCATCGGAGCCTGAGTCAATTCGAACACCGTAAGGCCTGAGAACCTTTTGGTGAGATCTTCGGCTGACTCCGTTGGAAGAGTGAATTCTTCGTGGGCATCCTAAGCTTTGATGAGGCATCCTTGGAGGTTGCCCTCATCGTTCGCCTTGCAAACCCATGATCCAAAGATGAAGATTGATCCCATTGGGAAGATCATATCATCAAAATCCGTAGAGTTATTGATCTCGATTGCGCTGAAAAGCCCATACTTGGCATGCCAGCTGTCGGTGTTTGACCACCGATAGCCTACCATGGGGGTTCCTAGGACAGTTGTTTGGGCTTTGTCGTATGCTTAGAGCTTAATGGTGAACATAGAGACAGTCGATTTATACTAGTTCGGGCCCTCGATCATAATCGAGTAATAGCCTTTATGTCTAGTCGGCATTAGCCTTTGCGTTGGATTGATTGTGTTATCCCGTCTCTTGTTACAGGGTGCCCACGCCCTCTCTTTATATCGATAAAGAAGGCTGTGGTGCGGTTGCAATCCTAGTCGGATCCAAAGAAGGTGTCCTGAACTAACTACAGAAGATACTTTCCATAGGAATCCGGCTAGTCTGGCCTATTCTACTCGGATTCGGTGTTGCGGACGCTGCACCTCTCCTTGCTCTGGTCCATGGGCTAGGCCAGGGCCCACGACTCGTAGTCATACCGCTGCTGAACCCTATGGGTCCTGCATCGATAGATAGGTGCACGGTTTGCACCGAATGTACAACAGGCATGGAAATCTTTTCTGGCACACCCGATGGTACCTCTAGGTGACGTTGGTCAAGTGCAAGCTCGTTTCGGTCTATTTGGAGATAGTATTAATCACGAGGCAAGATAGGTGCATAGTTTTCACCAAATGTACCATAGGCTCTAAAATCGCTTTGGCACAACAGATGGTATTCCCAGGTGGGGTAGATCAAGTGGAAGATCGGTTCTGTGTGTTTGGAGATAGTGTTAATCTCGACACAAGATAGGTGCATGGTTTGCGCCAAACGTACCATAGGCTTGGAAATCATTTTGGACACACCCAATGGTACTCCTAGGTGACATGGGTCAAGCAGAAGCTCATTTCGATCTGTTTGCGATGAATGTTCCACTGGCATGGAAATCGCTTTGGGCACACCCGATGGTACTCCCAGGTAATGTATGTCAAGTGAAAGCTTGTTTCAGTCCATTTTGAGATAGTGTTAGTCTAGGCGCAAGATTGGCATACAGTTTGCGCCGAATGTTCTAGGGGCATGGAAATCTTTTTAGGCACACCCGATGGCACTTCTAGGTAACTTTAGTCAAGTGGAAGCTCATTTTGGACCATTTGGAGTAGTATTAATCTCGACGCAACATAGGTTCACGGTTTGCACTGAATATACAACAGGCATGGAAATCTTTTCAGGCACACCCGATGGTACTTGTAGGTGCCGTTCGTCAAGTGGAAGCTTGTTTCGGTCCGTTTGGAGATAGTATTAATCTCGTGGGAAGATAGGTACAGGGTTTGCGCCAAATGTACCATAGGCTTTGAAATCGCTTTGGGCACACCAGATGGTACTCCTAGGCGGCGTAGATCAAATGGAAGATCATTTCTATGTGTTTGGAGATATGTTAATCACAATGCAAGATAGGTCCATGGTTTATGCCGAATGTACCATAAGCTTGGAAATCATTTTGTATCCACCCGATGGTACTCCTATGTGACGTGGGTCAAGTGGAAGCTCATTTTGGCCCATTTAGAGATAGTGTTACTCTCGGCGCAAGATAGGTGCATGGTTTGCGTCGAATCTACCACCGCACGAAAATCATTTTGGACACACCCGATGATACTCGTAGGTGCCATGGGTCAAGTGGAAGCTCATTTCGGTTCATTTAGAGACAGTTTTAATCTCAGCGCATGTTAGGTGCACAGTTTGCGCCGAATGTACCACCGCATGGAAATCATTTTGGGCACATCCGATGGTACTCCTAGGTGACGTGGGTCAAGTGGAAGCTCTTTTGGTCCATTTAGAGATAGTGTTAATCTCAGCGCTGGATGAGTGCACGGTTTGTACCGAATGTACCATGGGCATGGAAATCATTTTGGGCACACCCGATGGTACTCCTAGGTGACATGTGTCAAGTGCAAGCTCGTTTCGGTCCATTTGGAGATAGTGTTAGTCTAGGTGCAATATCGGTGTACGGTTTGCGCCGAATGTACCACGGGCATGGAAATCTTTTCAGGCACACCCGATGGTACTTCTAGGTGACATTGGTCAACTAGAAGCTCGTTTTGGACCATTTGGAGATAGAATTAAGCTCTACGCAAGATACGTGCATGGTTTGCGCCGAATGTACAACAGACGTGGAAATCTTTTTAGGCACACCCAATGGTACTTCTAGGTGAAACATTGGTCAAGCGAAAGCTCGTTTTGGACCTTTTGAAGATAGTATTAATCTCGACGCAAGATAGTTACACGGTTTGCACTAAATGTATAACGGCATGGAAATCTTTTCAGGCACACCCGATGGTACTTCTAGGTGATGTTGGTCAAGTGGAAGCTCGTTTCGGTCCGTTTGGAGATAGTATTAATCTCGAGGCAAGATAGGTGCACTGTTTGTGCCAAATGTACCATAGGCTCTGAAATCGCTATGGGCACACCAGATGGTACTCCTAGCTAGCATAGATCAAGTGGAAGATCGTTTCAGTGTATTTGGACATAGTGTTAATCTTGACGCCAGATAGGTGCACGGTTTGCGCCGAACGTACCAAAGGTCCAGAAATCATTTGGCGCAACGGATGGTACTCCTACGTGACGTGGGTCAAGTGGAAACTTGTTTTGCAACCATAGGCTCACAAATAATTTTGGATGCACCTGATTATACTCCTATGTGACGTGGATTAAGCAGAAGCTGATTTTGATCTATTTAGAGATAGTTTTAATTTGGGCACAAGAAAGGTGCACAATTTGCGCCAAATGTACCATAGGCATGGAAATCGCTTTGGGCACACCCGATGGTACTCCTATGTAATGTATGCCAAGTGGAAGCTTGTTTTAGACAATTTGGAGATAGTATTAATCTTGACGCAAGATAGGTGCACAGTTTGCACCAAATGTACTATAGGCTCTAAAATCGCTTTGGGCACATCAGATGGTACTCCTAGGTGGCGTAGATCAAGTGGAAGATCGTTTCTATGTGTTTGGAGATTGTATTAATCTCGACGCAAGATAGGTGCACGGTTTGCGCCGAACGTACCATAGGCTTGGAAATTATTTCGGACACACCCAATAGTACTCATGGGTGACGTGGGTCAACCGGAAGCTCATTTCGATCCGTTTGGAGATAGTTTTAATCCGATGCAAGATAGGCACACGGTTTGCGTCGAATGTACCACAGACATGGAAATCGCTTTGGGCACACCCGATGGTACTCCTAGGTAATGTATGTCAAGTGAAGCTTGTTTCGGTCAGTTTGGAGATAGTGTTAGTCTCGGCGCAAGATAGGTGTACCGCTTGTGCCGAACGTCCCATAGGCTTGGAAATCATTTTGGCGCACCCAATGGTACTCCTAGGAGATGTGGCTCAAGACGAAGCTCGTTTCGGTCCGTTTAGAGATAGCGTTAATCTTGACACAAGATAGGTGCACGGTTTGCACCTAATGTACCACCGCATGGAAATCATTTTGGACACACCAGTTGGTACTCCTAGGTGACGTGGGTCAAGTGGAAGCTCGTTTCGGTCCAGTTTAGAGATAGTATTATTCTCAGCGCTGCATGGTGCACAGTTTGTGCTGAATGTACCATGAACATGAAAATCATTTTGGGCACACTCGATGGTACTCCTAGGAGACGTGTGTCAAGTGAAAGCTTGTTTTGGTTCATTTCGAGATAGTGTTAGTCTAGGCACAAGATCGGGTACGGTTCGTGCCGAATGTACCACGGTCATGGAAATATTTTTAGACACTCCTGATGGTACTTCTAGGTGACATTGGTCAAGTGGAAGCTCGTTTCGCACCATTTGGAAATAATATTAATCTCAACGCAAGATAGGTGCACGGTTTGCGCTGAATATACAACGGGCATGGAAATCTTTTCAGGCACACCCGATGGTTCTTCTAGATGACGTTGGTCAAGTGGAAGCTCGTTTCGGTACGTTTGGAGATAGTACTAATCTCAAGGCAAGATAGGTGCCCGGTTTGCGTCAAATGTATCATAGACTCTTAAATTGCTTTGGGCACACCAGATGGTACTCCTAGGTGGCATAGATCAATTGGAAGATTGTTTCTATATGTTTGGAGATATTGTTAATCTTCACGCAAGATAGGTGCACGCTTTGCACCGAACGTACCATAGGCTTGGAAATCATTTTGTACGCACCCGATGGTACTCCTACGCGACGTAGGTCAAGTGGAAGCTTGTTTTGGCCCGTTTGGAGATAGTGTTAATCTCAGCGCAAGATAGGTGTACAGTTTGCGCCGAATGTACCACCGCAAGGAAATCATTTTGGGCACACCCGATAGTACTCGTAGGTGACGTGGGTCAAGTGGAAGCTCATTTCGGTTCATTTAGAGACAGTTTTGATCTCAGCGCATGTTAGGTGCACAATTTGCACCGAATGTACCACTGCATGGAAATCATTTTGGGCACACCTGTTGGTACTCCTAGGTGATGTGGGTCAAGTTGAAGCTCTTTCGGTCCGTTTAGAGATAGTGTTAATCTTAGCACCAGATCAGTGTATGGTTTTCGCCGAATGTACCATGGGGATGGAAATCTTTTCAGGCACACCCGATGGTACTTCTAGGTGACATTGGTCAAGTGGAAGCTCGTATCGGACCGTTTGGGGATAGTATTAATCTCAACGCAAGATAGGTGCTTGGTTTGTGCCGAATGTGCAATGGGTATGGAAATATTTTCAGGCACACCCGATGGTAGTTCCAGGTGACGTTGGTCAAGTGGAAGCTCGTTTCGGTCTGTTTGGAGATAGTATTAATCTCGAGGCAACATAGGTGCACAGTTTGCGCCAAATGTACCATAGGCTCTAAAATCGCTTTGGGCACACCAGATGGTACTCCTAGGTGGCATAGATCAAGTGGAAGATAGTTTTAGTGTGTATGGAGATAGTGTTAATTTCAACCTAAGATAGATGCACGGTTTGCGCGAAACGTACGATAGGCTTGGAAATTATTTTGGATGCATCCAATGGTACTCCTAGGTGACAGTGGTCAAGTGGAAGCTCGTTTCGGTCCATTTAGAGATAGTGTTAATCTCGGCGCAAGATAGGTGCATGGTTTGCGCCGAATGTACCATCGTATGGAAATCATTTTGGGCACACCCGATGGTACTCCTAGGTGACGTGGGTCAAGTGGAAGCATGTTTTGGTCCGTTTAGAGATAGAGTTGATCTCGACGCAAGTTAGGTGCATAGTTTTGCGCCGAATGTACCACCGCATGGAAATTATTTTGGGCACACCCGATGGTACTCCTAGGTGACGTGGGTCAAGTGGAAGCTCTTTCGGTCCATTTAGAGATAGTGTTAATCTCAGCGCTAGATGGGTGCACGCTTTGCACCGAATGTACCATAGGCATGGAAATCATTTTGGGCACACCCGATGGTACTCCTAGGTGACATGTGTCAAGTGGAAGCTCGTTTCGGTCCATTTGGAGATAGTGTTAGTCTAGGCAGAAGATCAGTGTACAGTTTGCGCCGAATGTACCGCAGGCATGGAAATCTTTTCAGGCACACCCAATGGTACTTCTCGGTAACATTGGTCAAGTCGAAGCTCGTTTTGGACCATTTGGAGATAGAATTAACCTCTATGCAATATAGGTGCATGGTTTGCACCGAATGTACAACGGGCATGGAAATCTTTTTAGGCACACCTGATGGTACTTCTTGGTGAAACATTGGTCAATTGGAAGCTTGTTTTGGACCTTTTGGAGATAGTATTAATTTCGACGCAAGATAGTTGCACAGTTTGCACCGAATATACAGCTGGCATGGAAGTCTTTTTAGGCACACCCTATGGTATATCTAGGTGACATTGGTTAAGTGGAAGCTCGTTTCGATCTGTTTGGAGATAGTATTAATCTTGAGGCAAGATAGGTGCATTGTTTGCGCCAAATGTGCCACAGGCTCTGAAATCGCTATGGGCACACCAGATGGCACTCCTAGCTAGCGTAGATCAATTGGAAGATCGTTTTAGTCTGTTTGGACATAGTGTTAATCTTGACGCAAGATAGGTGCATGGTTTGCGTCGAACGTACCAAAGGTTCAGAAATCATTTGGCGCAACCGATGGTACTCCTACGTGACGTGGGTCAAGTGGAAACTTGTTTTGGAACATTTGGAGATAGTGTTAATCTCGACACAAGATAGGTGCACGATTTGCACCAAACATACGATAGGCTCAGAAATCATTTTGGATGCACTTGATTGTACTCCTATGTGACGTGGATCAAGCGGAAGCTGATTTCGATCTGTGTGGAGATAGTTTTAATTTGGGCGCAAGAAAGGTGCACAGTTTGCGCCTAATGTACCACAGGCATGGAAATCACTTTAGGCACACCTGATGGTACTCCTATGTAATGTATGTCAAGTGAAAACTCGTTTCGTACCATTTGGAGATAGTATTAATCTCGACGCAAGATAGTGCACGGTTTGCGCCGAATGTACAACGGCATGGAAATCTTTTTTGGCACACCCGATGGTACTTCTAGGTGATGTTGGTCAAGTACAAGCTCATTTTTGTCTGTTTGAAGATAGTATAATCTCGAGACAAGATAGGAGCACAGTTTAAGCCAAATGTAGCATAGGCTCTGAAATCGCTTTGGGCACACCAGATGACACTCTTGGCTGGCGTAGATCAAGTGGAAGGTCGTTTTTGCGTGTTTGGAGATAGTGTTAATCTCAACACAAGGTAGGTGCATGGTTTGTGCCGAAGGTACCATAGGCTTGAAAATTATTTTGGACGCACCCGATGGTACTCCTAGGTGACATGGGTCAAGCGAAAGCTCATCTCGATCCGTTTTGAGATAGTTTGAATCTGGTGCAAGATAGGTGCAGGGTTTGCGGTGAATGTACCACTGGCATGAAAATCACTTTAGGCACACCCTACTCCTAGGTAATGTATGTAAAGTGGAAGCTTGTTTCGGTCCGTTTGAAGATAGTATTAGTCTCGACGCAAGATAGTTGCATGGCTTGCGCCGAACTTCTCATAGGCTTGGAAATCGTTTTGGATGCACCTGATGGCACTCATTGGTGACGTGGCTCAAGTGGAAGCTCGCTTCGGTCCGTTTAGAGATAGCGTTAATCTCGACACAAGATAGGTGCACGGTTTGCGCCGAATGTACTACCGCATGGAAATTCTGGGCACACCCGTTGGTACTCCTAGGTGACATGGGTCAAGTGGAAGCTTGTTTTGGTCTGTTTAGAGATAGTGTCAATCTCAGCGCTAGATGGGTGCATGGTTTGTGCCGAATGTACTATGGGCATGGAAATCATTTTGGACACACCCTATGGTACTCCTAGGTGACGTGTGTCAAGTGGAAGCTCATTTCGGTATATTTGATGATAGCGTTAGTCTAGGTGCAAGATCGGTGTACGGTTTGCGCCAAATGCACCACGGCACGAAAATCTTTTCAGGCACACCCGTTTTGGACCATTTAGATATAGTAATAATCTCGACGCAAGATAGGTGCATGGTTTGCACCGAATAAACCATGGATATGGAAATCATTTTGGGCAGACCCGATGGTACTCCAAGGTGACTTGTGTCAAGTGGAAGCTCATTTCGGTCCAATTGGAGATAGTGTTAGGCTAGGCGCAAGATCAGCGTATGTTTTCGCTGAATGTACCACAGGGATAGAAATCTTTTCAGGCACACCCGATAGTACTTCTAGGTGACATTGGTCAAGTGGAAGCTCATTTTGGACCGTTTGGAGATAGTATTAATCTCAACGCAAGATAGGTGCATGGTTTGCATGGAATGTATAACGGGCATGGAAATCTTTTTAGGCACACCCGATGGTACTTCTAGGTGACATTGATCAAGTGGAAGCTCGTATCAGACCATTTGGAGATAGTCTTAATCTCAACGTAGGATAGGTGCACGGTTTGCACCGAATGTGCAACGGGTATGGAAATCTTTTCAAGCACACCCGATGGTACTTCTAGGTGACGTTGGTCAAGTTGAAGCTCGTTTTGGTCTGTTTGGAGATAGTATTAATCTCGAGGCAAGATAGATGCACGGTCTACGCCAAATGTACCATAGGCTCTGAAATCGCTTTGCGCACACCAGATGGTACTCCTAAGTGGCGTAGATCAAGTGGAAGATCGTTTTAGTTTGTTTGGAGGTAGTGTTAATTTCAACGCAAGATAGATGCATGGTTGGGCGGAACGTACGATAGGCTTGGAAATTATTTTAGATGCATACGAGGGTACTCCTAGGTGACGTGGGTCAAGTGGAAGCTCGTTTCGGTCTGTTTAGAGATAGTGTTAATCTCGGCGCAAGATAGGTGCCCAGTTTGCGCCGAATGTTCCACCGCATGGAAATCATTTTGGGCACACCCGATGGTATTCCTAGATGACGTGGGTCAAGTGAAAGCATGTTTCGTTCCGTTTAGAGATAGTGTTGATCTCGGCGCAAGTTAGGTCCACAGTTTGCGCCGAATGTACCACCGCATGGAAATCATTTTGAGCACACGCGATGGTACTCCTAGGTGACATGGGTCATGTGGAAGCTCTTTCGGTGCATTTAAAGATAGTGTTAATCTCAGCGCTAGATGGGTGCACAGTTTGCGCCGAATGTTCCACAGGCATGCAATTTATTTTGGGCACACCCGATGGTACTCCTAGGTGACGTGTGTCAAGTGGAAGCTTGTTTCGGTCCATTTGGAGATAGTGTTAGTCTAGGCGCAAGAACGGTGAACGGTTTGCGTCGAATGTACCACGGGTATGGAAATATTTTCAGACGCACCCGATGGTACTTCAAGGAGACATTGGTCAATTGAAAGCTCGTTTCGGACCGTTTGGAGAGAGTATTAATCTCGACGCAAGATAGGTGCACGGTTTACGCTGAATGTACAACGGGTATGGAAATGTTTTCAGGCACACCCGATGGTACTTCTAGGTGACGTTGGTCAAGTGAAAGCTTGTTTCGGTCCATTTGGAGATAGTATTAATCTCGAGGCTGGATAGGTGCACCCTTTGTGCCAAATGTACCATAGGCTCTGAAATCGCTTTGGGCACCCTAGATGGTACTCCTATGTGGCGTAGATCAAGTGGAAGATCTTTTCAATCTATTTAGAGATAGTGTTAACCTCAACGCAAGATAGGTGCACAGTTTGCGCCGAACGTACCATATGCTTGAAAATCATTTTGGACACACCCGATGGACTCCTTTGTGACGTGGATCAAGTGGAAGCTCATTTCGATCCGTTTAGATATAGTGTTCATCTCGGCGCATGATAAGTGCATGTTTTGCACCGAATGTACCACTGCTGTTAATCATTTTAGGCACACCCGATGGTACTCCTAGGTGACGTGTGTCTAGTGGAAGCTCGTTTCTATCCGTTTGGAGATTGTGTTCATCTAGGCGTAAGATAGGCGCACAGTTTCCGCCGAATGTACCACTGCATGGAAATCATTTTTGGCACACTAGATGGTACTTCTAGGTGACGTGGGTCAAGTGGAAGCTCTTTCTGTCCGCTTAGAGATAGTGTTAATCTCTGCCCTAGGTGGTTGCACGGTTTGCGCCGAATGTACCACGGGCCTAGAAATCATTTTTGGCACACCCGATGTACCTAGGTGATGTGGGTCAAGTGGAAGCTCGTTTCGGTCTATTTAGAGACAATGTTGATCTCAGCGCTGGATGGGTGCACGGTTTTGCGCCGAATGTACCATGGGCATGGAAATCATTTTGGGCACACCCGATGGTACTCCTAGGTGACGTGTATCAAGTGGAGGTCCTTTTGGTCTATTGGAGATAGTGATAGTCTAGGCGTTAGATCGGTGCACGATTTGCGCCGAATGTACCAGGGGCATGGAAATCTATTCGGGCACACCCGATGGTACTTCTAGGTGACATTGCTGAAGCGGAAGCTCGTTTTGGACTATTTGGAGATAGTATTAATCTCGACTCAAGATAGGTGCATGGTTTGCGCCGAATGTACAACGAGCATGGAAATCTTTTCAGGCACACCTGATGGTACTTTTAGGTGACATTGGTCAAGTGGAAGCTCATTTCAGACCATTGGATATTGTATTAATCTCGACGTAAGATAGGTGCACGGTTTGTGCCAAATGTACAATGGGCATGGAAATATTTTCAGGCACACCCGATGGTAGTTCTAGGTGACGTTAGTCAAGTGGAAGCTCGTTTTGGTCCGTTTGGAGATAGTATTAACCTCTAGGCTAGATAGGTGCACGATTTGCGCCAAATATACCATAGGCTCTAAAATCGCTTTGGGTACACCAGATGGTACTCCTAGGAGTTGTAGATCAACTGGATGATCGTTTCAGTGTGTTTGGAGATAGTGTTAATGTCGATGCAAGAAAGGTGAACGGTTTGCGCTGAACGTGTCATAGGCTTAGAAAGCATTTTGGACACATCCGATGGCACTCCTAGGTGACGTGGGTCAAGCGAAAGCTCATTTCGATCCGTTTGGATATAGTTTTAATCCGGTGCAAGATAGGTGCACGGTTTGCGACCAAAGTACCACTGCATGAAAGTCACTTTGGACACACCGAATGGTACTCCTAGGTAATGTATGTCAAGTGGAAGCTTGTTTCGGTCCGTTTGGAGATAGCGTTAGTCTCGGCGCAAGATAGGTCCCCGGTTTGTGCCGAATGTACCATAGGCTTGAAAATCATTTTGGATGCACCCGATGGTACTACTAGGTTACATGGGTCAAGTGAAAGCTCGTTTCGGTCCGTTTAGAGATAATGTCAATCTCAGCACAAGATGGGGTGCACGGTTTGTGCCAAATGTATCATGGGCATGGAAATCATTTTGGGCACACCCGATGGTACTTCTAGGTGACGTGTGTCAAGTGGAAGCTCGTTTCAGTCTATTTGGAGATAGTGTTAGCCTAGGTGCAAGATAGGTGAACGGTTTGCGCCGAATGTACCACGGGCGTGGAAATCTTTTCAGGCACACCCGTTGGTACTTCAAGGTGACATTGGTCAAGTGGAAGCTCGTTTCGGACCATTTGGAGATATTTTTAATCTCGATGCAAGATAGGTGCATGGTTTGCACCGAATGTACAACGGGCATGGAAATCTTTTCAAGCACACCCGATGGTACTTCTCGGTGATGTTGGTCGAGTGGAAGCTCGTTTTGGTCCATTTGGAGATAGGGTTAGTCTAGGCTCAAGTCGGTGAATGGTTTGCGTCGAATGTACCACGGGCATGGAAATCTTTTTAGGCATACCCGATGCTACGTCTAGGTGACATTGGTCAAATGGAAGCTCGTTTTGGATCGTTTGGTGATAGTATTAATCTTGACGCAAGATACTTGTACGGTTTGCGCCAATTGCACTCTAAAGTCGCTTTGGGCAGACCAGATTGTACTCCTAGGTGGTGTAGATCAAGTGGAAGATTGTTACAGTCTGTTTAGAGATAGTGTTAATCTTGATGCAAGATAGGTGCACGGTTTGCACCGAACGTACCATAGGCTAGGAAATCATTTTGGAAGCACCCGATGGTAGTCTTAGGTGACGTGGGTCAAGCGGAATCTCAATTCGATGTGTTTAGAGATAGTTTTAATCCGGTGCAAGATAGGTGCATGATTTGAGATGAATGTACCACTGGCATGGAAATCGCTTTGGGCAGCCCCGATGGTACTCCTCGGTAATGTGTGTCAAGTGGAAGATTGTTTTGGCCCATTTGGAGATAGGTTAGTCTCGGCGCAAGATAGGTGCACAGTTTGCGTTGAACGTACCATGGACTTGGAAATCATTTTGGACATAGCCGATGGTACTCCTAGGTGATGTGGGTTAAGTGGAAGCTTATTTCGGTCCATTTAGAGATAGTGTTAATCTTGGCGCAAGATAGGTGCATGGTTTGCGCCGAATGTACCACTGTAAGGAAATCATTTTGGGCACACCCGATGGTACTCCTAGGTGACGTGGGTCTAGTGGAAGCTCATTTCAGTTTGTTTAGAGATAGTGTTAATCTCAGCGCTAGATGGGTGCACGGTTTGCGCCGAATGTACCACGGGCCTAGAAATCATTTTGGCACACCCGATGGTACTCCTAGGTGATATGTGTCAATTGAAAGCTCATTTCAGTCTATTTAGAGATAGTGTTAGTCTAGGCGTAAGATCGGTGTACGGTTTTGCGCCGAATGTAGCACGGGCTTGGAAATCTTTTTAGGCACACCTGAAGGTACTTCTAGGTGACATTGGTCAAGTGGAAGCTTGTTTCGGACCGTTTGGAGATAGTATTAATCTTGACGCATGATTGGTGCACGGTTTGCACCAAAAGTACAACGGGCATGGAAATCTTTTCAAGCACACCCGATGGTACTTCTAGGTGACGTTGGTCAAGTGGAAGCTCGTTTCGGTTTGTTCGAAGATAGTAATAATCTCAAGGCAAGATAGGTGCACGATTTGGGCCAAATATACCATTGGCTCTAAAATCGCTTTGGGCAGACTAGATTGTACTCCTAGGTGACATAGATCAAGTGGAAGATCGTTTCAGTCTGTTTGGAGATAGTGTTAATCTCGATGCAAGATAGGTGCACGGTTTGCACCGAACGTACCATAGCTAGGGAAATCATTTTTGTCGCACCCGATGGTACTCCTGGGTGACGTGGGTTAAGTGGAAGCTCGTTTCAGTCTGTTTAGAGATGGTGTTAATCTCAGCGCAGGATAGGCACGCGGTTTGTGCCGAATGTACCACTGGCATAGAAATCATTTCAAGCACACCCAATGGTCTAAGTGACGTGGGTCAAGTGGAAACTCATTTTGGTATGTTTGGAGATAGTATTTATCTCGACGCAAGATAGGTGCACGGTTTGCGCCAAATGTACCAAAGGCTCTGAAATCGGTTTGGGGCAGACCAGATGGTACTCCTAGCTGTTGTTGATCAAGTCAAAGAATGTTTCAGTCTATTTGGAGATAGTGTTAATCTCTATGCCGGATAGGTGCATGGTTTGCGCCGAACGTACCATAGGTTCAGAAATCATTTGGAGCAACCGATGGTACTCCTACATGACATAGGTCAAGTGGAAACTCGTTTTGGAACATTTGGAGATAGTGTTAATCTCGACACAAGATAGGTGCATGACTTGCACCAAACGTTCCATAGGCTCAGAAATTATTTTGGATGCACCTAATTGTACTCCTATGTGACGTGGATCAAGCAGAAGCTGATTTCGATCTGTTTGGAGATAGTTTTAATTTGGACGTAAGAATGGTGCACGGTTTGCGGCTAATGTACCACAGGCACAGAAATTGTTTTGGGCACACCCGATGGTACTCCTATGTAACTTCTGTGAAGTGGAAGCTTGTTTCAATCTGTTTGGATATAGTGTTAGTCTCGGTGCAATATAGGTGCACGGTTAGCGCCGAACGTACCATAGCCTTGGAAATCATTTTGGACGCACTCGATGGCACTCCTAGGTGACGTGGGTCAACCAGAAGCTTATTTCGTTCCGTTTGGAGATAGTTTTAATCTAGTGCAAGATAGGTGCACGGTTTGCGTCAAATGTACAATGGGCATGGAAATCTTTTCAGGCACACCCGACGGTATTTCTAGGTGACGTTGGTCAAGTGAAAGCTCATTTCGGTCCGTTTGGAGATAGTATTAATTTCGAGGCAAAATAGGTGTATGGTTTGTGCCAAATGTACCATAGGCACTGAACTCGCTTTAGGCACTCTAGATGTTACTCCTAGGTCGCGTAGATCAAGTGGAAGATCATTTCAGTCTGTTTGGAGGTAGTGTTAATCTCGACGCAAGATAGGTGTATGGTTTGTGCCGAACGTACCATAGGCTTGGATATCATTTTGGACGCACCCGATGGCACTCCTGGGTGACGTGGGTCAAGTGGAAGCTCATTTTAGTCCATTTAGAGATGGTGTTAATCTCAGCACAAGATAGGTGCACGGTTTGTGCCGAATGTACCACCGCATGAAAATTATTTTGGGCACACCCGATGGTACTCCTACTTGACATGGGTCAAGCGGAAGCTTGTTTTGGTCCATTTAGAGAAAGTTTAATCTTGACGCAAGATAGGTGCACAGTTTGCGCTGAATGTACCACTATATGAAAATTATTTTGGGCACACCTGATGGTACTCCTATGTGATGTGGGTCAAATGGAAGCTCTTTTGGTCTGTTTAGAGATGTGTTAACCTCAGCGCTAGATGGGTGCACGGTTTGCGCCGAATGTACCACGGGCATGGAAATCATTTTGGGCACACCCGATGGTACTCCTAGGTGTCATGTGTCAAGTAGAAGCTCGTTCGTCCATTTGAAGATAGTGTTAGTCTAGGCTAAAGATCGGTGAACGGTTTGCGCCGAATGTACCATGGGCATGTAAATTTTTTCATGCACGCCCGATGGTACTTCTAGGTGACATTGGTCAAGTGGAAGCTCATTTCGGACCATTTAGAGATAGTATTAATCTCGATGCAAGATAGGTGCATGGTTTGCGCTGAATGTACAACGGACCTAGAAATCTTTCCAGGCACACCCGATGGTACTTCTAGGTGACATTGGTCAAGTGGAAGCTCATTTTGGACCATTTGGAGATAGTATTAATCTCGACGCAAGATAGGTGCACGGTTTGCGTCGAATGTGCAACGGGCATTGTTGTATGTCCATTTTTGCTTGATGTCTTGCTCACCGGATCTGGTACATGAAAAAGCCATTCCTTTTCGCTTTCCTTCAACCACTCAGTATACTATTTTACTAGAAGAGTCAAGCGAAAGCAATTAGTTTAGAAGGAAGAGGAAGACCTAGGGGGCTTACGTCCTCATTTCACTCTTTTTGCTCTTGCGAGACACAACTCAACTACTTTTTACAATTGACAGGGTAGCTCAGAGGTCAGATGAGTCCCCATAAAGATAGATTAGTACTGGAAGGTTCATATGAAGGAAGGGCTGAAACAAGGCACAAACTTTGAAATGGGGTAGGGTAAATAAATATGAGCAATCCGTGAGAATAGCAAACCCCTATCTCTTATAAAGAAAAGATAGATAGGTCCACAAGTTGAGACAGAGAAGTTCTGACTAATCAAGTAGGAGTTTACCCACGAGAGTCAGAGGCTGCATCATCAAAGGGGTATAGAAATAATTCAGAAGCACTATGGCCTGAAGCGAAGGGCAGGAACGAACGGAATCAATGTGTTCCAATTTATCCGGAGTAAGGACAGCAGCTGAGAAGGGGAAAAATAGTGTAGAAAAAAAGGTAGGACCAGATCATGCGAAGAGCTCTTTGCCCTATTGATTAGGAATCTCGATAAAAAACCACCAGGCCATGTCTCCCGATAAAAGATGATCCCCACAATGGATGTCAGGCCTTGGCTTCATAAAATCTGATTGGATCTGCACTAGAGGATAAGAATACAGATAGGCTAACTAAGAATATCTTCCAATTTTATTACCTAAAAAGATGAGTTATTCAAAGGAATACCTGCAAAATAGAATAAACACATGGCACAGCTGGGTGCTAGAATAGTAGTTAATAGAAGTTCTAGTCACTTAAAAAAATAACCACTGCTTAACTTAATTAGATCGTAGAAGATAAGCAAGCGGGTTCAGGCAGTTAGTCCTATTTGAAGGTAAGAAGTTCGGGTAGTAAGGGATAGGTTTATATAGGGGCTATATTTTTTAGAAACATATGGTCTTGCTCATTTCCCATCAAGGAATGGAGATTGGGTTGGTGTTTGGAAGGGATTCAGTAAACTGACCTTGGCTAGCAAGCAGAAAAAGGACTGACATCTTGGGGCGCGCTAGCGCAGGTACTCTTCTTCTGTGAGACTCCATCCAAATCCACCACTTACTCGTTGGTTGGTGTTCCATTTTGATATCTTAGACTATGCTGCCTTCTTCAATTCCATTCTTCGTCTCCCTAGTCGAAGTCTTCTTGCTAGCCCAACCCAACATGCATTTTAGAGTGCCATGCCAGGGCGATAGGCGCTCCGCAGTCACGCATGATCACCAGAGTTTTTCTTGGCTATGTAAATATAGGGCCAGAATAAGTGCAAGATCCTCAACAAAATGGATTAAGGTGGGCTTTGGATTATTAAGAATTTTTCTATCTTGTCTTTTTTTCATTAAGTTCTTGTTTGAATCTGCCGCTATTATCACAATATCCCTCATTTTAGGGATAAAGCTATCAATGGTGAATCGAGCATTCGCTATCCTTTTTTTTAGCTTTTTTTAATTTGAATGGAAGAAAAGTAATGAAACCTGCGATGGCTACTGAATAACCTCCTTCTATTTTATTAATTTGAAACTCTTTTACCTTTTTCTTCGTTCGCCAAATCTTCTTCAGTTCTATCCAAGCTCGGTTTTGTCTGAATCTTTGTAGAAGAAGAAGCGGTTCGCCAGCCGCTACATCCAGGGATCCCACAAAATCATTAAACCTGGCGGCTGCTTGCTCTTTGATCAGTGATTCACCGGCCACTAGATCGATGAAGAATCTCTCAAAAATCCGCTTTTTGATCAGTGATTCACTAGCCACTACATTCTTGGATCCCACCTTATTCTCAAACCGGGTGGCTCGCTTGATTGGCAGTCCTGTAAGCTCATCTTGCATACAAATTTTTGGGGTACCAAGGCCTGCATCCACCAAGAACATTTCTTCCCTTAAGCGTAAGCGTAAAACTGAAGATTGTAAGGCGTTTCCACTACATAATAAGAAACTCGAATTATATCTTGGAAATGATTGACTCCAATAGATGCTCATAATAAGCTTTTTTCCTCCTATTCCTATTGATTAGAAGTATCTAGCAGCGCCATGCCAGAGTGACTTCCAAAGCGCTACGGACGGGATGAAATCCGGCAGCTAGTTGCTGGCTCTGAATAACCAGCCTAGCAAGAAGCTAAATTCTTCCATAACATAACGGGGCGGGGTTGCGCGCGAGCCAAGTGACATAGGTGCACAAGAGTACTTCGCGCCACAACCATCTCTTTTTTATAGGTTCTACGGACCGATGCCTCCTACTTCATCTGGTAAAAAAGAGTCATAGATATGCCTATAATTAGAAGGAAGAACCGCCATAAAAATCTTCCTCGTGTATCGTCTGTAGCAGAACTATGAATGGGAGCTAGCAATCCGGACCGTATTGAAAAGGTTCCTGAGACACAGCATGGAAGAGTCAAAATATTCAGAAGCAAGGTCCAATAATGAAGAAGGGGTAGAATTACTGAATGAATAAGAGCTATGGCTACCCGAGGCATAAAATACACATTTTCTACGGGATCTGGAAACCATCAGCCACCCCGACCTAATTCATGATGAGCCCACCAACTTCCTGGCGAGATGCCTACGGTTAAAAACAACCAACATGTCAAGATCCAAATTCGAATTGGTTCCTGGTCCTGGTCAGAGACCACTGTGTTCGCGCCGGCGGTCCAACAATGAGGCGAAGTAGTGGTGTCTTTCTTTCCATTACGAACGACAACACACTTCACCTGCTCCCTCCTCGTGTCCATTAGTGCTCCTGTCCAAAGTGAAGAGAAGGCGAAAAAGCGCTGCCGATGTAGCATGAGCAGGCTTCAATTGCTACGCAACAATAGAGCAGGCGCGCCGCCCACAAAATGTTTGAATGATTGGGTAAAGAGCGAGCTTCTTATATGGGATCCGACGCATCCAGCAGAGCGAAGCAGCGTTCCATTCTTTTCGGCGGCATCCTTCCGCATTGGCGGCGAGTGGAGTGCAACAATCCCATTCATCATTTTTCATCTACATAACCCAAAGCCCATAGCACTGGCGACGTCTCCAACATAAATGCAAGGAGGATGTATAGCTAATATAGGATCTTGTGGAACAGGATTTGATTCTACAAGTGGTTCGGTACGAACAAAGAAATTTTGAACAAAAGGATCAGAACTCGCTGATAGGAAAGGAGAGAAAAACAAAGCAATGCCAAGAGCTCCGTCAATCTGCTGTTCATCGATAGACGAAGCTCTCTCTTTTTCATCTCGTGCCAGATGTAACAAAAGATTAGTCCTTTTTCCTTCTCGTGAACCATGGGAGCACCCAGCGCCCAGAAGAGCAAAGCTCATTTTCAAAACTGGGTCAAGCGGCGCATTAAAAAGGGCTGGCCCGTTAAAAGGACGCTTACTTTGCGAACGAAGTTCAGAATCAACAAGGGTTCTCCAAACGAAGGGAGTGTACAACTAGGGCACAACTCCACTTTTTTGTTGGAGAGATAGAATGGAGTTCTTCACAAAGTTCAAGACAAAGGAAAAAAAATCAAAGTTTCTCTATAGCCTCTGCGTTTTGAGACATTATGGCTTTGGGGTCGACCCCGGTAACAAAAAAGGAATCCATAAAAACTTGGGATCCAACACTATGATAAAATACTACCCTCATGATTAGACCATGTCCCAGAGATTTGATAAAAAAAGGTGCATTAGCGGTTAATACATTGTAATTAGATAATTTATTTGGAATATGACGGAACAAAAGACCAAGGAAAGAAAGAAGAATGCACCAAAATGCAGGTGCTGCACCAAACGCTGGTGGTTGTTTCTTGTTGTAAGTGAATGCAACGAAAAGACTCAGAAATAACAAATAATGAGAACATTCATTTATAGACATTTCGTGCTCATTTCCTAATTTTTGCTTAGTTATTCCCATCATCCGGTAACCACAGGATGATCCCAATCTCCTTTTAGTAATAGATCTTTTTGATATGTCCCAGTCTTAGCGGCAAGGAAGAGAAAATGCATCGAGTCGTTTATCAAGAAAGTGGACAAGCTATGGATCAAGATCATATTTAGTCACATTTCTACCGGTGCACTTCTCATGAAATAAATTCCCTTTCCAAGGAAAGGAAAACAAGAACTCGAATACTCGTAATAGCGATCCCAATCCACCTACTTTTTTCGATTCTTTTATTGTATAGTGGACTACTTAGGAGCTTTAAAGCCGCACTGACCCTCGTGAAAAAAAGAGTTGGGACCCACCTACTATAGATGGGCCTCGTTCCTTTATAATACAATCTATCTTGATCCATCATCCTCAAATTATGATAACTGCCTTCTAGCCGCAGCCGGAGCTACTTCTAATTCGGAATCCAAAGGAGTCGAACTTTTCGTACTACCATCGCCTAGGCATCGCTTTCTTCCCACTGCTTTCGTCCAGTTTTATTGCTCCTCCTCTCAACTTATTGTTCTTGTGAATACCGTACGTAGTAGTTCTTGTGAATATCAATCTAGGCGTAGGGCTAGGCTGGCTTGCAATATTCGCTTCGTGCCGTTGGCAAAACACTGGTATATGCTTCGCCCTTCTCTTCCTTTAAGTTTAAGGGGACAAAGATACCGTCTTCTAAACTAAGGAGAGTTATGTATCGCCATAGCTTATCTGCTACCTTGTTTTATGAATCTGACTTCACCTGAAAGAACAAAAAGAAGTCAATGGGTTTGGGTTCTGACCGCACTTCTCTACAGGCATCCCATTCGTCCTCTTCCTCCAGCAGCTCAAGGTACACACAGGAAACCACATCTTGAACCACGGAATTCACCGTGATAGGTTTCTTCTTCCGCTCAATACTCATCTACCCTAATCTTTCCCTCGCAGTGGATTCCACTAGGTTCTTAACCTCTTCCCAATTCTTAAACTGAAACCTGCGATGTCTAATCCAACTCAGCACCTAACCAGCTTGTCAGCATCGTAAGTTTGCCTCAACATTCCCCCTAGAAATAGAATAAGAATGTAAATCTACTTTCATTTATTTATTAGGGATGAGACTTTCTTTTTTTTCTAGAACTAGAATAAGTAAGTATGCTCTGGAGTAAAAGGATTCGAACCTTTGCATGCCGGAGATAGTTTTAATCTCAGTGCAAGATACGATTTGCGATGAATCTACCATGGGCATGCAAATCGCTTTGGGAACACCCGGTGGTACTCCTCGGTAATGTAAGTCAAGTGGAAGTTTGTTTTGGTCCAGTTAGAGATAATTGCACGGTTTGCGTCGAATGTACAACGGGCAGGGAAATCTTTTCAGCACACCCGATGGTACTTCTAGGTGACATTGGTCTAGCGGAAGCACGTTTTAGTCCGTTTGGAGATAGTATTAATCTCGAGGCAAGATAGGTGCACGGTTTGTGCCAAATGTACCATAGGCCCTAAAATCTCTTCGGGCACACCAGATGGTACTCCTAGGTGGCGTTGATCAAGTGGAAGATCGTTTCAGTCTGTTTGGAGATGGTGTTAATTCCATGCAAGATAGGTGCATGGTTTGTGACGGAATACCGCAGGCATAGAAATCGCTTTGCGCACACCCGACAGTACTCCTAGGTAATATATGTCAAGTGAAAGCTTGTTTCGGTCTATTTGGAGATAGTGTTAGTCTCGGCGCAAGATAGATGGCCGGTTTGCGTTGAACGTACCATAGGCTTGGAAATCATTTTAGACGCACCCGATGGTACTCCTAGGTGACGTGGGTAAAGTTGAAGCTCGTTTCGATTAGTTTGGAGATAGTGTTAGTCTCGGTGCAAGATAATTGCACTGTATGCAATGAATCTACCACGGGCATGGAAATCCCTTTGGGCGCACCCGCTGGTACTCCTAGGTAATGTATGTCAAGTGGAAGCCTATTTCTCTCCGTTTGGAGATAGTGTTAGTCTCGACGCAAGATAGGTGCACAATTTGCGGCGAACGTACCATAGGCTTGGAAATCATTTTTGGCACACCCGGTGGTACTCCTAGGAGACGTGGGTCAAGTGGGATTTTGTTTCGGTCCGATTGGAGATAGCGTTAGTCTCAGCGCTAGATGGGTGCACGGTTTGCGTCGAATGTACCACGGGCATGGAAATCATTTTTGGCACACCCGGTGGTACTCCTAGGAGACGTGGGTCAAGTGGAATTTCGTTTCGGTTCGGTTGGAGATAGTGTTAGTCTCAGCGCTAGATGGGTGCATGGTTTGCGTCGAATGTACCGCAGGCATGGAAATCATTTTGAGCACACCCGATGGTACTCCTAGGTGACGTGGGTCAAGTGGAAGCTCGTTTCGGTCTATTTGGGGATTGTGTTAATCTCGGCACAATATAGGTGCACGGTTCGCAAGGAATCTCCCACGGGCATGGAAATCGCTTTGGGCACACCCCCTGATACTCCTAGGTATTGCATGTCAAGTGGAAGCTTGTTTCTCTACGTTTGGACATAGTGTTAGTCTCGACACAAGATAGGTGCACGGTTTGCACCGAACGTACCATGGGCTTGGAAATCATTTTTGGCACTCCCGATGGTGCTCCTACGTGACGTGTGTCAAGTGTAAACTCGTTTCTGTCCATTTGGAGATAGTGTTAATGTAGGCGCAAGAAAGGCGTACGGCTTGCGCCAAATGTACCATGGGCATGGAAATCTTTTCAGGCATGTCCGATGGTACTTTTAGGTGACATTGGTCATGTGGAAACTCGTTTCGGACCATTTGGAGTAGTATTAATCCTGACGTAAAATAGGTGCACAATTTGCGTCAAATGTACAACGGGTATGGAAATCTTTTCAGGCAAACACGATGGTACTTCTAGGTGACGTTGGTCAAGTGGAAGCTTATTTTGGTCTATTTGAAGATAGTATTAAACTCAAGGCAAGATAGGTGCACGGTTTGCGTCAAATGTACTGTAGGCTCTGAAATCACTTTGGGCACACCAGATGGTACTCCTAATTGGCATAGATCAAGTGGAAGATCATTTCGGTTTATTTGGAGATAGTGTTAATCTCGACACAAGATGGGTGTATGATTTGCGCTGAACGTACCATAGGTTCGGAAATTATTTTGGGCGCAACCGATGGTACTCCTACGTGACGTGGGTCAAGTGGAAACTCGTTTTGTACTCCTACGTGATGTGGATGCAACCGATGGTACTCGTTTTGTACTCCTACCATCGGTTGCGCCCAAAATGATTTCCGAAGCTATGGTACGTTCAGCGCAAACCATGCACCTATCTTGCATCGAGGTTAACACTATCTCCATACAAACTGAAATAATCTTTACTTGATCTAAGCCACCTAGGAGTACCATCTGGTGTGCCCAAAGCAATTTCAGAGCCTTTGGTACTTTTGGTGCCAACCGTGCACCTATCTTGCGCCTAGGTTAACACTATCTCCAAACAGACCAAAATGAACTTCCACTTGACACACATCACCTAGGAGTACCATCCGGTGTGCCCAAAATGATTTCCATGCCCCTGGTACATTCGCTGCAAACCGTGCACCTATCTTGCGTCGAGATTAGCACTATCTCCAAACGGACCAAAATAAGCTCCCACTTGACCGACGTCATCTTGGAGTTCCATCAGGTGTGCCCAAAATAATTTCCATGCCCGTGGTACATTCGGTGCACACCGTGCACTTATCTTGCGATGAGATTAACACTCTCCAAACAGACTGAAACGATCTTCACTTGATTTACACCACCTAGGAGTACCATCTAGTTTGCCCAAAAGCGATTTCAGAGCCTATGGTACATTTGGCGCAAACCACGCACCTATCTTGCCTCGAGATTAATACGATGTCAAAACGGATGGAAATGAGCTTCCACTTGACCAGTGTCACCTAGAAGTACCATCGGGAGTGCCGAAAAAGATTTCTATGCCCGTCGTACATTATGTGCAAACCGTGCACCTATCTTGTGTTGAGATTAATACTATCTCCAAACAGACCGAAACGAGCTTCCACTTGACCAATGTCACCTAGAAGTACCATCGGGTGTGCCTAAAAACTTTTTCATGCCTGTGGCACATTCGACGCAAACTGTACACCTATCTTGCGCCAAGATTAACACTATCTTCAAATGGACCAAAACGAGGTTCCACTTTACCAATGTCACCAAGAAGTTCCATTGAGTGTGCCTGAAAAGATTTTCATGCTCGTGGTACATTTGGCGTAAACCATATAGCTATCTTGCGCCTATGTTAACACTATCTCCAAACGGACCGAAACGAGCTTCCACTTGACCCACATCACTTAGGAGTACCATCAGGTGTGGCCAAAATGATTTCCATGCCCATGGTACATTCGGTGCAAACCATACACCTATCTTGCACCGATATTAACACTATCTCCAAACAGACTGAAACTAGCTTCCACTTGACCCACATCACCTAGGAGAACCATCGGGTGTGCCCAAAGTGATTTCCTGGCCCGTGGCACTTTGGCGCAACCGTGCACCTATATTGCGCCGAGATTAACACTGTCTGTAAATGGACCGAAACGAGCTTCCACTTGACCCACGTCACCTAGGAGGTGCGTCCAAAATGATTTCTAAGCATATGGTACGTTCGGCGCAAACCATGCACCTATCTCGCGTCTAGACTAAAACTATCTCCAAACGGACCGAAACAAGCTTCCAATTGACATACATTACCTAGGAGTACCATCAGGTCTGCCCAAAGCAATTTCCAAGCCCGTGATATATTCGGCACAAACCGTGCACCTATCTTGCGCCGAGATTAAAACATTCTCCAAATGGATAGAATCAAACTTTCGCTTGATCCACGTCGCCTAGGAGTGCAATCAAGTGTGTCCAAACTTATTTTTGAGCCTATGGTACGTTAAGCGCTATAGTGCACCTATCTTGCATCAAGATTAATGGTATCTCCATATGGGCCGAAATGAGATTCCACTTGACCCATGTCACGTAGGAGTACCATCGGTTGCGCCAAAATGATTCCTTAGCCTATGGTACGTTTAGTGCAAACCGTGCACCTATCTTGCGTCGAGATTAATACTATCTCCAAGTGGACCTATCAGTGCAAACCGTGCACACTATGTCTCTTAGAAGTACCATCGGGTGTGCCAGAAAAGATTTCCATGCCTGTGGTACATTCAGCGCAAATCAGATGGTACTCCTAGCTGTATCAAAAAAAGATGGTACTCCTAGGTGGCGTAGATCAAGCGGAAGATCATTTTAGTATGTTTGGAGAGTGTTAATCTCGTCGCAAGATAGGTGCACGGTTTGCGCCAAATGTACCATGGGTATGGAAATCACTTTGGGCACACCCGACGATGCTCCAAGGTGACGTGGGTTAAGTGAAAGCTAGTTTCGGTCCATTTGGACATAGTGTAAATCTTAGCGCTAGATAGGTGCATGGTTTGCGCCAAATATACCATGGGCATGAAAATCATTTTGGGCACACCCGATGGTACTCCTAGGTGACATGTGTCAAGTGGAAGGTCATTTCGGTCTATTCGAAGATAGTGTTAATTTTGGCGCAAGATAGGTGTACGGTTTGCGCCGAATGTACCACGGGCATGGAAATCTTTTCTGGCACACCTGATGGCACTTCTAGAAGACATTGGTCAAATGGAACCTTGTTTCGGTCTATTTAGAGATAGTGTTAGTCTCGGCACTAGATAGTTGCATGATTTGCGTTGAACATACTATAGGCTTGGAAATCATTTTGGGCATGCCCGACGAAACTCCTACGTGACGTGGGTCAAGTGGAAGCTCGTTTCAGACCGTTTGGTGATTGTATTAATCTAGACGCAGGATAAGAGCATGGTTTGCGCTAAACGTACCATGGGCATGGAAATCTTTTTAGGCACCCCAATTGATGAGGACATCGCCACGCTGGACACACCGACGTTATGGTCTTTCCTAAGTTGCAATTCGTCCCCGACTCAGCTGCTACGTCACCCTCGGATTCAGCAGGCACGTCATCACTATTTTAGTAATAACTCTCTCATACGACATCAAAACAGGGCGTTCTTGGATACGTTGGAAAGGAGACGACGACGCTGTCGTTTTGGATCTGGTCCCAGCTCCAGAAGGTCCGTGGATCATTCTGTGTGACCACGTCAAGGTGCTGCATCACCTATTTGGGCCAACTTGGCCATGTATCGTGTCGGGCCTTAAGCCCAAGTTGTGGGTGCCCAACCCCTGGCCGTTCTTAACCCTAGGTCGAGTCTTAGACTATAAACACAGCCGCCGCCGCTGTTAGACAATTGAGTTTTGTTTAGAGTTTAGTTTTCCATCGAGAAACTGAATCGTTCATTGTAACTGTGGTGACAAATCCTTTTACAGTGATCCAGGGCCCCTATTCTTGATCTCCTCCACTGTGTCGATTAGTCCTTTGGAACCGAGTTCTTGAACCCTCTATTGATATTCGCATCATTCATATTTGCAATTTCAGATTGCGTGTTTTTACCTTCTTGCTTGTGTTCTTCGATTCGCTTGCAGGAAAAGCCTTCTTGGCGAGGTCAATCAAGTTGTGCTTGGTTGATAACCAATAGAGCAGTGGTGTAACGGTTGCAGGGTTCGAATCGTGTCTAATTTGAAGCCGGATCGCCAACGTCGAGATCTCCACCAATCGAACTTAGCGGTTACCTCTCGGAAGATCGGGCCAGTACTCATCACCAATGGTACTTCTAGGTGACATTGGTCATGTGGAAGCTTGTTTCGGTCCATATGGAGATATTGTTAGTCTCGGTGCAAGATAGTTGCACGGTTTGCGTTGAATGAACCACGGGCATGGAAATCACTTTAGGCACACCCGATGGTACTCCTATGTAATTTATGTCAATTGGAAGCATGTTTCGGTCAGTTTGGAGATAGTGTTAGTCTCGGCGCAAGATAGGTGCACGGTTTGCGCCAAAGGTACCATAGGCCTGGAAATTATTTTGAAAGCACCCGATGGTAATCCTTAGTGGTGTGGGTCAAGTGGAAGGGCGTTTCGGTCCGTTTGGAGATAGTGTAATCTAGGCACAAGATAGGTTTATGATTTGCGCCGAATGTACCATGGGCATGGAAATTTTTTTAGGCACACCCGATAGTACTTCTAGGTGACATTGATCAAGTGAAAGGTTGTTTTGGTCCAACTGACAATAGTGTTTATCTGGGCACAAGATAGGTGTACGGTTTGTGCCGAATGTACCACGGGCATGGAAAACTTTTCAGGCACACCCGATGGTACTTCTAGGTGATGTTGGTCAAGTGGAAGCTCATTTCAGACCATTTGGAGATTATATTAATCTCGACGCAAGATAGGTGCACAGTTTGCACCGAATGTACCACGGGCATAGAAATCTTTTCTTGCACACACGATGGTACTTCTAGGTGACGTTGGTCAAGTGGAAGCTCGTATCGGTTCGTTTGGAGATAGTATCGACCTTGAGGCAAGATAGGTGCACGGTTTGCACCAAATGTACCGTAGGTTTGAAATCGCTTTGAGCACACCAGATGGTACTCCTAAGTGGTGGAGGTCAAGTGGACAATTGTTTCAGTCTGTTTGGAGATAGTGTTAACCTCGACGCAAGATAGGTGCATGGTTTATGCAGAACGTGCCATAGGTTCAGAAATCATTTTAGGCACAACTGATGTAACTCCTACCTGACATGTGTCAGTGGAAACTTGCCTTGGTCCATTTGGAGATAGTTTTAATCTTGACGCAAGATAGGTGCACAACTTGCATCAAATGTACCATAGGCTTAGAAATCAATTTGGACGCACCTGATTGTACTCCTAGGTGACGTGGATCAAGCGGTAGTTCATTTTGATCCGTTTGGAGATAGTTATAATTTCGGCGAAAGAAAGGTCCACGGTTTGCGTCGAATGTACCACGGGCATGGAAATCACTTTGGACACACCCGATGGTACTCCTATGTATTGTATGTCAAGTGGAAGCTTATTTCGGTCTGTTTGGAGATAGTGTTAGTCTAGGTGTAAGATAGGCGCACGGTTTGCGCGAATGTACCACGGGCTTGAAAATCATTTTAGGCACACCCGATGGTACTCCTAGGTGACGTGGGTCAAGTGGAAGTTTGTTTCGGTCCATTTGGACAGTGTTAATCTCAGCCTAGATAGGTGCATGGTTTGCGCCGAATGTACCATGGGCATGAAAATCATTTTGGGCACAGTCAACAATACTCCTAGGTGACGTGTGTCAAGTGGAAGGTCAATTCGGTCTATTTGCAGATAGTGTTAATCTTGGCGCAAGATAGGTGTACAGTTTGCGCCGAATGTACCACGGGCATGGAAATCATTTCTGGCACAGTCGATGGTACATTTAGGTGACATTGGTCAAGTGGAACCTTGTTTCAGTGCGTTTGGAGATAGTATTAGTCTCGGCGCAAAATAGTTGCACGGTTTGCGCCGAACGTACCATAGGCTTGGAAATCATTTTGGGCACACCCGAAGGTACACCTACATGATGTGGGTCAAGTGGAAGCTCGTTTCGGTCCGTTTGGAGATATTGTTGATCTAGGCACAAGATAGGTTTACGGATTGCTCCGAATGTACCATGGGCATGAAAATCTTTTCAGGCACACCCAATGGTACTTCTAGGTGGCATTGGTCAAGTGGAAGCTCGTTTCGGTCCAATTGGAGATAGTGTTAATCTAAGCGCAAGATCGGTGTACGGATTGGGCTGAATGTAGCACGGGCTTGGAAAACTTTTTAGGCACACCCGATGGTAGTTCTAGGTGACGTTGGTCAAGTGGAAGCTCATTTTAGACCGTTTGGAGATTGTATTAATCTTGACGCAGGATAGGTGCACGGTTTGCGCTGAACGTACCACGGGCATAGAAATCTTTTCAGGCACACCCGATGCTACTTCTAGGTGAGATTGGTCAAGTGGAAGCTTGTTTCAGTCCATTTGGAGATAGTGTTAGTCTTGGCGCAAGATAGGTGTACCATTTGCACCGAACGTACCATAAGTTCAGAAATCATTTTGGGTGCAACCAATTGTAGTCCTACATGGCATGGGTCAAGTAGAGACTGTCCACTTGGAGATAGTGTTAATCTCAATGCAAGATAGGTGCATGGTCTGCGCCAAATGTACCATAGGCTTAGATATCATTTTAGGCACACCCGATGGTACTCCTATGTAATGTATGTTAAGTGGAAGCTTGTTTTGGTCCGCTTGGAGATAGTGTTAACCTTGGCGCAAGATAAGTGCACCATTTGCACCAATCGTAACATAGGAATGGAAACCATTTTGGATGCACCTAATGGTACTCCAACGTGGCGTGGGTCAACTGGAAGCTCGTTTCAGACTGTTCGGAGATTGTATTAATCTGGACGCAAGATAGGAGCACTATTTGCGCTGAACATACCACAAGCATAGAAATCTTTTCAGGCACACCCGATGGTACTTCTAGGTAACATTGGTCAAGTGGAAGCTCGTTTTGGTCTGTTTGGAGATAGTGTTAATCTAGGTGCATGATAGGTGTACGGTACGCACCGAATGTACCATGGGCATGGAAATCTTTTCAGTCACACCCGATGGTACTTCTAGGTGACATTGGTTAAGTGGAAGCTCGTTTTGGTCCATTTGGAGATAGTGTTAATTTAGGCGCAAGATAGTTGTACGGTTTGTGCCAAATGTACCACAGGTATGGAAAACTTTTTAGGCACACCCGATGGTACTTCTAGGTGACATGGGTCAAGTGGAAGCTCGTTTCAGACCATTTGGAGATTGTATTAATCTCGACGCAAGATAGGTGCACGGTTTGCACCTAATGCACCACGGGCATGGAAATCTTTTCAGGCACACACGATGATATTTCTAGGTGATGTTGGTCAAGTGGAAGCTCGTATCGGTACGTTTGGAGATAGTATTAATCCTAAGGCAAGATAGGTGCAGGGTTTGCGCCAAATGTACCATAGGCTCTAAAATCGCTTTGAACACACCAGATGGTACTCCTTGGTGCCGTAGATCGAGATAGTGTTAATCTCGATCTGTTTGGAGACAGTGTTAATTTTATGTAAGATAGTTATACAGTTTGCGCCGAACGTACCATAGGTTCAGAAACCATTTTGGGCGCAACCTGTAACACATGGAAAAAACTGAAAGGAAGGGAGTAGAAGGGCTAAGGCTCAGGCAGCCCACCACCACTCCCAAGCCCAAGTCGCCCCCACCAACCCTAGAGGCACACCACCAGCCCCCTCAACCGCTCTCCCTCCTCCTGTTCGTACTCCACCCCTCCAGAAGCATCTTCCCCTTCTCCCCTGCGCCCTCTCCCTTTTTACCACCTTCGCCAACGAAAAATAACCAAGGGAAAGAGGAAAAATAGATTGAGTACGACAAGAGGATCAAGCAGAGGTGCTGATCGGTGGTTTCCCCAACTTATTCTCGCTGTTCTTCAATGGGGACCCTAGGTGAGTTTTGATCCTCTGCCATAGCACCTGGTTCAAGGTGGATTTGGTGTGGTAGATCATGGTAGGAAAGGATTAGGGATGACCTTTCAATGGTAGACCTCGAATCCATGTTTTTCTGCAGTTTTCAGATCTGGCAGTTTCTGTTGTTCGACAGTTTCGGATATCTTAGAGGCCAAATTACGTTTTAAGTTGAACTAATAAGTTGTAGAGCACTCAGAGATCTTTCTACGAAGTCCAGGTTCAAGATTTGGGGCCAAATGGTTTAGGAGATATGAATTTTTTTGAAGTCTGTTGTCTAAGTCTGTCGAAGATTCAGAGCAGTTTAGATCCAACTCATTTTACATCGTCTTCCTAGCCGAATTGAAGATTGTGATCTGAATAAAAGTTGTATGAAATTTGATAAGTTTTCCAGATTGGTAACAAACATATTTGTAGGTTGAGTATAACTCCAGATACGAAATTTTGAAGTTGGCCGTCATTTTTACTATCAGAATTACAACAGTTTCGACCTTCAGTTTTGGGTGTTGATTTAGGGGTTCGTCAAAGCCGAATTGGTCCATTGGTTTATGGAGATTTTCATAGTACTTTGTATGATATTTCCAATGAGTATTTGAACTCTGATTTTGGTTGGATGGTTTGAGAGATATGGATTTGTGTACCTTGTACTGCAAGGACAGTTTTTCAGTGCCCCTTTGTCAGCTGTTTTAGAGCGAGTAGATGAGAACTAATTTTTGGTATGTGCACCAAAAGTGTATGATTTTTTAATGTAGAAGCTTATAGTGTTCTAACCTGATGGAATATCTTTTTTAGTTTTGAAGCTATGAAAAAGAGAAGCAGCACTGCTGCTGCTTAAAAATGTTGTGTTGTTTTACCATTTGGCGGGCTAGCGCATAGAAGCATGTTATTCTTTACTCATACATGTTTGATTGTGTGTTTATACTGAGTTATATGTTGCAAAACAGGTGGTGGCACTTTGGATCATCAATAGCGCTTTTGATCTTGTTCTGTAAAGAGGCAAGTGAATGTAGCGGTGGTTTGCTACCGTTTTGGCTTGCTATTTTCATCGCCTACACCATAATGTCTATAATAATGTCATACTTCTAATAACTAAAAGTTGTGATCTTTGTTTATTCAACCTTACTTAATTATGGTCTTAATTATCTATCTATGGTGTTGCTATTATTCCATATTGCTATATGTGGTTAATCCATAACCTAGTAGATGAAGTTGAAGTATCATTGGTGGTCTATGTTATTTTATTGCAGCATGCCAAGTGCATTGCATTCATTTGTATTGGAAGTTACGCCGTTGACCTATGGTCATGGTCGTACCGGTACAGCATCATGGGATGTAGCTCCACACCTTGTTGGGTGTGCAGGCAGGAGGCATTTTACAATGCATTTATATGCATTCATGAAGTATATTGAAGTGATATGTCCATGTCATTACGAAGCTCTATTATCTGGCTATGGTCCAAATTTGAAAGTCGCTCATTGGATGTTGATATCTATAAGTGGAACTCCTTGTAAAAATGTTGTTTAATTCAACTAGGGGTTTAAATAGCTTGTCAAAACAAATTTGCTTGCTAAGATGTTTCATCTCACCTTTGCATTACTCAATCTAGGTACTTGATGCTTGCTTGGAGGGAAAGGGCATTAGCTGCACGTCTCACACTCCTTTACTTAGAGACTTCATGTTTTAATACATAATAATTTGGTCTTGTTCATTAGACTTGAGAGTGAATGTTTAGGGTGTGGATGTTAAACTTCTTGTTGGAGTATGTCATATTTGTGTTGGGATGTTTGTTAATACAAGTTTGGTTTTTTTGATTATCTATATCTTGTTCCCACGTTGCTTTTAAATACAAAGGAGGTGCTGCCAAATTTTTTCTTTTGGTGGTGTGCGACTATTGTTTGTGAAGTTTAGTTGCATCTCGGGGGCCTGTGGATTTCGGGGGTGTTACAGTTGGTACCAGAGCAGGTTTTAGATTCTTAGAAAAATAAGGATTAATTTGACACAGTTGCACTTTTAGGATGGGTAATTACTATTTTATCTATTATTGATTGTTATGACATGATATGTTAAATATATAATGTTAAATATATAATTTGTTTCCAATTGGAGTTGGTGTGGGCATGTTTTTGTCTTTTTAACGTGGTTATTATTTGTGTATCGTGGTGGCTACAGCTATGCCGCCTAAGAGAGGACGACGGGGTCGACCAGCGACTAATTATTCTACGGATAATAATCCACCTCCTGGTCTAGCAATGATGGCAGCCACGATGCAGGCGATGCAGCAAGAGTTGGAGACGTTGAGGCAAGCTGCCACTAATGGCACTACTACTGTTGCTACCGTTGGTGCTACTACTAGCACCGTTCCTACTACAGGTGCTATCCCCACTGATGTTCCTCAAACTGCACTTCCAGTCAGTGGTGTTTCTCTTGTGAAGTGGATTGGATTGAAGTTGGATTCCTTTGAGGCAGTGGCTCTCTAGTGGAGGCAGCAGATTGGCTGACTTATGTGGAGGATAAGATGGATGTCTTTGAGGTGGCTTATGGAGATCATGTTCGCTATGGGACACAGTTGCTAAAGGGTGAGGCTCAAATATGGTGGAGAGGTGTGCAGACATCTCATTCGTCTTCACCTAGTTCTTTGACCTGGCATGTCTTGGTCAGATAGTTTGAGCAGAGGTTTTACCCAACCACTTTTCTTGAGAAGATGAGGGTAGACCTATAAACCTATAGGCAGGATAAGAAGACAGTGGTAGAGTATGAGGTGGGTTTCAACAAGATTGTTCGCTTTGTTCCACATGTGACCCGTAATGAGGTAGAGAAGGCAAGCCAGTTTCGTCAGGGTTTGAAGCCTTCGATCAGGCACACTTTGGGGGCCTTCCCGTTGGTGGATTTTCGCACCACTATGGAGCAAGCTTTAGGTGTGGAGATGCAACAACAGTACACTAATGAGATTTAGAAATCTCCTGGTGCTAATCAGACTCGCTCTCAGGATGACAGAAAGGGCCAGTCTGGTGGTCCAGCTCACAAGAAGAAGTTTCAGTGTCACCATCCATATCGTGGCAAGTCCTCTCACTCCAGTTCTTCAAGAGGAAGTACACCTCAGTATTGGGCTGTTCCTAAACTAGGTATGGGCTAGTGTGTTTCCGCTGTGGTGGTGCGCACCAACGTGCAGAGTGCCAGTGGAATGGGAGATGGTCTATTTGTGGCCAGGACCACAACGATGTGGTGTGTAGGAGGAATCCAAATGCAAAGCTTCATTGGGGGTCTTCTTCCACTTCTAGTGGCACTGCCAACATGTTGACATCTACACAACAACATGTTTCTATGCCACCTACTCACCAGTACTTGGTTGCACCATCCTACCCTCAGTACTTGGCAGCTCCTTCTACACCGACTGCTCCTTCGATGCCGCAGGCTAGGAGTCTTAGACTACCACTGCCTATTGCTCCTCCAGTGTATCAGCTACCTTGGATTTCAACTCCTTCTGGCTTCGCGCCTAGTGTCCCTTCCTCTACGGGTGTTCCTGGAGCTTATGCATTGCCCTCTACTGATGGAAACCGTGGAGACGTTGTTACAGGTACTATCTCAGTTGATTCATTTGATGCATATGCTCTCTTTGACTCCGGCGCTAGTTTCTCGTTTGTCTTGGAGGGTTTTGTGGCTCGTGCTAGCCTTTAGGTGCAGAAGATTGGTCAGTCCATTGTGGTCAATTCTCTAAAGGTTTTATGTCTAGTCATTCAATTTGTCCGGGTTGCTCTATCGTTCTTGCCGATGAGGGGTTTGTTGCTAATCTCGTGGTGATCCCCCTTAAGTCTTTTGATGTTATTCTAGGTATGGATTGGCTTTCCCAATATCGGGTTGTTATCTCTTGTTTCTGGAAGACAGTATCTTTGCAAGCACCTTTAGGTAGACAGGTGATCTTTGTAGGGAGTGCTATGAAGTACTCTCTTGCTCTTCTATGTCTGTTGTTCCCAGATCGCTGGACTAGGAAATCTAGAATTCTTTTCTCTATGGTGGATAGTAGTGAGGTTCCCTTGCAAGTGGAGGACATACGAGTGGTGTGTCGTTATCCTATGTGTTCCCTGCTGAGCTTCCAAGTATTCCACCTGAGCGTGATGTAGTTTTTGAAATTAAGTTAGTTCTTGGTACGTAGCCTATCCATAAGACTCCATATCGGATGGCTCCAAAGGAGCAGGTTGAGTTGAAGTGGCAATTAGATGATCTTCTTGCTAAGGGTTTTATCAGACCTAGCAAGTCGCCTTGGGCTTTTCCCGTGTTACTTGTGGAGAAGAAGGATGGCACCAAGAGGTTATGTGTGGATTATCGTGACCTTAATCGGTTGACCATCAAGAATAAATATCCTTTACCTCGTATTGATGTGCTCTTTGAGCAATTGAGAGGTGTCAAGGTATTCTCTAAGATTGATTTGAATTCTGGCTATCACCAATTGAGAATACGAGAAGAAGATATAGAGAAGACAACTTTTAGCACAAGGTATGGGCATTATGAATATATCGTTATGTCTTTTGGACTGACGAATGCCCCTGCTATGTTTATGGAAGCTACATGAGTACTTAGATGATTTCATCATTGTTTTCCTTGATGATATCTTGATTTACTCTAAGTTCGAGGAAGAGCATGAGCGACATCTTTGTCTTGTTTTGGATGCTCTTCGGAAGAATTAGTTTTATGCCAAATTGAAGAAGTGTGCCTTTTGGCTCTCTAAAGTGGCTTTTCTCGGTCATGTAATCAACATGGCATTTCAGTTGATCCTAAGAATGTTGCTAGTGTTGTCAATTGGCAGAGACCTACTACAGTGATTGAGATTTGCAGTTTTCTAGGTCTTGTAATATTACCGGCGTTTTGCGCAGGGTTTCTCTAGTATTGCAAAGCCGCTGACTAGGCTTACAGAGAAGGGTGTTCCTTTTGTATGGAACAATGATTGTGAAACTAGTTTTTAGACCTTAAAGGATAAGTTGGTGAATGCTCCTATCTTGGCCTTACCCGAGAGTGGCAAACATTTCACAGTATACACTGATGCGTCCCGTGTTGGCCTTGGGTGTGTTTTGATGCAAGATGGTAGGGTGATTGCTTATGGCTCTAGGTAGTTGAAGAAGCATGAGAGAAATTATCCTACCCATGATCTAGAGTTAGCTGCTGTTGTGTTTGCCTTGAAGTCTTGGAGGCACCATCTTTATGGTGAGTCATGTGATATCTTTACTGATCATCAGAGTCTCAAGTATATCTTCACCCAAAAGGAGTTGAATTTGAGACAACGTTGATGGTTAGAGTTGATAAAGGATTACGATATGACTGTCCAGTACCATCCGAGAAAGGCAAATGTGGTGGCAGATGCACTTAGTAGGACAGACGTTCCTAAGACAATGATGCCCATAATTTTAGATTTTGATCACATGGGTATTTCTTTTTGTTATATGGGTGTTGCACATGAGGAGAATCAAATGCTTGTTCAGTCTTCCCTACTTGAGTGTGTGTATGAGGCTCAAAAGCATGATCACTTACTTTAGGAAGTTCGAAAGAGTATTTCTGAAGGTAGACCACGAGAGTTCAGAATAGATGAACATGGTGTGATAAGCTTCAGAGGACGTCTTGTGTGCCACAGAAATCAAATGTGAAGATGGATATTTTAAGGGAGGCACATCGGACTCCTTATATAGTTCACCTTGGAGAGGTCAAAATGTATCGGGACTTGAAACAAAACTTCTGGTGGAAAAGGATGAAGGTAGATATTGCTAAATATGTGGCATCATGTGGAGTTTGTCAGCAGGTTAAGGTAGAGCACAAGAAGCTGGCAGGCCTGTTAAAGCCTTTGGATATCCCAGAGTGGAAATGGGAACACATCACTATCGACTTTGTAGTTGGTTTACCTCGGTCACCTCGAGGTAAGGATGCTATATGGGTTGTTGTGGATAGACTCACGAAATCCTCCCATTTCATTCCAATGAAAACAAAAAACACCGCACCGGATTTAGTTCCCTTATATGTTAAGGAAGTGGTGAGACTGCATGGTGTACCCAAGTCAATTATTTCGGATCGGGACCCAAAAATTTGTGTCTACAAAATGCCTTAGGCACAAGACACACACTTAGCACAGCTTTTCACCCACAAACAGATGGTCAATCGGAATGTACCATTCAACACATTAGAGGACATGCTTCATGCATGTGTTCTTTCTTGGAAAGGTAGTTGGGAGGATCATTTAACTTTGGCAGAGTTTGCTTACAATAATAGCTACCAAGCTAGTATCAAGATGGCTCCATATGAGGCTTTGTATGGAAGAAGATGTATCTCTCCCATATATTGGGAAACTTTGGGTGAAAGGTCTTTGGTTGGTCCAAATTGGGTTCAAGAGACATCTGAAAAGGTGCAAAAAGTACGACAAAATTTGTTGGCTGCTTAGAGTTGGCAAAAGAGCTATGCAGATGTTAGAAGGCGGGACCTAGAGTTTGCAGTGGGAGATCAGGTTCTTCTCAGGGTATCACCGACCAAAGGTATTGTGCGGTTTGGCACTATAGGGAAGCTTAGCCCAAGGTATATTGGTCCATTTGAGATCATAGCCCGGGTAGGCAGTTTAGCCTATTGGTTGTAGTTGCCAGATTCATTGAGGTTAGTGCACAATGTATTTCATGTTTCCATGTTGAGGAGGTATCTGAGGGACCCTGAGAATAAGGTTGATCTAGGTCCAATTAAAGTGCAGCAGGACTTGACAATCAAATGCCGCCCAGTGTGCATAATGGACTCCTCCGAGCGAGTCATGAGGAGGAGAACTATCAAATATGTTAAGGTTATATGGGCTAACCAGACAGAGCGAGAAGCGACTTGGGAGCTTGAAGAGCAAATATGCAAGGAGTATCCAAAACTCTTTGAGATTGGCGAGTTATGTCTTCAAGTTCTCTTTTGCTCACTTGTATATTTATTTTACCATGGGATGGCGGAATTCGGGGACGAATTCTTTTATGGGGGGAGCATGTAACACATGGAAAAAAACTGAAAGGAAGGGAGTAGAAAGGCTAAGGCCCAGGCAGCCCACCACCACTCCCAAGCCCAAGTCGCCCCCACCAAACCTAGAAGGCACACCCCAGGCCCCTCAGCCACTCTCCCTCCTCCTATTCATACTCCTCCCCTCCGGAAGCATCTTCCCCTTCTCCCCTGCGCCCTCTCCCTTTCTAGCACCTTCCCCAACCAGCAATAACCAAGGGAAAGAGGAAAAAAGGATTGAGTATGACAAGAGGATCAAGGACAGGTGCTGATCGGTGGTTTCCCCAATTCTTCTCGCTGTTCTTCAAGGGGAACCCTAGGTGAGTTTTGATCCTCTGCCATAGCACCTGGTTCAAGGTGGATTTGGTGTGGTAGATCATGGTAGGAAAGGATTAGGGATGACCTTTCAATGGTAGACCTCGAATCCATGTTTTTCTGCAGTTTTCAGATCTGGCAGTTTCTGTTGTTCGATAGTTTCAGATATCTTAGAGGCCAAATTACGTTTTAAGTTGACCTAATAAGTTGTAGAGCACTCAAAGATCTTTCCACGAAGTCCAGGTTCAAGATTTTGGGCCAAATGGTTTAGGAGATATGAATTTTTTTGAAGTCTGTTGTCTAAGTCTGTCGAAGATTCAGAGCAGTTTAGATCCAACTCATTTCACATCGTCTTCCTGGCCGAATTGAAGATTGTGATCTGAATAAAAGTTCTATGAAATTTGATAAGCTTTCCAGATTGGTAAGAAACATATTTGTAGGTTGAGTATAACTCCAGATACGAAATTTCGAAGTTGGCCGTCATTTTTACTATCAGAATTACAGCAGTTTCGACCTTCAGTTTTGAGTGTTGATTTAGGAGTTCGTCAAGGCCGAATTGGTCCATTGGTCTATGGAGGTTTTCAAAGTACTTTGTATGATCTTTCCAACGAGTATTTGAACTCTGATTTTGGTTGGATGGTTTGAGAGATATGGATTTGTGAAGTCAGCCACCTTGTACTGCAAGGACAGTTTTTCAGTGCCACTTTGTCAGCTGTTTTATGTAACACCCCAGTTGTTATCTTGCCTCATTTTGCACTAAGAATTGCATGAGCGTAGCATCATCAACTCATATCATGAGCATTACATCTTGATTGTTAAGTTAAAATTGATGAAATATTTAATTTGAACTAATGCACCATCCTAGTGTCACTAATGACACGTAGCTTGCACCTTGTGTTTCCATATGGCATGCTGGGATCATGTGTCACCAATGCACACTTGTCATGTGTGTTTGTAAATATCTTAGTGGTGCTTGAAACTAATGAAACAGTGCCATGCAGCTAGTGAAACATAGTGTTGAAACATTCATTTGAAACATTGAAACATAAGTATGCAACATACTCAATTATGCTTGTTTCATAATTTATGTTTATGAAAAATGGTAGTGCAACATGTGTTTCCATACCTTGCAACATGTCAATATTGTTAGTGTAACATGACAAGCTTAAGCCTTGTAACAAGGTCGTGAAACAGGTGAAATATAGTTTTGAAACAATTGCAACATTTGTGGTTTCTATGTGTTTCCTTTATGTGTTGCTAGGGTTTTTGTATAGATGACACATGTGATGCTCTAACATGATCTCTAGAAGCTTAACTATGCTTAGGACACCTAATGGAGCACTGTTCATGTGGACCAAAATGACTAATTTGCCCTCTAAGGGGAGGTTTGACTTGGGGTGACCTATATAGTGACTCTGTTTGACTGATTAGAAAGTCTAACCTAGAGACCTTGCATGGAGGTGTACCCTTTACCAAAGTTGTAGCCATTTTATCAAGGAACAAAAGTCTCAATATGACCATCTCATGAAAATGCCTGGAACATGCTCAAACAAGGCCCACAAGTCAGTTAGAGGACTGCCCAAAACTTAGCAAAATTATTCTAAGTCAGGATGCATTTCAGTTTCAATGTACCCTACTTTAGCGCTCTGTAGTTCCAAATCTAGGCCGAACTAGCTCAAGTCCATATTGACAAAGTTGAAGCCCTCACATAGATCTACAAGTTTGCTAATTATGGTTCTCATCAAATCGGCCTAGATTGGGAGCTCTAGAGCATTGAAGTTTGTCTGTCAGTCACCTCTATCGGCTTCCATTCAGTCGGTTCAGTTTCATCAGAGTTCAAAATGTTGAACTCGTTCGTGTCTGTGGCCAACCGAGGGCAAGAGCAGGTCGACGCTGCGTGTCGACACCGTGCTTGGGCTCGCGTAGGTGAGGTCGGAGCTCGCGACAGCTCGCCCCAGCTCCTTTTATTCGCCTTAACACTCTCCCTGCCTCGCTCTGCTCTGGCAACATCACCGCCGCGGGCTCGTCATTCCTAGCTCAGCCACCGTAGCATCACCATGAGATTGCGCCCGCAAACAACCTCACCATCCCTTCCTCTATCCCATGCACGGCTTCATTGGTCCAATTGTGGCCTACAGTGGCCGTAGTTCGAGCTCCGCCACCATCACCATCGACGGAGCACCGCCGACCTCACTCCGCCACCGTGGCCAGCCCTGCATCGAGCTCCACCGAGCTGCATCCACCTCGTCCCCGCACCGCCGTGGAGCGTGGAGTGTGGAGCTCCCATCAATTCCACCTCTACCGAAGTGAGCTCTTCAGAACGGCTTCACCGTGGAGCGTGCTTCGCCTTGGCCACCATGGCCGGCGAGCCCTCTCTCTCTGTGTTCGCCCTTCCTTTCTCCCTTCTTGCGAGTGTGTTGCGTGTCCTAGACCTAGAGCCGTGTCCTAGTGAGATGTTACCGCCGGTAGTGCCCTCGTCGCCGGGGAACGCCGCCGCTCTGGGAGTTCACCGTCACCGCCGTAGTGCTCCGCACGTGGCTACACCTCGCCTACCACTTGATCGTCGCGTTTGTGGTTTCAATTGCTCCACCATGACTTCCTGATCATGTAGAAGCTCTCCGCGTGCGCAGCCATGCCCTGTGCTCGTCGGTGCGCCACCACAGAGCGTCGCCGCCCGCCATTGCCGACGGTGAGCCATCTCGGGCTGACCCTAGCTGCCCATGGTACCTCCTTAGAATCACCTTGATGCGTAGAGCATGCCGATGCTCTTGGTTTCCCCGGAGGCCACGCCGTCATCGGGAAATCGGCGGCGAGCCGCCGTCCCCTACCCCTGTGCCGATGACGGTCGGGACCCACGTGTCAGCGCCTTCCCTGTGCTGTGTTTGAGTGGGCCAGCTCTTGGGCTAGTTCGGGCACAGGCAGTGGCCCAGCGGCCATTAGGGCCTGTTTGTTTATTTTGGTTTTATTCATTATTTTGAAATGTAGATTTATTTGTTGAACTTTGTTAATTCATACAAAATAGTAGAAAAATCATAAAATAGAAAGTGTGTACTTTTTGGAATCCTCATGAAGTGTACTATGCAGTAGTGTATTAAAATGTTACATGTTAGTTTATGTTTCTGGAGTTAATAATTACTTTTACTAAGTGCTTTTATGTAATTATGTGAATTTGATAATTCCATATCTCACTGTGTGGTGATCCTTTTGCCATGAAATTTTTGAGGGATGCTAAGCATGCTTTGGTGATACTTTAGTTAAATTTTCATGAATTTTGAATGTCATATGCTTCAATTATTAATTCTCCTTTGTATATGTTTTATATTGATTATCCATTTGTTTATTATGATCTCTCCAAATCTGCTAGTCAAAATGAGGTGAAATTTTTATGGTAGCCTCCTAGTAGCATGTATTTGCCTCTGTAATTTTATTAGAATTTTCTAGGTACATTTTATATGTGATGCCATTTATGCTCATACACTCAAAATAAATAGAAAAGGGTGATTAGATAAATGTTTATGCCAGTGCCATGACTTGATTTGGTGTTACTTAAACATGACATAACTATTTGTGAAGTTGGGTAGGTCATTTGTGATGTTCTTAACATCACTTAATATTTAAGTGTACAAATCTATCTTTTCTGGACAGATTTGGTAGCTAAGCAAATTAGGCTTTTGTAGTGATGTTTTCATGCTTGGTGATCTATAGCAAAGTTGTTTAGAACTTCATGAGCTAGTTGTTGGTAAAATTTGGTAGCATTTGGACTTATAGTTTAGAAATGACAGCTGTTCCAAGCTGGGTTTAGTTTTGGTAGTGCTCTTTGTCTTCTAGAACAGATTCTGTATATGTACTATTTTGACCTGGTAAATGATGAAATCATGCTTAGATGTTTATAAATGAAATATAGTCAATTTCATAAGCTTTCTAGGATGTCATCTTTCTAGTCACTTGGATTTGTAGAACTCCAATTATGAATGTTTCTTAGCTGCTACTGTTAACATGTGGAAATACTAAATTTCTAGAATCTTGTTATGTGTGTGTTTAGTCTTAATTTTGTGGTACTTAGTGATTGCTTAAGGATGTTCAAACATGTTAATACCAGAGAGAAAATTTGCACCTAAGCTTGAAGTGATTTGAATAGAGCACCACATGACTTGGTTTGTGCTTATGATGTTGCAATGTTATTGCGTTCATCTTCACATCATTCATACATGTTCACAAATCATCATGTCATCCTTGGTGTATACATGAAATTCATTGGGTGCATATACATGCAATAGGTGCACCGAGGATCATGACGACCGCAATGCTCTGCAAGGCGTGAACCCCGAAGTTGGAGTCCGTTCGGGAGCCGGAGGTCTAGTCCGACGAAGCCGGAGAAGGCGTGGGAACCGTTCTTGAAGCCGAACCTCGATCTCTCTTCTTGTAGTTAAGGCAAGCCCCGGAGCATTATAAGCCTCCTACTTTCAAAGCAATTATCTATATACATGCTATATGTGTATTGTTGCATTACGTTATAGGAGTTGGATGGAAACCCTTGCTGCATTGATAACACTCCTTGTCCAGCAATTTGAACCTTGAATCCTATGTAGACAGGATCATATATATGCTTAGCCCTGCATAATTAGACCAGTAGAAGTCGGGTGATTTTCTGTCACCTGCGAGATATAGGGCTTTATTAGGTCACGGTTTGCTATATTTGCTATTGTGGAAAAGAACCATGTGTTAATATGAATAAAAGATCGGGCGGGGTCTTACGGTTGTAGTGATGCCGCCTGTGTCGATTAAGGACCGAGACCAAGAGTCTTCTATGTCATTTTGAACTCATGCCTGACATTTAGCTGGCCGGCCTGAGGTTGCCGACCGCAAAGCCTAGTAGCTCAACTCAGGCTGCGAAGTCGAAAAGTGGAAGTTGCCTCGAAAGGGAGCCAGAGGGTCCAAGGGCAGGTGAGTTAAAAGTCCTGAACATCCTGGCCACTGGTATCCTCGTGACACTATTTGGGCCCACCCTGAGTTGTATCAAAGGTTATCTACGGCTGCCTTTAGCGGGGTTTGCCGGGTGAGTGTCAGGAATACCCCTCAGCTGAGTTGGAATCGATTCGAGTCGCCGTCTCTCCCGGATAGTGAGAAACTTGACTGGTTATCTCCAGCGTAGATACACTAATTATATCGATGGTTCAGAATTGATGATAAGGATGATAATGACAGCCATGATTAAACCGGATATGGCTATTATTGCTTGCTTAGCTTAATCAAGTGATTGCTATAGTACAGGTGCTAATCTAGTAAGCAGGTTAATGATGATTAACTTGATGCTTAAGCAAATAATGGTTACTTATCTGCATTAAGCTTTTCTGCAAATGAGTCAGCTAGCCCACTTTACAAAGCCTTGCATACTCCTTGGTGTCACTTTGTTTATGGTTTCTGTCGGGTAAGTCCAGCTGAGTACCTTCTCGTACTCAGGGTTTATTCCCACCTATTGCAGGTAGCAGATTCGTACTTGTTGCTATAAGTATTGTCTTCGCCATGTGGGCATGAAGACTAGACCATATGGGCATGTTCTCTGTAGTATCTCTTCTAGTAAGGTTTTGCAGGATGTGACTTTGTACTGGCAGTATTTAACTTCAAATGGTTTCAAAAATTATGTTGCTTCCGCTAAACTTTACTTTGGTTTTGTAATAAATTATTCGTACTCTGATGTATGAGATTACTTATGAACTGTTGTAACAAGTATTGTGTTATGTTGAATCACTACAATCTTGGTTGATCTCGGTTTGGTTTGAAATCCCTTGTGATTTCATGGACTACCGGAGTTATATGGGCTCAAGTTTCAGAATTTGATCGCTTCGGCGATTGTTTTTGGACTTGTGCTCTTATAATTTGGACGGTTCCATGACAGCTGGCATCGGAGCGAGATTCAACAGTTAAACACGTCATTTGTGTATTAAACAAAAGCTTTTGTGAAAAATCTTAATTCTAATCTAAAGAGTGCCAGTGGTCATATCCTATATGCCCAAATAAGGACTATTATGTGGCTTATTAAATTACTAACTTGGGGGTTTCTCGCTTGTTTTTCTGTTCCTTGTCCATACGGCATGCTATTGTATGGATGCCATCCGCTTGGGTGGTAATGTATGGATCAAAATACCTCTACACCCTAATAAGTGGGAGTTGTGAGAGCATGATCGTCCAACCGTCGGTCTAGGGGAGAGTAGTTGTGGCTACCAGCATACTTACATGTTCAATCATGTAATTATGAAAGTACTTAATTGTGGGTATCTCTTTTGGGTAGCTTTGATACCAAAGTATATACATCGGGGGATGTATGTATGGAAAGTATTTAGTTTACTGCTTTCTTTGTGTGCTATATTGGGAACTGTTGGGCTAAAATGCAATTTTCTGCAGGTACACTAACAACGTTTGCTGTAGAGCGACTAGTTATCGTTATTGAGAGAACGTGTGTCTGCCACCGAACTATACGCTAGAATTTTTAAATTCTTCCTAGGTTTGTGAGGACGTACGGTTCGTGCATGCACCATGTTCACATCATACATTGCATTCTGCATTACTCCCTCCCTTATAAATTGCTTATTCTGTTCTTTAAAAATTTTCTTTCCTCCAAATAGTTGCATTTCTCTCGTGAAGAATTATGGTAGTCAACTAACCCAGTGGAAGAAAGCAAGACACAATTTCATGATGTATCTATTCGAGCTGGGACATGTTTTGATCTACAACTTGCCTCTCTATTGCTTCTAACCTTGTATCCATCCTTGTTTGCTACCCCATCTTCGGATGATGCTGTTTCTACACGCCTAATTCCTGACATGTGAGGATTCCTCATGGGTGTGTGTTCGGTAATGGTGTTACGATTAGTACTCCATGGTGTCGTGACAAAACCTGGAGCCTCCTGTGGCGCGCGACACAAGGTTGTGCTGCTCGGCACGCGCAGGTATCAAGGATTGCTAGTCATGATCCATTATGGAGCTACACTAACGTGTTATCTTCTCATGAACCTTTTTCCTTGGATATCATTCCCTATCTTGTTAGAAGGTCAGTACCTCAAATAAAGATATTTTCTTCTTCTGAGATTGGAATTTGGATAGTTGAATACAACCTCTTCCTCATTCTTACATAATTCGTCACTAACCTTCCGGCGTCATCGATGCTTACTGGTTTCACCTACTTGCAGATGTCTTGTCAGCTTAGCTCTAGCAGTCGGAGTCGGGGCAATACGGAACCGCCATCATCTCCTCCACAACCTACTTCTGCTGAGTTGCTGCAAATGCTTGCCGAAAGTCAGCATGCCTTGGACGAGAGTGTCAGAAACCATGTCCATCAGGAACCTGAGCCTGTCCAATATAGTAACTATAAGGATTTCTTAGATACCGAGCCTCCTATTTTCCGAGAAGCAGAAGAACCACTTCAAGCAGATGAATGGTTGAACACTATTGAACAGATGTTCCATGTGCTCAAGGTGGCAGATGATATGAAAACAGAATATGCTTCACAACAGTTACAAGGACCTGCAGGCATTTGGTGGTGTCATCATCAGAATACTCTGCCTGAGAATATGGAAGTAGTTTGGGATCAGTTCAAGGAAGCATTTCGGGGACATTACGTTCCTTCTGGTCTCATGGCAATCAAGCACACCGAGTTTATGAAGCTCTCCCAAGGAGACAAAAGCCTAACAGAATATTCGCATGCTTTCATCAACTTGTCAAGATATGCTCCAGAATTTGTTAATACAGAGGTTAAGAAGATTGCAAGTTTTAAAATGGAGTTGTGTCCCAAATTGATGAAGGCCATGTGCAATAGCAAGTGTGCAACTTTCAACGAGTTTGTTAGTGATACTATCCTTCAAGAGAACTGTAATGCTGTATATGCTGCTTCTAAGAGCCACGAGAAATCTTATGAATCCAAAGTATTTTTGTCCAATACTCTTGTGGTGGTGACACCTTAGTATTATTCACCTGGCATATCCACTAGATATCATCCATATCAAAAGAAAGGTTAGGTTAAGAAGAGTAATATTAGGCAAGGAAAATCCAATGCTCCACCACGTAACCGGCCGTGTTGGAATTGCAAAATGTCCGGTCATTGGGCCAAAGATTGTCCTCTTCCTCTGAAGAATCCAGAAGAAAACAATAAGGAAGTGTGTAAAGGACATGTTCAATACACCACGGTGGGAATCCATCCCTTCGGGTGAAATTATTACGGCTGGTGTATTCTTAGTGAATCAACAACCTATAATTGTGCTATTTGATTAAGGTGCTTCTCACTCTTTCATCAGTTCCACTTTTGCAGCCAAGTATGGTATGAAGGTCGTTACTTTAGATGATAGTGGTTATAATATTAGAGCTGTCGGAAATAATATTTCAACCAACTAGTTGGTCTTAGGAGCAAAGATCGAGATAGGAGGACGTCTGTATGATCTAGACCTCGTGGTATTAACAGGATTGGGCCTAGATGTAATCTTAGGGATGAAGTGGATGAGTGGAAATGGTGTTCTGATCGATACCTCTACGAGAGTGGTTATGTTGAGGGATCCAAAAGATCAACAAGCTTTTCTAGTGCAACTTCCTAGAGACGTTAGTCCTCAGACTACAGTTAATGCTATCATAGCAAAAGCAAAAGAGATTGCAGAAGTTCCTGTGGTGTGTGAATTCCCAGATGTTTTTCCTGATGACTTGCCTGGATTACCTCCAGATCATGACGTATAGAATGCTGCCGAATGAGATAGCTGAAATCAAGACCCAACTTAGTGAACTTTTACAGAAAGTGCTTCTCTGTCCTAGTTCTTCTCCATGGGGTTGTCCTGCTATCTTTGTGAAAAAGAAGGACCAGTCTCTGCGTATGTATGTAGACTATCGACCACTCAATGCAGTCACTATCAAGAACAAGTATCCGTTGCCTCGTATTGATATCTTGTTTGATCAGCTATCCAAAGCAAAGGTATTCTCAAAGATTGATCTGAGATATGATTATCACCAAATTAAAATCTATCCTGAAGACATACCAAAGACAGCTTTCTCTACCAGATATGGACTATATGAATATCTTATCATGTCTTTTGGTCTAACCAATGCTCCTGCACATTTCATGTACCTAATGAATTCAGTATTCATGCGAGAGCTGGACAAGTTTGTGGTGATATTCATTGATGATATCCTCATCTATTCTGAAAATAAAGAAGAACATGTCGAGCATTTGAGAATTGTTTTATCTAGGTTACGTGAACAAAGAAGGTACAAAGAAGCTCTACGCCAAGTTCAGCAAATGTGAATTTTGGTTAAAGAAGGTACCTTTCCTTGGTCATGTATTGTTTGGTGAGGGGATTTCAGTAGACCCGACTAAGGTATAGGAAGTTTTGGATTGGAAGGCACCAACTACAGTGCATGAAGTTCTGAGTTTTCTTGGATTGGCTGGCTACTATCGTCATTTTATTTCAGATTTCTCTAAGATATCTAAGCCTATGACTCGACTACTTGAGAAGGATAGAAAATTTAATTGGACTCTAGAGTGTGAGCAAGCTTTCCACACTCTACGGACTTTGTTGACATCAGCTCCTATATTAGCACAACCTGATATTGAGAACCGTTTGATGTGTATTGTGATGCATCGGGTACTGGTTTAGGAGGTGTACTGATGCAAGAAGGCCGAGTTATTGCGTATGCTTCCCGTCAGTTAAGAAAACATGAAGTTAACTATCCGACTCATGACTTAGAGTTAGCTGCGGTCATCCATGCTCTAAAAATTTGAAAACACTATTTACTTAGAAATGTGTGCAATATCTATATAGATCATAAGAGTCTCAAGTACATATTTACTCAACCTGAGTTAAATATGCGTCAGAGAAGATGGTTGGAATTAATCAAGGATTATAACCTTCAAGTGCACTATCATCCGGGTAAAGCAAATATGGTTGCCGATGCCTTAAGTAGAAAGTCTCATTGCAACTCTCTGATAGAAGAAGATTTTCATTTGTCTCATCTCTTACATCCTATCGTACTCCATAATATCATAGTTGAGTGTCCTTTGAGAAGTAGAATCATTGAGCTACAAAAGACTGATACTGGTATATTTCACATCAAGAGAAAAATGAAAGAGCAAGAAACCAAGCATTTTCGAGTGGATGACAAAGGAACTCTCTGGTTCAACAATAGACTTGTCGTGCCCAAGGACAAGGAACTTAGAAACCAAATTATGGCTGAAGCCCATTCTTCTAAATTATCGATCCATCCTGGCAGCAGTAAGATGTATCAGGACCTCAAGTCGTATTATTGGTGGACCAAAATGAAGAAGGAAATTACAGCCTACGTCGCTAAGTGTGATAATTGTTATAGAGTTAAGGCCATTCATATGAAGCCCAGTTTACTTCAGCCTTTATCTGTCCTAGGCTGGAAGTGGGACGATATCGTTATCGACTTTATTGTCGGATTACCGACCACACCAAGAGGTTTTGATTCTATTTGGGTTATAGTTGATCGCTTGACCAAGTCTGCTCATTTTATCCCTGTGAAGAGTAACTATCACCCACACCAATATGCTGATATTTACTTTCAAGAAGTTGTACGTCTTCATGGAGTGCCTAAGTCTATTGTCTCTAACAGAGGGCCACACTTTACTGCTCGTTTCTAGGAGCGCCTACATTAGAATCTTGGTAGTAACTTAATCCACAGTTCTGCTTATCATCCACAGACGTTGGGGCAGACTAAGCGGGTGAATCAAATTCTTGAAAACATGCTTAGAGCTTGCGTCATCTCTTGTAATGGCTCTTGGGAGAAATGGTTGCCTCTCACTGAATTCTCTTACAACAACAGTTATCAAGAGAGTATCAAAATGGCTCCATTTGAAGCTCTGTATGGGCGCAAGTGTAGAACTCCTTTGAACTAGGTGGAACTAGGAGAAAGAAGATTCTATGGTATTGACTTTGTAGAAGAAGCTGAAGAGCAAGTCCATGCTATATAGAAAAATATGGCAGCTGCTCAGGCTAGACAAAAGAGCTACGCCGATAAGAGGAGGAAACCTATTGAGTTTGAAGTAGGTGACCATGTCTATCTGAAGGTGTCCCTTATGAGAGGAGTGAAACGTTTTGGGATCAAAAGGAAGCTTGAGCCTCGATATGTTGGACCTTATCGGATCATCGAGAAAAGTGGAAGAGTAGCTTATAAGCTTAGTCTACCTCATGAGTTGGGAGCTATCTTTCCAGTCTTTCATGTTTCTCAATTGAAGAAATGTCTCCGTATTCCTAAGGAAAAAGTAGAAGTGAGACGCATCAAATTGAAATCCGATCTTTCTTATGAGGAGAAACCGGTATATGTTCTGGATACTCTGGAAAGGGTGACTCGAAGTTGAGTAGTCAAATTATACAAGGTGGTTTGGAGTAACCACGGTGAACGTGATGCAACTTGGGAAAGAGAGGATTATTTAAAGGACAACTATTCCGCTTTCTATGAAAAATGGTATGACTTTCAAATCTCGGGACAAGATTTTTATAAGGGGGGAGGGCTGTAACACCCCAGGTGTTATCTTGCCTCATTTTGCACTAAGCATTGCATGAGCATATAATCATCAACTCATATCATGAGCAATACATCTTGATTGTTAAGTTAAAATTGATGAAACATTTAATTTGAACTAATGCACCATCTTTGTGTCACTAATGAAACGTAGCTTGCACCTTGTGTTTCCATATGGCATGCTGGGATCATGTGTCACCAATGCAAATACTTATCATGTGTGTTTGTAAATATCTTAGTGGTGCTTTAAACTAATGAAACATTGCCATGCAACTAGTGAAACATAGTGTTGAAACATTCATTTGAAACATTGAAACATAAGTATGCAACATACTCAATTATGCTTGTTTCATAATTTGTGTTTATGAAAAATGGTAGTGCAACATGTGTTTCCATACCTTGCAACATGTCAATATTGTTAGTGTAACATGACAAGCTTAAGCCTTGTAACAAGGTCGTGAAACAGGTGAAACATGGTTTTGAAATAATTGCAACATTTGTGGTTTCTATGTGTTTCCTTTATGTGTTGCTAGGGTCTTTGTATAGATGACACATGTGATGCTCTAACATGATCTCTAGTAGCTTAACTATGCTTAGGACACCTAATGGAGCACTGTTCATATGGACCAAAATGACTAATTTGCCCTCTAAGGGGAGGTTTGACTTGGGGTGACCTATAAAGTGACTCTGTTTGACTGATTAGAAAGTCTAACCTAGAGACCTTGCATGGAGGTGCACCCTTTACCAAAGTTGTAGCCAATTTATCTAGGAACAAAAGTCTCAATATGACCATCTCATGAAAATGGCTGGAACATGCTCAAACAAGGCCTACAAGTCAGTTAGAGGACTGCCCATAACTTAGCAAAATTATTCTAAGTCAGGGTGCATTTCAGTTTCAATGTACCCTACTTTAGGGCTCTGTAGTTCCAAATCTAGGCCGAACTAGCTCAAGTCCATATTGACAAAGTTGAAGCCCTCACATAGATCTACAAGTTTGCTAATTACGGTTCTCATAAAATCATCCTAGATTGGGAGCTCTAGAGCGTTGAAGTTCAACTGTTAGTCACCTCTATCAGCTTCCATTCAGTCGGTTCAGTTTCATCAGAGTTCAAAATGTTGAACTCGTTCGCGTCCGTGGCCGATAGAGGGCAGGAGCAGGTCGACGGTGGACGCTGCGTGTTGACACCGTGCTTGGGCTCACGTGGGTGAGGTCGGAGCTCGTGACATCTCACCCCAGCTCCTTTCATTCGCCTTAACGCCCTCCCTGCCTCGCTCTGCTCTGGCAACATCGCCGCCGCGGGCTCGCCATTCCTAGCTCTGCCACCATAGCATTACCACGAGATTGTGCCCGCATACAACCTCACCATCCCTTCCTCTATCCCATGCATGGCTTCATTGGCCAATGGTGGCCTAGAGTGGCCGCAGTTCACGCTCCGCCACTATCACCATTGACGGAGCACCGCTGACCTCACTCCGCCACCGTGGCTTGCCCCGCATCGAGCTCCACCGAGCTGCATCCACCTCATCCCCGCACCGCCGTGGAGCGTGGAGCTCCCATCAATTCCACCTCTACCGAAGTGCGCTCTTCGGAACGGCTTCACCGTGGAGCGCGCTCTACCTTGGCCGCCATGGCTGGCGAGCCCTCTCTCTCTGTGTGTTCGCCCTTCCTTTCTCCCTTCTTGCGAGTGCGTTGCGTGTCCTAGACCTAGAGCCATGTCCCAGCGAGATGTTACCGCCGGTAGTGCCCTCGTCGCCGGGGAACGCCGCCGCTCTGGGAGTTCATCGTCGCCGCCGTATGCTCCGCACATGGCTACACCTCGCCTACCACTCGGTCGTCGCGTTTGTGGTTTCAATAGCTCCACCATGACTCCCTAATTGTGTAGAAGCTCTCCACGTGCGCAGCCATGCACTGTGCTCGCCAGTGCGCCACCACCGAGCGCCACTGACCCTAGCTGCCCATGGTACCTCCTTAGAATCACCTTGATGCTTAGAGCATGCCAATGCTCTTGGTTTCCCCGCAGGCCGCGCCGTCGTCGGGAAATCGGCGGCGAGCCGCGCGTCCCCGCCCCTGTGCCGATGACGGTCAGGACCCGCGTGTTAGCGCCTTCCCTATGCTGTGTTTGTGCGGGCCAGCTCTTGGGCCAGTTCGGGCGCAGGCAGCGGCCCAGCGGCCATTAGGGCCTGTTTGTTTATTTTGGTTTTATTCATTATTCTGAAATGTAGATTTATTTGTTGAACTTTGTTAATTCATACAAAATAGTAGAAAAATCATAAAATAGAAAGTGTGGACTTTTTGGAATCCTCATGAAGTGTACTATGCAGTAGTGTATTAAAATATTACATGTTAGTTTATGTTTCTGGAGTTAATAATTACTTTTACTAATTGCTTTATGTAATTATGTGAATTTGGTAATTCCATATCTCACTGTGTTGGTGATCCTTTTGCCATGAAATTTTTGTGGGATGTTAAGCATGCATTGATGATGCTTCAGTTAAATTTTCATGAATTTTGAATGTCATATGCTACAATTATTAATTCTCCTTTGTATATGTTTATATTGATTATCCATTTGTTTATTATGATCTCTCCAAATCTGCTTGTCAAAATGAGGTGAAATTTTTATGGTAGCCTCCTAGTAGCATGTATTTGCCTCTGTAATTTTATTAGAATTTTCTGGGTACATTTTATATGTGATGCCATTTATGCTCATACACTCAAAATAAATAGAAAAGGGTGATTAGATAAATGTTTATGCTAGTGCCATGACTTGATTTGGTGTTACTTAAACATGATCTAACTATTTGTGAAGTTGGGTAGGTCATTTGTGATGTTCTCAACATCACTTAATATTTAAGTGTACAAATCTATCTTTTCTGGACAGATTTGGTAGTTAAGCAAATTAGGCTTTGGTAATGATGTTTTCATGCTTGGTGATCTATATCAAAGTTGTTTAGAACTTCATGAACTAGTTGCTGGTAAAATTTGGTAGGATTTGGACTTATAGTTTAGAAATGGCAGCTGTTCCAAGCTAGGTTCAATTTTGGTAGTGCTCTCTGTCTTCTAGAACAGATTCTGTACATATGCTTTTTCGACCTGGTAAATGATGAAATCATGCTTAGATGTTTATAAATGAAATATAGACAATTTCATAAGCTTTCTAGAATGTCATCTTGCTAGTCATTTGGATTTGTAGAACTCCAATTATGAATGTTTCTTAGCTGCTGCTGTTAACATGTGGAAATACTAAATTTCTGGAATCTTGTTATGTGTGTGTTTAGTCTTAATTTTGTGGTACTTAGTGATTGCTTAAGGATGTTCAAGCATGTTAATACCAGAGAGAAAATTTGCGCCTAAGCTTGAAGTGATTTGAATAGAGCACCACATGACTTGGTTTGTGCTTATGATGTTGCAATGTCATTGCGTTCATCTTCACATCATTCATACATGTTCACAAATCATCATGTCATCCTTGGTGCATACATAAAATTCATTGGGTGCATATACATGTAATAGGTTTACCGAGGATCGTGACGACCGCAATGCTCCGCAAGGCGTGAACCCCGAAGTTGGAGTCCATTCGGGAGCCGGAGGTCCAGTCCGACGGAACCGGAGAAGACGTGGGAACCGTTCTTAAAGCCGAACCTCGGTCTCTCTTCTTGCGGTTAAGGCAAGCCCCGGAGCATTATAAGCCTCCTACTTTCAAAGCAATTATCTATATACATGCTATATGTGTATTGTTGCATTGCATTATAGGAGTTGGTTGGAAACCCTTGCTGCATTGATAACACTCCTTGTCTAGCAATTTGAACCTTGAATCCTATGTAGACAGGATCGTATCTATGCTTAGCCCTGCTTAATTAGACCGGTAGAAGTCGGGTGATTTCCTATCACCTGCGAGATATAGGGCTTTATCAGGTCACGGTTGGCTATATTTGCTATCGTGGAAAAGAACCCTATGTTAATATGAATAAAAGACCGGGCGGGGTCTTATGGTTGTAGTGATGTCGCTTGTGTCGATTAAGGACCGAGACCTGGAGCCTTCTATGTCATTTTGAATGCATGCCTAATATTTGCTAGCCGGCCTGAGGTTGTCGATCGCGAAGCCTAGTAGCTCAACTCAAGCTGCGAAGTCAAAAAGTGGAAGTCACCTTGGAAGGGAGCCAGAGGGTCCAAGGGCAGGTGAGTTAAAAGTCCTGAGCATCCTGACCACTGGTATCCCCGAAAACGTGGCGCTGTTCGGGCCCACCCTGAGTTGTACCAAAGGTTATCTATGGCTTCCTTTAGCGGGGTTTGCCAGGTGAGTGTTAGGAATACCCCCTCAGCTGAGTTGGAATCGATTTGAGTCACCGTCTCTCCCGGATAGTGAGAAACTTGACTGGTTATCGCCAGCGTAGATACACTAATTATATTGATGGTTTGGAATTGATGATAAGGATGATAATGACAGCCATGATTAAACTGGATATGGTTATTATTGCTTGCTTAGCTTAATCAAGTGATTGCTATAGTACAGGTGCTAATCTAGTTAGCAGGTTAATGATGATTAACTTGATGCTTAAGCAGATAATGGATACTTATCTGTATTAAGCTTTTCTGCAAATGAGTTAGCTAGCCCACTTTACAAAGCCTTGCATACTCCTTGGTGTCACTTTGTTTCTGGTTTCTATCAGGTAAGTCTAGTTGAGTACCTTCTCGTACTCAGGGTTTATTCCCACCTGTTGCAGGTAGCAGATTCATACTTGTTGCTGCAAGTATTGTCTTTGCCATGTGGGCATGAAGACTAGACCATATGGGCATGGTCTCTGTAGTATCTCTTCTGGTATGCTTTTGCAGGATGTGACTTTGTACTGGCAGTATTTCACTTCAAATGGTTTCAGAAATTATGTTGCTTCCGCTAAACTTTACTTTGGTTTTGTAATAAATTATTCGTACTCCGATGTATGAGATTACTTATGAACTATTGTAACAAGTGCTGTGTTATGTTGAATCACTACGATCTTGGTTGATCTCGGTTTGGTTTGAAATCCCTTGTGATTTCGTGGACTACCGGAGTTATATGGGCTCAAGTTTAAGAATTTGATCACTTCGACGATTGTTTTTGGACTTGTGCTCTTATAATTTGGACGGTTCCGTGACATTTTAGAGCTAGTAGATATGAGAATTAATTTTTGGTATGTGCACCAAAAGTGTAGGATTTTTTAATGTAGAAGCTTATAGTGTTCTAACCTGATGGAATATCTTTTCTAGTTTTAAAGCTATGAAAAAGAGAAGCAGCACTGCTGCTGCTTAAAAAAGTTGTGTTGTCGTTTTACCGTTTGGCGGGCTGGCGCATTGAAGCATGTTATTCTTTGCTCATACATATTTGATTGTGTGTTTATACTGAGTTATATATTGCAAAATAGGTGGTGGCACTTTGGATCATCAATAGCGCTTTTGATCTTGTTCTGTAAAGAGGCAAGTGAATGTAGCGGTGGTTTGCTACCGTTTTGGCTTGCTATTTTCATCGCCTACACCATAATGTCTATAATAATGTCATACTTCTAATAACTAAAACTTGTGATCTTGTTTTATTCAACCTTACTTAATTATGATCTTAATTATCTATCTATGGTGTTGCTATTATTCCATATTGCTATATGTGGTTAATCCATAACCTAGTAGATGAAGTTGAAGTATCATTGGTGGTCTATGTTATTTTATTGCAGCATGCCAAGTGCATTGCATTCATTTGCATTGGAAGTTATGCCGTTGACCTATGGTCAAGGTCGTACCGGACATCATGGGATGTAGCTCCACACCTTGTTGGGTGTGCAGGCAGGAGACATTTTGCAATGCATTTATATGCATTCATGAAGTATATTGAAGTCATATGTCCATGTCATTATGAAGCTCTATTATCTGGCTATGGTCAAAATTTGAAAGTTGCTCATTAGATATTGATAACTATAAGTGGAATTGCTTGTTAAAATGTTGTTTAATTCAACTTGGGGTTTAAATAGTTTCTCAAAACAAATTTGCTTGCTGAGATGTTCATCTCACCTTTACATTACTCAATCTTGGTACTTGATGCTTGCTTGGAGGGAAAGGGCATTAGCTGCACATCTCACACTCCTTTACTTAGAGACTTCATGATTTAATACATAATAATTTGGTCTTGTTCATTAGACTTGAGAGTGAATGTTTAGGGTGTGGATGTTAAACTTCTTGTTGGAGTATGTCATATTTGTGTTGGGATGTTTGTTAATACTAGTTTGGTTTTTTTGGTTATCTATATCTTGTTCCCACATTGCTTTTAAATACGGAGGTGCTGCAAATTTTTTTTCTTTTGGTGGTGTGCGACTATTGTTTGTGAAGTTTAGTTGCATCTCGAGGGTCTATGGATTCCGGGGTGTTACACAACCGATGTTACTCCTGCGTGACGTGGGTCAAGTGGAAACTCTCCTTGGTCCATTTGGAGATAGTTTTAATCTCGATGCAAGATAGGTGCATGGTTTGCGTCGAATGTACCATGGGCATGGAAATCATTTTGGGCGCACCAGATGGTACTCCTATGTGACATGTGTCAAGTGGAAGGTCATTTTGGTCCGTTTGGAGATAATGTTAATCTAGGCGCAAGATAGGTGTACAATTTTCGTCGAATATACCATGGGCATGGAAATCTTTTGTGGCACACTCGATGGTACTTCTAGGTGACATTGGTCAAGTGGAACCTTATTTCAGTCCGTTTAGGGATAGTATTAGTCTCGGCGCAAGATAATTGCATGGTTTGCACTGAACATACCATGGGCTTGGAAAACTTTTCAGGCACACCCGATGGCCTTCTAGGTGACGTTGGTCAAGTGGAAGCTCATTTTAGACCATTTGAAGATTGTATTAATCTCGACGCAGGATAGGGGCACAGTTTGCGCTGAAGGTACTATGGGCATAGAAATCTTTTCTGGCACACCGAATGGTACTTCTAGGTGACATTGGTCAAGTGGAACCTGGTTTCGGTCCGTTTGGAGATAGTGTTAGTCTCGGTGTAAGATAGTTGCACGGTTTGCGCCGAACATACCATATGCTTGGAAATCAGTTTGGGCACACCCAATGATACTCCTACGTGACGTGGGTTAAGTGGAAGCTCGTTTCAATCTATTTAGAGATAGTGCTAATCTAGGCGCAACATAGGTGTACGGTTTACGCCAAATGTACCATGGGCATGGAAATCCTTTCTTGGTACCATTGGTCAATAGGAAGCTCGTTTCGATCCAATTGAAGATAAAGTTAATCTAGGCGTAAGATAGGTGTACGGTTTACGCTGAATGTACCACGGGCATGGAAAACTTTTCAAGCACACCTGATGGTACTAGGTGATGTTGGTCAAGTGGAAGCTCGTTTCAGACCGTTTGAAGATTGTATTAATCTCAACACAGGATAGATGCACGGTTTACGTCAAACGTACCATAGGCTCATAAATCATTTTGGACGCACCTGATTGTACTCCTAGGTGACGTGGATCAAGCGAAAGCTCATTTCGATTAGTTTGGAGATAGTTATAATTTCGGTGAAAGGAAGGTGCATGGTTTGCGCAGAATGTACGACGTGCATGAAAATCGCTTTGGGCACACCTGATGGTACTCCTATGTAATGTATGTCAAGTGGAAGCTTGTTTTGGTCTGTTTGGAGATAGTGTTAGTCTTGGCGCAAGATAGGTGCACGGTTTGCGCGAATGTACCACGGGCATGGAAATCATTTTGGGCACACTCGTTGGTACTCCTAGGTGACGTGGGTCGAGCGGAAGCTCGTTTCGGTCTATTAGGACATAATGTTAATATCAACGCTGGTTCGCGCCGAATGTACCATGGCATGGAAATCAATTTGGGCACACTAGATGGTACTCCTAGGTGACGTGTGTCAAGTGGAAGGTCATTTTCGTCTGTTTGGAGATAGTATTAATCTAGGCGCAAGAAAGTTGTATGGTTTGTTTCGAATGTACCATAGGTTTGGAAAAGTTTTTAGACACACCCAATGGTACTTCTAGGTTACGTTGGTCACGAGGAAGCTCAATTCTGACCGTTTGGAGATTGTATTAATCTCGACGCAGGATAGGAGCACGGTTTGCACTAAACATACAACGGGCATGGAAATCTTTTTAGGCACACCTGATGGTACTTCTAGGTGATATTGGTCAAGTGGAAGCTCGTTTTGGTTCGTTTGGAGATAGTTGTTAATCTAGGCGCATGATAGCTGTACAGTTTGCGCCAAATGTACCATGGGCATGGAAATTTGTTCAGGCACACCTGATAGTACTTCTAGGTGACATTGGTCAAGTTGAAGCTCGTTTCGGTCAATTTAGGGATAGTGTTAATCTAGGCGCAAGATAGGTGTATGTTTGCGCCAAATGTACCATGGGCATGGAAAACTTTTGAGGCACACTCGAATGTACTTCTAGGTGACATTGGTCAAGTGGAGGCTCGTTTCAGACCATTTGGAAATTGTATTAAACCCGACGCAACATAGGTGCACAGTTTGCGCCTAATGTACCACGAGCATGGAAATCTTTTCAGGCACACGTGATGGTACTTCTAGGTGACGTTGGTCAAGTGGAAGCTCGTATTGGTACATTTGGAGATAGTATTAATCCTGAGGCAAGATAAGTGCTCGGTTTGCGCCAAATGTACCATAGATTTTGAAATCACTTTTGCGCACACCAGATGGCACTCCTAGGTGGTGTAGATCAAGAGGACTGTTTAAGTCTGTTTGGAGCTAGTGTTAATCACAATACAAGATAGGTGCACGGTTTCCGCCGAACGTACCATAGGTTCCAAAACCATTTTGGGCGCAACCGATGTTACTCCTACGTGACGCGGGTGAAGTGGAAACTCGCATTGGTCCATTTGGAGATAGTTTTAATCTCAACGCAAGATAGGTGTACGGTTTGCGCCAAACATACCATAGGCTTAGAAACCATTTTGGATACACCTGATCGTACTCCTAGGTGACGTGGATCAAGCGGAAGCTCATTTCGATCTGTTTGGAGATAGTTTTAATTTCAGCACAAGAAAGGTGCATGGTGTTGACGGTAGATAAGTATCATTTTTTAACCATCAACATAGCATGAAAAAGGGCTAAACAATAATTACCACTTAGATATAGGGGGTTTACTGACATAATTCCATGAGTTTTGGTGAATGTTTGTTTCTGCAGGGTGTCAGCTGAAAAGAACCAACGAAGGCCCACATGTCAGGTTTACATAGAGACAACAGGGCCACGCATAACTTTTCTATAATCTATAAGATACGAGAAGACTCTAGAAACAAATCGGAGGTGAAACGGGCCCGAAAGTGGGGCGGCCGCCCCCTGGCCCAGGCGTCCGCCCCAACCAGGTGGGCAATCAGGCTCCACCTCATGGATCCTGCCTCCATCGCCTTTGAGGATGAATAATAATCGTAGATCAAGGTCGGTTTGATCCGAGGGCTATATAAGCAAGGCCCCTGGCCCCTGGAGGAGGCATCCCTTGAAACCCTAATTCATTATTTCTTGTGAGGATCAGTAGGGAGGGGTCCCTTGAATGGATCTCTCTCTTAGGGCACATATAAGAGAGATTAGCTTTGTAGTCTCCGTATGAGATTAGAGTTCTTCTAGATTGAGAGAGTTAGAGTGGAGGGATGAGTTGGAGGAAGCCCGGCATGTCGGTATCTCCTCTCCGGCTTGTACCTGCGGGATCAAGTCTCCCAACCCGAGGCTTGGTTCTAGGATTCTTCGGTAATTCAACCTCTAATACTAAGTAAGTACATTGTTATTGTTCTATGGTTTATGAGTTTACTTTATTCTCTTCCATGGTAGAGGGTAGGGTAATCGTCTGTAGCGTAAGCATGGTGCTTAGGCTAGAGATACTTGTAGATATCCCCTGTCTGGCCGGATCGGTGTGTAGTAGCGTGGGAAGTGACAGTCCCATTGTTTCCTTTGTACCCCACATCCCGTCAGAAATATTGGTAGGATTAAGTGCCCTGGTCAAGCATCCTCTGTGGTGTCTCTTTTCCATTGGTATGTCCCCATAGACCAATTGTTTCATAGCTTACCATAGGTTGGAACTAGACTATCATCGTAGTCTTCTCTAATTGCTTATATCTTTGCTACCTTGTAGTGCGGCCCAGGGGTTAAGTATAGATTTATGTTAGTCATCGCACGCTTTCTCCTTGCAGATAAACAAATATGATACTCTAGAAATATCTCCCGAGTGAAATGCTCACCGATATCCGTGCGCTTGCGGATCCTTTTCTGTGTGCATTAACAAATATCAACAAGCATTTCTGGCGCCGTTGTCGGGGAACGAGACGTCAGCTGAGTTAACCTCAAGTCTTGCTTAACCTTGTATTATACTTTTATCTTTTTCTCTTTTCCTTTTGCCTTTTCTTTTCTATCCTTATGATAACCCAAATTCCACGCCTATCTATCAATATTCTGCACCCATGAACCAAAGCTTAGAGCCACCAGAACCCATGATTCTCACATCTAGCTATGAGCTACACCCATGTTTGGTTGCAATAGGTCAAAACCAACCCTTTCCTATAGCCAAGGTCCTATCTTCTAATCAAGAAGGTAATGAACCAAAGGTCCTATGTTCTGATCAAGGAGATAATGAACTTTTGGCTACACTAAGGGAATCTTTCAAGCGTCTTATAAATTTAGGTTTAGACCTAGCCTTACAAGACCCTGTTCTTCTTCAACATCTTTATACGGGTCTTGATAATATCGCCTTTGGAGGAGTTTTCCTTTCTTTGTCCATTAGTGAAGCAAGGTTTGTCCTTATTAGTAGACACAATCCTCGCACTAGCCTTCATGATGAACTCCTAGAGGTAAAGAAGGAATCATCCCCCAAACTAGAAGAGGAAGTTTTCATAGCCACGTTACGAACATTCCAACTCCATGATTTGGCTATCCATCTCTACTCCAAAATCCTCTAAGGGAAGAAGAAATTCTACCCTTAGAAATCCTTTCCAATGATCTTGGGAGGAGCATAAACTTCCCGCTTCATGAAAGACCTTTTAGTATATATAGTTTGAATCTTTTCAAGCAGGGATCTCTTTGGAAGCTTTTCAAATCCAATCCCTTTGAAGGACATTTAGAAAGACTCAAGGATGGCATGTCAAGTGATGCCATAGAAGGAGAGCAAAGCCATCTAGAATCCACTCCTATCTTCTCCCTTTCTATGCCCACATTAGATATGAAATTCAAACCCATCTTTAAACCCATCCTTGATCCCTATGAATCTTTCTATGCTCTTTCTCCTGAGCGATCCTAGAAATCCACCGAGACATCTAAAGCATAGGATTCATCAAGACCATAAGGAGAATCGAGAAGAGCAACATCAATGGCAAAAGAGCATTAAAAACCTATGTGCTATTTCCATTGAACGTGTAGGCGAGTCCTTATATGAGACCTACTCGAGAGGCAATACAAGGGAAATTTTGGACATTTATGCCGAATCACCCTTGGAAGTTGAAAATGATGGAGACTTCAATGAACAAGGAAGCTACTTTATAAAAACCCTATCAAGTCCTTGCTTGTATAATAAATCTCCTGATTCACTTAGTCTCTCTAACATTGCCCCACACGAGATCTTCATCCCCCTTATGCTCCCTGTTCCTAAAGATTTTGAAAGGGTGGTTGAAGACACATATGTTTATCATAAACACTGTAGATCTCGTTGTGTTGAATCTTGAGATTAGTACACATAAACTAGTGCTAGAGAGAAAACCACTTTGCCAATTCATATCTTGAAGGTTTTCCAAGGACAAGCTTAGTGTCCTAAAATAAGCACTGTTCAGACCATGACATGAGTATTCACCTTTCTGTTGCGCTGCCCTTGTGAAATAAGCATAGAGTTATAATTGTGAAAATGTTCCTTTAGGTATTCTTATCACTAATCATTCTAGGTTGGAGCAAAAAGAGTGAAGGAACAACAAATGCAAGGTATGTCCAACCAATCATTATGCAACATTGAATTACATTCATCCAATCTTAATTCTTGCAAAATTCAAGCTTGGGAGATAGACTTCCATAAATATATTTTATTGCCATGTTGCTGCATTATCGTGGTTGTCCCTACCTTTAAGACATGCTCAATTTGCTAAATAACAATCATGCTCTTTCATCACTATTTGAGTAAATCTCTATAATGATTTCATGCTACCCTTGTCTACCCTAGTAAGTGTTAGTTTAGAAGTAGTGTACATGTTTCTATTGGCTTTTAAATTAAGTATGGTGCTTAGGTTAAATAGCCTTCCTTAATCTGATTAGACATGGAGTCTAGTTTGGTTATTGAACTAAAAACTACTAGTAAAGGCAATGGTATATTTTGTTAGACTAACCCCTATAGAGAAACTCCAAAATTCAAAATGGGAAAGTCCTAAGATAAACTCATACTGGAGATGAAGAGAGACAAAATAATCTTGCACAAGGGAGACACAACTCATTCATACCCAAAGAGAAAGAAGAAGAGTGTCACAAAGCATGATCCGCAATCAAAGCACTCACTCCATGGAAGCAGGTGAACAAATCTCCGTCATGCCACTTGAAGACAAAGACCATCGTGGAGGATTTCGAGTTGCAGTTGCATTCTCTTGTCAATTATTAATCATCGGGAATCAAGAAAGATTGACAAGAGGAGAGCATGCAACTTTCTGCACCCTCACTAGATTGAGAAGCTGATGCATGAGGAAGGAAGGCCAACTCCTTTAGATGTTCCAACCATGACCTTTCTCCTATCATGCTCTCATCGCTCTACACACTGGTTTGCAATCTCTCAATTAACTATTGATTTATTTCTATAAGTTTGAGTTATTTCATAATGCCTATATATGATAATCAAATATAAGATAAAATCAATCCTCTAGAAAAGAAGTAATAGTGAATGTTTCCGTGCTAGTATGTTCAAATAAATTCTTCTATAGTATAGAAACTGAACCTTAGCTTTGTGACAACAATGCCCCTATCATTACTTGTATACTCCTTCGGGTATGTGTGTCCACTAATGATTCACAGGAATAAAACAATAAGAAGAGCTAACGGTCCAAGCACAAATTCAAGAGAGAATGAAACATGGCATTACTAAATGTAAGAAAGGAGTGCAACAGAGAAGACATTGGCGCATGAACAAAAGAACAAGAACGTCCAACGAAGGAAAGCTTCCACAAGTGTTATAGTGCCAGCATGCTCCAACATTAAAGGTAACATCCTAAGGTTAGTGATCATCACATTAAAATCCTTTCCTTGATGCTGGTATACACATAAATAGAGAACCAACCATGTTTGAGTTACAACCTCATTTGACCCAACCTAATTAACTCAACATGCTTAGTTCTCTAATCTTTGTTCCTATCACCACTTTCTTGATCTTATAATCTTAACTCAATTATCTGAAATGATTGCATGTCTTTTCTTTGGAAGTTGCTAGTCATAATCATGAAATCATTACATAATATGCATAGATAGACTATCCTTCCACAAGGTTAAGAAATTTGATCTACCCAATTGATTTAATGCTACATTCATGCTCATTGTTTGATCCTATCACCCATGCCAAGTTCAAGCAAAACACATAAACATCGACTTTATCTTGCTCATTATGCCTAAGGTTAGAGAAGAATAAACTTTTGGTTCTATTGGTGTTTTTCCACCAACAGAGCCCATGCACTTGATCTCTACTTTGTCTCTATGAGCAGGACCCACTTTGAACACAACAGTAGAGGAGCTTGTCAACTCCCCACGAAACCTACAAGTGAAGATCCTGGACCTACGAACATGTACAATAAGCAAGATGCTACCAGTTTCCACAACTAGTACTTCACTTCAAACTGCTGGAAGAGCAAGGAACATGGGTGACAACATCTCAAGAGGTGCAAGTTATCAAGGTCTCTACTATGGGACTAGATAGTGCACCTACAGAATGAACATGTTAAGAGCTCCTATTCAGAGGAGCTAAAAACACTGAACCCTCGCCGAAAGGTAAAATCAGTAGTTATCCATATTTATCCTTTTTTAGCATTACATCAATTTCCCTTTTCACATAGTTACTTTCTAGCAGTTGCATAACCATTCTCCTTTTAGCATGTTTACTTTTCTGCATTAGCATTGCATTAGAAAATAAAATAAATATATGTTTGCTTTGCTGCATCATAAATTATAAGCCCCATGTGAATAATTTTGTGGCATGTAAGGACCCATAGGAATATTCACTGTGGTGGCAAAAAATAAAAATAAATATGCATTCATCTTGTTAGACTTTCTTTGCATTATAAAAATATAAAAAGTATTTGAGAGAATCCTGTTGAAACTCTGTTTAAAAGAATCAAGAACAATCTTAAAAACTCTGGACAATTAAGGCTTGAGTGGCCAACCACTAACGCTTAATCTATTCCACAAGTTTTGTTGTCTATTTGAGTTCCACAGGATTTGAAGGACCAAGAAGAGCCAACAAGCAAGTGGATGTTCTATCCATTGGTGGAGCACTATCTCAACAATCATCAACATCAATTAATGCTCCACTAGAGGAGGAAGAACATCCCCGCTGCCAGTCTGCTACTTTATAAGATTGAACGACTACGTCAACATCCAGCTTGGGGGAAAGCACCCCCATGTATCCAGCTAAGTATTTTCTTCTCTCAGTTTTACCGTATTCTTTATGAGTTTTCTTATTTAGTAATAATAATGTTCTAAAATAATAGAAATAAAATAAAAACAATGTGTCTAGTTTGTTTGTCCTTGTTCTTAAAGAAGTTGTTAATAAAAGAAGAATCTCAAATAATCTCTTGCATGGAAATGATGAATGGTTGCTCTGCCGTAATTCCTTTCAAGTACCTAGTTTTTAACCTCGAACTCTCCTGAGTTTTAGACACAACTGTTTTGATCTAAGATTTGCTCTGAACCTGAAACTCGTGGGTAGCAAATGCTTGATCTAAGTCTAGGTAGTTGGCAGATATGATATGGGAAGGTTTTGAGTTGCTGTTTATCATGCTCCTAGAGATACTAGAGTTCTAGAGAATTTATCTTTGAAAATTAAAAATCCTACATGATGAGTTCCTGTATGACGAGAGTTTAATTCCTACCACAGCCATATATACATGCTTACTAGATTAGGAAAGATTTTTGCTTGTTAGCTTAGCTGCTTGTAAGCATTGAGTGTGGTCAGTCTATGTTGACACTAGGGGATTAGTCATGCGGTTAAAATCAAGATTCACGTACACTCCACCTACTTATGCTGCTTCTACCCTAGAGGCATGTATTTAAATATTTTCCATTAGACATAACCCAACAAGTTGTTCTGCTCCTATACTGGGAGTGAACAAACCCTTCATCCATTGCTAGCCCCCTTTGTTATAAGCTCTAACATTTTTGTTGCTATCTCTTATCTATGTTGGGAATTATTCCGTCGTATTCAATTCCTTTAAAAAAAGAAAAGAGAGTGAGAAAGAAAAATAAAGAGAGAATAAAAGGACAAGGGTCCTAAAGATTTTTCAGCAACCCAAGTTCTCAGCAAATTCTTCAAAGTTTAAGAGAAGTATAAATTTCTTTCAAGGAGCAAAAGTAGAAATAGATATTCACCATTTTTCCTCTACCCCTTCATTTCCACTTACATCCACCATCATTACCACTATATACATATCCACTTAGCCCATATTTAGGATCACACACATGCACATCTTGATTTGACTGTATGCCCGGACTTGTCCCTCTAGATCCATGTGTCTGACTATGCAATAAATGTTTGCAAGTATGGATTCCTTATCGAACCTATGAGCTCTAGATAGACCTATTGAAGTAGGGTGAGAGAGAGAAGGTATAATGTTACTATGCCTTATGCCAAAATACCACATATTTTGAGAGAAGAGAAAAGGCATACACCATAAATGCCTTGGTGAGGATCCAGAAATACCATAAAGGAGAGACGTGAAAGGGTCATACACAGGAATCTCTGAGTTTTATTTGAAAACCCTGCAAAACTCCGGAATAATGGTTGATCAAAGAGCTTGAGACATAGCGCTTGACTTGACCGTTCTGTCTTTCAACTGCTCAAGACCCAAGTGATGGCTACAAGCCCCATGGTAAAAGATAATATGGGTAAGTTTGAAGTCAGGATAGTTCACTCTAATCCGAAGGAGAGTTCTTGTTTGAACGCATGTGTACTTTTGAGGCGTGAAAGCATTGTAGCAACTCCTAATTTATCACTGAGTTTATCTTTGCTCAAGGACGAGCGAAGGGTAAGCTTGGGGGAGTTTGTTGACGGTAGATAAGTATCATTTTTTAACCATCAACATAGCATGAAAAAGACTAAACAATAATTACCACATAGATATAGGGGGTTTACTGACATAATTCCATGAGTTTTGGTGAATGTTTGTTTCTACAGGGTGTCAGCTAAAAAGAACCAAGGAAGGCCCACATGGAAGATACAAGAAGACTCTAGAAACAAACTGGAGGCGAAATGGGCCCGAAAGTGGGGCAGCCACCCCCTGGCCTGGGCGCCCGCCCCACCTAGGTGGCCAATTAGGCTCCACCTCGCGGATCTTGCCTCCACCGCCTTTGAGGATGAATAATAATCGTAGATCAAGGTCAGTTTAATCCAAGGGCTATATAAGCAAGACCCCTAGCCCCTGGAGGAGGCATCTCTTGAAACCCTAATTCATTATTTCTTGTGAGGATCAGCAAGGAGGGGTCCCTTGAATGGATCTCTCTCTTAGGGCACATATAAGAGAGATTAGCTTTTGTAGTCTCCATGTGAGATTAGAGTTCTTCTTCTAGATTGAGAGAGTTAGAGGGAGGGATGAGTTGGAGGAAGCCCGGCATGTCGGTGTGTCCTCTCCGTCTTGTACCTACGGGATCAAGTCTCCTAACCCGAGGCTTGGTTCTAGGATTCTTCGGTAATTCAACTTCTAATACTAAGTAAGTACATTGTTATTGTTCTATGGTTTATGAGTTTACTTTATTCTCTTCCATGGTAGAGGGTAGGGTAATCGTCTGTAGCGTAAGCATGGTGCTTAGGCTAGAGATACTCATAGATATCCCCTGTCTGGCTAGATCGGTGTGTAGTAGCGTGGGAAGTGACAGTCCCATTGTTTCCTTTGTACCCCACATCCCGTCAGAAGGATTGGTAGGATTAAGTGCCCTAGTCAAGTATCCTCTGTAGTGTCTCTTTTCCATCGGTATGTCCCCATAGACCAATAGTTTCATAGCTTACCATAGGTTGGAACCAGACTATTGTCGTAGTCTTCTCTAATCGCTTATATCTTCACTACCTTGTAGTGCGGCCCAGGGGTTAAGTATAGATTTAGGTTAGTCATCGCACGCTTTGTCCTTGCGGATAAACAAATATGATACTCTGGAAATATCTCCCTAGTGAAATGCTCACCGATATCTGTGCGCTTGTAGATCCTTTTCTGTGTGCGTTAACAAATATCAACACACGGTTTGCGTCTAATATACCACAGGCATGGAAATCGCTTTGGGCAGACCCAAAGGTACTCCGATGTAATGTACGTCAAGTGGAAGCTTGTTTTGGATAGTTTGGAGGTAGTGTTAGTCTTGGCACAAGACAGGTGCAAGATTTGCGCCGAAGGTACCATAATCTTGGAAATTATTTTGAATGCACCCGATCATACTCCTGGGTGACGTGGGTCAATTGAAAGCTCGTTTTGGTCTATTTGGAGATAGTGCTAATCTCGGCGCAAGATAGGAGCATGGTTTTTGCAAATGTACCACGGGCAGGGAAATCATTTTGGGCATAGCTGACGGTACTCCTTGGTGACGTGGGTCAACTGGAAGCTCGTTTTGGTCTATTTGGATAGTGTTAATCTCTGCGCTAGATAGGTGCATGGTTTGCGCCAAATGTACCATGGGCATGGAAATCATTTTGGGCACACCTGATGGTACTCTTAGGTGACGCGTGTCAGGTGGAAGGTCATTTTGGTCCGTTTGGAGATAGAGTTAATCTACACGCAAGATAGGTGTACGGTTTTGCGCTGAACGTACAACGGGCATGGAAATCTTTTCTAGCACACCTGATGGTACTTCTAGATGACATTGCTCAAGTGGAATCTCGTTTCAGACCGTTCGGAGATTGTATTATCCTCAACGCAGGATAGGAGCATGGTTTTCGCTGAACGTACCACGTGCATAGAAATCTTTTAAGGCACACCCGATGGTACTTCAGGTGACATTCATCAAGTGGAAGCTCGTTTTGGTCTGTTTGGAGATAGTGTTAATCTTGGCGCAAGATAGATGCACAGTTTGCGCCAAATGTACTATAGGCTCTGAAATCACTTTTCCACACACACCAGATGCTACTCCTAGGTGGTGTAGATCAAGAGGAAGATCGTTTCAGTCTGTTTGGAGATAGTGTTAATCTCAAAGCAAGATATGTGTACATTTTGCGCTGAACGTACCATAGATCGGAAACCATTTTGGGTGCAACCGAAACCGATGTTACTCCTACGTGACATGGGTCAAGTGGAAACTCGCCTTGGTCCTTTGGAATTAGTTTTAATCTTGACGCAAGATAGGTGCACGGTTTGCACCAAATGTACCATAGGCTCTGAAATCACTTTGAGCACACTAGATGGTACTCGTAGGTGGCATAGATCAAGAGAAAGATCGTTTCAGTTTGTTTGGAGATATGTTAATCTCGACGCAACATACCATAGGTTCAGAAATCATTTTGGGCACCACCGATGTTACTCCTACGTGACGTGGGTCAATTGGAAACTTGCCTTGGTCCATTTGGAGATAGTTTTAATCTCGACGCAAGATAGGTGCACGGTTTGCGCCAAATGTACTATAGGCTCAAAAATTATTTTGGACGCACCTGATTGTACTCCTAGGTGACGTGGATCAAGCGGAAGCTCATATCGATCCGTTTGGAGATAGTAATAATTTTGGCACAAGAAATGTGCACAGTTTGCACCGAATGTACCACGGGCCTAGAAATTGCTTTGGGCACACCCGATGGTACTCCTATGTAATGTATGTCAAGTGAAAGCTTGTTTCAGTCTGTTTGGAGATAGTGTTAGTCTCGACGTAAGCTAGTTGCACGGTTTGTGCCAAAGGTACCATAGGCTTGGAAATTATTTTGGACACACCCGATGGTACTCCTAGGTGATGTGGGTCATATGCAAGCTTGTTTCAGTTTGTTTGGAGATAGTGTTAATCATGGTGCTACATAGGTGCACGGTTTGCGCCGAATATACCATGGGCGTAGAAATCATTTTGGGCACACCTGATGGAACTCCTAGGTGATGCGGGTCAAGTGGAAGCGCGTTTCGGTCTATTTGGAGATAGTATTAATCTAGGAGCAAGATAGGTGTACGGTTTGCGCCAAATGAACTATGGGCATGGAAATCTTTTCAAGCACACCCGATGGTGCTTCTAGGTGACATTGGTCAAGTGGAAGCTCGTTCGGTCCATTAATGTTAGTGTTAGTCTTGGCGCAAGATAGGTGCACTGTTTGCGCTATGGCCATGGAAATCTTTTCAGGCACACCCGATGGTACTTCTAGCTAACGTTGGTCAAGTGGAAGCTTGTTTCGGTCCGTTTGGAGATGGTGTCAGCCTCGGCGCAAGATAGGTGCACGGTTTTCACCGAGCATGGTAATCTTTTCAGGCACACCTGATGGTACTTCTATGTGACGTTGGTCAAGTGGAAGCTCGTTTTGGTCTATTTGGATATCGTATTAATCTTGAGACAAGATAGGTGCACGGTTTGCGCCAAATGTACCATAGGCTCTGAAATCGGTTTTGGGCACACCAGATGGTTCTCCTAGGTGGCGTAGATCAAGTGAAAGATTATTTCTGTTTGTTTGCATAGTGTTAGTCTTATCGCAAGATAGGTGCATGGTTTGCGCCGAATGTATCATAGGCATGGAAATTATTTTAGACGCACCGGACGGTACTCCTAGGTCACGTGGGCCAAGTGAAAGCACGTTTCGGTCCGTTTAGAGATAGTGTTAATTTCGGTACAAGATAGGTGCATGGTTTGCATCGAATGTACCACGGGCATGGAAATCTTTTCAGGCACACGCGATGGTACTTCTAGGTGACATTGGTCGAGTGGAAACTCATTTTCATCCATTTGGATGGTGTTGATGTAGGCGCAAGATAGGTCTAGGATTGGCGCCGAATGTACTATGGGCATGGAAAACTTTTCAGGCACACTCGATGGTACTTCTCGGTGACATTGGTCAAGTGGAAGCTCATTTCAGACTCCTAGGTGGCGTAAATCAATTGGAAGATCGTTTCAGTCTGTTTAGACGTTAATCTTGAGGCAAGATAGGTGAACGGTTTGCACCGGACGTACCATAGCTTCGGAAATCATTTTGGGCGCAACCGATGGTAATCCTACGTGACGTGGGTCAAGTAGAAACACACTTCGGTCCATTTGGAGATAGTGTTAATCTTGACGCAAGATAGGTGCACGATTTGCGCCAAACGTACCATAGGCTCAGATATCATTTTGGATGCACCTGATTGCACTCCTAGGTGACATGGATCAAGCAGAAGCTCATTTTGATCTGTTTGGAGATAGTTCTTATTTCGGCACAAGAAAAGTGCACGATTTGCGTCGAATGTACCACAAGCATGGAAATCACATTGGGTACACCCGATGGTACTCCTATGTAATGTATGTCAACTAGAAGCTTATTTCGGTCCGTTTGAAGATAGTGCTAGTCTCGGTGCAAGATAGGTGCACGTTTGCGCCAAACGTACCATAGGCTTGGAAATCATTTTGGACGCACCCGATGGTACTCCTAGGTGACGTGGGTCAAGTGGAACTCGTTTCGGTCCATTTTGAGATAGTGTTAATCTCGGCGCAAGATAGGTGCACGGTTTGCACCGAATGTACCACGGGCGTGGAAATCATTTTGGGCACACCCGATGGTACTCCTAGGTGACGTGGGTCAAGTGGAATGTCATTTTGGTCTATTTGGAGATAGTGTTAATCTCGGCAAGGTGCACGATTTGCGTCGAGGGTACCATAGGCTTGAAAACCATTTTGGACGCACCCGATGGTACTCCTAGGTGACATGGGTCAAGTGGAAGCTCATTTCGGTTTTTTTGGAGATAGTGTTAATCTCGGCGCAAGATAGGTGCATGGTTTACGCCGAATGTACCATGGGTGTGGAAATCATTTTGGGCACACCCATTGGTACTCCTAGGTGACGTTTGTCAAGTGGAAGTTCGATTTGGTCTGTTTAGAGATAGTGTTAATCTTAGCGCTAGATGGGTGCACGGTTTGTGCCAAATGTACCACGGGCATGGAAATCAATTTGGGCACACCCAATGGTACATCTAGGTGATGTGGGTCAAGTGGAAGCTCGTTTCGGTCCGTTTAGAGATAGTGTTAATCTCAGTGCTAGATTGGTGCACGGTTTGCGTAGAATGTACCACGGGCATGGAAATCATTTTGGGCACACCCGATGGTACTCCTAGGTGACGTGGTCAAGTGGAAGCTCGTTTTTGTCTATTTGGAGATAGTGTAAATCTAGGTGCAAGAAAGGTGTACGGTTTGCACTGAATGTACCATGGGCATGGAATTCTTTTTAGGCACGTCCAATGGTACTTCTAGATGCCATTGGTCAAGCAAAAACTCATTTCAGACTGTTTGGAGTTGTATTAATCTCGATGCAAGATAGATGCACGGTTTGCGTCGAATGTACAATGGGCATGGAAATCTTTTCAAGCACACCCAATGGTACTTTAGGTGACGTTGGTCAAGTGGAAGTTCGCTTCGGTCTGTTTGGAGATAGTACTAATCTCAAGGCAAGATATGTGCTGATTTGCGCCAAACATACCATAAGCTCTAAAATCTCTTTGGGCACACTAGATGGTACTCCTCGATGTCGTATATCAAGTGGAAGATCGTTTTAGTCTGTTTGGATATAGTGTTAATCTTGACACAGGATAGGTGCATGGTTTGCATCGAATGTACCATAGCTTTGGAAATCATTTTGGGCGCCACCGATGGTACTCCAACATGATGTAGGCCATGTGGAAACTCGTTTCGATCTATTTAGAGATAGTGTTAATCTCGACGCAAGATAGGTACACAGTTTCGCCAAACGTACCATAGGCTCATAAATCATTTTGGATGCATGTGACTATACTCCTAGGTGACGTGGATCAAGCAGAAGCTCATTTCAACCCGTTTGGAGATAGTTTTTAATCTTGGTGTAAGATAGGTGCACGGTTTGTAACGAGCCTACCTGTGGCCCTTTGGGTACACCCGATGGTACTCCTAGGTAATGTATGTGAAGTGAAAGCTTGTTTCGGTATGTTTGGTGGTATTGTTAGTTTCAGAGCAAGATAGACGCATGGTTTGTGCCAAACGTACCATAGGCTTGGAAATCATTTGGGACATACCTAATGGTACTTCTAGGTGACGTGGGTCAAGGGAAAGGTCGTTTTGGTACGTTTGGAGATAGTGTTAATATCAGCGCAAGATAGATGCATGGTTTGCGACGAACGTACCATAGGCTTCGAAATCATTTTGCACCCAATGGTACTCCTAGGTGATGTGGGTCAAGGGAAAGCTCATTTTGGTACGTTTGGAGATAGTGTTAATGTCATAACAAGATAGGTGCATGGTTTGCGACGAATCTACCACGAGCATAAAAATCGCTTTTGGCACACCCCCTGGTACTTCTAGGTAATATATGTCATGTGGAAGCTTGTTTCTCTCTGTTTGCAGATAGTGTTAGTCTCGAGCAAGATAGGTGCATGGTTTACGCCGAACATACCATTACTTCAGAAATCATTTTGGGTGCAACCGATGGTACTCCAATGTGAGGTGGGTCAAGTGGAAACTCGTTTTGGTCCATTTGGAGATAGTGTTAATCTCGACGCAAGATAGGTACATGGTTTCACCAAACATACCATAGGCTCATAAATTATTTTGGACACACCTGGCTGTACTCCTAGGTGACGTGGATCAAGCAGAAGCTCATTTCGATCCGTTTGGAGATAGTTTTAATCTCGGTGCAAGATAGGTGCATGGTTTGTGACGAACCAACCTACAGGAACGGAAATCGCTTTGGGTACACCCGATGGTACTCCTAGGTAATGTATGTCATGTGGAAGCTTGTTTCGGTCTGTTTAGAGATAGTGTTAGTCTCAGCGCAAGATAGATACATGGTTTGCGCCGAACATACCATAGGCTTGGAAATCTTTTTGGACACATCCAATGGCACTCCTAGGTGACTTGGGTCAATAGAAAGCACATTTTGATATGTTTGGAGATAGTGTGAATGTCAGCACCAGATAGGTGCATGGTTTACGACGAATCTAACACAGGCATGGAAATCACTTTGGGCACACCGCCTAGTACTCCTAGGTAATGTATGTCAAGTGGAAGCTCGTTTCTCTTCGTTTGGAGTTGGTGTTAGTCCCGATGAAAGATAGGTGCACGGTTTCCATCGAACATACCATAGGCTTGGAAATCATTTTTGGCACACTTGATGGTACTCCTAGGTGACGTGGGTCAAGTGAAAGCTCATTTTGGTCCGTTTAGAGATAGTGTTAATCTTAGTGCTAGATGGGTGCACGGTTTGCGTCGAACGTACCACGGTCATGGAAATCATTTTTGGCACACCCGATGGTACTCCGAGGTGACGTGGGTCAAGTGGAAGCTCATTTTGCTCTATTTGGAGAATCGCAAGATAGGTGCACATTTTGCGAAAAATCTACCACGGGCATGGAAATCAGTTTGGGCACACATCCTGGTACTCCTAGGTAATGTATGCCAAGTGGGAGCTTGTTTCTCTCCGTTTGGAGACAGGTGCACGGTTTGCGCTGAATGTACCATAGGCTTTGGAATCATTTTTGGCACGCCCAATGGTACTCTTAGGTGACGTGGGTGAAGTGGATCCTCGTTTCGGTCCATTTAGAAATAGCGTTAATCTCAGCACTAGATGGGTGCACGGTTTGCGTTCAATATACCATGGGCATGAAAATCTTTTCAGGCACGCCCGACGGTACTTCTAGGTGACATTGGTCAAGTGGAAGCTTGTTTCAGACTATTTGGAGTAGTATTAATCTCAACGCAGGATAGGTGCACGGTTTGCATCGAATGTACAACGAGCATGGAAATCTTTTCAGGCACACCTGATGGTACTTCTAGGTAATGTAGGTCAAGTGAAAGCTCGTTTCGGTCTGTTTGGAGGTATTAATCTCGAGGCAAGATAGGTGCACGGTTTTTGCCAAATGTACCATAGGCTCTGAAATATCTTTGGGCACACTAGATGGTACTCCTAGGTGGCGTAGATCAAGTCGAACATCGTTTCAGTCTATCTGGAGATAGTTTTAATCTCGATGCAAGATAGGTGCACGGTTTGCACCAAATGTACCATAGCTTCGAAAATCATTTTGGGCGTAACCAACAGTACTCCTACGTGATGTGGGTCCAGTGGAAACTTGTTTCGGTCCGTTTGGAGATAGTGTTAATCTCGACGCAAGATAGATGCACAGTTGCGCCGAACGTACTATAGGCTTGGAAATCATATTGGACGCACCTGATGGTACTCCTTGGTGACGTGGGTCAAGCGGATGCTCATTTCGGTCCGTTTGGAGATAGTTTTAATCTCGGTGCAAGATAGGTGCATGGTTTCCGAGAAATTTACCACGGGCATGGAAAATGCTTTGGGCACACCCCCTGCTACTCCTATGTTATGTATGTCAGGTGGAAGCTTATTTCGGTCTGTTTGGAGATAGGGTTAGTCTTAAAGGAAGATAGGTGCATGGTTTGCACCGAGCGTACCATAGGCTTAGAAATCATTTTAGACGCATCCGATGGTACTCCTAGGATACGTGGGTCAAGTGGATGCTCGTTTTGGTTCGTTCAGAGATAGTGTTAATCTAGGTGCAAGATAGGTGCACGGTTTGCGACGAATCTACCATGGGCATGGAAATCGCTTTAGGCACACCCCTGGTACTCCTAGGAAATGTATATCAAGTGGAAGCTTGTTTCTCCTAGTTTGGAGATAGTGTTAGTCTCTACGCAAGATAGGTGCACGGTTTGCACCGAATGTACCATATTCATGGAAATCATTTTTGGCACACCCGATGGTACTCCTAGGTGACACGTTTTGTACTCCTACCATTGGTTGTGCCCAAAATTATTTCCAAAGCTATGGTACGTTTGGCACAAACCGTGCACCTATCTTGCATCGAGATTAACACTATCTCCAAATAGATCAAAATTTTTTTCCACTTGATCTACGTCAATTAGGATTACCATCTAGTGTGCCCAAAGTGATTTCAGAGCGTACGGTACATTAGGCGCAAACCGTACACCTATCTTGCCTCGAGTTTAGTACTATCTCCAAACGGACTGAAACAAGCTTCCACTTGACCAACGTCACCTAGAAGTACCAACGTGTGTGCCTGAAAAGATTTCCATGCCCGTTGTACATTTGACGGAAACTATGCACCTATTTTACGTCAAGATTAATACTACTCCAAATGGTCCGAAACGAGCTTCCACTTGACCAATGTCACCTAGAAGTACCATCGGGTGTGCCCGAAAAGATTTCCATGCCCGTGGTACATTTGACACAAACCGTACACCTTTCTTGCGCCTACATTAACACTATCTCCAAATGGATAGAAACGAGTTTACACTTGACACACGTCACCTAAGAGTACCATCGGGAGTGCCAAAAATGATTTCCAAGCCCATGGTACGTTCGGTGCAAACCATGCACCTATCCTGTGTCGAGACTAATGCTTCCACTTGACATACTCCTTGGAGTATCAGGGGGTGTGCCCAAAGTGATTTCCATGCCCATGGTAGATTCCTTGCAAACCGTGCACCTATCTTGTGCCGAAATTAACACTATCCCCAAATAGACCAAAACGAGCTTCCACTTGAGCCACGTGACCAGGAGTACCATCGGGTGTGCCCAAAAATATTTCCATGCCCATGGTACATTTGACGCAAACCGTGCACCCATCTAGCGCTGAGACTAACACTATCTCCAACCGGACCGAAACGAGCTTCCACTTGACCCACATCACCTAGGAGTACCACCGAGTGTGACAAAAATGATTTCCAAGCCTATGGTATTTTCACCGCAAACCGTGCACCTATCTTGCGTTGAGACTAACACTATCTCCAAATGGAGAGAAACAAGCTTCCACTTGACATACCTAGGAGTACTAGCGGGCGTGCCCAAAGCGATTTCCACGCCCGTGGTTGATTCATCGCATTCAGTGCAACTATCTTGCGCCGAGGATAACACTATATCCAAACTGATCGAAACGGCCTTCCACTTTACCCATGTCACCTAGGAGTACCATCGGGTGCGTCCAAAATAATTTCCAAGCCTATGGTATGTTCAACGCAAACTGTCCATCTATCTTGCACCGAGACTAACACTATCTCCAAACGGACCGAAACAAGCTTCCACTTGACATACATTACCTAGGAGTACCATCGGGTGTGCCCAAAGCAATTTCTATGCCTATGGTAGATTCATCACAAACCATGCACCTATCAGGCATGGAGATTAACACTATCTCCAAACAGGCTGAAACGATCTTCCACTTAATCAACGCCACCTAGGAGTACCATCTGGTGTGCCCGAAGAGATTTCAGAACCTATGGTACATTTGGCGCAAACTGTGCACCTATCTTGCCTCGATATTAATACTATCTCCAAACGGACCAAAACAAGCTCCCGATTGACCAACGTCACCTAGAAATACCATCAGGTGTGCTGAAAAGATTTCCCTGCCCGTTGTACATTCAACGCAAACCGTGCAACTATCTCCAACTGGACCGAAACAAACTTCCACTTGACTTACATTACCTAGGAGTACCATCGGGTGTTCCCAAATCAATTTCCATGCCCGTGGTAAATTCATCGCAAATCATTCACCTATCTTGCACCGAGATTAAAACTATCTCCAAATGGATCAAAATGAGCTTCCACTTGATCCACGTCACCTAGGAGTACAATTAGGTGCGTCCAAAATGATTTATGAGCCTATGGTACGTTTGCCGCAAACCATGTACATATCTTGCGTCAAGATTAACACTATCTCGAAATGGACCGAGATGAGTTTCTAGTAGACTAACGTCAGGCAAGAGTTCCATCGGTTGCGCCCAAAATGATTTCTGAAGCTGTGGTTCATTCGGCGCAAACCGTGCACCCATCTTGCATCGAGATTAACACTATCTCCAAACAGACAAACAATCATCCACTTGATCTACGCCACCAAGGAGTACCATCTCGTGTTCCTAAAGATATTTTAGAGCCTATGGGACTTTGGTGCAAACCGTGTACCTATCTTGCGTCGAGAATAACACTATCTCCAAATGGACTGGAACGAGTTTCCACTGGACCCACATCACGTTGGAATACCATTAGTTACACCCAAAAATATTTCTAAAGCTATGGTATGTTTGGCGCAAACTGTGCACCTATCTTGCGTCGAGATTAACACTACCGCCAAATGGACCGAACAAGCTTCCACTTGACCTACGTCACCTAGGAGTGCCATCGAGTGTGGCAAAAATGATTTCCAAGCCTATGTTATGTTCGGCGCAAACCGTGCACCTATCTTGCAACGAGATTAACACTATCTCCAAACGGATCCAAATGAGCTTCCACTTGACCCACATCACCTAGGAGAACCATTGGGTGCATCCAATATGTTTTCCAAGCCTATGGTACGTTTGGCGCAAACCATGCATCTATCTTGCATCGAGATTAACACTATCTCTAAATGGACCGAAACGAGTTTCCACTTGACCTGCGTCACGTAGGAGACCATCGGTGGCGCCCAAAATGATTTTCGGAGCTATGGTACGTTCGGTGCAAACCGGACACCTATCTTGCGTCGTGGCTAACACTATCTCCAAACGGAGAGAAACAAGCTTCCACTTGACATACATAACCTAGGAGTACCAGGGGGTGTGCTCAAAGAGATTTTGATGCCCATGGTAGATTCATTGCAAACCATGCACCTATGTTGTGCTGACATTAACACTATCTCCAAACGGACTGAAACGAGCTTCCACTTGACCCACGTCACCTAGAAGTACCGTCGGGTGTGTCGAAAATGATTTCCATGCCCATGGTACATTCAACGCAAACCATGCACCCATCTAGCACTGAGATTAACGCTATCTCCAAACTGAACGAAATGAGCTTTCACTTGACCCATGTTACCTTGGAGTACCATCAAGTGTGCCAAAAATGATTTCCATGCCTACAGTACGTTCAGTGCAAACCGTGCACCTATCTTGCATTGAGACCAACACCATCTCCAAACAGAAAGAAACAAGCTTCCACTTGACATACATTATCTAGGAGTACTGGGGGTGTGCTCAAAGTGATTTCCATGCCCGTGGTAGATTCATCGCAAACCCTGCACTGATCTTGCACTGAGATGAAAACTATCTCCAAACGGATCGAAATGAGATTCCGCTTGATACAAGTCACCTAGGAGTACAATTAGCTGTGTCCAAAATTATTTCTGAACCTATGGTACATTTGGCGCAAACCGTGTACCTCTCTTGTATTGGGATTAACACTATCTCCAAATGGACCGAAACGAGTTTCCACTGGACCCACGTCACGTTAGAGTACCATCGGTTGCGCCCAAAATGATTTTCTGAAGCTATGGTACGTTCGGCACAAACTATGCACCTATCTTGTGTCGAGATTAACACAATCTCCAAACGGACCGAAACAAGCTTCCAATTGACCCACGTCACTTAGGAGTACCGTCGGGTGTGCCAAAAATGATTTACAAGCCTAAGGAACGTTTGGCGCAAACCGTGCATCTATCTTGCTTCGAGATTAACACTATCTCCAAATGGACCAAAACGAGTTTCCACTTGACCCACGTCATGTAGGAGTACCATCGGTTATGCCCAAAATGATTTCTAAAGCTATGGTACGTTCAGCGAAAATCGTGCACCTATCTTGCATGGAGATTAGCACTATCTCCAAACAGATTGAAATGATATTCCACTTGATCGACGCCACCTAGGAGTACCATCTGGAGTGCCCAAAGAGATTTCAGAGCCTATAGTACGTTTGGCACAAACCGTGCACCTATCTTGCATCGAGATTAACACTATCTCCAAATAGACTGAAACAATTTTTCACTTGATCTACGCCACCTAGGAGTACCATCTGGTGTGCCCAAAAGCGATTTCAGAGCCTATAATACATTTGGCGCAAACCGTGCACCTATCTTGCCTCGAGATTAATACGATCTCAAAATGGATTGAAATGAGCTTCCACTTGACCAACGTCACCTAGAAGAACCATCGGGAGTGCTTGAAAAGATTTCCACGCCCGTGGTACATTCGGCGCAAACCGTGCACCTATCTTGTGTCGAGATTAATGCTATCTCGAAACAGACCGAAACGAGCTTTCACTTGACCAATGTCACCAAGAAGTACCATCCGGTGTGCCTGAAAAGATTTTCATGCCCACAAACCGAACAGCTATCTTGCGCCTATGTTAACACTATCTCCAAACAGACCGAAACGAGCTTCCACTTGACCCACGTCACTTAGGAGTACCATCAGGTGTGGCCAAAATGATTTCCATGCCCGTTGTATATTCGGTGCAAACCATGCACCTATCTTGCACCGAGATTAACACTATCTCTAGATGTACTAAAACTAGCTTCCACTTCCAAAGCGATTTCTAGGCCTGTGGTACATTCGGCGCAAACTGTCACCTTTCTTGCTCCGAAATTAAAACTATCTCCAAAGGGATGGAAATGAGCTTTTGCTTGATCAACGTCATCGAGGAGTACAATTAGGTGAGTCCACAATGATTTCTGAGCCTATGGTACGTTTGACGCAAACCATGCACCTATCTTGCATAGAGATTAACACTATCTCCAAATGGATCAAAGCGAGTTTCTACTTGACCGATGTCGTGTAGGAGTACCATGGGTGCACCCAAAATGATTTCTGAACCTATGGTACGTTCGGCGCAAACCATGCACCTATCTTGGGCCGAGACTAACACTACCTCCAAACGGACAGAAACAAGCTTCCACTTGAAATACATTACCTAGGAGTACTATCGGGTGTGCCCAAAGCGATTTCCATGCCCGTGCTAGATTTGTCGCAAACCATGCACCTAGGAGTATCTCCAAACAGATAGAAATGAGCTTCCACTTAACCCACGTCACCTAGGAGTACCATTGGGTGCGTCCAAAATAACTTCTAAGCCTATGGTACATTTGGCGCAAACCATGCACCTATCTGGCACCAAGACTAACACTATCTCAAAACGGACCGAAACAAGCTTCCAGTTTACATACATTACCTAGGAGTACCATAGGGTGTGCCCAAACCGATTTCCATGCCCATGGTAGATTCGTCACAAACCGTACACCTATCTTGCACCGAGATTAAAACTATCTCCAAACGATGGAAATGAGCTTCCGCTTGATCCACGTCACCTAGGAGTACAATCAGGTGTGTCCAAAATGATTTATGAGCCTATGGTACGTTTGGCGCATACTGTGTACCTATCTTGCGTTAAGATTAACACTATCTCCAAATGGACCGAAATGAGTTTCCACTTGACCCACGTCACATAGGAGTACCATCAGTTGCACGCAAAATGATTTCCAAACCTATGGTACATTCGGCACAAACTGTGCACCTATCTTGCGTCGAGATTAACACTATCTCCAAACTGTTTGAAATGATCTTCCACTTGATCTACGCCACCTAGGAGTACCATCTAGTGTGCCCAATTCTATATCGGAGCCTATGGTACATTTGGCGCAAACTAGGAACCTATCTTGCCTCGAGACTAATATTATCTCCAAAGGGACCGAAACGAGCTTCCACTCGACCAACGTCACCAAAAAGTACCATTGGGTGTGCTGAAAAGATTTCCATGCCCGTTGTACATTCGACACAAACCGTGCACCTATCTTCTGTCAAGATTAATACTATCTCCAAACGGTCTAAAACAAGCTTCCACTTGACTAATGTCACCTAGAAGTACCATCAGGCGTGCCTAAAAAGATTTCCTTGCCCGTGGAACATTCGGTGCAAACCATACACCTTTCTTGCGCCTTGATTAACACTATCTCCAAATAGATAGAAACGAGCTTCCACTTGACACACGTCACCTAGGAGTACCATCGGGTGTGCCCAAAATGATTTCCATGCCCGTGGTACATTCGACGCAAACCGTACACCCATCTAGTGTTAAGATTAACACTATCTCCAAATGGACCAAAAATGATCCACGTCACCTAGGAGAGTTCTATCGGGTGTGCCAAAAATGATTTCCAAGCCTATGGTATGTTCGGCGCAAACGTGCATCTATCTTGCTGACTAACACTATCCCTAAACGGACCAAAACATGCTTCCACTTGACATATATTACCTAGGAGTACCAACGGGTGTGCCCAAAGCGATTTCCATGCCCATGGTGCACCTATCTTGCGTCGAGATTAACACTATCTCGAAACAGACTAAAACGAGCTTCCACTTGACCCACGTCTCCTAGGATACCATTAGGTGCGACCAAAATTATTTCAAGCCTACAATACGTTCGACGCAAACCGTGCACCTATCTTGTGCCGAGACTAACAGTATATCCAAACGGACCAAAACAAGCTTCCACTTAACATACATTACTCAGGAGTACCATCGGGTGTGCCCAAAGTGATTTCCATGCCCGTGGTTCATTCATCGCAAACCGTGCACCTATCTTGCACCGAGATTAAAACTATCTCCAAATAGATTGAAATGAGCTTTTGCTTGATCCATGTCACCTAGGATTATAATCAGTTGTGTCCAAAATGATTTCTGAGCCTATGGTATGCTTGATGCAAACCGTGTACCTATATTGCGTTGAGATTAACACTATCTCCAAGTGGACCGAAATAAGTTTCCACTTGACCCACGTCACATAGGAGTAACATCGGTTGCGCCCAGGATGATTTCCAAACCTATGCACCTATCCGCGTAGACCGTTCACTTATCATGCACCGAGATTAACACTATCCCCAAACGGACCGAATTGAGCTTTCATTTCACCCACGTCACCTAGGAGTTCTATGCCCATGGTACATTTGGCACAAACCGTGCACCTACCTTGCGTCAAGATTAACAGTATCTCCAAACGGACCGAAACGAGCTTCCATTTCACCCACGTCACCTAGCAGTTGCATTGGGTGCGCCCAAAAGTGATTGCAATGCCCATGGTACATTCAGCGCAAACCATGCACCTATCTTGTGTCAAGATTAACACTGTCTCTAAATGGACTGAAATGCAATTCCACTTGACCCATGTCATGTAGGAGTACCATCGGTTACGCCCAAAATGATTTCCAAGCCTACGGTATGTTCGGCGCAAACCATGCACCTATCTAACGCAAGATTAACACTATCTCCAAACAAATTGAAACAAGTTTCCACTTGATCCATGTCACGTAGGAGTTCAATCGGGTGCACCTAAAGCATTTCAGAGCCTATGGTACATTCGGCGCAAACCGTGCACCTATCTTGTGTCGAGATTAGTACTATCTCCAAATGGACCAAAATGAGCTTCAACATGACCAATGTCACCTAGAAGTACCATCGGGTGTGCCTAAAAAGATTTCCATGCTCGGGGAACATTCGACGCAAGCCGTGCACCAAGCTTGCACCTAGATTAACACTATCTCCAAATGGATCAAAATGAGCTTTCACTTGACACATGTCACCTAGGAGTACCATCCGTTGTGCCCACAATAATTTCCATACTCATGGTACATTCGGCACAAACCATGCACCTATCAAACACTGAGATTAACACTATCTCCAAACGACTCGAAACGAGCTTCCACTTGACCCATGTCACCTAGGAGTACCATCAGTTGTGCCCGAAATGATTTCCTGGTCCGTGGTACATTCAGCACAAACCGTGCACCTATCTTGCACTGAGATTAACATTATCTCCAAATGGATCCAAACGAGCTTCCACTTGACCCACATCACCTAGAAATACCATCAAGTGCTTCCAAAATGATTTCCAAGGCTATGGTACGTTCAGCGCAAACCGCACCCCTATCATGCACCTAGACTAAAACTATCTCCAGACGGACCGAAATAAGCTTCCACTTGACACATCAGGTGTGCCAAAAGCGATTTTCATGCCCGTGGCACATTCGGTGCAAACCGTGCACCTATCTTGTGTTGAGATTAACACTATCTCCAAAATGGACCAAAACGAGATTCCACTTGACCCATGTCACCTAGGAGTACCATCCGAGGTGCTCAAAATGATTTCCATGCTGGTGCTACATTTGGCGCAAACAATCTCCAAACGGATTGAAATGAACTTCTGTTTGATCCATGTCGCCTAGGAGTACAATCAAGTGCGTCCAAAATGATTTATGGGCCTATGGTACGTTCAAAGCAAACTGTGCAACTATCTTGCGTTGAGATTAACGGTATCTCCATACGGACCGAAATGAGATTCCACTTGGCCCATGTCACATAGGAGTACCATCAGTTGCATCAAAATGATTTCTGAGCCTATGGTAGCGCAAACCGTGCACCTATCCTGCGTCGAGATTAGTACTATTTCTAAATGGACCGAAACGAGCTTACATTTGACCAATGTCACCAAGAAGTACCATCGGGTGTGCATTCGGTGCAAATCGTACACCTATCTTGCGCCTAGTTTATCAGTATCTCCAAAAGGACCAAAGTAAGCTTCCACTTGACCCACGTCACCTAGGAGTATCATCGGGTGTGCCCCTTTCCATGCCCGTGGTACATTCGGTGCAAACCGTGCACCTATCTAGCGCCGAGACTTACACTACCCCAAACGGACCGAAACAAGCTTCCACTTGACATACTTTACATAGGAGTACCATCAGGTGTGCCTAAAGCGATTTCCATGCCCATGGGACATTTAGCGCACACCATACTCCAAACATATCGCAATGAGCTTCCGCTTGACCCATGTCACCTAGGAGTACAATTAGGTGCATTCAAAATGATTTCTGAGACTATGGTATGTTTGGCGCGAACCTTGCATCTATCTTGCATCGAGATTAACACTATCTCTAAACATACCAAAATGAGCTTCCACTTGACCCACATCACCTAGGAGTACCATCGGGTGTGCCCAAAATGATTTCCATGCCCGTGGTACATTCGACGCAAACCGTACACATTTCTTGCACCTAGATTAACACTATTTCCAAATGAATAGAAACAAGCTTTCACTTGACATACGTCACCTAGCAGTACCATCGGGTGTGCCAAAAATGAATTCCATGCTGGTGGTACATTCGACGCAAACCGTGCACCCAACTATCGCTGAGATTCACTATCTCCAAACGGACTAAAATAAGCTATCACTTGACCCACGTCACCTAGGAGTACCATTGGGTGTGCCCAAAATGATTTCCAAGCCTATGGTACAATCAGTGCAAACCATGCACCTATTTTGTGCCGAGACAAGGACTATCTCCAAACAGACCAAAACAAGCTTCCACTTGACTAATGTCACCTAGAAGTACCATCGGGTGTGTCTGAAAAGATTTCCATGCCCGTGGTACATTTGGCGCAAACCGTACACCTATCTTGCACCTAGATTAACACTATCTCCAAACAGACCGAAATGAACTTCCACTTGACACACATCACCTAGGAGTACCACCGGGTGTGCCAAAAATGATTTCTTGGCCCATGGTACATTCGGCACAAACCATGCACCTATTTAGCACTGAGATTAACTCTATCTCCAAATGGACTGAAATGAGCTTCTACATTGACCCATGTCACCTAGGAGTATAGTCGGGTGTGACCAAAATGAATTTTGCTCCCATGGCATATTCGGCGCAAACCGTACACCTATCTTGCTCCAAGATTAACTGTATCTCCAAATGGACCGAAACGAGCTTCCACTTGACAAATGTCACCTAGGAGTACCACTGGGTGTGTCCAAAATGATTTCCATGCCCGTGGTACAATCAACGCAAACCATACACCTATCTTGCGCCGAGACTAAAACTATCTCCAAACAGATCGAAATGAGCTTCCGCTTGATCCACGTCACTGAGTACAATCAGGTGCGTCCAAAATGATTAATGAGATTGTGGTACATTTGGTGCAAACCGTGCACCTATCTTGCACCGAGATTAACACTATCTCCTAATGGACCAAAACGAGTTGCCACTTGACTCACATCACGTAGGAGTACCATCGGTTGCGCCCAAAATGATTTATGAACCTATGATATGTTTGATGCAAACCGTGCACCTATCTTGTGTCGAGATTAACACTATCTACAAACAGACCAAAATTATCCTGCACTTGATCTATGCTATCTACGAGTACAATATGGTGTGCCCAAAAGCGATTTCAGAGCCTATGGTACATTTGGCGCAAACCGTGCACCTATCTTGCGTCGAGATTAACATTATCTCCAAATAGACCAAAACGAGCTTTCACTTGACCCATGTCACCTAGGAGTAACATCAGGTGTGCCCAAAATGATTTTCGAGCCTATGGTATGTTTGGCACAAACCGTGCACCTCTCTTGCATCGAGATTAACACTGTCTCCAAACAGATCGAAACAAGCTTTCACTTGACACACGCCACCAAGGAGTACCATCGGTTGTGCCCACAATGATTTCCATGCCCATGATACATTCGGCGCAAACCGTGCACTTATCTAGCGCTGAGACTAACACTATCTCCAAACGGCTCGAAACGGGCTTCCACTTGACCCACGTCACCTAGGAGGTGTGTCAAAAATGATTTCCAAGCATATGGTACATTCAGCGCAAACCGTGCACCTACCTTGTGCCTAGACTAAAACTATCTCCAAACAGACCGAAACAAGCTTCCACTTGACATACATTACCTAGGAGTACCATCAGGTCTGTCCAAAGCGATTTCCATGCCCGTGGTACATTCAGCACAAACCGTGCAACTATCTTGCACCGAGATTAAAACAATCTCCAAACAGATAGAAATGAACTTTCGCTTGATCCACATCGCCTTGGAGTACAATCAAGTGCGTCCAAAATAATATTTTGAGCCTATAGTATGTTCAGCACATATAGTGCACATATCTTGCATCGAGATAATGGTATCTCCATACGGGCCCAAATGAGATTCCACTTGACCCATGTCATGTAGGAGTACCATCAGTTGCGTCAAAATGATTTCTTAGCCTATGGTACGTTCAACACAAACCATGCACCTATATTGCATCGAGATTAATACTATCTCCAAATGGACCAAAATGAGCTTCCATTTGACCAATGTCTATTAGAAGTACCATCGGGTTTGCCAGAAAAGATTTCCATGCTTGTGGTACATTCGGCGCAAACCGTACACCTATCTTGCGCCTAGTTTAACACTATCTCCAAATGGACCAAAACGATCTTCTACTTGACCACGTCACCTAGGAGTAGCATCAGGTGTGCCCAAAATGATTTTCATGCCCATGCTACATTCGGCGCAAACCGTGCACCTATCTAGCACTGAGACTAACACTATCTCTAAACGGACCGAAACAAGCTTCCACTTGACATACAATACATAGGAGTACCATCAGGTGTGTCCAAAGCGATTTCCATGCCCGTGGGACATTGGGCACAAACCGTGCACCATTCTTGCGCTGAAGTTAAAACCATCTCCAAACGGATCAAAATGAGCTTTCGCTTGATCCATCTGACCTAGGAGTACAATGAGGTGCGTCCAAAATGATTTCTATGCCAATGGTACGTTTGGTGCAAACCGTGCACCTATCTAGCGCTGAGATTAACACTACTCTAAACAGCTCAAACCGAGCTTCCCCTTGACCCACTTCAGCTAGGAGAACCATCGGGTGTGCCCAAAGTGATTTCCGGGCCCGTGGTATATTCGGCGCAAACCGTGCACCTATCTTGCGCCAGGATTAACACTATCTCCAAACGGACCGAAACGAGCTTCCACTTGACCCACGTCACCTAGTAGTACCATCGGGTGCATTCAAAATGATTTCTAGGGCTATGGTATGTTCGGCGCAAACTATGCACCTATCTTGCACCTAGACTAAAACTATCTCCAAATAGACCGAAAGAAGCTTCCACTTGATATAGATTACCTAGGAGTACCACATCCTAAAGCGATTTCCATGCCTGTGGTACATTCGGCGCAAACCATGCACCTATCTTGCACCGAGATTAAAACAATCTCCAAACAATCAAGTGCCTCCAAAATTATTTCTGAGCCTATCATACGTTCAATGCAAACCGTGCACCTATCTTGCGTCGAGATTAATGGTATCCCCATACAGACCAAAATGAGATTCCACTTAACCCATGTCACGTAGGAGTACCATTGGTTGTGTCAAAATGGTTTCTAAGCCTATGGTACATTCAGCGCAAACCATGTCACCTAGAAGTACCTACCTTGGGTCGAGATTAATATTATCTCCAAATAGACCAAAATGGGCTTCTATTTGACCAATGTCACCTAGAAGTACCATCAGGTGTGTCTGAAAAGATTTCCATGCCCGTGGAACATTCAACGCAAACCGTACACCTATCTTGTGCCTAGTTTAACGCTATCTTCAAACGGACCAAAACGAGCTTCCACTTGATCCATGTCACCTAGGAGTACCATCGGGTGTGCCCAAAATGATTAACCATGCCCGTGGTACATTCGGCGTGAACAGTGCACCTATCTCGCGCTGAGACTAACACTATCTCCAAACAGGCCAAAACAAGTTTCCACTTGACATACATTATATAGGAGTACCATCGGGTGTGCCCAAAGCGATTTCCATGCTCGAGGGAACTTCTAGGTCATGTTGGTCAAGTGGAAGGTCGTTTTGGTCTCTTCGGAGATAGTGTTAAACTTGATGCAAGGTAGGTGCACGGTTTGTGCCAAATGTACCATAGGCTCTGAAATCGCTTTTGGGCACACCAGATAGTATTCCTAGCTGTATCAAAAAAAGATGGTACTCCTAGGTGGCATAGATCAAGTGGAAGATCGTTTTAGTCTGTTTGGAGAGTTTTAATCTCGTCGCAAAATGGGTGCACGATTTGCATCGAATGCACCACGGGCATGAAAATAGCTTTGGGCACACCCAATGGTACTCCTATGTAATGTATGTCAAGTGGAAGCTTTGTTTCGGTCTGTTTGGAGATAGTGATAGTCTCGGCGCAAGATAGTTGCACGGTTTGCGCCAAAGGTACCATAGGCTTGGAAATTATTTTGGATGCACCCGATGGTACTCCTAGGGGACGTGGGTCAAGAGGAAGCTTGTTTCAGTCCGTTTGGAGATAGTGTTAATCTCGTTGGAAGATAGGTGCACGGTTTGTGCGAATGTACAGCGGGCGTGGAAATCATTTTAGACACACCCGATGGTACTCTTAGGTGGCGTGGGTTAAGTGAAAGCTTGTTTTGGTCCATTTGGGCATAGTGTTAATCTCAACGCTAGATAGGTGTATGGTTTGTGCCGAATGTACCATGGGCATGGAAATCTTTTGAGGCACACCCGTTGGTACTCCAAGGTGATGTGTGTCAAGTGGAGGGTCATTTTGGTCTATTTGGAGACAGTGTTAATCAAGGCACAAGATAGGTGTACGGTTTGCGTCGAATGTACCATGGGCGTGGAAATCTTTTCAGACACATCCGATGGTACTTCTAGGTGACATTGGTCAAGTGGAAACTCGTTTCGATCCATTTGGAAATAGTGTTAATCTAGGCACAAGATAGGTGTACGGTTTGCGCCAAATGTACCATGGGCATGGAAAATTTTCAGGCACACCAAATGGTACTTCTAGGTGACATTGGTCAACTAGAAGCTCGTTTAAGACCATTTGGAGATTATATTAATCTTGAAGCAAGATAGGTGCCCGGTTTGTGCCAAATGTACCAGGAGCATTGAAATCTTTCCAAGCACACGCGATGGTACTTCTAGGTGACGTTGGTCAAGTGAAAGCTCATATCAGTACATTTGGAGATAGTATTAATCCTTAGGAAAGATAGGTGCACGGTTTACGCCAATTGTACCATAGGCTCTGAAATCACTTTGAGCATTCCAGATGGTACTCCTAGGTGGCATAGATCAAGAGGAAGATCGTTTCTGTCTGTTTGGAGATAGTGTTAATCTCGATGCATGATAGGTGCACGGTTTGCGCCGAACGTACCATAGGTTCAGAAACCGTTTTGGGCCCAACTGATGTTACTCCTACATGACGTGGGTCAATTGGAATCTCGCCTTGGTCCATTTCGAGATAGTTTTAATCTCGACACAGGATAGGTGCACAGTTTGCGCCAAACGTACCTAGGCTCAGAAATCATTTTAGATGCACCTGATTGTAGTCTTAGGTGACATGGATCAAGCGGAAGCTCATTTCGATCTATTTGGCAATAGTTTTAATTTCGGTGCAAGAAAGGTGCACAGTTTTCGCCGAATGTACCATGAGCATGGAAATCGCTTTGGGCACACCCGATGGTACTCCTATGTAATATATGTCAAGTGGAATTTTCAATCTGTTTGGAGATAGTGCTACTCTCGGCGCAAGATAGGGGCACGATTTGTGCGAATGTACCACGGGCGTGGAGATCATTTTGGGCACACCCGTTGGTGCTCCTAGGTGATGTGGGTCAAGTGGAAGCTCGTTTTGGTCTATTTGGGTATAGTGTTAATCTCTGTGCTAGATAGGTGCATGGTATGAGTCGAATGTACCATGGGCATGGCAATCATTTTGGGCACAGCTGATGGTACTCCTAGGTGACGTGTGTCAACTAGAAGGTCAATTCGGTCTGTTTGGAGATAGTGTTAATCTAGGTGCAAGATAGATGTACAGTTTGCACCGAATGTATCACGAGCATGGAAATCTTTTCTAGCACATCAGATGGAACTTCTAGGTGACATTGGTCAAGTGGAACCTTGTTTCGGTCCGTTTGGAAATAGTGCTAGTCTCGGCGCAAGATAGTTGCACGGTTTGCGCCGAACGTACCATAAGCTTGGAAATTATTTTGGGCACACCCGACGGAACTCCTACGTGATGTTGGTCAAGTGGAAGCTCGTTTCAGTCCGTTCGGAGATACTGTTAATCTAGGTGCAAGATAGGTGTACGAAATGCGCCAAATATACCATGGGCATGGAAATCTTTTCAGGCACACCCGATGTACTTCTAAGTGACATTGGTCAAGTGGAAGCTTGTTTTGGTCCAATTGGAGATAGTGTTAATCTAGGCACAAGATAGGTGTATGGTTTTCACTGAATGTACCATAGGCATTGGTCAAGTGGAAACTCATTACGGTCCATATGGAGATAGTGTTAATCTCAATGCAAGATAGGTGCACAGTCTGGGCCAAACGTACCATAGGACCAGAAATCATTTTGGACAGACCTGATTGTACTCCTTGGTGACGTGGATCAAGCGAAAGGCTCATTTCGACCTATTTGGAGATAGTTCTAATTTTGGCGGAAGACAGGTGCACGGTTCGCACCGAATGTACCATGGGCATGGAAATCACTTTGGGCACACCTAATGGTACTCCTATGTAATGTATGTCAAGTGGAAGCTTGTTTTGGTCCGTTTGGAGATAGTGTTAATCTCAGCGCAAGACAGGTGCACGGTTTGCGCCGAATGTACCATAGGCTTGGAAACCATTTTGGACGTACCCGATGGTACTCCAACGTAAAGTGGGTCAAGTGGAAGCTCGTTTTGGTCCGTTTGGAGACAGTGTTAATCTTCACACAAGATAGGTGCACGGTTTGCACCGAATGTACCACAGGCATGGAAATCATTTTGGGCACACCCGACGGTACTCCTAGGTGATGCGTGTCATGTGGAAGCTCATTTCAAGTGGCAGATCGTTTCAGTCTGTTTGGAGATAGTGTTAATCTCGATACAAGATAGGTGCACGGTTTGTGCTGAACGTACCATAAGCTTGAAAATCATTTTGGGTGCAACCAATGGTACTCCTATGTGACATGGGTTAAAGTGAAATCTAGTTTCAGTCCCTTTGGACATAGTGTAAATCTCAGCGCTAGATAGGGGCATGGTTTGCGCCGAATGTACCTTGGGCATGGAAATCATTTTGGGCACACCCAGTGGTGCTCCTAGGTGACATGTGTCAAGTGGAAGGTCATTTCGGTCCATTTGAGATAGTGTTAATTTTGGCACAAGATAGGTGTACAGTTTGTGCCCAATGTACCACGGGAATGGAAATCTTTTATGACACATCCGATGGTACCTCTAGGTGACATTGGTCAAGTGGAACCTTATTTCGATCCGTTTGGAGATAGTGTTAGTCTCGACACAATATAGTTGCATAGTTTGCGCCAAATGTACCATAGGCTTGGAAATCATTTTGGGCACGCCCGACGGTACTCCTACTTGACGTGGGTCAAGTGGAAGCTCATTTTGGTCTGTTTGGAGATATTTTTCATCTAGACGCAAGATAGGTGTACGGATTGCACTGAACATACCATGGGTATGAAAATCTTTTCAGGCATACCTGATGGTACTTCTAGGTGATGTTGGTCAAGTGGAAGCTTGTTTCAGACCATTTAGAGATTGTATTAATCTAGACGCAAGATAAGAGCATAGTTTGTGCTGAACGTACCACGGGCATGGAAATCTTTTGAGGCATGCCTGGGTACTTCTAGGTGACATTGGTCAAGTGAAAGCTTGTTTCGGTCCGTTTCGAGATAGTGTTACTCTCGGCACAAGAAAGGTGCATGGTTTGCGCTGAATGAACCATGGGCATGGAAATCGCTTTAGGCACACCCGATGGTACTCCTATGTAATGTATGTCAACTGGAAGCTTGTTTTGGTCTGTTTGGAGATAGTGTTAGTCTCGATGCAAGATAGGTGCAAGGTTTGCGCCAAACGTACCATAGGCTCAGAAATCATTTTGGACGCACTTGATTGTACTCGTAGTTGACATGAATCAAGCGGCAGTTCATCCATTTGGAGATAGTTATAATATCGGCGGAAGAAAGGTCTATGGTTTGCGCCAAATGTACTATGGGCATGGAAATCGCTTTGGGCACAACCAATGGTACTCCTATGTAATGATGTCAAGTGGAAGCTTGTTTCGGTCCGTTTGGAGATTGTATTAATCTCGACATAGGATAGGAGCACGGTTTGAGCTAAACATACGATGGGCATGGAAATCTTTTCAGGCACACCCGATGGTACTTCTAGGTGACATTGGTCAAGTGGAAGCTTGTTTTGGTCCATTTGGAGATAGTGTTAGTCTCGGCACAAGATATGTGCACAGTTTGCACCAAACGTACCATAGGTTTGGAAATCATTTTGGGCGCAACCGATGGTAGTCCTACGTGACATGGGTCAAGTGGAAACTGTTCATTTGGAGATATTGTTAATCTCGATGCAAGATAGGTGCATGGTCTGTGCCGACATACCATAGGCTTAGATATCATTTTGGGCACACCCGATGGTACTCCTATGTAATGTATGTCAAGTGGAAGCTTGTTTTGGTTCATTTGGAGATAGTGTTAATCTTAGTGCATTATAGGTGCACGGTTTGCGCCGAATGTACCATAGGCTTGAAACCATTTTGGACACACCCGATGGTACTCCAACGTGGCGTGGGTCAAGTGGAAGCTCGTTTCAGACCGTTTGGAGATTGTATTAATCTCGACACAGGATAGGAGCACAGTTTGCGCTGAACGTACCACGGGCATGGAAATCTTTTGAGGCATGCCTAAGTACTTCTAGGTGACATTGGTCAAGTGAAAGCTTGTTTCGGTCCGTTTCGAGATAGTGTTACTCTCAGGCATAGAAATCTTTTTAGGCACACCTGATGGTACCTCTAGGTGACATTGGTCAAGTGGAAGCTCGTTTCGGTCCGTTTGGAGATATTGTTAATCTAGCCACAAGATAGGTTTACGGATTGTGTTGAATGTACCATGGGCATGGAAATCTTTTTAGGCACACCCGATGGTACTTCTAGGTGACATTGGTCAAGTGGAAGCTTGTTTCGGTCCGTTTGGAGATAGTGTTAGTCTCGGCGCAAGATAGGTGCATGGTTTGCACCGAACTTACCATTGGTTCAAAAATAATTTTCGGTGCAACCGATGGAAGTCCTACGTGACATGGGCCAAGTGGAAACTGTCCATTTGGAGATAGTGTTAATCTCGATGCAAGATAGGTGCATGGTCTATGCCAAATGTACCACAGGCTTAGATATCATTTTGGGTACACCCGATGGTACTCCTATGTAATGTATGTCAAGTGGAAGCTTGTTTTGGTCTGTTTGGAGATAGTGTTAATCTCGGTGCAAGATAGGAGCACGGTTTTGCGCCGAATGTACCATAGGCTTGAAACCATTTTGGACGCATCCGATGGTACTCTAACATGGCCTGGGTTAAGTGGAAGCTCGTTTCAGACCATTCGGAGATTGTATTAATCTCAACGCAGGATAGGAGCACGGTTTGTGCTGAACATACACAGGCATAGAAATCATTTCAGGCACACCCGATGGTACTTCTAGGTGACATAGGTCAAGTGGAAGCTCGTTTCGGTCCGTTTGGCAATAGTGTTAATCTAGGAGCATGATAGGTGCACGGTTTGAGCCGAATGTACCTTGGGCATGAAAATCTTTTCAGGCATACTCGATGGTACTTCTAAGTGACATTGGTCAAGAGGAAGCTTGTTTCGGTCCATTTGGAGAGAGTGTTAATCTAGGCGCAAGATAGTGTACGGTTTGCGCCGAATGTACCACGGGCATGGAAAACTTTTTCAGGCACACCCGATGGTACTTCTAGCTTACATGGGTCAAGTGGAGGCTCATTTCAAACCATTTGGAGATTGTATTAATCTCGACACAAGATAGGTGCACAGTTTGCGCCTAATGCACCATGGGCATGGAAATCATTTCAGACACACGCGATGGTACTTCTAGGTGACGTTGGTCAAGTGGAAGCTCGTATCAGTACGTTTGGAGATAGTATTAATCCTAAGGCAAGATAGGTGCAGGGTTTGCGCCAAATGTACCATAAGCTCTAAAATCGCTTTGAGCACACTAGATGGTACTCCTTGGTGGTGTAGATCGAGAGAAAGATCATTTTTGTCTGTTTGGAGATAGTGTTAATCTCGACGCAAGATAGGTGCACGGTTTGCGCCGAACGTACCATAGGTTCAGAAGCCATTTTGGGCGCAACTGATGTTACTCCTACGTGATGTGGGTCACGTGGAAACTCACCTTGGTCTATTTAGAGATAGTTTTAATCTTGACGCAAGATAGGTGCATGGTTTTGTGTTGAATGTACCATGGGCATAGAAATTATTTTGGGCGCACCCGATGGTACTCCTAGGTGACATGTGTCCAGTGGAAGGTAATTTTGGACCATTTGGAGATAGTGTTTATCAAGGCGCAAGATAGGTGTACAATTTTTGTCGAATGTACCATGGGCATGGAAAACTTTTCTAGCACACCCGATGTTACTTCTAGGTGACATTGGTCAAGTGGAACCTTGTTTCAGTCCGTTTGGAGATAGTGTTAGTCTCGGCGCAAGATAGTTGCACGGTTTGCGCCGAATGTACCACGGGCTTGGAAAACTTTTTAGGCTCACCTGATGGTCTTCTAGGTGATGTTGGTCAAGTGGAAACTCATTTTAGACCGTTTGGAGATAGTATCAACCTTGTTGTGCATGGTTTCTGTGAAATGTCCCATAGGCTCTAAAATCGCTTTGAGCACACCAGATGGTACTCCTTAGTGGCGTAGATCAAGTGGAAGATTGTTTCAGTTTGTTTGGAGATAGCATTAACCTAGGCGAAAGACAAGTATACGGTTTGTGCCAAATGTACCATGGGCATGGAAATCTTTTCAGACACACCCGATGGTACTTCTAGGTGACATTGGTCATGTGGAAGGTTGTTTTGGTCCAATTGGCAGTAGTGTTAATCTAGGCGCAAGATCGGTGTACAATTTGTGCCGATTGTACCATCGGCATGGAAAACTTTTCAGCCACACTCGATGGTACTTCTAGGTGATGTTGGTCAAGTGGAAGCTTGTTTTAGACCGTTTGGAGATTGTATTAATCTCGACGCAGGATAGGTGCACAGTTTGCGCCGAATGTACCATGGGCATGGAAAATCTTTTTAGGCACATGCGATGGTACTTCTAGGTGACATTGGTCAAGTGCAAGCTTGTATCGATCTATTTGGAGATAGTATCAACTTTGAGGCAAGATAGGTGCACGGTTTGTGCCAAATATACCATAGGCTCTGAAATCACTTTGAGCACACCAGATGGTACTCCTAGGTGGCGCAGATCAAGTGGAAGATTGTTTCAGTCTGTTTGGAGATAGTATTAACCTCAATGTAAGATAGGTGCACGGTTTGCGCCGAACGTGCCATTGGTTCAGAAATCATTTTGGGCACATCTGATGTAACTCCTACCTGACGTGTGTCAAGTGGAAACTTGCCTTGGTCCATTTGGAGATAATTTAATCTCGATGCAAGATACGTGCACGGCTTGCGCCAAATGTATCATTGGCTCAGAAATCATTTTTGACGCACCTGATTGTACTGCTAGGTGACATGGATCAAGTGGTAGTTCATTTCGATCTTTTTGGAGATAGTTATAATTTCCACAGAAGAAAGGTGCACGGTTTGCGTGGAATGTACCATGGGCATGGAAAGCGCTTTGGGCACACCCGATGGTACTCCTATGTAATGTATGTCAAGTGGAAGCTTGTTTCGGTCTATTTGGAGATAGTGTTAGTCTTGGCGCAAGATAGGTGCACGGTTTGAGCAAATGTACCACGGGCGTCAAAAATCATTTTGGGCACACCCGATGGTACTCCTAGGAGACGTGGGTCAAGTGGAAGCTCGTTTCGGTCTATTTGGACATAATGTTAATATCAGCGCTAAACGGGTGTCTAGCTTGCGCTGAATGTACCATCGACATGGAAATCATTTTGGGCACACCCGATGGTACTCCTAGCCTCCTAGGTGGTGTGTGTCAAGTGGAAGGTCATTTTCGTCTGTTTGGAGATAGTGTTAATCTAGGCGCAAGATAGGTGTACGGTTTGTGCCAAATGTACCATGGGTTTGGAAAAGTTTTCAGACACAACCGATGGTACTTCTAGGTGATTTTGGTCACGTGGAAGCTCGATTCAAACCGTTTGGAGATTGTATTAATCTTGACGCTGGATAGGAGCACGGTTTGCGCTAAATGTACCACGAGCATGGAAATCTTTTCAGGCACACCCGATGGTACATCTAGGTGACATTGGTCAAGTTGAAGTTCATTTCGATCAATTTGGAGATAGTGTTAATCTATGCACAAGATAGGTGTACGGTTTGCACCGAATGTACCACGGCATGGAAAACTTTTGAGGCACACTCGAATGTACTTCTAGGTGACATTGTTCAAGTGGAGGCTTGTTTCAGACCATTTGGAGATTGTATTAATCTCGACACAAAACAGGTGCATAGTTTGCGCCTAATGTACTACGGGCATGGAAATCATTGCCGACACACGCGATGGTACTTCTGGTGATGTTGGTCAAGTGGAAGCTCGTATCGATACGTTTAGAGATAGTATTAATCCTGAGGCAAGATAGCTGCTCGGTTTGCGCCAAGTGGAAAGTCATTTCGGTCCGTTTGGGGATAGAGTTAATCTAGGCCCAAGATAGGTGTACGATTTGCGCCGAATGTTCCACAGGCACGAAAATCTTTTCTGGCACACCAGACGGTACTTCTAGGTGACATTGGTCAAGTGGAATCATGTTTCGGTCCAATTAAAGATAGTGTTAATCTAGGCGCAAGATAGGTGTACAGTTTGCGCTGAATGTGCCATGAATATGGAAAACTTTTCAGGCACACCTGATGGTACTTCTTGGTGACATTGGTCAAGTGGAAGCTTGTTTTGGTCCAATTAGAGATATTGTTAATCTAGGCACAAGGTAGGTGCACTGTTTGCGCCAAATGTACAATAGGCTCTGAAATCGCTTTTGCGCACACCATATGGTATCCTAGGTGGCGTAGATCAAGATGAAGATTGTTTCAGTCTATTTGGAGATAGTGTTAATCTCGACGTAAGATAGGTGTATGTTTTGCGCTCAATGTACCATAGGTTCGAAAACCATTTTGGGCACAACCGATGTTACTCCTACGTGGCGTGGATCAAGTGGAAACTCGCCTTGGTCCATTTGGAGATAGTTTTAATATCGACACAAGATTGGTGCATGGTTTGCACCAAATGTACCATAGGCTCTGAAATCACTTTGAGCACCCCAGATGGTACTACTAGGTGACGTAGATCAAGAGAAAGATTGTTTTAATTTGATATGTTAATCTCGACGCAAGATAGGTGCACGTTTTGCGCCGAACATACCATAGGTTCAGAAATCATTTTGGGCACCACTGATGTTACTCCTAGGTGACGTGGGTCAATTGGAAACTTGCCTTGGTCCATTTGGAGATAGCTTTAATTTCGATGCAAGATAGGTGCACGGTTTGCGCCAAACGTACTATAGGCTCAAAAATCATTTTGGACGCACCTAATTGTACTCCTCGGTGATGCGGATCAAGTGGAAGCTCATATCGATCCGTTTGGTGACAGTAATAATTTTGGTGCAAGAAAGGTGCACAGTTTGCACTAAATGTACCACGGGCATGGAAATCACATTGGGCACACCCATTGGTACTCCTTTGTAATGTATGTCAAGTGGAAGTTTGTTTCGGTCTGTTACGAGATAGTGTTAGTCTCGGCGCAAGATAGGGGCACAGTTTGCACTGAAAGTACCATAGGCTTGGAAATTATTTTGGACGCACCTGATTGTAATCCTAGGTGACGTGGGTCAAGTGGAAGCTCGTTTAGGTCCGTTTGGAGATAGTGTTAATCTTGGCACAAGATAGGTGTATGGTTTACGCCGAATGTACCATGGGATTGGAAATCTTTTTAGGCACAACTGATGGTACTTCTAGGCTAAATTGGTCAAGTGGAATCTTGTTTTGGTCCAACTGGAGATAGTGTTAATCTAGGCGCAAGATTGGTGTACGGTTTGCGCCAAATGTACCACAGGCATGGAAAACTTTTCAGGCACATCCGATGGTATTTCTAGGTAACGTTGGTTAAGTGGAAGCTCGTTTCAGACCGTTTGGAGATTGTATTAATCTTGAGGCAGGATAGGTGCACAGTTTGCACCGAATGTACCACGGGTATGGAAATCCTTTTAGGCACACGCGATGGTACTTCTTGGTGACGTTAGTCAAGTGGAAGCTCGTATTGGTCCGTTCGGAGATACTATTAATCCTTAGGCAAGATAGGAGCACGGTTTGCACCAAACATACCATGAGCTCTGAAATCGCTTTGAGCACACCAGATGATACTCCTAGGTGGAGTAGATCTAGAGGAAGATCGTTTTAGTCTATTTGGAGATATTGTTAATCTCGACACAAGATAGGTATATGGTTTGCGCCAAACATGCCATGGGTTCGAAAATCATTTTGGGCGCAGCCAATGTTACTCCTACCTAACGTGTGTCAAGTGGAAACTTGCCTTGGTCCATTTGGAGATAGTTTTAATATCAACGCAAGATAGGTGCACTGTTTGCGCCAAACGTACCATAGGCTCATAAATCATTTTGGACGCACCTGATTGTACAACTAGGTGACGTGGATCAAGCAGAAGCTCATTTCAATCCGTTTGGAGATAGTTATAATTTTGGCGCAAGAAAGGTGCACGGTTTGCACCGAATGTATCATCGGCCTAGAAACCGCTTTGGGCACACCTGATCGTACTCCTATGTAATGTATGTCAAGTGGAAGGTTGTTTCGGTCTGTTTGGAGATAGTGTTAGTCTTGGCATAAGATAGGTGCACGGTTTGCGCAAATGTACCACGGGCGTGGAAATTATTTTGGGCACACCCGATGGTACCCCTAGGTGACGTGGGTCAAGTGGAAGCTCGTTTTTGTCTATTTGGACATAATGTTAATCTCAGCGCTAGATGGGTGTCTAGCTTGCACTGAATGTACCATCGACATGGAAATCAATTTGGGCACACCCGATGGTACTCCTAGGTGATGTGTGTCAAGTGGAAGGTCATTTTCGTCTGTTTGGAGATAGTGTTAATCTAGGCGCAAGATAGGTGTACGATTTGTGCCAAATGTACCATGGGTTTGGAAAATTATTCAGACACAACCGATGGTACTTCTAGGTGATGTTGGTCACGTGGAAGCTCGATTCGAACAGTTTGGAGATTGTATTAATCTTGATGCTGGATAGGAGCACGGTTTGCACTAAACGTACCATGAGCATGGAAATCTTTTTAGGCACACCCGATGGTACATCTTGGTGACATTGGTCAAGTTGAAGTTCATTTCGATCAATTTGGAGATAGTGTTAATCTAGGCACAAGATAGGTGTACGGTTTGCACCGAATGTACCACGACATGGAAAACTTTTGAGGCACACTCGAATGTACTTCTAGGTGACATTGTTTAAGTGGAGGCTTGTTTCAGACCATTTGGAGATTGTATTAATCTCGACACAAAATAGGTGCACAGTTTGTGCCTAATGTACTACGGGCATGGAAATCATTGCTGGCACACGCGATGGTACTTCTAGGTGACGTTGGTCAAGTGGAAGCTCGTATCGGTATGTTTGGAGATAGTATTAATCCTGAGGCAAGATAGCTGCTCGGTTTGCGCCAAGTGGAATGTCATTTCGGTCTGTTTGGAGATAGAGTTAATATAGGCGCAAGATATGTGTACGGTTTGTGCCGAATGTTCCACAAGCATGGAAATCTTTTCTAGCACACCAGATGGTACTTCTTGGTGACATTGGTCAAGTGGAAGCTTGTTTCGGTCCAATTAGAGATAGTGTTAATCTAGGCGCAAGATAGGTGTACAGTTTGCGCCGAATGTGCCACGAATATGGAAAACTTTTCAGGCACACCCGATGGTACTTCTTGGTGACATTGGTCAAGTGGAAGCTTGTTTTGGTCCAATTAGAGATATTGTTAATCTAGGCACAAGGTAGGTGCACTGTTTGCGCCAAATGTACAATAGGCTCTGAAATCGCTTTTGCGCACACCATATGGTATCCAAGGTGGCGTAGATCAAGAGGAAGATTGTTTCAGTCTATTTGGAGATAGTGTTAATCTCGACGTAAGATAGGTGTATGTTTTGCACTCAATGTACCATAGGTTCAAAAACCATTTTGGGCACAACCGATGTTACTCCTACGTGGCGTGGATCAAGTGGAAACTCGCCTTGGTCCATTTGGAGATAGTTTTAATATCGACACAAGATTGGTGCATGGTTTGCACCAAATGTACCATAGGCTCTGAAATCACTTTGAGCACCCCAGATGGTACTACTGGTGACGTAGATCAATAGAAAGATCGTTTCAATCTGATATGTTAATCTCGACGCAAGATAGGTGCACGTTTTGCGCCGAACATACCATAGGTTAAGAAATCATTTTGGGCACCACTGATGTTACTCCTAGGTGACGTGGGTCAATTGGAAACTTGCCTTGGTCCATTTGGAGATAGCTTTAATTTCGATGCAAGATAGGTGCACGGTTTGCGCCAAATGTACTATAGGCTCAAAAATCATTTTGGACGCACCTAATTGTACTCCTAGGTGATGCGGATCAAGTGGAAGTTCATATCGATCCGTTTGGTGATAGTAATAATTTTGGTGCAAGAAAGGTGCACCGTTTGCACTAAATGTACCACGGGCATGGAAATCACATTGGGCACACCCATTGGTACTCCTTTGTAATGTATGTCAAGTGGAAGTTTGTTTTGGTCTGTTACGAGATAGTGTTAGTCTCGGCGCAAGATAGGGGCACAGTTTGCACTGAAAGTACCATAGGCTTGGAAATTATTTTGGACGCACCCGATTGTAATCCTAGGTGACGTGGGTCAAGTGGAAGCTCGTTTAGGTCCGTTTGGAGATAGTGTTAATCTTGGCACAAGATAGGTGTATGGTTTACGCCGAATGTACCATGGGATTGGAAATCTTTTTAGGCACAACTGAAGGTACTTCTAGGCTAAATTGGTCATGTGGAATCTCGTTTTGGTCCAACTGGAGATAGTGTTAATCTAGGCGCAAGATAGGTGTACGGTTTGCGCCAAATGTACCACAGGCATGGAAAACTTTTCAGGCACATCTGATGGTATTTCTAGGTAACGTTGGTTAAGTGGAAGCTCGTTTCAGACCGTTTGGAGATTGTATTAATCTCAAGGCAGGATAGATGCACAGTTTCCACCGAATGTACCACGGGTATGGAAATCCTTTTAGGCACACGTGATGGTACTTCATGGTGACGTTAGTCAAGTGGAAGCTCGTATTGGTCCGTTCGGAGATACTATTAATCCTTAGGCAAGATAGGAGCACGGTTTGCACCAAATATACCATGAGCTCTGAAATCGCTTTAAGCACACCAGATGATACTCCTAGGTGGAGTAGATCAAGAGGAAGATCGTTTTAGTCTATTTGGAGATATTGTTAATCTCGACACAAGATAGGTATATGGTTTGCGCCAAACATGCCATGGGTTCAAAAATCATTTTGGGCGCAGCCAATGTTACTCCTACCTAACGTGTGTCAAGTGGAAACTTGCCTTGGTCCATTTGGAGATAGTTTTAATATCAACGCAAGATAGGTGCACTGTTTGCGCCAAACGTACCATAGGCTCATAAATCATTTTGGATGCACCTGATTGTACAACTAGGTGACGTGGATCAAGCAGAAGCTCATTTCAATCCGTTTGGAGATAGTTATAATTTTGGCGCAAGAAAGGTGCACGGTTTGCGCCGAATGTATCATCGGCCTAGAAACCGCTTTGGGCACACCCGATCGTACTCCTATGTAATGTATGTCAATTGGAAGGTTGTTTCGGTCTATTTGGAGATAGTGTTAGTCTTGGCGCAAGATAGGTGCACGGTTTGCGCGAATGTACCATGGGCGTAGAAATCATTTTGGGCACACCCGATGGTACTCCTAGGTGACGTGGGTCAAGTGGAAGCTCGTTTCGGTCTATTTGGACATAATGTTAATCTCAGCGCTAGATGGGTGTCTAGCTTGCACTAAATGTACCATCGACATGGAAATCAATTTGGGCACACCCGATGGTACTCCTAGGTGATGTGTGTCAAGTGGAAGGTCATTTTCGTCTGTTTGGAGATAGTGTTAATCTAGGCGCAAGATAGGTGTACGGTTTGTGCCAAATGTACCATGGGTTTGGAAAATTATTCAGACACAACCGATGGTACTTCTAGGTGACGTTGGTCACGTGGAAGCTCGATTCAAACCGTTTGGAGATTGTATTAAACTTGATGCTGGATAGGAGCACGGTTTGCGCTAAACGTACCACGAGCATGGAAATCTTTTCAGGCACACCCGTTGGTACTTGTAGGTGACATTGGTCAAGTTGAAGTTCATTTCGATCAATTTGGAGATAGTGTTAATCTAGGCGCAAGATAGGTGTACAGTTTTCACCGAATGTACCACAGCACGGAAAACTTTTGAGGCACACTCGAATGTACTACTAGGTGACATTGTTCAAGTGGAGGCTTGTTTCAGACCATTTGGAGATTGTATTAATCTCGACACAAAATAGGTGCACAGTTTGCGCCTAATGTCCTACGGGCATGGAATCATTGCTGGCACACGCGATGGTACTTCTAGGTGACGTTGGTCAAGTGGAAGCTCGTATCGGTACGTTTGGAGATAGTATTAATCCTGAGGCAAGATAGCTGCTCGGTTTGCGCCAAGTGGAAGGTCATTTCGGTCCGTTTGGAGATAGAGTTAATCTAGGCGCAAGATAGGTGTACGGTTTGTGCTGAATGTTCCACAGGCATGGAAATCTTTTCTGGCACACCAGATGGTACTTCTTGGTGACATTGGTCAAGTGGAAGCTTGTTTTGGTCCAATTAGAGATAGTGTTAATCTAGGCGCAAGATAGGTGTACAGTTTGCGCCGAATGTGCCACGAATATGGAAAACTTTTCAGGCACACCCGATGGTACTTCTTGGTGACATTGGTCAAGTGGAAGCTTGTTTTGGTCCAATTAGAGATATTGTTAATCTAGGCACAAGGTAGGTGCACGGTTTGCGCCAAATGTACAATAGGCTCTGAAATCGCTTTTGCGCACACCATATGGTACTCCTAAGTGGCGTAGATCAAGAGGAAGATTGTTTCAGTCTATTTGGAGATAGTGTTAATGTCGACGTAAGATAGGTGTATGTTTTGCACTCAATGTTCCATAGGTTCGAAAACCATTTTGGGCACAACCGATGTTACTCCTACGTGGCGTGGATCAAGTGGAAACTCGCCTTGGTCCATTTGGAGATAGTTTTAATCTCGACACAAGATTGGTGCACGGTTTGCACCAAATGTACCATAGGCTCTGAAATCACTTTGAGCACCCCAGATGGTACTCCTAGGTGGCGTAGATCAAGAGAAAGATCGTTTCAATCTGATATGTTAATCTCGACGCAAGATAGGTTCACGTTTTGCGCCGAACGTACCATATATTCAGAAATCATTTTGGGCACCACCGATGTTACTCCTAGGTGACGTGGGTCAATTGGAAACTTGCCTTGGTCCATTTGGAGATAGTTTTAATCTCGATGCAAGATAGGTGCACGGTTTGCGCCAAACGTACTATAGGCTCAAAAATTATTTTGGACGCACCTGATTGTACTCCTAGGTGATGCGGATCAAGCGGAAGCTCATATCGATCCGTTTGGTGATAGTAATAATTTTGGCGGAAGAAAGGTGCCCAGTTTGCACTGAATGTACCACGGGCATGGAAATCACATTGGGCACACCCGTTGGTACTCCTTTGTAATGTATGTCAAGTGGAAGTTTGTTTTGGTCTGTTACGAGATAGTGATAGTCTCGGCGCAAGATAGGGGCACAGTTTCCGCTGAAAGTACCATAGGCTTGGAAATTATTTTGGATGCACCAGATGGTAATCCTAGGTGACGTGGGTCAAGTGGAATCTCGTTTCGGTCCGTTTCGAGATAATGTTAATCTTGGCACAAGATAGGTGTACAGTTTGTGCCGAATGTACCATGGGAATGGAAATCTTTTCAGGCACACCTGATGGTACTTCTAGGCAACATTGCTCAAGTGGAAGCTTGTTTTGGTCCAACTGGAGATAGTGTTAATCTAGGCGCAAGATAGGTGTACGGTTTGTGCCAAATGTACCATGGGTTTGGAAAAGTTTTCAGACACAACCGATGGTACTTCTAGGTGACGTTAGTCACGTGGAAGCTCGATTCAAACCGTTTGGAGATTGTATTAATCTTGACGCTGGATAGGAGCACGGTTTGCGCTAAACATACCACGAGCATGGAAATCTTTTTAGGCACACCCGATGGTACTTCTCGGTGACATGGGTCAAGTGAAAGCTCATTTTGGTCCGTTTGGAGATAGTGTTAAACTAGGTGCAAGATAGGTGTACGGTTTGCGCGGAATGTACCATGGGCATGGAAATCTTTTTAGGCACACCCGATGGTACTTTTAGGTGACATTGGTCAAATGGAAGCTTGTTTCAGTCCATTTGGAGGTAGTATTAATCTTGACACAAGATAGGTGCACGATTTGCGCTAAACGTTCCGTAGGCTCATAAATTATTTTGACGCAACCGATGGTACTCCTACGTGACTTGGGTCAAGTGGAATCTGGTTTCGGTCTGTATGGAGATACCGCTAATCTCGATGCAAGATAGGTGCACGGTTTGCGACGAATGTACCACGGGCCTAGAAATTATTTTGGGCTCACCTGATGGTACTTCTTGGTGACATTGGTTAAATGGAAGCTCGTTTTGGTCCGTTTGGAGATACTGTTAAACTAGGTGCAAGATAGGTGTTTGGTTTGCGCCAGTGTACCACGGGCTTGGAAATCTTTTTAGGCAAACCCGATGGTATTTTTAGGTGACATTGGTCAAATGGAAGCTCATTCGGTCCATTTGGAGATAGTATTAATCTTGAAGCAAGATAGGTGCACGGTTTGCGCTAAACAACCATAGGCTCATAAATCATTTTGACACAGCCGATGGTACTCCTATGTGACTTGGGTCAAGTGAAATCTCATTTTGGTCCAGATGGAGATACCATTAATCTCGATGCAAGATACGTGCACAGTTGCGCTAAACATACCTTAGGTTCAGAAATCATTTTGGACACAATTGATTGTACTCCTAGGTGACGTGGATCAAGCGAAAGGTCATTTCGATCCGTTTGGAGATTGTTTAAATCTCGACGCAAGATAGGTGCACGGTTTGCTCGTAATGTAGCATGGGCATGGAAATCGTTTTAGGCACACCTGATGGTTCTCCTATGTAATGTATGTCAGGTGGATGCTTGTTTCAGTCCGTTTGGAGATAGTTTTAGTCTAGGGGCAAGATAGGTTCTCGGTTTGCGCCGAACATACCATAGTCTTAGAAAATCATTTTAGATGCACCCGATCGTACTCCTAGGTGACGCGGGACAATTGGAAGCTCGTTTCGGTCCATTTGGAGATAGTGTTTATCTCGGCGCAAGATAGGTGCACGGTTTGCGCCGAATGTACCACGGGTCTGTAAATCACTTTGGGCACGCCTGATGGTACTCCTAGGTGATGTGGGTCAAGTAAAAGCTTGTTTCGAGCCATTTGGAGATAGTGTTAATCTCAGCGCTAGATAGGTGCACGGTTTGCGCCGAACGTAGCATGGGCATGGAAATCATTGTGGGCACAACTAATGGTACTCCTAGGTGTCGTGTGTCAGGTGAAAACTCACTTCGGTTCGTTTGGAGATAGTGTTAATCTAGGTGCAAGATAGGTGCACGGTTTGCGCCGAATGTTCCATGAGCATGCAAATCTTTCCAGGCATGCCCGATGGTACTTCTAGGAGACATTGGTCAAGTCAAAGGTCGTTTCGATCTGTTTGGACATTGTACTAATCTCGATGCAAGATTGGTGCACGGTTTGCGCTATGCACGGTTTGCACTAAATGTACCATAGGCTTTGAAATTGTTTTGGGCGCACCCAATGGAACTCCTACGTGACATGGGTGAAATGGAAGCTCGTTTCGGTCTGTTTGACGCAAGATAGGTGCACGCCTTGCGCCGAATGTACCGTAGGCTCAAGAATCATTTTGGACGCACCTGATTGCACTCCTAGGTATCGTGGATCAACTGGAAACTTGTTTCGGTCCGGTTGGAGATAGTGTTAGTCTCGGCACAGGATAGGTGCACGGTTTGCGCCGAATGTACCTCGGGCAGGGAAATCATTTTGGGCACACCCGATGGTTCTAGTAAAGTTGGTCAAGAGAAAGCTCGTTTCGGTCTATTTGGATATATTGTTAGTGTCGACGCAAGATAGGTGCACAGTTTGCGCCGAATGTACCATGGGCAAAGAAATCACTTTGGGCACCGCCGATGGTACACCTAGGTAATGTATGTTAGTGGAAGCTTGTCTTCGTCCGTTTGGAGATAGTGTTAGTCTCGGGACAAGATAGGTGCATGGCTTGCACCAAATGTACCTCGGGCATGGAAATCATTTTGGGTACTGAAGCGCCCCTGGTTATCTAGGAACTCAAATGTGATACAAATACTAGTCCCAGGAGGCTAGTAACACATTTATTACATTAGATAATTCTCTACACAATAGTCTCAACAAGCGTGGACAATGGAGGCATGCCACGATTAGAAGTAATCACAACATAACATAGGTCCAATAGACCCAAAAAAGGGAATCACTAATCTACAACTGACAAATCCTAATGCCACAGGCTTAGTTGGATGCAGACACGACCTTATTCGTACGCCACTTCAGGGTTGAAGTCTGGATCTTCCTCTGTTCAACAAAGCAAAGGTGAGTATAAAGTACTCAGCAAATCCAACCTTACCTATGGAAGGGCATAATAGTACATGCATATGGATACATTAAGGATAAGGCTTGGTTTATTTGCATAAAGCTATCTTTTTACACATGTAGGGTTTCATTTTATAAATACCTTTGCAAAAGACATATATTTTCCATATATGATAATATTTCTAAAAAAGGGGTTGGTCACAATTTTAAGTGTTGCTGAACCCTTGTTCCCACAACACATGGCAGATAACCATTCATTTCCAAAATCACACTCACTCCCTTGTTTTCACTCATCCTAACCCATCTAGTTGTTGAAACCAAACCGAAACTCGTCTTAGACTGCGGGCACGGCTATCTGGATAAATTTTACACTCTGCAGAGTTGTACACTTTTATCACAAGTAGGGTACCGTAACTTAACACCGTAGTGCAAGCATAGATCCATCGTAGCCATTACCCTCCATAGCTAAGTATTAGCGCTCACCACGGGAACACTAATGCCACATCTCATAATACAATAATAATTTACAGAGCTCTTTACATTTCATACAATTCCTCAATTTCCACATACATCTCTTAGTGTCTCGTTGCACACCTGCCTCCGAGTGATTGCCATACAACTAGAGGGATTTAGACTAAGCTTCGCCGCATATAGGGTCGAGTGGTTGTACAATAAAATGAGTTAGGCAAGATGAATCATCAACTCAGTCCTTAATCAAGACAAGGCGGATATCTTCATGCTTAACCACAAAAGGTACAAGCCCCAAACCAAGGCATCCCACAAAAGGAACACCAATCTGCCCCATTTCTAGGGAATCACCATCTATAACTTATTCATTAACCCTTCATAATACCCACAATTTATTATCACAACTCACACAGTTTTTCATTAAAAATCATTGTATTTGAGAAAACATAGTAATGAGTATCCATAATGAGTATCAAGTCCTAAGCATACTAAATAATAGTATTTTCATCATGTCAAAATATTTTTTCTTAAGTTTGAGCAAGGCAATTATTAGGTCATATCAAGTCAAGGATGGCTATTCAAACGGGTTTTAGCTAAGCAATGAAAATATCTCCTATGATATACGTACATGCAATATTTGAAATGGCTTCTAAAGGTTATGTTTAAAAATTGGATTAACATGCATCAAAGGGGAATAGGCTGGACTTGCCTCCGTCGGCATCCTCGGCAAACTCCTACTAGCAGTCTGGATCCTTGGCGTGAAACTCACGTTACTCACCTCTAACGTCCTCATTCTCCGGCTCGTTCACTCCGTCAGCTAAAAGAACGCAATGACCGCAACAGGTAAACAAGCACATATAAATATTCACATAAATTCAAATAAGCTCTAAAAATCATGAAATTTATATGGGAGATAGATTATGATTTTAGATGAATTTAGGAAGAAGAATCGTTGGAATGGAGTTGACACGTGGCTCTGCAAGATGGCCGAATTAATCACGCGGAAAAGAATAATGCGTGATTAAGGAATGAGTTGGCTGGTGGTGCATGGTGTATCCTATGCATGTACCATTTGGTGGAGTTATTGCTTAGGACCCACGCATCATAGACACATGCATGGGAAGGGAGAGACAGATGCTAGCAAGGGTCACGAGTGCTCTTCTTGCTTCATGCATGGACACCATGGCTGAGCTCGTCGAGCTCGTGGGCATCATGGGTTGGAAGGAGGGGACCAGGGCAAAGACCACAGGGAGAGAGGGAAGAGCAAGGGGATGCTCATGGGCTGCTCACCTCGTCCTATGACAACGGTCGAGCCTGGCTCGTGCACACAACCATATACGGTATACGGAGGCAAAGCGAAGCGAGGGCAGACAAGTGAGTGAGCGAGCTGAGTGTGCTGCTTGGAGGAGGAGAGCACCTCGGCGTGCCCTCTTATAAGCTAGGGAAGCGGGGATATGCCACCGGCTTGCTTGCTTGCCTTAAATGGCATTGTTGTGGCTGAATAGTAGGGTAGTGGAGCGACGAGACAACGTCACTAGTGATTGTACGCGGCATGCAAATGGACGGTGGCGTGTAGCGGGCGACGGTGGATGCTCAACATGCATGGTCAATGCCTAACTAGCATTGTTACAGGTGATGAGGTGTTGCTATGTGCCTGTGAGTGAGTTGAGGCTGTCTCATGCGTGCTTAGCTACTTATGTGCTTTGCATGCTAGTGGGTGTACGTGCTGCCTGTGTGCTTTGCTTTGCGAGTTGGCGCAGTGTGGCGTGTAGTGGATGCATGTCCTCTTTGTATGCTATGTGTGCGTACGTGAAGCTGTGGTGCTGCCCTCTTGCTGGCTGTTGGTGCTGCTGTTGCACGTGAAGGAGAAAGGAGAAGGAGGTGGGTCCCATGGCATAAGCGGCGAGGTGAGGTGGTGGGGCCAACATGTCATGGTGGCATGCGAGCGGCTATGCTCGGCGAGAGGTCTGGGCGTGGGTGCCCTGCGGCAGCGGCGGTGGGGTGGGCGGCGGCTGCGGTTGTCGGCCATCGAGCAAGGGCGAGGGCGAGCGAATCGAGGATGGGCGGGTGATGTCGATGCTACGACGTGCAGGATAAATATTGGAGAGAGATAACTAGGATGGATATGTAAGATGGACAAGAATTGCAAGGAGATAATAGAGCTCATATGATTTATAGTATTTGAAATGTATTTTGAAAATTATTTTTAATGAAAGTGATGTTTGAATGTGAATTTTTTGGATGTTACAGGTACACCCGATGGTACTCCTAGGTAACGTTGGTCAAGAGAAAGCTCGTTTCGGTCCATTTGGAGATAGTGTTAATCTCGGCGTAAGATAGGTGCACAGTTTGCGCCAAATGTATCATCGGCATGGAAATCATTTTGGGCACACTAGATGGTACTCCTTGGTGACATGGGTCAAGTGGAATCTTGTTTTGGTCTATTTGGAGATAGTGTTAATCTCAGCACAAGATAGGTGCACGGATTGCGCCGAATGTTCCATCGGCATGGAAATTATTTTGGGCATACCTGATGGTACTCCTAGGTGATGTGTGTCAAGTGGAAGCTCGTTTCATTCTATTTGGAGATAGTGTTAATATAGGATCAAGATAGGTGCACGGTTTGGGGTGAATATACCACCGGCATGGAAATCTTTTCAGGCACACCCGATGGTACTTCTACGTGACGTTGGTCAAGTGAAAACCCATTTTGGCCCGTTTGGAGATAGTATTAATCTCGAGGCAAGATATGTGCATGATTTGTGCCAAATGTTTCATAGGCTCTGAAATCACTTTAGGCACACCTGATGGTACTCCTAGGTGATGTAGGTCAAGTGAAAGCTCAATTTTGTCTGTTTGGAGATAGTATTAATCTCGACGCAAGATAGGTGCACGGTTTGCGCCGAACGTACCATAGGCTCAGAAATCATTTTGGGCAGCACCGGATGGAACTCCTACGTGATGTGGGTGAAATGGAAGCTCGTTTCGGTCCACTTGGAGATAGTGTTAATCTCGATGCATGATAGGTGCATGGTTTGCACCAAACGTACCATAGGCTCAGAAATTATTTTGGGCGCAACCGATGGTACTCCTACGAGATGTGGGTCGAGTGGAAGATTGTTTCGGTTTATTTGAAGATAGTGTTAATCTCGACGCAAGATAGGTGCACGGTTTGTGCGGAACGTACCATAGGCTCAGAAATCATTTTGGACACACCGAATTCTAGTCCTAGGTGACGTGGATCAAGCGGAACCTTGTTTCGATCCATTTGGAGATAGTGTTAATCTTAGCGCAAGATTGGTGCACGATTTGCGCCGAATCCACCACAGGCATGGAAAATCATTTTGGGCACACTTGTTGGAACTCCTACGTGACATGGGTCAAGTGGAAGCTCGTTTAGGTCTATTTGGAGATAGTGTTAATCTCGGTGCAAGATAGGGCACAGTTTGCGCCGAATGCACCATGGGCATGGAAATCATTTTGGGCACACCCGATGGTACTCCTAGGTGACGTGGGTCAAGTGCAAGCTTATTTCAATCTGTTTAGAGATAGTGTTAATCTTGATGCATGATATGTGCACGGTTTGTGCCGATCGTAACCATGGGTTTGGAAATTATTTTGGGCGCATCCGATGGTACTCGTATGTGATGTGGTTCGAGTAGAAACTTGTTTCGGTCCATTTGGAGATACTTTTAATCTTGATGCAAGACAGGTTTGCAGTTTGCGCCGAACGTACCACAAGCTCATAAATCATTTTTGGATGCAATTGAATGTACTGCTAGGCGATGTGGATCATGTGGAAGCTCATCTCGATCCATTTGGAGATAGTTTTAATCTCGGTGCAAGATAGGTGCACGGTTTGTGATGAATGTAACACGGGCATGGAAATTCCTTTGGGCACACCCAATGGTACTCCTAGGTGACGTCTATCAAGTGAAAGCTCATTTTTGTCTATTTAGAGATAATGTTAATCTAGACGCAAGAAAGGTGTATGGTTTGTGCCGAATGTAGCACGGGTATGGAAATCATTTTGTGCACACCCGATGGTACTCCTAGGTGACGTGGGTCAAGTGGAAGATCACTTCGGTCCGTTTAGACATAGTGTTAATCTCGACACAAGATAGGTGCACGGTTTGTGCCTAATGTACCATAGGCTTAGAAATCATTTTGGACGCACCTGATTGTACTCCTTGGTGAGGTGGATCAAGCGGAAGCTCATTTTGATCCATTTTGAGATAGTTTTAACTTCGGCGCAAGAAAGGTGCACGGTTTGCGCCAAATGTCCCACGGGCAAGGAAATCGCTTTGGGCACACCTGATGGTACACCTAGGTAATGTATGTCAAGTGGAAGGTTGTTTCAGTCCATTTGGAGATAGGTTTAGTCTAGGCACAAGATAGGTGCACGGTTTGCACCGAACATACCATAGCCTTAGAATTCATTTTGGACGCACCCGATGATACTCCTAGGTGACATGGGTCAAGTGGAAGCTCGTTTCGGTCTATGTGGAGATAGTGTTAATCTCGATGCAAGATAGGTGTATGGTGTGCGCTGAATGTACCACGGCCCGAGAAATCACTTTGGACACACCCGATGGTACTCCTAGGTGATGTGGGAGAAGTGGAAGCTCGTTTCGAGCCATTTGGAGATAGTGTTATTCTCAGCGCTAGATAGGTGCAAGGTTTGCGCTAAACATACCATAGGCTCAAAAATCATTTTGGACGCACCTAATTGAACTCCTATATGAGGTGGATCAAGCAGAAGCTCTTTTTCAATCTGTTTGGAGATAGTTTTAACTTTGGCGCAAGAAAGGTGAACGGTTTATGCCGAATGTCCCACGGGCATGGAAATCGCTTTGGGCACACCTGATGGTACTCCTACATAATGTATGTCAAGTGAAAGCTGGTTTCGGTCCATTTGGAGATAGTGTTAGTCTCAGCGCTAGATAGGAGCATGGTTTGTGTTGAATGTACCACGGGTATGGAAATCATTTTGGGCACACCCAATGGTACTCCTAGGTGACATGTGTCGAGTGGAAGCTCGTTTTGGTCAGTTTAGAGATAATGTTAAACAAGGCGCAAGATAGGTGTAGGGTTTGCGCCGAATGTACCATAGGCATGGAAATATTTTCAGGCACATCCGATGGTGCTTCTAGTTGACATTGGTCAAATGGAAGCTCATTTTGGTTGATTTGGAGATAGTGTTAATCTCGACGCAAGATAGGTGCACGGTTTCCGCCGAATGTCCCATGGGCATGGAAATCGCTTTGGGCATACCCGTTGGTACTCCTATGTAATGTATGTCAAGTGAAAGCTTGTTTCGATCCGTTTGGATATAGTGTTAATCTCAGCGCCAGGTAGGTGCACGGTTTGCGTCAAATGTACTACACGCATGGAAATCATTGTGGTCACAACCAATGGCACTCCTAGGTGATGTGTGTCAAGTGAAAGCTCGTTTCGATCCATTTGGAGATAGTTTTAATCTAGGTGCAAGCTATGTGCATGGTTTGCGCCGAATCTTCCCCAAGCGTGGAAATCTTTTCAGACACACCCATTGGTATTCTAAGTGACATTGGTCAAGTGGCAGCTCATTTCGGTCCGTTTGGACATAATACTAATCTCAACGCAAGATAGGTGCACGGTTTGTGCTAAATGTACCTTGGCTCTGAAATTGTTTTGGGCGCACCCAACTGAACTCCTACATGACGTGGGTGAAATGGAAGCTCGTTTCAGTGGATAGCTTGCGCCGAACGTACTGTGGGCACAGAAATCATTTTGGATGCACCTGATTGCACTCCTAGGTGACGTGGATCAAGTGGAAACTTGTTTAGGTCCATATGGAGATAGTGTTCATCTCGACGCAAGATAGATGAACGGTTTGCGCTGAATGAACCACGGGCAAAGAAATCGCTTTGGACACACCCGGTGGTACTCCTAGGTAATGTATGTGAAGTGGAAGCTGTTTCATCCATTTGGAAACACCCGGTGGTACTCCTAGGTAACATTGGTCAAGAGGAAACTAGTTTTGGTCCATTTGGAGATAGTGTTAATCTCAGCGCAAGATAGGTGCCCGGTTTGCGCCGAATGTACCACAAGCATGAAAATCATTTTGGGCACACCCACTAGTACTAGGTGACATGAGTCACATGGAAGCTCATTTTGGTCAATTTGGATATAGTGTTTTCTAGGCGCGAGATAGATGCACGGTTTGCGCCGAATGTAGCATGGGCATGGAAATCTTTTTGGGCACACCCAATGGTACTTCTAGGTGACGTTGGTCAAGAGGAAGCTCCTTTTAGTTTGTTTGGAGTTAGTGTTAATATGGACGCAAGAGAGGTGCATGGATTGCGCCGAACGTACTATAGGCTCATAAATCATTTTGTGTGCAACCGATTGTACTCCTATGTGACATGTGTCAAGTGGAAGCTTGTTTCAGTCCATTTGGAGATAGTGTTAATCTCAACGCAAGATAGGTGGATGGTTTGTGCCGAATATACCTTGGCATCGTAATCATTTTGGGCGCAACCGATAGATCTCATAGGTGACGTGGGTGAAATGGATGCTCTTTTTGGTTCGTCTGGAGATAGTGTTAATCTTGACGCAAGATAGGTGTACGGTTTGCACCAAATGTACCATCAGCATGGAAATTGTTTTAGGCGCACCCGATGGATCTCCTAGGTGATGTGGGTGAAATGGAAGCTCGATTTGGTTTCTTTGGAGATAGTGTTGATCTCGATGCATGATAGGTGCACGGTTTGCACCGAACGTACCGTAGGCTCAAAAATCATTTTGGGCGCAACCGATGGTACTCCTATGTGACATGGGTCAAGTGGAATCTCATTTCGGTTCGTACAAAGATACCATTAATCTCGACGCAAGATAGGTCCACAGTTTGCGCTGAACGTACCGTAGACTCAGAAAACATGTTGGACACACTTGATTGTACTCCTAGGCGACATGGGTCAAGCAAAAGTTCATGTCAATTCTTTGGAGATTGTTTTAATCTCGGCACAAGATAGGTGCATGGTTTAGACCGAATGTACCACGGATGGAAATCACTTTGGGCAGACCTGATGGTACTCCTAGGTAATCTATGTCAAGTGGAAGCTTGTGGTCTATTTGGAGATAGTGTTAGTCTAGGCGGAAGATAGGTGCATGGTTTGCGCCGAACGTACCATAACCTTGGAAATCATTTTGGGCGCACCCGATGGTACTCCTAGGTGATGTGGGTCAAGTGGAAGCTCTTTTTGGTCTATTCAGATATAGAGTTAATCTAGGTGCTAGATAGGTGTACGGTTTGTGCCGAATGTTCCACGAGGATGGAAATCTTTTCAGGCACACCCGATGGTACTTTTAGGTGACATTGGTCAAGTGGAAGATCGTTTCGGTCTATTTGGAGATAGTACTAATCTCAACGCAAGATAGGTGCACGGTTTGTGCCAAATGTACCATTGGCTCTAAAATTGTTTAGGGCGCACCCGATGGAACTCCTACGTGACGTGGGTGAAATGGAAACTCGTTTGTGGTTTGTTTGGAGATAGTGTTAAGCTCGGCACAAGATAGGTTCATGGTTTGTGCTGAATGTACCATCGGCAAAGAAATCGCTTTGAACACACAAGATGGAACTCCTAGGTAATGTATGTCAACAGGAAGCTTGTTTTCATTCGTTTAGAGATAGTATTAGTCTCGGTGCAAGATAGGTGCACGGTTTGCACTAAATATACCTCGAGCATGAAAATCATTTTGGGTACACCCGATGGTATCCCTAGGTAACGTTGGTCAAGAGGAAGCTTGTTTCGGTCCTTCTGGAGATAGTTTTAATCTCAGCGCAAGATAGGTGCACTATTTGTGCCAAAGGTACCAAGGCTTGAAAATTATTTTGGATGCACCCGATGGTACTCCTAGGTGACGTGAGTCATGTGGAAGCTCGTTTCGGCCCGTTTGGAGATAGTGTTAATCTCTACACAAGATAGGTACCACGGGTATGGAAATCATTTTGGGCACACCAAATGGAACTCCAAGGTGACGTGTGTCCTAGGGAAGTTTGTTTCGGTCTATTTGGAGATAGTGTTATTCTAGGCGCAAGATAGGTGCATGGTTTGGGCCGAATATACCACATGCATGGAAATCTTTTAAGGCACACCCGATGGTACTTCTAGGTGACTTTGGTCAAGTAGAAGCTAGTTTCAGTCCATTTAGAGATAGTACTAATCTCGATGCAAGATAGGTGTACTATTTGCACCGAATGTACCATAGGCTCTGAAATGGCTTTGGGCACACCCAAGGGTACTCCTAGGTGACGTAGGTCTAGTAGATGCTCTGGTTTTATTCTATTTAGAGATAGTGTTAAACACAAGAAAGGTGCACGGTTTGCGCTGAACGTACCATAGGCTCAGAAATCATTTTGGGCGCAACCGATGGTACTCTTATGTGATGTGGGTCGAGTGGAAACTCGTTTAGGTCCATTTGGAGATACTGATAATCTCGATGCAAGATAGGTGCACGGTTTGCGCCGAACGTATCATACGCTCAGTATCATTTTGGACGCACCTGATTGTACTCCTAGCTGACTTGGATCAAGCGGAAGCTCATTTCGATCCGTTCGGAGATAGTGTTAATCTTGGCGCAAGATAGGTGCACGGTTTGCGCCGAATGCACCATGGGCATGGAAATCATTTTGGGCACACCTGATGATACTCCTAGGTGACGTGGGTCAAGTGGAACTTGTTTTGGTCTGTTTGGAGATAGTGTTAATCTTGGCACAAGATAGGTGCACGGTTTGGGCCAAATGCACCACAAGCATGGAAATCATTTTGGGTGCACCCGATGGTACTCCTAGGTGATCTGGCTCAAGTGGAAGCTCGTTTAGGTCTATTTGGAGATGGTGTTAATCTCAGCGCAAGATAGGTGCACGGTTTGCATCGAATGCACCACGGGCATGGAAATCATTTTGGGCACACCTGATGGTACTCCTAAGTGACATGGGTCAAGTGGAAGCTCCTTTTGGTCCATTGGTAAATAGTGTTAATTTTCAACGCAAGATAGGTGCACAGTTTTCATCGAATGTACCATGGGCAAGGAAATCTTTGGGCACACCCGATGGTGCTCCTAGGTGACGTGTGTCAAGTAAAAGCTCATTTCATTCTGTTTGGAGATAGTGTTAATATAGACGAAAGATAGGTGCATGGTTTGCGTCGAATGTACCACAAGCATGGAAATCTTTTCAGGCACACCCGATGGTACTTCTAGGTGACGTTGGTCAACTAGAAGCTCGTTGTAGTCTATTTGGAGATACTGTTAATCTCGACGCAAGGTAGGTGCACGGTTTGCGCCAAACATACATTGGCTCAGAAATCATTTTGGACGCACCTGATTGTACTACTAGGTGACATCAATCAAGTAGAAGCTCATTTCAATTCTTTTGGAGATAGCTTTAATTCAGGTGCAAGATAGGTGCACGGTTTGCACTAAATGTACCATAGGCATGGAAATCTTTTTAGGCGCACTAGTGGTACTTCTAGGTGACGTTGGTCATGTGGAAATGCATTTCAATCCATTTGGAGACAGTGTTAATCTCAACATAAGATAGGTGCATGGTTTGTGCCGAATGTACCATAGGCATTGCAATCGCTTTTGGGCGGACCTGATGCAACTCCAAGGTGATGTGGGTGAAATGGAAGCTCATTTCGGTCCGCTTGGAGATACTATTAATCTTAACGCAAGGTAGGTGCACGGTTTGCGCCAAATGTACCACGAACATGGAAATTAGTTTGGGCGCACCCGATGGAACTCCTAGGTGACATGGGTGAAATGGAAGCTTGATTTGGTCCATTTGGAGATAGTGTTAATTTTGATGCATGATAGGTGCATGGTTTGCATCGAACGTACCGTAGGTTCAAAAATCATTTTGGATCAAGCAGAAGCTCATTTCGATCTGCTTGGAGATAGTTTTAATCTCGGTGCAAGATAGATGCACGATTTGCGACAAATCTACAACGGGCATGGAAATCGCTTTTGGCACACCCGATAGTACTCGTGGGCGCAAGATAGGTGCACGGTTTGCGTCGAACGTACCATAGGTTTGAAATCATTTTTCTCGCAGCCGATGGTACTCCTAGGAGACGTGGGTCAAGTGGAAGCTCGTTTCGGTCTGTTTGGATATAGTGTTAATCTCGGCGCAAGATAAGTGCACGGTTTGCAACAAATCTACCATGGGCATGGAAATCGCTTCGGGCACACCCGTTGGTACTCCAAGGTAATGTATGTCAAGTGGTAGCATGTTTCGGTCCCTTCGGAGATAGTGTTAGTCTCGGTGCAAGATAGGTGCACGATTTGCGCCGAACATACCATTGGCTAGGAAATCATTTTTGGCACACCTGATGGTACTCCTAGGTGACGTGGATCAAGTGGAAGCTTGTTTCGGTCCGTTTGGAGATAATGTTAATCTCAGCACTAGATGGGGCATGGTTTGAATCGAATATACCACGGGCATGGAAATCATTTTGGGCGCACCTGATGGTACTCCTAGGTGTTGTGTGTCAAGTGGAAGCTCGTTTCTATCCTTTTGGAGATAATGTTAATCATGGCACAAGAAAGGTGTACGGTTTGTGCCAAATGTACCACGGGCATGAAAATCTTTCCAGGCATGCCTGATGGTACTTCTAGGTGACATTAGTCTAGTGGAAGCTTGTTTCAGACCGTTTGGAGATAGTATTAATCTCAACGGAAGATAGGTGCACAGTTTGCATCGAATGTACAATGGACATGGAAATCTTTTTAGGCACACCCAATGGTACTTATTGGTGACGTTGGTTGAGTGAAAGCTCATTTGGGTCCCTTTGGAGATAGTATTAATCTCGAGGCAAGATAGGTGCCTAGTTTGCGCCAAATGTACCATAGGCTTTGATATCGATTTAGGCACACCAGATGTTACTCCTAGGTGGCGTAGATCAAGTGGAAGATTGTTTTAGACAATTTGGAGATAGTGTTAATCTCGACGCAAGATAGGTGCATAGATTGTGTCGAACATACCATAGGTTTGAAAATTATTTTGGTTGCAACCGATGGTACTCCTACGTGATGTCGGTCAAGTGGAAACTCGTTTTGGTCCATTTGGAGATAGTGTTAATCTCGACGCAAGATAGGTGCATAGATTGTGCCGAACGTACCATAGGTTTGAAAATTATTTTGGTTGCAACCGATGGTACTCCTACGTGATGTCGGTCAAGTGGAAACTCGTTTTGGTCCATTTGGAGATAGTGTTAATCTTGACGCAAGATAGGTGCACGGTTTGTGCCAAACGTACCATAGGCTCAGAAATTATTTTGGATGCACCAGATTGTACTCCTAGGTGATGTGGATCAAGTGGAAGCTCATTTTGATCCATTTAGAGACAGTTTTATTCTCGGTGCAAGATAGGTGCACGATTTGCGACGTTTCTACCGTGGGCATGGAAATCGCTTTGGGCATACCCGATGGTACTCCTAGGTAATGTATGTAAAATGAAAGCTTGTTTCGATCCGTTTTGAGATAATGTTAGTCTCGGTGCTAGATAGGTGCACGGTTTGCGTCGAACGTACCATAGGCTTGGAAATCATTTTGGACATACCCAATGGTACTATTAGGTGAAGTCAGTGAAGTGGAAGCTCATTTCAGTTTGTTTGGAGATAGTGTTAATGTCAGCACAAGAAGGTGCATGGTTTGCGATGAATCTACCACAGGCATGGAAATCGCTTTGGGCACACCAGGTGGTACTCCTATGTAATATATGTCAAGTGGAAGCTTGTTTCGGTCCATTTGGAGACAGTGTCATTCTTGGTTTGCGCCGAACATATCATAGGTTTAAAAATCATTTTGGTTGCACCAATGGCACCCCTACGTGACATGGGTCAAGTGAAAAACTCACTTTGATCCATTTGGAGATAGTGTTATTCACGACGCAAGATAGGTGCATGATTTCCGTCAAATGCACCATAGGCTCAGAAATCATTGTGGACACACCTAATTGTACTCCTAGATGACGTCGATCAAGCGGAAGCTCATTTTGATCCATTTGGAGATAGTTTTAATTTTGGCGCAAGAAAGGTGCACAGTTTGCACCGAATGTTCCACGGGCATGGAAATCGCTTTGGGCACAATCGATGGTACCCCTATGTAATGTATGTCAAGTGGAAGCTTGTTTTAGTCCGTTTGGTGATAGTGTTAGCCTCGGCGTAAGATAGGTGCACAGTTTCCGTTGAATGTACTATAGGCTCGGAAATTATTTTGGACGCATCCGATGGTACACCTAGGTCACGTGGGTCAACTAGAAGCTCGTTTCGGTTTGTTTGGAGATAGTGTTAATATAGGCGCAAGATAGTTGTATGGTTTGCATCGAATGCACCACTGGCATGGAAATCTTTTCAGGCACGGCCGATGGTACTTCTTGGTGACATTGGTCAAGTGGAAGCTCATTTTGGTCCATTTGGAGATAGTGTTAACCTTGGCGCAATATAGGCATACGATTTGCGCTGAATGTACCACGGGCATGAAAAACTTGTCAGGCACACCTCATGGTACTTCTAGGTGACATTGGTCAAAGGAAAGCTTGTTTCGGTCCATTTGGAGATAGTATTAATCTCGACACAAGATAGGTGCATGGTTTGCATTGAATGTACAACGGGCATGAAAATCTTTTCAGGCACACCCGATGGTACTTCTTGGTGATGTTGGCAAGTGGAAGCTCATTTTAGTCTGTTTGGACATCATATTAATCTCGAGACAAGATAGGTGCACGGTTTGCACCAAATGTACCATAGGCTCTGAAATCGCTTTTTGGGCACACCAGATGCTACTCCTAGGTGCCGTAGATCAAGTGGAAGATCGTTTTAGTCTGTTTGGAGAGTGTTAATCTCGTTGCAAGATAGGTGCACGGTTTGCGCCAATTGTACCACGTGATGAGGACATCATTGGCTCAAAGATGACCATGCCAACCACTTCTATACCAAAGGTGCAACCATTCTATATGAGGCTTATCATTGATGCATTTGATGAATTGATGCTGCACCATGATGTGTGTTCATTCTCATTTTCAGAATTACTTACATGGATCAAGGGAAGGTTTGATTACATATAGAAAGCATGGAAGGTTAATGAAGTTGATTGGGGACCAAATCCAAGTATTCCTAACGTCCTCCACTAGGCCACCACGTCACTTTGGTTCCAAGGACAGAAAGAGTCCAAGTCCAACACGTTTTGAAAGTTGAATTCGGACTGCAAAATAGTCCCAAATTGCGACGGTCACTATGACTTCATATGGACTCCGATTGGGACGTTATAGTACTTTTTGGAAAGCTTATCAAGTCTATTTTCCAACGGATCTAGACTCATGGCTATATCTTATCCGATGCTTCCGCAATCATCGTTTCAACGCCGAGACCTTTTCTGCCTTTGGTGCTGCGTCACCCTATTTTGGGCCGATGGTCCATGTATCAATTTGGGTTCATTAAGGACGTGTCCTAGGGTTGGAGAACGACCCCAACACCCCCCTGGTCGTTCCCCTAGGTATTAATAAGGATTAGAGCCGCCACAAACAGATTGAGTTTTGTTTTGTTGAAAGTTTAGCCATTGCTACTTCCTTGTAGACGCGTGTGTTGACTAGACCATCCATTCTACTTGATTCAGAACCCCAACTTTGTGAGTTCAGATTGGTTTTTCATCTCCATATTTGCAATTGAGTTGCTTGTTCTACTTGTTCTTGCTTGTTCCTCGATTGCTTGCAGGAATTACCCTAGTGGTTTGGTTGATCGTGCTCCACAAGATCACGACGGCTGTTGGCGGTGATGTATCGGTTGCTAAGGTGCAGCTTGGAAGGCTATAGTCGGGCCATGAACGTCATCTCCATCCCCAAATTGAGTTTCTCACGCTTCTCATCGAAAGATCGACCACAAACCCTTGCGGGTTCATATCACCACGAGCATGGAAATCATTTTGGCACACCTGATGAAACTCCTAGGTGACGTCGGTCAAGTGGAAGCTCATTTCAGTCTGTTTGGAGATAGTGTTAAGCTAAGCACAAGAAAGGTGTACAGTTTGCGTCGAATGTACCACGAGCATGGAAATCTTTTCAAGCACACTCGATGGTACTTCTAAGTGACATTGGTCAAGTGGAAGCTCGTTTCGATCCGTTTGGAGATAGTGTTAATCTCACCGCAAGATAGGTGCACGGTTTGCAACGAATGTAGTAGGGGCATGGAAATTGTTTTAGGCACACCCGATGGTACTCCTAGGTGATGTGTATTAAGTGGAAGTTTATTTCGGTCTGTTTGGAGATAGTGCTAATCTTGGCGTAGGATAGATGCACAGTTTGCGCCAAATGTACCATAGGCTCTAAAATCTCTTTGGGCACTCTAGATGGTACTCCTAGGTAGACCAGATCAAGTGGAAGATCGTTTCAGTCTGTTTGGAGATAGTTTTAACCCCAATGCAAGACAAGTGCACAGTTTGTGCCGAACGTACCATGGGCATGGAAATGATTTTGGGCACACCTGATGGTACTTCTAGGTAATGTATGTTAAGTGGAAGCTTATTTCAGTCCGTTTGGAGATAGTGTTAGTCTAGACGCAAGATAGGTGTGACACCCTAGCCCATTAGTAGCCTGTAGTAGAAGTGAAGTTGGCCCATGTAGCCCAAGTGGCACATGTGGTTGTTGTTGGTGGGTTTAGTACCACCATGGATGTCTAGGAGGGTGAGGGCCAGCTTATAAGCCTTGTTGTTCCAAACATAGCACCTCTGGGTTAACCCTTTTACACGAAGCGAGGACGAAAGTGTAAGCGAGGTGCTACGTGTATGCAGGCCTGTTCCACATGCAGGCTAGGCCATATAGGCAATTTTAGATGCGGGGTGTTACAGATGGTATTCGGAGCATCAACCCTTGCTACATGTGCTCGTGGAGGGGTGTACCAAGGGGTGATCCTGGACATGTACCACATATATGTGGTGAGCTGCTGAGGGGGGTGAATGTAGCACCCTAGCCCATTAGTAGTCTGTAGTAGTCAACCCTTTTACACAAAGCGAGGACGAAAGTGTAAGCGAGGTGCTACGCGTATGTAGGCCTGTTCCACATGCGAAGCTAGGCCATATAAGTAGTTTTGGATGCGAGGTGTTACAATAGGTGCAAGGTTTGTGTCGAATGTACCTCGGGCATGGAAATCATTTTGGGCACACCCGATGGTACTGGTAACGTTGGTTATGACGAAGCTCGTCTTGGTTTGTTTGGAGATAGTGTTAAGCTCGGCACAAGATAGGTTCATGGTTTGTGCTAAATGTACCATCGGCAAAGAAATCGCTTTGAACACACAAGATGGAACTCCTAGGTAATGTATGTCAACAGGAAGCTTGTTTTCGTTCGTTTAGAGATAGTATTAGTCTCGGTGCAAGATAGGTGCATGGTTTGCACTGAATATACCTCGGGCATGGAAATCATTTTGGGTACACCCGATGGTATCCCTAGGTAACGTTGGTCAAGAGGAAGCTTGTTTTGGTCCTTCTGGAGATAGTTTTAATCTCAGCGCAAGATAGGTGCACTATTTGCGCCAAAGGTACCAAGGCTTGGAAATTATTTTGGATGCACCCGATGGTACTCCTAGGTGACGTGAGTCATGTGGAAGCTCGTTTTGGCCCATTTGGAGATAGTGTTAATCTCTACACAAGATAGGTGCACTGTTTGTGCCGAATGTACCACGGGTACGGAAATCATTTTGGGTACACCAAATAGAACTCCAAGGTGACGTGTGTCCTAGGGAAGTTTGTTTCGGTCCATTTGGAGATAGTGTTATTCTAGGCGCAAGATAGGTGCATGGTTTGCGCCGAATATAACACATGCATGGAAATCTTTTATGGCACACCCGATGGTACTTCTAGGTGACTTTGGTCAAGTAGAAGCTAGTTTTAGTCCATTTAGAGATAGTACTAATCTCGATGCAAGATAGGTGTACTATTTGCACCGAATGTACGATAGGCTCTGAAATGGCTTTGGGCACACCCAAGGGTACTCCTAGGTGACGTAGGTCTAGTAGACGCTCTGGTTTTATTCTATTTAGAGATAGTGTTAATCTCAACACAAGAAAGGTGCACGGTTTGCGCTGAACGTACCATAGGCTCATAAATCATTTTGGGCGCAACCGATGGTACTCTTATGTGATGTGGGTCGAGTGGAAACTCGTTTAGGTCCATTTGGAGATATTGTAAATCTCGATGCAAGATAGGTGCATGGTTTGCGCCGAACATATCATACGCTCAGTATCGTTTTGGACACACCTAATTGTACTCCTAGGTCACTTGGATCAAGCGGAAGCTCATTTCGATCCGTTCGGAGATAGTGTTAATCTTGGCGCAAGATAGGTGCACGATTTGCGCCGAATGCACCATGGACATTGAAATCATTTTGGGCACACCTGATGGTACTCCTAGGTGACGTGGGTCAAGTGGAACTTGTTTTGGCCTGTTTGGAGATAGTGTTAATCTCGGCACAAGATAGGTGCACGGTTTGGGTCAAATGCACCACAAGCATGGAAATCATTTTGGGCACACCCGATGGTACTCCTAGGTGACCTGGCTCAAGTGGAAGCTCGTTTAGGTCTATTTGGAGACGGTGTTAATCTTAGCGCAAGATAGGTGCACGGTTTGCATCGAATGCACCACGGGCATGGAAATCATTTTGGGCACACCTGCTGGTACTCCTAAGTGACATGGGTCAAGTGGAAGCTCCTTTTGGTCCATTGGTAAATAGTGTTAATTTTCAATGCAAGATAGGTGCATGGTTTTCATCGAATGTACCATGGGCAAGGAAATCTTTGGGCACACCCGATGGTGCTCCTAGGTGACGTGTGTCAAGTAAAAGCTCATTTCATTCCGTTTGGAGAGGGTGTTAATATAGACGAAAGATAGGTGCATGGTTTGCGCCGAATGTACCACAAGCATGGAAATCTTTTCAGGCACACCCGATGGTACTTCTAGGTGACATTGGTCAACTAGAAGCTTGTTGTAGTCTATTTGGAGATACTGTTAATCTCGACGCAGGTAGGTGCACGGTTTGCGCCAAACATACATTGGCTCAGAAATCATTTTGGACGCACCTGATTGTACTACTAGGTGACATCAATCAAGTAGAAGCTCATTTCAATTCTTTTGGAGATAGCTTTAATTCAGGTGCAAGATAGGTGCACAGTTTGCGCTAAATGTACCATAGGCATGAAAATCTTTTTAGGCGCACCTAGTGATACTTCTAGGTGATGTTGGTCATGTGGAAATGCATTTCAATCTATTTGGAGACAGTGTTAATCGTGTGGAAATGCATTTTGAATCCATTTGGAGACAGTGTTACTTCTAGGTGACGTTTGTGCCGAATGTACCATAGGCATTGCAATCGCTTTTGGGCGCACCTGATGCAACTCCATGGTGACGTGGGTGAAATGGAAGCTCATTTCGGTCCGCTTGGAGATACTATTAATCTTGACGCAAGGTAGGTGCACGGTTTGCGCCAAATGTACCATGAACATGGAAATTAGTTTGGGCGCACCCGATGGAACTCCTAGGTGACATGGGTGAAATGCAAGCTCGATTTGGTCCATTTGGAGATAGTGTTAATTTTGACGCATTATAGGTGCATGGTTTGCATCGAACGTACCGTATGTTCAAAAATCATTTTGGATCAAGCAGAAGCTCATTTCGATCTGCTTGGAGATAGTTTTAATCTCGGTGCAAGATAGATGCACGATTTGTGACAAATCTCCTAGGAGACGTGGGTCAAGTGGAAGCTCATTTCAGTCCATTTGGACATAGTGTTAATCTCAGCGCTAGATAGGTGCATGGTTTGCGGCGAATGTACCATAGGAATGGAAATCATTTTTGGCACACCCGATGGTACTCCTAGGTGATGTGTGTCAAGTGGATGGTCATTTGGGTCTATTTGGAGATAGTGTTAATCTAGGTGCAAGATAGGTGCTTTGTTTGCACCGAACGTACCATAGGCTTGGAAATTATTTTGGGCGCACTCGATGGTACTCGTAGGTGATGTGGGTCAAGTGGAAGCTCGTTTTGGTCCATTTGGACATATTGTTAATCTCAGCGCTAGATAGGTGCTTTGTTTGCACCGAATGTACTGTGGGCATGGAAATCATTTTGGACGCACCTGATGGTACTTCTAGGTGACATTGGTGAAGTGGAAGCTTGTTTCAGTTCATTTGGAGATAGTTTTAGTCTCGGCACAAGATAGGTGCACGGTCTGCGCCGAAAGTACCATAGGCCTGAAAACTTTTCAGGCACAGCCCATGGTACTTCTACATGCCGTTGGTCAAGTGGAAGCTTGTTTCGGTCTGTTTGGAGAATGTATTAATCTCATGGCAAGATAGGTGCACTGTTTATGCCAAATGTACCATAGGCTCTGAAATCGCTTTTGGGCACACCAGATGGTACTCCTAGGTGGCGTAGATCTTGTGGAAGATCATTTCAGTCTGTTTGGAGACAGTGTTAATCTCGACGCAAGATAGGTGCACAGTTTGCGTTCGAACGTACCATAGGATCGGAAATCATTTTGGGAGCAACCGATGGTACTCCCACGTGACGTGGGTCAAGTGGAAACTCGTTACAGTCCATTTGGAAATAGTGTATGGTTTGCGCCGAATGTACCATGGGCATGGAAATCTTCTCAAGCACACCCGATGGTACTTTTAGGTGACATTGGTCAAGTGCAAGCTTGTTTTCGGTCCATTTGGAGATATTGTTAATATAGGCGCAAGATAGGTGTACGATTTGCGCCTAATGTGCAACGGGCATGGAAATCACTTTGGGCACACCCGATGGTACTCCTATGTAATGTATGCCAAGTGGAAGCTTGTTTCGGTCCATTTGGAGATAGTGTTAGTCTCAGCGCAAGATATGTGCACGGTTTGCACCGAATGTACCATAGGCTTAGAAAGTATTTTGGACGCTCCTAATTGTACTCCTAGGTGACGTGGGTCGAGTGGAAGCTCGTTTCAGTCTGTTTGGAGACAGTGTTAATCTCGACGCAAGATAGGTGCATAGTTTGTGCCGAATGTACCATAGGCATGGAAATCATTTTGGGCACACCCGATGGGACTCCTAGGTGACGCGGGTCAGGTGGTAGCTCGTTTTGGTCTGTTTGGAGATAGTGTTAATCTAAGCCCCAGGTGTACGGTTTGCACCCAATGTACCTGGGCATGGAAATCGCTTCGGGCACACCCGATCGTACTCCTATGTAATGTATGTTAAGTGGAAGCTTATTTCGGTCTGTTTGGAGATAGTGTTAGTCTTGGCGCAAGATAGGTGCACGGTTTGTGCCGAACGTACCATGGGCATGGAAATGATTTTGGGCACACCCGATGCTACTCCTAGGTGACGTGTGTCAAGTGGAAGCTCGTTTCGGACCGTTTAGAGATAGTGTCAACCTCAGCGCAACATTGGTGCATGGTTTGCACCGAATGTACCATGGGCATGGAAATCATTTTGGGCTCACTCGATGGTACTACTAGGTGACGTGGGTCAAGTGGAAGCTCGTTTTGGTCTGTTTGGAGATAGTGTTAATCTTAGCACTAGATAGGTACATGGTTTGGGCTGAATGTACCATAGTCATGGAAATCATTTTGGGCACACACGATGCTACTCCTATGTGATGTGTGTCAAGTGGAAGTCCATTTCGGTCTGTTTGGAGATATTATTAATCTAGGTGCAAGAAAGGTGTACGGTTTGAGCCGAATGTACCACAGGCATGGAAATCTTTTCAAGCACGCCCGATGGTACTTCTTGGTGACATTGGTCAGGTGGAAACTTGTTTCGGTCCGTTTGGAGATAGTGTTGGTCTCAGTGCAAGATTGGTGCACTGTTTGTGCCGAACGTACCATAGGCTTGGAAGCACACCAGATGGTACTCCTGGTGGCATAGATCAAGAGGAAGATCATTTCAGTCTGTTTGGAGATAGTGTTAATGTCGACACAAGATAGGTGCACGGTTTGCGCCGAACATACCATAGGTTTAGAAATCATTTTGGGCGCACCAATGTTACTACTGCGTGATGTGGGTCATGTGGAAACTTGCTTTGATGCAACTGGAGATAGTTTTAATCTCGACCCAAGAAAGGTGCACGGTTTGCGCTGAATGTGCCACGGGCATGGAAATCGCTTTGCGCACACCCAATGGTACTCCTATGTAATGGATGTCAAGTGGAAGCTTGTTTCGGTCCATTTGGGGATAGTGTTAGTCTTAGTGCAAGATATGTGCATGGTTTACGCCGAATGTACTATAGGCTTAGAAATTATTTTGGATGTATCCGATGGTACTCCTAGGTGACGTGGGTTGAGTGGAAGCTTGTTTTTCTCTGTTTAGAGATAGTGTTAATCTAGAAGCAAGATAGGAGCACAGTTTGTGCCAAATGTACACCGGGCATGGAAATCATTTTGGGCACACCCGATGGAACTCTAGGTGACATGGATCGGGTGGAAGCTTGTTTCTATCCGTTTGGAGATAATGTTAATCTAGGTGCAAGATAGGTGTACAGTTTGCGCCCAATGTACCATGGGCATGGAAATCACTTTGGGCACACCAGATCATACTCCTATGTAATGTATGTCAAGTGGAAGCTAGTTTCGGTCTGTTTGGAGATAGTGTTTGTCTCAGCGCAAGATATGTGCTCGGTTTGTGCCAAACGTACCACGGGCATGGAAATCATTTTAGGCACACCCGATGGTACTCCTAGGTGACACGTGTCAAGTGGAAACTCGTTTCGGACCGTTTGGAGATAGTGTGAATCTCGGCGCAATATAGATGCACAGTTTGCGCCGAACGTACCATGGGATTTGAAATTGTTTTGGGCCTGCCCGGTGGTACTACTAGGTGACATGGGTCAAGTGGAATCTCATTTCAGTCTATTTGGAGATAGTGTTAATCTCTGCGCTAGATAGGTACATGGTTTGGGCCGAATGTACCATGGGCATGGAAATCGTTTTGGGCACACCCGATGCTACTCCTTGGTGATGTGTGTCAAGTGGAAGTTCATTTCGGTCTATTTGGAGATAGTATTAATCTAGGTGCAATATAGGTGTACGGTTTGCACCGAATGTACCACGGGCATGGAAATCTTTTTAGGCACACCCGATAGTACTTCTAAGTGACATTGGTCAAGTGGAAGCTTGTTTCGATCTGTTTGGAGGTAGTGTTAGTCTCGGTGCAAGATAGTTGCTCGGTTTGCGCTGAACGTACCATAGGCTTGGAAATCATTTTGGGCACACCGATTGTACTCCTAGGTGACGTGGGTCAAGTGAAAGCTTGTTTCGGTCCATTTGGAGATAGTGTTAATCTCTACGCTTGATGGGTGCACGGTTGTGCCGAATGTACTAGGGGCATGGAAATCATTTTGGGAACACTCGATGGTACTCTTAGGTGACGTGTGTCAAGTGGAAGCTTGTTTCAGTCCATTTAGAAATAGTGTTAATCTTAGCGCTAGATAGGTGCACATTTGCGCCAAATGTACCACGACATGGAAATCAATTTGGGCACACCCGAAGCTAGATCTAGGTGACATGGGTCAAGTGGAAGCTCATTTCGGTCCGTTTGGAGATAGCGTTAATCTCGACGCAAGGTACGTGTATGGTTTTGCGCCAAACGTACCATAGGCTCAAAAATGATTTTGGACGCACTTGATTGTACACCTAGGTGAGATGGATCAAGCGGAAGCTTATTTCGATCCGTTTGGAGATAGTTTTAATTTTGGCGCAAGAAAGGCACACAGTTTGCGCCAAATGTCCCATGGGCATGGAAATTGCTTTGGGCACACCTGATGGTACTCCTATGTAATGTATGTCAAGTGGAAGCATGCTTTGGTCCGTTTGGAGATAGTGTTAGCCTCGGCGCAAGATAGGTGCACAGTTTGCGCCGAATGTACCACAGGCATGGAAGTAATTTTGGGCACACCCGATGGTACTCCTAGGTGACGTGGGTCAAGTGGATGCTCATTGTGGTCTGTTTGGAGATAGTGTTAAACTAGACACAAGATGGGTGTACGGTTTGCGCCGAATGTACGATAGGCATGGAAATCTTTGCAGGCACACCTGAAGGTACTTCTAGGTGACGTTGGTCAAGTGGAAGTTCATTTCGGTCCGTTTGGAGATAGTGTTAAACTCAAAGCAAGATAGGTGCACGGTTTACGCAAAATGTACTAGAGGCTCTGAAATTGCCTTTGGCGCATGGGATGGTACTCATAGGTGGCGTAGATCAAGTGGAAAATCATTTCAGTATGTTTGGAGATAGTGTTCATCTTGATGCAAGATAGGTGCACGGTTTGCGTCAAACATACCAGAGGTTCAGAAATGATTTTGGGTGCAACCGATGGTACTCCTACATGACGTGGGTCAAGTGGAAAATCGTTTTGGTCCGTTAGGAGATAATGTTAAACTAGGTGCAAGATAGGTGTACGGTTTGCGCCAAATGTACCATGGGCATGGAAATATTCTTAGGCACACCCGGTGGTACTTTTAGGTGACATTGGTCAAATAGAAGTTCATTTCGGTGGATATAGTATTAATCTCAACACAAGATGGGTGCACGGTTTGCGATGAACGTACCATAGGCTCATAAATCGTTTTGACACAACCGATGGTACTCCTACGTGACATGGGTCAAGTGGAATCTCATTTTGGTCCATATGGAGATACCGTCAATCTCGATGTAAGATAGGTGCATGACTTGCGCTGAATGTACCATAGGCTCAAAAATCATTTTGGAAGCAACTAATTGCACTCCTAGGCAACGTGGATCAAGTAGAAGGTTATTTTGATCTGTTTGGAGATTGTTTTAATCTTGGCACAAGATAGGTGCACGGTTTGCGATGAATGTACCACAGGCATAGAAATCGCTTTGGGCACAGGTGGTGGTACTCCTAGGTAATGTATGTCAAGTGGAAGCTTGTTTCGGTACGTTTGGAGATAATTTGAGTCTAGCGGCAAGATAGGTTCACAATTTGTGCCGAACATACCATAGCCTTGGAAATCATTTTAGAGGAACCCGAACATACTCCAGGTGACATGGGTCAAGTGAAAGCTCATTTTGGTCTGTTTAGAAATAGTGTTAATCTTGGCGCAAGATAGGTACATAGTTTGCGCCGAATGCACCATCGGCCTGGAAATCACTTTGGGCACACCCGATGGTACTCCTAGGTGATGTGTGTCAACTGGAAGCTCATTTTGAGCTATTTGGAGATAGTGTTAATCTCAGTGCTAGATAGGTGCACGGTTTGCACCGAATATACCAAGGGCATGGAAATCATTGTGGGCACAACCGATGGTACTCCGAGGTGACGTGTGGCAAGTGAAACCTCGTTTCGATCCGTTTGGAGATATTGTTAATCTAGGTGCAAGATAGTTGCACGGTTTGCACTGAATGTACCACGATCATGGAAATCTTTTTAGGCACACCGATGGTACTTTTTGGTGACATTGTTTTGGTCTGTTTGGAGATAGTACTAATCTGAATGCAAGATAGGTGCACGGTTTGCGCCGAATGTACCATAGGCTCTGAAATTGTTTTGGATGCACCGGATGGAACTCCTACGTGATGTGGGTGAAATGGAAGCTTGTTTCAATCCGTTTAATGTAAGATAGGTGCATGCCTTGCGCCGAACGTACCGTAGGCTCAGAAATCATTTTGGATGCACTTTATTGCACTCCTAAGTGACGTGGATCAAGTAGAAACTCATTTGGGTCTATTTGGAGATAGTGTTAATCTCGATGAAAGATAGGCGCACGGTTTGCGCCGAATGTACTTTAGGCAAAGAAATCGCTTTGGGCACACCCGGTGGTACTCCTAGGCAATGTATGTCAAGTGGTAGCTTGTTTTTATCCGCTTGGAGATAGTGTTAGTCTCGGCGTAAGATAGGTGCATGGTTTGCGCCGAATGTACCTGGGGATGGAACTAATTTTGGGTACACTCGATGGTACTCCTAGGTAACATTGGTCAAGGGGAAGCTCGTTTCGGTCCATTTGGAGATAGTGTTAATCTCGGTGTAACGTAGGTGCACGGTTTGTGCCGAATGTACCAAGGGCATCGAAATAATTTTGGGCACACCCAATGGTACTCTTAGTGACGTGGATCAAGTGGAAACTCGTTTTGGTCTGTTTGGAGATAGTGTTAAACTAGGCGCAAGATAGGTGTACCATTTTGCACTGAATGTCCCATGGGCATGGAAATCTTTTCAAGCACACCCGATGGTACTTCTAGGTGATGTTGGTCAAGTGGAAGCTTATTTCAGTCTGTTTGGAGATAGTATTAATTTCGAGGCAAGATAGCTGCACAGTTTGTGCCAAATGTACCATGGGCTTACTCCTAGGTGGCGTAGATCATGTGGAAGATCGTTTTAGTTTGTTTGGAGATAGTGTTATTCTCAACACAAGATAGGTGCATGGTTTGCGTCAAACGTATCATAGCTTCAGAAATCATTTTGGGCACAACCGACGGTACTTCTATGTGACGTGGGTCAAGTGAAAACTCATTTTTGGTCCGTTAGGAGATAGTATTAAACTAGGCGCAAGATAGGGGTACGGTTTGCACCAAGTGTACCACAGGGATGGAAATCTTCTCAGGCACACCCGATCGTACTTTTTCGTGACATTGGTCAAATGGAAGCTCGTTTTGGTCCATTTGGAGACAGTATCAATCTTGACACAAGATAAGTGCATGGTTTGCGCTAACGTACCATAGGCTCATAAATCATTTTGACACAACCGATGGTACTCCTATGTGACATGGGTCAAGTGGAATCTAGTTTCGGTCCGTATGGAGATACCATCAATCTCGATGTACGGTTTGCGCTGAATATACCATAGGCTCAGAAATCATTTTGGACACAATTGATTGTACCCTAGGCGACGTGGATGAAGTATAAGGCATTTTGATCCTTTTAGAGATTATTTTAATTTTGGCGCAAGATAGGTGTTTGGTTTGCGCCGAATGTACCATGGGCATGAAAATCACTTTGGGCACACCTGATGGTACTCCTAGGTAATGTATGTCAAGTGGAAGCTTGTTTCGGTCTATTTTAAGATAGTTTTAGTCTAGGGGCAAGATAGGTTCACTGTTTGCGCTAAACGTACCGTAGACATGGAAATCATTTTGGACGCACCTGATGGTACTCCTAGGTGACGTGGGTGAAGTGAAAGCTCGTTTTGGTCCGTTTGGAGATAGTGTTAATCTCAGCACAAGATAGGTGCACGGTTTGCGCCAAATGTAGCATAGGCTCTGAAATCGCTTTTTGGCACACCAGATGGTACTCCTAGGTGGTGTAGAACAAGTGGAAGATCATTTTAGTATATTTGGAGATAGTGTTAATCTCAACGCAAGATAGGTACACGTTTGCGTCCAACATACCATAGGTTTAGAAATCATTTTGGGCGCAACTGATGGTACTCCTACGTGACATGGGTCAAGTGGAAACACGTTTTGGTCTATTTTGGAGATAGTGTTAATCTCAACGCAAGATGTTGCACGATTTGTGACGAATGTACTACGGGCATGGAAATCATTTTGGGCACACACCATGGTACTCCTAGGTGACGTAGGTCAAGTGGAACTCATTTTGGTGTGTTTGGAGATAGTGTTAAACTAGGTGCAAGATAGGTGTACGGTTTGTGCCGAATGTACTACGGGCATGGAAATCTTTTCAAGCACACCCGATGGTACTTTTAGGTGACATTGGTCAAACAGAAGCTCGTTTTGGTCTATTTGGAGATAGTATTAATCTCAACGCAAGATAGGTGCACGGTTTGCGCTGAACGTACCATAGGCTCATAAATCATTTTGGCACAGCCGATGGTACTCCTATGTGACTTGGGTCAAGTGGAATCTTCTTTCGGTCCATATGAAGATACCATTAATCTCGATGCAAGATATGTGCATGGTTTGTGTTGAACGTACCACAGGCTTAGAAATCATTTTGGTTGCAATTGATTTTACTCCTAGGCGATGTGGATCAAGCAGAAGGTCCTTTGGATCTGTTTGGAGATTGTTTTAATTTCGGTGCAAGATAGGTGCATGGTTTATGCCAAATGTTCCTCAGGTATGGAAATCGCTCTGGGCACACCTTGTCGGTGTTCTAGAATGGGGGGTGTCTAGACACAGTGACAAGTGAATGAAGCTACACATCGGAGCCTCCGATGGTGTGTAAGGCGGACACAAGATGTATACTGGTTTGGGCTGACTATCCCTACTTCCAGTGCTCATTGCTGCTCGTGTTGCTTTTGCACCGAAGTGCTTGTAGTAGGGGGATACAAGCTGCATGAGAGAGGGATGGCTCCTAGGTCTCTGTGTGTGGGTGTGTTCGGGTGCTTGAGTGTGTTCTTAGTACATTGCCACTGCGTGATGTCGTCTCGCTGTGCCGCTCTCTTTATTCGAGGGTCCCTCCCTCCCCTTTTATAGTATGCAAAATGAGGGGTCAAGTTACAACATTTGGATGTACGAAAAAAGAAAGAGAATGCCCTAAGGTGCTCCCTATTCCTAGCTTTCCTCTCAATTCATGCATTCACACAGTCATCATCAGGCCGTGGCTGTAGATGACGTGGCGAGGCCATACCCTGACACGGTGTCATGATGAAGAAGATTTCGAGTCCCTGAAGCTGTGCTGGCAAAAAGGTAGGGGGGCCTAGACGGCTGTTGCTCCCCGTCCCATTGAGGTGGACATGGTAGGGTGCGTCGTAGCGTAGCTTCTTCCTGTTATTGATGTGGGGACGAGAAAGATCCGAGGAAGTCTTGACCGGATCATGAATCAGGTGTTACAAGTTCCTAGGCGATCCTGCACGACACGACGAGCTCTTGTTCCTTAACAGGAAAGGATAGGGGCCCGTGCGTACCCGTGGCAGTGTGTTACGGTGGGGGGGTCGAGCGAAGTAGTAGCCGTGCAAAGAGGTTGAGCGCCTTGATGACGTCATAGGGCTCGAGAACCTGGATGATGTCACGAGGGTCGGGCAAGACGGAGAGAGGTCGGACGAAGTGGAGGAGCATTGGGGGGCTCGGGCGCTTGTCCTTTGGCTTTGGTTTTGAGCAGAGTGAGGTCTGGGGCTGCTGTGGTGGGCCGCGGGCCGTAATTTTGTCTTGGTAGGTAGTTTTTGCGGTGAAAATGGGGTACCTATTTTGCTAGTATCTGACAGTAGCCTTTGAGCCTTTGGAGGAATAAGTTTTATTCCTCCAGAGGCTTAGAGATGAGCGAGTGATTTGTTTTTGTGTTCTCGAGGATTTTTCCAGTGGGTGCGCGTGAGCGCACCCGCCAGGTGTAGCCCCCGAGGCCTTGGAGGGGTAGTGTACCCCTTCAAGGGCTGAGATGCGATCGTAGAGTTGTGGGCAACCTTGGCCATTCGCTAGGCTGACAAGGTGGGGTCAGCCCCCGAGCCCTTGCTCTACAAAAATTGGAATGCTTCAGAGATCAGGCGTGCTTGACCAGTCGTTGGCTGGTTGCGGTGGGGTCCACCCCCAAACCTCTTCTCTTTGCGATGGTTTTTCATGCCAAGTCCTTTGATTTTCTTTGCGGGCCTCTGAAACTTGGCTTGAAGTATGTGGGTCGTCCCAATCATTGTCCGCCGGCTCTTGGTTCAGTTTTGGTGTATTCTGTTGGGCCCAAGGAAGGTCTTTCTAGGTGAGCCTTGGCGAAAGGTGCTTTCCCTTTTACTGTGGCCCATGGGCAGCCTATGGATGCGCTGGTGATCAGTTGTGTGGAAAGGAAGGCGAAAGGGTGCAATTGCGGTTTTTGTTAGAAGTAATTGACTGCGGTAGATGGGAGCAGTAAGATGACATGGCTCGGCTTCCGAGGTTTTTGCGGCGGTGGTGGGTCCTTGATTGTCAAAGGGAGGTTAATAGCACTGGCTTGGTGCCCCATGTGCCTTGCGTCTTCCTCTTTGCAATCTGAAACCCTCCTCCTTTCCTTGCACAGTCATTTCCTCTGCCCTTCTTCTCGTTGCCGCCGCCGCCACCAAAATGCCTCCTAGCCTTCTCCGATGGAGCCATGGCCGGTTTCCTCTTTCATTCCCAAGGACGCCCAGAAGCTGGTGGAGGAGGGCTTCCTCTGCCCCAACGTCGACCTAAATCGACCAGAGTGGATTGTTCCCGGTGATGAGCGAGAGCCGGTCTGCCCTCCTGGGTATGTGGTTAGTTTTGCTCGATTTGATGAGCGTGGATTTGGGACACCGGCAGATAAATTCATTCGCTAGATCCTTCACCACTACGAGCTCGAGCTGCAGAACTTGAATCTGAACTTGATTCAGCAAGCCGCCGCCTTTGCCGCTTTGTGCGAGGGTTATTTGGGCATTGAGCCCAACCACATCTTATGGAAGTACTACTTTTTTGGGTCCGTCTTCCTCAAATCCTTGAAGAAGGGGGGGTTCATCGCCGGTGTATATCAGTAGCTATGTGCTCCAGCTCCATTATTCCTGGTCCGATGAGTACATCCCCATGAAGGGGGTTTCTTCCAATAAGGGGTGGCACCAGAAGTGGTTTTACCTTAGAAATCATGATGATGCGCCCCTTCCCGATTTCATGGGCCGCTGGTACAAGGACGCGCCTAAGAAATGGATGTATTGCCCCCCACAACTAGAGATGAAGAGGATCCAATCTCTCCTCCAGGCCGTGCGACGCTTGGTAAACGCCAGCGTGACGGGCTCTAGAGTTATCGCCACTTATCATGAGCGGAGGGTCTTGCCCCTGATGCGCTGAGAGTGACGCCTCTTCGACATGGTGCCGGGGGCGTCCCTAGAGGGGACGGTACTAGTGGTAGCGCCTCTCGATCATGCCGAGGTCAAGAAGCGCGTCAAGTCTGCATTGGGGATCATGATTATGGACGTCGAGCTCGACATCCATCCCCCTATGCGTCCTGACCACAACGCCATTGATTTGGTAAGGCATTTTTTCTTTGTGGTTTTGTAGTCTCCTTCGATTTTTGTCATATGCCTCACTGTGCGATATTCGAATAGGGGCAGCTTTGTATGGTGCGTGTGCTAGATCCCCCACTCCCGGACCCGGTGATCCGGTAGTAGAATCAGGCCCAAGCTAAAGCAGAATGGGGTCACAAACAAAAACGACTTCTGGACAACGCTGCTAGGGCCCGCAAGCGCGAGGAACGTGAAACGCGGTGGAAGAAGCAACGGGCCGCTGGGGAGGAGGAAGAATAGTCCATCGAGGAGGAGACAGACTAGGAGGATGATGATGATGGCGATGATGGCGGTTCACGAACAGTCCGTGCCGGAGGATAGGACCAACGTGTTGAGGGGCCATCTTCCTCCGCCCAGGTGGTGCCCCATGGGTCCGATGATTCGGACCTTGGGGGTGCCTCCCCATCCCGACGTCGTGGGTCGCCGAGCAGTTCCGGCCACTCTATGGCAGAATCAAGTGGGCTTGGTCCCCGTCGGCTGATCATTCCTCTGTCTTCGCCTCACTTTTCATCGGGGACAGTTACCCCTGAGGCTGCCAGGGAAGGTGTTGAGGCCACGGCGGCGGCTGGTTCTGCCATCCCGGTGGAAAGTACAGATTCTGGCGCCATCATGATGGCAGTGGGGTGCATCCCTATGACGACTAGGGTGGACCCCAGTACCATAGGGGTGGGGCGAACTCCTTGCGCTTCGAAGGGAGGAGGTCAGTCCTCTGAGGCTTCTCGAAAGCGTGGGCGTCCAAATGTGTCAAGGTACGTTCATGCTCTCCTCATTCGAACGCTGGTAGTTGGATGTGCATCGCACTAATGCTTGGTTTTACGCAGTGGGGCGGGCTTTCACACCCCATCACTTGCTCCATGGAAGAGGCTAAAACACCAGGTCCAAAGCCCTTTTGGAATCAGACCCGGTGCCACCTCCACTGGTCAGCCAATTCTCGTTCCATCCCCTCTAGTCATGGCACCTGCCGTGATTGCTCAGGAGGGGGTGGTACGGTCGGGCGTTTCTAACCCTGTCGTCAAGGCCATCGTTCAGGATGATGATGCGACCACCCCTTGAGAGGTGCCACTAGCTGTCGCAGCCACAATATCTGCAGTTGATGCAACTGGTGACACTGGATCAGGAGACGGCATGGGGCCACCTGCTGACGCTGCAACTGGTGACACTGGATCAGGAGACGGCATGGGGCCACCTGCTGACGCTGAGCAGCCTGCGCCAAGGACGCGGGGCGAAGCCGACGAGGTTTCTGGACCAGTGGGGATGTCATCCTGTCCCATCGGGGCTCTAACCTTGTCGGAAGTGGAGCGGCGGCCCCTTCCCGTCAGTCTCCTGTCCTTGGTGAGGACAGAACCCGAGGCCTACCGTCAAGACGAGCCACGTCAGGGACTGCTCAGGCTACTGCCCTCCTTTATTTTGGACGATGCCGAGGAGCAGAGGCACTGGAACCAGGTTCAAGCATCGGGTCAGGTTGGTTGGTGGTGCTTTTTGACTTTTCTGCTTTTGCCCGACATGTGTGGTATGTTTCTAATGTGATTCTTTCGTGCAGGCGCTCCTTACATGTAGCTAGGTGAAGTCCGACCTCATTCGCCAAGGCCAGAAGGCGTGGGCGCGGTTGGCTGAAGAGATTCAGCGGACTGCTGCGATTGAATCACAATTGAGCGTCGCTTAGCGGTGGTTGGCCACCCTTGAGGGTGAGATGACAGAGCTCCACGCCTAGCTTCAGGAGGCCGTCGCTCGTGCTGAAGAAGTGAAGGTCACGGTGGCTTCCTCCGAGAGCGCTCGTCAGGCTACCGAAGTGGCTCAAGAAACATCAACCAACTGCGAGGCATTGCTGATGGAAAATGGGGCACTCTGATCTGATCTCGTCTCTGTCCATCGAGAGCACTAGCGTGCTCTTGCTGACCGAGACCTGTTATTCTAACAGTGTCGCACGATCCGCCGCAAACGGGATGCCATGCTTGAGCGGTGGAAGAAGATTGTGCGGAGCGCCGCCCAAACTTGTGGCAACTTGGGCGATCAACCAACTCCGCGCTCAGTCCGCGGAGGTCACGGGTGCGTGGGGTTGTTCTTGCTTGGATATCATGGCTTTCTCGTGATTGCTTCTTACTTTTTCCCCTTGCCCAGGGCTGAGGGCCAGGGTTGGTGAGCTCGAGACAGAGCTATCATCGGTGCAAGGTACCCTGGCGACAGTGGACAACGAGCATTTCGAGCTGCGTGTTGCTGCTGGATCGCTATGCGATGCCTTGGGGGTAGTCCCTGTCGGAGCCTAGGAAGTCTTGGTGTGTGAACGCCTCTCGCTTGCCTTTGGACAGATCCAAGCCCTCATGAGGGATGTGTTGCACTTCGGTGTCCGTCGCGCGTTTACCGTCTGCAGGTCTCATTATGAGGTTAATTTAGTAGCTCTGAGCGATGGTTACCTTGATGCTCCTGATGAGGTGTTGGACGCCGCTGATGCCGAGGCCCAGGCACCCACGATGATCCTGGTGGCCAGGTTTGAAGAAGATGTGGTTCCTCCTTCTGTTAACCTGTGAACAACACGCCGGGCTGTGGTGCCCATATAAAGACTTTAGATTCTAGGCAAGGTATCGGCCTTTTAGCCCTCCTTGTATAAGTCTTTTTGTTTTTACATGCTTTTTGCTTTAGTAAGTCTTTACTCGCTTTTTACACTGTGTCGGTTTACGAATGCTTTTGTGGAGTGCGATCTGGTTTCTTTGGGTTCAGGTTGGTGGGTGAATGTACCATAACCGCTGGGGTGTAGGCTTTTCGCAGTCCGGTCAGTCCTACCCTCGAATGCCCCTCAACCCCAAGAAAGAATCGGTTACCTAGTTGTGGTAAAAAGTTTTTCGACACTTGCTAGTAGGGGGGTTCCCCCTATTAGCCTCTGAGTGAGGCCCAAATCGGACCGTTGGTTGAGTTGGGTCTCACTTTTTTGGAGAAAGTAAATTCAGAGATAATGAGAACTTCTCTTTATTTTATTTGGAAATAGGTTATTTACATAAGCATATTAAGAATGCTTTTTTCAAGGGTAAAAGCGGCGTAGCTGTTCGATGTTCCACGCATTGGTGAAGACCTTGCCTTTCATGGTTGATATATTGTAGGTGCCGGGGCGAAGTACCTCTGCGACGATGTAAGGACCTTCCCATGGTGGGTTAGCTTATGCTTTTACTTATTGCTCTGCTTCAACCGGAGTACCAGGTCACCCACGCTGAATGCTCGACTAAGGATGCGTCGGGCATGGTATCGTCAAAGTGACTACTAGTACTTGGCTGAGTGCAGGAGGGCAGCGTCATGAGCTTCTTCTAGCTGATCTAGAGCATCCTTAAGGGATGTTTCGCTCCCTCTCTCATCGAACGCCTTGATCCTCGGAGCTCCATATTCTAGGTCCGTTGTCAAAACAGCCTCGGATCCATAAACCAGGAAAAAAGGCGAGAGCCCTATGGCTCAGCTTTGCGTCGTCCTTCAGCTCCAGATTACTGCAGGTAATTCTTGGAGCCATCGTTTCCCAAACTTGTTCAAACGGTTAAAAATCCTTAGCTTCAGGCCCTGCAAGATCATGCCATTAGCACGTTCAACCTACCTGTTCGTTCGGGGATGCGCCACAACTACCCAATCCATGCAGATGTGGTGATCATCACAAAAGCAAAGGAATTTCTTGCCAGTGAACTAGGTACCATTATCGGTGATGAAACAGTTCGGTACTCCGAAGCGATGGATGATGTCTGTGAAGAAGAGGACTACCTATTCTGAATTGATCTGGGCGATCAGCCGAGCTTCAATCCATTTCGAGAACTTGTCCACTGCAACAAACAAGTGAGTGAAGCCCCCAGGTGCCTTTTGGAGCGGCCCGATAAGGTCCAGTCCCCAGACCGCGAAAGGCCACGTAATGGGGATCATCTAGAGCGCTTGGGCTAGTAAGTGAGTCCTTTTAGCGTAGTATTGGCACCCTTCGCAGGTGCGTACTACTTCAGTGGCATCGGCCACGGCGGTTGGCCAGTAGAAGCCTTGCCGGAAGGCACTTCTGACCAGTGTTTGAGGCGCGGCGTGGTGTCCGCATACACCTCCATGGATGTCCTCCAATAATTTTATCCCTTCCTCTGTGGTATGCACCATTGCAGCACTTCTGTGGCACTATGTTTGTACAACTTTCCCTCAATCAGGGTGAACGACTTTCCCGTCGCGCGATGCGACAAGCCTCCATCTTATCTACCGGGAGGACCTCTCAAATGAGATATTCGAGATAGGAGATTTTCCAGTCAGGCATGGGTTCGTCCCTCATGGCTAGATCTGGTTCAATATCCATGGCTTCTGCCTCATCAACGGGGGTTGGGTTGAGGTCTGCCTCCGTTGTGACAGGCGATGGCTTGACACCATCTCGGTCTGACCCCGGATAGCCGACTGAGGGTTTGTATAGGTTGTTAACAAATACACCGGTGGGGACTGCTTCCCGCCCGGACCCCATTTTTGCTAACCGATCTGCCTCTTCATTGTAGCGCCTTGTGATGTGGTTGAGTTTGAGGCCGTCAAATTTGTCCTCCAGGCGGCGGACCACCTGGCAGTACGTGACCATCTTGGGATCATGATAGCTTGACTCCTTCATGACCTGGTCGATGACCAGCTGTGAGTCACTGCGCACGTCGAGCCGTCGGATCCTAAGCTAGATGGCGATGTGTAGACCATTTACAAGCACCTCGTACTCCACCACGTTGTTTGAGATGGGGAAGTGGATTCGAATTAGATGCTTGAGGTGCACGCTGAGGGGCGAAACAAACACAAGTCCCGCTCCGACACCAGTCTTCATCAATGATCCATCGAAGTACATCGTCTAGTACTCCTACTCCATTGGAGCTGACGGCGTCGCACTCTCAGTCAACTCTGCCATGAATTCCACCAGGGCTTGAGACTTAATTGCCTCCTGCAGGGCATAGGTAATGCCCTTGCCCATAGTTCTACAGACCATTTAGCCACCTGCCCCACTACTTCTGCATTCTGGAGGATCTCTCCTAAGCCGTACGAAGTCACCACTGTGACATGATGTGAGTCGAAGTAGTGGCATAATTTCCTTCAAGCGATCAAGACGACATATAGGAGTTTCTAGATTTGCAGGTAGCGGGTCCTTGTCTCTGATAGAACTTCACTGATGAAGAAGACTAGACGTTGGACTTTGAGTGCATGCCCCTCTTCTTAACGTTCTACAACAAGCGCAGTGCTCACCACGTGGGTCGTGGCCGCTATGTAGAGCAAGAGGGGCTCATCGCTTCGCGGGGCCACTAAGATCGGAGGACTTGTTAAAATCTTTTTGAGCTTGTTAAGAGCCTCCTAGGCCTCGGGTGTCCACGCAAAGCAATCAACCTTCTTCATAAGCTTGTAGAGTGGCAACCCTCATTCACCGAGGCGCGAGATGAACCGACTAAGAGCAGCCAGGCATCCCGTAACTCATTGCACTCCCTTTAAGTTCTAAATCGTGCCCATGTTTGTTATTGCCAAAATTTTCTCCAAGTTGGCCTCGATGCCTCGTCGAGAAACTATGAAGCCTAACAGCATGCCCCTCGGAACCCCAAAACACATTTTTCAAGATTGAGCTTAACATTCTTAGCTTTAAGTGCCGCGAAGGTGAGGCCAAGATCAACGATTATGCTATTGGCATGCTTCAACTTGACTATGATATCATCTACATAAGCCTCAATGGTCCGCCCGATGAGTTCACCGAAGACGGTGTTCATGCAACGCTGGTATGTGGCGCCAGCGTTTTTTAACCCGAATGGCATAGTTATGTAGCAGTAAATCCCAAAAGGCGTAATGAATGAAGTCACAAGCTGGTCGGACTCTTTCATTGCAATTTGGTGTTAACCAGAGTATGCATCAAGAAAGGAAAGTGCTTCACATCCAGCGGTAGAATCTACTATTTGATCAATTCATGGTAAAGGAAACAGATGCTTGGGACATGCTTTATTCAAACTAGTGTAATCAACGCACATCCGCCACTTTCACTTTTCTTCTTAACTAGTACAAGATTAGCTAACCATTTTGGATGAAATACCTCCTTGATGAACCCAGCCTCTAGCAGCTTACGGATCTACTCCCTGATTGCCCTATGCTTCTCCTCGTCGAAGTGGTGTAGTCGTTGCTTCACCGGTTTGGCGTCAGCCTGGATCTCCAAGGCATGCTCGGCGACATCCCTCGGGATGCTAGGCATGTCCGATGAACTCCACGCGAATATGTCACGGTTCGCACGGAGAAAGTCAACGAGCACGGCTTCCTATTTGGGTCGAGGGTGGTGCTGATGCACCGCCTTGCCGTCTGGGCTGCCAGGGTTGAGCGACACCTCCTTCACCTCCACCGTAGACTTGAGGTGTCTGCGCTCCGCTTGGGGTCGGGCTCCTCAGGTGAGCCGACTTCAAGAGCCACTGCAAGTGCCTCGAATTCATGTAGAGCTTCGGCATACTCGCAACACTCGTCATCGCATTCGAAGGCGTGCCTGTACCTCGTGCCGACTGTGATGATCCCATTCAGCCCCGGCATCTTGAGTTTGAGGTAAGTGTAGTTTGGGACGGCCATGAACTGAGCATAGCATGGGTGCCCCAAGATGGCATGGTACATGCCATGGAACCCCACCACCTCAAAGGTGAGCGTTTCAGTGCGGTAGTTGAAGGGGTCACTGAAGGTAACGGGCAGATCGATCTGCCCCACCGGCATCGCACGTTTTCCGGCACAATGCTGTGGAATGGTGTGCCACTCGACCAGAGCTAGGATCGGCCGATACCTATCAGATCGAGCATGTCGGGGCAGAGGATGTTAAGCCTGCTGCCGCCATCCATGAGCACCTTGGAAAGGCACATATTAGCGATGATGGGGTTGACGACAAGCGGGTACTGCCCTGAGTGTGGAACTCAGGTAGGATGATCTTCATGATCGAAGGTGATGGTGGTGTCAGACCAGTCGAGGTAGGTAGGCGTCATAGGCTCGGTAGCGTAGACCTCTCGGTGCTCCAGCTTATGACGTCGCTTAGTGTCATAAGCCGTAGGCCCGCCGAAGATCATGAAGCAGTTGTTGATGATGGGGAACCTGCTGCCCTTGCCGTCGCCTTTGTCGTCCTTGGGCTTCTTCCCTGCGTCTCCCTTAGCTAGTATGCTGGTGAAGAAGCGCTTCATCATGTCACACTCTTGGAGAGTATGCTTGACCGAACCCTTGTGGTAAGGGCACGACTCATCAAGCATCTTGTCGAAGAGTCCTGCCCCATCAGGGGGTGGGGCCCTTGCTTGATTCCAGTTCGCCATGGCAACGAGGTTGTCCTGTGGCCTCTTCTTGCCTATCTTCTTCTTGTCGAACCGTCGCCTGGCACCGCCATCGTTGGGATTCTCCGACTACTTTCCTCGCCCTTGGAAGATCGCTCCTATTGCCTCGTCGCTAGAGTTGAAGTTGGTCGCGATGTCCAAGAGTTCCTTGGTCGTGCGAGGTGTGTGTCAGCCCAGCTCATGTACCAGCTCTTTGTAGGTTGTCCCCGTGAGGAATGACTCCACGATGCTGGCGTCGGCGGCGTTGGGTAGCTTGGTGCACTGCTAGGAGAAACACCGAATGTACTTGCGTAGAGTCTCATTGGGTTTCTGCCGATAGTTTTGAAGGTCCCAGGGATTACCAGGGCACGTGTAGGTGCCCTAGAAATGCCCTATGAAGATCTTGACGAGGTCATCCTAGCAGCAAATGCGACCCTCCAGGAGGTGCTGCAGCCAGGCCCTTGTGGTGTCCACTAAGAACAGTGGTAAGTTGCAGATGATGAAGAGCTCGTCATCTGCCCTACCTGCCTGGCAAGCGAGTCGATAGTCGTTGAGCCACAACCTAGGATCTGTCTTCCCTGATTACTTCTCGAAGTTGGTTGGTTGGCGAAAGCCGCATGGAAATAGAGCGCTGCGAATTGGCATGCTAAAAACTCGCGGCCTCGGGGGCCCCAGAGATGAACTCCGGTCCTCGCTGCTGTCGTAGCGGCCTCCGCGACGAGGATGATAGCCTCAGCTGGCATCGTCCTCCTTCCGCTTGCGCTTGTTGATGACGTCTCATGCGTCGCCGTCGCTGTGCTCTCGAGCATGGGGAAGCCGGTCCTCTTCCTTCCGTGGCTCCGGATGAATTGATCCTTCCCTCTTGGGTTGAGCCGATAGGGCCGGTCCACGCCGTCACAACGTGGAACTTTCTGCCTGTTGAACGGCAGCCCGATCGAGAAGAACCCACAGCTCTCTGTGGGCTCGCTAGGCCTCTAGAGCAGATGGCTCGGGCATCCCCCGAAGAAGAATTGTGGCCACCGCGATGTTCTGGCTTACCCGAGTGAAGGGCGGTAGCCGTTTGTTGCGGCCATCATTGCAGATGCGTTTCTAGACATCACGGGCCCTGAGGCGAGCCGCCCCAATGTTGCGGTTCCCACGCTCTCCCTCGATGGTGGTGCAGAGTTGAGCTAGTTGAAAACGGTCTTCCTCAACCTTCCTTTCGAGCTCCTATAGTTGCTCTAGTTGGAGGTAGGACTCCCCCGGCTGCGGAGCCAGAAGGGCCCCACACTGCACCACGGGAGCACCCACATCGTTGATGGGAGTGTGGACGCTGGGTGTCTCCTCAGAATCCCTGGCGGTAGGGTCTCCATCACACATGAAGCACTCTCGTGATGGGTCATCGTAGTAGTCGGAGTTAGAGTCGGTCCCCCCAAGGAGGTCGTCATTGTCGAGGAAGCGACGCAGGTCTTCCGGGCCATCAAACCTAGGGTAGGCAGTGGATATCCGGCTCTCGTCGGAGTCGGTCAAGGACTCCTCATTGTCATCCGAGGATGACTCTAAGAAGGGGCCCAGTGCACAGACTTGGGTCAATGCCTGTGTGCCTAGCATGAGCTTGATGTGGCACTGGTAGGACTGAGCGATGCCTTCTAGACCGTAGGGCCAGGTGGACTGGCCCTCGCCAGGCTTCGCTGCATCCTGGTCCGGCAAATGAAAGCCAGCTAGGGCCTCAGTGACGTCATTGAGGTTGCTCGTCATGTTGGTGAAATCGTCAGAGTTGGGTGCGTGGAGTCCCTTTTCCCCACCTATGAGATTGGGAAGCAGGGAGACCGGAAGCATCTCCAACCTCTGGCCCTCTTGGCTGCAGACAAAGTCTAGGCTCCCAAAATGAATTCGGGTGCCAGGAGTGAGCCGGCCGACTGGGTCAGCCATCGGAAACTTGGCGGAGTGGAATGTGACGCGCAAAGCCCCCTACCCGATGCACCAATTGTCGGTGTTCTAGAACAGGGGGTGTCTAGAGACGGTGACAAGTGAATGAAGCTACATTTGGAGCCTCCGATGGTGTGCAAGGCAAACACAAGATGTATACTGGTTCGGGCTGAACGTTCCTACTTCCAGTGCTCGCTGCTGCTCGTGTTGCTTTGCACCAATGTGCTTGTAGTAGGAGGATACAAGCTTGATGGCTCCCAGGTCTCTATGTGTGGGTGTGTTCAAGTGCTTGAGTGTGTTCTTAGTACATTGCCATTGCGTGATGTCATCTCACTATGCCGCTCTCTTTGGTCGAGGGTCCCTCCCTCCCCTTTTATAGTATGCAAAGGGAGGGGTCGGGTTACAACATTTGGATGTATGAAAAAAGAAAGAGAATGCCCTAAGGTGCTCCCTATTCCTAGCTTTCCTCTCAATTCAAGCATTCGCATAGTCATCATCAGACCGAGGTTGTAGATGACGCAGCGAGGCCATACCCTGACATGGTGTCATGATGAAGAATGTTTCATGGCCCTGAAGCTGCGCTAGCGAAAAGGTAGGGGGGCCCTGGACGGCCTTTTCTCCCCGTCCCGTTGAGGTGGACATGGTAGGGTGCGGCGTAGCGTAGCTTCTTCCTGTTACTGCCATGGGGGGCAGGAAAGATCCATGGAAGCCTTGACCAGATCATAATCAGGTGTTACAAGTTCCCAGGCGATCCTGCACGACGCGGCAAGCTCCTGTTCCTTAACAGGAAAGGATAGGGGCCCGTACGTACCCGTGGCAGTGTGTAGTAGCCGTGCAAAGGGGTTGAGCGCCTTGATGACATCACAGGGCTCGAGCGCCTAGATGACGTCACGAGGGTTGGGCGAGACGGAGAGAGGTTAGATGAAGCGGAGGAGCACTGGGGGGCTCGAGCGCTTGTCCTTTGGCTTTGGTTTTGAGCAGAGTAAGGCCCGTGCCGGCTGTGGTGGGCCATGGGCCGTAAATTTGTCTTGGTGGGTAGTTTTTGTGGTGAAAATGGGGTACCCTATTTTGCTGGTACCCGACACACTTGATGGTTCTACTAGGTTATGTATGTCAAGTGGAAGCTTGTTTCAGTCTGTTTAGAGATAGTTTGAGTCTACGGGCAAGATAGATTCACGGTTTGTGCCAAACATACCATAGCCTTAGAAATCATTTTGAACGCACCCGATGGTACTCCTAGGTGACGTTGGACAAGTGGAAGCTTGTTTTGGTATGTTTAGTGATAGCGTTAATCTTGGCTTAAGATAGGTGCATGGTTTGCACTGAATGTACCACGGGCCTAGAAATCACTTTGGGCACACCCGGTAGTACTCCTAGGTGACGTGGGTCATGTGGAGGCTCATTTTGAGTCGTTTGGAGATAGTATTAATCTCACCGCTAGATAAGTGCACGGTTTGCACCGAATGTACCACGGGCACGAAAATCATTGTGGGCACAACCGATGGTACTCCTAGGTGACGTGTGTCAAGTGAAACCTCATTTTGATCTGTTTGGAGATAGTGTTAACCTAGGTGCACGGTTTGCGCCGAATTTTCAACTAGCATGGAAATCTTTTCAGGCACACCCAATGGTACTTCTAGGTGACATTGGTCAAGTGGAAGCTATTTTGGTCCGTTTGGAGATAGTAGTAATCTCGATGCAAGATAAGTGCATGGTTTGCGCTATGCACGGTTTGTGCCGAATGTACCATAGGCTCTGAAATTGTTTTGGGCACAAGATAGGTGCACGGTTTGCGCCGAATGTACCTCAGGCATGGAAATTATTTTGGGTACTGAAGTGCCCCTAGTTATCCAGGAACTCAAATGCGATACAAATACTAGTCCTAGGAGGCTAGTAAGACATTTATTACATCAGATAAGTCTCAGCACAGTGGTCTTGACAAGCATGGACAATGGAGGCATGCCACGATTAGAAGTAACCACAACATAATATAGGTCCAATAGATCCAGAAAAGGGAATCGCCAATGCAAAACCGATGAATCCCAATGCCACAGACTTAGTTGGGTGTAGACACGACCTTATTCGTATGCCACTTCAGGGTTAAAGTCTGGATCTTCCACTGTTCAAAAAGCAAGGGTGAGTATAAAGTACTCAGCAAAGGGCATAGCAGTACACGCATATGGATACATCAAGGATAAGGCTTGGTTTATTTGCATAAAGCTATCTTTTTACACATGCAGGGTTTTATTTTATAAATACCTTTGCAAAAGACATATATTTTCCATATATGATAGTATTTCTAAAAAAGGGGTTGGTCACAATTTTAAGTGTTGCTGAACCCTTGTTCTCACAACACATGGCAGACAACCATTCATTTCCAAAATCACACTCACTCTCTTGTTTTCACTCAGCCCAACCCATCTAGTTGTTGAAACCAAACCAAAACCCGTCCTAGACCGTGGACATGGCTATGCGGATAAATTTTATACTTTGTAGAGGTTATACACTTTCACCACAAGTAGGGTACCATAACTTAACACCGTAGTGCAAGCATAGATCCATCATAGCCATTACCCTCTATAGCTAAGTATTGGCGCTCACCATGGGAACACTAATGTAACACGCCAGGTGTTTGCCTTGCATCTGTGCATCATATGAGCATGACATGAACATGTGCACCATCATTTCATGTGCATTGTCATTGGAACATAACATTGAAACATCTGCAACATTCATGTTGAGTGTATGTACTATGTGTATTCTTGCTTGCAGTAATAGCTCATGTATGCCTTAGACTTGTATTGTTATGATGTGTGACACAACATCTTGAAACATGACCATGCAACACCTGCAACATGCTTAGTTAACCCATGCAACACATGCTTGCAACACAATGTTTCAATAGTGCTTTAGTGTTGTTTCAATGCACCTTGATGTGACTTTTGCTCATATGTGATGCTATTGGGTGACTTGTGGCTAGAAAGCATCTTTGATATGTTAGGGGAGCAAAATAAGCTAGGGTCTATATTCATGTTTTGGCCAAAATCCAATTTGACTAGATTTGACCCCAGTTTGACCTTAGCACTGATCTGCTTTGACCAATTTAAAAGTGGTACCTAGAGGCCTTGCATGGAGGTGCACCCTTTACCAAAGTTGTAGAAAATTTATCAAGGAACAAAAGTCTCAATATGGCCATTTCATGAAAATGACTAGAAAATGTCCAAAAAGGGTGAAAAATTCGGAAGTTAGGGCTGTTTTTCTTTTTTTATTGAATTTTAAAATGTAATTAATGGAGAAATTTATATTTCAAAATATATTGAGAATTTGAAAAAAACTCTCTTAATATGGAATGTTCTACTCATCAAAAGGAGCATCTTTTGTATTGAACATTTTTCCTAACTCAGCTTAGTTTGGGAGATATCGTCGCTTTAAAAATCGTGCCAACTTGATTTCTGTGACGGATCAGCCCTGGCCGTCACTGAAATGCCGAGTGGAGAAATCGCCCTTCCTGGCCGATGTCGTGTACAACCGCCGCATGCCCCCTCCATGCGTCCGTACGTCGCCGACCCGCCCCGGTGACTCCTCCCCGCGTTCGTTTGTGTGGACAGGTAGTCCTCACTTCCCCCTCACCCACTCCTACTCCTTCCATCCCCCTTCGGCCTGCCTTTTTTTTCTTCTCCGGCACGGGCGGGGTGCGCCACCATCATTACCGGGCGGAGTAGCGGCTCGCCGACTATCACCACGCTTTGCTCTGCTCCATCACTACTCTAGCCAGCGCACAAGGCTCCGCCTCAGTCCACGCCGCTCCAACGACCTCCTATCGGCGCGAATCAGCCTCGGAGGCGGGCCAATTGGCCTTTCGATCGCGGCTGCCACCCACCAAAACTCCGGCAAGCTCCTAGCTCACCATCAACTAGGGCGCGTAGCGCTCCTCTCCTTCTCCTACCACGCGCATCGACCTCGCGAAGTTGCTCCACCACTTGTCGTGACGCATCATCGCCGGAGGAGGAGGGTCCGCGTCGACCTCGCCACCGGCCTCTCGGCTTCACGTGGCTAGTAGGCCATAGGCCATTGTGCGCAGCCCTATGGCCACTAGAGAGTGCGCAGGGTCCGTGCGGCGCTCCCTCGCCGCCCCGTGGCCGCCGGGGAGCCCTCCTCGGCTGGGAACAGCAAGTCCGACGAGCTCCCCTATTCTTCCCCGCGAAGGACTTCATCGGAGAATTCAACTAAGGTGAAGGGCCTTTCTGTAAAGAGGCCAGACACAGAAACTTACTGATTTGGGCCCATGCAATTTCTAGAAAACACAGGGGCCTAATTGGAAAGTGTCTGTCTTATTCGGTTTTAAGAAATGAAATTCTAGAAATTAGTTAAATCTTCTAAAAATCATAAGTGGAGTTCTAGAGCTCCAAATCAAGTGATTCAACTTGCAGAATTTTTCTGGTGATGAGATCTATGCAATAAAAATATGACATGCCATTTTTGTGGAACTTTTCTATGTAGTTTTAATTATTTTTGATAAATGCCTTTATCTTTGAAATTGCTTAGTAATTAGAATATAGCTCCTAAAATTGTGATTCTTGTTGCATTGGTCTTGTGATGAGATGGATAATCTATAGAAAATATATCATATGCACCATTTATGTAAAAATATAGGGTTGTAGTTCAAGTGCCATTCCTTGCCTATTTCTTAGAAAATTCATAATAAAATAATTGGGTCTAATTTAGGGTCAAGAATTTTTTATGGGTCATTGTTAGGCTAGGATGAAGCTAATGATGTATAAAAACCTATGGTTTGGCATACTTCATAGTACAAAGTATTTTTAGCTCCATTTAATTATGCTGCCTTGTCATTTTTGTGTAGGATAGTATACTTATCCAAATGAGGTGCAAATTATATGATAGCCTAGAATTAGCAGGTATTAGCTACTATAATTTTCTAGGAATTTTAGGAGATGTAGATCTGTTGGACCCTGTTATAGCTACTTCTCAAATGGCATGAAATCCACTTAATTATTAAGTTAATTGGGGCTATAAGTATTTTGGGAGTTGTTTGAGTTACATATGATCTGGTGGTATCAATGGTTTGGGTCAATTTGTAATCTAGATAATGATCCACTTATAATATAGTATGATGGTGTATGTGTATGCTTAATCAAGGTTCTTTGTACCAATGTTATACTTTGGTGAGTTACAGGTGATCATTAATCATTTTAATGATTTGTTGGTGATCTCGATTAAGATAAATTGAGTTTAGTCATATATCATGTTTTGCACCTAAGCTTAAAGTGATTTGAATAGAGCACCACATAACTTGGTTTTGTGCTTACGATGTTGCTATGTCATTACACCCATCTTCACATCATTCATGCATGTTCATAAATCATCATGTCATCCTTGGTGCATGCATGAAATTCATTGGGTGCATATACATGCAATAGGTGTGCCAAGAATCGTGTCTCGAGCGAAGTCTCGCTGGGCGTGGAACCTAAAGTTGAAGTCCGTTCAGGAGCCGGAGGTCCAGTCCGACGAAGCCGGAGAAGGCGTGGGAATCGTTCTTGAAGCCGAACCTTGATCTATCTTCTTTCGGTTAAGGCAAGCCCCGGAGCATTATGAGCCTCCTACTTTCAAAGCAATTATCTATCTATACATGTTATATGTATTGTTGCATTACGTTATAGGAATTGATTGAAAACCCTTGCTGCATTGATAACACTCCTTATCTAGCAATTTGAACCTTGAATCCTAAATAGACAGGATCGTATCTATGCTTAGCCCTGCTAAATTAGACCGGTAAAAGTCGGGTGATTTCCTGTCACCTGCGAGATATAGGGAATTATCAGGTCACGGTTAGCTATATTTGCTATCGTGGAAATGAACCATGTGTTAATAAAATGAAATGACACCAGGCGGGATGACGATAGTGAAGCAGTAAGGCATGGAGGTCTGGGGTGTGGATCTATCCCCGTCTGTGTCGATTAAGGACCAAGACCTAGAGCCTTCTATGTCATTTTGAACGCATGCCTGACATTTAGTTGGCCAGCCTGAGGTTGCCGACCGTGAAGCCTAGTAGCTCAACTTAGGCTGCGAAGTCGAAAAGTGAAAGTCGCCTCGGAAGGGAGCTAGAGGGTCCAAGGGCAGGTGAGTTAAAAGTCCTGAGCATCCTAGCCACTGGTATCCCCGAGAACGCGGCGCTGTTCGGGCCCACCCTGAGTTGTACCAAAGGTTATCTACAGCTGCCTTTAGCGGGGTTTGCCGGGTGAGTGTCAGGAATACCCCCCTCAACTGAGTTGGAATCGATTCAAGTCGCCATCTCTCCCGGATAGTGAGAAACTTGACTGGTTATCTCCAGCGTAGATACACTAATTATTAATGATGGTTCAAAATTGATGATAATGATGATGATGACCTTATTATGCCTGCTATGGTTAATATTGTTTGCTCCTAATAAAGTGATTGCTCTAGTACAGGTGCTAATCTAGATGACAGGTTAATGATTATTAACTTGATGCTTAAGCATTAATGATTACTTATCTGTAATAAGCTTTTCTGCAATTGAGTCAAGCAAGCCCACTTTATAAAGTCTTGCATACTCCTTGGTGTCACCTTTGTTTTTGGTTTTTGTCGGGTAAGTCTAGCTGAGTACCTTCTCGTACTCAGGGTTTATTCCCACCTGTTGCAGGTAGCAGATTCGTACTTGTTGCTGTAAGTATTGTCTTCGCCTTGTGGCCATGAAGACTAGACCATATGGGCGTGGTCTCTGTAGTATCTCTTCTTGTATGCTTTTGCAGGATGTGACTATGTACTAGCAGTATTTGACTTCAAATGGTTTTAGAAATTATGTTGCTTCCGCTAATCTTTACTTTGGTTTTGTAATAAATTATTCATACTCTGATGTATGAGTTTACTTTTGAACTATTGTAACAAGTGTTGTGTTATGTTGAATCACTATGATCTTGGTTGCTCCCAGTTGGTTTGAAATCCCTCGTGATTTCGTGGACTACCGGAGTTATATGGGCTCAAGTTTGAAAATTTGATCGTTTCGGTGATTGTTTTTGGACTTGTGCTCTTATAATTTGGACGGTTCCGTGACAACTAAGGCCACATCTCATAATACAATAATAACTTACAGAGTTCTTTACATTTCGTATAATTCCTCAATTTCCACATACATCTCTTAGTGTCCCATTGCACACCTACCTCCAAGTGATTGCCATACCAACTAGAGGAATTTAGATTAAGCTCTACCGCATATAGGGTTGAGTGGTTGTACGATAAAATGAGTTAGGCAAGATGAATCATCAACTCAATCCTTAATCGAGACAAGACAGATATCTTCATGCTTAACCACAAAAGGTACAAGCCCTAACACCAAGGCATCCCACAAAAGGAACACCGATCTGCCCCATCTATAGGGTAATCACTATCTATAACTTGTTCATTAACCCTTCATAATACCCATAATTTATTATCACAACTCACACAGTTTTTCATTTTAAATCATTGTATTTGAGAAAACATGGTAATGAGTATCCATAATGAGTATCAAGTCCTAAGCATACTAAATAATAGTATTTTCGTCTTGTAGAAATATTTATTCTTAAGTTTGAGCAAGGCAATTATTAGGTCATATCAAGTCAAGGATGGCTATTCAAATGGGTTTTAGCTAAACAGTAAAAATATCTCGTACTTATATCGTAAATGCAATATTTAAAACGGCTTCTACAGATGTGTTTAAAAATAGGATCAACATGCATCAAAGGGGAATAGGCTGGACTTGCCTACATCGACGTCCTCGGCAAACTCCTGCTGGAAGTTCGGATCCTCAGCATCAAACTCACGGTACTCACCTCCGATGTCCTCATTCTCCGGCTTGTTCACTCCGTCAGCTAAAAGAACGCAACGACCACAACAGGCAAACAAGCACATATAAATATTCACATAAATTCAAATGAGCTCTAAAAATCATGAAATTTATATGGGAGATAGATTATGATTTTAGATGAATCTAGGAAGAAGAATTGTTGGAATTGGAGTTGGCACATGGCTCTGCAAGATGGCCGCATTAATCACATGGAAAAGAATAATGCGCGATTAAGGAATGAGTTGGCTGGTAGTGCATAGTGTATACTGTGCGTGTACCATTTGGTGGAGTTATTGCTTAGGACCCACGTGTCAGACACACATGCATGGGAAGGGAGAGAGAGACGCTAGCAGGGGTTACGAGTGCTCTTCTTGCTTCATGAATGGACACCATGGCTGAGCTCGTCGAGCTCGTGGGCATCAAGGGTTGGAAGGAGGGGAGCAGGGCAAAGACCACAGGGAGAGAGGGAAGAGCAAGGGGATGCTCGTGAGCTGTTCACCTCATCCTGTGATGATGGTCGAGCCTGGCTCATGCGCACAGCCATATACAGTATACGGAGGCAAAGCGAAGCGAGGGCAGGTGAGTGAGTGAGCGAGCTGAGTGTGCTGCTCAGTGGAGGAGAGCACCTCGGCGTGCCCTCTTATAGGCTGGGGAAGCGAAGCTATGCCACCGGCTTGCTTGCTTGCCTTTAATGGCATTGCTGTGGCCAAATAGCTGAACGGTGGAGCAACGAGACAGCGTCACTGGTGATTGTACGCGGCATGCAAATGGACGGTGGCACGTAGCGGGGGATGGTGGATGCTCGGCATGCATGGTCGGTGCCTAACTAGCATTGTTACAGGTGATGAGGTGCTGCTGTTGTGTGCGAGTGAGTCGAGGCTGTCTCATGCTGGTGGGTGTACGTGCTGCCTGTGTGCTTTGCTTTGCAAGTTTGCGCGGTGTGGTGTGTAGTGATGCATGTCCTCTTTGTATGCTATGTGCGCGTATGTGAAGCGGTGGTGCTGCCTTTGCTCTTGTTGGCTGTTGGTGCTGCTGTTGCACGTGAAGGAGAAAGGAGAGGGGGTGGGTCCCATGGCACAAGCGGCGAGGTGAGGTGCTGGGGCCAACATGTCACGGTGGCATGTGAGCGGCTGCGCTCGGCAAGGGGTCCGGGCATGGGTGCGCTGTGGTGGCGATAGTGGGGTGGGGGACGAGCGACGGTGGTGGGGTGGGCGGTGGCTGCGGTTGTTGGGTGGGGGAGGGCGAGCGAATCGAGAGAGAGAGGTGGGGATGGGCAGGTGATGCTGATGCTACGACGTGCAGGATAAATATTGGAGAGAGATAACTAGGATGGATATATAAGATGGACAAGGGTCGCAAGGAAATAATGGAGCTCAGATGATTTATAGTTTTTGAAATGTATTTTGAAAATAATCTTTAATGCGAGTGATTTTTGGATGTGAATTTTTGCGATGTTACAGGTACACCCAATTGTACTCCTAGGTTACGTTGGTCAAGAGGAAGCTCGTTTCGGTCCATTTGGAGATAGTGTTAATCTCGGTGCAAGATAGGTGCACGGTTTGCGCCGAATGTACCACAGGCATGGAAATTATTTTGGGCACACCAGATGGTACTCCTAGGTGACGTGGGTCAAATGGAAGCTCGTTTCATTCCATTTGGAGATAGTGTTAATCTCAGCACAAGATAGGTGCACGGATTGCACCGAATGTAGCACCAACATGGAAATCATTTTGGGCACTCCCAATGGTACTCCTAGGTTACATGTGTCAGGTGGAGGCTTGTTTCATTCTGTTTGGAGATAGTGTTAATATAGGTGCAAGATAGGTACACGGTTTACGCCGAATGTACCACAAGCAAGGAAATCTTTTTAGGCAAACCCGATGGTACTTCTAGGTAACGTTGGTCAAGTGGAAGCTCGATTTAGACTATTTGGAGATAGTGTTAATCTCGATGCAAGATACATGCACGGTTTGCACCGAACGTACCATAGGCTCGAAAATCATTTTGGGTGGCACCAGATGGTACTCCTATGTGACGCTGGTGTGTAGAACTCGTTTCGGTCCATTTATAGATAGTGTTAATCTCGGCGTAAGATAGGTGCACAGTTTGCACCGAATGTACCATGGGCATGACAATCATTTTAGGCGCACCCGATGGAACTCCTAGTGATGTGGGTGAAATGGAAGCTCGTTTTGGTCCATTTGGAGATACTGTTAATCTCGACGCAAGATAGGGGCACGGCTTGCGCCAAATGTACCATAGGCTCAGAAATCATTTTGGATGTACCAGATTGTACTCCAAGGCAATGTGGATCAAGCAGAAGCTCATTTCGATCTGTTTAGATATAGTGTTAATCTCAGCGCAAGATTGGGAACGGTTTGCGCCGAATGCACCATGGGCATGGAAATCATTTTGGGAAAACCCGATGGTACTCCTACGTGATGTGGGTCAAGTGGAAGCTCATTTAGATCTGTTTGGAGATAGTGTTAATCTCGGCGCAAGATAGGTGCACGGTTTGCGCCGAATGCACCACAAGCCTAGAAATCATTTTGGGTACACCCGATTGTACTCATAGGTGACGTGGGTCAAGTGCAAGCTCGTTTCGTTCCGTTTGGAGATAGTGTTAATCTCGATGGATGATAGGTGCACTGTTTGCACCGAATGTGACCATGGGTTTGGAAATTATTTTGGGCGCATCCGATGGTACTCCTTTGTGACATGGGTCGAGTAGAAACTCATTTCGGTCCATTTGGTGATACTTTTAATCTCGACGCAAGATAGGTTCACGGTTTGTGCCGAACGTACTATAGGCTCAGAAATCATTTTGGACGCACTTGAATGTACTGCTAGGTGATGTGGATCAAACGGAAGCTCATCTCGATCCGTTTGGAGATAGTGTTAATCTCGATGCAAGATAGGTGCACGGTTTACACCGAATGTACCACGAGCATGGAAATCATTTTGGGCACACCCGATGGTACTCCTAGGTGACATGGGTCAAGTGGAAGCTCGTTTAGGTCTGTTTGGAGATAGTGTTAATCTCAGCGCAAGATAGGTGCACAGTTTGCGTTGAATGCACCACAGGCCTAGAAATCATTTTGGGTACACTCGATGGTACTCCAAGGTGATGTGGGTCAAGTGTAAGCTCGTTTCGGTGCATTTGGAGATAGTGTTAATCTCAACGCAAGATAGGTACATGGTTTGCTCCGAATGTAACCATGGGTTTGGAAATTATTTTGAGCGCATCCGATGGTACTCCTATGTGACGTGGGTCGAGTGGAAACTTGTTTCGGTCCATTCGGAGATATTTTAATCTCAACGCAACATAGGTTCACGATATGCACCAAATGTACCATAGGCTCAGAAATCATTTTGGACGCACCTGAATGTACTGCTAGGCGACATGGATCAAGCGGTAGCTCATCTCGATCAGTTTGGAGATAGTGTTAATCTCAGCGCAAGATAGGTGCAAGGTTTGCACCAAATCCACCATGAGCATGGAAATCATTTTGGCACACCCGATGCCTAGGTGACATGGGTCATGTAGAAGCTCGTTTAGGTTTGTTTGGAGATTGTGTTAATCTCGGCGCAAGATAGGTGCACGGTTTGCGTCGAATGTACCACAGGCATGGAAATCATTTTGGGCACACCCGTTCGTACTCCTTGGTGACATGGGTTAAGTGGAAGCTCGTTTTGGTCTGGGTTTGTGGTCGATCTTTGGATGAGAAGCGTGAGAAACTCAATTTGGGGATGGAGATGACGTTCATGGCCCAACTATAGCCTTCCAAGCTGCGCCTTAGCAACCGATACACCACCTCCAATAGCCGTCATGATCTTGTGGAGCACGATCAACCAAACCACTAGGGTAATTCCTGCAAGCAATCGAGGAACAAGCAAGAACAAGTAGAACAAGCAACTCAATTGCAAATATGGAGATGAAAAACCAATCTGAACTCACAAAGTTGGGGTTCTAAATCAAGTAGAATGGATGGTCTAGTCAACACATGCGTCTACAAGGAAGTAGCAATGGCTAAACTTTCAACAAAACAAAACCCAATCTGTTTGTGGCGGCTCTAATCCTTATTAATACCTAGGGGAACGACCAAGGGGTTGTTGGGGTCGTTCTCCAACCCTAGGACACGTCTTTAATGGACCCAAATTGATACATGGACCATCGGCCCAAAATACGGTGACGCAGCACCAAAGGCAGAAAAGGTCCTGGCGTTGAAACGACGATTGAGGAAGCATCGGATAAGATATAGTCATGAGTCCAGATCCGTTGGAAAATAGACTTGATAAGCTTTCCAAAAAGTGCTATAACGTCCCAATCGGAGTCCATATGAAGTCGTGGTGACCGTCGCAATTTGGGACTATTTTGCAGTCCGAATTTAACTTCCAAAACGTGTTGGACTTGGACTCTTTCTGTCCTTGGAACCAAAGTGACGTGGTGGCCTAGCGGAGGACGTTAGGAATACTTGGATTTAGTCCCCAATCAACTTCATTAACCTTCCATGCTTTCCATATGCAATCAAACCTTCCCTTGATCCATGTAAGTAATTCTGAAAATGAGAATGAACACACATCATGGTGCAGCATCAATTCATCAAATGCATCAATGATAAGCCTCATATAGAATGGTTGCACCTTTGGTATAGAAGTGGTTGGCATGGTCATCTTTGAGCCAATGATGTCCTCATCAGTTAATCTCAGTGCAAGATAGGTGCACGGTTTGCGCTGAATGTTCCACGGTGACGGAAATCATTTTTGGGCACACTCGATGGTACTCTTAGGTGACATGTGTCAAGTGGAAGCTCATTTCATTCTGTTTGGAGATAGTATTAATATAGGCGTAAGATAAGTGCACGGTTTGTGCTGAATGTACCACAGGCATGGAAAACTTTTCAGGCACACCCAGTGATATTTCTAGGTGACGTTGGTCAAGTGGAAGCTTGTTTCGGTCCGTTTGGAGATAATATTAATGTCGAGGCAAGATATGTGCACGGTTTGCGCCAAATGTACCATAGGCTCTGATGTCGCATTGGGCACACCGATGGTACTCCTAGGTGATGTAGGTTAAGTGGAAGCTCATTTCCATCTGTTTGGCGATAGTATAAATCTCAACACAAGATAGGTGCATGGTTTGCGCCGAACGTACCATAGGCTCTGAAATTGCTTTTGCGCACACCAGATTACTCCTAGGTGGCGTAGATCAAGAGGAAGATCGTTTCAGTCTGTTTGGAGATAGTGTTAATCTCGACGCAAGATAGGTGCACGTTTTACGCCGAACGTACCATATGTTCGGAAATCATTTTAGGTGCAACCGATGTTACTCCTACGTGATGTGTGTCAAGTGGAAACTTGCCTTGGTCCATCTGGATATACTTTTAATCTCGACGCAAGATAGCTGCACCGTTTGTGCCAAACGTACCATAGGCTCATAAATCATTAGACGCACCTTATTGTACTCCTAGGTGACGTGGATCAAGGGAAAGCTCAAGGGAAAGCTCATTTCGATCCATTTGGAGATAGTTATAATTTCAGCGGAAGAAAGGTGCACAGTTTGCGCGGAATGTACCACAGGCATGGATATCACTTTGGGCACACCCGATGGTAGTCCTATGTAATGTATGTCAAGTGGAAGCTTGTTTTGGTCTATTTGGAGATAGTGTTAGCCTTGGCACAAGATAGGTGCACGGTTTGCGCGAATGTACCACGAGAGTGGAAATCATTTTCGGCACACCCGATGGTACTTTGAGATGACGTAGGTCAAGTGGAAGCTCATTTCGCTCTGTTTGGAGAATCACAAGATAGGTGCACGATTTGCGAGAAATCTACCACGGGCATGGAAATCACTTTGGGCACACGCCGTGGTACTCCTAGGTAATGTATGCCAAGTGGGAGCTTGTTTCTCTCCGTTTGGAGACAGGTACTCCTAGGTAATGTACTCATAGGTTTGGAAATCATTTTTGGCACACCTAATGGTACTCCTAGGTGACGTAGATGGGTGCACGGTTTGCGTTCAATGTACCATGGGCATGAAAATCTTTTCAGGCATGCCCAACGGTACTTCTAGGTGACATTGGTCAAGTGGAAGCTCGTTTCAGACTATTTGGAGTAGTATTAATCTCAACGCAAGATTGGTGCACAGTTTGCATCTAATGTACAACGGGCATGGAAATCTTTTCCGGCACACCCGATGGTACTTCTAGGTAATGTTGGTCAAGTGAAAGCTCGTTTCGGTCTATTTGGAGGTATTAATCTCAAGCCAAGATAGGTGCACGGTTCTTGCCAAATGTATCATAGTTTCTAAAATCTCTTTGGGCACACTAGATGGTACTCCTAGGTGGTGTAGATCAAGTGAAAGATCGTTTCAGTCTGTTTGGAGATAGTTTTAATCTCGACGCAAGATAGGTGCACGGTTTGCGCCAAACGTACCATAGCTTCAAAAATCATTTTGAGCGCAACCGATGGTACTCCTACGTGATGTGGGTCAAGAGAAAACTCGTTTTGGTCCGTTTGAAGATAGTGTTAATCTCGACGCAAGATAGATGCACAGTTTGCGCCGAACGTACCATAGGCTTGGAAATTATTTTCGGCACACCCGATGGTACTCCTAGGTAATGTGGGTCAAGTGGAAGCTCGTTTCGGTCCGTTTGGAGATAGTGTTAATATCGGCACAAGATAGGTTAATGGTTTGCGACGAATCTACCATGGGCACCAAAATCGCTTTGAGCACACCCCCTAGTACTCCTAGGTAATGTATGTCAAGTGGAAGCTTGTTTGTCTCCGTTTGGAGATAGTGTTAGCCTCAACACAAGATTGGTGCTCGGTTTGCGCCGAACGTACCATAGCTTCGGAAATCATTTTGGGTGCCACCAATGGTACTCCTACGTGACACAGGTCAAGTGGAAACTCATTTCGGTCCATTTAGAGATAGTGTTAATCTCGACGCAAGATAGATGCACGGTTTGCGCCAAACGTATCATAGGCTTGGAAATCATATTGGATGCACCCAATGGTCCTCCTAGGTGATGTGGGTCAAGTGGAAGCTCATTTCGATCCGTTTAGAGATAGTGTTAATCTCGGCGCAAGATAGGTGCACGGTTTGCGCCGAACGTACCATAGGCTTGGAAATCATTTTTGGCACACTCGATGGTACTCCGAGGTGACATTGGTCAAGTGGAAGCTCGTTTGGTCCATTTGGAGGTAGTGTTAATCTCGATGCAAGATAAGTGCACGTTTTTGCCGAACATACCATAGCTTCGGAAATAATTTTAGGCGAACTGATGGTCCTCCAACGTGATGTGGGTCCAGTGGAAACTCATTTTGGTCCATTTGGAGATAGTGTTAATCTCGACGTAAGATAGGTACATGGTTTGTGCCAAACATACCATAGGCTCAGAAGCCATTTTGGACGCACCTGATTGTACTCCTAGGTGACATGGATCAACCGGAAGCTCATTTCGATCTGTTTGGAGATATTTTAATCTTAGTGCTAGATAGGTGCACGGTTTGTGATAAATCTACCAGGGGCATGGAAATCTCTTTTGGCACACCCGGTCATACTCCTAGGTAATGTATGTCAAGTGGAAGCTTGTTTATCTCCATTTCAAGATAGTGTTAGCCTCAACGCAAGATAGGTGCACGGTTTGTGTAAAATGTACCACAGGCTTAGAACTCATTTTTGGCACATCCGATGGTACTCCTAGGTGACGTGGATCAAGTGGAAGCTCATTTCGGTCCTTTTGGAGATAGTGTTAATCTCAGCGCTAGATGGGTGCACGATTTGCGTCGAATGTAACATGGGCATGGAAATCAGTTTGGGCACACCCGATGGTACTCCTTGGTGACGTGTGTCAAGTGGAAGCTCGTTTATGTCCATTTAGAGATAGTGTTAATCTAGGAGCAAGAAAGGTGTACGGTTTGTGTCGAATGTACTACAGGCATGGAAATCTTTTCAGGCACGCCCGATGGTACTTCTAGGTGACATTGGTCAAGTGGAAGCTCATTTCAGACTGTTTGGAGTAGTTTTAATCTCGACGGAAGATAGGTGCACAGTTTGCGTCGAATGTACAATGGGCGTCGTAATCCTTTCAAGTACACCTGACGGTACTTCTACGTGAGGTTGGTCAAGTGGAAACTCGTTTCGATCCTTTTGGAGATAGTATTAATCTCAACGCAAGATAGGTGCACGGTTTGCGCCAAATGTCCCATAGGCTCAGAAATATCTTTAGGCACACTAGATGGTACTCCTTGGTGGCGTAGATCAAGTGGAAGATTGTTTTAGTTTGTTTGGAGATAGTGTTAATCTCGATGCAAGATGGGTGCACGGTTTGCGCCGAATGTACCATAGCTTCGAAAATCATTTTGGGCGCAACCGATGGAACTCCAGCCCAATGTTGGTCTAGTGGAAACTCGTTTTAGTCCATTTAGAGATAGTGTTAATCTCGACGCAAGATATGTACATGGTTTGCACTAAATGTACCATAGGCTCATAAATCATTTTGTACGCACCTGATTGTACTCCTAGGTGACGTGGATCAAGTGGAAGCTCATTTCTATCCATTTGGAGACAGTTTTAATCTTGGTGCAAGATAGGTGCATGATTTGTGATGAATCTACCACGGGCATGGAAATCGCCTTGGGAACACCCGATGGTACTCCTAGGTGAAGTAAGTCAAGTGGAAGTTTGTTTCGGTACAGTTGGAGATAGTTGCACAGTTTGCATCGAATGTAAACGGGCTAGGAAATCTTTTCAGCACACCTAATGGTACTTCTAGGTGACATTGGTCAAGCGGAAGCTTATTTCGGTCCGTTTGGAGATAGCATTAATCTCGAGGCAAGATAGGTGCACGGTTTGCGCCAAATGTACCATAGGCTCTGAAATCTCTTCGGGCACACCAGATGGTACTCCTAGGTGGCATTGATCAAGTGGAAGATCGTTTCAGTCTGTTTGGAGATAGTGTTAATCTACATGCAAAATAGGTGCATGGTTTGTGGCGAATCTATCATAGGCATAGAAATCGCTTTGGGCACACCCGATGATACTCCTAGGTAATGTATGTCAAGTGGATGTTTGTTTTGGTTCGTTTGGAGATAGTGTTAGTCTCAGCGCAAGATAGATGGACAGTTTGCGCTGAACGTACCATAGGCTTAGCAATCATTTTGGATGCACCTGATGGTACTCATAGGTGACATGGGTCAAGTGGAAGGTCGTTTCGATCAGTTTGGAGATAGTGTTAGCCTCGGCGCAAGATAGTTGCACTGTATGTGATGAATCTACCACAGGTGTGGAAATCGCTTTGGGCACACCCGCTGGTACTCCTAGGTAATGTATTCAAGTGGAAGCTTGGTTCTCTCCGTTTGGAGATAGTGTTAGTCTCGACGCAAGATAGGTGCACGGTTTGCGGCGAACATACCATAGGCTTGGAAATCATTTTTGGCACACCCGGTGGTACTCCTAGGTGACGTCGGTCAAGTGAAATCCCATTTTGGTCCGGTTGGAGATAGTGTTAGTCTCAGCACTAGATGGGTGCACAGTTTGCGTCGAATGTACCACGGGCATGGAAATCATTTTGGGCACACCCGATGGTACTCCTAGGTGATGTGGGTTAAGTGGAAGCTTATTTTGGTCTATTTGGGGATAGTGTTAATCTCGGCACAATATAGGTGCATGGTTTGCAAGCAATCTACCATGGGCATGGAAATCGCTCTAGGCACACCCCTTGATACTCCAAGGTAATGTATGTCAAGTGGAAGCTTGTTTCTCTACGTTTGAGATAGTGTTAGTCTCAATGCAAGATAGGTGTATGGTTTGCACTAAACGTACCATAGGCTTGGAAATCATTTTTGGCACTCCCGATGGTACTCCTAGGTGATGTGTGTCAAGTGTAAACTCGTTTCTGTCCATTTGGAGATAGTGTTAATGTAGGCGGAAGAAAGGTGTACGGTTTGCGTCAAATGTACCACGGGCATGGAAATCTTTTCAGGCACGCTCGATGGTACTTCTAGGTGACATTGGTCAAATGGAAGCTCGTTTTAGACCATTTGGAGTAGTATTAATCTTGCCGTAAAATAGGTGCACAGTTTGCATCAAATGTACAACAGGCATGGAAATCTTTTCGGGCACACACGATGGTACTTCTAGGTGACGTTGGTCAAGTGGAAGCTTGTTTTGGTCCGTTTGGAAATAGTATTAAACTCGAGGCAAGATAGGTGCACAGTTTGCATCAAATGTATCATACACTCTGAAATCACTTTGGGCCGAAATGAGCTTTCACTTGATCCACGTCACCTAGGAGTACCATCGGATGTGCCAAAAATGAGTTCTAAGCATGTGGTACGTATGGCACAAACCGTGCACCTATCTTGCGTCGAGGCTAACACTATCTTGAAATGGAGATAAACAAGCTTCCACTTGACATACATTACCTAGGAGTACGATCCGGTGTGCCCAAAGAGATTTCCATGCCCCTAGTAGATTCATCGCAAACCGTGCACCTATCTTGCACTAAGATTAAAATATCTCCAAACAGATCGAAATGAGCTTCCGGATTATCTACGTCACCTAGGAGTACAATCAGGTGCGTCCAAAATGGCTTCTGAGCCTATGGTACATTTTGACACAAACCGTGTACCTATCTTACGTCGAGATTAACACTATCTCCAAATGGACCGAAATGAGTTTCCACTTGACCCACATCACGTTGGAGTACCATCGGTTGCACCCAAAATGATTTCCGAAACCATGGTACGTTCAGCGCAAACCATGCACCTATCTTGTGTCGAGATTAACACTATCTCTAAATAGACTAAAATGATCTTCCACTTGGTCTACGCCACCTAGGAGTACCATCTGGTGTGCCAAAGAGATTTCAGAGCCTATGGTACATTTGGCGCAAATCGTGCACCAATCTTGCCTCGAGATTAATACTGTCTCTAAACAGACCGAATCGAACTTCCACTTGACCAACGTCACCTAGAAGTACCATCGGCTGTGCTTGAAAAGATTTCCATGCCCGTTGTACATTCGACGCAAACATTGCACCTGTCTTGTGTCGATATTAATAAAACTCCAAACTGTTCGAAACGAGCTTCCTCTTGACCAATGTCACCTAGAAGAACCATTGGGCATGCCCAAAAAGATTTCCATGCCCGTGGTACATTCAGCGCAAACTGTACACCTTTCATGCACCTAGATTAACGCTATCTCCAAATAGACGAAAACGGGCTTCTACTTGACACACGTCACCTAGAATTACCATCGGGTGTGCCCAAAATGATTTTCATGCCCGTGCACCCATCTAGTGCTGAGATTAACACTATCTCTAAACGGACCGAAACGAGTTTTCACTTGACCCACGTCACCTAGAAGTACCAACGGGTGTGCCAAAAATGATTTCCTTGTCTATGGTACGTTCGGCGCAAACCATGCACCTTTCTTGCGTTAAGACTAACACTATCTCTAAACGGAGGGAAGCAAGCTTCCACTCGGCATACAGTAACTGGGAGTACCAGGGGTGTGCCCAAAGCCATGCCCATAGCAGATTCGTCACAAATCATGCACCTATGTTGCACCTACATCAAAACTATCTCTAAACGGCAAAATGAGCTTCCCCTTGATCCACATCACCTAGGAGTACAATCAGATGCGTCCAAAATGATTTATGGGTCTGTGGTATGTTTGGCGCAAACCGTGAACCTTGCGTTGAGATTAACACTATCTCCAAATGGACCAAAACGAGTTTCCACTTAACCCACGTCACGTAGGAGTACCATCCGTTGTGCCCAAAATGATTTCTGAAGTTATGGTATGTTCGGCGCAAACCATCTACCTATCTTGTGTCAAGATAAACACTGTCTCCAAATAGACTGAAATGAGCTTTCACTTGATCTATGCCACCTAGGAGTACCATCTGGTGTGACCAAAGAGATTTTAGAATCTATGGTACATTTGGCGCAAACCGTGCACCTACCTCGCCTCGAGATGAATACTTTCTCCAAATAGACCGAAAGAAGCTTCCACTTTGATGAGGACATCCCTTCCATTGACACAACCACACCTGCTGCACAACAAGGTCCGATGACAAGAGCTCGAGCACGACAACTTAATTATCAGGTAAAGTCGTTCCTCGCTGTTCATACAAACTCGTCTCAGAATTGGATGCTACTAAATCATGGTGATGATTGTCTTATTCTTAGGAATGTTGGTCAAGATTCCATTGCCTCATGTTTAGACCCCATGATGAGGATGGAGCAGCCAAACAAGTGGGAATCATCATTAATGGGGCGCACAGCTCATCTCGAGACAGCAGGGGACACTCCATCAAAAGTACCATAACTCCTTGATACGAGATCCAATGAAGCTGGTTTTTTGACTTGTTGGAAGAATTGGATGCTACTAAATCATGGTGATGATTGTCTTATTCTTAGGAATGTTGGTCAAGATTCCATTGCCTCATGTTTAGACCCCATGATGAGGATGGAGCAGCCGAACAAGTGGGAATCATCATTAATGGGGCGCACAGCTCATCTCGAGACAGCAGGGGACACTCCATCAAAAGTACCATAACTCCTTGATACGAGATCCAATGAAGCTGGTTTTTTGACTTATTGGAAAGAGCGCGTCGTCCTCTTTCACATGGGTCCAACCCCACTATCAGAATCTACCAAAGCTATGTGCAGCAAGCCAAAGGATGCAGAGACCTACAACTTGGGCCTGGGCCTTGTACTAACTACAACCCTTTGAGGGACGCCCATATTAGGGTTTCCCACTCCCCCTTGTGCTCTCCTCATAAATAGAGCCAGCAGCCATCAGAATGAGGGTGGGTTTTGTTTAGATGCAAGATAGCTGCTGCTTCTTCCTTGTAAACGCGTGTGTCGGCTAGACCACCCGATTTGCTTGTTTCAAGACCCCAACTTGTGATTCAGATTCAGCCTTTAGCTTAAATCCGTGAGTTATTTGCTTGTTCATCTTGTTCTTGCTTGTTCTCGGTTGCTTGCAGGTTCTTGGTGTTCTTGGCACGGCAAGAACATCACAATCGGAGCTGGTGTACCTGTTGCTAAGGCGCAGCAACCTTGTGGTCGTTGTAGTCGGACAGCCAACGTCGAATCCACCACAAATCGAGTTTACCCACACTCACCAAAAGATTAGAAACAACCTCTAGTCTCATCACACTTGACCAACGTCGCCTAGAAGTACCATCGGGCGTGCCTGAAAAGATTTCGATGCCCGTTGTACATTCGGCGCAAACCGTACACCTTTCTTGTGCCTAGATGAACACTATCTTCAAATAGACAAAAATGAGCTTCCACTTGACACACATCACCTAGGAGTACCATCGGGTATGCCCAAAATGATTTCCATGCCCGTGGTACATTCGACGCAAACCGTGCACCCATCTAGCACTGAGATTAACACTATCTCCAAACGGACCGAAACGAGCTTCCACTTGACCCACATCACCTAGGAGTACCATTGGGTGTGCCAAAACTAATTTCCAAGCCTATGGTACGTTCGGCGCAAACGGTGCTCCTATCTTGTGTCAAGACTAACACTATCTCTAAACGGACAGAAACAAGCTTCCACTTGACATACATTACCTAGGAGTACTAAGGGGTGTGCCCAAAGCAATTTATGTGCCGTGGTAGATTCATCGCAAACCATGCACCTATCTTGCGCTGAGATTAACACTATCTCCAAACGGACCAAAACGAGCTTCCACTTGACCCACGTCACCTAGGAGTACAATCATGTGCATCCAAAATGATTTTTGAGCTTGGTACGTTCAGCGCAAAATGATTCGGCGCAAACCGTACACCTTTCTTGTGCCTAGATGAACACTATCCCCAAATAGACAGAAACGAGCTTGCACTTGACACACGTCACCTAGGAGTACCAGTGGGTGTGCTCAAAAATGATTTCCATGCCCGTGGAACATTCGATGCAAACCGTGCACCCATCTAGCGCTGAGATTAACACTATCTACATATAGACCAAAATGAGCTTCCATTTGACCCACATCACCTAGGAGTATCATCGGGTGTGCCAAAAATGATTTCCAAGCCTATGGTACGTTCAGCGCAAACCGTGCACCTATCTTGCGTCGAGACTGACACTATCTCCAAACGAAGAGAAACATGCTTCCACTGACATACATTACCTAGGAGTACCATCGGGTGTGCCCAAAGCGATTTCCATGTCCGTGGTACATTCATCGCAAACCGTGCACCTATCTTGCACCAAGATTAAAACTATCTCCAAACGGATTGAAATGAGCTTTCGCTTGATCCAAGTCACCTTGAAATACAATCAGGTGCGTCCAAAATGATTTCTGAGCCAATGGTACGTTTGGCACAAACCACCTATCTTGCATCAAAATTAACACTATTTTCAAATGAACGAAAATGGGATTCCACTTGACCCACATAACGTAGGAGTACCATCGATTGCGCTGACAATGATTTCTGAACCAATGGTACGTTTGGACCAAACCATGCACCTATCTTGCATCGAGGTTAACACTATCTCCAAACAGACTGAAACGATCTTGCACTTGATCTATGCCACCTTGGAGTACAAGCTAGTGTGCCCAAAGCGATTTTAGAGCCTATGGTACATTTGGCGCAAACCGTGCACATATCTTGCCTTGACATAATACTATCTCCAAATGGACTGTAACGAGCTTCCACTAGACCAACATTACCTAGAAGTACCATCGGGTGTGCTTAAAAATATTTCCATTGCCATTATACATTCGGCGCAAACGGTGCACCCATCTAGCATCAAGATTAATAATATCTCCAAACAGTTCAAAACAAGCTTCCACTTGACCTGTGTCACCTAGAAGTACCATCGGGTGTGCTTGAAAAGATTTCCATGTCCATGGAACATTCGACTTAAACCGTACACCTTTCTTGTGCTTGAATTTACACTATCTTCAAATGGCTAGAAATGAGCTTCCACTTGGCACAACATCACCTTGGAGTACCATCGGGTGTACCCAAAATGATTTCCATGCCTGTGGTACATTCGGCGCAAATCGTGCACCCATATGGCGCTGAGATTAACACTATCTCCAAACGGACCGAAACGAGCTTCCACTTGACCCACATCACCTAGTAGTACCATCGGGTGTGACCAAAATGATTTCCATGCCGAGGTACATTTGGCGCAAACCGTGCACCTATCTTGCACCGAGATTAACACTATCTCCAAATGGACCAAAACATGCTTTCACTTGACCCACGTCACCTTAGAGTATCATCAAGTGTGTACAAATGATTTCCAAGACTATGGTACGTTAGGCGCAAATCGTGCACCTATCTTGTGCCGAGATTAACATATCTCCAAATAGATGGAAATGAGCTTCCACTTGACCCACGTCACCTAGGAGTACCATCGGGTGCGTCCAAAATAATTTTTAAGCCTATGGTACGTTCGGCTCAAACCGTGCAACTATCTTGTGTTGAGACTAACCTATCTCTAAACTTGTCAAAATAAGTTTCCACTTGACATACATTACCCAAGAGTACAATTGGGAGTGCCCAAAGCGATTTCCATGGTCGTGGTACATTCGGCGCAAACCAAGCCGTGATCTTGCACCGAGATTTAAACTATTTCCAAGAAGATCGAAATGAGCTTCTGCTTGATCCATGTAGCCTAGGAGTACAATCAGGTGCATCCAAAATAATTTCTGAGCCTATAGTAAGTTTGACGCAAACCTAGTACCTATCTTTGTCGAGATTAACACTCTCTCCAAATGGACTGAAATGAGCCACTTGACCCACGTCACATAGGAGTACCATCAGTTATGCCCAAAATGATTTCTGAGCCTATGGTATGTTCGGCAGAAATGTTGCACCTGTTTTGTGTCGAAATTAACACTATCTCCAAACAGATAGAAACGATCTTCCACTTAATCTACACCACCTAGGAGTACCATCTGGTGTGCCCAAAGCGATTTAAGCCGAAATAAGCTTCCACTTGACCAACGTCACCAAGAAGTACCATCGGGTGTGCCTAAAAAGATTTCCATGCTCATGGTACATTCGGCGCAAACCATGCACCTATCTTGTGTCAAGATTAATACTATCTTCTAACTGTCTAAAACGAGCTTCCACTTGACCTATGTCACCTAGAAGTACCACCGCATGTGCCTGAAAAGATTTCCAAGCCCGTGGTACATTCGGCACAAACCGTACACCTATCTTGCGCCTAGATTAACACTATTTCCATATGGACTGAAACGAACTTCCACTTGACACACGTCACCTAGGAGTACCATCAGTGTGCCCATAGTGATTTCCATGCCCCCTAGTACATTCTGCACAAACCATGGACCTATTTAGTGCTAAGATTAACATTATCTCCAAACGGATCAAAACAAGCTTCCACTTGACCCACGTCACCTTTGAGTACCAACGGGTGTGCCCAAAATGATTTCCATGCCCGTGGTACATTCGGCGCAAACCGTGCACCTATCTTGTGCCAAGATTAACACTATCTCCAAACAGACTGAAATGAGCTTCCACTTGACCCATGTCACCTATGAGTACCATCGGGTGCGTCCAAAATAATTTCCAAGCCTATGGTATGTTCGGTGCAAACCGTGCACCTATCTTGCGCTAACATTAACACTATCTCCAAACAGACCGAAACAAGCTTGCACTTGACATACATTACATAGGAGTACCATTGGGTGCGCCCAAAGTGATTTCCCCGCCCATGGTACATTCGGCGCAAACTGTGCACCTTTCTTGCGCTGAAATAAAAACTATCTCCAAACGGATCAAAATAAGCTTCCACTTGATCCACGTCACCTAGGAGTGCAATCAGGTGTGTCCAAAATGATTTCTAAGAATATGGTATGTTTGGCGCAAACCATGCACCAAATGGCCCAAAGCGAGTTTCCACATGACCCACGTCACGTAGGAGTACCATCGGTTTCATCCAAAATGATTTTCTGAACCTATGCTACGTTCAGCGCAATCCATGCACTTATCTTGCATCGAGATTAATACTATCTCTAAACATACTAAAATGATCTTCCACTTCATCTACGCCACCTAGGAGTACTATCTGGTGTGCCCAAAGCGATTTCAGAGCCTATGGTACATTTAACGCAAACCTTGCACCTATCTTGCCTCGAGATTAATACTATCTCCAAACGGACCGAAACGAGCTTCCACTTGAGTAACGTCACCTAGAAGTACCACTAGGTGTGCCTAAAAGGATTTTCATGAATGTGGTACATTCGGCGCAAAACCGTGCAACTACCTTGTGCCGAGATCAATACTATCTCCAAACGGTCTGAAATGAGCTTCCACTTGACCAATGTCACCTAGAAGTACCATTGGGTGTGTCTAAAAAGTGTTCCATGCCCATGGTACATTCGGTGCTAACCCTCACCTATCTTTCACCTAGACTAATACTATCTCCAAATTGACCGAAATGAGCTTCCACTTGACACATGTCACCTAGGAGTACCATCGGGTGTGCCCAAAATGCTTTCCATGCAAGTGGTACATTCGGCACAAACCGTGCACCTATCTTGCGCCGAGATCAACATTATCTCCAAACGGACCGAAATGAGCTTCCACATACATTACATAAGAGTACCATCAGGTGTAACCAAAGCGATTTTCATTCCCATGGAACATTTGGCGCGAACCATGCATCTTTCTTGCACCGATATCAAAACTTTCTCCAAACAGATCGAAAAGAGCTTCTGCTTGATCCACGTCACCTAGGAGTACAACCAGGTGTGTCCAAAATGATTTCTGAGGCTATGGTATGTTTGACGCAAACCGTGCACCTATCTTGCACCGAGATTAACACTATCGGTCTGTTTTGGCGCAACCGATGAGTACCATCTGGTGTGCACAAAGCGATTTTAGAGCCTAGGGTACATTTGGCACAAACTGTGCACCTATCTTGCGTCAAGATTAACACTATCACCAAATGGACCAAAGCGAGTTTCCACTTGACCCACGTCATATAGGAGTACCATCGGTTGCACCCAAAATCATGCATGAACCTACGGTAGGTTCAACGCAAACCGTGCACCTATCTTGCATCGATATTAACACTATCTCCAAATGGACCAAAGCGAGTTTCCACTTGACCCACATCACATAGGAGTACCATCGGTTGCGCCCAAAATCATTTATGAACCTATGGTACGTTCAGCGCAAACTGTGCCCCCATCTTGTGTCGAGATTAACACTACCTCCAAACAGATTGAAACAATCTTCCACTTGATCTAAGTCACCTAGGAGTACCATCTGGTGTGCACAAAGCGATTTCAGAGCCTATGGTACATTTGGCGCAAACTGTGCACCTATCTTGCCTCGGGAGTAATACTATCTCCAAACGGACCGAAGCGAGCTTCCACTTGACCAACATCACCTTGAAGTACCATCGGTGTGCCTAAAAAGATTTCCATGAACGTTGTACATTCAGCGCAAACCGTGCATCTTCGTTGTGCTGAAAATAAAACTATCTCCAAACGGACGAAGCAAGCTTCCACTTGACATACATTACATAGGAGTACCATCGGGTGTGCTAAAGCGATTTCCATGTCCATGGTACATTCAGCGCAAACCGTGCACCTTTCTTGTGCCAAAATTTAAACTATATTGAAACGGATCGAAATGAGCTTCCGCTTGATCCATGCACCTAGGAGTACAATCAGGTGCGTCCTAAATGATTTTTGAGTCTATGGTACATTTGACGCAAACCGTGCACCTATCTTGTGTCGTGATTAACACTATCTTTGAACAGACTAAAACGATCTTCCACTTGATCTATGCCACCTAGGAGTACCATCTGGTGTGCCCAAAGTGATTTCAGAGCCTATGGTACATTTGACATGAACCGTGCACCTATCTTGCCTTGAGATTAATAATATCTCCATACGGACCAAAACTAGCTTCCAGTTGACCAACGTCACCTAGAAGTACCATCGGGTGTGCTTGAAAAGATTTCCATGTACGTGTTACAGTTGTCGCAAACCGTGCACCTATCTTGCGCCGAGACTAACACTATCTCCAAAAGGACTGAAACGAGCTTTCACTTGACACACGTCAACTAGGACTACCACTGGGTGTGCCCACAATGTTTTCCATGCCCATGGTACATTCAGCGCAAACCGTGGACCTATCTAGCACTGATATTAACACTATCTTCAAACAGACCAAAACGAGCTTCCACTTGACCCACGTCTCCTAGGAGGACCATCGGGTGTGTCCAAAATAATTTCCATGCCAATGGTACGTTCGCGCAAACCGTGCACCTATCTTGCGTCGATATTAACACTATCTCCAAATGGACCAAAGTGAGTTTCCACTTGACCCACGTCACATCAGAGTACCATTGGCTATGCCCAAAATCATTTATGAACCTATGGTATGTTCAGCACAAACCGTGCACCTATCTTGCATCGAGATTAACACTATCTCCAAACAAACTGAAACGATCTTCCACTTGAGCTATGCCACCTAGGAATACCATATGGTGTGCCCAAAGCGATTTCAGAGCCCATGGTACATTTGGCGCAAACCATGCACCTATCTTGCCTCAGGATTAATACTATCTCCAAACGGACCGAAACGAGCTTCCACTTGACCAACATCACCTAGAAGTACCATCGGGTGTGCCTGAAAAGATTTCCATGAACGTGGTACATTTAGCACAAACTATGCACCTTTGTTGTGCCGAAATTAAAACTATCTCCAAACAGATTGAAACAAGCTTCCACTTGACATACAATACATAGGAGTACTATCGGGTGTGCCTAAAGTGATTTTCCACGCCTATGGAAACCGTACACCTTTCTTGCGCTGAAATTAGAACTATCTCCAAACGGATCGAAATAAGCTTCTGCTTGATCCATGCACCTAGGAGTACACTTAGGTGCGTCCAAACTGATTTCTAAGCCTATGGTATGTTTGGCGCAAACTGTGCACCTATTTTGTGTCGAGATTAACATAATCAAATGGTCTTCCACTTGATCTACGCCGCCTTAGAGTACCATCTGGTGTGCCCAAAGTGATTTTAGAGCCTAGGGTACATTTGGCACAAACCGTGCACCTATCTTGCATCAATATTAACAATATCTAAAAATGGAACAAAGCGAGTTTCCACTTGACCCACGTCACGTAGGAGTACCATCGGTTGCGCCCAAAATCATTTATGAACCTATGGTAGGTTCAACGTAAACTGTGCACCTATCTTGCGTCGATACTCACACCATCTCCAAGTGGACCAAAGCGAGTTTCCACTTGACCCATGTCACGTAGGAGTACCATCGATTGCGCCCAAAATCATTTATGAACCAATGGTACGTTCAGCACAAACAATACACCTATCTTCTGTCGAGATTAACACTATCTCCAAATAGACTAAAACAATCTTCCACTTGATCCACGTCACCTAGGAGTACCATCTGGTCTGGCCATAGCGATTTCAGAGCCTATGGTATATTTAGCGCAAACCGTGCACTTATCTTGCCTCAGGATTAACACTATCTCCAAACAGACCGAAGTAAGCTTCCACTTGACCAACATCACCTTGAAGTACCATCGGTGTGCCTGAAAAGATTTCCATGAACGTGGTACCTTCGGTGCAAACCGTGCATCTTTCTTGTGTGGAAATTAAAACTATTTCCAAACAGATTGAAATGAGCTTCTGCTTGATCCATGCACCTAGGAGTACAATCAGGTGCATCCAAAATAATTTCTCAGCCTATGGTACGATTGGCGCAAACCGTGCACCTATCTTGTGTCGTGACTAACACTATCTCCTAACAGACTAAAAACACTATCTCCGAACAGACTGAAACGATCTTCCACTTGATCTATGCCACCTAGGAGTACCATCTGGTCTGCCCAAAGCGATTTCAGAGCCTATGGTACATTTGACGCAAACCGTGCACCTATCTTGCCTTGAGATTAAAACTATCTCCATACGGGCCAAAATGAGCTTCCACTTGACCAACGTCACCTAGAAGTACCATCGGGTGTGCCTGAAAAGATTTCCATGTATGTGGTATAGTTATCGCAAACTGTGCATGCGCCAAGACTAACACTATCTCCAAAGGACCGAAACGAGCTTCCACTCGACACACGTCAACTAGGACTACCATCGGGTGTGCCCACAATGATTTTCCTGCCCATTGTACATTCGGCACAAACCGTGGACCTATCTAGCGCTGATATTAACACTATCTCCAAACGGACCGAAACAAGCTTCCTCTTGACCCACATCACCTAGAAGGACCATCGGGTGCGTCCAAAACAATTTCCATGCCAATGGTACGTTCGCGCAAACAGTAAACCTATCTTGCGTCGAGATTAATACTATCTCCAAATGGACCAAAAGCAATTTTCCACTTGGCCTACGTCACGTAGGAGTAGCATCGGTTGCGCCCAAAATCATTTCTGAACCCATGGTACGTTCAGCGCAAACCGTGCACCTATCTTATGTCGAGGTTAACACTATCTCCAAACAGACTGAAACAATCTTCCACTTGATCTGCGCCACCTAGGAGTAACATCTAGTGTGCCCAAAGCGATTACAGAGCCTATGGTACTTTTGGCGCAAACCGTGCACCTATTGATGAGATCCTGTAGGGTTCACTGGCCGATCTTTCGATAAGAGATGGCGGATAACTTGATTGGTGGATGGAGATGACATTCACGGTCCGACTACAACGTCCAAGGATGCTGCACCTTAGCAACCGATACACCTCCTCCGATGGCTGCCATGATCTTGCGGCGCGACAACCAGCCACTAGGGCACCCGTCCTGCAAGCAATCGAAGAACCAGCAAGAAAAAGAAGAACAATCACTCAACTGCCAAATAAATATGAAGGTTTCAATCTGAAAACACAAGATGGTGAGGTTCTAAAGACAATCAGTCAGGCGGTTGATCCAACACGCGCGCTGAAAGGCGGTAGCAATAGCTAACTTGACGAAACAAAACCTAATCTGTTTGTGGCGGCCCTAGAGGCATATAAGTAGACGGGAGGACGACCACAAGGGTGTTTGGGTCGTTCTCCAACCCTAGGACGCGTCCCTAATGGACCCAACATGATACATGGGCCATCGGCCCAAAATAAGGTGACGCAGCACCGTTGACAGAAAAAGTCTCGGTACAAAAATAGTTACTGCAGAAGAATCTGATTAGATATATCCATGATGATGGATCCGTTGGAAAGTATACTTGATAAGCTTTCCAAAAAGTGGTAGAACGTCCCAATCGGAGTCCGTATGAAGTCGTGGCATCCATCACAAGTTGGTGCTGTCCTGCAGTCCAAATCCAGCCGGCGCCAATCCCCTACCCTTCTGATCCTCTCCATCATTCCTAAGTAAAACAAGAGTGCACGCATCTCTATTGTCTAAATATGATGGACAAGAGTTTAAGAATGAACTTACTTGATGGTTGAGTTGACAGGCACGAGCACGAGTAATAGGACCAAGTGGTGCTGGTGATGGTGTAGGCGTAGGTGTGGTGTTGATGTCCTCATCACCTATCTTGCCTCGGGATTAATACTATCTCCAAACAGACTGAAACGACCTTCCAATTGACCAACATCACATAGAAGTACCATTGGGTGTGCCTGAAAAGATTTCCATGAACATGGTACATTCGGCGCAAACCGTTCATCTTTGTTGCGCCAAAATTAGAACTATCTCCAAACGAATCGAAACAAGCTTCCACTTGACATACAATACATAGGAGTACTATCGGGTGTGCCCAAAGCGATTTCCATGCCTGTGGTACATTCAGTGCAAACCGTGCACCTTTCTTGCACCGAAATTAAAACTATCTCCAAACGGATCGAAATGAGCTTCCGCTTGATCCACGCACCTAGGAGTACAATTAGGTGCGTTCAAAATGATTTCTGAGCCTATGGTACGTTTGTCGCAAACCATTCAATCTCTTATGTCGAGATTTACACTACCTCCAAACAGACTCAAACGGTCTTCCACTTGATCTATGTCACCTAGGAGCAGGGATGAAAACGGTACGGATATTTTCCGACCGTATTCGAGACCGAATCCGTTTAGAGGGGTTTTAATCCGTCCGTATCCGAGTCCGGATATTTAACATCCGATACCGTATCCGTATCCGAATATTTAAATCACATATTTATGATGTCGATATCCAATCTTATCCTATCCATCATTTTTTATATTATCCGTATTCGAATCCGAATCCGGACATAAATACGAAAACAAATACGATATCAGTGATATCCGTCCGTATCCGATCCGTTTTCATCCCTACCTAGGAGTACCATCTGGTGTGCACAAAGCGATTTCAGAGCCTATGGTACACTTGGCGCAAACCATGCACCTATTTGCGTTGAGATTAACACTATCTCCAAATGGACCAAAGCGAGTTTTCACTTGAGCCACATCACGTAGGAGTACCATCAGTAGTGCCCAAAATCACTTATAAACCTACGCTACGTTCAGCGCAAACTGTGCACCAATCTTGTGTCGAGATTAACACTATCTCCAAACGCACTGAAACGATCTTCCATTTGATCTACGCCACCTTGGAGTACCATCTGGTGTGCCCAAAGCGATTTTAGAGCCAATAGGACATTTAGTGCAAATTATGCACCTATCTTGCCTCGGGATTAATACTACCTCCAAACATATCGAAATGAGCTTCCACTTGACCAACATCTCCTAGAAGTACCATCGGGTGTGCCTAAAAAGATTTTCGTGAATGTGGTACATTCAGCGCAAACTGTGCGCCTTTCTTGCACTGAAATTAAAACTATGTGCAAACGGATTGAAACTAGCTTCGACTTGACATACATTACATAAGAGTACCATCAGGCATGCCCAAAGCGATTTCCATGCCCATGGTACAATTGTCGTAAACTGTGCAACTTTCTTGCGCCAAAATTAAAACTATCTCCAAACGGATTGAAATGAGCTTCCGCTTGATCCACGCACCTAGGAGTACATTCAGGTGCATCAAAAATGATTTCTGAGCCTATGGTACGTTTAGCGCAAACCGTGCACCTATCTTGTGTCGAGATTAACACTATCTCCAAACAGATTGAAACGATCTTCCATTTGATCTAGCCACCTAGAGTACCATCTGGTGTGCCCAACGCGATTTCAGAGCCTATGGTACATTTGATGTGAAATGTAGGTATCTTGCCTCAAGATTAATACTATCTCTAAATGGACCAAAATGAGCTTTCACTTGACCAAGGTCACCTAGAAGTACCATTAGGTGTGTCTGAAAAGATTTCCATGAACCTGGTACAGTCGTCGCAAACTATGCACCTATCTTGCACCGAGACTAACACTATCTCCAAAGGACCGAAACAAGCTTCCACTTGACACACGTCAACTAGGGGAGTTTGTCGTTGGAGGAAAGTGGTGGCGCTATTGATCGGTTTGGTGGGGGAGGTGTATGGCCCGACATGGAAGTAGATGTGCGTTGTTGCCATGATATAGATTTTCCTGCAGAAACGTTAGACTTGGCACTAGGATGTCGCTCCTGCACTTCCCTTTTAGCTTTACAAGCAAGATGAAACAAATGGGTTACATTAGTATAATCTTTATAAGCAAGGATGTCCTGATTTTCACGATTTAACCTACCCAAAAATCTAGCCATAGCAGGTTCCTCTCCCTCCTCTAGGTTACATTGCAGCATACCCATCTGTAATTCCTGATAATATTCTTCTACACTTTTAGCACCTTGTTTCAATTGCTACAACTTATTTATCAGATCACGTGCATAGTAAGAAGGAACAAATCTAGCCCTCATGACTCATTTTAATGCATCCCAAGTTCGAGGTGTGTTATTAGGATTTTTCTTGCCATGTTCTATCCACCAAACAGAAGCAAAATTGGTAAACTCACTAGTAGCAGCCCTAACACATGTATCCTCAGGAAATTCGTGACATGCAAACTTTTGGTCAACAGCAATCTCCCAAGTAATGTATGCATCAGGGTCATATTTACCATTAAAAGGAGGTATTTTAAATTTAATCTTACTGAAAGCATCATTATTATTGTGTACCTTGCATCCATGGTGGCCACCCATACCTCTACGGTTGTGACATAGGTGATGTCGATCACGAGTGTCTCAATCATCATGTTCAGTATTAGTAGTGTAATCATCGTCATAATTATCGTCCACTCGATCTTCCTCCTTGTTTTCTTCTTTATGCTTCTCTTTATCCTTTGTGTGGAAGTCATCAAAACGCTTTAGAAGTGTAGCAAGACTTTTATCCACACTAGCAACAGATGCCTCCAAACTTTGTAAGCTTGTTGTTTGTGGCAATCTACGTGGCCTCCAACTGCCCAAGCTTGTCATTTGTCACCTGCAAGTCGTTATCAAGTCCCTCTGTGTGCAGCTTCACTTTCCTTTCAAAATGTTGTATGATGCCCTTAGTGCGAGGTGATTGTGGAATTTGGTTAACATCCTCTGATCCTGACATGGTTTAAAAACACAATGGAAACAAAAAAAAACAGGTGAAGAAATAAAAGCCCTACAGCTATTAGGACGTGGCTATAGCAAGGCGCTCACTCTCAACCTATTACACAAGTTCTTACCAATTCTTACCTTGCTCAACAGGAGGGATCGACTACCAACAAGTCCGTAGCAATGGAATGAAGTGAATCGGAGCCGCAGCAACAAGACCTGTCAAGCTGTAGAATATGTGGACCTATAGGTGGGCTGAAACAAGGAACGAACTAGCACCACGTTAGTTATAAAAGTAAGCTGAATAAACGTTTAACAGTAGTACTATGCTAGTCCTAGCCTAGACCGTGCTAGAGATGCGAACCTGGACACAAAGGAAACCACAGCACAACACCGGAAACAAAATGAGTAGCCCCCTCTTTTTTCTTGTTTCTTTTCTCTTTTCTTTCTTTTTCTTTTTTTAGGGGAACCTCAAAAACTGATTATATGAACAAAAGAGTGCAAATGAGCAATTCGCCACACACACTTTTTCCAGAAAAGAGTAGGGGTATAAAGGTAATACTGAACCTCAAAATTCAGTATGTCGAGTACAAGTATGAAGTATTACTTTCTTTTTGGTTCACGTCGTGTATTTGTCACAATGTAGCAGCTGGCAGAACTCAGAACATATCACAAAGCGGACTCCACCTATTGTCGAGTTCTACTCGGTTTCCAACCCAAATCAGATTGGACACAATTCTGTCTCGACCTAAACCATGAATTTGATTCGAACTTCACCACAGCTGATACAACTTCACTATGGATTGAATAGAGAGGGTATATGGTGATGCGTGGCTGTGACTAGATGGTGACAAGAACTCAAAACTCTAAAGGACTAGAACTAAAACCAGCACTTGACACGACCGAAGCAACCGAAAACTCAACAAGCCCTAACTAAGAAGTACTAGCAATGGCTCAAAGGTTTTATAGGATTGCAGGAAACTAATCTACTATATTTTTTTGGATTTTCTAGACTATAGGAAAAATAAAACAACGACGGATTGGAAATCTCTCACCGATAAACCTTGCTTTGATTACCAACTGATGTGAACCCATTAGGGTTTTTGCCCAATCTTTCGATGAGAGCCATGGAATAACTCGATTGGTGGATGGAGGTGACGTTCACGGCTCGACTATAGCCTTCCAAGACCACGCCTTAGCAACCGATACACCACTCCTAATGGCTATCACGATCTTGTGGAGCGCGACACCCGACCACTAGGGCACTCATCCTGCAAGCAATCGAAGAACTAGCAAGAACAAGTAGAACAAGTACTAAATTACTAGATGTAAATGAAGGTTTCAAACTCAATCTCCAATGAAGTGGGGTTTCGAAGACAAGAAGACGGCGGTTGATCCAGCACGCGCGCTTACAAGCAAGTAGCGAAAGCTAAACTTGATCTAAACAAAACCCAAGTATTCCTGATGGCAGCCAAAGGGTATATGACATGGGGAGGATGACCACAAGGGTGTTTAGGTCATGCTCCAACCCTAGGACATGTCCCTAATGGACCCTAAAATGATACACAGCCCATTGGGCTAAATTAAGGTGGCGTAGCACCCTAGACAAAAAACCTCTCGGTGATATTTGGATCATTGCCATCACTTCTGAGAAGATATTGTGGCAGAACCTCCTAAATAATATGACCCACATGCACCTGTCATTGTCTCAAAGACTTCTGACGGCTATGCATGTGTACCATAAAACTTAAAAGGTCTGTCGGGTGTCCTCGGGAAACCCGAATCATCCATGATCTTCCGAGTAGGATCATATTACAGAGGCATTCCAGTATTACAACAGTTTATATAACAAATTACATCAGAGTAAAAGTGTGGAAGTCTTACATATCATAATTTACAAACCATTTGTTCCAAACCTTACAAACCTTAAGTTTAGTTATTACAACCATAGTGTGGAGTAGCATTAGTAACTTTATTACAGCTCATGAAAACGGATTGCTCTACCCAAGGGCCAAACATACTACTCGTCATCGCTTACCGCAAAGACAGTCATGCAGCAAGGTCCGAAACAAACCTGCTCATGAGACATACCTGCAACAAGGGTTTAACAAACCCTGAGTACAAAAGTACTCCACAAGACTTAATCGATGAAAAGGGTGGAGAAGACTCAGGAATGCAGGCTCAGGGGATTCAAGATAAGGCTTTAGCAAGAATCAAAGTCTTTTGCAGAAAAGCTCACTATTAGTGAATCCTTAATTTCAATCTTTGAAACTCATCATTTATTATGACTATCACTAGGTGAGTCTATACTATAGTATTTACTTCTTAACATTCATTTCATGTTTCCAAGTCCAAAATTCCATCCAGTAACTACGATGCAGGGCAGTTGATCGAGTCTCCATAACCGAGGAGCAACGACGATTTAAACCGATTATACCTAGCTGGGGATCTCTAACCACACAACATATGCAGGACTCAAACCTACATATATCAACCTTCACTTGGATCCTCCAAAATGTGACCGGGTCCAGTGCCACCTGAGAGTATAGTACACCTCCAATCCAGCCCTTGGCTACAAGGGTACACACTACTCTCGCTATCTCTCCACTCCCAGTGCGCGGTCAGCCATTCACAGAATAGAATAGCCGAGGTCTTAGGCTTACCGGAGTATGCGATCAGCTACAAAGTCTCAACCAAGCAAGCCTACAATGAACGGTCCTTAACCGACATAATCGGAGACACTACATTGGGACTCCTTTCCCGATACAAGTCCACCGACCGGTCTTAAATTAACATCATCATTCATTCAGTTGTTCCACAACAACCCTTCAAACTTTGTTAAACATTTTCAAAGTTTTCTCATTAAGCAAGGCTAAGCATTTAAGTATTTTCAAATAAAATAGTAACAAGGATAATATGGAAGTATCAAGGATGGTAGTGCAGTAATTAGGTTATCACTCAACTCCTATCACTTAATGCAACAAAGCATTAACATAAAGTGAAGTAAAGCTTTTCAAAACACAAGGAAGGTTTAAATGCATCCGGGGCTTGCCTTACTCGACGGGAATTTCTAGTTCAGGGTTAGTTCCACAAATATCAAATCCAACCTCCATAGGTGACTACTCTGCTTCGAGGATTGGTTCGACCACGTTAACTTCCTCGTTCACGAGGACTATACGAGATAACATGACATGCTTCAACATGATGAAGTAATAAACATGATGCTTGATGATGGTATGACAAAATTAAAAACTTGAGTACAACTTTCCTTCACGGTACAGTTGCAAGCCAATAAAACCAACTGACACTAACATCTAGGTTTTTGACAAGTTTTATTTCACATGAAATGTCATTAAGGTTTACTAATTAGAAGTTAGGCATGAGCTCAAACAAATAATTAAGGTTCCAAGGATCATCATGTGTTAATGACCCAAGGTCAATCAATCAATTCCAAAGTCAAACAAAATCCTAAATTATCAAGTTAAACACATGTTTAATTAATTAATTAATTAAGGCAGAAATTAAGAATAAAATAAATTTTATCCAATTAAGCCAAAACTTTTTCTACAGATTAGTATTACCCTTAAATAGTATCAAAATTAATTTTATGATTTTTGGACTATTATTTCAATTATTAAAATTCATGGAAGTAGCATTTAATAATTAATTGAGCTAATTTTAATACAAGCAAAAATTAAGAAAAATTGGCATTTCATATTTTTCCTAGATAGTACATAGTAAAGAGAGGATACACAAAAATTTTGAATATTTTTGGAGCTCTAATTATTTCACAATGCAATAAACAAAATCTGATACTATTTAATATTTTTAGAAAAGAAGAAATTGGAAAATCCATTTCACAAGCTCGGCCCACGCCCCTCTCTCCCTCTGGCCCAACCTAGCCCAACCGGGCGCGCCCCTCTCCCCCTCTTTCCCCGGCCCACTTCTCTCTTGCCCGGCCCAACTGACCGGACCGACCTAGCAAGGCCAGCTGCCCCCTGCTCAGGCTGATGGCCATGGTCGAGCGGTGGCTGGCCGATGATCCACCCTGGCGACAAGGCTCCGGCAAGGCGGACCGCACTAGCACGACCCCACAACCACACCTAGGCACCCTGCATAGCAGCAGAATCCCCACACCGGCCATGGCGACCAAGTGGCGGTCCGCCCGACGGCACGAAGGTGAAAACACTCCACTGACGTGGTAGTGACTAAAATGGAGCGAGCATCATGCTCAGTAGCTCACCACGATTACCATGGCATGCTTGGTGAAGGTGGAGACGGATTGGAGGGACCGAACCACGGTGAGGCAGTGGTGGCGGCGCTTTGCTTGGCAGCGAGGACGACGGTGGCGCGCGGGAAGACTCAGACGATTAACACTAGCGCTAGCAGGCTCAAACGATGCGAGAGAGCTAGGCGGAGCCAAGGGTGCAGTGAATTGGAGCAAGGTGCAGCGGCTGCGGTGAATTGCAGCGGCGCGTGGAAGTGACCGGCGGCGAGGGCAGTGAAAAGGATAAAAGAAGGAGGCGACCGGCTCTGTGGTGATAAAAAGGGGAGGGCGAGCGGCTTCAGGAGCACCAACAGCAGCTTGATTAGTGACACGCAAGCAGGTGCGTGTAACCGCACCGGAGAACGGCAAGCAAGGGCGGCGGTTGCCTGGTAAGGCAGGCAGAGGAGCAGCTCGATGGCGCTCTGCCCCCAACTGAATTTTGAAATAATTATGAAACTACCACTAAAAGGAAATTCCAAATTACTTTCAAATTTTCTATAAAAGTTGAAAATCTATAAAAAACAAAAGTTGCTCAACTTTTCAAATCCTACAACTTTCTCAATAAATTTTTTTTTTCAAATTCAGCTTAAATTTTGAAATTTGAATTTGAAATCAAAAGGGGATATTTTCTGGATTTTGGTAAATTCAAAATTACTTTAAATTTTATATTGAAACTTTAAAAATTCAAAATACCAAAGTTGTACATCTTGGCAAGATCTACAACTTTGCTTTTTAAAACATTTTCAAAATTCTGCCTCCATTTTGAAATTCGAATAGGGAAATGAAAAGGGGTCAAATTTGATATTTGAATCTTTTCAAAATTACTCTAAATTTTATACTAGAACTTTGAAAACTCCAAAAACCAAAGTTGTACAACCTGACCAGATCTACAACTTTGCTTTTTGGCTCACCCTCAAATTCTTTTTAGATTTTGAATTACACAAAAGGGGTAAAACAAGGTTTTTCGAAAATCAGGATTTTGAATCAAATTCAAACTTGATTTGGTTTCTACATTAATTGATGATTAATTATTGATCACAACTATCATCTAATGCATCCGGCCTAGGTGGGGTTGGCCAAGACCCAATAAATTAAGGTTGCCCGGACCCCAACAGTTCTTATGCACACCCACTCAGGGAAAGGCCCAATGTCCCTAAAAGACTAGTCTGATAGGGAAGGGTGTCTCTCTCTTTTAAGGTGGCTTCCTCCTCCCAAGCTAAGTGAGGTGGGATTATTCAGAGGCTCACACGGTCGCCGCCCAACTACAACTAGGCCACTTAGCCTTTTTTGTTGCGTCTTTGCCAGCGGATAATAGTGGAGGATGTCCTCATCATCATCATCCAAATGTAACATTGAGTCAAATCACACATGACCTTCCTGATGCTCCATTTGTCTTAACCAAATTTGAATCATAAATTCATTTTGATACACCTCGCAATTTGAATTAGAATTAAAATTGGAAACTTAGGGCAAGTTTTGGAACTCAAATTCGACCTCAAACTTGGAGTTCATTTTTTACTTGTTGCACTTGAATTTATCCCCTACACCTGACACTAGTGTAGAGCACAGCTTTACACCTCAATTTACATAGGGCATAATCCAAGTATTTGAAATGACATTCAAAACTAGGGTTTTGGATTCAAGTCAAACATCACCAGAACTCAATCAATCTATGAATGTAAATTTGTTTTAGTTGATGCACATCAGAGTTGACTAAAACATGAATGCTTGGCAATGCATATAATGACATGGCCAGTTTTAGTTACCATAACACTAGGGGTGTTACAGATATGGACATGAGACTAGATCCATATGAAAGTAGACTTGATAAGGTTTCCATCAAGTCCTGAAACGCCCAAATCCACTCCATATGCAACCGTGGTGACTGTCACAAGTTGGAGCTGTGATGCAGTCCAAATCCAGCCTACGTGAGTCCTTTCCCCTTTCGGTCTTCTCCTTGGTTCCTAATCAAAACAAGAGTGCATGTGTCTCCAAGATCTAAACAAGATGGACAGGAGCTCAAGAGCGAACTCACTTGATGATTAAGTTTACGAGCACGAGCACGAGTAAGAGGACCAGCAATAGGTACTGGTGTCGATGTGGATGCATCGTTGGTGTTGATGTCCTCATCAAGTAGAACTCATTTCGGTCCATTTGGAGATAGTGTTAATCTCGACGCAAGATAGGTACACGGTTTGTGCCGAATGTACCATGGGCATGGCAATCATTTTGGGCGCACCCGATGGAACTCCTATGTGACGTGGGTGAAATGGAAGCTCATTTCGGTCCACTTAGAGATAGTGTTAATCTCGATGCAAGATAGGTGCACGGTTTGTGCCAAATGCACCATGGGCCTAGAAATCATTTTGGGCACACCTGATGGTACTCCTAGGTGATGTGGGTCAAGTGCATGCTTGTTTCGGTCTGTTTGTAGATAGTGTTAATCTCAACGAATGGTAGGTGCACGGTTTGCACCGAATGTGACCATGGGTTTGAAAATTATTTTGGCCGCATCTGATGGTACTCCTTTGTGACGTGGGTCGAGTAGAAACTCGTTTCAGTCCATTTGGTGATACTTTTAATCTCAATGCAAGATAGGTTCACGGTTTGTGCCGAACGTACCATAGGCTCAGAAATCATTTCGGACGCACCTAAATGTACTACTAGGCGATGTGGATCAAGCGGAAGCTCATCTTGATCCGTTTGGAGATAGTGTTAATCTCGGTACAAGATAGGTGCACGGTTTGCACCGAATGCAACACGAGCATGGAAATCATTTTGGTCACACCCGATGATACTCCTAGGTGACGTGGGTCAAGTGGAAGTTCGTTTAGGTCTGTTTGGAGATAGTGTTAATCTCGGCGCAAGATAGGTGCATGGTTTGGCCAAATGCACCATAGGCCTAGAAATCATTTGGGGCACACTCGATGGTACTCCTAGGTGACGTGGGTCAAGTGTAAGCTCGTTTTGGTCCATTTGGAGATAGTGTTAATCTCGACGCATGATAGGTGATGGTTTGCACCGAATGTAAACATGAGTTTGAAAATTTTTTTGTGCGCATCCGATGGTACTCCTATGTGACGTGGGTCGAGTGGAAACTCGTTTCAGTCCATTTGGAGATATTTTAATCTCAACGCAAGATAGGTTCACAGTTTGCGCCGAACGTACCATAGGCTCAGAAATCATTTTGGACATACCTGAATGTACTGCTAGGTGACGTGGATCAAGCGGAAGCTCATCTCGATCCATTTTGAGATAGTGTTAATCTCGGCACAAGATAGGTGCAAGGTTTGCATCGAATGCACCACGAGCATGGAAATCATTTTGGGCACACTCGATGGTACTCCTAGGTGACGTGGGTCAAGTGGAAGCTAGTTGAGGTCTGTTTGGAGATAGTGTTAATCTCGGTGCAAGATAGGTGCATGGTTTGCGCCGAATGTACCACGAACATGGAAATTATTTTGGGCACACCGTTGGTACTCCTAGGTGACATGGGTCAAGTGGAAGCTCATTTCGGTCCGTTTAGAGATAGTGTTAATCTCAGCGCAAGATAGGTGCACGGTTTGCGCCGAATGTTCCATGGGCATGGAAATCATTTTTGGGCACATCCGATGGTACTCCTAGGTGACGTGTGTTAAGTGGAATCTCAGTTCGTTATGATTCGAGATAGTATTAATATAGGCGCAAGATAAGTGCACGGTTTGCGCCGAATGTACCACAGCATGAAAAACTTTTCAGGCACACCCGATGGTATTTCTAGGTGACGTTGGTCAAGTAGAAGCTTATTTCGGTCCATTTGGAGATAGTATTAATCTTGAGGCAAGATATGTGCATGGTTGGCGCCAAATGTACCATAGGCTCTGAAGTCGCATTGGGCACACCATGGTACTCCTAGGTGACGTAGGTCAAGTGGAAGCTCGTTTTCGTCTGTTTGGCAATAGTATAAATCTCAACACAAGATATGTGCATCGTTTGAGAGGAACGTAACATAGGCTCCGAAATCATTTTGGGCGCCACCGATGGTACTCCTATGTGACATGTGTCATGTAGAAACTCGTCTCGGTCCACTTGGAGATAGTATTAATTTCGTCGCATGATAGATGCATGATTTACGCTAAACGAACCATGGGCTCAGAGATCATTTTGGATGCACCTGATTGTACTCCTAGGTGATGTGGATCAAGCAGAAGTTCATTTCGATCTGTTTGGAGATAGTGTCAATCTTGGCGCAAGATAGGTGCACGGTTTGTGCCGAATGCACCACGGCCATGAAATCATTTTTGGGCACACCCGATGGTACTCCTAGGTGACATGGGTCAAGTGGAAGCTCGTTTCAGTCCGTTTGGAGATAGTGTTAATCTTAGCGCAAGATAAATGCATGGTTTGGGCCGAATGTTCTACGGGCATGGAAATCATTGTGGGCACACCCGATGATACTCCTAGGTGACGTGTGTCAAGTGAAAGCTCGTTTTGTTCCATTTGGAGGTAGTGTTATTCTAGGCGCAAGATAGGAGCACGGATTACGCCGAATATACCACAAGCAAGGAAATCTTTTTAGGCACACTCCATGGTACTTCTAGGTGATGCTGGTAAAGTGGAAGCTCATTTTGGTCCATTCAGAGATAGTATTAATCTCAAGGTAAGATAGGTGCACGGTTTGCGCCTAATGTACCATAGGCATGGAAATCTTTTTAGGCACACCCTATGGTACTTCTAGGTGACATTGGTCAACTGGAAGCTCATTTCGGTCCGTTTAGAGATAGTATTAATCTCGAGGCAAGAAATGTGCATGGTTTCCGTCAAATGTACCATAGGCTCCGAAATCATTTTAGGCACACCCGATGGTACTCCTAGGTGACTTAGGTCAAGTCAAAGCTTGTTTCAGTCTATTTGGTAGTAGTATTAATCTCGACGTAAGATAGGTGCATGGTTTGCGCCGAACGTACTATAGACTCGGAAATCATTTTGGGCGCCACCGATGGCACTCCTACGTGACGTGGGTCAAGTGGAAACTCATTTTAGTCTATTTGGAGATAATGTTAATCTTGGCGCAAGACAGGTGCATGGTTTGCGCCGAATGTACCATGGGCATGGCAAACATTTTGGGTGGACTAGAGAGAACTCCTAGGTGACAAGGGTGAAATGGAAGCTTGTTTTGGTCCATTTAGAGATTGTGTTAATCTCGATGCATGATAGATGCATGGTTTGCGTCGAACGTAACCATGGGTTTGGAAATCATTTTGGGGTGGATCCGATGGTACTCCTACGTGACGTGAGTCGAGTAGAAACTCATTTCGGTCCACTTGGAGACACTGTTAATCTCGATGCAAGATAGGTGCATGGTTTGCGTCGAACATACTATAGGGTCAGAAATCATTTTGGACGCACCTGATTTTACTCCTAGGCGACGTGGATCAAGCGAAAGCTCATCTCGATCTGTTTGGAGATAGTGTTAATCTCAGTGTAAGATAGGTGCACGGTTTGCGCCGAATGCACCACGAGCATGGAAATGATTTTGGGCATACCTGATGGTACTCCTAGGTGACATGGGTCACGAGGAAGCTTGTTTTGGTTTGCTTAGAGATAGTATTAATCTCAGCGCAAGATAGGTGCACGGTTTTCGCCGAATGTAACATGGGCATGGAAATCTTTAGGCACACCTGATGGTACTCCTAGGTGATGTGTATCAACTGGAAGCTCGTTTCAGTCCATTTGGAGATAGTGTTAATATAGGCACAAGATAGGTGCACGGTTTGCGCCGAATGTACCACAGGCACGGAAATCCTTTTAGGCACACCTAATGTTACTTCTAGGTGACATTGGTCAAGTGGAAGCCCATTTTGGTCTGTTTGAAGATAGTATTAATCTCGAGGCAATATATGTGCACGATTTGCCCCAAATGTTCCAAAGGCTCTAAAATCGCTTTGGGCACACCTGATGGTACTCCTAGGTGACGTAGGTCAAGTGGAAGCTTGATTCAGTCTATTTGGAGACAGTATTAATCTCAACACAAGATAGGTTTGTAGCACGAGGTGGTACTCCTACGTGACGTGGGTCCAGTGGAACTCATTTCGGTCCATTTGGAGATAGTGTTAATGTCGGCGTAATATAGGTGTAGGGTTTGCGCCGAACGCACCATGGGCATGGCAATCGTTTTGGGCACACCCGATGAAACTCCTGTGTGACGTGGGTGAATTGGAAGCTCGTTTCGGTCCATTTGGAGATAGTATTAATCTCGATGCATCATAGGTGCACAATTTGCGTCGAATGTACCATAGGCTCATAAATCATTTTGGGCACACCCGATGGTGCTCCAAGGTGACGTGGTCAAGTACAAGCTCGTTTCGATCTGCTTGAAGATAGTGTTAATCTCTGCGCAAGATAGGTGCACAGTTTGCGCCGAATATTCCACGGGCATGGAAATCATTTTGGGCAACCCGATGGTACTCATGGGTGACGTGTGTCAAGTGGAAGCTCGTTTCCATCCATTTGGAGATAGTATTAATATAGGCGCAAGATAGGTGCACGGTTGCGCCGAATGTACGATAGGATGGAAAACTTTTGAGGCACACCTGATGTTACTTCTAGGTGATGTTGGTCATGTGGAAGCTCATTTCGGTCCGTTTGGAGATCGTATTAATCTCGAGGCAAGATATGTGCATGGTTTGCGCCAAATGTACCATAGGCTCTGAAGTCGCATTGGGCACACCCAATGGTACTCCTTGCTGACGTAGGTCAAGTGGAAGCTCGTTTCAGTCTACTTGGAGATAGTATTAATCTCAAGTCAAGATATGTGCACGATTTGCGCCAAATGTTCTATTGGCTCTAAAATAGTGGAAGCTTGATTTGGGCACACCAGATGGTACTCCTAGGTGATGTAGGTCAAGTGGAAACTCGATTCAGTCTGTTTGGAAACAGTATTAATCTCGATGCAAAATAGCTGCACGGTTTGCGTTGAACGTACCATAGACTCGAAAATCATTTTGGGCAGCACCGGATGGTTCTCCTATGTGATGTGGGTCAATTTGGATATAGTGTTAATTTCGACATAAGATAGATGCACGGTTTGCACCAAACGAACCATAGCCTTAGAAATCATTTTGGACACACCTGATTGTACACCTAGGAGATGTGGATCAAGCGAAAGCTCATTTCGATCTGTTTGGAGACAGTGTTAATCTCGGCAAAGATAGGTGCATAGTTTGCGCCGAATGCACCACGGGCATGGAAATAATTTTGGGCACACCCGATGTACTTCTAGGTGATGTGGGTCAAGTACAAGCACGTTTCGATCTATTTAGAGATAATGTCAATCTCAGTGCAAGATAGGTGCACGGTTTGCGTCGAATGTACCATGGGCATGGAAATCATTTTGGGCACACCCGATGGTACTCCTAGGTGACGTGTGTCAAGTGGAAGCACGTTTCATTCTATTTGGAAGCATGTTTCAGGCACACCCGATGGTACTTCTATGTGATGTTGGTCATGTGGAACCTCGTTTAGGTCCATTTAGAGATAATATTATTCTCAAGGCAAGATATGTGCACGGTTTGCGCCAAATGTACTATAGGCTCTGATGTGGCATTGGGCACACCTGATGGTACTCCTAGGTGATGTTGGTCAAGTGGAAGCTTGTTTCAGTCTATTTGGAGATAGTATTAATCCCGACATAAGACAGGTTCACGGTTTGCGCTGAACATACCATAGGCTCTGAAATGATTTTGGGCGCCACCGATGGTACTCCAACGTGACATGGGTCAAGTGGAAACTCGTTTTGGTCGATTTTAGAGATAGTGTTAATTTTGACACAAGATAGATGCATGGTTTGCACCAAACGAATCATAGGCTCAGAAATCATTTTGGACGCACCTGATTGTACTCCTAGGAGACGTCAATCAAGCGGAAGCTCATTTCAATCTGTTTGAAGATAGAGTTAATCTTGGCGCAAGATAGGTGCATGGTTTGCGCCGAATGCACCACGGGCATGGAAATCATTTTGGTCACACCCGATGGTACTCCTAGGTGACGTGGGTCAAGTGCAAGCTAGTTTCAATCTGTTTGGAGATAGTGTTAATCTAAGTGCAAGATAGGTGCACGGTTTACGCTGAATGTACCACGGGCATGGAAATCATTTTGGGCACACCCGATGGTACCCGTAGGTGACGTGTGTCAAGTGGAAGCTGATTTCATTTGGTTTGGAGATAGTTTTAATATAGGCGCATGTAACAGAACCGACCAATTATACGAAATTAAGTAAGAAAATCATCCATCAAGCAGACGATTTAGCAAACTTAAGCCCGTATAACCCGGTAGTCCGTGAAATCACGACGGACCAACTTACATAACAGCCAAGATCATAATAAGTTTAGCGGTCACCATCACAAATTACATAAAAGTTCGCGTCGCAAATACATCGGAGTTTAAACATAGTTATTACAAACCAAGTTCAAATAAAAGTAGCGGAAGCATTTAGTTCAAACCACACACACTCACACAGAGTTTGAAATAAAGTGTCAGCTCAGGATCATCTCCAACAAAAGCATCAGACGAGACATAGGGAATGACCACTGCCCATGGTCCTAAGCTTCACCCATCACAGGATAAAGGCAGTTGATACAATAGCCGTAATACATCTGCCCATCTGCAACAAGTGGAAACAAAGCCCTGAGTACGAGAAGGTACTCAGCTAGACTTACCCGACATAACCAAAAATAAATTGACACCAAGGATCATGACAGGCTTTATGGTAGGGTAGCTGACTCATTTGCAAAAAGGCATTTTTAGTATTTAAAGAATCTTTTCCAGAAGCTTTGCATCAAGTTAAATCTTTATTAACCTGTCAACTACATTTGCACCTGTACTAGAGTAACATGTAATTAAACAGGTAAGGATAACCAATGATCATTAACAACTTCCATCATGTCATATTCCATATAACTGTCCAAGTGTTCCATCAAGATTACTACGATGAAGTAACTCAAGTCAAGTGTTCACTATCCAGTGAACGAGGGCGATTCGAATCGATTATTAACCAGCTGGTAATTTGTTCCTCACACAAACCTCACTCACCCGCTAAAGTGAGATATTGGTCACCAAGTCAACTATTTAGGTAAGTCTCGAGTTTGCTAGGAACCACATGTACTTGGGGGGGCCCTGACTGCTCTTTGCCTTATCATCGTGCCCCCGTGTCCTACCACACCTACTCCGGTATAGTGTGTTGCAGGCAATCCACTCAACCCGAATAATCTCCTAGCTTCACGGTCAAAAGGTACATTATTCGGCCAGCTAAATGTAAGGCATGTGTTCAACATGACTCGAGGCCCAACAACGGTCGGTCCTTAATCGACACAGATGGAAAACACTACAGTCCGAAACCCTGCAAGTCTCCGTCCGGTCTTAATTTCACATTAACACTTAGTTATTCTAAGATGACATACTTTTTCAAGCAGATCCAGGTAACCACCTATAGCTCGCAGGTGACATGAAATCACCCGACTTCTACCGGTCTAAGCAAGCTAAGCATTTCTTGACTGTGAAGACCAAGGTAACAAGGATATGGTAGAACAGGGTAAACAAGGTATAATGCAGCAACGGTTGCGAACAACTCCTAAATGTAATGCATCAGTTAAAGTAAAGCATTAATAAAATATTTTCAAACTGGGAGAGAAATGCTCTGGGGCTTGCCTCTTTCAAAAGAGCTCGGGCAGTGGTCGGGGCACTCTAGAAGATCCTCACCGACCTCCTCGTCGGCTTCGGGCACCTCCTGCTCTTGCACCTCGGGCTGCTCTTCCGGCTCCTCGAGAACTGCTACCAGAGTTACTTCTTGCGATCCTGTATGATGCAAATGTATAAGTGCTCATAACTAGGTGCATTACAGAGATGACATGTAGAGATCATGATGAATGAGATGTAGATGAACAGGTTTACTTTATTGCATAAAGTGGAAATACAACTCTTCTACAAGGTAGTCCACATAATCCAAGAACATATACTCGTATACTACTACAAACATTCTCTACCATGCCAAGTCACCCCAGAAATCTAAGATGCTTCAAAGATACACCAAAGCAAACCTTATCAACTAATCTTGCATTAACAAGGTTAATTAAACCCTAGTTGACACTATGTTTGAATAGCAACACTTCTTTTGGTAGCATAGAAAAATCTGATAAAATTACAGTGGCTTACTATCATCTAATCTAGTATGCCACAAAAATTTCATTACAGTTGGAGTACTAGAACTGCCTACACAAAAATAACAATCTAAGGCCTAAAAATGAGCATAAAAATACTTTATACCATGAAAAGTATCAAACAACAGATTTATCATTTTTCCTACATTCTACACAATAAATAATCACTATAGAAAAATTATTATATGCATGTTTTATTCATATTTTTCTCTCTATCAAAAATAACAATTATCAACAATAATAAGCACTTGTACTACACATAAAATTTTTTTCTACAGAACATGCATGGAACATATTTTTCCTAGAAAGTACAGTACACAAAAAGATTAACAAAATTGAAACCATATTTTTCTAAGCTTTATATGATTTATTACATATTTATCAAGAAAACAGCAATTTTAGTGATTAATTAAAAACCCTACAGAAAAGTATTTCAAACTTGACATGCAATATTTTTACATCATAGATCTGGTCCTAAGAAGTCTACCAAAATTTGTTTCACAATTTTTGGAGCCAAAATGAGCAAGTTATGGATTTTAGAAGCCTTTTATCATTTTTTGGAAAAACGTTTTGTTTAAATCCTTTTTGAATCCGACCGCTCAAACGCTACACGCACCCCAGAAATGAACCCAGAGAACACACACGCCGCGACCCCATGGGTCAGTCACAGGGAGAGGGAGAGAGACGCCGGCGGCCACAGCTCGCCAGCGGTGAGTCCTCCGGCCAGGCCAAGGTCACCATACGGACCACCTTGATCTCACAAACTCGATGGCACACACGCGGTGGCCAATGGAGCTTGGAGGACCGGTCATCGCCATCCATGGCAGAACGGTGGCGTGGGTGGTCGCCCGCCGGCCATCCCCGACCATGATACGGTCACTAGAAGGGTGCTCGAGCACCGATGAGTCAAGGCGAACAAGATGCGTGTGCAAGAAGGGAAAAAGGTGGAGCGGAGAGGAGTGGCCCACGGAGCGGAAATCTCTAGCGAGCTTGGTCGGAACTCTGGTGAGCGATTCCCACGGAGGGAAGGCTTATCACGGGCGGTTGAGGTGAGCGCGGGCTGCGCCAGAGGGAGGAGAAGTTTGGGGCAAGATGGAGCGGCTCGTGGTGAGCTAGCGTGGCCGAAATGGCAACACCGGCGATGGCGCGCGGTGGCGGTGGCAGAACCACCGCTGCTGCTGCTGTTTGCGTGAGGAAGCAGAAGAAGGGAAAACGGAGGAGGCAGGAAGGAGTGGGCGCGTGCTTTGAAGTCGAGCGCGCGGGGTCACAGGGCGCCACACGGCCGACGGCGTCGGCATGCGGCCGCCACGTGGCGGGCGTGCTCTGCCGTGGTCGGCCAGCGGTGCGCGCGAGCGGGAGAGAGAGGAAGGAGGCCGTGCTGGGCCGGGCCGTGGTCGCGCGCGGGCGAGCGGGAGCGGCTGCGGGCACGCGCGCGGGAGAGTTGGACCGCTTTGGCCAGCGTGCCGAAAGGGAAGCAGCGGCCTGTTTAGGTAAAAATTGATTTTCCATTTTTATTTCCAATAAATTTTCAAATAAATTTAATTAACAGTTTTAAAATCCCATTTTGAGCAAGAAGATGATTTTTTTTCTAAAAATGGCCCAAAAATGAAAGTTGCTTAGAATTTAATTCTCTACAACTTTTATTAAGGGACCAACTCCAAATTCCCAACGGATTTTGAATTGGAGAATAAAAGCTAAATAGGGAGGGTTTTTGACCATTTTCCAATAATATTTTTAAAAGCAATTTTTGACAAAACTTTGGTTACCAAAGTTGCTCCAAAAATTGTACTAACTAGTACTAGGTGATTTAAAATTATAGCCACACATGTTTTAGTAGCCTAACCAGTATAATCAAGGTGGAACAATTCTTAGACAATTATATGCAACAATCATGTTCCACAGAAATGCTTTAACTCAAGATGCACTCTGCTTCACATGTGATTATGAATGCAATGATGTATCATGCGTATGATTTGCAATGCTAAATGCTTGCATAACACCGGGGTGTTACAGCCCTCCCCCTTATAAAAATCTTGTCCCAAGATTTGGGTTACGAACCATTTGTTATAAAAATCCTCATAAGCTTTTTGTAGATATTCACCCGTTTCCCAAGTTGCATCCCCTTTATCATGATGGCTCCATTGTATCTTATATGTTTTCACCACACTATTTCGAGTAGACCTCTCTTTAGAGTCCAAAACTCGAACTGGTTGCTCACGATATACCAAATCTGACTTGAGCTTTATGCCTCGGGGTTCGATTCTTTCCTCTAGAACGCGCAGACACTTCTTGAGATGCGATACATGAAAAACTGGGAATATAGCACTCATTGTCTCAGGTAACTCTAACTTATAAGCTACTGGACCCTTTTTTCCAAGATCTTGTATGGTCCCACAAATCTGGCTGCGAGCTTTCTGCGTACTCCAAACCGTTTCTTCTTCATTGGCGTGACTTTCAGATAAACATAGTCACCAACTTCGAACACAAGCGGTCTCCTCCTTCTATCCGCATAGCTTTTCTGACGTGATTGAGCGGCTTTCATATTTTGCTGAATGATATGAACTTTCTTCTCGGCTTCTTCTATGAAGTCAATACCATAATATCTTCTTTCTCCTGGCTCGATCCAGTTTAGTGGTGTTTTACACTTTCTGCCAAACAGAGCTTCGAATGGTGCCATTTTGATACTTTCTTGATAACTATTATTGTAAGCAAATTCTGCTAAGGGTAACCATGACTCCCATGAACCCCTAGAAGACAACACACAGGCTCTCAACATATCCTCTAGAACAGTATTAACTCTTTCGGTTTGACCATCTGTCTGAGGATGATAGGCAGTACTACGGATCAAACTAGTTTCCAATCCTTTGTGCAAGTGTTCCCAAAAGTGAGCAGTGAATTGTGACCCTCTGTCAGACACTATAGTCTTCGGTATGCCATGCAATCTCACAATCTCAGCAATATACTTCTCGGCATATTTAGGTGGTCGATAATCTATCTTGATAGGTAAAAAGTGAGCTGTCTTTGTAAGACGATCCACGATTACCCAAATCGAATCATGGCCTTTCTGAGTAGTGGGCAAACCTATGATGAAATCCATACTTATATCATCCCACTTCCAACTTGGTACAGACAAAGGTTGCAACAATCCGGCAGGTCTCATATGAATGGCTTTCACCCTACAACATGTGTCACCTCTGGCCACATATGCTACAATCTCTTTCTTTATTTTTGTCCATCAATAACGAGGTCTCAGTTCTTGGTACATCTTGCTACTTCCGGGATGGATAGATAACTTCGAAAGGTGAGCCTCATCCATAAGTTTATTCTTAAGCTCCTGATCCTTGGGAACAACAAGACGGTCGTCAAACCACAACACATCCTGTTCATCCACTCTAAAGTGCTTGGATGGTTCTTCTTTAATTTTCTCTTTGATGTGGAATATCCCTTTGTCGGTTTTCTAGCCTTCTATTATCTTACTCTCCAAAGAGTAACTGATCTGAATACTATGTAACACGGCAAGGTGCATCAGATCGAAACCATCTTTGAGCAAAGGCGCATTCAGGCAATGTTACTTTCTACTCAAAGCATCTGCCACTACATTGGCCTTTCCAGGATGATACTGCACATTCAAGTTGTAATCTTTGATCAATTCTAACCATCTTCGCTGTCTCATGTTCAACTCTGGTTGGGTGAAGATGTACTTGAGACTCTTGTGATCGGTGAAAATATTGCACACATTACCAAGTAAGTAATTGTAACAGAACTGACCAAATTATAAGAGCACAAGTACAAAAACAAGCACCGAAGCGCTCAAATTTTCGAACTTGAGCCCATATAATCTCGGTAGTCAATCGAAACCATGAAGGATTTCAAACCAACTTGCTTACAACCAAGATCGCATCATTCAACATACAACATCATACGTTACGTTTCGCAAGTAGTCCCGAAATAAGTTTACACACACGGAGTCGCAAATTATTACAAACCAAGTTTATAAAAGTAGCGGAAGCAAACACACACCAGTTGTTTAACTACTGCCAGTCTTGTTGATCAACAACCCGCAAAAGCATCAGGAAAGTACATAAAAGATGATCATGCCCTAGTGATCTAGTCTTCGTCACCCGCAGGGTGGAGACAATTTTTGCAGAAGCCTTGGTAGAGCATATCATCTGCAACAGGAGGGAATAAACCCTGAGTACTGGAATGTACTCAGCTAGACTTACCCGTCGAAAACCAGAAATAAGATGACACCAAGGATTATACAAGGCTTTCACAAGAGGCTAGCTGACATCACATTTTTGCATAAAGGCATAAGTAATTGAGACTCTTATAACCTGTACTAGCAGTTATTTTTAGCATTTACCTGTCATCTATCTTAGCACCTGTACTAAACATGCACTTGATTATAATCAAACAATTATCATCATTATATCCAGAGCAGGTATGAATTATGGCAACATTGTATCAGTATCATTCCCTTAACCACCAGTTCATTTAATGAGATCTACGTTGCCGCTGCTCAAGTCAAGTGCTCACTAACCGGGAGCGACGGCGATTCGAATCGAATTCCTATCCAGCTGGAGGGGTATTTCTAACACTCACCGTGCAGACCCCTGCCAGGGTCGCACAGGCCACCGTTTCATATGATTCAGGAATCGCGGGTTCGAATAATGTCGCGACCCCAAGGGCGACACTCTGCCAGGTGATGGGGACTCTAACCCCCCCTTGGTCTCACGCCAATGTCCCCAAGCACATCCTTTCTCTCCTCCAAGAAGCAACCTACCATTCGATTCCCGGCCTGAATCACATTACTCGGCTTCGCGGTCGGAACGGCTTATCCGGCCAACTAAGTGTTAGACTGCGTTCAACATGACTCAAGGACGTACAGCGAATCGGTCCATAAACGACTCAGACGGGCATAGCTCCACACCCAAGACGTGAAGTGTCTTGCGGCTGTACTATCGAACTCCCGCCCGATCTCAATTTCATTATCAAGCATGGTTCCATCCACGATAGCCATAAAGCCACTCGTGACTCCTTCCTACATCTCGCGGATGACCGGAAATCACCCGACTTCTACCGGACTAAGCAGGGCTAAGCATTGACACGTGCCTAAACCTAATATAGGATTAAGTACGATATCTGGACAAGGACAGGTATAATGCAACAAGTGTTTTCATGTAACTCCTACAACTTAATGCAGTAAACAATTAAAAGTACTCAAGATTAATTTATAAATCAGTAGGTTCAGCATGCACCGGGGCTTGCCTTTCAGAAAGGTCGAAGGCCGGTGATCAGGACACTCAGGTAGATCTTCGGCAGGAGCTTCGTCGCCGGTTGGTTCCTCTGGCTGCTCCGGCAGGTCCTGGACTTCCTCTGGAATCACAGGCTCGAATTCGAGGAGAGTTACCCCCTCCGGAACACCTATTGCATGAGTGCACAATAAATATTATGGATGCATAATGGTGCAACATGCTCGGAATGAAATGCATTTCAGAAATAAAAACAATAATCTAATCAAGTTACTTTATTAGTACGTGCAAAACTCTTCTCCGGTGGAGAAGTACTTACCTAAGCTACTCAACCTAAGATACAGCTGTTCTTCTTCGGTTAAGGCCCTAACACCTAACAATACAAGAGTAATATTACTTAGGTTACCACAGTAAGACATTCTGGACAGCAGCTCAAAGATTCTAACATAACTGGAGAATCCCAACTCCAAAAGATATGATCTAAGACAATCTGGAAAGCTTATGAAATGCACCACAAAATGTTTTCAGACCACAGCACTTAATTCCAAAGTTTACCTAGTCGAAATTCCAAAGTTCCAGAATCTGCCCTCTCTAAACAGAGAGCAGCCAATTCTGGACTGTCACTTAAAACAGCAATGACTCCCAAACTACTAAGTCAAATGCTCCCAAATTGTGACACAAGCTAGTTTATCAAGTTTACTACAATTTTGGTATTCACAAGTTTTCCAGCAAACACTTTTATTAAGGGTCAAACCCAAAGATACTACCAGCTGTCCAGAAAACCTAGAATTGCAAAGATTAAATATTTATTGATGTGGCAAACATCCCATAAGACCAAACTAATGCTACCACAAGTTCACATAGGTAACAAAAATACCAGAAAGTAAGGTTGGCCCACCAAAAATATTTATTTAAACTCATTTCTTAATTTACTTAAGTAATTAAGTGAAATTTTAAACATATATGTAAACTGCTCCTAAAATTTTACAAAAATAATAGGAGACTCTCTGACCCAAAAAGAGGCTACTGTAAAAATTTGAACTAAATTTATTCAAAGGAACCTCCTACACAAAATTCACAAGCCAAAAAGGCTGATTTTTGTATAAATAACAAAGCCTAGTAAAAAGTGTCAAACAACAGATTTCCTAATTTTCTTAGATACTCTAGGGTACCAAGACCTTCTCCAAAAAGTTATATGAGCATTGCACATGTAGAAAAATTACAAAAATTCATTTAAGTATTTCCTAAAATAACAAGATAGCATTATAACTTGAAAAGTACTTAAGCACTACTGCCCAAATTTTTACCAGAGCTAGAGCAAGTATAAATTAGTCTACCCACCAAATTTCATAATTTTTGGTACAATGAAACTCAAGATATAATTTAAACAAGTTTGCATGTGATTTAAAACACATTTCAAAGACCTATTTAAATATCCCAGAAACTAAACATCACATATCCAATTTATATTTTTCTAAAATACTACACATCATGTAGATCATAACAACATTTATCTCATGATTTTTGAGCTAGTATAAACCTAGATCTACAATTTTCAAACAACCACTAAAATCTGTGACCAAAAAGAAAAAAGAAAACAAAACTGAACCCTAACAGCTATAGTGCTGGGCCGGCTCAGTTCACCAGCGCAGCCCAGCCAGCGCGCGGCCCGATCTAGCTCCCGCCCGCGCGCGGCAACAGAAAGGTGGCCCCCGCGTGTCAGCGAAAGAGGACAGGGGAGCGGGCGGCAGTGAGCTCCGGCGAGCGATTCCTCGCCGCCGGTGGCTCCTCCGACCAATCCAAGTTCACCGACGTCTTGCCCAGACCCAACCGCACCGAGGCTACCCCTTTTCCCCAAAGCTGATGCACCGCAGCACCTAGGCCGACGGCGATGGCGGACGGCCGTGGTGCCTGGCGGTACGCCGGTGAGTCCCGGCCGTCGCACGGCCTACCGAAGGGTGCATCACCTTCCTGGACTCCTAGTGGACCTCTTGAGACCACTCACACAGACGGGGATGGAACGGAGCCGCTTGACCGCGTGAGCACTTGGCCGGCAGCCATGGCGTGCCCGTGCACGGTCTCGTTCCGTCATGGCTGTCCCGATACTGACGGTAACATCTTCATCCTAGCATCTACACGTGATAGGGAGGGGGAAACGTGGGTGAAGGCAGATGGAGAACTACTGTGTGGCGGGCCATGGTGACCCGCACATGGCGGAGCTCCGGTGAGCTTCGGTGAGCGGGCGAAAACGGCAATGCGGCTCACCTTGGGCTCAATCCAACCTACCGACAGGTCGAGGAAGTGTAGGACGGTAAGGCGGAGGGACGGGCGTGATCTGGTGAGCGGTGGTGCGGTGGGGAGTGCGCGCGAGCTCGGAGATGGCTACGGCGGCAATGGTGTCTCCGATTTCCGCCTCGGCGAGCCCGGCCAGAGCGAGAGGGAGGGAGAAGAAAATGAGCGCGAGCGAGGGAGGTGGAGGTGGCCGCTCGGTGTTCAATCCTGCGTCTGGGCTCGCGACGTGGAGGTGATGGCAGCGCTCGGTCGACACGCGGCCACCGAGCTCTGTCCGAGCGCCACGACGCGAAGCCATCGGTGACAGTCGACTGAATGAAGTCCGGCGTGGTGGCCTGACAGCGCATGTTTGACGTTGATTAACTCGTAAACGAGCTCGAATTAGTGACACCTCCAATTAGCAAAGTTGTAGACCTACGTGAGCACTACAAGTTTGTAAAAGGCATCATGAGCTGGTTCGGTTTATTTGGTGAGATATAACGCCCCAAAGTGAGGCACATGAAAGCTGAACCGACTTTCAGTTATTTCCCCCGACTGAAACCAAATTTTCAAGACACCATAACTCCTAAACCATTTAGAACTAGGTGATGGTCATGTTGACAATGTTGTAGAGCTATGTGTGGACAACAACTTTGTCAATTAGCTCAAGGACTGGTTTGGCCTAGTTTGTGAGTTACAAGTTACCAAAGTGAGGTACAGTGAAACGGTTTTCAGCTTCACACTTAGCCAAAATTGCTAAGTCCCAAAACAGCCTCTAACAGCATCTTCTGATCATTTTCATGAGATGTCCATATTAGAACTTTTGTTCCTTATGAAATTCTCTACAACTTTGCTTAAGGGTGCTCCTCCATGCAAGGTCTCTAAGCTAGACTTTTTAATTGGTCAAACTAGATCATCCCAGGGCTCAATGGTGGTCAACTACACCTTGGAGGGCATTTTGGTGATTTTGGTCAACATGAACCTTGCTCCATGAGTGACCCTAAGTATAACTAAGGTGTTGTGAGATATAATTAGGTACTCTACCTTTTTGTTACCCCAACTCCCTAGTGTCACATGATATGAGTCAAACAAAACTTCAAAACAACATCACATTTGTTGCAACCATATGAAATAACATGAAATGATGCATGCTTATGCTCATGCAATGCAATACAATTATGGAGCTAAACACCTGAGGTGTTACAGCCCTCCCTAGTGTCCCGAGATTTGGAAAGCGTACCATTTTTCATAGAATTCCTTATAACCATCCCGCAAATAGTCCTCCCGTTCCCATGTAGCGTCACTTTCACTACCCTGATTACTCCACATTACTTTATACCACTTAACCACTTTGCTTCTAGTCACTCGTTCCTGAGTATCGATCACTCGGACTGGCTTTTCTTCGTAAGTTAAATCGGATTCCAGTCTGATATCTCCTAAAGGGACTCTTTCCTCAGGAACTCGAAGACACTTTTTGAGCTGTGATACATGGAAGACGTTGAATATGGCACTCATTTCTGGAGGTAACTGGATTTTATACGCAATAGCTCCACTCTTGCCTATGATTTGGAAAGGACCCACGTATCTTGGCGCAAGTTTCCGCTTAACATCAAAACGTTGGACACTCTTCATTGGAGAAACTTTCAGATAAACGAAGTCTCCAACTTCAAACTCGAGCGGTTTTCTACGACGGTCAGCATAACTTTTCTGTCTAGCTTGGGCTGTAGCCATATGTTTTTGGATGGTATGGACTTGTTCCTCAGCTTCATGAACGAAATCAATACCATAATACCTCCTTTCACCAGCTTCTACCCAGTTTAGTGGAGTTCTACACTTACGACCGTACAAAGCTTCGAATGGAGCCATCTTAATACTCTCTTGATAACTATTATTGTACGAAAACTCGGCTAGAGGTAACCATTTTTCCCAAGAACCCTTGGATGATATTACACATGCCCGCAATAGATCTTCCAAGATTTGGTTAACCCGTTCCGTCTGTCCTGACGTCTGGGGGTGATAAGCAGAGCTTCTCACTAACTTGGTTCCCAGAAGGTGATGCAAGTGCTCCCAAAAGCGAGCAGTAAACTGGGGACCACGGTCAGATATGATAGTACGAGGTATCCCATGGAGCCGGACTATCTGATTGAAGTACAACTCAGCATAGTCAGTGGGACGATAGTCCACTCTAACTGGAATGAAGTGAGCTGATTTGGTCAAACGATCCACAATTACCCAGATGGAGTTATGATTTTTGACAGTAGGAGGAAGACCGACAATGAAATCCATACTTATCTCTTCCCATTTCCAACCTGGGATAGAAAGTGGTTGAAGCAACCCAGCTTTCATATGCACAGCTTTAACTCTACAGCAGGTGTCACACCTAGCCACATATGCCGCTATTTCTTTCTGCATCTTGGTCCACCAATAGTATGGCTTCAAATCATAATACATCTTATTGCTACCAGGATGGATGGACAACTTAGAGGAGTGTGCTTTAGACATAATATCATTTCGAAGCTCCCGGTCCTTAGGCACAACTAACCTATCCTTGAACCATAGTACACCCTCTTCATCTATTCTGAACTGTGTAGTTTCTTGCTCTTTCATCTTACGCTTGATGTGGAATATACCAGTGTCAGTCTTTTGGAGTTCAATAATTCTGTTTTTGAGAGTACAACTGACAGTGATGTTGTACAAGACTGCTAGATGTAGAAGGCGAGATCGATGAAAATCAGTTTCAACTAAGGAATGGCAATGAGACTTACGGCTTAAAGCATCCGCAACCACATTTGCCTTGCCAGGATGATAGTGCACTTGAAGGTTATAATCCTTAATCAACTCGAGCCATCTTCTTTGACGTATATTTAACTCGGGTTGGGTGAAGATGTATTTGAGGCTTTTGTGGTCTATGTAGATATTGCAAACATTGCCCAACAGGTAGTGCCGCCAGGCTTTCAAAGCATGAACAACTGCGGCGAGTTCTAAGTCATGTGTTGGATAATTCACCTCATGTTTCCGAAGTTGTCGAGAGGTATATGCAATTACTCGGCCTTCCTGCATCAGAACACCTCCCAAACCTATGCCTGAGGCATCACAATAAACATCAAATGGTTTCTCGATATCCGGTTGTGCCAAAACCGGAGCTGAGGTTAGGAGGGTTCGCAGTTGGTGAAAAGCCGCATCACACTCAGGAGTCCAGACGAACCTGGTGTCTTTTTGTAGCAACCGAGTCATTGGCTTGGCTATTTTGGAGAAATCCGAGATGAAGCGACGATAATAGCCAGCCAAACCAAGGAAACTCCGGACCTCGTGAACCGAGATAGGAGCTTTCCAGTTCAGTACTTCTTGTACCTTGGCGGGGTCCACCATAATTCCTCCATCGGACAACACATGCCCAAGGAAAGGTACTTCACGAAGCCAGAATTCGCACTTACTGAACTTTGCATATAGTTGATGTTCACGCAATCTTGTGAGGACTATACGCAGATGTTTGGCGTGATCTTCCTCATTTACCGAATATATCAGGATGTCATCAATAAATACCACCACAAACTTGTCCAATTCGGGCATAAACACCGAATTCATCAAGTACATGAAGTGTGCGGGGGCATTTGTCAAGCCGAAAGACATAACAAGATACTCATAGAGACCGTATCTGGTAGAAAAGGCTGTCTTTGGAACATCTTCCGGGCGGATTTTAATTTGATGGTAACCAGATCTTAGATCGATCTTGGAGAAAACTTTAGCTTTAGACAACTGATCGAACAAGATGTCGATACGTGGTAGAGGGTACTTATTTTTTACAGTGACTGCATTGAGAGGTCTATAATCTACGCACATTCGTAATGACTGATCCTTCTTCTTTACAAAGATAGCAGGACATCCCCACGGCGACGAACTAGGACGAATCAACCCCTTCTTCAAAAGTTCATTCAATTGCACCTTAAGTTCAGCGAGTTCATTTGGAGGCATCCTATAGGGTCTCCTAGAGATGGGAGCCGTGCCACGCAACAACTCAATTTTAAATTCCACATCCCGATCCGAAGAGAGCCCCGGCAAATCATCGGGAAAAACGTCCGGAAACTTATTTACTACTGGAATTTCGGCCAACGCCTTTGCTTGCACAGCATGAACTTCCCCAGACAAATCAACTTTTCTGGGAAGTTGTACCAGAAAACCCTTTTGATCTGTAGGATCTCTGAGCATAACTACCCGAGTGGATGTATCAATGAGTACCCCATTCTAACTCATCCAATTCATGCCCAAGATAACATCTATGCCTAAGCCCGGCAAAACCACTAGGGCAAGCGAGTACTTTCACCCTTCTATCTCAAGCTCAAGATTCCCCACTACCTTATTTGTGGAATATTCCCACTTGCTGCGCTAATACAATAACCCCCACCTTCAACAGTATGCAATTTGTGTGCAAACTATGATGCAAACTTAGGACTGATAAAGGAATGCGAAGCACCTGAATCAAAAAGTACCACTGCAGGGTGTTGGTCAACTAGGAACTTACCAGCAGTGACAACCTCACCAGATGGGATTTCCTCAATACTGTTATAATGAGCGTGCCCTTGACGACCACCTTGGTTAACATTCTTCTTAGGGTAAGGACAGTTCCTGGACCAATGGCCTGGCTTGTTGCAGTTCCAGCAGGGCATGTTGCTAGGAGGGACACTGGAGCTGCCTTGGCTCGAATTACTCTTTGGTAGAGCCACTGTATATGCCTTGCGAAACCCAGTCTTCACTGGCGCCTTCTTTTGTGGAGGACGGAACTTAGCACTTGTGGCAGGAGGGCGAGGAGGAGCCCTCGGGGCAGCTGGAGCTCGAGACTGTGAAACACCTGCCTCAAGTGCCCTCTTGCGGCTCTTAGAAGCAGCATAGATAGAGTTATTGTTCTCTTGAGTCAGAGCATCACTGATAAATTCACTGAAAGTAGTGCACTTGCTAGTGCCCATAGTCTTCATCAGCTTTGGGCCGAGGCCTCTTTTAAAGCTAGCAATTTTCTTGGAATCGGTATCCACAAACTCTGTGGCATACCTTGCCAGTTTGTTGAAAGCTTGCAGATATTCAGTCAAGCTCTTATTGCCCTGCGACAGCCTCATAAATTCTGTGTGTTTGATAGCCATAAGACCTGGAGGAATATAGTTCCCACGGAATGCGGCCTTGAACTGGTCCCAAGCAATAGGGACATTTGCAGGCAGTGTGGAACGATAGCGGCTCCACCAAATACCCGCTGGACCATGTAGTTGGTGAGAAGCATATTCAGTTTTCAGCTCATCGGTCAAGCGAAGCAGACGAAACTTTTGTTCAATAGTATTCAACCACTCATCAGCTTGTAGTGGTTCCTCCGCCTCCTTAAAGAGCGGGGGCTTAGTATCAAGAAAGTCCTTGAAATCACTGTACTGATTCGGTTCTGGGCCCTGGCGGCCATGACGAGCCTCCCGGTTGGCAAGCTGGCGCATAGCATCTGCCAGCATGCGCTGCCCTTCGACCACGGTCTGCATTAACTTAGCCGGGGTAGGTGGTGGCGGAGGGGGTGGCTGTTCCTCATCCTCATTGCCACGACCCCGACGGAGATTGTACGACATCTGCAAAATGCATAGCCAATGAGCACTGACGATGTGGGAAATTTGTAGATGAATTATTGTAATATGTCAAACTGGCTTCATGAAATAGACTTCTCAAAATACTCATGGCACAATAATTCATCACAACCGCACAATCCATTCAAGCGGATCAATTGGCGCAATCATGCGAGAGAATCCAACAAGATGTACTTTGATAAAGGCTCACACACAAGGAGCACAACAGTTACTGAACCGTTTACGTTAAAATCTACGTGATTTTTGATCTTTCGCCCGGTACTTGGATTCAATTTCAAAGTTTTTAGTTGACTGAGAAAGGCTACTTCAAACTGATCACAAAGAGACTTCTCAACGGTAGAGTTCCATGGTGGATCATGACTAGCCGCCTCGATACCAGCGCGTGCCAAGCAGCACAGCCTTATGTCGCGCGCCATAGGAGGCCCTCGGTTTCGTCGCGACACCGAAGGGTGCTAATCGTGACACCATCATCGAACGCCACACAATAAGACATCCAATTGCGATCGAAATTAACAGGTTCCAACTAAACATCCAGGAAACATAGGGTTCGACCTTACATCCCAAAAGTCAAGTTATTACAAAGCCTCACTCCAACACAGGGAGGGCACAAAAGGCAACCCTAACATCATAGCTACGTGATAACTACTCTAAGCATCGTCCTCAGAGTCGGTGTCAAGGATCTCCCCGCCGTCCTCATCACTAACAGGCTCTAACTCCTCATCTCCTTCTTCTTCTTCTGGTTCTTCTTCTGGTTCGGCATCTTGGGGCCCATTGACCTCCACTTCATCATCATTTTCAGCCATGAAGATTCCCGAACCCATGTCCTCATCTGCATTGATATTTCGAGGCAGCAGAGGATTTAGCTGGTTGTTCAGGCGGTGCACTTCTTCATGAAGATTGTCATTGTATTCTTCAGCATTCTCCAACTGTTGCTCGAGCTCAAACTAACGAGCTCTCAGAACGTTCTCCTCGTGCCAGGCTTCATCCCTCTGATTCATGACACGGACCAACATGCGTTGATAGTTGCGGTTTGCTACTGTCAATCTCTGGACTGCAAGGGTTTCCTGGTCACGATCACGAATCACTTGCTCCAGTTGCTGACGCGCTGCATTCCTGGCAGCAGTCACTTCAGCCAACTCTGCCCTCAGCCTTTCCACCTCAGTAGGCTCAGGACGGGGCTCACGTGGAGCGAGCTGGTGACGCGGTGCCCTGCCCCCAGTGGACTTGCGAGCGGTCCTCTTGGTACGTGCCATCTGTAGCAACAAGATACGACTTAAAGTGAGGATCATTTAGGGGATACAAAATTTAATTTAGTCGAGAGTACTGAAATTTTTAAGGAGGGAGTAAATGATATGTATGATATAATTAAACATGATGCATGCACGTTCCGTACGCCCTCTCACCTTAGTATAAACCTAAAGTTCTGACGCTAGGCGGTGGCATACATACGTTCTCTCATATAAGCGAAACTATCGGTCTACTCGTTACGCTGTTAGTGTACCTGCAGAAAATCTCATTTCAGCCCAACAGTTTCCCAATATATGCACACAAGAAAGCAGTAATTTAAATACTTTCCATATACACATCCCCTGATGTATATACTTCAGTATCAAAGCTACCCGATATAAAGGTTCCCACAATTAAGTGCTTACATAATTACACGGTTTAAACATGTAAGTATGCAAGTCACCAAAACTACTCTCCCCTAGATCGCCGGTTGGACGATCATGCTCTCACAACTCACGCTTACCAGAGCGTCGAGGCAATTGATCCATACATTACCACCCAAGTGGATGGCATACATACTATATCACGCCGTATGGACGACGAAACAAAAACAAACAAGGCCCCCAAGTTAGTCTTTATAATAAGCCACCTAAGAGTCCTTATTTGGGCTAAGGGATGTGATCACTGGCATACCTAAAAAATAATTTTTAGTGTTTTAACCCTTTTTCATAATCAAATACTTTTGTTTTTAAATACTCGTACGATGTGTTTAATGTTGAATTATGCTCCGGTACCAGCTATAACAGAACCGACCAAATTATAAGAGCACAAGTACAAAAACAAGCACCGAAGCACTCAAATTTTTGAACTTGAGCCCATATAATCCCGGTAGTCAATCGAAACCACGAAGGATTTCAAACCAACTTGCTTACAACTAAGATCGCATCATTCAACATACAACATCATACGTTACGTTTCGCAAGTAGTCCCGAAATAAGTTTACACACACGGAGTCGCAAATTATTACAAACCAAGTTTATAAAAGTAGCGGAAGCAAACACACACCAGTTGTTTAACTACTGCCAGTCTTGTTGATCAACAACCCGCAAAAGCATCAGGAAAGTACATAAAAGATGATCACGCCCTAGTGATCTAGTCTTCGTCACCCGCAGGGTGGAGACAATTTTTGCAGAAGCCTTGGTAGAGCATATCATCTGCAACAGGAGGGAATAAACCCTGAGTACTGGAATGTACTCAGCTAGACTTACCCGTCGAAAACCAGAAATAAGATGACACCAAGGATTATGCAAGGCTTTCACAAGAGGCTAGCTGACATCACATTTTTGCATAAAGGCATAAGTAATTGAGGCTCTTATAACCTGTACTAGCAGTTATTTTTAGCATTTACCTGTCATCTATCTTAGCACCTGTACTAAACATGCACTTGATTATAATCAAACAATTATCATCATTATATCCAGAGTAGGTATGAATTGTGGCAACATTGTATCAGTATCATTCCCTTAACCACTAGTTCATTTAATGAGATCTACGTTGCCGCTGCTCAAGTCAAGTGCTCACTAACCGGGAGTGACGGCGATTCGAATCGAATTCCTATCTAGCTGGAGGGGTATTTCTAACACTCACCGTGCAGACCCCTGCTAGGGTCGCATAGGCCACCGTTTCATATGATTCAGGAATCGCGGGTTCGAATAATGTCGCGACCCCAAGGGCGACACTCTGCCAGGTGATAGGGACTCTAACCCCCCCCTTGGTCTCATGCCAATGTCCCTAAGCACATCCTTTCTCTCCTCCAAGAAGCAACCTACCATTCGATTCCCGCCCTGAATCACATTACTCGGCTTCGCGGTCGGAACGGCTTATCCGGCCAACTAAGTGTTAGACTGCGTTCAACATGACTCAAGGACGTACAGCGAATCGGTCCTTAAACGACTCAGACGGGCATAGCTCCACACCCAAGACGTGAAGTGTCTTACGGCTGTACTATCGAACTCCCGCTCGGTCTCAATTTCATTGTTAAGCATGGTTCCATCCACGATAGCCATAAAGCCACTCGTGACTCCTTCCTACATCTCGCGGATGACCGGAAATCACCCGACTTCTACCGGACTAAGCAGGGCTAAGCATTGACACGTGCCTAAACCTAATATAGGATTAAGTACGATATCTGGACAAGGACAGGTATAATGCAACAAGTGTTTTCATATAACTCCTACAACTTAATGCAATAAACAATTAAAAGTACTCAAGATTAATTTATAAATCAGTAGGTTCAGCATGCACTGGGCTTGCCTTTCAGAAAGGTCGAAGGCCGGTGATCAGGACACTCAGGTAGATCTTCGGCAGGAGCTTCGTCGTCGGTTGGTTCCTCTGGCTGCTCCGGCAGGTCCTAGACTTCCTTTGGAATCACAGGCTCGAATTCGAGGAGAGTTACCCCGTCCGGAACACCTATTGCATGAGTGCACAATAAATATTATGGATGCATAATGGTGCAACATGCTCGGAATGAAATGCATTTCAGAAATAAAAACAATAATCTAATCAAGTTACTTTATTAGTACGTGCAAAACTCTTCTCCGGTGGAGAAGTACTTACCTAAGCTACTCAACCTAAGATACAGTTGTTCTTCTTCGGTTAAGGCCCTAACACCTAACAATACAAGAGTAATATTACTTAGGTTACCACAGTAAGACATTCTGGACAGCAGCTTAAAGATTCTAACATAACTGGAGAATCCCAACTCCAAAAGATATGATCTAAGACAATCTGGAAAGCTTATGAAATGCACCACAAAATGTTTTCAGACCACAGCACTTAATTCCAAAGTTTACCTAGTCGAAATTCCAAAGTTCCAGAATCTGCCCTCTCTAAACAGAGAGCAGCCAATTCTGGACTGTCACTTAAAACAGCAATGACTCCCAAACTACTAAGCCAAATGCTCCCAAATTGTGACACAAGCTAGTTTATCAAGTTTACTACAATTTTGGTATTCACAAGTTTTCCAGCAAACACTTTTATTAAGGGTCAAACCCAAAGATACTACCAGCTGTCCAGAAAACCTAGAATTTCAAAGATTAAATATTTATTGATGTGGCAAACATCCCATAAGACCAAACTAATGCTACCACAAGTTCACATAGGTCACAAAAACACCAGAAAGTAAGGTTGGCCCACCAAAAATATTTATTTAAACTCATTTCTTAATTTACTTAAGTAATTAAGTGAAATTTTAAACATATATGTAAACTGCTCCTAAAATTCTACAAAAATAATAGGAGACTCTCTGACCTAAAAAGAGGCTACTGTAAAAATTTGAACTAAATTTATTCACAGGAACCTCCTACACAAAATTCACAAGCCAAAAAGGCTGATTTTTGTATAAATAACAAAGCCTAGTAAAAAGTGTCAAACAACAGATTTCCGAATTTTCTTAGACACTATAGGGTACCAAGACCTTCTCCAAAAAGTTATATGAGCATTGCACATGTAGAAAAATTACAAAAATTCATTTAAGTATTTCCTAAAATAACAAGATAGCATTATAACTTGAAAAGTACTTAAGCACTACTGCCCAAATTTTTACCAGAGCTAGAGCAAGTATAAATTAGTCTACCCACCAAATTTCATAATTTTTGGAACACTGAAACTCAAGATATAATTTAAACAAGTTTGCATGTGATTTAAAACACATTTCAAAGACCTATTTAAATATCCCAGAAACTAAACATCACATATCCAATTTATATTTTTCTAAAATACTACACATCATGTAGATCATAACAACATTTATCTCATGATTTTTGAGCCAGTATAAACCTAGATCTACAATTTCCAAACAACCACTAAAATCTGTGACCAAAAAGAAAAAAGAAAACAAAACTGAACCCTAACAGCTACAGTGCCGGGCCGGCTCAGTTCACCAGCGCGGCCCAGCCAGCGCGCGGCCCGATCTGGCTCCCGCCCGCGCGCGGCAACAGACAGGTGGCCCCCGCGTATCAGCGAAAGAGGACAGGGGAGCGGGCGATAGTGAGCTCCGGCGAGCGATTCCTCGCCGCCGGTGGCTCCTCCGACCAATCCAAGTTCACCGACGTCTTGCCCAGACCCAACCGCACCGAGGCTACCCCTTTTCCCCAAAGCTGATGCACCGCAGCACCTAGACCGACGGCGATGGCGGACGACCGTGGTGCCTGGCGGTACGCCGGCGAGTCCCGGCCGTCGCACGGCCTACCGAAGGGTGCATCACCTTCCTGGACTCCTAGTGGACCTCTCGAGACCACTCACACAGACGGGGATGGAACGGAGCCGCTTGACCGCGTGAGCACTTGGCCGGCAGCCATGGCGCGGCCGTGCATGGTCTCGTTCCGTCATGGCTGTCCCGATACTGACGGTAACATCTTCATCCTAGCATCTACATGTGACAGGGAGGGGGAAACGTGGGTGAAGGCAGACGGAGAACTACTGTGTGGTGCTAGCCACGGTGACCCGCACATGGTGGAGCTCCGGTGAGCTTCGGTGAGCGGGCGAAAACGGCAATGCGGCTCACCTTGGGCTCAATCCAACCTACCGATGGGTCGAGGAGGTGTAGGACGGTAAGGCGGAGGGACGGGCGTGATCTGGTGAGCGGTGGTGCGGTGGGGAGTGCACGCGAGCTCGGAGATGGCTACGGCGGCAATGGTGTCTCTGGTTTCCGCCTCGGCGAGCCCGGCCAGAGCGAGAGGGAGGGAGAAGAAAATGAGCGCGAGTGAGGGAGGTGGAGATGGCCGCTCGGTGTTCAATCCCGCGTCTGGGCTCGCGACGTGGAGGCGATGGCAGCGCTCGGTCGACACGCGGCCACCGAGCTCTGTCCGAGCGCCACGACGCGAAGCCGTCGGTGACGGTCGACTGAATGAAGTCCGGCGTGGTGGCCTGACAGCGCATGTTTGACGTTGATTAACTCGTAAACGAGCTCGAATTAGTGACACCTCCAATTAGCAAAGTTGTAGACCTACGTGAGCACTACAAGTTTGTAAAAGGCATCATGAGCTGGTTCGGTTTAGTTGGTGAGATATAACGCCCCAAAGTGAGGCACATGAAAGCTGAACCGACTTTCAGTTATTTCCCCCGACTGAAACCAAATTTTCAAGACACCATAACTCCTAAACCATTTAGAACTAGGTGATGGTCATGTTGACAATGTTGTAGAGCTATGTGTGGACAACAACTTTGTCAATTAGCTCAAGGACTGGTTTGGCCTAGTTTGTGAGTTACAAGTTACCAAAGTGAGGTACAGTGAAACGGTTTTCTGCTTCACACTTAGCCAAAATTGCTAAGTCCCAAAATAGCCTCTAATACTGACTTGTGGGCCATTTTTGAGCATGTTCTGACCATTTTCATGAGATGGCCATATTAGAACTTTTGTTCCTTATGAAATTCTCTACAACTTTGCTTAAGGGTGCTCCTCCATGCAAGGTCTCTAACCTGGACTTTTTAATTGGTCAAACTAGAGCATCCTAGGGCTCAATGGTGGTCAACTACACCTTGGCGGGCATTTTGGTGATTTTGGTCAACATGAACCTTGCTCCATGAGTGACCCTAAGTATAACTAAGGTGTTGTGAGATATAATTAGCTACTCTACCTTTTTGTTACCCCAACTCCCTAGTGTCACATGATATGAGTCAAACAAAACTTCAAAACAACATCACATTTGTTGCAACCATATGAAATAACATGAAATGATGCATGCTTATGCTCATGCAATGCAATGCAATTATGGAGCTAAACACCTGAGGTGTTACAGTAATGTCTCCAAATTTTTAATGCATGCACTATGGTAGCAAGTTCAAGATTATATGTTGGATAGTTGATCTCATGCTTTCTCAACTGGCGGGAGGCATAAGCAATGACTCTTCCTTCTTGCATAAGGACACAACCTAATCCTGTTTTTGATGCGTCGCAAAACACATCAAAAGGTTTCTCAATGTCTGGTTGTGCTAGAACTAGAGCAGTGGTCAACAGTTTTCGCAAGGTGTGGAAAGCTGTCTCACATCCACACAAACTTGTGATCTTTCTATAGCAGACTTGTCATTGACTTGGCAATCTTCGAGAAATCTAGTATAAAACGGCGATAGTAACCAGCCAATCCTAAGAAACTTCTAACTTCTGAAACTATGGTTGGTGTCTTCCAGTCCATAACTTCTTGCACTTTACTCGGATCTACTGAAACTCCATTTTCTAACAGAATGTGACCAAGGAAAGGAACTTTCTTCAACTAAAATTCACACTTGCTAAACTTAGCATACAACTTATGATCTCTAAGTCTGGTCAAGATAATTCTCAGATGCTCTTCATGATCCTTCTCGTTCTCGAAGTACACTAGAATGTCATCAATGAACACAACCACAAACTTGTCCAATTCTGGCATGAAAACCATATTCATCAGATACATAAAGTATGCAGGAGCATTTGTTAAGCCAAAAGACATAACAAGATACTCGTACAATCCATATCTGGTGGAAAAGGCGGTTTTCGGTATATCTTGTGGCCTAATCTTTATCTGATGGTAACCCGATCTTAAATCTATCTTGGAGAACACTTTGGCTTTGGCTAACTGATCGAACAAAACATCAATATGAGGCAAAGGATACTTATTCTTGATAGTTATAGCATTAAGAGGCCTATAATCCACACACATTATCAAAGTACCCTCTTCTTTTTCTTCACAAATAAGGCAGGACATCCCCATTCAGACTTACTTAGCCGGATAAACCCCTTTTTCAATAATTCCTCTAGTTGCTTCTTCAGTTCAGCTAACTCATCCGAAGGCATCTGATAAGGTCTCCTTGAAATTGGAGTTGTCCCGGAGATCAACTCAATTCTAAACTTAACATCCCTATCTGGCGGAAGACCAGGTAACTCATCTGGGAACACATCCGGAAACTCACACACTACCGGAATCTGATGAATAGGAATGACTTCCATAGCACATGTCACACTCACAAGGTCCGTTCTTCTGGGCAATGGTACCTAAAAAGTGCCCTCACCCTAGGGATCCTTAAGGGTAAGTACCCGACTCCCCGTATCTATAACTACCCCCAATCCTTCATCCAATTCATCCCTATGATGACATCCGGAACTAGTCCAAGCATAACTATCAAGTTTACTCGAAACTTTTGACTACCTAATTCAAGGGTTGCCCCTCGAACCATCTGATTGGTTAAAACATCAGCCCCCGCCGAACTTATGCGGTAACCATAACTCAAATCTGTGCATAGTTGTTCATGTTTCCGTGCAAATGCTTGACTCATGAAAGAATGCGATGATCCAGAATCAAATAGAACAACTACAGGGTGTTGGTTAACAGGAAACTTACCAGCGGTTACGGGTTCTCCCTCAGGAATCTCATCCACGGTGGTGTGGTGTACCCGAGCAGTATAGGTCTGTTGCTTCTTTCTGGGCAGGTAAGGACAGAACTTTGAAAAGTGGCCTGACTGATCACAATTGTAGCAGGGTCCCCTCACTGTACTAGCAGATCCTATAGCTCCCTTAGAGTTGCCCTGTCCTGCAGTAGCGGCTGTCTTTGCTGATGGCACGACCATCTTGTACGGCTTCTGCGGTCCCTTGTAGTTCTAAGTTTTATGCTGTGGTGGCCTAAACCTTGCACCTGGTGCAGACGGACGATAGGCAGAATGATTAGCAGTGAGAACTCTTGGTTGTGATGGTCCTGACTCAAAGGCCCTCTTGCGAGTCTTGGATGCAGCGTACGCGTTGTTATTCTTCTCTTATTTCAGACAATCACTAATGAAGTCATTGAATCTGGCGCGGGTATTGGTACCCACATGCTTCATCATCTTCGAACTTAACCCTCCCTTGAAACTAGCAATTCTCTTAGCATCTGTGTTAACCATGTCGGGAGCATAACGACACAAGTTGTTGAAGCATGCAAATACTGCGTCATGATTTTGGTGCCCTGATTTAAAGCCAAGAACTCTCCCAACTTCATCTCAACCAGCCATGGTGGAATATAAACTCCACGGAAGGCTTCAGTGAACTCTCTCCATGAGATCTAAGCATTTGGAGGAAAGATGGTGCGATGATGCTTCCACCACATCCCTGCTGGTCCCTGTAACTGATGTGCAGCATATTCTGTCTTCAGTACTTCAGTCAGCCTCAACACACAGAACTTATCTTCCATGGTGTTGATCCATTCTTCAGCGTCAAGTGGCTCTGTTGCTTCCTTGAAAATTGGTGGTCTGGTGTCCATGAAATCCTTGAAGTTGTTGTACTGATTCACCCCATTGCCACCACCTTGGTTGTTACCGCGTTGAACATTGTTGGCAATGGTATGTAGAAAATCTTCCATGTTCTTCTACGATTGCTCGACATTGCGCTGACTTCCAAGAAACTGTGCAAAGAATACCTCTGCAGTGAGCGGTGGAGGAGGCGGCAAATGTGGTTCCGGGTGTGGCTCATTGTGGTTGACGTTATTTTCACCACCCCCACTTGCCCCGGCACCATTACCACCAGTTTCAGCAACCTCATACGTGGCGCGATGAGTGTTTGCCATCTGCATATTTCAGCAACAAGTAATGATTATGTGAAGCTGTAGTAATTGTGAGTGAATGAAAAATTATGCCGTACTAAATTCATTGGAGAGAACAAGTCATATAATAAAACAGAGGCATAATAATCGCATTCCAATTAAAACAACACCACTAATTAAATTACTTCGAATGCAAACATCACGTCCACACAACCAAGTTGCCAGCATACACACACTGGACTTTTATGCGCTCAGGTATTGCATGACCAACCAAGTTCTAACATACTACCAAGTCTCAAGGTTCGAAACGAGATACATCAAGATACATGAAACCAAAGGAAAGGTCATCGTGATAGGGTCTAGTAGCTAACGCAAAGCAACTAGCCTACTCCTCGGGGCCATTGTTGGGGTCGGAGACATCACCATCGCTACCATCAGTAGCGACGTCGTCATCGTCGGCAGGTGCAACTGCAGGCTCATCCTCATTGTCGTCGATGTCCATACCGGCGGCGTCTGGAGGAGCATACGGGCCAATCCCATTGTAGAGCACGTGAAACTCCTCATGCAAGTTAACGTTATACTCCTCTAGCTCCTCGACCCACTGCCTTAGATGGTCCTTCTTGTTCCAGGCTTCATTCCTCTCTTGAACCAACTGTCCAATCATGCGGTCTACATTATTGTTGGCCTGAGTCAACGTATGCACCCGCTGCAGAGCACTATCACCTCTCTCTAGAGCCTGGTCTCGCTGCAAGCTCATGTCAGCCAACTGCTCCTGCAAACTAGCTATAGCACGTGCCTGCTTCTTCTTCTGTTTTCTTGCTTTGAGCCGATCATCACCACGCAAACCAGACAACGTCCAATAGGTACACTCAAGACCCTGGTATGCTCTGATAGCTGTATACATAGCACTCATAGCATGATTGTCGCTAGCCTGTCCTTCGTTTGAGCCTCTGACCAAGACACTTCCTTGCGGCTGCACCCAAATAGCATCGCGAGGATCATCTCTAGGAAAAGTGCCAACCAAGGCTACTGCCAACTCGTTGGGAAATCTGCTCATTATGTTCCTGATGACACGGAAAGCTGCTCCCTCTGCACCCTCAACCGGAGTGCGTCCCTCAAACTCCAAGTGCCAACCATCCCACTCTGGAGCATCACCAAGAGCAGGGACTGTGATCTCCACTACTACAAGTCCATCCTCGGCTAACTGGCTCTCACTCCAAGAGTACACCGGCTCCTGACCCTCCGGGTACCCCACATCATGGAGCACTCTCCAAAGCAAGGTTGACATGCCAAACTCACTCAGAAAGGTGTTCGTGCTGTGGCGCTCCCATGGGGCCAACTGGTGTCGGGGTGCTCTTCCGCCTGTGGACTTACGAGCAGTCTGCTTCGTGCGGGCCATCTGTAGCAAAAGTTTTGATTACCCAGTGAGAACATATTTTAAGTTGATACAATTTTTATCAAAAGGGGATAATCACTTTATAAGGGGAGGAATGCATGACATGAATGAAATGCACAAGCAATATGATGTATGTACGTGTCTTACGTTCTCACAAACTTATGAAATAAATAATATCTAGCGATGAATTCGGTAGCATACAGGCGATCTCTCATATATGTAACTAATACGTTCTACACGAGAAACGTTGTTATGTACCTGCAGAAAATTCATTTTAGCCCAATTCCCCATGGATGCATGAAAGCAGTAAATTTACCTACACGCTCTACACGAATCCCCAGATATGCGTACAATGGTAGTAACTACCCAAAACATCGCCCTATTGACGGCATCGCCTCAACGGACGGAACAACCACACATGCGACACTTTTGTAAAAACATGCGTAGAACATGTAATTACTCCAGTATCATATAAGCACTCTCCCAAGATCGGCGGTGTATCCGATCATGCTCTCACATCTCACACTTACCGAGGCGTAGAGGCACCTGATCCATACATTACCACTCAATTAAGTGGCACTCATACAATAGCACGCCGTATGAGCAACGAAAGAGAAATATGGTGCAAGAACCCCAAGTCAGTACTTAAATAAGCCACCTAGAGTCCTTAACTGGGCATAAAGGATATGACCACTAGCACACTTTTAGTTTGGAAATTACGTTTTTCAAACATAATTTTGTTTTAAATACACTTGTGAAACATGCTAAACTATGCTCTGATGCCAGCTGTAACAGAACCGACCAATTATACGAAATTAAGTAAGAAAATCATCCATCAAGCAGACGATTTAGCAAACTTAAGCCTGTATAACCTGATAGTCCGTGAAATCACGACGGATTTCAAACCAACTTACATACCAGCCAAGATCGTAATAAGTTTAGCGGTCACCATCACAAATTACATAAAAGTTCGTGTCGCAAATACATCGGAGTTTAAACATAGTTATTACAAACCAAGTTCAAATAAAAGTAGCGAAAGCATTTAGTTCAAACCACACACACTCACACAGAGTTTGAAATAAAGTGCCAGCTCAGGATCATCTCCAACAAAAGCATTAGACGAGACATAGGGAATGACCACTGCCCATGGTCCTAAGCTTCACCCATCGCAAGATAAAAGGCAGTTGATACAGTAGCCGTAATACATCTGCCCATCTGCAACAAGTGGGAACAAAGCCTTGAGTACGAGAAGGTACTCAGCTAGACTTACCCGACATAACCAAAAATAAATTGACACCAAGGATCATGACAGGCTTTATGGTAGGGTAGCTGACTCATTTGCAAAAAGGCATTTTTAGTATTTAAAGAATCTTTTCTAGAAGCTTTGCATCAAGTTAAATCTTTATTAACCTATCAACTACATTTGCACCTGTACTAGAGTAACATGTAATTAAATAGGTAAGGATAACCAATGATCATTAACAACTTCCATCATGTCATATTCCATATAACGGTCCAAGTGTTCCATCAAGATTACTACGATGAAGTAACTCAAGTCAAGTGTTCACTATCTAGTGAACGATGGCGATTCGAATCGATAATTAACCAGCTAGTAATTTGTTCCTCACACAAACCTCACTCACCCGCTAAAGTAAGATATTGGTCACCAAGTCAACTATTCAGGTAAGTCTCGGGTTTGCCAGGAACCACATGTACTCGGGGGCCTCCTGACTGCTCTTTGGCCTTATCATCGTGCCCCTGTGTCCTACCACACCTGCTCCGGTACAGTGCGTTGCGGGCAATCCACTCGGCCCAAATAATCTCCTAGCTTCGTGGTCGAAAGGTACATTATTCGGCCAGCTAAATGTAAGGCATGCGTTCAACATGACTCGAGGCCCAACAACGGTCAGTCCTTAATCGACAGAGACAGAAAACACTACAGTCCGAAAACCCTGCAAGTCTCCGTCCGGTCTCAATTTCACATTAACACTTAGTTATTCTAAGATGACATACTTTTTCAAGCAGATCCAGGTAATCACCTATAGCTCGCAGGTGACAGGAAATCACCCGACTTCTACTGGTCTAAGCAAGCTAAGCATTTCTTGACTGCGAATACCAAGGTAACAAGGATATGGTAGAACAGGGTAAACAAGGTATAATGCAACAACGGTTGCGAACAACTCCTAAACGTAATGCATCAGTTAAAGTAAAGCATTAATAAAATATTTGCAAACCGGGAGAGAAATGCTCCGGGGCTTGCCTCTTTCGAAAGAGCTCGGGCGGTGGTCGGGGCACTTTAGAAGATCCTCACCGACCTCCTCGTCGGCTTCGGGCACCTCCTGCTCTTGCACCTCGGGCTGCTCTTCCGGCTCCTCGGGAACTGCTACCGGAGTTACTTCTTGATATCCTATATGATGCAAATGTATAAGTGCTCATGCCTAGGTGCATTGCAGAGATGACATGTAGAGATCATGATGAATGAGATGTAGATAAACAGGTTTACTTTATTGCATAAAGTGGAAATACAACTCTTCTACAAGGTAGTCCACATCATCCAAGAACATGTACTTGTATACTACTATAAACATTCTCTACCATGCCAAGTCACCCTAGAAATCTAAGATGCTTCAAAGATACACCAAAGCAAACCTTATCAACTAATCTTGCATTAACAAGGTTAATTAAACCCTAGTTGACACTATGTTTGAATAGCAACACTTCTTTTGGTAGCATAGAAAAATCTGATAAAATTACAGTGGCTTACTTCATCTAATCTAGCATGCCATAAAAATTTCATTACAATTGGAGTACTAGAACTGCCTACACAAAAATAACAATCTAAGGCCTAAAAATGAGCATAAAAATACTTTATACCATGAAAAGTATCAAACAACAGATTTAGCATTTTTCCTACATTCTACACAATAAATAATCACTATAGAAAAATTATTATATGCATGTTTGGTTCATATTTTTCTCTCTATCAAAAATAACAATTATCAACAATAATAAGCACTTGTACTACACATAAAATTTTTTCTACAGAACATGCATGGAACATATTTTTCCTAGAAAGTACAGTACACAAAAAGATTAACAAAATTGAAACCATATTTTTCTGAGCTTTATATGATTTATTACATATTTATCAAGAAAACAGCAATTTTAGTGATTAATTAAAAACCCTACATAAAAGTATTTCAAACTTGACATGCAATATTTTTATATCATAGATCTGGTCCTAAGAAGTCTACCAAAATTTGTTTCACAATTTTTGGAGCCAAAATGAGCAAGTTATGGATTTTAGAAGCCTTTTATCATTTTCTGAAAAAACATTTTGTTTAAATCCTTTTTGAATCCAACCGCTCAAACGCTACACGCACCCCAGAGAACACACACGAGATAGACATGTGGGCCTGCGACCCCACAGGAGTCACAGGGAGAGGGAGAGAGACGCCGGTGGCCACAGCTCGCCGGCGGTGAGGCCTTCGGCCAGGCCAAGGTCACCATGCGGACCACCTCGATCTCACGAACTCGATGGCACACTCGCGGTGGCCAACGGAGCTTGGAGGACCGGTCACTGCCATCCATGGCAGAATGGTGGCACGGTTGGTCGCCCGCCGGCCATCCCCGACCACGATACGGTCACCGGAAGGGTGCTCGAGCACCGGTTAGTCGAGGCGAACAAGATGCGCGCGCAAGAAGGGAAAAAGGTGGAGCGGAGAGGAGTGACCCACGGAGCGGAAATCTCCGGCGAGCTCAGCCGGAACTCCGGTGAGCGATTCCCACGGAGGGAAGGCTTACCACGGGCGGTTGAGGTGAGCGCAGGCTGCGCCAGAGGGAGGAGAAGTTTGGGGCAAGATGGAGCGGCTCGCGGTGAGCGAGCGTGGCCGGAACGGCAACGCCGGCGACAGCGCACGGTGGCAGTGGTGGAACCACCGCTGCTGCTACTGCTGTTTGCGTGAGGAAGCAGAAGAAGGGAAAACGGAGGAGGCAGGAAGAAGTGGGCGCGGGCTTTGAAGTCGAGCGCGCGGGGTCACAAGGCGCCACACGGCCGATGGCGTCGGCATGCGGCCGCCACGTGGCGGGCGTGCTCTGCCGTGGTCGGCTAGCGGGAGGGAGAGGAAGGAGGCCGTGCTGGGCTGGGCCGTGGTCGCGCGCGGGCGAGCGGGAGCGGCTGCGGGCGCGCGCGCGGGAGAGCTGGGCCGCTTTGGCCAGCGGGCCGAAAGGGAAGCAGTGGCTTGTTTAGTTAAAAATTGACTTTCCATTTTTATTTCCAATAAATTTTCAAATAAATTTAATTAACAGTTTTAAAATCCCATTTTGAGCAAGAAGATGACTTTTTCTAAAAATGGCCCAAAAATGAAAGTTGCTTAGAATTTAATTCTCTACAACTTTTATTAAGGGACCAACTCCAAATTCCCAATAGATTTTGAATTGGAGAATAAAATCTAAATAGGGAGGGTTTTTGACCATTTTCCAATAATATTTTTAAAAGCAATTTTTGACAAAATTTTGGTTACCAAAGTTGCTCAAAAATTGTACTAACTAGTTCTAGGTGATTTAAAATTATAGCCACACATGTTTTAGTAGCCTAACCAGTATAATCAAGGTGGAACAATTCTTAGACAATTATATGCAACAATCATGTTCCACAGAAATGCTTTAACTCAAGATGCACTCTGCTTCACATGTGATTATGAATGCAATGATGTATCATGCGTACGATTTGCAATGCTAAATTCTTGCGTAACACCGGGGTGTTACAGCGCATGATAGGTGCACGGTTGCATTGAATGTACCACAGGCATGGAAATCTTTGTAGGCACACCCGATGGTACTTCTAGGTGACATAGGTCAAGTGGAAGCTCATTTTCAACCGGTTTGGAGATAGTATTAATCTCGATGCAAGATAGGTGCACGGTTTGCACCAAACATACTATAGGCTTGGAAATCATGATGGGTGCACGGTTTGTGTCTACCATGGGCTCAAAAATCATTTTTGGCACAACCAATGGTACTCGTACGTGATGTGGGTCGAGTGGAAACTCATTTAGGTCCATTTGGAGATACAGTTAATCTCGACACAATATAGGTGCACGTTTTGCGTCGAACGTACCATAGGCTCGAAAATCATTTTGGGCACCACCAATGGTACTCCTAGGTAATGTGGGTCAATTGGAAACTCGTTTTGGTCTATTTGAAGATAGTGTTAATGCCAAGGCAAGATAGGTGCATGGTTTGAGCCGAATGTACCATGGGCGTGGCAATCATTTTGGGAGTACCCGATGTAACTCCTAGGTGGTGTGGGTAAAATGGAAGGTCATTTCGGTCCATTTGGAGATAGTGTTGATCTCGACGCATGATGCATGATAGGTTGCATGGTTTGTGTCTACCATGGGCTCAAAAATCATTTTTGTCGCAACCAATGGTACTCCTACGTGATGTGGGTCGAGTGGAAACTCGTTTAGGTCCATTTGGAGATATAGTTAATCTCAACGCAAGATAGGTGCACAATTTGCACCAAATGTACTATAGGCTCATAAATTAGTTTAGATGCACCTGATTGTACTCCTAAGCGACGTGGATAAGCGAAAGCTCATTTCGATCCTTTTGGATATAGTGTTAATCTCAGCACAAGATAGGTCCTCAGCTTGCGCTGAATGCACCATAGGTATGGAAATTATTTTGGGCATACTTGATGGTACTCCTAGGTGACATGGGTCAAGTGGAAGCTCGTTTAGGTCTGTTTGGAGATAGTGTTAATCTTGGCGCAAGATAGGTGCATGGTTTGTGCCGAATGCACCACGGGTATGGAAATCATTTTGGGTACACCCGATGGTTCCTAGGTGACATGGGTCAAATGCAAACTCGTTTCGATCTGTTTGGAGATAGTGTTAGTCTCAGCACAAGATAGCTGCACGATTTGCACTGAATGTTCCACGGGCATGGAAATCATTTTGGGCACACCCGATGGTAGTCCTAGGTGACGTGTGTCAAGTGGAAGCTCATTTTGTTATGTTTGGAGATAGTATTAATATAGGCGCAATATAGGCGCAAGATAGGGTCAAGTGGAAGCCCAAAATGATTTCCATACTTGTGGTACATTCGGCGCAAATTGTGCACATATCTTGCGCCGAGATTTACACTACCTCCAAATGGACCAAAACGAGCTTCCACTTGACCCATGTCACCTAGGAGTAACATTGGATGTGTCCAAAATGATTTTCAAGCCTATTGTACATTCAGCGCAAACCATGCACCTATCTTGCACTGAGACTAACACTATCTCCAAACCGATAGAAACAATCTTCCACTTGACATACATTACCTAGGAGTACCATCGAGTGTGCCCAAAGCGATATCCATGCCCGTGGTACATTCATCGTAATCCAGGCACCTATCTTGCATCGAGATTTAAACTATCTCCAAACGGATCAAATTGAGCTTCCGCTTGATCCACATCACCTAGGAGTACAATTAGGTGCGTCGAAAATCATTTCTAAGCCTATGGTTTGTTTGGCACAAGCCATGTACCTATCTTGCGTCGAGATTAACACTACCTCCAAATGGACCGAAATGAGTTTCTACTTGAACCACATCACGTAGGAGTACCATCGGTTGCGTCCAAAATGATTTTTGAGCCTATGGTACGTTCGGTGCAAACCTTGCACTATTTTGCATCGAGATTAACATTGTCACAAAATAGACTAAAATTCCACTTGATCTACATCACCTAGGAGTACCATCTAGTGCGCCCAAAGTGATCTCAGAGTCCATGGTACATTCAGCACAAACCATGTAACTATCTTGCATCGAGATTAACACTTTCTCCAAATAGACTAAAACGATCTTCCACTTGATCTACGCCACCTAGGAGTACCATTTGGTGTGCCCAAAGCGATTTCAGAGCCTATAGTACATTTGGCACAAATCGTGCGCCTATCTTGCCTCGAGATTAATACTATCTACAAATAGACTGAAACGAGCTTCCACATGACTAACATCACCTAGAAATTCCATCGGGTGTGCTTGAAAAGATTTCTATGCCCGTGGGACATTCGGTTCAAACCGTGCACCTGTCTTTCGTCGACATTAACACTATCTCTAAATGGTCCGAAATGAGCTTCCACTTGACCAATGTCACCTAGAAGTACCATCATGAGTGTCTGAAAAGATTTTCATGCTCGTGGTACATTCGGTGAAAACCGTACAACTATCTTGGTCTTAGATTAACACTATCTCCAAATGGAACGAAACAAGCTTCCACTTGAGACACGTCACCTAGGAGTACCATCGGGTGTGCACAAACTGATTTCCATGCCTTTGGTACTTTTGGCGCAAACCGTGCACCTATCTAACGCTGAGACTAACACTATCTCCATACGGACTGAGTCGAGCTTCCACTTGAGCCACGTCACCTAGGAGTACCATCAGGTGCGTCGAAAATGATTTCCATGCCTATGGTATGTTCAGCGCAAACTGTGCACCTATCTTCCACTGAGACTAAAATGATCTTCCACTTGATCTACGCCACCTAGGAGTGCCATCTGGTGCCCCCAAAGCGATTTCGGAGCCTATGGTATATTTGGCACAAACCATGCACCTATCTTGCGTCAAGATTAACACTATATCCAAACAGACTGAAACAATCTTCCACTTGATCTACGCCACCTAGGAGTACCCTCTGGTGTGCCCTAAGTGATTTTAGAGCCTATGGTACATTTGGCACAAACCGTGCACCTATCTTGCCTCGAGATTAAATACTATCTCCAAACGGACCGAAATAAGCTTCCATTTGACCAACATCACCCAGATGTACCACCGGGTGTGCCTAAAAAGATTTCCATGCCCGTGGTACAGTCGGCGCAAACCGTACACCTATCTTGCACCTAGATTAACACTATCCCCAAATGGACCGAAACGAGCTTCCACTTGACACACGTCACCTTGGATTATCATCGGGTGTGACAAAAATGATTTCCATGCCCGTAGTACATTCAGCACAAACCATGCACCTATCTAGCGCTGAGATTAACACTATCGCCAAATGGACCAAAACTTGCTGCACTTGACCCATGTCACCTTGGAGTACCAACGGGTGTGCCCAAAATAATTTCTAGGCCCATGGTACCTTCGGTGCAAGCCGTGCACCTATCTTGCGCCGAGATTAACACTATCTCCAAACGGACCAAAATGAGCTTCCACTTGACCCATGTCACCTAGGAGTGCCATCGGTTGCGTCCAAAATGATTTCCAAGCCTATGGTACGTTCGACGCAAAACGTGCACCTACCTTGCGCCGAGACTAACACTATCTCTAAACGGACCGAAACAAGCTTCCTCTTGACATACATTACCTACGAGTACCATAGGGTGTTCCCAAAGAGATTTCCATGCCTATGGTACATTCATCACAAAACCGTGCACCAATCTTGCACCTAGATTAAAACTATCTCCAAACGGATCGAAATGCACTTTCGCATTATCCACGTCACCTAGGAATACAATCAGGTGTGTCCAAAATGATTTACAAGACTATGGTACATTCGCCGCAAACCGTGCACCTATCTTGCGTCGAGATTAATACAATCTCCAAATAGTTCGAAACGAGCTCCACTTGACCAATGTAACCTAGAAGTACCATCGGATGTGCTTGAGAAGGTTTTCATGCCCGTGGTACATTCGGCACAAACCGTGCACCTATTGCACCCATCTTGCGCCGAGATGAACACTATTTCCAAACGGACCAAAATGAGCTCACACTTGACCACATCACCTGGGACCTTTGGGTGCATCCAAAATTATTTTCAAGCCTATGGTACGTTCGGCGCAAACCGTGCACCTATCTTGCATTGAAAATAACACTATCTCCAGACGGACCGAAAGGAGCTTCCACTTGACCCACGTCACCTAGGAGTACCATCGGGTGCGTCCAAAATGATTTCCACGCCTATGGCACGTTCAGCGCAAACCGTGCACCTATCTTGCGCTGAGAATAACACTATCTCCAAACGGACCGAACTGAGCTTTCACTTGACCCACATCCTAGGAGTACCATCGGGTGCATCCAAAATGATTTCCGAGCCCATAGTACATTTGGCGCAAACCGTGCACCTATCTTGCATCGAGATTTAAACTATCTCCAAACAAATCAAAATGAGCTTCCGCTTGATCACGTCGCCTAGGAGTACAATTATGTGCATCCAAAATGATTTCTTAGACTATTATATGTTTGGCGCAAACCATGACCTATCTTGCGTCGAGATTAACACATCTCGAAACGGACCGAAACGAGTTTCCACTTGAGCCACGTCACATAGGAGTACCACCGGTTGCGCCTAAAATGATTTTCGAGCCTATGGTACGCTTGGCACAAACCTTGCACGTTTTTTGCGTTGAGATTAACACTTTCACCAAACAGACTGAAATGATCTTCTACTTGATCAACGCCATCTAGGAGTACCATCGGGTGCATCCAAAGTGATTTCTGAGCCTATGGTACGTTCGGCGCAAACTGTACGCCTATCTTGTGTCGAGACTAACACTATTTCTAAATAGACTGAAACATGTTTCCACTTGACGTACATTACCTAGGAGTACCATCGAGTGTGCCCAAAGCGATTTCCATGCCCGTGGTACATCCGTCGTAAACCGTGCACCTATCTTGCACCAAGATTTAAACTATCTCCAAATGGATTGAAATGAGCATCCGCTTGATCCACATCGCCTAGGAGTACAATTAGGTGCGTCCAAAATAATTTCTAAGCCTATGGTATGTTTGATACAAACCGTGTACCTATCTTCCATCGGGATTAACATATCTCCGAATGGACTAAAACGAGTTTCCACTTGACCCACGTCACGTAGCAGTACCATTGCTTGTGCCCAAAAAGATTTCCGAGCCTATGGTACGTTCAGCACAAACCTTGTACCTATTTTGTGCCAAGTTAACACTATCTCCAAACAGACTGAAACGAGCATTCCACTTGACCCACATCTCCAACGAGTTCCATCGGGTGCGTCCAAAATGATTTCCAAGCCTATGGTATGTTCGGCGCAAACCATGCACCTATCTTGCGCTGAGACTAACACTATCTCCAAACGGATCGAATTAAGCTTCCACTTGACATACATTACCGAGGAGTACCATCAAGTGTGCTCAACATGATTTCCATGCCCATGGTACATTCGTTGTAAACCGTGCACCTATCTTGCACCGATATTTAAGCTATCCCCAAACGAATCAAAATGAGCTTCCGCTTGTTCCACGTCGCGTAGGAGTACAATTATGTGCATCCAAAATGATTTCTTAGCCTATGGTACATTTGGCGCAAGCCGTGTACCTATCTTGCGTCAAGATTAACACATGTCCAAGTGGACTGAAATGAGTTTCCCCCTGACCCACGTCACGTAGGAGTACCGTCGGTTGCACCCAAAATGATTTTCGTGCCTATGGTACGTTTAGCGTAAACCTTGCACCTATCTTGCGTCAAGATTAACACTATCACCAAACAGACTAAAATGATCTTCCACTTGATCTACGCCACCTAGGAGTACCATCTCGTGCGCCCAAGGCAATTTCAAAGCTTATGGTACATATGACGCAAATTGTGTACCTATCTTATGTTGAGATTACCATTATCTTCAAATAGACTGAAACTAGCTTCCACTTTGATGAGGACATCCTCCACTATTACCCGCTGGCAAAGACGCAACAAAAAAGGCCAAGTGGCCTAGTTGTAGTCGGGCGGCGACCGTGTGAGCCTCTGAATAATCCTACCTTGCTTAGCTTGGGAGGAGGAAGCCACCTTAAAAGAGAGAGCCACCCTTCCCCTATCAGACTAGTCTTTTAGGAACATTCACTACACCACAACACTTGAATAACAACTAACTGCAGTTGCTAAAAGTTGATAATTAGCGTTGAACGGTGAGTCGCTAAAAGTTTGTCTCGGACTATCCATTGCTAATATCGAATACCGCGATGGATGGTGTGTTGCTATAAAAATTTTGCTTTTGCGTTGAACCGTCGGTTGCTATATGTCCTTAACAAAGTCGGATGGTCTGTCACTAAACAAATGATCTAGTGGCGCGATGTTTTTGGGCTGTTCGCGCTAAAATTTTGGCCCAATGAACCTGCAAATCCTAACTCACCTAGGGATACACCCTAGCCACTGCTCACTACCAATTTTCATGCACTTCTTTCTCTCTTTCCCTCTGCTCCCACTCGAGCCCCCACTCCGCACGCCCCCACCGGCCACCATCGATGCTGCACGCCTCCACACCCCTGCCCCAGCCGGCGGCCAGGCCCACCCCCACCGGGCGGTCAAGCGCGCCCCTACCGGCGGCCAGGCCCACCCCCACCGGGCGGTCAGGCGCGCCCCTGCCGGCGGCCAGGCCCAGACGTCGCCCACCCACGGACGCCTGCTCCAGGACCTACCGAGGACCCGACGCCGCCCACCCACCAGGAGCAGTGCCCAGGACCCGGCGGCCAGGAGCAGTGCCCAGGACCCGACATCGCTCGCTCACTGTGCTGTGCATCCCCAAGGAGGAGCTGCTCCCGCGTCTGCCGGCTGGGGTGCACGTGGAGGACACTCTACTACTCGCGCAGGTCAGTCTGATGCCCATTGCCTACTGCTTTAGTCCCCCTCACTTCTGATCATTTTGGCAAGTAAATTTGAGATGCAAGTTTTGGTCTGGATCTGAGGTGTTTTTTTTATGAAAAACAAATTTATTAATCAGCAGCAGGATGCTACAATAATGGTGAAAGCTTCACCCAATACAGAGTTTATAGCTGTTAAAACAGGACAGCTACTTACATCCATAGGATTATTACAAGCATAGTGGCCCTCAGAAGATTGAACAACATTAGACTTGTATGCCTGACTAGCAAGTGTATGCGCTGTTATATTTTGCTTTGTATCAATCTTGTAGATTTTTCCCCTGCTAGTAGCAGCATAATTAATAAATTGTTGCGTCCAAGGTTTGATATCCCATCGATGAGGACTGGTATGATCTTTTCCATTGAAAAAATTAACCAGTAATTGGTTATCTGTGAGGAAGAAAGGCTGCTGCACATTTAAAGCATTAAGCAGCTTTGCAGCAATAGCTAGAGCTGAAGCTTCTGCCAAATGACAGAAGAACATTCCGTTAGTTTGATTTTGATGAAAATGGTCGATGCAGCATTTTGCAGAGTGGTGACCATGAATATTCCAAGACCAGCCGTTCTTGAAACCTGCAAATAATTATCTGGAGAGGTGGATGCATCACAGTAGCATCTAGTTCCAAGGAGTAGAGCAGGTAGGATGATTTTGTAGTTAGGAGGGCCTGAAAGTATCAACATCTGTGTAGGGCAGACTTGATCTGGATTTGCAAAGTATAGTATTGCAATAGTAATAAGCAAAGTGCAAATATGCTAGCACCCTTCTTCATCTAATTACAAATACAATGCAAAAGAAAAAAGAAAACGAAATATTTATTCTCTCTGAACTTCTAAATAATGGATGGGGTGTTTTGTGTTCACGTTTCTTCAAGCCAAAGGTTTTTTTTGTAACTTCTTCAAGCAGAAGCTAGGACGGGGACATAGGGGAAAGGCTTATCAGTCGGAGCCCAAGAGCTGAGAAAGTTGGTGAGGCCAATGAGCATCTTCAAGGTGAAGAATATGACTATGCAGAGGAAGACAACTATGATGAGGAACATGATGATGAGGCCAATCAGCAAGTTGCAACCCCTGCAGCCTCGCCTTCCATGAATATTACAACATCACCAAGGAATGATGACCAGCACTTTTCACATGATACACTTGTAATCTTCTCAACCTCATGCAAATTTTATACTTGTGATTTAATAGCTATTGAACCTCTCATACTTGTGATTTAATCTTCTCAACCTCTCATGCAAAGTTAGCTGCTGAACCTAGCATTTATCCATTTCTCATAAGTTCATCATCTACTTTAGGCTGGAAAAGAGGTCATCTTATTTGCCATGTTGAGTAATGAAAAAGTGGCCAAGTCAACTGTTGTTTCAGTTAATCCAAACAATAAGCTAGCGGGTGTGGCTGTTGGAACAAAATTTTGTGAAGTGATTGTGAATGTTGTGCTCCGACGTGAAACATTAGTGCCACGTCCTTATGCTGAAATCAAGACCCTAGGGGATGCTGTAAAGATGCCGGTTGCCTAGCCATTTAATCGAGTAATGTCCACTTGATTCTATTCTTTTTTTATATGTGGTGAGTATATCTACAATTTCTAACTATGATACTTGTGACAGCTGAAGGTCTGCAGTCAGCAACCAAGATCTCAGGGTGTTGCTGGTTCTTCTGAGAGATCTTCTCAAGGTGCTCTTATTTTCTTAGTAGAGAAGTGTTGCATCACTTAATATGTTCTAAATATTATTGAACATGGGTTTTGGACCAGAAATTTAGATGTGTGGTGGATGTGTACTCTTTTAGCCTTAGTGTTTTGTTTATAGCTAATTATTTTCTAAGTTTCTAATCTGAAACAAAAATATTAAGTGCTACAGCAGTACTATGAGATTACATATATATAAGAGTGGCTCCTTAGTCTAGGACAATAGTATGGCATGCTTAGGATGAGCACATATCTAGGATGACATTTTACATTGATTTCTTTGACATTTTAACATATCCAGGCATCAGACACTGCATACCTTGAACTATCCTGTGTTACTCCAACTGACAATTCTATAGGCTACCTTGAAATTTGTGCTAGATTATGTAACCTAAAATATATTGGTTGTGCTCAATACTAACAAGTAGTGGGTCTCTTCTGAACATTGCAGGCTGCTAGTTCAGATATGGTGCAGCTACAACACACTACCGCTGAATGGATTGGCAGTAACTTGAAGAAGGACAACAATCATGTGACCTAGGCTTTTGATCTTCTCATAGGGGTTGTTGCTAGCGACTTGTTGATAGGAAGCCATTGAATTATCTTTGAATGCTTGCTTTGAAGGCGTTTGGACTATAGTCTGGTAGTTTTAGTTGATTTGTGGACTTGAACCTATCTTTTGATCAATGTTGGATCTCTTTTGGATGATGGCTTTCGCTCAACAAGAAAACAGTGCTGGCTGTACAACCTGATGACTAGCTAAATTTTGTATTTAGTTATATATGCTTGTATGTGTTGCCTTGATGGCAAGAAGCTTAAGCTAGTGATAGGATTATATATATATGTATCTCATTTGATATGGATGAATGAAAGTATGATTAATGCCATTTGTGATGCCATTCAATATTGTATTGGTTCTAAATGTGGTTCAGTTTTAAATGTATCTGGATTATTTTTTTTACCTATTCAATTGAGCTTGACTGACTGTTAGTTGCTAAAAGTTCTTACTGCAATGGACTATCCGTTGCTAAAACTTGTAACATGCTATCTGTTTCTAAAGTTGGAGCGGTGGACGGTCCGTCGCTAAAGATGAAGTCCGTCACGGTATACATACAACAACAGCTTCAATAGCAACTGCTGGGGTCCATCGCTATAACATTTAGCAACGGACTGTCCATTGTTGTACACCCCTTACAGCAACTTCAAGTCAGTCGCTGTTTAAGGGTTGTGCTGTAGTGATTGGGCCTTTCCTCGAGTGGGTGTGCATAAGAACTGTTGGGGTCCGGGCAACCTTAATTTATTGGGCCTCGGCCAACCCCACCTGGACCAGATGTATCATTTGGTATTAGAGCTGGGCCCTTGTTTAAGGGGGTGGGAATGATGAGGACATCCTCCACTATTACCCGTTGGCAAAGATGCAACAAAAAAGGCCAAGTGGCCTAGTTGTAGTCGGGCGGTGACTGTGTGAGCCTCTGAATAATCTCACCTTGCTTAGCTTAGGAGCAGGAAGCCACTTTAAAAGAGAGAGCCACCCTTCCCCTATCGGACTATCTTTTAGGGACATTGGGCCTTTCCCCGAGTGGGTGTGCATAAGAACTGTTGGGGTCTGGGCAACCTTAATTTATTGGGCCTCGGCCAACCCCACCTAGACCGGATGTATCACACTTGACCCATATCACCTAGGAGTACCATCGGGTGTTCCCAAAGCGATTTCCCTACCCATGGTACATTCATCACAAACCGTGCACCGATCTTGCACTGAGATTAAAACTATGTCCAAACGGATCGAAATGGGCTTCTGCTTGATCCACGTCATCTAGGAGTACAATTAGGGGCTTCCAAAATGATTTCTTAGCCTTGGTATGTTTGGGCAAGCCATCTACCTATCTTGCCTTGACATTAACACTATCTCCAAATGGATAGAAACCAGTTTCCACTTGACCCACATCACGTAGGACTACCATTGGTTGCGCCCAAAATGATTTATGAGCCTATGGTATGTTTGGCGCAAACCGTGTACCTATCTTGCATCGAGATTAACACTATCTCCAAATGGACCGAAACGAGTTTTCACTTGACACAAGTGACGTAGGACTACCATTGGTTGTGCCCAAAATGATTTCTGAGCAAATATTACATTTGGTGCAAACCTTGCACCTATTTTGTATCGAGATTAACACTATCTCCAATCGGACCAAAACAAGCTTCCACTCGACACACGTCACCTAGGAGTACTATCAAGTGCATCCAAAGTGATTTCTAAGCCTATGGTATGTTCGGCGCAAACCGTGCACCTATCTTGCATCGAGACTAACGCTATTTCCAAACGGACTGAAACAAGCTTCCACTTGACGTACATTACCTACGAGTACCATCAAGTGTGCCCAAAGCGATTTCCATGCTTGTGGTACACTCGTCGTAAACCGTGCACCTATCTTGCACCAAGATTTAAACTATCTCCAAATGGATCAAAATGAGCTTCCGCTTGATCCACGTCACCTAGTAGTACAATTAGGTGCATCCAAAATGATTTAGGAGCCTATGTTATGTTTGATGCAAACCGGGTATCTATCTTCCATCGGGATTAACATATCTCCAAATGGACTGAAATGAGTTTCCACTTGACCCACATCATGTAGGAGTACCATCGGTTGCGCCCAAAATGATTTTCAAGCCTATGGTACATTCGGCGAAAACCTTGCACCTATTTTGAATCGAGATTAACACTATCAGCAAACAGACTAAAACTACCTTCTACTTGATCTACGCCACCTAGGAGTACCATCTGGTTTGCCTAAAGCGATTTAAGAGCCTATGGTACATTTGGCGCAACCAATTTCCATTTGACCCACGTCATGTAGGAGTACCATTGCTTGCGCCCAAAATGATTTTTGAGCCTATGGTACATTCAGCACAAACCTTGCACCTATTTTGCGCCAAGATTAACACTATCTCCAAACAGACCGAAATGAGCATCTATTTGACCCACATCTCCTACGAGTTCCATTAGGTGCGTCCAAAATGATTTCTAAGCCTATGGTACGTTCGGCGCAACCCGTGCACCTATCTTGCGCTGAGACTAACACTATCTCCAAATAGACCGAAACAAGATTCCACTTGACATACATTTTAGGAGTACCATCGAGTGTGCCCAAAGCGATTTCCATGTCCATGGTACATTAATCATAAACTATGCACCTATCTTGCACCGAGATTTAAACTATCTCCAAACGGATCGAAATGAGCTTCTGCTTGATCCATGTCGCCTAGGAGTACAATTAGGTGCATTCAACATGATTTCTGAGCCTGTGGTAAGTTCAGCGCAAAATGATTCAGCACAAACCGTACACCTTTCTTGTGACACTATCCCCAAATAGACAGAAACGAGCTTGCACTTGACACACGTCACCTAGGAGTACCATTGGGTGTGCCCAAAATGATTTCCATGCCCGTGGAACATTCGATGCAAACCGTGCACCCATCTAGCGCTGAGATTAACACTATCTACAAACAGACCAAAACGAGCTTCCATTTGACCAACGTCACCTAGGAGTACCATCGGGTGTGCCAAAAATGATTTCCAAGCCTATGGTATGTTCGGCACAAACCGTGCACCTATCTTGCGTCGAGACTGACACTATCTCCAAACAAAGAGAAACATGCTTCCACTGACAAACATTACCTAGGAGTACCATCGGGTGTGCCCAAAGCGATTTCCATGCCCGTGGTACATTCATCGCAAACCGTGCACCTATCTTGCACCAAGATTAAAACTATCTCCAAACGGATTTAAATGAGCTTTCGCTTGATCCAAGTCACCTTGAAATACAATCAGGTGCGTCCAAAATGATTTCTGAGCCAATGGTACGTTTGGCACAAACCACCTATCTTGCATCAAAATTAACACTATTTTCAAATGAACGAAAATGGGATTCCACTTGACCCACATAACGTAGGAGTACCATCGATTGCGCTGATAATGATTTCTGAACCAATGGTACGTTTGGACCAAACCATGCATATCTTGCATCGAGGTTAACACTATCTCCAAACAGACTGAAACGAGCTTTCTGAGCTTCCACTTGACCAACGTCACCTAGAAGTACCATTGGGTGTGTCTAAAAAGAGTTCCAAATTGACCGAAATGAGCTTCCACTTGACCAATGGTACATTCGGTGCTACCCCTCACCTATCTTTCACCTAGACTAATACTATCTCCAAATTGACCGAAATGAGCTTCCACTTGACACATGTCACCTAGGAGTACCATCGGGTGTGCCCAAAATGCTTTCCATGCAAGTGGTACATTCGGCACAAACCGTGCACCTATCTTGCACCGAGATCAACATTATCTCCAAACGGACTGAAATGAGCTTCCACATACATTACATAAGAGTACCATCGGGTGTAACCAAAGCGATTTTCATTCCCGTGGAACATTTGGCGCGAACCATGCATCTTTCTTACACCGATATCAAAACTTTCTCCAAACGGATCGAAAAGAGCTTCTGCTAAAGTGAGATATTGGTCACCAAGTCAACTATTCAGGTAAGTCTCGAGTTTGCCAGGAACCACATGTACTCGGGGGGCCCCTGACTGCTCTTTGGCCTTATCATCGTGCCCCCGTGTCCGACCACACCTACTCCGGTACAGTGTGTTGCAGGCAATCCACTCGACCCGAATAATCTCCCAGCTTCGCGGTCAAAAGGTACATTATTCGGCCAGCTAAATGTAAGGCATGCGTTCAACATAACTCGAGGCCCAACAACGGTCGGTCCTTAATCGACACAGATGGAAAACACTACAGTCTGAAACCCTGCAAGTCTCCGTCCGATCTCAATTTCACATTAACACTTAGTTATTCTAAGATGATATACTTTTTCAAGCAGATCCAGGTAACCACCTATAGCTCGCAGGTGACATGAAATCACCCGACTTCTACCGGTCTAAGCAAGCTAAGCATTTCTTGACTGTGAAGACCAAGGTAACAAGGATATGGTAGAACAGGGTAAATAAGGTATAATGCAGCAACGGTTGCGAACAACTCCTAAACGTAATGCATCAGTTAAAGTAAAGCATTAATAAAATATTTTCAAACTGGGAGAGAAATGCTCCGGGGCTTGCCTCTTTCGAAAGAGCTCGGGCAGTGGTCGGGGCACTCTAGAAGATCCTCATCGACCTCCTCGTCGGCTTCGGGCACCTCCTGCTCTTGTACCTCGGGCTGCTCTTCCAGCTCCTCGAGAACTGCTACCGGAGTTACTTCTTGCGATCCTGTATGATGCAAATGTATAAGTGCTCATGCCTAGGTGCATTGCAGAGATGACATGTAGAGATCATGATGAATGAGATGTAGATGAACAGGTTTACTTTATTGCATAAAGTGGAAATACAACTCTTCTACAAGGTAGTCCACATCATCCAAGAACATATACTCGTATACTACTACAAACATTCTCTACCATGCCAAGTCACCCCAGAAATCTAAGATGCTTCAAAGATACACCAAAGCAAACCTTATCAACTAATCTTGCATTAACAAGGTTAATTAAACCCTAGTTGACACTATGTTTGAATAGCAACACTTCTTTTGGTAGCATAGAAAAATCTGATAAAATTACAGTGGCTTACTATCATCTAATCTAGCATGCCACAAAAATTTCATTACAGTTGGAGTAGTAGAACTGCCTACACAAAAATAACAATCTAAGGCCTAAAAATGAGCATAAAAATACTTTATACCATGAAAAGTATCAAAAAATATATTTAGCATTTTTCCTACATTCTACACAATAAATAATCACTATAGAAAAATTATTATATGCATGTTTTATTCATATTTTTCTCTCTATCAAAAATAACAATTATCAACAATAATAAGCACTTGTACTACACATAAAAATTTTTCTACAGAACATGCATGGAATATATTTTTCCTAGAAAGTACAGTACATAAAAAGATTAACAAAATTGAAACCATATTTTTCTGAGCTTTATATGATTTATTATATATTTATCAAGAAAACAGCAATTTTTGTGATTAATTAAAAACCCTATAGAAAAGTATTTCAAACTTGACATGCAATATTTTTACATCATAGATCTGGTCCTAAGAAGTCTACCAAAATTTGTTTCATAATTTTTGGAGCCAAAATGAGCGAGTTATGGATTTTAGAAGCCTTTTATCATTTTCTAGAAAAACATTTTGTTTAAATCCTTTTTGAATCCGACCGCTCAAACGCTACACGCACCCCAGAAATGAACCCAGAGAACACACACGAGACAGACATGTGGGCCCGTGACCCCACGGGTCAGTCACAGGGAGAGGGAGAGAGACGCCGACGGCCACAGCTCGCCAGCGGTGAGTCCTCCGGCCAGGCCAAGGTCACCATACGGATCACCTCGATCTCGCAAACTCGATGGCACACACGTGGTGGCCAATGGAGCTTGGAGGACCGGTCATCGCCGTCTATGGCAGAACGGTGGCGTGGGTGGTCGCCCGCCGACCATCCCCGACCACGATACGGTCACTGGAAGGGTGCTCGAGCACCGGTGAGTCGAGGCGAACAAGATGCGCGCGTAAGAAGGGAAAAAGGTGGAGCGGAGAGGAGTGGCCCACGGAGCGGAAATCTCTGGCGAGCTTGGCCAGAACTCCGGTGAGCGATTCGCGTGAAGGGAAGGCTTACCACGGGCGGTTGAGGTGAGTGCGGGCTGCGCCAGAGGGAGGAGAAGTTTGGGGCAAGATGGAGCGGCTCGTGGTGAGCTAGCGTGGCCAGAATGGCAACACCGGCGATGGCGCGCGGTGGCGGTGGCAGAACCACCGCTGCTGCTACTGTTTGCGTGAGGAAGAAGAAGAAGGGAAAACGGAGGAGGCAGGAAGGAGTGGGCGCGGGCTTTGAAGTCAAGCGCGCGAGGTCACAGGGCGCTACACGGCCGACGGCGTCGGCATGCGGCCGCCATGTGGCAGGCGTGCTCTGCCGCGGTCGGCCAGCGGTGCGCGCGAGCGGGAGGGAGAGGAAGGAGGCCGTGCTGGGCCGAGCCGTGGTCGCGCGCAGGCGAGCGGGAGCGGCTGCGGGCGCGCGCGCGGGAGAGTTGGGCCGCTTTGGCCTGCGGGCCGAAAGGGAAGCGGCGGCCTGTTTAGGTAAAAATTGATTTTCCATTTTTATTTCCAATAAATTTTCAAATAAATTTAATTAACAGTTTTAAAATCCCATTTTGAGCAAGAAGATGATTTTTTTCTAAAAATGGCCCAAAAATGAAAGTTGCTTAGAATTTAATTCTCTACAACTTTTATTAAGGGACCAACTCCAAATTCCCAACGGATTTTGAATTGGAGAATAAAAGCTAAATAGGGAGGGGTTTTGACCATTTTCTAATAATATTTTTAAAAAGCAATTTTTTACAAAACTTTGGTTACCAAAGTTGCTCCAAAAAATGTACTAACTAGTACTAGGTGATTTAAAATTATAGCCACACATGTTTTAGTAGCTTAACCAGTATAATCAAGGTGGAACAGTTCTTAGACAATTATATGCAACAATCATGTTCCACAGAAATGCTTTAACTCAAGATGCACTCTGCTTCACATGTGATTATGAATGCAATGATGTATCATGCGTATGATTTGCAATGCTAAATGCTTGCGTAACACCGGGGTGTTACAGCCCTCCCCCCTTATAAAAATCTTGTCCCGAGATTTGGGTTATGAACCATTTGTTATAAAAATCCTCATAAGCTTTTTGTAGAAATTCACCCGTTTCCCAAGTTGCATCCCCTTCATCATGATGGCTCCACTGTATCTTATATGTTTTCACCACACTGTTTCGAGTAGACCTCTCTTTAGAGTCCAAAACTCGAACTGGTTGCTCACGATATACCAAATCTAACTTGAGCTTTATGCCTCGGGGTTCGATTCTTTCCTCTGGAACGCACAGACACTTCTTGAGATGCGATACATGAAAAACTGGGAATATAGCACCCATTGTCTCAGGTAACTCTAACTTATAAGCTACTGGACCCTTTTTTCCAAGATCTTGTATGGTCCCACAAATCTGGCTGCGAGCTTTCTGCGTACTCCAAACCGTTTCTTCTTCATTGGCGTGACTTTCAGATAAACATAGTCACCAACTTCGAACACAAGCTGTCTCCTCCTTCTATCCGCATAGCTTTTCTGACGTGATTGAGCGGCTTTCATATTTTGCTGAATGATATGAACTTTCTTCTCGGCTTCTTCTATGAAGTCAATACCATAATATCTTCTTTCTCCTGACTCGATCTAGTTTAGTGGTGTTTTACACTTTCTGCCATACAGAGCTTCGAATGGTGCCATTTTGATACTTTCTTGATAACTATTATTGTAAGCAAATTGTGCTAAGGGTAACCATGACTCCCATGAACCCCTAGAAGACAACACACAGTCTCTCAACATATCCTCCAGAACAGTATTAACTCTTTCGGTCTGACCATCTGTCTGAGGATGATAGGCAGTACTACGGATCAAACTAGTTCCTAATCCTTTGTGCAAGTGTTCCCAAAAGTGAGTAGTGAATTGTGACCCTCTGTCAGACACTATAGTCTTCGGTATGCCATGCAATCTCACAATCTCAGCAATATACTTCTCGGCATATTTAGGTGGCCGATAATCTGTCTTGACAGGTAAAAAGTGAGCTGTCTTTGTAAGATGATCCACGATTACCCAAATCGAATCATGACCTTTCTGAGTAGTGGGCAAACCTGTGATGAAATCCATACTTATATCATCCCACTTCCAACTAGGTACAGACAAAGGTTGCAACAATCCGGCAGGTCTCATATGAATGGCTTTCACCCTACAACATGTGTCACCTCTGGCCACATATGCTACAATCTCTTTCTTCATTTTTGTCCATCAATAACGAGGTCTCAGTTCTTGGTACATCTTGCTACTTCCGAGATGGATAGATAACTTCGAAAGGTGAGCCTCATCCATAAGTTTATTCTTAAGCTCCCGATCCTTGGGAACAACAAGACGGTCGTCAAACCACAACACATCCTGTTCATCCACTCTAAAGTGCTTGGATGGTTCTTCTTTAATTTTCTCTTTGATGTGGAATATCCCTTTGTCGATTTTCTAGCCTTCTATTATCTTACTCTCCAAAGAGCAACTGATCTGAATACTATGTAACACGGCAGGGTGCATCAGATCGAAACCATCTTTGAGCAAAGGTTGCGCATTCAGGCAATGTGACTTTCTACTCAAAGCATCTGCCACTACATTGGCCTTTTCAGGATGATACTGCACATTCAAGTTGTAATCTTTGATCAATTCTAACCATCTTCACTGTCTCATGTTCAACTCTGGTTGGGTGAAGATGTACTTGAGACTCTTTGTGATCGGTGAAAATATTACACACATTACCAAGTAAGTAATGTCTCCAAATTTTTAATGCATGCACTACGGCAGCAAGTTCAAGATCATATGTTGGATAGTTGATCTCATGCTTTCTCAACTGGCGGGAGGCATAAGCAATGACTCTTCCTTCTTGCATAAGGACACAACCTAATCCTGTTTTTGATGCGTCGCAAAACACATCAAAAGATTTCTCAATGTCTGGTTGTGCTAGAACTAGAGCAGTGGTCAACAGTTTTCGCAAGGTGTGGAAAGCTGTCTCACACTCCTCTGTCCACACAAACTTGTGATCTTTCTGTAGCAGACTTGTCATTGACTTGGCAATCTTTGAGAAATCTGGTATAAAATGGCGATAGTAACCAGCTAATCCTACGAAACTTCTAACTTCTGAAACTATGGTTGGTGTCTTCCAGTCCATAACTTCTTGCACTTTACTCGGATCTACTGAAACTCCATTTTCTGACAGAATGTGACCAAGGAAAGGAACTTTCTTCAACCAAAATTCACACTTGCTAAACTTAGCATACAACTTATGATCTCTAAGTCTGGTCAAGATAATTCTCAGATGCTCTTCATGATCCTTCTCGTTCTTGAAGTACACTAGAATGTCATCAATGAACACAACCACAAACTTGTCCAATTCTGGCATGAAAACCATATTCATCAGAGATACATAAAGTATGCAGGAGCATTTGTTAAGCCAAAAGACATAACAAGATACTCGTACAATCCGTATCTAGTGGAAAAGGCGGTTTTCGGTATATCTTGTGGCCTAATCTTTATCTGATGGTAACCCGATCTTAAATCTATCTTGGAGAACACTTTGGCTTTGGCTAACTGATCGAACAAAACATCAATATGAGGCAAAGGATACTTATTCTTGATAGTTATAGCATTAAGAGGCATATAATCCACACACATTATCAAAGTACCCTCTTTCTTTTTCTTCACAAATAAGGCAGGACATCCCCATTCAGACTTACTTAGCCGGATAAACCCCTTTTTCAACAATTCCTCTAGTTGCTTCTTCAGTTCAGCTAACTCATCCAAAGGCATCTGATAAGGTCTCCTTGAAATTGGAGCTGTCCCGAGGATCAACTCAATTCCAAACTTAACATCCCTATCTAGCGAAAGACCAGGTAACTCATCTGGGAACACATCCGGAAACTCACACACTACCGGAATCTGATGAATAGGAATGACTTCCATAGCACATGTCAGACTCACAAGGTCTGTTCTTCTAGGCAATGGTACCTAAAAAGTACCCTCACCCTAGGGATCCTTAAGGGTAAGTACCCGACTCCCCGTATCTATAACTACCCCCCAATCCTTCATCCAATTCATCCCTATGATGACATCCAGAACTAGTCCAAGCATAACTATCAAGTTTACTCGAAACTTTCGACTACCTAATTCAAGGGTTGCCCCTCGAACCATCTGATTGGTTAAAACATCAGCCCCCGCCGAACTTATGCGGTAACCATAACTCAAATCTGTGCATAGTTGTTCATGTTTCCGTGCAAATGCTTGACTCATGAAAGAATGCGATGATCCAGAATCAAATAGAACAACTGCAGGGTGTTGGTTAACAGGAAACTTACCAGCGGTTACGGGCTCTCCCTCAGGAATCTCATCCACGGTGGTGTGGTGTACCCGAGCAGTATAGGTCTGTTGCTTCTTTCTGGGCGGGTAAGGACAGAACTTTAAAAAGTGGCCTGGCTGATCACAATTGTAGCAGGGTCCTCTCACTGTACTAGCAGATCCTATAGCTCCCTTAGAGTTGTCCTGTTCTGCAGTAGCGGCTGTCTTTGCTGACGGCACGACCATCTTGTACGGCTTCTGCAGTCCCTTGTAGTTCTAAGTTTTATGCTGTGGTGGCCTAAACCTTGCACCTGGTGCAGACGGACGATAGGCAGAACGATTAGCAGTGAGAACTCTTGGCTGTGAGAGTCCTGACTCAAAGGCCCTCTTGCGAGTCTTGGATGCAGCGTACGTGTTGTTATTCTTCTCTTATTTCAGACAATCACTAATGAAGTCATTGAATCTGGCGCGGGTATTGGTACCCACATCCTTCATCATCTTCGGACTTAACCCTCTCTTGAAACTAGCAATTCTCTTAGCATCTGTGTTAACCATGTCGGGAGCATAACGACACAAGTTGTTGAAGGCATGCAAATACTGCGTCACGATTTTGGTGCCCTAATTTAAAGCCAAGAACTCTCCCAACTTCATCTCAACCAGCCATGGTGGAATATAAACTCCACGGAAGGCTTCAGTGAACTCTCTCCATGAGATCTAAGCATTTGGAGGGAAGATGGTGCGATGATGCTTCCACCACATCCCTGCTGGTCCCTGTAACTGATGTGCAGCATATTCTGTCTTCAGTACTTTAGTCAGCCTCAACACACGGAACTTATCTTCCATGGTGTTGATCCATTCTTTAGCGTCAAGTGGCTCTGTTGCTTCCTTGAAAATTGGTGGTCTGGTGTCCATGAAATCCTTGAAGTTGCTGTACTGATTCACCCCATTGCCACCACCTTGGTTGTTACCGCCTTGAACATTGTTGGCAATGGTACATAGAAAATCTTCCATGTTCTTCTGCGATTGCTCGGCATTGCGCTGACTTCCAAGAAACTTTGCAAAGAATACCTCTGCAGTGAGCGGTGGAGGAGGCGGCAAATGTGGTTCCGGGTGTGGCTCATTGTGGTTGACGTTATTTTCACCACCCCCACTTGCCCCGGCACCATTACCACCAGTTTCAGCAACCTCATACGTGGCGCGATGAGTGTTTGCCATCTGCATATTTCAGCAACAAGTAATGATTATGTGAAGTTGTAGTAATTGTGAGTGAATGAAAAATTATGTCGTACTAAATTCATTGGAGAGAACAAGTCATATAATAAAACAGAGGCATAATAATCGCATTCCAATTAAAACAACACCACTAATTAAATTACTTCGAATGCAAACATCGCGTCCACACAACCAAGTTGCCAGCATACACACACTGGACTTTTATGCGCTCAGGTATCGCATGACCAACCAAGTTCTAACATACTACCAAGTCTCAAGGTTCGAAACGAGATACATCAAGATACATGAAACCAAAGGAAAGGTCATCGCGATAGGGTCTAGTAGCTAACGCAAAGCAACTAGCCTACTCCTCGGGGCCATCGTCAGGGTCGAAGACATCACCATCACTACCATCAGTAGCGACGTCGTCATCGTCGGCAGGTGCAACTGCAGGCTCATCCTCATCGTCGTCGATGTCCATACCAGCGGCGTCTAGAGGAGCATATGGGCCAATCCTATTGTAGAGCACGTGAAACTCCTCATGCAAGTTAACGTTATACTCCTCTAGCTCCTCGACCCACTACCTCAGAAGGTCCCTCTCGTTCCAGGCTTCATTCCTCTCCTGAACCAACTGTCCAATCATGCGGTCTACATTATTGTTGGCCTGAGTCAACGTATGCACCCGCTGCAGAGCACTATCACCTCTCTCTAGAGCCTGGTCTCGCTGCAAGCTCATGTCAGCCAACTGCTCCTGCAAACTAGCTATAGCACGTGTGTGCTTCTTCTTCTGTTTTCTTGCTTTGAGCCGATCATCACCACGCAAACCAGACAACGTCCAATAGGTACACTCAAGACCCTGGTATGCTTTGATAGCTATATACATAGCACTCATAGCCTGGTTGTCGCTAGCCTGTCCTTCGTTTGAGCCTCTGACCAAGACACTTCCTTGCGGCTGCACCCAAATAGCATCGCAAGGATCATCTCTAGGAAAAGTGCCAGCCAAGGCTACTGCCAGCTCGTTGGGAAATCTGCTCATTATGTTCCTGATGACACGGAAAGCTGCTCCCTCTGCACCCTCAACCAGAGTGCGTCCCTCAAACTCCAAGTGCCAACCATCCCACTCTGGAGCATCACCAAGAGCAGGGACTGTGATCTCCACTACTACAAGTCCATCCTCGGCTAACTGGCTCTCACTCCAAGAGTACACCGGCTCTTGACCCTCTGGGTACCCCACATCATGGAGCACTCTCCAAAGCAAGGTTGACATGCCAAACTCACTCAGAAAGGAGTCCGTGCTGCGGCGCTCCCGCGGGGCCAACTGGTGTCGGGGTGCTCTTCCGCCTATGGACTTACGGGTAGTCTGCTTCGTGCGGGCCATCTGTAGTAAAAGTTTTGATTACCCGGTGAGAACATATTTTAAGTTGATACAATTTTTATCAAAAGGGGATAATCACTTTATAAGGGGAGGAATGCATGACATGGATGAAATGCACAAGCAATATGATGTATGTACGTGTCTTACGTTCTCACAAACTTATGAAATAAATAATATCTAGCGATGAATTCGGTGGCATACAAGTGATCTCTCATATATGTAACTAATACGTTCTACACGAGAAACGTTGTTATGTACCTACAGAAAATTCATTTCAGCCCAATTCCCCATGGATGCATGAAAGCAGTAAATTTACCTACACGCTCTACACGAATCCCCAGATATGCGTACAATGGTAGTAACTACCCAAAACATCACCCTATTGACGGCATCGCCTCAACAGATGGAACAACCACACATGCGACACTTTTGTAAAAACATGCGTAGAACATGTAATTACTCCAGTATCATATAAGCACTCTCCCAAGATCGGCGGTGTATCCGATCATGCTCTCACATCTCACACTTACCGAGGCGTAGAGGCACCTGATCCATACATTACCACTCAATTAAGTGGCACTCATACAATAGCACGCCGTATGAGCAACAAAAGAGAAATATGGTGCAAGAACCCCAAGTCAGTACTTAAATAAGCCACCTAGAGTCCTTAACTGGGCATAAAGGATATGACCACTAGCACACTTTTAGTTTGGAAATTACGTTTTTCAAACATAATTTTGTTTTAAATACACTTGTGAACAGTAACACGCTAAACCATGCTCCGATGCCAGCTGTAACAGAACCGACCAATTATACGAAATTAAGTAAGAAAATCATCCATCAAACAGACGATTTAGCAAACTTAAGCCTGTATAACCTGATAGTCCGTGAAATCACGACGGATTTCAAACCAACTTACATACCAGCCAAGATCGTAATAAGTTTAGCGGTCACCATCACAAATTACATAAAAGTTCGCGTCGCAAATACATCGGAGTTTAAACATAGTTATTTCAAACCAAGTTCAAATAAAAGTAGCAAAAGCATTTAGTTCAAACCACACACACTCACACAAAGTTCGAAATAAAGTGCCAGCTCAGGATCATGTCCAACAAAAGCATTAGACGAGACATAGGGAATGACCACTGCCCATGGTCCTAAGCTTCACCCATCGCAGGATAAAGGCAGTTGATACAGTAGCCGTAATACATCTGCCCATCTGCAACAAGTGGGAACAAAGTACTGAGTACGAGAAGGTACTCAGCTAGACTTACCCAACATAACCAAAAATAAATTGACACCAAGGATCATGACAGGCTTTATGGTAGGGTAGCTGACTCATTTGCAAAAAGGCATTTTTAGTATTTAAAGAATCTTTTCCAGAAGCTTTGCATCAAGTTAAATCTTTATTAACCTGTCAACTACATTTGCACCTGTACTAGAGTAACATATAATTAAATAGGTAAGGATAACCAATGATCATTAACAACTTCCATCATGTCATATTCCATATAACTGTCCAAGTGTTCCATCAAGATTACTACGATGAAGTAACTCAAGTCAAGTGTTCACTATCTAGTGAACAATGGTGATTCGAATCGATAATTAACCAGCTAGTAATTTGTTCCTCACACAAACCTCACTCACCCGCTAAAGTGAGATATTGGTCACCTAGTCAACTATTCAGGTAAGTCTCGGGTTTGCTAGGAACCACATGTACTCGGGGGCCGCCTGACTGCTCTTTGGCCTTATCATCGCGCCCCCGTGTCCTACCACACCTGCTTCGGTATAGTGCGTTGCGGGCAATCCACTCGGCCCGAATAATCTCCTAGCTTCGCGGTCGAAAGGTACATTATTCGGCCAGCTAAATGTAAGGCATGCGTTCAACATGACTCGAGGCCCAACAACGGTCGGTCCTTAATCGACATAGACGGAAAACACTATAGTCCGAAACCCTGCAAGTCTCCGTCCGGTCTCAATTTCACATTAACACTTAGTTATTCTAAGATGACATACTTTTTCAAGCAGATCTAGGTAACCACCTATAGCTCGCAGGTGACAGGAAATCACCTGACTTCTACCGGTCTAAGCAAGCTAAGCATTTCTTGACTGTGAATACCAAGGTAACAAGGATATGGTAGAACAGGGTAAAAAAGGTATAATACAACAACGGTTGCGAACAACTCCTAAACGTAATGCATCAGTTAAAGTAAAGCATTAATAAAATATTTGCAAACCGGGAGAGAAATGCTCCGGGGCTTGCCTCTTTCGAAACAGCTCGGACGGTGGTCGGGGCACTTTGGAAGATCCTCACCGACCTCCTCGTCGGCTTCGGGCACCTCCTGCTCTTGCACCTCGGGCTGCACTTCCGGCTCCTCGGGAAGTGCTACCGGAGTTACTTCTTACGATCCTATATGATGCAAATGTATAAGTGCTCATGCCTAGGTGCATTGCAGAGATGACATGTAGAGATCATGATGAATGAGATGTAGACAAACAGGTTTACTTTATTGCATAAAGTGGAAATACAACTCTTCTACAAGGTAGTCCACATCATCCAAGAACATGTACTCGTATACTACTACAAACATTCTCTACCATGCCAAGTCACTCCAGAAATCTAAGATGCTTCAAAGATACACCAAAGCAAACCTTATCAACTAATCTTGCATTAACAAGGTTAATTAAACCCTAGTTGACACTATGTTTGAATAGCAACACTTCTTTTGGTAGCATAGAAAAATCTGATAAAATTACAGTGGCTTACTATCATCTAATCTAGCATGCCACAAAAATTTCATTATAGTTGGAGTAATACAACTGCCTACACAAAAATAACAATCTAAGGCCTAAAAATGAGCATAAAAATACTTTATACCATGAAAAGTATCAAACAACAGATTTAGCATTTTCCCTACATTCTACACAATAAATAATCACTATAGAAAAGTTATTATATGCATGTTTTGTTCATATTTTTCTCTATCAAAAATAACAATTATCAACAATAATAAGCACTTGTACTACACATAAAAAATTTTCTACAGAACATGCATGGAACATATTTTTCCTAGAAAGTACAGTACATAAAAAGATTAACAAAATTGAAACCATATTTTTCTGAGCTTTATATGATTTATTACATATTTATCAAGAAAACAGCAATTTCAGTGATTAATTAAAAACCCTATATAAAAGTATTTCAAACTTGACATGCAATATTTTTACATCATAGATCTGGTCCTAAGAAGTCTACCAAAATTTGTTTCACAATTTTCGGAGCCAAAATGAGCAAGTTATGGATTTTAGAAGCCTTTTTTATTTTCTAGAAAAACATTTTGTTTAAATCCTTTTTGAATCCGACCGCTCAAACGCTACACGCACCCCAGAAATGAACCCAGAGAACACACACGAGACAGACATGTGGGCTCGTGACCCCACGAGAGTCACAGGGAGAGGGAGAGAGACGTCGGCGGCCACAGCTCGCCGGCGGTGAGGCCTCCGGCCAGGCCAAGGTCACCTGCGGACCACCTCGATCTCGCGAACTCGATGGCACACTCGCGGTGGCCAACGGTGCTCGGAGGACCGGTCACTGCCGTCCATGGTGGAACGGTGGCGCGGGTGGTCGCCCGCCGGCCATCCCCGACCACGATACAGTCACCGGAAGGGTGCTCGAGCACCGGTGAGTCGAGGCGAACAAGATGCGCGCGCAAGAAGGGAAAAAGGTGGAGCGGAGAGGAGTGGCCCACAGAGCGGAAATCTCCGGCGAGCTCGGCCGGAACTCCGGTGAGCGATTCCCATGGAGGGAAGGCTTACCACGGGCGGTTGAGGTGAGCGCGGGCTGCGCCAGAGGGAGGAGAAGTTTGGGGCAAGATGGAGCGGCTCGCGGTGAGCGAGCGTGGCCGGAACAGCAACGCCGACGATGGCGCGTGGTGGCAGTGGCGGAACCACCGCTGCTGCTGCTGTTTGCGTGAGGAAGCAGAAGAAGGGAAAACGGAGGAGGCAGGAAGAAGTGGGCGCGGGCTTTGAAGTCGAGCGCACGGGGTCACAGGGCGCCACATGGCCGACGGCGTCAGCATGCGGCCGCCACGTGGCGGGCGTGCTCTGCCGTGGTTGGCCAGCGGTGCGCGCGAGCGGGAGGGAGAGGAAGGAGGCCGTGCTGGGCCGGGCCGTGGTCGCGCGTGGGCGAGCGGGAGCGGCTGCGGGCGCGCGCGCGGGAGAGCTGGGCCGCTTTGGCCAGCGGGCCGAAAGGGAAGCGGTGGCCTGTTTAGGTAAAAATTGATTTTCCATTTTTATTTCCAATAAATTTTCAAATAAATTTAATTAACAGTTTTAAAATCCCATTTTGAGCAAGAAGATGATTTTTTCTAAAAATGGCCCAAAAATGAAAGTTGCTTAGAATTTAATTCTCTACAACTTTTATTAAGGGACCAACTCCAAATTCCCAACGGATTTTGAATTGGAGAATAAAAGCTAAATAGGGAGGGTTTTTGACCATTTTCCAATAATATTTTTAAAAGCAATTTTTGACAAAACTTTGGTTACCAAAGTTGCTCAAAAAATTGTACTAACTAGTTCTAGGTGATTTAAAATTATAGCCACACATGTTTTAGTAGCCTAACCAGTATAATCAAAGTGGAACAATTCTTAGACAATTATATGCAACAATCATGTTCCACAGAAATGCTTTAACTCAAGATGCACTCTGCTTCACATGTGATTATGAATGCAATGATGTATCATGCATATGATTTGCAATGCTAAATGCTTGCGTAACACCGGGGTGTTACAGCGCATGATAGGTGCACGATTGCATTGAATGTACCACAGGCATGGAAATCTTTGTAGGCACATCCGATGGTACTTCTAGGTGACATAGGTCAAGTGGAAGCTCATTTTCAACCGGTTTGGAGATAGTATTAATCTCGACGCAAGATATGTGCACGGTTTGCACCGAACATACCATAGGCTTGGAAATCATGATGGTGCACGGTTTGTGTCTACCATGGGATCAAAAATCATTTTTGGCACAACCAATGGTACTCGTACGTGATGTGGGTCGAGTGGAAACTCATTTAGGTCCATTTGGAGATACAGTTAATCTCGACACAATATAGGTGCACGTTTTGCGTCGAACGTACCATAGGCTCGAAAATCATTTTGGGCACCACCAATGGTACTCCTAGGTGACGTGGGTCAATTGGAAACTCGTTTTAGTCCATTTGGAGATAGTGTTAATGCCAAGGCAAGATAGGTGCATGGTTTGAGCCGAATGTACCATGGGCGTGGCAATCATTTTGGGAGTACCCGATGGAACTCCTAGGTGGTGTGGGTAAAATGGAAGGTCATTTCGGTCCATTTGGAGATAGTGTTGATCTCGATGCATGATGCATGATAGGTTGCATGGTTTGTGTCTACCATGGGCTCAAAAATCATTTTTGTCGCAACCAATGGTACTCCTACGTGATGTGGGTCGAGTGGAAACTCGTTTAGGTCCATTTGGAGATATAGTTAATCTCAACGCAAGATAGGTGCACGATTTGCACCAAATGTACCATAGGCTCATAAATTAGTTTAGATGCACCTGATTGTACTCCTAAGCGACATGGATAAGCGAAAGCTCATTTTGATCCTTTTGGATATAGTGTTAATCTCAGCACAAGATAGGTCCTCAGCTTGCGCTGAATGCACCATAGGTATGGAAATTATTTTGGGCATACTTGATGGTACTCCTAGGTGACATGGGTCAAGTGGAAGCTCGTTCAGGTCTGTTTGGAGATAGTGTTAATCTTGGCGCAAGATAGGTGCATGGTTTGCGCCGAATGCACCACGGGTATGGTTCCTAGGTGACGTGGGTCAAATGCAAACTCGTTTCGATCTGTTTGGAGATAGTGTTAGTCTCAGCACAAGATAGCTGCACGATTTGCACTGAATGTTCCACGGGCATGGAAATCATTTTGGGCACACCCGATGGTAGTCCTAGGTGACGTGTGTCAAGTGGAAGCTCATTTTGTTCTGTTTGGAGATAGTATTAATATAGGCGCAAGATAGGTGCATGGTTTGCACCGAATGTACCATAGGCATGGAAAACCTTTCTAGCACACCCGATGGTACTTCTAGGTGATGTTGGTCAAGTGGAAGCTCATCTCGGTCCGTTTGAAGATAGTATTAATCTCGAGGCAAGATATGTGCACGGTTCATGCCAAATGTACCATATGCTCTGAAGTCGCATTGGGCACACCCGATGGTGCACCTATCTTGCCTCAAGATTAATACTATCTCCAAACAGACCAAAATGTGCTTCCACTTGACCAACATCATCTAGAAGTACCATCGGGTGTGCTTGAAAAGATTTCTATGCCCGTGGTACATTCGGCACAAACCGTGCACCTGTCTTGCGTCAAGACTAATACTATCTCGAAACAGTCCAAAATGAGCTTCCACTTGACTAATGTCACCTAGAAGTACCATTGGGTGTGCCTGAAAATATTTCCATGCCCGTGGTACATTGGGCAAAAACCGTACACCTATCTTGCGCGAAGATTAACACTATCTCCAAATGGACCAAAAGGAGCTTTCACTTGACACACGCCACCAAGGAGTACCATTGGGTGTGCCCAAAATGATTTCCTTGCCCATGGAACACCTATCTTACGCTGAGATTAACACTATCTCCAAACGGATCAAAGTGAGCTTCCACTTGACATACATTACCTAGGAGTACCATCGGTGTGCCCAAAGCGATTTCCATGCCCATGGTACATTCATCGTAAACCGTGCACCTATCTTGCACCAAGATTTAAACAATCTCCAAACGGATCGAAATGAGCTTCCGCTTGATCCACGTCACCTAGGAGTACAATTAGGTGCATCCAAAATCATTTTTGAGCCTATGGTATATTTGGTGCAAACCGCGTACATATCTTGCGTCGAGATTAACACATCTATAAATGGACCGAAACGAGTTTCCACTTGACCAACGCAACGTAGGAGTACCATCGGTTGTGCCCAAAATGATTTTCGAGCCTATGCTATGTTCGGTGCAAACCTAGCACCTATTTTGCGCCAAGATTAACACTATCACAAAATAGACTAAAACGATGTTCCACTTGAGCCCAAAAGATTTCCATGCCCATGGTACATTCGGTGCAAACCGTGCTCCTATCTTATGTTGAGATTAATACTATCTCCAAATGGTCCGGAACGAGCTTCCACATGACCAATGTCACCTAGAAGTACCATCGGGTGTGCCTTAAAAGATTTCCATGCCCATGGTACATTCGGTGCAAACCGTGCACCTATCTTACGTCGAGATTAATACTATATCCAAACAGTTCGGAACGAGCTTCCACATGACCAATGTCACCTAGAAGTACCAACGGGTGTGCCTAAAAAGATTTCTTTGCCCGTGGTACATTTGGTGCAAACCGTGCACCTATCTTGCAAAGAGATTAATACTATCTCCAAAAGGTCCGGAACGAACTTCCACTCGACCAATGTCACCTTGAAGTACCATCCGGTGTGCCTAAAAAGATTTTCATGGCCATGGTACATTGGGTGCAAACCATATACCTATCTTGTGCCTAGATTAACACTATCTCCAAATGGACTGAAATGAGCTTCCACTTGACACATGTCACCTAGGAGTACCATCGGGTCTGCTCAAAATGATTTTCTTGCCCGAGGTACATTCGGCGCAAACTATGCGCCTATCTTATGCTGAGATTAACACTATCTCCAAACAGACTGAAATGAGCTTCCACCATCACCTAGGAGCACCATCAGGTGCGCCCAAAATGATTTCCATGCTTGTGGTACATTCGGCGCAAATTGTGCACATATCTTGCGCCGAGATTAACACTACCTCCAAATGGACCAAAACGAGCTTCCACTTGACCCATGTTACCTAGGAGTAACATTGGATGTGTCCAAAATGATTTTTAAGCCTATTGTACGTTCAGCGCAAACCATGCACCTATCTTGCACTGAGACTAACACTATCTCCAAATGGATAGAAACAATCTTCCCCTTGACATACATTACCTAGGAGTACCATCGAGTGTGCCTAAAGCGATATCCATGCCCGTGGTACATTCGTCGTAATCCAGGCACCTATCTTGCATCGAGATTTAAACTATCTCCAAACGGATCAAATTGAGCTTCCGCTTGATCCACATCACCTAGGAGTACAATTAGGTGCGTCGAAAATCATTTCTAAGCCTATGGTATGTTTGGCACAAGCCATGTACCTATCTAGCGTCGAGATTAACACTACCTCCAAATGGACCGAAATGAGTTTCTACTTGAACCACATCACGTAGGAGTACCATCGGTTGCGTCCAAAATGATTTTTGAGCCTATGGTACGTTCGGTGCAAACCTTGCACTATTTTGCATCGAGATTAACATTGTCACAAAATAGACTAAAATTCCACTTGATCTACATCACCTAGGAGTACCATCTGGTGCGCCCAAAGTGATCTCAGAGTCCATGGTACATTCAGCACAAACCATGTAACTATCTTGCATCGAGATTAACACTTTCTCCAAACAGACTAAAACGATCTTCCACTTGATCTACGCCACCTAGGAGTACCATTTGGTGTGCCCAAAGCGATTTCAGAGACTATAGTACATTTGGCACAAATCGTGCGCCTATCTTGCCTCAAGATTAATACTATCTACAAATAGACCGAAACGAGCTTCCACATGACTAACATCACCTAGAAATTCCATCGGGTGTGCTTGAAAAGATTTCTATGCCCGTGGGACATTCGGTGCAAACCGTGCACCTATCTTTCGTCGACATTAACACTATCTCCAAATGGTCTGAAATGAGCTTCCACTTGACCAATGTCACCTAGAAGTACCATCATGAGTGCCTGAAAAGATTTTCATGCCTGTGGTACATTCGGCGAAAACCATACAACTATCTTGGTCTTAGATTAACACTATCTCCAAATGGAATGAAACAAGCTTCCACTTGAGACACGTCACCTAGGAGTACCATCGGGTGTGCACAAACTGATTTCCATGCCTTTGGTACTTTTGGCGCAAACCGTGCACCTATCTAGCGCTGAGACTAACATTATCTCCATACGGACTGAGTCGAGCTTCCACTTGAGCCACGTCACCTAGGAGTACCATCAGGTGCGTCCAAAATGATTTCCATGCCTGTGGTATGTTCAGCGCAAACTGTGCACCTATCTTCCACTGAGACTGAAATGATCTTCCACTTGATCTACGCCACCTAGGAGTGCCATCTGGTGCCCCCAAAGCGATTTCGGAGCCTATGGTATATTTGGCACAAACCGTGCACCTATCTTGCGTCAAGATTAACACTATATCCAAACAGACTGAAACAATCTTCCACTTGATCTACGCCACCTAGGAGTACCCTCTGGTGTGCCCTAAGTGATTTTAGAGCCTATGGTACATTTGGCACAAACCGTGCACGTATCTTGCCTCGAGATTAAATACTATCTCCAAACGGACCGAAATAAGCTTCCATTTGACCAACATCACCCAGATGTACCACCAGGTGTGCCTAAAAAGATTTCCATGCCCGTGGTACAGTCGGCGCAAACCGTAAACCTATCTTGCGCCTAGATTAACACTATCCCCAAATAGACCGAAACGAGCTTCCACTTGACACACGTCACCTTGGATTATCATCGGGTGTGACAAAAATGATTTCCATGCCCGTAGTACATTCAGCACAAACCATGCACCTATCTAGCGCTGAGATTAACACTATCGCCAAATGGACCAAAACTTGCTGCACTTGACCCATGTCACCTTGGAGTACCAACGGGTGTGCCCAAAATGATTTCTAGGCCCATGGTACCTTCGGCGCAAGCCGTGCACCTATCTTGCGCCGAGATTAACACTATCTCCAAACGGACCGAAATGAGCTTCCACTTGACCCATGTCACCTAGGAGTGCCATCGGTTGCGTCCAAAATGATTTCCAGCCTATGGTACGTTCGACGCAAAACGTGCACCTACCTTGCGCCGAGACTAACACTATCTCTAAACGGACCGAAACAAGCTTCCTCTTGACATACATTACCTACGAGTACCATAGGGTGTTCCCAAAGAGATTTCCATGCCTATGGTACATTCATCACAAACCGTGCACCAATCTTGCACCTAGATTAAAACTATCTCCAAACGGATCGAAATGCACTTTCGCATGATCCACATCACCTAGGAATACAATCAGGTGCGTCCAAAATGATTTACAAGCCTATGGTACATTCGCCGCAAACCGTGCACCTATCTTGCGTTGAGATTAATACAATCTCCAAATAGTTCGAAACGAGCTCCACTTGACCAATGTAACCTAGAAGTACCATCGGGTGTGCTTGAGAAGGTTTTCATGCCCGTGGTACATTCGGCACAAACCGTGCACCTATTGCACCCATCTTGCGCCGAGATGAACACTATTTCCAAACAGACCAAAACGAGCTCGCACTTGACCACATCACCTGGGACCTTTGGGTGCATCCAAAATGATTTTCAAGCCTATGGTACGTTCGGCGCAAACCGTGCACCTATCTTGCATTGAAAATAACACTATCTCTAGATGGACCGAAAGGAGCTTCCACTTGACCCGCGTCACCTAGGAGTACCATCGGGTGCGTCCAAAATGATTTCCACGCCTATGGCACGTTCAGCGCAAACCGTGCACCTATCTTGCGCTGAGATTAACACTATCTCCAAACGGACCGAACCGAGCTTTCACTTGACCCACATCACCTAGGAGTACCATCGGGTGCATCCAAAATGATTTCCGAGCCTATAGTACATTTGGCGCAAACCGTGCACCTATCTTGCATCGAGATTTAAACTATCTCCAAACAAATCAAAATGAGCTTCCGCTTGATCACGTCGCCTAGGAGTACAATTATGTGCATCCAAAATGATTTCTTAGACTATTGTATGTTTGGCGCAAACCGTGACCTATCTTGCGTCGAGATTAACACATCTCGAAACGGACCGAAACGAGTTTCCACTTGAGCCACGTCACATAGGAGTACCACCGGTTGCGCCTAAAATGATTTTCGAGCCTATGGTACGCTTGGCACAAACCTTGCACGTATTTTGCGTTGAGATAAACACTTTCACCAAACAGACTGAAATGATCTTCTACTTGATCAACGCCATCTAGGAGTACCATCGGGTGCATCCAAAGTGATTTCTGAGCCTATGGTACGTTCGGCGCAAACTGTGCGCCTATCTTGTGCCGAGACTAACACTATTTCTAAATAGACTGAAACAAGTTTCCACTTGACGTACATTACCTAGGAGTACCATCGAGTGTGCCCAAAGCGATTTCCATGCCCGTGGTACATTCGTCGTAAACCGTGCACCTATCTTGCACCAAGATTTAAACTGTCTCCAAATGGACTGAAATGAGCATCCGCTTGATCCACATCGCCTAGGAGTACAATTAGGTGCATCCAAAATAATTTCTGAGCCTATGGTATGTTTGACGCAAACCGTGTACCTATCTTCCATCGGGATTAACATATCTCCAAATGGACCGAAACGAGTTTCCACTTGACCCACGTCACGTAGCAGTACCATTGCTTGTGCCCAAAAAGATTTCCGAGCCTATGGTACGTTCAGCACAAACCTTGTACCTATTTTGTGCCAAGATTAACACTATCTCCAAACAGACTAAAACGAGCATTCCACTTGACCCACATCTCCAACGAGTTCCATCGGGTGCGTCCAAAATGATTTCCAAGCTATGGTATGTTCGGCGCAAACCGTGCACCTATCTTGCGCTGAGACTAACACTATCTCCAAACGGACCGAATTAAGCTTCCACTTGACATACATTACCGAGGAGTACCATCAAGTGTGCTCAACATGATTTCCATGCCCATGGTACATTCGTTGTAAACCGTGCACCTATCTTGCACCGATATTTAAGCTATCTCCAAACGGATCAAAATGAGCTTCCGCTTGTTCCATGTCGCGTAGGAGTACAATTATGTGCATCCAAAATGATTTCTTAGCCTATGGTACATTTGGCGCAAGCCGTGTACCTATCTTGCGTTAAGATTAACACATGTCCAAGTGGACTGAAATGAGTTTCCCCCTGACCCACGTCACGTAGGAGTACCGTCGGTTGCGCCCAAAATGATTTTCGTGCCTATGGTACGTTTGGCGTAAACCTTGCACCTATCTTGCGTCAAGATTAACACTATCACCAAACAGACTAAAATGATCTTCCACTTGATCTACACCACATAGGAGTACCATCTCGTGCGCCCAAGGCAATTTCAAAGCCTATGGTACATATGGCGCAAATTGTGTACCTATCTTGTGTTGAGATTACCATTATCTTCAAACAGACCGAAACTAGCTTCCACTTTGATGAGGACATCCTCCACTATTACCCGCTGGCAAAGACGCAACAAAAAAAGGCCAAGTGGCCTAGTTGTAGTTGGGCGGCGACCGTGTGAGCCTCTGAATAATCCCACCTTGCTTAGCTTGGGAGGAGGAAGCCACCTTAAAAGAGAGAGCCACCCTTCCCCTATCAGACTAGTCTTTTAGGGACATTCACTACACCACAACACTTGAATAACAACTAACTGCAGTTGCTAAAAGTTGATAATTAGCATTGAACGGTGAGTCGCTAAAAGTTTATCTCGGACTATCCATTGCTAATATCGAATACCGCGATGCATGGTGGGTTGCTATAAAAATTTTGCTTTTGCGTTGAACCGTCGGTTGCTATATGTCCTTAACAAAGTCAGATGGTCTGTCACTAAACAAATGATCTAGTGGCGCGATGTTTTTGGGCTGTTCGCGCTAAAATTTTGGCCCAATGAACCTGCAAATCCTAACTCACCCAGGGATACACCCCAGCCGCCGCTCACTACCAATTTTCATGCACTTCTTTCTCTCTTTCCCTCTGCTCCCACTCGAGCCCCCACGCCGCACACCCCCACCGGCCACCGTCGATGTCGCACGCCTCCACACCCCTACCCCAGCCGGCGGCCAGGCCCACCCCCGCCGGGCGGTCAGGCGTGCCCCTACCGGTGGCCAGGCCCACCCCCACCGGGCGGTCAGGCGCGCCCCTGCCGGCGGCCAGGCCCAGACGTCGCCCGCCCAGGACCGGGTGGCCAGGAGCAGTGCCCAGGACCCGACATCGCTCGCTCACTGTGCTGTGCATCCCTAAGGAGGAGCTGCTCCCGCGTCCGCCGGCCGGGGTGCACGTGGAGGACACTCTACTACTCGCGCAGGTCAGTCTGATGCCCATTGCCTGCTGCTTTAGTCCCCCTCACTTCTGATCATTTTGGCAAGTAAATTTGGGATTCAAGTTTTGGTCTGGATCTGAGGTGTTTTTTTTATGAAAAACAATTTTATTAATCAGCAGCAGGATGCTACAATAATGGTGAAAGCTTCACCCAATACAGAGTTTATAGCTGTTAAAACAGGACAACTACTTACATCCATAGGATTATTACAAGCATAGTGGCCCTCAGAAGACTGAACAACATTAGACTTGTATGCCTGACTAGCAAGTGTATGCGCTGTTATATTTTGCTTTGTATCAATCTTGTAGATTTTTCCCCTGCTAGCAGCAGCATAATTAATAAATTGTTGCGTCCAAGGTTTGATATCCCATCGATGAGGACTGGAATGATCTTTTCCATTGAAAAAATTAACCAGTAATTGGTTATCTGTGAGGAAGAAAGGCTGCTGCACATTTAAAGCATTAAGCAGCTTTGCAGCAATAGCTAGAGCTGTAGCTTCTGCCATAATGACAGAAGAACATTCCGTTAGTTTGATTTTGATGAAAATGGTCGATGCAGCATTTTGCAGAGTGGTGACCATGAATATTCCAAGACCAGCCATTCTTGAAACCTGCAAATAATTATCTGGAGAGGTGGATGCATCACAGTAGCATCTAGTTCCAAGGAGTAGAGTAGGTAGGATGATTTTGTAGTTAGGAGGGCCTGAAAGTATCAACATCTGTGTAGGGCAGACTTGATCTGGATTTGCAAAGTATAGTATTGCAATAGTAATAAGCAAAGTGCAAATATGCTAGCACCCTTCTTCATCTAATTACAAATACAATGCAAAAGAAAAAAGAAAACAAAATATTTATTCTCTCTGAACTTCTAAATAATGGATGGGGTGTTTTGTGTTCACGTTTCTTCAAGCCAAAGGTTTTTTTTGTAACTTCTTCAAGCAGAAGCTAGGACGGGGACATAGGGGAAAGGCTTATCAGTCGGAGCCCAAGAGCTGAGAAAGTTGGTGAGGCCAATCAGCATCTTCAAGGTGAAGAATATGACTATGCAGAGGAAGACAACTATGATGAGGAACATGATGATGAGGCCAATCAGCAAGTTGCAACCCCTGCAGCCTCGCCTTCCATGAATATTACAACATCACCAAGGAATGATGACCAGCACTTTTCACATGATACACTTGTAATCTTCTCAACCTCATGCAAATTTTATACTTGTGATTTAATAGCTATTGAACCTCTCATACTTGTGATTTAATCTTCTCAACCTCTCATGCAAAGTTAGCTGCTGAACCTAGCATTTATCCATTTCTCATAAGTTCATCATCTACTTTAGGCTGGAAAAGAGGTCATCTTATTTGCCATGTTGAGTAATGAAAAAGTGGCCAAGTCAACTGTTGTTTCAGTTAATCCAAACAATAAGCTAGCGGGTGTGGCTGTTGGAACAAAATTTTGTGAAGTGATTGTGAATGTTGTGCTCCGACGTGAAACATTAGTGCCACGTCCTTATGCTGAAATCAAGACCCTAGGGGATGCTGTAAAGATGCCGGTTGCCTAGCCATTTAATCGAGTAATGTCCACTTGATTCTATTCTTTTTTTATATGTGGTGAGTATATCTACAGTTTCTAACTATGATACTTGTGACAGCTGAAGGTCTGCAGTCAGCAACCAAGATCTCAGGGTGTTGCTGGTTCTTCTAAGAGATCTTCTCAAGGTGCTCTTATTTTCTTAGTAGAGAAGTGTTGCATCACTTAATATGTTCTAAATATTATTGAACATGGGTTTTGGACCAGAAATTTAGATGTGTGGTGGATGTGTACTCTTTTAGCCTTAGTGTTTTGTTTATAGCTAATTATTTTCTAAGTTTCTGATCTGAAACAAAAAAATTAAGTGCTACAACAGTACTATGAGATTACATATATATAAGAGTGGCTCCTTAGTCTAGGACAATAGTATGGCATGCTTAGGATGAGCACATATCTAGGATGACATTTTACATTGATTTCTTTGACATTTTAACATATCCAGGCATCAGACACTGCATACCTTGAACTATCCTGTGTTACTCCAACTGACAATTCTATAGGCTACCTTGAAATTTGTGCTAGATTATGTAACCTAAAATATATTGGTTGTGCTCAATACTAACAAGTAGTGGGTCTCTTCTGAACATTGCAGGCTGCTAGTTCAGATATGGTGCAGCTACAACACACTACCGCTAAATGGATTGGCAGTAACTTGAAGAAGGACAACAATCATGTGACCTAGGCTTTTGATCTTCTCATAGGGGTTGTTGCTAGCGACTTGTTGATAGGAAGCCATTGAATTATCTTTGAATGCTTGCTTTGAAGGCTTTTGGACTATAGTCTGATAGTTTTAGTTGATTTGTGGACTTGAACCTATCTTTTGATCAATGTTGGATCTCTTTTGGATGATGGCTTTCGCTCAACAAGAAAACAGTGCTAGCTGTACAACCTGATGACTAGCTAGATTTTGTATTTAGCTATATATGCTTGTATGTGTTGCCTTGATGGCAAGAAGCTTAAGCTAGTGACAGGATTATATATATATATGTATCTCATTTGATATGGATGAATGAAAGTATGATTAATGCCATTTGTGATGCCATTCAATATTGTATTGGTTCTAAATGTGGTTCAGTTTTAAATGTATCTGGATTATTTTTTTACCTATTCAATTGAGCTTGACTGACTCTTAGTTGCTAAAAGTTCTTATTGTGATGGACTATCCGTTGCTAAAACTTGTAACATGCTATCTGTTGCTAAAGTTGGAGCGATGGACGGTCCGTCGCTAAAGATGAAGTCCGTCACGGTATACATACAACAACGGCTTCAATAGCAACTACTGGGGTCCGTCGCTATAACATTTAGCAACGGACTGTCCATTGTTGTACACCCCTTACAGCAACTTCAAGTCAGTCGCTGTTTAAGGGTTGTGCTGTAGTGATTGGGCCTTTCCTCGAGTGGGTGTGCATAAGAACTGTTGGGGTCCGGGCAACCTTAATTTATTGGACCTCGGCCAACCCCACCTGGACCGGATGTATCATTTGGTATCAGAGCTAGGCCCTTGTTTAAGGGGGTGGGAATGATGAGGACATCCTCCACTATTACCCGTTGGCAAAGATGCAACAAAAAAGGCCAAGTGGCCTAGTTGTAGTCGGGCGGTGAGTGTGTGAGCCTCTGAATAATCTCACCTTGCTTAGCTTGGGAGGAGGAAGCCACTTTAAAAGAGAGAGCCACCCTTCCCCTATCGGACTAATCTTTTAGGGACATTGGGCCTTTCCCCGAGTGAGTGTGCATAAGAACTGTTGGGGTCTGGGAAACCTTAATTTATTGGGCCTCGGCCAACCCCACCTAGACCAGATGTATCACACTTGACCCATATCACCTAGGAGTACCATCGGGTGTTCCCAAAGTGATTTCCCTACCCATGGTACATTCATCACAAACCGTGCACCGATCTTGCACTGAGATTAAAACTATGTCCAAACGGATCGAAATGGGCTTCTGCTTGATCCACGTCATCTAGGAGTACAATTAGGGGCTTCCAAAATGATTTCTTAGCCTTGGTACGTTTGGGCAAAACATCTAACTATCTTGTGTTGACATTAACACTATCTCCAAATGGATAGAAACCAGTTTCCACTTGACCCACATCACGTAGGAGTACCATTGGTTGCGCCCAAAATGATTTATGAGCCTATGGTACGTTTGGCGCAAACCGTGTACCTATCTTGCATCGAGATTAACACTATCTCCAAATGGACCGAAACGAGTTTTCACTTAACCCAAGTGACGTAGGACTACTATTGGTTGTGCCCAAAATGATTTCTGAGCAAATGGTACATTTGGTGCAAACCTTGCACCTATTTTGTATCGAGATTAACACTATCTCCAATCGGACCGAAACAAGCTTCCACTCGACACACGTCACCTAGGAGTACTATCAGGTGCATCCAAAGTGATTTCTGAGCCTATGGTATGTTCGGCGCAAACCGTGCACCTATCTTGCGTCGAGACTAACGCTATTTCCAAACGGACTGAAACAAGCTTCCACTTGACGTACATTACCTACGAGTACCATCGAGTGTGCCCAAAGCGATTTCCATGCCCGTGGTACACTCGTCGTAAACCGTGCACCTATCTTGCACCAAGATTTAAACTATCTCCAAATGGATTAAAATGAGCTTCCGCTTGATCCACGTCACCTAGGAGTACAATTAGGTGCATCCAAAATGATTTAGGAGCCTATGTTATGTTTGATGCAAACCGTGTATCTATCTTCCATCGGGATTAACATATCTCCAAATGGACTGAAATGAGTTTCCACTTGACCCACATCACGTAGGAGTACCATTGGTTGCGCCCAAAATGATTTCCAAGCCTATGGTACATTCGGCGCAAACCTTGCACCTATTTTGAATCAAGATTAACACTATCAGCAAACAGACTAAAACTACCTTCCACTTGATCTACGCCACCTAGGAGTACCATCTGGTTTGCCTAAAGTGATTTAAGAGCCTATGGTACATTTGGCGCAACCAATTTCCATTTGACCCACGTCATGTAGGAGTACCATTGCTTGTGCCCAAAATGAATTCTGAGCCTATGGTACATTCAGCACAAACCTTGCACCTATTTTGCGCCAAGGTTAACACTATCTCCAAACGGACCGAAACGAGCATCTATTTGACCCACATCTCCTACGAGTTTCATTAGGTGTGTCCAAAATGATTTCTAAGCCTATGGTACGTTCGGCGCAACCCGTGCACCTATCTTGCACTGAGACTAACACTATCTCCAAATGGACCAAAACAAGATTCCACTTGACATACATTTTAGGAGTACCATCGAGTGTGCCCAAAGCGATTTCCATGTCCATGGTACATTCATCATAAACCGTGCACCTATCTTGCACCGAGATTTAAACTATCTCCAAACGGATCGAAATGAGCTTCTGCTTGATCCATGTCGCCTAGGAGTACAATTAGGTGTATTCAACATGATTTCTGAGCCTGTGGTAAGTTTGGGTCAAACCATGTACCTATGTTACGTCCAGATTAAAACATCTCCAAATTGACCGAAACAAGTTTCCACTTGACCCACGTCATGTAGGAGTACCATCAGGGTGCCCAAAATGAGTACGTTCGATGCAAACCTTGCACCTATTTTGAGTCAAGATTAACACCATCACCAAATAGACTGAAACGAGCATCCACTTGACCCACGTCTCCTACGAGTTCCAACGGGTGCATCCAAAATGATTTCCAAGCCTATGGTATGTTCGGCGCAAACCGTGCACCTATCTGCGCCGAGACTAACATTATCTCCAAACGGACCAAAACAAGGTTCCACTTGACATACATTACTTATGAGTACCATCAGGTGTGCCCAAACCAATTTCCATGCCCATGGTACATTCGTCGCAAACCGTGCACCTATCTTGCACCGAGATTAAAACTATATCCAAATGGATCGAAATGAGCTTCGGCTATGTCCACGTTATCTAGGAGTACAATCAGGTGCTTCCAAAATAATTTCTTAGCCTATGGTACATTTAGCGCAAGCCATGTACCTATCTTGCGTCGACATTAACACTATATTAAAATGGACAGAAACCAGTTTCCACTTGACAGACATCACGTAGGGGTACCATTGGTTGCGCCCAAAATGATTTCTGAGCCTATGGTACATTCGGCGCAATCCTTGCACCTATTTTGTGTCAAGATTAACACTATCTCCAAACGGACCCAAATGAGCTTCCACTAGACACACGTCACCTAGGAGTACCATCGAGTGCATCCAAAATGATTTCTTAGCTTATGGTACGTTCGGCGCAAAACGTGCATCTATTTTGCGCCGAGACTAACACTATCTCTAAATGGACCGAAACAGGCTTCCACTTGACATACATTACCTAGGAGTACCGTCGAGTGTGCCCAAAGCGATTTCTATGCCCATGGTACATTCGTCGTAAACTGTGCACCTATCTTGCACCGAGATTTAAACTATCTCCAAACGGATCAAAAGGAGCTTCCGCTTGATCCACGTCACCTAGGAGTACAATTAGGTGCGTCCAACATGATTTCTAAGCCTATGGTAAGTTTGGCCCAAACCAGTTTCCACTTTACCCACGTCATATAGGAGTACCATCGGCTGCGCGCAAAATGATTTTCGAGCCTATAGTACGTTCGACGCAAACCTTGCACCTATTTTGAGTCGAGGTTAACACTATCACCAAATAGACTGAAATTATCTTCGACTTGATCTACACCACCAAGGAGTACCATCTGGTGCACCCAAAGCGATTTCAGAGCTTGTGGTACATTTGGCACAGACCGTGCACCTATCTTGCATTGAGATTAACACTATCTCCAAACAATCTGAAACGATCTTCCACTTGATCTACGCCACCTAGGAATACCATCTAGTGTGCCCAAAGATATTTCAGAGCCTATGGTAGTTCGGTGCAAACCTTGCACCTATTTTGCATCGAGATTAACACTATCACCAAACAGACTAAAACTATCTTCCACTTGATCTACGCCACCTAGGAGAACCATTTGGTGCGCCCAAAGTGATTTTAGAGCCTATGGTACACTTGGCGCAAACCGTGCACCTATCTTGCGCAGAGATTAACACTATCTCCAAACGGACTGAAACGAGCTTTCACTTTACCCATGTCACCTTCAGGTGCGTGCAAAAATGATTTCCAAGCCTATGATACGTTCGGCGCAAACTATGCACCTACCTTGCACTAAGACTAACACTATCTCCAAACGAACCGAAACAAGCTTCCACTTGACATACATTACCTACGAGTACCAATGGGTGAGCCCAAAGCAATTTCCATGCATGTGGTACATTCCTCACAAACCAAGCACCTATCTTGCACTGAGATTAAAACTATCTCCAAATGGATCGAAATGAGCTTTCGCTTGATCCATGTCACATAGGAGTACAATCAGGTGCGTCCAAAATGATTTCTGAGCCTATGGTATGTTTGGCGCAAACCGTGCACCTATCTTGCGTCGAGACTAGCACTATCTACAAATGGATTGAAACTAGTTTCCACTTGACCCACGTCACGTAGGAGTACCTTTGGTTTCGCCCAAAATGATTTTTGAGCCTATGGTACGTTCAGCACAAACCTTGCACCAATTTTTTGCGTTGTGATTAACACTATCTCCAAACGGCCCAAAACGAGGTTCCACTTGACCCACGTGACCTAGGAGTACCATCGGGTGCATCCAAAACGATTTCCAAGCTTATTGTACGTTTGGCGCAAACCGTGCACCTACCTTGCACCAAGACTAACACTATCTCCAAACAGACCGAAACAAGCTTCCACTTGACATACATTTCCTATGAGTACCATCGGTGTGCCCAAAGTGATTTCCACGCCCGTGGTGCATTTGTCACAAGTCGTGCACCTATCTTGCACCTAGATTAAAACTATCTCCAAATGGATCGAAATGAGCTTCCGCTTGATCCACGTCATCTAGTAGTACAATCAAGTGCATCCAAAATGATTTCTTAGCCTATGGTACATTTGGCACAAACCGTGTACCTATCTTGTGTCGACGTTAACACTTTCTGTGAATGGATCGAAACCAGTTTCCACTTGACCCACATCACGTAGGAGTACCATTGGTTGCGCCCAAAATTATTTCTGAGCCTATGGTACATTCAGCACAAACCTTGCACCTATCTTGCACTGAGATTAACACTATCTCTAGACAGACCGAAATGAGCTTTCACTTGACCCCGTCACCTAGGAATACCGTCGGATGCGTCCAAAATGATTTCCAAGCCTATGGTACGTTCGGCACAATCCTTGCAACTATTTTGTGTCAAGATTAACACTATCTCCAAATAGACTGAAACAATTTTCTACTTGATCTACATTACCTACGAGTACCGTAGGGTGCGCCCAAAGCGATTTCAAAGCCTATGGTACATTTGGCACAAACTGTGCACCTATCTTGCATCGAGATGAATACATTCTCCAAATGGACTGAAATGAGTTTTCACTTGACCCGCGTCACGTAGTAGTACCATCAGTTGTGCCCAAAATGATTTTCAAGCCTATGGTACGTTCGGCACAAACCTTGCACCTATTTTGAGTCAAGATTAACACTATCACCAAACAGACTAAAATGACCTTCCGCTTGATCAACGCCACATAGGAGTACCATCTAGTGCGCCCAAAGCGATTTCAGAGCCTATGGTACATTTGGCGCAAACCGTACACCTACCTTGCGTTGAGATTAACACTATCTCCAAACAAACTAAAATGATCTACCACTTGTTCTACGCCACCTAGTAATACGATCTGGTGTGCCCAAAGTGATTTTAGAGCCTATGAAACATTTGGCACAAACCGTGCACCTATCTTGTCTCGAGATTATTACTATCTCCAAATAGAACGAAACGAGCTTCCACCTATCTTGCCTAAAAAGATTTCTATGCCTGTGGTATATTTGGCGCAAACCGTGCACCTATCTTGTGTCGAGATTAATATTATCACCAAATGGTCCAAAATGAGCTTTGACTTGACCAATGTCACCTAGAAGTACCATCGGGTGTGCCTGAAAAGATTTCCATGTTTGTGGTACATTCGGCGCAAATTGTGTACCTATCTTGAGCCGAGATTAACACTATCTCGAAATGGACCGAAACGAGTTTTCACTTGACCCACGTCATGTATCGGTTGCGCCCAAAATGATTTTAGAGCCTATGGTACTTTCGGCGCTAACCTTGCACCTGTTTTGAGTTAAGATTAACATTATCAACAAACAGACTAAAACGATCTTCCCCTTGATCTACGCCACCTAAGAGTACCATCCAGTGCGCCCAAAGCAATTTCAGAGCCTATCGTACATTTGGCGTAAATAGTGCACCTATCTTGCGTTGAGATTAACACTATCTCCAAACAAACTAAAATGATCTTCCACTTGATCTATGCCACCTAGTAATATCGTCTGGTGTGCCCAAAGCAATTTCAGAGCCTATGGTACATTTGGCGCAAACTGTGCACCTATCTTGCCTTGGGAATAATACTATCTCCAAACGGACAGAAACGAGCTTCCACTTGACCAACGTCACCTAGAAGTACCATCGGGTGTGCCTGAAAAGATTTCCATGCCCGTGGTACATTCGGCACAAACCATATACCTATCTTGCGCCTAGATTAACACTGTCTCTAAATGGACCGAAACGAGCTTCCACTTGACTCGCGTCACCTAGGAGTGCCATCAGGTGCATCCAAAATGATTTCCAAGCCTATGGTATGTTTGGCGCAAATCATGCACCTATCTTGCGCTGAGATTAACACTACCTTCAAAGAGACCGCAACGAGCTTCCACTTGACCCACATCACCTAGGAGTACAATCGGGTGCGTCCAAAATAATTTCTGAGCCTATTGTAAGTTCCGCACAAACCGTGCACCTATCTTACGTCTAGACTAACACTATCTCCAAACGGACCGAAAAAAGCTTCCACTTTACATACAATACCTAGGCGTACCATCGGGTTTACCCAAACTAATTTCCATGCTCATGGTACATTCGTCGCAAACCATGCACCTATCTTGTGCTGAGATTAACACTATCTCCAAATGGACCAAAATGAGCTTCCACTTGACCCACGTCACCTAGGAGTACCATCAGGTGCGTCCAAAATGATTTCCAAGCCTACGGTACATTCGGCGCAAACCATGCACCTATTTTGCGTTGAGATTAACACTATCTCCAAATAGATTGAAACGAGCTTCCACTTGACCCACATCACCTACAAGTACCATTGGGTGCATCTAAAATGATTTACGAGCCTATGGTATGTTCGGCGCAAACTGTGCACCTATCTTGTGCCGAGACTAACACTATCTCCAACCAGACCGAAACAAAGCTCCCACTTCATACATTACCTAGGAGTACCATCGGGTGTTCCCAAACCGATTTCCATGCCTGTTGTACATTCGTCACAAACCATGCACCTATCTTATGCTGATATTAACACTATCTCCAAATGGACCGAAACATCTTTTAACTTGACCTACGTCACGTAGGAGTACCATTGGTTACGCCCAAAATGACTTTCGAGCCTATGGTACGTTCGGCGCAAACCTTGCACCTATTTGGAGTCAAGATTAACACTATCTCCAAATAGACTAAAACGATTTTCCACTCGATCTATGTCACCTAGAAGTACCATCGGGTGTGTCCAAAGTGATTTCAGAGCCTATGGTACATTTGGTGCAAACCGTGCACCTATCTTGCGTCAAGATTAATACTATCTCCAAATGGACCGAAATGAACTTCCACTTGACCAACGTCACCTAGAAGTACCATCGGGTCTGCCACAAAATATTTTCATGCCTGTCGTACATTTGGCGCAAACCGTGCACCTATCATGCGTCGCAATTAATACTATTAACAACGTCTCCAAACGATCCAAAATGAGCTTCCACTTGACCAATGTCACCAAGAAGTACCATCGGGTGTGCTTGAAAAGATTTTCATGCCTATGGTACATTCGGCGTAAACTGTGCACCTATTGCACCTATCTTGCTCTGAGATTAACACTATCTCCAAATGGAGCGAAATGAGCTTTCACTTGACCCACGTCACCTAGGAGTACCATTGCGTGCATCTAAAATGATTTCCAAGCCTATGGTATGTTTGGCGCAAAACCGTGCACCTATCTTGCACTAAGATTAACACTATCCCCAAACAAACTGAAATAAGCTTCCGCTTGACCCACGTTGCCTAGGAATACCATCGGGTGTCCAAAAAGATTTTTGAGCGTATGGTAGTTCGGCGCAAACCATGCACCTATCTTGTGCATAGATTAATACTATCTCCAAACAGACCGAAACGAGCTTCCACTTAACCCACATAACCTAGGAGTACCATTGGGTTTGTCCAAAATGATTTTCGAGCCTACGGTACCTTGAGTGCAAACCATGCACCAATCTTGCGCCCAGACTAACACTATCTCCAAATAGACTGAAACAAGCTTCCACTTGACATACATTACCTAGGTGTACCATCAGGTGCGTCCAAAATGATTTCTAAGCCTATGGTACCTTCGGCGCAAATTGTGCAATATCTTGCGCTAAGGCTAACACTATGTACAAATGGACCAAAACAAGTTACCACTTGACATACATTACCTAGGAGTATCATCGGGTGTGCCCAAACCAATTTCCATGCCCGTGGTACATTCGTCATAAATCGTGCACCTATCTTTCACCAAGATTAATACTATCTCCAAACTGATCGAAATGCTTTTCCGCTAGATCCACGTCGCCTAGGAGTACAATCAGGTGCATCCAAAATGATTTATGAGCCTATAGTATGTTTAACGCAAACTGTGTACATATTTTGCGTCGAGATTAACACTATGTCCAAATGGACTGAAACGAGTTTCCTCTTGACCCACGTCACGTAGGAGTACCATCGGTTGCACCCAAAATGATTTCCAAGCCTATGGTATGTTCAGCGCAAACCTGGCACCTATTTTGCGTCGAGATTAACACTATCTCCAAATGGACCGAAGCAAGCTTCCACTTGACATACATTACCTAGGAGTACCATCGGGTGTGCCCAGACCAATTTCCATCCCTATGGTACTTTCATCACAAACCATGCCCCTATCTTGCACCGAGACTAACACTATCTCCAAACGGTCCGAAACGAGCTTTGACTTGACCCATGTCACCTAGGAGTACCATTAGGAACATCCAAAATGATTTGCAAGGCAATGGTACATTCGGCACAAACTGTGCACCTATCTTGCGCTAAGGTTAACACTATCTGCAAACTGATCGAAATGAGCTTCCACTTGACCCACATCACCTAGGAGTACCATTGGGTTCGTCTAAAATGATTTCCGAGGCAATGGTACATTCATCACAAAACTGTGCACCGATCCTGCGCTGAGGCTAACACTATCTCCAAACAGACAGAAATAAGTTACCACTTGACATACATTACCCAGGAGTACCATCGGGTGTGCCCAAACCGATTTCCATGCCCATGGTACTTTCGTCGCAAATCGTGCACCTATCTTTCACTGAGATTAAAGCTATCTCCAAATAGATCAAAATGCGCTTATACTTGATCCACGTCACCTAGGAGTACAATCAGGTGCATCCAAAATGATTTCTGACCTATGGTACATTTGGCGCACATTGTTTACCTATCTTGTGTCGAGATTAACACTATATCTGGACCAAAATGAGTTTCCACTTGACCCACATCACGTAGGAGTACCATCGGTTCGACCAAAATGAATTCCGAGCCTATGGTATGTTCAGAGCAAACCTTGCACCTATTTTGCATCGAGATTAATACTATCTCCAAATAGACTAAAATAATTTTCCACTTGATCTATGTCGCCTCGGAGTACCATCGGGTGCGCCCAACGCGATTTCAGAGCCTATGGTACATTTGGCGCAACCTGTGCACCTATCTTTCTCCGAGATTAATACTATCTCCAAATGGAAGGAAACGAGCTTCCACATGGCCAATGTCACCTAGAAGTGTCATCCGGTCTGCCTAAGAAGATTTCCATACCCGTGGTACATTCGGCACAAACTGTACGCCTATGTTGCGCCTAGACTAACACTATCTCTAAATGGACCAAAATTAGCTTCCATTTGACACACGTCACCTAGGAGTACCATCGGGTGTGTCCAAAATGATTTTTGTGCCTGTGATACATTCGGCGCAAACCGTGCACTATCTAGCGTGGAGATTAACACTATCTCTAAATGGACCGAAAGAAGCTTCCACTTGTCCCACATCACCTAGGAGTACCATCGGGTGTGCCCAAAATGATTTCCATGTCCATGGTACATTCAACGCAAACCATGCACCAATCTTGCGCCCAGATTAACAGTATCTCCAAACGGACTAAAACAAGCTTCCACTTGACCCATGTCACCTAGGAGTACCATCGGGTGCGTCCAAAATGTTTTTGAGACTATGGAATGTTCAGCGCAAACTGTACACCTATCTTGTACTGAGATTAACACTATCTCCAAACGGACCGAAATTAGTGTCCACTTGACCCACATCACCTATGAGTACCAACGGTTGCATCCAACGTTTGGCGCAAACCCTGCACCTATCTTACACTGAGACAAACACTATCTCTAAACAGACTGAAACGATTTTCCACTTGATCTACGTAACCTAGGAGTACCATTGCGTGCGCCCAAAGCAATTTTGGTGCCTATGGTACATTCGGCGCAAATCATGCACCTATCTTGCGTCGAGATTAATACTATATCCAAATGGACCAAATTGAGCTTCCACTTGACATACATTACCTAGGAGTACGATAGGGTGTGCCCAAACCGATTTCCATACCCGTGGTACATTCGTCGCAAACCATGCACCTATCATGCACCAAGATTAAAACTATCTGCAAACGGATCGAATTGAGCTTTCGCTTGATCCACATGGCCTAGGAGTACAATCTAGTGTGTCCCAAATGATTTCTGAGCCTATGGTACATTCGGTGCAAACATTGCACCTATTTTGCGTCAAGATTAAAACTACCTTTAAATAGACTGAAATGATTTTCCACTTGATTTACATTACCTAGGAGTACCATCGGGTGTGCCCAAAGCGATTTTAGAGCCTATGGTACAATCGGCGCAAATCATACACCTATCTTGCATCGAGATTAACACTATCTCCAAATGGACCGAAATGAGCTTCCACTTGACCAATGTCATCTGGAAGTACCATCAGGTGTGCCTGAAAAGATTTCTATGCCCGTGGTACATTTGACGCAAACCATACACCTATCTTGCGCCTAGATTAACACTATCTCCAAACGGATTGATACGAGATTCCACTTGACACACATCACCTAGGGGTACCATCGAGTGTGCCCCAGACAATTTCCACGCAGAGGTACATTCACTGCAAACCGTGCACCTATCTAGTGATGAGATTAACACTATCTCCAAACAGATTGAAACGAGCCTTCACTTGACCCACGTCACCTAATAGTACCATCGGGTGTGCCTAAAATGATTTCCATGCCCATGGTACATTCGATGCAAACCGTGCACCTATCTTGCGCCGAGATTAACACTATCTCCAAATGGACCGAAATGAGCTTCCGCTTCACCCATGTCATCTAGGAGTACCATCGGGTGCGTCCAAAATGATTTCTAAGCCTATGGTACGTTCGGTGCAAATTGTGTATCTATCTTGAACCAAGACTAACACTATCTCCAAACGGACTGAAACAAGCTTCCACTTGACATACATTACCTAGGAGTACCATCAGGTGTGCCCAAAGTGATTTCTATGCCCATAGTATATTCGTCGCAAACTGTGCACCTATCTTGCGCCGAGATTAAAACTATCTCCAAATGGATTGAAATGAGCTTTCGCTAGATCCACGTCGCCTAGGAGTACGATCAGGTACCTCCAAAATGATTTCTGAGCATATGGTACATTTGGTGAAAACTGTGCACCTATCTTGCATCGAGATTAACAGTATCTCCAAATGGACCGAAATGAGTTTCCTCTCGACCCATGTCACGTAGGAGTACCATCGGTTGCACCCAAAATGATTTCTGAGCCTATGGTATGTGTGGTACAAACCGTGTACCTATCGTGCATCAAGATTAGCACTACCTCCAAACGTACTAAAATGAGCTTCCATTTAACCCACATCACCCAGGCCTTTCCATCGATTGCGCCAAAACGATTGCCATGCCCATGGTACATTCGGTGCAAACCGTGCACCTATCTTGCGTCGAGATTAACACTATCTCCATATGGAAGAACTGCCTAAATTATATGGCCCATGTGTGCCTATCATTGTCCTATAGACTTATGACTGCTGCACATGGGAGCCAGACAACTCTGGTAGTCTATCGGGTGTCCTCGGGGAACCCTGAATCATCCTTTTTATCCTTTCGAGCAGGATTCATTAGAGAAGACATTGTAGCATTACAACAATTTATACAAATATACAATTATATTACATCAAAATAAATAGCGGAAGTCTTACAAACCATAAGTTTACAAACCATTTATTTAGTTATTACAAACCATAAGTTTTATCCATCTAGGCAGTAGGGTAGCATGACAAGTACCACTTTACACAACACACAAAAGGTGGTTGACCTTGCTCAAGGGTGAACAAACTTCTACTGTTGGCTCTCTTCCTCCAGAACCATCATGTAGTAGGGGCAAAAGCCTAACTGTTGATGAGGCTCACCTGCAACAAAGGTCAACAAACCCTAAGTACTTGAGGGTACTCAACAAGACTTAATCGACGAAAAGGAAAGACTCCAAGGATATGCAGGCTTATGGGGAATCAAGGTAAGTCTGAATTAAGAATCAAGATTAACTTTTGCATAAAAGCTTACTAATGATTGATCCTTATTTTCAATATTTTTGCTCAAGTTAATTAATTATAAGTCTCCAATTTGCACCTGATCTAAATCAATCACTTCTTTAATCATCTCATCTCATGATCGTAAGTACCACTGTTTCATTGATTAACTATGATGTAGAGCAGAGAATTGAGTCTTCTTCTCTGAGAAGTAGCGGTGATTCGAATCGATTATTCCTAGCTAGGAATTCCTTACCACATGGCATATGTAGATCCTAGACCTACATATATCAACCTTCACTCGGAATTCCTTACCACACGACATATGCACGGTTGGCCTTTCACATAATGGAATAGCCCTACAAAGTCTCGACTCACATAGGTCTACAACAAATGGTCCTCAATTGACACAGACAGAACAAGCATGACCAGGCAACCCTATCGGCTTTAACCACCAGAGACACAACCCATGTCCCGTTCGATCTCCAGTTTAACCAAATTCATTATTAAACCCTTAGGACATTTCCTGAGTCTAGAACCATTGCGAATGATGAGTTCACCACTCGACTCTTATCAGCAAAGCATGGCTAAGCAGTACTAACCTATCATTACTAAAAAGGGTGACAAGAATAAGTACTGCATATCAAGGCAGGCATGCAGCAGTTGGTATTCAACGAATTCCTATTTTACTTAATGCACAAAGCATAAGACTTAAAGTGAATAACATTTGTACAACACAAGGAAAGGGGTGTTTGCTCCGAGGCTTGCCTGCGGTGGTGGGGTTGTTAGTCTCCTCGGAAATACCATAGATATCAAATCTAACTTCCACTAACTGAAAACCCTCCTCTGGAACTTGCTCAACACTAGGATCACCAATCTCATTCACTAAACGTAATAAAGATGTATGCTTTAGTATGATGATGTACTTAGCATGATGGATGAAAGATGCAACATGGATTAAGATGATCAAACAAGATTAATTAACTTGAGTACAACTTTCCTTCATGGTATAATTAGGTTAATTACTCACAAAGCAATTTAGTTATTATTATTAACAAGTTAATCATGAGCACAACAAGAATGCAATAGAGTTTCCAATAAATAGCAGGGGTTGTGTTCCAAGGTTTCAATCAAGGTATGAAATACACCCAGGTCTTTTAAGTATTTATCTAAATCATTTTGGTATTTATTTATTTAGTAAAAATCCATTGAAACACACTTAAATTAAGTGGACAATTTATTTTCATTAAAACCATACCAAACTTTTTGTGAAGATTGATATAAGCATATTAAGCATACACAAAATGTTTCATGATTAAAAGACAATTATTTTAGCCTATAAAAATCATACAAGGTCTATTTCACTATTTAAAAATGTTATTTTTAAACATAGAAAAACTACTGATTATGCCTAACCCATATTTTTCCTTGATAGAGCATAACATAACAAGGCTGTAGAATAAATTTCACATTTTTATCACCTATAATTATTTAGTCATGAATTAAACAAGAATCAGCATTTGTTAGTATTTTCTAAAAAATGAAAAAGGATAAAAATCCTTCCTCACCCACTCTCTACCTGTAGTCGCTGACAAGCGGCTCCTTGGGTCAGCGCATAGTGTGCCCGCGCTGACAGCGGTGCACACGACCGTTGACCGGCGACAAGACCTACCCCGGCAGGCTCATCTCACTCTCGCGCACACACTGGTGGTACCAGCTGAGCAGTTAGGGCATGGCAGCAAGCACACCGATGGCCATGGCAGCACACCGGTGCTCTGGTGCTGCAGAATTGATCAACAATGAGGTCACTAGCGACGAGAAGGTTGCCCGCGCGCTCACCACACTCACGCGGATGCACACAAGTGGTCGATTGCACGTGCAGGAGTTAGCAGCGCGTTTGCATGCAACCACAGTGGCTCAGCGAACCAGAGCATGCCATCGTAATGACGCTCCAGCTACTAGGGAGAGGTAAGGTTAGATTGAAGGCCATGGTTAACTTCAGGGGCTCACTACGACTTCGATTCGCGTACTAGTTGAGTCGAGCAAATCGGAGCTACCCGGTCGACGTCGAGGGCGATGGCGGCGGCATGCACCTGTGGCAATGGCATGTTCTGGCGTGTCTAGACCTCAGCTGCAAAAACCAGCGAGCCGATTAGCAACAGGGCAACAAGGCAGAGCTAGCATGTGAAACAACTCGACAAAAGGCTCACTAGAACGGCCTGGCTTTGGCAAGGGTGGTCATGGCAGTGCCCTAGATGACGATGAGGAAGACAGCGGCTCCCGGCCAACTCTGGTGGAGAGGGATGGTGCAAGCGGGCTTAACAAAAGTGTAAGGATGTGGCAAGCTTGGCTGCAGGGAGGTGGAATGGTGGCACAGGAATCAGCCAGCAAATAGAGCACGATGGCGGCGGTGGAAAGGGAGAAGAAGGAAGATGACGGTCGGCTTTGGGTTATATCGATGTGGGTAAAACTTCTGGCCGAGCCAATAGTTGCTTGAGCTGCAACATGGAAGCAGCTATGTGCCTGTGTGCGAGGAAGGGGCAAAAATGGTCAGTGGCAGCCATAGGCGAGGAGGCAGGGAGGCAACCCACTGACGTGCGCTGTAGTAGCCTAATAGGCCATCTTCATCTTCGATTTTCTCTTGATTCCAAACAACAACTTGATGGGCTCCAAAAACAAAAGTTGTTCATCTTGATGCTATCTTCAACTTTGCTTTAAGAGTCCTCCCCTAATTCTAACTATTTAGAGAGATCAAAGATCAAGAACTTGGGTAGGATGAAACTAAAACCTGAACTTCAGTTAGGGTTTTGGAAAAAACAGTTAATTAGCTATCCTTGGTGAATTAATCAATGATTAACCAACAAGCAAACATTACAACCAATAGCATGAATTCAAAGTCAAACTTCATACGTTGAAATGATGCTAAAGTTTGTAACAAGTTTATTTGTAAAATTCATTTTAATAATTCCCCCAAAATTGAATCCAATGCTGAATTCCAAGACAACCAAAATGAACAAGTGCTGAATTTCAATTTTAAATTCAAATTTGGAGCTCAAGTTTTAATTGGTTGGACTTGAATCCATACCCTACACTTTACACTAGTGTAAAGTACACACTTTACACCTCAAAGTTTATTAGGGCATAATTTCAAGTATTTTGGTGAAATTCAAAAATACAAAGGTCATAAAGTACCTCAAAAGGATTTTTGGTTTTAGCACATTACTTCACACATGCTATGCATTGCCAACGTATTAACATTGACTTTAATGAATGCAAGACATAATTAGCTATCATGGATGATTACTATGCATGATGATGACATGATCCAATTTTAGTGATGCTTAACACCAGGGTTGTTATAGCTCCTCCCCCCTTGCAGAAATCTCGACCCGAGATTAAGCTACGCTTAAAGCTTGGGGTTAAGTAATGGAAAAGGAAATGTGTCAAACACATTTACTAGCAAGGTCTTCATAAAACAAGGGAGGTTACAAAATTTACATCCATTTCCAAAAGAAAGGTTACAACTATAGAGGAGTTAGCAACCTAGGTAGAGGCAAGGAAATCTACCTATCCTCAGTTTCCTAAGTAGCCTCATCTTATAAATGCTTGTTCCATTGAACCTTATAGAACTTGATCGTCCTTTTTGAGTGACTCGATCTTTTTGATCCAAAATTCTAACAGGATATTCTGCATAAATCAGATATGGTTCAAGTTCAACTCCTTCAATCTCAATAAACTGATCTGGCACTCGCAGGCACTTCTTCGGATGAGATACATGAAACACATTATGCACAGCTGATAGTTGTGTAGGTAACTTGAGACGATACACTACTAGTCCACACTGCTTTATAATTAGAAAAGGCCCAATGTAGCAAGGTGCTAATTTCCCTCTGACTCTGAAACAGTTAACTCCCTTCATTGGTGATACTTTTAGATAGACATGATCTCCCACCTTGAACACTAAGGGTCAACGTCTCTTATCAGCAGGGATGAAAGTGGTACGGATATTTTCCGACCGTATTCAAGACTGAATTCATTTAGAGGGGTTTAGATCTGTCCGTATCCGAGTTCGGATATTCAACATCCGATACCATATCCGTATCCGAATACCCAAATCGCATATTTATGATGTCGATATCCAAATGTATCCTATCCGGCATGGTTGATACTATCTGTATTCCAATCCGAATTCGAGCAAAAATACGAAAACAAATGTGATATGAGCGATATCCGTCCGTATCCGATCCGTTTTCATCCCTTCTTATTAGCATAACTCTTTTGACGATGTTGTGCCACTTTCATATTATCCTATATAAGTCAAACTTTTTCTTCGGCTTCCTTTACCAGGTCTAATCCAAAGAATCATCTTTCTCCGGGCTCTAACTAATTCAGTGGAGTTCTACACCTTCGACCATAAAGAGCTTCAAAAGGTGCCATCTTAATGATTTTTGGATAACTGTTGTTGTAGGCGAACTCTACCAAAGGTAAACACTCATCCCACTTAGCCGACTAAGTGAGAACACAAGATCTTAGCATATCCTCTAGAACCTAATTGACTCTTTCAGTCTGTCCTCTAGTCTGAGGATGATAAGTTGAACTGCGGATGAGCTTCATACCAAATGATTTATGCAACTGTTCCTAGAAGTTGGAGACAAACTGCGTACCTCTATCAGAAAGGATGGTCTTAGGTACTCCATGAAGACTCATGATACGATAAATATAGAGTTTAGCATAATGCATAGCTAGATACTTCAGCTTAATTGGAAGGTAGTGAGCTTGTTTTGTGAGGCGATCAATAATGACCCAAATAGAATCACAACCATTGGACGTCTTGGCCAGAACAACAATAAAGTCCATATTGATGCCATCCCACTTCCAAGATGGAATAGGCAAGGGTTGTAGTGGTCTAGTAGATTTTAGATGGATAGCCTTCACTCGTTGATAAGTATAACACTTGGCTACATATTGAGCAAGCAATCTCTATCTTCATTTTAGTCCACCAGAATCTCTGCTTCAGATCCTGATACATCTTGTTACTTCCTTGATGAATAGAGAATCTAGACAAGTGAGCTTCATCAAGAACCTGTTGACGTAACTCAGGAACTTTCGGCACTACTAGACGATTCTTGAACCAAAGAACACCTTTATCAATCCAAAAACATGGGGCCTTTCTGGTTATAGCTGTCTCTTTGATATGGGCTACCTCGTTGTTCTCTTTCTAAGCAGCAACAATCTGACCCTGAATAGTGGATTCAACAGTAATATTGGTAAAGTTCCTTATCAAATAATCTCTAGATTTAGCTCTCCATCTCCTGACACAAAGTACTACCCAGTGACCTTGCTATGAGACAGTTGCAATGAGACTTACGATTGAGAGCATCTGCAACAACATTGGCATTGCCGGATGATAATGAACTTCCAAATCATAATCTTTGATCAATTCTAACCATCTTATTTGATGCATATTCAATTCATACTAGGTAAAGATGTACTTTAAACTCTTGTGATCAGAGTACATATGACAAGTGTTACCTAACAGGTAGTGGCACTAGATCTTGAGTGCATGAACAATAGCAGCTAACTCCAAATCATAAGTAGGATAGTGCTCTTTATGACGCTTGAGTTGTCTAGAAGCATAAGCAATAACTCGACCTTCTTACATCAGTACACACCCAACATAGGTGCACGCTTTGCGCCGAATGTACCACATGCATAGAAATCATTTTGGGCACACCCGATGGTACTCCTACGTGACATGTGTCAAGTGGAAGCTTGTTTCGCTCCATTCAGAGATAGTGTTAAATCTAGGTGCAAGATAGGTGCACGTTTTGCGCCGAATGTACCATGGGCATGGAAATCTTTTCAGGCACACATGATGGTACTTCTATGTGACATTGGACAAGTTGAAGCTCGCTTTGATCTGTTTGGAGATAGTATTAATCTCGATGACATAGGTGCACGGTTTCTGCCGAATGTACCATAGGCTCTGAAATCACTTGGAGCACACCTGAGGGTACTGCTAGGTGATGTAGGTCAAGTGGAAGCTTATTTTAGTCTATTTGGGGATAGTGTCAATCTCGACGCAAGATAGGTGCACGGTTTGCGTGGAACGTACCATAGGCTCGAAAATCATTTTGCACACAACCGATGGTACTCCTACGTGACGTGGGTCAAGTCAAAACTCGTTTCGGTCTATTTGGGGATAGTGTTAGTCTCGACGTAAGAAAGGTGCACGATTTCCACCGAATGTACTTTGGGCATGGAAATCATATTGGGCTCATCCGATGGAACTCCTAGGTGACGTGGGTGAAATGGAAGCTCGTTTCAGTCCGTTTGGAGATAGTGTTAATCTCGATGCATGGTTTGCGCCGAACGTACCATAGGTTTGGAAATCATTTTGGGCGAACTAATGGTACTCCTAAGTGACATGGGTCAAGTGAAAACTTATTTTGATCCATTTGGAGATAATGTTAATCTCGAGCGCCTAACGTACCATTGGCTCAAAAATTATTTTGGACGCACCTGATTGTACTCCTAGGTGACGTGGATCAAGCAGAAGCTCATTTCGATTTGTTTGGAGTTAGTTTTAATCTCAGCGCAAAATACATACATAGTTTGCACCAAATGCACCACGGGCATGGAAAATCGATTTGGGTACACCTGATGATACTCCTGGGTAATGTATGTCAAGTGAGAGCTTGTTTTGATCCATTTGGAAATAGTGTTAGTCTCGGCACAAGATTGGTGCACAGTTTGCGTTGGGTGCATGATAGGCTCCAAAATCATTTAGGACGCACCCGATGGTACTCCTAGGTGATATGGGTCAAGTGGAACCTCATTTTGATCTGTTTGGAGAAAATGTATGTCAAGTGGAAGCTTGTTTTCGTCTGTTTGGAGTTCTATTAGTCTCGGCGCAAGATATGTGCACGATTTGCGTCAAACGTACCATAGGTTCAGAAATCATTTTGACACACTTTATGGTACTCGTAGGTGACGTGGGTCAAGTGGAAGCTTGTTTCAGTCTGTTTAGAGATAGTGTTAATCTCGGTGCAAGAAGGGTGGATGGATTGTGCCGAATGTACCACGAGCATGGAAATCATTTTGGGCACACTCAATGGTACTGCTAGGTGACGTGGGTTTAGTGGAAGCTCGTTTCGGTCCATTTAGAGACAGTGTTAATCTTACCACAACATAGGTGCACGCTTTGCGGGAAATGTACCACAGGCATGGAAATCATTTTGGGCACACTCATGGTACTCCTAGGTGACGTGTGTCTAGTGGAAGCTTGTTTCTATCCGTTTGGAGATTGTGTTCATGTAGGCATAAGATAGGTGCACAGTTTGCGCCGAATGTACCACGGGCATGGAAATCTTTTTAGGCACACCTGATGGTACTTCTAGGCAACGTTGGTCAAGTGAAAGCTCATTTTGGTTTGTTTGGAGATAGCATTAATCTTGATGCAAGATAGTTGCACGGTTTACGCCGAATGTACCATAAGCTCTAAAATCGCTTGGGGCATACCCGGGGGTACTCCTAGGTGACGTAGGTCAGGTGGAAGCTTATTTTGGTCTGTTTTGGGGATAGTGTCAATCTCGAAGCAAGATAGGTGCATAGTTTGCGTCGAACGTACCATAGGCTCAGAAATTATTTTGGGCGTAACTGATGGTACTCCTACGTGACGTGGGTCAAGTGGAAACTCATTTCGGTCTATTTGGAGAAAGTGTTAATCTTGATGCAAGATAGGTGCATGGTTTACGCCGAATGTACCATAGGCATGGAAATCATATTGGGTGCACTCGATGGAACTCCTAGGTGACATGGGTGAAATGGAAGCTCGTTTCATTCTGTTTGGGGATAGTGTTAATGTCGATGCATGATAGGTGCACGGTTTGCACCGAATGTACCACAGGTTCGAAAATCATTTTGGGCGCAACTGATGGTACTCCTACTTGACGTGAGTCAAGTGGAAACTCGTTTTCATCCATTTGGAGATAGTATTAATCTGAAGCATGTAACATACCATACGCTCAAAAAATATTTTGGATGTACCTAATTGTACTCCCCAGGCGACGTGGATCAAGCGGAAGCTCATTTCGATCCATTTGGAGATAGTTTTAATCTTGACGCAAGATAGGTGCACAGTTTGCGCCAAATGCACCACAGGCAATGAAATCGCTTTAGGCACACCCAACGGTACTCCTAGGTAATGTATGTCTAGTGGAAGCTTGTTTCAGTCCGTTTGGAGATAGTGTTAGTCTCGGCACAAGATAGGTGCACAGTTTGCGCCGGACGCACCATAGGCTCCCAAATCATTTTGGATGCACCCGATGATACTCCTAGGTGACATGGGTCAAGTGGAACCTCATTTTGGTCCGTTTGGAGATAATGTATGTCAAGTGGAAGCCTGTTTCGATCCGTTTGGAGTTGTGTTAGTCTCGGCGCAAGATAAGTGCACGGTTTGCGCAGAATGTACCATTGGCTCGGAAATCATTTTGATGCACCTAATGGTACTCATAGGTGACGTGGGTCAAGTGGAAGCTCGTTTCAGTCTATTTGGAGATAGTGTTAATCTCGGTGCAAGATGGGTGCACGGTTTGCACCAAATGTGCCACGGGCATGGAAATCGTTTTGGGCACACTCGATGGTACTCCTAGGTGACATGGGTCTAGTTGAAGCTCAGAGATAGGGTTAATCTTAGCACAACATAGGTGCACGCTTTGCGCTAAATGTACCATAGGCATGTAAATCATTTTAGGCACACCCAATGGTACTCCTAGGTGATATGTGTCTAGTGAAAGCTCGTTTTGCTCCGTTTGGAGATAGTGTTAATCTAGCCGCAAGAAAGGTGCACGGTTTGTGCCAAATGTACCATGGGCATGGAAATCTTTTTAGGCACACCCGATGGTACTTCTAGGTCACGTTGGTCAAGTGGAAGCTCGTTTCGGTCTGTTTGCAGATAGTGTTAATCTCGGTGCAAGATAGGTGCACAGTTTGCGCCGAATGTACCACAGGCTTGAAAATTATTTTGGGCACACCCATTGATTCTCCTAGGTGACGTGTGTCAAGTGGAAGCTCATTTCGGTTCATTTCGAGATAGTGTTACTCTAGGCACAAGATAGGTGGATGGTTTGCGCCGAATGTACCACGAGCATCGAAATCTTTTCAGGCACAACTGATGGTACTTCTATGTGACGTTGGTCAAGTGGAAGCTCATTTCGGTCTATTTGAAGATGGTATTAATCTTGACGCAAGATAGGTGCACAGTTTGCATCAAATGTACCATAGGATCTGAAATCGCTTTGGGTACGCCCGAGGGTACTCCTCGGTGACGTAGATCAAGTGCAAGCTCATTTTAGTCTGTTCAGGGATAGTGTCAATCTCGACGCAAGATAGGTGCACAGTTTGTATCGAACGTACCATAGGCTCAGAAATCATTTTGGCGCAACCACTGGTACTCCTATGTGACGTCGGTCAAGTAGAAACTCATTTCGGTCAATTTGGAGATAGTGTTAATCTCAAAGCAAGATAGGTGCATGGTTTTTGCCGAACATACCGTAGGCTCAGAAATCATTTTGGACACACCTGATTGTACTCCTAGGTGACGTGGATGAAGCATAAGCTCATTTCGATCCATTTGGAGATAGTTTTAATCTCGACACAAGATAGGTGCACAGTTTGCGCCGAATATACCATAGGCATAGAAATGGCTTTGGGTACACCTGATCGTACTCCTCGGTAATGTATGTCAAGTGTAAGGTTGTTTCCATCCGTTTGGAGATAGTGTTAGTCTCTACGCAAGATAGGTGCACGGTATGTGTCGAACGGACCATAGGCTCAGAAATCATTTTGACGCACCCGATAGCGCTCCTAGGTGACGTGGGTCAAGTGAAAGCTCATTTCGGTCTATTTGGAAATAGTGTTAATGTTAGTGCAAAATAGGTGCACGGTTTGTGCTGAATGTGCCACGGGCATGGAAAACTTTTCAGGCGCACCCAATGGTACGCCTAGGTGACATAGATCAAGTGAAAGCTCATTTTAGTCCGTTTGTAGGTTGTGTTAATCTAGCGCAAGATGGGTGCATGGTTTGCGCCGAACGTACCATAGGCTCGGAAATCATTTTGGATGCATCCAATGGTACACATAGGTGACGTGGGTCAAGTGGTACCTCGTTTCGGTCCATTTGGAGATTGTGTTAATCTTGGCGCAAGATAGGTGCACGGTTTGGACCAATTGTACCACAGGCATGGTGATCATTTTGGGCACACCCGATGGTACACCTAGGTGATGCGGGTCAAGTGGAAGCTCGTTTCGGTCCATTTGGAGATAGTGTTAATCTAGGCGAAAGTTACGTGTATGGTTTGCGCTGAACATACCATAGGCTCAAAAATCATTTTGGATGCACCTGATGGAACTCCTAGGTGATGTGGGTGAAATGGAAGCTCGTTTTTAGTCTGTTTGGAGATAGTGTTAATCTCGACGCATGATAGGTGCACAGTTTGCGCTAGAAATCATTTTGGGCATAGCCGATGGTACTCTTACATGACATGGGTCAAGTGGAAACTCATTTTGGTCCATTTCTATATAGTGTTAATCTCGATGCAAGATAGGTGCATGTTTCTGCCGAACGTACCATAGGCTCAAAAATTATTTAGGATGGACCTGATTATACTCTAAGGTGACGTGGGTCAAGTAGAAGCTTGTTTTGGTCTGTTACACCGAATGTACCATGGGCATGTAAATCATTTCAGGCATACCCGATGGTACTTGTAGGTGACGTTGGTCAAGTGAAAGCTCGTTCTGTCTGTTTCGAGATAGTATTAATCTCGACGCAAGATAGGTGCACAGTTTGCGCTAAATGTACCATGGGCATGTAAATATTTTCAGGCACACCTGATCGTACTTCTAGGTGACGTTGGTCAAGTGGAAGCTCGTTTCGGTTTGTTTGAAGATAGTATTAATCTCAGCGCAAGCTAGGTGCACGGTTTGCGGCGAATGTACCATAGGCTCAGAAATTGGGGCAAACCCGAGGGTACTCCTAAGTGACATTGCTCAAGTGGAAGCTCGTTTCGGTCTGTTTGGAGATAGTGTTAATCTTGACGCTAGATTGGTCCACGGTTTGTGATGAATGTACCATGGGCATGTAAATCTTTTTAGGCACACCCGATAGTACTCCTAGGTGACGTGGGTCAAGTGGAAGCTCGTTTCAGTATGTGTTGGAGATAGTGTTAATCTCGGCGCAAGATAGGTGCATGGTTTTGCGCTGAATGTACCACAGGCATGGAAACCATTTCGGGCACAACTGATGGTACACCTAGGTGACGTGGGTCCAGTGAAAGCTTGTTTCGGTCCATTTGGAGATTGTGTTAATCTTGGTGCAAGTGAGGTGCACGGTTTACGCTGAATGTACCATAGGCTCGGTGTCACACCTGGCCCAATTTGGAATTTGGCCCAAAGTGGCCCATATGAATGTTATGAGATATTGTGGAGAGTTTAGTCCCACCTTGGTTGTTTAGAGTGGGATAGACCAACATATAAGGCTTCAAGAGTCCATCTCACCATCCTCGGGTTAATCCTTTTACGCGAAGCGAGGACGAAAGTGTAAGTGGGATGGTGGTAGGTGTGGTTCATTCAGCGTGCAGAGTGGATCTGAGCCGTTTGGACTCTAGTGCGTTACAAAATGGTATCAGAGCCGACCTTCGCAGCCACGGGCGCATGCGGGCTAGGGGCTAGACATGGGGTTCATTGCGCGTGTAGGCTCTGCGGAGTGCACGGCGTGGAACATGTGCTGGCACTGGGTGCACGGTCGTGTGTGCTAAGAGGGAACATTCCTAGTTATCGTTTGCCGGATTGTGGGTATGTTGGGCCCAACGAGGACATCGGGTTCTTTGAGGGGGGGTGTATGTCACACCTAACCCAATTTGGAATTTGGCCCATAGTGGCCCATATGAATGTTATGAGATATTGTGGAGAGTTTAGTCCTACCTTGGTTGTTTAGAGTGGGATAGACCAACATATAAGGCTTCTAGAGTCCATCTCACCATCCTCGGGTTAATCCTTTTACACGAAGCGAGGATGAAAGTGTATGTGGGATGGTGGTAGGTGTGGTTCATTCAGCGTGCAGAGTGGATCTGAGCCATTTGGACTCTGGGCGTTACACTCGGAATCATTTTGGATGCACCCGATGGTACTCCTTGGTGACGTGGGTCAAGTAGAAGCTCGTTTTGGTCTGTTTGGAGATAGTGTTCATCTCAGTGCAAGATAGGTGCACAGTTTTGTGCCGAATGTACCACGGGCATGGAAATCATTTGGGGCACACCCGTTGGTACTCCTAGGTGACGTGGGTTAAGTGGAAGCTCGTTTCGATCCGTTTGGAGATAGTGTAAATCTCAGCGCAAGATAGGTACATTGTTTGTGCTGATTGTACCACATGCATGGAAATCATTTTGGGCACACCTAATGGTACACCTAGGTCACGCGGGTCAAGTGGAAGCTAGTTTCGGTCCATTAAGAGATAGTGTTAATCCAGGCAAAAATTAGGTGCACGGTTTGCGCTGAACGTACCATAGGCTAAAAAATCATTTTGGATGCACTCGATGGAACTCCTAGGTGATGTGGGTGAAATGGAAGGTCGTTTTGGTCCATTTGGAGATAGTATTAATCTTGACGCATGATAGGTGCACGGTTTGCGCCGAAAGTACCATAGGCTTGGAAATCATTTAGGCACAGCCGATGGTACTCCTATGTGACATGGGTCAAGTGGAAACTCATTTTAGTCTATTTCTATATGGTGGAGATTTATTTTGGATGCACCCGATTGTACTCCTAGCTGTCATGGATCAAGCGAAAGCTCATTTCGATCCAATTAGAGATAATTTTAAGATAGGTGCATAGTTTGCACCGAACATATCATAGGCTTAAAAATCATTTTGGACGCACACGATGGTACTCCAAGGTGACGTCGGTCAAGTGGAACCTCGTTTCGGTCCGTTTGGAGACAATGTTAATCTTAGCGCAAGAAAGGTGCATGGTTTGCGCTGATGTACCGCAGGCATGGAAATGATTTCGGATGCACCCGATAATACCCTAGGTGACGTGGGGCGAGTGGAAGCTTGTTTCGGTCTGGATGGAGATAGTGTTAATCTAGGCGCAAGATAGGTGCACGGTTTGCGCCGAACATACCATAGGTTCGTAAATCATTTTCGATGCACCCGATGGCACTCCTAGGTGATGTGGGTCAAGTGGAATCTCGTTTTGGTCCATTTGGAGATAGTCTTAATCTCAGTGCAAGAAAGGTGCACGGTTTGCGACGAACGTACAACGGGCATGGAACTCATTTTGGGCACACCCGATGCTACTCCTAGGTGACGTGGGTCAAGTGGAAGCTTATTTTGGTCTGTTTGGAGATAGATCGCAAGATAGGCACATGGTTTACGCCAAATGTACCATGGGCATGTAAACCTTTTTAGGCATGCCTGATGGTACTTATAGGAGATGTTGGTCAATTGGAAGGTCCATTTGGAGATAGTATTAATATCGACACAAGATAGGTGCACGGTTTGCGCCAAATGTACCATGGGCATGTAAATCTTTTCAAGCACACCCGATGGTACTTCTAGGTGAGGTTGGTCAAGTGGAAGCTCGTTTTGGTCCGTTTAGAGATAGTATTAATCTCGATGCACGATAGGTGCACGGTTTGCGCCAAATGTACCATAGACTCTGAAATCGCTTTGGGCAAACTCAAGGGTACTCCTAGGTGACGTAGGTCAAGTGAAAGCTCGTTTCAGTTTGTTTAGAGATAGTGTTAAACTCGACACAAGATAGGTGCATGATTTGCACCGAATGTACCATGGGCATGTAAATCTTTTCAGGCACACTTGATGGTACTCCTAATTGACGTGTGTCAAGTGGTAGCTCATTTTGGTCCATTTGTAGATAGTGTTAGTCCCCGCGCAAGATAGGTGCATGGTTTGCGCCGAACATACCATAGGCTAGGAAATCATTTTGATGCACCCGATGGTACTTCTAGCTGACGTGGGTCAAGTGGAAGCTCATTTGAGTCTGTTTGGAGATAGTGTTAATCTCAGCACAATATAGATGCATGGTTTGCACTGAATTTGCCACGGGCGTGGAAACCATTTTGGGGACACCCGGTGGTACGCCTAGGTGACGTGGGGCAAGTGGAAGCTCGTCTCGGTCCATTTGGAGATTGTGTTAATCTAGGCACAAGTCAGGTGCACTATTTGCGCTAAATGTACCATAGGCTTAGAAATCATTTTGGACACACCCGATGGTACGCCCTAGGTGACATGGGTCAAGTAGAAGCTCGTTTTGGTCCGTTTGGAGATAATGTTAATCTCAGTACAAGATAGGTGCATGGTTTGCACCGAATGTACCATAGGCATAGAAATCATTTGGGGCACACGTGTTGGTACTCCTAGGTGACATGGGTCAAGTGGAAGCTCATTTTGGTATGTTTGTAGATAGTGTAAATCTTAGCACAACATAGGTGCACTCTTTGCACCGAATGTACCACAGGCATGGAAATCATTTTGGGCACACCCGATGGTACTTATAGGTGACGTGTGTCAAGTGGAAGCTCGTTTCGGTCCATTTGAAGATAGTGTTAATCTAGGCGCAAGATAGGTGCATGATTTGCGCCGAATGTACCACGGGCATGGAAATGTTTTCAGGCACACCCGATGGTACTTCTATATGACGTTGGTCAAGTGGAATTGCATTTCGGTCCATTTGGATAAAGTATTAATCTCAACGCAAGCTAGGTGCACGGTTTGCTCCGGACATAACATAGGCTTTGAAATCGCCTAGGGCAGACCCGAGGGTACTCCTAGGAGACATAGGTCAAGTGGAAGGTCGTTTTAGTCTGTTTGGGGATCGTGTCAATCTCAACACAAGACAGGTGCACAGTTCGCGCCGAATGTACGACGGGCATGTAACTCATTTTGGGCACAGCCGATGGTACACCTAGGTGTCACGGATCAAGTGAAAGCTTGTTTCGGTCTATTTAGACATGGTGTTAATCTCAGTACAAGATAGGTGCATAGTTTGCGCCGAATGTATCATGGGCATGTAAATCTTTTTAGGCACACCCGATGGTACTTATAGGTGATGTTTGTCAAGTGGAAGCTCATTTCGGTCCGTTTGGAGATAGTATTAATCTTGACGAAAGATAGGTGCATGGTTTGCGCCGAATGTACCATAGTCTCTGAAATCGCTTTGGGCAAACCCGAGGTTACTCCTCGGTGACGTAGGTCAAGTGGAAGCTCATTTCAGTCTATTTGGAGATAGTGTTAATCTCGGCGCAAGATAGGTGCACGGTTTGTGCCGAACAAACCATTGGCTTAGAAATCATTTCGGGCGCAACCGATGGTACTCCTACATGATGTCGGTCAAGTGGAAACTCATTTCATTCCATTTGGAGATAGTGTTTAACTTGACGCAAGATAGATGCACGGGTTTGCACCAAATGTACCATGGGCATGGAAATCATGTTGGGTTCAACCAATGGAACTCCTAGGTGACGTGGGTGAAATGAAAGCTCGTTTCAGTCCGTTTGGAGATAGTTTTAATATCCACACAGCATAGGTGCACGGTTTGCGCCGAACGTACCATAGGCTCGGAAATCATTTTGGGCACAACCGATGGTACTCCTACGTGACGTGGGTCAAGTGGAAACTCGTTTCGGTCCACTTGGAGATATTGTTAATCTTGACGTAACTTTGGTGCACAGTTTGTGCCGAACGTACCATACGCTCAGAAATCATTTTGTTCGAACCCAATTGTGCACCTAGGTGATGTGGATCAAGCGGAAGCTCAATTCGATCTGTTTGGAGTTAGTTTTAATCTCAGCACAAGATAGGTGCACGGTTTGCGCCGAATGTACCACGGTCATGGAAATCGCTTTTGGCACACCTGATGGTACTACTAGGTAATATATATCAAGTGGAAGCTTATTTCAGTCTCTTTGGAGATTAATGTTAGTCATGGCACAAGATAGTTGCATGGTTTGCGCAGAACGTACCAAAGACTGGGAAATCATTTTGAAGCACCCGATGGTACTCCTAGGTGACATGGGTCAAGTGAAAGCTCATTTTGTTCTGTTTGGGCATGGAAATCGCTTTGGGCACACACGATGGTACTCCAACGTAATGTATGTCAGGTGCAAGCTTGTTTCGGTCTGTTTGTAGAAAGTGTTAGTCTCGGCGCAAGACAGGTGCACGGTTTGCGCCGAATGTACCACGGCTTGGAATTCATTTTGGGCACACCCAATGGTACTCCTTGGTGATGTGGGTCAAGTGGAAGCTCGTTTTCGTCTGCTTGGAGATATTGTTAATCTCGGTGCAAGATAGGTGCACGGTTTGCGCCAAATGTTCCATGGCTTGGAAATCATTTTGGGCACACCCAATGGTACTCCTTGGTGACTTGAGTCAAGTGGAAGCTCGTTTTGGTCCGTTTGGAGGTAGTGTTAATCTCGACGCAAGATAGGTGCACAGTTTGCACTAAATGTACCATAGGTTCAGAAATCATTTTGGGTGCAACTGATGGTCCTCTTACATTACATAGGTCAAGTGGAAACTAGTTTTTGGAACATTTGGAGATAGTGTTTATCTCGACACAAGATAGGAGCACGGTTTGCGCCAAACGTACCATAGGCTCAGAAATTATTTTAGACGCACCTAGTTGTACTCCTAGGAGACATGGATCAAGCGAAAGCTCATTTCAATCTGTTCGGAGATAGTTTTGATTTCAGCACAAGAAAGGTACATAGTTTGCGCCAAATGTACCACGGGCATGGAAATCACTTTGGTTACACCCGATGGTACTCTTATGTAATGCACGTCAAGTGGAAGGCTTGTTTGCACCGAATGTACCATGGCTTGGAAACCATTTTGGGCTCACCCGATGGTACTCCCTTGTGATGTGAGTCAAGTGGAAGCTTATTTTGGTCTGTTTGGAGGTAGTGTTAATCTCGACGCAAGATAGGTGCATGGTTTACACCAAATGTACCATAGATTCAGAAATCATTTTGGGTGCAACCAATGGTCCTCCTATGTGACGTACGCAAGATAGGTGCACAGTTTGCGCCAAACATACCACAACCTCACTAATCATTTTGGACACACCTGATTGTACTCCTAGACGCGTGGATCAAGCGGAAGCTGTTTTCGATCTGTTTAGAGAGGGTTTTAATTTTAGCGCAAGAAAGGTCCACGGTTTGTGTCGAAAGTACCACGTTCATGGAAATTTTTTTAGGCACACCCGATGGTACCTCTAGGTGACATTGGTTAATTGGAAGCTCAGTTTGGTCCGTTTGGAGATAGTATTAATCTTGAGGCAAGACAAGTGCACGGTTTGCTTCAAATGTACCATAGGGTCTGAAATCGCTTAGGGCACACCATATGGTGCTTCTAGGTGGCGTAGATCAAGTGGAAGATCGTTTTACTCTGTTTGGAGATAGTTTTAATCTTAACGCAAAATAGGTGCATGGCCTGCACCGAACAAACCACAGGTTCAAAAATATTTTGGGGGCAGCCGATGCTACTCCTAGGTGACGTGGGTCAAAGTGGAAGCTTGCTTTGGTCCATTTGGAGATAGTGCTAATCTCGATGCAAGATAGGTGCACGGTTTGTGCCAGCGTATCATAGGCTCAGAAATCATTTTAGACGCACTTGATTGTACTCCTAGGTGTCGTGGATCAAGCAGAAGCTCATTTCGAAGCGTTTGGAGATTGTTTTAATCTCGGCACAAGAAAGATGCATGGTTTGCACCGAATGTAGCACGGGCATAGAAATCGCTTTGGGCACACCCGATGGTACTCCAACGTAATGTATGTCAAGTGGAAGCTTGTTTCGGTCTGTTTGTAGAAAGTGTTAGTCTCGGCGCAAGATAGGTGCACGGTTTGCGCCGAATGTACCACGGCTTGGAATTCATTTTGGGCACACCCGATGGTACTCCTTGGTGATGTGGGTCAAGTGGAAGCTCGTTTTCGTCTGCTTGGAGATATTGTTAATCTCGGTGCAAGATAGGTGCACGGTTTGCGCCAAATGTACCACGGCTTGGAAATCATTTTGGGCACACCCAATGGTACTCCTTGGTGACTTGAGTCAAGTGGAAGCTCATTTTGGTCCGTTTGGAGATAGTGTTAATCTCGACGCAAGATAGGTGCACAGTTTGCACTAAATGTACCATAGGTTCAGAAATCATTTTGGGCGCAACTGATGGTCCTCTTACATTACATAGGTCAAGTGGAAACTAGTTTTTGGAACATTTGGAGATAGTGTTAATCTCGACACAAGATAGGAGCACGGTTTGCGCTAAACATACCATAGCCTCATTAATCATTTTGGACGCACCTGATTGTACTCCTAGGAGGCATGGATCAAGCGAAAGCTCGTTTCAATCTGTTTAGAGATAGTTTTGATTTCAGCACAAGAAAGGTGCATAGTTTGCGCCAAATGTACCACGGCATGGAAATCACTTTGGTTACACCCGATGGTACTCCTATATAATGCACGTCAAGTGGAGGCTTGTTTGCACCGAATGTACCACGGCTTCGAAACCATTTTGGGCTCACCCGATGGTACTCCCTGATGACGTGAGTCAAGTGGAAGCTCGTTTTGGTCCGTTTGGAGGTAGTGTTAATCTCGACGCAAGATAGGTGCACGGTTTACACCAAATGTACCATAGATTCAGAAATCATTTTGGGCGTAACCAATGGTCCTCCTATGTGACGTAGGTCAAGTGGAAACTCATTTTGGAACATTTGGAGATAGTGTCAATCTTGACGCAAGATAGGTGCACAGTTTGCGCCAAACATACCACAACCTCATTAATCATTTTGGACGCACCTGATTGTACTCCTAGGTGCGTGGATCAAGCAGAAGCTGTTTTCGATCTGTTTAGAGAGAGTTTTAATTTTAGCGCAAGAAAGGTCCACGGTTTGTGCCAAAAGTACCACGTTCATGGAAATCTTTTTAGGCACACCTGATGGTACCTCTCGGTGACATTGGTTAATTGGAAGCTCAGTTTGGTCCGTTTGGAGATAGTATTAATCTCGAGGCAAGACAAGTGCACGGTTTGCTTCAAATGTACCATAGGGTCTGAAATCGCTTTGGGCACACCAGATGGTGCTTCTAGGTGGTGTAGATCAAGTGGAAGATTGTTTTACTCTGTTTGGAGATAGTTTTAATCTTAACGCAAAATAGGTGCATGGCCTGCACCGACCAAACCACAGGTTCAAAAATTTTTTGGGGGCAGCCGATGCTACTCCTAGGTGACGTGGGTCAAAGTGGAAGCTTGCTTTGGTCCATTTGGAGATAGTGCTAATCTCGATGCAAGATAGGTGCACGGTTTGTGCCAGCGTATCATAGGCTCAGAAATCATTTTAGACGCACTTGATTGTACTCCTAGGTGTCGTGGATCAAGCAGAAGCTCATTTCGATCTGTTTGGAGATTGTTTTAATCTCGGCACAAGAAAGATGCATGGTTTGCACTGAATGTAGCACGGGCATGGAAATCGCTTTGGGCACACCCGATGGTACTCCAACGTAATGTATGTCAAGTGGAAGCTTGTTTCGGTCTGTTTGTAGAAAGTGTTAGTCTCGGCGCAAGATAGGTGCACGGTTTGCGCCGAATGTACCACGGCTTGGAATTCATTTTGGGCACACCCGATGGTACTCCTTGGTGATGTAGGTCAAGTGGAAGCTCGTTTTCGTCTGCTTGGAGATATTGTTAATCTCGGTGCAAGATAGGTGCACGGTTTGCGCCAAATGTACCACGGCTTGGAAATCATTTTGGGCACACCCAATGGTACTCCTTGGTGACTTGAGTCAAGTGGAAGCTCGTTTTGGTCCGTTTGGAGATAGTGTTAATCTCGACGCAAGATAGGTGCACAGTTTGCACTAAATGTACCATAGGTTCAGAAATCATTTTGGGCGCAACTGATGGTCCTCTTACATTACGTAGGTCAAGTGGAAACTAGTTTTTGGAACATTTGGAGATAGTTTTTATCTCGACACAAGATAGGAGCACGGTTTGCACCAAACATACCATAGGCTCAGAAATCATTTTAGACGCACCTAGTTGTACTCCTAGGAGACATGGATCAAGCGAAAGCTCATTTCAATCTGTTCAGAGATAGTTTTGATTTCAGCACAAGAAAGGTGCATAGTTTGCGCCAAATGTACCACGGGCATGGAAATCACTTTGGTTACACCCGATGGTACTCCTATGTAATGCACGTCAAGTGGAAGCTTGTTTGCACCGAATGTACCACGGCTTGGAAACCATTTTGGGCTCACCCGATGGTACTCCCTGGTGACGTGAGTCAAGTGGAAGCTCATTTTGGTCCGTTTGGAGGTAGTGTTAATCTCGGTGCAAGATAGGTGCACGGTTTACACCAAATGTACCATAGATTCAGAAATCATTTTGGGCGCAACCAATGGTCCTCCTATGTGACGTAGGTCAAGTGGAAACTCGTTTTAGAACATTTGGAGATAGTGTCAATCTTGACACAAGATAGGTGCACAGTTTGTGCCAAACATACCATAACCTCATTAATCATTTTGGACGCACCTGATTGTACTCCTAGGTGCGTGGATCAAGCGGAAGCTGTTTTCGATCTGTTTAGAGAGAGTTTTAATTTTAGCGCAAGAAAGGTCCACGGTTTGTGCCGAAAGTACCACATTCATGGAAATCTTTTTAGGCCCACTCGATGGTACCTCTAGGTGACATTGGTTAATTGGAAGCTCAGTTTGGTCCGTTTGGAGATAGTATTAATCTCGAGGCAAGACAAGTGCACGGTTTGCTTCAAATGTACCATAGGGTCTGAAATCGCTTTGGGCACACCAGATGGTGCTCCTAGGTGAAGTAGATCAAGTGGAAGATCGTTTTACTCTGTTTGGAGATAGTGTTAATCTTAACGCAAAATAGGTGCATGGCCTGCACCGAACGAACCACAGGTTCAAAAATATTTTTGGGGGCAGCCGATGCTACTCCTAGGTGACGTGGGTCAAAGTGGAAGATTGTTTTGGTCCATTTGGAGATAGTGTTAATCTCGATGCAAGATGGGTGCACGGTTTGTGCGAGCATATCAGAGGCTCAAAAATCATTTTAGACGCACTTGATTGTACTCCTAGGTGTCGTGGATCAAGCAGAAGCTCATTTCGATCCGTTTGGAGATTGTTTTAATCTCGGCACAAGAAAGATGCATGGTTTGCACCGAATGTAGCACGGGCATGGAAATCGCTTTGGGCCCACCCGATGGTACTCCAACGTAATGTATGTCAAGTGAAAGCTTGTTTCGGTCTGTTTGTAGAAAGTGTTAGTCTCGGCGCAAGATAGGTGCACGGTTTGCGCCAAATGTACCACGGCTTGGAATTCATTTTGGGCACACCCGATGGTACTCCTTGGTGATGTGGGTCAAGTGGAAGCTTGTTTTCGTCTGCTTGGAGATATTGTTAATCTCGGTGCAAGATAGGTGCACGATTTGCGCCAAATGTACCACGGCTTAGAAATCATTTTGGGCACACCCAATGGTACTCCTTGGTGACTTGAGTCAAGTGGAAGCTCGTTTTGGGCTGTTTGGAGATAGTGTTAATCTCGACACAAGATAGGTGCATAGTTTGCACTAAATGTACCATAGGTTCAGAAATCATTTTGGGCGCAACTGATGGTCCTCTTACATTACGTAGGTCAAGTGGAAACTAGTTTTGGAACATTTGGAGATAGTGTTAATCTCGACACAAGATAGGAGCACGGTTTGTGCTAAACATACCATAGCCTCATTAATCATTTTGGACGCACCTAATTGTACTCCTGGGTGCATGGACCAAGCGAAAGCTCGTTTCAATCTGTTTAGAGATAGTTTTAATTTTGGCGCAAGAAAGGTGCACGGTTTGCACCGATTGTGCATGGGCATGGAGATCGCTTTGGGATCACCCGATGGTACTCCTATGTAATGTATGTGAAGTGGAAGCTTGTTTCGGTCCGTTTGGGATATGTTAGTCTCAGCGCAAGATAGGTGCACGATTTGCGCCGAATGTACCACGTTCATGGAATTCTTTTCAGGCACACCCGATGGTACCTCTTGGTGACGTTGTTAAGTGGAAGTTCGGTTTGGTCTGTTTGGAGATAGTATTAATCTCGAGCAAGACAGGTGCACGGTTTGCTTCAAATGTACCTTAGGGTCTAAAATCGCTTTGGGCACACCAGATGGTGCTCCTAGGTGGCATAGATCAAGTGGAAGATCATTTTAGTCTGTTTGGGGATAGTGTTAATCTCGACGTAAAATAGGTGCACAGCTTGCGCCGAACGAACCACAGGTTTAGAAATCATTTTGGGGGCAACCGATGATACTCCTAGCTGATGTGGGTCAAAATGGAAACTTGCTTTGGTCTATTTGGAGTAGTGATAATGTCTATGCAAGATAGGTGCACGGCTTGTGCCGAATGTACCATAGACTCAGAAATCATTTTGGACGCACTTGATTGTACTCCTAGGTGACGTGGATCAAGTAGAAGCTCATTTCGATATGTTTGGAGATTGTTTTAATCTCGACGCAAGAAAGATGCGGTTTGCGCCGAATGTACCACGGGCTTGGGAATCGCTTTGGGCACACCCGATGGTACTATTACTTAACGTATGTCAAGTGAAAGCTTGTTTCAGTCCGTTTGGATATAGTGTTAGTCTCAGCGCAAGATAGGTGCACGGTCTGCGCCGAATGTACCACGGCTCAGAAATCAGTTTGGGCACACCCGATGGTACTCTTTGGTGACGTGGGTCAAGTGAAAGTTCATTTTGGTCCGTTTGGAGATAGTGTTAATCTCGACGCAAGATAGGTGCACGGTTTGCACCAATTGTACCATAGGTTCAGAAATCATTTTTGGCGCAACCGATGGTCCTCCTACGTGAAGTAGGTCAAGTGGAAACTTGTTTTGAAATATTTGGAGATAGTGTTAATCTTAGCGCTAGATAGGTTCATGGTTTGCGCTGAATGTACCACGAGCATGGAAATCATTGTGGGCACACCCGACAGAAGTCCTAGGTGACGTATGTCAAGTGGAAGCTCGCTTAGGTCCACTTGTAGATAGTTTTAATCTAGGCGCAATATTGGTGTATGTTTTGTGCCGAATGAACCATGGGCATGGAAATCTTTTCAGGCACACCCGATGGTACTTCTAGGTGATATTAGTCAAGTGGAAGCGCGTTTTAGACCTTTTGGAGATAGTATTAATCTCAACGCAAGATAGGTGCGCGGTTTGCATCGAATGTACCATGATCCTGGAAATCTTTTTAAGCACACCCGATGGTACTTATAGGTGACGTTGGTCAAGTGGAAGCTCATTTTGGTCTGTTTGGAGATAGTATTAATCCTTAGGCAAGATAGGTGCACGGTTTGCGCCAAATATAAGATAGGCTCCGAAATCGCTTTGGGCACACGAAATGGTAGTCCTAGGTGGCGTAGATCAAGTGCAAGATTGTTTTAGTCTGGTTGGAGATAGTGTTAATCTCGACGCAAAATAGGTGCAAGGTTTGCGCCGAACGTACCATAGGTTAAAAAATTATTTTGGGCGGAACCGATGGTACTCCTACGTGACGTGGGTCAAGTGCAAACTCATTTCGGTCCATTTGGAGATAGTGTTAATCTAGGCACAAGATTTGTGTATGGTTTGCGCCGAATGTACCATGGGCGTGGAAATCTTTTCATGCACACCCGATGTACTACTAGGTGACATTGGTCATGTGGAAGCGCGTTTTGGACCATTTGGAGATAGTATTAATCTCGACGCAAGATGGGTGCACGGTTTGCACCGAATGTACCATGGGCATGGAAATGATTTTGCGCACACCCGATGGTACTCCTAGGTGATGTGTGTCAAGTGAAAGCTCGTTTCCATCTATTTGGAGATAGGCGCAAGAAAGTTGTACGGTTTGCGACGAATCTTCCACGGGCACAGCAATCGCTTTGGGCGCACCTCCTAGTACTCCTAGGTAATGTATGGAGATAGTGGAAGTTTGTTTCTCTCTGTTTGGAGATAGTGTTAGCCTCGACGCAAGATAGATGCATGGTTTGTGCACCGAATGTACCATAGGCTTGGAAATCATTTTTGGCACACCTAATGGTACTCCAAGGTGACGTGGGTCAAGTGGAAGCTTGTTTCGGTCCGTTTGGAGATAGTGTTAATCTCAGCGCTAGATGGGTGCACGGTTTGCGTCGAATGTACCACGGGCACGAAAATCATTTTGGGCACACCCGATGGTACTCCGAGGTGATGTGTTTCAAGTGGAAGCTCATTTCTATCTGTTTGGGGATTATGCTCATCTAGGCGCAAGAAAGGTGTATGATATGCGCCGAATCATTTTGCGCTAAACGTACCATAGGCTCAAAATCATTTGGACGCACTTGATTGTACTCCTAGGTGACGTAGGTCAAGTGAAAGCTCGTTTCAGTCCATTTGGAGGGTGTGTTAATCTTGGCGTAAGATAGGTGTGCGGTTTGTGATGAATCTACCACGGGCACAACAATCGCTTTGGGCACACCCCTTGGTACTCCTAGGTAATGTATGTCAAGTGAAAGCTTGTTTCTCTCTGTTTGGAGATAGTGTTAGTCTCGACACAAGATAGGTGCACGGTTTGCATCGAATGTACCATAGGCTTGGATAACATTTTTGGCACACCCGATGGTACTCCAAGGTGACGTGGGTCAAGTGGAAGCTCGTTTTGGTCCATTTTGAGATAGTGCTAATCTCAGCGCTAGATGGGTGCACAGTTTGTGTTGAATGTACCATGGGCATGGAGATCATTTTGGGCACACCCAATGTTACTCGTAGGTGATGTCTATCAAGTGGAAGCTCGTTTCTATCCATTTGGAGAGGGTGTTCATCTAGGCGCAAGAAAGGTGTATGGTTTGCGCCGAATGTACCACGTGCATGGAAATCTTTTGAGGCACACCCGATGGTACTTCTAGGTGACATTGGTCAAGTGGAAGCTTGTTTCAGACCGTTTGGAGTAGTATTAATCTTGACGCAAGATAGGTGTACGGTTTGCGCCGAATGTACCACGGGCATGGAAATCTTTTCGAGCACACCCGATGGTACTTCTAGGTGACGTTGGTCAAGTGGAGGCTCGTTTTGGTACCTTTGGAGATAGTACTAAACTTGAGGCAAGATAGGTGCACGATTTGCGCCAAATGTACCATATGCTCTAAATTCTATTTGGTCACACCAGATGGTACTCCTAGGCGGTGTAGATCAAGTGGAAGATCATTTCAGTCTGTATGGAGATAGTGTTAATCACGACGGAAGATAGGTGCACGGTTTTCACCGAACATACCATAGCTTCAAAAATTATTTTGGGCGCAACAAATGTACTCCTATGTGACATGGGTCAAGTGGAAACTGGTTTCGGTCCATTTGGAGATAGTGTTAATCTCGACGCAAGATAAAACACGGTTTGTGCCGAATGTACCACAGGCCCATAAATCTTTTTGGACGCACCTGATTGTACTCCAAGGTGACGTGGATCAAGCTGAAGCTCATTTCGATCCGTTTGGAGATAGTTTTAATATTGATGCAAGATAGATGCACGGTTTATGATGAATCTACCATGAGCATGGCTTTGGGTACATCCGATGGTACTCCTAGGTAATGTATGTCATGTGAAAGCTTGTTTTAGGCTATTTGGAGATAGTGTCGTCTCGGCGTAAGATAGGTGCACAGCTTGTGCCGAATGCACCATAGGCTTGGAAATTATTTTGGATGCACCCGATGGTACTCCTAGGTGACGTGCGTCAAGTGGAAGCTCGTTTCAGTCCATTTGGAGATAGTGTTAATCACGATGTAAGATACATGCACGGTTTGTGACGAATCCACCACGGGCAAGAAAATAACTTTGGGCACACCCCCCTGGTACTCCATGGTAATGTATGCCAACTGGAAGCTTGTTTCTTTCCGTTTAGAGATAGTGTTAGTCTCGACGCAAGATAGGTGCATGGTTTGCACCGAACGTACCATAGACTTGGAAATCATTTTTGGCACATCCATTGGTACTCCTAGGTGACGTAGGTCAAGTGGAAGCTCGTTTCAGTCCGTTTAGAGATAGTATTAATCTCGTTGCTAGATGGGTGCACGGTTTGCGTCGAATGTACCACGAGCATGGAAATCATTTTTGGCACACCTAATGGTACTCCTAGGTGACATGTGTCAAGTGTAAGCTTGTTTTCATCCATTTGCAGATAGTGTTAGTCTAGGCGCAAGAAAGGTGTACAGTTTGAGCCGAATGTACCACGGGCATGGAAAATTTTTCAGGCACGCCTGATGGTACTTCTAGGTGACATTGGTCAAGTGGAAGCTCATTTCGGACCGGTTGAAGTTGTATTAATCTTGACGCAAGATAGGTCCACGGTTTGCGTCCAATGTATAGCAGGCATGGAAATCTTTTCAAGCACACCCGATGGTACTTCTAGGTGACGTTGGTCAAGTGGAAGTTCGTTTCAGTCTGTTTGGAGATAGTATTAATCTTGAGGCAAGATAGGCTATAAGATCTTTTTGGGCCAACAGATGGTACTCTAGGTGTCATAGATCAAGTGGAATATCGTTTCAATCTGTTTGGAGATAGTGTGAATCTCGATGCAAGATAGGTGCATGGTTTGAGCTGAACGTACCATAGCTTTGAAAATCATTTTGGGCGCAACCGATGGTACACCAGCGTGACGTGGCCCAAGTGGAAACTCCTGTCGGTCCATTTGGAGATAGTGTTAATCTCGACGCAAGATTGGTACACAATTTCGCCAAACGTTCCATAAGCTCATAAATCATTTTTGACGCACCTGATTGTACTCCTAGGTGACGTGGATCAAGCGAAAGCTCAGTTCGATCCGTTTGGAGATAGTTTTAATCTAGGTGCAAGATAGGTGCATGGTTTGTGACGAACCTACCTACAGGCATGGAACTCGCTTTGGGCACACGTCCTGGTACTCCTACTTAATGTATGTTAAGTAGGAGCTTGTTTCTCTACGTTTGGAGATAGTGTTAGTCTCAATGCAAGATAGGTGCACAATTTGCGGCGAACATTCCATAGGCTTGGAAATCATTTTTGGCACACCCAATGCTACTCCTAGTTGACGTGAGTCAAGTGGAAGCTCATTTCGGCCAGTTTGGAAATAGTGTTAATCTCAGTGCTAGATGGGAGCACGGTTTGCATTGAATGTACCACGGGCATGGAAATCCTTTTGGGCACACCCGATGGTACTCCTAGGTGACGTGTGTCATATGGAGCTCATTTCTGTCTATTTGGAGATTGCGTTAATCTTGAGGCAAGATAGGTGCACGGTTTACGCTGAATGTACCAAGGGCATGGAAATCTTTTTAGGCACGCCCAATTGTACTTCTAGGTGAGATTGGTTGAGTGTAAGCTCGTTTCGGACCATTTGGAGTAGTATTAATCTTGACGCAAGATAGGTGCACGGTTTTGCATCGAATGTACAACAGGCATTGAAATCTTTTTAGGCACATCTGATGGTACTTCTAGCTGACGTTCGTTGTGTGGAAGCTCGTTTTGGTCCGTTTGGAGATAATATTATTCTTAAGGCAAGATAGGTTTGTGGTTTGTGCCAAATGTACCATAGGCTCTAAAATCTCTTTGGGCACCCCAGATGGTACTCCTAGGTGGTGTAGATTAAGTGGAAGATCATTTCAGTCTGTTTGGAGATAGTGTTAACCTCGACGCAAGATAGGTGCACAACCGATGTTACTCCCACGTGACGTGGGTCAAGTGGAAACTCGCCTTGGTTCATTTGGAGATAGTTTTAATCTCGACGCAAGATAGGTGCACGGTTTGCACCAAATGTACAATAGGCTCTAAAATCACTTTGAGCACACCAAATGGTACTCCTAGGTGGCGTAGATCAAGAGAAAGAACGTTTTCAGTCTGTTTGGAGATATGTTAATCTCGGCGCAAGATAGGTGCATGTTTTGTGCCGAATGTACCATAGGTTCAGAAATCATTTTGGGCGCCACCGATGTTACTCCTACATGACGTGGGTCAATTGGAAACTTGCCTTGGTCCATTTGAAGATAGTTTTAATCTCAACGCATGATAGGTGCATGGTTTGCGCCAAACGTACTATGGGCTCAAAATTCATTTTGGACACACCTGATTGTACTCCTATGTGACATGGATCAAGGGGATGCTCATATCGATCCGGTTGGAGATTGTAATAATTTTGGCACAACAAAGGTGTAGAGTTAGCACTGAATGTACCACGGGCACGGAAATCACATTGGGCACACCCATTGGTACTCTTTTGTAATGTATGTCAAGTGGAAGGTTGTTTCGGTCTGTTAGGAGATAGTGTTAGTCTCGGCGCAAGATAGGTGCACGGTTGGTACCAAAGGTACCATAGGCTTAGAAATTTTTTGGATCACCCGATGGTAATCCTAGGTGACGTGGGTCAAGTGGAAGCTCGTTTTGGTCCGTTTGGAGATAGTATTAATCTAGGCGCAAGATAGGCGTACGGTTTGCGCCGAATGTACCATGGGCATGGAAAACTTTTTAGGCATATCCGATGGTACTTCTAGGTGATGTTGGTCAAGTGGAAGCTCGTTTCAGACCGTTTGGAGATTGTATTAATCTCGACGCAGGATAGGTGCACAGTTTGTGCCGAATGTAGCACGGGCATGGAAATATTTTTAGGCACACGCAATGGTACTTCTTGGTGACGTTGGTCAAGTGGAAGCTCGTATTGGTTCGTTTGGAGATACTATTAATTCTCAGGCAAGATAGGAGCACAGTTTGCACCAAATGTACCATAGGCTCTGAAATCGCTTTGAGCACACCAGATGGTACTACTAGGTGGCGTAGATCAAGAGGAAGATCATTTCAGTCTGTTTGGAGATATCGTTAATCTTGTCGCAAGATAAGTGCACCGTTTGCGCCAAACATGCCATGGGTTTGGAAATCATTTTGGGTGCAACCGATGTAACTCCTACATACGTGTGTCAAGTGGGAACTTGCCATGGTCCATTTAGAGATAGTTTTAATCTTGACGCAAGATAGGCGCACGGTTTGTGCCAAATGTACCATAGGTTCAGAAATCATTTTGGACGCACCTGATTGTACACCTAGGTGATATGGATCAAGCGGAAGCTCATTTCGGTACGTTTGGATATAGTTATAATTTTGGTGCAAGAAAGGTGCACGGTTTGTGCCGAAAGTACCATAGGCCCGGAAACCGCTTTGGGGCACACCCGATGGTACTCCTATGTAATGTATGCAAGTGAAAGCTTGTTTCGGTTTGTTTAGAGGTAGTGTTAGTCTCAGCGCAAGATAATTGCATGGTTTGCGCCGAAGGTACCATGGGCTTGGAAATTATTTTGGATGCACCTGATGGTACTCCTAGGTGATGTGGGTCAAGTGCAAGCTCGTTTCGGTCTATTTGGAGATAGTGTTAATCACGGCGCTAGATAGGTGCACGGTTTGCGCCGAATGTACCATGGGCGTGGAAATCATTTTGGGCACACTAAATGGAACTCCTAGGCGACGTGGGTCAAGTGGAATGGTGTTTCGGTCTGTTTGGAGATGTATTCATCTATGAGGAAGATAGGTGTACAGTTTGCACCGAATGAACTACGGGCATGGAAATCTTTTCAGGCACACCCGATGGTACTTCTAGGTGACATTGGTCAAGTGGAAGCTCGTTCGGTCCATTAATGTTAGTGTTAGTCTTGGCGTAACATATGTGCACAGTTTATCCCGAATGTACCACGGGCATGGAAATCTTTTCAGGCACACCCGATGGTACTTCTAGCTAACATTGGTCAAGTGGAAGCTTGTTTCGGTCCATTTGGTGATAGTGTTAGCCTCGGCGCAAGATAGGTGCACGATTTGCACCGAATGTACCACGGGCATGGTAATCTTTTCAAGCACACCCGATGGTACTTCTATGTGACGTTGGTCAAGTGGAAACCCATTTTGGTCCATTTGGATATCGTATTAATCTCGAGGCAAGATAGGTGCACTGTTTGTGCCAAATGTACCATCGGCTCTGAAATCAGTTTTGGGCACACCAGATGGTTCTTCTAGGTGGCGTAGATCAAGTGGAAGATCGTTTCAGTTTGTTTAGATAGTGTTAGTCTCATCGCAAGATAGGTGCATGGTTTGTGCCGAATCTACCATAGGATGGAAATTATTTTGGATGCACCGGATGGTACTCCTAAGTGACGTGGGCCAAATGGAAACACATTTTGGTCTATTTGGAGATAGTGTTTATCTCGGCGCAAGATAGTTGCATGATTTGTGTCAAATGTACCACGGGCATGGAAATCATTTCAGGCACACCCGATGGTACTTCGAGGTGACATTGGTCGAGTGGAAGCTCATTTTCGTCCATTTGGATAGTGTTAATCTAGGCGCAAGATAGGTCTATGATTGGCGCCGAATGTACCATGGGCATGGAAAACTTTACAGGCACACCCGATGGTACTTCTCGGTGACATTGGTCAAGTGGAAGATCATTTCAGACCATTTGGAGATAGTACTAATCTCGATGGAAGAAAAGTGCGCAGTTTGCGTCGAATGTACCACGAGCATGGAAATCTTTTTGGGCACACCAGATGGCACTCCTAGGTGGTTTAAGTCAATTGGGATATCGTTTCAGTTTGTTTGGAGATAGTGTTAATCTCGACGCAAGATACATTTTGCACCGAACATACCATAGCTTTAGAAATCATTTTGGGCGCAACCGATGGTAATCCTACGTGACGTGGGTCAAGTAGAAACTCGCTTCGGTCATTTGGAGATAGTGTTAATCTCGACACAAGATAGGTGTACGGTTTGCGCCAAACGTACCATAGGCTCATAAATCATTTTGGACGCACCTGATTGCACTTTTAGGTGACGTGGATCAAGCAAAAGCTCATTTTGATCTGTTTGGAGATAGTTCTTATTTTGGCGCAAGAAAAGTGCACGATTTGCGTCGAATGTACCACGGGCATGGAAATCACTTTGGGTACACCTGATGGTACTCCTATGTAATGTATGACAAGTGGAAGCATGTTTTGGTCTGTTTGGAGATAGTGCTAGTCTCAGCGCAAGATAGGTGCATGGTTTGCGCCGAACGTACCATAGGCATGAAAATCATTTTGGACACACCCGATGGTACTCCTAGATGACGTGGGTCAAGTGGAACTCGTTTCGGTCTGTTTGGAGATAGTGTTAATCTCGGTGCAAGATAGGTGCACGGTTTGCGCCGAATGTATCACGGGTGTGGAAATCATTTTGGGCACACCTAATCGTACTCCTAGGTGACGTGGGTCAAGTGGAAGCTCATTTCGGTCTATTTGGAGATAGTATAAATCTCGGCGCAAGATAGGTGCACGATTTGCGCCGAAGGTACCATAGGCTTGGAAACCATTTTGGACGCACCCGATGGTACTCCTAGGTGACGTGGGTCAAGTGGAACTTGTTTCGGTCTGTTTGGAGGTAGTGTTAATCTCAGCGCAAGATAGGTGCACAGTTTGCGCTGAATGTACCACGGGCATGGAAATCATTTTGGGCACACTCGATGGTACTCATAGGTGACATGGGTCAAGTGGAAGCTCATGTCGGTCTGTTTAGAGATAGTGTTAATCTTGGCGCAAGATAGGTGCACGATTTGCACCGAAGGTACCATAGGCTTGGAAATCATTTTGGACGCACCCAATGGTACTCCTAGGTGACGTAGGTCAAGTGGAAGCTCATTTCAGTCTGTTTGGAGATAGTGTTAAACTTGGCACGAGATAGGTGCACAGTTGATGCTGAATGTTCCACGGGCGTGGAAATCATTTTGGGCACACCCGTTAGTACTCCTAGGTTACGTGTGTCAAGTGGAAGCTCATTTTGGTCTGTTTAGAGATAGTGTTAATCTTAGTGCTAGATGGGTGCACGGTTTGCGCTGAATGTACCACGAGCATGGAAATCAATTTGGGGCACACCCAATGGTACATCTAGGTGATGTGTGTCAAGTAGAAGCTCATTTCGGTCCATTTGGAGATAGTGTTAATCTCGGCGCAAGATTGGTGCACGGTTGCGATGAATCTACCATAGGCATGGAAATTGCTTTGTGCATGGTACTCTAAGTTAATGTATGCCAAGTGGAAGCTTGTTTATCTCCTTTTAGAGATAGTGCTAGTATCGAGCCAAGACAGGTGCACAGTTTGCGCCGAACTTACCATAGACTTGGAAATCATATTTGGCACACCCTTTGGTACTCCAAGGTGACGTGGGTCAAGTGGAAGCTCGTTACAGTCGTCTAGATAGAGTTAATCGCAGCGCTAGATGGGTGCATGGTTTGCGTAGAATGTACCACAGGCATGAAATCATTTTGGGCACACCCGATGGTACACCTAGGTGACGTGGTCAAGTGGAAGATAGTTTCTGTCCATTTGCAGATAGTGTAAATCTTGGCGCAAGAAAGGTGTACGGTTTGCGCTGAATGTACCACGGGCATGGAATTCTTTTCGGGCACACCCGATGGTACTTCTAGATGCCATTGGTCAAGCGAAAACTCATATTGGACTGTTTGGAGTTGTATTAATCTCGACGCAAGATAGGAGCACGGTTTGCGTCGAATGTACAACGGAAATGGAAATCTTTTCAAGCACACCCAATGGTACTTCTAGCTGACGGTCAAGTGGAAGTTTGCTTTAGTCTGTTTGGAGATAGTACTAATCTCAAGGCAAGATATGTGCTGGTTTGTGCCAAATGTGCTATAGGCTCCGAAATCTCTTTGGGCACACTAGATGGTACTCCTAGGTGGCGTAGATCAAGTGGAAGATCGTTTTAGTCTGTTTGGATATAGTGTTAATCTCAACACAAGATAGGTGCACCGTTTGCGCCGAACGTACCATAGCTTCAGAAATCATTTTGGGCGCCACCGATGGTACTCCAACGTGATGTAGGCCATGTGGAAACTCGTTTTGGTCCATTTAGAGATAGTGTTAATCTCGACGCAAGATAGGTACACAGTTTTGCCAAACGTACCATAGGCTCATAAATCATTTTGGATGCACCTGACTATACACCTAGGTGACGTGGATCAAGCGGAAGCTCATTTCAATCCGTTTGGAGATAGTTTTAATCTTGGTGCAATATAGGTGCACGGTTTGTGACGAACCTACCTGCGAGCATGGAAATTGCATTGGGCACACCCGATGGTACTCCTAGGTAATGTATGTGAAGTGAAAGCTTGTTTCGGTCCGTTTGGTGGTATTGTTAGTCTGAATGCAAGATAGATGCATGGTTTGCGCCAAACGTACCATAGGCTTGGAAATCATTTTGGACACACCCAATGGTACTCCTAGGTGACGTGGGTCAAGGGAAAGCTTGTTTTGGTACGTTTGGAGATAGTGTTAATGTCAGGGCAAGATAGGTGCATGGTTTGCGACGAATCTACCACGAGCATAAAAATCGATTTGGGCACACCCCCTGGTATTTCTAGGTAATATATGTCACGTGGAAGCTTGTTTCTCTCTATTTGGAGTTAGTGTTAGCCTCGATGCAAGATAGGTGTACGGTTTGCGTCGAACATACCATAGGCTTGGAAATTATTTTTGGCACACTTGATGGTACTTCTAGGTGACGTGGGTCAGGTGGAGGCTCATTTCAATCCGTTCAGAGATAGTGTTAATCTTATGCTAGATGGGTGCATGGTTTTACGTTGAATGTACCACGGTCATGGAAAATATTTTTGGCACACCCGATGGTACTCCGAGGTGACGTGGGTCAAGTGGAAGCTCATTTCGCTCCGTTTGGAGAATCACAAGATAGGTGCACGGTTTGCGACAAATCTAACACAGGCATGGAAATCACTTTCAGCACACACCCTGGTACTCCTAGGTAATGTATGCCAAGTGGGAGCTTGTTTCCCTCCATTTGGAGACAGGTGCACGGTTTGCGCCGAACGTACCATAGACTTGGAAATCATATTTGGCATACCCTTTGGTACTTCAAGGTGACGTGGGTCAAGTGGAAGCTCGTTACAGTCGTCTAGATAGAGTTAATCGCAGCGCTAGATGGGTGCATGGTTTGCGTAGAATGTACCACAGGCATGAAATCATTTTGGGCACACCCGATGGTACACCTAGGTGACGTGGTCAAGTGGAAGATAGTTTCTGTCCATTTGCAGATAGTGTAAATCTTGGCGCAAGAAAGGTGTACGGTTTGCGCCGAATGTACCACGGGCATGGAATTCTTTTCGGGCACACCCGATGGTACTTCTAGATGCCATTGTCAAGCGAAAACTCATATTGGACTGTTTGAAGTTGTATTAATCTCGACGCAAGATAGGAGCACAGTTTGCGTCGAATGTACAACGTTGATGGAAATCTTTTCAAGCACACCCAATGGTACTTCTAGGTGACGGTCAAGTGGAAGTTTGCTTTAGTCTGTTTTGGAGATAGTAATAATCTCAAGGCAAGATATGTGTTGGTTTGTGCCAAATGTGCTATAGGCTCCGAAATCTCTTTGGGCACACTAGATGGTACTCCTAGGTGGCGTAGATCAAGTGGAAGATCGTTTTAGTCTGTTTGGATATAGTGTTAATCTCAACACAAGATAGGTGCACCGTTTGCGCCGAACGTACCATAGCTTCGGAAATCATTTTGGGCGCCACCGATGGTACTCCAACGTGATGTAGGCCATGTGGAAACTCGTTTTGGTCCATTTAGAGATAGTGTTAATCTCGACGCAAGATAGGTACACAGTTTTGCCAAACGTACCATAGGCTCATAAATCATTTTGGTTGCACCTGACTATACACCTAGGTGACGTGGATCAAGCGGAAGCTCATTTCAATCCGTTTGGAGATAGTTTTAATCTTGGTGCAATATAGGTGCACGGTTTGTGACGAACCTACCTGCGAGCATGGAAATTGCATTGGGCACACCCGATGATACACCTAGGTAATGTATGTGAAGTGAAAGCTTGTTTCGGTCCGTTTGGTGGTATTGTTAGTCTGAACGCAAGATAGATGCATGGTTTGCGCCAAACGTACCATAGGCTTGGAAATTATTTTGGACACACCCAATGGTACTCCTAGGTGACGTGGGTCAAGGGAAAGCTCGTTTTGGTACGTTTGGAGATAGTGTTAATGTCGGCGCAAGATAGGTGCATGGTTTGCGACGAATCTACCACGAGCATAAAAATCGATTTGGGCACACCCCCTGGTATTTCTAGGTAATGTATGTCGTATCGAAGCTTGTTTCTCTCCATTTGGAGATAGTGTTTGTCTCGAGCAAGATAGGTGCACGGTTTACGCCAAACATACCATTGCTCGGAAATCATTTTGGGCGCAACCGATGGTACTCCAACGTGACGTGGGTCAAGTGGAAACTCGTTTCGGCCCATATGGAGATAGTGTTAATCTCCACGCAAGATAGGTACATGGTTTTGGCAAATGTACCATAGGCTCATAAATCATTTTGGACGCACCTGACTGTACTCGTAGGTGACGTGGATCAAGCAGAAGCTTATTTCGATCCGTTTGGAGATAGTTTTAATCTCGGTGCAAGATAGGTGCACGGTTTGTGACGAAACAACCTACGGGCATGAAAATCGCTTTGGACACACCCGATGGTACTCCTAGGTAATGTATGTCATGTGGAAGCTTCTTCGGTCCGTTTGGAGATAGTGTTAGTATCAGCGCAAGATAGATGCATGGTTTGCGCCAAACATACCATAGGCTTGGAAATCATTTTGGACACATCCAATGGTGCTCCTAGGTGACGTGGGTCAACGAAAGCGCATTTTGGTATATTTGGAGATAGTGTTAATGTTAGCACAAGATAGGTGCATGGTTTGCGACGAATCTAACATAGGCATGGAAATCACTTTGGGCACACCCCCTGGTACTCCTAGGTAATATATGTCAAGTGGAAGCTTGTTTCTCTCTATTTGGAGTTAGTGTTAGCCTCGATGCAAGATAGGTGTACGGTTTGCGTCGAACATACCATAGGCTCAGAAATCATTTTTGGCACACTTGATGGTACTTCTAGGTGACGTGGGTCAGGTGGAGGCTCATTTCAATCCGTTCAGAAATAGTGTTAATCTTATGCTAGATGGGTGCATGGTTTTACGTTGATTGTACCACGGTCATGGAAATTATTTTTGGCACACCCGATGGTACTCCGAGGTGACGTGGGTCAAGTTGATATGAACCCGCTAGGGTGAATCCTGATCTTTCGATGAGAAGGTGGATAACTCGATTTGGGGATGGAGATGACGTTCACGGCCCGACTACAACCATCCAAGGATGCTGCGCCTTAGCAACCGATACACCACCTCCAACGGCCGTCGCGATCTTGTGGAGCACGATCAACCAAACCACAAGGGTAATTCCTGCAAGCAATCGAGGAACAAGCAAGAACAAGTAGAACAAACAACTCAATTGCAAATATAGAGATGAGAAACCAATCTGAACTCACAAAGTTGGGGTTCTGAATCAAGTAGAACGGATGGTCTAGTCAACACACGCGTCTACAAGGAAGTAGCAATGGCTAAACTTTCAACAAACAAAACCCAATCTGTTTGTGGCGGCTCTAATCCTTATTAATACCTAGGGGAACGACCAGGGGGTGTTGGGGTCGTTCTCTAACCCTAGGACACGTCCTTAATGGACCCAAATTGATACATGGACCATCGGCCCAAAATAGGGTGACACAGCACCAAAGGCATAAAAGGTCTCGGTGTTGAAACGACGATTGCGGAAGCATCGGATAAGATATAGCCATGAGTCCAGATCCGTTGGAAAATAGACTTGATAAGCTTTCCAAAAAGTGCTAGAACGTCCCAATCGGAGTCCGTATGAAGTCGTGGTGACCGTCGCAATTTGGGACTATTTTGCAGTCCGAATTCAACTTCCAAAACGTGTTGGACTTGGACTCTTTCTGTCCTTTGGAACCAAAGTGATGTGGTGGCCTAGAGGAGGACGTTAGGAATACTTGGATTTGGTCCCCAATCAACTTCATTAACCTTCCATGTTTTCCATATGCAATCAAACCTTCTCTTGATCCATGTAAATAATTCTGAAAATGAGAATGAACACACATCATGGTGCAGCATCAATTCATCAAATGCATCAATGATAAGCCTCATATAGAATGGTTGCACCTTTGGTATAGAAGTGGTTGGCATGGTCATATTTGAGCCAATGATGTCCTCATCATTCTCCCCTTCTTGACAGCAAACCGTCCTCGGTTTGATCTTTGTTGGAGTATGTGTTGTAGGTAAAAGTGAACCATGCTCCCCTTCTTGATATTTATCCTGTTGCATATGGGGAAAACTAGGAAAACTTTGCAAGACATCATTAGTGTTAGTGCAGCCCTCAATTTGATCATGGTATTGTGGCCCAAAAGGATATTTCAGATTAGAGCAAATATAAACTTTATGCACCAAATATTCTCCTTTGCTGTCATATTTGCCAATTGCATGAAGCGAACAATGATTAAAACTCAGCAAACCAGAATCAAATTTAAGTTTCTCTTTTAGACAATTTAGATTACACAGAATATCAAATTCAATATAACCCAAAGTATTTAAAGAGGACAGTAAATTCAGTTCATCTTGTGCACATGTAATAGGATGAAAAAGCTTATCTTCAGCACATTTGTATGGTTCCAAACCAAAAGTATCACACTTATTCGCTACTTGTGGCATAGGAGTAAAAGATTCATCAGCACACAACTCCTCTTTATCACAAGGAATGGCGAGTAATTCATTTTGTGACAAAGGAAAATCAGTAGTGGGTTCCACTATTTGTTGCTCTTCATTAGCATGTAGAGTGGACAAATTTTGGACATTATGGGTCACATCATTCTGGCAAGTATTCACAGATAATAGAATCTCTTTTTCAGCATTGAGAGCCAGACAAAACAATTGACCAATATGGCAATATGATTTGCTAATTAACAAGGTTCGAATTTCAGAATTGAGCCCTCTCATGAATCTACTCATAAAATCTTCCATGCATTCATCCAATCCACCAAACATGATACAAATCTTAAAATTATGGTAGTATTGTTTCACAGTCTTACTACCCTGGTTCAAGTTGTCTAATTTTGCAAGCAAATAATCAACATAATATGCAGGAACGAATGCATCTCTAAAAAGAAATTTGAAGTCTTTCCAAGATTCTGGAACTTTGTTGTGCCTACAAATGTGTTTCTATTCTAGCAAAGCATTTTCAATCAAAATATTAGAGGCAATACAAATCTTTTGTTTCTCGGACAGGTCATGCTCATCAAATTCATTGTCTACTTTTAACTCCCAATCAATGTAAGCTTGAGGATCAAACTTACCATCATATAACGGCAAGTGTTGAATGACATCCTGAATATGAGGGTCTAGTTTCAACAGCTCAAAAATCTCCATATCACCTGCCATGATTAGTAGAAAACAAGAAACACAAAAATAATATGTATCCTCCTATCAACTACTAGGATGTGTCGGTTGTAACTCTCTCAAACTCAACTTGTTAAAACAAGCCCTTACAAGTTCTTACCAAACCAAACAGGAGGTGATGGCAACCAACAAGTCTACAACCGTGGAGTGAAGCGTATCGGTGCCGTAGCAACAAAACAAATTGTTAAGCTGTAGTCGAATATGTGGAGCTGTAGGTGGGCTAAAGCAAGGAAGTACTAGAACCACGTTAGTTGCAAGCAAATTGAACAAACGCTCAACTACATTATTGTGCTGGTCCTAGGCTAGTACGTGCTAGAGACGCGAGCCTGGACACAAACGAAGTCACTGAGCTGCAGCAAAGAAGGATCACAAGGATAGGAATAACAACAAAAGAAAAACCCTTCTCTTCTTCTTTCTCTTTCTTTTCTTTCTTTCTTTCTATCTTTCTTTTCTTTCTTTCTTCTGTCTTTTTTTTCTATTTTTTTTCAACTAGCACAAAACTGAAATTTTGCAACAAGAATTAACAAGCTACTTACAACAATTAAATGTTTCCTTGGGAAGGGTGATTTAGTAGCAAAGTCAAACAAATGGCTGTTTTGCAAAACCAGCAGACGCACAAATCTCTAGGGCAATTGCGAAGCGCTCAGATTGAATTTGGAACCAAGCTCTGATCAGTTGGAAAGAGGACAAGTTAAGGTTTCCAGATTGTATTTAAACTCCCTATTCAGACTCCTGGCAGAGGAAATATGGTGCTTTTCTTTTCAGGATAAAACAGGACTCCGAATCGAATTCTATCTTGATCTTGTTGGATTTCCTTTTTGTAGATGGAAATATGGACGTGGATGAAACCTCCAAGGGCGTGGCTAGGATAATGGTGGTAAACAAAACAAAGGAATTTGGAAATCCACTCGGATTCGTTGAGAGAAACAAATAAACTCAAATCTGCGATGGTGACAGAAACGTGACTAGAACTCGAAACTCTAAACGACTAGACGCTAAGACCAGCAACTTGACACGACGATGCAACCATTAATTCAATAAGCCCTAACTAAGCAGTAATAGTATTAAGCTCAAAGGGTTTTTGGGATTATGGAGAACTAATCTACTAATTTTGTTTTGGCTTTTTCTGGACTATAGGAGATTTAAAAAAAACAGCAAAGAACTAGAAGTCTCTCACCGATCAACCTTGCTCTGATTACCAACTGATATGAACCCGCTAGGGTGAATCCTGATCTTTCGATGAGAAGGTGGATAACTCGATTTGGGGATGGAGATGACGTTCACGGCCCGACTACAACCATCCAAGGATGCTGCGCCTTAGCAACCGATACACCACCTCCAACGGCCGTCGCGATCTTGTGGAGCACGATCAACCAAACCACAAGGGTAATTTCTGCAAGCAATCGAGGAACAAGCAAGAACAAGTAGAACAAACAACTCAATTGCAAATATAGAGATGAGAAACCAATCTGAACTCACAAAGTTGGGGTTCTGAATCAAGTAGAACGGATGGTCTAGTCAACACACGCGTCTACAAGGAAGTAGCAATGGCTAAACTTTCAACAAACAAAACTCAATCTGTTTGTGGCGGCTCTAATCCTTATTAATACCTAGGGGAACAACCAGGGGGTGTTGGGGTCATTCTCTAACCCTAGGACACGTCCTTAATGGACCCAAATTGATACATGGACCATCGACCCAAAATAGGGTGACACAGCACCAAAGGCATAAAAGGTCTCGGTGTTGAAACGACGATTGCGGAAGCATCGGATAAGATATAGCCATGAGTCCAGATCCGTTGGAAAATAGACTTGATAAGCTTTCCAAAAAGTGCTAGAACGTCCCAATCGGAGTCCGTATGAAGTCGTGGTGACCGTCGCAATTTGGGACTATTTTGCAGTCCGAATTCAACTTCCAAAACGTGTTGGACTTGGACTCTTTCTGTCCTTTGGAACCAAAGTGACGTGGTGGCCTAGAGGAGGACGTTAGGAATACTTGGATTTGGTCCCCAATCAACTTCATTAACCTTCCATGTTTTCCATATGCAATCAAACCTTCTCTTGATCCATGTAAATAATTCTGAAAATGAGAATGAACACACATCATGGTGCAGCATCAATTCATCAAATGCATCAATGATAAGCCTCATATAGAATGGTTGCACCTTTGGTATAGAAGTGGTTGGCATGGTCATATTTGAGCCAATGATGTCCTCATCACAAGTGGAAGCTCATTTCGCTCCGTTTGGAGAATCACAAGATAGGTGCACGGTTTGCGACAAATCTACCACAGGCATGGAAATCACTTTCAGCACACACCCTGGTACTCCTAGGTAATGTATGCCAAGTGGGAGCTTGTTTCCCTCCATTTGGAGACAGGTGCACAGTTTGCGCTGAACGTTGGTGACTTGGAAATCATATTTGGCACACCCTTTGGTACTCCAAGGTGACGTGGGTCAAGTGGAAGCTCGTTACGGTCATCTAGATAGAGTTAATCGCAGCGCTAGATGGGTGCATGGTTTGCGTAGAATGTACCACGGGCATAAAATCATATTGGGCACACCCGATGGTACTCCTAGGTGACGTGGTCAAGTGAAAGATAGTTTCTGTCCATTTGCAGATAGTGTAAATCTTGGCGCAAGAAAGGTGTACGGTTTGTGCCGAATGTACCACGTGCATGGAATTCTTTTCGGGCACACCCGATGGTACTTCTAGATGCCATTGCTCAAGCGAAAACTCATTTTGGACTGTTTGGAGTTGTATTAATCTCGACGCAAGATAGGAGCACGGTTTGCGTCGAATGTACAACGGGCATGGAAATCTTTTCAAGCACACCCAAAGGTACTTCTAGGTGACGGTCAAGTGGAAGTTCGCTTCAGTCTGTTTGGAGACAGTACTAATCTCAAGGCAAGATATGTGCTGGTTTGTGCCAAATGTGCTATAGGCTCCGAAATCTCTTTGGGCACACTAGATGGTAGTCCTAGGTGGCGTAGATCAAGTGGAAGATCGTTTTAGTCTGTTTGGATATAGTGTTAATCTCAACACAAGATAGGTGCACCGTTTGCGCCGGACGTACCATAGCTTCGGAAATCATTTTGGGCGCCACCGATGGTACTCCAACGTGATGTAGGCCATGTGGAAACTCGTTTTGGTCCATTTGGAGATAGTGTTAATCTCGACGCAAGATAGGTACACAGTTTTGCCAAACGTACCATAGCTCATAAATCATTTTGGATGCACCTGACTATACACCTAGGTGACGTGGATCAAGCGGAAGCTCATTTCAATCCGTTTGGAGATAGTTTTAATCTTGGTGCAATATAGGTGCGCGGTTTGTGACGAACCTACCTGCGAGCATGGAAATTGCATTGGGCACACCCGATGGTACTCCTAGGTAATGTATGTGAAGTGAAAGCTTGTTTCGGTCCGTTTGGTGGTATTGTTAGTCTCAGCGCAAGATAGATGCATGGTTTGCGCCAAACGTACTATAGGCTTGAAAATCATTTTGGACACACCCAATGGTACTCCTAGGTGACGTGGGTCAAGGGAAAGCTCGTTTTGGTAAGTTTGGAGATAGTGTTAATGTCGGCGCAAGATATGTGCATGGTTTGCGATGAATCTACCACGGGCATAAAAATCGATTTGGGCACACCCCCTGGTATTTCTAGGTAATGTATGTCGTATGGAAGCTTGTTTCTCTCTATTTGGAGATAGTGTTTGTCTCGAGCAAGATAGCTGCACGGTTTACGCCGAACATACCATTGCTCGGAAATCATTTTGGGTGCAACCAATGGTACTCCAACGTGACGTGGGTCTAGTGGAAACTCGTTTCGGCTCATTTGGAGATAGTGTTAATCTCGACGCAAGATAGGTACATGGTTTTGGCAAACGTACCATAGGCTCATAAATCATTTTGGACGCACCTGACTGTACTCATAGGTGACATGGATCAAGCAGAAGCTTATTTTGTTCCGTTTGGAGATAGTTTTAATCTCGGTGCAAGATAGGTGCACGGTTTGTGACGAAACAACCTACGGGCATGAAAATCGCTTTGGACACTACCGATGGTACTCCTTGGTAATGTATGTCATGTGGAAGCTTGTTCGGTCCGTTTGGAGATAGTGTTAGTCTCAGCGCAAGATAGATGCATGGTTTGCGCCAAACTTACCATAGGCTTGGAAATCATTTTGGACACATCCAATGGTGCTCCTAGGTGACGTGGGTCAACGAAAGCGCATTTTGGTATGTTTGGAGATAGTGTGAATGTCAGCACAAGATAGGTGCATGGTTTGCGACGAATCTAACATAGGCATGGAAATCACTTTGGGCACACCCCCTGGTACTCCTAGGCAATGTATGTCAAGTGGAAGCTTGTTTCTCTCTATTTGGAGTTAGTGTTAGCCTCGATACAAGATAGGTGTACGGTTTGCGTCGAACATACCATAGGCTTGAAAATCATTTTTGGCACACTTGATGGTACTTCTAGGTGACGTGGGTCAGGTGGAAGCTCATTTCAATCCGTTCAGAGATAGTGTTAATCTTATGCTAGATGGGTGCATGGTTTTACGTTGAATGTAAAATATTTTCGGCACACCCGATGGTACTCCGAGGTGACGTGGGTCAAGTGGAAGCTCATTTCGCTCCGTTTGGAGAATCACAAGATAGGTGCACGGTTTGCGACAAATCTACCACAGGCCTGGAAATCACTTTCAGCACACGCCCTGGTACTCCTAGGTAATGTATGCCAAGTGGGAGCTTGTTTCCCTCCATTTGGAGACAAGTGCACGGTTTGCGTCGAATGTACCATAGACTTGGAATTCATATTTGGCACACCCTTTGGTACTCCAAGGTGACGTGGGTCGAGTGGAAGCTCGTTACGGTCATCTAGATAGAGTTAATCGCAGCGCTAGATGGGTGCATGGTTTGTGTAGAATGTACCACGGGCATGAAATCGTATTGGGCACACCCGATGGTACTCCTAGGTGACGTGGTCAAGTGGAAGATAGTTTCTGTCCATTTGCAGATAGTGTAAATCTTGGCGCAAGAAAGGTGTACGGTTTGCGCCGAATGTACCACGGGCATGGAATTCTTTTCGGGCACACCCGATGGTACTTCTAGATGCCATTGGTCAAGCGAAAACTCATTTTGGACTGTTTGGAGTTGTATTAATCTCGACGTAAGATAGGAGAACGGTTTGCGTCGAATGTACAGCGGGCATGGAAATCTTTTCAAGCACGCCCAATGGTACTTCTAGGTGACGGTCAAGTGGAAGTTCGCTTCAGTCTGTTTGGAGATAGTACTAATCTCGAGGCAAGATATGTGCTGGTTTGTGCCAAATGTGCTATAGGCTCCGAAATCTCTTTGGGCACACTAGATGGTACTCCTAGGTGGCGTAGATCAAGTGGAAGATCGTTTTAGTCTGTTTGGATATAGTGTTAATCTCAACACAAGATACGTGCACCGTTTGCGCCGAACGTACCATAGCTTCGGAAATCATTTTGGGCGCCACCGATGGTACTCCAACGTGATGTAGGCCATGTGGAAACTCGTTTTGGTCCATTTGGAGATAGTGTTAATCTCGACGCAAGATAGGTACACAGTTTTGCCAAACGTACCATAGGCTCATAAATGATTTTGGATGCACCTGACTATACACCTAGGTGACGTGGATCAAGCGGAAGCTCATTTCAATCCGTTTGGAGATAGTTTTAATATTGGTGCAACATAGGTGCACGGTTTGTGACGAACCTACCTGCGGGCATGGAAATTGCATTGGGCACACCCGATGGTACTCCTAGGTAATGTATGTGAAGTGAAAGCTTGTTTCGGTCCGTTTGGTGGTATTGTTAGTCTCAGCGCAAGATAGATGCATGGTTTGCGCCAAACGTACCATAGGCTTGGAAATCATTTTGGATACACCTAATGGTACTCCTAGGTGACATGGGTCAAGGGAAAGCTCGTTTTGGTACGTTTGGAGATAGTGTTAATGTCGGCGTAAGATAGGTGCATGGTTTGCGGCGAATCTACCACGAGCATAAAAATCGATTTGGGCACACCCCCTGGTATTTGTAGGTAATGTATGTCGTATGGAAGCTTGTTTCTCTCCATTTGGAGATAGTGTTTGTCTCGAGCAAGATAGGTGCACGGTTTACACCGAACATACCATTGCTCGAAAATCATTTTGGGCGCAACCGATGGTACTCCAACGTGACGTGGGTCAAGTGGAAACTCGTTTCGGCCCATTTGGAGATAGTGTTAATCTCGACGCAAGATAGGTACATGGTTTTGGCAAACGTACCATAGGCTCATAAATCATTTTGGACGCACCTGACTGTACTCGTAGGTGACGTGGATCAAGCAGAAGCATATTTCGATCCGTTTGGAGATAGTTTTAATCTTAGTGCAAGATAGGTGCACGGTTTGTGACGAAACAACCTACGGGCATGAAAATCGCTTTGGACACACCCGATGGTACTCCTAGGTAATGTATGTCATGTGGAAGCTTGTTCGGTCCGTTTGGAGATAGTGTTAGTCTCAGCGCAAGATAGATGCATGGTTTACGCCAAACATACCATAGGCTTGGAAATCATTTTGGACACATCCAATGGTGCTCCTAGGTGACGTGGGTCAACGAAAGCGCATTTTGGTACGTTTGGAGATAGTGTTAATGTCAGCACAAGATAGGTGCATGGTTTGCGACGAATCTAACATAGGCATGGAAATCACTTTGGGCACACCCCCTGGTACTCCTAGGCAATGTATGTCAAGTGGAAGCTTGTTTCTCTCTATTTGGAGTTAGTGTTAGCGTCGATGCAAGATATGTGTACGGTTTGCATCGAACATACCATAGGCTTGGAAATCATTTTTGACACACTTGATGGTACTTCTAGGTGACGTGGGTCAGGTGGAAGCTCATTTCAATCCGTTCAGAGATAGTGTTAATCTTATGCTAGATGGGTGCATGGTTTTACGTTGAATGTACCATGGTCATGGAAATTATTTTCGGCACACCCGATGGTACTCCGACGTGACGTGGGTCAAGTGGAAACTCGTTTCGGCTCATTTGGAGATAGTGTTAATCTCGACGCAAGATAGGTACATGGTTTTGGCAAACGTACCATAGGCTCATAAATCATTTTGGACGCACCTGACTGTACTCATAGGTGACGTGGATCAAGCAGAAGCTTATTTTGTTCCGTTTGGAGATAGTTTTAATCTCGGTGCAAGATAGGTGCACGGTTTGTGACGAAACAACCTACGGGCATGAAAATCGCTTTGGACACTACCGATGGTACTCCTTGGTAATGTATGTCATGTGGAAGCTTGTTCGGTCCGTTTGGAGATAGTGTTAGTCTCAGCGCAAGATAGATGCATGGTTTGCGCCAAACTTACCATAGGCTTGGAAATCATTTTGGACACATCCAATGGTGCTCCTAGGTGACGTGGGTCAACGAAAGCGCATTTTGGTATGTTTGGAGATAGTGTGAATGTCAGCACAAGATAGGTGCATGGTTTGCGACGAATCTAACATAGGCATGGAAATCACTTTGGGCACACCCCCTGGTACTCCTAGGCAATGTATGTCAAGTGGAAGCTTGTTTCTCTCTATTTGGAGTTAGTGTTAGCCTCGATACAAGATAGGTGTACGGTTTGCGTCGAACATACCATAGGCTTGAAAATCATTTTTGGCACACTTGATGGTACTTCTAGGTGACGTGGGTCAGGTGGAAGCTCATTTCAATCCGTTCAGAGATAGTGTTAATCTTATGCTAGATGGGTGCATGGTTTTACGTTGAATGTACCACGGTCATGGAAATTATTTTCGGCACACCCGATGGTACTCCGAGGTGACGTGGGTCAAGTGGAAGCTCATTTCGCTCCGTTTGGAGAATCACAAGATAGGTGCACGGTTTGCGACAAATCTACCACAGGCCTGGAAATCACTTTCAGCACACGCCCTGGTACTCCTAGGTAATGTATGCCAAGTGGGAGCTTGTTTCCCTCCATTTGGAGACAAGTGCACGGTTTGCGCCGAATGTACCATAGACTTGGAAATCATATTTGGCACACCCTTTGGTACTCCAAGGTGACGTGGGTCGAGTGGAAGCTCGTTACGGTCATCTAGATAGAGTTAATCGCAGCGCTAGATGGGTGCATGGTTTGTGTAGAATGTACCACGGGCATGAAATCGTATTGGGCACACCCGATGGTACTCCTAGGTGACGTGGTCAAGTGGAAGATAGTTTCTGTCCATTTGCAGATAGTGTAAATCTTGGCGCAAGAAAGGTGTACGGTTTGCGCCGAATGTACCACGGGCATGGAATTCTTTTCGGGCACACCCGATGGTACTTCTAGATGCCATTGGTCAAGCGAAAACTCATTTTGGACTGTTTGGAGTTATATTAATCTCGACGTAAGATAGGAGAACGGTTTGCGTCGAATGTACAGCGGGCATGGAAATCTTTTCAAGCACGCCCAATGGTACTTCTAGGTGACGGTCAAGTGGAAGTTCGCTTCAGTCTGTTTGGAGATAGTACAAATCTCGAGGCAAGATATGTGCTGGTTTGTGCCAAATGTGCTATAGGCTCCGAAATCTCTTTGGGCACACTAGATGGTACTCCTAGGTGGCGTAGATCAAGTGGAAGATCGTTTTAGTCTGTTTGGATATAGTGTTAATCTCAACACAAGATACGTGCACCGTTTGCGCCGAACGTACCATAGCTTCGGAAATCATTTTGGGCGCCACCGATGGTACTCCAACGTGATGTAGGCCATGTGGAAACTCGTTTTGGTCCATTTGGAGATAGTGTTAATCTCGACGCAAGATAGGTACACAGTTTTGCCAAACGTACCATAGGCTCATAAATGATTTTGGATGCACCTGACTATACACCTAGGTGACGTGGATCAAGCGGAAGCTCATTTCAATCCGTTTGGAGATAGTTTTAATCTTGGTGCAACATAGGTGCACGGTTTGTGACGAACCTACCTGCGGGCATGGAAATTGCATTGGGCACACCCGATGGTACTCCTAGGTAATGTATGTGAAGTGAAAGCTTGTTTCGGTCCGTTTGGTGGTATTGTTAGTCTCAGCGCAAGATAGATGCATGGTTTGCGCCAAACGTACCATAGGCTTGGAAATCATTTTGGATACACCTAATGGTACTCCTAGGTGACATGGGTCAAGGGAAAGCTCGTTTTGGTACGTTTGGAGATAGTGTTAATGTCGGCGTAAGATAGGTGCATGGTTTGCGGCGAATCTACCACGAGCATAAAAATCGATTTGGGCACACCCCCTGGTATTTGTAGGTAATGTATGTCGTATGGAAGCTTGTTTCTCTCCATTTGGAGATAGTGTTTGTCTCGAGCAAGATAGGTGCACGGTTTACACCGAACATACCATTGCTCGAAAATCATTTTGGGCGCAACCGATGGTACTCCAACGTGACGTGGGTCAAGTGGAAACTCGTTTCGGCCCATTTGGAGATAGTGTTAATCTCGACGCAAGATAGGTACATGGTTTTGGCAAACGTACCATAGGCTCATAAATCATTTTGGACGCACCTGACTGTACTCGTAGGTGACGTGGATCAAGCAGAAGCATATTTCGATCCGTTTGGAGATAGTTTTAATCTCGGTGCAAGATAGGTGCACGGTTTGTGACGAAACAACCTACGGGCATGAAAATCGCTTTGGACACACCCGATGGTACTCCTAGGTAATGTATGTCATGTGGAAGCTTGTTCGGTCCGTTTGGAGATAGTGTTAGTCTCAGCGCAAGATAGATGCATGGTTTACGCCAAACATACCATAGGCTTGGAAATCATTTTGGACACATCCAATGGTGCTCCTAGGTGATGTGGGTCAACGAAAGCGCATTTTGGTACGTTTGGAGATAGTGTTAATGTCAGCACAAGATAGGTGCATGGTTTGCGACAAATCTAACATAGGCATGGAAATCACTTTGGGCGCACCCCCTGGTACTCCTAGGCAATGTATGTCAAGTGGAAGCTTGTTTCTCTCTATTTGGAGTTAGTGTTAGCGTCGATGCAAGATATGTGTACGGTTTGCATCGAACATACCATAGGCTTGGAAATCATTTTTGACACACTTGATGGTACTTCTAGGTGACGTGGGTCAGGTGGAAGCTCATTTCAATCCGTTCAGAGATAGTGTTAATCTTATGCTAGATGGGTGCATGGTTTTACGTTGAATGTACCATGGTCATGGAAATTATTTTCGGCACACCCGATGGTACTCCGAGGTGACGTGGGTCAAGTGGAAGCTCATTTCGCTCTGTTTGGAGAATCACAAGATAGGTGCACGGTTTGCGACAAATCTACCACAGGCCTGGAAATCAATTTCAGCACACGCCCTGGTACTCCTAGGTAATGTATGCCAAGTGGGAGCTTGTTTCCCTCCATTTGGAGACAAGTGCACGGTTTGCGCCGAATGTACCATAGACTTGGAAATCATATTTGGCACACCCTTTGGTACTCCAAGGTGACGTGGGTCGAGTGGAAGCTTGTTACGGTCATCTAGATAGAGTTAATCGCAGCGCTAGGTGGGTGCATGGTTTGTGTAGAATGTACCACGGGCATGAAATCGTTTTGGGCACACCCGATGGTACTCCTAGGTGACGTGGTCAAGTGGAAGATAGTTTCTGTCCATTTGCAGATAGTGTAAATCTTGGCGCAAGAAAGGTGTACGGTTTGCGCCGAATGTACCACAGGCATGGAATTCTTTTCGGGCACACCCGATGGTACTTCTAGATGCCATTGGTCAAGCAAAAACTCATTTTGGACTGTTTGGAGTTGTATTAATCTCGACGTAAGATAGGAGCACGGTTTGCGTCGAATGTACAGCGGGCATGGAAATCTTTTCAAGCACCCCCAATGGTACTTCTAGGTGACGGTCAAGTGGAAGTTCGCTTCAGTCTGTTTGGAGATAGTACTAATCTCGAGGCAAGATATGTGCTGGTTTGTGCCAAATGTGCTATAGGCTCCGAAATCTCTTTGGGCACACTAGATGGTACTCCTAGGTGGCGTAGATCAAGTGGAAGATCGTTTTAGTCTGTTTGGATATAGTGTTAATCCCAACACAAGATACGTGCACCGTTTGCGCCGAACGTACCATAGCTTCGGAAATCATTTTGGGCGCCACCGATGGTACTCCAACGTGATGTAGGCCATGTGGAAACTCGTTTTGGTCCATTTGGAGATAGTGTTAATCTCGACGCAAGATAGGTACACAGTTTTGCCAAACGTACCATAGGCTCATAAATCATTTTGGATGCACCTGACTATACACCTAGGTGACGTGGATCAAGCGGAAGCTCATTTCAATCCGTTTGGAGATAGTTTTAATCTTGGTGCAACATAGGTGCACGGTTTGTGACGAACCTACCTGCGGGCATGGAAATTGCATTGGGCACACCCGATGGTACTCCTAGGTAATGTATGTGAAGTGAAAGCTTGTTTCGGTCCGTTTGGTGGTATTGTTAGTCTCAGCGCAAGATAGATGCATGGTTTGCGCTAAACGTACCATAGGCTTGGAAATCATTTTGGACACACCTAATGGTACTCCTAGGTGACATGGGTGAAGGGAAAGCTCGTTTTGGTACGTTTGGAGATAGTGTTAATGTCGGCGTAAGATAGGTGCATGGTTTGCGGCGAATCTACCACGAGCATAAAAATCGATTTGGGCACACCCCCTGGTATTTCTAGGTAATGTATGTCGTATGGAAGCTTGTTTCTCTCCATTTGGAGATAGTATTTGTCTCGAGCAAGATAGGTGCACGGTTTACACCGAACATACCATTGCTCGAAAATCATTTTGGGCGCAACCGATGGTACTCCAACGTGACGTGGGTCAAGTGGAAACTCGTTTCGGCCCATTTGGAGATAGTGTTAATCTCGACGCAAGATAGGTACATGGTTTTGGCAAACGTACCATAGGCTCATAAATCATTTTGGACGCACCTGACTGTACTCGTAGGTGACGTGGATCAAGCAGAAGCATATTTCGATCCGTTTGGAGATAGTTTTAATCTCGGTGCAAGATAGGTGCACGGTTTGTGACGAAACAACCTACGGGCATGAAAATCGCTTTGGACACACCCGATGGTACTCCTAGGTAATGTATGTCATGTGGAAGCTTGTTCGGTCCATTTGGAGATAGTGTTAGTCTCTGCGCAAGATAGATGCATGGTTTACGCCAAACATACCATAGGCTTGGAAATCATTTTGGACACATCCAATGGTGCTCCTAGGTGACGTGGGTCAACAAAAGCGCATTTTGGTACGTTTGGAGATAGTGTTAATGTCAGCACAAGATAGGTGCATGGTTTGCGACGAATCTAACATAGGCATGGAAATCACTTTGGGCACACCCCCTGGTACTCCTAGGCAATGTATGTCAAGTGGAAGCTTGTTTCTCTCTATTTGGAGTTAGTGTTAGCGTCGATGCAAGATATGTGTACGGTTTGCATCGAACATACCATAGGCTTGGAAATCATTTTTGACACACTTGATGGTACTTCTAGGTGATGTGGGTCAGGTGGAAGCTCATTTCAATCCGTTCAGAGATAGTGTTAATCTTATGCTAGATAGCATGGTTTTACGTTGAATGTACCACGGTCATGGAAATTATTTTCGGCACACCCGATGGTACTCCGAGGTGACGTGGGTCAAGTGGAAGCTCATTTCGCTCCGTTTGGAGAATCACAAGATAGGTGCACGGTTTGCGACAAATCTACCATAGGCATGGAAATCACTTTCAGCACACGCCCTGGTACTCCTAGGTAATGTATACCAAGCGGGTGCTTGTTTCCCTCCATTTGGAGACAGGTGCACGGTTTGCGCCGAACGTACCATAGACTTGGAAATCATATTTGGCACACCCTTTGGTACTCCAAGGTGACGTGGGTCAAGTGGAAGCTCGTTACGGTCATCTAGATAGAGTTAATCGCAGCGCTAGATGGGTGCATGGTTTGCGTAGAATGTACCATGGGCATGAAATCGTTTTGGGCACACCCGATGATACTCCTAGGTGACGTGGTCAAGTGGAAGATAGTTTCTGTCCATTTGCAGATAGTGTAAATCTTGGCGCAAGAAAGGTGTACGGTTTGCGCCGAATGTACCACGGGCATGGAATTCTTTTCGGGCACACCCGATGGTACTTCTGGATGCCATTGGTCAAGCGAAAACTCATTTTGGACTGTTTGGAGTTGTATTAATCTCGACGTAAGATAGGAGCACGGTTTGCGTCGAATGTACAGCGGGCATGGAAATCTTTTCAAGCACACCCAATGGTACTTCTAGGTGACGGTCAAGTGGAAGTTCGCTTCAGTCTGTTTGGAGATAGTACTAATCTCGAGGCAAGATATGTGCTGGTTTGTGCCAAATGTGCTATAGGCTCTAAAATCTCTTTGGGCACACTAGATGGTACTCCTAGGTGGCGTAGATCAAGTGGAAGATCGTTTTAGTCTGTTTGGATATAGTGTTAATCTCAACACAAGATACGTGCACCGTTTGCGCCGAACGTACCATAGCTTCGGAAATCATTTTGGGCGCCACCGATGGTACTCCAACGTGATGTAGGCCATGTGGAAACTCGTTTTGGTCCATTTGGAGATAGTGTTAATCTCGACGCAAGATAGGTACACAGTTTTGCCAAACGTACCATAGGCTCATAAATCATTTTGGATGCACCTGACTATACACCTAGGTGACGTGGATCAAGCGGAAGCTCATTTCAATCCGTTTGGAGATAGTTTTAATCTTGGTGCAACATAGGTGCACGGTTTGTGACGAACCTACCTGCGGGCATGGAAATTGCATTGGGCACACCCGATGGTACTCCTAGGTAATGTATGTGAAGTGAAAGCTTGTTTCGGTCCGTTTGGTGGTATTGTTAGTCTCAGCGCAAGATAGATGCATGGTTTGCGCTAAACGTACCATAGGCTTGGAAATCATTTTGGACACACCTAATGGTACTCCTAGGTGACATGGGTGAAGGGAAAGCTCGTTTTGGTACGTTTGGAGATAGTGTTAATGTCGGCGTAAGATAGGTGCATGGTTTGCGGCGAATCTACCACGAGCATAAAAATCGATTTGGGCACACCCCCTGGTATTTCTAGGTAATGTATGTCGTATGGAAGCTTGTTTCTCTCCATTTGGAGATAGTATTTGTCTCGAGCAAGATAGGTGCACGGTTTACACCGAACATACCATTGCTCGAAAATCATTTTGGGCGCAACCGATGGTACTCCAACGTGACGTGGGTCAAGTGGAAACTCGTTTCGGCCCATTTGGAGATAGTGTTAATCTCGACGCAAGATAGGTACATGGTTTTGGCAAACGTACCATAGGCTCATAAATCATTTTGGACGCACCTGACTGTACTCGTAGGTGACGTGGATCAAGCAGAAGCATATTTCGATCCGTTTGGAGATAGTTTTAATCTCGGTGCAAGATAGGTGCACGGTTTGTGACGAAACAACCTACGGGCATGAAAATCGCTTTGGACACACCCGATGGTACTCCTAGGTAATGTATGTCATGTGGAAGCTTGTTCGGTCCATTTGGAGATAGTGTTAGTCTCTGCGCAAGATAGATGCATGGTTTACGCCAAACATACCATAGGCTTGGAAATCATTTTGGACACATCCAATGGTGCTCCTAGGTGACGTGGGTCAACGAAAGCGCATTTTGGTACGTTTGGAGATAGTGTTAATGTCAGCACAAGATAGGTGCATGGTTTGCGACGAATCTAACATAGGCATGGAAATCACTTTGGGCACACCCCCTGGTACTCCTAGGCAATGTATGTCAAGTGGAAGCTTGTTTCTCTCTATTTGGAGTTAGTGTTAGCGTCGATGCAAGATATGTGTACGGTTTGCATCGAACATACCATAGGCTTGGAAATCATTTTTGACACACTTGATGGTACTTCTAGGTGATGTGGGTCAGGTGGAAGCTCATTTCAATCCGTTCAGAGATAGTGTTAATCTTATGCTAGATAGCATGGTTTTACGTTGAATGTACCACGGTCATGGAAATTATTTTCGGCACACCCGATGGTACTCCGAGGTGACGTGGGTCAAGTGGAAGCTCATTTCGCTCCGTTTGGAGAATCACAAGATAGGTGCACGGTTTGCGACAAATCTACCATAGGCATGGAAATCACTTTCAGCACACGCCCTGGTACTCCTAGGTAATGTATACCAAGCGGGTGCTTGTTTCCCTCCATTTGGAGACAGGTGCACGGTTTGCGCCGAACGTACCATAGACTTGGAAATCATATTTGGCACACCCTTTGGTACTCCAAGGTGACGTGGGTCAAGTGGAAGCTCGTTACGGTCATCTAGATAGAGTTAATCGCAGCGCTAGATGGGTGCATGGTTTGCGTAGAATGTACCATGGGCATGAAATCGTTTTGGGCACACCCGATGATACTCCTAGGTGACGTGGTCAAGTGGAAGATAGTTTCTGTCCATTTGCAGATAGTGTAAATCTTGGCGCAAGAAAGGTGTACGGTTTGCGCCGAATGTACCACGGGCATGGAATTCTTTTCGGGCACACCCGATGGTACTTCTAGATGCCATTGGTCAAGCGAAAACTCATTTTGGACTGTTTGGAGTTGTATTAATCTCGACGTAAGATAGGAGCACGGTTTGCGTCGAATGTACAGCGGGCATGGAAATCTTTTCAAGCACACCCAATGGTACTTCTAGGTGACGGTCAAGTGGAAGTTCGCTTCAGTCTGTTTGGAGATAGTACTAATCTCGAGGCAAGATATGTGCTGGTTTGTGCCAAATGTGCTATAGGCTCTAAAATCTCTTTGGGCACACTAGATGGTACTCCTAGGTGGCGTAGATCAAGTGGAAGATCGTTTTAGTCTGTTTGGATATAGTGTTAATCTCAACACAAGATACGTGCACCGTTTGCGCCGAACGTACCATAGCTTCGGAAATCATTTTGGGCGCCACCGATGGTACTCCAACGTGATGTAGGCCATGTGGAAACTCGTTTTGGTCCATTTGGAGATAGTGTTAATCTCGACGCAAGATAGGTACACAGTTTTGCCAAACGTACCATAGGCTCATAAATCATTTTGGATGCACCTGACTATACACCTAGGTGACGTGGATCAAGCGGAAGCTCATTTCAATCCGTTTGGAGATAGTTTTAATCTTGGTGCAACATAGGTGCACGGTTTGTGACGAACCTACCTGCGGGCATGGAAATTGCATTGGGCACACCCGATGGTACTCCTAGGTAATGTATGTGAAGTGAAAGCTTGTTTCGGTCCGTTTGGTGGTATTGTTAGTCTCAGCGCAAGATAGATGCATGGTTTGCGCTAAACGTACCATAGGCTTGGAAATCATTTTGGACACACCTAATGGTACTCCTAGGTGACATGGGTGAAGGGAAAGCTCGTTTTGGTACGTTTGGAGATAGTGTTAATGTCGGCGTAAGATAGGTGCATGGTTTGCGGCGAATCTACCACGAGCATAAAAATCGATTTGGGCACACCCCCTGGTATTTCTAGGTAATGTATGTCGTATGGAAGCTTGTTTCTCTCCATTTGGAGATAGTATTTGTCTCGAGCAAGATAGGTGCACGGTTTACACCGAACATACCATTGCTCGAAAATCATTTTGGGCGCAACCGATGGTACTCCAACGTGACGTGGGTCAAGTGGAAACTCGTTTCGGCCCATTTGGAGATAGTGTTAATCTCGACGCAAGATAGGTACATGGTTTTGGCAAACGTACCATAGGCTCATAAATCATTTTGGACGCACCTGACTGTACTCGTAGGTGACGTGGATCAAGCAGAAGCATATTTCGATCCGTTTGGAGATAGTTTTAATCTCGGTGCAAGATAGGTGCACGGTTTGTGACGAAACAACCTACGGGCATGAAAATCGCTTTGGACACACCCGATGGTACTCCTAGGTAATGTATGTCATGTGGAAGCTTGTTCGGTCCATTTGGAGATAGTGTTAGTCTCTGCGCAAGATAGATGCATGGTTTACGCCAAACATACCATAGGCTTGGAAATCATTTTGGACACATCCAATGGTGCTCCTAGGTGACGTGGGTCAACGAAAGCGCATTTTGGTACGTTTGGAGATAGTGTTAATGTCAGCACAAGATAGGTGCATGGTTTGCGACGAATCTAACATAGGCATGGAAATCACTTTGGGCACACCCCCTGGTACTCCTAGGCAATGTATGTCAAGTGGAAGCTTGTTTCTCTCTATTTGGAGTTAGTGTTAGCCTCGATACAAGATAGGTGTACGGTTTGCGTCGAACATACCATAGGCTTGGAAATCATTTTTGGCACACTTGATGGTACTTCTAGGTGACGTGGGTCAGGTGGAAGCTCATTTCAATCCGTTCAGAGATAGTGTTAATCTTATGCTAGATGGGTGCATGGTTTTACGTTGAATGTACCACTGTCATGGAAATTATTTTCGGCACACCCGATGGTACTCCGAGGTGACGTGGGTCAAGTGGAAGCTCATTTCGCTCCGTTTGGAGAATCACAAGATAGGTGCACGGTTTGCGACAAATCTACCATAGGCATGGAAATCACTTTCAGCACACGCCCTGGTACTCCTAGGTAATGTATACCAAGCGGGTGCTTGTTTCCCTCCATTTGGAGACAGGTGCACGGTTTGCGCCGAACGTACCATAGACTTGGAAATCATATTTGGCACACCCTTTGGTACTCCAAGGTGACGTGGGTCAAGTGGAAGCTCGTTACGGTCATCTAGATAGAGTCAATCGCAGCGCTAGATGGGTGCATGGTTTGCGTAGAATGTACCATGGGCATGAAATCGTTTTGGGCACACCCGATGATACTCCTAGGTGACGTGGTCAAGTGGAAGATAGTTTCTGTCCATTTGCAGATAGTGTAAATCTTGGCGCAAGAAAGGTGTACGGTTTGCGCCGAATGTACCACAGGCATGGAATTCTTTTCGAGCACACCCGATGGTACTTCTAGATGCCATTGGTCAAGCGAAAACTCATTTTGGACTGTTTGGAGTTGTATTAATCTCGACGTAAGATAGGAGCACGGTTTGCGTCGAATGTACAGCGGGCATGGAAATCTTTTCAAGCACACCCAATGGTACTTCTAGGTGACGGTCAAGTGGAAGTTCGCTTCAGTCTGTTTGGAGATAGTACTAATCTCGAGGCAAGATATGTGCTGGTTTGTGCCAAATGTGCTATAGGCTCTAAAATCTCTTTGGGCACACTAGATGGTACTCCTAGGTGGCGTAGATCAAGTGGAAGATCGTTTTAGTCTGTTTGGATATAGTGTTAATCTCAACACAAGATACGTGCACCGTTTGCGCCGAACGTACCATAGCTTCGGAAATCATTTTGGGCGCCACCGATGGTACTCCAACGTGATGTAGGCCATGTGGAAACTCGTTTTGGTCCATTTGGAGATAGTGTTAATCTCGACGCAAGATAGGTACACAGTTTTGCCAAACGTACCATAGGCTCATAAATCATTTTGGATGCACCTGACTATACACCAAGGTGACGTGGATCAAGCGGAAGCTCATTTCAATCCGTTTGGAGATAGTTTTAATCTTGGTGCAACATAGGTGCACGGTTTGTGACGAACCTACCTGCGGGCATGGAAATTGCATTGGGCACACCCGATGGTACTCATAGGTAATGTATGTGAAGTGAAAGCTTGTTTCGGTCCGTTTGGTGGTATTGTTAGTCTCAGCGCAAGATAGATGCATGGTTTGCGCCAAACGTACCATAGGCTTGGAAATCATTTTGGACACACCTAATGGAACTCCTAGGTGACGTGGGTCAAGGGAAAGCTCGTTTTGGTATGTTTGGAGATAGTGTTAATGTCGGCGCAAGATAGGTGCATGGTTTGCGATGAATCTACCATGAGCATAAAAATCGATTTGGGCACACCCCCTGGTATTTCTAGGTAATGTATGTCGTATGGAAGCTTGTTTCTCTCCATTTGGAGATAGTGTTTGTCTCGAGCAAGATAGGTGCACGGTTTACGCCAAACATACCAGTGCTCGGAAATCATTTTGGGCGCAACCGATGGTACTCCAACGTGACGTGGGTCAAGTGGAAACTCGTTTCGGCCTATTTGGAGATAGTGTTAATCTCGACGCAAGATAGGTACATGGTTTTGGCAAACGTACCATAGGCTCATAAATCATTTTGGACGCACCTGACTATACTTGTAGGTGACGTGGATCAAGCAGAAGCTTATTTCGATCCGTTTGGAGATAGTTTTAATCTCGGTGCAAGATAGGTGCACGGTTTGTGATGAAACAACCTACGGGCATGAAAAATCGCTTTGGACACACCCGATGGTACTCCTAGGTAATGTATGTCATGTGGAAGCTTGTTTGGTCCGTTTGAAGATAGTGTTAGTCTCAGCGCAAGATAGATGCATGGTTTGCGCCAAACATACCATAGGCTTGGAAATCATTTTGGACACATCCAATGGTGCTCCTAGGTGACGTGGGTCAACGAAAGCGCATTTTGGTATGTTTGGAGATAGTGTTAATGTCAGCACAAGATAGGTGCATGGTTTGCGACGAATCTAACATAGGCATGGAAATCACTTTAGGCACACCCCCTGGTACTCCTAGGCAATGTATGTCAAGTGGAAGCTTGTTTCTCTCTATTTGGTGTTAGTGTTAGCCTCGATGCAAGATAGGTGTATGGTTTGCGTCGAACATACCATAGGCTTGGAAATCAATTTTGACACACTTGATGGTACTTCTAGGTGACATGAGTCAGGTGGAAGCTCATTTCAATCCGTTCATAGATAGTGTTAATCTTATGCTAGATGGGTGCATGGTTTTACGTTGAATGTACCACGGTCATGGAAATTATTTTCGGCACACCCGATGGTACTCCGAGGTGACGTGGGTCAAGTGGAAGCTCATTTCACTCCGTTTGGAGAATCACAAGATAGGTGCACGGTTTGCGACAAATCTACCACAGGCATGCAAATCACTTTTAGCACACGCCCTGGTACTCCTAGGTAATGTATGCCAAGCGGGTGCTTGTTTCCCTCCGTTTGGAGACAGGTGCATGGTTTGCGCCGAACGTACCATAGACGTGGAAATCATATTTGGCACACCCTTTGGTACTCCAAGGTGACGTGGGTCAAGTGGAAGCTCGTTACGGTCATCTAGATAGAGCTAATCGCAGCGCTAGATGGGTGCATGGTTTGCGTAGAACGTACCATGGGCATGAAATTGTTTTGGGCACACCCGATGGTACTCCTAGGTGACGTGGTCAAGCGGAAGATAGTTTCTGTCCATTTGCAGATAGTGTAAATCTTGGCGCAAGAAAGGTGTACGGTTTGCGCCGAATGTACCACGGGCATGGAATTCTTTTCGGGCACACCTGATGGTACTTCTAGATGCCATTGGTCAAGCGAAAACTCATTTTGGACTGTTTGGAGTTGTATTAATCTCGACGTAAGATAGGAGCACGATTTGCGTCGAATGTACAGCGGGCATGGAAATCTTTTCAAGCACACCCAATGGTACTTCTAGGTGACGGTCAAGTGGAAGTTCGCTTCAGTCTGTTTGGAGATAGTACTAATCTCGAGGCAAGATATGTGCTGGTTTCTGCCAAATGTGCTATAGGCTCCGAAATCTCTTTGGGCACACTAGATGGTACTCCTAGGTGGCGTAGATCAAGTGGAAGATCGTTTTAGTCTGTTTGGATATAGTGTTAATCTCAACACAAGATAGGTGCACCGTTTGCGCCGAACGTACCATAGCTTCGGAAATCATTTTGGGCGCCACCGATGGTACTCCAACGTGATGTAGGCTATGTGGAAACTCGTTTTGGTCCATTTGGAGATAGTGTTAATCTCGACGCAAGATAGGTACACAGTTTTGCCAAACGTACCATAGGCTCATAAATCATTTTGGATGCACCTGACTATACACCAAGGTGACGTGGATCAAGCGGAAGCTCATTTCAATCCGTTTGGAGATAGTTTTAATCTTGGTGCAACATAGGTGCACGGTTTGTGACGAACCTACCTGCGGGCATGGAAATTGCATTGGGCACACCCGATGGTACTCCTAGGTAATGTATGTGAAGTGAAAGCTTGTTTCGGTCCGTTTGGTGGTATTGTTAGTCTCAGCGCAAGATAGATGCATGGTTTGCGCCAAACGTACCATAGGCTTGGAAATCATTTTGGACACACCTAATGGTACTCCTAGGTGACGTGGGTCAAGGGAAAGCTTGTTTTGGTATGTTTGGAGATAGTGTTAATGTCGGCGCAAGATAGGTGCATGGTTTGCGATGAATCTACCATGAGCATAAAAATCGATTTGGGCACACCCCCTGGTATTTCTAGGTAATGTATGTCGTATGGAAGCTTGTTTCTCTCCATTTGGAGATAGTGTTTGTCTCGAGCAAGATAGGTGCACGGTTTACGCCAAACATACCAGTGCTTGGAAATCATTTTGGGCGCAACCGATGGTACTCCAACGTGACGTGGGTCAAGTGGAAACTCGTTTCGGCCTATTTGGAGATAGTGTTAATCTCGACGCAAGATAGGTACATGGTTTTGGCAAACGTACCATAGGCTCATAAATCATTTTGGACGTACCTGACTGTACTTGTAGGTGACGTGGATCAAGCAGAAGCTTATTTCGATCCGTTTGGAGATAGTTTTAATCTCGGTGCAAGATAGGTGCACGGTTTGTGATGAAACAACCTACGGGCATGAAAAATCGCTTTGGACACACCCCATGGTACTCCTAGGTAATGTATGTCATGTGGAAGCTTGTTTGGTCCGTTTGAAGATAGTGTTAGTCTCAACTCAAGATAGATGCATGGTTTGCGCCAAACATACCATAGGCTTGGAAATCATTTTGGACACATCCAATGGTGCTCCTAGGTGAGTGGGTCAACGAAAGCGCATTTTGGTACGTTTGGAGATAGTGTTAATGTCAGCACAAGATAGGTGCATGGTTTACGATGAATCTAACATAGGCATGGAAACCACTTTGGGCACACCCCCTGGTACTCCTAGGCAATGTATGTCAAGTGGAAGCTTGTTTCTCTCTATTTGGAGTTAGTGTTAGCCTCGATGCAAGATAGGTGTACGGTTTGCGTCGAACATACCATAGGCTTGGAAATCATTTTTGGCACACTTGATGGTACTTCTAGGTGACGTGGGTCAGGTGGAAGCTCATTTCAATTCGTTCAGAGATAGTGTTACTCTTATGCTAGATGGGTGCATGGTTTTATGTTGAATGTACCACGGTCATGGAAATTATTTTTGGCACACCTGATGGTACTCCGAGGTGACGTGGGTCAAGTGGAAGCTCATTTCGCTCCGTTTGGAGAATCACAAGTTAGGTGCACGGTTTGCGACAAATCTACCACAGGCATGGAAATCACTTTCAGCACACGCCCTGGTACTCCTAGGTAATGTATGCCAAGCGGGAGCTGGTTTCCCTCCATTTGGAGACAGGTGCACGATTTGCGCCGAACGTACCATAGACTTGGAAATCATATTTGGCACACCCTTTGGTACTCCAAGGTGACGTGGGTCAAGTGGAAGCTCGTTACGGTCATCTAGATAGAGTTAATCGCAGCGCTAGATGGGTGCATGGTTTGCGTAGAATGTAACACGGGCATGAAATCGTTTTGGGCACACCCGATGGTACTCCTAGGTGACGTGGTCAAGTGGAAGATAGTTTCTGTCCATTTGCAGATAGTGTAAATCTTGGAGCAAGAAAGGTGTACGGTTTGCGCCGAATGTACCACGGGCATGGAATTCTTTTCGGGCACACCCAATGGTACTTCTAGATGCCATTGGTCAAGCGAAAACTCATTTTGGACTGTTTGGAGTTGTATTAATCTCGACGTAAGATAGGAGCACGGTTTGCGTCGAATGTACAACGGGCATGGAAATCTTTTCAAGCACACCCAATGGTACTTCTAGGTGACGGTCAAGTGGAAGTTCGCTTCAGTCTGTTTAGAGATAGTACTAATCTCGAGGCAAGATATGTGCTGGTTTGTGCCAAATGTGCTATAGGCTCCGAAATCTCTTTGGGCACACTAGATGGTACTCCTAGGTGGCGTAGATCAAGTGGAAGATCGTTTTAGTCTGTTTGGATATAGTGTTAATCTCAACACAAGATAGGTGCACCGTTTGCGCCGAACGTACCATAGCTTCGGAAATCATTTTGGGCGCCACCGATGGTACTCCAACGTGATGTAGGCCATGTGGAAACTCGTTTTGGTCCATTTGGAGATAGTGTTAATCTCGACGCAAGATAGGTACACAATTTTGCCAAACGTACCATAGGCTCATAAATGATTTTGGATGCACCTGACTATACACCTAGGTGACGTGGATCAAGAGGAAGCTCATTTCAATCCGTTTGGAGATAGTTTTAATCTTGGTGCAACATAGGTGCACGGTTTGTGACAAACCTACCTGCGGACATGGAAATTGTATTGGGCACACCCGATGGTACTCCTAGGTAATGTATGTGAAGTGAAAGCTTGTTTCGGTCCGTTTGGTGGTATTGTTAGTCTCAGCGCAAGATAGATGCATGGTTTGCGCCAAACGTACCATAGGCTTGGAAATCATTTTGGACACACCTAATGGTACTCCTAGGTGACGTGGGTCAAGGGAAAGCTCGTTTTGGTACGTTTGGAGATAGTGTTAATGTCGGCGCAAGATAGGTGCATGGTTTGCGACGAATCTACCACGAGCATAAAAATCGATTTGGGCACACCCCCTGGTATTTCTAGGTAATGTATGTCGTATGGAAGCTTGTTTCTCTCCATTTGGAGATAGTGTTTGTCTCGAGCAACATAGGTGCACGGTTTACGCCGAACATACCATTGCTCGGAAATCATTTTGGGCGCAACCGACGGTACTCCAACGTGACGTGGGTCAAGTGAAAACTCGTTTCGGCCCATTTGGAGATAGTGTTAATCTCGACGCAAGATAGGTACATGGTTTTGGCAAACGTACCATAGGCTCATAAATCATTTTGGACGCACCTGACTGTACTTGTAGATGACGTGGATCAAGCAGAAGCTTATTTCGATCCGTTTGGCGATAGTTTTAATCTCGGTGCAAGATAGGTGCACGGTTTGTGACGAAACAACCTACGGGCATGAAAATCGCTTTGGACACACCCGATGGTACTCCTAGGTAATGTATGTCATGTGGAAGCTTGTTCGGTCCGTTAGGAGATAGTGTTAGTCTCAGCGCAAGATAGATGCATGGTTTGCGCCAAACATACCATAGGTTTGGAAATCATTTTGGACACATCCAATGGTGCTCCTAGGTGACGTGGGTCAACGAAAGCGCATTTTGGTATGTTTGGAGATAGTGTGAATGTCAGCACAAGATAGGTGCATGGTTTGCGACGAATCTAACATAGGCATGGAAATCACTTTGGGCACACCCCCTGGTACTCCTAGGCAATGTATGTCAAGTGGAAGCTTGTTTCTCTCTATTTGGAGTTAGTGTTAGCCTCGATGCAAGATAGGTGTACGATTTGCGTTGAACATACCATAGGCTTGGAAATCATTTTTGGCACACTTGATGGTACTTCTAGGTGACGTGGGTTAGGTGGAAGCTCATTTCAATCTGTTCAGAGATAGTGTTAATCTTATGCTAGATGGGTGCATGGTTTTACATTGAATGTACCACGGTCATGGAAATTATTTTCGGCACACCCGATGGTACTCCGAGGTGACGTGGGTCAAGTGGAAGCTCATTTCGCTCTGTTTGGAGAATCACAAGATAGGAGCACTGTTTGCGTCGAATGTACAGCGGGCATGGAAATCTTTTCAAGCACACCCAATGGTACTTCTAGGTGACGGTCAAGTGGAAGTTCGCTTCAGTCTGTTTGGAGATAGTACTAATCTTGAGGCAAGATATGTGCTGGTTTGTGCCAAATGTGCTATAGGCTCCAAAATCTCTTTGGGCACACTAGATGGTACTCCTAGGTGGCGTAGATCAAGTGGAAGATCGTTTTAGTTTGTTTGGATATAGTGTTAATCTCAACACAAGATAGGTGCACCGTTTGCGTCGAACGTACCATAGCTTCAGAAATCATTTTGGGCGCCACCGATGCTACTCCAACGTGATGTAGGCCATGTGGAAACTCGTTTTGGTCCATTTGGAGATAGTGTTAATTTCGACGCAAGATAGGTACACAGTTTTGCTAAACGTACCATAGGCTCATAAATGATTTTGGATGCACCTGACTATACACCTAGGTGACGTGGATCAAGCGGAAGCTCATTTCAATCCGTTTGGAGATAGTTTTAATCTTGGTGCAACATAGGTGCACGGTTTGTGACGAACCTACCTGCGGGCATGGAAATTGTATTGGGCACACCCGATGGTACTCCTAGGTAATGTATGTGAAGTGAAAGCTTGTTTCGGTCCGTTTGGTGGTATTGTTAGTCTCAGCGCAAGATAGATGCATGGTTTGCGCCAAACGTACCATAGGCTTGGAAATCATTTTGGACACACCTAATGGTACTCCTAGGTGACGTGGGTCAAGGGAAAGCTCGTTTTGGTACGTTTGGAGATAGTGTTAATGTCGGCGCAAGATAGGTGCATGGTTTGCGATGAATCTACCACGAGCATAAAAATCGATTTGGGCACACCCCCTGGTATTTCTAGGTAATGTATGTCGTATGGAAGCTTGTTTCTCTCCATTTGGAGATAGTGTTTGTCTCGAGCAACATAGGTGCACGGTTTACGCCGAACATACCATTGCTCGGAAATCATTTTGGGCGCAACCGACGGTACCCCAACGTGACGTGGGTCAAGTGAAAACTCGTTTCGGCCCATTTGGAGATAGTGTTAATCTCGACGCAAGATAGGTACATGGTTTTGGCAAACGTACCATAGGCTCATAAATCATTTTGGACGCACCTGACTGTACTTGTAGATGACGTGGATCAAGCAGAAGCTTATTTCGATCCGTTTGGCGATAGTTTTAATCTCGGTGCAAGATAGGTGCACGGTTTGTGACGAAACAACCTATGGGCATGAAAATCGCTTTGGACACACCCGATGGTACTCCTAGGTAATGTATGTCATGTGGAAGCTTGTTCGGTCCGTTAGGAGATAGTGTTAGTCTCAGCGCAAGATAGATGCATGGTTTGCGCCAAACATACCATAGGTTTGGAAATCATTTTGGACACATCCAATGGTGCTCCTAGGTGACGTGGGTCAACGAAAGCGCATTTTGGTATGTTTGGAGATAGTGTTAATGTCAGCACAAGATAGGTGCATGGTTTGCGACGAATCTAACATAGGCATGGAAATCACTTTGGGCACACCCCCTGGTACTCCTAGGCAATGTATGTCAAGTGGAAGCTTGTTTCTCTCTATTTGGAGTTAGTGTTAGCCTCGATGCAAGATAGGTGTACGATTTGCGTTGAACATACCATAGGCTTGGAAATCATTTTTGGCACACTTGATGGTACTTCTAGGTGACGTGGGTCAGGTGGAAGCTCATTTCAATCTGTTCAGAGATAGTATTAATCTTATGCTAGATGGGTGCATGGTTTTACATTGAATGTACCACGGTCATGGAAATTATTTTCGGCACACCCGATGGTACTCCGAGGTGACGTGGGTCAAGTGGAAGCTCATTTCGCTCTGTTTGGAGAATCACAAGATAGGAGCACTGTTTGCGTCGAATGTACAGCGGGCATGGAAATCTTTTCAAGCACACCCAATGGTACTTCTAGGTGACGGTCAAGTGGAAGTTCGCTTCAGTCTGTTTGGAGATAGTACTAATCTTGAGGCAAGATATGTGCTGGTTTGTGCCAAATGTGCTATAGGCTCCAAAATCTCTTTGGGCACACTAGATGGTACTCCTAGGTGGCGTAGATCAAGTGGAAGATCGTTTTAGTCTGTTTGGATATAGTGTTAATCTCAACACAAGATAGGTGCACCGTTTGCGTCGAACGTACCATAGCTTCGGAAATCATTTTGGGCGCCACCGATGGTACTCCAACGTGATGTAGGCCATGTGGAAACTCGTTTTGGTCCATTTGGAGATAGTGTTAATCTCGACGCAAGATAGGTACACAGTTTTGCCAAACGTACCATAGGCTCATAAATGATTTTGGATGCACCTGACTATACACCTAGGTGACGTGGATCAAGCGGAAGCTCATTTCAATCCGTTTGGAGATAGTTTTAATCTTGGTGCAACATAGGTGCACGGTTTGTGACGAACCTACCTGCGGGCATGGAAATTGTATTGGGCACACCCGATGGTACTCCTAGGTAATGTATGTGAAGTGAAAGCTTGTTTCGGTCCGTTTGGTGGTATTGTTAGTCTCAGCGCAAGATAGATGCATGGTTTGCGCCAAACGTACCATAGGCTTGGAAATCATTTTGGACACACCTAATGGTACTCCTAGGTGACGTGGGTCAAGGGAAAGCTCGTTTTGGTACGTTTGGAGATAGTGTTAATGTCGGCGCAAGATAGGTGCATGGTTTGCGACGAATCTACCACGAGCATAAAAATCGATTTGGGCACACCCCCTGGTATTTCTAGGTAATGTATGTCATATGGAAGCTTGTTTCTCTCCATTTGGAGATAGTGTTTGTCTCGAGCAAGATAGGTGCACCGTTTGCGGTGAACGTACCATTGCTTGGAAATTATTTTGGGCGCAACCGATGGTACTCCAACGTGACGTGGGTCAAGTGGAAACTCGTTTCGGCCCATTTATAGATAGTGTTAATCTCGACGCAAGATAGGTACATGGTTTTGGCAAACGTACCATAGGCTCATAAATCATTTTGGACGCACCTGACTGTACTTGTAGGTGACGTGGATCAAGCAGAAGCTTATTTCGATCCGGTTGGAGATAGTTTTAATCTCGGTGCAAGATAGGTGCACGGTTTGTGACGAAACAACCTACGGGCATGAAAATCGCTTTGGACACACCCGATGGTACTCCTAGGTAATGTATGTCACGTGGAAGCTTGTTCGGTCCGTTTGGAGATAGTGTTAGTCTCAGCGCAAGATAGATGCATGGTTTGCGCCAAACATACCATAGGCTTGGAAATCATTTTGGACACATCCAATGGTGCTCCTAGGTGACGTGGGACAACGAAAGCGCATTTTGGTATGTTTGGATATAGTGTTAATGTCAGCACAAGATAGGTGCATGGTTTGCGACGAATCTACCATAGGCATGGAAATCACTTTGGGCACACCCCCTGGTACTCCTAGGTAATGTATGTCAAGTGGAAGCTTGTTTCTCTGTATTTGGAGTTAGTGTTAGTCTCGATGCAAGATTGGTGTACGGTTTGCGTCGAACATACCATAGGCTTGGAAATCATTTTTGGCACACTTGATGGTACTTCTAGGTGACGTGGGTCAGGTGAAAGCTCATTTCAATCCGTTCAGAGATAGTGTTAATCTTATATGCTAGATGGGTGCATGGTTTTACATTGAATGTACCATGTCATGGAAATTATTTTCGGCACACCCGATGGTACTCCGAGGTGACGTGGGTCAAGTGGAAGCTCATTTTGCTCCATTAGGAGAATCACAAGGTAGGTGCACGGTTTGCGACAAATCTACCACAGGCATGGAAATCACTTTCAGCACACGCCCTGGTACTCCTAGGTAATGTCTGCCAAGTGGGAGCTTGTTTCCCTCCATTTGGCACACCCTTTGGTACTCCAAGGTGACGTGGGTCAAGTGGAAGCTCGTTACGGTCGTCTAGATAGAGTTAATCGCAGCGCTAGATGGGTGCATGGTTTGCGTAGAATGTACCACGGGCATGAAATCATTTTGGGCACACTCGATGGTACTCCTAGGTGACGTGGTCAAGTGGAAGATAGTTTCTGTCCATTTGCAGATAGTGTAAATCTTGGCGCAAGAAAGGTGTACGGTTTGCGCCGAATATACCACGGGCATGGAATTCTTTTCGGGCACACCCGATGGTACTTCTAGATGCCATTGGTCAAGCGAAAACTCATTTTGGACTGTTTGGAGTTGTATTAATCTCGACGCGAGATAGGAGCACGGTTTACGTCGAATGTACAATGGGCATGGAAATCTTTTCAAGCACACCCAATGGTACTTCTAGGTGACGGTCAAGTGGAAGTTCGCTTCAGTCTGTTTGGAGATAGTACTAATCTCGAGGCAAGATATGTGCTAGTTTGTGCCAAATGTGCTATAGGCTCTGAAATCTCTTTGGGCACACTAGATGGTACTCCTAGGTGGCGTGGATCAAGTGGAAGATTGTTTTAGTCTGTTTGGATATAGTGTCAATCTCAACACAAGATAGGTGCACCGTTTGCGCCGAACGTACCATAGCTTCGGAAATCATTTTGGGCGCCACCGATGGTACTCCTACGTGATGTAGGCCATGTGGAAACTCGTTTTGGTCCATTTAGAGATAGTGTTAATCTCGACGCAAGATAGGTACACAGTTTTGCCAAACGTACTATAGGCTCATAAATCATTTTGGATGCACCTGACTCTACACCTAGGTGACGTGGATCAAGCAGAAGCTCATTTCAATCCGTTTGAAGATAGTTTTAATCTTGGTGCAACATAGGTGCACGGTTTGTGACGAACCTACCTGCGGGCATGGAAATTGCATTGGGCACACCCGATGGTACTCCTAGGTAATGTATGTGAAGTGAAAGCTTGTTTCGGTCCGTTTGGTTGTACTGTTAGTCTCAGCGCAAGATAGATGCATGGTTTGCGCCAAACGTACCATAGGCTTGGAAATCATTTTGGACACACCCAATGGTACTCCTTGGTGACGTGGGTCAAGGGAAAGCTCATTTTGGTACGTTTGGAGATAGTGTTAATATCAGCGCAAGATAGGTGCATGGTTTGCGATGAATCTACCACGAGCATAAAAATCGCTTTGGGCACACCCCCTGGTATTTCTAGGTAATGTATGTTGTATGGAAGCATGTTTCTCTCCGTTTGGAGATAGTGTTTGTCTCGAGCAAGATAGGTGCACGGTTTACGCCGAACAAACCATTGCTTGGAAATTATTTTGGGCGCAACCGATGGTACTCCAACGTGACGTGGGTCAAGTGGAAACTCGTTTTGGTCCATTTAGTCTATTTGGATATAGTGTTAATCTCAACACAAGATAGGTGCACCGTTTGCGTCGAACGTACCATAGCTTTGGAAATCATTTTGGGCGCCACCGATGCTACTCCAACGTGATGTAGGCCATGTGGAAACTCGTTTTGGTCCATTTAGAGATAGTGTTAATCTCGACGCAAGATAGGTACACAGTTTTGCCAAACGTACCATAGGCTCATAAATCATTTTGGATGCACCTGACTATACACCTAGGTGACGTGGATCAAGCGGAAGCTCATTTCAATCCGTTTGGAGATAGTTTTAATCTCGGTGCAAGATAGGTGCACGGTTTGTGACGAAACAACCTACGGGCACGGAAATCGCTTTGGACACACCCGATGGTACTCCTAGGTAATCTATGTCATGTGGAAGCTTGTTCGGTCCGTTTGGAGATAGTGTTAGTCTCAGCGCAAGATAGATGCATGGTTTGCGCCAAACATACCATAGGCTTGGAAATCATTTTGGACACATCCAATGGTGCTCCTAGGTGACGTGAGACAACGAAAGCGCATTTTGGTACGTTTGGATATAATGTTAATGTCAGCACAAGATAGGTGTATGGTTTGCGATGAATCTACCATAGGCATGGAAATCACTTTGGGCACACCCCCTGGTACTCCTAGGTAATGTATGTCAAGTGGAAGCTTGTTTCTCTGTATTTGGAGTTAGTGTTAGTCTCGATGCAAGATAGGTGTACGGTTTGCGTTGAACATACCATAGGCTTGGAAATCATTTTTGGCACACTTGATGGTACTTCTAGGTGACGTGGGTCAGGTGGAAGCTCATTTCAATCCGTTTAGAGATAGTGTTAATCTTATGCTAGATGGGTGCATGGTTTTACGTTGAATGTACCATGGTCATGGAAATTATTTTCGGCACACCCGATGGTACTCCGAGGTGACGTGGGTCTAGTGGAAGCTCATTTTGCTCCGTTTGGAGAATCACAAGGTAGGTGCACGGTTTGCGACAAATCTACCACAGGCATGGAAATCACTTTCAGCACACACCCTGGTACTCCTAGGTAATGTCTGCCCAGTGGGAGCTTGTTTCCCTCCATTTGGAGACAGGTGCACGGTTTGCGCCGAATGTACCATAGACTTGGAAATCTTATTTGGCACACCCTTTGGTACTCCAAGGTGACGTGGGTCAAGTGGAAGCTCGTTACGGTCATCTAGATAGAGTTAATCGCAGCGCTAGATGGGTGCATGGTTTGCGTAGAATGTACCACGGGCATGAAATCATTTTGGGCACACCCGATGGTACTCCTAGGTGACGTGGTCAAGTGGAAGATAGTTTCTGTCCATTTGCAGATAGTGTAAATCTTGGCGCAAGAAAGGTGTACGGTTTGCGCCGAATGTACCACGGGCATGGAATTCTTTTCGGGCACACCCGATGGTACTTCTAGATGCCATTGGTGAAGCGAAAACTCATTTTGGACTGTTTGGAGTTGTATTAATCTCGACGCAAGATAGGAGCACGGTTTGCGTCGAATGTACAACGGGCATGGAAATCTTTTCAAGGACCCCCAATGGTACTTCTTGGTCACGGTCAAGTAGAAGTTCGCTTCAGTCTGCTTGGAGATAGTACTAATCTCGAGGCAAGATATGTGCTGGTTTGTGCCAAATGTGATATAGGCTCCGAAATCTCTTTGGGCACACTAGATGGTACTCCTAGGTGGCGTAGATCAAGTGGAAGATCGTTTTAGTCTGTTTGGATATAGTGTTAATCTCAACACAAGATAGGTGCACCGTTTGCGCCGAACGTACCATAGCTTCGGAAATCATTTTGGGCGCCACCGTGGGTAGTCCAACGTGATGTAGGCCATGTGGAAACTCGTTTTGGTCCATTTGGAGATAGTGTTAATCTCGACGCAAGATAGGTACACAGTTTTGCCAAACGTACCATAGGCTCAAAATCATTTTGGATGCACCTGACTATACACCTAGGTGACGCGGAACAACCGGAAGCTCATTTCAATCCGTTTGGACATAGTTTTAATCTTGGTGCAACATAGGTGCACGGTTTGTGACGAACCTACCTGCGGGCATGGAAATTGCGTTGGGCACACTCGATGGTACTCCTAGGTAATGTATGTGAAGTGAAAGCTTGTTTCGGTCCGTTTGGTGGTATTGTTAGTCTCAGCGCAAGATAGATGCATGGTTTACGCCAAACATACCATAGGCTTGGAAATCATTTTGGACACACCCAATGGTACTCCTAGGTGACGTGGGTCAAGGGAAAGCTCGTTTTGGTACGTTTGGAGATAGTGTTAATGTCGGCGCAAGATAGGTGCATGGTTTGCGATGAATCTACCACGAGCATAAAAATTGCTTTGGGCACACCCCCTGGTATTTCTAGGTATTGTATGTCGTATGGAAGCTTGTTTCTCTCCGTTTGGAGATAGTGTTTGTCTCGAGCAAGATAGGTGCACGGTTTACGCCGAACATACCATTGCTCGAAAATTATTTTGGGCGCAACCGATGGTACTCCAACGTGACGTGGGTCAAGTGGAAACTCGTTTCGGCCCATTTAGAGATAGTGTTAATCTCGACGCAAGTTAGGTACATGGTTTTAGCAAACGTACCATAGGCTCATAAATCATTTTGGACGCACCTGACTGTACTCGTAGGTGACGTGGATCAAGCAGAAGCTCATTTCAATCTGTTTGGAGATAGTTTTAATCTCGGTGCAAGATAGGTGCACGGTTTGTGACGAAACAACCTACGGGCATGAAAATCGCTTTGGACACACCCGATGGTACTCCTAGGTAATGTATGTCATGTGGAAGCTTGTTCGGTCCGTTTGGAGATAGTGTTAGTTTCAGCGCAAGATAGATGCATGGTTTGCGCCAAACATACCATAGGCTTGGAAATCATTTTGGACACATCTAATGGTGCTCCTAGGTGACGTGGGACAACGAAAGCGCATTTTGGTACGTTTGGATATAGTGTTAATGTCAGCACAAGATAGGTGCATGGTTTGCGATGAATCTACCATAGGCATGGAAATCACTTTGGGCACACCCCCTAGTACTCCTAGGTAATGTATGTCAAGTGGAAGCTTGTTTCTCTGTATTTGGAGTTAGTGTTAGTCTTGATGCAAGATAGGTGTACGGTTTGCGTCGAACATACCATAGGCTTGGAAATCATTTTTGGCACACTTGATGGTACTTTTAGGTGACGTGGGTCAGGTGGAAGCTCATTTCAATCCGTTCAGAGATAGTGTTAATCTTATGCTAGATGGGTGCATGGTTTTGCATTGAATGTTCCACGGTCATGGAAATTATTTTCGGCACACCTGATGGTAATCCGAGGTGACGTGGGTCAAGTGGAAGCTCATTTCGCTCCGTTTGGAGAATCGCAAGATAGGTGCACGGTTTGCGACAAATCTACCACGGGCATGGAAATCACTTTCAGCACACGCCCTGGTACTCCTAGGTAATATATGCCAAGTGGGAGCTTGTTTCCCTCCGTTTGGAGACAGGTGCATGGTTTGCGCCGAATGTACCATAGGCTTAGATATCATTTTTGGCACACCCAATGGTACTCCTAGGTGACGTGGGTCAAGTGGAACCTTGTTTCGGTCTATTTGGAAATAATGTTAATCTCAGCGCTAGATGGGTGCATAGTTTGCATCAATGTATCTTGAGCATGAAAATATTTTTAGGCACGCCTGATGATACTTCTAGGTGACATTGGTCAAGTGGAAGCTCGTTTTAGACTATTTGGAGTAGTATTAATCTCAACGCAAGATAGGTGCACGGTTTGCATCGAATGTACAACGGCCATGGAAATCTTTTTAGACACACCTGATGGTACTTCTAGGTAATGTTGGTCAAGTGAAAGCTCGTTTCGGTCTACTTGGAGGTATTAATCTCGAGGCAAGATTGGTGCACAGTTTTTGCCAAATGTACCATAGGCTCTGAAATCTCTTTGGGCACACTAGATGGTACTCCTAGGTGGCGTAGATCAAGTGGAAGATCGTTTCAGTCTGTTTGGAGATAGTTTTAATCTTGACACTAGATAGTTGCACAGTTTGTGCCGAACGTACCATAGCTTCGAAAATCATTTTGGGCACAATCGATGGTACTCCTACGTGATGTGGGTCAAGTGGAAACTCATTTCGGTCCGTTTGGAGATAGTGTTAATCTCGACGCAAGATAGATGCATAGTTTGCGCCGAATGTACCATAGGCTTAGAAATTATTTTGGACGCAGTCAATGGTACTCCTTGGTGACGTGGGTCAAGCGGATGCTCATTTCGGTCCGTTTGGAGATAGTTTTAAACTCAGTGCAATATAGGTGCACGGTTTTCGATGAATCTAGGCATGGAAAACACTTTGGGCGCACCCCCTACTACTCCTAGGTTATGTATGTCAGGTGGAAGCTTGTTTCAATCTGTTTGGAGATAGTTTTAGTCTTGGAGCAAGATAGGTGCATGGTTTGCACCGAGCATACCATAGGCTTGGAAATCATTTTGGACACACCCGATGGTACTTCTAGGTTACGTGGGTCAAGTGGACGCTCGTTTCGGTTTGTTCGGAGATAGTGTTAATCTAGGGGCACGATAGGTGCATGGCTTGCAACGAATCTACCACGGGCACGGAAATCGCTTTGGGCACACCCCCTGGTACACTATCTGCTAGTGATTTTGATGATGATACACGTGCTTTGCTTGCTGCTGACGATACAAGTAGAGACGAACCACCAGAAGAGCAGATTGGTGCAGAGGATGCAGAGCATTATGAGAGTCTTATTGTGCAGCATGTGCTTAGTGCTCACATGGATAAGGCAGAGAGAATCAGCGGCATACATTGTTTCCAACAAAGTTCGTTATTAAAGAGCGTTATTGTCATTTGATTATTGATGGGGGTAGCTGCAACAACTTGGCTAGCAGTGACATGGTGGAGAAGCTTGCATTTACAACCAAACCCCATCCACATCCATATCACATTCGGTGGCTGAACAACAGTGGTAAGGTCAAGGTAACCAAACTAGTATGAGTTAATTTTACTATTGGTTCATACCCTGATGTTGTTGAATTTGATGTTGTACCTATGGAAGCTTGTAATATTCTGCTAGGTAGACCATGGCAATTTGATAAGGACTGTATACATCATGGTAGATCAAATCAGTATTCGCTCATACACCATGATAAGAAAATTATTTTGCTGCCTATGTCTCCTGAAGCTATTATGTGTGATGATGTTGCTAAAGCTACCAAAGCTAAAACTAAGAACAATAAAAATACCAAATCTGTTGGAAATAAGAAAGATGAGATAAGATTGAAAGGACATTGCTTGCTTGCTACTAAATCTGATGTTAATGAACTAATTGCTTCCACTTCTGTTGCCTATGCTTTGGTATGCAAGGATGCTTTGATTTCAATTGAAGATATGCAACATTATTTTCCTCCTGCTATTGCTAACATTTTGCGGGAGTATTCTGATGTTTTTCCAAGTGAGATACCGGCGGGGCTGCCACCTATACGTGGGATTGAGCACCAAATAAATTAAGGTTGCCCGGACCCCAACAGTTCTTATGCACACCCACTCGGAGAAAGGCCCAATGTCCCTAAGAGACTAGTCTGATAGAGGAAGGGTGGCTCTCTCTTTTAAGGTGGCCTCCTCCCAAGCTAAGCAAGGTGGGATTATTCAGAGGCTCACACGGTCGCCGCCCGACTACAACTAGGTCACTTGGCCTTTTTTTGTTGCATCTTTGCCAGCGGGTAATAGTGGAGGATGTCCTCATCAAAATTGATCTTATTCCTGGTGCATGTTTGCCAAACCGTGCGCCATACAGGACAAATCCAGAGGAAACAAATGAAATCCAGCGGCAAGTGCAAGAACTGCTCAACAAAGGTTATGTGCGTGAGTCTCTTAGTCCTTGTGCTGTTCCGGTTATTTTGGTGCCTAAGAAAGATGGAACATGGCGTATGTGCGTTGATTGTAGGGCTATTAATAATATCACCATTCGATATCGACATCCTATTCCCCATTTAGATGATATGCTTGATGAATTGAGTGGTGCTGTTGTGTTTTTCAAGGTTGATTTGCGTAGTGGGTACCACCAGATTCATATGAAATTAGGAGATGAATGGAAAACTGCTTTCAAAACTAAGTCGGCTTATATGAGTGGTTGGTATTCCTTTTAGGTTAACTAATGCACCCAGTACTTTCATGAGACTAATGAACGAGGTTTTGCGTGCTTTCATTGGAAAATTTGTTGTAGTCTACTTTGATGATATATTGATCTACAGCAAATCTATGGATGAACACCTTGCTCACTTACATGCTGTTTTTGATGCTCTACGAGATGCACGCTTATTTGGTAACCTTGAGAAGTGCACCTTTTGCACCGATCGAGTGTCTTTTCTTGGCTATGTTGTGACTCCATAGGGAATTGAGGTTGATCAAGCCAAGGTAGAAGCTATACAGGGATGGCCTGTACCAAAGACTATCACACAGGTGTAGAGTTTCCTAGGACTTGCTAGGTTCTATCGCCGTTTTGTGAAGGATTTTAGCACCATTGCTGCACCATTGAATGAGCTTACAAAGAAGGGTGTGCCTTTTAATTGGGGCAAAGTACAAGAGAATTCCTTCAACATGCTGAAAGATAAGTTAACACATGCACCTCTCCTACAACTTCCTAATTTTAATAAGACTTTTGAGCTTGAATGTGATGCTAGTGGGATTGGTTTGGGTGGTGTTTTGTTACAAGAGGGTAAAACTGTTGCGTATTTTAGTGAGAAATTAAGTGGGCCTGTTCTGAACTATTCCACTTATGATAAAGAATTATATGCTCTTGTTCAAACATTAGAAACATGGCAGCATTATTTGTGGCCAAAAGAGTTTGTTATTCATTCTGATCACGAATCTTTGAAATATATTCGTAGTCAAGGAAAACTGAATCGAAGACATGCTAAGTGGGTAGAATTTATTGAATCCTTTCCTTATGTTATTAAGCACAAGAAAGGGAAGGAGAATATCATTGCTGATGCTTTGTTAAGGAGATATACTTTGCTGAATCAACTTGATTACAAGACCTTTGGATTAGAAACCATTAAAGACCAATATGTTAATGATGCTGATTTTAAAGAAGTGTTGCTGCATTGTAAAGATGGAAAAGGATGGAACAAATTCATCGTTAGTGATGGGTTTATGTTTAGAGCTAACAAGCTATGCATTCCGGCTAGCTCCATTTGTTTGTTGTTGTTGTAGGAAGTGCATGGAGGTGGCTTGATGGGAGACTTTGGGATAAAAAAGACAGAGGACATACTTGCTGGTCATTTCTTTTGGCCAAAGATGAGAAGAGATGTGGAGAGGTTTGTTGCCTATTGCACAACATGTCAAAATCCATAGAAATATCCACATGGTTTGTATTTACCTCTACCTGTTCCTAATGCTCCTTGGGAGGATATTTCTATGGATTTTGTGTTGGGATTACCAAGGACTAGGAAGGGACATGATAGTGTGTTTGTGGTTGTTGATAGATTTTCTAAGATGGCACATTTTATACTATGCCATAAAATTGATGACGCTACTCATATTGCTGATTTGTTTTTTTGAGAAATTGTTCGCTTGCATGGAGTGCCCAACATAATTGTTTCTGATCGTGATGCTAAATTTCTTAGTCATTTTTGGAAGACTTTGTGGGCAAAGTTGGGGACTAAACTTTTAATTTCTACTACATGTCATCCCCAAACTGATGGACAAACTGAGGTTGTGAATATAACTTTGTCTACTATGCTAAGGGCTATTTTAAAGCAGAACATTAAGATGTGGGAAGAATCCTTGTCTCATATTGAATTTGCTTATAATTGTTCGCTACATTCTACTACAAAAATGTGCCCGTTTCAGATTGTTTATGGTTTGTTGCTTCGAGCTCCAATTGATTTAATGCCTTTGCCATCTTCTGAAATACTAAATTTTGATGCTACTAAGCGTGTTGAATTGATGTTGAAACTGCATGAAGCAACTAAACAAAACATAGAGCGTATGACTGCTAAATATAAGCTTGCTAGTGATAAAGGTAGAAAAGAATTAAAATTTAAACCTGGAGATTTAGTTTGGTTGCATTTAAGAAAGGAAAGGTTTCCTGAACTGCACAAATCCAAATTGCTGCCTCGAGCTAAAGGACCGTTTAAAGTGCTAGAGAAAGTTAATGACAATGCATATAAGCTGGAATTGCCTGCAGATTTTGGGGTTAGTCCCACATTTAACATTGCAGATTTGAGGCCATATTTGGGAGAGGAAGATGAGTATGAGTCGAGGACAACTCAAATGTAATAAGGGAAGTATGATGAGGACATCAACACCAATGATGCATCCACGCCGACACTAGTACCTATTGCTGGTCCTCTTACTCGTGCTCGTGCTCGTAAACTTAATCATCAAGTGAGTTCCCTCTTGAGCTCCTATCCATCATGTTTAGATCTTGGAGACGTGTGCACTCTTGTTTTGATTAGGAACCAAGGAGAAGACCGAAAGGGAAAAGGACTCGCGTAGGCTGGATTCGGACTGCAGCACAGCTCCAACATGTGACAGTCACCACGGTTGCATACGGAGTTAGATTTGGGCGTTTCAGGACTTGATGGAAACCTTATCAAGTCTACTTTCATATGGATCTGGTCTCATGTCCATATCTTCTCGGAAGCGGCGACAATGATCCAAATATCACCGAGAGGTTTTTCTGTCCAGGGTGCTGCGCCACCTTAATTTAGCCCAATGGGCTATGTATCGTTTAGGGTCCATTAGGGATGGAGCACAACCCAAACACCCTTGTAGTCGTCCTCCCCATGTCATATACCCCTTGGCATCTAGTAATTCAGTACTTGTTCTACTTGTTCTTGCTAGTTCTTCGATTGCTTGTAGGATGAGTGCCCTAGTGGCCGGGTGTCGTGCTCCACACGATCATGACAACCATTGGGGGTGGTGTATCGGTTGCTAAGGTGTGGTACTGGAAGGCTGTAGTCGGGCCGTGAACATCATCTCCATCCACCAATCGAGTTACTCCACGCCTCTCATCAAAAGATCGAGTAAAAAACCCTAATGGGTTCACATCACTACTTGACCCGCGTCACATAGGAGTACCATCTGGTGCCACCTAAAATGATTTCTGAGCCTATGGTATGTTCGGCATAAACCATACACGTATCTTGCATTGAGATTAATACTGTCTCTAAATAGACTAAATTGAGCTTCCACTTGACCAACATCACCTAGGAGTATCATCATGTGTGCCCAAAGTGATTTCAGAGCCTATGGAACATTTGGCGCAAATTGTGCACATATCTTGCCTCGAAGATTAATACTATCTCCAAATGGGCCGAAATGGGCTTCCACTTGACCAACATCACCTAGAAGTACCATAGAGTGTGCCTGAAAAGATTTCCTTGCCTGTGACATATTCGGCACAAACCATGCACCTATCTTACGCCTATATTAACTCTATCTCCAAATGGAACGAAACGAGCTTCCACTTGACATACGTCACCTAGGAGTACCATCGGAGTGCTCAAAATGATTTCCATGCCAGTGGTACATTCGGCGCAATCTGTGCACCTATCTTGTGCTGAGATTAACACTATCTCCAAATGGACCGAAACCAGCTTCCACTTGACCCATGTCACCTAGGAGTACCATCCGGTGTGCCCAAAATGATTTCTATGCTAGTGGTACATTCGGCACAAACCGTGCACCTATCTTGCGCCGAGATTAACACTACCTCCAAATGGACCGAAATGAGCTTCCTCTTGACCAACGTTACCTAGGAGTACCATTGGGTGTACCTGTAACATCCCAAAAATTCACATTCAAAAATCACTTGCATTAAAAATTATTTTCAAAATACATTTCAAAAACTATAAATCATCTAAGCTACCCTTGTCCATCTTATATATCCATCCCAGTTATCTCTCCCCAATCTTTATCCTGCACGTCATAGCATCGGCATCACCCGCCCGTCCCCACCTCTCTCTCTCTCGATTCGCTCGCCCTCGCCCTCACTCGATGGCCGACAACCACAGCCGCCGCCCACCCCACCGCCATCACCCATCCCCCACCCCACTGCCGCGGCCACAGCGCACCCGTGCTCCGACCCCTCGCCGAGCAGAGCCGCTCACACGCCACCGTGACATGTTGGCCCCACCACCTCACCTCACTGCTTGTGCCATGGGACCCACCTCCCTCTCCTTTTCTCCTTCACGTGCAACAGCAGCACCAACAACCAACAAGAGCAAAGGCAGCACCATAGCTTCACGTACGCACACATAGCATAGAAAGAGGACATGCATCCTCTACACGCCACACCACGCCAACTCGCAAAGCAAAGCACACAGGCAGCATGTACACCCACCAGCATGCAAAGCACATAAGTAGCTAAGCACCCATGAGACAGCCTCGACTCACTCGCACACACACAGCAGCACCTCATCACCTGTAACAATGCTAGTTAGGCACCGACCATGCATGTCGAGCATCCACCGTCCCCCGCTACATGCCACCGTCCATTTGCATGCCGCGTACAATCACTAGTGATGCTGCCTCGTCGCTCCACCGCCCAGCTATTTGGCCACAACAATGCCATTAAAGGCGAGCAAGCAAGCCGGTGGCATAGCCCACTTCCCCAACCTATAAGAGGGCACGCGCGAGGTGCTTTCCTCCTCCACTGAGCAGCACACTCAACTCGCTCACTCACTCGTCTGCCCTCGCTTTGCTTTGCCTCTGTATACCATATACGGCTATGCGCACGAGCCAGGCTCAACCGTCATCATAGGATGAGGTGAGCAGCCCATGAGCATCCCCTTGCTCTTCCCTCTCTCCCTGTGGTCTTTGCCCTGCTCTCCTCCTTCCAACCCATGATGCCCACGAGCTCGACGAGCTCAGCCATAGTGTCCATTGATGAAGCAAGAAGAGCACTTGTGACCCCTGCTAGTGTCTCTCTCTCCCTTCCCATGCACGTGTGTCTGACGTGACCCCTAAGCAATAACTCCACCAAATGGTACACGCACAGTATACACCATGCACTACCAGCTAACTCATTCCTTAATCGCGCATTATTCTTTTCCGCGTGATTAATTCGGCCATCTTGCAGAGAAGTGCCAACTCTAATTCCAACAATTCTTCTTCCTAAATTCATCTAAAATCATAATCTATCTCCCATATAAATTTCATGATTTTTAGGGCTCATTTGAATTTATGTCAATATTTATATGTGCTTGTTTGCTTATTGTGGTCGTTGCGTTCTTTTAGTTGACGGAGTGAATGAGTTGGAGAATGAGGATGTCGGAGGTGAGTACCATGAGTTTGACGCCAAGGATCTAAACTTCTAGCAGGAGTTTGCCGAGGACGCCAACGTAGGCAAGTCTAGCCTATTCCCTTTTGATGTATGTTGATCCTATTTTTAAACACAACCTGTAAAAGTCGTTTTAAATATTGCATGTACGATATAAGTATGAGATATTTTCACTGCTTAGCTAAAACCCGTTTGAATAGCCATCCTTGACTTCATATGACCTGATAATTGCCTTGCTCAAACTTAAGAATAAATATTTCTACATGACGAAAATACTATTATTTAGTATGCTTAGGATTTGATACTCATTATGGATACTCATTACTATATTTTCTCAAATACAATGATTTTAAATGAAAAACTGTGTGAGTTGTGATAATAAATTATGGGTATTATGAAGGGTTAATGAACAAGTTATAGATGGTGATTACCCTAGAGATGGGGCAGATCAGTGTTCCTTTTGTGGGATGCCTTGGTATTGGGGCTTGTACCTTTTGTGATTAAGCATGAAGATATCTACCTTGTCGAACTGAGTTGATGATTCATCTTGCCTAACTCATTTTTATCGAACAACCACTCGCCCCTATATGCTGCGAGGCTTAATCTAAATCCCTCTAGTTGGTATGGCAATCACTTGGAGGCAGGTGTGCAATGGGACACTAAGAGATGTATGTGGAAATTGAGGAATTGTACGAAATGTAAAGAGCTCTATAAATTATTATTGCATTATGAGATGTGGCCTTAGAGTTCTCGGGGTGAGCGCCAATACTTAGCTATGGAGGGTAATGGCTACGATGGATCTGTGCTTGCACTATGGTGTTAAGTTACGATACCCTACTTGTGGTGAAAGTGTACAACCTCTACAGAGTGTAAATTTTATTCGGATAGCCGTGTTCGCGGTCTAGGATGGGTTTCGGTTTGGTTTCAACAACTAGATGAGTTGGGATGAGTGAAAACAAGAGAGTGAGTATGATTTTGGAAATGAATGGTTGTCTGCCATGTGTTGTGAGAACAAGGGTGCAGCAACACTTAAAATTGTGACCAACCCTTTTTTCAGAAATACTATCATATATGGAAAATATGTCTTTTGCAAAGGTATTTATAAAATGAAACCCTGCATGTGTAAAAAGATAGATTTATGCAAATAAACCAAGCTTTATCCTTGATGTATCCATATGCATGTACTGTTATGCCCTTTCGTAGGTAAGGTTAGATTTGATGAGTACTTTATACTCACCCTTGCTTTGTTGAACAGAGGAAGATCTAGACTGCAACCCTGAAGTGGCGTACGAATAAGGTCGTATCTACACCCAACTAAGCCTGTGGCATTGGGATTTATCGGCTGTGGATTAGCGATTCCCTTTTCTGGGTCTATTGGACTTATATTATGTTGTGGTTACTTCTAATCGTGGCATGCCTCCATTGTCCATGCTTGTCGAGACCACTGTGCTGAAACCTATCTAATGTAATAAATGTCTTACTAGCCTCTTGGGACTAGTATTTGTATCACATTTGAGTTCCTAGATAACTAGGGGTGCTTCAATACCCAAAATGATTTCCATGCCCAAGGTACATTCGGCGTAAACCGTACACCTATCTTGCGCCCAAAATAATTTCAAAGCCTATGGTACATTCGGCACAAACCGTACACAGCGCAAACTATGCACCTATCTTGCATCGAGATTAGTACTATCTCCAAACAGACCAAAACAGCTTCCACTTGACCAATGTCACCTAGAAGTACCATCGGGTGTGCTTGAAAAGATTTCCATGCTAGTTGAAAATTTAGTGCAAATCGTGCACCTATCTTGCACCTAGGTTAACACTATCTCCAAACAGATCAAAATTAGGTTTCACTTGACACACGTCACCTAGGAGTACCACCGGTTGTGCCCACAATGATTTCCACGCCCATGGTACATGCGGCGCAAATCGTGCACCTATCTAGCGTTGATATTAACATTATCTCCAAACGACTCGAAATGAGCCTCTATATGACCCACGTCACCTAGGAGTACCACCGGGTGTGCCAAAAGTGATTTCCAGGCCCTTGGAACATTCGGCGCAAACCATGCACCTTTCTTAAGCTGAGACTAATGCTATCTCCAAATGGACCGAAACGAGCTTCCACTTGTCCAACGTCACCTAGGAGTACCATCAGGTGCATCCAAAATAATTTCTAAGGCTATGGTATGTTCGGCGCAAACCATGAATCTATCTTGCCCCTACTCCAAATAGGCTGAAACAAGCTTCCACTTGACATAATAACCTAGTAGAACCTTCAGGTGTGCCCAGAGCGATTTCCATGCCAAGCTTCCACTTGACATACATAACCTAGTAGAACCATCAGGTGTGCCCATAGCGATTTGCATGCCCATGGTACATTTGGCGCAAACCATGCACCTATCTTATGCCAAGATTAAAACAATCTCCAAACAAATCAAAAGGACCTTCTGCTTGATCTATGTCACCTAGGAGTAAAATCAATTGCGACCAAAATGATTTATAAGCCTATGTTACGTTCAACGCAAACCGTGCACCTATCTTGCATCGAGATTAATGGTATCTCCATACAGACCAAAAGAAGATTCCACTTGACCCAAGTCACGTAGGAGTACCATCGGTTGCGCCAAAATGATTTATGAGCCTATGGTAGTTTAGCGCAAACTGTGCACCTATCTTACGTCGAGATTAATACTATCTCCAAATGGACCAAAACGAGCTTTCGTTTGACCAATGTCACCTAAAAGTACCATTGGGTGTGCCTGAAAAGATTTACATGTCTGTGGTACATTCAGCACAAACCGTACACCTATCTTGCGCCTAGTTTAACACTATCTCCAAACGGACCAAAATGAGCTTTCACTTGACCCACATCACCTAGGAGTACCATGGGGTGTGCCCAAAATGATTTCCATGCCCGTAGTACATTCATCGCAAACCGTGCACCTGTCTTGCGTCGAGATTAACACGATCTCCAGATGGACCAAAACGAGTTTCCACTTGATCCACGTCATGTAGGAGTACCATCGGTTGCGCCCAAAATGATTTTCGAACCTATGGTATGTTTGACGCAAACAATGCACCTATCTTGCGTCAAGATTAACACTATCTCCAAACATACTGAAATAATCTTCCACTTGATCTGCGCCACCTAGGAGTACCATCTGGTGTGTCAAAAAGCGATTTAAGAGCCTATGGTACATTTGGCAGAAACTGTGCACCTATCTTGCGTCGAGATTAACACTATCTCCAAACGGACCAACACGAGCTTCCACTTGACCCACGTCACCTAGGAGTACCATCAGGTACATCCAAAATGATTTCCATGGCTATGGTACATTCAGCGCAAACTGTGAACCTATCATGCCCCAAGACTAAAACTATCTCCAAATAGACCAAAACAAGCTTCCACTTGACATACATTACCTAGGAGTACCATCAGGTGTGCCCTATCTTGCGCCGAAATTAAAACAATCTCCAAACAGATCAAAATGACCTTCTACTTGATCCACATCGCCTAGGAGTATAATCAATTGTGTCTAAAATGATTTCTGAGCCTATGGTGCGTTCAGCGCAAACCGTGCGCCTATCTTACATCGAGATTGACGGTATCTCCATATGGACCAAAACAAGATTCCACTTGACCCATGTCACGTAGGAGTACCATCGGTTGCGTCAAAATGATTTATGTGCCAATGGTATGTTAGCGCAAACCATGCACCTATCTTGTGTCGAGATTGATACTATCTCCAAATGGACTAAAATGAGCTTCCATTTGACCAATGTCACCTAAAAGTACGATCGGGTGTACCTGAGAAGATTTCCATGCTAGTGGAACATTCGGTGCAAACCGTACCCCTATCTTGCGCCTAGTTTAACACTATCTCCTAACGGACCAAAACGAGTTTCCACTTGACCCACGTCACATAGGAGTAGCATCGGTTGCGCCCAAAATAATTTCTGAAGCTATGGTACTTTCGGCGCAAACCATGCACCTATCTTGTGTCGAGAATAACACTATCTCCAAACAAACTAAAACGATCTTCCACATGATCTACGCCACCTAGAAGTATCATCTGGTATGCCCAAAAGTGATCTCAAAGCCCATGGTACATTTGGCGCAAACCGTGCACCTATCTTGACTCGAGATTAATACTATCTCCAAACAGACCGAAAATAAGCTTCCACTTGACCAACGTCTCCTAGAAGTACCATCGGGTGTGCTTGAAAAGATTTCCATGCCCGTGGGACATTCAATGCAACTGTACACCTAACTTGTGCCTAGTTTAACACTATCTCCAAATGGACCAAAACGAGCTTCCACTTGACCCACATCACTAAGAGTACTTTGGGTGTGCCCAAAATGATTTAGATGCTCGTGGTACATTCGGCACAAACCACCTATCTTACACCGAGATTAACACTATCTCCAAACAGACTGAAACGAGCTTCCTCTTGACCAATGTTACCTAGGAGTACCATCGCGTGCACCCAAAGTTATTTCCATCCCTAGGTATATTCGGCGCAAACTATTATCTTACACCGAGACTAAAACTATCTCCAAGCGGATGAAAACAAGCTACCACTTGACATACATTACCTAGGAGTACCACTGGGTGTGCTAAAGCGATTTCTTTGCTCGTGGTACATTTGGCACAAACCGTGCACCTATCTTGCGTCGAGATTAACACTGTCTCCAAATGGACATAAACGAGTTTCCACTTGATCCACGTCACTTAGGAGTGCAATCAAGTGTGTCCAAAATGATTTCTGAGCCTACAGTATGTTCGGCGCAAGGCATGCACCTTTCTTACGTCAAACGGACCGAAACAAGCTTCCATTTCACCCACATCATGTAGGAGTTCCATCGGGTCTGTCCAAAACAATTTCAGAGCCTAAGGTACATTCGGCGCAAACCATGTACCTATCTTGCATTGAGATTAGTACTATCTCCAAACAGACCGAAACAATATCACCAAGAAGAGTACCATCGGGTGTGCCTGATGCCCACAATGATTTCCATGCTCGTAGTATATTCAGCGCAAACAGTGCACCTATATAGCATTGAGATTAACACTATCTCCTAATGGCTCAAAACGAGCTTCCAGTTGACCCACGTCACCTAGGACTACCATCGGGTGTGCCCAAAGTGATTTCTAGGCCTATGGTACATTCGGTGCAAACAGTGCACCTATCTTGCACCGAGATTAACACTATCTCCAAACAGACCAAAATGAGCTTTCACTTGACCCACGTCACCTAGGAGTACCATCGGGTGCATCTAAAATGATTTCCAAGGCTATGGTACGTTCGGTACAAACTGTGAACCTATCTTGCCGCTAGACTAAAACTATGTCCAAGCATACCGAAACAAGCTTCCACTTGACATACATTACCTAGGAGTACCATCAGGTGTGCCCAAAGAGATTTCCATGCCCGTGGTACATTCGTCGCAAACCGTGCACCTATCTTGCGTCAAGATTAAAACAATCTCCGAATGGATCGAAATGACCGTCTACTTGATCCACGTCGCCAAGGAGTGCAATCAATTGCTTCCAAAATGATTTTTGAGCCTATGGTACATTCAGCGCAAGTCGTGCACCTATCTTACATCGAGATTGACGATATCTCCATACGGACCAAAACAAGATTCCACTTGACCCAAGTCACATAGGAGTACCATCGGTTGTGTCAAAATGATTTATGAGCCTATGGTACGTTCAACGCAAACTGTGCATCTATCTTGTGTTGAGATTAATACTATCTCCAAATGGACTGAAAATAGCTTCCATTTGACCAATGTCACCTAAAAGTACGATCGGGTGTGCGTGAGAAGATTTCCATGCCCATGGTACATTTGGCGGAAACTGTGCACCTTTCTTGCACCTAGTTTAACACTATCTCCTAACGAACCAAAACAAGTTTCCACTTGACCCACATCACGTAGGAGTACCATTGGTTGCACCCAAAATCATTTCTGAACCTATGGTACATTGGACACAAACCATGCACCTATCTTGCGTCAAGATTAACACTATCTCCAAACATACTGAAACGATTTTCCACTTGATCTATGCCACCTAGGAGTACCATCTCGTGCGCCCAAGGCAATTTCAGAGCCTATGGTACATTTGGCACAAACCTTGCACCTATCTTGCTTCGAGATTAACACTATCTCCAAACGGACCGAAACGAGCTTCCACTTGACTAACGTCACCTAGAAGTACCATCGGGTGTGCCTGAAAAGATTTCCATGCCTATCGTACATTCGGCGCAAACATTACTCCTATCTTGCGCCTAGTTTAGCACTATCTCTAAACGGACCAAAACGAGCTTCCACTTGACCCACGTCACCTAAAAGTACCATCGGGTGTGCCCAAAATAACTTCCGTGCCTGTGGTACACTCGGCGCAACCCATGCACCTATCTTGTGTTGAGGCTAGCACTATCTCCAAACGGACCGAATCATGCTTCCACTGGACATACATTACATAGGAGTACCATCAGGTGTGCCCAAAGCGATTTCCATGCCCGTCGGACATTTGGCACAAACCGTATACCTTTCTTGCGCCAAAATTAAAACTATCTCCAAACGGATTGAAATGAGCTTCCGCTTGATCCACGTCACCTAGGAGTACAATCAGGTGTGTCCAAAATCATTTTTGAGCCTATGGTATGTTTGGCGCAAACCATACACGTATCTTGCGTCGAGATTAACGCTATCTGCAAACGGTCTGAAACGAGCTTTCGGTTGACCCACGTCACCTAGATCTACCTTCAGGTGTGCCCAAATTGATTTCCATGCCGTGGTACATTCGGTGCAAACCATGCACCTATCTAGTGCTAAGATTAACACTATTTCGAAACGGACCGAAACGAGCTTCCACTTGACACACGTCACCTAAGAGCAGGGATGAAAATGGATCGGATACGGACGGATATCACTGATATCGTATTTGTTTTCATATTTATGTCCGGATTCGGATTCGAATACGGATAGTATAAAAAATGCCGGATAGGATATGATTGGATATCGACATCATAAATATGTGATTTAAATATTCGGATACGAATACGATATCGGATGTTAAATATTCGGACTCGGATACGGACGGATTAAAACCCCTCTAAACGGATTCGGTCTCAAATACAGTCAGAAAATATCCGTACCGTTTTCATCTCTACCTAAGAGTACCATCGGGTGTTCCCAAAATGATTTCCACGCTCGTGGTACACTCGGTGCAAACCGTCCACCCATCTAGCACTGAGATTAACACTATCTACAAACGGACCGAAACAAGCTTCCACTTGACCCACGTCACCTAAGAGTACCATCAGGTGTGCCCAAAATCATTTCCAAGCCTATGGTATGTTCGGCGCAAACCGAGCACCTATCTTGCACCAAGACTAACACTATCTCCAAACGGATCGAAACAACCTCCACTTGACCGATGTCACCTTGAAGTACTATCGGGTGTGCCTGAAAAGATTTCCATGCCCGTGGTACATTCGGCACAAACTGTACACCTATATTGCACCTAGATTAGGACTATCTCCAAACAGTCTGAAATGGACTTCCACTTGACACACATCACATAGGAGTAACATCGGGTGCGCCCAAAATGGTTTCCATGCCCATGGTACATTCGGCAAAAACCATGTACCTATCTAGTGTAGAGATTAACACTATCTCCAAACAGACCGAAATGAGCTTCTACTTGACCCACGTCACCTAGTAGCACCATCGGGTGGGCCCAAAATGATTTCCAAGCCCTGGTATATTTAGCGCAAACCATGCACCTATGTTACGCTGAGATTGAACTATCTCCAAACGGTCCGAAACTAGCTTCCACTTGACACGTGTCACCTAGGAGTACCATCGGGTGTGCCCAAAATGATTTCCATGCCCGTGGTACGTTCGGCGCAAACCATGCACCTATCTTGTGCTAAGACTAACATTATCTTCAAACAGACCGAGACAAGCTTCCACTTGACATACATTACATAGGAGTACAATCGGGTGTACCCAAAGTGATTTCCATGCCCGTGTTACATTGGGCGCAAAACGTACACCCATCTTGCACCTAGATTAACACTATCTCCAAACGGACCGAAATGAGCTTCCACCTAACCCACGTCACCTAGGAGTTCCATTGGGTGTGCCCAAAAAGATTTCCATGCTCGTGGTACATTCGACACAAACTATGCACCTATCTTGCGTCTAGATTAACACTATCTCCAAACAGACTGAAACAAGCTTCCACTCGACCCACGTCACCTAGGAGTACCATCGGGTGCATCCAAAATAATTTCTAAGCATATAGTACATTCAGCGCAAACCATGCACATATCTTGCACTAAGACTAACACTTTCCCCAAACGGATCGAAACAAGCTTCCACTTGACATACGTTACATAGGAGTACCATCGGGTGTGCCCAAAGCGATTTCCATGCCCATGGCACATTCAGCGCAAACCGTGCACCTTTCTTGGGTCGAGATTAAAATTATCTCCAATTGCATCAAAGCAAGTTTTCACATGACTCACATCACGTAGTAGTAACATTGGTTGTGCCCAAAATGATTTCTAAACCTATGGTACGTTCGGCGCAAACCGTGCACCTATCTTGCGTCGACATTAACACTATCTCCAAATAGACTGAAATAATCTTCCTCTTGATCTACGCCACTAAGAGTACCATCTGGTGTGCTCAAAGTGATTTTAGAGCCTGTTGTACATTCCGCGCAAGCCGTGCACCTATATTGCCTCAGGATTAATACTATCTCCAAACGGACCGATACGAGCTTCCACTTGACCATTGTCACCTATAAGTACCATCGTGTGTGCCTGAAAAAGATTTCCATGCTTGTGGTACATTCGGTGCAAACCGTGCACCTATCTTGCGTCGAGATCAACACAATCTTCAAACGGTCTGAAATCAGCTTCCACTTAACCAATGTCACCTAGAAGTACCATTGGATCTACCTAAAACTTTTTCAATGCCCGTGGTACATTAGGCGCAAATCGACACCTATCTTGCGCCTATAATAACACTATCTCTAAATGGACCGAAACGAGCTTGCACTTGACCAATGTCACCTAGAAGTACCATCACATGTGCCCAAAAAGATTTCTATGCCCGTGGTACATTCGGCGCAAACCATACTCGATCTTACGCATAGACTAATACTATCTCCAAACGGACCGAAACGAGCTCTCACTTGACCAATGTCACATAGGAGTACCATCGGGTGTGACCAAAATGATTTCAAAGCCCATGGTACGTTCGGCGCAAACCGTGCACCAATCTTGCATTGAGACTAACAGTATCTCCAAACGAACTGAAACAAGTTTCCACCTGACCAATGTCACCAAGAAGTACCATCGGGTGTGCCTAAAAAGATTTTCCATGCTCGTGGTACATTCGGCGCAAACCGTACACCTGTCTTGCACCTAGATTAATACTATCTCCAAACAAACCGAAAATGGACTTCCACTTGACACACATCACATAGGAGTAGAATCGGGTGTGCCTAAAATGATTTTCCATAACCATGGTACATTTGGTGCAAACCATGCACCTATGTTGCGCTGAGGTTGACACTATCTCCAAACGGTCTGAAACGAGCTTCCACTTGACACACGTCACCTAGGACTACCATCGGGTGTGCTCAAAATCATTTCCATGCCCGTGGTACGTTCGGCACAAACCGTGCACCTATCTTGCGGCTCGACTAACACTATCGCCAAACAAACCGAAATAAGCTTCCACTTAACATACATTACATAGGAGTACGATCGGGTGTGCCCAAAGCGATTTCCATGCCCATGGTACATTGGGTGCAAACCGTACACCTATCTAGCGCCTAGATTAACACTTCTCCAAACGGACCGAAATGAGCTTCCACCTGACCCACATCACCTAGGAGTTCCATCGGGTGTGCCCAAAATGATTTTCATGCCTGTGGTACATTCAACCCAAACTGTGCACCTATCTTGCGTTGAGGTTAACACTATCTCCAGACAGACTGAAACGAGCTTCCACTCGATCCACGTCACCTAGGAGTACCATCAGGTGCGTCCAAAATAATTTCTAAGCCTATGGTACATTCTGCGCAAACCGTGCACATATCTTGCGCTGAGACTAACACTATCTACAAACGGACCGAAACAAGATTCCACTTGACATACATTACATAGGAGTACCATTGGGTGTGCCCAAAGCGATTTCCATGCCCGTGGCACATTAGGTGCAAACCGTACACCTATCTTGCGCCGATATTAACACTATCTCCAAATGAACCGAAACGAGCTTGCACTTGATCAATGTCACCTAGAAGTACCCTCGGGTGTGCCTAAGAAGATTTCCATGCCCATAGTACATTCGGTGCAAACCATACACCTATCTTGCGCATAGACTAACACTGTCTCCAAATAGACCAAAACGAGCTTCCACTTGACCAACATCACCTAGGAATACCATCGGGTGTGCCCAAAATTATTTCGAAGCCTATGGTACATTCGGTGCAAACCGTGCACCTATCTTGCACTGAGACTAACACTATCTCCAAACAGATCGAAAAAAGCTTCCACCTGACCAATGTCACCTAGAAGTACCATCGGGTGTGCTAGAAAAGATTTCCATGCCTATGGTACATTCGGCGCAAACAACACACCAATCTTGCGCCTAGATTAACACTTTCTCCAAACGGACCAAAATGACCTTCCGCTTGACACACGTCACTTAGGAGTAAAATTGGGTGTGCCCAAAATGATTTTCATGCCCATAGTACATTCGGCGCAAACCATGCACCTATATAGCGTTGAGATTAACACTATGTCCAAATGGACCGAAATGAACTTTCAGTTGACCCGTGTCACTAGGAGTACCATCGGGTAAGCCCAAAACGATTTCCATGCCCGTGGTACATTCAGAGCAAATCATGCACCTATCTTGCACCGAGATTAACACTATCTCCTAATGGACTAAACTGAGTTTCCACTTGACCCACATCACCTAGGAGTATCATCGGGTGCATCCAAAATAGTTTCCAAGCCTATGGTACATTCGGCGCAAACCGTGCACCTATCTTGTGCTAAGACTAACACTATCGCCAAACAGACTGAAACAGGCTTTCACTTAGGAGTACCATTAGGTGTGCTCAAAGTGATTTCCATGCCTGTGGTACATTCAGTGCAAACCGTGCACCTTTCTTGCGTCGAAATTAGAACTATCTCCAAACATATCAAAATGAGCTTTCACTTGATCCACGTCACCAAGGAGTACAATCGCGTGCGTCCAAAATGATTTTGGGCCAATGGTACATTTGGCGCAAACCGTGCACCTATCTTGCGTCGAGATTAACACTATCTCCAAATGGACCGTAACGAGTTTCCACTTGACCCATGTCACGTAGGAGTACCATTGATTGTGCCCAAAATGATTTCTGATCCTATGGAACGTTCGGGCGCAAACCGTGCACCTATCTTGCATCAAGATTAACACTATCTCCAAACAGACTGAAATGATCTTCTACAAATCTACGCCACCTAGGAGCACCATCTGGTGTGCCCAAAAGCGATTTCTGAGCCTATGGTGCATTTGACAGAAACCATGCACCTATCTTGTGTCGAGAATAACACTATCCCCAAATGGATCACGCTTGACCCATATCACGTAGGAGTACCATCGGTGCAACCAAAATGATTTCTAAACCTATGGTACGTTTGGCGCAAACCGAGGCTAACACTGTCTCCAAATGAACCAAAACAAGCTTCCACTTGACATACATTACCTAAGAGTACCATCTGGTGTGCCCAAAACGATTTCCATGCCTGTGGTAGATTCATCGCAAACCATGCACCTATCTTGCGTCGAGATGAACACTTTCTCCAAACAGACCGAAATGAGCTTCCACTTCATCGACGTCACCTAGGAGTATCATTGGGTGTGTCCAAAATGATTTCCAAGCCAATAGTATGTTCAGCGCAAACCGTGCACCTATCGGTGCCGAGACTAACACTATCTCAAAACGGATCAAAACAAGCTTCCACTTGATCTTGCGTTGAGATTGACACTATCTCCAAATTGTCTAAAATGATCTTCCACTTGATCTACGCCACCTAGGAGTACCATCTGGTGTGCTCAAATCGATATCAGAGCCTATGGTACATTTGTCGCAAACTAGGCACCTATCTTGCCTCGAGATTAATACTATCTCCAAAGGGACTGAAATGAGCTTGCACTAAACCAACATCACCAAGAAGTACCATCGGGTGTGCCTGAAAAGATTTCCATGCCCGTTGTATATTCGACGCAAACCGTGCACCTATCTTCTATTGAGATTAATACTATCTCTGAATGGTCCGAAAAAAACTTCCACTTGACTAATGTCACCTAGTAGTACCATCAGGCGTGCCTGAAAAGATTTCCATGCTCGTGGTACATTTGGCGCAAACCATACACTTTTCTTGCGCCTTGATTAACATTACCTCCAAAAAGATAGAAACGAGCTTCCACTTGACACACATCACCTAGGAGTACCATCGGGTGTGCCCAAAACGATTTCCATGCCCGTGGTACATTGGATGCAAACCGTGCACCCATCTAGTGCTGAGATTAACATTATCTCCAAATGGACCGAAACAAGCTTCCACTTTATCCACGTCACCTCGGAGTACCATCGGGTGTGCCAAAAATGATTTCCTAGCCAATGGTATGTTTAGCGCAAACCGTGCACCTATTTTGCACCGAGACTAACACTAATCCGAAGGGACCGAAACATGCTTTCACTTGACATACATTACCCTGGAGTACCAACGGGTGTGCCCGAAGTGATTTCTATGCCCATGGTAGACTCGTCGCAAACCATGCACCTATCTTGCACCGAGATTAACACTATCTCCAAACAGACCGAAATGAGCTTTCACTTGACCCACGTCTCCTAGGAGTACTTTGGGTGCGACCAAAATGATTTCAAGAGTATGGTTCGTTCGACGCAAACCGTGCACCTATCTTGCACTGAGACTAACTCTATCTCCAAACGGACCAAAACAAGCTTCCACTTGACATATGTTACCCACGAGTACTATCGGGTGTGCCCAAAGCGATTTCCATGCCCGTTGTAGATTTGTCGCAAACCGTGCATCTATCTTGCACCGAGATTAAAACTATCTCCAAACGGATCGAAATGAGCTTCTGCTTGATCCACTTCACCTTGGAGTATAATCAGGTGCGTCCAAAATGATTTCTGAGCCTATGGTACGTTTGGTGCAAACCATGTACCTATCTTGCGTCAAGATTAATACTATCTCCAAATGTACCGAAACGAGTTTCCACTTGACCCACACCACATAGGAGTACCATTGGTTGCACCCAAAATGATTTTCGAACCTATGGTACGTTCGGTGCAAACCGTGCACCTATCATGCGTCAAGATTAACACTATCTCTAAACAGACCAAATCGAACTTCCATTTCACCCATGTCACCTAGGAGTTCCATCGGGTGTGCCCAAACTAATTTTCATGTCCGTGGTACATTTGGCGCAAACCGTGCACCTATCTTGCATTAAGATTAATAGTATCTCTAAGCGGACCGAAATGAGCTTCCATTTTACCCATGTCACCATGGAGTTGCATCGGGTGTGCCCAAAAGCAATTGGAATGCCCATGGTACATTCGGCGCAAACCGTGCACCTATCATATGTTGAGATTAACACTGTCTTCAAATGGACTGAAATGCGATTCCACATGACCAACGTCACCTAGAAGTACCATCAGGCGTGCCTAAAAAATTTCCAAGCCCATGGTACATTCAGCGCAAATCGTGCACCTATCTTGCACCTGAATTAAAACTATCTCCAAAAGAATCAAAATGTGCTTCCACTTGATTCACATCACCTAGCAGTACAATCAGGTGCGTCCAAAATGATTTTTGAGCCAATGTATGTTTGGTGCAAACCGTGCACCTACTTTGCGTCGAGATTAACACTATCACCAAATAGACTAAACGAGCTTCTATCTTTCGTCTATATTAACATGCTTGTGGTACATTCAGTGCAAACCGTGCACCAATCTTTCGTCTATATTAACACTATCTCCAAATGGAACGAAACGAGCTTTTACTTGACACACGTCACCTAGGAGTACCATCGGGTGTGCCCAAAGATTTCCTTCCCCATGGTACATTCAAAGAAAACCTTGCACCTATCTTGCGTCGAGATTAGTACGGTCTCTAAATGGACCAAAACAAGCTTCCACTTGACCAATGTCACCTAAAAGTACCATCGGGTGTGCCTGAAAAGATTTCCATGCTTGTAGAACATTCGGTACAAACCATGCCCCTATCTTGCACCTAGATTAACACTATCTCCAAACAGATCGAAACAAACTTTCACTTGACACACATCACCTAGGAGTACCATCAGGTGTGCCCAAAGTGATTTCCTAGCCCGTGGTACATTCAGCGCAAACCGTGCATCTATCTTACGCCTAGACTAACACTATCTTCAAACGGACCGAAACAAGCTTCTACTTGACATACCTTGCACCTATCTCGTGCCCAGAGTAACATTGTCTCCAAAAGGACAAAAACAAAGCTTCCATGTGACTCACGCCACCTAGGATTACTAGTGGGTGTGCCCAAAATGATTTCCATGCCCAAGGTACATTCGGCGCAAACCGTGCACCTATCTTGCGTCGAGATTAACAGTATCTCCAAATGGACCTAAACGAGTTTCTACTCAACCCACATCACGTAGAAGTACCATCGATTGCACCCAAAATGATTTTTGAGCCTATGGTATGTTCAGCGCAAACGTGCACCTATCTTGCGTCGAAATTAACACTATCTCCAAACATAATAAAACGAGCTTCCACATGACCTACGTCACCTAGGAGTACCCTTGGGTGTGCCCAAAGCCATTTCAGAGCCTATGGTACATTTGGCGCAAACCATGCACCTATCTTCCATCAAGATTAGTACTGTCTCTAAACGGACCGAAACGAGCTTCCACTTGGCCAAAGTCACCTAGAAGTACCATCAGGTGTGCCTTAAAAGATTTCCATGCCCATGGTACATTCAGCACAAAACCATGCACCAATCTTGCGCCTAAAATCTCACTATCTCCAAATGGACTGAAATGAGCTTCACTGGACATTTGTCACCTAGTGTTCCATCAGGTGTGCCCAAAATAATTTCCATGCCTGTGGTACATTCAGCGCAAACAGTGCACCTATATTGCGTAGAGATTAACGCTATGTTCAAACGGACCGAAACGGGCTTCCACATGACAAGTCACCTAGGAGTACCAGTGGGTGTGCCCATATGATTTCCATGCTCGAGGTACATTCGGCGCAAACCGTGCACCTATCTTGTGTCGAGATTAACACTATCTCCAAACAAATCGAAACGAGCTTCCTAATGACCAACGTTACCAGTACCATCTGGTGTGTCCAAAATGATTTTCATGCCCGAGGTACATTCAGCACAAACCATGCACCTATCTTGCACTGAGACTAACACTATCTCCAAATGGACCGAAACAAGCTTCCACTTGACATACATTACCTATGAGTACCATCAGGTGTGCCCAAAGTGATTTCTATGCTTGAGGTACATTCGGCGCCAACCATATACCTATCTTGCGTCTAGATCAACACTATCTCCAAATGTGCTAAAATGAGTTCGCACTTGATCCACATCACCAAGGAGTGCAATCAGGTGCATCCAAAATAATTTCTGAGCCTACGGTACATTCAGCGCAAGTCATGCACCTATCTTGCATCAAATAGACCAAAACGAGCTTCCATTTCACCCACGTCACGTAGGAGTTCCATCGGATGCGCCCTAAATAATTTCAGAGCCAATGGTACGTTTGGTGCAAACCAAGCACCTATCTTGCGTTGAGATTAGTACTATCTGCAAATGGACCAAAACGATCTTCCACTTGACCAATGTCACCTAGAAGTATCATCGGGTGTGCCTGAAAAGATTTCCATCCTCGTGGAACATTTGGCGCAAACCATACACCTATCTTGTACCTAGATTAACACTATCTCCGAACGGGCCGAAACAAGCTTCCACTTGACCCACGTCACCTAGGAGCACCATCGGGTACATCCAAAATGATTTCCAAGGTTATGGTACGTTCGACGCAAACCATACACCTATCTTCCGCCTAAACTAACACTATCTCTAAACAGACCACAAGCTTTCACTTGACATACATTACGTAGGAGCACCATCAAGTCTGCCCAAAGCGATTTCCATGCCTGTGGTACATTCAGCCTAAATCGTGCACCTATCTTGCACCGAGATTAAAACAATCTCCAAATGAATCGAAATGAACTTCTGCTTGACCCATGTCGCCTAGGACTACAATCAAGTGCGTCCAAAATGATTTCTGAGCCTACGGTACGTTCAGCGCAAACCATGGACCTACCTTGCGTCGAGATTAATGGTATGTTTGTACAGACCGAAACGAGATTCCACTTGACCCATGTCACATAAGAGTACCATTGGTTGCGCCCAAAATGATTTCTAAGCCTACGGTACGTTCGGCGCAAACCGTGCACCTATCATGCATCGAGATCAACACTATCTCCAAACGAACTGAATCGAGCTTCCATTTCACCCATGTCATCTAGGACTTCCATCGGGTGCGCTTAACACAATTTCCATGCTGATGGTACATTTGGTGCAAACCATGCCACCTATCTTGCGTCAAGAATAACACTATCTCCAGACAGACCGAAAAGAGCATTCATTTCACCCACACAACCTATGAGATCTATCGGTTGCGCCCAAAATGATTACGATGCCCAAGGTATATTCGGGGCAAACCGTCTAGCTATCTTTCGTCGAGATTAATACTATCTCCAAATAGACTGAAACAAGCTTCCACTTGACACATATCATGTAGGAGTACCATTGGTTGCGCCCAAAATGATTTCCTAGCCTATTTTACGTTCGGCGCAAACCATGCACCTCTCTTGCGTCGAGATTAACACTATCTCCAAACAAAATGAAACGAGCTTCCACTTGACCAACGTCACCTGGAAGTACCATCAGGTGTGCCTGAAAATATTTTTGTGTCCATGGTACATTCGGCGCAAACCATTCATATATCTTGCATTGAGACTAACACATGCTCCAAATGGATGAAAACAGCTTCCACTTCACATACATTACCTAGGAGTACCACCGGGTGTGCCCAAAGCGATTTCTTTGCCCGTGGTACATTCGGCGCAAACCGTGACCCTATCTTGCATCGAGATTAACACTATCTCTAAATGGATCGAAACAAGTTTCCCCATGATCCACGTCACCTAGGAGTGTAATCAGGTGCGTCCAAAATGAATTTTGTGCCCACGGTACGTTTGGTGCAAGATGTGCACTGAAATGAGCTTCCATTTCGCCCACGTCACATAGGAGTTCCATCGGGTGCGCCCTAAACAATTTCAGAGCCAATGGTACATTTGGTGCACACACGCAAATAGTGCACCTATCTTGCGTTGAGATTAGTACTATGTCCAAATGGACTGAAATGAGCTGTCATTTGACCAATGTCACCTAGAAGTACCAACGGGTGTGTCTGAAAGATTTACATCCTTAGGGAACATTTGGCGCCAACCGTGCACCAAGCTTGCACCTAGATTAACAATATTTCCAAACGGATCGAAATAAGCTTTCACTTGACACGCGTCACCTAGGAGTACCATCGGTTGTGCCCACAATGATTTCCATGCGCGTGGTACATTTGACACAAACCGTGTACCTATCTGGTGCTGAAATTAACACTATCTCCAAATGGACCGAAACAAGCTTTCACTTGACAGACATTACATAGGAGTACCATCGGGTGTGCCCAAAGCGATTTCCATACCCGTGGGACATTCGGCAGAAACTGTGCACCTATCTTGCGTCGAGATTAAAACTATCTCCAAATCAACCAAAATGAGCTTCCATTTGACCAATGTCACCTAGAAGCACCATCGGATGTGCCTAAAAATATTTCCATGCCTATGGTACATTCGGCGCAAACCGTACACCTATCTTGCGCCTTGTTTAACACTATCTCTAAACGGACTAAACGTGCTTCCACTTGACACACGTCACCTAGGAGTACTATCGGGTGTGCCCAAAATGATTTCCATGCCCGTGGTACATTCGGTGCAAACCGTGCACCTATCTTGCGCTAAGACTAACACTATCTCCAAACGGACCGTTGACATACATTATGTATGAGTACCATCAGGTGTGCCCAAAGCGATTTCCATGCCCGTGGGACATTCAGCATAAACCATTCACCTTTCTTACGCCAAAGTTAAAACAATCTCCAAACAGATCGAAAAGAGCTTCCGCTTGATCCACCTCAGCTAGGAGTACAATCAGGTGCGTCCAAAATAATTTTTGAGCCTATGGTACGTTTGGTGCAAACCTTGCACCTATCTAGCGCTGAGAATAACACTATCTCCAAATGGCTCAAAACGAGCTTGCACTTGTCCCACATCACCTAGGAAGTACCATCGGGTGTGCCCAAAGTGATTTCTCGGCCCGTGGTACATTCGGCGCAAACCGCACACCTATCTTGCGTTGAGATTAACACTATCCCCAAACGGACCGAAACGAGCTTCCACTTGACCCATGTCACCAAGGAGTACCGTCGGGTGCATCCAAAATGAGTTCCAAGGCTATGGTATGTTCGGCGCAAACCATGCACCTATCTTGTGCCCAGACTAAACCTATCTCCAAATGGACTGAAACAACTTTCCTCTTGACATACATTACCTAGGAGTACCATCAGGTGGAATCGCTTTGGGCACACCCGATGGTACTCCTAAGTAATGTATGTCAAGTCAAAGCTTGTTTCGGTCCATTTGGAGATAGTGTTAGTCTCGGCGCAAGATATTTATATAGTTTGCGCCAAATGTACCACTAGCTTGAAAATCATTTTGGACGCACCCGATGGTACTCCTAGGTGATGTGGGTCAAGGGGAAGCTCGTTTCAGTATGTTTGGAGATAGTGTTAATCTTGAAGCAAGATAGGTGCATGGTTTGCGCCGAATGTACCACGAGCAAAGAAATCATTTTGGGTGCACCCGATGGTACTCCTAGGTGACATGTGCCAGTGGAAACTTGTTTCGGTCAATTTGGAGATTGTTTTAATCTTGGCGCAAGATAGGAGCACGGTTTGCACTAAATGCACAATAGCCATGGAAATCACGTCGGGCACACCCGATGGTACTTCCTAGGTGATGTTTGTTAAGTGGAAGCTTGTTTTGTTTCTTTTGAAGATAGTGTTAGTCTCAGCACAAGATATTTGTATAGTTTGCGCCAAAGTACCACAGGCTCGAAAATCATTTTGGACGCACCCGATGGTACTCCTAGGTGACGTAGGTCAAGTAGAACCTCGTTTTGATCCGTTTAGAGATAGTGTTAATCTCAGCACAAGATAGGTGCGCGGTTTGCGCCAAATGTACAACGGCATGGAAATCATTTTGGGCACACATGATGGTACTCCTAGGTAACGTGGGTCAAGTGGAACCTCGTTTAAGTCTGTTTGGAGATGTGTTAATGTCAGCGGAAGATAGGTGCACGGTTTGCGCCGAATGTATGACAGTCATGGAAATCATTTTGGGCACACGCGATGGTACTCCTAGGTGACGTGTGTTAAGTGGAAGATCGTTTCGGTTTGTTTGGATATATTGATAGGTGCACGGTTTGTGTCGAATGTACCATGGACATAGAAATCTTTTTAGGCACCGCCGATGGTACTTCTAGGTGATGTTGGTCAAGTGGAAGCTTGTTTCGGCTTATTTGGAGATAGTATTAATCTAAACGTAAGATAGGTGCAGGGTTTGTGTTGAATGACCATAGTTTCTGACATCGCTTTGGGCACACCCAATGACACTCCTAGGTGACATAGATCAAGTGGAAGCTTGTTTCAGTATTTTTGGAGATAATGTTACTCTCGATGCAAGATACGTGCACAGTTTGCGCCGAAAGGGCCATAGGCTTCAAAATCAGTTTGGGCGCAACCAATGGCTCTCGTACGTGATGTGGGTCAAGTGGAAACTCATTTTGGCCCATTTCGAGATAGTGTTAATCTCGACACAAGATAGGTGCATGAGTTACGCTGAACGTACCATAGACTTAGAATCATTTTGGACGCACCTGATTGTACTCCTAGGTGACATCGATCAAGCGAAAGATCGTTTCCACCCGTTTGGAGAAAGTTTTAATCTCAGCGAAAGATAGGCGCACGGTTTGCGCTAAATGTACCATAGGCATGGAATCACTTTGGGCACACCCGATGGCACTCCTAAGTAATATATGTCAAGTGGAAGCTTGCTTCGGTCCGTTTGGAGATAGTGTTAGTATCGGCACAAAATAGGTGTATAGTTTGCGCCGAATGTACCATAGGCTTGAAAATAATTTTGGACGGACCCGATGGTACTCCTACGTGACGTGGGTCAAGCGGAACCTCGTTTCGGTCCGTTTGGAGATATGTTAATCTCAAGGCAAGATTTGTGTGTGGTTTGATCCGAATGTACCATGGCATGAAAATCATTTTGGGCACACATGATGGTACTCCTAAGTAACGTGGTCAAGTGGAACCTCGTTTCAGTCCGTTTGGAAAGTGTTAATGTTAATGGAAGATAGGTGCACGGTTTGCGCCGAATGTACGACAGTCATGGAAATCATTTTGGGCACACGCAATGGTACTCCTAGGTAGGGATGAAAACGGTACGGATATTTTCCGACCGTATTCGATACCGAATCCGTTTAGAGGGGTTTTAATCAGTCCGTATCCGAGTCCGGATATTTAACATCCGATACCGTATTCGTATCCGAATATTTAAATCACATATTTATGATGTCGATATCCAATCGTATCCTATCCGACATTTTTTATACTATCCGTATTCGAATCCGAATCCGGACATAAATATGAAAACAAATACGATATCAGTCATATCCGTCCGTATCCGATCCGTTTTCATCCCTACTCCTAGGTGACATGTGTTAAGTGGAAGATCGTTTCGGTCCATTTGGAGATAGTGTTAATCTTGAGCGCCTAACGTACCATAGGCTCAAAAATTATTTTGGATGCACCTGATTGTACTCCTAGGTGACGTGGATCAAGCAGAAGCTCATTTCAATCCTTTTGGAGATTGTTTTAATCTCAATGAAAGATAGGTGCACAGTTTGCGCCAAATGCACCACGGGCATGGAATCGCTTTGGGCACACGCGATGGTACACCTAGGTAATGTATGTCAAGTGGAAGCTTGTTTCGGTCCATTTGGAGATAATGTTAGTCTTGACACAAGATAGGTGTACGGTTTGCACTGAACATACCATAGGCTCAGAAATCATTTTGACGCGCCCGATGGGTCTCCAATGTGATGTGGTTGAACTGTAAGCTCATTTCGATACGTTTGGAGACAGTGTTAATCTTGAAGCAATATAGGTGCTCGGTTTTGCGCCGAATGTGCCACGGGCATAGAAATCATTTAGGCGCACCTAATGGTACTCCTAGGTGACGTGTGTCAGTGGAAGCTTGTTTCGGTCCATTTAGAGATTGTTTTAATCTCAGCACAAGATAGGAGCACGGTTTGTACTAAATGCATAATTGCCATGAAAATCGCTTTGGGCACACCCGATGGTACTCTTAGGTAATGTATGTCAAGTGGAAGCTTCTTTTGTTCTATTTGGAGATAGTGTTAGTCTTGGTGCAAGATATTTGTATAGTTTGCGTCGAACGTATCATAGGCTCGAAAATCATTTTGGACGTACCTGATGGTACTCCTAGGTGACGTGGGTCAAGTGGAACCTCGTTTGGTCCATTTAGAGATAGTGTTAATCTTAGCGCAAGATAGGTGTGTGGTTTGCGCCGAATGTACCATGGCATGGAAATCATTTTGGGCACAGGCGATGGTACTCCTAGGTGACGTGGGTCAAGTGGAAGCTCATTTCAGTCCATTTGGAAATGTGTTAATGTTAGCGCAAGATAGGTGCACGGTTTACGCCAAATGTACCATGGCCATAGAAATCATTTTGGGCATACACGATGGTACTCCTAGGTGACATGAGTCAAGTGGAAGCTTGTTTCGGTTCGTTTGGAGATACTATTAATCTGGGCGCAAGATAGGTGCACGGTTTGCGCCGAGTGTAACACGGGCACGAAAATCTTTTTAGGCGCAACCGATGGTACTTCTAGGTGACGTTGGTTAAGTGAATGCTTGTTTCGGCTCATTTGGAGATAGTATTAATCTAGACATAAGATAGGTGCAGGGTTTGTGCCAAATGTATCATGGCATGAAAATCATTTTGGGCACACACGATGGTACTACTAGGTGACGTGGGTCAAGTGGAAGCTTGTTTCAGTCCGTTTGGAGATGTGTCAATGTCAGCGCAAGATAGGTGCACGTTTTGCACCGAATGTACCACGGTCATGGAAATCATTTTGGGCACACGCGATGGTACTCCTAGGTGATGTGTGTCAAGTGGAAGCTTGTTTCGGTTCGTTTGGAGAGAGTGTTAATCTAGGTGCAAGATAGGTGCATGGTTTGTGCCGAATGTACCATGGGAATGGAAATGTTTTTAGGCACAACCGATGGTAATTCTTGGTGATGTTGGTCAAGTGGAGGCTCCTTGCAACCCGTTTGGAGATAGCATTAATCTAGATGCATGATAGGTGCAGGGTTTGCGCTGAATGACCATAGGATCTGACATCGCTTTGGCTACACCCAATGATATTCCCAGGTGACGTAGATCAAGTGGAAGCTCGTTTTAGTATGTTTGGAGATAATGTTAATCTCGACGCAAGATACGTGCATAGTTTGTGCCGAATATACCATAGGCTCGGAATCATTTTGGGCCAACCAATGGTTCTCCTACGTGATGTGGATCAAGTGGAAACTCATTTTGGCCCATTTGGAGATAGTGTTAATCTCGACACAAGATAGGTGCACGGCTTACGCCAAACATACCATAGGCTTAGAATCTTTTTGGACGCACTTGATAGTACTCTTAGGTGACGGGGATGAAGTGGAAGCTCATTTCCACACGTTTGGAGATAGTTTTAAACTCGGCACAAGATAGGTGCACGGTTTGCACCGAATGCACCACGAGCATGGAAATCGCTTTTGGCACACCCAATGGTAATCCTAGGTAATGTATGTCAAGTAGAAGCTTGTTTCAGTCCGTTTGGAGATAGTCTTTGCCTTAGCGCAAGATAGGTGCACAGTTTGCGCAGAATGTACCATTGACTTGGAAATCATTTTCGACGCACAAGATGGCACACATAAGTGACGTGGGTCAAGTGGGAGCACGTTTCAGTCTGTTTGGAGATAGTGTTAATCTCGGCTCAAAATAGCTGTAAGGTTTTCACCGAACATATCATAGGCTCAGAAATCAATTTGGGCACAACCAATTGTACTCCTGTGTGATGTGGGTCAAGTGGAAACAGGTTTTGGTTCATTTGGAGATAGTGTCAATCTTGACGCAAGATAAGTAAACGGTTTGCGCCAAACGTACCATAGGCTCAGAAAACTTTTTGGACACACCTGATTGTACTCCTAGGCAATGTGGATCAAACGAAAGCTCATTTTGATCTATTCGGAGATAGTTTTAATCTCGGTTCAATACAGGTGCATGGTTTGTGATGAATGTACCACAGGCATGGAAATCGCTTTGGACACACCTAATGGTACTCCTAGGTAATGTATGTCAAGTGAAAGCTTGTTTCAGTCTATTTGCAGATAGTGTTACTATCGGTGCAAGATAGGTGCACGGCCTGGAAATCATTTTGGATGCACCTGATGGTTCTCCTAGGTGACATGGGTCAAGTGGAAGCTCGTTTCGGTCCATTTGGAGATAGTGTTATTGTCGACGCAAGAGAGGTGCACGGTTTGCGTCGAATGTATGTGTCAAGTGGAAGCTCGTTTCGGACCATTTGGAGATAATATTAATGTCAACGCAAGAGAGGTGCATAGTTTGCACCGAATGTACCACGAGCATGAAAATCTTTTCAGGCACACCCAGTGGTACTTCTAGGTGATGTTGGTCTAGTGAAAGCTCATTTCGGTTCATTTGGAGATAGTATTAATCTCGAGGCAAGATAGGTGCACGGTTTGCGCCAAATGTACCATAGGCTATGAAATCGCTTAGGGTACTCCTTGGTGGCATAGATCAAGTGGAAGATTGTTTCAGTCTACTTGGAGATAGTGTTAATCTCGACACAAGATAGGTGCACAGTTTGAGCCGAATGTACCATAGGCTCTAAAATCACTTTGGGTGCACCAGATGGCACTCCTAGGCGGCGTAGATCAAGTGGAAGATCATTTCAGTCTGTGTTTGTGATAGTGTTAATCTCAAAGCAAGATAGGTATATGGTTTGCACCAAATGTACCATTAGCTAAGAAATCATTTTGAACGCGCCTAATTGTACTCCTAGGTGACGTGGAACAAGCGGAATTTTATTTCGGTCCATTTGGAGATAGTGTTTGATTTAGGCGCAAGATAGGTGTACGGTTTGCTCTGAATGTAGCCCGAGCATGGAAATCTTTTCAGGCACACCTGATGGTACTTCTAGGTGACATTGGTCAAGTGGAAGCTCGTTTTGAACCATTTGGAGATAGTATTAATCTCAGCGCAAGATAGGTGCATGGTTTGCGCCGAATGCACCACAGGCATGGAAATCTTTTGAGGCACACCTAGTGGTACTTCTAGGGAATGGAAATCGCTTTGGGCACACTCGATGGTACTCCTAGGTAATGTATGTCAAGTGAAAGCTTGTTTCGGTCTGTTTGGATATAGTTTTAGTCTAGGGACAAGATAGGTGCATGGTTTGTGATGAATGTACCCAGGCATGGAAATTGCTTTGGGCACACCCAATGGTACTCCTAGGTAATGTATGTCAAGTGAAAGCTTGTTTCGGTCGGTTTGGAGATAGTGTTAGTGTAACAGAACCATCCAAATTATAAGAGCACAAGTACAAAAACAATCACCGAAGTGATCAAATTCTCGCACTTGAGCCCATATAACTCCGGTAGTCCAGTGAAATCACGAGGGATTTCAAACCAACCAACATACAAGCCAAGATCATAGTGATTCAACATAACAAGTCATATGCTACAACCATTTCACAAGTAATTCAATATACATCGGAGTTTAACATAGTTATTACAACTTAGTTTGAAAAGTAGCGGAAGCAAAGTAATTTGAAACTAACATTTATCTTATTTCAAATACATGCCAGTACCAAGGTCGACTTCCAATAAAAGCATTAGAGAGAAGATAACTTAGACGGATCACGCCCGTGATCACACTCCGCCTCTACGGCAGGAGCCAACCAACTCTAGCAGCCGCCATGATACATCACAACCTACAACAAGTGGGGATAAAACCCTGAGTACGACAAAGTACTCAGCTAGACTTACCCGTCAGAAACCAGAAATAAGGTGACACCAAGGATCATGCAAGGCTGATGTAAAGTGGGCTAGCTTAACAACATTTTGCATAGAAGCTTATTATGGATAAGTAATCATTAATGCTTAAGCATCAAGTTAATTATCATTAACCTGTCATCTATATTAGAACCTGTACTAGAGCACTCACTTTATTAGGAGCAAACAATATTAACCATAGAAGGTATAAATTGAGGCAACCTTTCCATCGTTATCCAATTAACCATCCGTTCAATTTAATGGAATCTACGTTGCTGCTGCTCAAGTCAAGTGCTCACTAACCGGGAGCGACGGCGATTCGAATCGAATTCCTATCCAGCTGGGGGGGTATTTCTAACACTCACCGTGCAGACCCCTGCCAGGGTCGCACAGGCCACCTTTTCATATGATTCAGGAATCGCGGGTCCGAATGATGTCGCGACCCCAAGGGCGACACTCTGCCAGGTGATAGGGACTCTAACCCCTCTTTGGTCTCACGCCAATGTCCCCAAGCACATCCTTTCTCTCCTCCAAGAAGCAACCTACCATTCGATTCCCGGCCTGAACCATATTACTCGGCTTTGTGGTCGGAACGACTTATCCGGCCAACTAAGTGTTAGACTGTGTTCAACATGACTCAAGGACGTACAGCGAATCAGTCCTTAAACGACTCAGACGGGGATAGATCCACACCCAAGACCTCCATGCCTTGTTGCTTCACTATCGTCATCCCGCCCGATCTCATTTCATTTTATTAACACATGGTTCCATTCCACGATAGCAAATATGGCCAACCGTGCCATATATGAATATCCCTATATCTCGCAGGTGACAGGAAATTGCCTGACTTCTACCGCTTAAAGCAGGGCTAAGCATCTACTCGATCCTAGTCTATGTAGGATTCAAGGATTCATATATCTGGACAAGGAATGATATAATGCAGCAAGGGTTTCCAACCAACTCCTACCACTTAATGCAACAATACTTATATATATATATATATATATATATATATATATATAATTGCTTTGAAGATAGGAGGCTTATAATGCTCCGAGGCTTGCCTGGGGTCTGACTCAAGTTAGAGTATGTCAGATGAAGTCACTTGGCGAGCAACCTCCAAACTACTACTTGTCCGGTCCTTCTATCTTCGGGTTTGGATCCACCAAACACCGTCTTCGGGTTTGGCTCCAACGCCACATCCTTCACACATTTCTGCTAGCGTACCTATATGAGATGCAACCATGCACATGTGTGAATGCATAGAAGTGCAATAAACATAGTAATCAAACAAGCATACCAAAGTTCTCATCAACACCTAGAGCTAATTAACTTAATCCACATTAGGGCATAACATAGAAGATGGCAAGCACATCAAGCAAGACACAAGCCTCAAGATCACAGGGTACTAACCCAAGTATCATCAAGGATATGAGTCACACTTCAACACACTAGCATGGCAAAGTTAATCAAAGCACTACAACTAAAATCTGTCATTTTCTGGACATACATACAATAGCTCAGTAAATCAATCATAACTGGAGATCCCTAAATCCAAATGACTTGCAAGAAGATATTTTGGAAAGCTTATGAAATTATCTACATTTCATCTTTAATCATCTCAACATGATTCCCAAGTTATCATGACCAAACATGCAAATCTTTAAAGTCTACACAGAAGGTAATTAAAATCTGACAGTAGACTTATTAAGCATGCAACTCTTAAACTATCAGACCTGGGATCATTAAAATTTAACACAAGCAAGATAAGATAATTATCTACAACTTTTGTATTTACCAAAACCACAGTAAACATCATTTACACCGTGAAACTAGTTGCACGAGTAACACCACACATGCAGCCCAACAGCAGTGGTACAATTATAGATAGAAAACTGATAGAAACTTCAGAGAAGCATAAATGGAGTTCTAGACCTTCCACAAACATGATTCTCAACTTTATGGAAATATTATAAAGTTAACTACAACTTTCTTGTAATCATCTTAAGATGATTCTACAGTTAACATGGTCAATTAATTAAATAATTGCATATCTATCCAAAATATGGACAGAATCTGATATGCCACTTTAAACCGCTATAACTTGAGTTTTATAAATCCAACAATTATGGTTCTAGACTTTTTAGAAAGCTTAACAAATTGTGAACAACTTTTCTATAAACATCTAGAACTAATTCTGCCACTAACAAGGTCACACATGGCACACAAAGCAATGCTGTCTGGGTTTGGGCAGAAACTGCCACAGTACTTTAAACAACTATAACTAAACATATACTTAACCAAAAATTGTGATCTTTAGCTTTTTGAAAATATTATGAAAAGTACTACAACTTATTTATTATCAACAAGGCATGATTCATAACTTAACTGAGCAAAACAATGCATACATGCAGCACTGTCCAGAATAGAAGCAAAGCAGCATATGGCATTTGTTATTTTTATAGCTCCTAAACTATAAGTCTTAAAATCCTGACATTTTTACCAGACATCACACTTCATAATAGTAGCATGCCACAAAAATTTCACCTCATTTAGATCCCTATATCTGTAGTTAAGAAAAATAACAGATTCTACTATAATTCAAAACCTAGTTGCATATATTGATTTTTACAGATAAAACTTTAAACTAAAACATGCTATATTATAGATCTACTGCTTAGATAATTTCACAAGGATTCCAAAAAGTCCTTATTTGCTATTTTTGGAGCTTCCTAGCATGAGATATTAATTTTCAAAGATCTAGCCAAAATCTATATAAAAGAAAAAAGGAAAAAGGAAAAAGGAAAGCACTTTTGCCTCGAGGCCCCTGGACTTTCTAGAATCAACCAGCAGTACAAGACACTATTCAACTGAGTCACAGGTTATTCATTTTGGCCCCTGAAGGAACTTTAATTAAATCTCGCAAGGGAGTCCCCACAACACTATTCACCCAAGTCACTACTTCTACACTTAACCCCATAGAAAAATCACTATTCACCCCTAGGCGCTCTTCTTCTTCCTCATGTTCGGCTGAACAGAGGAGAAGGGGCGGCTGATCCCTGGTGATGGAGTCACCGTCAGTGGCCACGATGGGGCCGTGCGAGCATGAGGAGGCTGACCCGCATCCGCTGGTGTGCTCCACGCAGCCCGAGGCGGACCACAACGATCCGGTCACGACAGCAGGCGGCTTGCCGGGCGGTGCTCCGGTGGCGGTCCACTGTGGGGGCGGAGCTGGTGAGGCGAGGGGCTCCGGAGGTGCGGCGTGGTACGAGGAACGTGATGGCGCGGTCGGTTCGGGTGGAGGAAGGCCGGAGGCAATGGAACAACGGCGGCCCTGGAGCTTAGTTGGCGTCGTCCATGGCGGTTGACCATGCGCGGCCACAGGTCCTTCCCGCGCGGCTGCGACTGGCCGTGGAAATAGGCGGCGGTCGCAGGCGCCCGCGTGGTGGCAGCAGCGGACGATCGGCTTGGTGGCGGCCATGGCTGCCGTTCCGCGCGAGCAACAGGCGAAGGCGAGCGCTGAGGAGCGAGGAAAGGGCCAGGGTGGTGTGGGAAGTGAGGGGCGAGTGCTCGAGCACCTCCACATCGACACAAGGGCACATGACGCGCGTCCAGCGAGGTACGGTGTAACACCCCAGGTGTTTATCACCAATTAATCGGTGGGTTTAAGATCAAACATGATAGATTAGGGGAGATGACGATGTCAAAGTCAAACCTATGGGGATAAGCCCTAACCTAAACTTGGATATTGCACCCTCGCTTACATATAGGCTCAATTAAAAGATATATGCTTGGGTGTTGCTATCAAAGTATCTTCACATGTCTCACCTTAGTAACTATCTATATTAAGCCCTGGAAAAGTTTCATGGAGTTGGAATCAAAAAGTCACATGAAATGATAAGTTCCATTCCTATTGGAACTTGCATCATTAAGTGAATGGAATTGTAGATCATCAGCCAAACCATGCAAACTTGCCCAAATGACTCTAGATGAACTCTACAACAAAAGTCATGAAGGGATCATGTTGAGCAAATGTCAAGAAATTGCCCCGATTGGCCTAAAACCCTAGTTTCGGCTTTATCGAGTTGATACTTTGACCAAAGTGAAAGTTTGACTTTTGTACCAGTTATGAGGTTTGACTTTAAACAAAAGTTGTAGTTCATCTTGTGTAGAACAAACTTTGTTTAATGGTCAAGAGCTAGTTTGGCCTCTAACCTAGTCAAATAGAGATCACAATGTGGAATCAGCTGTTGTTTTCAGCACTTAGAAAAATATTCTAAGTCCTTGTTGTGACAGCAGCAAGTTGGTTACTTTGCGACATTTTATCTTCCAATTTCATATGGTAGCTCAATTAGGTTCCTTAATATGAGTTGTAGTACTTTTCATGATGGAAACAATGGATCAAGTGTCACTCAAAATGGAGCTTAGTTGGACCTTCTATAAGAGTTTCCAAAACAGCAAAAAGTTGTTTTATCACTATTTGACCTTGACATGTTGACATGCCGCGTTCTCGTGATTTTGTTAAACAACTTCACATGGTCCCAATATAAAAGTTGGAGTGTAGATGGTGTAGAAGAGCATGCAAAAAGATGGCTAAAGATTGACCTCATTTTGATCAGCAAATTTGAGTTTCCTTCTTGGTTAGTAATGTGTTGACATTGCCAACTTAGATGCTAATTATCTCCTAAACCAGGACACTAATGACCTTATGCTTTAAATGAAAAGTGTAGAGCTGTTCATGGGCTTCAACTTTGGTTTTAGGTCCAAGACCCAGATCAGCCCAAAAATGGTCCAAATCGGCGTCCCAACTGACCCACTTCGGCACCTGCCAGCTGCTCGGTGAAAGTCTTCAACGGCAGCCACGCGTCCGGGACGTGGCCTCCATGCACCGCAGTGACCCCCACCTCCGCTGCCGCGCGTCCCGGGGACTGGGGTCGATGGGGAGGCACCAGGACGCTCAACCTAGCTCTACTCCGCGCTCACACTCGCCCTCAAGCTCCTCCCTAGCTCATTGCTCCCTCTCGCTGCCGAACGCGGGCGCCATGGCCGCGGCCGTGCCATTGCCAAGCAGTGGAGCTCCGCCCAACTGCTGCTGCGCTCGACCTCCGTCCCAACCGAGTGTGTCACCGCCTCCGCCTCGCCGTGCTCCGCCCCGCGCGCGCGATTGCCCAGGCTCCCGGTCGCCGGAGCACCCCGCCGCCGGCGCGGACGCCACTGCTCCGCCTGTTCACGTGGTCCAAAGGCCACGGTCCACCTCTGGTCATGCTTCCACCTCCCATGGGTGCGGGTGGACAAGCTGGAGCTCGAGCCACCCTCCTCCGCCACCGTCGGCCCTCTCCGGCCGACATTGGCAACCACCGGCCGCCTCCCCTGCTTGGCGTCGAAGGTAGAAGAAGAAGAAGGCCGACTTCTTTTCCCCTGTGTCTCTACGGGTGTATGATGAGCGGGCCCGGCTGAACAGCGGGTCCCGCATGTCGGTTATGTAGTGACAGATCTAGGGTGGGAAATCGGGTGTGCCTAGCGAATATTGTTAGGGTTGTGTTAATTCCAAATTTGAATTTCAGATTTCATTTAAATCTTCAAAAATTCATATCGCATGCTAGGAAACTCCAAAAATAGTAAATGAGGACTTTTTGGAAACCTTGAGAAAAGATCTATGCAGTGGAGTCATAATATGTTACATGTTTGTAGGTATTTTCTAATGTCTTTATTCAAGTTTTAAAAATACTCTAAAAATGCCTTTAAACTTAACCAGAGCAAGATCTGGAGTTTTAGAACTCCAAAAATAGTGATTCTTGTTTTGTTAATTTTGTGATGACTTGTACTTGCTAGGAAAAATATTAAACACACTACTTGTTCACTGTTTTCTTAAAGTTTTGATTGGACCTTGATAAATAAGGAAATCTACATTATATTGCTTGTTATTTTTATATCTTGAGTTATGTTGCCCAATTGATGTGAAATTTTTATGGTAGGCTTATCATGCCATGGATGTACTGTGGTATAAATTTCATAGCCATTGCTTACTGTATGCTCAAGCTATTGATTTAACTTGTTTATAGCTTGATAAATAGCTTATAAATAATATATAAGTGATAAAATAGAAAATGTTGTCCCATCACCTTATTATGATGTTGTTCTTTGATGTTGGTTCATTTTATGGTCATGTGTTCATAGAAAATGTTGAGTTATTGATTCATCTTGCTCTCACATGAATTATTGCAATATCCATTTGTCTTTTTCATAGAGGTTGATATACATGTCCAAATGGCTTGAAATTTGGACAGTAGACTTTTGAGAGCATTTGTAGGACACTGTAATTTTGGTAGAATTTATTGAGCATTTTGGTATGTGTTCATAATTCCACCTAATTATCTAAAGATAAGTTAAGAAGTGTATGAAAATAATTTATCTAACATTAGACACTATGTTTTATGGTATACATTAGTCATGTATGAAATATTGGTAAAGTTTGTTCTATCCAATTATATGTTTGCAACATAAGTTAATAATTATTTCTTGCAAATGAGGTTTCTGAACAGATTTGAGAATATTATTAATTACCCTATGCAAATGATGTTTTCATGTCTTGTGTGCTATAACAAAGTTTTTGTGAATTTCATGATCTAGCTACTGTTAAATTTTGGTGGCATTTGGCCATATGGTTTAGAAACTACAGCTGTTCTAAGTTGAGTTCAGATTTATGTTGCTCTCTGTCCTTCCAGGACAGATTCTATACCTTCTGTATTTCAACCTGTTAAATGTTAGAATCAGGTTTAGATGTTTATAAATGAAATGTGGAAAATTTCATAAGATTTCTAGGATGTCTTCTTGCAAGTCATTTGGATTTGTATAACTTCAGATATGATTGATTTACTCAGCTACTGCATGTATGTCCAGAATTGTTGAAAATACATGATTGCTTGGTTACTTTGCTTGCGTATTGCTAAGTGTGATTCATGTCTTTGGTGATTAAGCTAGTACACCCAATACTTTATAAATCTTATGTCATGCTTGGTATTGCTTTCTTTGCTATTTTAGCATGTTTGTTTGTGTAAGGTTACTTAAGTAATGTGATGTGCTTACGTGTCTTTACTATAACCTTATACTTGCCTTGATTAACATGTGATGCATCATCTATTGCATTTCCTTGTATTCATGTACTTGCATCTTGCATTTCATTTAGGTACGCTAGCTAAAACGCGTGAAAGATGTGGTGTTGGAGCCAAACCCGAAGACGGTATTTGGTGGATCTATCTCGAAGATAGAAGGACCGGACAAGTGATAGATTAGGAGATGCTCGCCAAGTGAATTCATCTGACATACTCTAACTTGAGTTAGATCCTAGGCAAGCCCCAGAGCATTATAAGCCTTCTACCTTCAAAGCAATTAATTATATATATGTTATAAGTATTGTTGCATTAAGTCGTAGGAGTTGGTTGAAAATCTTGCTGCATTATATCATTCCTTGTCCAGATATATGAATCCCTAAATCCTACATAGACTAGGATCGAGTAGATGCTTAGCCCTGCTTTAAGCGGTAGAAGTCAGGTGATTTCCTGTCACCTGCGAGATGTAGGGATATTCATATATGGCACGGTTGGCTATATTTGCTATCGTGGAATGGAACCAGGTGCTAATAAAATGAAATGAGACCGGGCGAGATGACGATAGTGAAGCAACAAGGCATGGAGGTCTTGGGTGTGGATCTATCCCCGTCTGAGGCATTTAAGGACCGATTCACTGTACGTCCTTGAGTCATGTTGAACGCAGTCTAACACTTAGTTGGCCGGATAAGTCGTTCCGACCGCGAAGCCGAGTATATGGTTCAGACCGGGAATCGAATGGTAGGTTGCTTCTTGGAGGAGAGAAAGGATGTGCTTGGGGACATTAGTGTGAGACCAAGGGGGGGTTAGAGTCCCTATCACCTGGCAGAGTGTCGCCCTTAGGGTCGCGACATCATTCGGACCCGCGATTCCTGAATCATATGAAAAGGTGGCTTGTGCGACCCTGGCAGGGGCCTGCACGGTGAGTGTTAGAAATACCCCTCCAGCTGGATAGGAATTCGATTCGAATCGCCGTCGCTCCCGGTTAGTGAGCACTTGACTTGAGCAGCGACAACGTAGATTCAATTAAATTGAACTGATGGTTAATTGGATCACGATGGAAAGGTTGCCTCAATTTATACCTGCTATGGTTAATATTGTTTGCTCCTAATAAAGTGAGTGCTCTAGTACAGGTGCTAATATAGATGACAGGTTAATGGTGATTAACTTGATGCTTAAGCATTAATGATTACTTATCTGTATTAAGCTTTTATGCAAAATGTTGTCAAGCTAGCCCACTTTATATCAGCCTTGCATGATCCTTGGTGTCACCTTTATTTCTGGTTTCTGACGGGTAAGTCTAGCTGAGTACCTTCTCGTACTCAGGGTTTTATCCCCACTTGTTGCAGGTTGTGACGGCTGCAAGAGTTGGTTGACTCCTGCCGTCGAGGCGGAGTGTGATCATAGGCATGATCCTTCTGAGTTACCTTGTCTCTAATGCTTTTGTTGGAAGTCGACCTTGGTACTGGCATGTATTTGAAATAAGAGAAATGTTAGTTTCAAATTACTTTGCTTCCGCTACTTTTGAACTTAAGTTGCAATAACTATGTTGAACTTCGATGTATATTGAATTTACTTGTGAAATGGTTGTAACATGTGACTTGTTATGTTGAATCACTACGATCTTGGCTGGTATGTTGGTTGGTTTGAAATCCCTCGCGATTTCATTGGACTACCGGAGTTATATGGGCTCAAGTGCGAGAATTTGATCACTTCGGTGATTGTTTTTGTACTTGTGCTCTTATAATTTGGACGGTTCTGTTACATGCGGTGCTCGCTCGCGCATGGCTGCCACGCACAGGACAAGTGTCTCCCGTTGAGGCATTGCGCCGAGCGCGTGGCGGGCAACGTTGTGGGTAAAGTAGACGCTAGTTTTGGGCATCTTACGGGCCGAATTGGACCTTGGACCCAAAAGGAAGTTTGAAGCCCATATGAAGAGCTACAATTTTTATTTAAGGTGCACTGCAATTAGGGTTATGGATTAGTGGATAATCAAGTCCGAAGTTGACACTTTCAACACGTTGATAGCGGTTAAATAGACCCAAAATCGATGACCAAAACGGAGTCGAACTTCATCCATCTCTTCACCTGCTCTTCTCCAAAGAATATACTCCAACTTCTATTTTTGGGTCAACTCAAGTTACTTAACGAAATTTGGAGAACGCGAGATGCCAACGTCGGAGACACTGAAATCGGGGCTTTAAAATGGCTAAGTGCTGAAATCAGCCCTAAAACTGACTTGTGAGCCCTGTTTGAGCATGTTCCACACATTTTCATGACTTGACTCTTAAATAAAGTTTGTTCCTTATAAAATTTTATACAACTTTTTCCAAGGGTGCACAGTCATGCAAAGCTTCTAGGTCACACTTTTGAAACAGTCAAACACAAGTGTTCCTGGGTCCATACATGGTCAACCATCACTTAGAAGCACATTTAGGCAAAATGATCAACATGAACATTGTTCCATTAAGTGTCCTAAGTGTAGTTAAGGTGTTGTAGGGGCCAAACATACCTACCATGCATAGGTTGCACAAAAGTGTAGGCCTCACATGCCTTGAAACATAGAACTCAAGTGAAATGCTATAGTCATTTCATGTGGTTGTTTCAAGATACATGCTACACATGTTCCACTAGGTTGTTCCACATGTGTCCAAGATGTGTTGCACATGTTGCATTGTATGTTTCACAAACACTAGTTCCCATGGGATGTAAGGCAGGTTTTAGTCATAATCCAAACAAGCATATAACTTATCATTTCATGTGACTTTTTGATTCCAAACTTTACAAAACTTTTCCAGGGATCAATATAGATAGTTATTGATGTGATACATGTGAAGATACTTTGATAACAAAACCCAAGCATATATCTTTTAATTGAGCCTATATGTAAGCAAGGGTGCAATATCTAAGTTTAGGTTAGGGCTTATTTCCATAGGTTTGACCTTGACATCGTCACCTCCACTAATATATCATGATTGAGCTTAAACCCACTACTTAATTGGTGATAAACACCTAGGGTGTTACAGTTAGTATCCGTGCAAGATAGGTGCACGGTTTGTGCCGAACGTACCATAGGTTTGGAAATCATTTTGGACGCACCCAATGGTACTCCTAGGTGACGTGGGTCTAGTGGAACTCATTTCAGTCCGTTTGGAGATAGTGTTAATCTCGGTGCAAGATAGGTGCTCGGTTTCCGCCGAATGTACCACGGGCATGGAGATCATTTTGGGCACTCCCATTGGTACTCCTAGGTGACATGTGTCAAGTGGAACCTCATTTCGGTCCATTTGGAGATTGTGTTAATCTCAGCACTAGATAGGTGCATGGTTTGCGCCAAATGTACCACGGGCATGGAAATCATTTTGGGCACACCCGATGGTACTCCTAGGTGATGTGTGTCAAGTCTAAGCTCGTTTCGGTCCATTTGGAGATAGTGTTAATCTAGGCGCAAGATAGGTGTACGGTTTGCACTGAATGTACCACAGGCGTGGAAATCTTTTCCTACACACCCGATGGTACTTCTCGGTGCCAATGGTCAAGTGGAAGCTCATTTCGGAACATTTGGAGATAATATTAATCTCGGCGCAAGAGAGTTTCATAGTTTGCGCTGAATGTACCACGGGCATGGAAATCGCTTTGAACACACTCGATGGTACTCCTAGGTAATGTATGTCAAGTGAAAGCTTGTTTTAGTCCATTTGGAGATAGTGTTAGTCTTAGCGCAAGATAGGAGCACGGTTTGCGCAGAACATACCATTGACTTGGAAATCATTTTTGACGCACAAGATGGTACTCATAGGTGACATGGGTGAAGCGGGAGCACGGTTCGGTCCATTGGAGATAGTGTTAATATCGGCTTAAATAGCTGTAAGGTTTGCGCCGAACGTACCATAGGCTTGGAAATCATTTTGGGCACAACCATTGGTACTCCTACCTGACGTGGGTCAAGTGGAAACTGGTTTCGGTCCATTTAGAGATAGTGTTAATCTTCATGCAGGATAGGTACACGGTTTGCGTCCAACGTACCACAGGCTCAGAAATCATTTTGGACGCACCTGATTGTACTCCTAGGCAATGTGGATTAGGCAGAAGCTCATTTCGATTCGTTTGGAGATAGTTTTGATCTCGGTGCAAGATAGGTGCATGGTTTGCGATGAATGTACTACGGGCATGGAAATTGCTTTGGGCACACCCAATGGTACTCCTAAGTAATGTATGTCAAGTGAAAGCTTGTTTTGGACGGTTTGGAGATTGTGTTACTATCGGTGCAAGATAGGTGCAGGTTTGCACCGAACGTACCATAGGCTTGGAAATCATTTTGGATACACCCGATGGTACTCCTAGGTGACATGGGTCAAGTGGAAGCTCGTTTTAGTCTGTTTGGAGATAGTGTTAATCTCGGCGCAAGATAGGTGCACAGTTTAAGTCGAATGTACCACGAGCCTAGAAATCATTTTGGGCATAGCCGTTGGTACTCCTAGGTGACATGGGTCAAGTGCAGCAAGTTTCGGTTCGTTTGGCGATAGTGTTAATCTCAGCACTAGATAGGTGCACGGTTTGCGCCGAATGTACCATGGGCATGGAAATCATTTTTGTCACACCCTATGGTACTCCTAGGTGACGTCTGTCAAGTGGAAGCTCGTTTCGGTCCATTTGGGGATAGTGTTAATCTAGGCGCAAGATAGGTGTACGGTTTGCGCCGAATGTACCACGGGCATGGAAATCTTTTTAGGCACACCCGGTGGTACTTCTAGGTGATGTTGGTCAAGTGGAAGCTCATTTCGGTCCGTTTGGAGATAGTATTAGTCTCGAGGCAAGATAGGTGCACGGTTTGTTCCAAATGTACCATAGGCTCTGAAATCACTAAGGGCACACCAAAGGGTACTCCTAGGTGGCATAGATCAAGTGGAAGATTGTTTCAGTCTGTTTGGAGATAGTGTTAATCTCAACGCAAGATAGGTGCACGGTTTGCGCCAAATATACCATAGGCTCCAAAATTGGTTTGGGGGCACCAGATGGCACTCCTAGGTGGCATAGATCAAGTGGAAGATCATTTCAGTCTCAGTGGAAGATAGGTGCATGGTTTGCGCTGAACATACCATAGGCATGGAAATCGTTTTGGACGCACCTGACGATACTCCTAGGTGACGTGGGTCAAGTGGAAGCTAGTTTCGGTCCGTATGGAAATAGTGTTAATCTCAGCGCTAGATAGGTGCAAGGTTTGCGCCGAATGTACCACAGGCATGGAAATCAGTTTGCGCACACCCAATGGTACTCCTAGGTGACGTGTCTCAAGTGGAAGCTCATTTCGTTCCATTTGGAGATAGTGTTAATCTAAGACCAAGATAGGTGTACGGTTTCCGCTGAATGTACCACGAGTGTGGAAATCTTTATGGGCACACCCGATGGTACTTCTAGGTGACATTGGTCAAGTAGAAGCTCATTTCAGACCATTTGGAGATAGTGTTAATCTTAACGCAAGATAGGTGCACGGTTTGCTCCGAATGTCCCATAGGCATAGAAATCTTTTCAAGCACACCCGATGGAAGTTCTAGGTGATGTTGGTCATGTGGAAGCTCGTTTTGGTCCATTTGTAGATAGTATTAATCTCAAGGCAAGATAGGCACACGGTTTGTGCCAAATGTACTATAGGATCTGAAATCGCTTTAGTGGTACTCCAAGGTGGCGTAGATCAAGTGGAAGATCGTTTCAGTCTATTTGGAGATAGTGTTAATCTCGACGCAAAGTAGGTACACGATTTGTGCTGAATGTACCATGGGCTCTGAGATCAGTTTGGGCGCACCAGATGGTACTCCTAGGTGACGTAGATCAAGTGGAATTTCAGTCTATTTTGTGACAGTGTTAATCTCGATGCAAAATAGTGCAAGGTTTGCGTCGAACGTACCATAGGCTCAAAATTCATTTTAGATGCAATTGATGGTACTCGTATGTGACGTGGGTCAAGTAGAAACTCATTTTGGTCCATTTGGAAATAGTTTTAACCTTGACACAAGATAGGTACACGATTTGCGCCAAACATACCATAGGCTCAGAAATCATTTTCGACGCACCTAATTGTACTCCTAGACGACGTGGATTAAGCAGAAGCTCAATTTGATCCGTTTGGAGATAGTTTAAATCTCGATGCAAGATAGGTGCCCAGATTACGACGAATGTACCACGGGCATGGAAATCGCTTTGGGCACACTCGATGGTACTCCTAGGTAATGTATGTCAAGTGGAAGATTATTTCTGTCCGTTTGGAGCTAGTGTTAGTCTCAGTGTAAGATAGGTGCATGGTTTGCACTGAACATATAATAGGCTTGAAAATTATTTTGGACACACCCAATTATACTCCTAGGTGACATGGGTCAAGTGGAAGCTCATTTTGGTCCATTTGGAGGTACCGTTAATCTTGGCGTAACATATTTACACAGTTTACGCCGAATGTACCACGAGCATGGAAATCATTTTGGGCACACCTGATGGTACTCCTAGGTGATGGTGAAAGCTCATTTCAGTCTATTTGGAGATAGTGTTAATCTTAGCATAAGATAGGTGCACAGTTTGTGCCGAATGTACCTCAGGCATGCAAATCATTTTGAGCAGACCCGATGGTACTCTTAGGTGACGTGTGTCAAGTGGAAGCTTATTTCAGTCCATTTGGAGATAGTGTTAATCTAGGCATAAGATAGGTGTATGGTTTGCACCCAATGTACCGGGTTTGCGCCGAATGTACCACGAGCATAGAAATCTTTTTAGGCACACCCGATGGTACTTCTAAGTGACATTGGTCATGTGGAAGCTCGTTCCGAACTTTTTGGAGATAGTATTAATCTCGACATACGATAGGTACACGGTTTGCACCGAATGTACCATGGGCATGGAAATCTTTTCAGGCACACCCGATGGTACTTCTAGGTGACATTGGTCATGTCGAAGCTCGTTCCGAACCATTTGGAGATAGTATTAATCTTGACATAAGATAGGTGCACGGTTTGTACCAAATGTACCATGGGCATGTTGATATGAACCCGCAAGGGTTTGTGGTCGATCTTTCGATGAGAAGCGTGAGATAATTCGATTGGTGGTTGGAGATGACGTTCACGGCCCGACTACAGCCTTCCAAGACTGCGCCTTAGCGACCGATACACCACTTTCCAAGGCCGTCACGATCTTGTGGAGTATGACAACCAGCCCCTAGGGCTCCCGTCCTGCAAGCAATCGAAGAACTAGCAAGAACGAGGAAACAAGCACTGAAATTGCAAGATAAAATTGAAGGTTTCAGACTGAATCTTATTATGAGTGGGGTTCCGAAGACAAGGAGACGGGCGACTGGATCAGCACGCGCGCCTACAAGCAAGTAGCGATGGCTAAACTTGATCTAAACAAAACCCGAGTGTTCCTGGTGGCGGCTAAGGGGTATATAACGTGTGGAGGACGACCATAAGAGAGTTTGGGTCGTGCTCCAACCCTAGGACGCGTCCCTACTGGACTCTAAACGATACAAGCCCATTGGGCTAACTTAAGGTGGCGCAGCACCCTGGACAGAATAGACCTCTCGGTGATTTTTGGACTGTTGACGCCGCTTCTGAGCAGGTATGAGTATGATGTCAGATCCATATGAAAGTAGACTTTATTAGCTTTCCAACAAGTGTAGAATCACCCCAATCCGACTCCGTATGTAACCGTGGCAACCGTCGCAAGTTGAAGGTGTGCTGCAGTCCGAATCCAGCCTACGCGAGTCCTTTTCCCTTTCGGTCTTCTCCTTGATTCCTAATCAAAACAAGAGTGCACGTGTCTCCAAGATCTAAACAGGATGGACAAGAGCTCAAGAAGGAACTCACTTGATGATTAACTTTTCGAGCACGAGCACGAGTAATAGGACCAGCAGTTGTCGGCGTGGACGGCGTGGATGTATGATCGGTGTTGATGTCCTCATCATCCTCCCTTTCTTGAATTTGAGTCGTCCTCGACTCAAGCTCATCTTCCTCACCCAAATAAGGCTTCAAATCTGCAATGTTAAATGTGGGACTAACCCCAAAATCTGCAGGAAGATCAAGCTTATATGCATTCTCATTTATTCGTTGCATCACTTTAAAAGGACCATCCGCTCTAGGCATCAATTTAGATTTTCTTAATTCAGGAAACCTATCCTTTCGCAAATGCAACCAAACCAAATCTCCAGGTTCAAGAATCAATTCCCTTCTACCTTTATCTCCAGCAAATTTGTACTTAGCATTCATGCGCTCTATGTTTTCTTTAGTGGTTTCATGTAGTTTTAGCATCAATTCAGCACGTTGCTTAGCATCAAAATTCAACTTTTCAGAACTTGGCAATGGCATTAAATCAATAGGAGCACGTGGTAACAATCCATAAACAATCTCAAAGGGACACATCTTCGTAGTAGAATGCAGCGAACGATTATAAGAAAACTCAATATGAGGCAAATAATCTTCCCACATCTTAATATTCTTCTTTAAAATAGTCCTTAACATAGTAGACAAAGTTCTATTCACAACTTCAGTTTGACCATCAGTTTGGGGGTGACAAGTGGTGGAAAATAAAAGCTTAGTCCCCAATTTAGCCCATAAAGTTCTCCAAAAATGGCTAAGAAATTTAGCATCACGATCAGAAACAATTGTATTTGGCACACCATGCAAGCGAACAACTTCTCGAAAGAACAAATCAGCAATATTTGTAGCATCATCAGTTTTATGACATGGTATGAAATGTGCCATTTTAGAGAATCGATCCACAACCACAAAAACACTATCTCGCCCTTTCCTAGTTCGTGGCAATCCCAACACAAAATCCATAGAAATATCCTCCCAAGGAGCACTAGGAACAGGAAGAGGCATATACAAACCGTGTGGATTCAACCGGGACTTAGCCTTTTGACATGTTGTGCAGCGAGCAACAAATCTCTCCACGTCTCGTCGCATCTTTGGCCAAAAGAAATGACCAGCAAGAATGTCCTCCGTCTTCTTCGCTCCAAAATGCCCCATCAAGCCACCTCCATGCGCTTCCTGCAGCAACAACAAGCGAACGGAGCTAGCTGGAATGCATAGCTTGTTAGCTCTAAACACAAACCCATCATTGACGATGAATTTGTTCCACGTTTTCCCATCTTTACAATGCAGCAGCACTTCTTTAAAATCAGCATCATGAGCATATCGATCTTTAATTGTTTCTAACCCAAAGATCTTGTAATCAAGTTGATTCAGCAAAGTATATCTCCTAGACAATGCATCTGCAATGATATTATCTTTCCCTTTCTTGTGTTTGATAACATAAGGAAAAGATTCAATAAATTCAACCCATTTTGCATGTCTACGATTCAGTTTTCCTTGACTACGAATATGCTTCAAAGATTCATGATCAGAATGTATAACAAATTCTTTGGGCCACAAATAATGCTGCCATGTTTCTAATGTCCGCACTAGAGCATATAATTCCTTATCATATGTAGAATAATTAAGAATAGGCCCGCTCAATTTCTCACTAAAGTATGCAACAGGTTTGCCTTCTTGCAACAAAACACCATGATGAGGACATCCTCCGCTATTACCCGCTGGCAAAGACGCAACAAAAAAAGGCCAAGTGGCCTAGTTGTAGTCGGGCGGCGACCGTGTGAGCCTCTGAATAATCCCACCTTGCTTAGCTTGGGAGGAGGAAGCCACCTTAAAAGAGAGAGACACCCTTCCCCTATCGGACTAGTCTTTTAGGGATATTGGGCCTTTCCCCGAGTGGGTGTGCATAAGAACTGTTGGGGTCCGTGCAACCTTAATTTATTGGGCCTCGGCCAACCCTACTTGGGCCAGATGTATCATTTGGTATCAGAGCTGGGCCCTTGTTTAAGGGGGTGGGAATGATGAGGACATCCTCCGCTATTACCCGCTGGCAAAGACGCAACAAAAAAAGGCCAAGTGGCCTAGTTGTAGTCGGGCGGCGACCGTGTGAGCCTCTGAATAATCCCACCTTGCTTAGCTTGGGAGGAGGAAGCCACCTTAAAAGAGAGAGACACCCTTCCCCTATCGGACTAGTCTTTTAGGGATATTGGGCCTTTCCCCGAGTGGGTGTGCATAAGAACTATTGGGGTCCGTGCAACCTTAATTTATTGGGCCTCGGCCAACCCTACTTGGGCCAGATGTATCACACCACCCAATCCAATTCCACTCGCATCACATTCAAGCTCGAAAGTCTTATTAAAATCAGGGAGTTGGAGTAGAGGTGCATGTGTTAACTTATCTTTCAGCACATGGAAGGCGTGCTCTTGTGCTTTGCCCCAAGAAAAGCGCACTCCCTTCTTTGTAAGCTCATTCAATGGTGCAGCAATGGTGCTGAAGTCCTTCACGAAACGGCGATAGAAACCAGCAAGTCCTAGGAAACTCCGCACTTGTGTAACCGTCATGGGTATAGGCCATCCTTGTATAGCTTCCACCTTGGCTTTATCAACCTCGATTCCCTGTGGAGTGACAACATAGCCAAGAAACGATACTCGATTGGTGCAGAAAGTGCACTTCTCAAGGTTACCAAACAAACGTGCATCACGTAGAGCATTGAAAACAGCACGTAAGTGATCAAGGTGTTCATCCATGGATTTGCTATAAATCAGTATATCATCAAAGTAGACGACAACAAATTTCCCAATGAAAGCACGCAAAACCTCGTTCATTAATCTCATGAAAGTACTAGGTGCATTAGTTAACCCAAAAGGCATGACTAACCACTCATATAGACCGAACTTAGTTTTGAAAGCAGTTTTCCATTCATCTCCCAATTTCATACGAATCTGGTGGTACCCACTACGCAAATCAACCTTTGAAAACACAACAGCACCGCTCAATTCATCAAGCATATCATCTAATCGTGGAATAGGGTGTCTATATCGAATGGTGATATTATTAATAGCCCTACAATCAACACACATGCGCCATGTTCCATCTTTCTTAGGCACTAAAATCACTGGAACGGCACAAGGACTAAGAGACTGACGCACATAACCTTTGTCTAGTAGTTCTTGCACTTGTCGCTGAATTTCCTTCGCTTCTTCCGGATTGGTCCTGTATGGCGCACGGTTTGGCAAAGATGCTCCAGGGATAAGATCAATTTGGTGCTCAATCCCACGTATTGGTGGCAGCCCCGCTGGTATCTCAATGGGGAACACATCAGAATACTCCTGCAAAATGTTAGCAGCAACAGGGGGCAAAGAACGTTGCATATCCTCAAATGAAATCAAAGCATCCTTGCATACCAAAGCATAAGCAACAGAGGTGGATGCATTGAACTCATTAATATCAGATTTTGTAGCAAGCATACAACGTCCTTTCAATTTTATCTCATCTTTGTCATCAACAATAGATTTGTCATTTTTATTGCTCTCGCTCTTTGCTTTTGCAGCCTTAGTAACATCAGATTGCATAATAGCTTCAGGAGACATAGGATGCAACACAATTTTTCGATCATGGTATAGAAACGAATATTGATTTGATCTACCATGATGCATCGAATCTCTATCAAATTGCCATGGTCTACCTAGCAGAATATTACAAGCTTGCATAGGCACAACATCACATTCAACAATATCTTTGTATGATCCGATGGCAAAATCAATTTGCACAAGTCTCGTTACCTTTGCCTTACCACTGTTGTTCAGCCATTGGATGTAGTAGGGATGGGGGTGTGGTTTGGTGGTGAGGGCGAGCTTCTGTACCATGTCGCTACTTGCCAAGTTGTTGCAGCTACCTCCATCAATGATCATGCGGCACGAACGCTCCTTGATGACACACTTTGTTTGGAATAAAGTGTGTCGCTGATTTTGCTCTACCTTCTCTATTTGTACACTAAGCACTCGCTGTACAATCAAGCTCTCATAGTGCTCCGCGTCACCTGCATTAATGTGTTCTTCTATGTGTTCCTCACTACCTGCATAGTCAGCTGCAAGCAATGCAAGTGTATCTTCATCAAAATCACTAGCAGATGAACACTCACCATCATCTTTGACAATCATAACACGCTTGTTTGGGCAGTCACGCATCATATGGCCATATCCCTTGCACCGATGACATTGTATGTTGCTTGTTCTACCGGTCGATGCCACGGATGAAGTACTCGCAGCCGGCTTTTGCGCTGTCTTCGCGACTGAATTGGTGGGGGCAGCTCGAGTCTTGTCACTAGATGATGGCGTAGGAGTACATGTAGACGGAGTTGTAGACATGCGCTGCTGCCATGAACTAGCTTTCCCTACAGAAACATTAGTCCTTGTGCTAGCACGTCGTCCCTGCACTTCCCGTTCAGCTTTACAAGCAAGATGAAACAGTTTGGTTACGTTATTGTATTCTTTGTAAGCGAGGATATCCTGAATTTCCCGATTTAACCCACCTAAAAATCTAGCCATAGCAGGTTCCTCATCCTCCTCTAATTTACAACGCAACATACCCGTTTGTAATTCCTGATAGTATTCTTCTACACTTTTAGAACCTTGTCTCAGTTGCTGCAACTTATTTATCATATCACGGGCATAGTAAGATGGAACAAATCTAGCTCTCATGGCTCGTTTCAGCGCATCCCAAGTTTTAGGTATGTTATTAGGATTTTTCTTGCCATATTCGATCCACCAAATAGAAGCAAAATCTGTGAACTCACTAGTAGCAGCCCTAACACGTGTGTTCTCAGGAAATTCATGGCATGCAAACTTTTGATCAACAGCAATCTCCCAAGTAATGTATGCATCAGGGTCATATTTACCATCAAAAGGAGGTATTTTAAATTTAATCTTACTGAAAGCATCATCATTATTGTGTACCTCGCGTCGGCGGCGGCCACCCATACCTCTACGGTTGTGACGTAGGCGACGTCGATCACGAGTGTCTCGATCATCATGTTCAGTATCACCTGTGTATTCTTCATCATAACTACCATCCTCTCGATCTTCCTCCTTCTTTTCTTCTTCATGCTGGTCTTTATCATTGTTGTGGAGGTCATCAAAACGCCTCAGCAGAGCAGCAAGGCTTTTGTCCACACTAGCAATGGACTTCTCCAAACCTGCAAGCTTGTTGTTTGCGGCAATCTGCGTAGCCTCCAACTGTCCAAGTTTGTCATTTGTCACCTGCAAGTCATTATCAAGTCCCTCCGTGTGCAACTTCACTTTCCTTTCAAAATGTTGAATGATGCCCTTTGTGCGCGGAGAATGTGGAATTTGGTTATCTTCGTCGGACCCTGGCATGGTTCAAAGACAAAGACAACAAGAAGACAAGTGAAGAAATAAAAGCCCTACAACTACTAGGATGTAGCTACAGCAAGTCGCTCACTCTCCACCTGCTACACAAGTTCTTACCAGTTCTTACCTTGCTCGATAGGAGGGGTCGTCTACCAACAAGTCTGCAGCAATGGATGAAGTGTATCGGTGCCGTAACACAAGACCTGTCAAGCTGTAGAATATGTGGAGCTATAGGTGGGCTGAAACAAGGAACGAACTAGCACCACGTTAGTTACAAAAGGCAAGCTGAATAATCGTTCAACCGGCGGTACTGTGCTGGTCCTAGTCTAGACCGTGCTAGAGACGCGAGCCTGGACACAAAGGAAAGCACAACACACCACCCAAAGTGAACGAAAAATCTCTAAGATCAGCCCCTTTCTCTTCTTTTCTTTTGCTTCTTTCTCTTTTTTTTTTCTTTTTTCTTCTTTTTTTCTTCTTTTTTTTTCTTTTTTTTTCAGGGGGCACTCAAAACTGATTATATGAACAAAAACACTCCCAAAGAGTAACTCAGCACACACACTTTTTCCGAAAGGGCAGGGGTATTCCGGTAAAAAAAAGATACTCTCTCTCTCTCTCTAGAGTAAGCTACTCGTTTAGATATGAATACTTGCTGCGTGGTTAGTTTGATATTTGTAGCACAGGGTGAACTAGTTCCTCGTTCGATTGGAACTTCCAATTCTACTCAGACTTGGCCAACAGCGAGGAATAACCGATCCCTTGATCCGACTCAAACTTCAAACCCTACTTGGATTCGGCCAACAGAGAGACTATATGATAGCGCGTGTTGTGATAGGAAAGTGACAAGAACTCAAAACTCTAAGGGAATAAACTAAGACCAGCAATCCGACACACCCGATGCAACCGAATATTCAACAAACCCTAACTAGGTAGCACTAGCCACGGCTCAAAGGTCTATAGGATTGCAGGAAACTAATCTACTATTTTTTTTTTGGCTTTTTTGGACTATAGGAAAAATAAAACAGTGAAGGATTGGAAGTCTCTCACCGATAAACCTTGCTCTGATTACCAACTGATATGAACCCGCAAGGGTTTGTGGTCGATCTTTCGATGAGAAGCGTGAGATAATTCGATTGGTGGTTGGAGATGACGTTCACGGCCCGACTACAGCCTTCCAAGACTGCGCCTTAGCGACCGATACACCACTTTCCAAGGCCGTCACGATCTTGTGGAGTATGACAACCAGCCCCTAGGGCTCCCGTCCTGCAAGCAATCGAAGAACTAGCAAGAACGAGGAAACAAGCACTGAAATTGCAAGATAAAATTGAAGGTTTCAGACTGAATCTTATTATGAGTGGGGTTCCGAAGACAAGGAGACGGGCGACTGGATCAGCACGCGCGCCTACAAGCAAGTAGCGATGGCTAAACTTGATCTAAACAAAACCCGAGTGTTCCTGGTGGCGGCTAAGGGGTATATAACGTGTGGAGGACGACCATAAGAGAGTTTGGGTCGTGCTCCAACCCTAGGACGCGTCCCTACTGGACTCTAAACGATACAAGCCCATTGGGCTAACTTAAGGTGGCGCAGCACCCTGGACAGAATAGACCTCTCGGTGATTTTTGGACTGTTGACGCCGCTTCTGAGCAGGTATGAGTATGATGTCAGATCCATATGAAAGTAGACTTTATTAGCTTTCCAACAAGTGTAGAATCACCCCAATCCGACTCCGTATGTAACCGTGGCAACCGTCGCAAGTTGAAGGTGTGCTGCAGTCCGAATCCAGCCTACGCGAGTCCTTTTCCCTTTCGGTCTTCTCCTTGATTCCTAATCAAAACAAGAGTGCACGTGTCTCCAAGATCTAAACAGGATGGACAAGAGCTCAAGAAGGAACTCACTTGATGATTAACTTTTCGAGCACGAGCACGAGTAATAGGACCAGCAGTTGTCGGCGTGGACGGCGTGGATGTATGATCGGTGTTGATGTCCTCATCACATGTAAATCTTTTCAGGCTCACCTGATGGTACTTCTAGGTGATGTTGGTCAAGTGGAAGCTCGTTTCGGTGCATTTGGAGATAGTATTAATCTCGAGGCAAGATAGGTGCACAGCTTGCACCAAATGTACCATAGGCTCTGAAATCGCTTTGGGCACACCAGATGGTACTCCTAGGTGGCTAGACCAAGTGAAAGATCGTTTCAGTCTATGTTGTGATAGTGTTAATCTCGGCACAAAATAGGTGCCAGGTTTGCGCCGAATGTAGCATAGGCTCAAAAATCATTTTGGGCGCAACCGATGGTACTCCTACGTTGCATTGGTCGAGTGGAAACTTGTTTTGGTCCATTTATGGATGTGTTAATCTTGATGCAAGATATGTACGCAGTTTGTGCCAAACGTACCATAGGCTCAGAAATGATATTGGACGCACCTAATTGTACTCCTAGGTGACGTGGATCAAGCAGAAGCTCATTTCGATCTGTTTGGAGATTGTTTAAGTCTCGATGCAAGATAGGTGCACGATTTACGACGAATGTACCACGGGCATGGAAATTGCTTTGGGCACACCCGATGGTACTCCTAGGTAATGTAAGTCAAGTGGAAGCTCATTGCGCTCCATTTGGAGATAGTGTTAACCTCAGCGTAAGATAGGTGTATGGTTTGCGCTGAAAGTACCACGGGCAAGGAAATCATTTTGGGCACACCCAATGGTACTCCATGGTGATGTGTGTCAAGTGGAAGCTCCGTTCAATCAATTTGGAGATAGTGTTAATCTTGGCACAAGATAGGTGTACGGTTTGCGCCCAATGTACCACGGGCATGGAAATCTTTTTAGGCACAGCCAATGGTACTTCTAGGTGACATTGGTCAAGTGGAAGCTCATTTCAGACCATTTGGAGATAGTATTAATCTCAATACAAGATAGGTGCACAGTTTGTGCCGAATGTACCACGGGCATGGAAATCTTTTTAGGCACACCCGATGGTACTTCTAGGTGATGTTGGTCAAGTGGAAGCACATTTCGGTCTATTTGGAGATAGTATTAATCTCGAGGCAAGATAGGTGCACCATCGGGTGTGCCCAAAGTGACTTTAGAGCCTATGGTACATTTGGTGTAAACCGTGCACATATCTTGCCTCGGGATTAATACTATCTCCGAACGGACTGAAATGAGCTTCCACTTGACCAACATCACCTAGAAGTACCATCGGGTGTGCCTGAAAAGTTTTCCATGCCTATGGTACATTCGGCGCAAACCATGCACCTATCTTGCGCCTATATTAATACTATCTCCAAACAGAACAAAACGAGCTTCCACTTCACACACGTCACCTAGGAGTACCATCGGGTGTGCCCAAAATGATTTCCATGCCCATGGAACATTTAGCGCAAACCGTGCGGCTATCTTGTGCTGAGACTAACACTATCTCCAAACAGACCGAAATGAGCTTGCATTTGACCCACGTCACCTAGGAACCATTGGGTGTGTCCAAAATGATTTTCATAACCATGGTGCATTCAGCGGAAACCATGCACCTATCTTACACCAAGATTAACACTATCTCCAAACAGACCTTAACGAGCTTCCACTTGACCCATGTCACAAAGGAGTACCATCGAGTATGCCCAAAATGATTTCCATGCCTGTGATGCATTTAGCGCAAGCTGGGGACCTATCTTGTGCCGAGATTAACACTATATACAAAAGGATCAAAATGAGCTTCCACTTATCCACGTCGCTTAGGAGTACAATCAGGTGCGTCCAAAATGATTTCTGAGCCTATGGTACATTCGGTGCAACTGTGCACCTATCTTGCCTCAAGATTAATACTATCTTCAAACAGACCGCAACGAGCTTCCACTTGACCAACGCCACCTAGAAGTAATATCAGGTGTGCCTAAAAAGTTTTCCATGCCTATGGTACATTCGGAGCAAACTATGCACCTATCTTGCGCTTATATTAATACTATCTCCAAACAGACAGAAACGAGCTTCCACTTGACACACGTCACCTAGGAGTACCATCGGGTTGCCCAAAATGATTTCCATGCCCATGAAATATTCGGTGCAAACTGTGCACCTATCTTGCGCTGAGATTAACACTATCTCCAAGCAGACCGAAACGAGCTTGCACTTGACCCACGTCACCTTGGAGTACCATCGGGTGTGCCCAAAATGATTTCTGAGCCTATGGTACGTTCAACGCAAACTGTGCACGTATCATGCATCAAGATTAATACTATCTCCAAATGGACCGAAACGAGCTTCCATTTCACCCACGTCACACAAGAGTTCCATCGGGTGTGCCCAAAACGATTGCCATGCCCATGGTACGTTCGGCGCAACCGTGCACCTATATTATGATGACATTAACACTATCTCCAAATGGACCAAAACGAGTTCCTCTAGACCCACGTCATGTAGGAGTACCACCCTGTGCCGCCCAAAATGATTTCCGAGCCAATGCTACATTCGGCGCAAACCGTAAACCTATCTTGCATTGAGATTAATACTGTCTCCAAATAGATTGAATTGAGCTTCCACTTGACCTACGTCACATAGGAGTACCATCAGGTGTGCCCAGAGCGATTTTAGAGCCTTTGGAACATTTGGGGCAAATCGTGCACATATATTGCCTCAAGATTAATACTATCTCCAAACAGACCGAAATGGGCTTCCACTTGACCAACGTCACATAGAAGTAACATTAGGTGTGCCTAAAAAGATTTCTGTTCCTATGGTACATTCAGCGCAAACCGTGGACCTATCTTGTGCCTATATTAACACTATCTCCAAATAGACTAAGACGAGCTTCTAGTTGACACACGTCACCTAGGAGTACCATCGGGTGTGCCTAAAGATTTCCATGCACATGTTACATTCAGCGAAAACCGTGCACCTATCTTGCGCTAAGATTAATACTATATCTAAGCGGACCGAAACAAGCTTCCTCTTAACCCATGTCACCTAGGAGTACCATCAGGTATGCCCAAAATCATTTCCATGCCCGTGGTGCATTCAGCACAAACTGTGCACCTATCTTACACAGAGATTAACACTATCTCCAAATAGATCGAGATGAGCTTCCGCTTGATCCACGTCGCCTAGGAGTACAATCAGGTGCGTCCAAAATGATTTCTGAGCCTATAGTATGTTCAGCGCAAACCATGCACCTATCTTGTGTCAAGATTAACAATGTCTCCAAATGGACCGAAATCAGTTTCTACTCGACCCACGTCACATAGGAGTACCATCGAATCCACCCAAAATGATTTCCAAACCCATGGTTACATTCCGCGCAAACCATGCACCTATCATGCATCGAGATTAACACAATCTCCAAATGGACCGAAACAAGCTTCCATTTCACCCACGTCACCTAGGAGTTCTCTCTGGTCCACCAAAAATGTTTGCCATATGGTACATTCGGCACAAACCATGCACTTATCTTGCGCCGAGATTAACACTATCTCCAAATGGACCAAAATGAGTTTCCACTTGACCCACGTCACGTAGGAGTGCCATCGGTGGCGCCCAAAATGATTTCCAAGCCTATAGTATGTTCGGCGCAAACTGTGCACCTATCTTGCGTTGAGATTAAGACTACCACCAAACAGACTGAAATGAGCTTCGACTTGACCTAAGTCACCTAGGAGTACCATTGGATGTGCCTAAAGTGATTTCAGAGCCTATGGTACATTTGACGCAAAACCATGCACATATCTTGCCTCGAGATTAATACTATCTCCAAACGGGCCGAAATGAGCTTCCAGTTGACCAACATCACCTAGAAGTACTATTGGGTGTGCCTAAAAAGATTTCCATGCCTATGGTACATTAGGCGCGAACCGTGCACCTATCTTGCCTCGAGATTAATACTATCTCCAAACGGATCGAAACGAGCTTCCACTAGACCAACATCACCTAGAAGTACCATCGGGTGTGCCTAAAAAGATTTCCTTGCCTATGGTATATTCAGTGTAAACCATGCTCCTATCTTGCACCTAGAATAACACTACCTCCAAATGGAACAAAATGACCTTTCACTTGACACACGTCACCTAGGAGTACCATCGGGTGTGCCCACAATGATTTCCATGCCCGTAGAACATTCGGCCCAAACCGTGCACTTATCTTGTGCTGAGATTAACACTATCTCCAAACGGACCGAAACAAGCTTCGACTTGACCCATGTCACCTAGGAGTACTATCGGGTGTGCCCAAAATGATTTCAGGCCGTGGTTCATTCAGCGCAAACCGCGCACCTATCTTGCGCTAAGATTAACACTAGCTCCAAACGGATCGAAATGAGCTTCCGCTTGATCCACATCACCTAGGAGTACAATCAGGTGCGTTCAAAATGATATCTAAGCCCATGGTTCATTTAGCACAAACCATGCTTCTATCATGCGACGAAATTAATACTATCTCCAAATGGACCGAGACGAGTTTCTACTTCACACACGTCACGTTGGAGTACCATCGGTGGCGCCCAAAATGATTTCAGAGCCTATGGTACATTCAGCGCAAACCATGCACCTATCTTGTGTTGAGATTTATACTATCACCAAACAGATGGAAACGAGCTTTCACTTGACCAACGTCACCTAGGAGTACCATCGGTGTGCCCAATGTGACTTCAGAGCCTATGGTATATTTGGCACAAACCGTGCACATATCTTGCCTCAAGATTAATATTATCTCTAAACAGACTGAAATAAGCTTTCACTTGACCAACGTCACCTAGAAATACCATCGAGTGTGCCCAAAAAGTTCTCCATGCCTGTGGTACATTTGGCACAAACCGTGCACTTATCTTGCGCCTATATTAATACTATCTCCAAATAGAATGAAATGAGCTTCCACTTGACACATGTCACCTAAGAGTACCATCGGGTGTGCACAAAAATGATTTCCATGCCCGTGGAACATTCGGCGCAAACCGTGCAGCTATCTTCCGCTGAGATTAACACTATCTCCAAACGGATCGAAACGAGCTTTCACTTGACCCATGTCACCTAGGAGTACCAAAGGGTGTGCCCAAAATGAATTCCATGCCCGTGGTACATTCAGCACAAACCGTGCACCTATCTTGCGTCGAGATTAACACTATCTCCAAACAGACCTAAACAAGCTTCCACTTGATCCACGTCACCTAGGAGTACCATCGGGTGTGCTCAAAATGATTTCCATGCTTGTGGTGCATTCGGAGCAAATCTTGCACCTATCTTGTGCCGAGATTAACATTATCTCCAAACAGACTGAGATGAGCTTCTACTTGATCCACGTCGCCTAGCAGTCAATTCAGGTGCATCCAAAATTATTTCTGAGCCTATGTTACGTTCGGCGCAAACCATGAACCTATCTTGCGTCGAGATTAAAATATCTCTAAATGGACCGAAATGAGTTTCCACTCGACCCACGTCACATAGGAGTACCATCAGATGCGCCCAAAATAATTTCCGAACCCATGGTTACATTCAGTGCAAACCATGCTCCTATCATGCGTCGAGATTAACACTATCTCCAAACAGACCAAAATGAGCTTACACTTGACCCACGTCACCTAGGAGTGCCATCGAGTGTGCCCAAAATGATTTCTAGGCTTGTGCTGCATTCGACGCAAACCGAGGACCTATCTTGCGCCAAGATTAACACTATCTCCAAACAGACCTAAACGAGCTTCCACTTGACCCACATCACCTAGGAGTACCATCGGGTGTGGCCAAAATGATTTCCATGCTCGTGATGCATTCAGTGTAAATCATGCACCTATCTTGCACCGAGATTAACACTATCTCCAAATGGATCGAGAGCAGCTTCTGCTTGATCCACGTCGCCTTGCCGTACAATCAGGTGCGTCCAAAATGATTTCTGAGCCTTTGGTACGTTCGGCACAAACCATGAACCTATATTGCGTTGAGATTAAAAGTATCTCCAAATGGACCGAAACGAGTTTCTAGTCGAACCACGTCACATAGGAGTACCATCAGATGCGCCCCAAAATAATTTCGAAACCCATGGTCACATTCGGTGCAAACAGTGCACCTATCATTCGTCGAGATTAACACTATCTCCAAACGGACTGAAATGAGCTTTCACTTGACCCACGTCACCTAGGAGTACCATCGGATGTGCCCAAAATGATTTCTAGGCCCGTGGTGCATTCAGCGCAAACCGTGCACCTATCTTGCGCCGAGATTAACACTATCTCCAAACAGACCTAAATGAGGTTCCACTTGACCCACATCACATAGGAGTACCATCAGGTGTTCCCAAAATGATTTCCATGCCCGTGGTGCATTCAGCGCAAACCGTTCCCAATCTTTTGCTGAGATTAACACTATCTCCAAACGGATCGAAATGAGCTTCCACTTGATCCACATTGCCTAGGAGTACAATCTGGTACGTCCAAAATGATTTCTGAGCCTATGGTACATTCGGTGCAAGCCATGCCCCTATCTTGCGTCGAGATTAACAGTATCTCAAAATGAACCAAAACGAGTTTCCACTTGGCCCACATCACGTAGGAGTACCATCGGTTGCGCCCAAAATGATTTTTGAGCCTATGGTACATTCGGCGCAAACCATGCACCTGTCATGCGTCGAGATTAACACTATCTCCAAGTGGACCGAAATGAGCTTTCATTTCACCCATGTCACATAGGAGTTCCATTGGGTGTGCCCAAAATGATTGCCATGCCCATGGTACATTCAGCGCAAACTGTGCACCTATCTTACGCCGAGATTAACACTATCTCTAAATGGACTAAAACGAGTTCTACTTGACTCGCGTCACATAGGAGTACCATCTAGTGCCACCCAAAATGATTTCCGAGCCTATGGAATGTTCAGCGCAAACCGTGCACGTATATTGCATCAAGATTAATACTATCTCCAAACAGACTAAATCGAGCTTCCACTTGACCTACGTCACCTAGGAGTACCATCATGTGTGCCCAAAGTGATTTCAGAGCCTATGGAACATTTGGCGCAAATTGTGCATATATCTTGCCTCGAAGATTAATACTATCTCCAAACAGGCCGAAATGGGCTTCCACTTGACCAATGTCACCTAGAAGTACCATCGGGTGTGCCTAAAAAGAATTCCTTGCCTGTGGTACATTTGACACAAACCGTGCACCTATCTTGCGCCTATATTAACACTATCTCCAAACGAATTGGAACGAGCTTCCACTTGACACACGTCACCTAGGAGTACCATCGGGAGTGTCCAAAATGATTTCCATGCCGAGGTATATACGACGCAATCCGTGCACCTATCTTGTGCTGAGATTAACACTATCTCCAAATGGACCGAAATGAGCTTCTACTTGAGCCACGTCACCTAGGAGTACCATCTGGTGTGCCCAAAATAATTTCCATGCCAGTGGTACATTCGGCGCAAACCGTGCACCAATCTTGCGCCGAGATTAACACTATCTCCAAATAGACTGAAACGAGCTTCCTCTTGACCAACGTTACCTAGGAGTACCATTGGGTGTACCTGTAACATCCCAAAAATTCACATTCAAAAATCACTTGCATTAAAAATTATTTTCAAAATACATTTCAAAAACAATAAATTGTCTGAGCTCTATTATTTCCTTGCGACCCTTTTCCATCGTATCCATCCCAGTTAACTCTCTCCAATATTTATCCTGCACGTCGTAGAACCGGCATCACCTGCCCGTCCCCTACCTCTCTCTCGCTCTCTCTTGATTCACTCGCCCTCGCCCTCGCTCGATGACCGACAACCGCAGCCGCCGCCCACCCCCACCACCATCACCCGCCCCCCACCCCACTGCAGCCGCCACAGTGCACTCACGCCCGGACCCCTCGTCGAGCGCAGCCGCTCACACGCCACTATGACATGTTGGCCCCACCAACTCACCTCGCCGCTTGTGCCAGGGGACCCACCTCCCTCTCCTTTCTCCTTCACGTGCAACAGCAGCACCAACAGCCTACCAGAGCAAAGGCAGCACCACAGCTTCACGTACGCACACACAGCATACAAAGAGGACGTACACCCACTAGCATGCAAAGCACATAAGTAGCTAAGCACGCATGAGACAGCCTCGACTCACTCGCGCACACACAGCAGCACCTCATCACCTGTAACAATGTTAGTTAGGCACCGACCATGCATGCTGAGCATCTACCGTCCCCCGCTACGCACCACCGTCCATTTGCATGCTACGTACAATCACTAGTGACGCTGTCTCATCGCTCCACTACCCAGCTATTCGGCCACAACAATGCATTAAAGGCGAGCAAACAAGCCGGTGGCATAGCCCCGCTTCCCCAGCCTATAAGAGGGCACGCTGAGGTGCTCTCCTCCTCCACCGAGCAGCACACTTAGCTCACTCACTCACTCGCCTGCCCTCGCTTCGCTTTGCCTCCGTATACCGTATACTGTTGTGCGCACGAGCCAGGCTCGACCGTCATCACAGGATGAGGTGAGCAACCCATGAGCGGATTGCTCTTCCCTCTCTCCCTGTGGTCTTTGCCCTGCTCCCCTCCTTCCAACCCATGATGCCCATGAGCTCGACGAGCTCAGCCATGGTGTCCATTCATGAAGCAAGAAGAGCACTCGTGACCCCTGCTAGCATCTCTCTCTCCCTTCCCATGCATGTGTGTCTGACGCATGGGTCCTAAGCAATAACTCCACCAAATGACACGCACAATATACACCATGCACTACCAGTCAACTCATTTCTTAATCGCGCATTATTCTTTTCCGCGTGATTATTTTGGCTATCTTGTAGAGCCACGTGCCAACTCTAATTTCAACGATTCTTCTTCCTAAATTCATCTAAAATCATAATCTGTCTCTCATATAAATTTCATGATTTTTAGAGCTCATTTGAATTTATGTGAATATTTATATATGCTTGTTTGCCTGTTGTGGTCGTTGCATTCTTTTAGCTGACGGAGTGAACGAGCCGGAGAATGAGGACGTCGGAAGTGAGTACCGTGAGTTTGACACCGAGGATCCGAACTTTCAGCAGGAGTTTGCCGAGGACGCTGACGTAGGCAAGTCTAGCCTATTCCCCTTTGATGCATGTTGATCCTATTTTTAAACACAATCTGTAGAAGCCGTTTTAAATATTGCATGTATGATACAAGTACGAGATATTTTCACTGCTTAGCTAAAACCCGTTTGAATAGCCATCCTTGACTTGATATGACCTGATAATTGCCTTGCTCAAACTTAAGAATAAATATTTCTACATGACGAAAATACTATTATTTAGTATGCTTAGGACTTGATACTCATTATGGATACTCATTACTATGTTTTCTCAAATACAATGATTTTAAATGAAAAACTGTGTGAGTTGTGATAATAAATTATGGGTATTATGAAGGGTTAATGAACAAGTTATAGATGGTGATTACCCTAGAGATGGGACAGTTCGGTGTTCCTTTTGTGGGATATCTTGGTGTTGGGGCTTGTACCTTTTGTGGTTAAGCATGAAGATATCTGTCTTATCTCGATTAAGGACTGAGTTGATGATTCATCTTGCCTAACTCATTTTATCGTACAACCACTCAACCCTGTATGCGGTGGGGCTTAATCTAAATCCCTCTAGTTGGTATGGCAATCACTTGGAGGCAGGTGTGCAACGGGACACTAAGAGATGTATGTGGAAATTGAGGAATTGTACAAAATGTAAAGAGCTTTGTAAATTATTATTGTATTATGAGATGCGGCCTTAGTGTTCCCGTGGTGAGCACCAATACTTAGCTATGGAGGGTAATGGCTACGATGGATCTGTGCTTGCACTACGGTGTTAAGTTACGGTACCCTACTTATGGTGAAAGTGTACAACCTCTGCAGAGTGTAAAATTTATCCGGATAGCCGTGTCCGTGGTCTAGGATGGGTTTCGGTTTGGTTTCAACAACTAGATGGGTTGGGATGAGTGAAAACAAGAGAGTGAGTGTGATTTTGGAAATGAATGGTTGTCTGCCATGTGTTGCGAGGACAAGGGTTCAGCAACACTTAAAATTGTGACCAATCCCTTTTTCAGAAATACTATCATATATGGAAAATATATGTCTTTCGCAAAGGTATTTATAAAATGAAACCCTGCATGTGTAAAAAGATATCTTTATGCAAATAAACCAAGCCTTATCCTTGATGTATCCATATGCATGTACTGTTATGCCCTTTCGTAGATAAGGCTAGATTTGTTGAGTACTTTGTACTCACCCTTGCTTTGTTGAACAGAGGAAGATCCAGACTTCAACCCTGAAGTGGCGTACGAATAAGGTCATGTCTACACCCAACTAAGCCTGTGGCATTTGTTGATACTAGATACGCACACGAAGGAATTTAAGAGAAATAATCCGCAAGCGCATGGATATCGGTGAGCACTTCACCCGGGAGATAAGTCTAGAGTATCGTATTTGTTTTATCTGCAAGGAGAAAGCGTGTGATGACTAACCCAGTTTTTACTATTACCCTTGGGCCGCACTACAAGGTGGTGAAGATATAAGCGATTAGAGAGAACTATAATGACAGTCTGGTTCCAACCTATGGCAAGCTATGATACTATTGGTCTAAGGGGAAATACCGATAGAAAAGAGACATCATAGAGGATGCTTAACCAGGGTACTTAAATCCTATCAAACTTTCTGACGGGAGGAGGGCTCCAAAGGTAATAATGAGATTGTCACTTCCCACATTACTACACACCGATCTGGCCAGATATGGGGTATCTACGAGTATTCCTAGCCCAAGCACCACGCTTACGCTATGAATGATTACTCTATTCCCTACGCGAAGCGAATAAAGTAAACTCGTAAACCAAAGAACAATAATGACAACGTACTTACTTAGTATTAGAAGTTGAATTGCCGAAGAATCCTAGAACCAAGCCTCGGGTTAGGAGACTTGACCCCGTAGATACAAGCTTGGAGAGGAGACACCGATAGGCCGGGCTTCCTCCAATCTTCTACCTCCACTCTAACTCTCTTAATCTAGAAGAATAACTCTAATCTCACATAGAGACTACAAAGGTAAACTCTCTTGTATGTGCCCTAGAGAAAGATCCATTCAAGGGACCCCTCTTAGGCGAATTCTCTCTGGAAAATATGAATTAGGGTTTCTGAACTCTCTCCTCCAGGGGGGCAGGGGCCTTGCTTATATAGCCCCCTAGGAAGCACCACAACCCTCGGATCAAACCAACCTTGATCAACGATTTTTATTCATCCTCAAAGGTGGTGGAGGCAGGATCTGCGAGGTGGAAGCTAATTGGCTCCCTGGGTGGGGCGGTCGCCCCTGGGGCTGGGCGCCCACCCCTGTCACAGTGACAGGTGGGTCCCACCTCCTAGAGTTTGGCTTCCTGAACCTTCTAGATTTTACTTTTTTCATTCGTGGCCCTTTCTCTCTATGTAAACCTGACATGTGGGCCATCTTTGATTATTTTCAGCTGGCACCCTGTAGAAATAAATATTCACCAAAACTCGTGTAATTCTATTAGTGAAACACCTAGTCTATGGTGGTAATTAATTTTATAGCATTCTTTAATTTAAATTGATGGTTAAATATGATAGTTAATTACCATCAACAAACTCCCCCACACTTAGACTTTTACTCGTCCTTGAGAAAAGAATGGATTACCTTAGACACAATCTCTAGACAAGACATCAACATTAGATTTATTCCTTAGTCATACCGGCACTGCGGGATTCCAAGTGTCTACCATACCATTTTGGGCAGTTGAAGAATGGAATAGCTTGAAACTGAGCCCCTTTCTCCTTTCAACCTGTCACATGGAGTTTTGTATGCATTTGAAATAAAAGCATAGCTTACCTTCTTCCTCATGTGGTACTCTCAAATCACTCAACATATGTGGTATTTGTAGATCTCTCTGAGGCATGTATGAGGAAATGTCTTGTAGTACATCCTACCTCTACAAAAGCTTATCTGGAGTTGAAGGTATTTCAAGGATGTAGCATACTTACCTTGCATATGTTGCCCAGTCAAAACGGGATCCGAGGAGGGGAGTGACATACCCCTAGATCAGGACTTGCATGTGGTGTGGTTTCAAAAGAATAAATGTAGTAGAAAATATTTGTGGAAGATAGAAAGGATGCAAGATAATTCTACAATGCTCCTTTACAAAAGATATATTATCCCACTTTGATTTGAAGAATTGCAACTGAAACTTGTACTTCACAAAAGGCAAGACCAATGCTTTCTTCTTCTTTTTCTCTTTTCTTCTTTTTTCTCTTTTTTTTAACATAATACATGAACTTTGATAGAACATTGTGAGAAGATAATAACATTCTGGAGCATTTTAGAATCATGGCTAGCAATCAAGGAAAACCTATAGGGAATATATTTTTGATTGTTTACTCCTAGGGTAGGAGTAGAACAATTTTTGAGTGGATCTAAATAGGTAATATGGTGGTGCGTACTTCTAGGGTAGAAGTAGCAAGGGGTGCAAAAATTAATGTGAATCTTGATCTTGGGGGCATGGCCCACCTCTCAACAAGGGTCTAGCACGGCTTGATCAAACTCAACACAAAGTAAATAGCTTATGTGCTAGTTTTATACATATAAGGTTCTATTAGGCATTTTTATTCTTACCATAGAGGAGAAGCATAGCTAATAATTTTAACATTTTTTTTTGTAAAAGAAATTATCCAAGTGATAAAGTATCAGAAATTAGGTTCTCATGATTCTACTATCTCTCACTCCACAACAACTTAAATGATATGGGGTCCCTAAAAATTAAGTTTCCAAAAGCAACAGGACTCCTAGGAAAGAATCATGGTGTGAGTCTATAAAGAGATCATGACTAGAATAATCTATCTTTTTTTATTCAACATCTAAATAGGTTGTACTCAAGAATTCATAATGCAAAACGTAACAAAGAGTGTATATATAAAAATTGGAACGTGTAGGGAGCAAACCTGACCATGGTCAAAGGACGGAGCAAGGAGGGCTTACACTCTGGGCGCCCGCCCCATGCTCTAGGCGGCCGCCCCACTTGGGGTGGCTTTCCGAAGCCCGCTTTGATGTGCAGGGTCCTCGGGTCGTATATCTTCAAAAAAATTTTGTTCGTGCGGTAAAATCTGTTCGTTATATCGTCAAGTGCTTCCCCCACACTTATTTCCTGCTTTCTTTTATATAAAACATGGTGGAGACAAAAGCACAAGGAATATATCCAATAATAAGAGAAACCAACTCTTTATTCAGTATCATGTAAGGCACATGTTTACAATGAATTATAAATAAAGGAATTGAACTAAACAATGAATCTAAGCAATCTCGTGACTAATCTCGAAGGTGCCTTATCAACTGCTAGACTGGCTTAATCTACTTCTTTGGCTTAGGAGGCTCTAGAGCACTTAAGCGCTAGTCTAATTTCTTGTTGTCTTTCTCTATGTCCTCTACTTTCTCATGCGTGCGAAGTAAGCATCTACCCTGAAGGCATAGAGTGGCTTCTATAGAGGAGATAGTCACTTGCTGAGCCTCTATCAATTTATCTAGATCAGCTAAAGTCTTACGACGCTTGCGTGGAGTTTCAGATTTAGCAAGGGCGTGCTTAGGAGCTTCCTCGGGTGGAAGGAATTTGACTTTGCTTGGATGAGCGTGGACTCCTTCGAAGTAGGTGCGTTCCCCAGTGCTGTACTTGGCGCAGACGATCTCTCCTTTCTTGTTGGTGTTCACACCAACAAGCGTCTCATTGTGCTTCAGCGACAAGAGCTTGGTTCCAGCAGGTAGCTAGACGACGGGCCCCTTCAGCGGTTTATCTTCTAGTAGGAGGAGCCACGGAGGTGCTGCAAGAAGTGGTTGAGCGAAGTAGGATTGGCTATAGCTATTAGGCCTTGTTGGAATGGCAGTGAGGGTGTAGCATCGCTAACTAGGATAAGACCTTTGTAATCTAGATCTTCCTTAGGAATGAAGTTGAGGTTGAGTCCATAGGGGATAATCCTCTTGTCATGGTTGGCCATTGGAGGTTTAGAGGGAGAGCTAGCAAGGTTCTAAAAGGAAGAGAGGAATGATCTGATGGAATGAGGAGGCTAACATCATGGGGTGTTTATATAGGAGGGCTCGTAGGACCAAAATGGCATCTAAATGGTATCTCATGATAAAAATGTTCGAATAAGCTTGGAATAAACTTTTTCTGGAAGAAGAATATAGAACAATCGCGAAGGCAAAAGGTGGCGGCGAAACGGCGCAGGGGGTGGGGCAGCCGCCCAGCCCTAGGGGCGGGCGCCCGGCCCACGAGCCCGGCTCCAGACCTCTTTTTCGCAGTATTTTCTAAATATTTTTGTTATTTTAAAAAATATGTTGGGCCTCGAAAAACGAAAACTAAAAAGGTCAGACCCAACAATACTTAAATAATAAAGAAATTAATCACATCTAATTCTTCTAATTCTTTTTTAGGCTCTAAAAATAATTTAAGGTGTTGACCATTTACCTTGAATAACGTACCTTCGTCATTTTGAAGTGTAACTGCTCCATGTGAAGATGCGTCTACCACTTTAAATGGTCCTTCCCACTTACTTCGTAGCTTTCCATGTCCGAAGAGTTTTACCCTAGAATTTAAAAGTAGTACCTTTTGTCCTGGGGCGAACTTCTTCTTCTTTGATTCTCTTGTCATGCCATCTCTTGACTCTCTCTTTATAAATCTTTGAATTGTGATATGCTTTTTCTCTCCATTCATCTAGCTCCGAGAGTTGTATTTTCCTTCTTACTCCAGCAGCATCATGGTCCATGTTTCATTTCTTAATAGCCCAGTGAGCTTTGAATTCTAATTCCACTAGTAAGTGACAAGTCTTCACATACACCAACTGATAAGGAGACATCCCAATGGGTGTCTTGTATGCCGTTCGGTACGCCCAGAGTGCTTCAGGAAGCTTGTCCTTCCATCCAGTACCCATCTCATTTACTGTCTTCTGCAGAATGTTCTTGATTTGCTTATTGGATGTTTCTGCTTGTCCACTTGTTTGAGGATGATAGGGGGTAGCAACGTTGTGACGTATTCCATGTTTAGACAAGTAGTGCTCAAAGCGCATGTTAATAAAGTGTGATCCTCCGTCACTTATCACTATCCTCAGGATTTTGAATCTTGGAAATATTATCTCTTCAAACATCTTCTTGGAATTTATGTTATCAGCATTCTTGCATGGTAGAGCTTTGACCCATTTGGAGACATAATCTACTGCCACCAGAATGTACTCGCATTTCTTTGATGGCGAGAATGGTCCCATGTAGTCAATTCCCTAGACATCAAAGAGTTCGATCTAAAGATTGTTGATGAGTGACATGGCATCTCTTGTATTAATATTGTCGTGCCTTTGACATGGTCCACATCTTCGGATAAATTCTCTTATGTCTTCATACATTGTTGGCCAAAAGAATCCGCATTTTTGCATGTGTGCAGAATGCCCCATAATGTCCTTCATATGGTGATGAATGGCATCTCTCAATGATTTTTATTCCTTCTTCAATAGGTACACATCTCCTGAGCAGGCCATCTGAGTAGACTCGGAAGAGGTACGGTTCATCCCATATGTGAGTACGACTTTCCTGGACGAGTTTCCTTTTGTTTGCTCCTAGTGGTACATATCCTGAAACCATAAAATTAACAATATCTGCATACCAGGGGTCCGATCTATTGATCCCGTGGAGCATGTCATGCTGGAGTGAATCGTTGATGGGTAGTTCCTGTAAATTCTCAAACTACATTCTAGACAAGTGATCGGCAATAGAATTTTCTACTCCTTTTTTATCTTTTACTTCTAAGTCAAATTCTTGGAGTGACAAAATCCATCGTATTCAACGAGGTTTAGCATCTTTCTTAGTGAGCAAATGCTTCAGAGCAGCATGATCAGAATAAACAATTACTTTAGCTCCCACTAAGTAAGATCTAAACTTATCAATAGCAAAAACAACAGCAAGGAGCTCTTTTTTAGTAGTTGCATAATTAAGCTAAGGTTCTGTTAAAGTTTTGCTAGCATAGGCTATTGCATGATGCTTTTTATCTTTAGTCTATCCTAAAACTGCCCCCACAACATAATCACTTGCATCACATATAATTTCAAAAGGTAAAGACCAATCAAGGGGTTGAATGATTGGTGCTGAGATGAGCGCTTTCTTTAAAAATTTCAAAAGATCTTAAACATGCATCATCGAATTCAAAAGGAACATCCTTGGCTAGCAAACGAGTAAGAGGTCTAGCAATAAACGAGAAATCTTTTATAAACCTATGATAAAAACCAGCATGGCCAAGAAAACTTCTAATTCCTTTCACATGCACAGGTGGAGGTAGCTGTTCAATTACTTCAATTTTAGCTCTATCTACCTCTATACCTCTTTTAGACACTAAGTGTCCAAGCACTATTCCTTCTCTAACCATAAAATGGTATTTCTCTCAATTAAGGACTAAGTGCTTTTCTTCACATCTTTGCAAAACTCTATCTAAATTTTTAAGACAATCATCAAAAGTTTTTCCATAAACAGAAAAGTCATCCATGAAAAGTTCCATAATCTCTTCAATCATATCAGAAAATATAGACATCATACATCTTTGAAAAGACGTTGGAGCATTACATAACCCAAAAGACATTCTACGATAAGCATATGTTCCATAGGGACATGTAAAAGTGGTTTTGCTTTGATCATCGGGATGGATAGGGATTTGGTGATACCCTGAATATCCATCAAGAAAACAGAAGAAAGAATGATTGGCTAACCGTTCTAACATCTCATCAATAAAAGGCAACGGAAAATAATCCTTCCTAGTAGCTTTATTAAGCTTTCTATAATCTATGCACATCCATCATCCTGTGACGGTACGCTAGGGGATCAACTCATTCTTCTCATTCTTAACAACAGTCATGCCTCTTTTTTTAGGCACAACTTGGATAGGGCTTACCCACTCACTGTGTGGCACAGGATAGATAATCCCGGCGTGCAACAGTTTTAAAACTTCCTTTTTAACAACCTCCCTCATCGCATTGTTGAGTCTACGTTGTGGTTCTCTAGAAGGTAGAACAGTGGGATCTGTAGGAATGCGATGGGTGCAAAGGGTAGGACTAATTCCTTTAAGATCTTGGAGTGAGTAGCCAAAAGTTGATCGATGTTTCTCCAAAACAGTCATTAAGCGAAGAGTTTGTTCCCAAGTGAGTTTATCACTTATAATCACAGGGAACTCTAGACCATCATTTAGAAAAAGCATATCTAAGATCGGTTGGTAAAGGTTTAAGCTCTATAGGAGGTCTAGGTGGCTCTGTAAATTCATCTAAAGGTTCAGGCTCAAAGTAATCAGCCTCTTCTTCTATGAAGAATTGAGCATCATCCTCTAGACCTGAGTTGGATAAAAACTCTAAAGAAGTAGCCTTAAATTCCTCCAACGGGTTAGATTCTAGACAAGATTCGGTCCTAGTACTTAGAGAATGAGATATGGACACTAGGAATTGGAGTTTCTTTCCAAAACAAATGTTTAATTTCCCTGTTTGTCCTTCATAAAGAAGTCTTCTAAAAGGTTATCCTATCAACAGGTCTAAGTCCCATATGGGGAAGACATAAAAGCTCAAATGAACCAAGGTTCCTTCTACCTGGATAGGTTGAATATGTAAAATTCCCAAACTAGGGACAGTATGTCCTGAAAGACTCTTCATCAATTTTGTAGTTGGGGTTAATGTCATATGCTTCATTAAATGTTGTGCAAGTGAAACAGACATGATATTAATACCCACAACTGGATATAGAGAGCATCTATGTGGTTGGAATCAATTGAGCAACGTATTGGAAGAGAGGGTGAATCTAAACGGATCACATCAGAAGAAAGCTCTGATTCCTCTAACCATTCACTGCTTATGATCGACCCTAGCTCTGTTGAAGTGCTTCTATAAGAAATATCCTCAGAAGGATTCAAAGATTATCTAAGGTAATTATGATGATTTTGTGGTTTCTTTATAGAATGATGGTTCATCATGTTTCCAAAATCAGAAAAAAAACATTGGGTTCAATATCAAGCATAAAATCAGGAAACAAAATTTCTTTTTCTTGCTCAAAACTTGGAATAGCTGAAGTAGATGGTATATCAGGCAAAGAATTTGCTTCAGCTACTTGAGGTTCTTCTTCTAGGAGATTATCTAATTCAGAGGATAGGATTTGATCTATAATTGATCTTGCTTTTTCTAATGAAACATGCAAGAATGATCCTCTAAAAGTTGTATCGAGCAACTACTTACTCTTTTTATGAAGACCTTTATAAAAATGTTGAAGAAGAATAGGGTCTTGTAAACTAAGATCCGGGCTAGATGCTAAAAGAGTAGTCAAACGATTCCAGGATGTGGTCAAAGATTCACTAGGTTCTTGCTTAAAAGTCAGAACCTTGACTCTAAGGTTGACAATTTGAGAGATAGGGTAGAAATCTAGGCAAAAATTAGAACGTAAGGATCCCCAATCTCCTTGTTGCTTACCTACAGCTTTATCATACCATTGTCTAGCTTTTCCCTTTAAAGAAAAAGGAAATAGCTTCCAATGTAAAGTTTGATCAGACATGCCCTCTATGCGAAGACAGTCACATGTTTGCTCAAAGTCTCGGATATGAAGGTAAGGGTTTTCGTCTACTCCTCCTGAAAAGGATAGGCTTTGGACCATTGTAATCAACCGCGGACTCAGCCTATAGTTAGGGGTTTGGATAGGTTGTGATGACTCCCATGGCACTAGGCTGGTCTCCGTGGGTGCAGAAAATTGAAAGATAGGAATTGAATTTATGTTATTCATAAGGATAGAAAAAGGCAAGAAGAATAAGGTAAGAAATAAAAAGGAAAAGATAAAAGTATAGGTACAAGGTAAAGCAAGACTTAAGGTTAAGTCAGCTGACGTCTTTCTCCTAGGCAACGGCGCCAAAAATGCTTGTTGATACTAGATACACACACGAAGGAATTTAAGAGAAATAATCCGCAAGCGCACAGATATCGGTGAGCACTTCATCCGGGAGATAAGTCCAGAATATCGTATTTGTTTTATCCGCAAGGAGAAAGCATGCGATGACTAACCCAGTCTTTACTATTACCCTTGGGGCGCACTACAAGGTGGTGAAGATATAAGTGATTAGAGAGAACTACGACGACAGTCTGGTTCTAACCTATGGCAAGCTATGACACTATTGGTCTAAGGGGAAATACCGATGGAAAAGAGACACCACAGAGGATGCTTAACCAGGGTACTTAAATCCTACCAAACCTTCTGACGGGAGGAGGGCTCCAAAGGTAACAATGAGATTGTCACTTCCCACGTTACTGCACACCGATCCGACCAGATAGGGGGTATCTACGAGTATTCCTAGCCCAAGCACCACGCTTACGCTACGAATGATTACTGTATTCCCTACGCGAAGCGAATAAAGTAATCTCGTAAACCAAAGAACAATAATAACAACGTACTTACTTAGTATTAGAAGTTGAATTGCCGAAGAATCCTAGAACCAAGCCTCAGGTTAGGAGACTTGACCCCGTAGATACAAACTTGGAGAGGAGACACCGACAGGCCGGCCTTCCTCCAATCTTCTACCTCCACTCTAACTCTCTTAATCTAGAAGAATAACTCTAATCTCACATAGAGACTACAAAGCTAAACTCTCTTATATGTGCCCTAGAGAAAGATCCATTCAAGGGACCCGTCTCAGGCGAATTCTCTCTGGAAAAAATGAATTAGGGTTTCTGAACTCTCTCCTCCAGGGGGCCAGGGGCCTTGCTTATATAGCCCCCTAGGAAGCACCACAGCCCTCGGATCAAACTAACCTTGATCAACGATTTTTATTCATCCTTAAAGGCAGTGGAGGCAGAATCCGCGAGGTGGAAGCTAATTGGCTACCTGTGTGGGGCGCCCGCCCCTGGGGCTAGGCGCCCACCCCTATCACAGTGACAGGTGGGTCCCACCTCCCAGAGTTTGGCTTCCCAAACCTTCTAGATTATACTTTCTCCATTCGTGACCCTTTCTCTCTATGTAAACCTGACATGTGGGCCATCTTTGATTATTTTCAGCTGCACCCTGCAGAAATAAATATTCACCAAAGCTCATGGAATTCTATCAGTTAAACACCTAGTCTATGGTGGTAATTAATTTTATAGCATTCTTTTATTTAAATTGACGGTCATATAAGTCGGCTGTGGATTAGCGATTCCCTTCTCTAGGTCTATTGGACCTATATTATGTTGTGGTTACTTCTAATTGTGGCATGCCTCCATTTTCCACGCTTGTCGAGACCACTGCGCTGAGACTTATTTGATGTAATAAATGTCTTACTAGCCTCCTAGGACTAGTATTTGTATCACATTTGAGTTCCTAGATAACTAGGGGCGCTTTAGTACCCAAAATGATTTCCATGCTCGAGGTACATTCGGTGCAAACCGTGCACCTATCTTGCACCCAAAACAATTTCAGAGCCTGTGGTACATTCGGCGCAAACCATGCACAGCGCAAACCATACACCTATCTTACATCAAGATCAGTACTATCTCCAAATAGACCAAAACAGCTTCCACTTGACCAATGTCACCTAGAAGTACCATCAAGTGTGCCTAAAAAGATTTCCATGCTAGTTGAAAATTCGACGCAAACCGTGCACCTATCTTGCACCTAGGTCAACACTATCTCCAAACAGATCGAAATGAGATTTCACTTGACACACGTAACCTAGGACTACCACCGGTTGTGCCCACAATGATTTCTATGCCCATGGTACATTCGGTGCAAACTATGCACCTATCTAGCATTGAGATTAACACTATCTCCAAATGACTCAAAATGAGCCTCCACACGACCCACGTCACCTAGGAGTATCACCAGGTGTGCCCAAAGTGATTTCTAGGCCCGTGGTACATTCGGTGCAAACCATGCACCTATCTTAAGCCGAGATTAAAGCTATCTCCAAACGGATCGAAACGAGCTTCCACTTGTCCAACGTCACCTAGGAATACCATCGGGTGTGTCCAAAATTATTTCTAAAGCTATGGTATGTTCGGCGCAAACCATGAATCTATCTTGCCCCTAGACTAAAAATATCTCCAAATGGACTGAAACAAGCTTCCACTTGACATACATACCTAGCAGAACCATCAGTTGTGCCAAAGCGATTTCCATGCCCATGGTACATTTGGCAAAAACTATGCACCTATCTTGTGCCGAGATTTAAACAATCTCCAAACAAATCAAAAGGACCTTCTGCTTGACCCATGTCACCTAGGAGTAAAATCAATTGCGACCAAAATGTTTTCTAAGCCTATGGTACATTCAACGCAAACCGTGCACCTATCTTGCATCGAGATTAACGATATCTCCATACGGACCGAAAGAAGATTCCACTTGACCCAAGTCATGTAGGGGCACCATCGGTTGCGCTAAAATGATTTATGAGCCTATGGTACGTTTAGCGCAAACTGTGCACCTATCTTGCGTCGAGATTCATACTATCTCCAAATGAACCGAAATGTAACCGTTTGACCAATGTCACCTAAAAGTACCATCAGGTGTACCCAAAAAGATTTCCATGCTCATGGTACATTTGGCGCAAACCGTACACCTATCTTGTGCCTAGTTTAACAATATCTCCAAACGGACCAAAACGAGCTTCCACTTGACCCACGTCACCTAGGAGTACCATCGGGTGTGCCCAAATTGATTTCTATGTCTGTAGTACATTCGTCGCAAACCGTGCACCTATCTTGCGCTGAGATTAACACTATCTCCAAATGGACCAAAACGAGTTTTCACTTGACCCACATCACGTAGGAGTACCTTCGGTTGTGCCCAAAATGATTTCCGAACCTATGGTATGTTTGACAAAAACCGTGCACCTATCTTGTGTTGAGATTAACACTATCTCCAAACATACTAAAATGATCTTCCACTTGATCTATGCCACCTAGGAGTACCATCTGGTGTGCTGAAAAGCAATTTCTGAGCCAATGGTACATTTGGCACAAACCATGCACCTATCTTGCGCCGAGATTAACACTATCTCCAAATGGACCAAAACGAGCTTCCACTTGACCCACGTCACCTTGGAGTACCATTAGGTGCGTTCAAAATTATTTCCATGGCTATGGTACGTTCAGCGCAAACCGTGAACCTATCTTGCCCCTAGAGTAAAACTATCTCCAAACGGACCAAAACAAGCTTCCACTTGACATACATTACCTAGGAGTACCATCAGGTGTGCCCAAGGCGATTTCCATGCCCGTGGTACATTTAGTGCAAACAATGCACCTATCTTGTGCCGAAATTAAAACAATCTCCAAATGGATCGAAATGACCTTCTACTTGATCCACATCGCCTAGGAGTACAATCAATTGTGTCCAAAATGATTTTTGAGCCTATGGTACATTCAGCGCAAACCGTGCACCTATCTTACATCAAGATTGATGGTATCTCTATACGGACCAAAACGAGATTTCACTTGACCCATGTTCATGTAGGAGTACTATCGGTTGTGCCAAAATGATTTATGAGCCCATGGTATGTTAGCGCAAACCATGCACCTATCTTGTGTCGAGATTGATACTGTCTCCAAATGGACTAAAATGAGCTTCCATTTGACCAATGTCACCTAAAAGTACGATCGGGTGTGCCTGAGAAGATTTCCATGCTAGTGGAACATTCGGCGCAAACCGTACCCCTATCTTGCGCCTAGTTTAACACTATCTCCTAATGGACCAAAACAAGTTTCCACTTGACCCACGTCACATAGGAGTACCATCGGTTGTGCCCAAAATGATTTATGAAGCTATGGCACATTTGACGCAAACCATGCACCTATCTTGTGTCGAGAATAACACTATCTCCAAACAAACTAAAACGATCTTCCACATGATCTATGCTACCTAAGAGTACCATCTGGTGTGCCCAAAAGCGATCTCAAAGCCCATGGTACATTTGGCACAAACCGTGCACCTATCTTGCCTCGAGATTAATACTATCTCCAAACAGACGAAATGAGCTTCCACTTGACCAACGTCACCTAGAAGTACCATCGGGTGTGCTTGAAAAGATTTCTGGGCCCGTGGGACATTCAGTGCAAAATGTACACCTATCTTGCACCTAGTTTAACACTATCTCCAAATGGACCAAAACGAGCTTCCACTTGACCCACGTTACTAAGAGTACTATTGTGTGTGCCCAAAATGATTTTGATGCCCGTGATACATTCGGCACAAACCATGCACTTATCTTACGCCGAGATTAACACTATCTCCAAACGGACCGAAACGAGCTTCCTCTTCACCAATGTTAGCTAGGAGTACCATCGGGTGTACCCAAAAATATTTCCATCCCTAGGTACATTCGTCGCAAACCATGCACCTATCTTACGCCAAGGCTAACACTATCTCCAAGCATATGAAAACAAGCTACCACTTGACATATATTACCTAGGAGTACCATCGGGTGTGCCCAAAGTGATTTCTTTGCCCCGTGGTACATTTGGCACAAACCGTGCACCTATCTTGTGTCGAGATTAACACTATCTCCAAATGGACCCAAACGAGTTTCCACCTTACCCACGTCACCTAGGAGTGCAATCAAGTGCGTCCAAAATGATTTCTGAGCCTACGGTACGTTCGGCGCAAGGCATGCAATTATCTTGTGTCGAACGGACCGAAACAAGCTTCCATTTCACCCACATCACCTAGGAGTTCCATCAGGTGTGCCCAAAACAATTTCAGAGCCTATGGTACATTCGGCGCAAACCGTGCACCTATCTTGCATTGAGTTAGTACTATCCCCAAACAGACCAAAACATTGTCACCAAGAAGTACCATCGGGTCTGCCTGAAAAGATTTCCATGATCACGGTACATTCGGCGCAAACGGTGCAACTATCTTGCACCTGGATTAACAATATCTCCAAACGTACCAAAATGTGGTTTCACTTGCCACACGTCACCTTGGAGTACCATCGGTTATGCCCACAATGATTTCCATGCCCGTGGTATATTTGGCGCAAACCGTGCACCTATCTATCACTGAGATTAAACTATCTTCAAATGTCTCAAAACGAGTTTCCTGTTGACCCATGTCACCTAGGAGTACCATCAGGTGTGCCCAAAGTAATTTCTAGGCCCATGGTACGTTCGGCGCAAACCGTGCACCCATCTTGCAACGAGATTAAAACTATCTCCAAACAGAACAAAATGAGCTTTCACTTGACCCACGTCGCCTAGGAGTACCATCGAGTGCATTTAAAATGATTTTCTAAGGCTATGCTACGTTCGGCACAAACTATGAACCTATCTTGCCACTACACTAAAACTATCTCCAAACGTGCCGAAACAAGCTTCCACTTGACATACACTACCTAGGAGTACCATCAGGTGTGCCCAAAGCGATTTCCATGTCCGTGGTACATTCGTCGCAAACCGTGCACCTATCTTGCGCCAAGATTAAAACAATCTCCAAACAGATCAAAATGACCTTCTACTTGATCCACGTCGCCTAGGAGTGCAATCAATTACTTCCAAAATGATTTTTGAGCCTATGGTACATTCAGCGTAGGCCGTGCACCTATCTTACATCGAGATTGATGGCATCTCCATATGGACCAAAACAAGATTCCACTTGACCCATGTCACATAGGAGTACCATCGGTTGTGTCAAAATGATTTATGAGCCTATGGTACGTTCAGCACAAACCGTGCACCTATCTCCAAATGGACCGAAATGAGCTTTCATTTGACCAATGTCACCAAAAAGTACCACCGGGTGTGCCTGAGAAGATTTCCATGCCCATGGTTCATTTGGCGCAAACTGTACACCTATCTTGCATCTAGTTTAACACTATCTCCTAACGGACCAAAATGGGATTCCACTTGACCCACGTCACGTAGGAGTACCATTGGTTGCACCCAAAATCATTTCTGAACCTATGGTACGCTTGACGCAAATTATGCACCTATCTTGTATCGAGATTAACACTATCTCCAAACATACAGAAACGATTTTCCACTTGATCTATGCCACCTAGGAGTACCATCTCGTGCGCCCAAGGCAATTTTAGAGCCTATGGTACATTTGGCGTAAACCGTGCACCTATCTTGCTTTGAGAATACATTATCTCCAAATGGACTAAAACGAGCTTCCACATGACCAACGTCACCTAGAAGTACCATCGGGTGTGCCTAAAAAGATTTCCATGCCTATCGTACATTCGGCGCAAACCGTACACCTATCTTAAGCCTAGTTTAACACTATCTCCAAACAGACCAAAACGAGCTTCCACTTGACCCACGTCACCTAGGAGTACCATCGGGTGTGCCCAAAATGATTTCCATGCCTGTGGTGCATTCAGCGCAAACTGTGCATCTATCTTGCGTCAAGGCTAACACTATCTCCAAACGGACCAAAGCATGCTTCCACTTGACATACATTACATAGGAGTACCATGATGAGGACATCAACACCACACCTACAGCTACACCATCACCAGCACCACTTGGTCCTATTACTCGTGCTCGTGCCCGTCAACTCAACCATCAAGTAAGTTCATTCTTAAAGTCTTGTCCATCATATTTAGACAATGGAGACACGTGCACTCTTGTGTTTACTTAGGAATGATGGAGAGGATCAGAAGGGCAGGGGATTGGCGCCGGCTGGATTTGGACTGCAGGACAACACCAACTTGTGATGAATGCCACGACTTCATCCGGACTCCGATTGGGACGTTCTAGCACTTTTTGGAAAGCTTATCAAGTCTACTTTCCAACGGATCCATCCGCATGGATATATCTTATCAGATTCTTCTGCAGTAACTATTTTTGTACCGAGACTTTTTCTGTCAACGGTGCTGCGTCACCTTATTTTGGGCCGATGGCCCATGTATCAAGTTGGGTCCATTAGGGACGTGTCGTAGGGTTGGAGAACGACCCAAACACCCTTGTGGTCATCCTCCCATCTACTTATACGCCTCTAGGGCCGCCACAAACAGATTAGGTTTTGTTTCGTCGAGTTAGCTATTGCTACCGCCTTTCAGCGCGCGTGTTGGATCAACCGCCTAACTGATTGTCTTCAGAACCTCACCATCTTGTGTTTTCAGATTGAAACCTTCATATTTATTTGGCAATTGAGTGCTTGTTCTTCTTGTTCTTGCTGGTTCTTTGACTGCTTGTAGGACGGGTGCCCTAGTGGCTGGTTGTCGCACCGCAAGATCACGGCAGCCATTGGAGGAGGTGTATCGATTGCTAAGGCGCAGCGTCCTTGGACAGTTGTAGTCAGACCATGAACGTCATTCCCATCCACCAAACGAGTTATCCGCCATCTCTCATCGAAAGATCGGCCAACGAACCCTACGGGATCTCATCAGTTGGTATCTTTTAGGGACATTGGGCCTTTCTCTGAGTGGGTGTGCATAAGAACTGTTGGGGTCTGGGCAACCTTAATTTATTGGGCCTCAGCCAACCCCTCCTGGGCCGGATGTATCATTTGATTATTCAGCTCATTTTTGTCACTAACGTGGTGCTATTATCTTTCCTTGTGCATAGCAATTGGCCCACCTACAGCTCCACATATATGACTACAGCTAGACAGGTGTTGTTGCTGCAGTACCGATACATTCTCTTCCAAGGTTGCAGACTTGCTGGTTGTTGACCCCTCTTGTTGAGCAAGGTAAGAACTGGTAAGAGCTTGAGAAACAGGTTGAGAGTGAGCGTCTTGCTGTAGCTACATCCTAATAGTTGTAGGGCTTTTATTTCTTCACCTGTTTTCTTGTTGTCCTTGTCTTTTAAACCATGATAGGGTCAGAGGATGAGAACAGGATGCCACAGTCTCCTCACACCAAGGGCATCATTCAACATTTTACAAAGCAAGTGAAGCTGCATACAGAAGGACTTGATCAAGATTTACAAGTGACCAATGACAAGATTGGGCAATTGGAGGCCACCCAACTTGCCACCAACACCAAGCTTACAGGATTGGATGCATCTGTCGCTCGTGTGGACAGAAGCCTTGCTGCTCTTCTAAAGCGTTTTGATGACTTCCATACAAAAGACAAAGAGCAACATAATGAAGACAACAAGGACGAAGAGCAACTCGAAGCTAATTATAATGATGACTATACTGCTGATACTGAACAGGATGATCATGACAATCGTGATCGGTGTCGCCTACGCCATAATCGTAGAGGTATGGGTGGTCACCGCCGACGCGAGGTAACCAATAATAATGATGCTTTCAGTAAGATTAAATTTAAAATACCTCCTTTTGATGGTAAGTATGATCCTGATGCATATATTTCTTGGGAAATTGTTGTTGATCAGAAGTTTGCATGTCATGAATTTCCTGAGAATACACGTGTTAGGGCTGCTACTAGTGAGTTTACTGAAGTTGCTACCGTTTGGTGGATAGAACATGGCAAGAAAAACCCTAATAACATACCATGAACTTGGAATGCCTTGAAACGAATCATGAGGGCTAGATTTGTTCCTTCTTACTATGCTCGTGATTTGTTACATAAATTGCAACAACTAAGACAGGGTGCTAAAAGTGTAGAAGAATATTATCAAGAATTGCAAATGAGTATGTTTTGTTGTAATTTAGATGAGGATGAGGAACCTACTATGGCAAGATTTTTGGGTGGATTAAATCGAGAAATTCAGGACATCCTTGCTTATAAAGAATACACTAACGTAACCCGTTTGTTTCATCTTGCTTGTAAAGCTGAAAGGGAAGTGCAGGGGCGACGTGCCAGTACCAAGAATAATTTTTCTGCAGGGAAGACTAATTCATGGCAGCCCTGCACGAGTACTACTCCGACTACACGTACTCCTATGCCATCATCCAGCGATAAGCCTCGTGCTACTCCCGCAAATTCAGTGGCCAAGACGATCCAGAAGGCTGCTGCGAGTGCTTCATCCGTGGCATCTATCGGTAGAACAAGAGACATTCAGTGTCACCGGTGCAAGGGGTATGGACATGTGATGCGTGACTGTCCAAGCAAGCATGTTATGGTCGTCAAAGATGATGGTGAGTATTCCTCTGCTAGTGATTTTGATGAAGATACACTTGTTTTGCTTGCTGCTGACCATGCAGGTAGTGACGAACAACCAGAAGAGCAGATTGGTGCAGAGAATGCAGATCATTATGAGAGCCTCATTGTGCAGCGTGTGCTTAGCGCCCAAATGGAGAAGGCGGAGCAAAATCAGCGACACACATTGTTTCAAACAAAGTGTGTCATCAAAGAGTGTTTGTGCTGCATGATCATTGATGGAGGTAGTTGCAACAACTTGGCCAGCAGCGACATGGTGGAGAAGCTTGCGCTTACCACCAAACCACTCTCACATCCATATTACATTCAATGGCTGAACAACAGTGGTAAGGCAAATGTAACTAGACTTGTGTGAATCAATTTTTCCATTGGATCCTATAAAGATGTTATTGAATGTGATGTTGTGCCTATGGAAGCTTGTAATATTCTGCTAGGTAGACCTTGGCAATTTGATAGAGATTCTATGCATCATGGTAGAGCAAATCAGTATTCTTTTCTATACCATGATAGAAAACTTGTGTTGCAACCTATATCTCCTGAAGCTATTATGCAAAATGATGTTGCTAAAGCTGCAAAAGCTAAAAGTGAGAGCAATAAAAATGCCAAATCTGTGAGTAGTAAGAAAGATGAGATAAGATTGAAAGGACATTATTTGCTTGCTACTAAATCTGATATTAATGAATTGATTTCTTCCACTTTTGTTGCCTATGCTTTGGTGTGCAAGGACGTTTTGATTTCAATTCACGATATGCAGCATTCTTTGCCCCCTGCTGTTGCTCACATTTTGCAGGAGTATTCTGATGTTTTTCCAAGTGAGATACCAGTGGGGTTGCCAACAATACGAGGGATTGAGCACCAAATTGATCTTATTCTTGGTGCATCTTTGCCAAACCGTGTGCCATACCATACAAATCTAGAAGAAACGAAGGAAATTCAGCGACAAGTGCAAGAACTACTTGACAAAGGTTATGTGCGTGAGTCCCTTAGTCCTTGTGCTATTCCTATTATTTTAGTGCCTAAGAAAGATGGTACATGGCGCATGTGTGTTGATTGTAGAGCTATTAATAATATCACCATTCGATATTGACACCATGTTTGGATGATATGCTTGATGAACTGAGTGGTGCTGTTGTGTTTTTCAAAGTTGATTTACGTAGTGGGTACCACCAGATTCGTATGAAATTGGGAGATGAATGGAAAACTGCTTTCAAAACTAAATTTGGTTTATATGAGTGGTTAGTCATGCCTTTTGGGTTAACTAATGCACCAAATACTTTCATGAGATTAATGAACGAGGTTCTGCGTGTTTTCATTGGAAAATTTGTTGTAGTCTACTTTGATAATATATTGATTTATAGCAAATCTATGGATGAACATCTTGATCACTTACGTGCTGTTTTTAATGCTTTACGAGATGCACGTTTATTTGGTAACCTTGAGAAGTGCACCTTTTGCACCGATCGAGTGTCTTTTCTTGGCTATGTTGTGACTCCACAGGGAATTGAGGTTGATCAAGCCAAGGTAGAAGCTATACACTGATGGCCTATACCAAAGACTATCACACAAGTGCGAAGTTTCCTAGGACTTGCTGGTTTCTATCGCCGTTTTGTGAAGGACTTCAGCACCATTGCTGCACCTTTGAATGAGCTTACGAAGAAGGGAGTGCCTTTTAGTTGGGGCAAAGTACACGAGAACTCCTTCAACATACTAAAAGATAAGTTGACACATGTGCCCCTCCTCCAACTTCCTGATTTTAATAAGACTTTTGAGCTTGAATGTGATGCTAGTGGAATTGGATTAGGTGGTGTTTTGTTACAAGAAGGCAAACCTGTCGCGTATTTTAGTGAAAATTGAGTGGGCCTGTTCTAAATTATTCTACTTATGATAAGGAATTATATGCTCTTGTTCGCACATTAGAAACATGGCAGCATTACTTGTGGCCTAAAGAGTTTGTTATTCATTCTGACCATGAATCTTTGAAGCATATTCCTACTCAAGGGAAATTGAACCGTAGACATGCTAAGTGGGTTGAATTTAATGAATCTTTTCCTTATGTTATTAAGCACAAGAAAGGGAAAGAGAATATTATTGCTGATGCTTTGTCTAGGAGATATACTTTGCTGAATCAACTTGATTGCAAAATCTTTGGATTACAAACAGTTAAAAACCAATATGTTAATGATGCTGATTTTAAAGAAGTGCTGCTGCATTGTAAAGATGGGAAAGGATGGAACAAATTCATCTTTAATGATGGATTTGTGTTTAGAGCTAACAAGCTATGCATTCCAGCTAGCTCTGTTCGTTTGTTGTTGCTGAGGAGGCACATGGAGGTGGCTTGATGGGACATTTTGGAGCAAAGAAGATGGAGGACATACTTGCTGGCCATTTCTTTTGGCCAAATATGAGGAGATATGTGGAGAGATTTGTTGCTCGCTGCTCGACTTATCAAAAGGCGAAGTCATGATTACATCCACACGGTTTGTATATGCCTTTGCCTATTCCTAATGCTCCTTGGGAAGATATTTCTATGGATTTTGTGTTGGGGTTGCCAAGGACTAGGAAGGGCCATGATAGTGTTTTTGTGGTTGTGGATAGATTTTCTAAGATGGCACACTTTATACCTTGTCATAAGACTGATGATGCTACACATATTGCTGATTTATTCTTTCGAGAAGTTGTTCATTTGCATGGAGTGCCAAATACAATTGTTTCTGATCGAGATGCTAAATTTCTTAGCCATTTTTGGAGAACTTTATGGGCTAAATTGGGGAGTAAGCTGTTATTTTCAACCACTTGTCATCCCCAAACTGATGGTCAAACTGAAGTTGTGAATAGAACTTTGTCTACTATGTTAAGGGTTGTTTTAAAGAAAAATATTAAGATGTGGGAAGACTGCTTGCCTCATATTGAGTTTGCTTATAATCGTTCATTGCATTCTACTACCAAGATGTGCCCATTTGAGGTTGTTTATGGCTTGTTACCACGTGCTCCTATTGATTTAATGGCTCTACCAACTTCTGAAAAATTGAATTTTGATGCTAAACAACGTGCTGAATTGATGTTAAAATTGCATGAAACAACTAAAGAAAACATAGAGCGCATGAATGCTAAGTATAAGTTTGCTGGTGATAAAGGTAGAAGGAAATTGATTTTTGAACCTAGTGATTTGGTTTGGTTGCATTTGAGAAAGGATAGGTTTCCTGCATTGAGAAAATCTAAATTGATGCCTAGAGCTGATGGACCATTTAAAGTGCTAAAACGAATTAATGAGAATGCATATCAGCTTGATCTTCCTGCAGATTTTGGGGTTAGTCCCACATTTAACATTGCAGATTTAAAGCCATATTTGGGTGAGGACGTTGAGCTTCAGTCGAGGACGACTCAAATGCAAGAAGGGGAGGATGATGAGGACATCAACACCACACCTACACCTACACCATCACCAGCACCACTTGGTCCTATTACTCGTGCTTGTGCCCGTCAACTCAACCATCAAGTAAGTTCATTCTTAAACTCTTGTCCATCATATTTGGACAATGGAGACGCGTGCACTCTTGTTTTACTTTGGAATGATGGAGAGGATTAGAAGGGCAGGGGATTGGCGCCGGCTGGATTTGGACTGCAGGACAGCACCAACTTGTGATGGATGCCACGACTTCATACAGACTCTGATTGGGACGTTCTAGCACTTTTTGGAAAGCTTATCAAGTCTAGTTTCTAACGGATCCATCCTAATGGATATATCTTATCAGATTCTTCTGCAATAACTATTTTTGTACCGAGACTTTTTCTGTCAATGGTGCTGTCACCTTATTTTGGGCCGATGGCCCATGTATCAAGTTAGGTCCATTAGGGACATGTCCTAGGGTTGGAGAACGACCCAAACACCCTTGTGGTCATCCTCCCATCTACTTATAGGCCTCTAGGGCCACCACAAATCGATTAGGTTTTGTTTCGTCGAGTTAGCTATTGCTACCGCCTTTCAGCGCGCGTGTTGGATCAACCGCCTAACTGATTGTCTTCAGAACATCACCATCTTGTGTTTTCAGATTGAAACCTTCATATTTATTTGGCAATTGAGTGCTTGTTCTTCTTGTTCTTGCTGGTTCTTCGATTATTTGCAAACCGTACACATATCTTGCGTCGAGATTAACGTTATTTGCAAACAGACCAAAACGAGCTTCCACTTGACCCACATCACCTAGATCTACCTTCGGGTGTGCCCACATTGATTTCCATGCCGTGGTACATTTGGCGCAAATCGTGCATCTATCTAGCGCTAAGATTAACACTATTTCTAAATGGACCGAAACAAGCTTCCACTTGACACACATCACCTAAGAGTACCATCGGGTGTTCCCAAAATGATTTCCATGCCCGTGGTACATTCGGTGCAAACTGTGCACCCATCTAGCGCTCAGATTAACACTATCTCCAAATGGACCGAAACAAGCTTCCACTTGACCCACATCACCTAGGAGTACCATCAGGTGTGCCCAAAATGATTTCCAAGTCTATGGTACGTTCGGCGCAAACCGAGCAGCTATCTTGCACCGAGACTAACACTATCTCCAAACGGATCGAAACAAGTTCCACTTGACCAATGTCACCTAGAAGTACTATCGGGTGTGCCTAAAAAGATTTCTATGCCCGTGGTACATTCGGCACAAACCGTACACCTATATTGCACCCAGATTAATACTATCTCCAAATAGACCGAAATGGAATTCCACTTGACACACATCACATAGGAGTAGCATCGGGTGTGCCCAAAATGATTTCCATGCCCCTAGTACATTTGGACAAAATCATGTACCTATCTATCATAGGATTAACACTATCTCTAAACGGACCGAAACGAGCTTCCACTTGACCCACGTCACCTAGTAGTACCATTGGGTGGGCCCAAAATGACTTCGAAGCCCATGGTACATTCAGCGCAAACCGTGCACCTATATTGCGCTGAGATTGACACTATCTCCAAATGGTTCAAAACGAGCTTCCACTAGACACGTGTCACCTAGGAGTACCATCAGGTGTGCCCAAAATGATTTCTATGCCTGTGGTACATTCGGCGCAAATCGTGCACCAATCTTATGTGAGACTAACACTATCTCCAAACGGACCGAAACAAGCTTCCACTTGACATACATTACATGGGAGTATGATTGGGTGTGCCCAAAGTGATTTCCATGCCCGTGGTACATTGGGCGCAAACCGTACACCTATCTTGCCCCTAGATTAACACTATCTCCAAACGGATCAAAACGAGCTTCCACCTGACCCACGTCACCTAGGAGTTCCATCGGGTGTGCCCAAAATGATTTCCATGCCCGTGGTATATTCGGCACAAACTGTGCACCTATCTTGTGTCCAGATTAACACTATCTCTAAACAGACTGAAACAAGCTTCCACTCGACCCACGTCACCTAGGTGTACCATCGGGTGCGTCCAAAATAATTTCTAAGCCTATGGTACATTTGGCGCAAACCATGTACATATCTTGCACTAAGACTAACACTATGCCCAAACGGACCAAAACTAGCTTCCACTTGACATACATTACATAGTAGTACCATTGGGTGTGCCCAAAGCGATTTCCATGCCTGTGGCACATTCAGTGCAAATCGTGCACCTTTCTTGGGTCAAGATTAAAACTATCTCCAATTGCATCAAAACAAGTTTCCACATGATCCACGTCACGTAGTAGTAACATTGGTTGCACCCAAAATGATTTCTGAACCTATGGTACGTTCGGCGCAAACCGTGTACCTATCTTGCATCGACATTAACACTATCTCCAAATAGACTACAACAATCTTCCTCTTGATCTAAGCCACTAGGGGTACCATCTGGTGTGCTCAAAGTGATTTCAGAGCTTGTGGTACAATTTGTGCAAGCCATGCACCTATCTTTCCTCAGGATTAATACGATCTCCAAACGGACCAATACGAGCTTCCACTTGACCAATGTCACCTATAAGTACCATCGCATGTGCCTAAAAAGATTTCCATGCTCGTGGTACATTCAGTGCAAACCGTACACCTATCTTGTGTCGAGATCAACACAATCTCCAAACGGTCTGAAATCAGCTTCCACTTAACCAATGTCACTTAGAAGTACCATCGGATGTGCCTAAAAAGTTTTCCCCGCCCGTGGTACATTAGGCGCAAATCATACACCTATCTTGCGCCTATATTAACACTATCTCTAAATGGACCAAAACGATCTTGCACTTAACCAATGTCACCTAGAAGTACCATTGGGTGTGCCTAAAAGGATTTCCATGCCCATGGTACATTCGGCACAAACCGAACTCCTATCTTACGCATAGACTAATACTATCTCCAAACAGACCGAAACGAGCTCCCACTTGATGAACATCACCTAGGAGTACCATCGGGTGTGCCCAAAATGATTTTCCAAGCCTATGGTATGTTCGGTGTAAACCATGCACCTATCTTGTACTGAGACTAACACTATCTCCAAACGGACCGAAACAAGGTTCCACCTGACCAATGTCACAAAGAAGTACCATCGGGTGTGCCTGAAAAGATTTCCATGCCTGTGGTACATTCGGCGCAAACCCTACACCTGTCTTGCACCTAGATTAATACTATCTCCAAACAGACCGAAATGGTCTTCCACTTGACACATATCACATAGGAGTAGCATCGGGTGTGCCCAAAATGATTTCCATGACCATGGTACATTCAACCCAAACCATGTACCTATCTAGTGCTGAGATTAACACTATCTCCAAACGGATCGAAATGAGCTTCCACTTGACCCACATCACCTAGTAGTACCATCGGGTGAACCCAAAATGATTTCCATGCCCATGGTACATTCAGCGCAAACCATGCACCTATGTTGCGCCGAGGTTGACACTATCTCCAAACGGTCCGAAACGAGCTTCCACTTGACATATGTCACCTAGGAGTGCCATCATGTGTCCCCAAAATCATTTCCATGCCTGTGGTATGTTCTGCACAAACCGTGCACCTATCGTGCATTGAGACTAACACTGTCTCAAAACAGACTGAAATAAGCTTCCACTTAACATACATTACATAGGAGTAAGATCGGGTGTGCCCAAAGCGATTTCCATGCCCGTGGTACATTGGGTGCAACCTGTACACCTACCTGGCGCCTAGATTAACACTATCTCCAAACAGATCGAAACGAGCTTCCACCTGATCCACGTCACCTAGGAGTTCCATCGGGTGTGCCCAAAATGATTTCTATGCCTGTTGTACATTCGGCATAAATTGTGCACCTATCTTGCGTCAAGATTAACACTATCTCCGAACAGACTGAAACGAGCTTCCACTTGACCCATGTCACCTAGGAGTACCATCGAGTGTGCCCAAAATAATTTCCAAGCCTATGGTACATTCAGCGCAAACAAAGCACCTATCTTGCACCTAGATTAACACTATCTCCAAACAGACTGAAATGACCATCCACTTGACACACATCACCTAGGAGTACCATCGGGTATGCCCAAAATGATTTCCATTCCCATGGTACATTCGACGCAAACAGTGCACATTTCTTGCGCTGAGACTAACACTATCTCCAAATGGACCGAAACAAGCTTCCACTTGACATACATTACATAGGAGTACCATCGGGTGTGCCCAAAGCGATTTCCATGCATGTGGCATCGTAGGCGCAAACCGTACACCTATCTTGCGCCTATATTAACACTATCTCTAAATGGACCAAAATGCGTTTGCACTTGACCAATGTCACCTAAAAGTACCATCGAGTGTGCCTGAGAAGATTTCCATGCCCATGGTACATTCAGCGCAAACCGTAAACCTATCTTGCACATAGACTAACCTGTCTCCAAATAGACCGAAACGAGCTTCCACTTGACCAACGTCACCTAGGAGAACCATCAGGTGTGCCCAAAATGATTTCTAAGCCTATGGTATGTTCGGCGCAAACCATGGACCTATCTTGCACTAAGACTAACACTATCTCCAAACAGACCAAAACAAGCTTCCACCTGACCACTGTCACCTAGAAGTACCATTGGGTGTACCAGAAAAGATTTCCATGCCTATGGTACATTCGGCGCAAACAGTACACCAATCTTGCGCCTAGTTTAACACTATCTCTAAGCAGACCGATATGACCTTTCGCTTGACACACGTCACTTAGGAGTAAAATCGGGTGTGCCCAAAATGATTTCCATGCCCATTCGGCGCAAACCATGCACCAATATAGCGTTGAGATTAACACTACGTCCAAATGGACCAAAACGAGCTTTCACTTGACCCACGTCACTAAGAGTACCATTGGGTGAGCCCAAAATGATTTCCACGCCCGTGGTACATTCAGAGCAAACCGTACACCTATCTTGTGTCGAGATTAACACTATCTCCAAATGGACTGAACCAAGCTTCCACTTGACCCACGTCACCTAGGAGTACCTCGGGTGCATCCAAAATGGTTTCCAAGCCTATGGTACATTCGGCGCAAACCGTGCACCTATCTTGCGCTGAGACTAACACTGTCGACAAATAGACTAAAACATGCTTCCACATAGGAGTACCATTAGGTGTGCCCAATGTGATTTCCATACCTGTGGTACATTCAGCGCAAACCGTGCACCTTTCCTGCGCTAAAATTAGAACTATCTCCAAACATATCAAAATGAGCTTTTGCTTGATCCACGTCACCAAGGAGTACAATTAGGTGCGTCCAAAATGATTTCTGGGACAATGGTACGTTTGGCGCAAACCGTGCACCTATCTTGCGTCGAGATCAACACTATCTCCAAATGGACCGTAACGAGTTTCCACCTGACCCACGTCATGTCGGAGTACCATCGGTTGCGCCCAAAATGATTTTTGATCCTATGGTACGTTTGGGCACAAACCATGCACCTATCTTGCGTCAAGATTAACACTATCTCCAAACAGACTAAAATTATCTTCCACAAGATCTACGCCATCTGGTGTGCCCAAAAGCGATTTCAGAGCCTATGGTACATTTGGCACAAACAGCGCACCTATCTTGCAATGAGATTAATACATTCTCCAAACAGACCGAAACGAGCTTCCACTTGATCAACGGCACCTAGAAATACCATCGGGTGTGCCTAAAAAGTTTTCCGTGCCTATGGTACTTTCGGCGCAGACCGCACACCTATCTTGTGCCGAGACTAATACTATCTCCAAATGGACTGAAACAAGCTTCCACTTCACCAATGTCACCTAGAAGTACCATAGGGTGCGTCCAAAATGATTTCCATGCCCACAGTACATTCGGCCCAAACAAAGCACCTATCAAGCGCTAAGATTAACACTATGTCCAAATGGACCGAAATGAGCTTCCACTTGACCCACGTCACCTAGGATTACCATCGAGTGTGCCCAAAATAATTTCCAAGCCTATGGTACGTTCGATGCAAACAAAGCACCTATCTTGCACCTAAATTAACACTATCTCCAAATAGACCGAAATAACCATCCACTTGACACACATCACCTAGGAGTACCATCGAGTGTGCCCAAAATGATTTCCACTCCCATGGTACATTCGACACAAACCATGCACCTATGTACGTTGAGATTAACACTATGTCCAAATGGACCGAAACGAGCTTCCACTTGACCCAAGTCACCTAGGAGTACCATCGGGTGTGCCCAAAATGATTTCCACGCCCGTGGTACATTCGCATAAACCGTGCACCTATCTTGTGCTAAGATTAACACAATCTCCAAATAGACCGAAATGAGCCTTCACTTGACCCACGTTACCTAGGAGTACCATCGGGTGCATCCAAAATAATTTCCAAGCCTATGATACCTTTGGCGCAAACAGTGCACCTATCTTGCGCCGAAACTAACACTATCTCCAAACAGACCGAAACAAGCTTCCACTTGACATACATTACATAGGTGTACCATTGGGTGTGCCCAAAGCGATTTCCATGCCCGTGGTACATTCAGCGCAAACTGTGCATCATTCTTGCGCTGAAATTAAAACTATCTCCAAACAGATTGAAATGAGCTTTCGCTTTATCAACCTCACCTAGGAGTACAATCAGGTGCATCCAAAATTATTTTGAGCCTATGGTACATTTGGCGCAAACCATGCACCTATCTTGCGTCAAGATTAACATTATCTCCGAATAGACTGAAACGATCTTACTCTTGATCTACGCCACCTAGGAGTACCATCTGGTGTGCTCAAACTGATTTTCAGAGCCTGTTGTACATTTGGCGCAATCCGTGCACCTATCTTGCCTCAGCATTAATACTATCTTCAAACGTGGTGATATGGGCTTCCACTTGAGCAATGTCACCTAGAAGTACCATGGCCTGTGCCTAAAAAGATTTCCAAGCACGTGGTACATTCGGTACAAACTGTGCACTTATCTTGCGCCGAGATTAACACAATCTCCAAACTAACCGAAACGAGCTTCCACTTGACCAATGTCACCTAGAAGGACCATCGGGTGTGCCTGAAAAGATTTCCGTGCCCGTGGTACATTCGACAAAACCGTACACCTATCTTGCGCCTAGATTAACACAGTCTCCAAACGGACCGAAACGAGCTTCCACTTGACCCACGTCACCTAGGAGTCCCATCGGATGTTCCCAAAATGATTTCCATGCCCGTGGTACATTCGGCGCAAACCTTGCACCTATCTTGCACCGAGATAAACACTATCTCCAAACGGACCGAAACGAGCTTCCACTTGACTCACGTCACCTAGGAGTACCATCCTATGCGTCTAAAATAATTTCAAAGCTAACGGAAACGATCTTCCACTTGATCTATGCAACCTAGGACTACCATTTGGTGTGCCCAAAAGCGATTTAGAGCCTATGGTATACAAATCGTGCTCCCATCTTGCCTCAAGATTAATATGATTTCCAAATAGACCGAAATGAGCTTCCACTTGACCAACATCACCCAGAAGTACCATCGGGTGTGACTAAAATGATTTCCATGCCCGTGGTACATTTGGCGCAAACTGTGCACCTATCTTGCGCTGAGGCTAACACTATCTGCGAACGGACCGATACGAGCTTCCACTTGACCAACGTCACCTAGAAGTAGCTTCGGGTGTGCCTAAAAAGATTTTCATGCACATGGTACATTCGGCGCAAACCGTACACCTATCTTGCACCTAGATTAACACTATCTCCAAATGGATCGAAACGAGCTTCCATTTGTCCCACGTCACCTAGGAGTACCACCGGGTGTGCCCATAATGTTTTCCATGCCTATGGTACATTCAACATAAACCGTGCACCTATCTTGTGCTGAGACTAACAATATCTACAAGCGGACTGAAACAAGCTTCTACTTGACCAATGTAACCTAGAAGCAGCATCGGGTGTGCTAGAAAAGATTTCCATGCCCGTGGTACATTCGGCGGAAACCGTACACCTATCTTGCGCCTAGATTAACACTATTTCCAAGCGGACCAAAATGACCTTCCACTTGACACACATCACCTTGGAGTACCATCGGGTGTGCCCAAAATGATTTCCATGCCCATGGTACATTCGGTGCAAACCAAGCACCTATCTAGCGCTCAGATTAACAATATGTCCAAATAGACCGAAATGAGCTTTTACGTGACCCACATCACCTAGGAATACCATCGGGTGTGCCCAAAATGATTTCTAGAACCCTGGTACATTCGACGCAAACCGTGCACCTATCTTGTACCGAGATTAACACTATCTCCAAACAGACCAAAACAAGCTTCCACTTGACCCACGTCACGTTGGAGTACCATCGGGTGCGTCCAAAATGGTTTCTAGGCCTGTGGTATGTTCTGCACAAACCATGCACCTATCTTGCGTCGATATTAACACATCTCCAAATGGACCGAAATAAGCTTTCACTTGACATACATTACATAGGAGTACCATTGGGTGTGCCCAAAGTGATTTCCAAGCCCGTGGTACATTTCGCACAAATCATGGACCTTTCTTGCGTTGAAATTAGAACTATCTCCAAACAGGTCAAAATGAGCCTTCCGCTTGATCCGTCACCTAGGAGTACAATCAGGTACGTCCAAAATGATTTCTGAGCCTATGGTACGTTTGGCGCAAACCATACACCTATCTTGCGTTGAGATTAACATTATCTACAAATGGACTATAACGAGTTTTCACTTGACCCACGTCACATAGGAGTACCATTGATTGCGCCCAAAATGATTTTTGAACATATGGTACGTTCGGCGCAAACCATGCACCTGTCTTGCGTCGAGATTAACACTATCTCCAAACAGACTGAAATGATCTTTCACTTGATCTACGCCACCTAGGAGTACCATCTGGTGTACGGAAAAGCGATTTCAGAACCTGTGGTACATTTGGTGCAAACCGTGCACCTATCTTGCCTTGAGATTAATACAATCTCCAAACGGACCGAAATGAGAGTCCACTTGACCAATGCCACCTAGAAGTTGCATCAGGTGTGCCTGAAAAGATTTCCATTCCCATGGAAGTTTCGGCGTAAACCATGCACCTATCTTGCGTCGATACTAACACTATCACCAAATGGACCGAAACAAGGTTCCACTTGACCAATGTCACCTAGAAGTACCATCGGGTGTGCCTGAAAAGATTTCCATGCCCGTCGTACTTTCAGCGCAAACCATACACCAATCTTGCACCTAGATTAACACTATCTCCAAACGGACCGAAATGAACTTCCAATTGACACATGTCACCTAGGAGTGCCATCAGGTGTGTCCAAAATGATTTCCAAACCTATTGTTCGTTCGGCACAAACGATGCACCTATCATGCGCTGAAACTAACACTATCTCCAAATGGATCGAAACAAACTTCCACTTGACATACATTACATAGGAGTACCATCGGGTGTACCCAAAGCAGTTTCCATACCCGTGGTACATTCGGCGCAAACCGTGCACCTTTCTTGTGCCGAAATTAGAACAATCTCCAAACAGATCAAAATGAGCTTCTGCTTGATCCACGTCACCTAGGAGTACAATCAGGTATGTCCAAAATGATTTATGAGCCTATGGTACGTTTGGCGCAAACCATGCACCTATCTTGCATCAAGATTAACACTTTCTTCAAATGGACCAAAACGAGTTTCCACTTGACCCACGTCACGTAGGAGTACCATCGGTTGCGCCCAAAATGATTTCTAAACCTATAGTACGTTCAGCGCAAACCGTGCACCTACCTTGCGTCGAGATTATCTCCAAGAAGATTGAAATGATGTTCCACTTGAAATGAGCTTCCACTTGACCAATGTCACCTAGAAGTTCCATCAGGTGTGCCTAAAAATTTTCCATGCCCATGGTAAATTTGGCGCAAAACACACCCTTATCCTGCGCCTAGATCAACACAATCCAAATGGACCAAAACAAGCTTCCACTTGACCAATCTCACCTAGAAGTACCATCGGGTGTGCCTCAAACGGACCGAAATGAGCTTCCACTTGACCCGCATCACCAAGGAGTTCCATCAGGTGTGCCCAAAATGATTTCCATGCCCGTAGTACATTCGGTGCAAACCATGGACCTATCTTGCGCCGAGATTAACACTATCTCCAAATGGACCGAAATGAGCTTCCACTTGACCCACGTCTTGATATGAACCCGCAAGGGTTTGTGGTCGATCTTTTGATGAGAAGCGTGAGATAATTCGATTGGTGGTTGGAGATGACGTTCACGGCCCGACTACAGCCTTCCAAGACTGCGCCTTAGCGACCAATACACCACTTTCCAAGGCCGTCACGATCTTGTGGAGTATGACAACCAGCCCCTAGGGCTCCCGTCCTGCAAGCAATCGAAGAACTAGCAAGAACGAGGAAACAAGCACTGAAATTGCAAGATAAAATTGAAGGTTTCACACTGAATCTTATTATGAGTGGGGTTCCGAAGACAAGGAGACGGGCGACTGGATCAGCACGCGCGCCTACAAGCAAGTAGCGATGGCTAAACTTGATCTAAACAAAACCCGAGTGTTCCTGGTGGCGGCTAAGGGGTATATAACGTGTGGAGGACGACCACAAGAGAGTTTGGGTCGTGCTCCAACCCTAGGACGCGTCCCTACTGGACTCTAAACGATACAAGCCCATTGGGCTAACTTAAGGTGGCGCAGCACCCTGGACAGAATAGACCTCTCGGTGATTTTTGGACTGTTGACGCCGCTTCTGAGCAGGTATGAGTATGATGTCAGATCCATATGAAAGTAGACTTTATTAGCTTTCCAACAAGTGTAGAATCACCCCAATCCGACTCCGTATGTAACCGTGGCGACCGTCGCAAGTTGAAGGTGTGCTGCAGTCCGAATCCAGCCTACGCGAGTCCTTTTCCCTTTCGGTCTTCTCCTTGATTCCTAATCAAAACAAGAGTGCACGTGTCTCCAAGATCTAAACAGGATGGACAAGAGCTCAAGAAGGAACTCACTTGATGATTAACTTTTCGAGCACGAGCACGAGTAATAGGACCAGCAGTTGTCGGCGTGGACGGCGTGGATGTATGATCGGTGTTGATGTCCTCATCACGTCTCCTAGGAGTACCATTGGGTGCGTCCAAAATAATTTCCATGCCTATGGTACATTCCGCGCAAACCATGCACCTATCTTGCGACGAGATTAACACTCTCCAAATAGACTGAAACGATCTGCCACTTGATATACGCCACCTAGGAGCACCATTTGGTGTGCCCAAAAGCGATTTCAGAGCCTATGGTACATTTGGCGCAAAACATGAACCTATCTTGCCTCGAGATGAATACGATCTCCAAATGGACCGAAACGAGCTTCCACTTGACCAACATCACCTAGAAGCACCATTGAGTCTGCCTGAAAAGATTTCCAAGCCCATGGTACATTCGGCGCAAACCGCGCACCTATCTTGCGCTAGACTAACGCTAACAAAAATGAGCCGAAACGAGCTTCCACTTAACTAGTGTCACCCATAAGTACCATTGGGTATGCCTAAAAAGATTTCCATGCCCGTGATACATTCAACGCAAACCATACACCTTTCTTGCGCCTAGATTAACACTATCTCCAAACAGACGAAACAAGCTTCCACTTGACCCATGTCACCTAGGAGTTCCATCTGGTGTGCCCAAAATGATTTCGACGCCCATTATACATTCGGCGCAAACCATTCACCTACCTTGCGCTGAGATTAACACTATCTCCTAACGGACCGAAACGAGCTTCCACTTGACCAATGTCACGTAGGAGTACCATCGGGTGTGCCTAAAAAGATTTCCTTGCCTATGGAATTTTCGGCGCAAACCGTGCACCTATCTTGTGTCGAGACTAACACTGTTTCCAAACAGACCGAACCGAACATCCACTTGACATACATTACAAAGGAGTACCATCGGGTGTGCCCAAAGCAATTTCCATGCCCGTGGTACCTTCGGCGCAAACCGTGCAGCTTTCATGCGCCGAAATTGAAACTATCTACAAACGGATCGAAAATGAGCTTTTGCTTGATCCACGTCACCTAGGAGTAAAATTAGGTGCATCCAAAATGATTTCTGAGACTATGGTATGTTTGGCGCAAACCATACACCTATCTTGTGTCGAGATTAAAACTATCTCCAATTGGACCAAAGTGAGTTTTCACTTGACCCACATCACATAGGACTAACATTGGTTGCGCACAAAATGATTTTCGGACCTATGGTACATTCGGAGCAAACCATGCACCTATCTTGTGTAGGGATTAACACTATCTCCAAATAGACTGAAACGATCTTCCACTTGATCTGGTCCACCTAGGAGTACCATCTGGTGTGCTAAAAGATATTTCGGAGCCTATGGTACCTTTGGTGTAAACCATGCACCTATCTTGCGCCTAGATTAACACTATCTCCAAACAGACTTAAATGAACTTCCACTTGACACACATCACCTAAGAGTACCATCTGGTGTGCCCAAAATGATTTCCATGCCCCTAGGACATTTGGTGCAAACCGTGCACCTATCTTGCGGTGAGACTAACACTGACACAAATGGGCCGAAATGAGCTTCCACTTGACCAAATCACCTTGAAATACCATCGGGTGTGCCTAAAAAGATTTCCATGTCCGTGGTACATTCGGCGCAAACCGTACACCTATCTGGTGCCTAGATTAACACTATGCCTAGATTAACACTATCTCCAAATAGATGAAATAAGCTTCCACATGAACCACGTCACCTAGGAGTTCCATCAGGTGTGCCCAAAATGGTTTCCATGTCCATTGTATATTCGGCGCAAACCGTTCACCTACCTTGTGCCGAGATTAACACTATTTCCAAACGGACCAAAACACGCTTCCACTTAACCAACATCACCTAGGTGTACCCTCAGGTGTGCCTAAAAAGATTTCCATGCCTATGGAACTTTCAGCGCAAACCGTGCACCTGTCTTGCGCCGAGATTAACACTATATCCAAACAGACCGAAACGAGCTTCCACTTGACATACATTACATAGGAGTACCATCGGGTGTGTTGAATGATATTTCCATGCTCGTGGTACCTTCAGCGCAAACCGTGCACCTTTCCTGTGCCGAAATTTAAACTATCTCCAAACAGATCGAAAATGAGCATCCGCTTGATCCACATGACCTAGGAGTACAATCAGGTGCGTCCAAACTGTGCACCTATCCAGCATCGAGATTAAAACTATCTCCAATTGGACCAAAGCGAGTTTCCACTTGACCCACATCACATAGGAGTAACATCAATTCCGCACGAAATGATTTCCAAACCTATGGTACGTTCCGCGCAAACCGTGCACCTATCTTGCGTAGGGATTAACACTATCTCCAAACAGACTGAAACGATCTTCCACTTGATCTGGTCCACCTAGGAGTACCATCTAGAGTGCCAAAAGTGAATTCAGAGCCTATGGTACATTTGGCGCAAACCGTGCACCTATCTTGCGCCTAGATTAACAATATCTCCAAACAGACCGAAATGAACTTCCACTTGACACACATCACCTAGGAGTACCATCGGGTGTGCCCAAAACAATTTCCATGCCCTGGTACTTTTGTTGCAAACCGTGCACCTATCTTGTGGTGAGATTAACACTATCTGCAAACGGACCGAAACGAGCTTCTACTTGACCAACGTCACCTAGAAGTACCATCGGGTGTGCCTAAAAAGATTTCCATGCTCGTGGTACATTCGACGCAAACTATACACCTTTCTTGCACCTAGATTAACAGTCTCTAAATGGACCAAAACAAGCTTCCACTTGACCGACATCACCTAGGAGTTCCATCGGGTGTGCCAAAATGATTTCCATGCTTATGGTACATTCGGCGCAAACCGTGCACCTATCTTGCAATGAGATTAACACTCTCCAAACAGGCTGAAATGTTCTTCCACTTGATCCACACCACCTAGGAGTAGCATCTGGTGTGCCCAAAAGCGATTTCAGAGCCTATGGTACATTTCGCGCAAACCGTGCACCTATCTTGCCTCAAGATTAATACGATGTCCAAACGGACCGAAACAAGCTTCCACTTGACCAATATCATTGAGAAGTACCATCTCGGGTGTGCCTGAAAAGATTTCCGTGCCCGTGGTACATTTGGCGCAAACCATGCACCTGTCTTGTGTCGAGATTAATACTATCTCCAAACGGACCAAAACGAGCTTTCACTTGACCATGGCCACCTAGAAGTACCATCAGGTGTGCTTGAAAAGTTTTTCATGCCCGTGGTACATTTGGCGCAAACCGTACACCTATATTGCGCCTAGGTTAACACTATCTTCAAATAGACCGAAACGAGCTTCCACTTGACCAATGTCACCAAGAAGTACCATCGGGCGTGCCTGAAAAGATTTCCAAGCCCGTGGTACATTCGATGCAAACTGTACAGCTATCTTGCGCCTATATTAACACTATCTCCAAATGAACCGAAACGAGCTTCTACTTGACCCACGTCACCTAGGTGTGCCATCTGGTGTGGCCAAAATGATTACCATGCTTGTGGTACATTCGGCGCAAATCGTGCACCTATCTTGCACCAAGATTGACATTATCTCCAAATGGACTGAAACTAGCTTCTAGTTGACCCACATCAACTAGGAGTACCATCGGGTGAGTCCAAAAAAATTTCCAAGCCTATGGTACATTCAACGGAAACCGTGCACCTATCTTGCGCCGAGGCTAACACTATCAGCAAACGGACTAAAACAAGCTTCCACTTGACATACATTACATAGGAGTACCATCGATTGTGCCCAAAGCGATTTCCATGCCTATGGTACATTCAGTGCAAATTGTGCACCTATCTTGCGCCAATATTAAAACTATCTCCAAACAGTTCGAAACGAGCTTTTGCTTCATCGACGTCACCTAGGAGTACCATTAGGTGCATCCACAATGATTTCTAAGCCTGTGGTGCCAAGACTAACACTATCTCAAAACGGATCGAAACAAGCTACCACTTTACATACATTACCTAGGAGTACCATCGGGTATGCCCAAAGCGATTTCCATGCCCATGGTAGAATCGTCGCAAACCGTGCACCTATCTTGCACTGAGATTAAAACTATCTCCAAATAGATCGAAATGAGCTTCTGCTTGATCCATGTCACCTAGGTGTACAATCAGGTGCATCCAATATGATTTCTGAGCCTATGGTACGTTTGACGCAAACCGTGTACCTATCTTGCGTCAAGATTAACACTATCTCCAAATAGACCGAAACGAGTTTCCACTTGACCGACGTCACGTAGGAGTACTATTGGTTGCAACCAAAATGATTTTTGAGCCTATGGTACGTTCGGCAGAAACTGTGCACCTATCTTGCATCGAGATTAACACTATCTCCAAATTATCTGAAACGATCCTCCACTTGATCTACGCCACCTAGAAGTACCATCCGGTGTGTCCAAATTGATATCAGAGCCTATGGTACATTTGGCGCAAACTAGGCACCTATCTTGCCTCAAGATCAATACTATCTCCAAACGAACCAAAATGAGCTTCCCCTCAACCAACGTCAACAAGAAGTACCATCGGTGTGCCTAAAAAGATTTCCATGCCCATTGTACATTCGATGCAAACCGTGCACCTGTCTTCCATCGAGATTAATACTATCTCCAAACGGTTCGAAATAAGCTTCCACTTGACTAATGTCACCTAGAACTACCATAGGGCGTGCCTGAAAAGTTTTCCATGCCCGTGGTACATTTGGCGCAAACCGTACACCTTTCTTGCACCTTGATTAACTTTATCTCCAAAAAGACAGAAACGAGCTTCCAGTAGACACACATCACCTAGAAGTACCATCGGGTGTGCCCAAAATGATTTCTATGCCCGTGGTACATTCAACGCAAACCGTGCACCCATCTAGTGCTGAGATTAACATTATCTCCAAACAGACCGAAACGCGCTTCCACTTGATCCACGTCACCTAGGAGTTGTGTGCCAAAAATGATTTCCTAGCCAATGGTATGTTCAGCGCAAACCGTGCACCTATCTTGCACCGAGACTAACACTATCTCCGAAAGGGACCGAAACATGCTTCCACTTGACATAGACCTTGGAGTACCAATGGGTGTGCCCAAAGCGATTTCCAAGCCCATGGTAGATTCATCGCAAACCGTGTACCTATGTTGCGCCGAGATTAACACTATCTCCAAACAGACCGAAATGAGCTTCCACTTGACCCATGTCTCCTAGGAGTACCATCGGGTGCGACCAAAATGATTTTTGAGCCTATGGTGTGTTTGGCGCAAAGCGTGCACCTATCTTGCACCAATATTAAAACTATCTCCAAACAGATTGAAATGAGCTTATGCTTGATCCACGTCACCTTGGAGTATAATCATGTGCGTCCAAAATGATTTCTGAGCCTATGGTACGTTTGGCGCAAAACGTGTACCTATCTTGCGTCGAGATTAACACTATCTCTAAATGGACCGAATCGAGTTTCCACTTGACTCATGTCATATAGGAGCACCATTGGTTGCGCCCAAAATGATTTTTGAACCTATGGTATATTCAGTGCAAACCGTGCAACTATCATGCGTCAAGATTAACACTATCTCCAAACGGACCAAATCGAGCTTCCATTTCACTCATGTCACCTAGGAGTTCCATCAGGTGCGCCCAAACTGATTTCCATGTCCGTGGTACATTTGGCGCAAACCATGCACCTACCTTGCATCAAGATTAATAGTATCTCCAAGCAGACCGAAATGACCTTCCATTTCGGCCACGTCACCTTGGAGTTGCATCGGGTGCGCCCAAAAGCGATTGCAATGCCATGGTACATTCGGCGCAAACCGTGCACCTATCTTATTTCGAGATTAACACTATCTCCAAATGGACTGAAATGTGTTTCCACAAGACCAACGTCACCTAGAAGTACCATCAGGTGTGCCTAAAAAGATTTCCATGCCCATGGTACATTCAACGCAAACCGTGCACCTATCTTGCACCTGAATTAAAACTATCTCCAAAAGAACCGAAATGAGCGTCCACTTGATTCACGTCACCTAGCAGTACAATCAGGTGTGTCCAAAATGATTTCTGTGCCAATGTCTGTTTGGCGCAAACCATGCACCTACCTTGCGTCGAGATTAACACTATCTCCAAATAGACTACAAGGAGCTTCTAGTTGACCAAGATCACCTTGAAGTACCATTGGGTGTGCCTAAAAAGATTTCCATGCTTGTGGTACATTCGGAGCAAATCGTGCACCTATCTTTCGTCTATATTAACACTATCTCCAAACGGAACAAAACAAGCTTTTACTTGACACACGTCACCTAGGAGTACCATCGGGTGTGCCCAAAGATTTCCTTGCCCATGGTACTGATATGAACCCGCTAGGGTGAATCCTGATCTTTCAATGAGAGAAGGTGGATAACTCGATTTGGTGGATGGAGATGACGTTCACGGCCCGACTACAGCCTTCCAAGCTGCGCCTTAGCAACCGATACACCACCTCCAACAGCCGTCGTGATCTTGTGGAGCACGATCAACCAAATCACTAGGGTAATTCCTGCAAGCAATCGAGGAACAAGCAAGAACAAGTAGAACAAGCAACTCAATTGCAAATATGGAGATGAAAAAACCAATCTGAACTCACAAAGTTGGGGTTCTGAATCAAGTAGAACGGATGGTCTAGTCAACACACGCGTCTACAAGGAAGTAGCAATGGCTAAACTTTCAACAAAACAAAACCCAATCTATTTGTGGCGGCTCTAATCCTTATTAATACCTAGGGAAACGACCAGGGGGTGTTGGGGTCGTTCTCCAACCCTAGGACACGTCCTTAATGGACCCAAATTGATACATGGACCATCGGCCCAAAATAGGGTGACGCAGCACCAAAGGCAGAAAAGGTTCCAGCGTTGAAACGACGATTGCGGAAGCATTGGATAAGATATAGCCATGAGTCCAGATCCGTTGGAAAGTAGACTTGATAAGCTTTCCAAAAAGTGCTATAACGTCCCAATCGGAGTCCGTATGAAGTCGTGGTGACCGTCGCAATTTGGGACTATTTTGCAGTCCGAATTCAACTTCCAAAACGTGTTGGACTTGGACTCTTTCTGTCCTTGGAACCAAAGTGACGTGGTGGCCTAGCGGAGGACGTTAGGAATACTTGGATTTGGTCCCCAATCAACTTCATTAACCTTCCATGCTTTCCATATGCAATCAAACCTTCCCTTGATCCATGTAAGTAATTCTGAAAATGAGAATGAACACACATCATGGTGCGGCATCAATTCATCAAATGCTTCAATGATAAGCCTCATATAGAATGGTTGCACCTTTGGTATAGAAGTGGTTGGCATGGTCATCTTTGAGCCAATGATGTTCTCATCATTCTCCCCTTCTTGACAGCAAACCGTCCTCGGTTTGATCTTTGTTGGAGTATGTGTTGTAGGTAAAAGTGAATTGTGCTCCCCTTCTTGATATTTATCCTGTTGCATATGGGGAAAACTAGAAAAACTTTGCAAGACATCATTAGTGTTAGTGCAGCCCTCAATTTGATCATGGTATTGTGGCCCAAAAGGATATTTCAGATTAGAACAAATATAAACTTTATGCACCAAATATTCTCCTTTGCTGTCATATTTGCCAATTGCATGAAGCGAATAATGATTAAAACTCGGCAAACCAGAATCAAATTTAAGTTTCTCTTTTAGACAATTTAGATTACACAGAATATCAAATTCAATATAACCCAAAGTATTTAAAGAGGACAGTAAATTCAGTTCATCTTGTGCACATGTAATAGGATGAAAAAGCTTATCTTCAGCACATTTGTATGGTTCCAAACCAAAAGTATCACACTTATTCGCTACTTGTGGCATAGGAGTAAAAGAATCATCAGCACACAACTCCTCTTTATCACAAGGAACAGCGAGTAATTCATTTTGTGACAAAGGAAAATCAGTAGTGGGTTCCACTATTTGTTGCTCTTCATTAGCATGCAGAGTGGACAAATTTTGGACATTATGGGTCACATCATTCTGGCAAGTATTCACAGATAATAGAATCTCTTTTTCAGCATTGAGAGCCAGACAAAACAATTGACCAATATGGCAATATGATTTGCTAATTAACAAGGTTCGAATTTCAGAATTGAGCCCTATCATGAATCTACTCATAACATCTTCCATGCATTCATCCAATCCACCAAACATGATACAAATCTTAAAATTATAGTAGTATTGTTTCACAGTCTTACTACCCTGGTTCAAGTTGTCTAATTTTGCAAGCAAATAATCAACATAATATGCAGGAACGAATGCATCTCTAAAAAGAAATTTGAAGTCTTTCCAAGATTCTGGAACTTTGTTGTGCCTACAAATGTGTTTCCATTCTAGCAAAGCATTTTCAATCAAAATATTAGAGGCAATACAAATCTTTTGTTTCTCGGACAGGTCATGCTCATCAAATTCATTGTCTACTTTTAACTCCCAATCAATGTAAGCTTGAGGATCGAACTTACCATCATATAACGGCAAGTGTTGAATGACATCCTGAATATGAGGGTCTAGTTTCAACAACTCAAAAATCTCCATATCCCCTGCCATGATTAGTAGAAAACAAGAAACACAAAAATAATATGTATCCTCCTATCAACTACTAGGATGTGTCGGTTGTAACTCTCTCAAACTCAACTTGTTAAAACAAGCCCTTACAAGTTCTTACCAAGCCAAACAGGAGGTGATGGCAACCAACAAGTCTACAACCGTGGAGTGAAGTGTATCAGTGCCATAGCAACAAAACAAATTGTCAAGCTGTAGTCGAATATGTGGAGCTGTAGGTGGGCTAAAGCAAGGAAGTACTAGAACCACGTTAGTTGCAAGCAAATTGAACAAACGCTCAACGATGTTATTGTGCTGGTCCTAGGCTAGTACGTGCTAGAGACGCGAGCCTGGACACAAACGAAGTCACTGAGCTGCAGCAAAGAAGGATCACAAGGATAGGAATAACAACAAAAGAAAAACCCTTCTCTTCTTCTTTCTCTTTCTTTTCTTTCTTTCTTTCTTTCTATCTTTCTTTTCTTTCTTTCTTCTGTCTTTTTTTCTATTTTTTTCAACTAGCACAAAACTGAAATTTTGCAACAAGAATTAACAAGCTACTTACAACAATTAAATGTTTCCTTGGGAACGGTGATTCAGTAGCAAAGTCAAACAAGTGGCTGTTTTGCAAAACCAGCAGACGCACAAATCTCTAGGGCAATTGCAAAGCGCTCAGATTGAATTTGGGACCAAGCTCTGATCAGTTGGAAAGAGGACAAGTTAAGGTTTCCAGATTGTATTTAAACTCCCTATTCAGACTCCTGACAAAGGAAATATGGTGCTTTTCTTTTCAGGATAAAACAGGACTCCGAATCGAATTATATCTTGATCTTGTTGGATTTCCTTTTTGTAGATGGAAATATGGACGTGGATGAAACCTCCAAGGGCGTGGCTAGGATAATGGTGGTAAACAAAACAAAGGAATTTGGAAATCCACTCGGATTCGTTGAGAGAAACAAATAAACTCAAATCTGCGATGGTGACAGAAACGTGACTAGAACTCGAAACTCTAAACGAATAGACGCTAAGACCAGCAACTTGACACGACGATGCAACCGTTAATTCAATAAGCCCTAACTAAGCAGTAATAGTATTAAGCTCAAAGGGTTTTTGGGATTATGGAGAACTAATCTACTAATTTTGTTTTGGCTTTTTCTGGACTATAGGAGATTAAAAAAACAGCAAAGAACTAGAAGTCTCTCACCGATCAACCTTGCTCTGATTACCAACTGATATGAACCCGCTAGGGTGAATCCTGATCTTTCGATGAGAGAAGGTGGATAACTCGATTTGGTGGATGGAGATGACGTTCACGGCCCGACTACAGCCTTCCAAGCTGCGCCTTAGCAACCGATACACCACCTCCAACAGCCGTCGTGATCTTGTGGAGCACGATCAACCAAATCACTAGGGTAATTCCTGCAAGCAATCGAGGAACAAGCAAGAACAAGTAGAACAAGCAACTCAATTGCAAATATGGAGATGAAAAAACCAATCTGAACTCACAAAGTTGGGGTTCTGAATCAAGTAGAACGGATGGTCTAGTCAACACACGCGTCTACAAGGAAGTAGCAATGGCTAAACTTTCAACAAAACAAAACCCAATCTATTTGTGGCGGCTCTAATCCTTATTAATACCTAGGGAAACGACCAGGGGGTGTTGGGGTCGTTCTCCAACCCTAGGACACGTCCTTAATGGACCCAAATTGATACATGGACCATCGGCCCAAAATAGGGTGACGCAGCACCAAAGGCAGAAAAGGTTCCAGCGTTGAAACGACGATTGCGGAAGCATTGGATAAGATATAGCCATGAGTCCAGATCCGTTGGAAAGTAGACTTGATAAGCTTTCCAAAAAGTGCTATAACGTCCCAATCGGAGTCCGTATGAAGTCGTGGTGACCGTCGCAATTTGGGACTATTTTGCAGTCCGAATTCAACTTCCAAAACGTGTTGGACTTGGACTCTTTCTGTCCTTGGAACCAAAGTGACGTGGTGGCCTAGCGGAGGACGTTAGGAATACTTGGATTTGGTCCCCAATCAACTTCATTAACCTTCCATGCTTTCCATATGCAATCAAACCTTCCCTTGATCCATGTAAGTAATTCTGAAAATGAGAATGAACACACATCATGGTGCGGCATCAATTCATCAAATGCTTCAATGATAAGCCTCATATAGAATGGTTGCACCTTTGGTATAGAAGTGGTTGGCATGGTCATCTTTGAGCCAATGATGTTCTCATCAGGTACATTCGGTGAAAACCATGCACCTATCTTGCGCTGAAGTTTAACACTATCTCCTAATGGACCAAAAGGATCTTCCACTCGACCCATGTCACTTAGGAGTACCATCAGGTGTGCCCAAAATGATTTCCATTCCCGTGGTGCATTCGACGCAAAACCGTGCACCTATCTTGCGCTGAGATTAACACTATCTCCAACACAGACCTAAATGAGCTTCCACTTGACCACGTCACCTAGAGTACGGGTGTGCCCAAAATGATTTCCATGCTCGTGGTGCATTCGACCCAAACCATGCACCTATCTTGTGCCGAGATTAACACTATCTCCAAACAAACCAAAACGAGTTCCACTTGACCCACATCACCTAGGAGTACATCGGGTGTGCCCAAAATAATTTCCATGCCCATGGTGCGTTTGGCGCAAACCATGCACCCATCTTGCGCTAAGATTAACACTATCTCTAATCGGATCGAAGTGAGCTTCCGCTTGATCCAAGTCGCCTAGGAGTACAATTAGGTGCATCCAAAATGATTCTGAGCCTATGATATGTTTCGCGCAAACCATGCACCTATCTTGCATCGGGATTAACAGTATCTCCAAATGGACCTAAACGAGTTTTCACTCGACCCACATCACGTAGGAGTACCATCGGTTGCACCCAAAATGATTTCCGATCCTATGGTATGTTCGGCGCAAATAATGCACCTTTCTTGCGTCGAGATTAACACTATCTCCAAATATAATAAAACGAGCGTCCACTTGACCTATGTCACCTAGGATTACCATTCGGTGTGCCCAAAATGATTTTCATGCTCGTGGTACATTCAGTGCAAAACCATGCACCTATATTCTACCGAGATTAAAACTATCTCCAAAAGGACCGAAACGAGCTTCCTCTTGACCAACGTTACCTAGGAGTACCATCGGGTGTACGCAAAATGGTTTCCATGCCCAAGGTATATTCGCCGCAAACCGTGCACCTATCTTGCACCGACACTAACACTATCTCTAAATGAACGAAAATAAGCTTCCACTTGACATACATTACCTAGGAGTTCTATCTGGTGTGTTCAAAGCGATTTCTTTGCCCGTGGTACATTCAGCGCAAACCGTGCACCTATCTTGCGTCGAGATTAACATTATCTCCAAACGGACCGAAACGAGCTTCCTCATAACCAACGTTAACAGTACCATCGGGTGTGCCCAAAATGATTTCCATGCCCAAGGTACATTTGGCAGAAACTGTGCACCTATTGTAACACCCCGCATTCAAAACTACTTATATGGCCCAGCTTCGCATGTGGAATGGGCCTGCATACGCATAGCTCCTCGCTTACACTTTCGTCCTCACTTCGTGTAAAAGGGTTGACCCGGAGGTGCTACATTCAGAATGACAAGGCTTATAGGTTGGCCCTCACCCTCCTAGACTTCCAAGGTAGTACTAAACCCACCAACAATAACCACGTGTGCCACTTGGGCTACATGGGCCAACTTCACTACTACTGCAGGCTACTAATGGGCCCCAGTGTCACATTCACCCCCCTCAGCAGCTCACCACATATATGTGGTAGATGTCTAGGATCACCCCTTGGTACACCCCTCCAGGGCACGTGTAGCAAGGGTTGATGCTCCGAATACCATCTGTAACACCCCTGCATCCAAAACTGCTTATGTGGCCTAGCTCTGCACATGGAACGACCCTGCATACGCGTAGCACCTCGCTTACACTTTCGTCCTCGTTTTGGGTAAAAGGGTTAACCCAGAGGTGCCACGTTTGGAATAACAAAGGCTTATAAGCTGGCCCTCACCCTCCTAGACACCCATGGTTGTACTAAACCCACCACCAACAACCACATGTGCCACTTGGGCTATATGACCCAACTTCACTACTACTACAGGCTACTAATGGGCTGGCGTGTCACACCAATCCTGTGTCTAGACTAACACTATCTCCAAACGGACCGAAATAAGCTTTCACTTGACATACATTACCTAGGAGTACCATCGGGTGTGCCCAAAGCGATTTCTATGCCCGAGGTACATTCGGCGCAATCCATGCACCTATCTTGCGTCAAGATCAACACTATCTCTAAATGGACCAAAAGGAGTTTGCACTTGATCCACATCACCTAGGAGAGCAGTCAGATGCATCCAAAATGATTTCTGAGCCTACGGTATGTGTTGACGCGAGCCGTGCACCTATCTTGTGTTAAATGGACCGAAACAAGCTTCCATTTCACCCACATCACGTAGGAGTTCCATCAGGTGCGCCCAAAACAATTTTAGAGCCTGTGATATGTTCAGGGCAAACCATGCACCTATCTTGCATCAAGATTAGTACTGTTTCCAAACGGACCAAAACAAGCTTCCACTTGACCAATGTCACCTAGAAGTATCATCGGGTGTGCCTAAAAAGATTTCCATGCTCGTGGAACATGGTGCAAACCATGCACCTATCTTGCACTTAGATTAACACTATCTCCAAACATATCGAAACAAGCTATCACTTGACACACGTCACCTAGGAGTACCATCGGGTGTGCCCAAAGTGATTTCCTGACCCGTGGCACATTCGGTGGAAATCATGCACCTATCTTGCGTCTAGACTAACACTATCTCCAAACGGACCGAAACAAGCTTCCACTTGGCATACCATGCACCTATCTCATGCCTAGAGTAACACTATCTCCAAAAGGACAAAAACAAGGTTCCATGTGACTCACGTCACCTAGGAGTACTAGCAGGTTGCCCAAAATGATTTCCATGCCCGAGGTACATTTGGCGCAAACCGTGCACCTATCTTGCGTCGAGATTAACAGTATCTCCAAATGGACCTAAACGAGTTTCTACTCAACCCACATCACATAGAAGTACCATTAGTTGCACCCAGAATGATTTTTGAGCCTATGGTACGTTCGCCGCAAACCATGCACCTATCTTGTGTCGAAATTAACACTATCTCCAAATAGAATAAAACGAGCTTCCACATGACCTACATCACCTAGGAGTACCCTTGGGTGTGCCCAAAGCCATTTCAAAGACTATGGTACATTCAGCGCAAACCGTGTACCTATCTTCCGTCGAGATAAGTACTATTCCAAATAGACCGAAATGAGCTTCCACTTGGCCAAAGTCACCTAGAAGTACCATCAGGTGTGCCCTAAAAGATTTCCATGCCCGTGGTACATTCAGCGCAAACCGTGCACCTATCTTGCACCTAAAATATCACTATCTCCAAATGGACCGAAACAAGCTTTCACTAGACACATGTCACCTAGGTGTTCCATCGGGTGTGCCCAAAATGATTTCCATGCCTATGGTACAATCGGCGCAAACAGTGCACCTATCTTTCGCAGAGATTAACACTATGTCCAAACGGACCAAAACGAGCTTCCACATGACTCACATCACCTAGGAGTACCAGCAAGTGTGCCCGACAAGATTTCCATGCTCGAGGTACACATTCGGCGCAAACCGTGCACGTATCTTGTGTCAAGATTAACACTATCTCCAAACGGATCGAAACGAGCTTCCTTTTGACCAACATTACTAGTACCATTGGCTATGTCCAAAATGATTTTCATGCCCGAGGTACATTCAGCACAAACCATGCACCTATCTTGCGCCGAGACTAACACTATCTCTAAACGGACCGAAACAAGCTTCCACTTGACATACATTACCTATGAGTACCATCCGGTGTGCCCAAAGCGATTTCTATGCTTGAGGTACATTTGGTGCCAACCGTATACCTATCTTGCGTCTAGGTCAACACTATCTCCAAATGGGCCAAAACGAGTTTGCACTTGATCCACATCACCTAGGAGTGTAATTAGGTGCATCGAAAATGATGTCTCAGCCTACGGTACATTTGGCGCAAGTTGTGCACCTATCTTGCATCAAATAGACCGAAAACGAGCTTCCATTTCACCCACGTCACGTAGAAGTTCCATCGGGTGCACCCTAAACAATTTTAGAGCCAATGGTACGTTTGGTGCAAACCGTGCACCTATCTTGCGTTGAGATTAGTACTATCTCCAAATGGACCAAAACGATTTTCCTCTTGACCAATGTCACCTAGAAGTACCATCTGCCTGAAAAGATTTCCATCCTTGTGGAACATTCGGCGCAAACCGTACACCTATCTTGTACCTAGATTAACACTATCTCTGAACGGACCAAAACAAGCTCCACTTGACCCACGTTATTTAGGAGTACCGTCGGGTGCGTCCAAAATGATTTCCAAGGCTATGGTATGTTCGGCGCAAACCATGCACCTATCTTCCGCCTAGAGTAACACTATCTCCAAACAGACCACAAGCTTCCACTTGACATAGATTACCTAGGAGTACCATCAGGTCTGCCAAAAGCGATTTCCATGCCGTGGTACATTCGGCCTAAACCATGCACCTATCTTACGCCGAGATTAAAACAATCTCTAAACGAATCGAAATGAACTTTTGCTTGACCCATGTCACCTAGGAGTACAATCAAATGCGTCCAAAATGATTTCTGAGCCTATGGTATGTTCAGCACAAACCGTGGACCTATCTTGCATCGAGATTAATGGTATCTTTGTATGGACCGAAATGAGATTTCACTTGACCCATGTCACGTAGGAGTACCATCGGTTGCGCCCAAAATGATTTCCAAGCCTACGGTACATTCAGCGCAAACTGTGCTCCTATCACGCATCGAGATCAACACTATCTCCAAACGAATCGAATCAAGCTTCCATTTCACCCACGTCACCTAGGGGTTCCATCAAGTGCGTCTAAAACAATTTTCATGTCGATGGTACATTTGGTGCAAACCGTGCACCTATCTTGCGTCAAGATTATCACTATCTCTAGATGGACCAAAAATATCATCCATTTCACCCACGTCAACAAGGAGATCTATCATTGCGCCTAAAATGATTACGATGCCCAAGGTATATTTGGCGCAAACAATCCACATATCTTGCGTCGAGATTAACATTATCTCCAAATGGACTGAAACAAGCTTCCACTTGACACATGTCACGTAGGAGTACCATCGATTGTTCCCAAAATGATTTCTGAGACTATTGTACATTTTGCGCAAACCATGCACCTCTCTTGCGTCGAGATTAACACTATCTCCAAACAAACAGAAATGAGCTTCCTCTTGACCAACGTCACCTAGAAGTACCATTGGGTGTGCCTGAAAAGATTTTTGTGCCCATGGTACATTCGGCACAAACCGTGCACCTATCTCGCACCTTGAAAACACTATCTCCAAATTGACCAAAACGAGCTTCCATGTGACTCACATCACCTAGGAGTACTAGCGGGTGTGCCCAAACTGATTTTCATGCTCATGGTTCATTCGGCGCAAACCGGGCACCTATCTTGCACTGAGATTAACACTATCCCCAAATAGACCGAAACGAGTTTCCTCTTGACCAATGTTATCTAGGAGTACCATTGGGCATAGCCAAAATGATTTCCATCCCGATGTACATTCGGTGCAGACCGTGCACATATCTTGCGTCGAGACTAACACTGTCTCCAAATGGATGAAAACAACTTCCACTTCACATACATTAACTAGGCGTACCACTGGGTGTGCAGAAAGCGATTTCTTTGCCCATGGTACATTCGGCGCAAACCGTGCACCTATCTTGCGTCGAGATTAACACTATCTCCAAATGGACCGAAACAAGTTTCCACTTGATCCACGTAAACTAGGAGTGCAATAAGGTGCGTCCAAAATGATTTCTGTGTCCATGGTACACTTGGCGCAAGCTATGCATCGAAACGAGCTTCCATTTCACCCACGTCATGTAGGAGTTCCGTTGGGTGCACCCAAAATAATTTCAGAGCCTATGGTACATTTAGCGCAAACCGTGCACCTATCTTACGTCGAGATTAGTACAATGTCCAAATGGACCAAAATGAAGTGCCACTTGACCAATGTCACCTAGAAGTACCAACGGGTCTGTCTGAAAAGATTTCCATGCTCGGGGAACATTCGGCGCAAACCGTGCACCTAGCTTGCACCTAGATTAACACTATATCCAAACGGATCGAAACAAGCTTTCACTTGACACGTCACCTAGGAGTACCATCGGTTGTGCCCACAATGATTTCCATGCACGTGGTACATTTGACGCAAACCGTGCACCTATCTGGCGCTAAGATTAACACTATCTCCAAACGGACCGAAACAAGCTTTCACTTGACATACATTACATAGGAGTACCATCAGGTGTGCCCAAAGCGATTTCCATGCCCATGGGACATTCGGTAGAAACCATGCACCTATCTTGCATTGAGATTAATACTATCTCCAAATTGACCAAAATGAGCTTCCATTTGACCATTGTCACCCAGAAACACCATCTGATGTGCCTGAAAAGATTTCCATGCCTATGGTACATTCGGCGCAAACCATACACGTATCTTGCGCCTTGTTTAACACTATCTCTAAACGGACCAAAATGAGCTTCCACTTGACACACGTCACCTAGGAGTACCCTCGGGTGTGCCCATGATTTCCATGCTTGTGGTACATTTGGCACAAACCGTGCCCCTATCTAGCGCTGAGACTACATTATCTCCCAACGGACCAAAACAAGCTTTCACTTGACATACATTATGTAGGAGTACCATCGGGTGTGCCTAAAGCGATTTCCTTGCCTATGGGACATTTAGCGCAAACCGTGCACCTTCTTGCACCAAAGTTAAAACTATCTCCAAATGGATCAAAATGAGCTTCCGCTTGAACCACCTAATCAAGGAGTACAATCAGGTGCGTCCAAAATGATTTCTAAGCCTATAGTACAATTGGCACAAACCATGCACCTATCTTGCGTGACACTATCTCCAAACGGACCGAAGCGATCTTCCACTTGACCCACGTCACCTAGGAGTACCATCAGGTGTGCCCAAAATGATTTCCATGCCCATGGTACATTCGGTGCAAACCGTACACCTTTCTTGCGCCCAGATTAACATTATCTCTAAATGGATAGAAACGAGCTTCCACTTGACAGACGTCACCTAGGAGTACCATTGGGTGTGCCCAAAGGAATTTCCATGCCTGTGGTACATTCATCGCAAACCATGCACCTATCTTGCATAGAGATTAAAACTATCTCCAAACAGATCGAGATGAGCTTCCCCTTGATCCACGTCGCCTAGTAGTACATTCAGTTGCATCCAAAATGATTTATGAGCCTGTGGTACGTTCGGCGCAAACCGTGAACCTATCTTGCGTCGAGATTAAAAGTATCTCCAATTGGACCGAAACAAGTTTCTACTCAAACCACGTCACATAGGAGTACCAACAGATGCGCCCAAAAAAATTTCCAAACCCATGGTTACGTTCGGTGCAAACCGTGCACCATCATGCATTGAGATTAACACTATCTCCAAACAGACCAAAACGAGCTTCCACTTGACCCATGTCACGTAGGAGTTCCAACGGGTGTGCCTAAAATGATTTTCCATGCCTGTGGTGGATTCGGCGCAAACCGTGCACCAATCTTGTGCTGAGATTAACACCATCTCCAAATGGATTGAAACAAGCTTCAGCTTGATCCATGTCACCTAGGACTACAATCTGGTGTGTCCAAAATGATTTCTAAATACGTTCGGCGCAAACCGTGCACCTATCATGCGTCGAGATTAACACTATCCTCAAATAAACCGAAACGATCTTCCACTCAACCCACATCACATAGGAGTACCATCGGTTGCGCCCAAAATGATTTCTGAGCCTATGATATGTTTGGCGCAAACCGTGCACCTATCATGCGTCGAGATTAACACTATCTCCATGTGGACCGAAACGAGCTTCCATTTCACCCACATTACATAGGAGTTCCATCCGGTGCCGCTCAAAATGATTTCTGAGCCTATGGTACGTTCAGCGCAAACCGTGCAGCTATCTTGCATCGTTATTAATACTGTCTCCAAACAAACTAAATTGATCTTCCACTTGACCTACATCACTTAGGAGTACCATCAGGTGTGCCCAAAGTGATTTCAGAGCCTATGGAACATTTGGCACAAATCGTGCACATATCTTGCCTCGAGATTAATACTATCTCCAAACAGACCAAAATGGGCTTCCACTTGACTAACGTCACCTAGAAGTACCATCGGGTGTGTTTGAAACGAGCTTCCTCTTGACCAACGTTACCTAGGAGTACCATCGGGTGTACCTGTAACATCCCAAAGTTCACATTCAAAAATCACTTGCATTAAAAATTATTTTCAAAGTACATTTCAAAATCATCTGAGCTCTATTATCTCCTTGCGACTCTTGTCCATCTTGTATATCCATCCTAGTTATCTCTCTCCAATATTTATCCTGCACGTCGTAGCATCGGCATCACCTGCCCAACTGCCACCTCTCTCTCTCTCAATTCGCTCGCCCTCGCCCTAGCTCAATGGCTGACAACCGCAACCGCCGCCCACCCCACCGCCACCGCCGCAGGGCACCCACGCCTAGACCCCTCACTGAGCGCAGCCGCTCGCACGCCACCACGACATGTTGGCCCCACCACCTCACCTCGCTGCTTGTGCCATGGGACCCACCTCCTTCTCCTTTCTCTTTCACGTGCAATAGCAGCACCAACAGCTAGCAAGAGCAAAGTCAGCACCACAGCTTCACGTACGCACACATAGCATACAAAGAGGACATGCATCCACTACACGCCACACCGCGCCAACTCGCAAAGCAAAGCACATAGGCAGCACGTACACCCACTAACATGCAAAGCACATAAGTAGCTAAGCACACATGAGACAGCCTCAACTCACTCGCAGGCACATAGCAGCAGCTTATCACCTGTAACCATGCTAGTTAGGCACCGACCATGCATGCTGAGCATCCACCGTCCCCCACTACGCGCCACCATCCATTTGCATGCTGCGTACAATCACCAGTGACGCTATCTCGCCGCTCCACCGCCCTATTATTCGGCCATAGCAATGCCATTTAAGGCGAGCAAGCAAGCCGATGGCATATCCCCACTTCCCTAGCATATAAGAGGGCACGCCGAGGTGCTCTCCTCCTCCACCAAGCAGCACACTCAGCTCGCTCACTCACTCGCTTGCCCTCGCTTCGCTTTGCCTCCATATACCATATACGGCCGTAAGCATGAGCCAGGCTCGACCATCGTCGTAGGACGAGGTGAGCAGCCCATGAGCATCCCCTTGTTCTTCCCTCTCTCCCTATGGTCCTTGCCCTGCTCCCCTCCCTCCAACCAGTGATGCCCACGAGCTCGACGAGCTTAGCCATGGTGTCCATGCATGAAGAAGAAGAGCACTCGTGACCCTTGCTAGTGTCTCTCTCTCCCTTCCCATGCATGTGTCTATGATGCATGGGTCCTAAGCAATAACTCCACCAAATGGTACACGCACAGTATACACCATGCACTACCAGCCAACTCATTTCTTAATCACGCATTATTCTTTTTCGCATGATTAATTCGGCCATCTTGCAGTGCCACGTACCAACTCCAATTCCAATGATTCTTCTTCCTAAATTCATCTAAAATCATAATCTATCTCCCATATAAATTTCATGATTTTTAGAGCTTATTTGAATTTATGTGAATATTTATATGTGCTTGTTTGCCTATAGCGGTCATTGCGTTCTTTTAGCTGACGGAGTAAATGAGCCAAAGAATGAGGACATCAGAGGTGAGTACCTGAGTTTAATGCCGAGGATCCAGACTGCCAGTAGGAGTTTGTCGAGGATGCCGACGGAGGCAAGTCCAGCCTATTCCCCTTTGATGCATGTTAATCCAATTTTTAAACAGAACCTGTAGAAGCTATTTTAAATATTGCATGTACGCATATCGTACGAGATATTTTCACTGCTTAGCTAAAACCCGTTTGAATAGCCATCCTTGACTTGATATGACCTGATAATTGCCTTGCTCAAACTTAAGAATAAATATTTCGACATGACAAAAATACTATTATTTAGTATGCTCAGGACTTGATACTCATTGTGGATACTCATTACTATGTTTTCTCAAATACAATGATTTTTAATGAAAAAATGTGTGAGTTGTGATAATAAATTGTGGGTATTATGAAGGGTTAATGAACAAGTTATAGATGGTGATTACCCTAGAGAAGGGGCGGATTGGTGTTCCTTTTGTGGGATGCCTTGGTGTTGGGGCTTGTACCTTTTGTGGTTAAGCATGAAGATATCCGCCTTGTCTCGATTAAGGACTGAGTTGATGATTCATCTTGCCTAACTATTTTATCATACAACCACTTGACTCTGTATGTGGCAGAACTTAGTCTAAATCCCTCTAGTTGGTGTGCAATGGGACACTAAGAGATGTATGTGGAAATTGAGGAATTGTATGAAATGTAAAAAGCTTTGTAAATTATTATTGTATTATGAGATGTGGCCTTAGTGTGCCCGTGGTGAGCGCCAATACTTAGCTATGGAGGGTAATGGCTACGATAGATCTCTGCTTGCACTACGGTGTTAATTTACGGTAGCCTACTTGTGTTGAAAGTGTACAACCTGTGCAGAGTGTAAATTTTATCTGGATAGTCGTGCCCGTGGTCTAGGATGGGTTTTAGTTTGGTTTCAACAACTAGATGGGTTGGGATGAGTGAAAACAAGAGAGTGAGTGTGATTTTGGAAATGAATGGTTGTCTACCATGTGTTGTGAGAACAAGGGTTCAGTAACACTTAAAAGTGTGACCAACCCCTTTTTCAGAAATACTACCATATATGGAAAATATATGTCTTTTTGCAAAGGTGTTTATAAAATGAAACCCTGCATGTGTAAAAAGATAGCTTTATGCAAATAAACCAAGCCTTATCCTTGATGTATCCATATGCATGTACTGTTATGCCCTTCTGTAGGTAAGGTTGGATTTGCCGAGTACTTTATACTCACCTTTGCTTTGTTGAACAGAGGAAGATCCGGACTTCAATGAATAAGGTCATGTCTGCACCCAACTAAGCCTGTGGCATTGGGATTTGTCAGTTGTGGATTAGTGATTCCCTTTTTTGGGTCTATTGGACCTATATTATGTTGTGATTACTTCTAATCGTGGCATGCCTCCATTGTCCATGCTTGTCGAGACTACTGTGCTGAGACTTATCTGATGTAATAAATGTGTTACTAGCCTCCTATAACTAGTATTTGTATCACATTTGAGGTACCCAAAATGATTTCCATGCCCGAGGTACATTCGGCGCAAACCGTGCACCTATCTTGCGCCAAGACTAACACTACCACCAAACGGATGAAAACAAGCTTCCACAAACCTAGGAGTACCATCGGGGGTGCCCAAGCGATTTCTTTGCCCATGGTACATTCGGCGCAAACTATGCACCTATCTTGCGTCGACATTAACACTATCTCCAAACAAACCAAAATGAGCTTCCTCTTGACCAACTTTTACTAGAACCATCGGGTGTGCCCAAAATGATTTCCATGGCCGAGGTACATTTGGCACAAACCTTGCACCTATCTTGCGCTAAGACTAACATTATCTCCAACCAGACTGAAACAAGTTTCCAGTTGGTCCACGTCACCTAGGAGTGCAATCAAGTGTGTCCAAAATGATTTCTAAGCCTATAGTACGTTCATCGCAAGGCGTGCACCTATCTTGCATCAAACACACCAAAATGATATTCCATTTCACCCAAGTCACGTAGGAGTTCCATCGGGTGCACCCAAAACAATTTCAGAGCCAATGGTACATTCAGCGCAAATCGTGGACAGCACAAACCATGCACCAATCTTGCATCAAGATTAGTACAATGTCCAAACAGACTGAAACGAGCTTCCACTTGACCAATATCTCCTAGAAGTACCATCGGGCGTGCCTGAAAAGATTTCCATGCTCGTGGAACATTTGGCACAAACCATGCACCTATCTTGCACCTAGATCAACACTATCTCCAAACAGACCGAAACAAGTTTTCACCTGACACACATCACCTAGGAGTACCATTAGTTGTGCCCACAATGATTTCCATGCCAGTGGTACATTTAGCGCAAACCGTGCACCTATCTAGCGCTGAGATTAACACTATCTCCAAACGGCTCGAAATAAGCTTTCACTTGACCCACGTCACCTAGGAGTACCATCGGGTGTGCCTAAAGTGATTTACAGGCCCATGGTACATTCGGTGCAAACCATGCACTTGTCTTGCGTCGAGATTAACACTATCTCCAAACGGACCAAAACAAGCTTCCACTTGTCCCACGTCACCTAGGAGTACCATTGGGTGCATCCAAAATAATTTCCAAGACTATGGTACGTTCGACGCAAAAACCGTGAACCTATCTTGCCCCTAGACTAAAACTATCTCCAAACGGACTGAAACAAGCGTCCAGTTGACATACATTACCTTGGAGAACCATCAAGTGTGCCTAAAGCGATTTCCATGCCCGTGCTACATTCGGTGCAAACCATGCACCTATCTTGCGTCGAGATTAAAACAATCTCTAAACAGATCGAAATGACATTCTGCTTGATTCCCATCACCTAGGAGTACAATCAATTGTGTCCAAAATAATTTCTGAACCTATGGTATGTTCAGTGTAAACCGTGCACCTATCTTGCATCAAGATTAACGGTATCCCCATATGGACCGAAATGAAATTTCACTTGACCCAACTCACGTAGGAGTACCATCGGTTGCGTCAAAATGATTTATGAGCCTATGGTATATTTAGTGCAAACCGTGCACCTATCTTGCATCAAGATTAATACTATCTCCAATTGGACCGAAACGAGCTTCCATTTGACCAATGTCACCTAAAAGTACCATTGGGTGTGCCTGAAAAGATTTCCATGCCCATGGTACATTCGGCGCAAACCATACACCTATCTTGCGCCTAGTTTAACACTATCTCCAAACAGACCAAAACGAGCTTCCACTTGACCCACGTCACCGAGAAGTACCATTAGGTGTGCCCAAAATGATTTCCAGGCTCATGGTATATTTGTCACAAACCGTGCACCTATCTTGCATTGAGATTAACGGTATCTCCATATGGACCGAAACAAGATTCCACTTGACCCAAGTCACATAGGAGTACCATCGGTTGCGTCAAAATGATTTATGAGCCTATGATACGTTTAGCGCAAACCGTGCACCTATCTTGTGCCAAGATTAATACTATCTCCAAATAGACCGAAACAAGCTTCCATTTGACCAATGTCACCTAAAAGTACCATAGGGTGTGCCTAAAAAGATTTCCATGCTCGTGGTACATTCAGCGCAAACCATACCCCTATCTTGCGCCTAGTTTAACACTATCTCCAAACAGACCAAAACGAGCTTCCACTTGACCCACGTCACCAAGAAGTACCATTGGGCGTGCCCAAAATGATTTCCAAGCCTATGGTACATTCGTCGCAAACCATGCACCTATCTTGCATCGAGATTAACACTATCTCCAAGTGGACCAAAAGGAGTTTCCACTTGACCCATGTCACGTAGGAGTACCATCAGTTGCGCACAAAATGATTTCTAAACCTATGGTATGTTTGACGCAAAACGTGCTCCTATCTTGCATCGAGATTAACACTATCTCCAAACAAACTAAAACGATCTTCCACTTGACCCATGCCACCTAGGTGTACCATCTGGTGTGCCCACATTTGGCGCAAACAGTGCACCTATCTTGCCTAGAGATTAATACTATCTCCAAACAGACCAAAACGAGCTTCTATTTGACCAACATCACCTAGAAGTCCCATCGGGTGTGCCTAAAAAGATTTCCATGCCCATGGTACATTCGACGCAAACCGTACACCTATCTTGGGTTTAACACTATCTCCAAACAGACCAAAACGAGGTTCCACTTGACCCCACGTCACCTAAGAGTGCCATCTGGTGTGCCAAAAATGATTTCCATGCCCGTAGTACTTCGGCACAAACCGTGCACCTATCTTACACCAAGATTAACACTATCTCCCAAACAGACCAAAACGAGCTTCCTCTTGACCAATGTTACCTAGGAGTACCATCGGGTGTACCCAAAAAAATTTCCATCCCTAGGTGCATTCAGCACAAACTGTGCACCTATCTTATGCCGAGACTAACACTATCTCCAAGCGGATGAAAACAAGCTTCCACTTAACATACATTACATCGAGATTAACACTATCTCCAAATGGACCGAAACGAGTTTCCACTCAATCCCATCACCTAGGAGTGCAATCAAGTGCGTCCAAATTGGTTTCTGAGCCTACGGTACGTTCGGCGCAAGGCGTGCACCTATCTTGCGTCAATTTCACCCATGTCACTTAGGAGTTCCGTCAAGTGTGCCCAAAACAATTTCAGAGCCTATGGTACATTCGGCGTAATCTATGCACCTATCTTGCATCGAGATTAGTACTATCTCCAAATGGACTGAAACGAGCTCCCACTTGACCAATGTCACCTAGAAGTACCAACGGGTGTGCCTGAAAAGATTTCCATGCTCGTGGAACATTCAGCACAAAACTGTCCACCTACCTTGCACCTAGATTAACACTATCTCCAAACAGATCAAAACGAAGTTTCACTTGACACACATCAGCTCGGAGTACCATCAGTTGTGCCCACAATGATTTCCATGCCCGTGGTACATTCGGCACAAACCATGCACCTATCTAGCGCTGAGATTAACACTATCTCTAAATGGCTTAGAACAAGCTTCCACTTGACCCACGTCACCAAGGAGGACCATCGGGTGTGCCCAATGTGATTTCCAGGACTAGGGTAAATTTAGCACAAACGGTGCACCTATCTTGCACTAAGATTAACACTATCTCCAAACAGACCAAGACGAGCTTCGACTTGACCAAAGTAACCTAGGAGTACTATCGAGTGTGTCCAAAATTATTTCTAAGGTACGGTACATTCAGCGCAAACCATGAACCTATCTTGCCCCTAGACTAAAACTATCTCTAAATGGACTGAAACAAGGTTTCACATGACATACATTACCTAGGAGTACCGTCAGGTGTGACCAAAGCGAGTTCCATGCCTGTGGTACATTCGACGCAAACCATGCACCTATCTTGTGCAGAGATTAAGACAATCTCCAAACAGATCGAAATGACCTTCTGCTTGATTCACGTCACCAAGGAGTACAAACCATGCACCTATGTTGCATTGAGATTAATGGTATCTCCATATGGACCAAAGCGAGATTCCACTTGACCCATGTCATGTAGGAGTACCATCGGTTGTGTCAAAATGATTTATGAGCCTATGGTACGTTGAGCACAAACCATGCACCTATCTTGTATCGAGATTAATACTATCTCCAAATGGACCAAAATGAGCTGCCATTTGACCAATGTCACCTAAAAGTACCATCGGGTGTGCCTAAAAAGATTTCCATGCCCGTGGTACATTCCACGCAAACCATACACATATCTTGCGCCTAGTTTAACACTATCTCCAAACAGACCAAAACGAGCTTCTAGTTGACCCACATCACCTAGGTGTACCATCGAGTGTGCCCAAAATGATTTCCATGCCTGTGGTACATTCGTTGCAAACCGTGCACCTATCTTCCGTTGAGATTAACACTATCTCCAAATGGACCAAAACGAGTTTCCACATAACCCACGTCACGTAGGAGTACCATCGGTTGTGCCCACAATAAATTCGAACCTATGGTACGTTTGACGCAAACCATGCACCTATCTTGCGTCGAGATTTACACTATCTCCAAACATACTAAAATGATCATCCACTTGATCTACGCCACCTAGGAGTACCATCTGGTGTGCCCAAAAGCAATTTCAGAGCCTATGGTACATTTGGCACAAACCATGCACCTATCATTTGCCGAGATTAACACTATCTCCAAACGGACCGAAACGAGCTTCCACTTGACCCACGTCACCTTGGAGTACCATCGAGTGTGTCCAAAATGATTTCTGAACCTATGGTACATTTGACGCAAACCTTGCACCTATCTCGCTTCGAATTGACACTATCTCTAAACATACTGAAATGAACTTCCACTTGATCTACACCACCTAGGAGTACCATCTGGTGTGCCCAAAAGCGATTTCAGAGCCTATGGTACATTTGGCGCAAATCGTGCACCTATCTTGCCTCGAGATTAATACTATCTCCTAATGGACCAAAACAAGCTTCCAATTGACCAACGTCACCTAGAAGTACCATCGGGTGTGCCTGAAAAGATTTCTAGGCATGTCGTACATTTGGCGCAAACCGTACTCCCATCTTGCACATAGTTTAATACTATCTCCAAACGGGCCAAAACAAGCTTCCACATGGCCCACATCACCTAGGAGTATTGGGTATGCCCAAAATGACTTCCATGCCCATGTTACATTCAGCGAAAAACCATGCACCTATCTTGCGCCGAGGCTAACACTATCCCCAAACAGACCAAAACAAGCATCCACTTGACATACATTACACAGGAGTACCATCGGGTGTCCCAAAGCGATTTCCATGCCTGTTGGACCTTTCTTGCATCGAAATTAAAACTATCTCCAAATGGATCGAAATGAGCTTCCGCTTGATCCACATCACCAAGGAGTACAATCAGATGCGTCCAAAATGATTTCTGAGCCTATGGCAGCACGTATCTTGCATCGACATTAATACTATCTCCAAACAGACCGAAATGAGCTTTCACTTGATCCACGTCACCTATATGTACCATCGGGTGTGCCCAAATTGATTTCTATGCCTGTGGAACATTCAGCGCAAACCGTGCACCCATCTAGCACTAAGATTAACACTATCTCTAAACGGACCGAAACGAGCTTCCACTTGACACATGTCACCTAGGAGTACCATCGGGTGTGCCCAAAAAAATTTCCACACCCATGGTACATTTGGTGTAAACCGTGCGCCTATCTTGCGCTGAGATTAACACTATCTCCAAGTGGACTAAAACGAGCTTCCACTTGACCCATATCACCTTGGAGTACCATCGGGTCCATCAAAAATGGTTTCCAAGCCTATGGTACCTTCGGCGCAAATCGTGCACCTATCTTGCACCGAGATTAACACTATCTCCAAATGGACCGAAATGAGCTTCCACTTGACTCGTGTCACCTAGAAGTACCATCGAGTGTGCCCAAAATGATTTCCACGCCCGTGGTACATTCGGCGCAAACTGTGTATCTTGCACCAAGATTAACACTATCTCCAAATGGACCGAAACGAGTTCCACTTGACCCTTGTCACCTAGGAGTACCATCGAGTGTGCCCAAAATGATTTCCACGCCCGTGGTACATTCGGCGCAAACTGTGCACCTATCTTGCGCTAAGATTAACACTATCTCCAAATGGACCGAAACGAGTTCCACTTGACCCATGTCACGTAGAAGTACCATCGGGGGCGTCCAAAATGGTTTTCCAAGCCTACGGTACGTTCGGCACAACCGTGCACCTATCTTGCGCCCGACTAGCACTATCTCCAAATGAACCGAAATAAGCTTCCACTTGACATAAATTCTGTAGGAGTACCATCGGGTGTACCCAAAGCAACTTCCATGCCAGTGGTACATTCGATGCAAATCGTGCACTTTTCTTGCACCGAAATAAGAACTATCTCCAAACAGATCGAAATGAGCTTTTGCTTGATCCACATCACCTATGAGTGCAATCAGGTGCGTCCAAAATGATTTCTGAGCCTATTGTATGTTTTGGCACAAACCGTGCACCTATCTTGCATCAAGATTAACACTATCTCCAAATGGACTGAAGCGAGTCTCTACTTGACCCATGTCACGTAGGATTACCATCGGTTGCGCCCAAAATGATTTCTGAAGCTATGGTACGTCCGGTGCAAACCGTGCACCTATCTTGTGTTGAGATGAACACCATCTCCAAACAGACAGAAACGACCTTCTAATCGATTTACGCCACCTAGGAGTACCATCTGGTGTGCCAGAAAAGATTTCGAAGCTCGTGGTACATTCGACGTAGACCGTGAACCTTTCTTGCATCGAGATTAGTACTATCTCTAAACGGTCTAAAATGATCTTCCACTTGACCAATGTCACCGAGAAGTACCATCGGGTGTGTCTAAAAAGTTTTCCACGCCCATGGTACATTTGGCGCCAATCGTAGACCTATCTTGCACCTAGATCAACACTATCCAAATGGATAAAAATGAGCTTCCACTCGACCAATGTCACCTAGAAGTACCATCGAGTGTGCCTGAAAAGATTTCCATGCCCATGGTACATTCGACGCAAACCGTACGCCTATGTTGCACCTAGATTAACACGGTCTCCGAACGGACCGAAACGAGCTTCCACTTGACCCACGTCACCTAGGAGTCCCATCGGGTGTGCCCAAAATGATTTACATGCCCGTGGTACATTCGGCGCAAACCGTGCACCTATCTTGCGCCGAGAGTAACATTATTTCCAAACGGAATGAAACATGCTTCCACTTGGCTCACGTCCCCTAGGAGTACCATCCGGTGCGTCTAAAATAATTTCCATGCCTATGGTACATTTGGCGCAAACCATTCTCCTATCTTGCGACAAAACTAACCCAATCCAAACAAACTAAAACGATCTTCCACTTGATCTACGCCACCTAGGAGAACCATTTTTGTGTGCCCCAAACCGATTTCAGAGCCTATGGTTCATTTGGCGCAAACTGTGCACCTATCTTGCCTCGAGATTAATACGATCTCCAAATGGACCAAAACGAGCTTCCACTTGACCAACGTCACATAGAAGCACCATCGGGTGTGCCTAAAAAGATTACCATGCCCGTGGTATATTCGGTGCAAACCGTGCACCTATCTTGCACTGAGGCTAACACTATCTCCAAACGGACCGAAACAAGCTTCCACTTACCAATGTTAGCTACAAGTACCATCGGGTGTGCCTAAAAAGATTTCCATGCCTGTGGTACATTCGACGCAAACCATGCACCTATCTTTGTGCTGACACTAACACTAACATTAATGGGCCAAACGAGCTTCCACTTGACCAATGTCACCTAGAAGTACCATCGGGTGTGCCTGATAAGATTTCCATGCCCGTGGTTCATTCGGCGCAAGCTGTACACCTATCATGCTCCTAGATTAATACTATCTCCAAACAGACAGAAACATGCTTCCACTTGACCCACGTCACCTAGGAGTAACATCAGGTGTGCCCAAAATGATTTCCACGCCTATGGTACATTCGGCGCAATCCGTGCACCTATTTGGCGCCATGATTAACACTATCTCCAAACGGACATGATGAGGACACCACACGTACATATACACCAGTAGCACCTCAGGCGCCTCCAGTTACTCCTCCACCACGGGCGCCTACAGTTGATCATCAGTTAGGCCAATCACTCGGGCCCGTGCAAGAGAATTAAACTTCATCATGCTGTTAAGGAACGAAGGCCCAGCAGAATAAGAAGATGGGCCAATAGAGCAGTCCAAGGTGGGGTGCCTAGGGTTTGGAGCTGTAGCCCTTTCTTTGGGCGTGCGCCACTCTCCTGCTGCCGCCCTTTTATTTAGTCGGAGTCGCTTTTGTTTACAACTTGAGTTTTGTTTTACATCTAGTTTTAGCTACTCTCAAACACGCGCCAATCTGCGCTGTCTCGTGTAATTCAGAACTCCACCTTCGAGTGATAATAAGATTGCTCGCGTCTTTTTCTTGTTCGTTCTTCGATTGCATGCAGGAATTGATCTTCGTGATCAGGCTGATCTCGCACCGGCGAGGTTGGTAACCATTGGGAGTTGGTTCAGCGATTGCATTGGCGATTTGGGTTCGCTCGTCGTAGTCGGATCGTGAGGGTCTACTTCCACCAAATCGAAATTATCTCCACTCACCGAAAGATCGGGCACTCCCCCTCTATCAGGACCGAAACAAGCTTGCACTTGACCCACATCACCTAGGAGTACCATCGGGTACGTCCAAAATAATTTCCAAGCCTATGGTACCTTCTGCACAAACCGTGCAACTATCTTGCGCCAAGACTAACACTATCTCCAAACAAACTGAAACAACCTTCCACTTGAGATACATTACATAGGAGTACCATCAGGTGTGCCCAAAGTAGTTTTCAGGCCCATGGTACATTCGGTGCAAACCGTGCACCTTTCTTGCATCAAAATTATAACTATCTCCAAACAGATTGAAATGAGCTTCCACTTGATCCACGTCACCTAGGTGTACAATCAGGTGTGTCTAAAATGATTTCTGAGCCTATGGTACGTTTGGCGCAAACCGTGCACCTATCTTGCGTCGAGATGAAAACTATCTCCAAATGGACCAAGGCAAGTTTCCACTTGACACACGTCAGGTAGGAGTTACATCGGTTGCGCCCAGAATGATTTCCAAACCCATGGCATGTTCAATGCAAACCATGCACCTATCCTGCGTCGAGATTAACAATATCTCCAAATAGACTGAAACGATCTTCCTCTTGATCTACGCCACCTAGGAGTACCTCTGGTGTGCTCAAAGAAATTTTAGAGCCTATGGTACATTTGGTGCAAACCATGCTCCTATCTTGCCTGAGGATTAATAGTATCTCCAAATGGACCAATACGAGCTTCCACTTGACCAACGTCACCAAGAAGTATCATCGTGTGTGCCTGAAAAGATTTCCATGCTCGTGGTACATTCAACGCAAACTGTGCGCCTATCCTGCCACGAGATTAATACAATCTCCAAACGGTTTGAAATGAGCTTCCACTGGACCAACATCACCTAGAAGTACCATCGGATGTGGCTGAAAAGTTTTCCATGCTCGTGGTACATTTGGCGCAAACCATACACCTATCTTGTGCCTAGATTAACACTATCTCCAATTGGACCAAAACGAGCTTCCACTTGACCAATGTCACATAGAAGTACCATCGGCTCTGCCTGAAAAGATTTCCATGCCCATGGTACATTCAGCGCATACCGTACACCTATCTTGCGCCTAGATTAACACTATCTCCAAATGGACCGAAACGAGCTTCCACTTGACCCACGTCACCTAGGATTACCATCGAGTGCGTCCAAAACAATTTCCAAGCGTATGGTATCTTCGGCGCAAACCGTGCACCTATTTTGCGCTGAGACTAACACTATCATCTAATAGACTAAAATAACCTTCCACTTGACATACATTACAAAGGAGTACCAACGGGTGTGCCCAATGTGATTTCCATGCCCGTGGTACATTCAGTGCAAATTGTGCACCTTTCTTGCACCAAAATTATTACTATCTCCAAACAAATCGACATGAGCTTCTGCTTGATCCACGTCACCTAGGAGTGCAATCAAGTGCGTCCAAAATGATTTTTGAGCCTATAGTACGTTTAGCGCAAATCGTGCACCTATCTTGCGTCGAGTTAAAACTATCTCCGAATGGACCAAGGCAAGTTTCCAATTGACCCATGTCACATAGGAGTAACATCAGTGGCGCCCAAAACAATTTCTGAACCTATGGTACGTTCGGTGCAAAATGTGCACCTATTTTGTGTCGAGATTAACATATCTCTAAACAGACTGAAACAATCTTTCTCTTGATCTACGCTACCTAGGAGTACCATCTGGTATGCTCAAAGTGATTTTAGAGCCTATGGTACATTTGATGCAAATCGTACACCTATCTTGCGTTGAGATTAAAACTATCTCCAAATGGACCAAGGCGAGTTTTCACTTGACCCATGTCACGTACAAGTAACATCGGTTGTGCCCAAAATGGTTTCCGAACCTATGTTACATTCATCACAAAACGTGCACCTATCTTGCGTCGAGATTAACACTATCTCCAAACAGACTGAAATAATCTTTCTCTTGATCTACGCCACCTACGAGTATCACATGGTGTGTGCAAAAGGGATTTAAGAGCCTATGGTACATTTGGCGCAAACCGTGCACCTATCTTGCGCCTAGATTAACACTATCTCTAAATGGACCGAAATGAGCTTCCAGTTGACCAATTCACCTAGAAGTACCATCAGGTGTGCCAAAAAAGTTTTCCATGTTCGTGGCACATTCGGCACAAACCGTACACCTATCTTGCGCCTAGACTAACTCTATCTCCAAACGGACCAAAATGACCTTCCACTTGGTGCAAGACGAGCACCAATCTTGCCTCAGGATTAATACTATCTCCAAACGCACTGATACACGCTTTCACTTGACCAACGTCACCTAGAAGTACCATCGCTTGTGCCTAGGAAGATTTCCATGCCCATGGTACATTAGGCGCAAACTGTGCACCTATTTTGTGTCGAGATCAATACAATCTCCAAATGGTCTGAAACGAGCCTCCACTTGATCAATGTCACCTAGAAGTACATTCGAGTGTGCCTCAAAAGTTTTCTATGCCCGTGGTACATTCGGCGCAAACCATACACCTGTCTTGCGCCTGGATTAACACTATCTTCAAATTGACGTAAACGAGCTTCAACTTGACCAATGTCACCTAGAGGTACCATCGGGTGTGCCTGAAAAGATTTCCATGCCCAAGGTACATTCGGCGCAAACTGTACATCGATCATGTGCCTAGATTGACAACTATCTCCAAACAGATCGAAACGAGCTTCCACTTGACTAGTGTCACCTAGAAGTACCATTGGGTGTGCCTAAAAAGATTTACATGCTTGTGGTACGTTTAGCGCAAACCGTGCTCCAATCCTGCATCGAGATTAATATAAACTCCAAACGGTCTGAATCAAGCTTCCACGTGACCATCGTTACCAAGAAGTACCATCAGGTGTATCTAAAAACTTTTCCAAACCCATGGTACATTCAGCACAAACCGTACACCTATCTTGTGCCTAGATTAACACTATCTCCAAACAGACGAAAATGACCTTCCCTTGACACACGTCACCTAGGAGTACCATCAGGTGTGCCCAAATTGATTTCCATGTCGATGGTACATTCGGCGCAAACCAGACACCCATCTAGCGCTGAGATTAACACTATATCTAAAAAGACCGAAATCAGCTTCCACTTGACCCACCTCACCTAGGAGTACCATCTGGTGTGCCCAAAATGATTTCCACGCCTGTGGAACATTCGCGCAAACCGTGCACCTATCTTGCGCCAAGACTAACACTATCTCTACACAGACCGAAAGAAGCTTCCTCTTGACATACATTACATAGGATTACCATTGGGTGTGCCCAAAGCGATTTCCATGCCTATGGTACATTCCGCGCAAACCGTGCACCTTTCTTCTGCCAAAATTATAACTATCTCCAAACGGATCGAAATGAACTGCTGCTTAATCCACGTCACCTAGAAGTACAATCAGGTACATCCAAAATGATTTTGAGCCTATGGTACGTTTGGTGCAAGCCATGCACGTATCTTGCGTTGAGATTAAAATATCTCTAAATGGACCAAGGCAAGTTTCCAGTTGACACACGTCCGGTAGGAGTTACATCAAATGTGCCCATAATGATTTCCGAACCTATGGCACGTTCGGCGCAAACCGTGCACCTATCTTGCATTGAGGTTAACACTATCTCTATATAGAATGAAACAATCTTCCACTTGATCTATGCCACCTAGGAGTACCATCTGGTGTGCTTAAAGCGATTTCAAAGCCTATGGTACATTTGGCGCAAACCGTGCACCTATCTTGCCTCAGGGTTGATACTATCTCCAAATGAACCGTCTTTGCTGTTTTTTTAATCTCCTATAGTCCAGAAAAAGCCAAAACAAAATTAGTAGATTAGTTCTCCATAATCCCAAAAACCCTTTGAGCTTAATACTATTACTGCTTAGTTAGGGCTTATTGAATTAACGGTTGCATCGTCGTGTCAAGTTGCTGGTCTTAGCGTCTATTCGTTTAGAGTTTCGAGTTCTAGTCACGTTTCTGTCACCATCGCAGATTTGAGTTTATTTGTTTCTCTCAACGAATCCGAGTGGATTTCCAAATTCCTTTGTTTTGTTTACCACCATTATCCTAGCCACGCCCTTGGAGGTTTCATCCACGTCCATATTTCCATCTACAAAAAGGAAATCCAACAAGATCAAGATAGAATTCGATTCGGAGTCCTGTTTTATCCTGAAAAGAAAAGCACCATATTTCCTTTGTCAGGAGTCTGAATAGGGAGTTTAAATACAATCTGGAAACCTTAACTTGTCCTCTTTCCAACTGATCAGAGCTTGGTCCCAAATTCAATCTGAGCGCTTCGCAATTGCCCTGGAGATTTGTGCGTCTGCTGGTTTTGCAAAACAGCCACTTGTTTGACTTTGCTACTGAATCACCCTTCCCAAGGAAACATTTAATTGTTGTAAGTAGCTTGTTAATTCTTGTTGCAAAATTTCAGTTTTGTGCTAGTTGAAAAAAATAGAAAAAAAGACAGAAGAAAGAAAGAAAAGAAAGATAGAAAGAAAGAAAGAAAAGAAAGAGAAAGAAGAAGAGAAGGGTTTTTCTTTTGTTGTTATTCCTATCCTTGTGATCCTTCTTTGCTGCAGCTCAGTGACTTCGTTTGTGTCCAGGCTCGCGTCTCTAGCACGTACTAGCCTAGGACCAGCACAATAACGTCGTTGAGCGTTTGTTCAATTTGCTTGCAACTAACGTGGTTCTAGTACTTCCTTGCTTTAGCCCACCTACAGCTCCACATATTCGACTACAGCTTGACAATTTGTTTTGTTGCTATGGCACTGATACACTTCACTCCACGGTTGTAGACTTGTTGGTTGCCATCACCTCCTGTTTGGCTTGGTAAGAACTTGTAAGGGCTTGTTTTAACAAGTTGAGTTTGAGAGAGTTACAACCGACACATCCTAGTAGTTGATAGGAGGATACATATTATTTTTGTGTTTCTTGTTTTCTACTAATCATGGCAGGGGATATGGAGATTTTTGAGTTGTTGAAACTAGACCCTCATATTCAGGATGTCATTCAACACTTGCCGTTATATGATGGTAAGTTCGATCCTCAAGCTTACATTGATTGGGAGTTAAAAGTAGACAATGAATTTGATGAGCATGACCTGTCCGAGAAACAAAAGATTTGTATTGCCTCTAATATTTTGATTGAAAATGCTTTGCTAGAATGGAAACACATTTGTAGGCACAACAAAGTTCCAGAATCTTGGAAAGACTTCAAATTTCTTTTTAGAGATGCATTCGTTCCTGCATATTATGTTGATTATTTGCTTGCAAAATTAGACAACTTGAACCAGGGTAGTAAGACTGTGAAACAATACTACTATAATTTTAAGATTTGTATCATGTTTGGTGGATTGGATGAATGCATGGAAGATGTTATGAGTAGATTCATGATAGGGCTCAATTCTGAAATTCGAACCTTGTTAATTAGCAAATCATATTGCCATATTGGTCAATTGTTTTGTCTGGCTCTCAATGCTGAAAAAGAGATTCTATTATCTGTGAATACTTGCCAGAATGATGTGACCCATAATGTCCAAAATTTGTCCACTCTGCATGCTAATGAAGAGCAACAAATAGTGGAACCCACTACTGATTTTCCTTTGTCACAAAATGAATTACTCGCTGTTCCTTGTGATAAAGAGGAGTTGTGTGCTGATGATTCTTTTACTCCTATGCCACAAGTAGCGAATAAGTGTGATACTTTTGGTTTGGAACCATACAAATGTGCTGAAGATAAGCTTTTTCATCCTATTACATGTGCACAAGATGAACTGAATTTACTGTCCTCTTTAAATACTTTGGGTTATATTGAATTTGATATTCTGTGTAATCTAAATTGTCTAAAAGAGAAACTTAAATTTGATTCTGGTTTGCCGAGTTTTAATCATTATTCGCTTCATGCAATTGGCAAATATGACAGCAAAGGAGAATATTTGGTGCATAAAGTTTATATTTGTTCTAATCTGAAATATCCTTTTGGGCCACAATACCATGATCAAATTGAGGGCTGCACTAACACTAATGATGTCTTGCAAAGTTTTTCTAGTTTTCCCCATATGCAACAGGATAAATATCAAGAAGGGGAGCACAATTAGGTGCATGGTTTTCACCGAATGTACCTGATGAGAACATCATTGGCTCAAAGATGACCATGCCAACCACTTCTATACCAAAGGTGCAACCATTCTATATGAGGCTTATCATTGAAGCATTTGATGAATTGATGCCGCACCATGATGTGTGTTCATTCTCATTTTCAGAATTACTTACATGGATCAAGGGAAGGTTTGATTGCATATGGAAAGCATGGAAGGTTAATGAAGTTGATTGGGGACCAAATCCAAGTATTCCTAACGTCCTCCGCTAGGCCACCACGTCACTTTGGTTCCAAGGACAGAAAGAGTCCAAGTCCAACACGTTTTGGAAGTTGAATTCGGACTGCAAAATAGTCCCAAATTGCGACGGTCACCACGACTTCATACGGACTCCGATTGGGATGTTATAGCACTTTTTGGAAAGCTTATCAAGTCTATTTTCCAACGGATCTGGACTCATGGCTATATCTTATCCAATGCTTCCGCAATCGTCGTTTCAACGCCGGAACCTTTTCTGCCTTTGGTGCTGCGTCACCCTATTTTGGGCCGATGGTCCATGTATCAATTTGGGTCCATTAAGGACGTGTCCTAGGGTTGGAGAACGACCCCAACATCCCCTGGTCATTCCCCTAGGTATTAATAAGGATTAGAGCCGCCACAAATAGATTGGGTTTTGTTTTGTTGAAAGTTTAGCCATTGCTACTTCCTTGTAGACGCGTGTGTTGACTAGACCATCCGTTCTACTTGATTCAGAACCCCAACTTTGTGAGTTCAGATTGGTTTTTCATCTCCATATTTGCAATTGAGTTGCTTGTTCTACTTGTTCTTGCTTGTTCCTCGATTGCTTGCAGGAATTACCCTAGTGATTTGGTTGATCGTGCTCCACAAGATCACGACGGCTGTTGGAGGTGGTGTATCGGTTGCTAAGGCGCAGCTTGGAAGGCTGTAGTCGGGCCATGAACGTCATCTCCATCCACCAAATCGAGTTATCCACCTTCTCTCATCGAAAGATCAGGATTCACCCTAGCGGGTTCATATCAGCTTCCACTTGACCAATGTCACCAAGAAGTACCATCATGTGTGCCTGTAAAGATTTCCATGCCCGTGGTACATTTGGTGCAAACTATACACCTATCCTGCGTCGAGATTAATACAATCTCCAAACGGTCTGAAACAAGCGTCCACTTGACCAACGTTACATGGAAGTACCATCGAGTGTGGCTGAAAAGTTTTCCATTCTGGTGGTACATTCGGCGCAAATCATACACCTATCTTACGCCTAGATTAACACTATTGCCAATTGGACCAAAACGACCTTCCACTTGACCAATGTCACCTAGAAGTACCATCGGGTGTGCCTAAAAAGATTTCCATGCCTGAAAACATGCTTCAACTTGACCAAATGGACCGAAACAAGCTTCCACTTGACCCACGTCACCTAGGATTACCATCAGGTGCTTCCAAAATAATTTCCAAGCTTATAGTACCTTCGGCGCAAACCATGCACCTATCTTGCGCCGAGACTAACACTATGTCCAAACAGAGTGAAACAAGCTTCAGTTGACATGCATTAAATAGGAGTACCATCGGGTGTGCCTAAAGTGATTTCCATGCCCGTGGTACATTCAGCGCAAACCGTGCACCTTTCTTGTGCCAAATTATAACTATCTCCAAACGGATTGAAATGAGCTTTCGCTTAATCCACATCACCTAGGAGTACAATTAGGTGTGTCCAAAATGATTTATGAGCCTATGGTATGTTTGGCGCAAACCGTGCACCTATCTTGCGTTGAGATTAAAACTATCTCCAAATGGACCAAGGCAAGTTTCCACTTGACACACGTCATGTAGGAGTAACATCGGTTGCACCCAAAATGATTTCCAAATGTATGGTATGTTTGGCATAAAACATGCACCTATCTTGCGTCAAGATTAACACAATCTCCAAACAGACTGAAACGATCTTCCTCTTGATCTACACCACTTAGGTGTACCATCTGGTGTGCTCAAAGCGATTTCATAGCCTATGGTAGATTTGGCGCAAACCATGCACCTATCTTGCCTCCAGATTAGTACTATCTCCTAATAGACCGATACTACCTTCCACTTGACCAACTTCACCTAGAAGTACCATCATGTGTGCCTAAAAAGATTTTCATGCCCATGGTACATTTGGCACAAACTGTGCACCTATCCTGTGTCGAGATTAATACAATCTCCAAATGGTCTGAAACAAGCTTCCACTTGACCAACATCGCCTAGAAGTACCATTGGGTGTGCCTGAAAAGTTTTCCATGCCCGCGGTACATTTAACGCAAACCGTAAACCTACCTTACGCCTAGATTAGCACTATCTCCAATTGGACCAAAATGAGCTTCCTATTGACCATTGTCACCTAGAAGTACCATCGGGTGTGCCTGAAAAGATTTCCATGCCCATGGTACGTTTGACGCAAACCGTACACCTATCTTGCACCTAGATTAGCACTATCTCCAAACAGAGCAAAACGAGCTTCCACTTGACCCACGTCACGTAGGGGTACCATCGGGTGTGCCCAAACTGATTTCCAAGCCTATGGTACGTTTGGCACAAACCGTGCAACTATCTTGCACCGAGACTAACACTATCTCCAAACGGATCGAAACAAGGTTCCACTTGACCAATGTCACCTAGAAGTACCATTGGGTGTGCCAGAAAAGATTTCCATTCCCGTGGCACGTTCAGCGCATACCGTGCTCCTATCCTGCGTCGAGATTAATAGAATCTCCAAACGGTCTAAAACGAGCTTCCACTTGACCAATGTCACCTAGAAGACCATCGGGTGTGCCCAAAAAGTTTTTGAAGCCCGTGGTACGTTCGGCGCAAACCATGCAACTATCTTGTGCCAAGACTAACACTATCTCTAAACGGACCGAAACAAGGTTCCACTTGACCAATGTCACCTAGAAGTTTCATCAGGTGTGCCAGAAAAGATTTCCATGCCTGTGGTACATTCGATGAAAATTGTACACCTATCTTGCGCCTAGATTAACATTATCTCCAAACGGGCCGAAATGACCTTCCACTTAACACATGTCACCATGGAGTACCATCGGGTGCGCCCAGAATGATTTCTATGCCATGGTACATTTGACGCAAACCATGCACCTATCTTGCATCGAGATTAAAACTATCTCCAAATGGAGCAAGGCGAGTTTCTACTTGACCCACGTCACGTAGGAGTAACATCGGTTGCACCTAAAATGGTTTATGAACCTATTTACGTTCGGCACAAACCGTGAACCTATCTTGCGTCGAGATTAACACTATCTCCAAATAGACAGAAATGATCTTCCTCTCGATTTATGCCACCAAGGAGTACCATCTGGTGTGCTCAAAGCGATTTCAGAGCCTATGGTACATTTGGCGCAAACCGTGCACCTATCTTGCGCTGAGATTAACACTATCTTCAAATAGACCGAAACGAGCTTCCACTAGACTGACGTCCCCTAGGAGTACCAACAGGTGCGTCCAAAATTATTTTCGCGCCTATGGAACGTTCGGCGCAAACCGTGCACCTATCTTACGCTGAGATTAACACTGTGTCCGAATGGACCAAAATAAGCTTCCACTTGACCAGCGTCACCTAGGAGTACAATCAGGTGCATCTAAAAGGATTTTTGAGCCTATCTTACGGCATAAACCGTGCACCTATCTTACGCCAAGACTAACACTATCTCCAAACAGATCGAAACAAGCTTCCACTTGACATACATTACATAGGAGTACCATCGGGTGTGCCCAAAGCGATTTCCATGCCCGTGGTACATTCCACGCGACCCGTGCACCTTTCTTCCACCGAAATTATAACTATCTCCAAACGGATCGAAATGAACTGTAGCTTGATCCACATCACCTAGGAGTACAATTAGGTACGTCCAAAATGATTTCTGAGCCTATGGTACATTTGGCGCAACCCGTGCACGTATTTTGCGTCGAGATTAAAATATCTCCAAATGGACTAAGGCAAGTTTCCACTTGACACATGTTAGGTAGGAGTTATATTAGTTGTGCCCAAAAAGATTTCTGAACCTATGGCCCGTTCGGCACAAACCATGCACCTATCTTGCGTTGAGGTTAACACTATCTCCAAACAGACTGAAACAATCTTCCACTCGATCTACGCCACCTAGGAGTACCAACCAGTGTGGTCAAAGCAATTTCAGAGCCTATGGTACATTTGGTGCAAACCGTGCACCTATCTTGCCTCAGGATTCATACTACCTTCAAACGGACCGATGCGAGCTTCCACTTGACCAACGTCACCTAGAAGTACCATCACGTGTGCCTGAAAAGATTTCCATGCCCACAGTACATTCAGTGCAAACTGTGCACCTATCCTGTGTTGAGATTAATACAATCTCCAAATGGTCTGAAATAAGCTTCCACTTGACCAACGTCACGTAGAAGTACCATCGGGTGTAGCAGAAAAGTTTTCCATGCTGGTGGTAGATTCGGCACAAACCATACACCTACTTGCGCCTAGATTAACACTATTGCCAATTGGACCAAAACGATCTTCCACTTGACCAATGTCACCTAGAAGTTCCATCGGGTGTGCCAGAAAAGATTTCCATGCCCATGGTACATTCGGCACAAACCGTATACCTATCTTCCACCTAGATTAACACTATCTCCAAATCGACCGACACGAGCTTCCACTTGACCCACGTCACCTAGGATTACCATCGGGTGCTTCCAAAATAATTTCCGAGCCTATGGTACCTTCGGCGCAAATCGTGCACCTATCTTGCGCCGAGACTAACACTATCTCCATACAGACTGAAACAAGCTTCAGTTGACACACAATACGTAGGAGTACTATCGGGTGTGCCTAAAGCAATTTCCAATCTCGTGGTACATTCAGCGTAAACCGTGCACCTTTCTTGCACCGAATTATAACTATCTCCAAACAGATCAAAATGAGCTTCCGCTTTATCCATGTCACCTAAGAGTATAATTAGGTGCGTCCAAAATGATTTATAACCCTATGGTACGTTTCGCACAAACTGTGCACCTATCTTGCCTCTAGATTAATACTATCTCCAAACGGACTGATACGACCTTCCACTTGACCAACTTCATCGAGAAGTACCATCGCGTGTGCTTGAAAAGATTTCGATGCCCATGGTACATTAGGTGCAAACTGTGCACCTATAATGCGTCAAGATTAATACAATCTCCAAACAGTCTGAAATGAGCTTTCACTTGACCAACATCACCTAAAAGTACCATTGGGTGTGCTTAAAAGTTTTCCTTGCCCATGGTACATTAAGCGCAAACCATACACCTATCATACGCCTAGATTAACACTATCTCCAATTGGACTATAACGAGCTTCCTATTGACCAATGTCACCTAGAAGTACCATCGGGTGTCTGAAAAGATTTCCATGCCCATGAGCGCAAATTGTACACCTATCTTGCGCCTAGACTAGCACTATTTCTAGATGGACCGAAACGAGCTTCCACTTGACCCACGTCACGTAGGAGTACCATCGGGTGTGCCCAAACTGATTTCCATGCCTATGGTACATTCGGCGCACACCGTGCAACTATCTTGCGCTGAGAATAACACTATCTCCAAACGGACCAAAACAAGGTTCCACTTGACCAAGGTCACCTAGAAGTACCATCAGGTGTGCTAGAAAAGATTTCCACGCCCGTGGTACATTCAGCACAAACCGTGCTCCTATCCTGCGTCGAGTTTAATACAATCTCCAAATGGTCTAAAACGAGCTTCCACTTGACCAACGTCACCTAGAAGACCATCGGGTGTGCCTGAAATGTTTTCCTAGCCTGTGGTACGTTTGGTGCAAACCGTGCATCTATCTTGTGCTGAGATTGACACTATCTCCAAACGGACCGAAACAAGGCTCCACTTGACCAATGTCACCTAAAAGTATCATCGCATGTGCCAAAAAAAGATTTCCATGCCCGTGGTACATTCGACGAAAATAATACACCTATCTTGCGCCTAGATTAACACTATCTCCAAACGGACCGAAATGACCTTCCACTTGACACACGTCATGTAGGAGTACCATCGGGTGCACCCAAAATGATTTCCATGCCCATGGTACATTCGACACAAACCATACACCTATCTTGCGTCGAGATTAAAATTATGTCCAAATGGACTAAGGCAAGTGTTCACTTGACCCACGTCACGTAGGACTAACATCGGTTGCGCCCAAAACGGTTTCTGAACCTATGGTACGTTTGGCGCAAACCATGCACCTAACTTGCATCGAGATTAACACTATCTCCAAACAGACAGAAATGATCTTCCTCTTAATCTACGCCACCATGGAGTACCATCCGGTGTGCTCAAAGCAATTTCAAAGCCTATGGTACATTTGGCGCAAACCCTGCACCTATCTTGCCTCAGGATTAATACTATCTCCAAACGTGCAAACCGTGCACCTATCTTGCGTCGAGATTAATACAATCTCCAAATGGTCTGAAACGAGCTTCCACTTGACCCATGTCACCTAGAAGTACCATCGGGTGTGCCTAAAAAGTTTTCCATGCCCGTGGTACATTCGGCGCAAACTGTACAGCTATCTTGCGCCTAAATTAACACTATCTCCAAATGGACGAAAACGAGGTTCCACTTGACCAATGTCACTTAGAAGTACCATTGGGTGTGCCTGAAATGATTTCCATGCCCATGGTACATTCGGTGCAAATCGTACACCTATCATGCACCTAGATTAATACTATCTTCAAACGGACCAAAATGAGCTTCCACTTGACCAATGTCACCTAGAAGTACCATCGGGTGTGCTTGAAAAGATTTCTATGCCCGTGGTACATTCAACGCAAATCATGCTCCTATCTTGCGTCCCGATTAATACAATCTCCGGTAGTCTGAAATGAGCTTCCACTGACCCATGACACGTTGGCATACCATTGGGTGCGTCCAAAATGGTTTCCATTGCTATGGTGCATTCGGCACAAACGGATACCTATCTTGTGCCGAGATTAACACTATCTCTAAGGCCCTCTCTGGCACGGCTCCGGCCAGCTCCGGCTCCTCTCGCGTGGATTTCGAGGTAGAAAATGAACTGAGGAGAGGAGTCGGAGAAGCTACGTTTTGCAGCTCCTCTGGCTCCTTGCTACAGTGCATGAACAGTATGTGCACCTATCTTGCATCAAGATTAACACTATCTCCAAACAGACTGAAACGATCTTCCTCTTGATCTACGTCACCTAGGAGTACCATCTGGTGTGCTCAAAGCGATTTCAGATCCTATGGTATATTTGGCATAAACCGTGTACCTATCTTGCCTTAGAATTAAACTATCTCCAAATGTACCGATATGAGCTTCCATTTCACCAACGTCACCTAGAAGTATCGTCGGGTGTGCCTGAAATGATTTGGAGAGTGTTAATCTCGTCGCAAGATAGGTGCACGGTTTGTGCCAATGTACCATAGGCATGGAAATCGCTTTGGGCACACCCGATGGTACTCCTATGTAATGTATGTCAAGTGCAAGCTTATTTTGGTCTGTTTGGAGATAGTGTTAGTCTCGGCGCAAGATAGTTGCACGGTTTGCGCCGAAGGTACCATAGGCTTAGAAATTATTTTGGACACACCCGATGGTACTCCTATTCAGGCACACCCGATGGTACTTCTAAGAGACATTAGTCAAATGGAATCTTGTTTCGGTCCATATGGGGATACCATTAATCTCGACATAAGATAGGTGCACAGTTTACGTTGAACATACCATATGCTCATAAATAATTTTGGAGGCATTTGATTGTACTCCTAGGCGACCTAGATCAAGCAAAAGTTCATTTCGATTCGTTTGGAGATTGTTTTAATCTCGACGCAACATAGGTGCACGGTCTGTGCCGAATATACCACGGGCATAGAAATCGCTTTAGGCAGACCTGATGATACTCCTAGGTAATGTATGTCAAGTAGAAGCTTGTTTTGGTCCGTTTGGAGATAGTTTTAGTCTAGGCGCAACATAGATGCACGGTTTGCGCCGAACGTACCATATGCTTGGAAATCATTTTGGATGCACCTCGTAGGTGATGTGGGTCAAGTGGAAGCTCGTTTCGGTCCATTTAGAGATAGTGTTAATCTCGGGCAACATAGGTGCACAGTTTGTGCCAAAGTGCCACGGCCCGGGAAATTACTTTGGGCACACTCGATGGTACTCCTAGGTGACGTGGGTCAAGTGGAAGCTCATTTCGAGCCGTTTGGAGATAGTGTTAGTCTCAGCGCTAGATAAGTGCACGGTTTACGCCGAATGTATCACGGGTATGGAAATCATTGTGGGCACAATCGATGGTACTCCTAGGTGGCGTGTGTCAAGTGAAAGCTCGTTTCGATCCGTTTGGAGATAGTGTTAATCTCGATGCAAGAGAGGTGCACGGTTTGCGCCGAACGTACCATAGGCTCAAAATCATTTTGGGCACACCTGATGGTACTCTTAGGTGATGTGAGTCAAGTGGAAGCTCGTTTTGGCCTATTTGGAGATAATGTTAATCTCAACGCAAGATAGGTGCACGGTTTGCGCCGAATGTACCATAGGCTCTTAAATCACTTTTGGGCACACCATATGGTACTCCTAGGTTGCGTAGATCAAGTGGAAGATCATTTTGGTCCGTTTGTAGATAGTGTTAATCTCGACGCAAGATAGGTGCATGGTTTGTGTCAAACATACCATATGTTCAGAAATCATTTTGGGCACAACCGATGGTACTCCTACGTGACGTGAGTCAAGTGCAAACTCATTTTTGTCCATTTGGAGATAATGTTAATCTCGGTGCAAGATAGGTGCACGGTTTGCGCCAAATGTACCACAATCTCATAAATCATTTTGGACGCACCTGATTGTTCTTGGTCACGTGGATCAAGCGGAAGCTCATTTTGATCTGTTTAGAGATAGTTTTAGTCTTGGCACAAGATAGGTGCACGGTTTGTGCTGAACATACCACGGGTATGGAAATCATTTTGGGCACACCCAGTGTTACTCCTAGGTCACATTTGTCAAGTGAAAGCTTGTTTCGGTCCATTTGGAGATAGTGTTAATCTCGGCGCAAGATAGGTGCACGATTTTGCGCTGAATGTACCACGGGCATAGAAATCATTTTGGGCACAGCTAAAATGTACCCTGGGCCTGAAAATCATTTTTGGCACACCCGATGGTACTCCTAGGTGATGTGTGTCAAGTGGAAGTTCATTTCGGTCTATTTGGAGATAGTGTTAATCTAGGTGCAAGATAGATGTACGGTTTGCGCTAAATGTACCAAGAGCATGGAAATCTTTTCAAGCACACCTGATGGTACTTCTAGGTGACATTGGTCAAGTGGAAGCTTGTTTCGGTCTATTTGGAGATAGTCCTAGTATCTGCGCTGAACGTACTAGCTTAGAAATCATTTTGGGCATACCCAATGGTACTCCTAGATGACGTGGGTCAAGTGGAAGCACGTTTCCGTGTGTTTGGAGATAGTGATTCTCAGCGATAGATGGGTGCACGGTTTGCATCGAATGTACCACGGGCATGGAATTCATTTTAGGCACACCCGAAGGTACTCCTAAGTGACGTATGTCAAGTGGAAGCTTGTTTCTGTCCATTTGGAGATAGTGTTAATCTAGGTGCAAGAAATGTGTACGGTTTGCGTCGAATGTACCACGGACATGGAAATCATTTCAGGCACACCCGATGGTACTCCTAGGTGACATGGGTGAAGTGGAAGCTCGTTTTGGTCCATTTAGAGATAGTGTTAATCTCGACTCAAGATAGGTGCAAGATTTGCGCCAAACATACCATAGGCTCAGAAATCATTTTGAACACACCTAATTGTACTCCTAGGTGACATGGGTCAAGTGGAAGCTCATTGCGACATGTTTGGAGATAGTTTTAACTTCGAAGCAAGAAAGGTGTACGGTTTGCGCTGAATGTCCCACGGGCATGGAAATCGCTTTAGGCACACCCGATGGTACTCCTATGTAATGTATGTCAAGTGGAAGCTTGTTTAGGTCCATTTGTAGCTAGTGTAAGTCTCAGCGCTAGATAGGTGCACGGTTTGCGCCGAATGTACCACGGGCATGGAAATCATTTTGGGCACACCCGATGGTACTCCTAGGTGACATGGGTCAAGTGGAAGCTTACTTTGGTCCTTTTGGAGATAGTGTTAAACTAGGTGCAGGATAGGTGTACAGTTTGCACCGAATGTACCATGGGCATGGAAATCTTTTTAGGCACACCCGATGTTACTTATAGGTGACATTGGTCAAATGGAAGTTCGTTTTGGTCCATTTAGAGAGTATTAATCTCGACGCAAGATAGGTGCACGATTTGCGCTGAACGTATCATAGGCTCAGAAAATCATTTTGATGCAACCGATGGTACTCCTACGTGACATGGCCCAAGTGGAATCTCATTTCAGTCTGTTTGGAGATACCATTAATATCGATGCAAGATAGGTGCACGGTTTGCTTTGAACGTACCATAGGCTCATAAATCATTTTGGACGCACTTGATTGTACTCCAAGGCAACATGGATCAAGCGGAAGTTCATTTTGATCCATTTGGAGATTGTTTGCGCCAAATGTACCACCACCATGGAAATCATTTTTGGCACATTGGTTGGTATTCCTAGGTGACGTGGGTCAAGTGGAATTTTGTTTCAGTCCATTTAGAGATAGTGTTAATCTCAGCACAAGATAGATGCACGGTTTGGACCGAATGTACCACGGGCATAGAAATCGCTTTGGGCACACCTGATGTGTCAAGTGGAAGCTTGTTTCGGTCCGTCTAGAGATAGTTTTAGTCTAGGCGCATGATAGGTGCACGGTTTGCGCTGAACGTACCATAGCCTTGGAAATCATTTTGGCCGCACCCGATGGTACTCCTAGGTGATGTGGGTCAAGTGGAAGCTCATTTGCGTACATTTGGAGATAGTGTTAATCTCGGTGCAAGATAGGTGCACGGTTTGCACCGAATATACCACGGGCCAAGAAATCACATTGGGCACACCCGATGGTACTCCTAGGTGACATAGGTCAAGTGGAAGTTCATTTCGATTCGTATGGAGATAGTGTTAATCTCAACGCTAGATAGGTGCACGGTTTGCGATGAATGTACCATGAGCATGGAAATCATTATGGGCACAACCAATGGTACTCCTAGGTGACATGTGTCAAGTGAAAGTTTGTTTCGATCCGTTTAGAAATAGTGTTAGTCTTGGTGCAAGCTAGGTGCACGGCTTGCGCCGAATGTTCCCTGAGCATGGAAATCTTTTCAGGCACACTTGATGGTACTTCTAGCTGACATTGGTCAAGTGGAAGCTCATTTTGGTCTATTTGGAGATAGTACTAATCTTGACGCAAGATAGGTGCACGGTTTGTGCTGAATTACCATAGGCTCTGAACCGGCTTTGGGCGCACCTGATTGAACTCCTACGTGACGTGGATCAAGTAAAAACTCATTTCAATTTGTTTGGAGATAGTGCTAATCTCGCGTAAGATAGGTGCATGGTTTGCGCCGAACATATCATAGGCTTGGAAATCATTTTGGGCACAACCGATGGTACTCCTACGTGACGTGGGTCATGTGGAAACGTATTTCAATCCATTTAGAGACAGTATTAATCTCGACACAAGATAGGTGCACGGTTTGTGTCGAATGTACCATGGGCATTGCAATCGCTTTTGGGCGCACCCGATGCAACTGCTAGGTGACCTAGGTGAAATGGAAGCTTGTTTCGGTCCGTTTGGAGATACTGTTAATCTTGACGCAAGGTAGGTGCACGGTTTGCGCCAAATATACCATGGACATGGAACTCCTAGGTGATGTGGGTGAAATGGAAGCCCGATTTGGTCCGTTTAGAGATAGTGTTAATCTCGACGCATGATCGGTGCACGGTTTGCGCCGAATATGCCATAGGTTTGGAAATCATCTTGGGCGCAACCGATGGTACTCCTACATGACACGGGTCAAGTGGAAACTCGTTTCGGTCCATTTGGAGATAGTGTTAATCTCGACGCAAGATAGGTACACGGTTTGCGCCAAACGTACCATAGGCTTAGAAATCATTTTGGACACACCTGATTATAAACCTAGGTGACGTGGATCAAGCGGAAGCTCATTTTGATCCGTTTGGAGATAGTTTTAATTTCGGTGCAAGATAGGTGCACGGTTTGCGATGAATCTACCACGGGCATGAAATCGCTTTGGGCACACCTGATGGTACTCCTGGGTAATATATGTTAAGTGGAAGCTTTTTTCGGTCCGTTTGGATATACTGTTAGCCTCGGTGCAAGATAGGTACACGGTTTGCGTTGAACGTACCATAGGCTTGAAATCATTTTGGTCGCACCCGATGGAACTCCTAGGAGACGCGGGTCAAGTGGAAGCTCGTTTCGGTCTGTTTCGAGAGAGTGTTAATCTCGGCGCAAGATAGGTGCATGGTTTGCGATGACTCTACCATGGGCATGGAAATCACTTTGGGCACAACCATTGGTACTCCTAGGTAATATATGTCAAGTGGAAGCATGTTTCGGTCAGTTTGGGGATAGTGTTAGTCTCGGTGCAAGATAAGTGTACGGTTTGCGCCGAACGTACCGTAACCTTGGAAATCATTTTTGGCACACCCGATTGTACTCCTAGGTGACATGGATCAAGTGGAAGCTCATTTTGGTCCGTTTAGAGATAGTGTATCTCAGCACTAGATAGGTGCACGGTTTGCGTCGAATGTACCACGGGCATGAAAATTGTTTTGGGCACACCCGATGGTACTCCTAAGTGACGTGTATTAAGTGGAAGCTCGTTTCTGTCTATTTGGAGATAGTGTTAATCAAGGCGCAAGAAAGGTGTACGGTAATATATGTCAAGTGGAAGCTTGTTTCAGACTGTTTGGAGATAGTATTAATCTCGACGGAAGATAGGTGCACGATTTGCGTTGAATGTACAACATGCATGGAAATCTTTTTAGCACACCCGATGGTACTTCTTGGTGACGTTGGTCGAGTGGAAGCTCGTTTCGGTCCCTTTGGAGATAGTATTAATCTCGAGGCAAGATAGGTTCCCAGTTTGCACCAAATGTAATATAGGCTCTAATATCAAATTGGGCACACTAGATGGTACTCCCAGGTGGCGTAGATCAAGTGGAAGATCATTTCAGATAGTTTGGAGATAATGTTAATCTCGATGCAAGATAGGTGCACAGTTTGTGCCGAACGTACATAGGTTTGGAAATCATTTTGGGTGCAACCGATGGTACTCCTATGTGACGTGGGTCAAGTGGAAACTTGTTTCGGTCCATTTGGAGATAGTGTTAATCTCAACGAAAGATAGGTACACGGTATGCGCCAAACATACCATAGGCTCATAAATCATTTTGGACGCACCTGATTGTACTCCTAGGTGACGTGGATCAAGCGGAAGCTCATTTTGATCTGTTTAGAGATAGTTTAAATCTTGGTGCAAGATAGGTGCACGGTTTGTGACGAATCTACCATGGGCATATGGAAATCGCTTTGGGCACGCCCTATGGTACTCCTAAGTAATGTATGTAAAGTGGAAGCTTGTTTCGGTCTGTTTTGAGATAGTGTTAGTCTCGGTGCTAGATAGGTGCACGGTTTGCGCCGAACGTACCATAGGCTTAGAAATCATTTTGGACGCACCCGATGGGTACTCGAAGGTGACATGGGTCAAGTGGAAGCTCGTTTCACTCTATTTGGAGATAATGTTAATCTCGGCGCAAGATAGGTGCACGGTTTGCGACGAATCTTCCACGGGCATGGAAATCGCTTTGGGCGCACCCGATGGTACTCCTAGGTAATGTATGTGAAGTGGAAGCTTGTTTCTATCCATTTAAAGGTAGTGTTAGTTTCAGCCCAAGAAAGGTGCATGGTTTGCGCCGAACGTACCATAGGTTCAGAAATAATTTTGGGTGCACCGATGGTACTCCTACGCGACATGGGTCAAGTGTAAACTCGCTTTGATCCATTTGAAGATAGTTTTAATCTATATGCAAGAAGAGGCATGGTTTGTGTCAAACGTACCATAGCTCAGAAATCATTGTGGACGCACCTAATTGTACTCCTAGGTGACGTTGATGAAGCGAAAGCTCATTTCGATCCCTTTGGAGATAGTTTTAATTTTGGAGCAAGAAAGGTGACGGTTTGCGCCGAATGTACCACGGGCCTAGAAATCTCTTTGGGCACAACCGATTGTACTCTGTAATGTATGTCAAGTGGAAGCTTGTTTCAGTCCATTTGGTGATAGTGTTAGTCTCGGCGCAAGATAGCTGCACGGTTTCTGCCGAATGTACTATTACTTTAGATGCACCCGATAGTACTCCTAGGTGACGTGGGTCAAGTGGAAGCTAGTTTCAGTCCGTTTGGAGATAGTGTTTATCTCGGTGCAAGATAGTTGCATGGTTTGCATCGAATGTACCATGGGCATGGAAATCATTTTGGCCACACCTGATGGTACTCCTAGCTGACGTGGGTCAAGTGGATGCTCGTTTCGGTTCATTTGGAGATAGTGTTAACATAGGTGCAAGATAGCTGTATGGTTTGCACCGAATGTACCACGGGCATGAAAATCTTTTTAGGCACACTCGATGGAACGTCTTGGTGACATTGGTCAAGTGGATGCTCATTTCGGTCCATTTGGAGATAGTATTAATCTAGGCGCAAGATAGGTGTATGGTTTGCGCCAAATGTGCCACGGACATAAAAAAAGTTTTCAGTCACACCCGATGGTACTTCTAGGTGACATTGGTCAAGTGGAAGCTCATTTCGGTCTGTTTGGAGATAGTATTAATCTCAACATAAGATAGGTGCACGATTTGCGCCGAATGTACCACGGCACGAAAATCTTTTCAGGCACTCATGATGGCACTTCTAGGTGACGTTGGTCAAGTGGAAGCTGGTTTCAGTCCATTTTGAGATCGTATTAATCTCGAGGCAAGATGGGTGCACGGTTTGTGCCAAATGTACCATAAGCTCTGAAATCACTTTTGGGCACACCAGATGGTACTCCTAGGTGGCGTAAACAAGTGAAGATCATTTCAGTCTGTTTGGAGAGTGTTAATCTCATCGCAAGATAGGTGCACGGTGTGCACCGAATGTACCACGAGCATGAAAATCATTTTGGGCACACCCAATGGAACTCCAAGGTGACGTTGGTCAAGTGGGTTGTTTCAGTCCATTTGGAGATAGTGTTAATCTCGGCGCAAGATAGGTGCACGGTTTGCCCTGAATGTACTAGGGGCATGGTAATCATTTTGGGCACACTCTATGGTACTCCTAGGTGATGTGTGTCAAGTGGAAGTTCATTTCGGACTGTTTGGGGATAGCAATCTAGGCGCAAGATAGTGCACGGTTTGCACCAAATGTACCAAAGGCTCTGAAATCACTTTTGGCACCCTAGATGGTACTCCTTGGTGGCGTAGATCAAGTGAAAGATTGTTTCAGTCTGTTTGGAGATAGTGTTAATCTCGATGCAAGATAGGTGCACAGTTTGCGCTGAATGTACCATAGCTTTGGAAATCATTTTAGGCGCAACCGATGGTAGGAGTACAAAACATGTAGCATCGGTTGTGTCCACATCACGTAGGAGTACAAAACGAGTTTCCACTTGAACCATGTCACGTAGGAGTATCATCGGTTGCGCCTAAAATGAATTTCGAACCTATAGTATGTTCGACACAAATCGTGCGCATATCTTGCGTCGAGATTAACACTATCTCCAAATAAACCGAAATAATCTTCCACCTTATCTACGCCAATTAGGAGTACCATCTAGTGTGCCCAAAGTGATTTTAGAGCTGACGGTACATTTGACGCAAACCATGCACCTATCTTGCGTCGAGATTAACACTATCCCCAAATAGACCGAAATGAGCTTCCACTTGACCCATGTCACCTAGGAGTACGTCGGGTGTGGCAAAAATGATTTCCATGCCCGTGGTACATTCGACGCCAACCGTGCACCCATCTAGCACTGAGACTAACACTATCTCCAACCGGACTGAAACGAGATTCCACTTGACCCACGTCTCCTAGGAGTAGCACCGGGTGTGCCAAAAATGATTTCCAAGCCTATGGTACGTTCACCGCCAACCGTGCACCAATCTTGCATCGAGACTAACACTATCTCCAAACGGAGAGAAACATGCTTCCACTTGACATACATTACCTAGGAGTTCCAGCGGGTGTGCCCAAAGCAATTTCCACGTCCGTGGTAGATTCATCGCATACAGTGCAACTATCTTGCACCGAGACTAACACTATCTCCAAACTGATCGAAACGAGCTTCCACTTTACCCACGTCACCTATGAGTACCGTCGGGTGCATCCAAAATGATTTCCAAGCCTATGGTATGTTCAGCACAAACCGTCCATCTATCTTGCGCCGAGACTAACACTATCTCCAAACGGACCGAAACAAGCTTTCACTTGACATACATTACCTAGGAGTACCATCGGGTGTGCCCAAAGCGATTTCTATGCCTGCGGTAGATTCGTCGCAAACCATGCACCTATCTTGCCTGGAGATTAACACTATCTCCAAACAGAATGAAATGATCTTCCACTTGATCAACGCCACCTAGGAGTACCATCTGGTGTGCTCGAAGAGATTTCAGAGCCTATGGTACATTTGGCGCAAACCGTGCACCTATCTTGCCTCGAGATTAATACTATCTCCAAACAGACCGAAACAAGCTTTCGCTTGAAAAGATTTCCCTACTCATTGTACATTCGATGCAAACCGTGCAACTATCTCCAACTAGACCGAAACAAACTTCCACTTGACTTACATTACCTTGGAGTACCATCGGGTGTTCCCAAAGTGATTTCCATGCCCACGGTAGATTCATCACAAATCATGCACCTATCTTGCACCGAAATTAAAACTATCTCCAAATGGATCGAAATGAGCTTCCGCTTGATCCACGTCACCTAGGAGTACAATCAGGTGCGTCCAAAATGATTTATGAGCCTATGGTACATTTGGCGCAAATCAAATACCCATCTTGCGTCAAGATTAACACTATCTTGAAATGGACCAAACGAGTTTCCACTTGACCCACGTCAGGGAGGAGTTCCATCAGTTGCGCCGAAAATGATTTCTGAAGCTATGGTACGTTCGGAGCAAACCGTGCACCTATCTTGCATTGAAATTAACACTATCTCCAAAAAGACTAAAACAATCTTCCACTTGATATATGCCACCTAGGAGTACCATCTGGTGTGCCTAAAGATATATCAGAGCCTATGGTATTTGGCACAAACCATGCACCTATCTTGCCTCGAGATTAATACAGTCTCCAAACGGACTGAAATGATGTTCCACTTGACGTACGTCACCTAGAAGTACCATCAGCTGTGCCTGAAAAGATTTTCCTGCCCATTGTACATTCAACGCAAACCGTGCAACTATCTCCAACTGGGATGAAACAAACTTCCACTTGACATACATTACCTAGGAGTACCATCGGGTGTTCCCAAAGCGATTATCATGCCCGTGGTAGATTCATCGCAAATCGTGCACCTATCTTGCACCGAGATTAAAACTATCTCCAAATGGATCGAAATGAGCTTTCGCTTGATCCACGTCACCTAGGTGTATAGTCAGGTGCGTCCAAAATAATTTATGAGCCTATGGTACATTTGGCGCAAACCATGTACATTTCTTGCATCGAGGTTAACACTATCTTGAAACAGACCGAAACGAGTTTCCACTAGACCGATGTCAAGTAGGAGTTCCATCGGTTGCGCCCAAAATGATTTCTGAAGCTATGGTACGTTCAGCGCAAACCATGCACCTGTCTTGCATCGAGATTAACACTATCTCCAAACAGACTGAAACAATCTTCCACTTCATCTACGCCACCGAGTACCATCTAGTGTGCCTAAAGATATTTCAGAACCTATAGGACATTTCGCGCAAACCATGCACCTATCTTGCCTCGAGATTAATACTATCTCCAAAAGGACCAAAACGAGTTTCCACTTGACCAACGTCACGTAGAAGTACCATCGGGTGTGCTTGAAAGGATTTCTAGGCCCGTTGTACATTTGACGCAAACTGTGCACCTATCTTCTGTCAAGATTAAAACTACTCCAAATGGTCCGAAACGAGCTTTCACTTGACCAATGTCACCTAAAAGTACTATCAGGTGTGCCTAAAAAGATTTTCATGCCCATAGTACATTCTGCGCAAACCGTACACCTTTCTTGCTCCTAGATTAAACTATCTCTAAATGGATAGAAACGAGCTTCCACTTCACACACGTCACCAAGGAGTACCATCGGGTGTGCCCAAAATATTTTCCATGCCCATGTTACATTCGACGCAAATTGTGCACCCATCTAGCGCTGAGATTAACACTATCTCCAAAAGGACCGTAATGAGCTTCCCCTTGATCCACGTCACATAGGAGTACATCGGGTGTGCCAAAAATGAGTTCTAAGCCTGTGGTATGTTTGGCGCAAACCGTGCACCTATCTTTCATCGAGGCTAACACTATCTCCAAATAGAGAGAAACAAGCTTCCACTTAACATACATTACCTAGGAGAACGATCGGGTGCACCCAAAGAGATTTCCATGCCCGTGGTAGATTCGTCACAAACCATGCACTTATCTTGCATCGAGGTTAAAACTATCACCAAATAGATCGAAATGAGCTTCCGGTTGATCCACGTCACCTACGAGTACAATCAGGTGCGTCCAAAATGACTTCTGAGCCTATGGTACGTTTGGCGCAAACCGTGTACCTATCTTGCATCGAGATTAACATCATCTCCAAATGGACCAAAACGAGTTTCCAGTGGACCTACGTCTTGTTGGAGTACCATCAGTTGCGCTTAAAATTATTTCTGAAGCTATGGTATGTTTAGCGCAAACCATGCACTATCTTGTGTTGAGATTAACACTATCTCCAAACGGACCGGAACGAGCTTCCACTTGCCCCCACATCACCTAGGAGTACCATCGGGTGTGCCAAAAATGATTTCCAAGCCAATGGTACGTTCGGCGCAAACCGGTCACCTATCTTGCTTTGAGATTACCACTATCTCTAAATAGACCAAAACGAGTTTCCACTGACCCACATCACGTAGGAGTACCATCGGTTGCGCCCAAAATGATTTCTGAAGCAATGGTACGTTCGGAAAAAACCGTGCACCTATCTTGCATGGAGATTAACACTATCTCCAAACAGATTAAAACGATCTTCCACTTGATCGACGCCACCTAGGAGTACCATTTGGTGTGCCCAAAGAGATTTTAGAGCCTATGGTACATTTGGCGCAAACCGTGCACCTATCTTGCATGGAGATTAAAACTATCTCCAAACAGATTGAAACGATCTTCCACTTCATCTGCGCCACCTAGGAGTACCATTTGGTGTGCCCAAAGAGATTTCAGAGCCTGCGGTATATATTGGTGCAAACCGTGCACCTATCTTGCCTCGAGATTAGTTCTATCTCTAAACAGACCGAAACGAGCTTCCACTTGGCCAACGTCACTTAGAAGTACCATTGGGTGTGCCTGAAAAGATTGCAATGCCCACAGTACATTTGACGTAAACCATGCACCTATCTTGCGTTAAGATTAATACTAGTCTAAACGGTCCAAAGCGAGCTTCCACTTGACCAATGTCACCTAGAAGTACCATCGCGCGTGCCTGAAAAGATTTCCATACCCGTGGTATGTTTGACGCAAACCGTACACCTTTCTTCCGCCTAGATTAACACTATCTCCAAATGGACAGAAACGAGCTTCCACTTGACACATGTCACCTAGGAGTACCATCGGGTGTGAAAAAATGATTTCCAAGAATATGGTACGTTCGGCGCAAACCGTGCACCTATCTTGCGTTGAGACTAACACTATCTCCAAACAGAGAGAAACAAACTTCCACTTGACATACATTTTCTAGGTATACCAGGGGGTGTGCCCAAAGCGATTTCCATGCCCGTGGTAGATTCATCGCAAACCATGCTCCTATCTTGTGCCTAGATTAACCCTATCTCCGAACGAACCGAAACGACCGTCCACTTGACCCACGAAACCTAGGAGTACCATCGGGTCTGTCCAAAATGATTTCCAAGCCTATGGTACGCTCGGTGCAAACTATGCACTATCTTCCTCTGAGACTAACACTATCTCCAAACAGACCGAAACAAGCTTCCATTTGATATACATAACCCAGTAGTAGCAGGGGGTGTGCCCAAAGCGTTTTCCATGCTCGTGGTAGATTCGTTGAAAACCATGCAACTATCTTGCACTGAGATTAAAACTATCTCTAAACAGACCGAAATGAGCATCCGCTTGACCTACGTCACCAAGGAGTACCATTGGGTGCGTCCAAAATGATTTCCAAGCCTATGGTACGTTCGGCACAAACTGTGCATCTATCTTGCGTCGAGATTAACCAAGGTTTTAAATCTCTGACTAAACCATTTAGCTGATGTCCTTCTCAACAGCGAAGTGAGGCTATAGCCAGAGATAGCTCCAGCTATGACATTTAGCGGTTTTTTACAAAAATCAGAAAAAACACAGAATATTAGAATGCATAAGCTGGTAAGTGATAAACACATCATTCACAGAGTACATACTGCATAGATCAGAAGAGAAGGAAGTTACTAGATTGATCTGTCATGGTGTTGGTGGCTTGGTGCTGCTAGTTGGGGTTGGGGAATGATCGGACATTCATACTACATAAGCTGCTAATACTAGATAGCATAGATCACAGAGCACATACTAAACCGCTAAAGGCACTTGTACTGCACGGCGTCGTAGCCGCCGTTTGGGAATCCGGCGCAGCAGCCTAGCTGAAGAGGAGAGTCGCTCATGTTGCACATCGCCGCCACCGCTTGTGCAGTAGTGCTACACACCGCCGCCGCCGCCGCCCGTGTAGTCATGCTTCACGCCACTGCTTGGAGATCCGGTTCGCTGCCGCCCTTGGGGACTGGCAGCCACCTCCACTGCCTGGTCATTTTTTCAGAAACAAGCAGAGGAGAGACGAGTGGGACTATGGGAGACTAGACTGGAGTGAGGCTAGGGTTACGTTAGGGGTGGATTGGGATGATAGCTGGGCCGCTGGCCCATTTAGTGGCCCAACAAGATTTTAGCTACAGCTAAAATACGATTCTTTTAGCGGCTAAATCCAGATTTCGCCGGCTATAAGCGCCTGCCATGTGTTAGCGCAAAAAGTTAAATAGCTTAGCTTTATTCTTGTCCAGCAGCTATCTCCGGCTATAGCTATAGCTATAGCCAGAGATTTAAAATTTTGAGATTAACACTATCTCCAAACGGACCGAAATGAGTTTCCACTTGACCCACATCACGTAGGAGTACCATCGGTTGCGCCCAAAATGATTTCTGAAGCTATGGTACATTCGGCGCAAACCGTGCACCTATCTTGCGTCGAGATTAATACTACCTCCAAACGGATCAAAACGAGCTTTCACTTGACAAACATTACCTAGAAGTACCATCGGGTGTGCCTGAAAAGGTTTCCATGCCCGTTGTACATCCGATGCAAACCGTACACCTATCTTGCGTTGAGATTAATACTACTCCAAACAGTCTGAAACGAGCTTCCACTTGACCAATGTAACCTAGAAGTGCTGTCGGGCATGCTTGAAAAGATTTTCATGCCTGTGGTACATTGAACGCAAACCGTGCACCCATCTACCGCTGAGATTAACACTATTTCCAAACAGACCGAAATGAGGTTCCACTTGACCCACGTCACCTAGGAGTACCACTGGGTATGCCAAAAATGATTTCTAAGCCTATGGTACGTTCGGCGCAAACCGTGCACTTGTCTCCAAATGGAGAGAAACAAGCTCCCACTTGGCATACATTACCTAGGAGTATAGGGCATGTGCCCAAAGTGATTTCCATGCCCGTGGCAGATTTATCGCAAACTGTGCACCTATCTTGTGAATCTCCAAACGGAGCGAAATGAGCTTCCACTTGACCCATGTCACCTCGGAGTACCATCGGGTCTGCCGAAAATGATTTCCAGACCCATTGTACATTCGACGCAAACCGTGCACCCATCTAGCACTAAGATTAACACTATCTCCAAACGGAGTGAAACAAGCTTCCACTTGACATACATTACCTATAGGGGGTGTGCCCAGAGCGATTTCCATGCCGGTGGTAGATTCATCGCAAACCGTGCACCTATCTTGCGCTGAGATTAACACTATCTCCAAACAGACCGAAATAAGCTTTCACTTGACTGACGTCACCTAGGAGTACAATCAAGTATGTCCAAAATTATTTTTGACCCTATGGTACATTCAGCACAAAAAGATTCGGCGCAAACCATACACCTTTCTTGCGCCTAGATGAACACTATCTCCAAATGGATAGAAATGAGCTTCCACTTGACACACGTCACCTAGGAGTACCATCAGGTGTGCCCAAAATGATTTCCATGCCTGTGGTACATTCGACGCAAACCATGCACCCATCTAGCGCTGAGATTAACACTTTCTCCAAATGGACCGAAACAAGCTTCCACTTGACCCAAGTCACCTAGGATTACCATCGGGTGTGCCAAAATTATTTCCAAGCCTATGGTTCGTTCGGCACAAACCGTGCACCTATCTTGCGTTGAGACTGACACTATCTCCAAATGGAGAGAACCAAGCTTCAACTTGACATACATTACCTAGGAGTACCATCAGGTGTGCCCAAAGCGATTTCCATGCCCATGGTAGATTCGCCGCAAACCGTGCACCTATCTTGCACTGAGATTAAAACTATCTCCATACGGATCGAAATAAGCTTTCGCTTGATCCACGTCACCTAGGAGTACAATCAGGAGCGTCTAAAATGATTTCTGAGCCAATTGTACATTTGGCGCTAACCACCTACCTTGCATCGAGATTACCACTATCTCCAAATGAACTGAAATGAGTTTCCACTTGACCCACATTACGTAGGAGTACCATCGGTTGCGCCCAAAATGATTTCTGAACCAATGGTACGTTCGGCGCAAACCGTACACCTATATTGCATCGAGGTTAACACTATCTACAAAGACTAAAATGATCTTGCACTTGATCTACGCCACCTAGGAGTTCCATCTAGTCTGCCCAAACCATTAACCTGTCTTGCCTCGAGATTAATACTATCTCCAAATGGACTGAAATGAGCTTTCACTTGACCAACGTCACCTAGAAGTACCATCGGGTGTGCCTAAAAAGATTTCCATCCTCGTGGTACATTTGGCGCAAACCATGCACCTATCTTGTGCCGAGATTAATACTTTCTCCAAACTGTCTAAAATGAGCTTCCACTTGAGCAATGTCCCCTAGAAGTACCATCAGGTGTGCTTGAAAAGATTTCCATGCTCGTGGTACATTCGGCGCAAACCATACACCCATCTTGCACCTAGATTAACACTATTTCCATATGGACCGAAACAAGCTTCCACTTGACACACGTCACCTAGGAGTACCATCAGGTGTGCCCACAACGATTTCCATGCCTGTGGTACATTCGGCACAAACCGTGGACCTATCTAGCACAAAGACGAGCTTCCACTTGATCCACATCACCTAGGAGTACCATCTGGTGCGCCCAATGTGATTTCCATGCATGTGGTACATTCAGCGCAAACTATGCAACTATCTTGTGGTGAAATTTAAACTTTCTCCAAACGGATCAAAATGAGCTTTAGCTTGATCCACGTTAGCTAGGAGTACCATCAAGTGCGTCCAAAATGATTTCTAAGCCTATGGTATTTTGGCGCAAATCGTGCACCTATCTTGCATCGAGATTAACACTATCTCCAAATGTTCTAAAATGATTTTCCATTTGACCCACGTCACGTAGGAGTACCATCGGTTGCACCCAAAATGATTTCTGAACCTATGGTATGCTCGATGCAAACTGTGCACCTAACTTGCGTCGAGTTTAACACTACTTCCAAAAAGACTAAAACAATCTTCCACTTGGTCTACGCCACCTATGAGTACCATCTGGCATGCCCAAACCGATTTCAGAGCCTATAGTACATTTGGCGCAAACCATGTACCTATCTTGGCTCAAGATTAATACTATCTCCAAACAGATCGAAACGTGCTTCCACTTGACCAACGTCAGCTAGAAGTACCATCAAGTGTGCCTGAAAGGATTTCTAGGAACGTGGTACATTTGGCGCAAAGCATGCACCTATCTTGCGTCGAGTTTAATAATATCTCCAAACACTATAAAACAAGCTTCCACTTGACCAATGTCACCTAGAAGTACCATCGGGTGTGCCTGAAAAGATTTCCATGCCCGTGGTACATTCGGTGCAAACCGTACACCTATCTTTTGCCTAGATTAATACTATCTCCAAATGGACAGAAACAAGCTTCCACTTGACACACGTGACCAAGGAGTACCATCAGGTGTGCCCAAAATGATTTCCATGCAAGTGGTATGATGCACACACGCCTATGCAACGCGTGTAGCAAGTTGTGTGGCCCGATCTTCTTGTAGGATCCGCGAACTTGATAACTTGTCACTGCGTGACCTGGTGAAGAGGCAGTGCACCGCGAGGCTGTCCACGCGACAAACTACCGAGACAATCACCCTTCCACGTACCGACGAAACAGCCCACGCAATCACGCCCTATAGACGTGAAGGCACGAACTGGGTGAACCGCAGTTCGGCGTTCTACAACTCCCTTAGGAATCGAAAGAACAAATGTTGCAAGCCTCTCAAGACTCACGCATAAACAAAACTCCACGAGTTTGTGTATTCTGAATTTAGCCAAAACAAGATCTGTCTTTTCATTGTCTAGTACAAGATATATATAGAGATAGGGGCGTTCAGCTTTGAGTAAATGGCAGCATGTGCATGCACTAGTGGATTTCGTGGCTGGTTCGCGCGTCTTTTTAGCTTCTGGCAGCAGTTACTAAAATGAGCATAACTCTTTATTGGGTAGTTCAAATAATGAGCCGTTTGATGGGCTGGAAAGTAGACTTGAAGACGCTTCCATCCACTTATAGAACACCATCTAACTCCTTGTATTCTGTCCGCGGTGATGCTTGGAATTCGTACCATATGTCAGTCATCTAGCTTCTGGTTGCATTCCCATGCAAAAGTGATGAACCACCTTTTTATTCATGCACACCATAGGCTTCTTGGTTCAGATGTCCAGAGGCTTGAATCCTTCTTCATCCCATGCTGGTTCATACACTCCATCATTCCTAAGGACATTGGAACAAGAACTCAAAAGCATAGGCTCATTCAACATAAACTGATTATTAAACATAAGGTTAGCGTTCACCTGAGAATGAATTTCCTTCTCCAATTGTTTAGCTCTACTTCTTGTAATTGGACCAGCTATATCAAGTGGAGTTTCATTTGAAGATGAGTGAATGCTAGGCATGTCCTCATTAGCCTCCCCCTCTTGAGAAGGAGTCGTCCTCGACTCAAGCTCACCAACAAATGGAAGCAAGTCTTTGACATTGAATGTTGGACTCACATTGGAATATTCAGGTGGCAGCTCAATTTTGTAAGCATTATCATTTATCTTTTGGAGAACCTTGAACGGACCATCACCCCTAGGAGATAACTTAGTCTTGCAATGTTGGGGAAAATGATCCTTGCGTAGATTACCACACAAGGTCTCCCGGCTGGAATGTAACCTTCTTCTTACCTTTGTTCGCCTGCTTTGCATATTGTGCTGATTTCTTCTCGATATTTTTCCTTGTCTCATCATGTAGTTTCTTGATAAAATCTGATCTCTTTGATGCATCCATGTTAACTTGTTCCTACAATGGTAAAGGCAAAAGATCCATGGGAGTATGCGGTTTAAACCCATAAACAATTTCAAATGGACAAAAGTTTGTTGTGGAATGGACTGCCCTGTTATAAGCAAATTCAATATGTGGAAGGCAGTCTTCCCACTGCTTCAAATTCTTTTTCAACACAGCACGCAACATGGTGGACAAGGTACAGTTGACAACTTCAGTTTGCCCATCGGTTTGCGGATGACAAGTGGTGGAAAATAGCAACTTCGTACCAAGCTTAGCCCATAATGTCTTCCAAAAATAGCTCAGAAATTTTGTATCCCGGTCTGAAACAATAGTCCTTGGCACTCCATGTAAACGAACGATCTCCCTGAAAAACAAATCAGCAACGTGTGAAGCATCGTCGTTCTTATGACATGGAATAAAATGTGCCATTTTAGAGAATCGGTCAACAACAACAAAAATAGAATCCCTCCCCCTCTAAGACCGAGGTAAACCCAAAATAAAATCCATGGATATATCTTCCCAAGGTACATTCGGAACTGGTAATGGAGTATAAAGACCATGGGGGTTAAGGCGGGACTTAGCTTTCAAGCAGATTATGCAGCGTGCAACATGTCGCTGGACATCACGTCGCATATGTGGCCAAAAGAAATGATCGGAGAGCATGTCCAATGTCTTTTTGACGCCAAAATGACCAGCTAAGCCACCAGCATGTGCTTCCTGCAAAAGAACTTGACGAATCGAGCAGGCTGGAATGCATAGTTTGTTAGTCCGAAATAAAAAATCATCATGCACATAATACTTGTCCCAGCCTTTTCCAGCAATGCAATGAGAGAAAGGTTCTTTAAAATCAGAATCAACTGCATAGAGTGTTTTAATGGATTCCAAACCAAGCACTTTTGTATCTAATTGTGTAACCAAACCACATCTCCGTGATAAAGCATCGGCAACAATGTTATCTTTTCCACACTTATGTTTTACAACATAGGGAAATGTTTCAATGAACTCAATCCATTTAGCATGTCTACGATTCAGTTTGCCTTGACTTTTTAGATATTTCAAAGCTTCATGATCAGAATGGATGACAAATTCTTTAGGTAACAAGTAATGTTGCCAAACTTCCAAAACGCGAACTAAGGCATAAAGCTCTTTGTCATAAACCGAGTAATTCAGATGTGGACCATTTAGCTTTTCAGAAAAGTAGGCAACAGGTTTACCTTCTTGCAGCAGTACACCTCCTATGCCAATACCACTTGCATCACATTCGATCTCAAATGTCTTACCAAAATCAGGAAGGTGTAGCAGCGGTGCTTCACAAAGCTTTGTTTTCAGTGTGTGAAATGCTTGGTCTTCGTCATGGCCCCACGTGAATGGAACATCCTTCTTTGTGAGATTGTTAAGGGGCGCAGCGAGGGTGCTGAAATTTTTGACAAAACGCCTATAGAAACTTGCAAGACCGTGAAAGCTTCAAACTTGGCTCACATTTACCGGTGTAGGCCAATCCTTGATTGCTTTAACCTTCTCTTCATCAACCTGAATACTATCTGTGGAAACAACAAAGCCAAGGAAAACAACACGGTCTGTGCAAAAGGTGCACTTAGCAATGTTGCCATACAATTTCTCTTCCCTCAAAACAAGTACTTGACGGATATGATCAAGATTTTCATCAAATGATTTACTATAGATCAGAATATCATCAAAATAAACAACTACAAACTTGCCAATGAAAGCTCGTAAAACATGGTTCATTAAGCGCATAAAAGTTGAAGGAGCATTTGTCAAGCCAAATGGCATCACAAGCCATTCATAGAGACCAATTTTAGTTTTAAATGTTGTTTTCCATTCATCACCAAGTTTCATGCGGATTTGATGATAGCCACTACGCAAATCAATCTTGGTGAAAATGATGGAACCACACAATTCATCTAACATGTCATCAAGTCGTGGAATGGGATGGTGATATCGAACAGTTATAGCATTGATAGCACAACAATCAACACACATGCGCCAAGAGCCATCTTTCTTTGGAACTAAAAGAACGGGAACAGCACATGGTGATAAGGATTCACGAACATACCCTTTGTCCAAAAGCTCTTTTACCTCTCGCTGAATTTCCTTTGTCTCTGTGGGATTGGTGCGGTAGGCTGGACGATTTGGAAGAGAAGCACCAGGGACCAAGTCAATTTGATGCTCAATGCCGCGAAGTGGGGGAAGTCCAGCTGGTACCTCATCAGGAAAAACATCCTCAAAAGTCCTGTAACAAATCAAGAACAACACTAGGCAGCGAGCTAGGTAAGTCGTTAGTGGAAAATAAAACCTCCTTGTACAGCAGTACAAAGAATGGGGCTGTGGTGTTTCTCACATCTCTCAAATCACTCCTGCTCACAAATAAGCACTTAGTTTGGTGTGGCTGTTTTAAAGTGGAATGAGGCTTTATGTGGCTGGATGGTTTAGAACTCTCTTCCTTACTAGTGTTGTGGGTCTCACTCAGTTTTCTTTTTTCAGATGCCTCTCTTTTCATGTGAGCCACATCTGAAGCATGGATCTCCTCTAGAGATAATGGAACAAAAACCACCTTCTTGTCATTGGCAATGAAAGTGTATTTGTTAGACCGTCCAAAATGCACCGAATCCACATCAAATTGCGAGGGCCGACCAAGCAGCAAATGGCATGCTTGCATGGGGACAATATCACAATCAACCTCTCCATGATAATCACCAATAGAAAATGTTAAACGAATCATGGCTGAAACCTTAACTGTTCCGGAATTATTCAACCATTGCATATGGTATGGATGTGGATGGCGACGTGGCTGCAAACCAAGCTTCTCAACAAGAAAAGCACTAAAAATATTATTGCAGCTCCCACCATCTATGATGAAACGGCACACTTGGCCTTTCACTTTGCATCGGGATTGAAACAAATTATGGCGTTGTCCTTGTTCAGCAGCAACAAACTGAGTGGAAAGAACTCTCCTAACCACCAAAGAAGGAGATGGTGTATTCATTGTAGAAGGCTCCAAATCAGGAAAATCAGCAAGCAACTCATCAAAATCAGCACTAGTAATCTCGTCAGAAGATGGAGAAATAACATCTTGTAACATGTCATTGTGAGCAAAAGTTGAAATAGGTTGAATGGCTAAACAATTCAGACCTAGCTCAAATGTACCATCCTCAGCTGAATACTCACAAGTATCAAGATGTTGGTCTGCAAATACATTGGTAAACTCTGCATCCTCTTCACTTTGAGAATCATAAGATCCATCAGCAAGTGCAATAATGGTACGTCGATTGGGACATTCAGCTTGTTTATGCCCATGACCACCACACTTAAAACATTCAATCTTACTTGTCTTCCTTGGGGCTGCAGTAGCAGAGGAGCTGGACTGATTAGAACTTATAGCTTTGCCTCTTGAATCAAAATGTTTGGAAGAAGTTGAAATTGAACGAGAAGTTGCACGAGATGAAGGTGTGTGCACCCCTGACCCGTGTTGCTGTGAATGGCGCCATGGAGGAGAATTATTAGGAGCTGAAAATGAAGCACGGTGCTTATAGGATTCAGCAAGCTGCCTTTCTACCCTTTTTGCAAAATGTAGCAATTCATTCATGGTGTTGTAATTAGTCATGTCCACCTTGTCTGCGATTGGTTTGTTAAGACCAACCAGAAATCGAGCCATAGTTGATTCCTCATCTTCAGTGATACCGGTACGAAGTAGGCACATTTCCATTTCCTGAAAATATTCATCCACACTATGATGACCTTGGACAAGACATTTCAGCCTCAAATGTAGCTCATGAGAATAATGTGTAGGAACAAATCGCCGCCTCATTTCTCGTTTCATGTCATCCCAAGTAATACGATCATGTCCAACGCGGCGGAAATCAGCACACACATGATTCCACCAAGTGATTGCATAACCTGTGAACTCAATGGCAGCAAGCTTTGCTTTCTTGACAGGAGGATAAGTATATAAATCAAAGATCTGATGAACCTTTGTCTCCCACTCAAAATAATCATCAGCACTTTCTTTTCCATTAAATTTTGGAATAGACACTTTCACTGTGCTTAACCCATCATCATCACGGCGACGATGGCGGTCACGATAACCACGATGGCCACCATGCCGGTGATCATCCATATCGGACAACATATCAGCATCACCATCATAATCTCCTCCACCTCGAATAGGAATGCGCTGAGCACGACCAAAATTAGGAAAACCAAGACCACGCCCGCCACGTCCACGGCCAGCGGGACGACGCACTGGCTCATCATCCTCCTCAATGTCATCATCCTCATTTGGTGGCGGTTCTCTACGTGGCATGTCGAGTTGGAGAGTTTGGAGCTGCTGCACCAAATCATGCATTTGTGTACGCAACTTTTGAAATTCCTCCACTGAAACAGCGGCACCATCTCCACGTCTTCCATATTAGTAGAGGGGGAAAAATAGGACAATATATATGTGGAATATATGTGGAATCACTGCCTCACCACTTACAAAACAAGTTCTTTCTCTCCCTGAAAAGAGCAAGAACCGTGGCTGTAAGCTGTAGTGGAAGAGTGATTGTAACAGCGACAACGGTGCAACAACTCACGGTGCTTGTAAGTGGAGCTTGGTGGGGTAATATGTAAGTGGAATGCACTGAAATGTAGTGATACAAAACCGAATAATAATCCAAGAACACAAGTCTAAGTTGCTGAATATAAAGGAAAAGATGTAAAAAGAAAGGAACAAGATGTAGGAAGTGGATAGATGAACACCAATTTGCACCAACCGTAACTTGTTGCTGCCCAAACCCCTTTTGTGTGCTGAACACAATTCTCTTTTGTTTCTTTTGTTTCCTTTTTTTTGTTTTTTTTGGAACAAGAACTCGTTGTTTTCAGTTCTTCTTTTGACCCATAGACATCTTTTCTTTTAACCTTTGTGACAAATGCAGCACAACTTTCAACTAAAGGGGCGCATAAGGATCACTAAGATGGATGGCGCAACACAAAAACAAGAAACTCGGTTGGGGAATATGTGGCGGAAAGAAAACAAGGGTGGGACGGGTGGGTTTATATATATATAGCAAAGACGATCAGATCAAGGGTGGGATGGTTGGTACATGCAGCAAGCGATTTGATGATTAGAACAAAGATAACAACTAGAACGATGTGGAAAAGAAAATTCAGCAACTAGACAAATCTTAAAGGATTAAAACTCGATAAAGCAAACTACAAAATCAGTAGCACGTATGAATTTGGGCTGTAGGTTTTCTTTTTGGCTATCAGTGGACGGTAGGTATTTAAACTCTATCCTACCAAAAACAAGAACAATCCTACTGAGGAAACGGAGGCATTAATACCAGATGATGCGCACACGCCTATGCAACGCGTGTAGCAAGTTGTGTGGCCCGATCTTCTCGTAGGATCCTCGAACTTGATAACTTGTCACTGCGTGACCTGGTGAAGAGGCAGTGCACCGTGAGGCTGTCCACGCGACGAACTACCGAGACAATCACCCTTCCACATACCGACGAAACAGCCCATGCAATCACGCCCTATAGACATGAAGGCACGAACTGGGTGAACCGCAGTTCGGCGTTCTACAACTCCCTCAGGAATCGAAAGAACAAATGTTGCAAGCCTCTCAAGACTCACGCATAAACAAAACTCCACGAGTTTGTGTATTCTGAATTTAGCCAAAACAAGATCTGTCTTTTCATTGTCTAGTACAAGATATATATAGAGATAGGGGCGTTCAGCTTTGAGTAAATGGCAGCATGTGCATGCACTAGTGGATTTCGTGGCTGGTTCGCGCGTCTTTTCAGCTTCTGGTAGCAGTTACTAAAATGAGCATAACTCTTTATTGGGTAGTCCAAATAATGAGCCGTTTGATGGGCTGGAAAGTAGACTTGAAGACGCTTCCATCCACTTATAGAACACCATCTAACTCCTTGTATTCTGTCCGTGGTGATGCATGGAATTCGTACCATATGTCAGTCATCTAGCTTCTGGTTGCATTCCCATGCAAAAGTGATGAACCACCTTTTTATTCATGCACACCATAGGCTTCTTGGTTCAGATATCCAGAGGCTTGAATCCTTCTTCATCCCATGCTGGTTCATACAATCCATCATTCCTAAGGACATTGGAACAAGAACTCAAAAGCATAGGCTCATTCAACATAAACTGATTATTAAACATAAGGTTAGCGTTCACCAGAGAATGAATTTCCTTCTCCAATTGTTTAGCTCTACTTCTTGTAATTGGACCAGCTATATCAAGTGGAGTTTCATTTGAAGATGAGTGAATGCTAGGCATGTCCTCATTATGGTACTTTCAGCGCAAACCATGCACCTATCTTGCGCTGAGATTAACACTATCTCCAAATGGATCGAAATGAGCTTCCTCTTGACCCACGTCACCTAGGAGTACCAACGGGTGCGTTCAAAATGATTTCCAAGCCTATGGTATGTTCGGCGCAAACCATGCACCTATCTTGCGCTAAGACTAACACTATCTCAAAACAGACCGAAACAAGCTTCCACTTGACATACATTATGTAGGAGTACCATCGGGTGTAACCAAAGCGATTTCCATTCCCGTGGTACATTCAGCACAAACCGTGCACCTTTCTTGCGCCGAAAACAAAACTATCTGCAAACGGATCGAATGAGCTTCTGCTTGATCCATGTCACCTAGGAGTACAACCAGGTGCGTCCAAAATGATTTGTGAGCCGATGATTCGTTTGGCGTAAACTGTGCACCTATCTTGTGTTGAGATTAACACTATCTCCAAATGTTTCAAAATGATTTTCCATTTGACCCACGTCACGTAGGAGTACCACCGGTTGCACCCAAAATGATTTCTGAACCTATGGTACGTTCGGCGCAAACTGTGTACCTATCTTACGTCAAGATTAGCACTATCTCCAAATAGACTGAAACGATCTTCCACTTGATCTACGCCACCGAGGAGTCCCATCTGCTATGCCCAAAGAGATTTCAGGGCCTATGGTACATTGGGCGCAAACCATGCACCTATCTTGCATGGAGTTTAACACTGTCTCCAAACAGATGGAAACGATCTGCCACTTGATCTACACCACCTAGGAGTATCATCTGGTGTGCCCAAAGAGATTTCAAAGCCTATGGTACATTTGGCGCAAAACAGTGCACCTATCTTGCCTTGAGATTAATACTAGTCCAAATGGTCTGAAACGAGCTTCCACTTGACCAATGTCACTTAGAACTACGATCGGGCGTGTCTGAAAAGATTTCCATGCCCATGGTACATTCAACGCAAACCATACACCTTTCTTGCGCCGAGATAAACACTATCTCCAAATAGATAGAAATGAGCTTCCACTTGACACACGTCACCTAGGAGTACCATCGGGTGTGTCCAAAATGATTTCCATGCCCATGGTACATTCGACACAAACCGTGCACCCATCTAGCGCTAAGATTAACACTATCTCCAAACAGATCGAAACGAGCTTCCACTTGACCCATGTCACCTAGGACTACCATTGGGTATACCAAAATGATTTCCAAGCCTATCGTACATTCGGTGCAAACCGTGCACCTATCTTGCGTGGAGACTACACTATCGCCAAATAAAGAGAAACAAGCTTTCACTTGACATACATTACCTAGGAGTACCAGGGGGTGTGCCCAAAGCAATTTTCCATGCCCGTGGTAGATTCATTGGAAACCGTGCACCTATATTGCGCCGAGATTAACACTATCTCCAAATAAACCAAAACGAGCTTCCACTTGACCCACGTCACATAGGAGTACCATCGGGTGCGTCCAAAATGATTTCCAAGCCATGGTACGCTCGGTGCAGACCGTGCGCCTATCTTCCTCTGAGGCTAGCACTATCTCCAAACAGACGGAAAAAAGCTTCCACTTGACACTTACATAACCTAGGAGTACCAGGGGGTGCGCCCAAAATGATTTCCCATGGTTGTGGTAGATTCGTCGCAAACCAAGCACTTATCTTGCACTTGAATTAAAACTATCGCCAAATGGATCGAAATGAGCTTTCGCTTGACCCACGTCCCTAGGAGTAGCATCGGGTGCGTCAAAAATGATTTCCAAGCCTTTGGTACGTTCAGCGCAAACCGTGCATCTATCTTGCGTCAAGATTAACACTATCTCTAGATGGACTAAAATGAGTATCCACTTGACCCATCACATAGGGGTACCATTGGTTGCGTCCAAAATGATTTCCAAAGCTATGGTATGTTCTGTAAATCGTATACCTATCTTGCGTCGAGATTAACACTATCTCCAAATAGACTGAAATGATCTTTCACTTAATCTACGTCACCTAGGAGTACCATCTGGTGTGCCCAAAGAGATTTTAGAGTCTATGGTACATTTGGCACAAACCATGCACCTATCTTACCTTGAGAATAATACTATCTCCAAATAGACCGAAATGAGCATCCACATGACCAATGTCACCTAGAAGTACCATCGGGTGTGCCTGAAAAGATTTCCATGCCCGTTGTACATTCGACGCAAACCGCGCACCTATCTTGCGTCAAGATTAATACTACCCCAAATGGTCTGAGACGAGCTTCTACTTGACCAATGTCACCTAGAAGTACAATCAGGCGTGCCTGAAAAGATTTCCATGCCCTTGGTACATTCGGCGCAAACCGTGACTCAAGATTAACACAATCTCCAAATAGATAGAAATGAGCTTCCACATGACACACGTCACCTAGGAGTACCATCGGGTGTACCCAAAAGGTTTTCCTTGCCCGTGGTCCATTCGACGCAAACCGTGCACCCATCTAGCACTGAGATTAACACTATTTCTAAACTGACCGAAACAAGCTTCCACTTGACCCACATCAGATAGGAGTACCATCGGGTGTGCCAAAAATGATTTCCAAGCCTATGGTACGTTCGGCACAAACCGTGCACCTATCTTGCGTTGAGACTAACACTATCTCCAAACGTAGAGAAACAAGCTCCCACTTAACATGCATTACCTAGGAGTACTAGGGGGTGTGCCCAAAGCGATTTCCATGCCCGTGGTAGATTTGTCGCAAACCGTGCACCTATCTTGCACTGAGATTAACACTATCTCCAAACGTACTAAAACGAGCTTTCGCTTGACCCACGTCACCTAGGTGTACCACTGGGTGTGTCCAAAATGATTTCCAAGCCTATGGTACGTCCGGCGTAAATCATGCATCTATCTTGCGCTGAGACTAACACTATCTTCAAACGGACTGAAACAAGCTTCCACTTGACATACATTACCTAGGAGTACCATCGGGTGTGCCTAAAGCGAGTTCCATGCCTGTAGGTAGGTTCATCACAAATCATGCACCTATCTTGCACCTAGATTAAAACTATCTCCAAATGGATTGAAATGAGCTTCCGCTTGATCCGCGTCACCTAGGAGTACAATTAGGAGTGTCAAAAATGATTTATGAGCCTATGGCACGTTTGGCGAAATCGTGTACCAATCTTGCGTCAAGATTAACACTATCTCCATATGGACCGAAAGGAGTTTCCACTTGGCCCACATCACGTTGGAGTACCATCGGTTCCGCCCAAAATGATTTTCAAAGCTATGGTACGTTTGGCTCAAACCGTGCACCTATCTTGCATCGAGATTAACACAATCTCCAAACAAATTGAAACGATCTTCCACTTGATCTATGACACCTAGGGTACCATCTGTTGGCCCAAAAAGATTTCAGAGCCTATGGTACATTTGGTGCAAACTGTGCACCTATCTTGCCTTGAGATTAATACTATCTCCAAACGGACCGAAATAAACTTCCACTTGACCAACATCACCTAGAAGTACCATCGGGTGTGCTTGAAAAGATTTCCATGCATGCTATACATTGGATCGCAAACCGTGCACCTATCTTGCGTCGAGATTAACCAACTCCAATCGGTCCGAAATGAGCTTCCACTTGACCAATGTCACCTACAAGTACCATCGGGTGTGCCTGAAAAATTTCCATGCCCGTGGTACATTCGGCGCAAACCGTACACCTTTCTTGCGCCTAGATTAACACTATCTCCAAATGGATGAAAACGAGCTTCCACTTGATACATGTCACCTAGGAGTACCATCGGGTGTGCCCAAAATGATTTCCATGCCCGTGGTACATTCGACGCAAAACTGTGCACCCATCTAGTAACGAGATTAACACTATCTCTAAACGGACCGAAATGAGCTTCCACTTGACCCACGTCACCTAGGAGTACCAACGGATGTGCCAAAAATGATTTCCATGTCTATGGTACGTTTGGTGCAAACCGTGCACCTATTTTGCGTCAAGACTAACACTATCTATAAACAGAAAGGAACAAGCTTCCACTTGGCATACATTACCAGGGAGTACCAGGGGCTGTGCCCAAAGTTATTTTCTTGCCCATGGTGGATTCATCACATACCGTGCACGTATCTTGCACTGAGATTAAAACTATCTCCAAACGGACTGAAACGAGCTTCCACTTGACGCACGTCACCTAGGAGTACCATTGGGTGTGTCTAAAATAATTTCCAAGCCTATGGTGCATTCGGCGCAAGCTGTGCACCTATCTTGCGCTGAGACGAACACTATCTCCAAACAGACTGAAACAAGCTTCCACATGACATACATTACCTAGGAGTACCATCGGATGTGCCCAAAGGCATGCTCATGGTAGATTCGTCATAAATCATGCACCTATCTTGCATCAATATTAAAACTATCTCCAAACCGATTGAAATGAGCTTCAGCTTGATCCATGTCACCTTGGAGTAAAATCAGGTGTGTCCAAAATGATTTATGGGCCTGTGGTATGTTTGGCGCAAACCATGTTTTATCTTGCGTTGAGATTAACACTATCTCCAAATGGACCGAAACGAGTTTCCACTGGACCCACGTCACGTAGGAGTACCATCCGTTGCGCCCAAAATGATTTCCGAAGTTATGGTATGTTTGGTGCAAACCGTGCACCTATCTTGCGTCGTGATTAACACTATCTCCATATAGACTGAAACGATCTTCCACTTGATCTACGCCGCCTAGGAGTACCATCTGGTGTGACCAAAGAGATTTTAGAGCCTATGGTACATTTGGCGCAAATCGTGCACCAATCTTGCCTCGAGTTTAGTACTATCTCTAAACGTATCGAAATGAGCCTCCACTTGACCAACGTCACCTAGAAGTACCATCGGGTGTGCCTAAAAAGATTTCCATGCCCATGGTACATTCGGCGCAAACCGTACACCTATCTTGCATCAAGATTAATACAACTCCAAACGGTATGAAACAAGCTTCCACTTGACCAATGTCACCTAGAAGTACCATCGGGCATGCCTGAAAAGATTTCCATGCCCATGGTATATTCGGCACGAACTGTACACCTTTCTTGCGCCTAGATGAACATCATCTCCAAATAGATAGAAACGAGCTTCCACTTGACACACATCACCTACAAGTACCATTGGGTGTGCCCAAAATGATGTCCATGCCGATGGTACATTCAACGCAAACCGTGCACCCATCTAGCGCTGAGATTAACACTATCTCGAAATGGACCGAAACGAGCTTCCACTTGACGCACGTCACCTTGGAGTACCATTGGGTGTGCCAAAAATGATTTCCAAGCCTTTGGTACATTCGGTGCAAACCGTGCACCTATCTTGTGTCGAGACTAGCACTATCTCCAAATAGAGAGAAACAAGCTTCCACTTGACATACATTATCTAGGAGTACTAGGGGGTGTGCCAAAGCGATTGCTGTGCCCGTGGTAGATTCGTCGCAAATCGCACACCTATCTTGCGCCGAGAATAACACTATCTCCAAACAGACGGAAATGAGCTTTCACTTGACCTACGTCACCTAGGAGTACAATCAAGTGCATCCAAATGATTTTTGAGCCTATGGTACGTTCAGCGCAAAATGATTCGGCGCAAACCGTACACCTTTCTTGCGCTTAGATGAACACAATCCCCAAACGGACAGAAACGAGCTTCCACTTGGCACACATCACCTCGGAGTACCATCGGGTGTGCCCAAAATTATTTCCATGCCCGTGGTATATTCGACGCAAATCGTGCACCCATCTAGCGCTGAGATTAACACTATCTGCAAACGGACCGAAATAAGCTTCCACCTGACCCACGTCACCTTGGAGTACCATCGGGTGTGCCAAAAATAATTTCCAAGACTATGGTACATTCGGTGCAAACCGTGCACCTATCTTGCGTCGAGGCTAACACTATCTCCAAACAGAGAGAAACAAGCTTTCACTAGACATACATTCGGCGCAAACCATACACAAATCTTGCGCCTAGATTAACACTATCTCCAAATGGACCGAAATGAGTTTGCGCTTGACCCATGTCACGTAGGAGTATCATCAGTTGCGCCCAAAATGATTTCTGAGCCTATGGTACGTGATGAGGACATCAACACCACACCTACACCATCACTAGCACCACTTGGTCCTATTACTCGTGCTCGTGCCCGTCAACTCAACCATCAAGTAAGTTCATTCTTAAACTCTTATCCATCATATTTAGACAATGGAGACGCGTGCACTCTTGTTTTACTTAGGAATGATGGAGAGGATCAGAAGGGCAGGGGATTGGCGCCGGCTGGATTTGGACTGCAGGACAGCACCAACTTGTGATGGATGTCACGACTTCATACGGACTCCGATTGGGACGTTCTAGCACTTTTTGGAAAGCTTACCAAGTCTACTTTCCAACGGATCCATCCTCATGGATATATCTTATCAGATTCTTCTGCAGTAACTATTTTTGTACCGAGACTTTTTCTGTCAACGGTGCTGCGTCACCTTATTTTGGGCCGATGGCCCATGTATCAAGTTGGGTCCATTAGGGGCGCGTCCTAGGGTTGGAGAACGACCCAAACACCCTTGTGGTCGTCCTCCCATCTACTTATATGCCTCTAGGGCCGCCACAAACAGATTAGGTTTTGTTTCGTCGAGTTAGCTATTGCTACCGCCTTTCAGCGCGCGTGTTGGATCAACCGCCTGACTGATTGCCTTCAGAACCTCACCATCTTGTGTTTTCAGATTGAAACCTTCATATTTATTTGGCAATTGAGTGCTTGTTCTTCTTGTTCTTGCTGGTTCTTCGATTACTTGCAGGACGGGTGCCCTAGTGGCTGGTTGTCGCGCCGCAAGATCATGGCAGCCATCGGAGGAGGTGTATCGGTTGCTAAGGCGCAGCGTCCTTGGACGGTTGTAGTCGGACCGTGAACGTCGTCTCCATCCACCAATCGAGTTATCCACCATATCTCATCGAAAGATCGGCCAGCGAACCCTACGGGATCTCATCAGTACATTCGGCGTAAACCTTGCACCTATTTTGCGTCGAGATTAACACTATTTCCAACCAGACTAAAACAATCTTGCACTTGATCTACGCCACCTAGGAGTACCATTTGGTGTGCCCAAAGCGATTTCAGAGCTTATATTACATTTGGCGCAAACCGTGCACCTATCTTGCTTAGGGATTAATACTATCTCCAAATGGACCGAATGAGCTTCCACTTGACCAACGTCACCTAGAAGAACCATCGGGTGTGCCTAAAAAGATTTCCAGGCTCATGGTACATTCGACGCAAACCGCACACCTATCCTGCGTCGAGATTAATACTATCTCCAAAAGGTCTAAAACGAGCTTCCACTTAACCAATATCACCTAGAAGTACCATCGGGTGTGCCTAAAAAGATTTCCATGCCCGTGGTACATGCGGCACAAAACATACACCTATCTTGCGCCTAGATTAATACTATCTACAAATGGACCTAAGCGAGCTTCCACTTAACACACGTCACCTAGGACTACCGTCGGGTGTGCCCACAATGATTTCCATGCCCGTGGTACATTCAGCGCAAACCGTGAACCTATCTAGAGCTAAGATTAACACTGTCTCCAAATGTTCCAAAACAAGTTTCCACTTGACCTACTTCACGTAGGAGGACCATCGGTTGTGCCCAAAATGATTTCTGAACCTAGTATTTGGTGCAAACCGTGCACCTATCTTGCGTCAAGACTAACACTATCTCCAAACGGACTAAAACGAGCTTCCACTTGACCCACGTCACCAAGGAGTTCTATCGGGTGTGCCCAAAATGATTTCCAAGTTGTGGTACATTCGGTGCAAACCATGCACCTATCTTGCGCCGAGACTAACACTATCTCCAAACGGACTAAAACAAGCTTCCACTTGACACACGTTAAGTAGGAGTACCATCGGGTGTGCCCAAAGCGATTCCCATGCCCATGGTACATTCAGAGCAAACCGTGCATCTTTCTTGTGACGAGATTAAAACAATCTCCAAACAGATCGAAATGAGCTTCTACTAGATCCACGTCACCTAGGAGTACAATCAAGTGCGTCCAAAATGATTTCCGAGCCTATGGTACGTTCGGCACAAACCGTGCACCTATCTTGCATCGAGATTAACAGTACTCCAAATGGACCAAAGCAAGTTTCCACTTTGACCCATGTCACCTAGGAGTACCATCGATTGCCCCCAAAATGATTTCTGAACCTGTGGTTCGTTCGGCGCAAGCTGTGCACCAATTTTACATCAAGATTAACACTATCTCCAAACAGACTAAAATGATCTTCCACTTGATCTACGCCACCTAGCAGCACCATCTAGTGTGCCCAAAGCGATTTTAGACCCTATGGTACGTTTGAAGCAAACCGTGCACCTATCTTGCCTCGAGATTAATACTATCTCCAAACAGACCAAACCGAGCTTCCACTTAACCAAAGTCACCTAGAGGTACCATCGGGTGTGCCTGAAAAGATTTCCATGAATGTGGTACATTCGGCACAAACCGTGCACCTATCTTGCACCGAGACTAACACTATCTCCAAACGGACCGAAACAACCTTCCACTTCACATACATTACATAGGAGTAGCATTGGGTGATCCAAAAGCGATCTCCATGCCCATGCTACATTCGGCGCAAACCATGCACCTTTCTTGTGCCAAAATTAAAACTATCTCTAAACATATTGAAACGAGCTTCCGCTTGGTCCACGCACCTAGGAGTACAATCAGGTGTGTCCAAAATGATTAATGAGGCTATGGTATGTTTAGCGCAAACCATGCTCCTATCTTGCGTCGAGATTAACACTATCTCCAAATGTTCCAAAACTAGTATCCACTTGACCTACGTAACGTAAGAGGACCATCAGTTGTGCCTAAAATGATTTCTGAACCTATGGTACATTTAGTGCAAACCGTGCACCTATCTTGCGTCAAGAATAACACTATCTCCAAATGGACCAAAATGAGCTTACACTTGAGTCACGTCACCAAGGAGTATCATCAGGTGTGCCCAAAATAATTTCCAAGCCGTGACACATTCGGCGCAAACCGTGCACCTATCTTGCTCTGAGATTAACATTATCTCCAAGTAGACCAAAACGAGCTTCCACTTGACCCATGTCACCAAGGAGTACCGTCGGGTGTGCCAAAAATGATTTCCAAGCCCTAGTACATTTGGTGCAAACCGTGCACCTATCTTGCGCCGAGACTAACACTATCTCCAAACGGACCGAAACAAGCTTCCACTTGACATACATTACATAGGAGTACTATCGGGTGCGCCCAAAGCGATTTCACTGCTTGTGGTACATTCGGCGCAAACCGTGCATCTTTCTTGTGCCGAGGTAAAAACAATCTCCAAACGGATCGAAATGAGCTTCTACTTGATCCATGCCACCTAGGAGTACAATCAAGTGCGTCTAAAATGATTTCTGAGCCTGGTATGCTCGGCATAGACCGTGCACCTATCTTGCATCGAGATTAACACTATCTCGAAATGAACCAAAGCAAGCTTCCACTTTGACCCACGTCACCTAGGAGTAGCATCGGCTGCCCCCAAAATATTTCTGAACCTATGTTTCGTTCAGCGCAAGCCGTGCACCTATTTTGCATCGAGATTAACACTATCTCCAAGCAGACTGAAACAATCTTCCACTTGATCTACGGCACCTAGGAGCACCATCTGGTGTGCCTAAAGCAATTTCAAAACCTATGGTACATTTGAAGCAAACCGTGCACCTGTCTTGCCTCGAGATTAATACTATATACAAACGGACCAAACTGAGCTTCCACTTAACCAACGTCACCTAGAGGTACCATTGGGTGTGTCTGAAAAGATTTCCATGAACGTGGTAAATTCGCCGCAAACCGTGCACCTATCTTGCACCGAGACTAACACTACCTCCAAACGGACCGAAATAAGCTTCCACTTGACATACATTACATCGGAGTACCATCAGGTGATCCCAAAGCGATCTTCATGCCCATGCTACATTCGGCGCAAACCATGCACCTTTCTTGTGCCGAAATTAAAACTATCCCTATACAGATCAAAAAGAGCTTCCACTTGATCCATGCACCTAGGAGTACAATCAGGTGCGTCCAAAATGATTAATGAGGCTATGGTATGTTTGGCTCAAACCATGCACCTATCTTGCGTCGGGATTAATACTTTGTCCAAATGTTCCAAACTAAGTTTCCACTTGACCTACGTCACGTAGGAGGACCATCGGTTGCGCCCAAAATGATTTCTGAATCTGTGGTACATTTGGTGCAAACCGTGCACCTATCTTACATCGAGATTAACACTATCTCCAAATGGACCAAAACGAGCTTCCACTTGACGAATGTCACTTAGAAGTACCATCGGGTGTGCCTGAAATGATTTCCATACCCATGGTACATTCGGTGCAAACCGTACACCTATCATGCGCCTAGATTAACACTATCTTCACATGGACCAAAGCGAGCTTCCACCTAACCCACGTCACCTTGGAGTACCATCAGGTGCGTTAAAATGATTTCCAAGCCTATGGTCCATTCGGTGCAAACTGTGCACCTATGTTGCGTAGCAACTTACACTATCTCCAAACAGACCGAAACAAGCTTCCATTGGACATACATTACCGAGGAGCACGATCAGGTGAGCCCAAAGCCATTTCCAAGCCCATGGTATATTCGGCGCAAACCGTGCATCTACCTTGTGCCGAGATTAAAACTATCTCCAAATGGAACGAAGTGAGCTTCCGATTGATTCACGTCACCTAGGAGTACAATCAAGTGCGTCCAAAATGATATCTGAGCCTTTGGTACATTCGGCGCAAACCGTGCACCTATCTTGCTTCATGATTAACACTATCTCCAAATGGACTGAAATGACTTTCCACTTGACCGACGTCACAAAGGAGTACCATTGGTTGCGCCAAAATGATTTCTGAGCCTAGGGTATGTTCGGTGTAAACCATGCACCTATCATGCGTCGAGATTGACACTATCCCCAAACAGACTGAAATGAGCTTCTACTTGACCTACGTCACCTAGGAGTATCATCGGATGTGCCCAAAGCAATTTTAGAGCCTATGGTACATTCGACGCAAACCGTGCACCTAGCTTGCGTTAAGATTAATACTATCTCCAAACGGACCAAAATGAGCTTTCACTTGACGAACGTCACATAGAAGTACCATCGGGTGTGCCTGAAAAGATTTCAATGCCCGTGGTACATTCGGTGCAAACCATGCACCTATCTTGTGCCAAGATTAACACTGTCTCCAAACGGACTGAAACAAGCTTCCACTTGACACATGTCACCTACAAGTACCATCGGGTGTGCCCCAAATGATTTCCATGCCTATGGTAGATTCCGCGCAAAGCGTGCACCTATGTTGCGCAAGATTTACACTATCTCCGAATGGACTGAAATGAACTTCCACTAGACCCACATCACCTAGGAGTACCAACGGGTGTGCCCAAAATGTTTTCCATGCCCGTGGTACATTCGGCGCAAACCGTGCACCTATCTTGCACCGAGAATAACACTATCTCCAATCGGACCGAAACAAGCTTCTACTTGACCCACATCACCAAGAAGTACCATTGGGTGTTTCCAAAATGATTTCCGAGCCTATGTTACGTTCAACGCAAACCGTGCCCCTAACTTGCACCTAGATTAACACAATCTTCAAATGGACCGAAACAACCTTCCACTTGACCCACGTCACCTAGGTGTACCATCGGGTGTGGCCAAAATGGTTTTCATGCCTGTGGTACGTTCGGCACAAACCATGCATTTATCTTGCTCCGAGATTAACAATATCTCCAAAGGGACTGAAACGAGCTTCCACTTGACCCATCTCACCTAGGAGTACCATCGGCTACATCAAAAAGATTTCTAGGCCTATTGTACATTCGGCGAAACTGTGCACCTATCTTGCGCGGAGACTAACACTATCTCCAAATAGATCGAAACGAATAACCCATTGACACACGTCGCCGAGGAGTACCATCGGGTGTGCCCAAAATGATTCAGTGCTCGTGGAACATTCGGAGCAAACTGTGTTCCCTACCTTCTGCTGAGATTAACACTATCTCGAAATAGGCCTAAACGAGCATCTACTTGACCCATGTCACCTAGGGGTACCATCGGGTGTGCCCAAAATATTTCCTGCTCATGGCACATTCAGCACAAATCATGCAGTTATCATGCGCCGAGATTAAAACTATCTCCAAACGGACCAAAACGAGCTTCCACTTGACCCACGTCACATAGGAGTACCATGGGTTGCGCCCAAAATGATTTCTAAGCCTATGGTAAGTTCGACGCAAACCATGCACCTATCTTGCATTGAGATTGACACTGTCCCCAAACAGACTGAAATGAGCTTCCACTTGACCTACGTCACCTAGAAGTACCCTCGGGTGTGCCCAAAGCGATATAAGAGCCAATGGTACATTGAGCACAAACCGTGCACCTATCTTGCATCGGAATACTACCTCCAAACAGACTGAAACGAGCTTCCACTAGACAAATGTCACATAGAAGTACCATTAGGTGTGCCTAAAAAGATTTCCATGCCCATGGTACGTTCGGTGCAAACCGTGTACCTATCTTGATTCCAGATTAACATTATCTCCAAATGGACTCAAATGAGTTTCCACTTGACTAACGTCACATAGGAGTACCATTGGTTGCATTCTCACCTAATCCTAGGCTCGAGGACTACATTGTATACAATGCACCTTGTGGTGCATGTACTGGTTCTTCATGATACTTTGGCTACACCAAATCTGTCGCTTAATGCCTCTGCTCTGCTCTGATGACTACGTCATTGGCACAATCGCAATTGGCACTTAAGTGTGTACACTTCACCGACCAAGAATTCTCAAATTTTTATCTTGAGCTCCTTACATCCTATTGGTGAGCCTCTCTTAGCTTGGTTCAAGCTCTGCTTACCAGTTAAACTGGTCAAATACGACTTTCATTGCCTAGGTCACCAGTTAAACTGGTCAGCTTCGACTTTCACTGCCTAGGTCACTAGTTAAACTGGTCGGATTTGACTTTCACCGCCCAGGTCACTAGTTAAACTAGTCGGCTTTGAATTTCACCACCTAGGTTACCAGTTAAATTGGTCGGCTCTTCACTAGACTTGTCGGACTTGGTCAAGATGGCATCACCAAGTGGATACAAGGTGCTCGGTGACTAGCTATGGCGGTATAACCCTAGGAACCCATGACATCAAGACTTGCGACGCACGGCACTGCTCAGCGTACACCACAAGGCACCTAGAAGATCTGATCGGATAGTACATATTGTAATTTTGCCATATAACCGACTAGGAACTTTCCGGGTAACCGTACACCTCTAGAGTATATAAGGAGGGGTAGGGGTCCCCCAGTTGGCATCCCCTACATGGTCATCCAGATCAATACAAACCAACAGAACACAAGACATAGGGTTTGACGTCATCTTGACGGCCTGAACCTGTATAAATCTAGTGTCTTATGTCTCTATTACCATCTAGTTCTTGATCACGCGCACCTCTACTAAACAATCCACCATCGTGGGTAGCCCCTCGGTGGACTACCAAGCATCTTTAGTTGATAGATTCCCATGCCTGTGGTACATTTGGAGGGCAAACCGTGCACCTATCTTGCGCCAAGATTAACACTAACTACAAATAGACTGAAACAAGCTTCCACTTGACACAAGTCACCTAGGAGTACCATCGGGTGTGCCCAAAATGATTTTCATGCCCGTTGTACATTCAATGCAAACCGTGCACCTTACTTGCGCATAGATTAACACTATCCCCAAATAGACCAAAATGCGCTTCCACTTGACCCACGTCACCTAGGGGTAGCATCGGGTGTGCCCAAAATGATTTCTAGGCCCGCGGTACATTCGGCGCAAACCATGCACCTCTCTTGCGTTGAGATTAACACTATTTCCAAACAAACCAAAACAAGCTTCCGCTTGACCCACGTCATCTAGGAGTACCATCGGGTGTACCCAAAATGATTTCCATGTCCGTTGTACATTCGGTGCGACCCGTGCACCTATGTTGCGTTGAGATTAATACTATCCCCAAATGGACCGAAATAAGCTTCCACTTGACCCACGTCATCTAGGAGTACCATCAGGTGCGTCCAAAATGATTTTAAAGCCTATGGTATGTTCGGTGCAAACCGTGCACCTATCTTGCGCCTCGATTAGCACTATGTCTAGATGGACCGAAATGAGCTTCCACTTAACCCACGTCACCTAGGTGTACCAATAGGTGTGCCCAAAATGATTTCCATGCCCGCAGTACATTCGGAGCAAACCATGCACTTATCTTGCGTCGAGATTAGCTTTGTCTCCAAACAGACTGAGACGAGATTCCACTTGACCAACATCACCTAGAAGTCCAACGGGTGTGCCTGAAAAGTTTTCCATGCCCATGGTACATTCGGCGCAAACCGTGCACGTATCTTATGCCAAGATTACTATCTCCAAACGGACCAAAACGAGCTTCCACTTGATACACGTCACCTAGGAGTACCATCGAGTGTGCCCAAAATGATTTCTATGTTCACGGTACATTTGGCGAAAACTATGCACCTATCTTGCATCGAGATTAACACTATCTACAAACGGACTGAAACGAGCTTCCTCTTGACCCATGTCACTTAGCAGTACCGTCAGGTGTGTCCAAAATGATTTCCGAGCCGATGGCACATTCGACGCAAACCGTGCACCTAACTTGCGCCTAGATTAACACTATCTCCAAATGGACCGAAATGAGCTTCCACTCGACAGATGTCACCTAGGGGTAGCATCAGGTGTGCCCAAAATGATTTCCATGCCCATGATACATTCGGCACAAACCATGGACGTCTCTTGCGTTGAGATTAACACTATCTCCAAACAGACCGAAACAAGCTTCCACTTGACATACATTACCTAGGAGTACCATCGGGTGTGCCCAAAGCGATTTCCTAGCCCGTGGGTCATTTTGTGTGAACTATGCTCCTATCTTGCGCTGAGATTAAAACTATCTCCAAACGGATCGAAAGGAGCTTCCGCTTGATCCATGGTCACCTAGGAGTACAATTAGGTACGTCCCAAACAATTTTTGAGCCTATGGTACGTTCCTTGCTTAAGATTAACACTATCTCCAAATGGACCGAAACAGGTTTCCTCTTGACCCACATCACGTACGAGTGCCATCTATTGCGCCAAAAATGATTTCCGAGCCTATGATATGTTCTGCACAAACCGTGCACCAATCTTGAGCTTAGATTACTAAAAAGATCTGGCAAGTGGCCTAGAGGCGGGTGAATAGGCCTTTTTCTGAAATTAAACTTTCACAAAACGAGTTAGAACGCGAAGCCTCCGGGACGCGGAGGTTCCGGGGATAACCGCGGAACCTCTGGGGATCAGAGTATAAAATCGATCTACTACGGAATTTAACAAATGAAAATAGATCGAAAGTAATACCAGCCTTCCTGGGGAGTATGTTGAGCTATTCAAACAGTTGGTTGCACCTAGAGACTGAGGAATTCATAGATTGGATGCAAACCCTAAAAATCAATTCAAAACACAAATGAAAGCAACAACAACAGCGATCACAGAGGACACAAGGATTTTCCCGTGGTTCGGTTCGCCACAAAGCCTGACCTACGTCCACATTGTTGAGGTTAACCACAAAGGCTATGGAGTCTCTTTCAACTCACTCCTCTTCTCCAACCTATTGCCAAAGCAGTAGGTTAGAGGATTCCACTAAGTCAAAAAGGGCAATACAAACGTCCCGGTGCTCAACCACAGCGGATTGGGAGCTACCGGGCGACCTCTAGCCATTTAGGAGCCAAGCTCCAACAGTAATGAACACACCAAGCGGCTAGGGCTTCACCAAGTGCACAAGAACGGAGGAGAAGGATCTTCTCGAGCTTTCTCACACTCTCTAGAGCCAAATCCCTCAAGGAATCACGGAGATTGGAACAAGGGACTTGGGAGCACTGAGCTTAGAGAGAGAGAGAGAGCGTCTATCACGAGTTTGAGTGAAAATTAGGAAGAAGATGACCGTTGGGGGCGAAGTGAAGAGGCATTTATACCTCCCCAGTCACCCATAAAATGGTCTAGTCTGACAGACCCTAGAGCCTCCGCGTTAGGGCATGGAGGTTCCGCGCTGACCAGGACAGAAAAGAATTCAGCTCGGCTGGCTTTTTGTGGCTGGGATTATTTGAGATGTTGATGGAGTTTTGAGCACTTGGTTCCACCCAGCACACTATTAGTATCCCCCTTGATAGTACGGCTTGTCCTATAACTCAATTTCAAAATAGAAAATGAATTAACCTAGCTTTTGGAGCCGTTGCAAGCCATCCATTTGAGTTGGGGGTCTCCTCCTTTGTTTCTTTTCATCCATGATGAAAGTTATGCTGTCAAGCACTTGTCAAACCCATTAGTCCTTTAATTATGTGGTCAACATCACCAAAACCCACTTAGAGTTTGATTGCCCTTACAATCACTATCTCCAAACAGACCAAAACAAGCTTTCACTTGACACACGTCACCTAGGAGTACCATCGGCTATGCCCAAATTGATATCCACGCCCGTGGTACATTCGGCGCAAAGCGTGCACCTATGTTGCAATATGAATAACACTTTCTCCAAAACAGACCAAAACGAGCTTCCACTTGACCCATGTCACCGAGGAGTACCATCGATTGTGCTCAAAATGAATTCCATGCTCGTGGTACATTCGGTGTAAACCATGCAACTATCTTGCATCGAGATTAACACCATCTCCAAATGGACCGAAACAAGCTTCCACTTGACCCACGTCACCTAAGAGTAGCATCGGGTGCATCCAAATGATTTCTGAGCCTATGGTACTTCGACACAAACCGAGCACCTTACTTGCGCGTAGATTAACACTATCTCCAAACAGACCGAAATGTGCTTCCACTTGACCCACGTAACCTAGGGGTAGCATCGAGTGTGCCCAAAATGATTTCTAGGCCATGGTACATTCGGCGCAAACCATGCACCTCTCTTGCGTTGAGATTAACACTGTTTCCAAACAAACCAAAACAAGCTTCCGCTTGACCCACATCACCTAGGAGTACCATCGGGTGTGCCCAAAATGATTTCCATGCCCATTGTACATTCAGTGCAAACCGTGCACCTATCTTACGTCGAGATTAACACTGTCTCCAAATGGACCAAAACGAGCTTCCACTTAACCCACGTGATCTAGGAGTACCATCGGCTATGTCCAAAATGATTTTAAAGCCTATGGTACGTTCGGTGCAAACCGTGCACCTCTCTTGCACCTAGGTTAGCACTATCTCTAACCGGACCGAAACGAGCTTCCACTTGACCCACGTCACCTAGCTGTATCAATGGGTGTGCCCGAAATGATTTCTATGCCTGCGGTACATTCGGTGCAAATCGTACACTTATCTTGTGTCGAAATTAGCTCTATCTCCAAACAGACCGAGACGAGATTCCACTAGACCAACGTCACCTAGAAGTCCAACGGGTGTGCCTGAAAAGTTTTCCATGCCCATGGTACATTCGGCGCAAATCGTGCACGTATGTTGCACCAAGATTACTATTGCCAAACGGACCAAAACGAGCTTCCACTTGACACACGTCACCTAAAAGTACCATTGAGTGTGCCCATAATGATTTCTATGCTCATGGTACATTCAGCGGAAACCGTGCACCTATCTTGCATCGAGATTAACACTATCTCCAAATGGACCGAAACGAGCTTCCACTTGACCCATGTCACCTTGGAGTACTGTCGGGTGTGTCCAAAATGATTTTTGAGCCGATGGTATATTTGACGCAAACCGTGCACCTAACTAGCGCCTAGATTAACACTATCTCCAAATGGACCGAAATGAGCTTCCACTTGACCGATGTCACCTAGGGGTAGCATCAGGTGTGCCCAAAATGATTTCTATGCCCATGGTACATTTGGCGCAAACCATGCACCTCTCTTGCTTTGAGATTATCACTATCTCCAAATGGACCGAAACAACCTTCCACTTGGCATACATTACCTGGGAGTACCATCGGGTGTGCCCATAGTGATTCCATTGCCTGTGGTGCATTTGGTGCAAACCGTGATCCTATCTTTCATCAAGATTAAAACTATCTCCAAACAGATTGAAAGGAGCTTCCGGTTGATCCACGTCACCTAGGAGTACAATTAGGTGCATCCCAAATAATTTTTGAGCCTATGGTACATTCCACGCTCGACATTAACACTATCTCCAAATGGACCGAAACAAGTTTCCACTTGACCCACGTCATGTATGAGTGCCATCTATTGCGCCAAAAATGATTTTTGAGCCTATGGTACGTTCTGCGCAAACTATGCATATATCATGCATCGAGATTAACACTATTTCCAAACGGACTGAAACGAGCTTCCATTTCACCCACGTCATCTAGGAGTTCCTTTGGGTGTGCCCAGAATGATTTCCATGCCCATGGTACATTTAGCACAAACCGTGCACCTATCTTGCTTCGAGATTAAAACTATCTCCAAATGACCGACGTCATGTAGCAGTACCATCGATTGCGCCTAAAATGATTTTCGCCTATGGTACGTTCGGCGCAAACTGTGCACCTATCTTGCGTCAAGATTAACACTATCTCTAAACAGACTAAAACCAGCTTCCACTTGACCTGCGTCACTTAGGAGTGCACTTGGGTGTGCCCAAAGCGATTTCAGAGCCTATTGTACATTCGGCACAAACTATGCACCTATCTTGGGTCGAGATTAATACTATCTCCAAACAGACCGAAACAAACTTCCATATGACCAACATCACCTTGAAGTACCTTTAGTTTGCCAGAAAAGATTTCCCAGCCCGTTGTACATTCGGCGCAAATCGTGCAGCTATCATGTGCCGAGACTAACCCTATCTCTAAACAGACTGAAACAAGCTTCAGTTTGAAATACATTACCTAGGAGTACCATTGGGCTTGCCCAAAGCGATTTCCATGCTCGTGGTACATTCGGCGCAAACTGTGCACCTATCTTGTGCCGAGATTAAAACTATATCCAAACATATTGAAATGAGCTTCTACTTGAAACATGTTACCTAGGAGTACAATTAGGTGCGTCCAAAATGATTCTAAGCCTATGGTACGTTCAGCGCAAACCATGCACCCATCTTGTGTCGAGACTAATACTATCTCCAAATGGACCAATATGTGTTTCCACTTGACCCACACCACGTAGGAAGTACCATCGGTTACGCGCAAAATGATTTTCGAGGCTATGGTACATTTGATGCAAACCATGACCTATCTTGCGTCGAGATTAACACTATCACCAAATGGACCGAAACGAGGTTCCACTTGACCCACATCATATAGGAGTACCATCGGGTGTGTCCAAAATGATTTTGGAGCCTATGGTACGTTCGGCGCAAACCGTGCACCTATCTTGTGTCGAGATTAACACTGTCTCCAATATGGATCGAAATGAGTTTCCGTTTGACCCATGTCACATAGGGAGTACCATCGGTTGCGTCCCAAATGATTTTTGAGCCTAAGGTACATTCAACGCAAACCGAGCGCCTAACTTGCGCCTAGATTAACACTATTTCCAAACGGACCGAAATGAGCTTCCGCTTGACCCACGTCACCTAGGAGTACCATCGGGTGTGCCAAAAATTATTTCCATGCCCGTTGTACATTGGGCGCAAACTGTGCATCTATCTTGCATCGAGATTAACACTATCTCCAAATGGATTGAAATAAGCCTCCACTTGACCCACGTCATCTAGGAGTACCATCGGGTGTGTCCAAAATGATTTTACAGCCTATGATATGTTCGGCACAAACCATGCACCTAACTTGCGTCTAGATTAACACTATCTCCAAACAGACCGAAATGAGCTTCCACTTGACCCACATCACCTAGGTGTACCATCGAGTGTGCCTAGGATGATTTCCATGCCCGAGGTGCATTTGGCGCAAATCATGCACCTATCTTGCGTTAAGATTAACACAATCTCCAAATAGACCAAAACAAGCTTCCACTTTACCCACGTCGCCTAGGAGTACCATTGGGTGTGCCCAAAATGATTTGCATGATCGTTGTACATTCAGCGCAAATCGTCCACCTATCTTGTGCCGAGATTTACACTATCGCCAAATGGACTGACACGATGCTCCACTTGACCCACGTCATCTAGGAGTACCATCGGTGCATCCAAAATGATTTTAAAGCCCATGGTATGTTCAGCGCAAACCATGCACCTATCTTGTGCCTAGATTAACACTGTCTCTAACAGACCGAAACGAGCTTCCACTTGACCCACGTCACCTAGGTATACCATCGGGTGTGTCCAAAATGATTTCCATGCCTGTGGTACATTCGGTGCAAACCATGCACTTATCTTGCACGGAGATTAGCTCTGTCTCCAAATGGACCGAGAAGAGATCTCACTTGACCAACGTCACCTAGAAGTCCAACAGGTGTGCCTAAAAAGCTTTCCATGCCTATGGTACATCCAGCGCAAACCGTGCGCCTATCTTGCACCTAGATTACTGTCTCCAAACAGACCAAAACGAGCTTCCACTTGACACACGTCCCCTAGGAGTAACATCGAGTGTGCCCAAAATGATTTCTATGCTCATGGTACATTCGGCGGAAACCGTGCACCTATCTTGCATCAAGATTAACACTATCTCCAAACATACCGAAATGAGCTTCCACTTGACCCACATCACGTAGGAGTCCCGTCAGGTGCGTCCAAAATGATTTCTGAGCCTATGGTACATTCGATGCAAACTATGCACCTAACTTGCGCCTAGATTAACACGATCTCCAAACATACCAAAACAAGCTTCCACTTGACCCACGTCACCTAGGTGTACCATTGAGTGTGCCCAAAATGATTTCCTTGCCCTGGTACATTCGGCGCAAAGCATGCACCTATGTTGTGCAAAGATTAACACTATCTCCAAAATGGACCAAAACCAGCTTCTACTTGACCCATGTCACCACGGAGGACCATCGAGTGTGCCTAAAATGATTTTCATTCTCGTGGTACATTCGGCGGAAACCGTTCACCTATCATGTATGAAGATTAACACTATTCCAAACAGACTAAAACGAGCTTCCACTTGACCCACGTCACCTAGGAGTACCGTCACGTGCATCCAAAATGATTTCCGAGCCTATGGTATGATCGACGCAAGCCGTGCACCTAACTTGCGCCTAGAGTAACACTATCTACAAATAGAGCGAAATGAGCTTCCACATGACCCACATTACCTAGGTGTACCATCGGGTGTGCCCAAAATGATTTCCATGCCCGAGGTACATTCGGCGCAAATCATGGACCTCTCTTGCGTTAAGATTAACACTATCTCCAAATAGACCAAAACAAGCTTCCACTTCACCCACGTCACCTAGGAGTACCATTGGGTGTGCCCAAAATGATTTGCATGATCGTTGTACATTCGACGCAAATCATGCACCTATCTTGTGTCGAGATTAATACTATCACCAAATGGACTGACACGAGGTTCCACTTGGCCCACGTCATCTAGGAGTACCATCGGGTGCGTCCAAAATGATTTTAAAGCCTATGGTACGTTCAGCGCAAACCGTGCACCTATCTTGCGCCTAGATTAACACTATCTCTAAACGAACCGAAACAAGCTTCCACTTTACCCATGTTACATGGTGTACCATCGGGTGTGCTGAAAATGATTTCTAAGCCTATAGTACGTTCGGCGCAAACCGTGCACCTCTTGTGTCGAGATAAATATTATCTCCAAACGGACCGAAACAAGCTTCCACTTAGAATACTTTACCTAGGAGTACTATCGAGTGTGCCCAAAGTGATTTCCATACCCATGGTACATTCGGCGCAAACCGTGCACCTATCTTGCGCTGAGATTAAAACTATCTCCAACCGTATCGAAATGAGCTCCTGCTTGATCACGTCACCTAGGAGTACAATTAGGTGCGTCCAAAATGATTCTTAGCCTATGGTACGTTCGCCGCAAATCATGCACCTATCTTGCGTTGAGATTAACACTATCTCCAAATGAACCGAAATGAGATTCCACTTGACCCACATCACATAGGAGTACCAACAATTGCGCCCAAAATGATTTCCGAGTCTATGGCACATTTAGCGCAAACTATGCACCTATCTTGTGTCAAGATTAATACTATCTCCAAATAGACTGAAGCGAGCTTCCACTTGATCTACGTCACCTAGGAGTACCATTGGGTGTGCCCAAAGCGATGTCAGAGTCTATGGTCATTCAGTGCAAACCGTGCACCTATCTTGTGTCCAGATTAATACTATATCCAAAGGGACCGAAACAAGCTTCCACTTGACGAACATCACATAGAACTACCATCGTGTGTGCTTGAAATGGTTTCCTTGCCCATGGTACATTCGGCACAAACCGTGCACCTATCTTGCGCCTAGAATAACACTATCTCTAAATGGAGTGAAACAAACTTCCACTTGACACATGTCACCTAGGAGTTCCATCATGTGTGCCCAAAAATATTTCCATGACCATGGTACATTCGGCATAAACCGTGCACCAATCTTGCGCTAAGATTTACACTATCTCCAAACGGACTGAAACGAGCTTCCACTTCTCCCACGTTAGCTAGTAGTACCAGCGCGTGTGCCCTAAATGATTTCCATGCCATGGTACATTCGGCGCAAACCGCACAGCTATCTTGCGCTGAGATTAACAATCTCTCCAAATGGACCAAAACGAGGTTCCACTTGCCCCCCGTCACCTAGGAGTACCATCGGGTCCGTCCAAAATGATTTTTATGCCTATGGTACATTCGGTGCAAACTGTGCTCCTATCTTGCGCCGAGACTAACACTATATCTAAATGGACCAAAACAAGCTTTCACTTGACATACATTACCTAGGAGTACCATTGGGTGTGATGAGGACATCATTGGCTCAAATATGACCATATTAACCACTTCTAAACTAAAGGTGCAACCATTCTATATGAGGCTTATCATTGATGCATTTGATGAATTGGTGCTGCACCATAAAATGTGTATATTTTCATTTTCAGAATTACTTACATGGATCAAGGAAAGATTTGATTGCATATGGAAAGAATGGAAGGTTAATGAAGTTGATTGGGGACCAAATCCAAGTATTCCCAATGTCCTCCACCTGGACACCACGTCACTTTTGGTCCAAGGAAAGAAAGAGATCAAATCCAACACGTTTTGGGGCTGGATTCGGACTCCAGGACAGCTCCAACTTGTGATGTTTACCACGGTCGCATACGGACTCGGATTGGGACGTTCTAGCACTTTTTGGAAAGCTTATCAAGTCTATTTTCCAATGGATCTGGACTCATGGCTATATCTTATCCGATGCTTCCGCAATCGTCGTTTCAACGCCAGGGCCTTTTCTTCCTTTGGTGCTGTGTCACCCTATTTTGGGCTGATGGCCCATGTATCAAGTTGGGTTCATTAGGGACATGTCCTAGGGTTGGAGAACGACCCCAACACCCCCTGGTCGTTCCCCTAGGTATTAATAAGGATTAGAGCCGCCACAAACAGATTGGGTTTTGTTTTGTTGAAAGTTTAGCCATTGCTACTTCCTTGTAGACGCGTGTGTCGACTAGACCATCCGTTCTACTCGATTCAGAACCCCAACTTTATGATTTCAGATTGGTTTTCATCTCCATATTTGCAATTGAGTTGCTTGTTCTACTTGTTCTTGCTTGTTCCTCGATTGCTTGCAGGAATTACCCTAGTGGTTTGGTTGATCGTGTTCCACAAGATCGCGACGGCTGTTGGAGGTGGTGTATCGGTTGCTAAGGCGCAGCTTGGAAGGCTGTAGTCGGGCCGTGAACGTCATCTCCATCCACGAATCGAGTTATCCACCTTCTCTCATCGAAAGATCAGGATTCACCCTAGCGGGTTCATATCAGTTGGTAATCAGAGCAAGGTTGATCAGTGAGAGACTTCTAGTTCTTTGCTGTTTTTTTAATCTCCTATAGTCCAGAAAAAGCCAAAACAAAATTAGTAGATTAGTTCTCCATAATCCCAAAAACCCTTTGAGCTTAATACTATTACTGCTTAGTTAGGGCTTATTGAATTAACGGTTGCATCGTCGTGTCAAGTTGCTGGTCTTAGCGTCTAGTCGTTTAGAGTTTCGAGTTCTAGTCACGTTTCTGTCACCATCGCAGATTTGAGTTTATTTGTTTCTCTCAACGAATCCGAGTGGATTTCCAAATTCCTTTGTTTTGTTTACCACCATATCCTAGCCACACCTTGGAGGTTTCATCCACGTCCATATTTCCATCTACTAAAAGGAAATCCAACAAGATCAAGATAGAATTCGATTCGGAGTCCTGTTTTATCCTGAAAGAAAAGCACCATATTTCCTTTGTCAGGAGTCTGAATAGGGAGTTTAAATACAATCTGGAAACCTTAACTTGTCCTCTTTCCAACTAATCAGAGCTTGGTCCCAAATTCAATCTGAGCGCTTTGCAATTGCCCTGGAGATTTGTGCGTCTGCTGGTTTTGCAAAACAGCCACTTGTTTGACTTTGCTACTGAATCACCCTTCCCAAGGAAACATTTAATTGTTGTAAGTAGCTTGTTAATTCTTGTTGCAAAATTTCAGTTTTGTGCTAGTTGAAAAAAATAGAAAAAAAGACAGAAGAAAGAAAGAAAAGAAAGATAGAAAGAAAGAAAGAAAAGAAAGAGAAAGAAGAAGAGAAGGGTTTTTCTTTTGTTGTTATTCCTATCCTTGTGATCCTTCTTTGCTGCAGCTCAGTGACTTCGTTTGTGTCTAGGCTCGCGTCTCTAGCACGTACTAGCCTAGGACCAGCACAATAACGTCGTTGAGCGTTTGTTCAATTTGCTTGCAACTAACGTGGTTCTAGTACTTCCTTGCTTTAGCCCACCTACAGCTCCACATATTCGACTACAGCTTGACAATTTGTTTTGTTGCTACGGCACCGATACACTTCACTCCACGGTTGTAGACTTGTTGGTTGCCATCACCTCCTGTTTGGCTTGGTAAGAACTTGTAAGGGCTTGTTTTAACAAGTTGAGTTTGAGAGAGTTACAACCAACACATCCTAGTAGTTGATAGGAGGATACATATTATTTTTGTGTTTCTTGTTTTCTACTAATCATGGCAGGGGATATGGAGATTTTTGAGTTGTTGAAACTAGACCCTCATATTCAGGATGTCATTCAACACTTGCCGTTATATGATGGTAAGTTTGATCCTCAAGCTTACATTGATTGGGAGTTAAAAGTAGACAATGAATTTGATGAGCATGACCTGTCCGAGAAACAAAAGATTTGTATTGCCTCTAATATTTTGATTGAAAATGCTTTGCTAGAATGGAAACACATTTGTAGGCACAACAAAGTTCCAGAATCTTGGAAAGACTTCAAATTTCTTTTTAGAGATGCATTCGTTCCTGCATATTATGTTGAATATTTGCTTGCAAAATTAGACAACTTGAAGCAGCGTAGCAAGACTGTGAAACAATACTACCATAATTTTAAGATTTGTATCATGTTTGGTGGATTGGATGAATGCATGGAAGATGTTATGAGTAGATTCATGAAAGGGCTCAATTCTGAAATTCGAACCTTATTAATTAGCAAATCATATTGCCATATTGGTCAATTGTTTTGTCTGGCTCTCAATGCTGAAAAAGAGATTCTATTATCTGTGAATACTTGCCAGAATGATGTGACCCATAATGTCCAAAATTTGTCCACTCTGCATGCTAATGAAGAGCAACAAATAGTGGAACCCACTACTGATTTTCCTTTGTCACAAAATGAATTACTCGTGGTTCCTTGTGATAAAGAGTTGTGTGTTGATGATTCTTTTACTCCTATGCCACAAGTAGCAAATAAGTGTGATACTTTTGGTTTGGAACCATACAAATGTGCTGAAGATAAGCTTTTTCATCCTATTACATGTGCACAAGATGAACTGAATTTGTTGTCCTCTTTAAATACTTTGGGTTATATTGAATTTGATATTTTGTGTAATCTAAATTGTCTAAAAGAGAAACTTAAATTTGATTCTATTTTGCCAAGTTTTAATCATTGTTCGCTTCATACAATTGGCAAATATGACAACAAAGGAGAATATTTGGTGCATAAAGTTTATATTTGCTCTAATCTGAAATATCCTTTTGGGCCACAATACCATGATCAAATTGAGGGCTGCACTAACACTAATGATGTCTTGCAAAGTTTTTCTAGTTTTTCCCAAATGCAACAGGATAAATATCAAGAAGGGGAGCACGGTTCACTTTTACCTACAACACATCCTCCAACAAAGGTCAAACCGAGGACGGTTTGCTGTCAAGAAGGGGAGAATGATGAGGACATCATTGGCTCAAATATGACCATATTAACCACTTCTAAACTAAAGGTGCAACCATTCTATATGAGGCTTATCATTGATGCATTTGATGAATTGGTGCTGCACCATAAAATGTGTATATTTTCATTTTCAGAATTACTTACATGGATCAAGGAAAGATTTGATTGCATATGGAAAGAATGGAAGGTTAATGAAGTTGATTGGGGACCAAATCCAAGTATTCCCAATGTCCTCCACCTGGACACCACGTCACTTTTGGTCCAAGGAAAGAAAGAGATCAAATCCAACACGTTTTGGGGCTGGATTCGGACTCCAGGACAGCTCCAACTTGTGATGTTTACCACGGTCGCATACGGACTCGGATTGGGACGTTCTAGCACTTTTTGGAAAGCTTATCAAGTCTATTTTCCAACGGATCTGGACTCATGGCTATATCTTATCCGATGCTTCCGCAATCGTCGTTTCAACGCCAGGGCCTTTTCTTCCTTTGGTGCTGTGTCACCCTATTTTGGGCTGATGGCCCATGTATCAAGTTGGGTTCATTAGGGACATGTCCTAGGGTTGGAGAACGACCCCAACACCCCCTGGTCGTTCCCCTAGGTATTAATAAGGATTAGAGCCGCCACAAACAGATTGGGTTTTGTTTTGTTGAAAGTTTAGCCATTGCTACTTCCTTGTAGACGCGTGTGTCGACTAGACCATCCGTTCTACTCGATTCAGAACCCCAACTTTATGATTTCAGATTGGTTTTCATCTCCATATTTGCAATTGAGTTGCTTGTTCTACTTGTTCTTGCTTGTTCCTCGATTGCTTGCAGGAATTACCCTAGTGGTTTGGTTGATCGTGTTCCACAAGATCGCGACGGCTGTTGGAGGTGGTGTATCGGTTGCTAAGGCGCAGCTTGGAAGGCTGTAGTCGGGCCGTGAACGTCATCTCCATCCACGAATCGAGTTATCCACCTTCTCTCATCGAAAGATCAGGATTCACCCTAGCGGGTTCATATCAGTTGGTAATCAGAGCAAGGTTGATCAGTGAGAGACTTCTAGTTCTTTGCTGTTTTTTTAATCTCCTATAGTCCAGAAAAAGCCAAAACAAAATTAGTAGATTAGTTCTCCATAATCCCAAAAACCCTTTGAGCTTAATACTATTACTGCTTAGTTAGGGCTTATTGAATTAACGGTTGCATCGTCGTGTCAAGTTGCTGGTCTTAGCGTCTAGTCGTTTAGAGTTTCGAGTTCTAGTCACGTTTCTGTCACCATCGCAGATTTGAGTTTATTTGTTTCTCTCAACGAATCCGAGTGGATTTCCAAATTCCTTTGTTTTGTTTACCACCATATCCTAGCCACACCCTTGGAGGTTTCATCCACGTCCATATTTCCATCTACTAAAAGGAAATCCAACAAGATCAAGATAGAATTCGATTCGGAGTCCTGTTTTATCCTGAAAAGAAAAGCACCATATTTCCTTTGTCAGGAGTCTGAATAGGGAGTTTAAATACAATCTGGAAACCTTAACTTGTCCTCTTTCCAACTAATCAGAGCTTGGTCCCAAATTCAATCTGAGCGCTTTGCAATTGCCCTGGAGATTTGTGCGTCTGCTGGTTTTGCAAAACAGCCACTTGTTTGACTTTGCTACTGAATCACCCTTCCCAAGGAAACATTTAATTGTTGTAAGTAGCTTGTTAATTCTTGTTGCAAAATTTCAGTTTTGTGCTAGTTGAAAAAAATAGAAAAAAAGACAGAAGAAAGAAAGAAAAGAAAGATAGAAAGAAAGAAAGAAAAGAAAGAGAAAGAAGAAGAGAAGGGTTTTTCTTTTGTTGTTATTCCTATCCTTGTGATCCTTCTTTGCTGCAGCTCAGTGACTTCGTTTGTGTCTAGGCTCGCGTCTCTAGCACGTACTAGCCTAGGACCAGCACAATAACGTCGTTGAGCGTTTGTTCAATTTGCTTGCAACTAACGTGGTTCTAGTACTTCCTTGCTTTAGCCCACCTACAGCTCCACATATTCGACTACAGCTTGACAATTTGTTTTGTTGCTACGGCACCGATACACTTCACTCCACGGTTGTAGACTTGTTGGTTGCCATCACCTCCTGTTTGGCTTGGTAAGAACTTGTAAGGGCTTGTTTTAACAAGTTGAGTTTGAGAGAGTTACAACCAACACATCCTAGTAGTTGATAGGAGGATACATATTATTTTTGTGTTTCTTGTTTTCTACTAATCATGGCAGGGGATATGGAGATTTTTGAGTTGTTGAAACTAGACCCTCATATTCAGGATGTCATTCAACACTTGCCGTTATATGATGGTAAGTTTGATCCTCAAGCTTACATTGATTGGGAGTTAAAAGTAGACAATGAATTTGATGAGCATGACCTGTCCGAGAAACAAAAGATTTGTATTGCCTCTAATATTTTGATTGAAAATGCTTTGCTAGAATGGAAACACATTTGTAGGCACAACAAAGTTCCAGAATCTTGGAAAGACTTCAAATTTCTTTTTAGAGATGCATTCGTTCCTGCATATTATGTTGAATATTTGCTTGCAAAATTAGACAACTTGAAGCAGCGTAGCAAGACTGTGAAACAATACTACCATAATTTTAAGATTTGTATCATGTTTGGTGGATTGGATGAATGCATGGAAGATGTTATGAGTAGATTCATGAAAGGGCTCAATTCTGAAATTCGAACCTTATTAATTAGCAAATCATATTGCCATATTGGTCAATTGTTTTGTCTGGCTCTCAATGCTGAAAAAGAGATTCTATTATCTGTGAATACTTGCCAGAATGATGTGACCCATAATGTCCAAAATTTGTCCACTCTGCATGCTAATGAAGAGCAACAAATAGTGGAACCCACTACTGATTTTCCTTTGTCACAAAATGAATTACTCGTGGTTCCTTGTGATAAAGAGTTGTGTGTTGATGATTCTTTTACTCCTATGCCACAAGTAGCAAATAAGTGTGATACTTTTGGTTTGGAACCATACAAATGTGCTGAAGATAAGCTTTTTCATCCTATTACATGTGCACAAGATGAACTGAATTTGTTGTCCTCTTTAAATACTTTGGGTTATATTGAATTTGATATTTTGTGTAATCTAAATTGTCTAAAAGAGAAACTTAAATTTGATTCTATTTTGCCAAGTTTTAATCATTGTTCGCTTCATACAATTGGCAAATATGACAACAAAGGAGAATATTTGGTGCATAAAGTTTATATTTGCTCTAATCTGAAATATCCTTTTGGGCCACAATACCATGATCAAATTGAGGGCTGCACTAACACTAATGATGTCTTGCAAAGTTTTTCTAGTTTTTCCCAAATGCAACAGGATAAATATCAAGAAGGGGAGCACGGTTCACTTTTACCTACAACACATCCTCCAACAAAGGTCAAACCGAGGACGGTTTGCTGTCAAGAAGGGGAGAATGATGAGGACATCATTGGCTCAAATATGACCATATTAACCACTTCTAAACTAAAGGTGCAACCATTCTATATGAGGCTTATCATTGATGCATTTGATGAATTGGTGCTGCACCATAAAATGTGTATATTTTCATTTTCAGAATTACTTACATGGATCAAGGAAAGATTTGATTGCATATGGAAAGAATGGAAGGTTAATGAAGTTGATTGGGGACCAAATCCAAGTATTCCCAATGTCCTCCACCTGGACACCACGTCACTTTTGGTCCAAGGAAAGAAAGAGATCAAATCCAACACGTTTTGGGGCTGGATTCGGACTCCAGGACAGCTCCAACTTGTGATGTTTACCACGGTCGCATACGGACTCGGATTGGGACGTTCTAGCACTTTTTGGAAAGCTTATCAAGTCTATTTTCCAACGGATCTGGACTCATGGCTATATCTTATCCGATGCTTCCGCAATCGTCGTTTCAACGCCAGGGCCTTTTCTTCCTTTGGTGCTGTGTCACCCTATTTTGGGCTGATGGCCCATGTATCAAGTTGGGTTCATTAGGGACATGTCCTAGGGTTGGAGAACGACCCCAACACCCCCTGGTCGTTCCCCTAGGTATTAATAAGGATTAGAGCCGCCACAAACAGATTGGGTTTTGTTTTGTTGAAAGTTTAGCCATTGCTACTTCCTTGTAGACGCGTGTGTCGACTAGACCATCCGTTCTACTCGATTCAGAACCCCAACTTTATGATTTCAGATTGGTTTTCATCTCCATATTTGCAATTGAGTTGCTTGTTCTACTTGTTCTTGCTTGTTCCTCGATTGCTTGCAGGAATTACCCTAGTGGTTTGGTTGATCGTGTTCCACAAGATCGCGACGGCTGTTGGAGGTGGTGTATCGGTTGCTAAGGCGCAGCTTGGAAGGCTGTAGTCGGGCCGTGAACGTCATCTCCATCCACGAATCGAGTTATCCACCTTCTCTCATCGAAAGATCAGGATTCACCCTAGCGGGTTCATATCAGTTGGTAATCAGAGCAAGGTTGATCAGTGAGAGACTTCTAGTTCTTTGCTGTTTTTTTAATCTCCTATAGTCCAGAAAAAGCCAAAACAAAATTAGTAGATTAGTTCTCCATAATCCCAAAAACCCTTTGAGCTTAATACTATTACTGCTTAGTTAGGGCTTATTGAATTAACGGTTGCATCGTCGTGTCAAGTTGCTGGTCTTAGCGTCTAGTCGTTTAGAGTTTCGAGTTCTAGTCACGTTTCTGTCACCATCGCAGATTTGAGTTTATTTGTTTCTCTCAACGAATCCGAGTGGATTTCCAAATTCCTTTGTTTTGTTTACCACCATATCCTAGCCACACCCTTGGAGGTTTCATCCACGTCCATATTTCCATCTACTAAAAGGAAATCCAACAAGATCAAGATAGAATTCGATTCGGAGTCCTGTTTTATCCTGAAAAGAAAAGCACCATATTTCCTTTGTCAGGAGTCTGAATAGGGAGTTTAAATACAATCTGGAAACCTTAACTTGTCCTCTTTCCAACTAATCAGAGCTTGGTCCCAAATTCAATCTGAGCGCTTTGCAATTGCCCTGGAGATTTGTGCGTCTGCTGGTTTTGCAAAACAGCCACTTGTTTGACTTTGCTACTGAATCACCCTTCCCAAGGAAACATTTAATTGTTGTAAGTAGCTTGTTAATTCTTGTTGCAAAATTTCAGTTTTGTGCTAGTTGAAAAAAATAGAAAAAAAGACAGAAGAAAGAAAGAAAAGAAAGATAGAAAGAAAGAAAGAAAAGAAAGAGAAAGAAGAAGAGAAGGGTTTTTCTTTTGTTGTTATTCCTATCCTTGTGATCCTTCTTTGCTGCAGCTCAGTGACTTCGTTTGTGTCTAGGCTCGCGTCTCTAGCACGTACTAGCCTAGGACCAGCACAATAACGTCGTTGAGCGTTTGTTCAATTTGCTTGCAACTAACGTGGTTCTAGTACTTCCTTGCTTTAGCCCACCTACAGCTCCACATATTCGACTACAGCTTGACAATTTGTTTTGTTGCTACGGCACCGATACACTTCACTCCACGGTTGTAGACTTGTTGGTTGCCATCACCTCCTGTTTGGCTTGGTAAGAACTTGTAAGGGCTTGTTTTAACAAGTTGAGTTTGAGAGAGTTACAACCAACACATCCTAGTAGTTGATAGGAGGATACATATTATTTTTGTGTTTCTTGTTTTCTACTAATCATGGCAGGGGATATGGAGATTTTTGAGTTGTTGAAACTAGACCCTCATATTCAGGATGTCATTCAACACTTGCCGTTATATGATGGTAAGTTTGATCCTCAAGCTTACATTGATTGGGAGTTAAAAGTAGACAATGAATTTGATGAGCATGACCTGTCCGAGAAACAAAAGATTTGTATTGCCTCTAATATTTTGATTGAAAATGCTTTGCTAGAATGGAAACACATTTGTAGGCACAACAAAGTTCCAGAATCTTGGAAAGACTTCAAATTTCTTTTTAGAGATGCATTCGTTCCTGCATATTATGTTGAATATTTGCTTGCAAAATTAGACAACTTGAAGCAGCGTAGCAAGACTGTGAAACAATACTACCATAATTTTAAGATTTGTATCATGTTTGGTGGATTGGATGAATGCATGGAAGATGTTATGAGTAGATTCATGAAAGGGCTCAATTCTGAAATTCGAACCTTATTAATTAGCAAATCATATTGCCATATTGGTCAATTGTTTTGTCTGGCTCTCAATGCTGAAAAAGAGATTCTATTATCTGTGAATACTTGCCAGAATGATGTGACCCATAATGTCCAAAATTTGTCCACTCTGCATGCTAATGAAGAGCAACAAATAGTGGAACCCACTACTGATTTTCCTTTGTCACAAAATGAATTACTCGTGGTTCCTTGTGATAAAGAGTTGTGTGTTGATGATTCTTTTACTCCTATGCCACAAGTAGCAAATAAGTGTGATACTTTTGGTTTGGAACCATACAAATGTGCTGAAGATAAGCTTTTTCATCCTATTACATGTGCACAAGATGAACTGAATTTGTTGTCCTCTTTAAATACTTTGGGTTATATTGAATTTGATATTTTGTGTAATCTAAATTGTCTAAAAGAGAAACTTAAATTTGATTCTATTTTGCCAAGTTTTAATCATTGTTCGCTTCATACAATTGGCAAATATGACAACAAAGGAGAATATTTGGTGCATAAAGTTTATATTTGCTCTAATCTGAAATATCCTTTTGGGCCACAATACCATGATCAAATTGAGGGCTGCACTAACACTAATGATGTCTTGCAAAGTTTTTCTAGTTTTTCCCAAATGCAACAGGATAAATATCAAGAAGGGGAGCACGGTTCACTTTTACCTACAACACATCCTCCAACAAAGGTCAAACCGAGGACGGTTTGCTGTCAAGAAGGGGAGAATGATGAGGACATCATTGGCTCAAATATGACCATATTAACCACTTCTAAACTAAAGGTGCAACCATTCTATATGAGGCTTATCATTGATGCATTTGATGAATTGGTGCTGCACCATAAAATGTGTATATTTTCATTTTCAGAATTACTTACATGGATCAAGGAAAGATTTGATTGCATATGGAAAGAATGGAAGGTTAATGAAGTTGATTGGGGACCAAATCCAAGTATTCCCAATGTCCTCCACCTGGACACCACGTCACTTTTGGTCCAAGGAAAGAAAGAGATCAAATCCAACACGTTTTGGGGCTGGATTCGGACTCCAGGACAGCTCCAACTTGTGATGTTTACCACGGTCGCATACGGACTCGGATTGGGACGTTCTAGCACTTTTTGGAAAGCTTATCAAGTCTATTTTCCAACGGATCTGGACTCATGGCTATATCTTATCCGATGCTTCCGCAATCGTCGTTTCAACGCCAGGGCCTTTTCTTCTTTTGGTGCTGTGTCACCCTATTTTGGGCTGATGGCCCATGTATCAAGTTGGGTTCATTAGGGACGTGTCCTAGGGTTGGAGAACGACCCCAACACCCCCTGGTCGTTCCCCTAGGTATTAATAAGGATTAGAGCCGCCACAAACAGATTGGGTTTTGTTTTATTGAAAGTTTAGCCATTGCTACTTCCTTGTAGACGCGTGTGTCGACTAGACCATCCGTTCTACTCGATTCAGAACCCCAACTTTATGATTTCAGATTGGTTTTCATCTCCATATTTGCAATTGAGTTGCTTGTTCTACTTGTTCTTGCTTGTTCCTCGATTGCTTGCAGGAATTACCCTAGTGGTTTGGTTGATCGTGTTCCACAAGATCGCGACGGCTGTTGGAGGTGGTGTATCGGTTGCTAAGGCGCAGCTTGGAAGGCTGTAGTCGGGCCGTGAACGTCATCTCCATCCACGAATCAAGTTATCCACCTTCTCTCATCGAAAGATCAGGATTCACCCTAGCGGCCCAAAGCGATTTCCTTGCTCGTGGTGCATTTGGTGCAAACCATGCTCCTATCTTGCGTCGAGATTAAAACTATCTCCAAACATATCGAAATGATCTTTCGCTTGATCCACGTCACCTAGGAGTACAATCAGGTGCGTCCCAAATAATTTTTGAGCCTATGGTACCTTCCACGCTCGAGATTAACACTATCTCCAAATGGACTGTAATGAGTTTCCACTTGACCCACGTCACGTACGAGTGCCATCGGTTACACCAAAAATGATTTCCATGCCTATGGTACGTTCTGCACAAACAGTGCATATATCCTATGTCAAGATTAACACTATCTCAAAATGGACCGAAACGAGCTTCCATTTCACCCACGTAACCTAGGAGTTCCATCATTTGTGCCCAAAATGATTTCCATGCCCATGGTGCATTCGGCGCAAACCGAGCACCTATCTTGTGTCGAGATTAACACTAGCTCCAAATGGACTGAATGAGTTTCCACTTGACCGACGTCATGTAGGAGTACCATTGACTGCGCCTCAAATGATTTCCGAGCCTATAGTACGTTCGGCGCAAGCCGTGCACCTATCTTGCGTCAAGATTAACACTATCTCCAAACAGACGAAAACAAGCTTCCACTTGACCTACGTCACTTAGGAGTGCACTTGGGTGTGCCCAAAGCGATTTCAGAGCCTATTGTTCATTCGGTGCAAACTGTGCACCTATCTTGGGTCGAGATTAATACTATCTCTAAACAGACCGAAACAAACTTCCATATGGCCAACATCACCTTGAAGTACCTTCGGTTTGCCAGAAAAGATTTCGCAGCCCGTTGTACATTCGGTGTAAATCGTGCACCTATCTTGTGCCGAGACTAAATCTATCTCCAAACAGACCAAAACAAGATTTAGTTTGAAATACATTACCTATGAGTACCATCAGGCTTGCCCAAAGCGATTTCCATGCTCGTGGTACATTTGGCGCAAACCATGCATCTATCTTACGCTGAGATTAAAATTATATCCAAACATATCGAAATGAGCTTCCGCTTGATCCATGTCACCTAGGAGTACAATCAGGTGCGTCCAAAATGATTCTGAGCCTATGGTACGTTCAGTGCGAACCATGCATCTATCTTGCGTCGAGATTAATACTATCTCCAAATGGACTGATTGAGTTTCCACTTTACCCACATCATGTAGGAGTACCATCAGTTACGCCCAAAATGATTTTTGAGCCTATGGTACATTCGGCGCAAACCGCAACCTTCTTGTGTCGAGATTAACACTATCTCCAAATGGACCGAAACGACGTTCCACTTGACCCACATCATCTAGGAGTATCATCACGTGCGTCCCAAATGATTTTGGAGCCTATGGAACATTCAGCGCAAACGGTATCCCTATCTAGGGTCGAGATTAACACTATCTCCAATATGGATCAAAACGAGTTTCACTTGACCCATGTCACATAGGAGTACCATCGGTTGCACCCAAAATGATTTTCGAGCCATGGTACATTCGACGCAAACCGTGTACCTAACTTGCGTCTAGATTAACACTACCTCCAAACAGACCGAAATGAGCTTCCACTTGACCCATGTGACCTAGGGGTAGCATCAGGTGTGCCCAAAATGATTTTCCATGACCGTGGTACATTCAGCGCAAACCCTGCAACTACCTTGCGCTGAGATTAACACTATCTCCAAACGGACTGAAACGAGCTTCCACTTGACCCACGTCAACTAGGCGTACCATCACGTGTGCCCAAAATGATTTCCATGCCATGGTACATCGGTGCAAACCGTGCACCAATATTGTGCTGAGATTAAACACTATCTCCAAACGGACCGAAACGAGGTTCCACTTGACCCCGTCACCTTGGAGTACCATTGGGTGTGTCCAAAATGATTTTCGAGCCTATGTACGTTCGGCGCAAACTGTGCACCTATCTTGCGCTGAGACTAACACTATCTCCAACCAGACCAAAACGAGCTTCCACTTGACATATATTACCTAGGAGTACCATCGGGTGTGCCCAAAGCGATTTCCATGGGCGTGGTGCATTTGGTGCATACTGTGCTCCTATCTTGCGCCAAGACTAAAACTATCTCCAAATGGATCGAAATGAGCTTTTCCTAGATCCATGTCACCAAGGCGTACAATCAGGTGCATCCAAAATAATTTTTGAGCCTATGGTACGTTCGGCGCTCGAGATTAACACTCTCTCTAAATGGACCAAAACGAGTTTCCACTTGATGCACGTCGCATTGGAGTGCATTGGTTGTGCCCAAAATAATTTCGTAGCCTATTCTACGTTTGGCGCAAATCATGCATATATCATGCATCGAGATTAACACTATCTCCAAATGGACCGAAATAAGCTTCTATTTCACCCACATCACCTTGGAGTTCCATCGGTTGTGCCCAAAATGATTTCCATGCCCATGTTACATTCGGCGCAAACCGTGCACCTATCTTGCGTTGAGATTAACACTATCTCCAAGTAGACCAAAATGAGTTTCCACTTGATTGACATCACATAGTAGTACCATCGGTTGCGTCCAAAATGATTTTTGATCCTATGGTTACATTCGGTACAAACCGTGCTTCTATCTTGCGTCGAGATTAACCTTATCTCCAAACAAAATGAAATGAGCTTTCACTTGACCTACGTCACCTAGGAGTACCTTCGGGTGTGCCCAAAGCAATTTCACACCTTATGATTTCCATGCTCGTGGTACATTCAGTGTAAACAGTACACCTATCTTGCATCGAGATTAATACTATCTCCAAATGGACCGAAACAACTTCCACTTGACCAATGTCACCAGAAGTAATATCGGGTGTGCCGAAAAAGATTTCTCAGCCCATGGTACGTTCAGCACAAACCGTGCACCTATCTTGCGCCAAGACTAATACTATCTCCAAACGGACTAAAACAAGCTTCCACTTGAAATACATTACCTAGGAGTTCCATCGGGTGTGCTCAAAGTGATTTCCTTGCTCGTGGTACATTCGGCGCAAACCGCGCACCTATCTTGCGCCGAGATTAAAACTATCTCCAAACGTATCGAAATGAGCTTCCTCTTGATCCACGTCAGCTAGGAGTACAATCAGGTGCATCCAAAATGATTCTGAGCCTATAGTACATTCGGCGCAAACCGTGCACCTATCCTACGTCAAGATTAACACAACCTTCAAATGGACCGAAGTAAGTTTTCGCTTGATCCACATCACGTAGGAGTACCATTGGTTGCGCCTAAACTGATTTCTAGGTCCATGGTACATTCGGTGCAAACTGTGCACGTATCTTGCGTCGAGATTAACATTATCTCTAAACATACTGAAACGAGCTTCCACTTGATCTATGTCACCTAGGAGTATCATTGGGTGTGCCCAAAGCGATGTTAGAGCCTATGGTCGTTCAACGCAAACCCTGCGCCTACACGCATCTAGATTAATACTATCTCCAAACAGGCTAAAAGGAGCTTCCACTTGACCAACGTCACCTAGAAGTACCATCGGTCGTGCCTAAAAAGATTTCCATTCCCATGGTACATTCGGCGCAAACCGTGCACCTATCTTGTGCCTAGATTAACACTCTCCAAATGGACCAAAACAAGCTTCCACTTGACACACGTCACCTATGAGTACCATCGCGTGTGCCCAAAATGATTTCCATGACCATGGTATATTCGGCGCAAAACGTGAACCTATCTTGCATCGAGATTAACACTATCTCTAAACGGACTGAAACAAGCTTCCACTTGACCCATGTCACCTAGGAGTACCATCGCATGTGCCCAAAATGATTTCCATGCCATGGTACATTCGGTGTAAACCACACAGCTATCTTGCACTAAGATTAACACTATCTCCAAACGAACCGAAATGAGGTTCCACTTGACCCAAGTCACCTAGGAGTACCATCGGGTGTGCCCAAAGCGATGTCAGAGCCTATGGTCATTTAGCACAAATCGTGCAGCTATCTTGCATCGAGATTAATACTATGTCTAAATGGACCGAAAAGAGCTTTGACCAATGTTACCTAGAAGTAACTTCATGTGTGCCTGAAAAGATTTCCATGCCTATGGTACATTTAGGGCAAATCGTGCACCTATCTTGCGTCGAGATTAACACTATCTCTAAACCGATTAAAACGAGCTTCCACTTGATCCACGTCACCTAGGAGTACCATCGCGTGTGCCCAAAATGATTTCCATGCCGTGGTACATTCGGTGCAAACCGTGCAACTATCTTGCGCTGAGATTAACACTATCTCCAAATGGACTGAATGAGGTTCCACTTAACCCACGTCATCTAGGAGTACCATCGTGTGCGTCCAAAATGATTTCCATGTGCATGGTACATTCGGTGCAAACCATGCACCTATCTTGCGTCGAGACTAACACCATCGCCAAATGGACCAAAACAAGCTTCCACTTGACATACATACATAGGAGTACCATCGAGTATGCCCAAAGCGATTTCCATGCCCGTGGTACATTCGGTGCAAACCGTACACCTATCTTATGCCGAGATTAACAGTATCTCCAAACGGATCGAAACGAGCTTCCACTTAACCCACATCACCTAGGAGTACCATCGAGTGGGTCCAAAATGATTTTTGAGCCTATGTTACATTTCGTGCAAACTGTGCACCTATGTTGCGTCAAGGCTAACACTATCTCCAAATGGACCGAAATAAACTTCCACTTGAAATACACTACCTAAGACCACATTAGGAGTGCCCAAAGCGATTTTCATGCCCGTGGTGCATTTTGTGCAAACCATACACCTATCTAGCACCGAGATTAAAACTCTCGGCAAATGGATTGAACGGAGCTTCCACTTGATCCACGTCACCTAGGAGTACAATCAGGTGCGTCCAAAATACTTTTTGAGTCTATGATACGTTCGGCACTCTAATGAGGACTTCAACACCAATGATGCATCCACACGGACACCAGTACCTCTTGCTGGTCCTCTTACTCGTGCTCGCGCTTGTAAACTTAATCATTAAGTGAGTTCCTTCTTGAGCTCCTATCCATCATGTTTAGATCTTGGAGACATGTGCACTCTTGTTTTGATTAGGAACCAAGGAGAAGACCGAAATGGAAAAGGACTCGCATTGGCTGGATTCAGACTGCAGCACAGCACCAACTTGTGATGGCCGTCATGACTTCATAAGGATTCCGATTGGGACGTTCTAGCACTTGTTGGAAAGCTTATCAAGTCTACTTTCCATTGGATCCAACCTCATATCCATATCACGTCGGAGGCGCCTGCAGTCATTGTTTTATTGCCACGTCCTTCTCTGTCTGCGGTGCTGTGTCACCTAATTTTTGGGCTGTTGGCCCATGTATCAAGTTGGGTCCATTGGGGACGCATCCTGGGGTTGGAGGACGACCCAAACACTCCCTTAGTCATCCTCTCATCTACTTATATGTCTCTAGAGCCGCCGGAACAGATTGGGTTTTTTAGATCAAGTTAGCCTTCGCTACTTGCCTGTAAACACGCGTGCTGGATCAGCCGCCCGTCTACTTGTCTTCGGAACCCCACGTCATTGGAGATTGAGTTTGAAACCTTCATTTACAGTAATTCAGTACTTGTTCTCTTGTTCTTGCGAGTTCTTCGATTGCTTGCAGGACGGGTGCCCTAGTGGCTGGTTGTCGCAACGCAAGATCACGGCAACCATTGGAGGTGGTGTATCGGTTGCCAAGGCGCAACGTCCCTGGATCGTTGTAGTCAGACCATGAACATCATCTTTTTTTTCCACCAATCGAGTTCGCCGCGATCTCTCATCGAAAGATCGGCCATCAAACCCCAGCGTGTTCTTATCACACTCGAGATTAACACTTTCTCCAAATGGACCGAAATGAGTTTCCACTTGACCCACGTCAAAGTAGGAGTGCCATCAGTTACGTCCAAAATGATTTTCGAGCCTATGGTACGTTCGGCACAAACCATGCATATATCATGCGTCGAGATTAACACTATCTCCAACTAGACCGAAATGAGTTTCCATTTCACCCACATCACCTAGGAGCTCCATCGGGTGTGCCCAAAATTATTTCCATGCCCATGGTACATTCGGTGCAAACCGTGCACCTATCTTGCGTTGAGATTAACACTATCTCCAAATGGAGCAAAATGAGTTTGCACTTGACCGACATCACGTAGGAGTACCATCGGTTGCGCCCAAAATGATTCTATCTTGCAACAAGATTAACACTCTCCAAACAGACTAAAACGATCTACCACTTGATCTACACCACCTAGGAGTACCATCTGGTGTGCCCAAAAGTGATTTCAGAGCCTATGGTACATTTGGCGCACATCATGAACCTATCTTGCCTCGAGATTAATACGATCCAAACCATGTGCCCCAAATGATTTCCATACCCGTGGTACATTCGGCGCAAACCGTGCACCTATCTTGTGCTGAGACTAACACTAACACAAATGGGCCAAAATGAGCTTCCACTTGACCAATGTCATCTAGAAGTACCATCGAGTGTGCCTAAAAAGATTTCCATGCCCATGATACATTCGGCTCGAACCGTACACCTATCTTGCGCCTAGATTAACACTATCTCCAAGCAAACGAAACAAGCTTCCACTTGACCCTTGTCACCTAGGAGTTCCATCAGGTGTGCCCAAAATGATTTCCATGCCCACTTGTGTCGAAATTGAAACTATCTCCAAACGGATCGAAAATGAGCTTTTGCTTGATCCACGTTACCTAGGAGTACAATTAGGTGCGTCCAAAACGATTTCTGAGACTATGGTACGTTTGGCGCAAACCATACACCTATCTTGCGTCGAGATTAAAACTATCTCCAATTGGACCAAAGCGAGTTTCCACTTGACCCACATCACGTAGGAGTAACATCGGTTGCACACAAAATGATTTATGAACCTATGGTACGTTCGGCGCAAACCGTGCACCTATCTTGCGTTGGGATTAACACTGTATCCAAATAGACTGAAACGATCTTCCACTTGATCTAGTCCACCTAGGAGTACCTTCTGGTGTGACCAAAGCGATTTTAGAGTCTATGGTACATTTGGCGCAAACCGTGCACCTGTCTTGCGCCTAGATTAACACTACCTCCAAACAGATTGAAAGGAACTTCCACTTGACACACATCACCTAAGAGTATCATTGGGTGTGCCCAAAATGATTTCCATGCCCCTGGTACATTCAGTGCAAACCGTGCACCTATCTTATGGTGAGATTAACACTGACACAAATGGCCAAAACGAGCTTCCACTTGACCAATGTCACCTAGAAGTATCATCGGGTGTGCCTAAAAAGATTTCCATGCTCGTGGTACATTTGGTGCAAACCATACACTTATCTTGCGCCTAGATTAACACTATCTCCAAATAGACGAAACAAGCTTCCACTTGACCCACGTCCCCTAGGAGTTCCATCAGGTGTGCCCAAAATGATTTCCATGCCCACTGTACATTCGGCGCAAACCGTTCACCTACCTTGTGCCGAGATTAGTACTATATCCAAATGGACTGAAATGAGCTGCCACTTGACCAATGTCACCTAGAAGTACCAACGGGTGTGTCTGAAAAAATTACATGCTTGGGGAACATTCGGCGCCAACCGTGCACCAAGCTTGCACCTAGATTAACACTATCTCCAAATGGATCGGAACGAGCTTTCACTTGACACATGTCACCTAGGAGTACCATCGGTTGTGCCCACAATGATTTCTATGCGCGTGGTACATTTGACGCAAACCATGTACCTATCTAGCGCTGAGATTAACACTATCTCCAAATGGACCGAAACAAGCTTTCACTTGACAGACATTACATAGGAGTACCATCGGGTGTTCCCAAAGTGAATTCCATGCCCATGGGACATTCGGCGAAAACTGTGCACCTATCTTGCGTCGAGATTAAAACTATCTCCAAATCAACCAAAATGAGCTTCCATTTGACCAATGTCACCTAGAAGCACCATCGCCTGTGCCTGAAAATATTTCCATGCCTATGGTACGTTCGGCCCAAACCGTACACCTATCTTACGCCTTGTTTAATACTATCTCCAAACGGACCAAAACGAGCTTCCACTTGACACACGTCACCTAGGAGTACTATCAGGTGTGCCCAAAATGATTTTCATACCCATGGTACATTTGGCGCAAACAGTGCACCTATCATGTGCTAATACTAACACTATCTCCAAATGGATCGAAACAAACTTTCACTTGACATACATTATGTAGGAGTACCATTGGGTGTGCCCAAAGCGAATTCCATGCCCGTGGGACATTCGGCGTAAACCGTTCACCTTTCTTGAGCCGAAGTTAAAACTATCTCGAAACAAATCGAAAAGAGCTTCCGCTTGAGCCACCTCACCTAGGAGTACAATCAGGTGCGTCCGAAATGATTTTTGAGTTTATGGTATGTTGGCGCAAACCTTGCACCTATCTAGCGCTGAGAATAACACTATCCCCAATCGGCTCAAAATGAGCTTCCACTTGTCCCATATCACCTAGGAGTACCATCGGGTGTGCCCAAAGTGATTTCTCGGTCCGTGGTACATTCTGTGCAAACCACTATCTCCAACCGGACCAAAACGAGCTTCCACTTGTCCCACGTCACCTAGGAGTAACATCTGGGGTTCCCAAAAGCAATTTCAGAGCCTATGGTACATTTGGCACAAACCATGCACCTATCTTTTGCCGAGATTAAAACTATCTCCAAACGCACCGAAATGAGCTTCCACTTGACCCACGTCACCTAGGAGTACCATCGAGTGCGTCCAAAATGATTTTCCAACCTATGGTACGTTTGACGCAAACCGTGCACTTATCTCGCTTCGAGATTAACACTATCTCCAAACATACTAAAATGAACTTCCACTTGATCTACGCCACCTAGGAGTACCATCTGGTGTGCCCAAAAGTGATTTCAGAGCCTCTGGTACATTTGGCGCAAACCGTACACCAATCTCGCCTCGAGATTAACACTATCTCCTAATAAACCGAAACGAGCTTCCATTGACCAATGTCACCAAGAAGTACCATCGGGTGTGCCTAAAAAGATTTCCATGCCTCTCGTACATTCGGCAAACCATACTCCCATCTTGCACCTAGTTTAATACTATCTCCAAACAGACCAAAACGAGCTTCCACTTGATGCAGATCACCTAGGAGTACCATCGGTTGTGCCCAAAATGACTTCCATGCCCGTGGTACATTCGGCACAAACCATGCACCTATCTTGCGCCGAGGCTAACACTATCTCCAAACAGACCAAGGAGTACCATCGTCTGTCCTAGAGCGATTTCCATGCCCGTTGGACCTTTCTTGCGCCAAGGCTAACACTATCTCACAAATCGTGCACTTTTCTTGTGCTGAAATAAGAACTATCTCCAAACATATCAAAATGAGCTTTTGCTTGATCCACGCCACCTAGGAGTGCAATCAGGTGCGTCCAAAGTGAATTTTGAGCCTATAGTACGTTTGGCGCAAACCGTGCACCTATCTTGCGTCGAGATTAACACTATCTCCAAATGGACCGAAGTGAGTTTCTACTTGACCCATGTCACGTAGGATTACCATCGGTTGTGCCCAAAATGATTTTCAAAGCTATGGTATGTTCGGTGCAAACCGTGCACCTATCTTACGTTGAGATTAACACTATCTATAAACAGACTGAAATGATCTTCTAATTGATTTATGCCACCTAGGAGTACCATCTAGTGTCCCAAAAAGATTTCCATACCCGTGGTACATTCGATGCAAACTGTGCACCTTTCTTGCATCGAGATTAGGACTATCTCCAAACAGTCTAAAATGAGCTTCCACTTGACCAATGTCATTGAGAAGTACCATCGGGTGTGCCTAAAAAGTTTTCCATGCCCATGGTACATTCGGTGCCAATCGTAGACCTATCTTGCGCCTAGATCAACACTATCCAAATGGACGAAAATAAGCTTCCACTTGACCAATGTCACCTATAAGTACCATCGGGTGTGCCTGAAAATACTTCCATGCTCGTGGTACATTCGACACAAACCGTACACCTATCTTGCGCCTGGATTAACACTGTCTCCAAATGGACCAAAACGAGCTTCCACTGGACCCACGTCACATAGGAGTCCCATCGGGAGTGCCCAAAATGATTTCCATGCCTGTGGTACATTCAGCGCAAACCGTGCACCTATCTTGCGCTGAGATTAACACTATCTCCAAATAGGGCGAAACGTGCTTCCACTTGGCACATGTCACCTAGGAGTACCATCTAGTGCATCTAAAATAATTTCCACACCTATGGTACATTTGGCACAATCCATGCACCTATCTCGCGACAAGACTAACACTATCCACTTGATCTACGCCATCTAGGAGAACCATCTAGTGTGCCTGAAAAGATTTCCGTGCCCGTGGTTCATTCGGAGCAAATCGTACACCTATCTTGCTCCTAGATTAATACTATCTCTAAACAGATAGAAACGCGCTTCCACTTGACCCACGTCACCTAGGAGTTCCATCTGGTGTGCCCAAAATGATTTCCACGCTCGTGGTACATTCGGCGCAAACCGTGCACCTATTTGGCGTCGTGATTAAGACTATCTCCAAACGGACCGAAACAATCTTGCACTTGACCCACATCACCTAGGAGTACCATCGGGTGCGTGCAAAATGATTTTGCACCTATGGTACCTTCGGCGCAAACCATGCAACTATCTTGCACCGAGACTAACACTACCTCCAAATAGACCAAAACTTCCACTTGTCATACATTACATAGGAGTACCATCGTGTGTGCCGAAAGCAGTTTCTAGGCCCGTGGTACATTCGGCGTAAACCGTGCACCTTTCTTGCGCCAAAATTATAACTATCTCCAAACGGATCAAAATGAGCTTCCGCTTGATCCACGTCACCTAGGTGTACAATCAGCTGCGTCCAAAATGATTTCTGAGCCTTTGGAACATTTGGCGCAAACCGCGCACTTATCTTGCGTCGAGATTAAAACTATCTCTAAATGGACCAAGGCAAGTTTCCACTTAACACACGTCAGGTAGGAGTACATCGGTTGCGCCCAAAATGATTTCTGAACCCATGGCATGTTCGGCACAAACCGTACAACTATCTTGCGTCGAGATTAACAATATCTCCAAATAGACTGAAACGATCTTCCTCTTGATCTACGCCACCTAGGAGTACCATCTAGTGTGCTCAAAGCGATTTCAGAGCCTATGGTACATTTGGTACAAACTGTGCTCCTATCTTGCCTAAGGATTAATAGTATCTCCAAACGGACCAATACGAGCTTCCACTTGACCAACGTCACCAAGAAGTACCATCGCGTGTGCTTGAAAAATTTCCATGCCCGTGGTATATTTGGCGCAAACGGTGCACCTATCCTGCCTCGAGATTAATACAATCTCCAAACGGTCTGAAATGAGCTTCCACTTGACCTACGTCACCTAGAAGTACCATCGGATGTGCCTGAAAAGTTTTTCAAGCCCGTGGTACATTCGGCGCAAATCGTACACCTATCTTGCGCCTATATTAACTCTATCTCCAATTGGACCAAAATGAGCTTCCACTTGACCAATGTCACCTAGTAGTACCATCGGATGTGCCTGAAAAGATCATGGTACATTCGGCACAAACCGTACACCTATCTTGCGCCTAGATTAACACCAACTACAAATGGACCGAAACGAGCTTCCTCTTGACCCACGTCACCTAGGATTACCATTAGGTGCATCCAAAATAATTTCCAAGCCTATGGTACCTTCGGCACAAACCGTGCACCTACCTTGCGCCAATACTAACACTATCTCCTAACAAACCGAAACAACCATCCACTTGACATACATTACAAAGGAGTACCAATGGGTGTGCCCAATGTGATTTCCATGCCCGTGGTACATTCAATGCAAACTGTGCACCTTTCTTGCGCCAAAATTATTTCTATCTCCAAATGGATCGATCTGAGCTTCCCCTTGATCCATGTCACCTAGGAGTATAATCAGGTGCATCCAAAATGATTTTTGAGCCTATAGTACCTTGGGCACAAATCGTGCACCTATCTTGTGACGAGATTAAAACTATCTCCAAATAAACCAAGGCAAGTTTCCAATTGACCCACGTCACGTAGGAGTAACATCGGTGGTGCCCAAAATGATTTCTAAACCTATGTTACGTTCGGCGCAAGACGTGCACCTATCTTGCATCGAGATTAACATATCTCCAAACAGACTGAAATGATCTTTCTCTTGATCTACGCCACCTAGGAGTACCATCTGGTGTGCTCAAAGTGATTTCAGAGCCTATGGTCCATTTGGTGCAAACCGTGCACCTATCTTGTGTCAAGATTAAAACTATCTCCAAATGGACCAAAGCGAGTTTCCACTTGACCCACGTCACGTAGGAGTAACATCGGTTGCACCCAAAATGGTTTCTGAACCTATGGTACATTTAGCGCAATCCGTGCACCTATCTTGCGTCGAGATTAACACTATCTCCAAACATACAGAAATGATCTTCCTCTCGATCTACGCCACCAAGGAGTACCATTTGGTGTGCTCAAAGCAATTTCAGAGCCCATGCCCGTGGTCCATTCGGCGCAAACTGTACAACTATCTTGTGCCTAGATTAACACTATCTCCAAATGGACCGAAACGAGATTCCACTTGACCAATGTCACCTAAAAGTACCATCGGGTGTGCCTGAAAAGATTTCCATGCCTATGGTACATTCGGCGCAATCCGTAAACCTATCTTGTGCCTAGATTAACAATATCTCCGAACGGACCGAAACGAGCCTAAACTTGACTATTGTCACCTAGAACTACCATCGGGTGTGCCTGAAAAGATTTCTGTGCCCGTGGTACGTTCAGCGCAAACCGTGCTCCTATCCTGCGTTGAGATTAATACAATCTCCGAACGGTCTGAAACGAGCTTCCACTTGACCCACGCCACGTTGCAATACCATCGGGTGCGTCCAAAATGGTTTCAAGCCTATGGTACATTCGGCGCAAACTATGCACCTATCTTGCATCGAGATTAACACTATCTCCAAACAGACCAAAACAAGCTTCCAATTGACATACATTACATAGGAGTACCATCGGGTGTGCCCAAAATGATATCTAAGCCTATGGTGTGTTTGGCGCAGACCATGCACCTATCTTGCATTGAGATTAACACAATCTCCAAATGGACAGTTTCCACTTGACCCATGTCACGTAGGACTACCATCGGTTGTGCCCAAAATGATTTCTAAACCTATGGCACATTCGGCGCAAACCATGCACTTATCTTGCGTCGAGATTAACACTATCTCAAAACAGACTGAAACGATCTTAAACTAGATCTACGTCACGAAAGAGTACCATCTAGTGTGCTCAAAGCGATTTCAGAGCCTATGGTACATTTAGCGCAAACCGTGCACCTATCTTGCCTCAGGGTTGATACAATCTCCAAATGGACTGATACGAGCTTCCACTTGACCAACGTCACCTAGAAGTACCATTGCGTGTGTCAGAAAAGATTTCCATGTCCGTGGTACATTCGGCGCAAACTGTACACATATCCTGCATCGAGATTAATACAATCTCCGAATGGTCTGAAACAAGCTTCCACTTGACCAACGTCACCTAGAAGTACCATCGGGTGTGCCTGAAAAGTTTTCCATGCCTGTGGTACATTTGACACAAACCGTACACCTATCTTGCGCCTAGATTAACACTATTGCCAATTGGACCAAAACAATCTTTCACTTGACAATGTCACCTAGAAGTACCATCGGGTGTGCCTGAAAATATTTCCGTGCCCATGGTACATTCGGCGCAAACCATATACTTATCTTGCGCCTAGATTAACACTATCTCCAAACAGACCCAAACTAACACAAGTGGAAGGTTGTTTCGGTCTGTTTGGAGATAGTTTTAGTCTAGGTGCAAAATAGGTGCACAATTTGCGCCGAACGTACCATAGGCCTGTAAATCATTTTGGATGCACCCGATGGTACTCCTAGGTGATGTGGGTCAAGTGGAAGCTCGTTTCGGTTCATTTGGAGATAGTGTTAATCTCGGCGCAAGATAGATGCACGATTTGCGTCGAATGTACCACGGGCCGGGAAATCACTTTGGGCACACTCGATGGTTCTCCAAGCTGAAGTGGGTCAAGTGGAAGCTCGATTCGAGCCATTTAGAGATAATGTTAATCTCAGCGCTAGATAGGTGCACAGTTTGCACCGAACGTACCATTTGCATAGAAATCATTTTGGACGCACCTGATTGTACTCCTAGGTGAGATGGATCAAGCGGAAGCTCATTTTGATCCGTTTGGAGATGGTTTTAACTTCAGCGCAAGAATGGTGCATAATTTGCACCGAATGTCCCACGGGCATGGAAATTGCTTTGGGCACACCCGATGGTACTCCTATGTAATGTATGTCAAGTGGAAGCTTGTTTCGGTCCGTTTGGAGAAGTGTTAGTCTCGGTGCTAGATAGGTGCACGGTTTGCGCTGAATGTACCATAGGCATGGAAATCATTTGGGCACACCCGACACTACTCCTAGGTGATGTGGTCAAGTGGAAGCTCATTTTGGTCCGTTTGGAGATAGTGTTAAAGTAGGCGCAAGATAGGTGTACGGTTTGCGCCAAATGTACCACATGCATGGAAATCTTTTTAGGCACACCCAATGGTACTTCTAAGAGACATTGGTCAAATGGAAGCTCATTTTGGTCCATTTGGAGATAGTATTAATCTCGATGCAAGATTGGTGCACGGTTTGCACTGAACGTACCATAGGCTAAGAAATCATTTTGACACAATCGATGGTACTCCTATGTGACATGGGTCAAGTGGAATCTCATTTCGGCCCATATGGAGGTACCATTAATCTCAACGCAAGATAGGTGCACTATATGCGCTGAACATACCATAGGCTCAGAAATCATTATGGACGCACTTGATTGTACTCCTTGGCGACGTGGATCAAGCGAAAGTTCATTTCTATTTGTTTGGAGATTGTTTTAATCTCGGCGTAAGATAGGTGCACGGTTTGTGCCAAATGTACCATGGGCATAGAAATCGCTTTGGGGAGACCTGATGGTACTCCTAGGTAATGTATGTCAAGTGAAAGCTTGTTTCGGTCCGTTTGGAGATATTTTTAATCTAGGCACACGATAGGTGCACAGTTTGCGCCGAACGTACCATATACTTGGAAATCATTTTGGACGCACCTCCTAGGTGATGTGGGTCAAGTGGAAGCTCATTTCGAGCCGTTTGGAGATAGTGTTTGTCTCAGGGCTAGATAAGTGCACGGTTTGCATTGAATGTATCACGGGCATGGAAATCATTGTGGGCACAACCTATGGTACTCCTAGGTGGCATATGTCAAGTGAAAGCTCGTTTTGATCTGTTTGGAGATAGTGTTAATCTCGATGCAAGAGAGGTGCACGGTTTGTGCCGAACGTACCATAGGCTCGAAAATCATTTTGGGTACACCTGATGGTACTCCTTGGTGACATGGGTCAAGTGGAAGCTCGTTTGGTCTATTTGGAGATAATGTTAATCTCGACGCAAGAATATTGCACGGTTCCTCCCCTTCTTGCATTTGAGTCGTCCTCGACTCTAGTTCATCCTCTTCTCCCAAATATGGCTTCAAATCTGCAATGTTAAATGTGGGGCTAACCCCAAAAGCTGTAGGTAGCTCAAGTTTGTACGCATTATCATTAATCCTTTCTAACACTTTAAAAGGACCATCGGCTCTAGGTAGCAATTTAGACTTTCGCAAATCAGGGAACCTATCTTTTCTCAAATGGAGCCAAACTAGATCACTAGGTTCAAAAATGACACGTTTCTTTCATTTGCTACCAGCTAGTTTATACTTTGCATTCATGCACTCTATTTTCTCTTTAGTGGTTTCATGCAATTTTAAGATCAGTTCAGCACGTTGTTTAGCATCAAAGTTCACTCGCTCCGAGGTCGGAAGAGGTAACAAATCAATAGGAGAACGTGGCACAAACCCATAAACTATCTCAAAAGGGCTTTTCTTAGTGGTAGAATGCTATGAACGATTATAAGCAAACTCAACATGAGGCAAGCACTCTTCCCACATTTTTATGTTCTTTTTCAAAACAGCCCTAAGCAATGTAGATAAGGTTCTATTGACAACCTCAGTTTGTCCATCAGTTTGGGGATGACAAGTAGTGGAAAATAAAAGCTTAGTCCCTAGCTTAGCCCACAAAGTTCTCCAAAAATGACTAGGAAATTTTGCATCCCGATCAGAAACAATGGTGTTAAGCACACCATGCAATCGAACAATCTCACGAAAGAACAAATCAGCAACATGTGTAGCATCATCGCTCTTATGACATGGTATGAAATGTGCCATTTTAGAAAATCTGTCCACAACAACAAACACACTATCCCTCCCCTTCTTTGTTCTAGGCAGTCCTAAAACAAAGTCCATCGAAATATCTTCCCATGGTGCACTTGGAACAGGAAGAGGCATGTATAAACCATGAGGATTAAGGCGTGACTTAGCTTTCTGGCATGTTGTGCAGCGAGCAACGAACCTCTCCACGTCTCTCCTCATCTTGGGCCAAAAGAAATGACCAGCAAGGATGTCCTCTGTCTTTTTCACACCAAAATGTCCCATGAGTCCTCCTCCATGCGCTTCCTGCAACAATAACAAATGCAATGAGCTAGTGGAATGCATAGCTTGTTGGCTCTAAAGACAAACCCGTCGGTGAGGATGAATCTGTTCCATGTTTTCCCCTCTTGGCAATTCAGCAATACATCTTTGAAATCATTGTCATGTGCATATTGTTCCTTAATAGTTTTCAAACCAAAGATTTTAAAGTCAAGTTGTGAAAGCATGGTGTAACGTCTAGACAAAGCATCAGCAATTATATTTTCCTTCCCTTTTTTGTGTTTGATGACATAAGGAAAGGACTCGAATTCAACCCACTTGGCATGTCTATGGTTCAGTTTTGCTTGACTACGGATGTGTTTCAATGATTCATGATTAGAATGTATGACAAACTCTTTGGGCCACAAATAATGCTGCCATGTTTCCAAAGTCCGAACTAGAGCAAGCAATTCCTTATCATAAGTAGAATAGTTCAAACTAGGGCCACTCAACTTTTCACTGAAATACGCCACAAGTTTTCCCTCTTGTAACAGCACACCACCCAACCCAATTCCACTAGCATCACATTCAAGCTCAAAGGTTTTGTTGAAATCAGGAAGCTGGAGTAAAGGTGCATGAGTTAACTTATCTTTAAGCGTGTTGAAAGCATCCTGTTGGGCTGCAGCCCAAGTGAAGGTTGCACCCTTCTTGGTGAGTTCATGCAGCGGGGCTGCAATGGTGCTGAAGTCCTTCACAAATCGACGGTAGAAACCAGCAAGTCCTAGAAAACTCCGCACTTGTGTGACCGTGCAGGGAACAACCCAGCTGTGTATGGCCTCAACCTTGGCTTGATCAACTTCGATTCCCTGCGGTGTCACAACATATCCAAGAAAAGAGACTCAATCTGTGCAAAAGGTGCACTTCTCAAGATTGCCAAACAAGTGTGCATCCCGAAGAGCATTGAAAATGGCACGCAAATGATCAAGATGTTCCTCTAATGATCTACTATATATCAAGATGTCATCAAAGTATACCACTACAAATCTGCCAATAAAAGAGCGTAAAACCTCGTTCATTAATCTCATGAAAGTGCTGGGTGCATTAGTCAATCCAAAGGGCATGACAAGCCATTCATATAAACCAAACTTAGTTTTAAACGCTGTTTTCCATTCATCTCCTAGCTTCATACGAATCTGGTGGTAACCACTACGCAAATCAATTTTAGAGAACACAATTGAGCCACTCAATTCATCAAGCATATCATCTAACCTTGGAATAGGATGACGATATTTGATTGTGATGTTGTTTATCGCTCTACAATCAACACACATGTGCCATCCTTCTTAGGAACTAAAAGCACGAGAACGGCACAAGGGCTAAGAGACTCATGCACATAACCTTTGTTGAGCAATTCTTGTACTTGTCTCTAAATCTCTTTTGTCTCGTCTGGGTTGGTCCTATACGGCGCACGATTAGGCAAGGAAGCCCCAGGGATGAGATCAATCTGGTGTTCAATCCCTCGAATTGGTGGCAGCCCCGGTGGTACCTCCTTTGGAAAAACATTGGCATACTCCTGCAAAAGATTAGTGATAGCAGGAGGCAAAGAAATAGATGTATCTTCGAGTAAAAATAAAGTTTCTTTGCAAACCAAAGCATAGCAAACAGTAGTACTAGCATCAATCTCATCCAAATCAGATTTGGTGGCAAAGTAACAAGAGCCTTTCAGCTTGATCTCATTTTTATTATGATGAACAGATTTGCTAGACTTCTTCTTATGTTTCTCAAGTTCATTAGCGACAATCTGATTTTTACTAGCAACAGCCTGATTCTTAAGTTTGCTAGATCTAGCAAGTTCATCTCTTAGAATAGACTCAGGGGACATGGGGTGCAACACAATCTTCTTGTCATTATGCACGAAAAAGTATTGATTTGTTTTACCAGAGTGCAAGGAATCTTTATCAAACTGCCATGGTCTACCTAACAACATAGAGCATGCTTGCATAGGCACAACATCGCAGTCAATGGAATCAAGATAAGAACCAATGGCAAACTCTACCCTTACCAATCGGGTTACCTTCACCTTGCCGCTGCTGTTAAGCCACTGAATGTAGTAAGGCTGCGGGTGTGGTTTTGTGCTCAATGAAAGCTTCTCCACCATTTTAGCACTTGCCAAGTTGTTGCAGCTTCCTCCATCTATGATCACACGGCAAGAGCGTTCCTTGATCACACGCTTGGTTTGAAACAAAGTGTGGCGCTGATTTTGTTCAGCCCTCTCCATTTGGGCACTTAGCACCCGCTGCACCATGAGGCTCTCATAGTGCTCAGCAGCTTCAGCCCTAATGTGCTCTTCGTCTTGTTGGAAATAATCTCCTTCATCAGCTCGCACAATCATCACACGTGTGCTTGGGCAGTCCTTGCGTATGTGGCCATATCCTTTGCAGCGTAGGCACTGAATATCCCTTGTTCTCCCCGTGGATACCACCGAGGGTGAACTCTTGGCAGATGTAGCCGTTGCTCCTCTAGTTGGTTCACTTGGGCATGGTACAGAATTTGTTGTAGAGGAGCGTGGCTTGATGGTCGAGGAAGATTGTGGGGGTGCACGCATTGACGGTGCAGCAGCATTGGAGGGTGTCTGCAGGCTAGCACGACCTGCAGGAATGTTAGCCCTCATGCTAGCTCGTCGTCCCTGCACTTCTCGTTCAGCTTTACAAGCAAGGTGAAATAAACGATTGACAGAATTATATTCCTTATAAGCTAGAATGTCCTGAATCTCCCGGTTTAGCCCACCCATAAATCTAGCTATGGCACCATCCTCATTTTCCTCTAGCCTGCAACGAAGCATACCCATTTGTAGCTCTTGATAGTACACTTCTACAGATTTGGATCCTTGCCTCAATTGTTGCAACTTATTTAAAAGATCATGGGCATAATAAGAAGGAACAAATCTGGCCCACATGACCCGTTTCAAAGCATCCCAAGTTGGTGTGTTATTTGGGTTCTTACGATGGTATTCAGACCACCAAACAGAGGCAAAGTCAGTAAACTCACTAGTTGCAGCCCTAACACGTTTGTCCTCAGGGAAATCATGGCAAGTAAATTTCTGATCAACAGCTAATTCCCAACTAAGGTACATATCAGGATTATACCTCCCATCAAAAGCAGGTATGGTGAATTTAATCTTGCCAAATGAGTAATCGGCACGTACCTCTTGCCGTGGTCGGCGAGGACCTGTCTCATGGCGGCGGCGATGTTGTTCGATGCGTCGATGACCATTCAGCTCCTCATCAAGCTCAGTGTCCGCTGCATATTCTTCTTCATCATGACCAGCAGCATTGCCCATGGTGTTGTTGTTGTGATTGCGTCGTTCGAAACCAACACAGCGATTCTGTTCCATCCTCTCCAATCGCTCCAAGACACCTACAAGAGATGTATTAACAGAACCAAGAGTGCCTTCCAAGGAAGCCAACTTGGTGTTGGTCTCAATCTGAGCCGTCTCCAATTGACCAAGGCTCTCATTGGTGACACGAACATCCTCATCAAGGTGTTCAGCATGGAGCCTCACTTTGCGTTCAAAGTGTTGCAGCAAGGCTTTTGATCGAGGTGATTGTGGAGGGGTCCTTTCACCTTCTCCTACCATGGTTAGTATGTAGCAAGGGAATCACAAGAAAATATGTCCTACCAACTAACTGAATTAGGTGGCAACAATTTTCATTCTCTCAGCATGTGCAACCGAGTTCTTACATGTCCTTACCTTGCTATGCAGATGGTGTTGGCGACGACAAGAACAACACAAGTAGTAGCAAGTAGAACCCTATGACGTTGTAGATAATTTGTGGAGCTGTAGGTGGCTTAAAAAAATCAAGGTACAACTGGAACCACGTTAGTCAATGCAAGTTGAATAAGTGTTCAAAGATAGTATCGTGCTGGTCCTAGGCTAACCCGTGCTAGAGACGCGAGCCTAGACACAAATGTTGTCACCGGATAGTAGCAAACAATGGAAATGATGAGAGTAAATAGCATCAACTTAACCCTTTTCTTTCTTTCTTTCTTTCTTTCTTTCTTTCTTTCTTTCCTCCTTTTCCTTTCTTTTTCTTTTCTATTTTCTTTTCTTTTCTTTTCTTTTCTTTTCTTTTCGACAATTAGCGCACAAACTGAACTTTTGCAATATGATTATAACAAGAATGCAGCAAGTAGCATAGACTTTCTTTTACTAGGGATAAGGATTGCAACAAGTAGTACAAATATGCAATTTGAACTCTCTTATTTTCAGAACTGAGTGTACTCAGATTTGCACCAAAAGGACAGGTGCATAAGGTAGTGTTTGTGTAGGCGCGGCTAAAGGTGATGGTGGTGAGGGTTTCAGCGAAAAGGTGGAGAGAGCAGCGGTGCTTTTGGTGGTGGTGGTGGTGGTGGTATTGGTGGAGATTGCAGCGGCTGAAGTGGGGGGAAGGCAACAACGGATTGTGTGGTGACTAAAACGTGACAAGAACTCGAAACTCAAAAGGATTAGAACCTAAGAACCAGCACTTGACACCACGATGTAAAGCACAAACTCAACAAGCAAAGAACTAAGCAGATCAGCAAGGCTCAAACTTGTGTTTGGAATTTCAGTTCTATCCTATTTTTATATTTCTGGAACATAGGTAAAGTAATGAACAGTAAATCACTCACCAAAGAACCTTGCTCTGATTACCACATGATGAGACTAGAGGTTGTTCCTGATCTTTTGGTGAGTGTGGGTAAACTCGATTTGTGGTGGATTCGACGTTGGCTGTCCGACTACAACGACCACAAGGTTGCTGCGCCTTAGCAACAGGTACACTGGCTCCGATTGTGATGTTCTTGCCGTGCCAAGAACACCAAGAACCTGCAAGCAACCGAGAACAAGCAAGAACAAGATGAACAAGCAAATAACTCACGGATTTAAGCCAAAGGCTGAATCTGAATCACAAGTTGGGGTCTTGAAATAAGCAAATCGGGTGGTCTAGCCGACACACGCGTTTACAAGGAAGAAGCAGCAGCTATCTTGCATCTAAACAAAACCCACCCTCATTCTGCTGGTCGTTGGCTCTATTTATAAGGAGGAGAGCACAAGGGGGAGTGGGAAACCCTAATCTGGGCGTCCCTCAAAGGGTTGTAGTTAGTACAAGGCCCAGGCCCAAGCTGTAGGTCTCTGCGTCCTTCGGCTTGCTACACACAGCTTTGGTAGATTCTGATAGTGGGGTTGGACCCATGTGAAAGAGGACGACGCGCTCTTTCCAACACGTCAAAAACCAGCTTCATTGGATCTCATATCAAGGAGTTATGGTACTTTTGATGGAGTGTCCCCTGCTGTCTCGAGATGAGCTGTGCGCCCCATTAATGATGATTCCCACTTGTTCGGCTGCTCCATCCTCATCATGGGGTCTAAACATGAGGCAATGGAGTCTTGACCAACATTCCTAAGAATAAGACAATCATCACCATGATTTAGTAGCATCCAATTCTGAGACGAGTTTGTATGAACAGCGAGGAACGACTTTACCTGATAATTAAGTTGCCGTGCTCGAGCTCTTGTCATCGTGATATGAACCCGCAAGGGTTTGTGGTCGATCTTTCGATGAGAAGCGTGAGATAATTCGATTGGTGGTTGGAGATGACGTTCACGGCCCGACTACAGCCTTCCAAGACTGCGCCTTAGCGACCGATACACCACTTTCCAAGGCCGTCACGATCTTGTGGAGTATGACAACCAGCCCCTAGGGCTCCCGTCCTGCAAGCAATCGAAGAACTAGCAAGAACGAGGAAACAAGCACTGAAATTGCAAGATAAAATTGAAGGTTTCAGACTGAATCTTATTATGAGTGGGGTTCCGAAGACAAGGAGACGGGCGACTGGATCAGCACGCGCGCCTACAAGCAAGTAGCGATGGCTAAACTTGATCTAAACAAAACCCGAGTGTTCCTGGTGGCGGCTAAGGGGTATATAACGTGTGGAGGACGACCACAAGAGAGTTTGGGTCGTGCTCCAACCCTAGGACGCGTCCCTACTGGACTCTAAACGATACAAGCCCATTGGGCTAACTTAAGGTGGCGCAGCACCCTGGACAGAATAGACCTCTCGGTGATTTTTGGACTGTTGACGCCGCTTCTGAGCAGGTATGAGTATGATGTCAGATCCATATGAAAGTAGACTTTATTAGCTTTCCAACAAGTGTAGAATCACCCCAATCCGACTCCGTATGTAACCGTGGCGACCATCGCAAGTTGAAGGTATGCTGCAGTCCGAATCCAGCCTACGCGAGTCCTTTTCCCTTTCGGTCTTCTCCTTGATTCCTAATCAAAACAAGAGTGCACGTGTCTCCAAGATCTAAACAGGATGGACAAGACTCAAGAAGGAACTCACTTGATGATTAACTTTTTGAGCACGAGCACGAGTAATAGGACCAGCAGTTGTCGGCGTGGACGGCGTGGATGTATGATCGGTGTTGATGTCCTCATCATCCTCCCTTTCTTGAATTTGAGTCGTCCTCGACTCAAGCTCATCTTCCTCACCCAAATAAGGCTTCAAATCTGCAATGTTAAATGTGGGACTAACCCCAAAATCTACAGGAAGATCAAGCTTATATGCATTCTCATTTATTCGTTGCATCACTTTAAAAGGACCATCCGCTCTAGGCATCAATTTAGATTTTCTTAATTCAGGAAACCTATCCTTTCGCAAATGCAACCAAACCAAATCTCCAGGTTCAAGAATCAATTCCCTTCTACCTTTATCTCCAGCAAATTTGTACTTAGCATTCATGCGCTCTATGTTTTCTTTAGTGGTTTCATGTAGTTTTAGCATCAATTCAGCACGTTGCTTAGCATCAAAATTCAACTTTTCAGAACTTGGCAATGGCATTAAATCAATAGGAGCACGTGGTAACAATCCATAAACAATCTCAAAGGGACACATCTTCGTAGTAGAATGCAGCGAACGATTATAAGAAAACTCAATATGAGGCAAACAATCTTCCCACATCTTAATATTCTTCTTTAAAATAGTCCTTAACATAGTAGACAAAGTTCTATTCACAACTTCAGTTTGACCATCAGTTTGGGGGTGACAAGTGGTGGAAAATAAAAGCTTAGTCCCCAATTTAGCCCATAAAGTTCTCCAAAAATGGCTAAGAAATTTAGCATCACGATCAGAAACAATTGTATTTGGCACACCATGCAAGCGAACAACTTCTCGAAAGAACAAATCAGCAATATTTGTAGCATCATCAGTTTTATGACATGGTATGAAATGTGCCATTTTAGAGAATCGATCCACAACCACAAAAACACTATCTCGCCCTTTCCTAGTTCGTGGCAATCCCAACACAAAATCCATAGAAATATCCTCCCAAGGAGCACTAGGAACAGGAAGAGGCATATACAAACCGTGTGGATTCAACCGGGACTTAGCCTTTTGACATGTTGTGCAGCGAGCAACAAATCTCTCCACGTCTCGTCGCATCTTTGGCCAAAAGAAATGACCAGCAAGAATGTCCTCCGTCTTCTTCGCTCCAAAATGCCCCATCAAGCCACCTCCATGCGCTTCCTGCAGCAACAACAAGCGAATGGAGCTAGCTGGAATGCATAGCTTGTTAGCTCTAAACACAAACCCATCATTGACGATGAATTTGTTCCACGTTTTCCCATCTTTACAATGCAGCAGCACTTCTTTAAAATCAGCATCATGAGCATATCGATCTTTAATTGTTTCTAACCCAAAGATCTTGTAATCAAGTTGATTCAGCAAAGTATATCTCCTAGACAATGCATCTGCAATGATATTATCTTTCCCTTTCTTGTGTTTGATAACATAAGGAAAAGATTCAATAAATTCAACCCATTTTGCATGTCTACGATTCAGTTTTCCTTGACTACGAATATGCTTCAAAGATTCATGATCAGAATGTATAACAAATTCTTTGGGCCACAAATAATGCTGCCATGTTTCTAATGTCCGCACTAGAGCATATAATTCCTTATCATATGTAGAATAATTAAGAATAGGCCCGCTCAATTTCTCACTAAAGTATGCAACAGGTTTGCCTTCTTGCAACAAAACACCACCCAATCCAATTCCACTCGCATCACATTCAAGCTCGAAAGTCTTATTAAAATCAGGGAGTTGGAGTAGAGGTGCATGTGTTAACTTATCTTTCAGCACATGGAAGGCGTGCTCTTGTGCTTTGCCCCAAGAAAAGGGCACTCCCTTCTTTGTAAGCTCATTCAATGGTGCAGCAATGGTGCTGAAGTCCTTCACGAAACGGCGATAGAAACCAGCAAGTCCTAGGAAACTCCGCACTTGTGTAACCGTCATGGGTATAGGCCATCCTTGTATAGCTTCCACCTTGGCTTTATCAACCTCAATTCCCTGTGGAGTGACAACATAGCCAAGAAACGATACTCGATTGGTGCAGAAAGTGCACTTCTCAAGGTTACCAAACAAACGTGCATCACGTAGAGCATTGAAAACAGCACGTAAGTGATCAAGGTGTTCATCCATGGATTTGCTATAAATCAGTATATCATCAAAGTAGACGACAACAAATTTCCCAATGAAAGCACGCAAAACCTCGTTCATTAATCTCATGAAAGTACTAGGTGCATTAGTTAACCCAAAAGGCATGACTAACCACTCATATAGACCGAACTTAGTTTTGAAAGCAGTTTTCCATTCATCTCCCAATTTCATACGAATCTGGTGGTACCCACTACGCAAATCAACCTTTGAAAACACAACAGCACCACTCAATTCATCAAGCATATCATCTAATCGTGGAATAGGGTGTCGATATCGAATGGTGATATTATTAATAGCCCTACAATCAACACACATGCGCCATGTTCCATCTTTCTTAGGCACTAAAATCACTGGAACGGCACAAGGACTAAGAGACTGACGCACATAACCTTTGTCTAGTAGTTCTTGCACTTGTCGCTGAATTTCCTTCGCTTTTTCCGGATTGGTCCTGTATGGCGCACGGTTTGGCAAAGATGCTCCAGGGATAAGATCAATTTGGTGCTCAATCCCACGTATTGGTGGCAGCCCCGCTGGTATCTCAATGGGGAACACATCAGAATACTCCTGCAAAATGTTAGCAGCAACAGGGGGCAAAGAACGTTGCATATCCTCAAATGAAATCAAAGCATCCTTGCATACCAAAGCATAAGCAACAGAGGTGGATGCATTGAACTCATTAATATCAGATTTTGTAGCAAGCATACAACGTCCTTTCAATTTTATCTCATCTTTGTCATCAACAATAGATTTGTCATTTTTATTGCTCTCGCTCTTTGCTTTTGCAGCCTTAGTAACATCAGATTGCATAATAGCTTCAGGAGACATAGGATGCAACACAATTTTTCGATCATGGTATAGAAACGAATATTGATTTGATCTACCATGATGCATCGAATCTCTATCAAATTGCCATGGTCTACCTAGCAGAATATTACAAGCTTGCATAGGCACAACATCACATTCAACAATATCTTTGTATGATCCGATGGCAAAATCAATTTGCACAAGTCTCGTTACCTTTGTCTTACCACTGTTGTTCAGCCATTGGATGTAGTAGGGATGGGGGTGTGGTTTGGTGGTGAGGGCGAGCTTCTGTACCATGTCGCTACTTGCCAAGTTGTTGCAGCTACCTCCATCAATGATCATGCGGCACGAATGCTCCTTGATGACACACTTTGTTTGGAATAAAGTGTGTCGCTGATTTTGCTCTACCTTCTCTATTTGTACACTAAGCACTCGCTGTACAATCAAGCTCTCATAGTGCTCCGCGTCACCTGCATTAATGTGTTCTTCTATGTGTTCCTCACTACCTGCATAGTCAGCTGCAAGCAATGCAAGTGTATCTTCATCAAAATCACTAGCAGATGAACACTCACCATCATCTTTGACAATCATAACACGCTTGTTTGGGCAGTCACGCATCATATGGCCATATCCCTTGCACCGATGACATTGTATGTTGCTTGTTCTACCGGTCGATGCCACGGATGAAGTACTCGCAGCCGGCTTTTGCGCTGTCTTCGCGACTGAATTGGTGGGGGCAGCTCGAGTCTTGTCACTAGATGATGGCGTACGAGTACATGTAGACGGAGTTGTAGACATGCGCTGCTGCCATGAACTAGCTTTCCCTACAGAAACATTAGTCCTTGTGCTAGCACGTCGTCCCTGCACTTCCCGTTCAGCTTTACAAGCAAGATGAAACAGTTTGGTTACGTTATTGTATTCTTTGTAAGCGAGGATATCCTGAATTTTCCGATTTAACCCACCTAAAAATCTAGCCATAGCAGGTTCCTCATCCTCCTCTAATTTACAACGCAACATACCCGTTTGTAATTCCTGATAGTATTCTTCTACACTTTTAGAACCTTGTCTCAGTTGCTGCAACTTATTTATCATATCACGGGCATAGTAAGATGGAACAAATCTAGCTCTCATGGCTCGTTTCAGCGCATCCCAAGTTTTAGGTATGTTATTAGGATTTTTCTTGCCATATTCGATCCACCAAATAGAAGCAAAATCTGTGAACTCACTAGTAGCAGCCCTAACACGTGTGTTCTCAGGAAATTCATGGCATGCAAACTTTTGATCAACAACAATCTCCCAAGTAATGTATGCATCAGGGTCATATTTACCATCAAAAGGAGGTATTTTAAATTTAATCTTACTGAAAGCATCATCATTATTGTGTACCTCGCGTCGGCGGCGGCCACCCATACCTCTACGGTTGTGACGTAGGCGACGTCGATCACGAGTGTCTCGATCATCATGTTCAGTATCACCTGTGTATTCTTCATCATAACTACCATCCTCTCGATCTTCCTCCTTTTGTTCATCATGCTGGTCTTTATCATTGTTGTGGAGGTCATCAAAACGCCTCAGCAGAGCAGCAAGGCTTTTGTCCACACTAGCAATGGACTTCTCCAAACCTACAAGCTTGTTGTTTGCGGCAATCTGCGTAGCCTCCAACTGTCCAAGTTTGTCATTTGTCACCTGCAAGTCATTATCAAGTCCCTCCGTGTGCAACTTCACTTTCCTTTCAAAATGTTGAATGATGCCCTTTGTGCGCGGAGAATGTGGAATTTGGTTATCTTCGTCGGACCCTGGCATGGTTCAAAGACAAAGACAACAAGAAGACAAGTGAAGAAATAAAAGCCCTACAACTACTAGGATGTAGCTACAGCAAGTCGCTCACTCTCCACCTGCTACACAAGTTCTTACCAGTTCTTACCTTGCTCGATAGGAGGGGTCGTCTACCAACAAGTCTGCAGCAATGGATGAAGTGTATCGGTGCCGTAGCACAAGACCTGTCAAGCTGTAGAATATGTGGAGCTATAGGTGGGCTGAAACAAGGAACGAACTAGCACCACGTTAGTTACAAAAGGCAAGCTGAATAATCGTTCAACCGGCGGTACTGTGCTGGTCCTAGTCTAGACCGTGCTAGAGACGCGAGCCTGGACACAAAGGAAAGCACAACACACCACCGAAAGTGAACGAAAAATCTCTAAGATCAGCCCCTTTCTCTTCTTTTCTTTTGCTTCTTTCTCTTTTTTTTCTTTTTTTTTTCTTTTTTTTTCTTTTTTTTCTTTTTTTCTTTTTTTTTCTTTTTTTTCAGGGGGCACTCAAAACTGATTATATGAACAAAAACACTCCCAAAGAGTAACTCAGCACACACACTTTTTCCGAAAGGGCAGGGGTATTCCGGTAAAAAAAAGATACTCTCTCTCTCTCTAGAGTAAGCCACTCGTTTAGATATGAATACTTGCTGCGTGGTTAGTTTGATATTTGTAGCACAGGGTGAACTAATTCCTCGTCCGATTGGAACTTCCAATTCTACTCAGACTTGGCCAACAGCGAGGAATAACCGATCCCTTGATCCGACTCAAACTTCAAACCCTACTTGGATTCGGCCAACAGAGAGACTATATGATAGCGCGTGTTGTGATAGGAAAGTGACAAGAACTCGAAACTCTAAGGGAATAAACTAAGACCAGCAATCCGACACACCCGATGCAACCGAATATTCAACAAACCCTAACTAGGTAGCACTAGCCACGGCTCAAAGGTCTATAGGATTGCAGGAAACTAATCTACTATTTTTTTTTGGCTTTTCTGGACTATAGGAAAAATAAAACAGTGAAGGATTGGAAGTCTCTCACCGATAAACCTTGCTCTGATTACCAACTGATATGAACCCGCAAGGGTTTGTGGTCGATCTTTCGATGAGAAGCGTGAGATAATTCGATTGGTGGTTGGAGATGATGTTCACGGCCCGACTACAGCCTTCCAAGACTGCGCCTTAGCGACCGATACACCACTTTCCAAGGCCGTCACGATCTTGTGGAGTATGACAACCAGCCCCTAGGGCTCCCGTCCTGCAAGCAATCGAAGAACTAGCAAGAACGAGGAAACAAGCACTGAAATTGCAAGATAAAATTGAAGGTTTCAGACTGAATCTTATTATGAGTGGGGTTCCGAAGACAAGGAGACGGGCGACTGGATCAGCACGCGCGCCTACAAGCAAGTAGCGATGGCTAAACTTGATCTAAACAAAACCCGAGTGTTCCTGGTGGCGGCTAAGGGGTATATAACGTGTGGAGGACGACCACAAGAGAGTTTGGGTCGTGCTCCAACCCTAGGACGCGTCCCTACTGGACTCTAAACGATACAAGCCCATTGGGCTAACTTAAGGTGGCGCAGCACCCTGGACAGAATAGACCTCTCGGTGATTTTTGGACTGTTGACGCCGCTTCTGAGCAGGTATGAGTATGATGTCAGATCCATATGAAAGTAGACTTTATTAGCTTTCCAACAAGTGTAGAATCACCCCAATCCGACTCCGTATGTAACCGTGGTGACCGTCGCAAGTTGAAGATGTGCTGCAGTCCGAATCCAGCCTACGCGAGTCCTTTTCCCTTTCGGTCTTCTCCTTGATTCCTAATCAAAACAAGAGTGCACGTGTCTCCAAGATCTAAACAGGATGGACAAGAGCTCAAGAAGGAACTCACTTGATGATTAACTTTTCGAGCACGAGCACGAGTAATAGGACCAGCAGTTGTCGGCGTGGACGGCGTGGATGTATGATCGGTGTTGATGTCCTCATCACATCGGACCTTGTGCAGCAGGTGTGGTTGTGTCAATGGAAGGTATGTCCTCATCAATAGGCTCTGAAATCGCTTTTGGACACACCATTTGGTACTCCTAGGTTGTGTAGATCAAGTGGAACGTTTTGGTCTGTTTGTAGATAGTGTTAATCTCGACACAAGATAGGTACACGGTTTGCGTCAAACATACGATAGGTTCAGAAATTATTTTGGGCACAACCAATGGTACTCCTATGTGACGTGGGCCAAGTGGAAACTCGTTTTGGTCTATTTGGAGATAGTGTTAATCTTGGTGCAAGATAGGTGCATGGTTTGCGCCAAATGTACCACAATCTCATTAATCATTTTGGACACACCTGATTGTACTCGGTGACGTGGATCAAGCGGAAGCTCATTTCGATCTGTTTGGAGATAGTCTCGGTGCAAGATAGGTGCATGGTTTGCACCGAACAAACCACGGGTATAGAAATTGTTTTGGGCACACCCAGTGGTACTCCTAGGTGACATTTGTCAAGTGGAAGCTCGTTTCGGTCCATTTGGAGATAGTGTTAATCTCGACGCAAGGTTGGTGCACGGTTTGCACCGAATGTGCCATGGGCGCGAAAATCATTTTGGGCACACCCAACTTCTAGGTGACGTGATCATGTGGAAGCTCATTTCAGTCCAATTGGAGATAGTGTTAATCTCAGCGCTAGATAGGTGCATGGTTGGTGCCGAAGGTACCATGGCCAGGAAATCATTTTTGGCACACCCGTTGGTACTCCTAGGTGATGTGTGTCAAGAGGAAGTTCATTTTGGTCTGTTTGGGGATAGTGTTAATCTAGGCGCAAGATAGGTATACGGTTTGCGCCAAATATACCACGGGCATGGAAATCTTTTCAAGCACACCCGATGGTACTTCTTGGTGACATTAGTCAAGTGGAAGCTCGTTTTGGTCCATTTGGAGATAGTGTTAATCTCAGCACAAGATAGGTGCATGGCTTGCACCGAATGTACCATAGGCTTGGAAACTATTTTGGGCACACCCACTGGTACTCCTAGGTGACGTGGGTCAAGTGAAAGCTCATTTTAGTCCATTTGGAGATAGTGAATCTTAGTGATAGATGGGTGCACAGTTTGCGTCAAATGTACCATAGGCATGGAATTCATTTTGGGCACACCCGATGGTACTCCTAGGTGACGTATGTCAATTGAAAGCTTATTTCTATTCATTTGGAGATAGTGTTAATATAGGTGCAAGATATGTGTACGGTTTGCGTCGAATGTACCACGGGTATGGAAAGCATTTTGGGCACACCCAATGGTACTCCTAGGTGATGTGGGTCAAGTGGAAGCTCATTTTGGTTCATGTTGCGCCAAACATACCATAGGCTCAGAAATCATTTTGAACGCAGTTGATTGTACTCCTAGGTGACAAGGGTCAAGCGGAAGCTCATTGCGATATGTTTGGAGATAGTTTTAAGTTCAGAGCAAGAAAGGTGTATGATTTTGCGCCGAATGTCCTATGGGCATGGAAATCACTTTGGGCACACTCGATGATACTCCTATGTAATGTATGTCAAGTGGAAGCTTGTTTTGGTCCGTTTGGAGGTAGTGTAAGTCTCGGCGCTAGATAGGTGCACGGTTTACGCCGAATGTTCCACGGGCATGGAAATCATTTTGAGCACACCCGATGGTACTCCTAGGTGACGTGGGTCAAGTGGAAGCTTACTTTCGTCCTTTTGGAGATAGTGTTAAACTAGGCGCAAGATAGGTGTACGGTTTGCGATGAATGTACCACGGGCATGGAAATCTTTTCAAGCACACCCGATGTTACTTCTCGGTGACATTGGTCAAATGGAATCTCATTTTGGTCCATTTAGAGATAGTATTAATCTCGACGCAAGATAGGTGCACGGTTTGCGCTAAACGTACCATAGGCTCAGAAATCATTTTGACGCAACCGATGGTACTGCTACATGACATAGGCCAAGTGGAATCTCATTTCAGTCGGTATGGAGATACCGTTAATCTCGACATAAGATAGGTGCATGGTTTGCTTTGAACGTACCATAGGCTCATAAATCATTTTGGACGCACTTGATTGTACTCCTAGGCGACGTGGATCAAGCGAAAGTTCATTTTGATCCATTTGGAGATTGTTTGCGCCAAATATAGCACCAGCATGGAAATCATTTTTAGCATATCGGGTGGTACTCCTAGGTGACGTGGGTCAACTAGAATCTCATTTCGGTCCGTTTGGAAATAGTGTTAATCTCAGCACAAGATAGGTGCACTGTTTGCGACGAATGTACCATGGGCATGGAAATCGCTTAGGGCACACCTGATGTGTCAAGTGGAAGCTTGTTTCGGTCTGTTTGGATATAGTTTTAGTCTAGGTGCATGATAGGTGTACGGTTTGCACCGAACGTACCATAGCCTTGGAAATCATTTTGGATGCACCCGATAGTACTCCTAGATGATGTGGGTCAAGTGGAAGCTCGTTTGGGTCCATTTGGAGATATTGTTAATCTCAGTGCAAGACAGGTTCACGGTTTCCGCCGAATGTACCACGGGCCAGGAAATCACTTTGGGCACACCTGTTGGTACTCCAAGGTGACATGGGTCTAAGTGGAGCTCGTCTTGAGTCATTTGGAGATAGTGTTAATCTCAGCGCTTGATAGGTGTACGGTTTGCGCCGAATGTACCATGAGCATGGAAATCATTGTGGGCACAACCGATGGTACTCCTAGGTGACGTATGTCAAGTGAAGCTCATTTCGATCCGTTTGGAGATAGTGTTAATCTAGGTGCAAGCTAGGTGCACGGCTTGCGCTTAATGTTCCTCGAGCATGGAAATCTTTTCAGGAACACCCGATGGTACTTCTAGGCGACATTGGTCAAGTGAAAGCTCATTTTTGTTCGTTTAGAGATAGTACTAATCTCGATGCAAGATAGGTGCACGGTTTGTGCCGAATGTACCATAGGCTCTGAAACGGCTTTGGACGCACCCGATTGAACTCCTACGTGACATGGATCAAGTGGAAACTCGTTTGCGCTGAACGTACCATAGGCTTGGAAATCATTTTGGGCGCAACCGATGGTACTCCTACATGATGTGGGTCAAGTGGAAACACATTTCGGTCTATTTGGAGACAGTGTTAATCTCGACACAAGATAGGTGCACGGTTTGCGCCGAATGTACCATGGGCATTGTAATCACTTTTGGGTGCACCCGATGCAACTGCTAGGTGACGTGGGTGAAATGGAAGCTCGTTTTGGTCCGTTTGGAGATACTATTAATCTTGACGCAAGGTAGATGCATGGTTTGCGTCAAATGTACCATGGGCATGGAACTCCTAGGTGACATGGGTGAAATGGAAGCTCAATTTGGTCCATTTGGAGATAGTGTTAATCTCGACGCATGATAGGTGCACGGTTTGCGCCGAAAGTGCCATAGGTTTGGAAATCATCTCGGGTGCAACCGATGGTACTTCTACGTGACGTGGGTCAAAGTGGAAACTTATCTCGGTCCATTTAGAGATAGTGTTAATCTTGATGCAAGATAGGTACACAATTTGCGCCAAACGTACCATAGGCTCAGAAATCATTTTGGACACCCTGATTATAATCCTAGGTGACGATGATCAAGCAAAAGCTCATTTCGATCCGTTTGAAGATACTTTTAATCTCGGTGCAAGATAGGTGCACGGTTTGTGACGAATCGACCACGGGCATGGAAATCGCTTTGGGCACACCCAATGGTACTCCTGGGTAATATATGTTAAGTGGAAGCTTGTTTCGGTCTGTTTGGATATACTGTTAGTCTCGACGCAAGATAGGTGCACGGTTTGGGTCGAACGTACCATTGGCTTGAAATCATTTTGGTCGCACTCGATGGTACTCCTAGGAGACGTGGGTCAAGTGGAAGCTCGTTTCGGTGCAAGATAGGTGCATGGTTTGCGACAACTCTACCATGGGCATGGAAATCACTTTGGGCACACCCGATGGTACTCCTAGGTAATATATGTCAAGTGGAAGCATGTTTCGGTCCGCTTGGGGATAGTGTTAGTCTCGGCGTAAGATAGGTGTATGGTTTGCGCCAAATGTACCATAGGCTTAGAAATCATTTTTGGCACACCCGATGGTACTTCCTAGGTGATGTGGATTAGTTTCAGTCCATTTGGAGATAGTGTTAATCTCAACACTAGATGGGTGCACAGTTTGCGTCGAATGTACCATGGGCATGGAAATAATTTTGGGCACACCCGATGGTACTCCTAGGTGACGTGTGTCAAGTGGAAGCTCATTTCTGTCTATTTGGAGATAGTGTTAATCAAGGCGCAAGAAAGGTGTACGGTTTGCGCCGAATGTTCCACGGGCAAGGAAATCTTTTTAGGCACGCCTGATGGTACTTCTAGGTGACATTAGTCAAGTGGAAGCTTGTTTTGGACCGTTTGGAGATAGTATTAATCTCAACGGAAGATAGGTGCACGGTTTGCGTCGAATGTACAATGGGCATGAAAATCTTTTCAGCAACACCGATGGTACTTCTTGGTGACATTGGTCAAGTGGAAGCTCATTTTGGTCCCTTTGGAGATAATATTAATCTCAAGGCAAGATAGGTTACCAGTTTGCGCCAAATGTACCATAGGCTCTCATATAGAATTGAGTGCACTAGATGGTACTCCTAGGTGGCATAGATCAAGTGGACGATCGTTTTAGATAGTTTAGAGATAGTGTTAATCTCGACGCAAGATAGGTGCACAGTTTGTGCTGAACGTACCATAGGTTCGGAAATCATTTTTGGTGCAACCGATGGTACTCCTATGTAACGTGGGTCAAGTGGAAACTCATTTCGGTCCATTTGGAGATAGGGTTAATCTCAATGCAAGATAGGTACACTGTATGCGCTAAACGTACCATAGGCTCATAAATCATTTTGGACGCACCTGATTGTACTCCTAGGTGACGTGGATCAAGTGGAAGCTCATTTCGATCCGTTTGGAGATAGTTTTAATCTCGGTGCAAGACAGGTGCACGGTTTGTGACGAATCTACCATGGGCATGGAAATTGCTTTGGGCATGCCCTATGGTACTCCTAGGTAATGTATGTAAAGTGGAAGCTTGTTTCGGTCCATTTTAAGATAGTGTTAGTCTCGGTGCCAGATAGGTGCACGGTTTGCGCCGAACGTACCGTAGGCTTGGAAATCATTTTGGACGTACCCAATGGTACTCCTAGGTGACGTGGGTCAAGTGGAAGCTCATTTCAGTCTGTTGGAGAAAGTGTTAATCTCGGCGCAAGATAGGTGCACAGTTTGCGACGAATCTACCACGGGCATGGAAATCGCTTTGGGCACAGCCGATGGTACTCCTAGGAAATGTATTTCAAGTGGAAGCTTGTTTTTGTTCGTTTAGAGGTAGTGTTGTCTCAGCCAAAAATAGGTGCATGGTTTGCGCCGAACGTACCATAGGTTCAGAAATCATTTTTCGTGCACCCATGGTACTCCTACACGACATGGGTCAAGTGGAAACTCGCTTTGATCCATTTGGAGACAATGTTAATCTCTATGCAAGATAGGTGCATGGTTTGCTTCAAACGTACCATAGGCTCAGAAATCATTGTGGACGCACGTAATTGTACTCCTAGGTGACGTTGATCAAGCGAAAGCTCATTTCGATCCCTTTGGAGATATTTTTAATTTCGGAGCAAGAAAGGTGACGGTTTGCGCCGAATGTACCACATGCCTTGGAATCCCTTTGGGCACAACCGAGGGCACAACCGATGGAATCCTATGTAATGTATGTCAAGTGGAAGCTTGTTTCAATCCATTTGGTGATAGTGTTAGTCTCGACGCAAGGTAGGTGCATAGTTTCTATGAATGTACTATTACTTTGGACGCACCCGATAGTACTCCTAGGTGACATGGGTCAAGTGGAAGCTAGTTTCAGTCCATTTGGAGATAGTGTTAATCTCGGTGCAAGATAGGTGCATGGTTTGCACCGAATGTACCACGGGCATGGAAATCATTTCGGCCACACCTGATGGTACCCCTAAGTGACATGGGTCAAGTGGAAGCTCGTTTCGGTCCATTTGGAGATAGTGTTAACATAGGCGCAAGATAGCTATACAGTTTGTGCCGAATGTACCACAGGCATGAAAATCTTTTCAGGCACACCCGATGGTACTTCTTGGTGACATTGGTCAAGTGAAAGCTCGTTTCGGTCCATTTGGAGATAGTGTTAATCTAGGCGCAAGATAGGTGTACGGTTTGCGCCAAATGTGCCACAGACATGAAAAAGTTTTTAGGCACACCTGATGGTACTTCTAGGTGACATTAGTCAAGTGGAGGCTCGTGTCGGTCTTTTGGAGAAAATAATAATCTCGACACAAGATAGGTGCACGGTTTGTGCCGAATGTACCACGGGCGCGAAAATCTTTTCAGGCACTCCCGATGGTTCTTGTAGGTGATGTTGGTCAAGTGGAAGCACATTTCGGTTCGTTTTGAGATCGTATTAATTTCGAGGCAAGATAGGTGCATGGTTTGCGCCAAATATACCATAGGCTCTGATATAGAATTGGGCGCACTAGATGGTACTCCTAGCTGGCGTAGATCAAGTGGACGATTGTTTCAGATAGTTTGGAGATAGTGTTAATCTCGACGCAAGGTAGGTGCACAGTTTGTGCCAAACGTACCATAGGTTCGGAAATCATTTTGGGTGCAATCGATGGTACTCCTATGTAACGTGGGTCAAGTGGAAACTCATTTCGGTCCATTTGGAGATAGGGTTAATCTCAATGCAAGATAGGTACACTGTATGCGTCAAATGTACCATAGGCTCATAAATCATTTTGGACGCACCTGATTGTACTCCTAGGTGACGTGGATCAAGCGAAAGCTCATTTCGATCCGTTTGGAGATAGTTTTAATCTCTGTGCAAGACAGGTGCACGGTTTGTGACGAATCTACCATGGGCATGGAAATTGCTTTGGGCACGCCCTATGGTACTCCTAGGTAATGTATGTAAAGTGGAAGCTTGTTTCGGTCTGTTTTGAGATAGTGTTAGTCTCGGTGCCAGATAGGTGCACGGTTTGCGCCAAACATACCATAGGCTTGGAAATCATTTTGGACGCACCCAATGGTACTCCTAGGTGACGTGGGTCAAGTGGAAGCTCATTTTAGTCTGTTTGGAGATAGTGTTAATCTCGGCGCAAGATAGATGCACAGTTTGCGACGAATCTACCACGGGCATGGAAATCGCTTTGGGCACACCCGATGGTATTCCTAGGTAATGTATTTCAAGTGGAAGCTTGTTTCTATTCGTTTGGAGGTAGTGTTAGTCTCAGCCCAAAATAGGAGCATGGTTTGTGCCGAACGTACCATAGGTTCAGAAATCATTTTTGGTGCACCCATGGTACTCCTACACGACATGGGTCAAGTGGAAACTCGCTTTGATCCATTTGGAGACAATGTTAATCTCTATGCAAGATAGGTGCATGGTTTGCGTCAAACGTACCATAGGCTCAGAAATCATTGTGGACGCACGTAATTGTACTCCTAGGTGACGTTGATCAAGCGAAAGCTCATTTCGATCCCTTTGGAGATATTTTTAATTTCGGAGCAAGAAAGGTGACGGTTTGCACCGAATGTACCATAGGCCTTGGAATCCCTTTGGGCACAACCGAGGGCACAACCAATGGAATCCTATGTAATGTATGTCAAGTGGAAGCTTGTTTTCAATCCGTTTGGTGATAGTGTTAGTCTCGACGCAAGGTAGGTGCATAGTTTCTATGAATGTACTATTACTTTGGACGCACCCGATAGTACTCCTAGGTGATGTGGGTCAAGTGGAAGCTAGTTTCAGTCCATTTGGAGATAGTGTTAATCTCAGTGCAAGATAGGTGCATGGTTTGCACCGAATGTACCACGGGCATGGAAATCATTTCGGCCACACCTGATGGTACCCCTAAGTGACATGGGTCAAGTGGAAGATCGTTTCGGTCCGTTTGGAGATAGTGTTAACATAGGCGCAAGATAGCTGTATAGTTTGTGCCGAATGTACCACAAGCATGAAAATCTTTTCAGGCACACCCGATGGTACTTCTTGGTGACATTGGTCAAGTAAAAGCTCGTTTCGGTCCATTTGGAGATAGTGTTAATCTAGGCGCAAGATACGTGTACGGTTTGCGCCAAATGTGCCACGAACATGAAAAAGTTTTTACGCACACCTGATGGTACTTCTAGGTGACATTAGTTAAGTGGAGGCTTATTTTGGTCTATTGGAGAAAATATTAATCTCGACACAAGATATGTGCACGGTTTGCGCTGAATGTACCACGGGCGCAAAAATCTTTTTAGGCACTCCTGATGGTTCTTTTAGGTGATGTTGGTCAAGTGGAAGCTCATTTCGGTCCGTTTTGAGATCGTATTAATCTCGAGGCAAGATAGGTGTATGGTTTGCGCCAAATGTACCATAGGCTCTAAAATCGCTTTTGGGCACACTAGATGATACTCTTAGGTGGCGTAGATCAAGTGAAGATCGTTTCAGTCTGTTTGGAGAGTGTTAATCTTGTCGCAAGATAGGTGCGCGGTGTGCACCGAATGTACCATGGGCATGGAAATCATGTTGGGCACACCCGATTGAACTCCAAGATGACGTCAGTCAAGTGGAAGCTTGTTTTGGTCCGTTCAGAGATAGTGTTAATCTCGACGTAAGATAGGTGCACAATTTGCATTGAATGTACCAGGGACATGGAAATCATTTGGGGCACACCCAATGGTACTCCTAGGTGATGTGTGTCAAGTGGAAGTTCATTTCAATCTATTTGGAGATAGTGTTAATCTAGACGCAAGATAGGTGCAAGGTTTGCACCAAATGTACCAAAGGCTCTAAAATCGCTTTGGGCACACTAGATGGTACTCCTAGGTGGCATAGATCAAGTCAAAGACTATTTTAGTCTATTTCGAGATAGTGTTAATCTCAAGGCAAGATAGGTGCACGGTTTGCGCCGAACGTACCATAGCATCGAAAATCATTTTGGGTGCAACCGATGGTAGGAGTACAAAACAAGTAGCATCGGTTGCGTTCACGTCGCGTAGGAGTACAAAATGAGTTTCCACTTGACCCAAGTCACGTAGGAGTACCATCAGTTGCGCATAAAATTATTTCCAAACCTATGGTACGTTCGGCGTAAATCATGCACCTATCTTGCATTGAGATTAACACTATCTTCAAATAAACCAAAACGATCTTCCACTTGATCTACACCAATTAGGAGTACCATCTGGTGTGCCCAAAGTGATTTCAGAGCGTACGGTACATTTGGCGCAAACTGTGCACCTATCTTGCCTCGAGTTTAATACTATCTCCAAACAGACCGAAACGAGCTTACACTTGACCAACGTCACCTAGAAGTACCATCGTGTGTGCCTGAAAAGATTTCCATGCCCGTTGTACACTTAACGCAAATTGTGCACCTATTTTACGTCAAGATTAATACTACTCCAAATGGTCTGAAACGAGCTTCCACTTGACCAATGTCACCTAGAAGTATCATCGGGCGTGCCTGAAAAGATTTCCATGCCGTGGTACATTTGGCGCAAACCGTACACCTTTCTTGTGCCTACATTAACACTATCTCCAAATGGATAGAAACGAGTTTACGCTTGACACACGTCACCGAGGAGTACCACCGGGAGTGCCAAAAATGATTTCCAAGCCAATAGTATGTTCGGTGCAAACCGTGCTTCTATCTTGTGCCGAGACTAACACTATGTCCAACGTAGAGAAACAAGCTTCCACTTGACATACATTACCTAGGAGTATCAGGGGGTGTGTCCAAAGCGATTTCCATGCCCGTGGTAGATTCCTTGCAAACCATGCACCCATCTTGTGCCAAGATTAACACTATCCCCAAAAAGACCGAAACGAGCTTCCACTTGACCCAGTCACCTAGGAGTACCATCGGGTGTGCCTAAAATGATTTCCATGCCCATGGTAGATTCGTCGCAAATCATGCACCTATATTGCACCGAGATTAAAACTCTCTCCAAATGGATCGAAATGAGCTTCCCCTTGATCCACGTCACCTAGGAGTACAATCAGGTGCGTCCAAATGATTTATGAGCTTATGGTACGTTTGGCGCAAACCGTGCACCTATCTTGCGTCGAGATTAAAACTATCTCCAAATGGACCAAGGCAAGTTTCCACTTGACACACGTCACGTAGGAGTAACATCGGTTGAACCCAAAATGATTTCCGAACGTATGGTACGTTCGGCGTAAAATGTGCACCTATCTTGCATCGAGATTAACACTATCTCTAAACAGACTGAAACGATCTTCCTCTTGATCTATGCCACCTAGGTGTACCATCTGGTGCGCCTAAAGATATTTCAGAGCCTATGAGACATTTGGCGCAAACCGTGCACCTATCTTGCCTTGAGATTGATACTATCTCCAAAAGGACCGAAACGAGTTTCTAGTTGACCAACGTCACATAGAAGTACCATCGGGTGTGCTTGAAAGGATTTCAAGGCCCGTTATACATTTGACGCAAACTATGCACCTATCTTCCATCGAGATTAAAACTACTCCAAACGGTCCGAAACGAGCTTCCACTTGACCATTGTCACCTAGAAGTACTGTACACCTTTCTTGCTCCTAGATTAACACTATCTCTAAATGGACAGAAATGAGCTTCCACTTGACACACATCACCAAGGAGTACCATCGGGTGTGCCCAAACTGATTTTCATGCCTATGTTACATTTGACGCAAACCGTGCACTGATCTTGCACTGAGATTAAAACTATGTCCATACGGATCGAAATGGGCTTCTGCTTGATCCACGTCATCTAGGAGTACAATCAGGCTTCCAAAATGATTTCTTAGCCTTGGTACGTTTGGCACAAGCCATGTACCTATCTTGCGTTGACATTAACACTATCTGTAAATGGACAGAAACTAGTTTCCACTTGACCCACATCACGTAGGAGTACCATTGGTTGCGCCCAAAATGATTTCTGAGCCTATGGTACGTCTGGCGCAAACCGTGTACCTATCTTGCATCAAGATTAGCACTATCTCCAAATGGACCGAAACGAGTTTCCACTAGACACACGTCATGTTGGAGTACCATCAGTTGTACCTAAAATTATTTCCGAAGCTATGGTATGTTCAGCGCAAACTAAGCACCTATCTTGCATCGAGATTAACACTACCTCCAAATGGACCGAACAAGCTTCCACTTGACCCACGTCACCTAGGAGTACCGTTCGGTGGAAACCATTCACCTATCTGGCGTCGAGATTAACACTATCTCCAAACGGATCAAAATGAGCTTCCACTTGACCCACATCACCTAGGAGGACCATTGGGTGCATCCAATATGATTTCCAAGCCTATGGTACGTTTTGCACAAACTGTGCATCTATCTTGTGTCAAGATTAACACTATCTCTAAATGGACCAAAACGAGTTTCCAATTGACACTATCTTGTGTCGAGATTAACACTATCTCTAAATGTACCATCGGTGGCGCCCAAAATGATTTCTGAAACTATGGTACGTTCGACGCAAATCAGACACCTATCTTGTGTCGAGGCTAACACTATCTCCAAATAGAGAGAAACCCTTGCCGTGGCTAGGCCATTCTGGTGAGCCTTTTGTCGAGTCATTTCACATGCTAGCTCTGCCTTGTTGCCCTATTGCTCATCGACTCACTAGCTTTTGTAGCTGAGGTCTAGACACGCCAGAACGTGCCATCGCCACCGGTGCACGCCGCCGCCATCGCCCTTGATGCCGACCGGGTAGCTCCGCTTTGCCCGACTCAAGCAGTACACGAATCGAAGTCGCGGTGAGCCCCTGAAGTTAACCATGGCCTCCAATCTAACCTTACCACTCTCTAGTGCCCGAAGCGTCGCCGCGACGGCATGCTCTGGTTCACCGAGCCGCTATGCTCGCGTGCAAACGCGCTGCTAACTCCTGCGCGTGCAATCGACCCCTTATGCGCATCCGCGTGAGTGTGGTGAGCGCGCTGGCAACCTTCCTGTCGCTGGTGACCTCATCGTTGATCGATTCTGCCGCACTGAAGTATCGACGTGCCGCCATGGCCATCGGTGTGCTTGCTGCCATGCCCTAACTATTCAGCCGGTACCACCAGTGTGTGCGTGAGAGTGAGATGAGCCTGCCGGGGTAGGTCTTGTCACCGGTCAATGGCCATGTGTGTCGCTGTCAGCATGGGCACACTATGCGCTGACCCAGGGAGCTGCTTATCAGCGACTGTGGGTAGAGAAAGTGGGTGAGGAAGGATTTTTATCCTTTTTCATTTTTAAGAAAATGCTAACAAATGTTGATTCTTGTTTAATTCATGACTAAATAATTATAGGTGATAAAAATGTGAAGTTTATTTTGTAGCCTTGTTATGTTATGCTCTATCAAGGAAAAATATGGGTTAGGCATAATCAGTAGTTTTTCTATGTTTAAAAATAACATTTTTAATTAGTGAAATGGACCTTGTATGATTTGTATAGGCTAAAATAATTGTATTTTAATCATGAAACATTTTGTGTATGCTTAATATGCTTATATCAGTCTTCACAAAAAGTTTGGTATGGTTTTAATGAAAATAAATTGTCCACTTAATTTAAATGTGTTTAAATGGCTTTTTACTAATTAAATAAATACCAAAATGATTTAGATAAATACTTAAAAGACTTTGGTGTATTTCATACCTTGATTGAAACCTTGGAACACAAAACCCCTGCTGTTTCTTAGCAACTCAATTGCATTCTTGTTGTGCTCATGATTAACTTGTTAATAATAATAACTAAATTGCTTTGTGAGTAATTAACCTATAATACCATGAAGGAAAGTTGTACTCAAGTTAATTAATCTTGTTTGATCATCTTAATCCATGTTGCATCTTTCATCCATCATGCTAAGTACATCATCATACTAAAGCATGCATCTTTATTATGTTTAGTGAACGAGATTGGTGATCCTAGTGTTGAGCAAGTTCCAGAGGAGGGTTTTCAGTTAGTGGAAGTTGGATTTGATATCTATGGTATTTCCGAGGAGACTGACAACCCCACCACCATAGGCAAGCCTTGGAGCATACACCCCTTTCCTTGTGTTGTACAAATGTTATTCACTTTAAGTCTTATGCTTTGTGCATTAAGTAAAATAGGAATTCATTGAACACCAACTACTGCATGCCTGCTTGATATACAATACTTATTCTTGTCACCCTTTTTAGTAATGATAGGTTAGTACTGCTTAGCCATGCTTAGCTGATAAGAGTCGAGTGGTGAACTCATCATTCGCAATGGTTCTAGACTCAGGAAATGTTCTGAGGGTTTAATAATGAATTTGGTTAAACTGGAGATCGGACAGGACATGGGTTGTGTCTCTGGTGGTTAAAGCTGACAGGGTTGTCGGGTCATGCTTGTTCTATCTGTGTCAATTGAGGATCGTTCGTTGTAGACCTGTGTGAGTAGAGACTTTGTAGTACTTGCCACATATGCCGATAAGCCTAATACCTCGGCTATTCCATTATGTGAAAGGCCAACCGTGCATATGTCGTGTGGTAAGAAATTCTGAGTGAAGGTTGATATATGTAGGTCTAGGATCTACATATGCCATGTGGTAAGGAATTCCTAGCTGGGAATAATCGATTCGAATCACCGCTGATTCTTGGAGAAGAAGACTTGATTCTCTGCTCTACATCGTAGTTAATCAATGAAACAATGGTACTTACGATCATGAGATGAGATGATTAAAGAAGTGATTGATTTAGATCAGGTGCAAATTGGAGACTTATAATTACTTAACTTGAGCAAAAATATTGAAAATAAGGATCAATCATTAGTAAGCTTTTATGCAAAAGTTAATCTTGATTCTTAATTCAGACTTATCTTGATTCCCCATAAGCTTGCATATCCTTGGAGTCTTTCCTTTTCGTCGATTAAGTCTTGTTGAGTACCCTCAAGTACTTTGGGTTTGTTGACCTTTGTTGCAGGTGAGCCTCATCAGCAGTTAGGCTTTTGACCCTACTATATGACGGTTCTGGAGGAAGAGAGCCAGCAGTAGAAGTTTGTTCACCCTTGAGCAGGGTCAACCACCTTTTGTGTGTTGTGTAAAGTGGTACTTGTCATGCTACCCTATGGTATTCCGAGGTGACATAGATCAAGTGGAAAATTGTTTCAGTCTATTTGGAGATAGTGTTAATCTCGACACAAAATAGGTACAAGATTTGCGCTAAACTACCATAGGCTCGGAAATCATTTTGGGCGCAGTCGATGGTACTCCATGACGTGGAACAAGTGGAAACTCATTTCAGTCCATTTGGACATAGTGTTAATCTCGACGTAAAATAGGCGCTAAGTTTGCGCTGAACATACGATAGGCTCAGAAATCATTTTGGGCACAACAGATGGTACACCTACGTGACGTGGGTCAAGAGGAAACTTGTTTTGGTCCATTTGGACATAGTGTTAATCTTGATGCAAAATAGGTAGATGGTTTGCGCCAAACATACCATCAGCTCAAAAATCATTTTGGATGCACCTGATTGTACTCCTGGGCGACGTGGATCCAGCGAAAGCGCATTTCGATCAGTTTGGAGATAGTATTAATCTCGGTGAAAGATAGGTGCACGGTTTATGACGATGTACCATAGGCATGGAAATTGGTTTGGGCACATCCGATGGTACTCCTAGGTAATGTATGTCAAGTGGTAACTTGTTTCAGTACATTTGGAGATAGTGTTAGCCTTAGCGCAAGATAGTGCACAGTTTGCACCGAAGGTACCATAGGCTTGGAAATCATTTTGGACGCACCTGATGGTACACCTAGGTAATGTATGTCAAGTGGAAGCTTGTTTCGGTCCGTTTGGAGATAGTGTTAGTCTGGGTGCAAGATTGATGGCGCCAAAGGTACCAAGATAGGTGCACGGTTTGCGCCAAAGGTGACTATGACACTTTCCGATTGATCCACTTCCAAGCGTAAAGTTTCAACCTCACTTCTTTCCGATGCAAGAGCCTTCTTGCAAGTAACATAAAGTTTCTCTTGTTTGGCAAGAGTGGCTTGAGTTTTCTCTAATTCCTCCATTAGTTTAGCTATGAAATTCTTAGATTTTTTTATCCATTTTGCTTATCAAATTGTTTACTTCATCATCACTAGATTCATCACTAGATTCATCACTAGCATCTATGTCGGATTCATCACTAGATGGAGGAGAGGGTTTAGGCTTGGACTTTGGTTTTACCTTTTCTCCTTTGCCCATAAGACAAAAGAGTGTAGATCTCTCCTCATCATCGGTCAAGTTTGTGAAGAGCTTTGGTGAGGAAGAACGCTTCTTGATAGCAATGGTTGCAACTTTTCTTGTTTCTTCTTCACTTGAGCTATCATCATTTGAATCCCATTCATGACCAATATGAGCTTGACCGGCTGAAAGGTCTTGATGGCTAGAGGGGGGGTGAATAGCCTATTAAAAAATTCTACAAAGACAAGCTAAACAAGTTTATCAATAAAACAAATAGCAAGATGCGAGTTTTGCTTAGCCTACGGGGTGTTTGCAAGCCACCTATCCAATTCACAATTCTAGTATATTTGCACTCAACCGCACAAGTCAAACCGCACAATTTAACTACAACTAAAGCTAGCTAGCTACTCAAGCTAAGAGTTACACTAACAAGCTAGCAAGGTAACTAAGAAATTAATACAAGAGAGAGTTAGGAGGGTATCACCGAGGGGCGAAGTATTGAGCCAACCAATCAATATGATCAAGAGATGAATACCACAATATACAACCACCGGGATCGATCAAACACAATAAGAATGATGACACGAAGATTTATCCCGAGGTTCACGTGCTTGCCGACATGCTAGTCCCCGTTGTGTCCCTATTCACCACGTGGTTCGGTGGCTAATCGGTCACACACCGAGCCTCTCAAAAGGCGCCACAAGAACCTACCAAATGGCAAAAGGTTGCAATGACACGAGCAATATACTAATGTTGCCTTTGGCGCTTCGCCGAGGTAGGCACAAACCCCTCACAATCACCGGAGGTGGCCAAGAACAAACACCAACTCTTGCCAACGCCTCCAAGCTGCTCCAAGCCGTCTAGGTGGCGGCAACCACCAAGAGAAACAAGAATCCCGCAGCAAAACAACCACCAAGTGCCAACTAGATGCAATCTCACAATGCAAATGCACTTGGATCACTCAATCTCACTTCGAATATGCAAAGAAACAAGAGAGATGAGTGGGAGGGGAGTTGCTTAGCTCAAAGTGCTCACAAGTATGTCAAATGTTCGAGCGAGAGAGCCTTGAGCCGGCCAACAAGTATTTATAGACGTACCCCTTCGAATAGAGCCGTTAGAAACTTAAACAGCCAAAATCGTGCTGACCGGACGCGCTGGTCCAACTGACCGGACGCGCCGGTCGCCCAACGGCTTACACGTGAAACACTGACCGGACACGCTGATCCAAACGACCAGACGCGCCGGTCGCCCAACGGCTAACTACGAAGCAACGACCGGACGCGCTCATCGCGCAGACCGGACGCGCTGCGAACGACCGGACGCGCTGGTCGCCAGAGCAGCGCTCAATGAAACAACGACCGGACGCGCTGAAGAAACATGACCGGACGCGATAGTGCCAGCGTCCGGTTACAGTCCAGTAAGCTCCCTGAACGACTGGACGCGTCTGATCATCAGTGACCGGACGTGCCTCACGTCCGATCATCGAACTGAAAAACACGCAGACACTGAACACTGACCGGACGCGTCCGGTCATGCAAGGACCGCGTCCGGTTCAGCGTCTGGTCACCTCTGTGACCTCCGTTCGCCTCCGTTTCTTTTCCAGACTTCCGGCGTAGTGGAAAATAGTCATTTCAACTTCTCGAAAACGCCTGAATCTCGCTTCGCAAGCTCGGCGGGAGGGAGAGAGGATCCCAAACCCTCTCTACCGCTCAAACTCCACCGCCTTCGCAAACGTGCCAACACCACCAAGTGATCTTGTCAAGTGTGAGTGTGTTAGCATTTTCACAATCATTTTTCGAGGCGATATTAGCTCTATCCAAATGCATATGATTATGAAATGCACACCTAGAGGCACTTAGGAGTTCAATAGCCACGTCATTCCCCTCTTTATAGTACAGCTATCTATCCTATAATGTAACCACACCCACTAGGTGTCTTGGTTACTAAAACACAACCCTTAAGCATATACCTTTGCCTTGGTCACATAGGGTTGCGCCCAAATCCAAGTGTGGCCATCATGATCACCATGTCCATCTTGCCACCAACCTTGGAATGTACTAATCCTCATATGCTACATACATCTTAGGCATAGGATTAGTACTTAGGCATTGTCACTAATTACCAACACCAAACATAGGACTTTCAATCTCCCCCTTGTTGGTAATTGGTGACAAACCTTTCACAAAGATGTTATGACAAAAATTTGATTGAACCCATGTCACATTGTCCAAGTGTATTACCATATGTAAGAATTATGGACATGTGATCATGAATTCAAATTGATAGCAATGGCTCCCCCTACATGTATGCCATATGTTTGGATTTTGGAAGCATACATGTTAGATAGGAAAGTATAGGAGCATTGACTACCAATAGGTGCTAAGTGTTTAAGATTATAGACCTTTGAAGCGTGATACCATCGGAGTAGCGATAAACACCATCTTAGCACCTTGTGTAGTTAGATACCACTTGTAAAAACACAAACATAACTAGAAACCTCGTGAGATCAACATTATAAGCAAGGTTCTAGTACCACTTTGAAAAACATGAAGCAAGAAAAATCTAACTACTTCCTATTCATGCTAGTACCTCAATGCATCATTCAAATTATACTAGCAAGTCACCACACAAGCAATGTATCGGAGAAAACGAAATGCATAACTATGCATCAGACATATGAAGTGCACATGGAAATGCAACATTCATGCTTAAGAGCTTGCTCCCCCTACTTGTGTGCTCAAAATTTTAGTTGATCCTCTTCTTTTATCAATTCTTCCCTTTGTGCTTCTCCCCCTTTGAGTTCTATCTTTGTGAACAACATTTTCTCCCCCTTTGGCACCAATTGACCAGAAGGAGCAAACTTTAGATAGATTATCATGTTGAAATATGGGGTGAGGATCAAGTTTGTGATTCAACCTAGATTGCTTGCATAAATAAAATGCTTCGGTTTGATCCAAGGGCAAGCACCATGTTGAAGCAAATATTTAGACAAGTTTTCTAGATTAAACACTTAGGATCACAAGCTACTTAAACAAGTTATATGCTACCACTAGATCATACAAGTCATGGAAACAATAGTGGCACCATATAAACTTCAAATTCATTTGAGTTTCATGAATGAGCCTAGAACATGTAAATTATGACTAGATGCACTAAATAAGTCCTTAGCATAGAATGTATGACATGTCAACCAATTATACCTTGGGGCTCGAAGGAGAGGCATGTCATATATGGGGTGCATCAACTCATGTTGGAGAAGTCAAGTATGTTCAACTCATTCTTTAGCTTGTGAAATCTCTTCTCATCAAGTGGCTTGGTGAATAGATCGGCTAATTGATCTTTGGTGCCCACACTCTCAATAGCAATGTCACCCTTTTGTTGATGATCTCTAATAAAGTGATGGCGAACATCAATATGCTTTGTTCTTTGATGTTGAACAGGATTGTTGGTTAGCTTCATGGCACTTTCATTGTCACATAGCAATGGCACATTCTTGAAATTGATTCCAAAATCTTTCAATGTTGCCTTCATCCACAAGATTTGTGCACAACAACTACCCGCGACAATGTATTCGGCTTCGGTGGTAGATAGTGCAATACTATTTTGCTTCTTGGATGACCATGAGACAAGTGATCTTCCCAACAATTGACAAGTCCTGGAAGTGCTCTTTCTCTCCACTTTGTCACCGGCATAGTCGGAATCCGAATATCCAACTAGCTCAAAGCTTGCACCTTTGGGATACCACAATCCAACATCTTGTGTATGCTTTAAGTACCTCAATATTCTCTTTGTTGCCTTCAAATGACTTTCTCTTGGTGAGGCTTGAAATCTTGCACACATGTATACACTAAACATCACATCGGGCCTTGATGCCGTCACATAGAGTAGGCTACCAATCATCGATCTATATAGCTTTTGATCCACCATGTTGTCATTCTTGTCACTATCCAAGCTTCCACTAGTGCTCATTGGAGTTGTAATGCCCTTTGCATCTTCCATGCCAAACTTCTTGAGCATATCTTTGATGTACTTGGTTTGACTCACAAATGTTCCTTCCTTCATTTGTTTGATTTGAAGTCCAAGAAAGAAACTAAGTTCACCAATCATTGACATTTCAAATTCCTTTGCCATCATTTTCCCAAATTCATCACAATAATCTTGATTGGTTGAACCGAATATGATATCATCAACATATATTTGCAACACAAACAAGTCTTTCCCAATCTTCTTGGTGAATAGTGTTGTATCCACTTTGCCCATGACAAATCCTTTGGATAGCAAGAACTCTCTCAATCTTTCATACCATGCTCTAGGTGCTTGCTTTAATTCATACAAAGCTTTTCTCAATTTGTAGACATGATTGGGTTTCTTGTCATCTTCAAAACCGGGAGGTTGTTCCACATACACCTCTTCTTGAATGTACCCATTGAGAAATGCACTCTTCACATCCATTTGATATAACTTGATATTGTGAGCACAAGCATAGGCAAGTAAGATCCTAATTGCTTCCAATCTTGCAACTGGGGCATAAGTTTCACCAAAGTCAAGACCCTCTATTTGTGTGTAACCTTGAGCTACTAGTCTTGCTTTGTTCCTTACTACTATCCCATCTTGATCTTGCTTGTTGCGAAAGACCCATCTTGTTCCAATGACATTGTGATCCTTAGGCCTCTCAACTAGTTCCCATACTTCATTTCTCTTGAAGTTGTTGAGCTCTTCATGCATTGCATTTACCCAATCCGGATCTCTCAATGCTCTATCAATGTCCTTGGGTTCTTCTATTGACACAAAAGAAGAGTGAGCACAAAATGATGCCAATCTTGATCTAGTTTGAACTCCCCTTTGTATGTCACCAATGATGGAATCCAATGGATGGTCTCTTGCAATGTTAGTTGGTTGAAGCACTTGGACTTGATTGCTTGGATGTTGATGTTGATCATGAGTTGGAGATGATGAACTAGCCACTTGTTGATCTTGTTGCACTTGAGATGATGTACTAGCTTGATTTTGCATTAGAGAACCACTAGCTTGTGTAATTGGACTTTGGAGCACTTGATCTTTGTCATCAACATCAATCACTTGCTTTGGTCTAATATCACCAATATCCATTTCTTTCATAGCATTAGTCAATTGAGTTCCTCTCACATCATCTAAGTTATCTTCCTCATCTTGAGAACCATTTGTTTCATCAAACTCAACATCATGTACTTCTTCAAGTAAACCACTAGCCAAATTCCAAACTCTATAAGCTTTGCTAGTAGTGGAGTAACCAAGTAGGAAGCCTTCATCACATTTCTTTTCAAACTTGCTCAATCTAGTGCCTTTCTTCAAAATATAGCATTTGCAACCAAATACCCGAAAGTATGCAATGTTATGCTTTCTTCCATTTAAGATCTCATATGGTGTCTTCTCTAGAAACTTGTGGCAATAGAGGCGGTTGCTATAGAAGCAAGCTGTGTTGATTGCTTCGGCCCAAAATGAATGACTCACATTATATTCATTCAACATTGATCTTGCCATGTCAATTAAGGTTCTATTCTTCCTCTCAACTAAGCCATTTGATTGAGGTTTATACTTGGCCGAGAGTTGATGTTTGATTCCAAGCTCATCACATAGCTCATCAACTCTTGTGTTTCTAAACTCACTTCCATTGTCACTTCTTACTTTCTTAATTGTGGTTTCAAACTCATTTTGTACTCTCTTGATGAACTTCTTGAATATATCAAATACATCACTTTTGTCCATAAGAAAGAATACCCATGTGTATCTAGTGAAATCATCCACAATCATAAAACCATACTTGTTGCCACCAATGCTTGTGTATGTAGTTGGCCCAAATAGATCCATGTACAACAACTCAAATGCCTTGGAAGTACTCATAATGCTTTTCAATGGATGAGTGTTGCCTACTTGCTTTCCGGCTTGACATGCACTACATAGCTTATCCTTCTCAAATGTGACATCCTTCAAGCCTCTAACTAAGTCATGCTTCACTAACTTGTTCAATTGCTTCATGCCAACATGACCAAGTCTTCTATGCCATAACCAACCCATACTTGATTTGGTGAGCAAGCATGTCGAAAGTTGAGTGTCACTAGCATTGAAATCAACCAAGTATAGATTCTCATATCTAAAGCCTTTGAAGATCAAGTTAGAGCCATCAACACTAACTATCTCCACATCATCAACACCAAATATGCACTTGAAACCGAGATCACACAATTGAGCAACCGAGAGAAGATTGAAGTTCAACTTTTCAACTAAGAGCACATTGGAAATGCTATGATCATTTGAGATTGCAATCCTTCCAAGAGCCTTCACATCACCCTTGCTATTGTCACCAAATGTGATACTATCAATGCCACTATCATTTGATTTGAGAGAGTTGAACATTCTTGAACCACCGGTCATATGTTGAGAGCACCCACTATCAAGCACCCAATGCCTTCCTCCGGCCTTGTAATTTACCTATAAAACAATTTAATGTTTCTTAGGTATCCATATTTGTTTGGGTCCTTGGAGGTTAGTCACTAAGCTCTTTGGTACCCAAATGACCTTCTTCTTTGGGCCCACAATTGGTGTACCAACAAACCTAGCATGCACACCTTTCTCACCCTTGGTAAGCACATAACAAGAATCAAAAGGAATGTAAGGTACATTAGCATTTTTCTTGTTCTTGTTCATTTTATTGCAATTAATCTCTAGATGCCCAACTTGCTTGCATCTATTGCAATAACGACCATTGCTCTTCACAAAGCGAGACTTTGGAGTAGCAAAGGCCGCCTTGCCCTTCTTGGGAGTATAGCCCAAACCCTCTTTGTTAAGAGAGAACCTTTGGCTACCCAAGCATTTTAGCAAGCGGGCATCCCCACCATAGGCATTGCCTAATGCGCGGGTGAGATCATCCACCTCTCTCTTGAGAGTCTCATTCTCAACCACAAGTGATGAATCACTAGTAGTGGAGATAGAGTTGGTTGTGGTGGATGATGATGAGCTACATGAAGCATTAGTAGGACCAACAAATAAAGAATCATCAATAATATCACATGTTAGTCCAATATCACAAGTGACAATCACTTGCTCTTCCTTAGCTTCCTTCATGAACTTCTCCAACTTGAGGTCCTTTTCCTTGATGAGCTCAAGTAAAGTGGAGTGGGCTTCCTTAAGCCTAGTGTGAGCAACTTCAAGGTCCTCGTGGTCTTCCTTTAGACACTCACGAGAGGCCTCTAGCTCATCAAAGGATTTCCTAAGAGCTTTGAGCTCTTGTTCAATTCCTTTGCACTCCTTACTCTTTTTGAGAGCAACAAGCTCCTCCATCAAGGCATCATTTCATTGCTCTTGGCAATGAGCTCTTGTTCCAAGATATTTATTTCTTGGTTGTCCTCTTGTAGCCCTTGCTCATTTGATCTATTATGCCCAATAGATCATCCTTGGAGTAGTCCTCATCCTCCTCATCATCACTCATACAACCATCACTAGCACAAGAATCATTATCACTATCATCATATTTTACCTTGGTAGGCTTGGCCATAAGGCATGTCAATGTAGTGTCGAAGATAGATGGCTTGTTGGAGAGGGCGATGTTTGCAATGGCTCGCCGAGTGGTCCTCTCATCATCACTAGAGCTTTCATCATTATCACTATCGGAGTTGTCACTATCCCAAGTGACTACATAACCACCACCCTTCTTCTTCTTGTTGAATGTGAAGCTCTTCTTTGCTTTCTTCTCCTTCTTGTCCTTCTTGTTCTTCTTCAACTTCAACTCCCCATCATGATATCTTTTGTCTTCATAGGGGCACTTTGCCACTACATGATCGGGGCTATTGCAATTGTAGCAAAGCACCTCCTTTGCCTTCATGAAGTCCCTTCTCTTTCTTGCACCATAGCCTCTCTTCTTCATGAACCGACCCATCTTTTGCACTATAAGGGCCATGATCTCATCATCAAAAGGATCATCATCATCATTCTCCACCTTGCTCTTGCCCTTAGAGGATGAAGCCTTGAATGCAATGGGCTTCTCTTGCTTGACCTTGGTTTCCTTCTTCTCTTCTACCTCATCTTCATCATCATTGTATTGGGCATCGGTCATTATATCTTCAAGCACATTGGTTGGTTTGACCTTGTCCAATCCCTCTCTAAAGATCATTCTTCTCAAGGTGGCAAACTTCTTGGGTAAGCACATCAAGAACTTATGTGAGAAGTCCTTGTCCTCAACCTTCTCCCCAAGCCCCTTAAGATCATTGACAATGACTTGGAGCCTATAGAATATCTCCGGGATGGATTCATCATCCTTCATCTTGAATGTGGAGAACTTGTCCTTGAGCATATATAGTTTGGCACTTTTTACCATTGAAGTGCCTTCATATGTTTCTTCAAGCCTTATCCAAAGCTCATTTGCCTTTTCAAGATCTTTGATTTGCTCAAATACTTTATCATCAATGGCACGATAGATTGTGTCAAGTGCCGCCGTATTGCATTGTTTGTTGATGCGGTCATTGGGAGTGAGGTTTTCCTCATCAAGAATGATGTATCCTTCTTTTGTCACATCCCAAACCTTCTCATGTATTGCTTCATCTTCCTTTTCCAATGATCAAAGGAAGAGACACCATCAAAGAATGGAGGCTTGCCATTTACATGATTGAACATAACTTGAGCCATCTTACACCGAGGTTGTTAAGCCTTACAAACGGTGACCACGGCTTTGATACCACTTGAAAGGTCTTGATGGCTAGAGGGGGGTGAATAGCCTATTAAAAAATTCTACAAAGACAAGCTAAACAAGTTTATCAATAAAACAAATAGCAAGACATGAGTTTTGCTTAGCCTACGGGGTGTTTGCAAGCCACCTATCCAATTCACAATTCTAGTATATTTGCACTCAACCGCACAAGTCAAACCGCACAATTTAACTACAACTAAAGCTAGCTAGCTACTCAAGCTAAGAGTTACACTAACAAGCTAGCAAGGTAACTAAGAAATTAATACAAGAGAGAGTTAGGAGGCTATCACCGAGGGGCGAAGTATTGAACCAACCAATCAATATGATCAAGAGATGAATACCACAATATACAACCACCGGGATCGATCAAACACAATAAGAATGATGACACGAAGATTTATCCCGAGGTTCACGTGCTTGCCGGCACGCTAGTCCCCGTTGTGTCCCTATTCACCACGTGGTTCGGTGGCTAATCGGTCACACACCGAGCCTCTCAAAAGGCACCACAAGAACCTACCAAATGGCAAAAGGTTGCAATGACATGAGCAATATACTAATGTTGCCTTTGGCGCTTCGCCGAGGTAGGCACAAACCCCTCACAATCACCAGAGGTGGCCAAGAACAAACACCAACTCTTGCCAATGCCTTCAAGCTGCTCCAAGCCGTCTGGGTGGCGGCAACCACCAAGAGAAACAAGAATCCCGCAGCAAAACAACCACCAAGTGCCAACTAGATGCAATCTCACAATGCAAATGCACTTGGATCACTCAATCTCACTTCGAATATGCAAAGAAGCAAGAGAGATGAGTGGGAGGGGAGTTGCTTAGCTCAAAGTGCTCACAAGTATGTCAAATGTTCGAGCGAGAGAGCCTTGAGCCGGCCAATGAGTATTTATAGACGTACCCCTTCGAATAGAGCCGTTAGAAACTTAAACAGCCGAAATCGTGCTGACCGGACGCGCTGGTCCAACTGACCGGACGCGCCGGTCGCCCAACGGCTAACACGTGAAACACTGACCGGACGCGCTGATCCAAACGACCGGACGCGCCGGTCGCCCAACGGCTAACTACGAAGCAACGACCGGACGCGCTCATCGCGCAGACCGGACGCGCTGCGAACGACCGGACGCGCTGGTCCCGTGAATGACCGGACGCGCTGGTCGCCAGAGCAGCGCTCAACGAAACAACGACCGGACGCGCTGAAGAAACATGACCGGACGCGACAGTGCCAGTGTCCAGTTACAATCCAGTAAGCTCCCTGAACGACCGGACGTGTCCGATCATCAGTGACCGGACGCGCCTCGTGTCCGATCATCGAACTGAAAAACGCGCATACACTGAACACTGATCGGACGCGTCCGGTCATGCAAGGACCGCGTCCGGTTCAGCGTCCGGTCACCTCTGTGACCTCCGTTCGCCTCCGTTTCTTTTCTGGACTTCCGGCGTAGTGGAAAATAGTCATTTCAACTTCTCAAAAACGCCTGAATCCCGCCTCGCAAGCTCGGCGGGAGGGAGAGAGGATCCCAAACCCTCTCTACCACTCAAACTCCACCGCCTTCGCAAACGTGCCAACACCACCAAGTGATCTTGTCAAGTGTGAGTGTGTTAGCATTTTCACAATCATTTTTCAAGGCGATATTAGTTCTATCCAAATGCATATGATTATGAAATACACACCTAGAGGCACTTAGGAGTTCAATAGCCGCGTCATTCCCCTCTTTATAGTATGGCTATCTATCCTATAATGTAACCACACCCACTAGGTGTCTTGGTTACTAAAACACAACCCTTAAGCATATACCTTTGCCTTGGTCACGTAGGGTTGCGCCCAAATCCAAGTGTGGCCATCATGATCACCATGTCCATCTTGCCACCAACCTTGGAATGTACTAATCCTCATATGCTACATACATCTTAGGCATAGGATTAGTACTTAGGCATTGTCACTAATTACCAACACCAAACATAGGACTTTCACCGGCATAGTTCTTCTTCTTGTGATGAGTCTTGTCATTTTTCTTGTGAGCTTTCTTCTTCTTGTCTTTCTTGTCCTCCTTGTTCTCAAAAGGACATTCAGCTATGAGATGGTCCATGCTACCGCAATTGTAGCACTTTCTCTTTAGCTTGTTTGGAAACTTCCTCTTAGCAAACTTGTAGCCTTCTCTTTTCAATCCTTTCTTGTACTTCCTCATGAACAAGGCAACATCACCAAACTCACCGAAGGATACCTCATCATCCTCATCCTCACTTGAGTCACTTGATGAGTAATCTAGCTCAACCTTGCTTAACTTGCTTACTTTAAGGGCTACATCCTTGTCCTTGACCTTTAGGTTCTCCATCTTTGCTTCAAGTTCACCAAACTTCTTCCTTTGCTGAATTTCCATCTCCATAAGCTCGTGAGTGAGTATCCTTCCAAGAACATCACTAGGAGAGAACTCCTCAAACCTTTTCTTCTCTCTAATCAATGTGACAAGAGTTGGATTTCTTGGTGCAAATGCTTCCAACATCACCTTTACCACATGATGATCATCCAAGTCATCTCCTCCCAATCCTCTAATCTTGCCAACTATCACCATCAATCTATTGAACATCTCTTGGGGGCCTTCTCCATCCTTAATCACAAATCTATAGAGTTGAGCCATCAATAGATCAATCTTGGACTTCTTCACTTTGCTAACCCCTTCATGTGCAATGTGAAGGGTATCCCAAATCTCCTTTGCAATCTCCAAGCCAATCACCTTGTTGTATTCTTCCGGACTCAATGCACTAAGAAGAGCACTTGTAGCTTGAGCATTGCGATGTATGTTGCGTATATCTCTTGGTGTGAGATTTGCGGGATCTTCAGGATCATCAAAACCTACACACACAATGTTCCACAACTCTGGGTGGAGACCGGTGAGATAAGCCTTCATCATATGTTTCCACTTGGCAAATTTGGTTCCATCAAATGGGGCAACTTGCCCGTGGGTATATTGATGTGATGGTTAGTGGGCAAACTTATAGAATCATAATTAAAGGATACACTTGAGTAAGATTTCTTCGGCTTGGACTTGAGTGATCTCTTTGGAATCCTTTGAGCATAGTACTCATCTTCATCATCTCCATTTTCTGATTCACTGCTTGCTGATGGAGTTGACTGCACCCTCTTCTTTGCTTTGCTCTTCTTCCTCTCCTTCTCTTTGTTCTTTTCTTTTTGCTTGTCTCCCTTTGAGGATCCCTTCCCACCGAGCTTGAGCTTTGGAAGTCACTCAAGTGCTGCTGTAGGATCATCCTCAAGAGCTTCTAGTTCTTCTCCACTTGGAACGTCTTCATAGCGTTCCTCTCCATCTTCCTCCAGTACCCTTTCTCTAGGACTTGCCATTTCCTCTAGGACCGATGTGCTATTACGAGGAAACCTGGCTTTGATACCAATTGAAAGGATCTAGCAAGTGGCCTAGAGGGGGGTGAATAGGCATTTTTCTGAAATTAAACTCATCTTCACGAAACCAGTTAGAACGCGGAGCCTCCGGGCCTTAGTGCGGAGCCTCCGGGACGCGGAGGTTCCGGGGATAACCGCGAAACCTTCAGGGATCAGAGTATGAAATCGATCTACTACGGAATTTAACGAATGAAAAATAGATCGAAAGTAATACCAGCCTTCCTAGGGAGTATGTTGAGCTATTCAAACAGTTGATTGCACCTAGAGACTGAGGAATTCGTAGATTGGATGCAAACCCTAAAAATCAATTCAAAACACAAATGTAAGCAACAACAACAGCGATCACAGAGGACACGAGGATTTTCCTGTGGTTCGGTTCGCCACAAAGGCTGACCTACGTCCATGTTGTTGAGGTTAGCCACAAAGGCTATGGAGTCTCTTTCAACTCACTCCTTTTCTCCAACCTATTGCCAAAGCAGTAGGTTAGAGGATTCCACTAAGTCAAAAAGGGCAATACAAACGTCTCGGTGCTCAACCACAGCGGATTGGGAGCTACCAGGCGACCTCTAGCCGTCTAGGAGCCAAGCTCCAAGAGTAGTCAACATACCAAGCGGCTAGGGCTTCACCAAGTGCACAAGAACGGAGGAGAAGGATCTTCTCGAGCTTTCTCATGCTCTCTAGAGCCAAATCCCTCAAGGAATCACAGAGATTGGAACAAGGGACTTGGGAGCACTGAGCTTTGAGAGAGAGAGAGAGCGTCTGTCGTGAGTTTGAGTGAAAATCAGGAAGAAGATGACCGTTGGGGGCAAAGTGAAGAGGTATTTATACCTCCCCAGTCACCCACAAAACGGTCTGGTCCAACAGACCCCAGAGCCTCCGCGTTGGGGCGTGGAGGTTCCGCGCCGTGGAGGTTCCACGTCAGGGTGCGGAGGTTCCGCATTGTCCAGGACAGAAAAGAATTCAGCTCGGCTAGCTTTTTGTGGCTGGGATTATTTGAGATGTTGGAGTTTTGAGCACTTGGTTCCACCTAGCACACTATTAGTATCCCCCTTGATAGTACGGCTTGTCCTATAACTCAATTTCAAAATATAAAATGAATTAACCTAGCTTTTGGAGCCGTTGCAAGCCATCCATTCGAGTTGGGGGTCTCCTCCTTTGTTTCTTTTCATCCACGATGAAAGTTATGCTGTCAAGCACTTATCAAAGCCATTAGTCCTTTAATTATGTGGTCAACATCACCAAAACCCACTTAGAGTTTGATTGCACTTACAATTACTATCTCCAAACATACCAAAACAAGCTTCCACTTGACACACGTCACCTAGGAGTACCATCGGCTATGCCCAAATTGATATCCACGCCCGCGGTACATTCGGCGCAAAGCGTGCACCTATGTTGCAATATGATTAACACTTTCTCCAAAACAGACCAAAATGAGCTTCCACTTGACCCACGTCACCGAGGAGTACAATCGACTGTGCTCAAAATGATTTCCATGCTCGTGGTACATTCGGTGTAAACCATGCACCTATCTTGCATTGAGATTAACACCATCTCCAAACAGACCGAAACAAGCTTCCACTTGACCCACGTCACCTAAGAGTACCATCAGGCGCATCCAAATGATTTCTGAGCCTATGGTACTTTTGACGCAAACCGTGCACCTTATATGCGCGTAGATTAACACTATCTCCAAACAGACTGAAATGTGCTTCCACTTGACCCACGTAACCTAGGGGTAGCATCGGGTGTGCCCAAAATGATTTCTAGGCCCATGGTACATTCGGCGCAAAACCATGCACCTCTCTTGTGTTGAGATTAACACTGTTTCCAAACAAACCAAAACAAGCTTCCGCTTGACTCACATCACATAGGAGTACCATTGGGTGTGCCCAAAATGATTTTAATGCCCGTTGTACATTTAGTGCAAACCGTGCACCTATCTTGCATCGAGATTAACACTGTCTCCAAATAGACCGAAACAAGCTTCCACTTGACCCACATGATCTAGGAGTACCGTCGGCTGTGTCCAAAATGATTTTAAAGCCTATGGTACGTTCGGTGCAAACCGTGCACCTATCTTGAGCCTAGGTTAGCACTATCTCTAACCGGACCAAAACGAGCTTCCACTTGACCCACATCACCTAGGTGTATCAATGGGTGTGCCCGAAATGATTTCCATGCCTACGGTACATTTGGTGCAAACCATCCACTTATCTTGTGTCAAAATTAGCTCTATCTCCAAACAGACCGAGACGAGATTCCACTAGACCAACGTCACCTAGAAGTCCAACGGGTGTGCCTGAAAAGTTTTCCATGCCCATGGTACATTCGGCACAAATCGTGCACGTATCTTGCACCCAGATTACTATTGCCAAACGGACCGAAACGAGCTTCCACTTAACACACGTCACCAAAAAGTACCATCGAGTGTGCCCATAATGATTTCTATGCTCATGGTACATCCAGCAAAAACTGTGCACCAATCTTGCATTGAGATTAACACTATCTCTAAATGGACTGAAACGAGCTTCCACTTGACCCACGTCACCTTGGAGTACCATCGGGTGTGTCCAAAATGATTTCCGAGCCGATGGTACATTCGACGCAAACCGTGCACCTAACTAGCGCCTAGATTAACACTATCTCCAAATGGACCGAAATGATTTCCGAGCCGATGGTACATTCCACTTGACCGATGTCACCTAGGGGTAGCATCTGGTGTGCCCAAAATGATTTCCATGCCCATGGTACATTCCGCGCAAACCATGCACCTCTTTTGCGTTGAGATTATCACTATCTCCAAATGGACCGAAACAACCTTCCACTTGGCATACATTACCTAGGAGTACCATCGGGTGTGCCCAAAGTAATTTCATTGCCTGTGGTGCATTTGGTGCAAACCATGATCCTATCTTGCATCGAGATTAAAACTATCTCCAAACAGATCGAAAGAAACTTCTGCTTGATCCACGTCACCTAGGTGTACTATTAGTTGCGTCCCAAATAATTTTTGAGCCTATGGTACATTCCACGCTCGACATTAACACTATCTCCAAATGGACTGAAACAAGTTTCCACTTGACCCACGTCATGTACGAGTGCCATCTGTTGCGCCAAAAATGATTTTTGAGCCTATGGTACGTTCTGCGCAAACCGTGCATATATCATGCATCGAGATTAACACTATCTCCAAACGGACTGAAACGAGCTTCCATTTCACCCACGTCACCTAGCAGTTCATTTTGGTGTGCCCAAAATGATTTCCATGCCCATGGTACATTCAGCACAAACCATGCACCTATCTTGCTTCGAGATTAACACTATCTCCAAATGAACCGAAATGGGGTTCCACTTGACCGATGTCATGTAGCAGTACCATCGATTGTGCCTAAAATGATTTTCGCCTATGGTACGTTCGGCGCAAACCGTGCACCTATCTTGCGTCAAGATTAACACTATCTCCAAACATACTAAAATTAGCTTCCACTTGACCTACGTCACTTAGGAGTGCACTTGGGTGTGCCCAAAGCGATTTCAGAGCCTATTGTACATTTGGCGCAAACTGTGCACCTATCTTGGGTCGAGATTAATACTATCTCCAAACAGACCGAAAGGAACTTCCATATGGCCAACATCACCTTGAAGTACCTTCGGTTTGCTAGAAAAGATTTCCTAGCCCGTTGTACATTCGGCGCAAATTGTGCAGCTATCATGTGCCGAGACTAACCCTATCTCTAAACGGACCGAAACAAGCTTCAGTTTGAAATACATTACCTAGGAGTACCATCAGGCTTGCCCAAAGCGATTTCCATGCTCGTGGTACATTCGGCGCAAACCGTGCACCTATCTTTCGCCAAGATTAAAAATATATCCAAACATATTGAAATGAGATTCTACTTGAACCACGTTACCTAGGAGTACAATCAGGTGCGTCCAAAATGATTTTGAGCCTATGATACGTTCAGCGCAAACCATGCACCTATCTTGCGTCGAGATTAATACTATCTCCAAATGGACCAATATGTGTTTCCACTTGACCCACACCACGTAGGAGTACCATCAGTTACACGCAAAATGATTTTCGAGGCTATGGTACATTCGGCGCAAACCGCGACCTATCTTGCGCCGAGATTAACACTATCTCCAAATGGATTGAATGGGCTTCCACTTGATCCACGTCACCTAGGAGTACAATCAGGTGCGTCCAAAATACTTTTTACCCTATGGTACGTTCAGCACTCTAATGAGGACTTCAACACCAACGATGCATCCACACCGACACCAGTACCTCTTGTTGGTCCTCCAACTCATGCTCACGCTCGTCAACTTAATCATCTAGTGAGTTCCTTCTTGAGCTCCTATCCATCATGTTTAGATCTTAGAGACATGTGCACTCTTGTTTTGATTAGGAACCAAGGAGAAGACCAAAAGGGAAAAGGACTCGCGTTGGCTGGATTCGGACTGCAGCACAGCACCAATTTTTGATGGCTGTCATGACTCCATACGGATTCCGATTGGGACGTTCTAGCACTTGTTGGAAAGCTTATCAAGTCTACTTTCCAATGGATCTAACCTCATATCCATATCACGTCGGAGGCGCCTGCAGTCATTGTTTTATTATCACGTCCTTCTCTGTCTGCGGTGCTGCGTCACCTAATTTTTGGGCTGTTGGCCCATGTATCAAGTTGGGTCCATTGGGGACGCGTCCTAGGGTTGGAGGACGACCCAAGCACTCCCTTAGTCATCCTCTTATCTACTTATATGTCTCTAGAGCCGCCGAAACAGATTGGGTTTTGTTTAGATCAAGTTAGCCTTCGCTACTTGCCTGTAAACGCGCGTGCTGGATCAGCCGCCCATCTACTTGTCTTCAGAACCCCACGTCATTGGAGATTGAGTCTGAAACCTTCATTTACATCTAGTAATTCAGTACTTGTTCCCTTGTTCTTGCGAGTTCTTCGATTGCTTGTAGGATGGGTGCCCTAGTGGCTGGTTGTCGCGCCGCAAGATCATGGCAACCATTGGAGGTGGTGTATCGGTTGCCAAGACGCAACGTCTCTGGATCATTGTAGTCGAACCGTGAACGTCATATTTTTCCACCAATCGGGTTCGCCGCGATCTCTCATTGAAAGATCGGCCATCAAACCCTAGCGTATTCTTATCACACTCGAGATTAACACTTTCTCCAAATGGACTGAAATGAGTTTCCACTTGACCCACGTCAAAGTAGAAGTGCCATCAGTTGCGTCCAAAATGATTTCCGAGCCTATGGTACGTTCGGCACAAACCGTGCATATATCATGCGTCGAGTTTAACACTATCTCCAACCGGACCGAAACGAGCTTCCATTTCACCCACATCACCTAGGAGCTCTATCGGGTGTGCCCAAAATTATTTCCATGCCCATGGTACATTCGGCGCAAACCGTGCACCTATCTTGCATTGAGATTAACACTATCTCCAAATGGAGCAAAATGAGTTTGCACCTGACTGACGTCACATAGGAGTACCATCAGTTGCGCCCAAAATGATTCTATCTTACAACGAGATTAACACTCTCCAAACAGACTAAAATGATCTGCCACTTGATCTATGCCACCTAGGAGTACCATCTGGTGTGCCCAAAAGTGATTTCAGAGCCTATGGTACATTTGGCGCAAACCATGAACCTATCTTGCCTCGAGATTAATACGATCCAAACCATGTGCCCCAAATGATTTCCATACCCGTGGTACATTCGGTGCAAACCGTGCACCTATCTTGCGCTGAGACTAACACTAACACAAATGGGCCGAAATGTGCTTCCACTTGACCAATGTCACCTAGAAGTACCATCGAGTGTGCCTGAAAAGATTTCCATGCCCGTGATACATTCGGCGTGAACCTATCTTGCGCCTAGATTAACACTATCTCCAAGCAAATAAAACAAGCTTCCACTTGACCCATGTCACCTAGGAGTTCCATCAGGTGTGCCCAAAATGATTTCCATGACCATTGTACATTCGGTGCAAACCATTCACCTACCTTGCGCTGAGATTAACACTATCTCCAAATGGACCGAAATGAGCTTCCACTTGACCAACGTCACCAAGGAATACCATCGGTTGTGCCTAAAAAGATTTCCATGCCTATGGAACTTTCAGCGCAAACTGTGCAATTATCTTGTGCCGAGACTAACACTATTTCCAAACGGACTGAAACGAGCTTCCACTTGACATTCATTACATAGGAGTACCATCGGGTGTGCCCAAAGCGATTTCCATGCCCGTGGTACCTTCGGCGCAAACCATACACTTTTCTTGCACTAAAATTGAAACTATCTCCAAACGGATCGAAAATGAGCTTTCGCTTGATCCACGTCACCTAGGAGTACAATCAGGTGCGTCCAAAACGATTTCTGAGCCTTTGGTACGTTTGGCGCAAACCATGCACCTATCTTGCATTGAGATTAAAACTATCTCCAATTGGACCAAAGCGAGTTTCCACTTGACCCACATCACGTAGGAGTAACATCGGTTGGGCACAAAATGATTTCTGAACCTATGGTACATTCAGCGCAAACCGTGCACCTATCTTGCGTTGGGATTAACACTATATCCAAATAGACTGAAATGATCTTCCACTTGATCTGGTCCACCTAGGAGTACCTTCTTGTGTGCCCAAAGAGATTTTAGAGCCAATGGTTCATTTGGCGCAAACTGTGCACCTGTCTTGCGCCTAGATTAACATTACCTCTAGACTGAAATGAACTTCCACTTGACACACATCAATTTGGAGTATCATTGGGTGTGCCCAAAATGATTTCCATGCCCCTGGTACATTCAGTGCAAACCGTACACCTATCTTGCGGTGAGATTAACACTGACACAAATGGGCTGAAACGAGCTTCCACTTGACTAATGTCACCTAGAAGTACCATCGGGTGTGCCTAAAAAGATTTCCATGCCCGTGGTACATTTGGTGCAAACCATACACCTATCTTGCGCCTAGATTAACACTATCTCCAACACAGACAAAACAAGCTTCCACTTGACCCACGTCACCTAGGAGTTCGATCAGGTGTGCCCAAAATGATTTCCATGCCACTATACATTCGGCGCAACCCGTTCACCTACCTTGCGCCGAGATTAACACTATCTTCAAATGGACCGAAACGAGCTTCCACTTGACCAACATCACCTAGAAGTACCATCGGGTGTGCCTGAAAAGATTTCCGTGCCCGTGGTACATTTGGCGCAAATGGTGCACCTATCTTGTGTCGAGATTAATAATATCTCCAAACGGACTGAAAGGAGCTTTCACTTGATCAATGTCACCTAGAAGTACCATCAGGAGTCTCTGAAAAGTTTTTCATGCATGTGGTACATTCGGCGCAAACTGTACACCTGTATTGCGCCTAGGTTAACACTATCTCCAAGTGGATCGAAACGAGCTTCTACTTGAGCAATGTCACCAAGAAGTACCATCGGGCGTGCCTAAAAAGATTTCCATGCCCGTGGTACATTCAATGCAAACCATACAGTTATCATGCGCCTATATTAACACTATCTCCAAACGAAACGAAACAAGCTTCCACTTGACCCACATCACCTAGAAGTACCATCTGGTGTGGCCAAAATGATTTCCATGCTTATGGTACATTCGGCGCAAACCGTGCACCTATCTTGCACCGAGAATGACACTATCTCCAAACAGACTGAAACTACCTTCTAGTTGACCCACGTCACCTAGGAGTACCATCGGGTGCGTCCAAAATAATTTTGCAAGCCTATGGTACATTCAACGGAAATCGTGCACCTATCTTGCGCTGAGGGTAACACTATCACCAAACGAACTGAAACAAGCTTCCACTTGACATACATGACATAGGAGTACCATCGATTGTGCCCAAAGCAATTTCCATGCCCATGGTACATTCAGTGCAAACTGTGCACCTTTCTTGCGCCAAAATTAAAACTATCTCCAAACGGATCGAAAATGAGCATCCGCTTGATCGACGTCACCTAGGTGTACAATTAGGTGTGTCCACAATAATTTCTAAGCCTATGGTGCATTGGACGGAAACCATGCACCTATCTTGTGTCAAGAATAACACTATCTCCAAATGGATCAAACTGAGTTTCCACATGACCCATGTCATGTAGGAGTACCATTGGTGCAACCAAAATGATTTCTAAACCTGTGGTACGTTCGGCGCAAACCAAGGCTAACACTGCCTCCAAATGGACCAAAACAAGCTTCCACTTGACAAACATTACCTAGGAGTACCATCTGGTGTGCCCAAAGCGATTTCCAAGCCCGTGGTAGATTCGTCGTAACCGTGCACCTATCTTGCGCCGAGATTAACACTATCTCCAAACAGACCGAAATGAGCAACCACTTCACCGACGTCACCTAGTAGTACCATCGGGTGTGTCCAAAATGATTTCCAAGCCAATAGTACGTTTGGCGCAAACCGTGCACCTATCGGTGCCGAGACTAACACTATCTCATAACGGATCGAAACAGGCTTCCACTTGATCTTGCGTCGAGATTGACACTATCTCCAAATTGTCTGAAACGATCTTCCACTTGATCTACGACACCTAGGAGTACCATATGGTGTGCCCAATTCGATATCAGAGCCTACGGTACATTTGGCGCAAACTTGGCACCTATCTTACCTCGAGATTAATACTATCTCCAAAGGGACCGAAATGAGCTTCCACTAAACCAACATCACCAAGAACTACCATCGGGTGTGCCTGAAAAGATTTCCATGCCTGTTGTATATTCGACGTAAACCATGCACCTATCTTCTGTCGAGATTAATACTATCTCCGAATGGTCTGAAACAAGCATCCACTTGACTAATGTCACCTAGTAGTACCATTAGGCATAACTAAAAAGATTTCCATACCTGTAGTACATTTGGTGCAAACCATACACCTTTCTTGCGCCTTGATTAACATTATCTCCAAAAAGATAGAAAGGAGCTTCCACTTCACACACATCACCTAGGAGTACCATCGGGTGTGCCAAAACGATTTCCATGCCCGTGGTGCATTCGATGCAAACCGTGCACCCATCTAGTGTTGGGATTAACATTATCTCCAAATGGATCGAAATGAGCTTCCACTTGATCCACGTCACCTAGGAGTACCATCAGGTGTGCCAAAAATAATTTCCTAGCCAATGGTATGTTCGGCGCAAACCGTGCACCTATCTTGCACCGAGACTAACACTACCTCCAAAGGGACCGAAACATGCTTCCACTTGACATACATTACCCTGGAGTACCAACGGGTGTGCCCGAAGCGATTTCCATGCCCATGGTAGATTCGTCGCAAACCGTGCACCTATCTTGTGCTGAGAATAACACTATCTCCAAATAGACCGAAACGAGCTTCCACTTGACCCACGTCTCCTAGGAGTACCATCGGGTGCAACCAAAATGATTTCAAGACTATGGTATGTTCGACGCAAACCATGCACCTATCTTGCACTAAGACTAACTCTATCTCCAAATGGACCAAAACAAGCTTCCACTTGACATATGTTACCCACGAGTACAATCGGGTGTGCCCAAAGCAATTTCCATGCCCGTTGTAGATTTGTCGCAAACTGTACATCTATCTTGCACCGAGATTAAAACTATCTCCAAACAGATCAAAATGAGCTTCTGCTTGATCCACGTCACCTTGGAGTATAATCAGGTGCGTCCAAATTTATTTCTGAGCCTATGGTACGTTTGGCGCAAACCGTGTACCTATCTTACGTCGAGATTAACACTATCTTCAAATAGACCGAAACGAGTTTCCACTTGACCCACACCACATAGGAGTACCATTGGTTGCACCCAAAATGATTTTCAAACCTATGGTACGTTCCATGCAAACCGTGCACCTATCATGTGTCAATATTAACACTATCTCCAAACTGACCAAATCGAGCTTCTATTTCACCCATGTTACCTAGGAGTTCCATCGGGTGTGCCCAAACTGATTTCCATGTCCATAGTACATTTGGCGCAAACCATGCACCTACCTTGCGTCAAGATTAACAGTATCTCCAAGTGGACTGAAATGAGCTTCCATTTTACCCATGTCACCTTGGAGTTGCATTTGGTGCGCCCAAAAGCAATTGCAATGCCCATGGTACCTTCGGCGCAAACCGTGCACCTATCTTATGTCGAGATTAACACTATCTTCAAATGGACTGAAATGTGATTCCACATGACCAACGTCACCTAGAAGTACCATCAGGTGTGCCTAAAAAATTTCCATCGCCATGGTACATTCAACGCAAACCATGCACCTATCTTGCACCTAAATTAAAAACTATCTCCAAAAGAATCAAAATGAGCTTCCATTTGATTCAGCTCACCTAGCAGTACAATCAGGGCGTCCAAAATGATTTCTGAGCCAATGTATGTTTGCGCAAACCGTGCACCTACGTTGCGTCGAGATTAACACTATCATCAAATAGACTACAACGAGCTTCTAGTTGACCAACGTCACCTAGAAGTACCATCGGATGTTCCTGAAAGATTTCCATGCTTGTGTACATTCGGCGCAAACCATGCACCTATCTTTCGTCTATATTAACGCTATCTCCAAATGGAATGAAATGAGCTTTTACTTGACACACGTCACCTAGGAGTACCATCGAGTGTGCCCAAAGATTTCCTTGCCCATGGTACATTCAAAGAAAACTGTGCACCTATCTTGTGTCGAGATTAGTATTATCTCTAAACAGACCAAAACAAGCTTTCACTTGACCAATGTCACCTAGAAGTACCATCGGGTGTGCCTGAAAAGATTTCCATGCCTGTGGAACATTCGGTGCAAACCATGCCCTTATCTTGCACCTAGATTAACACTATCTCTGAACAGATCGAAACAACCTTTCACTTGACACATGTAACCAAGGAGTACCATCGAGTGTGCCCAAAGTGATTTCCCAACCCGTGGTACATTCGGCGCAAACCATGCACATATCTTGCGCCTAGACTAACACTATCTCCAAACGGACCGAAACAAGCTTCCACTTGACATACCGTGCACCTATCTCGTGCCTAGAGTAACACTATCTCCAAAAGGTCAAAAACAAGCTTCCACATGACTCACGTCACCTATGATTACTAGTGGGTGTGCCCAAAATGATTTCCATGCCTGAGGTACATTCGGCACAAACTGTGCACCTATCTTGCGTCAAGATTAACAGTATCTCCAAATGGACCTAAACGAGTTTCTACTCAACCCACATCAAGTAGAAGTACCATCGGTTGCACCCAAAAAAAATTTTGATCCTATGTTATGTTCAGCGCAAAACCGTGCACCTATCTTGCATCGAAATTAACACTATCCCCAAACAGAATAAACACAAGCTTCCACATGACCTACGACACCAAGGAGTACCCTTGGGTGTGCCCAAACTATTTTAGAGCCTATGGTACATTTGGCGCAAACCATGCACCTATCTTTCGTCGAGATTAGTACTATCTCCAAACGGACCAAAATTAGCTTCCACTTGGCCAAAATCACCTAGAAGTACCACCAGGTGTGCCTTAAAAGATTTCCATGCCCGTGGTACATTCAGCACAAACCATGCACCAATCTTGCGCCTAAAATCTCACTATCTCCAAATGGACCAAAACGAGCTTCACTGGACACATGTCACCTAGTGTTCCATCGGTGTGCCCAAAATGATTTCCATGCCTATGGTATATTCAGCGCAAACAGTGCACCTATCTTGCGCAGAGATTAACACTATGTTCAAATGGACTGAAACGAGCTTCTACATGACTCACGTCACCTAGGAGTACCTGTGGGTGTGCCCATATGATTTCCATGCTCAAGGTACATTCGGCGCAAACCGTGCACCTATCTTATGTCGAGATTAACACTATCTCCAAACGGATTGAAACGAGCTTCCTCTTGACCAATGTTACCAGTACCATCTGGTGTGTCCAAAATGATTTTCATGCCCGAGGTACATTCGGCACAAACCATGCACCTATCTTGCGCCGAGACTAACACTATCTCTGAACGGACCAAAACAAGCTTCCATTTGACATACATTACCTATGAGTACCATCGGGTGTGCCTAAAGCGATTTCTATGCTCGAGGTACATTCGGAGCCAATCGTATACCTATCTTGCATCTAGATCAACACTATCTCCAAATGTGCCAAAACGAGTTCGCACTTGATCCACGTCACCTAGGAGTGCAATCAGGCGCATCCAAAATAATTTTTGAGCCTACGGTACATTCAGCGCAAGTCATGCACCTATCTTGCATCAAATAGACCAAAACGAGCTTCCATTTCACCCACATCACGTAGGAGTTCCATCGGGTGCGCCCTAAACAATTTCAAAGCCAATGGTACGTTTGGCGCAAACCAAGCATCTATCTTGCGTTGAGATTAGTACTGTCTGCAAATGGACCAAAACAATCTTCCACTTGACCAATGTCACCTCGAAGTACCATCGGGTGTGCCTGAAAAGATTTCCATCCTCATGGAACATTCGGCGTAAACCGTACACCTATCTTGTACCTAGGTTAACACTATCTCCGAACGGGCCGAAACAAGCTTTCACTTGACCCACATCACCTAGGAGCACCATCGAGTGCGTCCAAAATGATTTCCAAGGCTATGGTACATTCGGCGCAAACCATGCACCTATCTTCCGCCTAGACTAACACTATCTCCAAATAGACCATAAGCTTCCACTTGACATAGATTACCTAGGAGTACCATCAGGTCTGCCCAAAGCGATTTCCATGCCCGTGGTACATTCAGCCTAAACCGTGCACCTATATTGCTCCGAGATTAAAACAATCCAAATGAATCGAAATGAACTTCTGCTTGACCCATGTCACCTAGGAGTACAATCAAGTGCGTCCAAAATGATTTCTGAGCCTACGGTACGTTCAGCGCAAACCGTGGACCTATCTTGCGTCGAGATTAATGGTATCTTTGTACGGACCAAAACGAGATTCCACTTGACCCATGTCACATAGGAGTACCATCGGTTGCGCCCAAAATGATTTTTGAGCCTACGGTATGTTCGGCGCAAACCGTGCACCTATCATGCATCGAGATCAACACTATCTCCAAACGAACCGAATCGAGCTTCCATTTCACCCATCTCACCTAGGAATTCTATCGGGTGCACCTAACACAATTTCCATGCCAATGGTACATTTGGTGCAAACCAAGCATGTATCTTGCGTCAAGATTAACACTATCTCCAGACGGACCGAAAAGAGCATTCATTTCACCCACGTCACCTATGAGATCTATCGGTTGCGCCCAAAATGATTACGATGCCCAAGGTATATTCGGCGCAAACCGTCCAGCTATCTTGCGTTGAGATTAATACTATCTCCAAATAGACTGAAACAAGCTTTCACTTGATACATGTCACGTAGGAGTACCATTGGTTGCGCCCAAAATGATTTCTGAGCCTATGGTACATTTGGCGCAAACCATGCACCTCTCTTGCGTCGAGATTAACACTATCTCCAAACAAAATGAAATGAGTTTCCTCTTGACCAACGTCACCTAGAAGTACCATCAGGTGTGCCCGAAAAGATTTCCGTGCGCATGGTACATTCGGCGCAAACCGTGCACATATCTTGTGCCGAGACTAACACTACTCCAAAGGGATGAAAAACAGCTTCCACTTCACATACATTACCTAGGAGTACCAACGGGTGTGCCCAAAGCGATTTCTTTGCCCGTGGTACATTCGGCGCAAACCGTGCACCTATCTTGCGTTGAGATTGACACTATCTCCAAATGGACTGAAACGAGTTTTCCCTTGATCCATGTCACCTAGGAGTGTAATCAGGTGCATCCAAAATGATTTTTATGCCCATGGTACGTTCGGCGCAAGCTGTGCGCCGAAATGAGCTTCCATTTCACCCACGTCATGTAGGAGTTCTGTTGGGTGCGCCCAAAACAATTTCAGAGCCTATGGTATGTTCAGTGCAAACTGTGTACCTATCTTGCGTCGAGATTAGTACTATGTCCAAAAGGACTGAAATGAGCTGCCACTTGACCAATGTCACCTAGAAGTACCGACGGGTGTGTCTGAAAAAATTACATGCTTGGGGAACATTCGGCGCCAACCGTGCACCAAGCTTGCACCTAGATTAACACTATCTCCAAACGGATCGAAATGAGCTTTCACTTGACACACGTCACCTAGGAGTACCATCGGTTGTGCCCACAATGATTTCCATGCGTGTGGTACATTTGACACAAACCATGTACCTATCTAGCACTGAGATTAACACTATCTCCAAATAAACTGAAATAAGCTTTCACTTGACAGACATTACATAGGAGTACCATCGGGTGTTCCCAAAGTGATTTCCATGCCCATGGGACATTCGGCGGAAACCGTGCACCTATCTCGCGTCGAGATTAAAACTATCTCCAAATCAACCAAAATGTGCTTCCATTTGACCAATGTCACCTAGAAGCACCATCGGCTGTTCCTGAAAATATTTCCATGTCTTTGGTACATTCGGCGCAAACCATACACCTATCTTGCGCCTTGTTTAACACTATCTCCAAATGGACCAAAACGAGCTTCCACTTGACACACGTCACCTAGGAGTACTACCAGGTGTGCCGAAAATGATTTCCATGCCCGTGGTATATTCGGTGCAAACAGTGCACCTATCTTGCGCTAAGACTAACACTATCTCCAAACGGACCGAAACAAGCTTTTCACTTAACATACATTATGTCGGAGTACCATCGGGTGTGCCCAAAGCGAATTCCATGCCCGTGGGACATTCGGCGTAAACCATTCACCTTTCTTGCGCCGAAGTTAAAACTATCTCGAAACAGATCGAAAAGAGCTTCCGCTTGAGCCACCTCACCTAGGAGTACAATCAGGTGCCTCCAAAATGATTTTTGAGCCTTTAGTACATTAGCACAAACCTTGCACCTATCTAGCGCTGAGAATAACACTATCTCCAAACGGTTCAAAACGAGCTTCCACTTGTCCCACATCACCTAGGAGTACCATCGGGTGTGCCCAAAGTGATTTCTCGGCCCGTGGTACATTCGGCGCAAACCGCACACCTATCTTGCGTTGAGATTAACACTATTCCCAAACAGACTGAAACGAGCTTCCACTTGACCCACGTCACCGAAGAGTACCATCGGGTGCGTCCAAAATGAGTTCCAAGGCTATGGTATGTTCGGCGCAAACCATGCACCTATCTTGTGCCTAGACTAGACCTATCTCCAAACGGACCGAAACAATCTTCCTCATGACATACAATACCTAGGAGTACCATCAGGTATGCCCAAAGTGATTTCCATGCCCGTAGGACATTCGGCGCAAACCGTGCACCTTTCTTGCGCCGAAGTAAAAACTATCTCCAAATGGATCGAAATGAGCTTCCACTTGATCCACCTCACCAAGGAGTACAATCAGTGCGTCCAAAATGATTTCTAAGCCTATGGTACATTTGGCACAAACTGTGCACCTATCTTGCGTCGATATTAACACTATCTGCAAACGGACCGAAGCGATCTTCCACTTGACCCACGTAACCTAGGACTACCATCGGGCATGCCAAAATGATTTCCAAGCCTATCGTACATTCGGTGCAAACCGTGCACCTATCTTGCGTGGAGACTACACTATCGCCAAATAAAGAGAAACAAGCTTCCACTTGACATACATTACCTAGGAGTACCAGGGGTGTGCCCAAAGCGATTTCCATGCCCGTGGTAGATTCATTGCAAACCGTGCACCTATATTGCACCGAGATTAACACTATGTCCAAATGGAGCGAAACAAGCTTCCACTTGACCCACATCACCTAGGAGTACCATTGGGTGTGCCCAAAATGATTTCCATGCCCATGCTACATTCGGCACAAACCGTACACCTTTCTTGCGCCTAGATTAACATTATCTCCAAACAGACAGAAATGAGCTTCCACTTGACAGACGTCACCTAGGAGTACCATTGGGTGTGTCCAAAGGAATTTCCATGCCCGTGGTACATTCATCGCAAACCGAGCACCTATCTTGCATCAAGATTAAAACTATGTCCAGACAGATCGAGATGAGCTTCTACTTGATCCACGTCGCCTAGCAGTACATTTAGTTGCATCGAAAATGATTTATGAGCCTGTGGTACGTTCGGCACAAATCGTGAACCTATCTTGCATTGAGATTAAAAGTATCTCCACATCGACCGAAACAAGTTTCTACTCGAGCCACGTCACATAGGAGTACCATCGGATGCGCCCAAAATAATTTCCAAACCCATGGTTACGTTCGGCGCAAACTGTGCACCTATCATGCATCGAGATTAAAACTATCTCCAAATGGACTGAAACAATCTTGTAGTTGACCCACATCACCTAGGAGTACCATCGGGTGTGCCCAAAATGATTTCCATGCCCATGGTGCATTCGGCGCAAACTGTGCACCTATCTTGCACGAAGATTAGCACTATCTCCAAACAGACCTAAACGAGCTTCCACTTGACCCACCTCACATAGGAGTTCCAACGGGTGTGCCCAAAATGATTTTCCATGGTTGTGGTGGATTCGGCGCGAACTGTGCACCAATCTCCAAATGGATCGAAACGAGCTTTCACTTGACCCACGTCGCCTAGGAGTACAATCTGGTGTGTCCAAAATGATTTCTGAGCCTATGGTACATTCGGCGCAAACCGTGCACCTATATTGCGTCGAGATTAACACTATCTTCAAATAAACTGAAACGATCTTCCACTCGACCCACATCACGTAGTACCATCGGTTGCGCCCAAAATGATTTCCGAGCCTATGGTACGTTTGGCGCAAACCGTGCACCTATCATGCGTCGAGATTAACACTATCTCCAAGTGGACCGAAACGAGCTTCCATTTCACCCGCATTACGTAGGAGTTCCATCCGGTGCCACCCAAAATGATTTCCGAGCCTATGGTACGTTCAGTATAAACCATGCACCTATCTTGCGTCGAGATTAATATTGTCTCCAAATAGACCAAAACGAGCTTCCTCTTAACCAACTTTACTAGAACCATCGGGTGTGCCCAAAATGATTTCCATGCCCAAGGTACATTCTACACAAACCGTGCACCTATCTTGCGCTGAAACTAACACTATCTCCAACCGGACCGAAACAAGTTTCCAGTTGATCCACGTCACCTAGGAGTGCAATCAGGTGTGTCCAAAATGATTTTTGAGCCTACGGTACGCTCGGCGCAAGGCATGCACCTATCTTGTGGCAAACGGGCTGAAACGAGCTTCCATTTCACCCACGTCACGTAGGAGTTCTATCGGGTGCGCCCCAAACAATTTCAGAGCCTATGGTACATTCAGCGCAAACCGTGCACCAATCTTGCATCGAGATTAGTATAATGTCCAAACAGACTGAAACAAGCTTCCACTTGACCAATGTCTCCTAGAAGTACCATCGGGCATGCCTAAAAAGATTTCCATGCTCGTGGAACATTCGGCACAAACCATGCACATATCTTGCACCTAGATTAACACTATCTCCAAACAGACCAAATCAAGTTTTCACCTGACACGCGTCACCTAGGAGTACCATCGGTTGTGCCCACAATGATTTCCACGCCCGTGGTACATTCGGCGCAAACCGTGCACCTATCTAGCGCTGAGATTAACACTATCTCTAAATGGCTCGAAACAAGCTTTCACTTGACCCACGTCACCTAGAAGTACCATCGGGTGCATCCAAAATGATTTCCAAGACTATGGTATGTTCGGTGCAAACCGTGAACCTAGCTTGCCCCTAGACTAAAACTATCTCCGAACGGTCTGAAACAAGCATCCACTTGACATACATTACCTACGAGAACCATCAGGTGTGCCTAAAGCGATTTCCATGCCCGTGCTACATTCAGCGCAAACCGTGCACCTATCTTGCGTCGAGATTAAAACAATCTCCAAATGGATCGATGACCTTCCGCTTGATCCATGTCACCTAGGAGTACAATCAATTGCGTCCAAAATGATTTCTGAACCTATGGTATGTTTAGCCCAAACCGTGCACCTATCTTGCATCGAGATTAACGGTATCTCCATACGGACTGAAATGAGATTTCACATGACCCAAGTCACGTAGGAGTACCATTGGTTGCGTCAAAATGATTTATGAGCCTTTGGTATGTTTAGCGCAAACCATGCACCTATCTTGCATTAAGATTAATACTATATCCAAATAGACCGAAAAAAGCTTCCATTTGACTAATGTCACCTAAAAGTACCATCGGGTGTGCCTGAAAGGATTTCTATGCCTGTGGTACATTTGGCGCAAACCGTACACCTATCTTGCATCTAGTTTAACACTATCTCCAAACTGACCAAAACGAGCTTCCACTTGACCCACGTCACCGAGAAATACCATTAGGTGTGCCAAAATGATTTCCAGGCCCGTGGTACATTCTTCGCAAAACTCATTGAGATTAACGGTATCTCCATACATACCGAAACGAGATTCCACTTGACCCAAGTCACGTAGGAGTACATCGGTTGCGTTAAAATGATTTATAAGCCTATGGTATGCTTAGCGCAAACCGTGCACCTATCTTGCGTCAAGATTAATACTATCTCCAAATGGACCGAAACAAGCATCGATTTGACCAATGTCACCTAAAAGTACCATCAGGTGTGCCTAAAAAGGTTTCTATGCCCATGGTACATTCGGCGCAAACCGTACACCAATTTTGCGCCTAGTTTAACAATATCTCCAAACGGACCAAAACGAGCTTCCACTTGACCCACGTCACCGAGAAGTACCATCAGGTGTGCCCAAAATGATTTCCTGGCCTGTGGTACATTCGTCACAAAACCGTGCACCTATCTTGCATCGAGATTAACACTATCTCCAAGTGGACCAAAATGAGTTTCCGCTTGACCCATGTCTCGTACGAGTACCATCGGTTGCACACAAAATGATTTCTGAACCTATGGTACGTTTGACGCAAACCGTGCACCTATCTTGCATCGAGATTAACACTATCTCCAAACAAACTAAAACAATCTTCCACTTGATCTACGCCACCTAGGTGTACCATCTGGTGTGCCCAAAAGCGATTTTAGAGCCTATGGTACATTTGGCGCAAACCGTACAACTATCTTGCCTCGAGATTAATACTATCTTCAAACAGACCGAAATGAGCTTCTATTTGACCAACGTCACCTAAAAGTACCATCGGGTGTGCCAAAAAAGATTTCCATGCCTGTCGTACATTCGGCACAAACCATACTCCCATCTTGCACCTAGTTTAATACTATCTCCAAACGGACCAAAACGAGCTTCCACTTGACGCAGATCACCTAGGAGTACCACCGGGTGAGCCCAAAGCGATTTCTTTGCCCGTGGTACATTCGGTGCAAACCATGCACCTATCTTGCATCGAGATTAACACTATCTCTAAATGGACCGAAACGAGTTTCCACTTGATCCATGTCACCTAGGAGTGCAATCAGGTGCGACCAAAATGATTTCTGAGCCTACGGTATGTACGGCGCAAGGCGTGCACCTAACTTGCGTCAAATGGACCAAAACAAGCTTTGATTTCACCCACATCACTTAGGAGTTCTATCGGGTGCGCCCAAAACAATTTCAGAGCCTATGGTACATTTGGCATAAACCATGCACCTATCTTTCATTGAGATTAGTACTATCTCCAAACAGACCGAAACGAGCTCCCACTTGACCAATGTCACCTAGAAGTACCATCGGGTGTGCTTGAAAAGATTTCCATGCCTGTGGAACATTCAGCGCAAACCGTGCACCTATCTTGCACCTAGATTAACACTATCTCCAAACAGATCGAAATGAAGTTTCACTTGACACACATTACCTCAGAGTACGATCGGTTATGCCCACAATGATTTCCATGCCCGTGGTACATTCGGCGCAAACCATACACCTATCTAGCACTGAGGTTAACACTATCTCCAAATGGCTCAAAACAAGCTTCCACTTGACCCATGTCACCTAGCAGTACCATCTGGTGTGCCCAATGTGATTTCCAAGCCCAGGGTACATTCAGCACAAACGGTGCACCTATCTTGCGCTGAGATTGACGCTATCTCCAAACAGACCAAAATGAGTTTTGACTTGACCAACGTCACCTAGGAGTACCATCGGGTGCGTCCAAAACGATTTCTAAGGTATGGTATTTTCGGCGCAAACTATGAACCTATCTTGCCCCTAGACTAAAACTATCTCCAAACAGACCGAAACAAGGTTCCACATGACATAATTTCCTAGGAGTATCGTCAGGTGTGCCCAAAGCGAGTTCCATGCCTGTGGTACATTCAGCGCAAACCGTGCACCTATCTTGTGCCGAGATTAAGACAATCTCCAAACAAATCCAAATGACCTTTTGCTTGATACACATCGCCTAGGAGTACAATCATTGCATCCAAAATGATTTATGATCCTATGGTACGTTTAGTGCAAACCATGCACCTATGTTGCATCGAGATTAACGGTATCTCCATACGGACTGAAACGAGATTCCACTTGACCCATGTCATGTAGGAGTACCATCGGTTGTGTCAAAATGATTTATGAGCCTATGGTACATTCAGCGCAAACCATGCACCTATCATGTATCGAGATTAATACTATCTCCAAATGGACCGAAATGAGCTTCCATTTGATCAATGTCACCTAAAATACCATCGGGTGTGCCTAAAAAGATTTCCATGCCCGTGGTACATTCCGTGCAAACCATACTCCTATCTTGCGCCTAGTTTAACACTATCTCTAAACAGAGCAAAACGAGCTTCCAATTGACCCATGACACCTACGTGTACCATCGGGTGTGCCCAAAATGATTTCCATGCCCATGGTACATTCATCGCAAACTGTGCACCTATCTTCTGTCAAGATTAACACTATCTCCAAATGGACCAAAACGAGTTTCCACTTGACCCATGTCACGTAGGAGTACCATCGGTTGTGCCTAAAATGATTTTCAAACCTATGGTATGTTTGACGCAAAACCGTGCACCTATTTTGTGTCAAGATTAACACTATATCCAAACATACTGAAATGATCTTCCACTTGATCTTCTCCACCTAGGAGTACCATCTGGTGAGCCGAAAAGTGATTTGAGAGCCTATGGTACATTTGGTGCCAAACCGTGCACCTATCTTGCGTCGAGATTAACACTATCTCCAAACGGACCAAAATGAGCTTCCACTTGTCCCACGTCACCTAGGAGTAACATCTAGGGTTCCCAAAAGCAATTTCAGAGCCTAAGGTACATTTGGCACAAACCATGCACCTATCTTTTGCCAAGATTAAAACTATCTCCAAACAGACCGAAATGAGCTTCCACTTGACCCACGTCACCTAGGAGTACCATCGAGTGCGTCCAAAATGATTTTCCAACCTATGGTATGTTTGACGTAAACCGTGCACTTATCTTGCTTCGAGATTAACACTATCTCCAAACTTACTGAAATGAACTTCCACTTGATCTACGCCACCTAGGAGTACCATCTGGTGTGCCCAAAAGTGATTTCAGAGCCTTTGGTACATTTGGCGCAAACTGTGCACCTATCTCACCTCGAAATTAATACTATCTCCTAACAAACCAAAACGAGCTTCCACTAGACCAACATCACCTAGAAGTACCATTGGGTGTGCCTAAAAAGATTTCCATGCCTGTCGTACATTCGACACAAACCGTACTGCCATCTTTCACATAGTTTAATACTATCCCCAAACGGACCAAAACGAGCTTCCACTTGACGCAGATCACCTAGGAGTACCATCGGGTGTGCCCAAAATGACTTCCATGCCCGTGGTACATTCGGCACAAACCATGCACCTATCTTGCGCCGAGGCTAACACTATCTCCAAACAGACCAAGGAGTACCATCGGGTGCCCAGAGCGATTTCCATGCCCATTGGACTGTTCTTGCGCCAAAATTAAAACTATCTCCAAACGGATCGAAATGAGCTTCCGCTTGATCCACGTCACCAAGGAGTACTATCAGGTGCGTCCAAAATGATTTCTGAGCCTATGGCAGCACGTATGTTGTGTCGAGATTGACACTATCTTCAAATGGACCGAAACAAGCTTCCACTTGACCCATATCACCTAGATGTACCATCGGCTGTACCCAAATTGATTTCCATGCCCGTGGTACATTCGGCGCAAACTGTGCACCCATCTATCCCTAAGGTTAACACTATCTCTAAGCGGACCGAAACGAGCTTCCACTTGACACACGTCACCAAGGAGTACCATTGGGTGTGCCCAAAAGGATTTCCAAGCCCGTGGTACATTTGGCGTAAACCGTGCACCTATCTTGCGCCGAGATTAACATTATCTTCAAACGGACCGAAACGAGCTTCCACTTGACCCACGTCACCTAGGAGTACCATTGGGTTCATCCAAAATGGTTTCCAAGCCTATGGTATCTTCGGTGCAAATCGTGCACCTATCTTGCGCTGAGATTAACACTATCTCCAAATAGATCGAAAATGAGCTTCCACTTGACCCACATCACCTAGGAGTACCATCGAGTGTGCCCAAAATGATTTCCACACCCGTGGTACATTTGGCGCAAACCGTGCACCTATCTTGCACCAAGATTAACACTATCTCCAAACGGACCGAAACGAGTTCCACTTGACCAACGTCACCTAGGAGTACCATCGGGTGCGTCTAAAATGATTTCTAAGCCTATGGTACATTCGGCGCAAACCGTGCACCTATTTTGCGCCGAGACTAGCACTATCCCCAAACGGACCGAAACAAGCTTCCACTTGACATACATTACATAGGAGTACCAACGGGTGTACCCAAAGCGATTTCCATACCCGTGGTACATTCGATACAAATCATGCACTTTTCTTGTGCCGAAATAAGAACTATCTCCAAACAGAGCGAAATGAGCTTTTGCTTGATCCACGCCACCTAGGAGTGCAATCAGGTGGGTCCAAAATGATTTTTGAGCCTATGGTACTTTTGGCGCAAACCGTGCACCTATCTTGTGTCGAGATTAACACTATCTTCAAATGGACCGAAGTGAGTTTCTACTTGACCCATGTCACGTAGGATTACCATCGGTTGTACCCAAAATGATTTTCGAAGCTATGGTACATTCAGTGTAAACCGTGCACCTATCTTACGTTGATATTAACACTATCTATAAACAGGCTGAAACGATCTTCTAATTGATTTACGCCACCTAGGAGTACCATCTAGTGTCCCGAAAAGATTTTCATGCCCGTGGTACATTCGACGCAAACCGTGCACCTTTCTTTGAATCGAGATTAGGACTATCTCCAAATGGTCTAAAATGATCTTCCACTTGACCAATGTCATCGAGAAGTACCATCGGGTGTGCCTGAAAAGTTTTCCATGCCCATGGTACATTCGGTGCCAATCGTAGACCTATCTTGCACCTAGATCAACACTATCCAAGTGGATGAAAATGAGCTTCCACTCGACCAATGTCACCTAGAAGTACCATCGGGTGTGCCTAAAAAGATTTCCATGCTCGTGGTACATTCGACGCAAACCGTACATCTATCTTGCGTCTAGATTAACACTGTCTCCAAATGGACCGAAACAAGCTTCCACTGGACCCACGTCACCTAGGAGTCCCATCGGGTGTGCCCAAAATGATTTCCATGCCTGTGGTACATTTAGCGCAAACCGTGCACCTATCTTGCGCTGAGATTAACAATATCTCCAAATAGACCAAAATGTGCTTCCACTTGGCCCACGTCACCTAAGAGTACCATCTAGTGCGTCTAAAATAATTTCCACACCTATGGTACATTTGGCGCAATCCATGCACCTATCTCACGACAAGACTAACACTATCCACTTGATCTCCGCCATCTAGGAGAACCATCTGGTGTGCCCAAAACCAATTTCAAAGCCTATGGTATATTTGGCGCAAACTGTGCACCTATCTTGCCTCGAGATTAATACGATCTCCAAATGAACCAAAAGGAGCTTCCACTTGACCAACGTCACACAGAAGTACCATCGGGTGTGCCTGAAAAGAGTACCATGCTCGTGGTACATTTGTTGCAAAACATGCACCTATCTTGCACCGAGGCTAACACTATATAAACGGACCGAATCAAAGCTTTCACTTGACCGATGTTAGCTAGAAGTACCATCAGGTGTGCCTAAAAAGATTTCCATGCTCGTGGTACATTCGACGCAAACCGTGCACCTATCTTGCACCAAGACTTACACTAACATTGATGGACCGAATGAGCTTCCACTTGATCAATGTCACCTAGAAGTACCAGCGGGTGTGCCTGAAAAGATTTCTATGCCCGTGGTTCATTCGGGGCAAACCGTACACCTATCTTGCTCCTAGATTAATACTATCTCCAAACAGATGGAAACACGCTTCCACTTGACCCACGTCACCTAGGAGTTCCATCATATGTGCCCAAAATGATTTCCACGCCCCGTGGTACATTCGGCGCAAACCGTGTACCTATTTGGTGTCGTGATTAACACTATCTCTAAACGGACCGAAACAATCTTGCACTTGACCCACATCACCTAGGAGTACCATCAGGTGTGTGCAAAATAATTTCCAAGCCTATGGTACCTTCGGCGCAATCCATGCAACTATCTTACGCCCTGACTAACACTATCTCCAAATAGACCGAAACAACCTTCCACTTGACATACATTACATAGGAGTACCATCGGGTGTGCCAAAAGTGGTTTCCAGGCCCGTGGTACATTCGGTGTAAACCGTGCACCTTTCTTGCGCCAAAATTATAACTATCTCCAAATGGATCATAATGAGCTTCCGCTTGATCCACGTCACCTAGGTGTACAATCAGGTGGGTCCAAAATGATTTCTAAGCCATTGGAACATTTGGCGCAAACCGTGCACTTATATTGCGTCAAGATTAAAACTATCTCCAAATGGACCAAGGCAAGTTTCCACTTAACACACGTCAGGTAGGAGTTACATCGGTTGCGCCCAAAATGATTTCTAAACCCATGGCATGTTCGGCGCAAACCATACAACTATCTCGCGTCGAGGTTAACAATATCTCCAAATAGACTGAAACGATCTTCCTCTTAATCTACACCACCTAGGAGTACCATCTGGTGTGCTCAAAGCGATTTTAGAGCCTATGGTACATTTGGTGCAAACCGTGCTCCTATCTTGCCTAAGAATTAATATTATCTCCAAACGGACCAATACGAGCTTCCACTTGACCAACGTCACCAAGTAACATCGCGTGTGCCTGAAAAATTTTCATGCCCGTGGAACATTTGGCGCAAACTATGCACCTATCCTGCCTTGAGATTAATACAATCTCCAAACGGTCTAAAACGAGCTTCCACTTGACCAACGTCACCTAGAAGTACCATCGGATGTGCCTGAAAAGTTTTCCAAGCCCGTGGTACATTCGGCGCAAATCGTACACCTATCTTGCGCCTAGATTAACTCTATCTCCAATTGGACCGAAACGAGCTTCCACTTGACCAATGTCACCTAGCAGTACCATCGGGTGTGCCTAAAAAGATCATGGTACATTTGGCGCAAACCGTACACCTATCTTGTGCCTAGATTAACACCATCTCCAAACGGACCGAAACGGGCTTCCTCTTGACCCACGTCACCTAGGATTACCATCAGGTGCATCCAAAATAATTTCCAAGCTTATGGTACCTTCGGCACAAACCGTGCACCTATCTTGCGCCAAGACTAACACTATCTCCTAACAAACCGCAACAACCATCCACTTGACATACATTACAAAGGAGTACCAACGGGTGTGCCCAATGTGATTTCCATGCCCGTGGTACATTCAGTGCAAACTATGCACCTTTCTTGTGCCAAAATTGTTACTATCTCCAAATGGATCGATCTGAGCTTCCTCTTGATCCATGTCACCTAGGAGTACAATCAGGTGCATCCAAAATGATTTTTGAGCCTATATTACCTTTGGCGCAAACCGTGTACCTATCTTGTGACGAGATTAAAACTATCTCCAAATAGACCAAGGCAAGTTTCCAATTGACCCACGTCACGTAGGAGTAACATCGGTGGCGCCCAAAATGATTTCTAAACCTATGGTACGTTCGGCGCAAGACGTGCACCTATCTTGCATCAAGATTAACATATCTCCAAACAGACTGAAATGATCTTTCTCTTGATCTACGCCACCTAGGAGTACCATCTCTCCAAACAGACTGAAATGATCTTTCTCTTGATCTACGCCACCTAGGAGTACCATCTGGTGTGCTCAAAGTGATTTCAGAGCCTATGGTACATTTGGTGCAAACCGTGCACGTATCTTGCCTCAAGATTAAAACTATCTCCAAATGGACCAAAGCGAGTTTCCACTTGACCCACGTCATGTTGGAGTAACATCGGTTGCGCCCAAAATGGTTTCTGAACCTATGGTACATTTAGCGCAATCCATGCACCTATCATGCGTCGAGATTAACACTATCTCCAAACAGATAGAAATGATCTTTCTCTCGATCTACGCCACCAAGGAGTACCATTTGGTGTGCTCAAAGCGATTTCAGAGCCCATGCTTGTTGTCCATTCGGCGCAAACCATATAACTATCTTGCGCCTAGATTAACAATATCTTCAAACAGACCGAAACGAGCTTCCACTTGACTAATGTCACCTAAAAGTACCATCGGGTGTGCCTAAAAAGATTTCCATGCCTATGGTACATTCGGCGCAATCCGTAAACCTATCTTGCGCGTAGATTAACAATATCTCCAAACAGACCAAAATGAGCTTCCACTTGACTAATGTCACCTAGAACTACCATCGGGTGTGCCTGAAAAGTTTTTTGTGCCCGTGGTACGTTCAGCGCAAACCGCGCTCCTATCCTGTGTTGAGATTAAAACAATCTCCGAACGGCCTGAAACGAGCTTCAACTTGACCCATGCCACGTTGGAGTACCATCGGGTGTGTCCAAAATGGTTTCAAGCCTGTGGTACATTCGGCACAAACTGTGCACCTATCTTGCACCGAGATTAACACTATGATGCGCACACGCCTATGCAACACGTGTAGCAAGTTGTGTGGCCCAATCTTCTCGTAGGATCCGCGAACATGATAACTTGTCACTGCGTGACCTGGTGAAGAGACAGTGCACCGTGAGGCTGTCCACGCGATGAACTACCGAGACAATCACCCTTCCACATACCGACGAAACAGCCCACGCAATCATGCCCTATAGACGTGAAGGCACGAACTGGGTGAACCGCAGTTCGACGTTCTACAACTCTCTCAGGAATCGAAAGAACAAATGTTGCAAGCCTCTCAAGACTCACGCATAAACAAAACTCCACGAGTTTGTGTATTCTGAATTTAGCCAAAACAAGATCTGTCTTTTCATTGTCTAGTACAGGATATATATAGAGATAGGGGCATTCAGCTTTGAGTAAATGGCAACATGTGCATGCACTAGTGGATTTCGTGGCTGGTCCGCGCGTCTTTTCAGCTTCTGGCGGCAGTTACTAAAATGAGCATAACTCTTTATTGGATAGTCCAAATAATGAGACGTTTGATGGACTGGAAAGTAGACTTGAAGACGCTTCCATCCAGTTATAGAACACCATCTAACTCCTTGTATTCTGTCTGCGGTGATGCTTGGAATTCGTACCATGTGTCAGTCATCTAGCTTCTAGTTGCATTCCCATGCAAAAGTGATCAACCACCTTTTTATTCATGCACACCATAGGCTTCTTGGTTCAGATGTCCAGAGGCTTGAATCCTTCTTCATCCCATGCTGGTTCATACACTCCATCATTCCTAAGGACATTGGAACAAGAACTCAAAAGCATAGGCTCATTCAACATAAACTGATTATTAAACATAAGGTTAGCGTTCACCTGAGAATGAATTTCCTTCTCCAATTGTTTAGCTCTACTTCTTGTAATTGGACCAGCTATATCAAGTGGATTTTCATTTGAAAATGAGTGAATGCTAGGCATGTCCTCATTAGCCTCCCCCTCTTGAGAAGGAGTCGTCCTCGACTCAAGCTCACCAACAAATGGAAGCAAGTCTTTGACATTGAATGTTGGACTCACATTGGAATATTCAGGTGGCAGCTCAATTTTGTAAGCATTATCATTTATCTTTTTGAGAACCTTGAACGGACCATCACCCCTAGGAGATAAATTAGTCTTGCGATGTTGGGGAAAACGATCCTTGCGTAGATGTAACCACACAAGGTCTCCCAGCTAGAATGTAACCTTCTTCTTACCTTTGTTCGCCTGCTTTGCATATTGTGCTGATTTCTTCTCGATATTTTTCCTTGTCTCATCATGTAGTTTCTTGATAAAATCTGATCTCTTTGATGCATCCATGTTAACTTGTTCCTGCAATGGTAAAGACAAAAGATCCATGGGAGTATGCGGTTTAAACCCATAAACAATTTCAAATGGACAAAAGTTTGTTGTGGAATGGACTGCCCTGTTATAAGCAAATTCAATATGTGGAAGGCAGTCTTCCCACTGCTTCAAATTCTTTTTCAACACAGCATGCAACATGGTGGACAAGGTACGGTTGACAACTTCAGTTTGCCCATCGGTTTGCGGATGACAAGTGGTGGAAAATAACAACTTCATACCAAGCTTAGCCCATAATGTCTTCCAAAAATAGCTTAGAAATTTTGTATCCCAATCTGAAACAATAGTCCTTGGCACTCCATGTAAACGAACGATCTCCTTGAAAAACAAATCAGCAACGTGTGAAGCATCGTCGTTCTATGACACGGAATAAAATGTGCCATTTTAGAGAATCGGTCAACAACAACAAAAATAGAATCCCTCCCCCTCTGAGACCGAGGTAAACCCAAAATAAAATCCATGGATATATCTTCCCAAGGTACATTCGGAACTGGTAATGGAGTATAAAGACCATGGGGGTTAAGGCGGGACTTAGCTTTCAAGCAGATTATGCAGCGTGCAACATGTCGCTGGACATCACGTCGCATATGTGGCCAAAAGAAATGATCGGAGAGCATGTCCAATGTCTTTTTTACGCCAAAATGACCAGCTAAGCCACCAGCATGTGCTTCCTGCAAAAGAACTTGACGAATCGAGCAGGCTGGAATGCATAGTTTGTTAGTCCGAAATAAAAAATCATCATGCACATAATACTTGTCCCAGCCTTTTCCAGCAATGCAATCAGAGAAAGGTTCTTTAAAATCAGAATCAGCTGCATAGAGTGTTTTAATGGATTACAAACCAAGCACTTTTGTATCTAATTGTGTAACCAAACCACATCTCCGTGATAAAGCATCGGCAACAATGTTATCTTTTCCACGCTTATGTTTTACAACATAGGGAAATGTTTCAATGAACTCAATCCATTTAGCATGTCTACGGTTCAGTTTGCCTTGACTTTTTAGATATTTCAAAGCTTCATGATCAGAATGGATGACAAATTCTTTAGGTAACAAGTAATGTTGCCAAACTTCCAAAACGCGAACTACGGCATAAAGCTCTTTGTCATAAACCGAGTAATTCAGATGTGGACCATTTAGCTTTTCAGAAAAGTAGGCAACATGTTTACCTTCTTGCAGCAGTACACCTCCTATGCCAATACCACTTGCATCACATTCGATCTCAAATGTCTTACCAAAATCAGGAAGGTGTAGCAGCGGTGCTTCACAAAGCTTTGTTTTCAGTGTGTGAAATGCTTGGTCTTCGTCATGGCCCCACATGAATGGAACATCCTTCTTTGTGAGATTGTTAAGGGGTGCAGCGAGGGTGCTGAAATTTTTGACAAAACGCCTATAGAAACTTGCAAGACCATGAAAGCTTCGAACTTGGCTCACATTTACCGGTGTAGGCCAATCCTTGATTGCTTTAACCTTCTCTTCATCAACCTGAATACTATCTGCGGAAACAACAAAGCCAAGGAAAACAACACGGTCTGTGCAAAAGGTGCACTTAGCAATGTTGCCATACAATTTCTCTTCCCTCAAAACAGCAAGTTCTTGATGGATATGATCAAGATGTTCATCAAATGATTTACTATAGATCAGAATATCATCAAAATAAACAACTACAAACTTGCCAATGAAAGCTCGTAAAACATGGTTCATTAAGCGCATAAAAGTTGAAGGAGCATTTGTCAAGCCAAATGGCATCACAAGCCATTCATAGAGACCAATTTTAGTTTTAAACGCTGTTTTCCATTCATCACCAAGTTTCATGCGGATTTGATGATAGCCACTACGCAAATCAATCTTGGTGAAAATGATGGAACCACTCAATTCATCTAACATGTCATCAAGTCGTGGAATGGGATGGCGATATCGAACAGTTATAGCATTGATAGCACGACAATCAACACACATGCGCCAAGAGCCATCTTTCTTTGGAACTAAAAGAACGGGAACAACACATGGTGATAAGGATTCATGAACATAACCTTTGTCCAAAAGCTCTTTTACTTGTCGCTGAATTTCCTTTGTCTCTGTGGGATTGGTGCGGTAGGCTGGACGATTTGGAAGAGAAGCACCAGGGACCAAGTCAATTTGATGCTCAATGCCGTGAAGTGGGGGAAGTCCAGCTGGTACCTCATCAGGAAAAACATCCTCAAAGTCCTGTAACAAATCAAGAACAACACTAGGCAGCGAGCTAGGTAAGTCGTTAGTGGAAAATAAAACATCCTTGTACAGCAGTACAAAGAATGGGGTTGTGGTGTTTCTCACATCTCTCAAATCACTCCTGCTCATAAATAAGCACTCAGTTTGGTGTGGCTGTTTTAAAGTGGAATGAGGCTTTTATGTGGCTGGATGGTTTAGAACTCTCTTCCCTACTAGTGTTGTGAGTCTCACTCATTTTTCTTTTTTCAGATGCCTCTCTTTTCATGTGAGCCACATCTGAAGCATGGATCTCCTCTGGAGATAATGGAACAAGAACGACCTTCTTGTCATTGGCAATGAAAGTGTATTTGTTAGACCATCCAAAATGCACCGAATCCACATCAAATTGCCAGGGCCGACCAAGCAGCAAATGGCATGCTTGCATGGGGACAATATCACAATCAACCTCTCCATGATAATCACCAATAGAAAATGTTAAACGAATCATGGCTGAAACCTTAACTGTCCCGGAATTATTCAACCATTGCATATGGTATGGATGTGGATGGCGATGTGGCTGCAAACCAAGCTTCTCAACAAGCAAAGCACTAACAATATTATTGCAGCTCCCACCATCTATGATGAAACGGCACACTTGGCCTTTCACTTTGCATCGGGATTGAAACAAATTATGGCGTTGTCCTTGTTCAGCAGCAACAAACTGAGTGGAAAGAACTCTCCTAACCACCAAAGGAGATGGTGTATTCATTGTAGAAGGCTCCAAATCAGGAAAATCAGCAAGCAACTCATCAAAATCAGCACTAGTAATCTCGTCAGAAGATGGAGAAATAACATCTTGTAACATGTCATTGTGAGCAAAAGTTCAAATAGGTTGAATGGCTAAACAATTCAGACCTAGCTCAAATGTACCATCCTCAGCTGAATACTCACAAGTATCAAGATGTTGGTCTGCAAATACATTGGTAAACTCAGCATCCTCTTCACTTTGAGAATCATAAGATCCATCAGCAAGTGCAATAATGGTACGTCGATTGGGACATTCAGCTTGTTTATGCCCATGACCACCACACTTAAAACATTCAATCTTACTTGTCTTCCTTGGGGCTACAGTAGCAGAGGAGCTAGACTGATTAGAACTTACAGCTTTGCCTCTTGAATCAAAATGTTTGGCAGAAGTTGAAATTGAACGAGAAGTTGCACGAGATGAAGGTGTGTGCACCCCTGACCCGTGCTGCTGTGAATGGCGCCATGGAGGAGAATTATTAGGAGCTAAAAATGAAGCACGGTGCTTATAGGATTCAGCAAGCTGCCTTTCTGCCCTTTTTGCAAAATGTAGCAATTCATTCATGGTGTTGTAATTAGTCATGTCCACCTTGTCTGCGATTGGTTTGTTAAGACCAACCAGAAATCGAGCCATAGTTGATTCCTCATCTTCAGTGACACCGGTACGAAGTAGACACATTTCCATTTCCTGAAAATATTCATCCACACTATGATGACCTTGGACAAGACGTTTCAGCCTCAAATGTAGCTCACGAGAAAAATGTGTAGGAACAAATCGCCACCTCATTTCTCATTTCATGTCATCCCAAGTAATGCGATCATGTCCAACGCGGTGGAAATCAGCACACACTTGATTCCACCAAGTGATTGCATAACCTGTGAACTCAATGGCAGCAAGCTTTGCTTTCTTGACAGGAGGATAAGTATATAAATCAAAGATCTGATCAACCTTTGTCTCCCACTCAAAATAATCATCAGCACTTTCTTTTGCATTAAATTTTGGAATAGACACTTTCACTGTGCTTAACCCATCATCATCACGGCGATGATGGCGGTCACGATAACCACGATGGCCACCATGCCGGTGATCATCCATATCGGACAACATATCAGCATCACCATCATAATCTCCTCCACCTCGAATAGGAATGCGCCGAGCACGACCAAAATTAGGAAAACCAAGACCACGCCCGCCACGTCCACGGCCAGCGGGACGACGCACTGGCTCATCATCCTCCTCAATGTCATCATCCTCATTTGGTGGCGGTTCTCTACGTGGCATGTCGAGTTGGAGAGTTTGGAGCTGCTGCACCAAATCATGCATTTGTGTACGCAACTCCTGAAATTCCTCCACTGAAACAGCGGCACCATCTCCACGTCCTGCCATATTAGTAGAGGGGGAAAAATAGGACAATATATATGTGGAATATATGTGGAATCACTGCCTCACCACCTACAAAACAAGTTCTTTCTCTCCCTGAAAAGAGCAAGAACCGTGGCTGTAAGCTGTAGTGGAAGAGTGATTGTAACAGTGACAACGGTGCAACAACTCACGGTGCTTGTAAGTGGAGCTTGGTGGGGTAATATGTAAGTGGAATGCACTGAAATGTAGTGATGCAAAACCGAATAATAATCCAAGAACACAAGTCTAAGTTGCTGAATATAAAGGAAAAGATGTAAAAAGAAAGGAACAAGATGTAGGAAGTGGATAGATGAACACCAATTTGCACCAACCGTAACTTGTTGCTGCCCAAACCCCTTTTGTGTGCTGAACACAATTCTCTTTTGTTTCTTTTGTTTCCTTTTTTGTTTTTTTGGAACAAGAACTCGTTGTTTTCAGTTCTTCTTTTGACCCATAGACATCTTTTCTTCTAACCTTTGTGACAAATGCAGCACAACATTCAACTAAAGGGGCGCATAAGGATCACTAAGATGGATGGCGCAGCACAAAAACAAGAAACTTGGTTGGGGAATATGTGGCGGAAAGAAAACAAGGGTGGGACGGGTAGGTTTATATATATATATATATATATATATATATATATATATATATATATATATATATATATATATATATATATATATATAGACGATCAGATCAAGGGTGGGATGGTTGGTACATGCAGCAAGCGATTTGATGATTAGAACAAAGATAACAACTAGAACGATGTGGAAAATAAAATTCAGCAACTAGACAAATCTTAAAGGATTAAAACTCGATAAAGCAAACTACAAAATCAGTAGCACGTATGAATTTGGGCTGTAGGTTTTCTTTTTGGCTATCAGTGGACGGTAGGTATTTAAACTCTATCCTACCAAAAACAAGAACAATCCTACTGAGGAAACGAAGGCTTTAATACCAGATGATGCGCACACGCCTATGCAACGCGTGTAGCAAGTTGTGTGGCCCGATCTTCTCGTAGGATCCGCGAACTTGATAACTTGTCACTGCGTGACCTGGTGAAGAGGTAGTGCACCGCGAGGCTGTCCACGCGACGAACTACCGAGACAATCACCCTTCCACGTACCGACGAAACAGCCCACACAATCACGCCCTATAGACGTGAAGGCACGAACTGGGTGAACCACAGTTCGGCGTTCTACAACTCTCTCAAGAATCGAAAGAACAAATGTTGCAAGCCTCTCAAGACTCACGCATAAACAAAACTCCACGAGTTTGTGTATTCTGAATTTAGCCAAAACAAGATCTGTCTTTTCATTGTCTAGTACAAGATATATATAGAGATAGGCGCGTTCAGCTTTGAGTAAATGGCAGCATGTGCATGCACTAGTGGATTTCGTGGCTGGTTCGCGCGTCTTTTCAGCTTCTGGCAGCAGTTACTAAAATGAGCATAACTCTTTATTGGGTAGTCCAAATAATGAGCCGTTTGATGGGCTGGAAAGTAGACTTGAAGACGCTTCCATCCACTTATAGAACACCATCTAACTCCTTGTATTCTGTCCGCGGTGATGCTTGGAATTCGTACCATGTGTCAGTCATCTAGCTTCTGGTTGCATTCCCATGCAAAAGTGATGAACCACCTTTTTATTCATGCACACCATAGGCTTCTTGGTTCAGATGTCCAGAGGCTTGAATCCTTCTTCATCCCATGTTGGTTCATACACTCCATCATTCCTAAGGACATTGGAACAAGAACTCAAAAGCATAGGCTCATTCAACATAAACTGATTATTAAACATAAGGTTAGCGTTCACCTGAGAATGAATTTCTTCTCCAATTGTTTAGCTCTACTTCTTGTAATTGGACCAGCTATATCAAGTGGAGTTTCATTTGAAGATGAGTGAATGCTAGGCATGTCTTCATTACACTATCTCCAAACGGACCAAAACAAGCTTCCACTTGATATCTAGGCCTATGGTACGTTTGGCGCAGACCATGCACCTATCATGCATCGAGATTAACACTATCTCCAAATAGACAGTTTCCACTTGACCCATGTCACGTAGGACTACCATCGGTTGTGCCCAAAATGATTTCGAAACCTATGGCACGTTCGGTGTAAACCATGCACCTATCTTGCGTCGAGATTAACACTATCTCAAAGTAGACTGAAAGGATCTTAAACTAGATCTACGTCACCAAAGAGTACCATCTGGTGTGCTCAAACCGATTTCAGAGCCTATGGTACATTTAGCGCAAACCGTGCACCTATCTTGACTCAGGGTTGATACTATCTCCAAACGGACTAATACGAGCTTCCACTTGACCAACGTCACCTAGAAGTACCATCATGTGTGTCAGAAAAGATTTCCATGCCTGTGGTACATTCGGCGCAAACTGTACACCTATCCTGTGTCAAGATTAATACAATCTCCAAACAGTCTGAAACGAGCTTCCACTTGACCAATGTCACCTAGAAGTACCATCGGGTGTGCTTGAAAAGTTTTCCATGCCCGTGGTACATTCGGCGCAAACCGTACACCTATCTTGCGCCTAGATTAACACTATTGCCAATTGGACCAAAACGACCTTTCACTTGACAATGTCACCTAGAAGTACCATCGGGCGTGCCTAAAAATACTTCCATGCCCATGGTACATTCGGCGCAAACCATATACCTATCTTGCGCCTAGATTAACACTATCTCCAAACGGACCCGAACTAACACAAGTGGAAGCTTGTTTCAGTCTGTTTGGAGATAGTTTTAGTCTAGGTGCAAGATAGGTGCACAATTTGCGCCGAATGTACCATAGCCCTGGAAATTATTTTAGATGCACCCAATGGTACTCCTAGGTGACGTGGGTCAAGTGGAAGCTCGTTTCGGTTCGTTTGGAGATAGTGTTAATCTCGGCGCAAGATAGGTGCATGGTTTGCGCCAAATGTACCATGGGCCGGGAAATCACTTTGGGCACACTCGATGGTTCTCCTAGCTGAAGTGGGTCAAGTGGAAGCTCGATTCGAGCCGTTTAGAGATAGTGTTAATCTCAGCGCTAGATAGGTGCACGGTTTGCACCGAACGTACCATTGGCATAGAAATTATTTTGGACGCACCTGATTGTACTCCTAGGTGAGATGGATCAAGCAGAAGCTCGTTTTGATCCGTTTGGAGATGATTTTAACTTCAGCGCAAGAATGGTGCACAGTTTGCACCGAATGTCCCATAGGCATGGATATTGCTTTGGGCACACCCGATGGTACTCCTATGTAATGTATGTCAAGTGGAAGCTTGTTTCGGTCCATTTGGAGATAGTGTCAGTCTCGGTGCTAGATAGGTGCACAATTTGCGCTGAATGTACCATAGCATGGAAATCATTTGGCACACCTGATGCTACTCCTAGGTGACGTGGTCAAGTGGAAGCTCGTTTTGGTCCGTTTGGACATAGTGTTAAACTAGGCGCAAGATAGGTGTACAGTTTGCGCCGAATGTACACAGGCATGGAAATCTTTTTAGGCACACCTGATGATACTTCAAGGTGACGTTGGTGAAATGGAAGCTCATTTTGGTCCATTTGGAGATAGTATTAATCTTGACGCAAGATAGGTGCACGGTTTGCGCTGAACGTACCATAGGCTAAGAAATCATTTTGACACAACCGATGGTACTCCTATGTGACATGGGTCAAGTGGAATCTCATTTCGGCCCATATGGAGGTACCGTTAATCTCGACGAAGATAGGTGCACTATATGCGCTGAATGTACCATAGGCTAAGAAATCATTTTGGATGCACTTGATTGTACTCCTTGGCGACGTGGATCAAGCGAAAGTTCATTTCCATCCGTTTGGAGATTGTTTTAATCTCGGCGTAAGATAGGTGCACAGTTTGTGCCAAATGTACCACGGGCATGGAAATCGCTTTGGGCAGACCTGATGGTACTCTTAGGTAATGTATGTCAAGTGGAAGCTTGTTTCGGTCTGTTTGGAGATAGTTTTAGTCTAGGCGCACGATAGGTGTACAGTTTGCGCCGAACGTGTGAAAGGTCTTGATGGCTAGAGGGGGGTGAATAGCCTTTTAAAAATTTCTACAAAGACAAGCTAAACAAGTTTATCAATATAACAAATACCGAGATGTGAGTTTTGCTTAGCCTACGGGGTGTTTGCAAGCCACCTAACCAATTCACAATTCTAGTAAATTTGCACTCAATCGCACAAGTTAAACCGCACAACTTAGCTACAACTAAAGCTAACTAGCTACACAAGCTAAGAGCTACACTAACAAGCTAGCAAGGTAACTAAGAATTTAATACAAGAGAGAGTTAGGAGGGTATCACCGAGGGGCAAAGTATTGAGCCAACCAATCAATTGATCAAGAGATAAATTCCACAATACACAACCACCAGGATCGATTAATCACAATAAGAATGATGACACGAAGATTTATCCCGAGGTTCACGTGCTTGCCGACACACTAGTCCCCATTGTGTCCCTCTTCACCACGTGGTTCGGTGGCTAATCGGTCTCACACCGAGCCTCTCAAAAGGTGCCACAAGAACCTACCAAATGGCAAAAGGTTGCAAATGAAACAAGCAATCCACTAACGTTGCCTTTGGTGCTTCGCCGAGGCAGGCACAAACCCCTCACAATCACCGGAGGTGGCCAAGAACAATCACCAACTCTTGCCAACGCCTCCAAGCTGCTCCAAGCCGTCTAGGTGGTGGCAACAACCAAGAGAAACAAGAATTCTGTAGTAAATCAACCACCAAGTGCCAACTAGATGCAATTTCACAATGCAAATGCACTTGGATCACTCAATCTCACTTCGAATATGCAAAGAAGCAAGAGAGATGAGTGGAGGGGAGTTCTTAGCTCAAAGTGCTCACAAGTATGTCAAAGAATGCAAGAGATAGAGCTTTGAGCTGGCCAACGAGTATTTATAGACGTACCCCTTTGAATATAGCCGTTAGGAACTTGAAACAGCTGCAGTCGCGCTGACCGAATGCACTGGTTGCGTGAACCAGATGCGCTGGTCCCGTAACGGACCGGACACGCTGATCAAGCCTGAGCAGTGCTCTAACGAAACAATGACCGGACCCGCTGCATGTCGCACCGGACGCCACAGAGCCCGCGTCCGGTTGGAGTCCAGTAAGCTCCCAAACGAATCGGATGCGTCCGGTCGACTATGACCGGACGCGCTGCGCGTCTGATCAAAAAGCTAAAACACGCGCAGACGCTGAACACTGACCGGACGCGTCCGGTCAATAGGGATCGTGTCTGGTCCAGCGTCCGGTCACCTCTGTGACCTCCGTTCGCCTCCGTTTGAATCACCCTTTCACATATGAGCTAGACTAAGTATGTGTGTCATTTTAGCACATGTTTTAGCTCATGAAATAATATGTGACAACACCTCCAAATCTCGACATTGGCGTAAAGGAAAATAGGCATTTCAATTCCTCGAAAATGCCTGAATCTCGCCTCGCAAGCTTAGTGGGAGGGAGAGAGGACCCCAAACCCTCTCTACCGCTCAAACTCCAACACCATCGCAAATGTGCTAACACCACCAAGTGATCACGTCATGTGTGAGTGTGTTAGCATTTTCACAATCATTTTTCGAGGCGTTATTAGTTCTATCCAAATGCATATGATTATGAAATGCACACCTAGAGGCACTTAGGAGTTCAATAGCCGCGTCATTCCCCTCTTTATAGTACGGCTATCTATCCTATAATATAACAACACCCACTAGGTGTCTTGGTTACTAAAACACAACCCTTAAACATATACCTTTGCCTTGATCACGTAGGGTTGCGTCCAAATCCAAGTGTGGCCATCATGATCACCATGTCCATCTTGCCACCAACCTTGGAATGTACTAACCCTCATATGCTACATATAACTTAGGCATAGGATTAGTACTTAGGCATTGTCACTAATTACCAACACCAAACATAGGACTTTCAATCTCCCATATGCTTGAAAATCATTTTGGATGCACCTCCTAGGTGACGTGGTCAAGTGGAAGCTCGTTTCGAGCCGTTTGGAGATAGTGTTAGTCTCAGCACTAGATAAGTGCATGGTTTGCGCCGAATGTATCACGGGCATGGAAATCATTGTGGTCACAACTGATGGTACTCCTAGGTGGCGTGTGTCAAGTGAAAGCTCATTTCGATCTTTTTGGAGATAGTGTTAATCTCGATGTAAGAGAGGTGCACGGTTTGCACCGAACGTACCATAGGCTCAAAAATCATTTTGGACACACCTAATGGTACTCCTTGGTGACATGGGTCAAGTTGAAGCTCGTTTGGTCTATTTGGAGATAATGTTAATCTCGACGCAAGAATATTGCATGGTTTGCGCCAAATGTACCATAGGCTCTGAAATCGATTTTGGACAAACCATTTGGTACTCCTAGGTTGCGTAGATCAAGTGGAAGATTATTTTGGTCTGTTTGTAGATAGTGTTAATCTTGACGCAAGATAGGTACACGGTTTGCGTCAAACATACCATAGGTTCAGAAATCAATTTGGGCACAACCGATGGTACTCCTATGTGACGTGGGTCAAGTGAAAACTCGTTTTGGTCTATTTGGAGATAGTGTTAATCTCAGTGCAAGATAGGTGCACGGTTTGCGCCAATGTACCACAATCTCATTAATCATTTTGGATGCACCTGATTGTACTCGGTGACGTGGATCAAGCGGAAGCTCATTTCGATCTGTTTGGAGATAGTTTTAGTCTCGACGCAAGATAGGTGCATGGTTTGCACCGAACAAACCACGGGTATGGAAATCATTTTGGGCACACCCAATGGTACTCCTAGGTGACATTTGTCAAGTGGAAGCTCGTTTTGGTCTGTTTGGAGATAGTGTTAATCTCGGCGCAAGATTGTTGCACGGTTTGCGCCGAATGTGACATGGGCACAAAAATCATTTTGGGCACACCCGACTTCTAGGTGATGTGGATCATGTGGAAGCTCGTTTCAGTCCATTTGGAGATAGTGTTAATCCCAGCGCTAGATAGGTGCATGGTTTGTGCCGAAGGTACCATGGCCAGGAAATCATTTTTGTCACACCCGATGGTACTCCTAGGTGATGTGTGTCAAGTGGAAGTTCATTTCGGTCTGTTTAGAGATAGTGTTAATCTAGGCGCTAGATAGGTATATGGTTTGCGCCAAAAATACCATGGACATGGAAATCTTTTCAAGCACACCCGATGGTACTTCTAGGTGACATTAGTCAAGTGGAAGCTCATTTCGGTCCGTTTGGAGATAGTGTTAATCTTGGCGCAAGATAGGTGCATGGTTTGCACCGAATGTACCATAGGCCTAGAAATCATTTTGGGCACACCCACTAGTACTTCTAGGTGACATGGGTCGAGTGAAAGCTTATTTCAGTCCGTTTGGAGATAGTGAATCTTAGCGATAGATGGGTGCACGGTTTGCGTCAAATGTACCATAGGCATGGAATTCATTTTGGGCACACCCGATGGTACTCCTAGGTGATGTATGTCATGTGAAAGCTTGTTTCTATTCATTTGGAGATAGTGTTAATCTAGGTGCAATATATGTGTACGGTTTGCGTCGAATGTACCATGGGTATGGAAAGCATTTTGGGCACACCCAATGGTACTCCTAGGTGATGTGGGTCAAGTGGAAGCTCATTTTGGTCCATTTAGAGATAGTGTTAATCTCGACTTAAGATAGGTGCAAGGTTTGCTCCAAACGTACCATAGGCTCAGAAATCATTTTGAACGCAGCTGATTGTACTCCTTGGTGACATGGGTCAAGTGGAAGCTCATTGCGATATGTTTGGAGATAGTTTTAACTTCAGAGCAAGAAAGGTGTATGATTTGCGCCGAATGTCCCACGGGCATGGAAATCACTTTGGGCACACCCGATGGTACTCCTATGTAATGTATGTCAAGTGAAAGCTTGTTTCGGTCCATTTGGAGGTAGTGTAAGTCTCGGCGCTAGATAGGTGCACGATTTACGCCGAATGTACCATGGGCATGGAAATCATTTTGGGCACACCCGATGGTACTCCTAGGTGACGTGGGTCAAGTGGAAGCTTACTTTGGTCCTTTTGGAGATTGTGTTAAACTAGGCGCAAGATAGGTATACGGTTTGCGTCGAATGTACCACGGGCATAGAAATCTTTTCAAGCACACCCGATATTACTTCTCGGTGACATTGGTCAAATGGAAGCTCGTTTCGGCCCATTTAGAGATAGTATTAATCTCGACGCAAGATAGGTGCATGGTTTGCGCTGAACGTACCGTAGGCTCAGAAATCATTTTGACGCAACCGATGGTACTCCTACATGACATAGGCCAAGTGGAATCTCATTTCAGTCGGTATGGAGATACCATTAATCTCGACATAAGATAGGTGCATGGTTTGCTTTGAACGTACCATAGGCTCATAAATTATTTTGGACGCACTTGATTGTACTCCTAGGCGACATGGATCAAGCGAAAGTTCATTTTGATCCGTTTGGAGATTGTTTGTGCCAAATATAGCACCAGCATGGAAATCATTTTTACCACACCGAGTGGTACTCCTAGTGACGTGGGTCAACTGGAATCTCATTTCGGTCCATTTGGAGATAGTGTTAATCTCAGCACCAGATAGGTGCACGGTTTGCGGTGAATGTACCATGGGCATGGAAATCGCTCTGGGCACACCTGATGTGTCAAGTGGAAGCTTGTTTCGGTCCATCTGGAGATAGTTTTAGTCTAAGCGCATGATAGGTGTACGGTTTGCGCCAAACGTACCATAGCCTTGGAAATCATTTTGGATGCACCCGATGGTACTCCTAGGTGATATGGGTCAAGTGGAAGCTCGTTTGGGTCCATTTGGAGATATTGTTAATCTCAGTGCAAGATAGGTGCACGGTTTGCGCCGAATGTACCACATGCCAGGAAATCACTTTGGGCACACCTGTTGGTACTCCAAGGTGACATGGGTCAAGTGGAAGCTCATTTTGAGTCATTTGGAGATAGTGTTAATCTCAGCGCTTGATAGGTGCTCGGTTTGCGCCAAATGTACTATTAGCATGGAAATCGTTGTGGGCACAACCGATGATACTCCTAGGTGACGTGTGTCAAGTGAAGCTCATTTTGATCCGTTTGGAGATAATGTTAATCTAGGTGCAAGCTAGGTGCACGACTTGCGCTGAATGTTCCTTGAGCATGGAAATCTTTTCAGGCACACCCAATGGTACTTCTAGGTGACATTGGTCAAGTGAAAGCTCATTTTGGTCTGTTTAGAGATAGTACTAATCTCGACGCAAGATAGGTGCATGGTTTGTGCCGAATGTACCATAGGCTCTAAAACGGCTTTGGGCACACCCGATTGAACTCCTGCGTGACATGGATCAAATGGAAACTCATTTGCGTTGAACGTACCATAGGCTTGGAAATCATTTTGGGCGCAACCGATGGTACTCCTACATGATGTGGGTCAAGTGGAAACACATTTCAGTCTATTTGGAGACAGTGTTAATCTTGACACAAGATAGGTGCACGGTTTGCGCCGAATGTACCATGGGCATTGTAATCACTTTTGGGCGCACCCGATGCAACTGCTAGGTGACGTGGGTGAAATGGAAGCTCGTTTTGGTCTGTTTGGAGATACTGTTAATCTTGACGCGAGGTAGATGCATGGTTTGCACCAAATGTACCATGGGCATGGAACTCCTAGGTGACATGGGTGAAATGGAAGCTCAATTTGGTCCATTTGGAGATAGTGTTAATCTCGACACATGATAGGTGCACGGTTTGCGCCGAAAGTGCCATAGGTTTGGAAATAATCTCGGGCGCAACCGATGGTACTCCTACGTGATGTGGGTCAAAGTGGAAACTTGTTTCGGTCCATTTGGAGATAGTGTTAATCTTGACACAAGATAGGTACACAATTTGCGTCAAACATACCATAGGCTCAAAAATCATTTTGGACACCCTGATTATAATCCTAGGTGATGTGGATCAAGCGAAAGCTCATTTTGATCCGTTTGGAGATAGCTTTAATCTCAGTGTGAGATAGGTGCACGGTTTGTGACGAATCGACCACGGGCATGGAAATCGCTTTGGGCAACCCGAGGGTACTCCTAGGTAATATATGTTAAGTGGAAGCTTGTTTTGGTCTGTCTGGATATACTGTTAGTCTCGGTGCAAGATAGGTGCTTGGTTTGGGTCGAACGTACCATTGTCTTGAAATCATTTTGGTCGCACTCGATGGTACTCCTAGGAGACGGGGGTCAAGTGGAAGCTCGTTTCGGTCTATTTGGAGATAGTGTTAATCTCGGTGCAAGATAGGTGCATGGTTTGCGATGACTCTACCATGGGCATGGAAATCGCTTTGGGCACACCCGGTGGTACTCCTAGGTAATATATGTCAAGTGGAAGCATGTTTTGGTCCGTTTGGGGATAGTGTTAGTCTCGACGCAAGATTAGTGCACGGTTTGTGCCGAATGTACCATAGGCTTAAAAATTATTTTTAGCACACCCGATGGTACTCCTAGGTGATGTGGATTAGTTTCAGTCCATTTGTAGATAGTGTTAATCTCAACACTAGAAGGGTGCACAGTTTGCGTCGAATGTACCACGGGCATGGAAATCATTTTAGGCACACCTGATGGTACTCCTAGGTGACGTGTGTCAAGTGGAAGCTCGTTTCTGTCTATTTGGAGATAGTGTTAATCAAGGCACAAGAAAGGTGTACGGTTTGCGCCGAATGTTCCATGGGCAAGGAAATCTTTTTAGGCACGCCCGATGGTACTTCTAGTTGACATTAGTCAAGTGGAATCTTGTTTTGGACCGTTTGGAGATAGTATTAATCTCAACGGAAGATAGGTGTCTGGTTTGTGTTGAATGTACAACGGGCATGGAAATTTTTTCAGCACACCTGATGGTACTTCTTGCTGACATTGGTCAAGTGGAAGCTCGTTTCGGTCTCTTTGGAGATAATATTAATCTCGAGGCAAGATAGGTTACCAGTTTGCGCCAAATGTATCATAGGCTCTGATATAGAATTGGACGCACTAGATGGTACTTCTAGGTGGCGTAGATCAAGTGGAAGATTATTTCAGACATTTTGGAGATAGTGTTAATCTCGACGCAAGATATGTGCATAGTTTGTGCCGAACGTACCATAGGTTTGGAAATCATTTTGGGAGCAACCGATGGTACTCCTATGTAACGTAGGTCAAGTGGAAACTCATTTCGGTCCATTTGGAGATAGGGTTAATCTCAATGCAAGATAGGTACACAGTATGCACCAACGTACCATAGGCTCATAAATCATTTTGGACGCACCTGATTGTACTCCTAGGTGACCTGGATCAAGCGGAAGCTTATTTCGATCCGTTTGGAGATAGTTTTAATCTCGGTGTAAGACAGGTGAACGGTTTGTGACGAATCTACCATGGGCATGGAAATTACTTTGGGCACGCCCTATGGTACTTCTAGGTAATGTATGTAAAATGGAAGCTTATTTCGGTCCGTTTTTGAGATAGTGTTAGTCTCGGTGCCAGATAGGTGCACGTTTTGCGCCGAACGTACCATAGGCTTGGAAATCATTTTGGCTGCACGTGATGTAGCACAGGCGCGGAAATCTTTTCAGGCACACCCGATGGTTCTTCTAGGTGAAAAATGAGTTTCCACCTAACCCAAGTCACGTAGGAGTACCAACGAATGTGTCCAATGTGATTTCTATGCCCGTGGTACATTTAGTGCAAACTATGCACCTTTCTTGTGCCATAATTATTACTATCTCCAAATGGATTGATCTGAGCTTCCCCTTGATCCATGTCACCTAGGAGTACAATCAGGTGAATCCATAATGATTTTTGAGCCTATAGTACCTTTGGCACAAACCATGCACCTATCTTGTGACGAGATTAAAACAATATCCAAATAGACCAAGGCAAGTTTCCAATTGACCCACGTCACGTAGGAGTAACATCGGTGGCGCCCCAAATGATTTCTAAACCTATGGTATGTTCGGCGCAAGACGTGCACCTATCTTGCATCAAGATTAACATATCTCCAAACAGACTGAAACGATCTTTCTCTTGATCTACTCCACCTAAGAGTACCATCTGGTGTGCTCAAAGTGATTTCAAAGCCTATGGTACATTTGGTGCAAACCGTGCACCTATCTTGTGTCGAGATTAAAAATATCTCCAAATGGACCAAAGCGAGTTTCCACTTGACCCACGTCACGTAGGAGTAACATCGGTTGCGCCCAAAATTGTTTCTGAACCTATGGTACATTTAGCGCAATCCGTGCACCTATCTTGCGTCGAGATTAACACTATCTCCAAACAGACAGAAATGATCTTCCTCTCGATCTACGCCACCAAGGAGTACCATTTGGTGTGCTCAAAGCGATTTCAGAGCCCATGCTTGTGGTCCATTCGGCACAAACCGTACAACTATCTTGCGCCTAGATTAACACTATCTCCAAACAGATCAAAACGAGCTTCCACTTGACCAATGTCACCTAAAACTACCATCAGGTGTGCCTGAAGAGATTTCCATGCCTATGGTACATTCGGCGCAATCCGTAAACCTATCTTGCGCCTAGATTAACAATATCTCCAAACGGACCGAAACGAGCTTCCACTTGACTAATGTCACCTAGAACTACCATCGGGTGTGCCTGAAAAGATTTTTGTGCCCGTGGTACGTTCAGCGCAAACCGTGCTCCTATCCTACGTTGAGATTAAAACAATCTCTGAACGGCCTGAAACGAGCTTCCACTTGACCCATGCCACGTTGGAGTACCATCGGGTGCGTCCAAAATGATTTCAAGCCTATGGTACATTCGGTACAAACTGTGCACCTATCTTGCACCGAGATTAACACTATCTCCAAACAGACCAAAACAAGTTTCCACTTGACATACATTACATAGGAGTACCATCGGGCGTGCCCAAAATGATATCTAAGCCTATGGTACGTTTGGCGCAGACCATGCACCTATCGTGCATCGAGATTAACACTATCCCTAAATGGATAGTTTCCACTTGACCCATGTCACGTAGGACTACCATCGGTTGTGGCCAAAATGATTTTGAAACCTATGGCATGTTCGGTGCAAACCATGCACCTATCTTGCGTCGAGATTAACACTATCTCAAAGTAGACTGAAATGATCTTAAACTATATCTACGTCACCAAGGAGTACCATCTGGTGTGCTCAAAGCGATTTCAGAGCATGTGGTACATTTAGCGCAAATCGTGCACCTATCTTGACTCAGGGTTGATACTATCTCTAAATAGACTGATACAAGCTTCCACTTGACCAACGTCACCTAGAAGTACCATCACGTGTGTCAGAAAAGATTTCCATGCCCGTGGTACATTTGGCGCAAACTGTACACCTATCCTGCGTTGAGATTAATACAATCTCCAAACAGTCTGAAACGAGCTTCCACTTGACCAACGTCACCTAGAAGTACCATCGGGTGTGCTTGAAAAGTTTTCCATGCCCGTGGTACATTCGGTGCAAACCGTACACCTATCTTGCGCCTAGATTAATACTATTACCAATTGGACCAAAACGACCTTTCACTTGACAATGTCACCTAGAAGTACCATCGGGTGTGCCTGAAAATATTTCTGTGCCCATGGTACATTCGGCGCAAACCATATACCTATCTTGCGCCTAGATTAACACTGTCTCCAAACAGACCCAAACTAACACAAGTGGAAGATTGTTTCGGTCTGTTTGGAGATAGTTTTAGTCTAGGTGCAAGATAGGTGCACAATTTGCACCGAACGTACCATAGCCCTGGAAATCATTTTGGATGCACCCAATGGTACTCCTAGGTGACGTGGGCAAGGGGAAGCTCGTTTCGGTTCGTTTAGAGATAGTGTTAATCTCGGCGCAAGATAGGAGCACGGTTTGCGCCAAATGTACCACTGGCCGAGAAATCACTTTGGGCACACTCGATGGTTCTCCTAGCTGAAGTGGGTCAAGTGGAAGCTCAATTCGAGCCATTTAGAGATAGTGTTAATCTTAGTGCTAGATAGGTGCATGGTTTGCACCGAACGTACCATTGGCATAGAAATCATTTTGGATGCACCTGATTTTACTGCTAGGTGAGATGGATCAAGCGGAACCTCGTTTTGATCCATTTGGAGATGGTTTTAACTTCAGCGCAAGAAGGGTGCACAGTTTGCACCGAATATCCCACAGGCATGGAAATTGCTTTGGGCACACCCGATGGTTCTCCTATGTAATGTATGTCAAGTGGAAGCTTGTTTCGGTCCGTTTGGAGATAGTGTTAGTCTTGTGCTTGATAGGTGCACGGTTTGTGCTAAATGTACCATAGGCATGGAAATCATTTGGCACACCTGATGCTACTTCTAGGTGACGTGGTCAAGTGGAAGCTCGTTTTGGTCCGTTTGGACATAGTGTTAAACTAGACACAAGATAGGTGTACGGTTTGTGCTGAATGTACCACAGGCATGGAAATCTTTTTAGGCACACCCGATGGTACTTCAAGGTGACATTGGTCAAATGGAAGCTCATTTTTGTCCATTTGCAGATATAATTAATCTTGACGCAAGATAGCTGCATGGTTTGCGCTGAACGTACCATAGGGTAAGAAATCATTTTGACACAACCGATGGTACTCCTATGTGACATGGGTCAAGTGAAATCTCATTTCGGCCCATATGGAGGTACCATTAATCTCGATGCAAGATGGTGCACTATATGCGCTGAACGTACCATAGGCTCAGAAATCATTTTGGATGCACTTGATTGTACTCCTTGGTGACGTGGATCAAGCAAAAGTTCATTTCTATCCGTTTGGAGATTGTTTTAATCTCGGTGTAAGATAGGTGCACGGTTTGTGTCGAATGTACCACGGGCATGGAAATCGCTTTGGGCAGACCTGATGGAACTCCTAAGTAATGTAAGTCAAGTGGAAGCTTGTTTTGGTCCGTTTGAAGATAGTTTTAGTCTAGGCGCACGATAGGTGCACAGTTTGCGTCGAATGTACCATGGGCATGGAAATCAGTTTGGGCACACCCGATCGTACTTCTTTTGTGACGTTGGTCAAGTGGAAGCTCATTGTGTTCTGTTTGGAGTTAGTATTAATCTCGAGGCAAGATAGGTGCAAGGTTTCGCCAAATGTACCATGGGCTCTGAAATCTCTTCAGGCACACCAGTTGGTATTCCTAGGTGGCGTAGATCAAGTGGAAGAACATTTCAGTTTCTTTGGAGATAGTGTTAATCTCAACGCAAGATAGGTGCATAGTTTGCGACGAATGTACCATGGGCATGGAAATCGCTTTGGGAACACCCGATGGTACTCGTGGTAAATGTATGTCAAGTGGAAGCTTGTTTCGGTCTGTTTGGAGATAGTGTTAGTCTTGGCGCAAGGTAGGTGCATGGTTTGTGCCAAACATACCATAGTCTTGGAATCATTTTGGACGCACCCATGGTATTCCTAGGTGACAGGGTCAAGTGGAAGCTCATTTTGTTCCATCTGGAGATAGTGTTAATCTCAGTGCAAGATAGGTGCATGGTTTGCGCCGAACATACAATAGGTTGGAAACCATTTTGGACGCACCCGATGGTCCGAGGTGACGTGGCTCAAGTGGAAACTCATTTTGGACCGCTTAGAGATAATATTAATCTCGACGCAAGATAGGTGCACGGTTTGTGCCTAATGTACCACGGGCATGGAAATCCTTTTAGGCACACCTGATGGTACTTCTAGGTGACATTGGTCAAGTGGAAGCTCATTGCGGTCCGTTTGGAGATAGTATTAATCTAAAGGCAAGATAGGTGCACGGCTTGCGCCAAATGTACTATAGGCTCTGAAATATCTTTGGGCTCACTACATGGTATTCCTAGGTGGCATAGATCAAGTGGAAGATCATTTCAGTTTGTTTGGAGATAGTATTAGTCTCAACGCAAGATAGATGCACAGTTTGCACCAAATGGGCTTTGAAATCGCTTTGGGCGCACCAGATGGTACTCCTAGGTGGCGTAGATCAAGTAGAAGATAGTTTTAGTCTCTTTGGTGATAGTGTTAATCATGACTCAAAATAGGTGCAAGGTTTGCATCGAATGTACCATAGGCTCAAAAAACATTTTGGGCGCAACCGATGGTACTCCTACGTGACGTGGGTCAAGTGGAAACTTATTTCAGTCAATTTAGAGATGTGTTAATCTCGACGCAAATAGGTACATGGTTTGTGCCAAACTTATCATATGTTCAAAAATGATGTTGGACATACCTAATTGTACTCCTAGGCGACGTGGATCAAGCAGAAGCTCATTTCGATCCATTTGGAGATAGTTGAAATCTCGGTGCAAGATAGGTGCACGGTATACGACGAGTGTACCACGGGCATGGAAATCGCTTTGGGCAAACTCGATGGTACTCCTAGGTAATATATGTCAAGTGGAAGCTTGTTCAGTCCGTTTGGAGATAGTGTTAGTCTCGGTGCAAGGTACGTGCATGGTTTGCGCCTAAAGTACCATAGGCTTGGAAATCATTTTGGATGCACCCGATGGTACTCCAAGGTGATGTGGGTCAAGTGGAAGCTCATTTTGGTCTGTCTAGAGATAGTGTTAATCTCAATGCAAGATAGGTGCATGGTTTGTGACGCATGTACCATAGGCTTGGAAATCATTTTGGACACACGTGATGGTACTCCTAGGTGATGTGGATCAAGCGGAAGCTCATTTTGATCCATTTGGAGATAGTTTTGATCTTGGTGCAAGATAGGTGCACGGTTTATGACGAATGTACTATGGGCATGGAAATCGCTTTGGGCACACCCGATGGTTCTCCTATGTAATGTATGTCAAGTGGAAGCTTGTTTCGGTCCGTTTGGATATAGTGTTAGTCTTGTGCTTGATAGGTGCACGGTTTGTGCTAAATGTACCATAGGCATGGAAATCATTTGGCACACCTGATGCTACTTCTAGGTGACGTGGTCAAGTGGAAGCTCGTTTTGGTCCGTTTGGACATATTGTTAAACTAGACACAAGATAGGTGTACGGTTTGTGCTGAATGTACCACAGGCATGGAAATCTTTTTAGGCACACCCGATGGTACTTCAAGGTGACATTGGTCAAATGGAAGCTTATTTTTGTCCATTTGGAGATATAATTAATCTTGACGCAAGATAGCTGCATGGTTTGCGCTGAACGTACCATAGGGTAAGAAATCATTTTGACACAACCGATGGTACTCCTATGTGACATGGGTCAAGTGAAATCTCATTTCGGCCCATATGGAGGTACCATTAATCTCGATGCAAGATGGTGCACTATATGCGCTGAACGTACCATAGGCTCAGAAATCATTTTGGACGCACTTGATTGTACTCCTTGGTGACGTGGATCAAGCGAAAGTTCATTTCTATCCGTTTGGAGATTGTTTTAATCTCGGTGTAAGATAGGTGCACGGTTTGTGTCGAATGTACCACGGGCATGGAAATCGCTTTGGGCAGACCTGATGGAACTCCTAGGTAATGTAAGTCAAGTGGAAGCTTGTTTTGGTCCGTTTGGAGATAGTTTTAGTCTAGGCGCACGATAGGTGCACAGTTTGCGTCGAATGTACCATGGGCATGGAAATCAGTTTGGGCACACCCGATCGTACTTCTTTTGTGACGTTGGTCAAGTGGAAGCTCATTGTGTTCTGTTTGGAGTTAGTATTAATCTCGAGGCAAGATAGGTGCAAGGTTTCGCCAAATGTACCATGGGCTCTGAAATCTCTTCAGGCACACCAGTTGGTATTCCTAGGTGGCGTAGATCAAGTGGAAGAACATTTCAGTTTGTTTGGAGATAGTGTTAATCTCAACGCAAGATAGGTGCATAGTTTGCGACGAATGTACCATGGGCATGGAAATCGCTTTGGGAACACCCGATGATACTCGTGGTAAATGTATGTCAAGTGGAAGCTTGTTTCGGTCTGTTTGGAGATAGTGTTAGTCTTGGCGCAAGGTAGGTGCATGGTTTGTGCCAAACGTACCATAGTCTTGGAATCATTTTGGACGCACCCATGGTATTCCTAGGTGACAGGGTCAAGTGGAAGCTCATTTTGTTCCATCTGGAGATAGTGTTAATCTCAGTGCAAGATAGGTGCATGGTTTGCGCCGAACATACAATAGGTTGGAAACCATTTTGGACGCACCCGATGGTCCGAGGTGACGTGGCTCAAGTGGAAACTCATTTTGGACCGCTTAGAGATAATATTAATCTCGACGCAAGATAGGTGCACGGTTTGTGCCTAATGTACCACGGGCATGGAAATCTTTTTAGGCACACCTAATGGTACTTCTAGGTGACATTGGTCAAGTGGAAGCTCATTGCGGTCCGTTTGGAGATAGTATTAATCTAAAGGCAAGATAGGTGCACGGCTTGCGCCAAATGTACTATAGGCTCTGAAATCTCTTTGGCTCACTACATGGTATTCCTAGGTGGCGTAGATCAAGTGGAAGATCATTTCAGTTTGTTTGGAGATAGTGTTAGTCTCAACGCAAGATAGATGCACAGTTGCACCAAATGTACCATAGGCTTTGAAATCTCTTTGGGCGCACCAGATGGTACTCCTAGGTGGCGTAGATCAAGTAGAAGATAGTTTTAGTCTCTTTTGGTGATAGTGTTAATCAAGACTCAAAATAGGTGCAAGGTTTGCATCGAATGTACCATAGGCTCAAAAACACATTTTGGGCGCAAACCGATGGTACTCCTACGTGACGTGGGTCAAGTGGAAACTTATTTCAGTCAATTTAGAGATGTGTTAATCTCGACGCAAATAGGTACATGGTTTGCGCCAAACTTATCATATGTTCAAAAATGATGTTGGACATACCTAATTGTACTCCTAGGTGACGTAGATCAAGTAGAAGCTCATTTCGATCCATTTGGAGATAGTTGAAATCTCGGTGCAAGATAGGTGCATGGTATACGACGAGTGTACCACGGGCATGGAAATCGCTTTGGGCAAACTCGATGGTACTCCTAGGTAATATATGTCAAGTGGAAGCTTGTTCAGTCCGTTTGGAGATAGTGTTAGTCTCGGTGCAAGGTACGTGCATGGTTTGCGCCTAAAGTACCATAGGCTTGGAAATCATTTTGGATGCACCCGATGGTACTCCAAGGTGATGTGGGTCAAGTGGAAGCTCATTTTGGTCTGTCTAGAGATAGTGTTAATCTCAATGCAAGATAGGTGCATGGTTTGTGACACATGTTCCATAGGCTTGGAAATCATTTTGGACACACGTGATGGTACTCCTAGGTGACATGGATCAAGCGGAAGCTCATTTTGATCCATTTGGAGATAGTTTTGATCTTGGTGCAAGATAGGTGCACGGTTTATGACGAATGTACTATGGGCATGGAAATCGCTTTGGGAACACCTGATGGTACTCGTAGGTAACGCATGTCAAGTGGAAGCTTGTTTCGGTCTGTTTGGAGATAGTGTTAGTCTCAGTGCTAGGTAGGTGCCGAACGTACCATTGGCTGGGAAATAATTTTGGACGCACCCGATGGTACTGCTAGGTGACGTGGGTCAAGTGGAAGCTCATTTCGGTCCGTCTAGAGATAGTGTTAATCTCAGTGCAAGATAGGTGCATAGTTTGCGCCGAACGTACCATAGGCTTGGAAGTCATTTTGGACACACGCGATGGTCCTAGGTGACATATGTCAAATGGAAGCTTATTTCGATCTGTTTGGAGATAGTTTTAATCTCGGTGCAAGATAGGTGCATGGTTTGTGACGAATGTACCATGGTACTTGTAGGTAATGTATGTCAAGTGGAAGCATGTTTCGATCCATTTAGAGATAGTGTTAGTCTCGGTGCCAGGTAGGTGCACGGTTTGCGCCAAACGTACCATAGGCTTAGAAATCATTTTGGACGCACCTAATTGTACTCCTAGGCGCCGTGGAACAAGCGGAAGCTCATTTCGAACCGTTTGGAGATAGTTTAAATATCGGTGAAAGATAGGTGCACGGTTTACAACAAATGTACCACAGGCATGGAAATCGCTTTGGGCACACTTGATGGTACTCCTAGGTAATGTATGTCAAGTGGAAGCTTGTTTTAGTCCATTTGGAGACAGTGTTAGTCTCGGCGCAAGATAGGTGCACAGTTTGCTCCGAATGTACCATAGGCTTGGAAATCATTTTGGATGGACCCGATGGAACTCCTAGGAGACGTGGGTCAAGTGGATGCTCATTTTGGTCTATTTGGAGATAGTGTTAATCTTGGCACAAAATTGGTTCAAGGTTTGCGCCGAACATACCATAGGCTCGGAAATCATTTTGGGCACAAGCAATGGTACTCCTACATGACGTGGGTCAAGTGGAAACTAGTTTCAGTCCATTTGGAGATAGTGTTAATCTCGACCAAGATAGGTACACAGTTTGTGCCAAACGTACCATAGGCTCAGAAATCATTTTGGATGCACCTGATTGTAGGCAACGTGAATCAAGTAAAAGCTCATTTCTAACCATTTGGAGATAGTTTTAATCTCGGTGCAAGATGGGGGAACGGTTTGCGACAAATGTACCACGGGCATGGAAATCGCTTTGGGCACACCCAATGGTAATCCTAGGTAATGTATGTCAAGTGGAAGCTTGTTTCAGTCCGTTTGGAGATATTGTTTGCCTCAGCGCAATATAGGTGCACGGTTTGCGCAGAACGTACCATTGACTTGGAAATCATTTTCGACGCACAAGATGGCACTCATAGGTGACGTGGGTCAAGTGGGAGCACGTCTCGGTCCGTTTGGAGATAGTGTTAATCTTGGCTCAAAATAGCTATAAGGTTTGCACTGAACATACCATAGGCTCAGAAATCAATTTGGGCGCAACCAATTGTACTCCTACGTGACGTGGGTCAAGTGGAAATAGGTTTTGGTCCATTTGGAGATAGTGTCAAACTTGATGCAAGATAAGTAAACGGTTTGCGCCAAACGTATCATAGGCTCTGAAAACTTTTTGGACACACCTGATTGTACTCCTAGGCAATGTGGGTCAAGCGGAAGCTCATTTCGATCTGTTTGGAGATTGTTTTAGTCTCGGTTCAATACAGGTGCATGTTTGCGACGAATGTACCACGGGCATGGAAATTGCTTTGGGCACACCCAATGGTACTCCTAGGTAATGTATGTCAAGTGAAAGCTTGTTTCAGTCTATTTGCAGATAGTGTTACTATCGGTGCAAGATAGGTGCACGGCCTGGAAATCATTTTGGACACACCTGATGGTTCTCCTAGGTGACATGGGTCAAGTGAAAGCTTGTTTCGGTCCATTTGGAGATAGTGTTAATGTCGACGCAAGAGAGGTGCACGGTTTGCGCCGAATGTATGTGTCAAGTGGAAGCTCATTTCGGACCATTTGGAGATAATATTAATGTCGACACAAGAGAGGTGCACGGTTTTGCGCCGAATGTACCACGGGCTTGAAAATCTTTTCAGGCACACCCAGTGGTACTTCTAGGTGATGTTGGTCTAGTGAAAGCTCATTTCAGTTTATTTGGAGATAGTATTAATCTCGAGGCAAGATAGGTGCACAGTTTGCGCCAAATGTACCATAGGCTCTGAAATCGCTTAGGGTACTCCTTGGTGGCGTAGATCAAGTGGAAGATCATTTCAGTCTACTTGGAGATAGTGTTAATCTTGACACAAGATAGCTGCACGGTTTGAACCGAATATATCATAGGCTCTAAAATTGCTTTGTGTGCACCAGATGGCACTCCTAGGCAGCGTAGATCAAGTGGAAGATCATTTCAGTCTGTTTTGTGATAGTGTTAATCTCGACGCAACATAGGTACATGGTTTGCAGCAAACGTACCATTGGCTAAGAAATCATTTTGAACGCACCTAGTTGTACTCCTAGGCGACATGGAACAAGAGGAAGCTTGTTTCGGTCCATTTGCAGATAGTGTTTGATCTAGGCGCAAGATAGGTGTACGGTTTGCTCCGAATGTAGCCCGGGCATGGAAATCTTTTCAGGCACACCTGATGGTACTTCTAGGTGATATTGGTCAGGTGGAAGCTCATTTTGAACCATTTGGAGATAGTATCAATCTCAACGCAAGATAGGTGCATGGTTTGCGCCGAATGTACCACATGCATGGAAATCTTTTGAGGCACACCCAGTGGTACTTCTAGGTGACGTTGGTCAAATGGAAGCTCGTTTTGGTTTGTTTGGAGATAGTATTAATCTTGAGGCAAGATAGGTGCACCGTTTGCGCCAAATGTACCATAGGCTCTGAAATTGCTTTGGGCGCAACCGATGGTACTCCTACGTGACTTTGGTCAAGTGGAAACTCGTTTTGGTCCATTTGAAGATTTGTTAATCTCAACGCAAGATAGGTACACGGTTTGTGCCAAACGTACCATCAGCTTAGAAATCATTTTGGACACACCTAATTATACTCCCCCAGGCAATGTGGATCAAGTGGAAGCTCATTTCGATCCATTTGGAGATAATTTAAATCTCGGTGCAAGATAGGTGCACTGTTTGCGCTAAACATACCATAGGCTTGGAAATTATTTTGGACGCACCCGATGGAACTCCTAGGTAACGTGGGTCAAGTGGATCCTCGTTTTAATCCATTTGGAGATAGTGTTAATCATGGCGCAAAATAGGTGCAAGGTTTGCGCCGAATGTAGCATTGGCTCAGAATTCATTTTGGACACAACCAATGGTACTCCTACGTCACGTGGGTCAACTGGAAACTGGTTTCGGTCCAATTGGAGATAGTGTTAATCTCAACGTAAGATAGGTACACGGTTTGTGCCAAACATACCATAGGCTCAGAAATCATTTTGGATGCACCTGATTGTACTCCTAGGCAACATGGATCAAGCGGAAGCTCATTTCGATCCGTTTGGAGATAGTTTTAATCTTGGTGCAAGATGGGTGCACAGTTTGCGATGAAAGTACCACGGGCACGGAAATCACTTTGGGCACACTCGATGGTAATCCTAGGTAATGTATGCCAAGTGGATGCTTGTTTTTGTCTGTTTGGAGATAGCGTTAGTCTCGATGGAAGAAAGGTGCACGTTTGCGCCGAACGTATCATAGGCTTGGAAATCATTTTGGACGCACCCGATGGTCCTCCTAGGTGACATGGGTCAAGTGGAAGCTCGTTTCGATCCGTTTGGAGATAGTGTTAATCTCCATACAAGATAGGTGCATGGTTTGCGTCATATGTACCATAGGCTCTAAAATCGCTTTTGGGCACACTAGATGGTACTCCTAGGTGGCGTAGACCAAGTGGAAGATCATTTCAGTCTCTTTGGTGATAATGTTAATCTTGATGCAAAATAGGTGCAAGGTTTGCGCTGAACGTACCATAGGCTCAAAATCATTTTGGGTGCAACCAATGGTACTCCTACAAGATGTGGGTCAAGTGGAAATTCATTTTGGTCCATTTGGAGATGTGTTAATATCGACGCAAGATAGGTATATGGTTTGCGCCAAACGTACAATAGGCTCTGAAGTCATTTTGGACGCACCTAATTGCAGTCCTAGGCAATGTGGATCAAGTGGAAGTTCATTTCATTCCATTTGGGGATTGTTTAAATCTCGGTGCAAGATAGGTGCACGGTTTACGATGAACGTACCACAGGAATGGAAATCGCTTTGGGCAACTTGATGGTACTCCTAGGAAATGTATGTCAAGTGAAAGCTTGTTTCGGTCGGTTTGGAGATAGTGTTAGTATCGGTGCAAGATAGGTGCATGGTTTGCGCCGAACGTACCCGTTCTGAACTGTTTGGAGATAGGTGCACGGTACTTCTAAGTGACATTGGTCATGTGGAAGCTCGTTCTGAACTGTTTGGAGATAGTATTAATCTCGATGTAAGATAGGTACACGGTTTGCACAAAATTTACCATGGGCATAGAAATCTTTTTTGGAACACCCGATGGTACTTCTAGGTGACATTGGTCATGTGGAAGCTCGTTCCGGACCGTTTGGAGATATTATTAATCTCAACGTAAGATAGGTTCACGGTTTGCACCGAATGTACCATGGGCATGGAAATCTTTTCAGGCTCACCCGATGGTACTTCTAGGTGATGTTGGTCAAGTGGAAACTCATTTCGGTCCATTTAGAGATAGTATTAATCTCAAGGCAATATAGGTGCACAGCTTGCACCAAATGTACCATAGGACCTGAAACACTTTGGGCACACCAGATGGTACTCCTAGGTGGCGTAGACCAAGTGAAAGATCGTTTCAGTCTATTTTGTGATAGTGTTAATCTCAGCGCAAAATAGGTACCAGATTTGCACCGAACGTAGCATAGGCTCAAAAATCATTTTGGGCGCAACAGATGGTACTCCTACGTTGCGTTGGTCAAGTGGAAACTCGTTTCGGTCCATTTTATAGATGTGTTAATCTCGACGCAAGATATGTACGTGGTTTGCGCCAAACGTACCATAGGCTCAAAAATGATATTAGACGCACCTAATTGTACTCCTAGGTGACGTGGATCAAGTAGAAGCTCATTTCGATCCGTTTGGAGATTGTTTAAGTCTCGGTGCAAGATAGGTGCATTGTTTACGACAAATGTACCATGGGCATGGAAATCGCTTTGGGCACACCCGATGGTACTCCAAGGTATTGTATGTCAAGTGGAAGCTCATTTCGGTCCATTTGGAGATAGTGTTAATCTTAGCGTAAGATAGGTGTATGGTTTGCGCTGAAAGTACCTTGGGCAAGGAAATCATTTTGGGCACACCCGATGGTACTCCATGGTGATGTGTGTCAAGTGGAAGCTCCTTTTGGTCAATTTAGAGATAGTGTTAATCTTGGCGCAAGATAGGTATACGGTTTGCGCCCAATGTACCATGGGCATGGAAATCTTTTTAGGGACACCCAATGATACTTCTAGGTGACATTGGTCAAGTGGAAGCTCATTTCAGACCATTTGGAGATAGTGTTAATCTCAATGCAAGACAGGTGCACAGTTTGCGCTGAATGTACCACGGGCATGGAAATCTTTTCAGGCACACCCAATGGTACTTCTAGGTGATGTTAGTCTAGTGGAAGCACATTTCGGTCTGTTTGGAGATAGTATTAATCTTGAGGCAAGATAGGTGCACCATCGGGTGTGCCCAATGCGACTTCAGAGCCTATGGTACATTTGGCGCAAACCGGGCACATATCTTGCCTCGGGATTAATACTATCTCTGAATGGACTGAATGAGCTTCCACTTGACCAACATCACCTAGAAGTACCATTGAGTGTGCCTGAAAAGTTTTCCATGCCTGTGGTACATTTGGCGCAAACCGTGCACCTATCTTACGCCTATATTAATACTATCTTGCACTTTACCAACATCACCAAGAAGTACCATCGGGTGTGCCTGAAAAGATTTCCTTCCCTGTGGTATATTTGGTGTAAACCGTGTTCCTATCTTGCACCTAGAATAACACTACCTCCAAATGGAACAAAACAACCTTTCACTTGACACATGTCACCTAGGAGCACCATCGGGTGTGCCCACAATTATTTCCATGCCCATAGACATTCGACCCAAACTATGCACTTATCTTGTGCTGAGATTAACACTATCTCCAAACAGACTAAAATGAGCTTCCACTTGACCCATGTCACCTAGGAGTACCATCGGGTGTGCCCAAAATGATTTCATGGCCGTGGTGCATTCGGCGCAAACCATGCATCTATCTTGTGTTGAGATTTTTACTATCACCAAACAGATGGAAACGAGCTTTCACTTGACCGACGTCACTTAGGAGTACCATCGGTGCGCCCAATGCGACTTTAGAGCCTATGGTATATTTGGCGCAAACCGTGCACACATCTTGCCTCGATATTAATACTATCTCCAAACAAACCGAAACAAGCTTTTACTTGACCAACGTCACCTAGAAATACCATCGGGTGTGCCCGAAAAGTTTTCCATTCCTATGGTACATTCGGCGTAAACCATGCACTTATCTTGCGCCTATATTAATACTATCTCTAAACAGAACGAAATGAGCTTCCACTGGACACACATCACCTAAGATACAATCAGGTGTGCACAAAATTGATTTCCATGCCCGTGGAACATTCGGCGCAAACCGTGCACCTATTTTCCACTGAGATTAACACTATCTCCAAACAGATAGAAATGAGCTTTCACTTGACCCATGTCACCTAGGAGTACCAAAGGGTGTGCCCAAAATGATTTCCATGCCCGTGGTACATTCAGCGCAAACCGTGCACCTATCTTGCGCTGAGATTAACACTATCTCTAAACAAACCTAAACGAGCTTCCACTTGATCCACGTCACCTAGGAGTACCATCGGGTGTGCCCAAAATGATTTCCATGCTTGTGGTGCATTTGGAGCAAACCTTGCACCTATCTTGCATTGAGATTAACATTATCTCCAAACGGATCAAGATGAGCTTCCGCTTGATCCACGTCCCTAGCAGTACATTCAAGTGCGTCCAAAATGATTTCTGATCCTATGGTACGTTCGGCACAAATCATGAACCTATCTTGCGTCGAGATTAAAATATCTCTAAATGGACCGAAATGAGTTTCCACTCGACCCACGTCACATAGGAGTACCATTGGATGCGCCCAAAATATTTTCCGAACCCATGGTTACATTCGGTGCAAACCATGCACCTATCATGCGTCGAGATTAACAATATCTCCAAATGGACCGAAACAAGCTTACACTTGACCCACATCACCTAGGAGTACCATCGAGTGTGCCCAAAATGATTTCTAGGCCTGTGGTGCATTCGACGCAAACCGTGCACCTATCTTGTGTCGAGATTAACACTATCTCCAAACAGACCTAAATGAGCTTCCACTTGACCCACATCACCTAAGAGTACCATTGGGTGTGCCCAAAATGATTTCCATGCTCGTGGTGCATTCTGTGCAAACCGTGCACCTATCTTACACTGAGATTAACACTATCTCCAAACAGATCGAGAGTAGCTTCCACTTGATCCATGTTGCCTTGCAGTACAATCAGGTGCGTCCAAAATGATTTCTGAGCCTATGGTACATTCGGCACAAACCGTGAACCAATCTTGCGTCGAGATTAAAAGTATCTCCAAATGGACTGAAACAAGTTTCTACTCGAACCACGTCACATAGGAGTATCATCAGATGCGCCCAAAATAATTTCAAAACCCATGGTCATATTCGGTGCAAACCGTGCACCTATCATTCGTCGAGATTAACACTATCTCCAAACGGACCGAAACGAGCTTGCACTTGACCCACGTCACCTAGGAGTACCATCGGGTGTGCCCAAAATGATTTCCAGGCCCGTGGTGCATTTGGCGCAAACCATGCACCTATCTTACGCCAATATTACCACTATCTCCAAATAGACCTAAATGAGCTTCCACTTGACCCACATCACATAGGAGTACCATCGGGTGTTCTCAAAATGATTTCCATGCCCATGGTGCATTCAGCACAAACCGTTCCCAATCTTGTGCTGAGATTAACACTATCTCCAAACAGATCGAAATAAGCTTCCGCTTGATCCACATCGCCTAGGAGTACAATCTAGTACGTCCAAAATGATTTCTGAGCCTATGGTACGTTCGGCGCAAGCTGCGCCCCTATCTTGCGTCGAGATTAACAGTATCTCCAAATGGACCAAAACAAGTTTCCACTTGACCCACATCACGTCAGAGTACCATCGGTTGCGCCCAAAATGATTTTCGAGCCTATGGTACGTTCAGCGCAAACCATGCACCTGTCATGCGTCGAGATTAACACTATCTCCAAGTGGACTGAAATGAGCTTCCATTTCACCCACATCACACAGGAGTTCCATTGGGTGCACCCAAAACGATTGCCATGCCCACGATACATTCGGCGCAAACTATGCACCTATCTTGCGCCGAGATTAACACTATCTCAAATGGACCGAAACGAGTTCTACTTGACCCGTGTCACATAGGAGTACCATCTGGTGCCACCCAAAATGATTTCCGAGCCTATGGTACGTTCAACACAAACCATGAACATATATTGAATCGAGATTAATACTGTCTCCAAACAGACTAAATCAAGCTTCCACTTACCTACGTCACCTAGTAGTACCATCATGTGTGCCCAAAGTGATTTCAGAGCCTATGGAACACTTGGCCCAAATCGTGCATATATCTTGCCTCGAAGATTAATACTATCTCCAAACAGGCCGAAATGGGCTTCCACTTGACCAACGTCACCTAGAAGTACCATCGGGTGTGCCTATAAAGAATTCCTTGACTGTGGTACATTCGGCGCAAACCGTGCACCTATCTTGCGCCTATATTAACACTATCTCCAAATGGAACGGAACGAGCTGCCCCTTGACACACATCACCAAGGAGTACCATTGGGAGTGTCCAAAATGATTTCCATGCCGGGGTATATTCAGCGAAATCTGTGCACCTATCTTGTGCTGAGATTAACACTATCTCCAAATGGACCGAAACGAGCTTCCACTTGACCCACGTCACCTAGAAGTACCATCTGGTGTGCCCAAAATGATTTCCATGCCAGTGGTACATTCGAGGCGAACCGTGCACCAATCTTGCGCTGAGATTAACACTATCTCCAAATGAACCAAAACGAGCTTCCTCTTGACCAACGTTGCCTAGGAGTACCATTGGGTGTACCTGTAACATCCCAAAAATTCACATTAAAAAATCTCGTGCTTTAAAAATTATTTTCAAAAACTATAAATTGTCTAAGCTCTATTAATTCCTTGCGACCCTTTTCCATCTTATCCATCCCAGTTATCTCTATCCAATATTTATCCTGCACGTCGTAGCATCGGCATCACCCGCCCGTCCCCTACCTCTCTCTCTCTCTCTCTCTCAATTCGCTCGCCCTCGCCCTCGCTCGATGGCCGACAACCGCAGCCGCCGCCCACCCCACCGCCATCGCCCATCCCCCACCCCACTGCCGCCACCATAAAGCACCCATGCCTGGACCCCTTGCTGAGCGCAGCCGCTCACACGCCACCGTGACATGTTAGCCCCACCAGCTCACCTCGCCACTTGTGCCATGGGACCCACCTCCCTCTCCTTTCTCCTTCACGTGCAATAGCAGCACCAACAGCCAACAAGAGCAAAGGCAGCACCATAGCTACACCATGCCAACTCACAAAGCAAAGGCAGCACACATAGCATACAAAGAGGACATGCATCCACTACATGCCACACCATGCCAACTCACAAAGCAAAGCACACAGGCAGCACGTACACCCACCAGCATGCAAAGCACATAAGTAGCTAAGCACGCATGAGACAGCCTCGACTCACTCGCGCACACACAGCAACACCTCATCACCTGTAACAATGCTAGTTAGGTACCGACCATGCAAGATAAGCATCCATCGTCCCCTGCTACGCGCCACCGTCCATTTGCATGTTGCGCACAATCACCAGTGACGCTGTCTCATCGCTCCACCGCCCAGCTATTCAGCCACAACAATGCCATTAAAGGTGAGCAAGCAAGCTGGTGGCATAGCCCTGCTTCCCCAGCCTATAAGAGGGCACGCCGAGGTGCTCTCCTCCTCCACCGAGCAGCACACTTAGCTCGCTCACTCACTCGCCTGCCCTCGCTTCGCTTTGCCTCCGTATACTGTATATGGCTGTGCGCACGAGCCAGGCTCGACCATCATCACAGGATGAGGTGAGCAGCCCATGAGCATCCCCTTGCTCTTCCCTCTCTCCCTGTGGTCTTTGCCCTGCTCCCCTCCTCCAACCCATGATGCCCACGAGCTCGACGAGCTCAGCCATGGTGTCCATTCATGAAGCAAGAAGAGCACTTGTGACCCCTGCTTGCCTCTCTCTCTCCCTTCCCATACACGTGTGTCTGATGCCTGGGTCCTAAGGAATAACTCCACCAAATGACACGCACAATATACACCATGCACTACCAGCCAACTCATTCCTTAATCGCGCATTATACTTTTCTGCGTGATTAATTTGGCTACCATGCACTACCAAATTACCCTTCCAAATCTTGCATGGAGGAGCAACCTTAAGCAAAGTTGTAGAGAATTTCATAAGGAACAAAAGTTCTAATATGACCATCTCATGAAAATGACCAGAACATGCTCAAAAGTGACCCACAAGTCAGCTTGAGGGGTGCTCAACACTTAGAAAATTTCTAAGTCTGGAATTTGGAATTTCAGTTTCAATGTACCCCACTTCAACACCATGTAACTCACAAACCAGGCTAAACCAGTCCTTGAGCCAATTGACAAAGTTGTAGTACTCTTGTAGCTCTACAACTTTGATGTTAACACCTACCACTAACTCGAGCCAGATTAGGAGATATAGAAGCTCAAACTTCGGCTGTCAGTCACTATTATCGGCTTCAATTCAGAGTTTCAGACCTCAGTGTGGCCGACCGGCCACAGGCCCGCGCCGACGCATGGATGCGCGGTGGCAGCCGTACGTTGGCCGTGGCCCCACCAATCAGGCTGCGAGGTCTTCAAGGGTGCCATGAAGCCAGCACTCACCCTCACTCGCGCCCCTGCCCCTCTCTCGCTCTCTCTGAGCCCAGGCGAAGCACCGAGGCGCCATTGCCGCCGCGTGCTTCCTCGCGCTCGTGCGCCCTCGTCATCGTGCCTCGACCCAATTCCTTCCGGTAGCAGCACCCTAGCACCTTCCTCTACCCTCTCCACTCCTTCCGTGGATCGTCTAAGCGAAGGTAAGGCCGTATTGGCCGATTTCGCCACCGCGGCCATGTGCAGGACCTCGCCGGAGTTCGAGGCCGCCGTGGTCGGGGTAGCTAGAACCCTTCTCGTCCCTCCCTTTTCACTCCCTTAGCTCTCTAGTGACCTCATGAGGCTCATATAATGCTTAGTCGAGGCAGTGGAGGCTCGCCGTCGTCGGCGCACCGCCACCGTAGCCCTGTCGTCCGCCTTGACCGGCCACGGGTGCCCCCAGCCACACCTAGGTCCACCATAGCACCTCCCTCGGTTCGGGATCACGTGAAGAGCATGACGGTGGTCTTGGCTTCGCCGGCCGACCCACCGGCGGCGAGCTCTGCCAGCACCGTCGCTCCCCTGCTCCTTGTCTCGCTGACCCGCAGGACCCGCTCGTCAGCCGTGCGCGCGGGCGGGAGGCCGAGCGTAGGCTGCGCGCGTGAGCAGGTTGCGGGCGAAAGTGGGCCGTGCTGCTTGACTGGGCCGCGTTGTCGCGTTAGCGGGCCGCGCATGGTGTAACTGGCCCAGTGACCGGTTTTAGTTGCGTTTTTTGTTGTTCTTTATTTGTTTCACAGATTTTCTTACTACTTTGTAAAATCCATATCTCGTGCATTATAGATCCAATTGAGGTGATTCAAATTTTTTTAGACTCGTAGTGAAGTGTAGTATTTAATAAAAATATAATCTGAGCACTTGTAGTAGAGCTTATGGAAGAATTAATTTGAAACTTTAAATGTGTTTTTGAATGCATGCAAACTTGTTTAAATCATATCTTGAGCTTCTGTGTTCCAAAAATTATGAAATTTGGTGAGTATGTTATTTCATGTATATACTAGCTCTGGTAGAAGTTTGGATCCTATTTCTTGAGTAGTTTTCAAGTTATGATGTTGTCATTTTATATTATGAGATACTTGAATGAATTTTCATAATTTTTGTATGGGTCCAGTAAAGGTAAAATTTTGGGAGTGTTGTTCTTAGGTTAGAATGATACTAGGAAAAATATGAAATCTGTTGTTTGACACTTTTCAATAGGGTTTCCTATTTATGCAAAAATAAGCCTTTTTGGCTTGTGAATTTTGTGTAGGGAGTTTCTGTGAATAACTTTAGTTCAAATTTTTACAGTAGCCTCCTTGTAGAGCAGAGATCCTCCTGTAATTTTTGTAGAATTTTCTAAGCTGCTTGCATATAAGTTTAATTTCCCACTTAATTAATTAAGTAAATTAAGAAAGGGGTTAAAATAAATGTTCTGGGTTGGCACACCTTACTTTCTGGTGTTTTCATGATAGGTGTGAACTAGTAGTATCATTGGTTTGGTCATAGAGGAAGTTTGACACACGAATAAATATTTAATTTTCACAATTATAGGTTCTCTGGACAGCTGGTAGCATTTTTGGATTTGATCCTTGATAAAAGTGTTTGCTGAGAAACTTGTGAATACCAAAGTGGTAAGAAACTTAATAAACTAGCTTGTGACAAAATTTGGTGGCATTTGGCCTAGTAGTCTAGGAGTTATAGCTGTTTAAAGTGGCCGTCCAGAAATGGCTGCTCTCTGTTTGGAGAGGGCAGATTTCTGGAACTTTAGAATTTCGACTAGGTAAACTTTAGAATTAAGTGTTGAGGTCTGAAAGTGATTTGTGGAGCATTTTATAAGCTTTCCAGATTGTCTTGTATCATGCCTTTAGGAATTGGAAATCTACAGTTGTGATGGAAATACGTAGCTGCTATCCAGAATATGTTGTTGCGATAATTTGTGATTTAATTGGTGGGAACCTAAGTAATGTTGTTCTTGTGATTTTTAGGTGTTAGGGCCTTAACTGAAGAGGAACATTTATACGTTAGGTTGTGTAGATTAGGTAAGTACTTCTCTACCGGAGAAGAGATTTGCACGTATTATTGAAGTGATTTGAATAGAGCATTAGGAATTTCTGTAATGCATTCCATTCCGAGCATGCTGCATTCCTTCTTATGCATCCATGAGAATTATTGTGCATTCATGCAATATGTGTACCAGAAGGAGTGACACTCCTCGAGTTCGAGGGAGCGATTCCGGAGGAGGTTCAGGAGCAGCCGGGAGAACCCGAAGAGACAGTCAACGAAGGAACCGCCATTGACGAGTTATCGGAGTGTCCGGATCATTGCCCTTCCTCGTTCCTAAAAGGCAAGCCCCGGTGCATGCTGACCCATTTGTTTTATATATCAATCTTGAGTACTTTTACTTCTTTACTGCATTAAGTTGTAGGAGTTGTGTGAAAACACTTGTTGCATTATACCTGTCCTTGTCCAGATATCGTACTTAAATCCTAAATTAAGTTTAGGCACGTGTCAGTGCTTAGCCCTGCTTAGTCCGGTAGAAGTCGGGTGATTTTCGGTCATCCACGAGATGTAGGAATGGGTCACGAGTGGCTATGTTGGCTATCGTGGATGGAACCATGCCTTAAAATGAAATTTGAGACCGGGCGGGAGTTCGATAGTGCAGCCACATGACACTTCACGTCTTGGGTGTGAAGCTATGCCCGTCTGAGTCGTTTAAGGACCGATTGTACGTCCTTGAGTCATGTTGAACGCAGTCTAACACTTAGTTGGCCAGATAAGTCGTTCCGACCATGAATCCGAGTAATACAGTTCAGGGCAGGAATCAACTGGTAGGTCGCATCTTGGAGGAGAGTAAAGGTTGTGCTTGAGGACATTGGCGTGAGACCAAGGGGCGGTTAGAATCCCTAGCACCTGGCAGAGTGTCGCCCTTGGGGATGCGGCATCAGTCGGACCCGTGGCTCCTGAACTGTACCAAAGGTGACTTGAGCAGCCCTCGCCAGGCGTGACTCGATGAGTGTTAGAAATACCCCTCCAGCTAGATAGGAATTCGATTCGAATCGCCGTCGCTCCCGGTTAGTGAGCACTTGACTTGAGCAGCGGCAACGTAGATCTCATTAAATTGAACAGATGGTTAAGCAAATGATATGATGTTGCTGTGAATTTATACCTGCTATGGATATAATAATATTATTGTTTGATTATAAGCAAGTGAATGTTTAGTACAGGTGCTAAGATAGATGATAGGTTAATGCTAAAATAACTGCTAGTACAGGTTAAAAGGGTTTTAATTACTTATGCTTTTCTGCAAAGGTGATGTCAGCCAGCTCCACTTATGAAAGCCTTGCATGATCCTTGGTGTCTCTTATTTTCTATTTCGACGGGTAAGTCTAGCTAAGTACATTCCTGTACATAGGGTTTATTCCCTCCTGTTGCAGATGACATGCTTTATCAGGGCTTCTGCAAGACCTGCCTCCACCCCGCGGGTGACGAGGACTAGATCACTCGGGCGTGATCATCTTTTAGTTACTTTCTTTAATGCTTTTGTGGAATGGTGATCTGTAAGACTAGCAATAGTATTTAAACTAAATGCGTGTGTTATGCTTCCGCTACTTTATGAACTCGGTTTGTAATAATTGCAACTCCGTGTGTTGTAAGTGAACTTCCGAATTACTTGTGAAATGTAACGTGTGATGTGTATGTTAAATGATGCGATCTTGCTTGTAAAAGAGTTGGTTTGAAATCCTTCGTGATTTCGATTGACTACGGGATTATATGGGCTCAAGTTCGAAATTTGAGCGTTTCGTTGCTTGTTTTTGTACTTGTGCTCTTATAATTTGGTCAGTTCTGTTACACTAAGCATCCATCGTCCCCTGCTACGCGCCACTGTCCATTTGCATGCTGCGCACAATCACCAGTGACGCTGTCTCATCGCTCCACCGCCCAGCTATTTAGCCACAACAATGCCATTAAAGGCGAGCAAGCAAGCTGGTGGCATAGCCCCGCTTCCCTAGCCTATAAGAGGGCACGCCGAGGTGCTCTCCTCCTCCACCGAGCAGCACACTCAGCTCGCTCACTCACTCGCCTGCCCTCGCTTCGCTTTGCCTCCGTATACCGTATATGCTTGTGCGCACGAGCCAGGCTCGACCATCATCACAGAATGAGGTGAGCAGCCTATGAGTATCTCCTTGCTCTTCCCTCTCTCCCTATGGTCTTTACCCTGCTCCCCTCCTCTAACCCATGATGCCCACGAGCTCGACGAGCTTAGCCATGGTGTCCATTCATGAAGCAAGAAGAGCACTCGTGACCCCTGCTAGCGTCTCTCTCTCCCTTCCCATACACGTGTGTCTGATGCGTGGGTCCTAAGCAATAACTCCACCAAATGACACACACAATATACACCATGCACTACCAGCCAACTCATTCCTTAATCACGCATTATTCTTTTCTATGTGATTAATTTGGCTATCTTGTAGAGCCACGTGCGAACTCTAATTCCAACTATTCTTCTTTCTAAATTCATCTAAAATCATAATCTGTCTCCCATATAAATTTCATGATTTTAGAGCTCATTTGAATTTATGTGAATATTTATATATGCTTGTTTGCCTGTTGTGGTCGTTGCGTTCTTTTAGCTGACGAAGTGAACGAGCCGGAGAATGAGGACGTCGGAGGTGAGTACCATGAGTTTGACACTGAGGATCCGAACTTTCAGCAGGAGTTTGTCGAGGACGCTGACGTAGGCAAGTCCAGCCTATTTCCCTTTGATGCATGTTGATCCTATTTTTAAACACAACCTGTAGAAGCCGTTTTAAATATTGCATGTATGATATAAGTACGAGATATTTTCTCTGCTTAGCTAAAACCCATTTGAATAGCCATCCTTGACTTGATATGACCTGATAATTGCCTTGCTCAAACTTAAGAATAAATATTTCTACATGACAAAAATACTATTATTTAGTATGCTTAGGAATTGATACTCATTATGGATACTCATTACTATGTTTTCTCAAATGCAATGATTTTAAATAAAAAATTGTGTGAGTTGTGATAATAAATTATGGGAATTAGAAGTGTTAATGAACAAGTTATAGATGGTGACTACCCTAGAGATGGGGCAGATCGGTGTTCCTTTTATGGGATATCTTGGTGTTGGGGCTTGTATTTTTTGTGGTTAAGCATAAAGATATCTGCCTTGTCTCGATTAAGGACTGAGTTGATGATTCATCTTGCCTAACTCATTTTATCGTACAACCACTCAACCCTGTATGCGGTGGGGCTTAATCTAAATCCCTCTAGTTGGTATGGCAATCACTTGGAGATAGGTGTGCAACGGGACACTAAGAGATGTATGTGGAAATTGAGGAATTGTATGAAATGTAAAGAGCTTTGTGAATTATTATTGTATTATGAGATGCGGCCTTATGTTCCCGTGGTGAGCGCCAATACTTAGCTATGGAGGGTAATGGCTACGATGGATCCGTGCTTGCACTATGGTGTTAAGTTACGGTACCCTACTTGTGGTGAAAGTGTACAACCTCTGCAGAGTGTAAAATTTATCCGGATAGCCGTGTCCGCGGTCTAGGATGGGTTTTGGTTTGGTTTCAACAACTAGATGGGTTGGGATGAGTGAAAACAAGAGAGTGAGTGTGATTGTGGAAATGAATGGTTGTTTGCCATGTGTTGCGAGGACAAGGGTTCAGCAACACTTAAAATTGTGAGCAACCCCTTTTTTAGAAATACTATCATATATGGAAAATATATGTCTTTTGCAAAGGTATTTCTAAAATGAAACCATACATGTGTAAAAAGATAGCTTTATGCAAATAAACCAAGCCTTATCCTTGATGTATCCATATGCATGTATTGTTATGGCCTTTCGTAGGTAAGGCTGGATTTGAGGCTGGATTTGCTGAGTACTTTTATACTCACCCTTGCTTTGTTGAACAGAGGAAGATCCAGACTTCAACCCTGCAGTGACATACGAATAAGGTCGTGTCTACACCCAACTAAGCCTGTGGCATTGGGATTCGTCGGCTGTGGATTAGCGATTCCCTTTTCTAGGTCTATTGGACCTATATTATGTTGTGGTTACTTCTAATCGTGGCATGCCTCCATTGTCCACGTTTGTCGAGACCACTGCGCTGAGACTTATCTGATGTAATAAATCTCTTACTAGCCTCCTAGGACTAGTATTTGTATCACATTTGAGTTCCTAGATAACTAGGGGGTGCTTCAGTACCCAAAATGATTACCATGCTCGAGGTGCATTCGGCGCAAACCGTGCACCTATCTTGCGCCCAAAATAATTTCAGAGCCTATGGTACATTCGGCGCAAACCGTGCACAGCGCAAACCATGCACCTATCTTACATCAAGATTAGTACTATCTCCAAATAGACCAAAATAGCTTCCACTTGACCAATGTCACCTAGAAGTACCATCGGGTGTGCCTAAAAAGATTTCCATGCTAGTTGAAAATTCGACGCAAACCGTGCACCTATCTTGCGCCTATATTAACACTATCTCCAAACGGAACGGAACGAGATTCCCCTTGACACACGTCACCAAGGAGTACCATTGGGAGTGTCCAAAATGATTTCCATGCCGGGGTATATTCGGCGCAATCCGTGCACCTATCTTGTGCTGAGATTAACACTATCTCCAAATGGACCGAAATGAGCTTCCACTTGACCCACGCCACCTAGGAGTACCATCTGGTGTGCCCAAAATGATTTCCATGCCAGTGGTACATTCGGCGCAAACCGTGCACCAATCTTGCGCTGAGATTAACACTATCTCTAAATGGACCGAAACGAGCTTCCTCTTGACCAACGTTACCTAGGAGTACCATTGGGTGTACCTGTAACATCCCAAAAATTCACATTCAAAAATCACTTGCTTTAAAAATTATTTTCAAAATACATTTCAAAAACTATAAATTGTCTAAGCTCTATTGTTTCCTTGTGACCCTTTTCCATCTTATCCATCCCAGTTATCTCTGTCCAATATTTATCTTGCACGTCGTAGCATCGGCATCACCCGCCCATCCCCTACCTCTCTCTCTTTTGATTCGCTCGCCCTCACCCTCACTCGATGGCCGACAACCGCAGCCGCCGCCCACCCCACCGCCATCGCCCATCCCCCACCCCACTACCGCCACCACAGTGCACCCATGCCCGGACCCCTCGCCGAGCGCAGCCGCTCAAACGCCACCGTGACATGTTGTCCCCACCAACTCACCTCCCCGCTTGTGCCATGGGACCCACCTCCCTCTCCTTTCTCCTTCACGTGCAACAGCAGCGTCAACAGCCAACAAGAGCAAAGGCAACACCATAGCTTCACGTATGTACACATAGGATACAAAGAGGACATGCATCCACTACATGCCACACCATGCCAACTCACAAAGCAAAGCACACAGGTAGCACATACACCCACCAGCATGCAAAGCACATAAGTAGCCAAGCACGCATGAGACAGCCTCGACTCACTCGCGCACACACAGTAGCACCTCATCACCTGTAACAATGCTAGTTAGGCACCAACCATGCATGCTAAGCATCCATCGTCCCCTGCTACGCGCCACCATCCATTTGCATGCTGCGCACAATCACCAGTGACGCTATCTCATCGCTCCACCACCCAGCTATTCGGCCACAACAATGCCATTAAAGGCGAGCAAGCAAGATAGTGGCATAGCCCCACTTCCCTAGCCTATAAGAGGGCACGCCGAGGTGCTCTCCTCCACCGTGCAGCACACTCAGCTCGCTCACTCACTCGCCTGCCCTCGCTTCGCTTTGCCTCCGTATACCGTATATGGTTGTGCGCACGAGCCAGGCTCGACCATCATCACAGGATGAGGTAAGTAGCCCATGAGCATCCCCTTGCTCTTCCCTCTCTCCTTGTGGTCTTTGCCCTGCTCCCTCCTCCAACCCATGATGCCCACGAGCTCGACGAGCTCAGCCATGGTGTCCATTCATGAAGCAAGAAGAGCACTCGTGACCCCTGCTAGTGTCTCTCTCTCTCTCTCTCCCTTCCCATACCCGTGTGTCTGACGTGTGGGTCCTAAGCAATAACTCCACCAAATGACACGCACAATATACACCATGCACTACCAGCCAACTCATTCCTTAATCGCGCATTATTCTTTTCTGCGTGATTAATTTGGCTATCTTGTAGAGCCACGTGCGAACTCCAATTCCAACGATTCTTCTTCCTAAATTCATCTAAAATCATAATCTGTCTCCCATATAAATTTCATGATTTTTAAAGCTCATTTGAATTTATGTGAATATTTATATATGCTTGTTTGCTTGTTGTGGTCGTTGCGTTCTTTTAGCTGACGAAGTTAACGAGCCGGAGAATGAGGACATCAGAGGTGAGTACAGTGAGTTTGACACTGAGGATCTGAACTTTCAGCCGGAGTTTGCCGAGGACGCTGACGTAGGCAAGTCCATGTAACAGAACCGACCAAATTATAAGAGCACAAGTACAAAAACAAGCACCGAAGCGCTCAAATTTTCGAACTTGAGCCCATATAATCCCGGTAGTCAATCGAAACCACGAAGGATTTCAAACCAACTTGCTCACAACCAAGATCGCATCATTTAATATACAACATCATACGCTACATTTCACAAATAGTGCCGAAATAAGTTTACACACACGGAGTCGCAAATATTACAAACCAAGTTTATAAAGTAGCGGAAGCATAACACACGCATTAGTTCACATACTACTGCTAGTCTTGAAGATCAACCACCCGCAAAAGCATCAGGAAAGTACATAAAGATGATCACGCCCTAGTGATCTAGTCTTCGTCACCCGCAGGGTGGAGACAATTTTTGCAGAAGCCTTGGTAGAGCATATCATCTGCAACAGGAGGGAATAAACCCTGAGTACTGGAATGTACTCAGCTAGACTTACCCGTCAAAAACCAGAAATAAGATGACACCAAGGATTATGCAAGGCTTTCATAATTGGAGCTGGCTGACATTACCTTTTGCTGAAAAGCATAAGGAATTTAAACTCTTTTAACCTGTACTAGCATTTATTTTTAGCATTTACCTGTCATCTATCTTAGCACTTGTACTAAGCATGCACTTGATTATAATCAAACAATTATCATTATTATATCCAGAGCAGGTATGAATTGTGGCAACATTGTATCATTCCCTTAACCACCGGTTCATTTAATGAGATCTACGTTGCCGCTGCTCAAGTCAAGTGCTCACTAACCGGGAGCGACGGCGATTCGAATCGAATTCCTATCCAGCTGGAGGGGTATTTCTAACACTCACCGCGCAGGCCCCTGCCAGGGTCGCACAAGCCACCTTTTCATATGATTCAGGAATCGCGGGTCCGAATGATGTCGCACCCCAAGGGCGACACTCTGCCAGGTGATAGGGACTCTAACCCCCCCTTGGTCTCACGCCAATGTCCCCAAGCACATCCTTTCTCTCCTCCAAGAAGCAACCTACCATTCGATTCCCGGCCTGAATCAAATTACTCGGCTTCGTGGTCGGAACGACTTATCCGGCCAACTAAGTGTTAGACTGCGTTCAACATGACTCAAGGATGTACAGCGAATCGGTCCTTAAACGACTCAGACAGGCATAGCTCCACACCCAAGACGTGAAGTGTCTTGCGGCTGTACTATCGAACTCCCGCCCGGTCTCAATTTCATTTTTAAGCATGGTTCCATCCCCGATAGCCATAAGCCACTCGTGACTCCTTCCTACATCTCGCGGATGACCGGAAATCACCCGATTTCTACCGTACTACGCAGGGCTAAGCATTGATACGTGCCTAAACCTAAATTAGGGTTTAAGTATGATATCTGGACAAGGACAGGTATAATGCAACAATTGTTTTCATACAACTCCTACAACTTAATGCATTAAACAATTAAAAGTACTCAAGATAGATTTATAAAATGATGGGTTCAGCATGCACCGGGGCTTGCCTTTCAGAAAGGTCGAGGGCCGGTGGTCAGGACACTCAGGCAGGTCTTCTGCGGGAACTTCTCCGCCGGTTGGTTCCTCTGGTTGCTCCGGCTGGTCCTGAACTTCCTCCGGTATCACTGGCTCGAACTCGAGGAGTGTTACCCCCTCCGGAACACCTATTGCATGAGTGCACAATAAATATCATGGATGCATAATGGGTGCAACATGCTCGGAATGAAATGCATTTTAGCAGTAAAAGTACTCTATTCAAGTCACTTCACCAATACGTGCAAATCTCTTCTCCGGTGGAGAAGTACTTACCTAATCTACTCAACCTAAGGTATAGCTGTTCATCTTCGGTTAAGGCCCTAACACCTAACAAACACAAGAGTGACATTATTTATGTTACCACATCCAACCCAAAATATCATAGTAAGACATTCTAGACAGCAGCTACTTGTTTCTAACATAACTGGAGATTCCCAACTCCAAAAGATATGATCTAAGACAATCTGGAAAGCTTATGAAATGCACCACAAAATATTTTCAGGCCACAACACTTAATTCCAAAGTTTACCTAGTCGAAATTCCAAACTTCCAGAATCTGCCCTCCCCAAACAGAGAGCAGCCAATTTTGGATTGTCACTTAAAACAGCAATAACTCCTAAACTACTAAGCCAAATGCTTCCAAATTTTGACACAAGGTAGTTTATCAAGTTCACTACAACTTTGGTATTCACAAGTTTTCCCACAAACACTTTTATTAAGGGTCAAACCCAAAGATACTACCAGCTGTCCAGAAAACCTAGAATTGCAAAGATTAAATATTTATTTATATGGAAAACATCCCATAAGACCAAACTAATGTTACCACAAGTTCACATAGGTCACAAAGACACCAGAAAGTAAGGTTGGCCCACCTAAAAGATTTATTTAAACTCATTTCTTAATTTACTTAAGTAATTAAGTGGAATTTTAAACATATATGTAAACTGCTCCTAAAATTTTACAAAAATTACAGGAGACTCTCTGACCCAAAACGAGGCTACTGTAAAAATTTGAACTAAATTTATTCACAGGAACTTCCTACACAAAATTCACAAGCCCAAAAGGCTGATTTTTGTATAAATAACAAAGCATAGTAAAAAGTGTCAAACAACAGATTTCCTAATTTTCCTGGACACTCTAGGGTACCAAGACATTCTCCCAAAATTTATCTGAACATTGCACACGTAGAAAAATTATAAAAATTCATTTAAGTATTTCCTAAAATAACAAGATAGCATTATAACTTGAAAAGTACTTAAGCACTACTACCCAAATTTTTATCAGAGCTAGAGCAAGTATAAATTAGCCTACCCACCAAATTTCATAATTTTTGGAACACTGAAACTCAAGATATGATTTAAACAAGTTTGCATGTAATTTAAAACACATTTCAAAGACCTATTTAAATCTCCCAGAAACTAAAAATCACATATCCAATTTATATTTTTCTAAAATACTACACATCATGTAGATCCTAACAAAATTTATCTCATAATTTTTGGGTAAGTAAAACCCTAGATATACATTTTCCAAACCTTATCTAAAACTGTGACAGAATAAATAAAAATGAAATAAATCTTATTTGTTACTGGGCCGGCCCGGGAACAGACACGGCCCAAAACTCGCAGCGTGGCCCGCTCTCGCGCGCGGCCTGCTACGGCTCCGCCCGCGCGCGCGTGCGACTGACCAGGTGGCCCCACCGGTCAGAGAGAGAGAGGCGGAGGGGAGGAGCTGCGGTCGCCGGAGCTTGCCGTCGGTGAGTCGACCGGCGAAGCTGAGCGGACGAGCATGACCACGTCATCGAGCTAAACCGATTGGTGGCAAGAACAGGACGACAGAGCCACGGTAAGGTGCTCGTCGTCGGGCATGGCGGACCAGCGGTACGGTGGTGGCGAAATCTCGCCGCCGGTGAGCCTGACGTCCCAACCCTAACCCTCGACGAGCATCCCCATTCTACTTCGACCCTAACGCACCTACAAGCGGGCGACAGAGACGCCCAGAGGCCCCTGGCCACGGAGAGCCGTCGCGCGGAGGAACTCTGGCGAGGTACCGCGGCGGTGGAAAACGAAAATGTCACCCTACCAAAGCGCGATTGGCTGCTTGGAGTGGACGGTGAGGTAGCGGGCTTCAAGGCAGAGCTGTGGACGCGTTTTTGTGGGTGGCAGTGCGGTGGAGAGCGCGCACGAGCTTGCCGGAGTGGAGGCAGCAATGGTGCTCGGTCGTTCCGCCCGGTGGAGGAGAGAGCGGGAGAGAGAGGGAGTTGTGGCGCGAGTGAGGGCGGAGACCGTCAGCGTGGCGACCTTGAAGGCCTGGTGGCCTGACGGGTGGGACCGTGGCCAGCGTATGGCTGCCACCGCGCGGCCACGCGTCGGCGCTGGTCTGCGGTCGGTCGGCCACCGACTGAAAGCCTGAATCTCTGAAACGATGGCTGCATTAGGTGACTGACAGTGGTATTTTGTCGTTGATTATCTCCCAAACCAGCTTGATTTAGTCGAAGATGATAATACCAAAATTGTAGAGCTACATGAGGACTACCACTTTGTCAATTGGCTCCAGGACTAATTCGGCCTACATTTGAAACTACATAGCTCCAAAGTAGTGCACTTCGAAACTGAAACGTAGTTTCAGTCATTAAGCCGACTGAAACCCGATTTTCTAGACACCATATCTCCTAAACCATTTAGAACTACAAGCTTTCAAAGTAGGCCACAGTAAAACTGGAGGGACACTTTTGAGACTTAGAAAGTGTTGAGACAGCCCCTCTAGCTGACTTGTGGGCCATTTTTTAGCATGTTCTGGCCAGTTTCATGAGATGGTCATATTGAGACTTTTGTTCCCCATAAAATTCCCTACAACTTTGCTTAAGGGTGCTCCTTCATGCAAGGTCTCTAAGCTAGACTTTTTAATTGGTCAAACTAGAGCATCCTAGGGCTAAATGCTGGTCAACTACACCTTGCAGGGCATTTTGGTGATTTTGGTCAACATGAACCGTGCTCCATTAGTGACCCTAAGTATAACTAAAGTGTTGTGAGATATAATTGGCTACTCTACCCTTTAGTTACACCAACTCCCTAGTGTCACATGATGTGAGCCAAACAAAACTTTAAAAACAAATCACATTTGTTGCAACCATGTGAAATAACATGAAATGATGCATGCTTATGCTCATGTAATGCAATGCAATTATGGAGCTAAACACCTGAGGTGTTACAACCCTCCCCCCTTATAAAAATCTCGTCCCGAGATTTGGAAAGCGTACCATTTTCATAGAATTCCTTATAGCCATCCCGCAAATAGTCTTCCCGTTCCCATGTAGCGTCACTTTCACTACCCTGATTACTCCACATCACCTTATACCACTTAACCACTTTGCTTCTAGTTACTCGTTCCTAAGTATCTATCACCCGGACTGGCTTTTCTTCGTAAGTTAAATCAGACTCAAGCCTGATATCTCCTAACGGGACTCTTTCCTTAGGAACTCGAAGACACTTTTTGAGCTGAGATACATGGAAGACGTTGAATATGGCACTCATTTCAGGAGGTAACTGGATTTTGTACGCAACAGCACCACTCTTGCCTATGATCTAGAAAGGACCCACGTATCTTGGCGCAAGTTTCCGCTTAACACCAAAACGTTGGACACTCTTCATTGGAGAAACTTTCAGGTAAACGAAGTCTCTGACTTCAAACTCGAGTGGTTTTCTACGACGATCAGCATAACTTTTCTGTCTAGCTTGGGCTGCAGCCATATGTTTTTGGATGGTACGGACTTGTTCCTCAGCTTCCTGAACAAAATCAATACCATAATACCTTCTTTCACCAGCTTCTACCCAGTTTAGTGGAGTTCTACACTTACGACCGTACAAAGCTTCGAATGGGGCCATCTTAATACTCTCTTGGTAACTATTGTTGTACGAAAACTCAGCTAGAGGTAACCATTTTTCCCAAGAACCCTTGGATGATATTACACATGCCCGTAACAGATCTTCCAAGATTTGGTTAACTCGTTCCGTCTGACCTGACGTCTGAGGGTGATAAGCAGAGCTTCTCACTAACTTGGTTCCTAGAAGGTGATGCAAGTGCTTCCAAAAGCGAGCAGTGAACTGGGGACCACGGTCAGATATGATAGTACGAGGTATCCCATGGAGCCGGACTATCTAATTGAAGTACAACTCAGCATAGTCAGTGGGACGATAGTCCACTCTAACTGGAATGAAGTGAGCTGATTTGGTCAAACGATCCACAATTACCCAGATGGAGTTATGATTTTTGACAGTAGGAGGAAGTCCGACAATGAAATCCATACTTATCTCTTCCCATTTCCAACCTGGGATAGAAAGGGGTTGAAGCAACCCAGCTTTCATATGCACAGCTTTAACTCTACAACAGGTGTCACACCTAGCCACATATGCAGCTATCTCTTTCCGCATCTTGGTCCACCAATAGTACGGCTTCAAATCATAATACATCTTATTGCTACCAGGATGGATGGACAACTTAGAGGAGTGTGCTTCAGACATAATATCATTTCTAAGCTCTCGGTCCTTAGGCACAACTAACCTATCCTTGAACCATAGTACACCCTCTTCATCTACCCTGAACTATGTAGTTTCTTGCTCTTTCATCTTGCGTTTTATGTGGAATACACCAAGATCAGTCTTTTGAAGCTCAATAATTCTGCTTTTGAGAGTACAACTGACGGTGATGTTGTACAAGACTGCTGGATGTAGAAGGCGAGATCGATGAAAATCAGTTTCAACTAGGGAATGGCAATGAGACTTACGGCTTAAAGCATCCGCAACCATATTTGCCTTGCCAGGATGTTAGTGCACTTGAAGGTTATAATCCTTAATCAACTCGAGCCATCTTCTTTGACGCATATTTAACTCGGGTTGGGTGAAGATGTATTTGAGGCTTTTGTGGTCTGTGTAGATATTGCAGACATTGCCCAGCAGATAATGCCGCCATACTTTCAAAGCATGAACTACTGTGGCAATCACTCGGCCTTCTTGCATCAACACACCTCCCAAACCTATGCCTGAGACATCACAATAAACATCAAATGGTTTTTTGATATCCGGTTGTGCCAAAACCGGAGCTAAGGTTAGGAGGGTTCGCAGTTGGTGAAAAGCCACATCACACTCAGGAATCCAGACAAACCTAGTGTCTTTTTGTAGCAACCGAGTCATTGGCTTGGCTATTTTGGAGAAATCCGGGATGAAGCGACGATAATAGCTAGCCAAACCAAGAAAACTCCGGACCTCGTGAACTGAGATAGGAGCCTTCCAGTTCAGTACTTCTTGTACCTTGGCGGGGTCCACCATAATTCCTCCATCAGACAACACATGCCCAAGGAAAGGTACTTCTCGAAGCCAAAATTCGCACTTACTGAACTTTGCATACAGTTGATGTTCACGCAGTCTTGCGAGGACTATACGCAGATGTTCAGCGTGATCTTCCTCATTTACAGAATATATCAGGATGTCATCAATAAATACCACCACAAACTTGTCCAATTCGGGCATAAACACCGAATTCATCAAGTACATAAAGTGTGCGGGGGCATTTGTCAAGCCGAAGGACATAACAAGATACTCATAAAGACTGTATCTGGTAGAGAAGGCGGTTTTTGGAACATCTTTAGGACGGATTTTAATTTGATGATAGCCAGATCTTAGATCAATCTTGGAGAAAACTTTAGCTTTAGACAACTGATCGAACAAGATGTCGATGCGCGGTAGAGGGTACTTATTTTTGACAGTGACTGCATTGAGAGGTCTATAATCAACGCACATTTGTAATGACTGATCCTTCTTCTTTACATAGATAGCAGGACATCCCCATGGCGACGAACTAGGACGAATCAACCCCTTCTTCAAAAGTTCATTCAATTGCACCTTAAGTTCAGCTAGTTCATTCGGAGGCATCATATAGGGTCTCCTAGAGATGGGAGCCGTGCCAGGCAACAACTCAATTTTAAATTACACATCTCGATCCGGAGGGAGTCCCGGCAAATCATCGGGAAAAACGTCCGGAAACTCATTCACTACGGGAATCTCAGCCAACGCCTTTGCTTGCACAGCATGAACTTCCCCAGACAAATCAACCTTTCTGGGAAGTTGTACCAGAAAATCCTTTTGATCTATAGGATCTCTGAGCATAACTACCCGAGTGGATGTATCAATGAGTACCCCATTCTGACTCATCCAATTCATGCCCAGAATAACATCTATGCCTAAGCCCGGCAAAACCACTAAGGCAAGCGAGTACTTTCACCCTTCTATCTCAAGCTCAAGATCCCCCACTACTTTATTTGTGGAAATATTCCCACTTGCTACGCTAATACAATAACCCCCACCTTTAACAGTATGCAATTTGTGTGTAAACTCCGATGCAAACTTAGGACTGATAAAGGAATGCGAAGCACCTGAATCAAAAAAGTACCACTGCAGGATGTTGGTCAACTAGGAACTTACCAGCAGTGACAACCTCACCAGATGGGATTTCCTCAATACTGTTATAATGAGCGTGCCCTTGACGGCCACCTTGGTTGACATTCTTCTTAGGGCAAGGACAGTTCCTGGACCAATGGCCTGGCTTGTTGCAGTTCCAGCAAGGCATGTTGCTAGGAGGAACACTGGAGCTGCCTTGGCCCGAATTACTCTTTGGTAGAGCCACTGTATATGCCTTGTGAAACCCAGTCTTCACTAGCGCCTTCTTTTGCGGGGGACGGAACTTAGCACTTGTGGCAGGAGGGCGAGGAGGAGCCCTCGGGGCAGCTGGAGCTCGAGACTGTGAAGCACCTGCCTCAAGTGCCCTCTTGCAGCTCTTAGAAGCAGCATAGATAGAGTTATTGTTCTCTTGAGTCAGAGCATCACTGATAAATTCATTGAAGGTAGTGCACTTGCTAGTGCCCATAGTCTTCATCAGCTTTGGGCCGAGGCCTCTTTTAAAGCTAGCAATTTTCTTGGCATCGGTGTCCACAAACTCCGTGGCATACCTTGCCAGGTTGTTGAAAGATTGCAGATATTCAGTCAAGCTTTTATTGCCCTGCGACAGCCTCATAAATTCTGTGTGCTTGATAGCCATAAGACCTGGAGGAATATAGTTCCCACGGAATGCGGCCTTGAACTGGTCCCAAGCAATCGGGACATTTGCAGGCAGTGTGGAATGATAGTGGCTCCACCAAATACCCGCTGGACCATGTAGTTGGTGAGAAGCATATTCAGTTTTTAGCTCATCGGTCAAGCGAAGCAGACGAAACTTTTGTTCAATAGTGTTCAACCACTCATCAGCTTGCAGTGGTTCCTCCGCCTCCTTAAAGAGCGGGGGCTTAGTATCAAGAAAGTCCTTGAAATCACTGTACTGATTGGGTTCTGGGCCCTGGCGGCCATGACGAGCCTCCCAGTTGGCCAGCTGGCGCATAGCATCTGCCAGCATGCGCTGCCCTTCGACCACTATCTGCATCAGCTCAGCCGGGGTAGGTGGTGGCGGAGGGGGTGGCTGTTTCTCATCCTCATTGCCACGACCCTGAAGGAGATTGTATGACATCTGCAAAATGCATAGCCAATGAGCACTGATGATGTGGAAAATTCGTAGATGAATTATTGTAAATATGTCAAACTGACTTCATGAAATAGACTTCTCAAAATACTCATGGCACAATAATTCATCACAACCGCACAATCCATTCAAGCGGATCAATTGGCGCAATCATGCGAGGGGATCCAACAAGATGTACTTGATAAAGGCTCACTCACAAGGAGCACAGCAGTTACTGAACCGTTTACGTTAATATCTACGTGATTTTTGACCTTTCGCCCGGTACTTGGATTCGATCTCAACATTTTTAGTTGTCTGAGAAATGCTACTTCAAACTGACCACAAAGAGACTTCTCAACGGTAGAGTTCCATGGTGGATCATGACTAGCCACCTCGATACCAGCGCGTGCCAAGCAGCACATCCTTATGTCGCGCGCCATAGGAGGCCCTCGGTTTCGTCACGGCACCGAAGGGTGCTAATCATGACACCATCATCGAACGCAACACAATAAGTTATCCAATTGCGATCGAATTTAACAGGTTCCATCTAAACATCCAGGAAACATAGGGTTCGACCTTACATCCCAAAAGCCAAGTTATTACAAAGCCTCTCTCTAACACAGGGAGGGCACAAAAGACGATCCTAATATCATAGCTACGTGATAACTACTCTAAGCATCGTCCTCAGAGTCGGTGTCAAGGATCTCCCCGCCGTCCTCATCACTAACAGGCTCTAACTCCTCATCATCTTCTTCTTCTTCTTCTGGTGCTTCTTCTGGTGCGGCATCTTGGGGCCCATTGACCTCCACTTCTTCATCATCTTCAGCCATGGCGATTCCCGAACCCATGTCCTCATCTGCGTTGTAGTTTCGAGGCAGCAGAGGATTTAGCTGGTTGTTCAGGCGATGCACTTCTTCATGAAGATTGTCATTGTATTCTTCAGCATTCTCCAACTGTTGCTCGAGCTCAAACTGACGAGCTCTCAGAACGTTCTCCTCGTGCCAGGCTTCATCCCTTTGATTCATGACATGGACCAGCATGCGTTGACAGTTGCGATGTGCTACTGTCAATCTCTGGACTGCAAGTGTTTCCTGGTCATGATCACGGATCACTTGCTCCAGTTGCTGACGCGCTGCATTCCGGGCAGCAGTCACTTCGGCCAACTCAGCCCTCAGCCTTTCCACCTCAGTGGGCTCAGGGCGGGGCTCACGTGAAGCGAGCTGGTGACGAGGTGCCCTGCCTCTAGTGGACTTGTAAGCGGTCCTCTTGGTACGTGCCATCTGTAGCAACAAGATATGACTGAAAGTGAGGATCATTTAGGGGATACGAAATTTAATTTAGTCGGGACTATTGAAATTTTTAAGGAGGGAGTAAATGATATGTATGATATAATTAAACATGATGCATGCACGTTTCGTACGCCCTCTCATCCTAGTAGAATCATAAATTTCTAACGCTAGGCGGTGGCATACATACGTTCTCTCATATAGACGACACTATCGGTCTACTCGTTTGCGCTGTTAGTGTACCTGTAGAAAATCTCATTTCAGCCCAACAGTTTCCCCAAAATCAGCACACAAGAAAGCAGTAAATTAAATACTTTCCATATACACATCCCCTGATGTATATACTTCAGTATCAAAGCTACCTGATATAAAGATTCCCACAATTAAGTGCCTACATAATTACACGGTTTAAACATGTAAGTATGCAAGTCACCAAAACTACTCTCCCCTAGATCGCTGGTTGGACGATCATGCTCTCACAACTCACACTTACCGGAGCGTCGAGGCAATTGATCCATACATTACCACCCAAGTGGATGGCATCCATACAATATCACGCCGTATGGACGACGAAACAAAAACAAACAAGGCCCCCAAGTTAGTCTTTATAATAAGCCACCTAAGAGTCCTTATTTGGGCTAAGGGATGTGATCACTGGCATACCTATGAAAATAATTTTTAATGTTTTAACCCCTTTTCATAATCAAATACTTTTGTTTTTAAATACTCGTACGATGTGTTTAATGTTGAATTATGCTCCGGTACCAGCTGTAACAGAACCGACCAAATTATAAGAGCACAAGTACAAAAACAAGCACCGAAGCGCTCAAATTTTCGAACTTGAGCCCATATAATCCCGGTAGTCAATCGAAACCACGAAGGATTTCAAACCAACTTGCTCACAACCAAGATCGCATCATTCAACATACAACATCATACGCTACATTTCACAAATAGTGCCGAAATAAGTTTACACACATGGAGTCGCAAATATTACAAACCAAGTTTATAAAGTAGCGGAAGCATAACACACGCATTAGTTCACATACTACTGCCAGTCTTGAAGATCAACCACCCGCAAAAGCATCAGGAAAGTACATAAAGATGATCACGCCCTAGTGATCTAGTCTTCGTCACCCGCAGGGTGGAGACAATTTTTGCAGAAGCCTTGGTAGAGCATATCATCTGCAACAGGAGGGAATAAACCCTGAGTACTGGAATGTACTCAGCTAGACTTACCCGTCAAAAACCATAAATAAGATGACACCAAGGATTATGCAAGGCTTTCATAATTGGAGCTGGCTGACATTACCTTTTGCTAAAAAGCATAAGGAATTTAAACTCTTTTAACCTGTACTAGCATTTATTTTTAGCATTTACCTGTCATCTATCTTAGCACCTGTACTAAGCATGCACTTGATTATAATCAAACAATTATCATTATTATATCTAGAGCAGGTATGAATTGTGGCAACATTGTATCATTCCCTTAACCACCGGTTCATTTAATGAGATCTACGTTGCCGCTGCTCAAGTCAAGTGCTCACTAACCGGGAGCGACGGCGATTCGAATCGAATTCCTATCCAGCTGGAGGGGTATTTCTAACACTCACCGCGCAGGCCCCTGCCAGGGTCGCACAAGCCACCTTTTCATATGATTCAGGAATCGCGGGTCCGAATGATGTCGCACCCCAAGGGCGACACTCTGCCAGGTGATAGGGACTCTAACCCCCCCTTGGTCTCACGCCAATGTCCCCAAGCACATCCTTTCTCTCCTCCAAGAAGCAACCTACCATTCGATTCCCGGCCTGAATCAAATTACTCGGCTTCGCGGTCGGAACGACTTATCCGGCCAACTAAGTGTTAGACTGCGTTCAACATGACTCAAGGACGTACAGCGAATCGGTCCTTAAACGACTCAGACGGGCATAGCTCCACACCCAAGATGTGAAATGTCTTGCGGCTGTACTATCGAACTCCCGCCCGGTCTCAATTTCATTTTTAAGCATGGTTCCATCCACGATAGCCATAAGCCACTCGTGACTCCTTCCTACATCTCGCGGATGACCGGAAATCACCCGACTTCTACCGTACTACGCAGGGCTAAGCATTGATACGTGCCTAAACCTAAATTAGGGTTTAAGTATGATATCTGGACAATGACAGGTATAATGCAACAATTGTTTTTATACAACTCCTACAACTTAATGCATTAAACAATTAAAAGTACTCAAGATAGATTTATAAAATGATGGGTTCAGCATGCACCAGGGCTTGCCTTTCAGAAAGGTCGAGGGCCGGTGGTTAGGACACTCAGGCAGGTCTTCTGCGGGAACTTCTCCGCCGGTTGGTTCCTCTGGTTGCTCCGGCTGGTCCTGGACTTCCTCCGGTATCGCTGGCTCGAACTCGAGGAGTGTTATCCCCTCCGGAACACCTATTGCATGAGTGCACAATAAATATCATGGATGCATAATGGGTGCAACATGCTCGGAATGAAATGCATTTTAGCAGTAAAAGTACTCTATTCAAGTCACTTTACCAATACGTGCAAATCTCTTCTCCGGTGGAGAAGTACTTACCTAATCTACTCAACCTAAGGTATAGCTGTTCATCTTCGGTTAAGGCCCTAACACCTAACAAACACAAGAGTGACATTATTTAGGTTACCACATCCAACTCAAAATATCACAGTAAGACATTCTGGAAAACAGCTACTTGTTTCTAACATAACTGGAGATTCCCAACTCCAAAAGATATGATCTAAGACAATCTGGAAAGCTTATGAAATGCACCACAAAATATTTTCAGGCCACAACACTTAATTCCAAAGTTTACCTAGTCGAAATTCCAAAGTTCATATAGGTCACAAAGACACCAGAAAGTAAGGTTGGCCCACCTAAAATATTTATTTAAACTCATTTCTTAATTTACTTAAGTAATTAAGTGGAATTTTAAACATATATGTAAACTGCTCCTAAAATTCTACAAAAATTACAGGAGAGTCTCTGACCCAAAAAGAGGCTACTGTAAAAATTTGAACTAAATTTATTCAAAGGAACTTCCTACACAAAATTCACAAGCCCAAAAGGCTGATTTTTGTATAAATAACAAAGCATAGTAAAAAGTGTCAAACAAAAGATTTCCTAATTTTCTTGGACACTCTAGGGTACCAAGACATTCTCCAAAAATTTATATGAACATTGCACACGTAGAAAAATTACAAAAATTCATTTAAATATTTCCTAAAATAACAAGATAGCAATATAACTTGAAAAGTACTTAAGCACTACCGCCCAAATTTTTACCAGAGCTAGAGCAAGTATAAATTAGCCTACCCACCAAATTTCATAATTTTTGGAACACTAAAACTCAAGATATGATTTAAACAAGTTTGCATGTAATTTAAAACACATTTCAAAGACCTATTTAAATCTCCCAGAAACTAAACATCACATATCCAATTTATATTTTTCTAAAATACTACACATCATGTAGATCCTAACAAAATTTATCTCATAATTTTTGGGCAAGTAAAACCCTAGATATACATTTTCCAAACCTTATCTAAAACTGTGATAGAATAAATAAAAATGAAATAAATCTTATTTGTTACTGGGCCGGCCCGGGAACAGACACGGCCCAAAACTCGCAGCGTGGCCCGCTCTCGCGCGCGGCCTGCTACAGCTCCCGCCCGCGCGCGCGTGCGACTGACTAGGTGGCCCCACCGGTCAGAGAGAGAGAGGCGGAGGGGAGGAGCTGCGGTCACCGGAGCTCGCCGTCGGTGAGCCGACCGGCGAAGCTGAGCGGACGAGCATGACCACGTCATCGAGCTAAACCGATTGGTGGCAAGAACGGGACGGCAGAGCCATGGTAAGGTGCTCGCCGTCGGGCATGGCGGACCACCGGTACGGTGGTGGCGAAATCTCGCCGCCGGTGAGCCTGACGTCCCAACCCTAACCCTCGACGAGCATCCCCATTCTACTTCGACCCTAACACACCTACAAGCGGGCGACAGAGACGCCCAGAGGCCCCTGGCCACAGAGAGCCTTCGCGCGGAGGAACTCCGGCGAGGTACCGCGGCGGTGGAAAATGAAAATGTGACCCTACCAAAGCGCGATTGGCTGCTTGGAGTGGACGGTGAGGTAGCGGGCTTCAAGGCGGAGTTGTTGACGCGTTTTTGTGGGCGGCAGTGCGGTGGAGAGCGCGCACGAGCTCGCCGGAGTGGAGGCGGCAATGGTGCTCGGTCGTTCCGCCTGGTGGAGGAGAGAGCGGGAGAGAGAGGGAGTTGTGGCGCGAGTGAGGGCGGAGACCGTCGGCGTGGCGACCTTGAAGGCCTGGTGGCCTGACGGGTGGGACCACGGCCGGCGTACGGCTACCACCGCGCGGCCACGCGTCGGCGCTAGTCTGCGGTCGGTCGGCCACCGACTGAAAGCCTGAACCTCTAAAACGATGGCTGCATTAGGTGATTGACAGCGGTATTTTGTCGTTGATTATCTCCCAAACCAGCTTGATTTAGTCGAAGATGATAATACCAAAATTGTAGAGCTACATGAGGACTACCACTTTGTCAATTGGCTCCAGGACTGATTCGGCCTACATTTGAAACTACATAGCTCCAAAGTGGTGCACTTCGAAACTGAAACGTAGTTTCAGTCATTAAGCCGACTGAAACCCGATTTTCTAGACACCATATCTCCTAAACCATTTAGAACTAGGTGATGGTGATGTTGACAATGTTGTAGAGCTACACAAGGACTACAAGTTTGTCAATATGAGTTGGGGCTGGTTTGGTCTGGTTTGCAAACTACAAGCTTTCAAAGTAGGCCACAGTAAAACTGGAGGGACACTTTTGAGACTTAGAAAGTGTTGAGACAGCCCCTCTAGCTGACTTGTGGGCTATTTTTTAGCATGTTCTGGCCAGTTTCATGAGATGGTCATATTGAGACTTTTGTTCCCCATAAAATTCCCTACAACTTTGCTTAAGGGTGCTCCTTCATGCAAGGTCTCTAAGCTAGACTTTTTAATTGGTCAAACTAGAGCATCCTAGGGCTAAATGCTGGTCAACTACACCTTGGAGGGCATTTTGGTGATTTTGGTCAACATGAACCTTGCTCCATTAGTGACCCTAAGTATAACTAAAGTGTTGTGAGATATAATTGGCTACTCTACCCTTTAGTTACACCAACTCCCTAGTGTCACATGATGTGAGCCAAACAAAACTTTAAAAACAAATCACATTTGTTGCAACCATATGAAATAACATGAAATGATGCATGCTTATGCTCATGTAATGCAATGCAATTATGGAGCTAAACACCTGAGGTGTTACAGTCCAGCCTATTTCCCTTTGATGCATGTTGATCCTATTTTTAAACACAACATATAGAAGCCGTTTTAAATATTGCATGTACGATATAAGTACGAGATATTTTCTCTACTTAGCTAAAACCCATTTGAATAGCCATCCTTGACTTGATATGACCTGATAATTGCCTTGCTCAAACTTAAGAATAAGTATTTCTACATGATGAAAATACTATTATTTAGTATGCTTAGGACTTGATACTCATTATGGATACTCATTACTATGTTTTCTCAAATGCAATGATTTTAAATAAAAAACTGTGTGAGTTGTGATAATAAATTATGGGTATTTGAAGTGTTAATGAACAAGTTATAGATGGTGACTACCCTAGAGATGGGGCAGATCGGTGTTCCTTTTATGGGATATCTTGGGTTGGGGCTTGTACCTTTTGTGGTTAAGCTTGAAGATATCTGCCTTGTCTCGATTAAGGACTGAGTTGATGATTCATCTTGCCTAACTCATTTTATCGTACAACCACTCAACCCTATATGCGGTGGGGCTTAATCTAAATCCCTCTAGTTGGTATGGCAATCACTTGGAGATAGGTGTGCAACGGGACACTAAGAGATGTATGTGGAAATTGAGGAATTGTATGAAATGTAAAGAGCTTTGTGAATTATTATTGTATTATGAGATGCGGCCTTATGTTCCCGTGGTGAGCGCCAATACTTAGCTATGGAGGGTAATGGCTATGATAGATCTGTGCTTGCACTATGGTGTTAAGTTACGGTACCCTACTTGTGGTGAAAGTGTACAACCTCTGTAGAGTGTAAAATTTATCCGGATAGCCGTGTTCGTGGTCTAGGATGGGTTTCGGTTTGGTTTCAACAACTAGATGGGTTGGGATGAGTGAAAACAAGAGAGTGAGTGTGATTGTTGAAATGAATGGTTGTCTGCCATGTGTTGCGAGGACAAGGGTTCAGCAACACTTAAAATTGTGAGCAACCCCTTTTTTAGAAATACTATCATATATGGAAAATATATGTCTTTTCCAAAGGTATTTCTAAAATGAAACCCTACATGTGTAAAAAGATAGCTTTATGCAAATAAACCAAGCCTTATCCTTGATGTATCCATATGCATGTACTGTTATGGCCTTTCGTAGGTAAGGCTGGATTTGCTGAGTACTTTATACTCACCCTTGCTTTGTTGAACAGAGGAAGATCCAGACTTCAACCCTGAAGTGGCGTATGAATAAGGTCATGTCTACACCCAACTAAGCCTGTGGAATTGGGGTTCGTCGGCTGTGGATTAGTGATTCCCTTTTCTAGGTCTATTGGACGTATATTATCTTGTGGTTACTTCTAATCGTGGCATGCCTCCATTGTCCACGTTTGTCGAGACCACTGCGCTGAGACTTATCTGATGTAATAAATCTCTTACTAGCCTCTTAGGACTAGTATTTGTATCACATTTGAGTTCCTACATAACTAGGGGCGCTTCAGTACCTAAAATGATTTCCATGCTCGAGGTGCATTCGGCGCAAACCGTGCACCTATCTTGCGCCCAAAACAATTTCAGAGCCTATGGTATATTCGGCGCAAACTGTGCACAGCGCAAACCATGCATCTATCTTACATCAAGATTAGTACTATCTCCAAATGGACCAAAATAGCTTCCACTTGACCTATGTCACCTAGAAGTACCATCGGGTGTGCCTAAAAAGATTTCCATGCTAGTTGAAAATTCAACGCAAACCGTGCACCTATCTTGCACCTAGGTTAACACTATCACCAAACAGATCGAAATGAGGTTTCACTTGACACACGTAACCTAGGACTACCACTGGTTGTGCCCACAATGATTTCTATGCCCGTGGTATATTCGGTGCAAACCGTGCACCTATCTAGCGTTGAGATTACTATCTTCAAATGACTCAAAATGAGCCTCCACACGACCCAGACACCTAGGAGTACCACCGGGTGTGCCCAAAAGTGATTTCCAGGCCCGTGGTACATTCGGCGCAAACCATGCACCTATCTTCAACCGAGATTAAAGCTATCTCCAAATGGATCGAAACGAGATTCCACTTGTCCAACGTCACGTAGGAGTACCATCGGTTGCGTCCAAAATGATTTCTAAGGCTATGGTACATTCGACGCAAACCGTGAATCTATCTTGCCCCTAGACTAAAAATATCTCCAAATAGACTGAAACAATCTTCCACCTGACATACATAACCTAGCAGAACCATCAGGTGTGCCCAAAGCGATTTCCATGCCCATGGTACATTTGACGCAAACTATGCACCTATCTTGTGTCGAGATTAAAACAATCTCCAAACAGATCAAAAGGATATTCTGCTTGACCCACGTCGCCTAGGAGTAAAATCAATTGCAACCAAAATGATTTCTAAACCTATGGTACATTCAACATAAACCATCCACCTATCTTGCATCGAGATTAACGGTATCTCCATACGGACCGAAAGAAGATTCCACTTGACCCAAGTCACGTAGGGGTACCATCGGTTGCACCAAAATCATTTTATGAGCCTATGGTACGTTTAGCACAAACCATGCCCCTATCTTGCGTCGAGATTAATACTATCTCCAAATGGATCGAAACATGCTTCCGTTTGACCAATGTCACCTAAAAGTACCATCGGGTGTGCACAAAAAGATTTCCATGCCCGTGGTATATTTGGCGCAAACCGTACACCTATCTTGCGCCTAGTTTAACACTATCTCCAAATGGACCATAACGAGCTTCCAATTGACCCACGTCACCTAGGAGTACCATCGGTTGTGCCCACATTGATTTCCATGCCCGTAGTACATTCGTCGCAAACCGTGCACCTATCTTGCATTGAGATTAACACTATCTCTAAATGCACCAAAACAAGTTTTGACTTGACCCACGTCACGTAGGAGTACCATTGGTTGCGCCCAAAATGATTTCTGAACCTATGGTATGTTTGACAAAAACCGTGCACCAATCTTGCGTCGAGATTAACACTATCTCCAAACATACTGAAATGATCTTCCACTTGATCTACGCCACCTAGGAGTACCATCTAGTGTGCTGAAAAGCAATTTCTGAGCCTATGGTATATTTGGCGCAAACCGTGCACCTATCTTGCGCCGAGATTAACACTATCTTCAAATGGACCAAAACAAGCTTCCACTTGACCCACGTCACCTAGGAGTACCATCAGGTGTGTCCAAAATGATTTCCATGGCTATAGTACGTTCAACGCAAACCGTGAACCTATCTTGCCCCTAGAGTAAAACTATCTCCAAACAGACCGAAACAAGCTTCCACTTGACATACATTACCTAGGAGTACCATCAGGTGTGCCCAAGGCGATTTCCATGCCCGTGGTACATTCAGTGCAAACAATACACCTATCTTGTGCCGAAATTAAAACAATCTCCTGATGGATCGAAATGACCTTCTACTTGATCCACGTCGCCTAGGAGTACAATCAATTGTATCCAAAATGATTTATGAGCCTATGGTACATTCAGCGCAAATCGTGCACCTATCTTACATCGAGATTGACGGTATCTCTATACGGACCAAAATGATATTTCACTTGACCCATGTCACATAGGAGTACCATTGGTTGTGTCAAAATGATTTATGAGCCCATGGTACGTTAGCGCAAACCATGCACCAATCTTGTGTCGAGATTGATACTGTCTCCAAATGGACCAAAACGAGCTTCCATTTCACCAATGTCACCTAAAAGTATGAACGGGTGTGCCTGAGGAGATTTCCATGCCTGTGGTACATTCGGTGCAAACCGTACCCCTATCTTGCGCCTAGTTTAACACTATCTCCTAATAGACCAAAACGAGTTTCCACTTGACCCATGTCACATAGGAGTACCATCGGTTGCGCTCAAAATGATTTATGAAGCTATGGTACATTTGACGCAAACCATGCACCTATCTTGTGTCGAGAATAACACTATCTCCAAACAAACTAAAATGATCTTCCACATGATCTACGCCACCTAGGAGTACCATCTGGTGTGCCCAAAAGTGATCTCAAAGCCCATGGTACATTTAGCACAAACCATGCAGCTATCTTGCCTCGAGATTAATACTATCACCAAACAAATGAAATGAGCTTCCACTTGACCAACGTCACCTACAAGTACCATCGGTTGTGCTTGAAAAGATTTCTGGGCCCGTGGGACATTCAGTGCAAACTGTACACCTATCTTGCGCCTAGTTTAACACTATCTCCAAACGGACCAAAACGAGCTTCCACTTGACCCACGTCACTTAGAGTACCATTGGGTGTGCCCAAAATGATTTCGATGCCCATGGTACATTTGGCACAAACCATGCACCTATCTTACACCAAGATTAACACTATCTCCAAACGGACCGAAATGAGCTTCCTCTTCACCAATGTTACCTTGGAGTACCATCGGGTGTACCCAAAATTATTTCCATCCCTAGGTACATTTGGTGCAAACCATGCACCTATCTTACGCCAAGGCTAACACTATCTCCAAGCGTATGAAAACAAGCTACCACTTGACATACATTACCTAGGAGTACCACCGGGTGTGCCCGAAGTGATTTCTTTGCCCGTGCTATATTTGGCGCAAACTGTACACCTATCTTGTGTCGAGATTAACACTATCTCCAAATTGACCCAAATAAGTTTCCACTTGATCCACGTCACCTAGGAGTGCAATCAAGTGTGCCCAAAATGATTTCTGAGCCTACGGTACATTCGGCGCAAGACATGAAATTATCTTATGTCAAACGGACCGAAACAAGCTTCCATTTCACCCACATCATGTAGGAGTTCCATCGGGTGTGCCCCAAACAATTTCAGAGGCTATGGTACATTCGACACAAACCGTGCACCTATCTTGCATCGAGTTAGTACTATCTCCAAACAGACCAAAACAATGTCACCAAGAAGTACCACCGGGTCTACCTAAAAAGATTTCCATGATCATGGTACATTCGGCGCAAACCATGCAACTATCTTGCACCTAGATTAACAATGTCTTCAAACAGATCAAAACGTGGTTTCACTTGCCACACGTCACATTGGAGTACCATCGGTTGTGCCCATAATTATTTCCATGCCCGTGGTATATTCGGCACAAACCATGCACCTATCTAGCACTGATATTAAACTATCTCCAAATGGCTCAAAATGAGTTTCCTGTTGACCCATGTCACCTAGGAGTACCAACGGGTGTGCCCAAAGTGATTTCTAGGCCCATGGTCATTCGGCGCAAACCATGCACTCATCTTGCAACGAGATTAACACTATCTCCAAACAGACCAAAATGAGCTTTCACTTGACCCACGTCACCTAGGAGTACCATCGGGTGCATCTAAAATGATTTTCTAAGGCTATGGTACGTTCGGCACAAACTGTGAACCTATCTTGCCACTACACTAAAACTATCTCCAAACGTACCGAAACAAGCTTTCACTTGACATACACTACCTAGGAGTACCATCAGGTGTGCCCAAAGCGATTTCCATGCCCATGGTACACTTGTCACAAACCATGCACCTATCTTGCGCCAAGATTAAAACAATCTCCAAACGGATCGAAATGACCTTCTACTTGATCCACGTCGCCTAGGAGTGCAATCAATTGCTTCTAAAAATGTTTTTTGAGCCTATGGTACATTCAGCACAAGCCGTGCACCTATCTTACATCGAGATTGATGGCATCTCCATACAAACCAAAATAAGATTTCACTTGACCCAAGTCATGTAGGAGTACCATCGGTTGCATCAAAATAATTTTATGAGCCTATGGTACGCTCAGCACAAACGGTGCACCTATCTCCAAATGGACCGAAACGAGCTTCCATTTGATCAATGTCACCACAAAGTACCACCAGGTGTGCCTGAGAAGATTTCCATGCCCATGGTTCATTTGGCGCAAACTGTACACCTATCTTGCATCTAGTTTAACACTATCCCCTAATGGACCAAAATGGCATTCCACTTGACCCACGTCACGTAGGAGTACCATCGGTTGCACCCAAAATCATTTTTGAACCTATGGTACGTTTGACGCAAATCGTGCACCTACCTTATGTGGAGATTACACTATCTCTAAACATACTGAAATGATTTTCCACTTGATCTACGCCACCTAGGAGTACCATCTCGTGCGCCCAAGGCAATTTTAGAGCCTATGGTACATTTGGTGTAAACTGTGCTCCTATCTTGCTTCGAGATTAACACTATCTCCAAACGGACCGAAACGAGCTTCCACTTGACCAACATCACCTAGAAGTACCATTGGGTGTGCCTAAAAAGATTTCCATGCCTATCGTACATTTGGCACAAACTGTACACCTATCTTAAGCATTGTTTAACACTATCTCCAAATGGACCAAAACAAGATTCAACTTGACCCATGTCACCTAGGAGTACCATCGGGTGTGCCCAAAATGATTTCCATGCCTATGGTACATTCAGCACAAACCGTGCACCTATCTTGCATTGAGGCTAACACTGTAACAGAACCGTCCAAATTATAACAGCACAAGTACAAAAACAATCACCGAAGTGATCAAATTCTCGCACTTGAGCCCATATAACTCCGGTAGTCCAATGAAAGCACGAGGGATTTCAAACCAACCAACATACCAGCCAAGATCGTAGTGATTCAACATAACAAGTCACATGTTACAACCATTTCACAAGTAATTCAATATACATCAGAGTTCAACGTAGTTATTACAACTTAAGTTCAAAAGTAGCGGAAGCAAAGTAATTTAAAACTAACAATACCCTTATTTCAAATACATGCTAGTACCAAGGTCGTCTTCCAACAAAAGCATTAGAGAGAAGATAACTCAGAAGGATCATGCCCGTGATCACACTCCGCCACTACGGCAGGAGCCAACCAACTCTTGCAGTCGCCATGATACATCACAACCTGCAACAAGTGGGGCTAAAACCCTGAGTACGACAATATACTCAGCTAGACTTACCCGTCAAAAACCAGAAATAAAGTGACACCAAGGATCATGCAAGGCTGATATGAAGTGGGCTAGCTTGACAACATTTTGCATAAAAGCTTAATATGGATAAGTAATTATTAATGCTTAAGCATCAAGTTAATTATCATTAACCTGTCATCTATATTAGCTCCTATACTAAAGCACTCACTTGTTTAGGAGCAAACAATATTAACCACAGCAGGTATAAATTGAGGCAACCTTTCTATCGTTATCCAATTAACCATCAGTTCAAATTAATTGAATCTACGTTGCCGCTGCTCAAGTCAAGTGCTCACTAACCGGGAGCGACGTTGATTCGAATCGAATTCCTATCCAGCTGGAGGGGTATTTCTAACACTCACCGCATAGGCCCCTGCCAGGGTCGCACAAGCCACCTTTCGTACAATTCAGGAGTCACGGGTTTGACTGATGCCGCATCCCCAAGGGCAACACTCTGCTAGGTGATAGGGACTCTAACCCTCCCTTGGTCTCACGCCAATGTCCCCAAGCACATCCTTACTACCTCCAAGATGTGACCTATCATTCGATCCCTGGCCTAAACTGTATTACTCGGCTTCGCGGTCAGAACGACTTATCCGACCAACTAAGTGTTAGACTACATTCAACATGACTCAAGGACGTACAACGAATCAGTCCTTAAATGACTCAGACGGGGATAGATCCACACCCAAGACCTCCATGCCTTGTTGCTTCACTATCGTCATCTCGTCCGGTCTCATTTTATTTTATTAACACATGGTTCTTTTCCACGATAGCAATTATAGCCAACCGTGCCATATATGAATATCCCTACATCTCGCAGGTGACAAGAAATCACCTGACTTCTATCGTTTAAAACAGGGCTAAGCATATACTCGATCCTAGTCTATGTAGGATTCAAGGATTCATATATCTGGGCAAGGAATGATATAATGCAGCAAGGGTTTCCAACCAACTCCTACCACTTAATGCAACAATACTTATAACATATATAGAATTAATTGCTTTGAAGGTAGGAGGCTTATAATGCTCCGAGGCTTGCCTGGGATCCGACTCAAGTCAGAGTTTGTCAGAAGAACTCGCTTGGCGAGCATTCCCTCATTCTAGCACTTGTCTGCTCCTTCCCTCTCCGAGATAGGTCCACCAACACCATCTTCTGGTTAGCTCCACATCAGGTCCTTCACGTGTTTCAGCTAGCGTACCTAAATGAGGTGCAACAATGCAGATATATGAATGCATAGAAGTGCAATAAACAAAGTAATCAAGTAAGCATACCAAGTTTACATAAGCACCTAGAGCTAATTAACTTAATCCTCATTAAGGCATAACATATAAGAGGGCAAGCACATCAATCAAGAAACAAGCCTCACAAGATCACAGGGTACTAAACCAAGTACCATCAAAGATAGGTGTCACACTTCAACACACTAGCATAGCAAAGTTAATCAAAGCACTAGACTAGAATTTGCCACATTCTGGGCATCAGAACAGCAGCTAAGTAATTTAATCATAACTAAAGATCTACAACTCAAAATGATGTGCAACAAGACATTCTGGAAATCTTATGAAATTATCTACAATTAATTTATAATCATCTAAGCCTAATTCTCAAGTTTAATAGGTTGAAAAGATGAAACTACATAATCTGGTCTGCTCTAACAGAGAGCAACCAAATCTGGGACCTGACTTTAAACATCTATAACTCAAAAACTACTCGGACAAACACCACCAAATTTTAACACAAGCTAGATACATGAATTATAAACAACTTTGCTATAGACAAGGTGCTCAGAAAACATCATTATCATGGGGTAATCTACATTGCCCCCAGAACTATCCAGAAACTACTAACTGCAAGAAATAATTATTAACATATGTTGCATAGGACTAATGAACACCAGAAAACATAGTGTCCAATCCTAAATAAATTCTTTTAATTCATTTTCTTAATTTATTTAGATAATTAGGTGGAATTATGAATACCTATCAAAATTGCACAAAAAATCCTACCAAAATTACAGTGGCCTACATATGCTCCCCATAGCCTACTGTCCAAATTTCAAGCCATTTGGACATGCATATCAACCTCTATGAAAAAGATAATTGGATATTGCAATAAATCATGTGAGAGCAAGTTAAACCTAAACTCAATATTTTCTATGAACACATGACCATAGTATTAATCAACATGATAGAGCAACATCATACTAAGGTAATGGAACAACATTTTCCATTTTATCATTTATATATTATTTATAAGCTATTTATCAAGCCGTAAACAAGTTAAATCAATAACTTGATCATACAGTAATAAATGACCATGAAATTTATTCCACAGTATATTCATAGCATGATAAGACTACCATAAAAATTTCACATTATTTGGAACAACACAACTCAAGATATAAAAATGACAAGCAATATAACGTAGATTTCCTTATTTATCAAGGTCAAATCAAAACCTTAAGAAAACAGTGAACAACTAGTCTGCTTAATATTTTTCCTAGCAAGTACATGCCATCATAAAATTAACAAAACAAGAATCACTATTTTTGGAGTTCTAAAACTCAAGATATGGCTTTGGTCAAGTTTATAAGCATTTTTAGAGCATTTTTAAAGCTTAAATAAAGACATTAGAAAACATCACAAACATGTACATTTTATGACTCTACTGCATAGATCTCTTCTCAAGGTTTCCAAAAAGTCCACATTTGCTATTTTTGGACTTTACCATCAAGAGATATGGAATTTAGAAGATTTAACACCGATTTAAAATTCAAAATCAGAATTATCCACACCTAACTGAATTTGCTAGGCGCACCCGAAAGCACGCCCAAAACAGCCACCGCCTTAACTGACATGCGGGGCCTACTGCCTGGTTGGACCCACATGTCACTCACACAGAGGAAGAGAGAGAGAGAGGGGATCGCCCCCTTCGTCCAGACGCCGGGAAAGCAGAGGGGAGTCGCCGGAGCTCGCTGCTCCGGGCGATGAAGGCCTCATCGGTGTCGTGGAAGCGGCAGGAAAGGACCACGGTGCTTGGGTGCACCCGCAGGTGGCCTCGGCACGGCCTGGGGTGGCTTGTGACTTCCTGACCGCGGTGACCGGCGGTGCTGCCCGCATCGGCTCCGTTGGTGGAGCTTGCCGGCGGCCAACGGGGCCGAGGAAGGGGCGCTTCGAGGGCAGTGCGAGGAGGTCATGGTGGTGCTATGCCCGGTTGAGGACAAGGAGGCTCGGGGGTGGAGGAACACCGGCGGCCATGGAGCTCGGCACGGCCGGCTATGGCGGTGGCGCTGCGGCACAATTGGAAGCCGGCGACTCACGCGGGAGTAGTCGGTAGGGTCCGACCACGCGCGTCCGTGGCATTGAGGCAGCCCGCAGCGTGGCTAGGGCAGGGTGGCCATGAGCTCTGCTCTGGCGGTCGGCAATGGCGACCAGAGGGGCGCCGCCATGCCCAGCACGAACAGAGAGGGAGAGAGTGCGGAGGAGGGTAGAGAGTGAGCGCACGGACTCGGTTCTCCCCTTCTAGAGCAACAGAGCGCTCGGTAGGGCAGCAAGGCACGCGTCCATGGAGGTGGGGGCACAATGCGAGCATGGCCGCCACGTCCAGAGCATGTGTCGGTGGTTCAGACATTTTATCGAATACGTGTCACGCGTCGTTGTGCCTGACTTGGAGACCGTTTTTGGGCCTGCTCGGGTCCGATTTTGGATATGGGCCAATTATGAAAGTTGTTCATTTCGTGATGCCCTACAACTCTTGTTTAAGGACCTTGATCATTGGAGCAATGGATTAGGGAGTAATTAGACCTTAAGTTGACATTGTCGATGATTAATCTAAACTTCGGTGTTTACTCTAATTAGTTGGTCAACAGTGGTCAAATCAATGTTAACTTTTGGTATATCCTACTCCAAGATATAAGCTCCAACTTTTATTAAGGGGTCCAACCAAGTTGCTTAACAAAATCCCGAGAACGCGGCATGCCAACCACTAATGACATTGTAACTCCAGACTTAGCCAAATTCTGGACCTTGAAAATAACACTAAGTTGATTCTTGTGAGCTCTATTTGGCTAGGTTAGGGGCCAAACTTGCTCTTGACCATTTAATAAAGTTTGTTCTACATGAGATGAACTACAACTTTTCTTTAAGGTCAAACCTCATAACTAGTACAGAAGCTAAACTTTCACTTTGGTCAAAGTAGCAACTTGATAAAGCTTAAACTAGGGTTCTAGGCCAATTGGGGTATTTTCTTGACATTTGCTCAACATGAACCCTTCATGACTTTTGTTGTAGAGTTCATCTAGAGTCATTTGGGCAAGTTTAAAAGGTTTGGTTGATGATCTACAATTCTATTCACTTAATCACGTCATTCCAAGAAGGATATGACTTATCATTTCATGTGACTTTTTGATTCCAAACTTCATGAAACTTTTCCACGGATCAATATAGATAGGTACTAAGGTGAGACACATGAAGATATTGCCATAACACCCCCCAAGCATATATCTTTGAAAATGTCCTATATGCAAAGCAAAGGAGTAACATCCAAGTTTAGATTAGGCTCATCTCCGTAGGTTGACCTTGCCATCGTCATCTTCACTTAATCTATCATGTTTGAGCTCAAACCCACTGCTTAGTGAGTGACAAACACCTGGGGTGTTACAAACACTATCTCCAAACGGACCGAAGCATGCTTCTACTTGACATACATTACATAGGAGTACCATCAGGTGTGCCCAAAGCGATTTCCATGCCCGTGGGACATTTAGCGCAAACCGTGTACCTTTCTTGTGCCAAAATGAAAACTATATCCAAATGGATCGGAATGAGCTTCCGCTTGATCCACGTCACCTACGAGTACAATCAGGTGCGTCCAAAATTATTTTTGAGCCTATGGTACGTTTCGTGTAAACCGTACACGTATCTTGTGTTGAGATTAACGTTATTTGCAAATGGACCTAAACGAGCTTCCATTTGACCCATGTCACCTAGATCTACCATTGGGTGTGCCCACATTGATTTCCATGTCGTGGTACATTCGGCACAAATCGTGCATCTATCTAGCGCTAAGATTAACACTATTTCTAAATGGACCAAAACAAGTGTCCACTTGACACACATCACCTAAGAGTACCATCGGGTGTTCCCAAAATGATTTTCATGCTCATGGTACATTCAGCGCAAACTGTGCACCCATCTAGCGCTCAGATTAACACTATCTCCAAACGGACCGAAACAAGCTTCCACTTGACCCATGTCACCTAGGAGTACCATCAGGTGTGCCCAAAATTATTTCCAAGCCTATTGTACATTCGGTGCAAACCGAGCAGCTATCTTGCACCGAGACTAACACTATCTCCAAACGGATCGAAACAAGTTCCACTTGACCAAGGTCACCTAGAAGTACTATCAGGTGTGCCTAAAAAGATTTCTATGCCCGTGGTACATTCGGCGCAAACCGTACACCTATATTGCACCCAGATTAATACTATCTTCAAATAGATCAAAATGGACTTCCACTAGACACACATCACATAGGAGTAGCATCGGGTGTGCCCAAAATGATTTCCATGCCCCTGGTACGTTCGGCCGAAACCATGTACCTATCTAGCGTAGGATTAACACTATCTCTAAACGGACCGAAACGAGCTTCCACTTGACCCACATCACCTAGTAGTACCATTGGGTAGGCCCAAAATGATTTCGAAGCCCATGGTACATTCGGCACAAACCGTGCACCTATGTTGCGCCGAGATTGACACTATCTCCAAATGGTTTGAAACGAGCTTCCACTTGACACATGTCAGCTAGGAGTACCATTAGGTGTGCCCAAAATGATTTCTATGCCAGTGGTACATTCAGCACAGACCATGCACTGATCTTGTGCGAGACTAACACTATCTCCAAATAGACCGAAACAAGCTTCCAGTTGACATGCATTACATGGGAGTACGATCGGGTGTGCCCAAAGTGATTTCCATGCCCATGGTACATTGGGCACAAACCGTACATCTATCTTGCTCCTAGATTAACACTATCTCCAAATGGATCAAAACGAGCTTCCACCTGACCCACGTCACCAAGGAGTTCCATCGGGTGTGCCCAAGATGATTTCCATGCCCATGGTATATTCGGCACAAACTATGCACCTATCTTCTGTCCAGATTAACACTATCTCCAAACGGACTGAAACAAGCTTCCACTCGACCCACGTCACCTAGGTGTACCATCGGGTGCGTCCAAAATAATTTCTAATCCTATGGTACATTCGGCGCAAACCATGTACATATCTTGCACTGAGACTAACACTATCCCCCAAATAGACCGAAACAAGCTTCCACTTGACATACATTACATAGGAGTACCATCGGGTGTGCCCAAAGCGATTTCTATGCCCGTAGCACATTCAGCGCAAACTGTGCACCTTTCTTGGGTCGAGATTAAAATTATCTCCAATTGCATCAAAGCAAGTTTCCACATGACCCACATCATGTAGTAGTAACATTGGTTGCACCCAAAATGATTTCTGAACCTATGGTACATTTAGTGCAAACCGTGCACCTATCTTGTGTCAACATTAACACTATCTCCAAATAGACTACAACAATCTTCCTCTTGATCTACGCCACTAGGGGTACCATCTGGTGTGCTCAAAGTGATTTCAGAGCCTGTGGTACAATTTGCGCAAGCCGTGCATCTATCTTGCCTTAGGATTAATACTATCTCCAAATAGACCAATATGAGCTTCCACTTGACCAATGTCACCTATAAGTACCATCGCGTGTGCCTAAAAAGATTTCCATGCTCGTGGTACATTCGATGCAAACAGTGCACCTGTCTTGTGTCGAGATCAACACAATCTCCAAACGGTCTGAAATCAGCTTCCACTAAAACAATATCACCTAGAAGTACCATCGGATATGCCTAAAAAGTTTTCCATGCCCGTGGTACATTAGGCGCAAATCGTACACCTATATTGCGCCTATATTAACACTATCTCTAAATGGACCAAAACGAGCTTGCACTTAACCAATGTCACCTAGAAGTACCTCGGGTGTGCCTAAAAAGATTTCCATGCCCATGGTACATTCGGCACAAACCGTACTCCTATCTTATGCATAGACTAATACTATCTCCAAACGGACCAAAAGGAGCTCCCACTTGACGAACATCACCTAGGAGTACCATCGAGTGTGCCCAAAAATATTTCCAAGCCTATGGTATGTTCGGTGCAAACCATGCACCTATTTTGCATTGAGACTAACACTATCTCCAAACGGACCAAAACAAGTTTCCACCTGACCAATGTCACCAAGAAGTCCCATCAGGTGTGCCTTAAAAGATTTCCATGCCCATGGTACATTCGGCACAAACCGTACACCTGTCTTGCACCTAGATAATACTATCTCTAAATAGACCGAAATGGACTTCCACTTGACACACATCACATAGGAGTAGCATCGGGTGTGCCCAAAATGATTTCCATAACCATGGTACATTCGGCCCAAACCATGTACCTATCTAGTGCTGAGATTAACACTATCTCCAAACAGATCAAAATGAGCTTCCACTTGACCCACGTCACCTAGTAGTACCATCGGGTGAACCCAAAATGATTTCCATGCCCATGGTATATTCGGCGCAAACCATGCACCTATGTTGCGCCGAGGTTGACACTATCTCCAAACGGTCTAAAACAAGCTTCCACTTGACACACGTCACCTAGGAGTGCCATCAGGTGTGCCCAAAATCATTTCCATGCCCATGGTAGATTCAGCACAAACTGTGCACCTATCACGTGCCGAGACTAACACTATCTCAAAACAGATCGAAGTAAGCTTCCACTTAACATACATTACATAGGAGTAAGATCGGGTGTGCCCAAAGTGATTTCCATGCTTGTGGTATATTGGGTGCAACTCGTACACCTACCTGGCGCCCAGATTAACACTATCTCCAAATGGACCGAAACAAGCTTCCACCTGACCCACGTCACCTAGGAGTTCCATCGGGTGTGCCCAAAATGATTTCTATGCCTATGGTACATTCGGCACAAATTGTGCACCTATCTTGCGTCGAGATTAACACTATCTCCAAATAGACCGAAATGGACTTCCACTTGACACACATCACATAGGAGTAGCATCGGGTGTCCCCAAAATGATTTCCATGACCATGGTACATTCGGCCCAAACCATGTACCTATCTAGTGCTGAGATTAACACTATCTCCAAACGGATCGAAATGAGCTTCCACTTGACCCACGTCACCTAGTAGTACCATCGGGTGAACCCAAAATGATTTCCATGCCCATGGTACATTCGGCGCAAACCATGCACCTATGTTGCGTCGAGGTTGACACTTCTCCAAACGGTCTGAAACAATCTTCCACTTGACACACGTCACCTAGGAGTGCCATCAGGTGTGCCCAAAATCATTTCCATGCCCATGGTACGTTCGGCACAAACCGTGCACCTATCGTGTGCCGATACTAACACTATCGCAAAACAGATTGAAGTAAGCTTCCACTTAACATACATTACATAGGAGTAAGATCGGGTGTGCCCTAAGCGATTTTCATGCCCGTGGTATATTGGGTGCAACTCGTACACCTACCTGGCGCCTAGATTAATACTATCTCCAAACGGACCAAAACGAGCATCCACCTGACCCACGTCACCTAGGAGTTCCATCGGGTGTGCCAAAAATGATTTCTATGCTTGTGGTACTTTCGGCACAAATTGTGCACCTATCTTGCGTCGAGATTGACACTATCTCCAAATAGACTCAAATGAGCATCCACTTGACCCACGTCACATAGGAGTACCATCGAGTGTGCCCAAAGTAATTTCCAAGCCTATGGTACGTTCGGTGCAAACAAAGCACCTATCTTGCACCTAGATTAACACTATCTCCAAACAGACCAAAATGACCATCCACTTGACACACATCACATAGGAGTACCATCAGGTGTGCCCAAAATAATTTCCATTCCCATGGAACATTTGACGCAAACAGTGCACATATCTTGCGCTGAGACTAACACTATCTCTAAACGGACCGAAACAAGCTTCCACTTGACACACATTACATAGGAGTACCATCGGGTGTGCCCAAAGCGATTTCCATGCCCGTGGCATAGTAGGCGCAAACCGTACACCTATCTTGCGCCTATATTAACACTATCTCCAAATGGATAGAAACGAGCTTGCACTTGACCAATGTCACCTAGAAGGACCATCGAGTGTGCCAGAGAAGATTTCCATGCCCATGGTACATTCAGAGCAAACCATACACCTATCTTGCGCATAGACTAACCTGTCTTCAAATAGACTGAAACGAGCTTTCACTTGACCAACGTCACCTAGGAGTACCATCGGGTGTGCCCAAAATGATTTCCAAGCCTATGGTACGTTCGGTGCAAACCGTGTACCTATCTTGCACTGAGACTAACACTATCTCCAAATAGACCGAAACAAGCTTCCACCTGACCACTGTCACCTAGAAATACCATCGGGTGTGCCAGAACATATTTCCATGCCTATGGTACATTCGGCGCAAACAGTACACTAATCTTGCGCCTAGTTTAACACTATCTCCAAACGGACCGAAATGACCTTCCACTTGACACATGTCACTTAGGAGTAAAATCGGTTGTGCCCAAAATGATTTACATGCCCATGGTACATTCGGCGCAAACCATGCACCTATACGGCGTTGAGATTAACACTACGTCCAAATGGACCAAAACGAGCTTTCACTTGACCCACGTCACTAAGAGTACCATCGGCTGAGCCCAAAATGATTTCCACGCCCGTGGTACATTCGGAGCAAACCGTGCACCTATCTTACGCCGAGATTAACACTCCTCCAAATGGACTGAACCGAGCTTCCTCTTGACCCACATCACCTAGGAGTACCATCGGGTGCATCCAAAATGGTTTCCAAGCCTGTGGTACATTCGGTGCAAACCGTGCACCTATCTTGCGCTGAGACTAACACTGTCGCCAAATAGACTGAAACATGCTTCCACTTAGGAGTACCATCAGGTGTGCCCAAAGTGATTTCCATGCCCGTAGTACATTCAGCGCAAATTGTGCACCATTCTTGCACCAAAATGATTTATGGACCAATGGTACGTTTGGCGCAAACCGTGTAACCTATCTTGCATCGAGATTAACACTATCTCCAATTGGACTGTAATGAGTTTCCACCTAACCCATGTCACGTTGGAGTACCATTGGGTATGCCCAAAATGATTTCCGATCCTATGGTATGTTTTGGCACAAATCCTATACCTATCTTACGTCGAGATCAACACTATCTCCAAACAGACTGAAATTATCTTCCTCAAGATCTATGCCATCTGGTGTGCCCAAAAGCGATTTCAGAGCCTACGGTACATTTGGCACAAACAATGCACCTATCTTGCCATGAGATTAATACATTCTCCAAATAGACCGAAACGAGCTTCCACTTGATCAATGGCACCTAGAAATACCATCGGGTGTGCCTGAAAAGTTTTCCGTGCCTATGGTACTTTTGGCGCAGACCGCGCACCTATCTTGTGACGAGACTAAAACTATCTCTAAATGGACTTAAATAAGCTTCCACTTCACCAATGTCACCTAGAAGTACCATAGGGTGCGTCCAAAATGATTTCCGTGCCCACAGTACATTCGGCGCAAACAAAGCACCTATCAAGCGCTGAGATTAACACTATGTCCAAATGGACCGAAACGAGCTTCCACTTGACCAACGTCACCTAGGAGTACCATCGAGTGTGCCCAAAATAATTTCCAAGCCTACGGTACATTCGGCGCAAACAAAGCACCTATCTTGCACCTAAATTAACACTATCTCCAAACAGACCGAAATGACCATCCACTTGACACACATCACCTAGGAGTTCCATCGGGTGTGCCAAAAATGATTTCTATGCTTGTGGTACTTTCGGCACAAATTGTGCACCTATCTTGCGTCGAGATTGACACTATCTCCAAATAGACTCAAATGAGCATCCACTTGACCCACGTCACATAGGAGTACCATCGAGTGTGCCCAAAGTAATTTCCAAGCCTATGGTACGTTCGGTGCAAACAAAGCACCTATCTTGCACCTAGATTAACACTATCTCCAAACAGACCAAAATGACCATCCACTTGACACACATCACCTACGAGTACCATCAGGTGTGCCCAAAATGATTTCCATTCCCATGGAACATTTGACGCAAACAGTGCACATATCTTGCGCTGAGACTAATACTATCTCCAAATGGACCGAAACAAGCTTCCACTTGACACACATTACATAGGAGTACCATCGGGTGTGCCCAAAGCGATTTCCATGCCCGTGGCATAGTAGGCGCAAACCGTACACCTATCTTGCGCCTATATTAACACTATCTCCAAATGGATAGAAACGAGCTTGCACTTGACCAATGTCACCTAGAAGGACCATCGGGTGTGCCAGAGAAGATTTCCATGCCCATGGTACATTCAGAGCAAACCGTACACCTATCTTGCGCATAGACTAACCTGTCTCCAAATAGAAAGAAACGAGCTTTCACTTGACCAACGTCACCTAGGAGTACTATCGGGTGTGCCCAAAATGATTTCCATTCCCATGGTACATTCGGCGTAAACCATGCAGCTATCTAGCGCTGAGATTAACACTATGTCCAAATGGACTGAAACAAGCTTCCACTTGACCCACGTCACCTAGGAGTACCATCGGGTGTGCCCAAAATGATTTCCATGCCCGTGGTACATTCGCATAAACCATGCACCTATCTTGTGCTAAGATTAACATAATCTCCAAATGGACCGAAATGAGCTTTCACTTGACCCACGTCACCTAGGAGTACCATCGGGTGCATCCAAAATAATTTTCAAGCCTATGGTACCTTTGGCACAAACAGTGCACCTATCTTGCGCCAAGACTAACACAATCTCCAAACAGACTGAAACAAGCTTCCACTTGACATACATTACATAGGTGTACCATTGGGTGCGCCCAAAGCGATTTCCATGCCCGTGGTACATTTGGCGCAAACTGTGCACCATTCTTGCGCCAAAATTAAAACTGTCTCCAAACAGATCGAAATGAGCTTTCGCTTTATCCACCTCACCTAGGAGTACAATCAGGTGCATCCAAAATTATTCTGAGCCTATAGTATGTTTGGCGCAAACTGTGCACCTATCCTGCGTTGAAATTAAAACTATCTCCAAATGGACCAAGGCGAGTTTCCACTTGACCAACGTCACGTAGGAGTAACATCGGTTGCGCCAAAATGGTTTCCAAACCTATGGTACGTTTAGCGCAAACCGTGCACATATCTTGCGTCGAGATCAACATTATCTCCAAATAGACTGAAATGATCTTACTCTTGATCTACGCTACCTAGGAGTACCATCTGGTGTGCTCAAACCGATTTCAGAGCCTGTTGTACATTTGGCGCAATCCATGCACCAATCTTGCCTCAGTATTACTACTATCTCCAAATGTAGCGATATGGGCTTCCACTTGACCAATGTCACCTAGAAGTACCATGGTGAGTGCATGAAAAGATTTCCAAGCCCGTGGTACATTCAACGCAAACTGTGCACTTATCTTGCGCCGAGGTTAACACAATCTCTAAACGGACCGAAACGAGCTTCCACTTGACCAATGTCACCTAGAAGGACCATTGGGTGTGCCCGAAAATATTTCCATGCCCGTGGTATATTCGACAAAACCATACACCTATCTTGTGCCTAGATTAACACTGTCTCCAAACGGACCGAAATGAGCTTCCACTTGACCCACGTCACCTAGGAGTTCCATCGGGTGTGCCCAAAATGATTTCCATGCTCGTGGTACATTCGGCGCAAACCATGCACCTATCTTGCACTGAGATTAACACTATCTCCAAACGGACCGAAACAAGGTTCCACTTGACTCACGTCACCTAGGAGTACCATCTGGTGCATCTAAAATAATTTCCAAGTGAACTGAAACAATCTTCCACTTGATCTATGCAACCTAGGACTACCATTTGGTGTGCCCAAAAGCGATTTCAGAGCCTATGGTATACAAACCGTGCTCCTATCTTGCCTCAAGATTAAACGATTTCCAAATAGACCAAAACGAGCTTCGACTTGACCAACATCACACAGAAGTACCATCCGGTGTGCCTAAATGATTTCCATGCCCGTGGTATATTCGGCGCAAACTGTGCACCTATCTTGCCCTGAGGCTAACACTATCTCCAAATAGACCGATACGAGCTTCCACTTGACCAACGTCACCTAGAAGTAGCTTTGGGTGTGCATAAAAAGATTTCATGCACATGGTACATTCGGCGCAAACCGTACACCTATCTTGTGCCTAGATTAACACTATCTCTAAACAGAGTGAAACGAGCTTCCATTTGTCCCACATCACCTGGGAGTACCATCGGGTGTGCCCAAAATGTTTTCCATGCCTATGGTATGTTCGACGTAAACCGTGCACCTATCTTACGCCGAGACTAACACTATCTACAAGCGGACTGAAACAAGCTTCTACTTGACCAATGTAACCTAGAAGCAGCATCGGGTGTGCTAAAAAAGATTTCCATGCCCGTGGTACCTTCGGCGCAAACCGTACACCTATCTTGCGCCTAGATTAACACTATCTCCAAGCAGACCAAAATGACCTTCCACTTGACACACATCACCTTGGAGTACCATTGGGTATGCCCAAAATGATTTCCGATCCTATGGTATGTTTTGGCACAAATCGTGCACCTATCTTGCGTCGAGATTAACAATATGTCCAAACAGACCAAAACGAGCTTTCACTTGACCCACATCACCTAGGAGTACCATCGAGTGTGCCCAAAATGATTTCTAGGCCCATGGTACATTCGACGCAAACCGTGTACCTATCTTGCGCCAAGATTAACACTATCTCGAAACAGACCAAAACAAGCTTCCACTTGACCCACGCCACGTTGGAGTACCATCGGGTGCGTCCAAAATGGTTTCCAGGCCTATGGTACGTTCTACGCAAACCGTGCACTTATCTTGTGCCGATATTAACACATCTCCAAACGGACCGAAACAAGCTTTCACTTGACATACATTACATAGGAGTACCATCGGGTGTGCCCAAAGTGATTTCCAAGCCCGTGGTACATTCAGCGCAAATGATGCACCTATCATTAGCCGAAACTAACATTATCTCCAAATGGACCGAAACAAGCTTCCACTTGACATACATTACATAGGAGTACCATCGGGTGTACCCAAAGCAGTTTCCATACCCGTGGTACATTCGGCGCAAACTGTGCACCTATCTTGCCTCAAGATTAATATGATGTCCAAACGGACCAAAACGAGCTTCCACTTGACCAATATCATCTAGAAGTACCATCTCGGGTGTGCCTAAACGATTTCCGTGCCTGTAGTACATTCGGTGCAAATCGTGCACCTGTCTTGTGTCGAGATTAATACTATCTCCAAACGGACCGAAACGAGCTTTCACTTGACCATTGTCACCTAGAAGTACCCTCAAGTGTGCTTGAAAAGTTTTTCATGCCCGTGGTACATTCGGCACAAACAGTACACCTATATTGCGCCTAGGTTAACACTATCTTCAAATGGACCAAAACGAGCTTCCACTTGACTAATGTCACCAAGAAGTACCATCGAGCGTGCCTGAAAAGATTTCCATGCCCGTGGTACATTCGATGCAAACCGTAGAGCTATCTTACACCTATATTAATATTATCTCCAAACAAACCGAAATGAGCTTCTACTTAACCCACGTCACCTAGGAGTGCCATCTGGTGTGGGCGAAATGATTTCCATGCTTGTGGTACATTCGGCGCAAACCGTGCACCAAGATTGACACTATCTCCAAACGGACCGAAACTAGCTTCTAGTTGACCCACGTCAACTAGGAGTACCATCGGGTGCGTCCAAAATAATTTTCAAGCCTATGGTACATTCAATAGAAACCGTGCACCTATCTTGCGCCGAGGCTAACACTACCACCAAATGGACTAAAACAAGCTTCCACTTGACATACATTACATAGGAGTACCATCAATTGTGCCCAAAGCGATTTCCATGCTTATGGTACATTTGGCGCAAACTGTGCACCTTTCTTGCACCAATATTAAAACTATCTCCAAACGGATCGAAACGAGCTTCCGCTTGATCGACGTCACCTAGGAGTACAATTAGGTGCATCCACAATGATTTCTAAGCCTATGGCACCGAGACTAACACCATCTCAAAATGGATCGAAACAAGCTACCACTTTACATACATTACCTATGAGTACCATCAGGTATGCCCAAAGCGATTTCCATGCCCATGGTAGAATCATCGCAAACCGTGCACCTATCTTGCATCGAGATTCAAACTATCTCCAAATGGATCAAAATGAGCTTCTGCTTGATCCACGTCACCTAGGAGTACAATCAGGTGCATCAAAAATGATTTCTGAGCCTATGGTATGTTTGGCGCAAACCGTGTACCTATCTTGCATCAAGATTAACACTATCTCCAAATGGACCGAAATGAGTTTCCACTTGACCGACGTCACGTAGGAGTACCATCGGTTGCAACAAAAATGATTTTTGATCCTATGGTACGTTCGGTATAAACTGTGCACCTATCTTGCGTCGAGATTAACACTATCTCCAAATTGTCTAAAATGATCTTCCACTTGATCTACGCCACATAGGAGTACCATCTAGTGTGCCCAAATTGATATCAGAGCCTATGGTACATTTGGCGCAAACTGGGCACCTATCTTACCTCGAGATTAATACTATCTCCAAACAAACTAAAATGAGCTTCCTCTCAACCAATGTCAACAAGAAATACCATCAGGTGTGCCTAAAAAGATTTCCATGCCCATTGTACATTCGATGCAAAACATGCACATGTCTTCCGTCGAGACTAATACTATCTCCAAATGGTCCGAAACAAGCTTTCACTTGACTAATGTCACCTAGAAATACCATAGGGTGTGCCTAAAAAGATTTCCATGCCCATGGTACATTTGGCGCAAACCATACACATTTCTTGCGCCTTGATTAACTTTATCTCCAAAAAGACAGAAACGAGCTTCCACTAGACACACATCACCTAGAAGTACCATCAGGTGTGCCCAAAATGATTTCTATGCCCGTGGTACGTTCGACGCAAACCGTGCACCCATCTAGTGTTGAGATTAACATTATCTCCAAACGGACCAAAACGAGCTTTCACTTGATCCACGTCACCTAGGAGTTATGTGCCAAAAATGATTTCCTAGCCAATGGTATGTTTGGCGCAAACCATGCATCTATCTTGCACCGAGACTAACACTATCTCTAAAGGGACTGAAACATGCTTCCACTTGACATACATTACCTTGGAGTACCAACGGGTGTGCCCAAAGCGATTTCCATGCCCATGGTAGATTCGTCGCAAACCGTGTACCTATATTGCGCTGAGATTAATACTATCTCCAAACAGACCGAAACGAGCTTCCACTTGACCCACGTCTCCTAGGAGTACCATCAGGTGCGACCAAAATGATTTCTGAGCCTATGGTGTGTTTGGTGCAAACTGTGCACCTATCTTGCACCGATATTAAAACTATCTCCAAATGGATTGAAATGAGCTTCTGCTTGATCCATGTCACCTTGGACTATAATCAGGTGCGTCAAAAATGATTTCAGAGCCAATGGTATGTTTGGCGCAAAACGTGTACCTATCTTGCGTCGAGATTAACACTATCTCCAAATGGACTGAAACGAGTTTCCACTTGACCCACGTCACATAGGAGTACCATTGGTTGCGCCCAAAATGATTTTTGAACCTATGGTATATTCGGTGCAAACCGTGCACCTATCATGCGTCATTAACACTATCTCCAAACGGACCAAATCGAGCTTCCATTTCACCCATGTCACCTAGGAGTTCCATCGGGTGCGCCCAAACTGATTTCCATGTCCGTGGTACATTTGGCGCAAACCGTTCACCTACCTTGCATCAAGATTAACAGTATCTCCAAGCAAACTGAAATGAGCTTCCATTTCACCCATGTCACCTTGGAGTTGCATCGGGTGCACCCAAAAGCGATTGCAATGCCATGGTACATTCGGCGCAAACCGTGCACCTATCTTATGTCGAGATTAACATTGTCTCCAAATGGACTAAAATGTGTTTCCACATGACCAACAACACCTAGAAGTACCATCAGGTGTGCCTAAAAAGATTTCCATGCCCACGGCACATTCAACGCAAACCGTGCATCTATCTTGCACCTGAATTAAAACTATCTCCAAAAGAACCAAAATGAGCTTCCACTTGATTCACGTCACCTAGCAGTACAATCAGGTGTGTCCAAAATGAATTCTGAGCCAATGTATGTTTGGCGCAAACCGTGCACCTACCTTGTGTCGAGATTAACACTATCTCCAAATAGGCTACAACGAGCTTCTAGTTGACCAACGTCACCTTGAAGTACAATCGGGTGTGCCTGAAAAGATTTCCATCCTTGTGGGTACATTCGGAGCAAACCGTGCACTGATCTTTCATCTATATTAACACTATCTCCAAATGGAACAAAACAAGTTTTTACTTGACACATGTCACCTAGGAGTACCATCGGGTGTGCCCAAAGATTTCCTTGCCCATGGTACATTCGGTGAAAACCATGCACCTATCTTGCGCTGAAGTTTAACACTATCTCCCAATGGACCGAAAGGAGGTTCCACTAGACCCATGTCACTTAGGAGTACCATCTGGTGTGCCCAAAATGATTTCCATGCCCGCGGTGCTTTCGACGCAAACCGTGCACCTATCTTGCGCTGAGATTAACACTATCTCCAAACAGACCTAAACGAGCTTCAACTTGAACCTCATCACCTGGAGTACGAGTGTGCCCAAAATGATTTCCATGCTCGTGGTGCATTCGACGCAAATCGTGCACCTATCTTGTGCCGAGATTAACACTATCTCCAAACAGACCAAAACGAGTTCCACTTGACCCACGTCACCTAGGATTACCGTTGGGTGTGCCCAAAATGATTTCCATGCCCATGGTGCATTTGGCACAAACCGTGCACCTATCTTGCGCTAAGATTAACACTATCTCCAAACGGATCGAAATGAGCTTTTGCTTGATCCAAGTCGCCTAGGAGTACAATTAGGTGCGTCCAAAATGATTCTGAGCCCATGATACATTTGGCGCAAACCATGCACCTATCTTGCATCGAGATTAAAAGTATCTCCAAATGGACCTAAACGAGTTTCCACTCGACCCACATCACGTAGGAGTACCATCGGTTGCACCCAAAATGATTTCCGAGCCTATGTACCGTTCGACGCAAACCATGCACCTTTCTTGCGTCGAGATTAACACTATCTCCAAATAGAATAAAACGAGCGTCCACTTGACCTACGTCACCTAGGAGTACCCTCAGGTGTGCCCAAAGCCATTTCAGAGCCTATGGTACATTCGGCGCAAACAGTACACCTATCTTACGTCGAGATTAGTACTATCTCTAAATGGACTTAAATGAGCTTCCACTTGACCAAAGTCACCTAAAAGTACCATCCGGTGTGCCTTAAAAGATTTCCATGACTGTGGTACATGCGGCGCAAACCATGCACCTATCTTGCACCTAGATTAACACTATCTCCAAATGGACCTAAACAAACTTCCCAAGACACACATCAACTAGGAGTTCCATTTGGTGTGCCCAAAATGATTTCCATACTCATGGTACATTCAGTACAAACAGTGCACCTATCTTGCGTAGAGATTAACACTATCTCCAAACAAACCGAAACGAGCTTCCACATGACTCACGTCACCTAGGAGTACCAGCGGGTGTAACAAAAAAGATTGCCATGCCCAAGGTACATTCGGCGCAAACCGTGCACCAATCTAGCATGGAGATTACCACTATCTCCAAATGGACCGAAATGAGCATCCACTTGACCCACGTCACCTAGGAGTACCATTCGGTATGCCCAAAATGATTTCCATGCCTGTGGTACATTCGACGCAAACCATGCACCTATCTTCTGCCTAGATTAAAACTATCTCCAAAAGGACCGAAACAAGCTTCCTCTTGACCAACGTTACCTAGGAGTACGATCGGGTGTACCCAAAATGGTTTCCATGCCCGAGGTACATTCACCGCAAACCGTGAACCTATCTTGCACTGAGACTAATACTATCTCTAAACGAACAAAAACAAGCTTCCACTTGACATACATTACCTAGGAGTTCCATCTGGTGTGTTCAAAGCGATTTCTTTGCCCATGGTACATTCAGCGCAAACCGTGCACCTTTCTTGCGTCGAGATTAACACTATCTCCAAACAGACCGAAACGAGCTTCCTCATAACCAACATTAATAGTACCATCGGGTGTGCCCAAAATGATTTCCATGCCCGAGGTACATTCGGCATAACTGTGCATGTATTGGAACACCCCGCATCCAAAACTACTTATATGGCCTAGCTTCGCACGTGGAACGGGCCTGCATACGCATAACACCTCACTTACACTTTTGTCCTTGCTTCATGTAAAAGGGTTGACCCAGAGGTGCTACGTTCGGAATCACAAGGCTTATAAGCTGGCCCTCACCCTCCTAGACTTCCAAGGTGGTACTAAACCCACCAACAACAACCATGTGTGCCACTTGGGCTACATGGGCCAACTTCACTACTACTACAGGCTACTAATGGGCTAGGGTGTTACATTCACCCCCCTCAGCAGCTCACCACATATATGTGGTAGATGTCTAGGATCACCCCTTGGTACACCCCTCCACGGGCACATGTAGCAAGGGTTGATGCTCCGAATACCATCTGTAACACCCCGCATCCAAAACTACTTATATGGCCTAGCTCTGCACATGGAATGACCCTACATATGCGTAGCACCTCGCTTACACTTTCGTCCTCGTTTTGGGTAAATGGGTTAAACTAGAGGTGCTACGTTTGGAATAACAAGGCTTATAAGCTGGCCCTCACCCTCCTAGACACCTATGGTGGTACTAAACCCACCAACAACAACCACATGTGCCACTTGGGCTACATGGGCCAACTTCACTACTACTACAGGCTACTAATGGGCTGGGGTGTCACACCTATCTTGTGTCTAGACTAACACTATCTCCAAACGGACCGAAACAAGCTTCCACTTGACATACATTACCTAGGAGTACCATCGGGTGTGACCAAAGCGATTTCTATGCCCGAGGTACATTTGGCGCAATCCATGCACCTATCTTGCGTCGAGATCAACACTATCTCTAAATGGACCAAAAGGAGTTTGCACTTGATCCACATCACCTAGGAGTGTAGTCAGATGCGTCCAAAATGATTTCTGAGCCTATGGTATGTTTGACGCAAGCCATGCACCTATCTTGTGTTAAACAAACCGAAACAAGCTTCCATTTCACCCACATCACATAGGACTTCCATCAGGTGCACCCAAAACAATTTTAGAGCCTATGGTACGTTTAGGGCAAACCATGCACCTATCTTGCGTCAAGATTAGTACTATCTCCAAACGGACCAAAACAAGCTTCCACTTGACCAATGTCACTTAGAAGTACCATCGGGTGTGCCTGAAAAGATTTCCATGCTCGTGGAACATGGTGCAAACCATACACCTATCTTGCACTTAGATTAACACTATCTCCAAACAGATCGAAACAAGATTTCACTTGACATATGTCACCTAGGAGTACCATCGGGTGTGCCCAAAGTGATTTCCCGACTCGTGGCATATTCGGCGCAAACCATCCACCAATCTTGCACCTAGACTAACACTATCTCCAAACAGACCGAAACAAGCTTCCACTTGACATACCGTGCACCTATCTCGTGCCCAGAGTAACACTATCTCCAAAAGGAGAAAAACATGGTTCCACATGACTCACGTCACCTAGGAGTACCAGCACGTGTGCCCAAAATGATTTCTATGCCCGAGGTACATTTGGCGCAAACCGTACACCTATCTTGCGTCGAGATTAACAGTATCTCTAAATGGACCTAAACGAGTTTCTACTCAACCCACATCACATAGAAGTACATTAGTTGCACCCAGAATGATTTTTGAGCCTATGGTACGTTCGCCGCAAACCATGCACCTATCTTGCGTCAAAATTGACACTATCTCCAAATAGAATAAAATGAGCTTCCACATGACCTACGTCACCTAGGAGTACCCTTGGGTGTGCCCAAAGCCATTTTAGATCCTATGGTACATTTAGCGCAAACCATGCACCTATCTTCCGTCGAGATAAGTACTATTCCAAACGGAACGAAATGAGCTTCCACATGGCCAAAGTCACCTAGAAGTATCATCAGGTGTGCCTTAAAAGATTTCCATGCCCGTGGTACATTCAGCGCAAACCGTGCACCTATCGTGCGCCTAAAATATCACTATCTCCAATGGACCGAAACAAGCTTTCACTGGACACATGTCACCTAGGTGTTTCCATCGGGTGTGCCCAAAATGATTTTCATGCATGTGGTACAATCGGCGCAAATAGTACACCTATCTTGTGCAGAGATTAACACTATGTCCAAACGGACCAAAACGAGCTTTCACATGACTCACGTCACCTAGGAGTACCAGCAGGTGTGCCTGACATGATTTCCATGCTCGAGGTACACATTCGGCGCAAACCGTGCACCTATCTTGTATCAAGATTAACACTATCTCCAAACGGATCAAAATGAGCTTCCTTTTGAAAAATGTTACTAGTACCATCGGCTGTGTCCAAAATGATTTTCATGCTTGAGGTACATTCGGCACAAACCGTGCACCTATCTTGCACCGAGACTAACACTATCTTCAAATAGACCGAAACAAGCTTCCACTTAACATACATTACCTATGAGTACCATCCGGTGTGCCCAAAGTGATTTCTATGCTCGAGGTACATTCGGCGCCAACCATATACCTATCTTGCGTCTAGATCAACACTATCTCCAAATGGGCCAAAACGAGTTCGCACTTGATCCACATCACCTATGAGTGCAATCAGGTGCATCCAAAATGATTTTTGAGCCTACAGTACATTTGGCTCAAGTTGTGCACCTATCTTGCATCAAATAGACCAAAACAAGCTTCCATTTCACCCACATCACGTAGAAGTTCCATTGGGTGCGCCCTAAACAATTTTAGAGCCAATGGTACGTTTGGCGCAAACCGTGCACCTATCTTGCGTTGAGATTAGTACTATCTCCAAATGGACCAAAATGATCTTCCACTTGACCAATGTCACCTAGAAGTACCATCGAGTCTGCCGAAAAAGATTTCTATCCTCGTGGAACATTCGGCGCAAACCGATTTCCATGCCCGTGGTACATTCGGCATAAACCGTGCACCTATCTTACACCGAGTTAAAACAATCTCCAAACGAATCAAAATGAACTTCTGCTTGACCCATGTCGCCTAGGAGTACAATCAAGTGCGTCCAAAATGATTTCTAAGCCTACGGTATGTTCAACGCAAACCGTGGACCTATCTTGCATCGAGATTAATGGTATCTTTGTACGGACCGAAACAAGATTTCACTTGACCCATGTCATGTAGGAGTACCATCGATTGCGCCCAAAATGATTTCCGAGCCTACGGTATGTTCGGCGCAAACCGTGCACCTATCATGCATCGAGATCAACACTATCTCCAAACGAATCGAATCGAGATTCCATTTCACCCACGTCACCTTGGGGTTCCATCGGGTGCGCCAAAAACAATTTCCATACCAATGGTACATTTGGTGCAAACCGTGCACCTATCTTGCGTCAAGATTAACACTATCTCCAGATGGACCAAAAAGATCATCCATTTCACCCACGTCACCAATGAGATCTATCATTGTGCCTAAAATGATTATGATGCCCAAGGTATATTCGGCGCAAACCGTCCACCTATCTTGCGTCAAGATTAACACTATCTCCAAATGGACTGAAACAAGCTTCCACTTGACACATGCCACGTAGGAGTACCATCGGTTCTGCCAAAAATGATTTCTGAGACTATTGTACGTTCGGCGCAAACCATGCACCTCTCTTGCGTTGATATTAACACTATCTCCAAACAAACAGAACTGAGCTTCCTCTTGACCAATGTCACCTAGAAGTACCATCGGGTGTGCCCCAAAAGATTTCCGTGCCCATGGTACATTCGGCGCAAACCGTGCACCTATCTCGCGCCTTGAAAACACTATCTCCAAATTGACCAAAACGAGCTTCCATGTGACTCACGTCACCTAGGAGTACTAGCGGGTGTGCCAAAACTAATTTTCATGCTCGTGGAACATTCAGCGCAAACCGGGCACCTATCTTGCGCTGAGATTAACACTATCCCCAAATGGACCGAAATGAGTTTCCTCTTGACCAATGTTACCTAAGAGTACCATCGGGTGTACCCAAAATGATTTCCATCCTAACGTACATTCGGTGCAAACCGTGCACATATCTTATGCCGAGACTAACACTGTCTCCAAATGGATGAAAATAGCTTCCACTTCACATACATTACCTAGGCATACCACTGGGTGTGCCCAAAGCGATTTCTTTGCCTGTGGTACATTTGGCGCAAACCGTGCACCTATCTTGCGTCGAGATTAACACTATCTCCAAATGGACCGAAACAAGTTTTCACTTGATCCACGTCAACTAGGAGTGCAATCAGGTGCGTCCAAAATGATTTCTGTGCCCAAAGTACGTTCAGCGCAAGCTGTGCACCGAAACGAGCTTCCATTTCACCCACCTCATGTAGGAGTTCCGTTGGGTGCACCCAAAAAAATTTTCAGAGCCTATGGTACGTTCAACGCAAACCATGCACCTATCTTGTGTCGAGATTAGTACAATGTCCAAATGGACCAAAATGAACTGCCACTTGACCAATGTCACCTAGAAGTTCCAACGAGTCTGTCTGAAAAGATTTCCATGCTCGAGGAACATTCGGTGCAAATCATGCACCTAGCTTGCACCTAGATCAACACTATCTCCAAACGGATCGAAACAAGCTTTCACTTGACACACATCACCTAGGAGTACCATCAGTTGTGCCCACAATGATTTCCATGCACGTGGTACATTTGACGCAAACCATGCACCTATCTGGCGCTGAGATTAACACTATCTCCAAACTTACCGAAACAAGCTTTCACTTGACATACATTACATAGGAGTACGATCGGGTGGGCCCAAAGTGATTTCCATGGCCATGGGACATTCGGCGGAAACCGTGCACCTATCTTGCGTCAAGATTAATACTATGTCCAAATTGACCAAAATGAGCTTCCATTTGACCATTGTCACCCAGAAGCACCATCGGATGTGCTTGAAAAGATTTCCATGCCTATGGTACATTCGGCGCAGACCGTACACCTATCTTGCGCCTTGTTTAACACTATCTCTAAACATACCAAAACGAGCTTGCACTTGACACATGTCACCTAGGAGTACCCTCAGGTGTGCCCATGATTTCCATGCCTGTGGTGCATTCGGCACAAACCGTGCCCCTATCTAGCGCTAAGACTAACATTATCTCCAAACGGACAGAAACAAGCTTTCACTTGACATACATTATGTAGGTGTACCATCGGGTGTGCCCAAAGTGATTTCCATACCCGTGGGACATTCAGCGCAAACCGTGCACCTTTCTTACGCCAAAGTTAAAACTATCTCCAAATGGATCGAAATGAGCTTCCACTTCAACCACCTCACCAAGCAGTACAATCAAGTGTGTCCAAAATGATTTCTAAGCCTATGGTACAATTAGCACAAACCGTGCACCTATCTTACGTGACACAATCTCCAAACGGACCGAAGCGATCTTCCACTTGACCCACGTCACCTAGGAGTACCATCGGGCGTGCCCAAAATGATTTCCATGCCCATGGTACATTCGGCGCAAACCGTACACCTTTCTTGCGCCTAGATTAACATTATCTCCAAATGGACAGAAATAAGCTTCCACTTGACAGACGTCACCTAGGAGTACCATTGGATGTGCCCAAAGGAATTTCCATGCCGGTGGTACATTCATCGCAAACCGTGCACCTATCTTGCACCGAGATTAAACCTATCTTGCACCCAAAATGATTTATGAGCCTGTGGTACGTTCGGCGCAAATCGTGAACCTATCTTGCGTCGAGATTAAAAGTATCTCCAAATGGACCGAGACAAGTTTCAACTCGAACCACGTCACATAGGAGTACCATCAGATGCGCCCAAAATAATTTCCAAACCCATGGTTACGTTCGGCGCAAACCGTGTACCTATCATGCATCGAGATTAACACTATCTTCAAACGGACTGAAACAAGCTTGCACTTGACCAACGTCACCTAGGAGTACCATCAGGTGTGTCTAAAATGATTTCCATGTCCATGGTGCATTCGGCGTAAACTGTGCACCTATCTTGCACCGAGATTAACACTATCTCCAAACAGACCTAAACGAGCTTTCACTTGACCCACGTCACGTAGGAGTTCCAACGGGTGTGCCCAAAATGATTTTCCACGCCTGTGGTGGATTCGGCGCAAACCGTGCACCAATCTTGCGCTGAGATTAACACCATCTCCAAATGGATCGAAATGAGCTTCAGCTTGATCCAGTTGCCTAGCAGTACAATCCGGTGTGTCTAAAATGATTTCTAAGTACGTTCGGCGCAAACAGTGCACCTATCATGCATCGATATTAACACTATCCTCAAATAAACTGAAACAATCTTCCATTCAACCCACATCACATAGGAGTACCATCAGTTACGCCCAAAATGATTTCTGAGCCTATGGTATGTTTGGCGTAAACCGTGCACCTATCATGCATCGAGATTAACACTATCTCCAAGTGGACTGAAATGAGCTTCCATTTCACCCACATTACATGGAGTTCCATCCAGTGTCGCCCAAAATGATTTCTGAGCCTATGGTACGTTTGGCGCAAACTGTGCACCTATCTTGCATCGAGATTAATACTATCTCCAAACAAACTAAATTGTGCTTCCACTTGACCTACATCACTTAGGAGTAAGGATGAAAATGATTGGAAAACTCCTCAACCATTTTCTACTTTTGTATTTGAATACAAAAACGAAAGCAAAAACGGTAAAGCCAGACACGAAAACAAACACGAACTTACGGAATATCAAGAATTTCAAAAACGAACCCATTCGAGCAAAATTATGTCGAACACGGTCGGTATACGAAAAATCAATATGGAATACCGATCCACAATGCATAACAATTAACAAGTGTCATCGTGGCAAAATTCGAGTGCAAGAGAGCAGACTTATCAATTTGGTTTCTGTGACAAGAGAAAAAAGAAAAAAAGTAAAAAGAGGAAAATTAGAGATGCCATCGGTACCAGACTAGAAAGGATAGCAATAACGCCTGGCCCATCTAGCTCTCTCTCTTTTGGCCGGCCCAGTCACATGCAATGCAACAAAAGTGCTGCGTGAAGCCAGATGTAGCCATGCAAGCATACAACACTGTGCGAGATGATTAGTCTTACCTCGACGACTCAGGGAGGCGCGATGGGGGTGAGCTACCTATATAATGCGGCCAATGAGCATTAGTGCTCCACACTTGCCTTTGCCTAGTTGCCTGGACAGTAATGATTGACAACAAAATTCGGTTTAAACTGAATTTTGAATTCGGGATATTCTAAATTAAAAGTAGAAAAGTAGAAAATGGTCGGAAACGGTCGGAAAATGTCTAAATCGTTTTCAACTTTTACATTTGATATACGAAAACGAAAACAAAAATGGTAAAGTCAGACACAAAAATATGAATTCAATCGGATAAAATACAGAAAACGATGCGCTTCGGTTCGGGATATTTCCGTTCCGTTTTCATCCTTACTTAGGAGTACCATTAGGTGTGCCCAAAGTGATTTCAGAGCCTATGGAACATTTGGCACAAATCGTGCACATATCTTGCCTCGAGATTAATACTATCTCCAAACAGACCGAAATGGGCTTCCACTTGACTCACGTCACCTAGAAGTACCATCAGATGTTCCTGAAAAGATTACCAAGCCGGTGGTACATTCAGCGCAAACAATGCACCTATCTTGCTCCTATATTAACACTATCTCCAAAAAGAACGAAACGAGCTTCCACTTGACACACATCACCTAGGAGTACCATCGGGTGTGCCCAAAATGATTTCCATGCCGGTGGTACATTCGGCGCAATCCGTGCGCCTATCTTGGGCTGAGATTGACACTATCTCCAAATGGACATTCCACTTGACCCACGTCACCAAGGAGTACCATCTGGTGTGTCCAAAATGATTTCCATACCGATGGTACATTTGGCGCAAACCGTGCACGTATCTTGCGCCGAGATTAACACTATCTCCAAATGGACCGAAAACGAGCTTCCTCTTGACCAATGTTACCTAGGAGTACCATCAGGTGTACCTATAACATCCCAAAGTTCACATTCCAAAATCACTTGCATTAAAAATTATTTTCAAAATACAGTTCAAAATCATCAGAGCTCTATTCGCTCCTTGCGACACTTGTCCATCTTATATATCCATCCTAGTTATCTCTCTCCAATATTTATCCTACATGTCGTAGCATCGGCATCACCCGCCCAACCCCCACCTCTCTCTCTCTCTCAATTAGCTCACCCTCGCCCTTGCTAAATGGCCGACAACTGCAGCCGCCGCCCACCCCACCACCACCGCCGCAGGGCACCCATGCCCAGACCCCTCGCTGAGCACAGCCGCTCGCACGCCACCACGACATGTTGGCCCCACCACCTCACCTCGCCGCTTGTGCCATGGGACCCACCTCCTTCTCCTTTCTCCTTCATGTGCAACAGCAGCACCAACAGCCAACAAGAGCAAAGGCAGCACCACAGCTTCACGTACGCACACATAACATACAAAGAGGACATGCATCCACTACACGCCACACCGCGCCAACTCGCAAAGCAAAGCACACAGGCAGCATGTACACGCACTAGCATGCAAAGCACATAAGTAGCTAAGCACGCATGAGACAACCTCAACTCACTCGCAGGCACACATCAGCACCTTATCACTTGTAACCATGCTAGTTAGGCACCGACCATGCATGCTGAGCATCCACCGTGCCCCACTACGTGCCACCGTCCATTTGCATGCCGCGTACAATCACCAGTGACGCTATCTCGTCGCTCCAACGCCCTATTATTCGGCCACAACAATGCCATTTAAGGCGAGCAAGCAAGCCGATGGCATATCCTGACTTCCCTAGCCTATAAGAGGGCACGCCGAGGTGCTCTCCTCCTCCACCAAGCAGCACACTCAGCTCGCTCACTCACTCGCCTGCCCTCAATTTGCTTTGCCTCCATATACCGTATACAGCCGTGCGCACGAGCCAGGTTCGACCATCATTGTAGGACGAGGTGAGCAGTCCATGAGCATCCCCTTGCTATTCCTTCTCTCCTTGTGGTCCTTGCCCTGCTCCCCTCCTTCCAACCCATGATGCCCACAAGCTCGACGAGCTTAGCCATGGTGTCCATGCATGAAGCAAGAAGAGCACTCGTGACCCTTGCAAGTGTCTCTCTCTCCCTTCCCATGCATGTGTTTATGATGCGTGGGTCCTAAGCAATAACTCCACCAAATGGTACATGCACAGTATACACCATGCACTACCAGCCAACTCATTCCTTAATCACGCATTATTCTTTTCCGCGTGATTAATTTGGCCATCTTGCAGAGCCACGTGCCAACTCCAATTCCAATGATTCTTCTTCCTAAATTCATCTAATATCATAATCTATCTCCCATATAAATTTCATGATTTTTAGAGCTTATTTGAATTTATGTGAATATTTATATGTGCTTGTTTGCCTGTTGCGGTCGTTGCGTTCTTTTAGCTGACGGAGTGAACGAGTTGGAGAATGAGGATGTCAGAGGTGAGTACCTGAGTTTGACGCCGATGATTCGGACTGCCAGTAGGAGTTTGCCGAGGATGCCGACGGAGGCAAGTCTAGCCGCCTATTCCCCTTTGATGCGTGTTAATCCAATTTTTAAACAGAACCTATCGAAGCCGTTTTAAATATTGCATGTATGTATATCGTATGAGATATTTTCACTGCTTAGCTAAAACTCGTTTGAATAGCCATCCTTGACTTGATATGACCTGATAATTGCCTTGCTCAAACTTAAGAATAAATATTTCGACATGACAAAAATACTATTATTTAGTATGTTTTGGACTTGATACTCATTATGGATACTCATTACTATGTTTTCTCAAATACAATGATTGTTAATGAAAACTGTGTGAGTTGTGATAATAAATTGTGGGTATTATGAAGGGTTAATGAATAGTTATAGATGATGATTACCCTAGAGATGGGGCAGATTGGTGTTCCTTTTGTGGGATGCCTTGGTGTTGGGGCTTGTACCTTTTGTGGTTAAGCATGAAGATATCCGTCTTGTCTCAATTAAGGACTGAGTTGATGATTCATCTTGCCTAACTATTTTATCATACAACCACTTGACTCTGTATGCGGCAGAGCTTAGTCTAAATCCCTCTAGTTGGTATGGCAATCACTTGGAGGCAGGTGTGCAATGGGACACTAAGAGATGTATGTGGAAATTGAGGAATTGTATGAAATGTAAAAAGCTTTCTAAATTATTATTGTATTATGAGATGTGGCCTTAGTGTTCCTGTGGTGAGTGCAAATACTTAGCTATGGAGGGTAATGGCTATGATGGATCTGTGCTTGCACTACGATGTTAAGTTACGGTACCCTACTTGTGGTGAAAGTGTACAACCTATGCAGAGTGTAAAATTTATCCGGATAGCTGTGCCCGCGGTCTAGGATGGGTTTCGGTTTGGTTTCAACAACTAGATGGGTTGGGATGAGTGAAAACAAGAGAGTGTGACCAACCCCTTTTTCAGAAATGAATGGTTGTCTGCCATGTGTTGTGGGAACAAGGGTTCAGGGACTCTTAAAAGTGTGACCAACCCCTTTTTTTAGAAATACTATCATATATGGAAAATATATGTCTTTTGCAAAGGTATTTATAAAATGAAACCCTACATCTGTAAAAAGATAGCTTTATGCAAATAAACCAAGCCTTATCCTTGATGTATTCATATGAATGTACTATTATGCCCTTCTGTAGGTAAGGTTGGATTTGCTGAGTACTTTATACTCACCCTTGCTTTGTTGAACAGAGGAAGATTCGGACTTCAACCCTGAAGTGGCGTATGAATAAGGTCATGTCTGCACCCAACTAAGCCTGTGGCATTGGGATTTCTCAGTTGTGGATTAGTGATTCCCTTTTTTGGGTCTATTGGACCTATATTATGTTGTGATTACTTCTAATCGTGGCATGCCTCCAGTGTCCACGCTTGTTGAGACTACTGTGTTGAGACTTATCTGATGTAATAAATGTGTTACTAGCCTCCTGGGACTAGTATTTGTATCACATTTGAGGTACCCAAAATGATTTCCATGCCCGAGGTACATTCGGCGCAAATCGTGCACCCATATTGCGCCGAGACTAACACTCACCAAACAGATGAAAACAAGCTTCCACAAACCTAAGTCCGTGGTACATTGGCGCAAACTGTGCACCTATCTTACGTCAACATTAACACTATCTCCAAACAAACCAAAACGAACTTCCTCCTGACTAACTTTTACTAGAACCATCGGGTGTGCCCAAAATGATTTCCATGGACGAGGTACATTCGGCACAAACCTTTCACCTATCTTGCGCCGAGACTAACATTATCTCCAACTAGACTGAAACAAGTTTCCAGTTGGTCCACGTCACCTAGGAGTGCAATCAAGTGCGTCCAAAATGATTTCTGAGCCTACGGTACGTTCAGCGCAAAGCGTGCACCTATCTTGCATCAAACACACCGAAACGAGCTTCCATTTCACCCAAGTCACGTAGGAGTTCCACCGCGTGCGCCCAAAACAATTTTAGAGCCAATGGTACATTCAACGCAAATTGAGGACAGCACAAACCTTGCACCAATCTTGCATCAAGATTAGTACAATGTCCAAACAGACCGAAACGAGCTTTCACTTGACCAATATCTCCTAGAAGTAGCATCGGGCGTGCCTGAAAAGATTTCCATGCTCATGGAACATTCGGCAAAACCGTGCACCGATCTTGCACCTAAATTAACACTATCTCCAAACAAACCAAAACGAGTTTTCACCTGACACATGTCACCTAGGAGTACCATCAGTTGTGCCCACAATGATTTCCATGCCAGTGGTACATTCGGCACAAACAGTGCACCTATCTAGTGCTGAGATTAACACTATCTCCAAATGGCTCGAAACGAGCTTTCACTTGACCCACGTCACCTAGGAGTACCATCGGGTGTGCCCAAAGTGATTTATAGGCCCGTGGTACATACGGCGCAAACCGTGCACTTATCTTGCGTCGAGATTAACACTATCTCCAAATGGACCAAAACAAGCTTGCACTTGTCCCACGTCACCTAGGAGTACCATCAGGTGCATCCAAAATGATTTCCAAGACTATGGTACGTTCGGCGCAAACCGTGAACCTATCTTGCCCGTAGACTAAAATGATCTCCAGACGGACTAAAACAAGCGTCCACTTGACATACATTACCTTGGAGAAACATCAGGTGTGCCTAAAGAGATTTCCATGCCCGTGCTACATTCGGCGCAAACCGTGCACCTGTCTTGCGTCGAGATTAAAACAATCTCCAACGGATTGAAATGACCTTCCGCTTGATCCATGTCGCCTAGGAGTACAATCAATTGCGTCCAAAATGATTTATGAACCTATGGTATGTTCAGTGCAAACCATGCACCTATCTTGCATCAAGATTAACGGTATCTCCATATGGACCGAAACAAAAGTTCACTTGACCCAAGTCATGTAGGAGTACCATCGGTTGCGTCAAAATGATTTATGAGCCTATGGTATATTTAGCGCAAACCGTGCATCTATCTTGCGTCAAGATTAATATTATCTCCAAATGGACTGAAACAAGCTTCCATTTGACCAATGTCACCTAAAAGTGCCATCGGGTGTGCCTGAAAAGATTTCCATGCCCGTGGTACATTCGGCGCAAACCGTACACCCATCTTGCGCCTAGTTTAACACTATCTCCAAACAGACCAAAACGAGCTTTCACTTGACCCACGTCACCGAGAAGTACCATCAGGTGTGCCCAAAATTATTTCTAGGCCCGTGGTACATTCGTCGCAAACCGTGCACCTATCTTGCATCGAGATTAACGGTATCTCCATATGGACCGAAACAAGATTCCACTTGACCCAAGTCACGTAGGAGTACCATCGGTTGCGTTAAAATGATTTATGAGCCTATGATATGTTTAGCGCAAACCATGCACCTATCTTGCGCCAAGATTAATACTATCTCCAAATGGACCGAAACAAGCTTCCATTTGACCAATGTCACCTAAAAGTACCATAGGGTGTGCCTAAAAAGATTTCCATGCCCGTGGTACATTCGGCGAAAACCATACACCTATCTTGTGCCTAGTTTAACACTATCTCGAAACGGACCAAAACGAGCTTCCACTTGACCCACGTCACCGAGAAGTACCATTGGGTGTGACCAAAATGATTTCTAGGCCTATGGTACATTCGTCGCAAATTGAGTACCTATCTGCATCGAGATTAACACTCTCTCCAAGTGGACCAAAATGAGTTTCCACTTGACCAATGTCACGTAGGAGTACCATCGGTTGCGCACAAAATGATTTCTAAACCTATGGTACGTTTGATGCAAAACGTGCACCTATCTTGCATCGAGATTAACACTATCTCCAAACAAACTGAAATGATCTTCCACTTGACCTACTCCACGTAGGTGTACCATTTGGTGTGCCCACATTTGGTGCAAACAGTGCACCTATCTTGCCTCGAGATTAATACTATCTCCAAACAGACCGAAACGAGCTTTTATTTGACCAACATCACCTAGAAGTACCATCGGGTGTGCCTGAAAAGATTTCCATGTCCATGGTACATTCGACGCAAACCGTACACCTATCATGTGCCTAGTTTAACACTATCTCCAAACAGACCAAAACGAGGTTCCACTTGACCTACGTCACCTAAGAGTGCCATCCGGTGTGCCCAAAATGATTTCCATGCCCGTAGTATATTCGGCACAAACCGTGCACATATCTTACACTGAGATTAACACTATCTCCAAACAGACCAAAATAAGGTTTCTCTTGACCACTGTTACCTAGGAGTACCATCGGGTGTACCCAAAATAATTTCCATCCCTAGGTGCATTCAGCGCAAACTGTGCACCTATCTTACGTCGAGACTAACACTATCTCCAAGCGGATGAAAACAAGCTTCCACTTGACATACATTACATCGAGATTAACACTATCTCCAAATGGACCGAAACGAGTTTCCACTAATCCACATCACCTAGGAGTGCAATCAAGTGCATCCAAAATGGTTTCTGAGCCTACAGTACGTTCGGCGCAAGGCATGCAACTATCTTGCGTCAAACGGACCAAAACAAGCTTCTATTTCACCCACGTCACTTAGGAGTTCTATCGGGTGCGCCCAAAACAATTTTAGAGCCTATGGTACATTCGGGCGTAATCTGTGCACCTATCTTGCATCGAGATTAGTACTATCTCCAAATGGACCGAAACGAGCTTCCACTTGACCAATGTCACCTAGAAGTACCAACGGGTGTGCCTGAAAAGATTTCCATGCTCGTGGAACATTCAGCACAAACCGTGCACCTACCTTGCACCTAGATTAACACTATCTCCAAACGGATCGAAACGAAGTTTCACTTGACACACATGAGCTTGGAGTACCATCGGTTGTGCCCAAAATGATTTCCCTGCCCGTGGTACATTCAGTGCAAACCATGCACCTATCTAGTGCTGAGATTAACACTATATCCAAATGGCTCAAAACAAGCTTCCACTTGTCCCACGTCACCTAGGAGTACCATCGGGTGTGCCCAATCTGATTTCTAGGACTAGGGTACATTCAGCACAAACGGTGCACCTATCTTGCGCCAAGATTAACACTATCTCCAAACAGACCAAAAGGAGCTTCGACTTGGCCAAAGTAACCTAGGAGTACCATCGGGTGCGTCCAAAATGATTTCTAAGGTACGGTACGTTCGGCGCAAACCATGAACCTATCTTGCCCCTAGACTAAAACAATATCTAAACGGACCGAAACAAGGTTCCACATGGAATAGATTACCTAGGAGTACCATCAAGTCTGCCCAAAGTGAGTTCCGTGCCTATTGTACATTCGGCGCAAACCGTGCACCTATCTTGTGGCGAGATTAAGACAATCTCCAAACGGATCGAAATGACCTTCTGCTTGATACATGTCGCCAATGAGTACAAACGATGCACCTATCTCGCATCGAGATTAATGCTATCTCCATACGGACCGAAGCAAGATTCCACTTGACCCATGTCATGTAGGAGTACCATCGGTTGTGTCAAAATGATTTATGAGCCTATGGTACGTTGAGCGCAAACTGTGCACCTATCTTGTATCGAGATTAATACTATCTCCAAATGGACCAAAATGAGCTGCCATTTGACCAATGTCACCTAAAAGTACCACCGGGTGTGCCTAAAAGATTTCTATGCCCGTGGTACATTCTGCGCAAACTGTACACATATCTTGCGCCTAGTTTAACACTATCTCCAAACAGACCAGAACGAGCTTCTAGTTGACCCACATCACCTAGGTGTACCATCGAGTGTGCCCAAAATGATTTCCATGCCTGTGGTACATTCGTCGCAAACCATGCACCTATCTTCCGTCGAGATTAACACTATCTCTAAATGGACTAAAACGAGTTTCCACATGATCCACACCACATGGGAGTAGAATCAGTAGCGCCCAAAATAATTTCCAAACCTATGGTACGTTTGACGCAAACCGTGCACCTATCTTGCGTCAAGATTTACATTATCTCCAAACATACTGAAATGATCATCCACTTGATCTACGCCACCTAGGAGTACCATCGAGTGTGTCCAAAATGATTTCCAAACCTATGGTACGTTTGACGCAAATCGTGCACCTATCTCGCTTCGAACTGACACTATCTCCAAACATACTGAAATGAACTTTCACTTGATCTACGCCACCTAGGAGTACCATCTGGTGTGCCCAAAAGCGATTTCAGAGCCTATGGTACATTTGGCGCAAATCGTGTACCTATCTTGCCTCGAGATTAATACTATCTCCTAATGGACTGAAACGAGCTTCCAATTGACCAACATCACCTAGAAGTACCATTGGGTGTGCCTGAAAAGATTTCTAGGCCTGTCATACATTCGACGCAAACCGTACTCCCATCTTGCGCCTAGTTTAATACTATCTCCAAACGGACCAAAACAAGCTTCCACTTGGCCCACATCACCTAGGAGTACCATCGGGTGTGCCCAAAATGACTTCCATGCCCGTGGTACATTTGACGTAAACCATGCACCTATCTTGCGCCGGGGCTAACACTATCCCAAACAGACCAAAAGAAGCATCCACTTGACATACATTACACAGGAGTACCATCGGGTGTCCCAAAGTGATTTCCATGCCTGTTGGACCATTCTTGCGCTGAAATTAAAACTATCTCCAAACGGATCGAAATAAGCTTCCGCTTTATCCACGTCACCAATGAGTACAATCAGATGCGTCCAAAATGATTTCTACGCCTATGGCAGCACGTATCTTGCGTCGAGGTTAACACTATCTCCAAACAGACAGAAACGAGCTTTCACTTGACCCACATCACCTAGATGTACCATCAGGTGTGCCCAAATTGATTTCCATGCCTATGGAACATTCGGCGCAAACCGTGTACCCATCTAGCACCAATATTAACACTATCTCTAAATGGACCAAAACGAGGTTCCACTTGACACACGTTGATAAGGACATCCTCCACTATTACCCACTGGCAAAGACGCAACAAAAAAGGCCAAGTGGCCTAGTTGTAGTCGGGCGGCGACCGTGTGAGCCTCTGAATAATCCCACCTTGCTTAGCTTGGGAGAAGGAAGCCACCTTAAAAGAGAGAGCCACCCTTCCCCTATCGGACTAGTCTTTTAGGGACATTGGGCCTTTCTCCGAGTGGGTGTGAATAAGAACTGTTGGGGTCCGGGCAACCTTAATTTATTGGGCCTCGGCCAACCCCACCTGGGCCGGATGTATCATTTGGTATCAGAGTTGGGCCCTTCTTTAAGGGGGTGGGAATGATGAGGACATCCTCCACTATTACCCGCTGGCAAAGACGCAACAAAAAAAGGCCAAGTGGCCTAGTTGTAGTCAGGCGGCGACCCCGTGTGAGCCTCTGAATAATCCCACCTTGCTTAGCTTGGGAGAAGGAAGCCACCTTAAAAGAGAGAGCCACCCTTCCCCTATCGGACTAGTCTTTTAGGGACATTGGACCTTTCTCCGAGTGGGTGTGAATAAGAACTGTTGGGGTCCGGGCAACCTTAATTTATTGGGCCTCGGCCAACCCCACCTGGGCCGGATATATCACACGTCACCTAGGAGTACCATCGGGTGTGCCCAAAAAGATTTCCACACTCGTGGTACATTTGGCATAAACCGTGTACCTATCTTGCGCCGAGATTAACACTATCTCCAAGCAGACCAAAACGAGCTTCCACTTGACCCACGTCACCTAGGAGTACCATCGGGTCCATCCAAAATGGTTTCTAAGCCTGTGGTACCTTCGGCGCAAATCATGCACCTATCTTGCGCCGAGATTAACACTATCTCCAAATACACCAAAATGAGCTTCCACTTAACCCATGTCACCTAGGAGTACGATCGAGTGTGCCCAAAATGATTTCCATGCCCGTGGTACATTCGGTGCAAACCGTGCAACTATCTTGCGCCGAGATTAACACTATCTCTAAACGGACCGAAACGGGTTCCACTTGACCCATGTCACCTAGGAGTACCATCAGGGGCGTCCAAAATGGTTTCCAAGCCTGTGGTATGTTCGGCACAAACCATGCACCTATCTTTTGCGCCCGACTAGCACTATGTCCAAACAAACCGAAAGAAGCTTCCACTTGACATAAATTCTATAGGAGTACCATCGGGTGTACCTAAAGCGATTTCCATGCCCGTGGTACATTCGATGCAAATCGTGCACTTTTCTTGCGTCGAAATAAGAACTATCTCCAAACAGATTGAAATGAGCTTCTGCTTGATCCACGTCACCTAGGAGTGCAATCAAGTGCGTCTAAAATGATTTCTGAGCCTATGGTACGTTTGACGCAAACCGTGCACCTATCTTGCATCAAGATTAATACTATCTCCAAATGGACCGAAGCGAGTCTCTACTTGACCCATGTCATGTAGGATTACCATCGGGTGCGCCCAAAATGATTTCCGAAGCTATGGTATGTCCGGTGCAAACCGTGCACCTATCTTGTGTTGAGATTAACACTATCTCCAAAAAGACAGAAATGACCTTCCAATCGATTAACGCCACCTAGGAGTACCATTTGGTGTGCCAGAAAAGATTTCCATGTCCATGGTACATTCGACGTAGACCGTACACCTTTCTTGCGTTGAGATTAGTACTATCTCCAAACGGTCTAAAATGAGCTTCCACTTGACCAATGTCACCGAGAAGTACCATCGGGTGTGCCTAAAAAGTTTTCCATGCCCATGGTACATTTGGCGCCAATCGTAGACCTATCTTGCGCCTAGTCAACACTATCCAAATCAATGAAAATGAGCTTCCACTCAACCAATATCACCGAGAAGTACCATTGGGTGTGCCTGAAAAGATTTCTATGCCCGTGGTACATTCGACGCAAACTGTACGCCTATGTTGCACCTAGATTAACACTGTCTCCAAACGGACCAAAATGATCTTCCACTTGACCCACATCACCTAGGAGTCCCATTGGGTGTGCCCAAAATGATTTCCATGCCCGTGGTACATTCGGCGCAAACCGTGCACCTATCTTGCGCCGAGAGTAACACTATCTCTAAATGGACCAAAACATGCTTCCACTTGGCCCACGTCACCTAGGAGTACCATCAGGTGCGTCTAAAATAATTTCCATGCCTATGGTATATTTGGCACAAACCATGCACCTATCTTGCGACGAGACTAACCCAATCTAAACAAACTAAAACGATCTTCCACTTGATCTACGCCACCTAGGAGAACCATTTCATGTGCCCAAAACCGATTTTAGAGCCTATGGTTCATTTGGCGCAAACCGTGCCCTATCTTGCCTCGAGATTAATATGATCTCCAAATGGACCAAAATGAGCTTCCACTTGACCAATGTCACATAGAAGTACCATCGGGTGTGCCTAAAACGATTACCATGCCCGTGGTACATTCGGTGCAAACTGTGCACCTATCTTGCACCGAGGCTAACACTATCTCCAAACAGACCGAAACAAGCTTCCACTTGACCAATGTTAGCTACAAGTACCATCGGGTGTGCCTGAAAAGATTTCCATGGCCATGGTTCATTCGGCGCAAACCGTACACCTATCTTGCTCCTAGATTAATACAATCTCCAGACAGATAGAAACACGCTTGCACTTGACCCAAGTCACCTAGGAGTAACATTAGGTGTGCCCAAAATGATTTCCATGCCCGTGGTACATTCGGTGCAAACCGTGCACCTATTTAGCGCCATGATTAACACTATCTCCAAACGGACTGAAACAAGCTTGCACTTGACCCACATCACCTAGGACTACCATCGGGTGCGTCCAGAATAATTTCTAAGCCTATGGTACCTTCAGCACAAACCGTGCAACTATCTTGCGCTGAGACTAACACTATCTCCAAACAGACCGAAACAACCTTCCACTTGACATACATTACATACGAGTACCATAGGGTGTGCCCAAAGCGGTTTCCAGGCCCATGGTACATTTGGCACAAACCGTGCACCTTTCTTGCATCAAAATTATAACTATCTCCAAACGGACCGAAACATGCTTCCACTTGACATATGTTACCTGGGAGTACCAACGGGTGTCCCCAAAGCGATTTCCATGCCTATGGTAGAGTTGTCGCAAACCGTGCACCTATCTTGCGCTGACATTAACACTATCTCCAAATAGACCGAAACGAGCTTCCACTTGACCCACGTCTCCTAGGAGTACCATCGGGTGTGACAAAAATGATTTCAAGCCTATGGTATGTTCGACACAAACCGTCCACCTATCTTGCGTCGAGATTAACAATATCTCCAAATAGACTGAAACGATCTTCCTCTTGATCTATGCCCCCTAGGAGTACCATCTAGTGTGCTCAAAGCGATTTCAGAGCCTATGGTACATTTGGTGCAAACCGTGCTCCTATCTTGCCTGAGGATTAATAGTATCTCCAATCGGACCAATACGAGCTTCCACTTGACCAACGTCACCAAGAAGTACCATCGTGTGTGCCTGAAAAGATTTCCATGCCCGTGGTACATTCAGCGTAAACTGTGCACCTATCTTGCCACGAGATTAATATAATCTCTAAAAGGTTTGAAATGAGCTTCCACTTGACTAACGTCACCTAGAAGTACCATCGGATGTGGCTGAAAATTTTTCCATGCCCATGATACATTTGGCACAAACCATATACCTATCTTGCGCCTAAATTAACAATATCTCCAATTGGACCGAAACAAGATTCCACTTGACCAATGTCACCTAGAAGTATCATTGGGTGTGCCTAAAAAGATTTTCATGCCCATGGTACATTCAACGCATACCGTACACCTATCTAGCACCTAGATTAACACTATCTCCAAATCGACCGAAATGAGCTTCCACTTGACCCACGTTACCTAGGATTATCATCGGGTGCGTCCAAAATAATTTCCAAGCCTATAGTATCTTCGGCGCAAATCGTGCACCTATCTTGTGCCGAGACTAACAGTATCATCTAATAGACCAAAACAACCTTCCACTTGACATACATTACAAAGGAGTAGCAATGGGTGTGCCCAATGTGATTTCCATGCTCGTGGTACATTCAGTGCAAACTGTGCACCTTTCTTGCGCCAAAATTATCAGTATCTCCAAACAAATCGACATAAGTGTCCGCTTGATCCACGTCACCTAGGAGTACAATCAGGTGCGTCCAAAATGATTTTTGAGCCTATAGTATGTTTGGCGCAAACCGTGCACCTATCTTGCGTCGAGATTAAAACTATCTCCAAATGGACCAAGGCTAGTTTCCAATTGACCCACGTCACATAGGAGAAACATCGGTGGCGCCCAAAACAATTTCTGAACCTATGGTACGTTCGGCGCAAAACATGCACCTATTTTGCGTCGAGATTAACATATCTCCAAACCGACTGAAACAATCTTTCTCTTGATCTACGCTACCTAGGTGTACCATCTGGTATGCTCAAAGTGATTTTAGAGCCTATGGTACATTTGATGCAAATCGTGCACCTATCTTGCATCGAGATTAAAACTATCTCCAAATGGACCAAGGCGAGTTTTCACTTGACCCACGTCACGTACGAGTAACATCGGTTGCGCCAAAATTGGTTTCCGAACCTATGGTACATTCGGCGCAAAAGTGCACCTATCTTGCGTCGAGATTAACACTATCTCCAAACAGACTAAAACAATCTTTCTCTTGATCTATGCCACCTAGGAGTATCATATGGTGTGCGCAAAAGCGATTTAAGAGCCTATGGTACATTTGGCACAAACCGTACACCTATCTTGCGCCTAGATTAACACTATCTCTAAATAGACCGAAACGAGCTTCCACTTGACCAAATTCACCTAGAAGTACCATCGAGTGTGTCAAAAAAGTTTTCCATGTCCGTGGCACATTCGGCGCAAACCATACACCTTGAGCTTCCATTTCACCCACGTCAACTTGGAGTTCCATGCCCATGGTATTTGGTGCAAACCATGCACCTACCTTGTGTCAAGATTAACAGTATCACCAAACGGACCGAAACGAGCTTCCATTTCACCCACGTCACCTAGCAGTTGCATCGGGTGTGCCCAAAAGCGATTGCAATGCCCAGGGTACATTCGGCATAAACCATGCACCTATCTTGTGTCGAGATTAACACTGTCTCCAATGGACTTAATTGCTCTTCCACTTGACCCACGTCATGTAGGAGTACCATTGGTTGCACCCAAAATGATTTCCAAGCCTATGGTACGTTCGGCGCAAACCATGCACCTATCTTACGCGAGATTAACACTATCTCGAAACAAATTGAAATGAGTTTCCACTTGATCCACTTCACGTAGGAGTTCAATCGGATGCACCCAAAGCCATTTCAGAGCCTATGGTACATTCGGCGCAAACCGTGCACCTATCTTGCGTCGAGATTAGTACTACCTCGAAACAGACCAAAATCAGCTTCCACTTGACTAATGTCACCTAGAAGTAGCATCGGGTGTGCCTGAAAAGATTTCCATGCTCAGGGAATATTTGGCGCAAGCCGTGCACCTAGCTTGCCCCTAGATTAACACTATCTCCAAACGGATCGAAACAAGCTTCCACTTGACATACATTACATAGGAGTACCATCGGGTGTGCCCAAAGCGATTTCCATGCCCGTGGTAGATTCGTTGCAAAACGTGCACCTATCTTGCGCCGAGATTAACACTATCTCCAAACAGACTGAAATGAGCTTCCACTTGACCCACATCACATAGGAGTACCATCGGTTGCACCTAAAATGATTTCCGAACCTATGGTACGTTCGGCACGAACTGTGCACCTATCTTGCGACGAGATTAACATTATCTCCAAACTATCTGAAATAATCTTCCACTTGATCTACGCCACCTACGAGTACCATCTAGAGTGCCCAATTCGATATCAGAGCCTACGGTACATTTGGCGCAAACTAGGGACCAATCTTGCCTCGAAATTAATACTATCTCCAAAGTGACCAAAACAAGCTTCCACTCAACCAACGTCACCAAGAAGTATCATCAAGTGTCCTGAAAAGATTTCCATGCCCGTTGTACATTCGACACAAACTGTGCACCTATCTTCCTTCAAGACTAGGACTATCTCCAAATGGATCGAAACAAGCTTCCACTTGACCAATGTCACCTAGAAGTACCATCGGGCATGCCTAAAAAGATTTCCTTGCCCATGGTATATTCGGCGCAAACCGTACACCTTTCTTGTGCCTTGATTAACACTATCTCCAAATAGACAAAAATGAGCTTCCACTTAACAGACGTCACTAAGGAGTACCATCGGGTGTTCCCAAAATGATTTTTATGCCCATGGTACACTCGACGCAAACCGTGCACCCATCTAGTGCTGAGATTAACACTATCTCCAAATGGACCGAAACAAGCTTCCACTTGATCCACGTCACCTAGGAGTACCATCGGGTGTGCCAAAAATGATTTCCAAGGCTATGGTACATTCGGCGCAAGCCGTGCACCTATCTTGTGCTGAGACTAACACTATACCCAAACGGACCGAAACATGCTTCCACTTGACATATGTTACCTAGGAGTACCAATGGGTGTCCCCAAAGCGATTTCCATGCCCATGGTAGAGTTGTCGCGAACCGTGCACCTATCTTGCGCTGACATTAACACTATCTCCAAATAGACCAAAACGAGCTTCCACTTGACCCACGTCTCCTAGGAGTACCATCGGGTGCGACAAAATGATTTCAAGCCTATGGTATGTTCGACACAAACCGTCCACCTATCTTGCGTCGAGATTAACAATATCTCCAAATTGACTGAAACGATCTTCCTCTTGATCTACGCCCCCTAGGTGTACCATCTAGTGTGCTCAAAGCGATTTCAGAGCCTATGGTACATTTGGTGCAAATCGTGCTCCTATCTTGCCTGAGGATTAATAGTATCTCCAATCGGACCAATACGAGCTTCCACTTGACCAACGTCACCAAGAAGTACCATCGTGTGTGCCTGAAAAGATTTCCAAGCCCATGGTACATTCAGCGCAAACTGTGCACCTATCTTGCCTCGAGATTAATACAATCTCCAAAAGGTTGGAAACGAGCTTCCACTTGACCAACGTCACCTAGAAGTACCATCAGATGTGGCTGAAAATTTTTCCATGCCCATCATACATTTGAAACAATCCATACACCTACCTTGCGCCTAAATTAACACTATCTCCAATTGGACCGAAACAAGCTTCCACTTGACCAATGTCACCTAGAAGTACCATTGGGTGTGCCTGAAAAGATTTTCATGCCCATGGTACATTCAGCGCATACCGTACACCTATCTAGCGCCTAGATTAACACTATCTCCAAATTGACCGAAATGAGCTTCCACTTGACCCACGTCACCTAGGATTACCATCGGGTGCGTCCAAAAAAATTTCCAAGCCTATGGTATCTTCGGCACAAACCGTGCACCTATCTCGCGCCGAGACTAACAGTATCATCTAATAGACCGAAACAACCTTCCACTTGACATACATTACAAAGGAGTAGCAATGGGTGTGCCCAATGTGATTTCCATGCTCGTGGTACATTCAGTGCAAACTGTGCACCTTTCTTGCGCCAAAATTATTAGTATCTCCAAACAAATCGACTTAAGATTCCACTTGATCCACGTCACCTAGGAGTACAATCAGGTGCGTCCAAAATGATTTTTGAGCCTATAGTATGTTTGGCGCAAACCATGCAGCTATCTTGCGTCGAGATTAAAACTATCTCCAAATAGACCAAGGCTAGTTTCCAATTGACCCACGTCACATAGTAGTAACATTGGTGGTGCCGAAAACAATTTCTGAACCTATGGTACGTTCGGCGCAAAACGTGCACCTATTTTGCGTCGAGATTAACATATCTCCAAACCGACTGAAACAATCTTTCTCTTGATCTACAATACCTAGGAGTACCATCTGGTATGCTCAAAGTGATTTTAGAGCCTATGGTACATTTGATGCAAATCGTGCACCTATCTTGCATCGAGATTAAAACTATCTCCAAATGGACCAAGGCGAGTTTTCACTTGACCCACGTCACGTACGAGTAACATCGGTTGTGCCAAAATTGGTTTCCGAACCTATGGTACATTCAGCACAAAACGTGCACCTATCTTGCGTCGAGATTAACACTATCTCCAAACAGACTAAAACAATCTTTCTCTTGATCTATGCCACCTAGGAGTATCATATGGTGTGCGCAAAAGCGATTTAAGAGCCTATGGTACATTTGGCACAAACCATACACCTATCTTGCGCCTAGATTAACACTATCGCTAAATAGACCGAAACGAGCTTCCACTTGACCAAATTCACCTAGAAGTACCATCGGGTGTGCCAAAAAAGTTTTCCATGTCCATGGCACATTCGGCGCAAACCATACACCTTGAGCTTCCATTTCACCCACGTCAACTTGGAGTTCCATGCCCATGGTATTTGGTGCAAACCGTGCACTACCTTGTGTCAAGATTCACAGTATCACCAAACAGACCGAAACGAGCTTCCATTTCACCCACGTCACCTAGCAGTTGCATCGGGTGTGCCAAAAAGCGATTGCAATGCCCAGGGTACATTCGGCATAAACCATGCACCTATCTTGTGTCGAGATTAACACTGTCTCCAATGGACTGAATTGCTCTTCCACTTGACCCACGTCACATAGGAGTACCATTGGTTGCACCCAAAATGATTTCCAAGCCTATGGTACGTTCGGCGCAAACCATGCACCTATCTTACGCGAGATTAACACTATCTCGAAACAAATTGAAATGAGTTTCCACTTGATCCACTTCACGTAGGAGTTCAATCGGATGCACCCAAAGCCATTTCAGAGCCTATGGTACATTCGACGCAAATCGTGCACCTATCTTGCGTCGAGATTAGTACTACCTCAAAACAGACCAAAATCAGCTTCCACTTGACTAATGTCACCTAGAAGTAGCATCGGGTGTGCCTGAAAAGAGTTCCATGCTCAGGGAATATTTGGCGCAAGCTGTGCACCTAGCTTGCCCCTAGATTAACACTATATCCAAACGGATCGAAACAAGCTTCCACTTGACATACATTACATAGGAGTACCATCGGGTGTGCCCAAAGCGATTTCCATGCCCGTGGTAGATTCGTTGCAAAACGTGCACCTATCTTGCGCCGAGATTAACACTATCTCCAAACAGACTGAAACGAGCTTCCACTTGACCCACGTCACATGGAGTACCATCGGTTGCACCCAAAATGATTTCCGAACCTATGGTACGTTTGGCACGAACTGTGCACCTATCTGCGACGAGATTAACATTATATCCAAACTGTCTGAAATAATCTTCCACTTGATCTACGCCACCTACGAGTACCATCTAGTGTGCCCAATTTGATATCAGAGCCTACAGTACATTTGGCGCAAACTAGGAACCAATCTTGCCTCGAAATTAATACTATCTCCAAAGTGACCAAAACAAGCTTTCACTCAACCAACGTCACCAAGAAGTATCATCAAGTGTCCTAAAAAGATTTCCATGCCCGTTGTACATTCGACGCAAACTGTGCACCTGTCTTCCTTCAAGACTAGGACTATCTCCAAATGGATCGAAACAAGCTTCCACTTGACCAATGTCACCTAGAAGTACCATCGGGCATGCCTAAAAAGATTTCCTTGCCCATGGTACATTCGGCGCAAACCGTACACCTTTCTTGCGCCTTGATTAACACTATCTCCAAATAGACGAAAACGAGCTTCCACTTAACAGACGTCACCAAGGAGTACCATCGGGTGTTCCCAAAATGATTTCTATGCCCATGGTACTTTCGACACAAAACCGTGCACCCATCTAGTGCTGAGATTAACACTATCTCCAAATGGACCGAAACAAGCTTCCACTTGATCCACGTCACCTTGGAGTACCATCGGGTGTGACAAAAATGATTTCCAAGGCTATGGTACATTCGGCGCAAGCCGTGCACCTATCTTGTGCTGAGACTAACACTATACCCAAACGGACCGAAACATGCTTCCACTTGACATATGTTACCTAGGAGTACCAACGGGTGTCCCCAAAGCGATTTCTATGCCCATGGTAGAGTTGTCGTGAACCATGCACCTATCTTGCGCTGACATTAACACTATCTCCAAATAGATCAAAACGAGCTTCCACTTGACCCACGTCTCCTAGGAGTACCATCGGGTGTGACAAAAATGATTTCAAGCCTATGGTATGTTCGACGCAAACCGTCCACCTATCTTGCGTCGAGATTAACAATATCTCCAAATAGACTGAAACGATCTTCCTCTTGATCTACGCCCCCTAGGAGTACCATCTGGTGTGCTCAAAGCGATTTTAGAGCCTATGGTACATTTGGTGCAAATCGTGCTCCTATCTTGCCTGAGGATTAATAGTATCTCCAATCGGACCAATACGAGCTTCCACTTGACCAACGTCACCAAGAAGTACCATCGTGTGTGCCTGAAAAGATTTCCATGCCCGTGGTACATTCAGCGCAAACTGTGCACCTATCTTGCCTCGAGATTAATACAATCTCCAAAAGGTTTGAAACGAGCTTCCACTTGACAAACGTCACCTAGAAGTACCATCGGATGTGGCTAAAAATTTTTCCATGCCCATGATACATTTGGCACAAACCATACACCTGTCTTGCGCCTAAATTAACACTATCTCCAATTGGACCGAAACAAGCTTCCACTTGACCAAAGTCACCTAGAAGTACCATTGGGTGTGCATGAAAAGATTTTCATGCCCATGGTACATTCAGCGCATACCGTACACCTATCTAGCGCCTAGATTAACACTATCTCCACATCGACCGAAATGAGCTTCCACTTGACCCATGTCACCTAGGATTACCATCGAGTGCGTCCAAAATAATTTCCAAGCCTATGGTATCTTCGGCGCAAACCGGGCACCTATCTTGCGCCGAGACTAACAGTATCATCTAATAGACCGAAACAACCTTCCACTTGACATACATTACAAAGGAGTAGCAATGGGTGTGCCCAATGTGATTTCTATGCTCGTGGTACATTCAGTGCAAACTGTGCACCTTTCTTGCGCCAAAATTATTAGTATCTCCAAACAAATCGACATAAGCTTCCGCTTGATCCACGTCACCTAGGAGTACAATCAGGTGCGTCCAAAATGATTTTTGAGCCCATAGTATGTTTGGCGCAAACCGTGTACCTATCTTGCGTCGAGATTAAAACTATCTCCAAATGGACCAAGGCTAGTTTCCAATTGACCCACGTCACATAGGAGTAACATCGGTGGCGCCCAAAACAATTTCTGAACCTATGGTACGATCGGTGCAAAACGTGCACCTATTTTGCGTCGAGATTAACATATCTCCAAACCGACTTAAACAATCTTTCTCTTGATCTACGCTACCTTGGAGTACCATCTGGTATGCTCAAAGTGATTTTAGAGCCTATGGTACATTTGATGCAAATCATGCACCTATCTTGCATCGAGATTAAAACTATCTCCAAATGGACCAAGGCGAGTTTTCACTTGACCCACGTCACTTACGAGTAACATCGGTTGCGCCAAAATTGGTTTCCGAACCTATGGTACATTCGGCGCAAAACGTGCACCTATCTTGCGTCGAGATTAACACTATCTCCAAACAGACTAAAACAATCTTTCTCTTGATCTATGCCACCTAGGAGTATCATATGGTGTGCGCAAAAGCGATTTAAGAGCCTATGGTACATTTGGCACAAACCGTACACCTATCTTGCACCTAGATTAACACTATCTCTACATAGACCAAAACGAGCTTCCACTAGACCAAACTCACCTAGAAGTACCATCGGGTGTGCCAAAAAAGTTTTCCATGTCCGTGGCACATTCGGCGCAAACCATACACCTTGAGCTTCCATTTCACCCACGTCAACTTGGAGTTCCATGCCCATGGTATTTGGTGCAAACCGTGCACTACCTTGTGTCAAGATTAACAGTATCACCAAACGGACCGAAACGAGCTTCCATTTCACCCACGTCACCTAGCAGTTGCATCGGGTGTGCCCAAAAGCGATTGCAATGCCTAGGGTACATTCGGCATAAACCATGCACCTATCTTGTGTCGAGATTAACACTGTCTCCAATGGACTGAATTGCTCTTCCACTTGACCCACGTCACGTAGGAGTACCATTGGTTGCACCCAAAATGATTTCCAAGCCTATGGTACGTTCGGCGCAAACCAAGCACCTATCTTACGCGAGATTAACACTATGTCGAAACAAATTGAAATGAGTTTCCACTTGATCCACTTCACGTAGGAGTTCAATCGGATGCACCCAAAGCCATTTCAGAGCCTATGGTACATTCGGCGCAAACCGTGCACCTATCTTGCGTCGAGATTAGTACTACCTTGAAACAGACCAAAATCAGCTTCCACTTGACTAATGTCACCTAGAAGTAGCATCGGGTGTGCCTGAAAAGATTTCCATGCTCGGGGAATATTTGGCGCAAGCTGTGCACCTAGCTTGCCCCTAGATTAACACTATCTCCAAACGGATCGAAACAAGCTTCCACTTGACATACATTACATACGAGTACCATCGGGTGTGCCCAAAGCGATTTCCATGCCCGTGGTAGATTCGTTGCAAAATGTGCACCTATCTTGCGACGAGATTAACACTATCTCCAAACAGACTGAAACGAGCTTCCACGTGACCCACGTCACATAGGAGTACCATCGGTTGCACCCAAAATGATTTCCGAACCTATGGTACGCTTGACACGAACTGTGCACCTATCTTGCGATGAGATTAACATTATCTCCAATCTGTCTGAAATAATCTTCCACTTGATCTACGCCACCTACGAGTACCATCTAGTGTGCCCAATTCGATATCAGAGCCTACAGTACATTTGGCGCAAACTAGGAACCAATCTTGCCTTGAAATTTATACTATCTCCAAAGTGACCAAAACAAGCTTCCACTCAACCAACGTCACCAAGAAGTATCATCAAGTGTCCTGAAAAGATTTCAGTGCCCGTTGTACATTCGACGCAAACTGTGCACCTGTCTTCCTTCAAGACTAGGACTATCTCCAAATGGACCGAAACAAGCTTCCACTTGCCAATGTCACCTAGAAGTACCATCGGGCATGCCTAAAAAGATTTCCTTGCCCATGGTACATTCGGCGCATACCGTACACCTTTCTTGCGCCTTGATTAACACTATCTCCAAATAGACGGAAACGAGCTTCCACTTAACAGACGTCACCAAGGAGTACCATCGGGTGTGCCAAAAATGATTTCTATGCCCATGGTACATTCGACGCAAACCGTGCACCCATCTAGTGCTGAGATTAACACTATCTCCAAATGGACCGAAACAAGCTTCCACTTGATCCACGTCACCTAGGAGTACCATCGGGTGTGCCAAAAATGATTTCCAAGGCTATGGTACATTCGGTGCAAGCCGTGCACCTATCTTGTGCCAAGACTAACACTATACCCAAATGGACCGAAACATGCCTCCACTTGACATATGTTACCTAGGAGTACCAACGGGTGTCCCCAAAGCGATTTCCATGCCCATGGTAGAGTTGTCGCAAACCGTGCACCTATCTTGCGCTGACATTAACACTATCTCCAATAGACCGAAACGAGCTTCCACTTGACCCACGTCACGTAGGAGTACCATTGGTTGCAACCAAAATGATTTCCAAGCCTATGGTACGTTCGGCGCAAACCATGCACCTATCTTACGCGAGATTAACACTATCTCGAAACAAATTGAAATGAGTTTCCACTTGATCCACTTCACGTAGGAGTTCAATCGGATGCACCCAAAGCCATTTCAGAGCCTATGGTACATTCGGCGCAAATCGTGCACCTATCTTGCGTTGAGATTAGTACTACCTCCAAACAGACCAAAATCAGCTTCCACTTGACTAATGTCACCTAGAAGTAGCATCGGGTGTGCCTGAAAAGATTTCCATGCTCGGGGAATATTTGGCGCAAGCCGTGCACCTAGCTTGCCCCTAGATTAACACTATCTCCAAACGGATCGAAACAAGCTTCCACTTGACATACATTACATAGGAGTACCATCGGGTGTGCCCAAAGCGATTTCCATGCCCGTGGTAGATTCGTTGCAAAACGTGCACCTATCTTGCGCCGAGATTAACACTATCTCTAAACAGACTGAAACGAGCTTCCACTTGACCCACGTCACATAGGAGTACCATCGGTTGCACCCAAAATGATTTCCGAACCTATGGTACGTTTGCCACGAACTGTGCAGCTATCTTGCGACGAGATTAACATTATCTCCAAACTGTCTGAAATAATCTTCCACTTGATCTACGCCACCTACGAGTACCATCTAGTGTGCCCAATTCGATATCAGAGCCTACGGTACATTTGGCGCAAACTAGGAACCAATCTTGCCTTGAAATTTATACTATCTCCAAAGTGACCAAAACAAGCTTCCACTCAACCAACGTCACCAAGAAGTATCATCAAGTGTCCTGAAAAGATTTTCGTGCCCGTTATACATTCGACGCAAACTGTGCACCTGTCTTCCTTCAAGACTAGGACTATCTCCAAATGGACCGAAACAAGCTTCCACTTGCCAATGTCACCTAGAAGTACCATCGGGCATGCCTAAAAAGATTTCCTTGCCCATGGTACATTCGGCGCAAACCGTACACCTTTCTTGGCCTTGATTAACACTATCTCCAAATAGACGGAAACGAGCTTCCACTTAATAGACGTCACCAAGGAGTACCATTGGGTGTACCAAAAATGATTTCTATGCCCATGGTACATTCGACGCAAACCGTGCACCCATCTAGTGCTCAGATTAACACTATCTCCAAATGGACCAAAACAAGCTTCCACTTGATCCACGTCACCTAGGAGTACCATCGGGTGTGCCAAAAATGATTTCCAAGGCTATGGTACATTCGGCGCAAGCAGTGCACCTATCTTGTGCCGAGACTAACACTATACCCAAACGGACCGAAACATGCCTCCACTTGACATATGTTACCTAGGAGTACCAACGGGTGTCCCCAAAGCGATTTCCATGCCCATGGTAGAGTTGTCGCAAACCGTGCACCTATCTTGCGCTAACATTAACACTATCTCTAAATAGACCGAAACAAGCTTCTACTTGACCCACGTCACGTAGGAGTACCATTGGTTGCACCCAAAATGATTTCCAAGCCTATGGTACGTTCGGCGCAAACCATGCACCTATCTTACGCGAGATTAACACTATCTCGAAACAAATTGAAATGAGTTTCCACTTGATCCACATCACGTAGGAGTTCAATCGGATGCACCCAAAGCCATTTCAGAGCCTATGGTACATTCGGCGCAAACCGTGCACCTATCTTGCGTCGAGATTAGTACTACCTCGAAACAGACCAAAATCAGCTTCCACTTGACTAATGTCACCTAGAAGTAGCATCGGGTGTGCCTGAAAAGATTTCCATGCTCGGGGAATATTTGGCGCAAGCCGTGCACCTAGCTTGCCCCTAGATTAACACTATCTCCAAATGGGTCGAAACAAGCTTCCACTTGACATACATTACATAGGAGTACCATCGGGTGTGCCCAAAGCGATTTCCATGCTCGTGGTAGATTCGTTGCAAAACGTGCACCTATCTTGCGCCGAGATTAACACTATCTCCAAACAGACTGAAACGAGCTTCCACTTGACCCACGTCACATAGGAGTACCATCGGTTGCACCCAAAATGATTTCCGAACCTATGGTGCGTTCGGCACGAACTGTGCACCTATCTTGCAACGAGATTAACATTATCTCCAAACTGTCTGAAATAATCTTCCACTTGATCTACGCCACCTACGAGTACCATCTAGTGTGCCTAATTCGATATCAGAGCCTACGGTACATTTGGCGCAAACTAGGAACCAATCTTGCCTTGAAATTTATACTATCTCCAAAGTGACCAAAACAAGCTTCCACTCAACCAACGTCACCAAGAAGTATCATCAAGTGTCCTGAAAAGATTTCCGTGCCCGTTGTAGATTCGACGCAAACTGTGCACCTATCTTCCTTCAAGACTAGGACTATCTCCAAATGGACCAAAACAGGCTTCCACTTGCCAATGTCACCTAGAAGTACCATCGAGCATGCCTAAAAAGATTTCCTTGCCCATGGTACATTCAGCGCAAACCGTACACCCTTTCTTGCACCTTGATTAACACTATCTCCAAATAGACGGAAACGAGCTTCCACTTAACAGACGTCACCAAGGAGTACCATCGGGTGTGCCAAAAATGATTTCTATGCCCATGGTACATTCGACGCAAACCGTGCACCCATCTAGTGCTGAGATTAACACTATCTCCAAATGGACCGAAACAAGCTTCCACTTGATCCACGTCACCTAGGAGTACCATCGGGTGTGCCAAAAATGATTTCCAAGGCTATGGTACATTCGGTGCAAGCCGTGCACCTATCTTGTGCCAAGACTAACACTATACCCAAATGGACCGAAACATGCCTCCACTTGACATATGTTACCTAGGAGTACCAACGGGTGTCCCCAAAGCGATTTCCATGCCCATGGTAGAGTTGTCGCAAACCGTGCACCTATCTTGCGCTGACATTAACACTATCTCCAATAGACCGAAACGAGCTTCCACTTGACCCACGTCACGTAGGAGTACCATTGGTTGCAACCAAAATGATTTCCAAGCCTATGGTACGTTCGGCGCAAACCATGCACCTATCTTACGCGAGATTAACACTATCTCGAAACAAATTAAAATGAGTTTCCACTTGATCCACTTCACGTAGGAGTTCAATCGGATGCACCCAAAGCCATTTCAGAGCCTATGGTACATTCGGCGCAAATCGTACACCTATCTTGCGTTGAGATTAGTACTACCTCCAAACAGACCAAAATCAGCTTCCACTTGACTAATGTCACCTAGAAGTAGCATCGGGTGTGCCTGAAAAGATTTCCATGCTCGGGGAATATTTGGCGCAAGCCGTGCACCTAGCTTGCCCCTAGATTAACACTATCTCCAAACGGATCGAAACAAGCTTCCACTTGACATACATTACATAGGAGTACCATCGGGTGTGCCCAAAGCGATTTCCATGCCCGTGGTAGATTCGTTGCAAAACGTGCACCTATCTTGCGCCGAGATTAACACTATCTCTAAACAGACTGAAACGAGCTTCCACTTGACCCACGTCACATAGGAGTACCATCGGTTGCACCCAAAATGATTTCCGAACCTATGGTACGTTTGCCACGAACTGTGCAGCTATCTTGCGACGAGATTAACATTATCTCCAAACTGTCTGAAATAATCTTCCACTTGATCTACGCCACCTACGAGTACCATCTAGTGTGCCCAATTCGATATCAGAGCCTACGGTACATTTGGCGCAAACTAGGAACCAATCTTGCCTTGAAATTTATACTATCTCCAAAGTGACCAAAACAAGCTTCCACTCAACCAACGTCACCAAGAAGTATCATCAGGTGTCCTGAAAAGATTTCCGTGCCCGTTATACATTCGACGCAAACTGTGCACCTGTCTTCCTTCAAGACTAGGACTATCTCCAAATGGACCGAAACAAGCTTCCACTTGCCAATGTCACCTAGAAGTACCATCGGGCATGCCTAAAAAGATTTCGTTGCCCATGGTACATTCGGCGCAAACCGTACACCTTTCTTGGCCTTGATTAACACTATCTCCAAATAGACGGAAACGAGCTTCCACTTAATAGACGTCACCAAGGAGTACCATCGGGTGTACCAAAAATGATTTCTATGCCCATGGTACATTCGACGCAAACCGTGCACCCATCTAGTGCTCAGATTAACACTATCTCCAAATGGACCAAAACAAGCTTCCACTTGATCCACGTCACCTAGGAGTACCATCGGGTGTGCCAAAAATGATTTCCAAGGCTATGGTACATTCGGCGCAAGCAGTGCACCTATCTTGTGCCGAGACTAACACTATACCCAAACGGACCGAAACATGCCTCCACTTGACATATGTTACCTAGGAGTACCAACGGGTGTCCCCAAAGCGATTTCCATGCCCATGGTAGAGTTGTCGCAAACCGTGCACCTATCTTGCGCTAACATTAACACTATCTCTAAATAGACCGAAACAAGCTTCTACTTGACCCACGTCACGTAGGAGTACCATTGGTTGCACCCAAAATGATTTCCAAGCCTATGGTACGTTCGGCGCAAACCATGCACCTATCTTACGCGAGATTAACACTATCTCGAAACAAATTGAAATGAGTTTCCACTTGATCCACATCACGTAGGAGTTCAATCGGATGCACCCAAAGCCATTTCAGAGCCTATGGTACATTCGGCGCAAACCGTGCACCTATCTTGCGTCGAGATTAGTACTACCTCGAAACAGACCAAAATCAGCTTCCACTTGACTAATGTCACCTAGAAGTAGCATCGGGTGTGCCTGAAAAGATTTCCATGCTCGGGGAATATTTGGCGCAAGCCGTGCACCTAGCTTGCCCCTAGATTAACACTATCTCCAAATGGGTCGAAACAAGCTTCCACTTGACATACATTACATAGGAGTACCATCGGGTGTGCCCAAAGCGATTTCCATGCTCGTGGTAGATTCGTTGCAAAACGTGCACCTATCTTGCGCCGAGATTAACACTATCTCCAAACAGACTGAAACGAGCTTCCACTTGACCCACGTCACATAGGAGTACCATCGGTTGCACCCAAAATGATTTCCGAACCTATGGTGCGTTCGGCACGAACTGTGCACCTATCTTGCAACGAGATTAACATTATCTCCAAACTGTCTGAAATAATCTTCCACTTGATCTACGCCACCTACGAGTACCATCTAGTGTGCCTAATTCGATATCAGAGCCTACGGTACATTTGGCGCAAACTAGGAACCAATCTTGCCTTGAAATTTATACTATCTCCAAAGTGACCAAAACAAGCTTCCACTCAACCAACGTCACCAAGAAGTATCATCAAGTGTCCTGAAAAGATTTCCGTGCCCGTTGTAGATTCGACGCAAACTGTGCACCTATCTTCCTTCAAGACTAGGACTATCTCCAAATGGACCAAAACAGGCTTCCACTTGCCAATGTCACCTAGAAGTACCATCGAGCATGCCTAAAAAGATTTCCTTGCCCATGGTACATTCAGCGCAAACCGTACACCTTTCTTGCGCCTTGATTAACACTATCTCCAAATAGACGGAAACGAGCTTCCACTTGACCCACGTCACGTAGGAGTACCATTGGTTGCAACCAAAATGATTTCCAAGCCTATGGTACGTTCGGCGCAAACCATGCACCTATCTTACGCGAGATTAACACTATCTCGAAACAAATTGAAATGAGTTTCCACTTGATCCACTTCACGTAGGAGTTCAATCGGATGCACCCAAAGCCATTTCAGAGCCTATGGTACATTCGGCGCAAATCGTGCACCTATCTTGCGTTGAGATTAGTACTACCTCCAAACAGACCAAAATCAGCTTCCACTTGACTAATGTCACCTAGAAGTAGCATCGGGTGTGCCTGAAAAGATTTCCATGCTCGGGGAATATTTGGCGCAAGCCGTGCACCTAGCTTGCCCCTAGATTAACACTATCTCCAAACGGATCGAAACAAGCTTCCACTTGACATACATTACATAGGAGTACCATCGGGTGTGCCCAAAGCGATTTCCATGCCCGTGGTAGATTCGTTGCAAAACGTGCACCTATCTTGCGCCGAGATTAACACTATCTCTAAACAGACTGAAACGAGCTTCCACTTGACCCACGTCACATAGGAGTACCATCGGTTGCACCCAAAATGATTTCCGAACCTATGGTACGTTTGCCACGAACTGTGCAGCTATCTTGCGACGAGATTAACATTATCTCCAAACTGTCTGAAATAATCTTCCACTTGATCTACGCCACCTACGAGTACCATCTAGTGTGCCCAATTCGATATCAGAGCCTACGGTACATTTGGCGCAAACTAGGAACCAATCTTGCCTTGAAATTTATACTATCTCCAAAGTGACCAAAACAAGCTTCCACTCAACCAACGTCACCAAGAAGTATCATCAAGTGTCCTGAAAAGATTTCCGTGCCCGTTATACATTCGACGCAAACTGTGCACCTGTCTTCCTTCAAGACTAGGACTATCTCCAAATGGACCGAAACAAGCTTCCACTTGCCAATGTCACCTAGAAGTACCATCGGGCATGCCTAAAAAGATTTCCTTGCCCATGGTACATTCGGCGCAAACCGTACACCTTTCTTGGCCTTGATTAACACTATCTCCAAATAGACGGAAACGAGCTTCCACTTAATAGACGTCACCAAGGAGTACCATCGGGTGTACCAAAAATGATTTCTATGCCCATGGTACATTCGACGCAAACCGTGCACCCATCTAGTGCTCAGATTAACACTATCTCCAAATGGACCAAAACAAGCTTCCACTTGATCCACGTCACCTAGGAGTACCATCGGGTGTGCCAAAAATGATTTCCAAGGCTATGGTACATTCGGCGCAAGCAGTGCACCTATCTTGTGCCGAGACTAACACTATACCCAAACGGACCGAAACATGCCTCCACTTGACATATGTTACCTAGGAGTACCAACGGGTGTCCCCAAAGCGATTTCCATGCCCATGGTAGAGTTGTCGCAAACCGTGCACCTATCTTGCGCTAACATTAACACTATCTCTAAATAGACCGAAACAAGCTTCTACTTGACCCACGTCACGTAGGAGTACCATTGGTTGCACCCAAAATGATTTCCAAGCCTATGGTACGTTCGGCGCAAACCATGCACCTATCTTACGCGAGATTAACACTATCTCGAAACAAATTGAAATGAGTTTCCACTTGATCCACATCACGTAGGAGTTCAATCGGATGCACCCAAAGCCATTTCAGAGCCTATGGTACATTCGGCGCAAACCGTGCACCTATCTTGCGTCGAGATTAGTACTACCTCGAAACAGACCAAAATCAGCTTCCACTTGACTAATGTCACCTAGAAGTAGCATCGGGTGTGCCTGAAAAGATTTCCATGCTCGGGGAATATTTGGCGCAAGCCGTGCACCTAGCTTGCCCCTAGATTAACACTATCTCCAAATGGGTCGAAACAAGCTTCCACTTGACATACATTACATAGGAGTACCATCGGGTGTGCCCAAAGCGATTTCCATGCTCGTGGTAGATTCGTTGCAAAACGTGCACCTATCTTGCGCCGAGATTAACACTATCTCCAAACAGACTGAAACGAGCTTCCACTTGACCCACGTCACATAGGAGTACCATCGGTTGCACCCAAAATGATTTCCGAACCTATGGTGCGTTCGGCACGAACTGTGCACCTATCTTGCAACGAGATTAACATTATCTCCAAACTGTCTGAAATAATCTTCCACTTGATCTACGCCACCTACGAGTACCATCTAGTGTGCCTAATTCGATATCAGAGCCTACGGTACATTTGGCGCAAACTAGGAACCAATCTTGCCTTGAAATTTATACTATCTCCAAAGTGACCAAAACAAGCTTCCACTCAACCAACGTCACCAAGAAGTATCATCAAGTGTCCTGAAAAGATTTCCGTGCCCGTTGTAGATTCGACGCAAACTGTGCACCTATCTTCCTTCAAGACTAGGACTATCTCCAAATGGACCAAAACAGGCTTCCACTTGCCAATGTCACCTAGAAGTACCATCGAGCATGCCTAAAAAGATTTCCTTGCCCATGGTACATTCAGCGCAAACCGTACACCTTTCTTGCACCTTGATTAACACTATCTCCAAATAGACGGAAACGAGCTTCCACTTAACAGACGTCACCAAGGAGTACCATCGGGTGTGCCAAAAATGATTTCTATGCCCATGGTACATTCGACGCAAACCGTGCACCCATCTAGTGCTGAGATTAACACTATCTCCAAATGGACCGAAACAAGCTTCCACTTGATCCACGTCACCTAGGAGTACCATCGGGTGTGCCAAAAATGATTTCCAAGGCTATGGTACATTCGGTGCAAGCCGTGCACCTATCTTGTGCCAAGACTAACACTATACCCAAATGGACCGAAACATGCCTCCACTTGACATATGTTACCTAGGAGTACCAACGGGTGTCCCCAAAGCGATTTCCATGCCCATGGTAGAGTTGTCGCAAACCGTGCACCTATCTTGCGCTGACATTAACACTATCTCCAATAGACCGAAACGAGCTTCCACTTGACCCACGTCACGTAGGAGTACCATTGGTTGCAACCAAAATGATTTCCAAGCCTATGGTACGTTCGGCGCAAACCATGCACCTATCTTACGCGAGATTAACACTATCTCGAAACAAATTAAAATGAGTTTCCACTTGATCCACTTCACGTAGGAGTTCAATCGGATGCACCCAAAGCCATTTCAGAGCCTATGGTACATTCGGCGCAAATCGTGCACCTATCTTGCGTTGAGATTAGTACTACCTCCAAACAGACCAAAATCAGCTTCCACTTGACTAATGTCACCTAGAAGTAGCATCGGGTGTGCCTGAAAAGATTTCCATGCTCGGGGAATATTTGGCGCAAGCCGTGCACCTAGCTTGCCCCTAGATTAACACTATCTCCAAACGGATCGAAACAAGCTTCCACTTGACATACATTACATAGGAGTACCATCGGGTGTGCCCAAAGCGATTTCCATGCCCGTGGTAGATTCGTTGCAAAACGTGCACCTATCTTGCGCCGAGATTAACACTATCTCTAAACAGACTGAAACGAGCTTCCACTTGACCCACGTCACATAGGAGTACCATCGGTTGCACCCAAAATGATTTCCGAACCTATGGTACGTTTGCCACGAACTGTGCAGCTATCTTGCGACGAGATTAACATTATCTCCAAACTGTCTGAAATAATCTTCCACTTGATCTACGCCACCTACGAGTACCATCTAGTGTGCCCAATTCGATATCAGAGCCTACGGTACATTTGGCGCAAACTAGGAACCAATCTTGCCTTGAAATTTATACTATCTCCAAAGTGACCAAAACAAGCTTCCACTCAACCAACGTCACCAAGAAGTATCATCAGGTGTCCTGAAAAGATTTCCGTGCCCGTTATACATTCGACGCAAACTGTGCACCTGTCTTCCTTCAAGACTAGGACTATCTCCAAATGGACCGAAACAAGCTTCCACTTGCCAATGTCACCTAGAAGTACCATCGGGCATGCCTAAAAAGATTTCCTTGCCCATGGTACATTCGGCGCAAACCGTACACCTTTCTTGGCCTTGATTAACACTATCTCCAAATAGACGGAAACGATCTTCCACTTAATAGACGTCACCAAGGAGTACCATCGGGTGTACCAAAAATGATTTCTATGCCCATGGTACATTCGACGCAAACCGTGCACCCATCTAGTGCTCAGATTAACACTATCTCCAAATGGACCAAAACAAGCTTCCACTTGATCCACGTCACCTAGGAGTACCATCGGGTGTGCCAAAAATGATTTCCAAGGCTATGGTACATTCGGCGCAAGCAGTGCACCTATCTTGTGCCGAGACTAACACTATACCCAAACGGACCGAAACATGCCTCCACTTGACATATGTTACCTAGGAGTACCAACGGGTGTCCCCAAAGCGATTTCCATGCCCATGGTAGAGTTGTCGCAAACCGTGCACCTATCTTGCGCTAACATTAACACTATCTCTAAATAGACCGAAACAAGCTTCTACTTGACCCACGTCACGTAGGAGTACCATTGGTTGCACCCAAAATGATTTCCAAGCCTATGGTACGTTCGGCGCAAACCATGCACCTATCTTACGCGAGATTAACACTATCTCGAAACAAATTGAAATGAGTTTCCACTTGATCCACATCACGTAGGAGTTCAATCGGATGCACCCAAAGCCATTTCAGAGCCTATGGTACATTCGGCGCAAACCGTGCACCTATCTTGCGTCGAGATTAGTACTACCTCGAAACAGACCAAAATCAGCTTCCACTTGACTAATGTCACCTAGAAGTAGCATCGGGTGTGCCTGAAAAGATTTCCATGCTCGGGGAATATTTGGCGCAAGCCGTGCACCTAGCTTGCCCCTAGATTAACACTATCTCCAAATGGGTCGAAACAAGCTTCCACTTGACATACATTACATAGGAGTACCATCGGGTGTGCCCAAAGCGATTTCCATGCTCGTGGTAGATTCGTTGCAAAACGTGCACCTATCTTGCGCCGAGATTAACACTATCTCCAAACAGACTGAAACGAGCTTCCACTTGACCCACGTCACATAGGAGTACCATCGGTTGCACCCAAAATGATTTCCGAACCTATGGTGCGTTCGGCACGAACTGTGCACCTATCTTGCAACGAGATTAACATTATCTCCAAACTGTCTGAAATAATCTTCCACTTGATCTACGCCACCTACGAGTACCATCTAGTGTGCCTAATTCGATATCAGAGCCTACGGTACATTTGGCGCAAACTAGGAACCAATCTTGCCTTGAAATTTATACTATCTCCAAAGTGACCAAAACAAGCTTCCACTCAACCAACGTCACCAAGAAGTATCATCAAGTGTCCTGAAAAGATTTCCGTGCCCGTTGTAGATTCGACGCAAACTGTGCACCTATCTTCCTTCAAGACTAGGACTATCTCCAAATGGACCAAAACAGGCTTCCACTTGCCAATGTCACCTAGAAGTACCATCGAGCATGCCTAAAAAGATTTCCTTGCCCATGGTACATTCAGCGCAAACCGTACACCTTTCTTGCGCCTTGATTAACACTATCTCCAAATAGACGGAAACGAGCTTCCACTTGACAAACGTCACCTAGAAGTACCATCGGATGTGGCTAAAAATTTTTCCATGCCCATGATACATTTGGCACAAACCATACACCTGTCTTGCGCCTAAATTAACACTATCTCCAATTGGACCGAAACAAGCTTCCACTTGACCAAAGTCACCTAGAAGTACCATTGGGTGTGCATGAAAAGATTTTCATGCCCATGGTACATTCAGCGCATACCGTACACCTATCTAGCGCCTAGATTAACACTATCTCCACATCGACCGAAATGAGCTTCCACTTGACCCATGTCACCTAGGATTACCATCGAGTGCGTCCAAAATAATTTCCAAGCCTATGGTATCTTCGGCGCAAACCGTGCACCTATCTTGCGCCGAGACTAACAGTATCATCTAATAGACCGAAACAACCTTCCACTTGACATACATTACAAAGGAGTAGCAATGGGTGTGCCCAATGTGATTTCTATGCTCGTGGTACATTCAGTGCAAACTGTGCACCTTTCTTGCGCCAAAATTATTAGTATCTCCAAACAAATCGACATAAGCTTCCGCTTGATCCACGTCACCTAGGAGTACAATCAGGTGCGTCCAAAATGATTTTTGAGCCCATAGTATGTTTGGCGCAAACCGTGTACCTATCTTGCGTCGAGATTAAAACTATCTCCAAATGGACCAAGGCTAGTTTCCAATTGACCCACGTCACATAGGAGTAACATCGGTGGCGCCCAAAACAATTTCTGAACCTATGGTACGTTCGGTGCAAAACGTGCACCTATTTTGCGTCGAGATTAACATATCTCCAAACCGACTTAAACAATCTTTCTCTTGATCTACGCTACCTTGGAGTACCATCTGGTATGCTCAAAGTGATTTTAGAGCCTATGGTACATTTGATGCAAATCATGCACCTATCTTGCATCGAGATTAAAACTATCTCCAAATGGACCAAGGCGAGTTTTCACTTGACCCACGTCACTTACGAGTAACATCGGTTGCGCCAAAATTGGTTTCCGAACCTATGGTACATTCGGCGCAAAACGTGCACCTATCTTGCGTCGAGATTAACACTATCTCCAAACAGACTAAAACAATCTTTCTCTTGATCTATGCCACCTAGGAGTATCATATGGTGTGCGCAAAAGCGATTTAAGAGCCTATGGTACATTTGGCACAAACCGTACACCTATCTTGCACCTAGATTAACACTATCTCTACATAGACCAAAACGAGCTTCCACTAGACCAAACTCACCTAGAAGTACCATCGGGTGTGCCAAAAAAGTTTTCCATGTCCGTGGCACATTCGGCGCAAACCATACACCTTGAGCTTCCATTTCACCCACGTCAACTTGGAGTTCCATGCCCATGGTATTTGGTGCAAACCGTGCACTACCTTGTGTCAAGATTAACAGTATCACCAAACGGACCGAAACGAGCTTCCATTTCACCCACGTCACCTAGCAGTTGCATCGGGTGTGCCCAAAAGCGATTGCAATGCCTAGGGTACATTCGGCATAAACCATGCACCTATCTTGTGTCGAGATTAACACTGTCTCCAATGGACTGAATTGCTCTTCCACTTGACCCACGTCACGTAGGAGTACCATTGGTTGCACCCAAAATGATTTCCAAGCCTATGGTACGTTCGGCGCAAACCAAGCACCTATCTTACGCGAGATTAACACTATGTCGAAACAAATTGAAATGAGTTTCCACTTGATCCACTTCACGTAGGAGTTCAATCGGATGCACCCAAAGCCATTTCAGAGCCTATGGTACATTCGGCGCAAACCGTGCACCTATCTTGCGTCGAGATTAGTACTACCTTGAAACAGACCAAAATCAGCTTCCACTTGACTAATGTCACCTAGAAGTAGCATCGGGTGTGCCTGAAAAGATTTCCATGCTCGGGGAATATTTGGCGCAAGCTGTGCACCTAGCTTGCCCCTAGATTAACACTATCTCCAAACGGATCGAAACAAGCTTCCACTTGACATACATTACATACGAGTACCATCGGGTGTGCCCAAAGCGATTTCCATGCCCGTGGTAGATTCGTTGCAAAATGTGCACCTATCTTGCGACGAGATTAACACTATCTCCAAACAGACTGAAACGAGCTTCCACGTGACCCACGTCACATAGGAGTACCATCGGTTGCACCCAAAATGATTTCCGAACCTATGGTACGCTTGACACGAACTGTGCACCTATCTTGCGATGAGATTAACATTATCTCCAATCTGTCTGAAATAATCTTCCACTTGATCTACGCCACCTACGAGTACCATCTAGTGTGCCCAATTCGATATCAGAGCCTACAGTACATTTGGCGCAAACTAGGAACCAATCTTGCCTTGAAATTTATACTATCTCCAAAGTGACCAAAACAAGCTTCCACTCAACCAACGTCACCAAGAAGTATCATCAAGTGTCCTGAAAAGATTTCAGTGCCCGTTGTACATTCGACGCAAACTGTGCACCTGTCTTCCTTCAAGACTAGGACTATCTCCAAATGGACCGAAACAAGCTTCCACTTGCCAATGTCACCTAGAAGTACCATCGGGCATGCCTAAAAAGATTTCCTTGCCCATGGTACATTCGGCGCATACCGTACACCTTTCTTGCGCCTTGATTAACACTATCTCCAAATAGACGGAAACGAGCTTCCACTTAACAGACGTCACCAAGGAGTACCATCGGGTGTGCCAAAAATGATTTCTATGCCCATGGTACATTCGACGCAAACCGTGCACCCATCTAGTGCTGAGATTAACACTATCTCCAAATGGACCGAAACAAGCTTCCACTTGATCCACGTCACCTAGGAGTACCATCGGGTGTGCCAAAAATGATTTCCAAGGCTATGGTACATTCGGTGCAAGCCGTGCACCTATCTTGTGCCAAGACTAACACTATACCCAAATGGACCGAAACATGCCTCCACTTGACATATGTTACCTAGGAGTATCAACGGGTGTCCCCAAAGCGATTTCCATGCCCATGGTAGAGTTGTCGCAAACCGTGCACCTATCTTGCGCTGACATTAACACTATCTCCAATAGACCGAAACGAGCTTCCACTTGACCCACGTCACGTAGGAGTACCATTGGTTGCAACCAAAATGATTTCCAAGCCTATGGTACGTTCGGCGCAAACCATGCACCTATCTTACGCGAGATTAACACTATCTCGAAACAAATTGAAATGAGTTTCCACTTGATCCACTTCACGTAGGAGTTCAATCGGATGCACCCAAAGCCATTTCAGAGCCTATGGTACATTCGGCGCAAATCGTGCACCTATCTTGCGTTGAGATTAGTACTACCTCCAAACAGACCAAAATCAGCTTCCACTTGACTAATGTCACCTAGAAGTAGCATCGGGTGTGCCTGAAAAGATTTCCATGCTCGGGGAATATTTGGCGCAAGCCGTGCACCTAGCTTGCCCCTAGATTAACACTATCTCCAAACGGATCGAAACAAGCTTCCACTTGACATACATTACATAGGAGTACCATCGGGTGTGCCCAAAGCGATTTCCATGCCCGTGGTAGATTCGTTGCAAAACGTGCACCTATCTTGCGCCGAGATTAACACTATCTCTAAACAGACTGAAACGAGCTTCCACTTGACCCACGTCACATAGGAGTACCATCGGTTGCACCCAAAATGATTTCCGAACCTATGGTACATTTGCCACGAACTGTGCAGCTATCTTGCGACGAGATTAACATTATCTCCAAACTGTCTGAAATAATCTTCCACTTGATCTACGCCACCTACGAGTACCATCTAGTGTGCCCAATTCGATATCAGAGCCTACGGTACATTTGGCGCAAACTAGGAACCAATCTTGCCTTGAAATTTATACTATCTCCAAAGTGACCAAAACAAGCTTCCACTCAACCAACGTCACCAAGAAGTATCATCAAGTGTCCTGAAAAGATTTCCGTGCCCGTTATACATTCGACGCAAACTGTGCACCTGTCTTCCTTCAAGACTAGGACTATCTCCAAATGGACCGAAACAAGCTTCCACTTGCCAATGTCACCTAGAAGTACCATCGGGCATGCCTAAAAAGATTTCCTTGCCCATGGTACATTCGGCGCAAACCGTACACCTTTCTTGGCCTTGATTAACACTATCTCCAAATAGACGGAAACGATCTTCCACTTAATAGACGTCACCAAGGAGTACCATCGGGTGTACCAAAAATGATTTCTATGCCCATGGTACATTCGACGCAAACCGTGCACCCATCTAGTGCTCAGATTAACACTATCTCCAAATGGACCAAAACAAGCTTCCACTTGATCCACGTCACCTAGGAGTACCATCGGGTGTGCCAAAAATGATTTCCAAGGCTATGGTACATTCGGCGCAAGCAGTGCACCTATCTTGTGCCGAGACTAACACTATACCCAAACGGACCGAAACATGCCTCCACTTGACATATGTTACCTAGGAGTACCAACGGGTGTCCCCAAAGCGATTTCCATGCCCATGGTAGAGTTGTCGCAAACCGTGCACCTATCTTGCGCTAACATTAACACTATCTCTAAATAGACCGAAACAAGCTTCTACTTGACCCACGTCACGTAGGAGTACCATTGGTTGCACCCAAAATGATTTCCAAGCCTATGGTACGTTCGGCGCAAACCATGCACCTATCTTACGCGAGATTAACACTATCTCGAAACAAATTGAAATGAGTTTCCACTTGATCCACATCACGTAGGAGTTCAATCGGATGCACCCAAAGCCATTTCAGAGCCTATGGTACATTCGGCGCAAACCGTGCACCTATCTTGCGTCGAGATTAGTACTACCTCGAAACAGACCAAAATCAGCTTCCACTTGACTAATGTCACCTAGAAGTAGCATCGGGTGTGCCTGAAAAGATTTCCATGCTCGGGGAATATTTGGCGCAAGCCGTGCACCTAGCTTGCCCCTAGATTAACACTATCTCCAAATGGGTCGAAACAAGCTTCCACTTGACATACATTACATAGGAGTACCATCGGGTGTGCCCAAAGCGATTTCCATGCTCGTGGTAGATTCGTTGCAAAACGTGCACCTATCTTGCGCCGAGATTAACACTATCTCCAAACAGACTGAAACGAGCTTCCACTTGACCCACGTCACATAGGAGTACCATCGGTTGCACCCAAAATGATTTCCGAACCTATGGTGCGTTCGGCACGAACTGTGCACCTATCTTGCAACGAGATTAACATTATCTCCAAACTGTCTGAAATAATCTTCCACTTGATCTACGCCACCTACGAGTACCATCTAGTGTGCCTAATTCGATATCAGAGCCTACGGTACATTTGGCGCAAACTAGGAACCAATCTTGCCTTGAAATTTATACTATCTCCAAAGTGACCAAAACAAGCTTCCACTCAACCAACGTCACCAAGAAGTATCATCAAGTGTCCTGAAAAGATTTCCGTGCCCGTTGTAGATTCGACGCAAACTGTGCACCTATCTTCCTTCAAGACTAGGACTATCTCCAAATGGACCAAAACAGGCTTCCACTTGCCAATGTCACCTAGAAGTACCATCGAGCATGCCTAAAAAGATTTCCTTGCCCATGGTACATTCAGCGCAAACCGTACACCTTTCTTGCACCTTGATTAACACTATCTCCAAATAGACGGAAACGAGCTTCCACTTAACAGACGTCACCAAGGAGTACCATCGGGTGTGCCAAAAATGATTTCTATGCCCATGGTACATTCGACGCAAACCGTGCACCCATCTAGTGCTGAGATTAACACTATCTCCAAATGGACCGAAACAAGCTTCCACTTGATCCACGTCACCTAGGAGTACCATCGGGTGTGCCAAAAATGATTTCCAAGGCTATGGTACATTCGGTGCAAGCCGTGCACCTATCTTGTGCCAAGACTAACACTATACCCAAATGGACCGAAACATGCCTCCACTTGACATATGTTACCTAGGAGTACCAACGGGTGTCCCCAAAGCGATTTCCATGCCCATGGTAGAGTTGTCGCAAACCGTGCACCTATCTTGCGCTGACATTAACACTATCTCCAATAGACCGAAACGAGCTTCCACTTGACCCACGTCACGTAGGAGTACCATTGGTTGCAACCAAAATGATTTCCAAGCCTATGGTACGTTCGGCGCAAACCATGCACCTATCTTACGCGAGATTAACACTATCTCGAAACAAATTAAAATGAGTTTCCACTTGATCCACTTCACGTAGGAGTTCAATCGGATGCACCCAAAGCCATTTCAGAGCCTATGGTACATTCGGCGCAAATCGTGCACCTATCTTGCGTTGAGATTAGTACTACCTCCAAACAGACCAAAATCAGCTTCCACTTGACTAATGTCACCTAGAAGTAGCATCGGGTGTGCCTGAAAAGATTTCCATGCTCGGGGAATATTTGGCGCAAGCCGTGCACCTAGCTTGCCCCTAGATTAACACTATCTCCAAACGGATCGAAACAAGCTTCCACTTGACATACATTACATAGGAGTACCATCGGGTGTGCCCAAAGCGATTTCCATGCCCGTGGTAGATTCGTTGCAAAACGTGCACCTATCTTGCGCCGAGATTAACACTATCTCTAAACAGACTGAAACGAGCTTCCACTTGACCCACGTCACATAGGAGTACCATCGGTTGCACCCAAAATGATTTCCGAACCTATGGTACGTTTGCCACGAACTGTGCAGCTATCTTGCGACGAGATTAACATTATCTCCAAACTGTCTGAAATAATCTTCCACTTGATCTACGCCACCTACGAGTACCATCTAGTGTGCCCAATTCGATATCAGAGCCTACGGTACATTTGGCGCAAACTAGGAACCAATCTTGCCTTGAAATTTATACTATCTCCAAAGTGACCAAAACAAGCTTCCACTCAACCAACGTCACCAAGAAGTATCATCAGGTGTCCTGAAAAGATTTCCGTGCCCGTTATACATTCGACGCAAACTGTGCACCTGTCTTCCTTCAAGACTAGGACTATCTCCAAATGGACCGAAACAAGCTTCCACTTGCCAATGTCACCTAGAAGTACCATCGGGCATGCCTAAAAAGATTTCGTTGCCCATGGTACATTTGGCGCAAACCGTACACCTTTCTTGGCCTTGATTAACACTATCTCCAAATAGACGGAAACGAGCTTCCACTTAATAGACGTCACCAAGGAGTACCATCGGGTGTACCAAAAATGATTTCTATGCCCATGGTACATTCGACGCAAACCGTGCACCCATCTAGTGCTCAGATTAACACTATCTCCAAATGGACCAAAACAAGCTTCCACTTGATCCACGTCACCTAGGAGTACCATCGGGTGTGCCAAAAATGATTTCCAAGGCTATGGTACATTCGGCGCAAGCAGTGCACCTATCTTGTGCCGAGACTAACACTATACCCAAACGGACCGAAACATGCCTCCACTTGACATATGTTACCTAGGAGTACCAACGGGTGTCCCCAAAGCGATTTCCATGCCCATGGTAGAGTTGTCGCAAACCGTGCACCTATCTTGCGCTAACATTAACACTATCTCTAAATAGACCGAAACAAGCTTCTACTTGACCCACGTCACGTAGGAGTACCATTGGTTGCACCCAAAATGATTTCCAAGCCTATGGTACGTTCGGCGCAAACCATGCACCTATCTTACGCGAGATTAACACTATCTCGAAACAAATTGAAATGAGTTTCCACTTGATCCACATCACGTAGGAGTTCAATCGGATGCACCCAAAGCCATTTCAGAGCCTATGGTACATTCGGCGCAAACCGTGCACCTATCTTGCGTCGAGATTAGTACTACCTCGAAACAGACCAAAATCAGCTTCCACTTGACTAATGTCACCTAGAAGTAGCATCGGGTGTGCCTGAAAAGATTTCCATGCTCGGGGAATATTTGGCGCAAGCCGTGCACCTAGCTTGCCCCTAGATTAACACTATCTCCAAATGGGTCGAAACAAGCTTCCACTTGACATACATTACATAGGAGTACCATCGGGTGTGCCCAAAGCGATTTCCATGCTCGTGGTAGATTCGTTGCAAAACGTGCACCTATCTTGCGCCGAGATTAACACTATCTCCAAACAGACTGAAACGAGCTTCCACTTGACCCACGTCACATAGGAGTACCATCGGTTGCACCCAAAATGATTTCCGAACCTATGGTGCGTTCGGCACGAACTGTGCACCTATCTTGCAACGAGATTAACATTATCTCCAAACTGTCTGAAATAATCTTCCACTTGATCTACGCCACCTACGAGTACCATCTAGTGTGCCTAATTCGATATCAGAGCCTACGGTACATTTGGCGCAAACTAGGAACCAATCTTGCCTTGAAATTTATACTATCTCCAAAGTGACCAAAACAAGCTTCCACTCAACCAACGTCACCAAGAAGTATCATCAAGTGTCCTGAAAAGATTTCCGTGCCCGTTGTAGATTCGACGCAAACTGTGCACCTATCTTCCTTCAAGACTAGGACTATCTCCAAATGGACCAAAACAGGCTTCCACTTGCCAATGTCACCTAGAAGTACCATCGAGCATGCCTAAAAAGATTTCCTTGCCCATGGTACATTCAGCGCAAACCGTACACCTTTCTTGCGCCTTGATTAACACTATCTCCAAATAGACGGAAACGAGCTTCCACTTGACCCACGTCACGTAGGAGTACCATTGGTTGCAACCAAAATGATTTCCAAGCCTATGGTACGTTCGGCGCAAACCATGCACCTATCTTACGCGAGATTAACACTATCTCGAAACAAATTGAAATGAGTTTCCACTTGATCCACTTCACGTAGGAGTTCAATCGGATGCACCCAAAGCCATTTCAGAGCCTATGGTACATTCGGCGCAAATCGTGCACCTATCTTGCGTTGAGATTAGTACTACCTCCAAACAGACCAAAATCAGCTTCCACTTGACTAATGTCACCTAGAAGTAGCATCGGGTGTGCCTGAAAAGATTTCCATGCTCGGGGAATATTTGGCGCAAGCCGTGCACCTAGCTTGCCCCTAGATTAACACTATCTCCAAACGGATCGAAACAAGCTTCCACTTGACATACATTACATAGGAGTACCATCGGGTGTGCCCAAAGCGATTTCCATGCCCGTGGTAGATTCGTTGCAAAACGTGCACCTATCTTGCGCCGAGATTAACACTATCTCTAAACAGACTGAAACGAGCTTCCACTTGACCCACGTCACATAGGAGTACCATCGGTTGCACCCAAAATGATTTCCGAACCTATGGTACGTTTGCCACGAACTGTGCAGCTATCTTGCGACGAGATTAACATTATCTCCAAACTGTCTGAAATAATCTTCCACTTGATCTACGCCACCTACGAGTACCATCTAGTGTGCCCAATTCGATATCAGAGCCTACGGTACATTTGGCGCAAACTAGGAACCAATCTTGCCTTGAAATTTATACTATCTCCAAAGTGACCAAAACAAGCTTCCACTCAACCAACGTCACCAAGAAGTATCATCAGGTGTCCTGAAAAGATTTCCGTGCCCGTTATACATTCGACGCAAACTGTGCACCTGTCTTCCTTCAAGACTAGGACTATCTCCAAATGGACCGAAACAAGCTTCCACTTGCCAATGTCACCTAGAAGTACCATCGGGCATGCCTAAAAAGATTTCGTTGCCCATGGTACATTCGGCGCAAACCGTACACCTTTCTTGGCCTTGATTAACACTATCTCCAAATAGACGGAAACGAGCTTCCACTTAATAGACGTCACCAAGGAGTACCATCGGGTGTACCAAAAATGATTTCTATGCCCATGGTACATTCGACGCAAACCGTGCACCCATCTAGTGCTCAGATTAACACTATCTCCAAATGGACCAAAACAAGCTTCCACTTGATCCACGTCACCTAGGAGTACCATCGGGTGTGCCAAAAATGATTTCCAAGGCTATGGTACATTCGGCGCAAGCAGTGCACCTATCTTGTGCCGAGACTAACACTATACCCAAACGGACCGAAACATGCCTCCACTTGACATATGTTACCTAGGAGTACCAACGGGTGTCCCCAAAGCGATTTCCATGCCCATGGTAGAGTTGTCGCAAACCGTGCACCTATCTTGCGCTAACATTAACACTATCTCTAAATAGACCGAAACAAGCTTCTACTTGACCCACGTCACGTAGGAGTACCATTGGTTGCACCCAAAATGATTTCCAAGCCTATGGTACGTTCGGCGCAAACCATGCACCTATCTTACGCGAGATTAACACTATCTCGAAACAAATTGAAATGAGTTTCCACTTGATCCACATCACGTAGGAGTTCAATCGGATGCACCCAAAGCCATTTCAGAGCCTATGGTACATTCGGCGCAAACCGTGCACCTATCTTGCGTCGAGATTAGTACTACCTCGAAACAGACCAAAATCAGCTTCCACTTGACTAATGTCACCTAGAAGTAGCATCGGGTGTGCCTGAAAAGATTTCCATGCTCGGGGAATATTTGGCGCAAGCCGTGCACCTAGCTTGCCCCTAGATTAACACTATCTCCAAATGGGTCGAAACAAGCTTCCACTTGACATACATTACATAGGAGTACCATCGGGTGTGCCCAAAGCGATTTCCATGCTCGTGGTAGATTCGTTGCAAAACGTGCACCTATCTTGCGCCGAGATTAACACTATCTCCAAACAGACTGAAACGAGCTTCCACTTGACCCACGTCACATAGGAGTACCATCGGTTGCACCCAAAATGATTTCCGAACCTATGGTGCGTTCGGCACGAACTGTGCACCTATCTTGCAACGAGATTAACATTATCTCCAAACTGTCTGAAATAATCTTCCACTTGATCTACGCCACCTACGAGTACCATCTAGTGTGCCTAATTCGATATCAGAGCCTACGGTACATTTGGCGCAAACTAGGAACCAATCTTGCCTTGAAATTTATACTATCTCCAAAGTGACCAAAACAAGCTTCCACTCAACCAACGTCACCAAGAAGTATCATCAAGTGTCCTGAAAAGATTTCCGTGCCCGTTGTAGATTCGACGCAAACTGTGCACCTATCTTCCTTCAAGACTAGGACTATCTCCAAATGGACCAAAACAGGCTTCCACTTGCCAATGTCACCTAGAAGTACCATCGAGCATGCCTAAAAAGATTTCCTTGCCCATGGTACATTCAGCGCAAACCGTACACCTTTCTTGCACCTTGATTAACACTATCTCCAAATAGACGGAAACGAGCTTCCACTTAACAGACGTCACCAAGGAGTACCATCGGGTGTGCCAAAAATGATTTCTATGCCCATGGTACATTCGACGCAAACCGTGCACCCATCTAGTGCTGAGATTAACACTATCTCCAAATGGACCGAAACAAGCTTCCACTTGATCCACGTCACCTAGGAGTACCATCGGGTGTGCCAAAAATGATTTCCAAGGCTATGGTACATTCGGTGCAAGCCGTGCACCTATCTTGTGCCAAGACTAACACTATACCCAAATGGACCGAAACATGCCTCCACTTGACATATGTTACCTAGGAGTACCAACGGGTGTCCCCAAAGCGATTTCCATGCCCATGGTAGAGTTGTCGCAAACCGTGCACCTATCTTGCGCTGACATTAACACTATCTCCAATAGACCGAAACGAGCTTCCACTTGACCCACGTCACGTAGGAGTACCATTGGTTGCAACCAAAATGATTTCCAAGCCTATGGTACGTTCGGCGCAAACCATGCACCTATCTTACGCGAGATTAACACTATCTCGAAACAAATTAAAATGAGTTTCCACTTGATCCACTTCACGTAGGAGTTCAATCGGATGCACCCAAAGCCATTTCAGAGCCTATGGTACATTCGGCGCAAATCGTGCACCTATCTTGCGTTGAGATTAGTACTACCTCCAAACAGACCAAAATCAGCTTCCACTTGACTAATGTCACCTAGAAGTAGCATCGGGTGTGCCTGAAAAGATTTCCATGCTCGGGGAATATTTGGCGCAAGCCGTGCACCTAGCTTGCCCCTAGATTAACACTATCTCCAAACGGATCGAAACAAGCTTCCACTTGACATACATTACATAGGAGTACCATCGGGTGTGCCCAAAGCGATTTCCATGCCCGTGGTAGATTCGTTGCAAAACGTGCACCTATCTTGCGCCGAGATTAACACTATCTCTAAACAGACTGAAACGAGCTTCCACTTGACCCACGTCACATAGGAGTACCATCGGTTGCACCCAAAATGATTTCCGAACCTATGGTACGTTTGCCACGAACTGTGCAGCTATCTTGCGACGAGATTAACATTATCTCCAAACTGTCTGAAATAATCTTCCACTTGATCTACGCCACCTACGAGTACCATCTAGTGTGCCCAATTCGATATCAGAGCCTACGGTACATTTGGCGCAAACTAGGAACCAATCTTGCCTTGAAATTTATACTATCTCCAAAGTGACCAAAACAAGCTTCCACTCAACCAACGTCACCAAGAAGTATCATCAGGTGTCCTGAAAAGATTTCCGTGCCCGTTATACATTCGACGCAAACTGTGCACCTGTCTTCCTTCAAGACTAGGACTATCTCCAAATGGACCGAAACAAGCTTCCACTTGCCAATGTCACCTAGAAGTACCATCGGGCATGCCTAAAAAGATTTCGTTGCCCATGGTACATTCGGCGCAAACCGTACACCTTTCTTGGCCTTGATTAACACTATCTCCAAATAGACGGAAACGAGCTTCCACTTAATAGACGTCACCAAGGAGTACCATCGGGTGTACCAAAAATGATTTCTATGCCCATGGTACATTCGACGCAAACCGTGCACCCATCTAGTGCTCAGATTAACACTATCTCCAAATGGACCAAAACAAGCTTCCACTTGATCCACGTCACCTAGGAGTACCATCGGGTGTGCCAAAAATGATTTCCAAGGCTATGGTACATTCGGCGCAAGCAGTGCACCTATCTTGTGCCGAGACTAACACTATACCCAAACGGACCGAAACATGCCTCCACTTGACATATGTTACCTAGGAGTACCAACGGGTGTCCCCAAAGCGATTTCCATGCCCATGGTAGAGTTGTCGCAAACCGTGCACCTATCTTGCGCTAACATTAACACTATCTCTAAATAGACCGAAACAAGCTTCTACTTGACCCACGTCACGTAGGAGTACCATTGGTTGCACCCAAAATGATTTCCAAGCCTATGGTACGTTCGGCGCAAACCATGCACCTATCTTACGCGAGATTAACACTATCTCGAAACAAATTGAAATGAGTTTCCACTTGATCCACATCACGTAGGAGTTCAATCGGATGCACCCAAAGCCATTTCAGAGCCTATGGTACATTCGGCGCAAACCGTGCACCTATCTTGCGTCGAGATTAGTACTACCTCGAAACAGACCAAAATCAGCTTCCACTTGACTAATGTCACCTAGAAGTAGCATCGGGTGTGCCTGAAAAGATTTCCATGCTCGGGGAATATTTGGCGCAAGCCGTGCACCTAGCTTGCCCCTAGATTAACACTATCTCCAAATGGGTCGAAACAAGCTTCCACTTGACATACATTACATAGGAGTACCATCGGGTGTGCCCAAAGCGATTTCCATGCTCGTGGTAGATTCGTTGCAAAACGTGCACCTATCTTGCGCCGAGATTAACACTATCTCCAAACAGACTGAAACGAGCTTCCACTTGACCCACGTCACATAGGAGTACCATCGGTTGCACCCAAAATGATTTCCGAACCTATGGTGCGTTCGGCACGAACTGTGCACCTATCTTGCAACGAGATTAACATTATCTCCAAACTGTCTGAAATAATCTTCCACTTGATCTACGCCACCTACGAGTACCATCTAGTGTGCCTAATTCGATATCAGAGCCTACGGTACATTTGGCGCAAACTAGGAACCAATCTTGCCTTGAAATTTATACTATCTCCAAAGTGACCAAAACAAGCTTCCACTCAACCAACGTCACCAAGAAGTATCATCAAGTGTCCTGAAAAGATTTCCGTGCTCGTTGTAGATTCGACGCAAACTGTGCACCTATCTTCCTTCAAGACTAGGACTATCTCCAAATGGACCAAAACAGGCTTCCACTTGCCAATGTCACCTAGAAGTACCATCGAGCATGCCTAAAAAGATTTCCTTGCCCATGGTACATTCAGCGCAAACCGTACACCTTTCTTGTGCCTTGATTAACACTATCTCCAAATAGACGGAAACGAGCTTCCACTTAATAGACGTCACCAAGGAGTACGATCGGGTGTGCCAAAATGATTTATATGCCCATGGTACATTCGACGCAAACCGTGCAACCATCTAGTGCTAAGATTAACACTATCTCCAAATGGACCGAAACAAGCTTCCACTTGATCCACGTCACCTAGGAGTACCATCGGGTGTGCCAAAAATGATTTCCAAGGCTATGGTACATTCGGCGCAAGCCGTGCACCTATCTTGTGCCGAGACTAACACTATACCCAAACGGACCGAAACATGCCTCCACTTGACATATGTTACCTAGGAGTACCAATGGGTGTCCCCAAAGCGATTTCCATGCCCATGGTAGAGTTGTCGCAAACCGTGCACCTATTTTGCGCTGACATTAACACTATCTCCAAATAGATCGAAACGAGCTTCCACTTGACCCATGTCTCCTAGGAGTGCCATCGGGTGCGACAAAAATGATTTTAAGCCTATGGTTTGTTCGACGCAAACTGTCCACCTATCTTGCGCCGAGAATAACAGTATATCCAAATGGACCAAAACAAGCTTCCACTTAACATACATTACCCAGGAGTACCATCGGGTGTCCCCAAAGCAATTTCCATGCCCATGGTAGATTCGTCGCGAACTGTGCACCTATCTTGCACCGAGATTAAAACTATCTCCAAACAGATCGAAATGAGCTTCCACTTGATCCACGTCACCTAGGACTATAATCAGGTATGTCCAAAATGATTTCTAAGCCTATGGTTCGTTTAGCGCAAACCATGTACCTATCTTGTGTCAAGATTAACACTATCTCCAAATGGACTAAAACGAGTTTCCACTTGACCCTTGTCACGTAGGAGTACCATCGGTTGCGCCCAAGATGATTTCCAAACCTATGGCACATTCAGTGCAAACCATGCACCCATCATGTGTTGAGATTAACACTATCTCCAAACGATCTAAATTGAGCTTCCATTTCACCCATGTCACCTTGGAGTTCCTTGACAATGGTATATTTGGTGCAAATCGTGCACCTACCTTATGTCAAGATTAACAGTATCACCAAATGGACCGAAACAAGCTTCCATTTCACCCACGTCACCTAGCAGTTGCATCAGGTGTGCCCAAAAGCGATTGCAATGCCCATGGTACATTCGGCGTAAACCGTGCACCTATCTTGTGTCGAGATTAACACTGTTTCCAAATGGACTGAATTGCGCTTCCACTTGACCCACGTCACGTAGGAGTACCATTGGTTGCGCCCAAAATGATTTCCAAGCCTATGGTACGTTCGGCGCAAACCATGCACCTATCTTACGCGAGATTAACACTATCTCCAAACAAATTGAAACGAGTTTCCACTTGATCCACATCACATAGGAGTTCAATCGGATGCACCCAAAGCCGTTTCAGAGCCTACGGTACATTCGGCGCAAACCGTGCACCTATCTTGTGTCGAGATTAGTACTATCTCCAAATAGACCAAAATGAGCTTCCACTTGACTAATGTCACCTAGAAGTACCATCGGGTGTGCCTGAAAAGATTTCCATGCTCGGGGAACATTTGGTGCAAGCCGTGCACCTAGCTTGCCCCTAGATTAACACTATCTCCAAACGGATCGAAACAAGCTCCCACTTGACATACATTACATAGGAGTACCATAGGGTGTGCCCAATGCGATTTCCATGCTTGTGGGACATTCAGCGCAAACTGTACACCTTTCTTGCACCGAACTTAAAACTATCTCCAAACATATCGCAATGAGCTTCCACTTGACCCATGTCACCTAGGAGTACAATTAGGTGCGTTCAAAATGATTCTGAGCCTATGGTATGTTTGGTGCAAACCTTGCACCTATCTTGCATCAAGATTAACACTATCTCTAAACAAACCGAAACGAGCTTCCACTTGACCCACGTCACCTAGAAGTACCATCGGGTCTACCTAAAAAGATTTCCATCCTCGTGGAACATTCAGCGCAAACCGTACACATTTCTTGCACCTAGATTAACACTATCTCCAAATGGATAGAAATAACCTTCCACTTGACATACGTCACCTAGGAGTACCATCGGGTGTGCCAAAAATAAATTCCATGCTCGTGGTACATTCGACGCAAACCGTGCCCCCATCTATCGCTAAGATTCACTATCTCTAAACAGACTGCAATGAGCTTCCACTTGACCCACGTCACCTAGGAGTACCATTGGGTGTGCCCAAAATGGTTTCCAAGCCTATGGTACGTTCGGCGCAAACCATGCACCTATCTTATGCCGAGACTAGGACTATCTACAAAAGGACAGAAACAAGCTTCCACTTGACCAATGTCACCTAGAAGTACCATCGGGTGTGCCTGAAAAGATTTCCATGCTTGTGGTACATTTGGTGCAAACTGTACACCTATCTTGCACCTAGATTAACACTATCTCAAAACCGACCGAAATGAATTTCCACTTGACACACATCACCTAGGAGTACCATCGGGTGTGCCAAAAATGATTTCTAGGCCCATGGTACATTCGACGCAAACCATGCACCTATCTAGCGCTGAGATTAACACTATCTCCAAATGCACCGAAATGAGCTTTCACATGACCCATGTCACCTAGGAGTACCACTGGGTGTGCCCAAAATGATTTCCATACCCGTGGTACGTTCGGCGCAATCCGTGCACCTATCTTGCGCCGAGACTAAAACTATCTCCAAATAGATCGAAATGACCTTTCGCTTGATCCACGTCACCGAGTACAATCAGGTGCGTCCAAATTGATTTATGAGATTGTGGTACATTTGGCGCAAACCGTGCACCTATCTTGCACCGAGATTAACACTATCTCCAAATGGACCAAAGCGAGTTTCCACTTGACCCACATCACGTAGGAGTACCATCGGTTGTGCCCAAAATGATTTCTAAACCTATGGTTTGTTTGACGCAAACCGTGCACCTATCTTGTATCGAGATTAACACTATCTACAAATAGACCGAAATGATCTTCTACTTGATCTATGCAACCTAGGAGTACCATATGCTGTGCCCAAAAGCGATTTCAGAGCCTATGGTACATTTGGCGCAAACCGTGCACTTTTCTTGCGTCGAGATTAACATTATCTCCAAATAGACCAAAACGAGCTTCCACTTGACCCACGTCACCTAGGTGTACCATCAGCTGTGCCCAAAATGATTTTTGAGCCTATGGTACATTCGGCGCAAACCGTGCACCTCTCTTGCATCGAGATTAACACTATCTCCAAATGGATTGAAACAAGTTTTCACTTGACACACACCACCTAGGAGTACCATCGGTTGTGCCCACAATAATTCTCATGTCTGTGATACATTCGGCGTAAACCGTGCACTTATCTAGCCCTGACTAACACTATCTCCAAATAGCTCAAAACGAGCTTCCACTTGACCCACGTCACCTAGGAGAACCATCGGGTGTGCCCAAAGTGATTTCCCGGCCCGTGGCACTTTGGCGAAAACCGTGCACCTATGTTGCGCCGAGATTAACACTATCTCTAAATGGACCGAAACGAGCTTCCACTAGACCCACGTAACCTAGGAGGTGCGTCCAAAATGATTTCTAAGCATATTCTACGTTCGGCGCAAACCATGCACCTATCTTGCACCTAGAGTAAAACTATCTCCAAACAGACCAAAACAAGCTTCCACTTGACATACATTACCTAGGAGTACCATCAGGTCTGCCCAAAGTGATTTCCAAGCCCGTGGTATATTCGACACAAACTGTGCAACTATCTTGCGCCGAGATTAAAACAATCTCCAAACGGATAGAATTGAACTTTCCCTTGATCCACGTCGCCTAGGAGTACAATCAAGTGTGTCCAAACTTATTTCTGAGCCTACGGTACGTTCAGCGCATATAGTACACCTATCTTGCATCAAGATTAACGATATCTCCATACAAGCCGAAATGAGATTCCACTTGACCCATGTCACGTAGGAGTACCATCGGTTGTGTCAAAATGATTCCTTAGCCTATGGTACGTTCAGCGCAAACCATGCAACTATCTTGCGTCGAGATTAATACTATCTCCAAGTGGACCAAAATGAGCTTCAATTTGACCAATGTCTCTTAGAAGTACCATCGAGTGTGCCTAAAAAGATTTCTATGCCTGTGGTACATTCGGCGCAAACCGTACACCTATCTTGCGCCTAGTTTAACACTATCTCCAAACAGAAAAAGAGCTTCCACTTTACCACATCACCTAGGAGTAGTATCGGGTGTGCCCAAAATGATTTCCATGCCCGTGGTACATTCGGCGCAAACCGTGCACCAATCTAGCACCGAGACTAACACTATCTCCAACTAGACCGAAACGAGCTTCCACTTGACATACATTACATAGGAGTACCATTGGGTGTGCCCAAAGAGATTTCCATGCCCATGGGACAAACCGTGCACCATTCTTGCACTGAAGTTAAAACTATTTCCAAACGGATCAAAATGAGCTTCCCCTTGATCCATCCCACCTAGGAGTACAATCAAGTGCATCCAAAATGATTTCTAAACCAATGGTACGTTCGGTGCAAACCATGCACCTATCTAGCGCTGAGATTAACACTATTTCTAAATGGCTCGAAGCGAGCTTCCACTTGACCCACTCAGCTAGGAGAACCATCGGGTGTGCCTATAGTGATTTCCCGGCCCGTGGTACATTCGGTGCAAACTGTGCACCTATTTTGCGCCGAGATTAACACTATCTCCAAACGGACTGAAACGAGCTTCCACTTGACCCACATCACCTAGGAGTACATCGGGTGCATCCAAAATGATTTCCAGGGCTATGGTATGTTTAGCGCAAATCGTGCACCTATCTTGCTCCTAGACTAAAACTATCTCCAAACAGATCGAAACAAGCTTCCACTTGACATAGATTACCTAGGAGTACCATCAGGTTTGCCCAAAGTGATTTTCATGCCCGTGGTACATTCGGCGCAAATGGTGCACCTATCTTGCGCCGAGATTAAAACAATCTCTAAACGGATCGAAATGAACTTTCGCTTGATCCACGTCGCCTAGGAGTACAATCAAGTGCCTCCAAAATTATTTTTGAGACTATGGTATGTTCAGCGCAAACAATGCACCAATCTTGCGTTGAGATTAATGGTATCCCCATATGAACCAAAACAGGATTCCACTTGACCCATGTCATGTAGGAGTACCATCGGTTGCATCAAAATGATTTCTGAGCTTATCGAACATTCGGCATAAACTGTGCACCTACCTTGGGTGGAGATTAATACTATCTCCAAATGGACCAAAACAGGCTTCCATTTGACTAATGTCACCTAGAAGTACCATCAGATGTGCCTGAAAAGATTTCTCTGCCTGTGGTACATTCGGCACAAACCGTACACCTATCTTGTGCCTAGTTTAACACTATCTCCAAACGGACCAAAACAAGCTTTCACTTGACCCACATCACCTAGGAGTACCATCAGGTGTGCCCAAAATGATTTCCATGCCTGTGGTACGTTCGACGCAAACCGTGTACCTATCTAGCCCTGAGACTAACACTATCTCCAAACGGGCCAAAACAAGTTTCCACTTGACATACATTATATAGGAGTACCATCGGATGTGCCCAAAAGCGATTTCCATGCCCGAGGGAACTTCTAGGTCATGTTGGTCAAGTGGAAGCTCGTTTTGGTCTCTTTGGAGATAGTGTTAAACTCCACGCAAGGTAGGTGCACGATTTCTACCAAATGTACCATAGGCTCTAAAATCGCATTTGGGCACACCAGATGGTACTCCTAGGTGACGTAGATCAAGTGGAAGATCATATTAGTCTGTTTGGAGAGTGTTAATCTTGTCACAAGATACGTGCACGGTTTGCGCCGAATGTACCACGGGTATGGAAATCACTTTGGGCACACCCGATGGTGGTCCAAGGTGACGTGGGTTAAGTGAAAGCTAGTTTCAGTCCATTTGGACGTAGTGTACATCTCAGCGCTAGATAGGTGCTTGGTTTGTGCCAAATGTACCATGGGCATGGAAATCATTTTGGGCACACCCGATGGTACTCCTAGGTGACATGTGTGAAGTGGAAGGTCATTTCGGTCCATTCGAAGATAGTGTTAATTTTGGCGCAAGATAGGTGTACGGTTTGCGCCGAATGTACCACGGGCATGGAATTGTTTTCTGGCACACCAGATGGCACTTCTAGGAGACATTGGTCAAGTGGAACCTTGTTTCGGTCTATTTGGAGATAGTGTTTGTCTCGGCACTAGATAGTTGCACGATTTGCGCCAAGCGTACCATAGGCTTGGAAATCATTTTGGGCATGCCCGATGGAACTCCTACGTGACATGGGTCAAGTGGAAGCTCATTTCAGACCGTTTGGAGATTGTATTAATCTAGACGTAGGATAAGAGCACGGTTTGCGCTAAACATACCATGGCCATGGAAATCTTTTCAGGCACACCCGATGGTAATTCTAGGTGACATTGGTCAAGTGGAAGCTTGTTTCAGTCCATTTGGAGATATTGTTAGTCTCAACGCAAGATAGCTACATGGTTTGCGCTGAATGAACCACGGGCATGGAAATCGCTTTAGCACACCCGATGGTACTGCTATGTAATGTATGTCAATTGGAAGCATGTTTGGGTCTGTTTGGAGATAGTGTTAGTCTCGGCGCAAGATAGGTGCACGGTTTGCGCCGAAGGTACCATAGGCTTGGAAATTATTTTGAAAGCACCCGATGGTAATCCTTGGTGGCATGGGTCAAGTGGAAGCTCGTTTCGGTTCGTTTGGAGATAGTGTTAATCTAAGCGCAAGATAGGTTTATGATTTGCGCCGAATGTACCATGGGCATGGAAAACTTTTCAGGCACACTCGATGGTACTTCTAGGTGACGTTGGTCAAGTGGAAGCTCGTTTCAGATCGTTTGAAGATTATATTAATCTCGACGCAAGATAGGTGCACAGTTTGCACCGAATGTACCATGGGCATAGAAATCTTTTCTGGCACACGCGATGGTACTTCTAGGTGACGTTGGTCAAGTGGAAGCTTGTATCCGTCCGTTTGGAGATAGTATCAACCCTGAGTCATGATAGGTGCACGGTTTGCATCAAATATACCAAAGGTTCTGAAATCACTTTGAGCACACCAGATGGTACTCCTAAGTGGTGTAGATCAAGTGGACGATTGTTTTAGTCTGTTTGGAGATAGTGTTAACCTTGACCCAAGATAGGTGCATGGTTTGTGCCGAACGTGCCATAGGTTCAGAAATCATTTTAGGCACAACTGATGTAACTCCTACTTGACATGTGTCAATGGAAACTTGCCTTGGTCCATTTGGAGATAGTTTTAATCTTGACACAAGATAGGTGCACGGCTTGCGCCAAACGTACCATAGGTTCAGAAATCATTTTGGACGCACCTGATTGTACTCCTAGGTGACGTGGATCAAGCGGTAGTTCATTTTGATCTGTTTGGAGATAGTTATAATTTTGGAAGAAGAAAGGTCCACGGTTTGCGCTGAATGTACCACGGGCATGGAAATCACTTTGGGCACACTTGATGGTACTCCTATGTATTTTATGTCAAGTGGAAGCTTATTTTGGTCTATTTGGAGATAGTGTTAGTCTAGGTGTAAGATAGGCGCACGGTTTGCGTGAATGTACCACGGGCTTCGAAATCATTTTGGGCACACTCGATGGTAACCTTAGGTGACGTGGGTCAAGTGGAAGCTCATTTCAGTCCATTTGGACATAGTGTTAATCTCAGCGCTAGATAGGTGCATGGTTTGCGTCGAATGTACTGTGGACATGGAAATCATTTTGGACACACCTGACGATACTCCTAGGTGACGTGTGTCAAGTGGAAGGTCAATTCGGTCTATTTAGAGATAGTGTTAATCTAGGCGTAAGATAGGTGTACGGTTTGCGCCGAATGTACCATGGGCATGGAAATCATTCCTGGCACAGTCGATGGTACTTCTAGGTGATATTGGTCAAGTGGAACCTTGTTTCGGTCCGTTTGGAGATAATATTAGTCTCGGTGCTCCTACCATAGGCTTGGAAATCATTTTGGGCACACCCGACGGTACTCCTCCATGACATGGGTCAAGTGGAAGCTCGTTTCGGTCCGTTTGGAGATATTGTTGATCTAGGCGCAAGATAGGTTTACGGATTGCTCTGAATGTACCATGAGCGTGGAAATCTTTTTAGGCACACCCAATGGTACTTCTAGGTGACATTGGTCAAGTGGAAGCTCGTTTTGGTCCAATTGGAGATAGTGTTAATCTAGACGCAAGATCGGTGTACGGTTTGGGCTGAATGTAGCACGGGCTTAGAAAACTTTTTAGGCACACCCGATGGTACTTCTAGGTGACGTTGGTCAAGTGGAAGCTCGTTTTACACCGTTTGGAGATTGTATTAATCTCTACACAGGATAGAAGCACGATTTGCGCTGAACGTACCACGGGCATAGAAATCTTTTCAGTCACGTCTGATGCTACTTCTAGGTGACATTGGTCAAGTGGAAGCTTGTTTCGGTCCATTTGGAGATAGTGTTAGTCTCGGCGCAAGATAGGTGTACCATTTTCACCGAACGTACCATGGGTTCAGAAATCATTTTGGGCGCAACCGATTGTAGTCCTACATGGCATGGGTCAAGTGGAGACTGTCTACTTGGAGATAGTGTTAATCTCGATGCAAGATAGGTGCATGGTCTACACCAAATGTACTATAGGCTTAGATATCATTTTGGGCACCCCCGATGGTACTCCTATGTAATGTATGTTAAGTGGAAGCTTGTTTTGGTCCGCTTGGAGATAGTGTTAACCTTGGCGCAAGATAGGTTCACCATTTGCGCCGATCATACCATAGGAATGGAAACCGTTTTGGACGCACCCAATGGTACTCCAACGTGGCGTGGGTCAACTAGAAGCTTGTTTCATACTGTTCGGAGATTTTATTAATCTGGACACAAGATAGGAGCACGGTTTGCGCTGAACGTACCACAGGCATAGAAATCTTTTCAGGCACACCCGATGGTACTTCTAGGTGACATTGGTCAAGTGGAAACTCATTTCGGTCCATTTGGAGATAGTGTTAATCTAGGCGCATGATAGGTGTATGGTTTGCACCGAATGTACCATGGGCATGGAAATCTTTTCAGTCACACCTGATGGTACTTCTAGGTGACATTGGTCAGGTGGAAGCTCGTTTTGGTCTATTTGAAGATAGTGTTCATCTAGGCGCAAGATAGTCGTACGGTTTGCGCCGAATGTACCACGGGCATGGAAAACTTTTTAGGCACACCCTGATGAGGACATCGCCATGCTGGACACACCGACGTTATGGTCTTTCCCAAGTTGCAATTCGTCCCCAACTCAGTTGCCACGTCACCCTCAGATTCAGCAGACACGTCGTCACTATTTTGGTCATAACTCTCTCATACGGCATCAAAACGGGGCGTTCTTGGATGCGTTGGAAAGGGGACGACGACGCCATCGTTTTGGATGTGGTCCTAGCTCCAGAAGGTCCGTGGATCATTCTGTGTGACCACATCAAGGTGCTACGTCACCTATTTGGGCCAACTTGACCATGTATCGTGTCGGGCCTTAAGCCCAAGTTGTGGCCGCCCAACCCCTGGCCGTTCCCAACCCTAGGTCGAGTCTTAGACTATAAATACAGCCATCGCCGCTGTTAGATAATTGGGTTTTGTTTAGAGTTTAGTTTTCCATCGAGAAACTGAATCGTTCATTGTAACTGTGGTGACAAATCCTTTTACAGTGATCCAGGGCCCCTGTTCTTGATCTCCTCCACTGTGTCGATTAGTCCTTTGGAACCGAGTTCTTGAACCCTCTATTGATATTCGCATCATTCATATTTGCAATTTCAGATTGCGTGTTTTACCTTCTTGCTTGTGTTCTTCGATTCGCTTGCAGGAAAAGCCTTCTTGGCGAGGTCAATCAAGTTGTGCTTGGTTGATAACCAGCGGAGCAGTGGTGTAACGGTTGTAGGGTTCGAATCGTGTCTGATTTGAAGCCGGATCGCCAACGTCGAGATCTCCACAAATTGAACTTACCGGTTACCTCTCGGAAGATCGGGCCTATACTCATCACACCCGATGGTACTTCTAGGTGACATGGGTCAAGTGGAAGCTCGTTTCAGACCATTTGGAGATTGTATTAATCTCGACGCAAGATAGGTGTATGGTTTGCACCTAATGCACCATGGGCATGAAAATCTTTTCAGGCACACACGATGGTACTTCTAGGTGATATTGGTCAAGTGGAAGCTCATATCGGTACGTTTGGATATAGTATTAATCCTGAGGAAAGATAGGTGCAGGGTTTGCGCCAAATGTACCATAGGCTCTAAAATCGCTTTGAGACCAGATGGTACTCCTTGGTGCCGTAATCGAGATAGTGTTAATCTCGATCAGTTTGGAGATAGTGTTAATCTCGACGCAAGATAGCTGCACAGTTTGCGCCGAACGTACCATAGGATCAGAAACCATTTTAGGCGCAACCTGTAACACATGGAAAAAAAACTAAAAGGAAGGGAGTAGAAGGGCTAAGGCCCAGGCAGCCGACCACCACTCCCAAACCCAAGTCGCCCCAACCAACCCTAAAAGGCACACCCCCAGCCCCCTCAGCCGCTCTCCCTCCTCCTGTTCGTACTCCACCCCTCCAGAAGCGTCTTCCCCTTCTCCCCTATGCCCTCTCCCTTTCTAGCACCTTCGCCAACCAGCAATAACCAAGGGAAAGAGGAAAAATAGATTGAGTACGACAAGAGGATCAAGGAGAGGTGCTGATCGGTGGTTTCCCCAACTTCTTCTCACTGTTCTTCAAGGGGAACCCTAGGTGAGTTTTGATCCTCTGGCATAGCACCTGGTTCAAGGTGGATTTGGTGTGGTAGATCTTGGAAGGAAAGGATTAGGGATGACCTTTCAATGGTAGACCTCGAATCCATGTTTTTCTGCAGTTTTCAGATCTGGCAGTTTCTGTTGTTTGACAGTTTCGGATATCTTAGAGGCCAAATTACGTTTTAAGTTGAACTAATAAGTTGTAGAGCACTCAGAGATCTTTCCACGAAGTCCAGTTTCAAGATTTGGGGCCAAATGGTTTAGGAGATATGAATTTTTCTGAAGTCTGTTGTCTAAGTCTGTCGAAGATTAAGAGCGGTTTAGATCCAACTCATTTTACATCGTCTTCCTAACCGAATTGAAGATTATGATCTGAATAAAAGTTGTATGAAATTTGATAAGTTTTCCAGATTGTTAACAAACATATTTGTAGGTTGAGTATAACTCCAGATACGAAATTTTGAAGTTGGCCGTCATTTTTACTTTCAGAATTACAGAAGTTTCGACCTTCAGTTTTGGGTGTTGATTTAGGAGTTCGTCAAGGCCGAATTGGTCCATTGGTCTATGGAGGTTTTCATAGTACTTTGTATGATATTTCCAACGAGTATTTGAACTCTGATTTTGGTTGGATGGTTTGAGAGATATGGATTTGTGAAGTCAGCCACCTTGTACTGCAAGGACAGTTTTTCAGTGCCACTTTGTCAGCTGTTTTAGAGCTAGTAGATGAGAACTAATTTTTGGTATGTGCACCAAAAGTGTATGATTTTTTAATGTAGAAGCTTATAGTGTTCTAACCTAATGGAATATCTTTTCTAGTTTTAAAGTTATGAAAAAGAGAAGCAGCACTGCTGCTGCTTAAAAATACTGTGTTGTCGTTTTACTGTTTGGCAGGCTGGCGCATAGAAGCATGTTATTCTTTGCTCACACATGTTTGATTGTGTGTTTATACTGAGTTATATGTTGCAAAACTGGTGGTGGCACTTTGGATCATTAATAGCGCTTTTGATCTTGTTCGGGAAAGAGGCAAGTGAATGTAGCGGTGGTTTGCTACCGTTTTGGCTTGCTATTTTCATTGCCTACACCGTAATGTCTATAATAATGTCATACTTCTAATAACTAAAACTTGTGATCTTTGTTTATTCAACCTTACTTAATTATGGTCTTAATTATCTATCTATGGTGTTGCTATTATTCCATATTGCTATATGTGGTTAATCCATAACCCAGTAGATGAAGTTGAAGTATCATTGGTGGTCTATGTAATTTTATTGCAGCATGCCAAGTGCATTGCATTCATTTGCATTGGAAGTTACGCCGTTGACCTATGGTCACGGTCGTACCGGTACAGCATCATGGGATGCAGCTCCACACCTTGTTGGGTGTACAGGTAGGAGACATTTTGCAATGCATTTATATGCATTCATGAAGTATATTGAAGTGATATGTCCATTTCATTATGAAGCTCTATTATCTGGCTATGGTCGAAATTTGAAAGTCGCTCATTGGATATTGATATCTATAAGTGGAACTCCTTGTTAAAATGTTGTTTAATTCAACTTGGGGTTTAAATAGCTTGTCAAAACAAATTTGCTTGCTGAGATGTTTCATCTCACCGTAGCATTACTCAATCCAGGTACTTGATGCTTGCTTGGAGGGAAAGGGCATTAGCTGCACGTCTCACACTCCTTTACTTAGAGACTTCATGTTTTAATACATAATAATTTGGTCTTGTTCATTAGACTTGAGAGTGAATGTTTAGGGTGTGGATGTTAAACTTCTTGTTGGAGTATGTCATATTTGTGTTGGGATGTTCGTTAATACAAGTTTGGTTTTTTTGGTTATCTATATCTTGTTCCCACGTTGCTTTTAAATACGAAGGAGGTGCTGCCAAATTTTTTTTCTTTTGGTGGTGTGCGACTGTTGTTTGTGAAGTTTAGTTGCATCTCGGGGGTCTATGGATTTTGAGGTGTTACAGTTGGTGCCGGAGCAGGTTTTAGATTCTCGGAAAAATAAGGATTAATTTGACACACTTGCACTTTTAGGATGGGTAATTACTGTTTTATCTATTCTTTATTGTTATGACATGATATGTTAAATATATAATGTTAAATATATAATTTGTTTCCAATTGGAGTTGGTGTGGCCATGTTTTTGTCTTCTTAACGTGGTTATTATTTGTGTATCATGGTGGCTGCAGCTATGCCGCCTAAGAGAGGATGACGGGGTCGACCAGTGACTAATTGTTCTATGGATAATAATCCACCTCCTGGTGTAGCAACGATGCCAGCCACGATGCAGGCGATGCAGCAGGAGTTGGAGACGTTGAGGCAAGCTGCCACTAATGGCACTACTACCGCTGCTACCGTTGGTGCTACTACTAGCACCGTTCCTACTACAGGTGCTATCCCCACTGATGTTCCTCAAACTGCACTTCCAGTTAGTGGTGTTTCTCTTGTGAAGTGGATTGGAATGAAGTTGGATTCCTTTGATGGCAGTGGCTCTCCAGTGGAGGCAACAGATTGGCTGACTTATGTGGAGGATAAGATGGATGTCTTTGAGGTGGCTTATGGAGATCGTGTTCGCTATGGGACACAGTTGCTAAAGGGTGAGGCTCAAATGTGGTGGAGAGGCGTGCAGACATCTCATTCGTCTTCACCTGGTTCTTTGACCTGGCATGTCTTGGTCAGACAGTTTGAGCAGAGGTTTTACCCAGCCACTTTTCTTGAGAAGATGAAGGTAGACCTATAAATCTATAGGCAGGATAAGAAGACAGTGGTAGAGTATGAGGTGGGTTTCAACAAGATTGTTCGCTTTGTTCTACATGTGGCCCGTAATGAGGTAGAGAAGGCAAGCCAGTTTCGTCAGGGTTTGAAGCCTTCAATCAGGCACACTTTGGGGGCCTTCCCGTTGGTGGATTTTCGCACCACTATGGAGCAAGCTTTATGTGTGGAGATGCAACAACAGTACACTAATGAGATTCAGAAATCTCTCGGTGCTGATCAGTCTCGCTCTTAGGATGACAGAAAGGGCCAGTTTGGTGGTCCAACTCACAAGAAGGGGAAGTTTTAGTGTCACCATCCATATCGTGGCAAGTCCTCTCACTCCAGTTCTTCTAGAGGAAGTACACCTCAGTATTGGGCTATTCCTAAACCATGTATGGGGTTGTGTGTTTCCGCTGTGGTGGTGCGCACCGACGTGCAGAGTGCTAGTGGAATGGGAGATGTTCTATTTGTGGCCAGGACCACAACGATGTGGTGTGTAGGAGGAATCCAAATGCAAAGCTTCATTGGGAACCAGTGTCTTCTTCCACTTCTAGTGACACTGCCAACATGTTGACATCTACACAACAACATGTTTCTGTGCCACCTACTCACCCGTACTTGGCTGCACCATCCTACCCTTAGTACTTGGCAGCTTCTTCTACACCGGCTGCTCCTTCGACACCGCAGGCTAGGAGTCTTAGACTACCACTGCCTATTGCTCCTCCAGTGTATCAGCTACCTTGGATTTCAACTCCTTCTGGCTTTGCACCTAGTGTTCCTTCTCCACCGATGTTCCTGGAGCTTATGCATTGCCCTCTACTGATGGAAACTGTGGAGACGTTGTTATAGGTAGTATCTCAGTTGATTCATTTGATGCATATGCTCTCTTTGACTCCGGCGCTAGTTTCTCGTTTGTCTCGGAGGGTTTTGTGGCTCATGCTAGCCTTTCGGTGCAAAAGATTGGTCAGTCCATTGTGGTCAATTCTGGTAAAGGTTTTATGTCTAGTCATTCAATTTGTCCAGGTTGCCCTATCGTTCTTGCCGATGAGGGGTTTGTTGCTAATCTCGTGGTGATCCCCCTTAAGTCTTTTGATATTATTCTGGGTATAGATTGGCTTTCCCAATATCGGGCTGTTATCTCTTGTTTCTGGAAGATAGTATCTTTGCAAGCACCTTTAGGTAGAGAGGTGATCTTTGTAGGGAGTGCTATGAAGTACTCTCTTGCTCTTCTATGTCTGTTGCTCCCAGATCGCTGGACTAGGAAATCTAGAATTCTTTTCTCTATGGTGGATAGTAGTGAGGTTCCCTTGCAAGTGGAGGACATACGAGTGGTGTGTCATTATCCTATGTGTTCCCTACTGAGCTTCCAAGTATTCCACCTGAGCATGATGTAGTTTTTGAAACTAAGTTAGTTCCTGGTACGCAGCCTATCCATAAGACTCCATATCGGATGGCTCCAAAGGAGCAGGTTGAGTTGAAGTGGCAATTAGATGATCTTCTTGCTAAGGGTTTTATCAGACCTAGCAAGTCACCTTGGGCTTTTCCCGTGTTATTTGTGGAGAAGTAGGATGGCACCAAGAGGTTATGTGTGGATTATCATGACCTTAATCGGTTGACCATCAAGAATAAATATCCTTTACCTCGTATTGATGTGCTCTTTGAGCAATTGAGAGGTGCCAAGGTATTCTCTAAGATTGATTTGAATTTTGGCTATCACCAATTGAGAATACAGGAAGAAGATATAGAGAAGACAACTTTTAGCACAAGGTATGCCCATTATGAATATATCGTTATGTCTTTTGGACTGATGAATGCCCCTGCTGTGTTTATGGAAGCTATGAATAGGATGCTACATGAGTACTTAGTTGATTTCATCATTGTTTTCCTTGATATCTTGATTTACTCTAAGTCCGAGGAAGAGCATGAGTGACATCTTTGTCTTGTTTTGGATGCTCTTCGGAAGAATTAGTTTTATGCCAAATTGAAGAAGTGTGCCTTTTGGCTCTCTGAAGTGGCTTTTTCTCGGTCATGTTTTTAATCAACATGGCATTTCAGTTGATCCTAAGAATGTTTTTTTTCTTTTTAACATGGTTATTATTTGTGTATCGTGGTGGCTGCAGCTATGCCGCCTAAGTGAGGATGACGGGGTCGACCAGCGACTAATTGTTCTATGGATAATAATCCACCTCCTAGTGTAGCAACGATGGCAGCCACGATGCAGGCGATGCAGCAGGAGTTGGAGACGTTGAGGCAAGCTGCCACTAATGGCACTACTACCGCTGCTACCGTTGGTGCTACTACTAGCACCGTTCCTACTACAGGTGCTATCCTCACTGATGTTGCTCAAACTGCACTTCCAGTTAGTGGTGTTTCTCTTGTGAAGTGGATTGGAATGAAGTTGGATTCCTTTGATGGCAGTGGATGTCCAGTGGAGGCAGCAGATTGGCTGACTTATGTGGAGGATAAGATGGATGTCTTTGAGGTGGCTTATGGAGATCGTGTTCGCTATGGGACACAGTTGCTAAAGGGTGAGGCTCAAATGTGGTGGAGAGGTGTGCAGACATCTCATTCATCTTCACCTGGTTCTTTGACCTGGCATGTCTTGGTCAGACAGTTTGAGCGGAGGTTTTACCCAGCCACTTTTCTTGAGAAGATGAAGGTAGACCTATAAATCTATAGGCAGGATAAGAAGACAGTGGTAGAGTATGAGGTGGGTTTCAACAAGATTGTTCGCTTTGTTCCACATGTGGCCCGTAATGAGGTAGAGAAGGCAAGCTAGTTTCGTCAAGGTTTGAAGCCTTTGATCAGGCACACTTTGGGGGCCTTCCCGTTGGTGGATTTTTGCACCACTATGGAGCAAGCTTTATGTGTGCAGATGCAACAACAGTACACTAATGAGATTCAAAAATCTCTTGGTGCTGATCAGTCTCGCTCTTAGGATGACAGAAAGGGCCAGTTTGGTGGTCCAACTCGCAAGAAGGGGAAGTTTCAGTGTCACCATCCATATCATGGCAAGTCCTCTCACTCCAGTTCTTCAAGAGGAAGTACACCTCAGTATTGGGCTATTCCTAAACCAGGTATGGGGTTGTGTGTTTCCACTATGGTGGTGCGCACCAACGTGCAGAGTGCTAGTGGAATGGGAGATGTTCTATTTATGGCCAGGACCACAACGATGTGGTGTGTAGGAGGAATCCAAATGCAAAGCTTCATTGGGAACCAGTGTCTTCTTCCACTTCTAGTGACACTGCCAACATGTTGACATCTACACAACAACATGTTTCTGTGCCACCTACTCACCCGTACTTGGCTGCACCATCCTACCCTTAGTACTTGGCAGCTTCTTCTACACCGGCTGCTCCTTCGACACCGCAGGCTAGGAGTCTTAGACTACCACTGCCTATTGCTCCTCCAGTGTATCAGCTACCTTGGATTTCAACTCCTTCTGGCTTTGCACATAGTGTTCCTTTCTCCACCGGTGTTCCTAGAGCTTATGCATTGCCCTCTACTGATGGAAACTATGGAGACGTTGTTATAGGTACTATCTCAGTTGATCATTTGATGCATATGCTCTCTTTGACTCTAGCGCTAGTTTCTCGTTTGTCTTAGAGGGTTTTGTGGCTCGTGCTAGCCTTTCGGTGCAAAAGATTGGTCAGTCCATTGTGGTCAATTCTGGTAAAGGTTTTATGTCTAGTCATTCAATTTGTCTAGGTTCCTCTATCGTTCTTGCCGATGAGGGGTTTGTTGCTAATCTCGTGGCGACCCCCCTTAAGTCTTTTGATATTATTCTTGGTATGGATTGGCTTTCCCAATATCGAGTTGTTATCTCTTGTTTCTGGAAGACAGTATCTTTGCAAGCACCTTCAGGTAGAGAGGTGATCTTTGTAGGGAGTGCTATGAAGTACTCTCTTGCTCTTCTATGTCTGTTGCTCCCAGATCGCTGGACTAGGAAATCTAGAATTCTTTTCTCTATGGTGGATAGTAGTGAGGTTCCCTTGCAAGTGGAGGACATACGAGTGGTGTGTCATTGTCCTATGTGTTCCCTACTGAGCTTCCAAGTATTCCACCTAAGCATGATGCAGTTTTTGAAATTAAGTTAGTTCCTGGTACGCAGCCTATCCATAAGACTCCATATCGGATGGCTCCAAAGGAGCAGGTTGAGTTGAAGTGGCAATTAGATGATCTTCTTGCTAAGGGTTTTATCAGACCTAGCAAGTCACCTTGGGCTTTTCCCGTGTTATTTGTGGAGAAGTAGGATGGCACCAAGAGGTTATGTGTGGATTATCATGACCTTAATCGGTTGACCATCAAGAATAAATATCCTTTACCTCGTATTGATGTGCTCTTTGAGCAATTGAGAGGTGCCAAGGTATTCTCTAAGATTGATTTGAATTTTGGCTATCACCAATTGAGAATACAGGAAGAAGATATAGAGAAGACAACTTTTAGCACAAGGTATGCCCATTATGAATATATCGTTATGTCTTTTGGACTGATGAATGCCCCTGCTGTGTTTATGGAAGCTATGAATAGGATGCTACATGAGTACTTAGTTGATTTCATCATTGTTTTCCTTGATGATATCTTGATTTACTCTAAGTCCGAGGAAGAGCATGAGTGACATCTTTGTCTTGTTTTGGATGCTCTTCGGAAGAATTAGTTTTATGCCAAATTGAAGAAGTGTGCCTTTTGGCTCTCTGAAGTGGCTTTTTCTCGGTCATGTTTTTAATCAACATGGCATTTCAGTTGATCCTAAGAATGTTTTTTTTCTTTTTAACATGGTTATTATTTGTGTATCGTGGTGGCTGCAGCTATGCCGCCTAAGTGAGGATGACGGGGTCGACCAGCGACTAATTGTTCTATGGATAATAATCCACCTCCTAGTGTAGCAACGATGGCAGCCACGATGCAGGCGATGCAGCAGGAGTTGGAGACGTTGAGGCAAGCTGCCACTAATGGCACTACTACCGCTGCTACCGTTGGTGCTACTACTAGCACCGTTCCTACTACAGGTGCTATCCTCACTGATGTTGCTCAAACTGCACTTCCAGTTAGTGGTGTTTCTCTTGTGAAGTGGATTGGAATGAAGTTGGATTCCTTTGATGGCAGTGGATGTCCAGTGGAGGCAGCAGATTGGCTGACTTATGTGGAGGATAAGATGGATGTCTTTGAGGTGGCTTATGGAGATCGTGTTCGCTATGGGACACAGTTGCTAAAGGGTGAGGCTCAAATGTGGTGGAGAGGTGTGCAGACATCTCATTCATCTTCACCTGGTTCTTTGACCTGGCATGTCTTGGTCAGACAGTTTGAGCGGAGGTTTTACCCAGCCACTTTTCTTGAGAAGATGAAGGTAGACCTATAAATCTATAGGCAGGATAAGAAGACAGTGGTAGAGTATGAGGTGGGTTTCAACAAGATTGTTCGCTTTGTTCCACATGTGGCCCGTAATGAGGTAGAGAAGGCAAGCTAGTTTCGTCAAGGTTTGAAGCCTTTGATCAGGCACACTTTGGGGGCCTTCCCGTTGGTGGATTTTTGCACCACTATGGAGCAAGCTTTATGTGTGCAGATGCAACAACAGTACACTAATGAGATTCAAAAATCTCTTGGTGCTGATCAGTCTCGCTCTTAGGATGACAGAAAGGGCCAGTTTGGTGGTCCAACTCACAAGAAGGGGAAGTTTCAGTGTCACCATCCATATCATGGCAAGTCCTCTCACTCCAGTTCTTCAAGAGGAAGTACACCTCAGTATTGGGCTATTCCTAAACCAGGTATGGGGTTGTGTGTTTCCACTATGGTGGTGCGCACCGACGTGCAGAGTGCTAGTGGAATGGGAGATGTTCTATTTGTGGCCAGGACCACAACGATGTGGTGTGTAGGAGGAATCCAAATGCAAAGCTTCATTGGGAACCAGTGTCTTCTTCCACTTCTAGTGACACTGCCAACATGTTGACATCTGCACAACAACATGTTTCTGTGCCACCTACTCACCCGTACTTGGCTGCACCATCCTACCCTTAGTACTTGGCAGCTTCTTCTACACCGGCTGCTCCTTCGACACCGCAGGCTAGGAGTCTTAGACTACCACTGCCTATTGCTCCTCAAGTGTATCAGCTACCTTGGATTTCAACTCCTTCTGGCTTTGCACATAGTGTTCCTTTCTCCACCGGTGTTCCTAGAGCTTATGCATTGCCCTCTACTGATGGAAACTATGGAGACGTTGTTATAGGTACTATCTCAGTTGATCATTTGATGCATATGCTCTCTTTGACTCTAGCGCTAGTTTCTCGTTTGTCTTAGAGGGTTTTGTGGCTCGTGCTAGCCTTTCGGTGCAAAAGATTGGTCAGCCCATTGTGGTCAATTCTGGTAAAGGTTTTATGTCTAGTCATTCAATTTGTCCAGGTTCCTCTATCGTTCTTGCCGATGAGGGGTTTGTTGCTAATCTCGTGGCGACCCCCCTTAAGTCTTTTGATATTATTCTTGGTATGGATTGGCTTTCCCAATATCGAGTTGTTATCTCTTGTTTCTGGAAGACAGTATCTTTGCAAGCACCTTCAGGTAGAGAGGTGATCTTTGTAGGGAGTGCTATGAAGTACTCTCTTGCTCTTCTATGTCTGTTGCTCCCAGATCGCTGGACTAGGAAATCTAGAATTCTTTTCTCTATGGTGGATAGTAGTGAGGTTCCCTTGCAAGTGGAGGACATACGAGTGGTGTGTCATTGTCCTATGTGTTCCCTACTGAGCTTCCAAGTATTCCACCTAAGCATGATGCAGTTTTTGAAATTAAGTTAGTTCCTGGTACGCAGCCTATCCATAAGACTCCATATCGGATGGCTCCAAAGGAGCAGGTTGAGTTGAAGTGGCAATTAGATGATCTTCTTGCTAAGGGTTTTATCAGACCTAGCAAGTCACCTTGGGCTTTTCCCGTGTTATTTGTGGAGAAGTAGGATGGCACCAAGAGGTTATGTGTGGATTATCATGACCTTAATCGGTTGACCATCAAGAATAAATATCCTTTACCTCGTATTGATGTGCTCTTTGAGCAATTGAGAGGTGCCAAGGTATTCTCTAAGATTGATTTGAATTTTGGCTATCACCAATTGAGAATACAGGAAGAAGATATAGAGAAGACAACTTTTAGCACAAGGTATGCCCATTATGAATATATCGTTATGTCTTTTGGACTGATGAATGCCCCTGCTGTGTTTATGGAAGCTATGAATAGGATGCTACATGAGTACTTAGTTGATTTCATCATTGTTTTCCTTGATGATATCTTGATTTACTCTAAGTCCGAGGAAGAGCATGAGTGACATCTTTGTCTTGTTTTGGATGCTCTTCGGAAGAGTTAGTTTTATGCCAAATTGAAGAAGTGTGCCTTTTGGCTCTCTGAAGTGGCTTTTTCTCGGTCATGTTTTTAATCAACATGGCATTTCAGTTGATCCTAAGAATGTTTTTTTCTTTTTAACATGGTTATTATTTGTGTATCGTGGTGGCTGCAGCTATGCCGCCTAAGTGAGGATGACGGGGTCGACCAGCGACTAATTGTTCTATGGATAATAATCCACCTCCTAGTGTAGCAACGATGGCAGCCACGATGCAGGCGATGCAGCAGGAGTTGGAGACGTTGAGGCAAGCTGCCACTAATGGCACTACTACCGCTGCTACCGTTGGTGCTACTACTAGCACCGTTCCTACTACAGGTGCTATCCTCACTGATGTTGCTCAAACTGCACTTCCAATTAGTGGTGTTTCTCTTGTGAAGTGGATTGGAATGAAGTTGGATTCCTTTGATGGCAGTGGATGTCCAGTGGAGGCAGCAGATTGGCTGACTTATGTGGAGGATAAGATGGATGTCTTTGAGGTGGCTTATGGAGATCGTGTTCGCTATGGGACACAGTTGCTAAAGGGTGAGGCTCAAATGTGGTGGAGAGGTGTGCAGACATCTCATTCATCTTCACCTGGTTCTTTGACCTGGCATGTCTTGGTCAGACAGTTTGAGCGGAGGTTTTACCCAGCCACTTTTCTTGAGAAGATGAAGGTAGACCTATAAATCTATAGGCAGGATAAGAAGACAGTGGTAGAGTATGAGGTGGGTTTCAACAAGATTGTTCGCTTTGTTCCACATGTGGCCCGTAATGAGGTAGAGAAGGCAAGCTAGTTTCGTCAAGGTTTGAAGCCTTTGATCAGGCACACTTTGGGGGCCTTCCCGTTGGTGGATTTTTGCACCACTATGGAGCAAGCTTTATGTGTGCAGATGCAACAACAGTACACTAATGAGATTCAAAAATCTCTTGGTGTTGATCAGTCTCGCTCTTAGGATGACAGAAAGGGCCAGTTTGGTGGTCCAACTCGCAAGAAGGGGAAGTTTCAGTGTCACCATCCATATCATGGCAAGTCCTCTCACTCCAGTTCTTCAAGAGGAAGTACACCTCAGTATTGGGCTATTCCTAAACCAGGTATGGGGTTGTGTGTTTCCACTATGGTGGTGCGCACCGACGTGCAGAGTGCTAGTGGAATGGGAGATGTTCTATTTGTGGCCAGGACCACAACGATGTGGTGTGTAGGAGGAATCCAAATGCAAAGCTTCATTGGGAACCAGTGTCTTCTTCCACTTCTAGTGACACTGCCAACATGTTGACATCTACACAACAACATGTTTCTGTGCCACCTACTCACCCGTACTTGGCTGCACCATCCTACCCTTAGTACTTGGCAGCTTCTTCTACACCGGCTGCTCCTTCGACACCGCAGGCTAGGAGTCTTAGACTACCACTGCCTATTGCTCCTCCAGTGTATCAGCTACCTTGGATTTCAACTCCTTCTGGCTTTGCACATAGTGTTCCTTTCTCCACCGGTGTTCCTAGAGCTTATGCATTGCCCTCTACTGATGGAAACTATGGAGACGTTGTTATAGGTACTATCTCAGTTGATCATTTGATGCATATGCTCTCTTTGACTCTAGCGCTAGTTTCTCGTTTGTCTTAGAGGGTTTTGTGGCTCGTGCTAGCCTTTCGGTGCAAAAGATTGGTCAGTCCATTGTGGTCAATTCTGGTAAAGGTTTTATGTCTAGTCATTCAATTTGTCTAGGTTCCTCTATCGTTCTTGCCGATGAGGGGTTTGTTGCTAATCTCGTGGCGACCCCCCTTAAGTCTTTTGATATTATTCTTGGTATGGATTGGCTTTCCCAATATCGAGTTGTTATCTCTTGTTTCTGGAAGACAGTATCTTTGCAAGCACCTTCAGGTAGAGAGGTGATCTTTGTAGGGAGTGCTATGAAGTACTCTCTTGCTCTTCTATGTCTGTTGCTCCCAGATCGCTGGACTAGGAAATCTAGAATTCTTTTCTCTATGGTGGATAGTAGTGAGGTTCCCTTGCAAGTGGAGGACATACGAGTGGTGTGTCATTGTCCTATGTGTTCCCTACTGAGCTTCCAAGTATTCCACCTAAGCATGATGCAGTTTTTGAAATTAAGTTAGTTCCTGGTACGCAGCCTATCCATAAGACTCCATATCGGATGGCTCCAAAGGAGCAGGTTGAGTTGAAGTGGCAATTAGATGATCTTCTTGCTAAGGGTTTTATCAGACCTAGCAAGTCACCTTGGGCTTTTCCCGTGTTATTTGTGGAGAAGTAGGATGGCACCAAGAGGTTATGTGTGGATTATCATGACCTTAATCGGTTGACCATCAAGAATAAATATCCTTTACCTCGTATTGATGTGCTCTTTGAGCAATTGAGAGGTGCCAAGGTATTCTCTAAGATTGATTTGAATTTTGGCTATCACCAATTGAGAATACAGGAAGAAGATATAGAGAAGACAACTTTTAGCACAAGGTATGCCCATTATGAATATATCGTTATGTCTTTTGGACTGATGAATGCCCCTGCTGTGTTTATGGAAGCTATGAATAGGATGCTACATGAGTACTTAGTTGATTTCATCATTGTTTTCCTTGATGATATCTTGATTTACTCTAAGTCCGAGGAAGAGCATGAGTGACATCTTTGTCTTGTTTTGGATGCTCTTCGGAAGAATTAGTTTTATGCCAAATTGAAGAAGTGTGCCTTTTGGCTCTCTGAAGTGGCTTTTTCTCGGTCATGTTTTTAATCAACATGGCATTTCAGTTGATCCTAAGAATGTTTTTTTTCTTTTTAACATGGTTATTATTTGTGTATCGTGGTGGCTGCAGCTATGCCGCCTAAGTGAGGATGACGGGGTCGACCAGCGACTAATTGTTCTATGGATAATAATCCACCTCCTAGTGTAGCAACGATGGCAGCCACGATGCAGGCGATGCAGCAGGAGTTGGAGACGTTGAGGCAAGCTGCCACTAATGGCACTACTACCGCTGCTACCGTTGGTGCTACTACTAGCACCGTTCCTACTACAGGTGCTATCCTCACTGATGTTGCTCAAACTGCACTTCCAGTTAGTGGTGTTTCTCTTGTGAAGTGGATTGGAATGAAGTTGGATTCCTTTGATGGCAGTGGATGTCCAGTGGAGGCAGCAGATTGGCTGACTTATGTGGAGGATAAGATGGATGTCTTTGAGGTGGCTTATGGAGATCGTGTTCGCTATGGGACACAGTTGCTAAAGGGTGAGGCTCAAATGTGGTGGAGAGGTGTGCAGACATCTCATTCATCTTCACCTGGTTCTTTGACCTGGCATGTCTTGGTCAGACAGTTTGAGCGGAGGTTTTACCCAGCCACTTTTCTTGAGAAGATGAAGGTAGACCTATAAATCTATAGGCAGGATAAGAAGACAGTGGTAGAGTATGAGGTGGGTTTCAACAAGATTGTTCGCTTTGTTCCACATGTGGCCCGTAATGAGGTAGAGAAGGCAAGCTAGTTTCGTCAAGGTTTGAAGCCTTTGATCAGGCACACTTTGGGGGCCTTCCCGTTGGTGGATTTTTGCACCACTATGGAGCAAGCTTTATGTGTGCAGATGCAACAACAGTACACTAATGAGATTCAAAAATCTCTTGGTGCTGATCAGTCTCGCTCTTAGGATGACAGAAAGGGCCAGTTTGGTGGTCCAACTCACAAGAAGGGGAAGTTTCAGTGTCACCATCCATATCATGGCAAGTCCTCTCACTCCAGTTCTTCAAGAGGAAGTACACCTCAGTATTGGGCTATTCCTAAACCAGGTATGGGGTTGTGTGTTTCCACTATGGTGGTGCGCACCGACGTGCAGAGTGCTAGTGGAATGGGAGATGTTCTATTTGTGGCCAGGACCACAACGATGTGGTGTGTAGGAGGAATCCAAATGCAAAGCTTCATTGGGAACCAGTGTCTTCTTCCACTTCTAGTGACACTGCCAACATGTTGACATCTGCACAACAACATGTTTCTGTGCCACCTACTCACCCGTACTTGGCTGCACCATCCTACCCTTAGTACTTGGCAGCTTCTTCTACACCGGCTGCTCCTTCGACACCGCAGGCTAGGAGTCTTAGACTACCACTGCCTATTGCTCCTCAAGTGTATCAGCTACCTTGGATTTCAACTCCTTCTGGCTTTGCACATAGTGTTCCTTTCTCCACCGGTGTTCCTAGAGCTTATGCATTGCCCTCTACTGATGGAAACTATGGAGACGTTGTTATAGGTACTATCTCAGTTGATCATTTGATGCATATGCTCTCTTTGACTCTAGCGCTAGTTTCTCGTTTGTCTTAGAGGGTTTTGTGGCTCGTGCTAGCCTTTCGGTGCAAAAGATTGGTCAGCCCATTGTGGTCAATTCTGGTAAAGGTTTTATGTCTAGTCATTCAATTTGTCCAGGTTCCTCTATCGTTCTTGCCGATGAGGGGTTTGTTGCTAATCTCGTGGCGACCCCCCTTAAGTCTTTTGATATTATTCTTGGTATGGATTGGCTTTCCCAATATCGAGTTGTTATCTCTTGTTTCTGGAAGACAGTATCTTTGCAAGCACCTTCAGGTAGAGAGGTGATCTTTGTAGGGAGTGCTATGAAGTACTCTCTTGCTCTTCTATGTCTGTTGCTCCCAGATCGCTGGACTAGGAAATCTAGAATTCTTTTCTCTATGGTGGATAGTAGTGAGGTTCCCTTGCAAGTGGAGGACATACGAGTGGTGTGTCATTGTCCTATGTGTTCCCTACTGAGCTTCCAAGTATTCCACCTAAGCATGATGCAGTTTTTGAAATTAAGTTAGTTCCTGGTACGCAGCCTATCCATAAGACTCCATATCGGATGGCTCCAAAGGAGCAGGTTGAGTTGAAGTGGCAATTAGATGATCTTCTTGCTAAGGGTTTTATCAGACCTAGCAAGTCACCTTGGGCTTTTCCCGTGTTATTTGTGGAGAAGTAGGATGGCACCAAGAGGTTATGTGTGGATTATCATGACCTTAATCGGTTGACCATCAAGAATAAATATCCTTTACCTCGTATTGATGTGCTCTTTGAGCAATTGAGAGGTGCCAAGGTATTCTCTAAGATTGATTTGAATTTTGGCTATCACCAATTGAGAATACAGGAAGAAGATATAGAGAAGACAACTTTTAGCACAAGGTATGCCCATTATGAATATATCGTTATGTCTTTTGGACTGATGAATGCCCCTGCTGTGTTTATGGAAGCTATGAATAGGATGCTACATGAGTACTTAGTTGATTTCATCATTGTTTTCCTTGATGATATCTTGATTTACTCTAAGTCCGAGGAAGAGCATGAGTGACATCTTTGTCTTGTTTTGGATGCTCTTCGGAAGAATTAGTTTTATGCCAAATTGAAGAAGTGTGCCTTTTGGCTCTCTGAAGTGGCTTTTTCTCGGTCATGTTTTTAATCAACATGGCATTTCAGTTGATCCTAAGAATGTTTTTTTCTTTTTAACATGGTTATTATTTGTGTATCGTGGTGGCTGCAGCTATGCCGCCTAAGTGAGGATGACGGGGTCGACCAGCGACTAATTGTTCTATGGATAATAATCCACCTCCTAGTGTAGCAACGATGGCAGCCACGATGCAGGCGATGCAGCAGGAGTTGGAGACGTTGAGGCAAGCTGCCACTAATGGCACTACTACCGCTGCTACCGTTGGTGCTACTACTAGCACCGTTCCTACTACAGGTGCTATCCTCACTGATGTTGCTCAAACTGCACTTCCAGTTAGTGGTGTTTCTCTTGTGAAGTGGATTGGAATGAAGTTGGATTCCTTTGATGGCAGTGGATGTCCAGTGGAGGCAGCAGATTGGCTGACTTATGTGGAGGATAAGATGGATGTCTTTGAGGTGGCTTATGGAGATCGTGTTCGCTATGGGACACAGTTGCTAAAGGGTGAGGCTCAAATGTGGTGGAGAGGTGTGCAGACATCTCATTCATCTTCACCTGGTTCTTTGACCTGGCATGTCTTGGTCAGACAGTTTGAGCGGAGGTTTTACCCAGCCACTTTTCTTGAGAAGATGAAGGTAGACCTATAAATCTATAGGCAGGATAAGAAGACAGTGGTAGAGTATGAGGTGGGTTTCAACAAGATTGTTCGCTTTGTTCCACATGTGGCCCGTAATGAGGTAGAGAAGGCAAGCTAGTTTCGTCAAGGTTTGAAGCCTTTGATCAGGCACACTTTGGGGGCCTTCCCGTTGGTGGATTTTTGCACCACTATGGAGCAAGCTTTATGTGTGCAGATGCAACAACAGTACACTAATGAGATTCAAAAATCTCTTGGTGCTGATCACTCTCGCTCTTAGGATGACAGAAAGGGCCAGTTTGGTGGTCCAACTCACAAGAAGGGGAAGTTTCAGTGTCACCATCCATATCATGGCAAGTCCTCTCACTCCAGTTCTTCAAGAGGAAGTACACCTCAGTATTGGGCTATTCCTAAACCAGGTATGGGGTTGTGTGTTTCCACTATGGTGGTGCGCACCGACGTGCAGAGTGCTAGTGGAATGGGAGATGTTCTATTTGTGGCCAGGACCACAACGATGTGGTGTGTAGGAGGAATCCAAATGCAAAGCTTCATTGGGAACCAGTGTCTTCTTCCACTTCTAGTGACACTGCCAACATGTTGACATCTACACAACAACATGTTTCTGTGCCACCTACTCACCCGTACTTGGCTGCACCATCCTACCCTTAGTACTTGGCAGCTTCTTCTACACCGGCTGCTCCTTCGACACCGCAGGCTAGGAGTCTTAGACTACCACTGCCTATTGCTCCTCCAGTGTATCAGCTACCTTGGATTTCAACTCCTTCTGGCTTTGCACATAGTGTTCCTTTCTCCACCGGTGTTCCTAGAGCTTATGCATTGCCCTCTACTGATGGAAACTATGGAGACGTTGTTATAGGTACTATCTCAGTTGATCATTTGATGCATATGCTCTCTTTGACTCTAGCGCTAGTTTCTCGTTTGTCTTAGAGGGTTTTGTGGCTCGTGCTAGCCTTTCGGTGCAAAAGATTGGTCAGCCCATTGTGGTCAATTCTGGTAAAGGTTTTATGTCTAGTCATTCAATTTGTCCAGGTTCCTCTATCGTTCTTGCCGATGAGGGGTTTGTTGCTAATCTCGTGGCGACCCCCCTTAAGTCTTTTGATATTATTCTTGGTATGGATTGGCTTTCCCAATATCGAGTTGTTATCTCTTGTTTCTGGAAGACAGTATCTTTGCAAGCACCTTCAGGTAGAGAGGTGATCTTTGTAGGGAGTGCTATGAAGTACTCTCTTGCTCTTCTATGTCTGTTGCTCCCAGATCGCTGGACTAGGAAATCTAGAATTCTTTTCTCTATGGTGGATAGTAGTCAGGTTCCCTTGCAAGTGGAGGACATACGAGTGGTGTGTCATTGTCCTATGTGTTCCCTACTTAGCTTCCAAGTATTCCACCTAAGCATGATGCAGTTTTTGAAATTAAGTTAGTTCCTGGTACGCAGCCTATCCATAAGACTCCATATCGGATGGCTCCAAAGGAGCAGGTTGAGTTGAAGTGGCAATTAGATGATCTTCTTGCTAAGGGTTTTATCAGACCTAGCAAGTCACCTTGGGCTTTTCCCGTGTTATTTGTGGAGAAGTAGGATGGCACCAAGAGGTTATGTGTGGATTATCATGACCTTAATCGGTTGACCATCAAGAATAAATATCCTTTACCTCGTATTGATGTGCTCTTTGAGCAATTGAGAGGTGCCAAGGTATTCTCTAAGATTGATTTGAATTTTGGCTATCACCAATTGAGAATACAGGAAGAAGATATAGAGAAGACAACTTTTAGCACAAGGTATGCCCATTATGAATATATCGTTATGTCTTTTGGACTGATGAATGCCCCTGCTGTGTTTATGGAAGCTATGAATAGGATGCTACATGAGTACTTAGTTGATTTCATCATTGTTTTCCTTGATGATATCTTGATTTACTCTAAGTCCGAGGAAGAGCATGAGTGACATCTTTGTCTTGTTTTGGATGCTCTTCGGAAGAATTAGTTTTATGCCAAATTGAAGAAGTGTGCCTTTTGGCTCTCTGAAGTGGCTTTTTCTCGGTCATGTTTTTAATCAACATGGCATTTCAGTTGATCCTAAGAATGTTTTTTTCTTTTTAACATGGTTATTATTTGTGTATCGTGGTGGCTGCAGCTATGCCGCCTAAGTGAGGATGACGGGGTCGACCAGCGACTAATTGTTCTATGGATAATAATCCACCTCCTAGTGTAGCAACGATGGCAGCCACGATGCAGGCGATGCAGCAGGAGTTGGAGACGTTGAGGCAAGCTGCCACTAATGGCACTACTACCGCTGCTACCGTTGGTGCTACTACTAGCACCGTTCCTACTACAGGTGCTATCCTCACTGATGTTGCTCAAACTGCACTTCCAGTTAGTGGTGTTTCTCTTGTGAAGTGGATTGGAATGAAGTTGGATTCCTTTGATGGCAGTGGATGTCCAGTGGAGGCAGCAGATTGGCTGACTTATGTGGAGGATAAGATGGATGTCTTTGAGGTGGCTTATGGAGATCGTGTTCGCTATGGGACACAGTTGCTAAAGGGTGAGGCTCAAATGTGGTGGAGAGGTGTGCAGACATCTCATTCATCTTCACCTGGTTCTTTGACCTGGCATGTCTTGGTCAGACAGTTTGAGCGGAGGTTTTACCCAGCCACTTTTCTTGAGAAGATGAAGGTAGACCTATAAATCTATAGGCAGGATAAGAAGACAGTGGTAGAGTATGAGGTGGGTTTCAACAAGATTGTTCGCTTTGTTCCACATGTGGCCCGTAATGAGGTAGAGAAGGCAAGCTAGTTTCGTCAAGGTTTGAAGCCTTTGATCAGGCACACTTTGGGGGCCTTCCCGTTGGTGGATTTTTGCACCACTATGGAGCAAGCTTTATGTGTGCAGATGCAACAACAGTACACTAATGAGATTCAAAAATCTCTTGGTGCTGATCACTCTCGCTCTTAGGATGACAGAAAGGGCCAGTTTGGTGGTCCAACTCACAAGAAGGGGAAGTTTCAGTGTCACCATCCATATCATGGCAAGTCCTCTCACTCCAGTTCTTCAAGAGGAAGTACACCTCAGTATTGGGCTATTCCTAAACTAGGTATGGGGTTGTGTGTTTCCACTATGGTGGTGCGCACCGACGTGCAGAGTGCTAGTGGAATGGGAGATGTTCTATTTGTGGCCAGGACCACAACGATGTGGTGTGTAGGAGGAATCCAAATGCAAAGCTTCATTGGGAACCAGTGTCTTCTTCCACTTCTAGTGACACTGCCAACATGTTGACATCTACACAACAACATGTTTCTGTGCCACTACTCACCCGTACTTGGCTGCACCATCCTACCCTTAGTACTTGGCAGCTTCTTCTACACCGGCTGCTCCTTCGACACCGCAGGCTAGGAGTCTTAGACTACCACTGCCTATTGCTCCTCCAGTGTATCAGCTACCTTGGATTTCAACTCCTTCTGGCTTTGCACATAGTGTTCCTTTCTCCACCGGTGTTCCTAGAGCTTATGCATTGCCCTCTACTGATGGAAACTATGGAGACGTTGTTATAGGTACTATCTCAGTTGATCATTTGATGCATATGCTCTCTTTGACTCTAGCGCTAGTTTCTCGTTTGTCTTAGAGGGTTTTGTGGCTCGTGCTAGCCTTTCGGTGCAAAAGATTGGTCAGTCCATTGTGGTCAATTCTGGCAAAGGTTTTATGTCTAGTCATTCAATTTGTCCAGGTTCCTCTATCGTTCTTGCCGATGAGGGGTTTGTTGCTAATCTCGTGGCGACCCCCCTTAAGTCTTTTGATATTATTCTTGGTATGGATTGGCTTTCCCAATATCGAGTTGTTATCTCTTGTTTCTGGAAGACAGTATCTTTGCAAGCACCTTCAGGTAGAGAGGTGATCTTTGTAGGGAGTGCTATGAAGTACTCTCTTGCTCTTCTATGTCTGTTGCTCCCAGATCGCTGGACTAGGAAATCTAGAATTCTTTTCTCTATGGTGGATAGTAGTGAGGTTCCCTTGCAAGTGGAGGACATACGAGTGGTGTGTCATTGTCCTATGTGTTCCCTACTGAGCTTCCAAGTATTCCACCTAAGCATGATGCAGTTTTTGAAATTAAGTTAGTTCCTGGTACGCAGCCTATCCATAAGACTCCATATCGGATGGCTCCAAAGGAGCAGGTTGAGTTGAAGTGGCAATTAGATGATCTTCTTGCTAAGGGTTTTATCAGACCTAGCAAGTCACCTTGGGCTTTTCCCGTGTTATTTGTGGAGAAGTAGGATGGCACCAAGAGGTTATGTGTGGATTATCATGACCTTAATCGGTTGACCATCAAGAATAAATATCCTTTACCTCGTATTGATGTGCTCTTTGAGCAATTGAGAGGTGCCAAGGTATTCTCTAAGATTGATTTGAATTTTGGCTATCACCAATTGAGAATACAGGAAGAAGATATAGAGAAGACAACTTTTAGCACAAGGTATGCCCATTATGAATATATCGTTATGTCTTTTGGACTGATGAATGCCCCTGCTGTGTTTATGGAAGCTATGAATAGGATGCTACATGAGTACTTAGATGATTTCATTATTGTTTTCCTTGATGATATCTTGATTTACTCTAAGTCCGAGGAAGAGCATGAGTGACATCTTTGTCTTGTTTTGGATGCTCTTCGAAAGATTTAGTTTTATGCCAAATTGAAGAAGTGTGCCTTTTGGCTCTCTGAAGTGGCTTTTTCTTGGTCATGTTTTTAATCAACATGGCATTTCAGTTGATCCTAAGAATGTTGCTAGTGTTGTCAATTGGCAGAGACCTACTACAGTGACTGAGATTTGTAGTTTTCTAGGTCTTGCGATATTACAGGCGTTTTGCGCGGGGTTTCTCTAGTATTGCAAAGCCACTAACTAGGCTTACAGAGAAGGGTGTTCCTTTTGTATGGAACAATGATGTGAAACCAGTTTTCAGACCTTAAAGGATAAGTTGGTGAATGCTCCTATCTTGGCCTTACCCGAGAGTGGCAAACATTCCACAGTATACACTGATGCGTCCTGTGTTGGCCTTGGGTGTGTTTTGATGCAAGATGGTAGGGTGATTGCTTATCGCTCTAGGCAGTTGAAGAAGCATGAGAAAAATTATCCTACCCATGATCTAGAGTTAGCTACTGTTGTGTTTGCCTTGAAGTCTTGGAGGCACTATCTTTATGGTGAGTCATGTGATATCTTTACTAATCATCAGAGTCTCAAGTATATCTTCACCCAAAATGAGTTGAATTTGAGACAACGTCGATGGTTAGAGTTGATAAAGGATTACGATATGATTGTCCAGTACCATCCAGGAAAGGCAAATGTGGTGGCTGATGCACTTAGTAGGACAGGCGTTCCTAAGACAACGATGCCCATAATTTCAGATTTTGATCACATGGGTATTTCTTTTTGTTATATGGGTGTTGCACATGAGGAGACTCAAATGCTTGTTCAGTCTTCCCTACTTGAGCGTGTGTATGAGGCTCAAAAGCATGATCGCTTACTTTAGGAAGTTCAAAAGAGGATTTCTGAAGGTAGACCATGAGAGTTTAGCATGGATGAACATGGTGTGATAAAGCTTTAGAGGACGTCTTTGTGTGCCACAGAAATCAAATGTGAAGATGGATATTTTAAGGGAGGCACATCGGACTCCTTATACAGTTCACCTTGGAGAGATCAAAATGTATCGGGACTTGAAACAAAACTTTTGGTGGAAAAGGATGAAGGTAGATATTGCTAAATATGTGGCATCATGTGGAGTTTGTTAGGAGGTTAAGGCAGAGCACAAGAAGCCAGTAGGCCTGTTAAGCCTTTGGATATCCCAGAGTGGAAATGGGAACACATCACTATGGACTTTGTAGTTTGTTTACCTCGGTCACCTCGAGGTAAGGATGCTATATGGTTGTTGTGGATAGACTCACGAAATCCACCCATTTCATTGCAATGAAAACAAAAAACACCGCACCGGATATAGTTCCCTTATATGTTAAGGAAGTGGTGAGACTGCGTGGTGTACCCAAGTCAATTATTTCGGATAGGGACCCAAAATTTGTGTCTAATTTTTGGCAAAGTCTACAAAATGCCTTAGGCACAAGACACACACTTAGCACAGCTTTTCACCCACAAATGGATGGCCAATCAGAATGTACCATTCAAACATTAAAGGACATGCTTCATGCATGTGTTCTTTTTTGGAAAGGTAGTTGGGGATCATTTAGCTTTGGCAGAGTTTGCTTACAATAATAGCTACCAAGCTAGTATCAAGATGGCTCCATATGAGGCTTTATATGGAAGAAGATGTATCTCTCCCATATATTGGGAAACTTTGGGTGAAAGGTCTTTGGTTGGTCCAAATTGGGTTCAAGAGACTTCTGAAAAGGTGCAAAAAGTATGACAAAATTTGTTGGCTGCTCAAAGTCGGCAAAAGAGCTATGCAGATGTTAGAAGGCGGGACCTAGAATTTGCAGTGGGAGATCAGGTTCTTCTCAGGGTATCACCGATCAAAGGTATTGTGCGGTTTGGCACTACAGGGAAGCTTAGCCCAAGGTACATTGGTCCATTTGAGATCATAGCCTGGGTAGGTAGTCTAGCCTATTGGTTGTAGTTGCCAGATTCATTGAGGGGAGTGCACAATGTATTTCATGTTTCCATGTTGAGGAAGTATCTGAGGGATCCTGAGAATAAGGTTGATCTAGGTCCAATTAGAGTGCAGCAGGACTTGACAATCCAATGCCACCCAATGTGCATAATGGACTCCTCCAAGCGAGTCATGAGGAGGAGAACTATCAAATATGTTAAGGTTCTATGGGCTAACCAGACAGAGCGAGAAGCGACTTGGGAGCTTGAAGAGCAAATATGCAAGGAGTATCCAGAACTCTTAGAGATTGGTGAGTTATGTCTTCAAGTTCTCTTTTGCTCACTTGTATATTTATTTTACCATGGGATGGCCAAATTCGGGGATGAATTCTTTTATAGGGGGAGAATGTAACACATGGAAAAAAAACTGAAAGGAAGGGAGTAGAAGGGCTAAGGCCCAGGCAGCCCACCACCACTCCCAAGCCCAAGTCGCCCCCACCAACCCTAGAAGGCACACCCCTAGCCCCCTCAGCCACTCTCCCTCCACTTGTTCGTACTCCTCCCCTCTAGAAGCGTCTTCCCCTTCTCCACTGTGCCCTCTCCCTTTCTAGCACCTTCCCCAACCAGCAATAACCAAGGGAAAGAGGAAAAAAGGATTGACTACGACAAGAGGATCAAAGAGAGGTGTTGATCGGTGGTTTCCCCAACTTCTTCTCGCTGTTCTTCAAGGGGAACCCAAGGTGAGTTTTGATCCTCTGCCATAGCACCTGGTTCAAGGTGGATTTGGTGTGGTAGATCATGGTAGGAAAGGATTAGGGACGACCTTTCAATGGTAGACCTCGAATCCCTGTTTTTCTGCAGTTTTCAGATCTAGCAGTTTCTGTTGTTCGACAGTTTCGGATATCTTAGAGGCCAAATTACGTTTTAAGTTGAAGCAATAAGTTGTAGAGCACTCAGAGATCTTTCCACAAAGTCTGGGTTCAAGATTTTGGGCCAAATGGTTTAGGAGATATGAATTTTTTTGAAGTCTGTTGTCTAAGTCTGTCGAAGATTCAGAGCAGTTTAGATCCAACTCATTTCACATTGTCTTCCTGGCCAAATTGAATATAGTATTGGTACATTTAGATCCTCTGCCATAGCTCGTATTGGTACGTTTTGAGATAGTATTAATCCTGAGGCAAGATAAGTGTTCGGTTTGTGCCAAATGTGACATAGGCTTTGAAATCGTTTTTGCGCACAGCAGATGGTACTCCTAGGTGGCGTAGGTCAAGAGGAAGACTGTTTTAGTCTGTTTGGAGCTAGTGTTAATCACGACGCAAGATAGGTGCACGGTTTCCGCTGAACGTACCATAGGTTCGGTAACCATTTTGGGCGCAACCGATGTTACTCCTACGTGATGTGGGTCAAGTGGAAACTTGCATTGGTCCATTTGGAGATAGTTTTAGTCTCAACGCAAGATAGGTGCACGGTTTGCGCCAAATGTACCATAGGCTTAGAAACCTTTTTGGATGCACCTGATCGTACTCCTAGGTGACGTGGATCAAGCGGAAGCTCATTTTGATCTGTTTGGAGATAGTTTTAATTTCGGCATAAGAAATGTGCACGGTTTGCGCCTAATATACCACGGGCATGGAAATCGCTTTGGGCAGACCCGATGGTACTCCTATGTAATGTATGTCAAGTGGAAGCTTGTTTCGGATAGTTTGGAGATAGTGTTAGTCTTGGCGCAAGACAGGTGCATGATTTGCACCGAAGGTACCATAATCTTGGAAATAATTTAGAACGCACCCGATTGCACTCCTAGGTGACGTGGGTCAAGTGAAAGCTCATTTTGGTCCATTTGGGTGTTAACCTCGGCTCAAGATAGGTGCATGGTTTGCACAGAATGTACCCGGGCATGGTAATCTTTTTAGGCACACCCGATGGTACTTCTATGTGACGTTGGTCAAGTGGAAGCTCATTCCGGTCTATTTAGACAGTGTTAATCTCTGCGCTAGATAGGTGCATGGTTTGCGCCAAATGTACCTTGGGCATGAAAATCATTTTGAGCACACCCGATGGTACTCTTAGGTGACGCGTGTCAAGTGGAAGGTCATTTCGGTCCGTTTGGAGATAGAGTTAATCTAGGCGCAAGATAGGTGTACGATTTGCGCTGAATGTACCACAGGCATGGAAATCTTTTATGGCACACCCAATGGTACTTCTATATGACATTGGTCAAGTGGAAGCTCGTTTCAGACTGTTCGGAGATTGTATTATTCTCAATGCAGGATAGGAGCACAGTTTGCGCTAAACATACCACGGGCATAGAAATCTTTTTAGGCACACCCGATGGTACTTCTAGGTGACATTGGTCAAGTGGAAGCTTGTTTTGGTCCGTTTGGAGATAGTGTTAATCTAGGCGCAAGATAGGTGCACGGTTTGCGCCAAATGTACTATAGGCTCTGAAATGGCTTTTGTACACACCAGATGGTACTCCTAGGTGGCGTAGATCAAGAGGAAGATCGATTCAGTCTGTTTGGAGATAGTGTTAATCTCGACGCAAGATAGGTGCACGTTTTGCGCCAAACGTACCATAGTTCAGAAACCATTTTGGGCGCAACCAATGTTACTCCTACGTGACGTGGGTCAAGTGGAAACTCGCCTTGGTCCTTTGGAGATAGTTTTAATCTCGACGCAAGATAGGTGCACAGTTTGCACCAAATGTACCATAGGCTCTGCAATCACTTTGAGCACACTAGATGGTACTCCTAGGTGGCATAGATCAAGAGAAAGATTGTTTCTGTCTGTTTGGAGATATGTCAATCTCGACGCAAGATAGGTCCACGTTTTGCGCCGGACATACCATAGGTTCATAAATCATTTTGGGCGCCACCGATGTTACTCCTACATGACGTGGGTCAATTGGAAACTTGCCTTGGTCCATTTAGAGATAGTTTTAATCTCGACGCAAGATAGGTGCACGGTTTGCACCAAATATACTATAGGCTCAAAATTTATTTTGGACACACCTGATTGTACTCCTAGGTGATGTGGATCAAGCGGAAGCTCATATCGATCCGTTTGGAGATAGTAATAATTTTGGCACAAGAAAGGTGCACGGTTTGCGCCAAATGTACCATAGGCCTAGAAATCGCTTTGGGCACACCCGATGGTACTTCTATGTAATGTATGCCAAATGAAAGCTTATTTCTGTCCGTTTAGAGATAGTGTTAGTTTCGACGCAAGATAGTTGCACGGTTTGTGCCAAAGGTACCATAGGCTCAAAAATTATTTTGGACGCACCCGATGGTACTCCTAGATGATGTGGGTCATGTACAAGCTCGTTTCGGTTTGTTTGGAGATAGTGTTAATCACGGTGCTAGATAGGTGCACGGTTTGAGCCAAATGTACCACGGGCGTGGAAATCGTTTTGGGCACACCTAATGGAACTCCTAGGTGATGCGGATCAAGTGGAAGCGCGTTTTGGTCTATTTGGAGATAGTATTAATCTAGGAGCAAGATATGTGTACGGTTTGCGCCAAATGAAATACGGACATGGAAATCTTTTCAGGCACACCTGATGGCACTTCTATGTGACATTGGTCAAGTGGAAGCTCGTTCGGTCCATTAATGTTAGTGTTAGTCTTGGCGCAAGATAGGTGCACTGTTTGTGCTACAGGCATGGAAATCTTTTCAGGCACACCCGATGGTACTTCTAGCTAACGTTGGTCAAGTGGAAGCTTGTTTCGGTTCGTTTGGAGATGGTGTTAGCCTCGGCGCAAGATAGGTGCATGGTTTGCACCGAATGTACCCGGGCATGGTAATCTTTTTAGGCACACCTGATGTTACTTTTATGTGACGTTGGTCAAGTGGAAGCTCGTTTTGGTCCATTTGGATATCGTATTAATCTCGAGACAAGATAGGTGCACGGTTTGCGCCAAATGTACCTAGGCTCTAAAATCGGTTTTGGGCACACCAGATGATTCTCCTAGGAGGCGTAGATCAAGTGAAAGATCGTTTCTATTTGTTTGGATAGTGTTAGTCTCGTCGCAAGATAGGTGCATGGTTTGCGTCGAATGTACCATAGGCATGAAAATTATTTTAGACGCACTGGATGGTACTCCTAAGTGACGTGGGCCAAGTGGAAGCGTGTTTCAGTCCGTTTGGAGATAGTGTTAATCTCGGTGCAAGATAGGTGCATGGTTTGCATCAAATGTACCATGGGCATGGAAATCTTTACAGGCACACCTCATGGTACTTCTAGGTGACATTGGTCAAGTGGAAGCTCATTTTCATCCATTTGGATGGTGTTGATGTAGACGCAAGATAGGTCTACGATTGGCGCCGAATGTACTATGGGCATGGAAAACTTTTTAGGCACACTCGACAGTACTTCTCGGTGACATTGGTCAAGTGGAAGCTCATTTCAGACCGTTTGGAAATAGTACTAATTTTGATGCAAGAAAGGTGCACGGTTTGCGTCGAATGTACCACGAGCATGGAAATCTTTTTGGGCATACCAGATGGTACTCCTACGTGGCATAAATCAATTGGAAGATCATTTTAGTCTGTTTGGAGATAGTGTTAATCTCAAGACAAGAAAGGTGAACGGTTTGCACCGGACGTACCATAGCTTCAGAAATCATTTGGGGCGCAACCGATGGTAATCCTACGTGATGTGGGTCAAGTAGAAACATGCTTCGGTCCATTTGGAGATAGTGTTAATCTCAACGCAAGATAGGTGCATGATTTGTGCCAAACGTACCATAGGCTCAGATATCATTTTGGACGCACCTGATTGCACTCCTAGGTGACGTGGATCAAGTAGAGGCTCATTTCGATCTATTTGGAGATAGTTCTTATTTCGGCGCAAGAAAAGTGCACGTTTTGCATCGAATGTACCACAAGCATGGAAATCGCATTGGGTACACCCGATGGTACTCCTATGAAATGTATGTGAACTGGAAGCATGTTTCGGTCTGTTTGAAGATAGTGCTAGTCTCGGCGCAAGATAGGTGCATGGTTTGCGCCAAACGTACCATAGGCTGGGAAATCATTTTTGGACGCACCTGATGGTACTCCTGGGTGACGTGGGTCAAGTGGAACTCGTTTCGGTCCGTTTGGAGAATGTGTTGATCTCAGCACAAGATAGGTGCACAGTTTTGCGCCGAATGTACCATGGGCGTGGAAATCATTTTAGGCACACCCGATGGTACTCCTAGGTGACGAGGGTCAAGTGGAAGCTCATTTCGGTCTATTTGGAGATAGTGTTAATCTCGGCGTAAGATAGGTGCACGATTTGCGCCGAAGGTACCATAGGCTTGGAAACCATTTTGGACGCACCCGATGGTACTCCTAGGTGACATGGGTTAAGTGGAAGCTTGTTTCGGTCTATTTGGAGATAGTGTTAATCTCAGCGCAAGATAGGTGCACGGTTTATGCTGAATGTACCACGGGCGTGGAAATCATTTTGGGCACACCCGTTGGTACTCCTAGGTGACCTGTGTCAAGTGAAAGTTCGTTTTGGTCTATTTAGAGATAGTGTTAATCTTTGCGCTAGATGGGTGCACGGTTTGCACCATATGTACCACGGCCATGGAAATCAATTTGGGCACACCCAATGGTACATCTAGGTGATGTGGGTCAAGTGGAAGCTCGTTTCGGTCCGTTTAGAGATAGTGTTAATCTCAGCGCTAGATGGGTGCACAGTTTGCGTAGAATGTACCATGGGCATGGAAATCATTTTGGGCACACCCGATGGTACTCCTAGGTGATGTGGTCAAGTGGAAGCTTGTTTCTATCTATTTGGAGATAGTGTAAATCTAGGCGCAAGAAAGGTGTATGGTTTGCGTTGAATGTACCATGGGCAAGGAATTCTTTTCACGCACGCCCGATGGTACTTCTAGATGCCATTGGTCAAGCGAAAACTCATTTTGGACTGTTTGGAATTGTATTAATCTCGACGCAACATAGGTGCACGGTTTGCATCGAATGTACAACGGGCATGGAAATCTTTTCAAGAACACCCAATGGTACTTTAGGTGATGTTGGTCAAGTGGAAGTTCACTTCGGTCTGTTTGGAGATAGTACTAATCTCAAGGCAAGATATGTGCTTGTTTGCGCCAAACATACCATAGGCTCTGAAATCTCTTTGGGCACACCAGATGGTACTCCTAGGTGTCGTAGATCAAGTGGAAGATCGTTTCAGCCTGTTTGGATATAGTGTTAATCTCGACACAAGATAGGTGCATGGTTTGTATCGAACGTACCATAGCTTTGGAAATCATTTTGGGCGCCACTGATGGTACTCCAACATGATGTAGGCCATGTGGAAACTCATTTCGGTCCATTTGGAGATAGTGTTAATCTCGACGCAAGATAGGTACATAGTTTTGCCAAACGTACCATAGGCTCATAAATCATTTTGGATGCATGTGACTATACTCCTAGGTGACGTAGATAAGCGAAAGCTCATTTCAATCCGTTTGAAGATAGTTTTAATCTTGGTGCAAGATAGGTGCACAGTTTGTGACGAGCCTACCCGCGGGCATGGAAATCGCTTTGGGCACACCTGATGGTACTCCTAGGTAATGTATGTGAAGTGAAAGCTTGTTTCGGTCTGTTTGGTGGTATTGTTAGTCTCAGTGCAAGATAGATGCATGGTTTGTACCAAACATACCATAGGCTTGGAAATCATTTTGAACATACCCAATGGTACTTCTAGGTGACATGGGTCAAGGGAAAGGTCATTTTGGTATGTTTGGAGATAGTGTTCATGTCGGCGCAAGATAGGTGCATGGTTTGCGACGAACGTACCATAGTCTTGGAAATCATTTTGGACACACCCAATGTTACTCATAGGTGACGTGGGTCAAGGGAAAGCTCATTTTGGTACGTTTGCAGATAGTGTTAATGTCGTAACAAGATAGGTGCATGGTTTGCGACGAATCTACCGCGAGCATAAAAATCACTTTGGGCACACCCCTGGTACTTCTAGGTAATGTATGTCGTATGGAAGCTTGTTTCGCTCTGTTTGGAGATAGTGTTAGTCTCGAGCAAGATAGGTGCACGGTTTACACCGAACATACCATTGCTTCGGAAATCATTTTGGCCACAACCGATGGTACTACAACGTGACGTGGGTCAAGTGGAAACTCGTTTTGGTCCATTTGGAGATAGTGTTAATCTCGACGCAAGATAGGTACATGGTTTCACCAAACGTACCATAGGCTCATAATTCATTTTGGACGCACCTGACTATACTCCTAGGTGACGTGGATGAAGCAGAAGCTCATTTCGATCCGTTTGGAGATAGTTTTAATCTCGGTGTAAGATAGGTGCATGGTTTGTGACGAACCAACCGAGGGGCATGGAAATCGCTTTGGGCACACCTGATGGTACTCCTAGGTAATGTATGTCATGTGGAAGCTTGTTTCGGTCTATTTAGAGATAGTGTTAGTCTCAGCGCAAGATAGATACATGGTTTGCGCCGAACATACCATAGGCTTGGAAATCTTTTTGGACACATCCAATGGCACTCCTAGGTGACTTGGGTCAACAGAAAGCGCATTTTGATACGTTTGGAGACAGTGTTAATGTCGGCACAGGATAGGTGCATGGTTTGCGACGAATCTACCACAGGCATAGAAATCACTTTGGGCACGCCGCCTAGTACTCCTAGGTAATGTATGTCAAGTGGAAGCTCATTTCTCTTCGTTTGGAGTTGGTGTTAGTCCCGACGCAAGATAAGTGCCTGGTTTGCATCGAACATACCATAGGCTTGGAAATTATTTTTGGCACACTTGATGATCTCCTAGGTGATGTGGGTCAAGTGGAAGCTCATTTTGCTCTGTTTAGAGATAGTGTTAATATTAGTGCTAGATGGGTGCACGGTTTTGCGTTCAATGTACCACGGTCGTGGAAATCATTTTTGGCACACCCGATGGTACTTCGAGGTGACGTGGGTCAGGTGGAAGCTCCTTTTGCTCTGTTTGGAGAATCGCAAGATAGGTACATGGTTTGTGAAAAATCTACCACGGGCATGGAAATCACTTTGGGATATGCCCTGGTACTCCTAGGTAATGTATGCCAAGTGGGAGCTTGTTTCTCTCCGTTTGGAGACAGGTGCACGGTTTGCGCTGAATGTACCATATGCTTTGAAATCATTTTTGGCGCAGCCAATGGTACTCCTAGGTGACGTGGGTGAAGTGGATCCTTGTTTCGGTTCATGGAAATAGTGTTAATCTCATCACTAGATGGGTGTACAGCTTGCGTCCAATATACCACGGGCATGAAAATCTTTTCAGGCACGCTCGACGGTACTTCTAGGTGACATTGGTCAAGTGGAAGCTCGTTTTAGACTATTTGGAGTAGTATTAAACTCAACGCAGGATAGGTGCACGGTTTGCATCGAATGTACAACGAGCATGGAAATCTTTTTAGGCACACCTGATGGTACTTCTAGGTAATGTTGGTCAAGTGAAAGCTCGTTTCGGTCTGTTTGGAGGTATTAATCTCGAGGCAAGATAGGTGCACGGTTTTTGCCAAATGTACCATAGGCTCTGAAATCTCTTTGGGCACACTAGATGGTACTCCTAGATGGTGTAGATCAAGTGGAAGATTATTTTAGTCTGTTTGGAGATAGTTTTAATCTCGATGCAAGATTGGTGCTCGGTTTGCGCCGAATGTACCATAGCTTCAAAAATCATTTTGGGTGCAACCAACGGTACTCCTACATGATGTGGGTCTAGTGGAAACCCGTTTCGGTCCGTTTAGAGATAGTGTTAATCTCGACGCAAGATAGATGCACAGTTTGCGCCGAACGTACCATAGGCTTAGAAATCATTTTGGACGCACCCGATGGTACTCTATGGTGACGTGGGTCAAGCGGATGCTCATTTTGGTCTGTTTGGAGATAGTTTTAATCTCGGTACAAGATAAGTGCATGGTTTCCGACAAATCTACCATGGGCATGGAAAACGCTTTGGGCACACCCCCTGCTACTCCTAGGTTATGTATGTCAGGTGGAAGCTTGTTTCGGTCTGTTTGGAGATAGGGTTAGTCTTAAAGCAAGATAGGTGCACGATTTGCACCGAGCGTACCATAGGCTTGGAAATTATTTTGGATGCACCCGATGGTACTCCAAGGATACGTGGGTCAAGTGGACACTCGTTTTGGTTCATTCGAAGATAGTGTTAATCTAGGTGCAAGATAGGTGCACGGTTTGCGACGAATCTACCACAGGCACGGAAATCGCTTTGGGCACACCCCTAGTACTCCTATGAAATGTATATCAAGTGGAAGCTTGTTTCTCCAGTTTGGAGATAGTGTTAGTCTCCACGCAAGATAGGTGCACGGCTGAACGTACCATATTCTTGGAAATCATTTTTGGCACACCCGATGGTACTCCTAGGTGATATGCGTCAAGTGGAAACTCATTTCGGTCCATTTGGAGATATTGTAATCTCGATGCAAGATAGGTACATGGTTTCCGCCGAATGTACCATAGGCTCAGGAATCATGTTAGACGCACCTAAATGTACTGCTTGGCGACATGGATCAAGCGGAAGGTTATCTCAATCCGTTTGGAGATAGTGCTAATCTCGGCGCAAGATAGGTGCAAGGTTTGCACCGAATGCACCACGAGCATGGAAATCATTTTGGGCACACCCGATGGTACTCCTAAGTGACGTGGGTCAAGTGGAAGCTCGTTTAGGTCTGTTTGGAGATAGTGTTAATCTCGGCACAAGATAGGTGCACGGTTTGCGCCGAATGTTCCACGGGCATGGAAATCATTTTGGGCACACCCGTTGGTACTCCTAGGTGACATGGGTCAAGTGGAAGCTCGTTTTGGTCCGTTTGGAGATAGTGTTAATCTCAGCACAAGATAGGTGCATGGTTTGCAAGGAATCTACCACGGGCATGGAAATCGCTTTGGGCACACCCCTTGATACTCCTAGGAAATGTATGTCAAGTGGAAGCTTGTTTCTCTCAATTTGAAGATAGTGTTAGTCTCTACGCAACATAGGTGCACGGTTTGCACCGAACATACCATATTCTTGGAAATTATTTTTGGCACACCCAATGGTACTCCTAGGCGACATGTGTCAAGTGGAAGCTTGTTTCTATCCATTTAGAGATAGTGTTAATCTAGGCGCAAGAAAGGTGTACGGTTTGCGTCAAACGTTCCATGGGCATTACAATCATTTTAGGCACACCTGATGGTACTTCTAGGTGTCATTGGTCAAGTGGAAGCTCGTTTCGGTGCGTTTGGAGATAGTATTAATCTCGAGGCAAGATAGGTGCACTGTTTGTGCCAAATGTACCATAGGCTCCAAAATCTTTTGGGCACACCAGATGGTACTCCACGGTGGCACAGATGAAGTGGAAGATCGTTTTAGTCTGTTTGGAGATAGTGTTAATCTCCAAGCAAGATAGGTGCACGGTTTGTGCAAAATGTTCCATAGGCTCTAAAATCTCTTTGGGCACACCAGATGGTACACCTAGGTGGCGTCGATCAAGTGGAAGATCGTTTCAATCTATTTGGAGATAGTGCTAATCTCCATGCAAGATAGTTGCACGATTTCCGCCGAACGTACCATAGCTTTAGAAATCATTTTAGGCACAACCGATGGTACTCCTATGTGATGTGAGTCAAGTGGAAACTCGTTTTGGTCCATTTGGAGATAGTGTTAATCTCGAAGCAAGATAGATGCACGGTTTGCGCCGAATGTTCCTTAGGCTTGCAAATCATTTTTGGCACACCCGATGGTACTCCTAGGTGACGTGGGTCAAGTGGAAGCTCGTTCTGGTCCGTTTGGAGATTGCGTTAATCTCGACACAAGATAGGTGCATGATTTGCAATGAATCTACCATGGGCATCGAACGTACCATAGCTTTGGAAATCATTTTGGGCGCAACCGATGGTACTCTAACATGACGTGGGTCCAGTGGAAACTCGTTTTGGTCCATTTGGAGATAGTGTTAATCTCGATACAAGATAGGTACACGGTTTGCGCCAAACGTACCATAGGTTCAGAAATAATTTTGGACACACCTAATTGTACTCCTAGGTGACATGTATCAAGCGGAATCTCATTTTGATCCGTTTAGAGATAGTTTTCATCTCGGTGCAAGATAGGTGTAGGGTTTTGCGATGAATCTACCATGCGCATGGAAATCGCTTTGAGCACACCCCCTAGTACTCCTAGGTAATGTATGTCAAGTGGAAGCTTGTTTCTCTCTGTTTGGAGATTGTGTTAGTCTCAACGCAAGATAGGTGCATGGTTTGCACTGAATGTACTGTAGGCTTAGAAATCATTTTTGGCACACCTGAGGTACTCCTAGGTGACGCGGGTCAAGTGAAAGATCACTTCGTTTAGTTTGGAGATAGCATTAATCTTAGTGCTAGATGGGTGCATAGTTTGCGTTGAATGTACCACGGGCATGGAAATCATTTTCGGCACACCCGATGGTACTCCTAGGTGACGTGGGTCAAGTGGAAGCTCGTTTCAGTCCGTTTGGAGGTAGTGTTAATGTCGGCACAAGATAGGTGCATGGTTTGCAATGAATCTACCATGGGCATCGAAATCGCTTTGAGCACACCCCCTGGTACTCCTAGGTAATGTATGTCAAGTGGAAGCTTGTTTCTCTCTGTTTGGAGATAGTGTTAGTCTCGACGCAAGATATGTGCCCGGTTTGTGCCGAACGTACCATAGCTTTGGAAAACATTTTGGGCGCCACCGATGGTACTCCTACATGACGTGGGTCAAGTAGAAACTCGTTTCGGTCTATTTAGAGACAGTGTTAATCTCGACGCAAGATAGATGCACAGTTTGCGCCAACTATACCATAGGCTTGAAATCATATTGGATGCACCTAGTGGTCCTCCTAGGTGATGTGGGTCAAGTGGAAGCTCATTTCGATCCGTTTGGGATAGTGTTAATCTCGTCGCAAGATAGATGCATGGTTTGCGCCGAACGTACCATAGGCTTGAAAACCATTTTTGCCACACTCGATGGTACTCCTAGGTGACATAGGTCAAGTCGAAGCTCGTTCGGTCCATTTAGCGGTAGTGTTAATCTCCATGCAATATAGGTGCACGGTTTGCGCCGAACATACCATAGCTTCAGAAATAATTTTGGGTGTAACTAATGGTACTCCAACGTGATGTGGGTCCAGTGGAAACTCGTTTCAGTCCATTTGGAGATAGTGTTAATCTCGACGCAAGATAGGTACACGGTTTGCACCAAATGTCCCATAGACTCTGAAATATCTTTAGGCACACCAGATGGTACTCCTTGGTGGTGTAGATCAAGTGGAAGATTGTTTTAGTCTATTTGGAGAGAGTGTTAATCTCGATGCAAGATGGGTGCACGGTTTGCGTCGAACGAACCATAGCTTCAAAAATCATTTTGGGCGCAACCGATGGAACTCTTGCCTGACGTCAGTCTACTAGAAACTCGTCTCGGTCCATTTCAAGATAGTGTTAATCTCAACGCAAGATATGTACATGGTTTGCGGCAAACATACCATAGGTTCATAAATCATTTTGGACGCACCTGATTGTACTCCTAGGTGACATCGATCAAGGTGGAAGCTCATTTCGATCCATTTGGAGATAGTTTTAATCTCGGTGCAAGATAGGTGCACGATTTGCGACGAATCTACCACGGGCATGGAAATCGATTTGGGAACACCCGATGGTACTCCTAGGTAATGTAAGTCAAGTGGAAGTTTGTTTCGGTCCAGTTGGAGATAGTTGCACGGTTTGCGTCGAATGTACAACGGGTAGGGAAATCTTTTTAGCACACCCGATGGTACTTCTAGGTGACGTTGGTCAAGCGGAAGCTTATTTTGGTCCGTTTGGAGATAGTATTAATCTCGAGGCAAGATAGGTGCAAGGTTTGCGCCAAATGTATCATAGGTTCTGAAATGTCTTCAGGCACACTAGATGGTACTCCTAGGTGGCGTTGATCAAGTGGAAGATCGTTTCAGTCTGTTTGGAGATAGTGTTAATCTCCATGCCAGATAGGTGTATGGTTTGTGACGAATCTATCACAAGCATAGAAATCACTTTGGGCACACCCGATGGTACTCCTAGGTAATGTATGTCAAGTGGAAGCTTGTTTCAGTCCGTTTGGAGATAGTGTTAGTCTCGGTGCAAGATAGATGGATGGTTTTGCGTTGAACATACCATAGGCTTGGAAATCATTTTGGACGCATGCGATGGTGCTCCTAGGTGATGTGGGTAAAGTGGAAGGCCGTTTCGATCAGTTTGGAGATACTGTTAGCCTCGGCGCATGATAGTTGCACTGAATGCGATGAATCAACCACGGGCGTGGAAATCGCTTTGGGCACACCCGCTAGTACTCCTAGGTAATGTATGTCAAGTGGAAGCTTGTTTCTCTCCGTTTGGAGATAGTGTTAGTCTCGATGCAAGATAGATGCACGGTTTGCGGTGAAAATACCATAGGCTTGGAAATTATTTTTGGCACACCCGGTGGTACTCCTAGGTGACGTGGGTCAAGTGGAAGCTCGTTTCGGTCTGGTTGGAGATAGTGTTAGTCTCAGCGCTAGATGGATGCACGGTTTGCGTCGAATGTACCACAGGCATGGAAGTCATTTCAGGCACACCTGATGGTACTCCTAGGTGATGTGGCTCAAGTGGAAGGTTGTTTCGGTCTATTTGGGGATAGTGTTAATCTCGGCACCAGATAGGTGCACGGTTCGTAAGGAATCTATCACGGGCATGGAAATTGCTTTGGGCACACCCCCTGATACTCCAAGGTAATGCATGTCAAGTGGAAGCTTGTTTCTCTACGTTTGAGAAGCGTTAGTCTCGACACAAGATAGGTGCACGGTTTGCACCAAACGTACCACGGGCTTGGAAATCATTTTTGGCACTCCCGATGGTACTTCTAGGTGACGTGTGTCAAATGTAAACTCGTTTCTATCCATTTGGAGATAGTGTTAATGTAGTAGCAAGAAAGGTGTATGGTTTGCGCTAAATGTACCACAGGCATGGAAATCTTTTTAGGCACACACGATGGTACTTCTAGGTGACGTTGGTAAAGTGGAAGCTTGTTTCGGTCTGTTTGGAGATAGTATTAAACTCGAGGCAAGATAGGTGTACGGTTTGCGCCTAATGTACCGTACGCTCTGAAATCACTTTGGGCGCACCAAATGGTACTCCTAATTAGCGTAGATCAAGTGGAAGAAAATTTTGGTTTATTTGGAGACAGTGCTAATCTCGACGCAAGATAGGTGCACGATTTGCGCCGAACGTACCATAGGTTTAGAAATCATTTTGGGCGCAACCGATGGTACTCCTACGTGATGTGGGTCAAGTGGAAACTCGTTTTGTACTCCTACATGAGTGGACGCAACCAACATTACTCATTTTGTACTCCTACCATTGGTTGCGCCCAAAATTATTTCCAAAGCTATGGTACGTTCGGTGCAAACTATGCACCTATCTTGCATCGAGATTAACACTATCTCTAAATAGACTGAAACAATTTTCCCTTGATCTACACCACCTAGGAGTACCATCTAGTATGCCCAAAGCGATTTCAGAGCCTTTGGTACATTTGGTGCAAACCTTGCACCTATCTTGTGCCTAGATTAACACTATCTCCAAATAGACTGAAATGAACTTCCACTTGACACACATCACCTAGGAGTACCATCGGGTGTGCCTAAAATTATTTCCATGCCCCTAGTACATTCGGTGCAAACCATGCACCTATCTTGTGCCGACATTAACACTATCTCCAAATGGAATGAAGCAAGCTTCCACTTAACTGACGTCATCTTGGAGGTCAATCGAGTGTGCCCAAAATGATTTCCATGCCCGTGGTACATTTGGTGCACACCATGCACCTGTCTTGAGACAAGATTAACACTCTCCAAATTGACTAAAATGATCTTCACTTGATCTACGCCACCTAGGAGTACCATCTGGTGTGCCCAAAAGCGATTTTAGAGCCTATAGTACATTTGGCGCAAACTATGCACCTATCTTGCCTCCAGATTAATACAATATCAAAACAGACTGAAACAAGCTTCCACTTGACCAACGTCACCTAGAAGAACCATCGAGTGTGCTTGAAAAGATTTCCGCGCCCGTGGTACATTCAGCGCAAATCGTGCACCTATCTTGTGTCGAGATTAATATTATCTCGAAATAGACCGAAACGAGCCTCCACTTGACCAATGTCACCTAGAAGTACCATCGAGTGTGCCTGAAAACTTTTTCATGCCCGTGGCACATTTGGCGCAAACCGTACACCTATCTCCAAATGGACCAAAACGAGCTTTCACTTGACCAATGTCACCAAGAAGTACCATCAGGTGTGCCTAAAAAAATTTTCATGCCCGTGGTACATTCGGCACAAACCATATAGCTATCTTGCGCCTATGTTAACACTATCTACAAACGGACCTAAACGAGCTTCCACGTGACCCACGTCACATAGGAGTACCATCAGGTGTGGCCAAAATGATTTCCATGCCCGTGGACATTCAGTGCAAACCATGCACCTATCTTGCACCGAGGTTAACACTATCTCCAAATAGACTGAAATTAGCTTCCACTTGACCCACGTCACCTAGGAGTACTATTGGGTGCGTCCAAAGTAATAGTACATTTAGTGGAAACCGTGCACCTATCTTGCGCCGAGACTAACACTATCACCAAACGGACTGAAACAAGCTTCCACTTGACATACATTACATAGGAGTACCATCGGTTGTGCCCAAAGCAATTTCTAGGCTTGTGGTACATTCGGCGCAAACCGTCACCATTCTTGCTTCGAAATTAAAACTATCTCCAAAATGATCGAAATGAGCTTTCACTTGATCAACGTCACCTAGGAGTACAATTAGGTGTGTCCACAATGATTCCTGAGCCTGTGGTACGTTTGACGCAAACCATGCACCTATCTTGCATAGAGATTAACACTATCTCCAAATGGATCGAAGCGAGTTTCCACTTGACCGATGTCATGTAGGAGTACCATGGGTGCACCCAAAATGATTTCTAAACCTATGGTACGTTTGGCACAAACCATGCACCCATCTTGGGCCGAGACTGACACTATCTCCAAACAGGCAGAAACAAGCTTCCACTTGAAATACATTACCTAGGAGTACTATCGGGTGTGCCCAAAGCGATTTCCATGCCCGTGGTAGATTCGTCGCAAACCGTACACATATCTTGCGCCAAGATTAACACTATCTCCAAACCGACAGAAATGAGCTTCCACTTGACCCATGTCACCTAGGAGTACCATCAGGTGCGTCCAAAATGATTTCTAAGTCTATGGTATGTTTGGCGCAAACCGTGCACCTATCTGGCACCGAGACTAACACTATCTCAAAATGGACCAAAACAAGCTTCCAGTTTACATACATTACCTAGGAGTACCATAGGGCGTGCCCAAACCGATTTCCATGCCCATGGTAGATTCATCACAAACCGTGCACCTATCTTGCACCGAGATTAAAACTATCTCCAAACGGATCGAAATGAGCTCCCGCTTGATCCACGTCACCTAAGAGTACAATCAGGTGTGTCCAAAATAATTTATGAGCCTATGGTACATTTTGCGCATACCGTGTACCTATCTTGCGTTGAGATTAACTCTATCTCCAAATGGACCGAAATGAGTTTCCACTTGACCCACGTCACATAGGAGTACCATCGGTTGCACGCAAAATGATTTCCAAACCTATGGTACGTTCGGCACAAACTGTACACCTATCTTGCGTCGACATTAACACTATCTCCAAACTGTCTAAAATGATCTTCCACTTGATCTACGCCACCTAGGAGTACCATCTAGCGTGCCCAATTCTATATTAGATCCTATGGTACATGTCGTGCAAACTAGGAACCTATCTTGCCTCGAGACTAATATTATCTCCAAAGGTACTAAAACAAGCTTCCACTCGACCAACGTCACCCAGAAGTACCATCGGGTGTGCTAAAAAGATTTCCATGCCCGTTGTATATTCGACGCAAACCATGCACCTATCTTCTGTTGAGATTAATACTATCTCCAAATGGTCCAAAACAAGCTTCCACTTGACTAATGTCACCTAGAAGTACACTCAGGCGTGCCTAAAAAGATTTCTTTGTCCGTGGAACATTCGCCGCAAACCATACACCTTTCTTGCGTCTTGATTAACACTATCTCCAAATAGACAGAAACGACCTTCCACTTGACACACGTCAACTAGGAGTACCATCGGGTGTGCCCAAAATGATTTCCATGCCCGTGGTACATTCGACGCAAACCGTGCACCCATCTAGTGTTGAGAATAACACTATCTCCAAATGGACCGAAAATTATCCACGTCACCTAGGAGTACCATTGGGTGTGCCAAAAATGATTTCCAAGCCTATGGTATGTTCGGCGCAAACGTGCACCTATCTTGCGCCGAGACTAACACTATCCCCAAACGGAACGAAACATGCTTTCACTTGACATATATTACCTAGGAGTACCAACAGGTGTGCCCAAAGCGATTTCCATGCCCATGGTGCACCTATCTTGCGCTGAAATTAAGACTATCTCCAAACAGACCGAAACAAGCTTCCACTTGACCCACGTCTCCTTCGAGTACCATCGGGTGCATCCAAAATTATTTCAAGCCTATGGTACGTTCGATGTAAAATGTGCACCTATCTTGTGCCGAGACTAACCTTATATCCAAACGGACCGAAACAAGCTTCCACTTAACATACATTACGCAGGAGTACCATCGTTGCAATCGGGATGATTTCCAAACCTATGGTACATTCCGCACAAACCGTGCACCTATCATGTGTCGAGATTAACACTATCTCCAAATAGACCGAATTGAGCATCCATTTCACCCATGTCACCTAGGAGTTATATGCCCATGATACATTTGGCGCAAACTGTGCACCTACCTTGCGTCAAGATTAACAGTATCTCCAAACGGACCAAAACGAGCTTCCATTTCACCCACGTCACCTAGCAGTTGCATCGGGTGCGCCCAAAAGTGATTGCAATGCCCATGGTACATTAAGCACAACTATGCACCAATCTTGTGTCAAGATTAACACTGTCTCTAAATGGACTGAAATGCATTTCCACTTGACCCTTGGCACATAGGAGTACCATCGGTTGCGCCCAAAATGATTTTCAAGCCTACAGTACGTTCGGCGCAAACCATGCACCTATCTTAACGAGATTAACACTATCTCCAAACAAATTGAAACAAGTTTCCACTTGATCCACGTCACGTAGGAGTTCAATCAGGTGCACCTATGGTACATTCGGTGCAAACCATGCACCTATCTTGCATCGAGATTAGTATTATCTCCAAATGGACCAAAATGAGCTTCCACTTGACCAATGTCACCTAGAAGTACCATCGGGTGTGCCTGAAAAGATTTCCATGTTCGGGGAACATTCGGCGCAAGCCATGCACCTAGCTTGCACCTAGATTAACATTATCTCCAAACGGATCGAAATGAGCTTTCACTTGACACACTTCACCTAGGAGTACCATCAGTTGTGCCCACAATGATTTCCATGCTCATGGTACATTCGGCACAAACCGTGCACCTATCAAGCGCTGAGATTAACACTATCTCCAAACGACTCGAAACAAGCTTCCACTTGACCCATGTCACCTAGGAGTACTATCAGGTGTACCCGAAGTGATTTCCTAGTCCATGGTACATTCAGCGCAAACCTTGCACCTATCTTGCACCAAGATTAACATTATCTCCAAATGGACCCAAACGAGCTTCCACTTGACCCACATCAGCTAGAAATACCATCAGGTGCATCCAAAATGATTTCCAAGGCTATGGTACGTTCGGCGCAAACCATGCCCCTATCATGCGCCTAGACTAAAACTATCTCCAGACGGACCGAAACAAGCTTCCACTTGACACATCAGGTGTGCCCAAAGCGATTTTCATGCTCGTGGTACATTCGGTGCAAACCGTGCACCTATCTTGTGCTGAGATTAACACTATCTCCAAATAGACCCAAACGAGATTCCACTTGACCCACGTAACCTAGGAGTACCATCCAGGGTGCTCAAAATGATTTCCATGCCAGTGCTACATTTGGCGCAAACAATCTCTAAACGGATCGAAATGAACTTCTGCTTGATCCACGTTGCCTAGGAGTATAATCAAGTGCGTCTAAAATGATTTATGGGCCTATGGTACGTTCAAAGCAAACTGTGCACCTATCTTGTGTTGAGATTAACGGTATCTCCATACGGACCAAAATGAGATTCTAGTTGGCCCATGTCACGTAGGAGTACCATCAGTTGCGTCAAAATGATTTCTGAGGTTATAGTACGTTCAGCGCAAACCATGCACCTATCCTGCGTCGAGATTAATACTATGTCTAAATGGACCAAAACGAGCTTACATTTGACCAATGTCACCGAGAAGTAACATCGGGTGTGCCTGAAAAGATTTCCATGCATGTGGTACATTCGGTGCAAACCGTACACCTATCTTGCGCCTAGTTTAAAACTATCTCCAAAAGGACCAAAGTAAGCTTCCACTTGACCCATGTCACCTAGGAGTACCATTGGGTGTGCCCCTTTCCATGCCCGTATCTAGCGCTGAGACTTACACTACCCCAAACGGACCGAAACAAGCTTCCACTTGACATACATTACATAGGAGTACCATCAGGTGTGCCCAAAGCGATTTCCATGCCCGTGGGACATTCGATGCACACTGTACTCCAAACATATCGCAATGGGCTTCAGCTTGACCCATGTCACCTAGGAGTACAATCAGGTGCATTCAAAATGATTTCTAAGCCTTGGTATGTTTGGCACGAACCTTGCACCTATCTTGTGTCGAGATTAACACTATATCTAAACATACTGAAATGAGCTTCCACTTGACCCACATCACCTAGGAGTACCATCGAGTGTGCCCAAAATGATTTCCATGCCCGTGGTACATTCGATGCAAACCATACACATTTCTTGCACCTAGATTAACACTATCTCCAAATGAATAGAAACAAGCTTTCACTTGACATACATCACCTAGGAGTACCATCGGGTGTGCCCAAAATGAATTCCATGCTGGTGGTACATTCGACGCAAACTATGCACCCAACTGTCGCTGAGATTCACTATCTCCAAACAGACTGAAATAAGCTTTCACTTGACCCACGTCACCTAGGAGTACCATTGGGTGTGCCCAAAATGATTTCCAAGCCTATGGTACATTCACCGCAAACCATGCACCTATTTTGCACCGAGACAAGGACTATCTCCAAACAGACCGAAACAAGCTTCCACTTGACTAATCTCACCTACAAGTACCATCGGGTGTGCCTGAAAAGATTTCCATGCCCGTGGTACATTTGGCGCAAACCGTACACCTATCTTGCGCCTAGATTAACACTCTCTCCAAACAGACCGAAATGAACTTCCACTTGACACACATCACCTAGGAGTACCATCGGGTGTGCCAAAAATGATTTCCTGGCCCATGGTACATTCGGCACAAACCATGCACCAATCTAGCGCTGAGATTAACTCTATCTCCAAATGGACTGAAATGAGCTTCCACATGACCCACATCACCTAGGAGTATAGTCGGGTGTGACCAAAATGATTTTTGCGCCCATGGCACATTCGGCGCAAACCGTACACCTATCTTGTGCCAAGATTAACTCGACCTCGAAATGGACCGAAACGAGCTTCCACTTGACAAATGTCACCTAGGAGTACCACTGGGTGTGCCCAAAATGATTTCCATGCCCGTGGTACGTTCGACGCAAACCGTGCACCTATCTTGCGCCAAGACTAAAACTATCTCCAAACAGATCAAAATGAGCTTCCGCTTGATCCACGTCACCGAGTACAATCAGGTGCATCCAAAATGATTAATGAGATTGTGGTACATTTGGCGCAAACCGTGCACCTATCTTGCACCGAGATTAACACTATCTCCTAATGGAGCAAAATGAGTTTCCACTTGACCCATATCACGTAGAAGTACCATTGGTTGCGCCCAAATGATTTCTGAACCTATGGTATGTTTGACGCAAACCGTGCACCTATCTTGCGTCGAGATTAACACTATCTACAAACAGACCAAAATAATCTTCCACTTGATCTACGCTACCTATGAGTACCATATGGTGTGCCCAAAAGCGATTTCAGAGCCTATGATACCTTTGGCGCAAACCGTGCACCTATCTTGCATCGAGATTAACATTATCTCCAAATAGACCAAAACGAGCTTCCACTTGACCCATGTCACCTAGGAGTACCATCAGGTATGCCCAAAATGATTTTCGAGCCTATGGTACGTTTCTTGCAAATCGTGCACCTCTCTTGCATCGAGATTAACACTGTCTCCAAACAGATTGAAACAAGCTTTCACTTGACACACGCCACCTAGGAGTACCATCGGTTGTGCCCACAATGATTTCCATGCCCGTGATACATTCAGCGCAAACCGTGCACTTATCTAGCGCTGAGACTAACACTATCTCGAAATGGCTCAAAACGGGCTTCCACTTGATCCACGTCACCTAGGAGGTGTGTCAAAAATGATTTCCAAGCGGACCGAAACAAGCTTCCACTTGACATACATTACCTAGGAGTACCATCAGGTCTGTCTAAAGCAATTTCCATGCCCTATCTTGCTCTGAGATTAAAACAATCTCCAAACGGATAGAAATGAACTTTCGCTTGATCCACATCGCCTAGGAGTACAAACTGTGCACCTATCTTGCTCCGAGATTAAAACAATCTCCAAACGGATAGAAATGAACTTTCACTTGATCCACATCGCCTAGGAGTACAATCAGTGCGTCCAAAATAATTTTTGAGCCTATGGTACGTTCAGCACATATAGTGCACCTATCTTGCATCGAGATTAACGGTATCTCCATACAGGCCCAAATGAGGTTCCACTTGACCCATGTCACGTAGGAGTACCATCGGTTGCGTCAAAATGATTTCTTAGCCTATGGTACGTTCAGCGCAAACCGTGCACCTATCTTGCATCGAGATTAATACTATCTCCAAATGGACCAAAATAAGCTTCCATTTGACCAATGTCTATTAGAAGTACCATCGGGTGTGCCAGGAAAGATTTCCATGCTTGTGGTATATTTAGCGCAAACCGTACACCTATCTTGCGCCTAGTTTAACACTATCTCCAAATGGACCAAAACAAGCTTCCACTTGACCACGTCACCTAGGAGTAGCATCAGGTGTGCCCAAAATGATTTCCATGCCCGTGGTACATTCAGCGCAAACCATGCACCTATCTAGCACCGAGACTAACACTATCTCCAAACAGACCGAAAGAAGCTTCCACTTGACATACATGACATAGGAGTATCATCAGGTGTGCCCAAAGCGATTTCCATGCCCGTGGGACATTCGGCACAAACCGTGCATCATTCTTGCGCTGAAGTTAAAACCATCTCCAAACGGATCAAAATGAGCTTCTACTTGATCCATCTCACCTAGGAGTACAATCAGGTACGTCCAAAATGATTTTTATGCCAACGGTACATTTGGTGCAAATTGTCCACCTATCTAGCGCTGAGATTAACACTATCTCTAAACGGCTCAAACCGAGCTTCCACTTGACCCACTTCAGCTAGGAGAACCATCGGGTGTGCCCAAAGTGATTTCTAGGCCCATGGTACATTCGGCGCATACCGTGCACCTATCATGTGTCGAGATTAACACTATCTCCAAACGAACCGAAACGAGCTTCCACTTGACCCATGTCACCTAGGAGTACCATCAGGTGCATCCAAAATGATTTCTAGGGCTATGGTATGTTCGGCGCAAACTGTGCACCTATCTTGCACCTAGACTAAAACTATCTTCAAACAGACCGAAAAGAAGCTTCCACTTGACATAGATTACCTAGGAGTACCATCAGGTGTGCCTAAAGCGATTTCCATGCCCGTGGTACATTCGGTGCAAACCATGCACCTATCTTGCGCCGAGATTAAAACAATCTCCAAATGGATCAAAATGAACTTTTGCTTGATCCATGTCACCTAGGAGTACAATCAAGTGCCTCCAAAATTATTTCTGAGCCTATCGTACGTTCAGTGCAAACCGTGCACCTCTCTTGCGTTGAGATTAATGGTATCCCCATACAGACCGAAACGAGATTCCACTTAACCCATATCATGTAGGAGTACCATCGGTTGTGTCAAAATGGTTTATGAGCTTATGGTACATTCAACGCAAACCGTGCACCTACCTTTGGTCGAGATTAATACTATCTCCAAATGGACTGAAATGGGCTTCTATTTGACCAATGTCACCTATAAGTACCATCGGGTGTGCCTGAAAAGATTTCCCTACCCGTGGTACATTCAACACAAATCGTACACCTATCTTGTGCCTAGTTTAACACTATCTTCAAACGGACCAAAATGAGCTTCCACTTGACCCACGTCACCTAGGAGTTCCATCGGGTGTGCCCAAAATAATTAACCATGCCCGTGTTACATTCGGCGCGAATAGTGAAGCTATCTCGCGCTGAGACTAACACTATCTCCAAACGGGCCAAAACAAGTTTCCACTTGACATACATTATATAGGAGTACCATCAGGTGTGCCGAAAGCGATTTCCATGCTTGAGGTTGTTTCGGTCTCTTCAGAGATAGTGTTAAACTTGATGTACCATAGGCTCTGAAATTGCTTTAGGGCACACCAGATGGTATTCCTAGATGTATAAAAAAAGATGGTACTCCTAGGTGGCGTAGATCAAGTGGAAGATCGTTTTAGTCTATTTGGAGAGTTTTAATCTCATCGCAAGATAGGTGCACGATTTGGGCCGAATGCACCACGAGCATGAAAATCGCTTTGGACACACCCAATGGTACTCCTATGTAATGTACGTCAAGTGGAAGCTTGTTTCGATCTTTTTGGAGATAGTGTTAGTCTCGGTGCAAGATAGTTGCACAGTTTGCGCCAAAGGTACCATAGGCTTGGAAATTATTTTGGACGCACCCGATGGTACTCCTAGGTGACGTAGGTCAAGAGGAAGCTTGTTTCAGTCCGTTTGGAGATAGCGTTAATCTCGGTGCAAGATAGGTGCATGGTTTGCGCGAATGTACAACAGGCGTGGAAATCATTTTGGGCACACCCGATGGCACTCCTAGGTGACGTGGGTTAAGTGAAAGCTTGTTTTGGTCTGTTTGGACATAGTGTTAATCTCAAAGCTAGATATGTGTATGGTTTGTGCCGAATGTACCATGGGCATGGAAATATTTTGGGGCACACCCATTGGTACTCTAAGGTGACGTGTGTCAAGTGGAGGGTCATTCCAGTCTATTTGGAGACAGTGTTCATCAAGGCACAAGATAGGTGTAGAGTTTGCGCCGAATGTACCATGGGCGTGGAAATCTTTCCAGGCACATCCGATGGTACTTCTAGGTGACATTGGTCGAATGGAAACTCATTTCGGTCCATTTGGAGATAGTGTTAATCTAGACGCAAGATAGGTGTATGGTTTGCGCCAAATTACTATCGGCATGGAAAACTTTTCGGGCACACCCGATGGTACTTCTAGGTGACACTGGTCCACTAGAAGCTTGTTTAATACCATTTGGAGATTGTATTAATCTTGAAGCAAGATAGGTGCCCGGTTTGTGCCAAATGTACCAGGAGCATCAAAATATTTCCAGGCACACGCAATGGTACTTCTAGGTGACGGTCAAGTAGAAGCTCATATCGGTACATTTGGAGATAGTATTAATCCTTAGGCAAGATAGGTGCACGGTTTGCGCCAACTGTACCATAGGCTCTGAAATTGCTTTGAGCACACCAGATGGTACTCCTAGGTGGCGTAGATCAAGAGGAAGATCATTTCTGTCTGTTTGGAGATAGTGTTAATCTCGACGCAAGATAGGTGCACGGTTTGCGCCGAACGTACCATAGGTTCAGAAACCGTTTTGGGCCCAACCAATGTGACTCCTACATGACGTGGGTCAATTGGAATCTCGCCTTGGTCCATTTGGAGATAGTTTTAATCTTGGTACAGGATAGGTGCACGGTTTGCACCAAACGTACCATAGGCTCAGAATCATTTTAGATGCACCTGATTGTAGTCCTAGGTGACGTGGATCAAGCGGAAGCTCATTTCAATCTGTTTGGAAATAGTTTTAATTTCGGTGAAAGAAAGGTGCATGGTTTTCGCCAAATGTACCATGAGCATGGAAATCGCTTTGGGCACACCCGATGGTACTCCTATGTAATATATGTCAAGTGGAAGCTTGTTTCGATCTGTTTGGAGATAGTGTTAGTCTCGGCGCAAGATAGGTGCACGGTTTGTGCCGAAGGTACCATAGGCTTGGAAATTATTTTGGACGCACCCGATGGAACTCCTAGGTGACGTGGGTCAAGTGGAAGCTCGTTTTGATCTGTTTGGAGATAGTGCTAATCTCGGCGCAAGATAGGGGCATAGTTTGCATGAATGTACCACGGGCGTGGAGATCATTTTGGGCACAACCGATGGTACTCCTAGGTGATGTGGGTCAAGTGGAAGCTTTTTTTGGTCCATTTGGGCATAGTGTTAATCTCTATGCTAGATAGGTGCATGGTATGAGCCAAATGTACCATGGGCATGGAAATCATTTTGGGCACAGCCGATGATACTCCTAGGTGACATGTGTCAAGTGGAAGGTCAATTCGGTCCATTTGGAGATAGTGTTAATCTAGGCGCAAGATAGGTGTACGGTTTGCGCCGAATGTACCACGGGAATGGAAATCGTTTCTGGCACATCTGATGATACTTCTAGGTGACATTGGTCAAGTGGAACCTTGTTTCGGTCTGTTTGGAGATAGTGCTAGTGTCAGCGCAAGATAGTTGCACGGTTTGCGCTGAACGTACAATAGGCTTGGAAATTATTTAGGGCACACCCGATGGTACTCCTATGTGATGTGGGTCAAGTGAAAGCTCGTTTTAGTCCGTTCGGAGATACTGTTAATCTAGGCACAAGATAGGTGTACGGAATGCGCCAAATGTACCATGGGCATGGAAATCTTTTTAGGCACACCCAATGTACTTCTAGGTGACATTGGTCAAGTGGAAGTTTGTTTCGGTCCAATTGGAGATAGTGTTAATCTAGGCACGAGATAGGTGTATGGTTGTCGTTGAATGTACCACAGGCATTGCTCAAGTAGAAACTCATTACGGTCCATATGGAGATATTGTTAATCTCAATGCAAGATAGGTGCATGGTCTACGCCAAACGTACCATAGGCTCAGAAATCATTTTGGACACACCTTATTGTACTCCTAGGTGACGTGGATCAAGCGAAAGGCTCATTTCGACCTGTATGGAGATAGTTCTAATTTCGGCGGAAGACAGGTGCACGGTTTGCGCCGAATGTACCACGGGCATGGAAATCACTATGGGCACACCCGATGGTACTCCTATGTAATGTATGTCAAGTGGAAGCTTGTTTTGGTCCATTTAGAGATAGTGTTAATCTTAGCGCAAGATAGGTGCACGGTTTGCGCCGAATGTACCATAGGCTTGGAAATCATTTTGGACGCACCCGATAGTACTACAACATAACGTGGGTCAAGTGGAAGCTCGTTTTGGTCCGTTTGGAGACAGTGTTAATCTTCACACAAGATAGGTGCACGGTTTGCACCATATGTACCACAGGCATGGAAATCATTTTGGGCACACCCGACGGTACTCCTAGGTGATGTGTGTCAAGTGGGAGCTCATTTCAAGTGGCAGATCGTTTCAGTCTGTTTGGAGATAGTGTTAATCTTGGTGCAAGATAGGTGCATGGTTTGCGCTGAACGTACCATAGGTTTGAAAATCATTTTGGGTGCAACCAATGGTAGTCCTATGTGACGTGGGTTAAGTGAAAGCTAGTTTTGGTCTGTTTGGACATAGTGTAAATCTCAGCGCTAGATAGGGGCATGGTTTGCGCTGAATGTACCTTGGGCATGGAAATCATTTTGGGCACACCCCGTGGTACTCCTACGTGACCTGTGTCAAGTGGAAGGTCATTTTGATCCATTTGAGATAGTGTTAATTTTGGCGCAAGATAGGTGTACTATTTGTGCCGAATGTACCACGGGAATGGAAATCTTTTTTTGACACATCCGATGGTACCTCTAGGTGACATTGATCCAGTGGAACCTTGTTTCGGTCCGTTTGGAGATAGTGTTAGTCTCGGCGCAAGATAGTTGCATAGTTTGCGCCAATTGTACCATAGGATTGGAAATCATTTTGGGCACGCCCGATGGTACTCCTACTTGACGTGGGTCAAGTGGAAGCTCGTTTTGGTCTGTTTGGAGATAATTTTAATCTAGGTGCAAGATAGGCGTATGGATTGCGTTGAACGTACTATGGGCATGGAAATCTTTTTAGGCACACCTGATGGTACTTCTAGGTGATGTTGGTCAAGTGGAATCTCGTTGCAGACCGTTTGGAGATTGTATTAATCTAGACGCAGGATAAGAGCACGGTTTGCACTGAACGTACCACGTGCATGGAAATCTTTTCAGGCATGCCCGATGGTACTTCTAGGTCATATTGGTCAAGTGAAAGCTTGTTTTAGTCTGTTTGGAGATAGTGTTAGTCTCGGCACAAGAAAGGTGCACGGTTTGCGATTAATGAACCACGGGCATGGAAATCGCTTTAGGCACACCCGATGGTACTCCTATGTAATGTATGTCAGTTGGAAGCTTATTTTGGTCTGTTTGGATATAGTGTTAGTCTCGATGCAAGATAGGTGCAAGGTTTGTGCCAAACGTACCATAGGCTCAGAAATCATTTTGGACGCACCTGATTGTACTCGTAGTTGACATGGATCAAGCGGCAGTACATTTCGATCCGTTTGGAGATAGTTATAATTTCGGCAGAAGAAAGGTCCACGGTTTGCGCCGAATGTACCATGGGCATGGAAATCACTTTGGGCACACCTGATGGTACTCCTATGTAATGTATGTCAAGTGGAAGCTTGTTTCGGTCCGTTTGGAGATTATATTAATCTCGACACAGGATAGGAGCATGGTTTGAGCTGAACGTACCATGAGCCTGTAAATCTTTTCAGGCACACCCGATGGTACTTCTAGGTGACATTGGTCAAGTGGAAGCTTGTTTTGGTCCATTTGGAGATAGTGTTAGTCTCGGCACAAGATAGGTGCACGGTTTGCACTGAACATACCATAGGTTTGGAAATCATTTTGGGCGCAACCGATGGTAGTCCTATGTGACATGGGTCAAGTGGAAACTATTCATTTGGAGATAGTGTTAATCTCGATGCAAGATAGGTGCATTGTCTGTGCCAAGCATACCATAAGCTTAGATATCATTTTGGGCACACCCGATGGTACTCCTATGTAATGTATGTCAAGTGGAAGCTTGTTTTGATCTGTTTGGAGATAGTGTTAATCTCAGTGCAAGATAGGTGCACGGTTTGTGCCAAATGTACCATAGGCTTGAAACCATTTTGGACACACCCGATGGTACTCCAACGTGGCGTGGGCCAAGTGGAAGCTCGTTTCAGACCATTCGGAGATTGTATTAATCTCAACACGGGATAGGAGCACGGTTTGCATTGAACGTACCATGGGCATAGAAATCTTTTTAGGCACAACTTATGGTGCTTCTTGTAACGGAACCGTCCAAATTATAAGAGCACAAGTACAAAAACAATCACCGAAATGATCAAATTCTCGCACTTGAGCCCATATAACTCCGGTAGTCCAATGAAATCACGAGGGATTTCAAACCAACCAACATACAAGCCAAGATCGTAGTGATTCAACATAACAAGTCACATGTTACAACCATTTCATAAGTAATTAAATATACATCGGAGTTCAACAAAGTTATTACAACTTAAGTTCAAAAGTAGCGGAAGCAAAGTAATTTGAAACTAACAAAACCTTTATTTCAAATATATGCCAGTACCACGGTCGACTTCCAACAAAAGCATTAGAGATAAGGTCAATAAGAAGGATCATGCCCATGATCACACTCCGCCACTAAGGCAGGAGTCAACCAACTCTTGCAGCCGCCATGATACATCACAACCTGCAACAAGTGGGGATAAAACCCTGAGTACAAGAAGGTACTCAGCTAGACTTATCCGTCAGAAACCAGAAATAAGGTGACACCAAGAATCATGCAAGGCTGATATAAAGTGGGCTAGCTTGACAACATTTTGCATAAAAGCTTAATATAGATGATCAATCATTAATGCTTAAGCATCAAGTTAATTATCATTAACCTATCATCTATATTAGAACCTGTACTAGAGCACTCACTTTATTAGGAGCAAACAATATTAACCATAGCAGGTATAAATTGAGGCAACCTTTTCTTCGTGATCCAATTAACCATCCGTTCAATTTAATGGAATCTACGTTGCCGCTGCTCAAGTCAAGTGCTCACTAACCGGGAGCAACGGCGATTCGAATCGAATTCCTATCCAGCTGGAGGGGTATTTCTAACACTCACCGTGCAGACCCCTGCCAGGGTCGCACAGGCCACCTTTTCATACGATTCAGGAATCGCGGGTCCGAATGATGTCGCGACCCCAAGGGCGACACTCTGCCAGGTGATGGGGACTCTAACCCCCCCTTGGTCTCACGCCAATGTCCCCAAGCACATCCTTTCTCTCCTCCAAGAAGCAACCTACCATTCGATTCCCAGCCTGAACCATATTACTCGGCTTCGCGGTCGGAACGACTTATCCGGCCAACTAAGTGTTAGACTGCGTTCAACATGACTCAAGGACGTACAGCGAATCGGTCCTTAAACGACTCAGACGGGGATAGATCCACACCCAAGACCTCCATGCCTTGTTGTTTCACTATCGTCATCCCGCCCGGTCTCATTTCATTTTATTATCACATGGTTCCATTCCACGATAGCAATTATAGCCAACCGTGCTATATATGAATATCCCTACATCTCGCAGGTGACAGGAAATCACCTGACTTCTACCGCTTAAAGCAGGGCTAAGCATCTACTCGATCCTAGTCTATGTAGGATTCAAGGATTCATATAACTGGACAAGGAATGATATAATGCAGCAAGGGTTTCCAACCAACTCCTACCACTTAATGCAACAATACTTATAACATATATATATAATTAATTGCTTTGAAGATAGGAGGCTTATAATGCTCCGGGGCTTGCCTGGGGTCCGACTCAAGTTAGAGTATGTCAGATGAGTTCGCTTGGCGAGCATCTTCCAATCTATCACTTGTCCGGTCCTTCTATCTTCGGGATAGACCCACCAACTCCATCTTCGGGTTTAGCTCCACCACATGTCCTTCACGTGGTGCATCTAGCGTACCTAAATGAAATGCAAGATGCAAGTGCATGAATATAAGGAAATGCAATAGATGATGCATCACACGTTAATCAAGGCAAGTATAAGGTTATAGTAAAGACGCGTAAGCACATCACATTACTTAAGTAACCTTACACAAACAAACATGCTTAAATAGCAAAGAAAGCAATACCAAGCATGACATAAGATTTACAAAGTCTCAGGTGTAATAGCTTAATCACCAAAGACATGAATCACACTTAGCAATACCCAAACAAAGTAATCAAGCAATCATGTATTTTCAACAATTTTGGACATACATGCAGTAGCTGGGTAAATCAATCATATCTGAAGTTCTACAAACCCAAATGACTTGCAAGAAGACATCATAGAAAGCTTATGGAATTCTCTACATTTCATTTATAATCATCATAGCATGATTCCAAAGTCTAACATGTCGAATTTATACAAACACAGAAACTGGTCTAACAAGACAGAGAGCAAGCAATTCTGTAACTCAACTTTAAACAGCTATAATTCCTAAACCACATGGCCAAATACCACCAAATCTTAACAGAAGCTAGATATATAAATTATCGACAACTTTTGTATAAACAAGTTTCACAACAAAGGACATTATCATTAAGAACTTTGCCAAGTTTCCAGATCTGTCCAGAAACCTCATTTGCAAGAAATAATTAATAACTTATGTTGCAAACATATAATTATGCAAAACCAACTTTACCAACATTTCACACATGACTAATGAACATCAGAAAACTTAGTTTCCATTTCTAAATAAATTCTTTTAATGCTTTTTTTTAATTTATTTAAATCATTAGGTGGAATTATAAACATATATCAAAAGTGCACAATAAATTCTACCAAAATTACAGTGGCCTACACATGCTCTCAATAGTTTACTGTACAAATTTCAAACCATTTGGAGATATATATCAACCTTTATGAAAAAGACAATTAGCTATAGCAATAAATCATGTGAGAGCAAGTTAAACTTAACACTCACTATTTTCTGTGAACACAAGGCCATATTATGAATCAATATGATAGAGAAACATCATACTAAGGTAATGGAACAACATTTTCTATTTTATCATTTATATATTATTTATAAGCTATTTATCAAGCTATAAACAAGTTAAATCAATAACTTGAGCATACAGTAAGCAATGACCATGAAATTTATACCACAGTACATCCATAGCATGACAATCCTACCATAAAAATTTCACATCAATCGGAGTATTACAACTCAAGATATAAAAATAACAAGGAAAACAAGCATTTATTTTTCATTTAACAAGATCTAGGTCAAACATCCTGAAACCCGGAAACAACCTATAAGTTTTATATTTTTTTTAGACAGTGCATATTACTAGAAGACCAACAAAATTGGAATCACTAATTTTGGACTTCTAAAACTCCAGATATTGATGAAAGCAAGTTAATCCAATTCCAAAACCACTTTTCACTAATGAATTTCTACAGCACCAACACATGCATGCATGGCACAACTGATTACCCTAACATGCAGAGCACTTCACAAGGATCCCAACAAAATAAATTGCACAATTTTTGGAGCTACCAAATATAAGATATAGATTTTACAAGATAAAAGAAAATCTGTAGATTTGATGTGGTATTGCTCTTTTCAGGTGGGGCCCACTCGTCATAGGGACAACCATTGTCTTCCTCACAGAGACAACAGAGCGGACCTCATGTTCGACCGAGCATAGCAATGGAGGGGAAACCGGCCGGTGGGGGCCGGAGGAGGCTCGCCGGCGATGGGAAAATGGTGGAGAAGCATCCCTATGGCCAGGCGCATCCGTCGGTGCCCACAGCTTGAACCGAGGCGGACCGAGGAGGCCCGGCCACGTACGGCTCCGGTGCGGAGGCGACGCGGCACGGCGGTGCGCTGCTCCGGCGACCGAAGGAGGAGGGTAAATGGTGTGCTAGGCTCGCAGGATGGTGGTGATGACGCTGGGGAGGGTCGGCCAGGCTTGACTTGGCTGGAGGTGCGGCGTGCAGTGAGCTCGACCCGTCCATTCATGGCGGCGTGCTCTGAGCTGCGCGTTCGCGCGCCGACGCCGAGATGGGGAGCGAGTGCAAGTGCAAGGAGGAGTTGGAGAGCGTCCGCGGCCGCTCGGCGTGGTGTATGGAGGGCAGGGACGCGCGGCAAGGAGGTGGGACGCTCGGCTCGCATGGCTGCCAGGTTCCCAACACGCGTCGGCATTTTGACGAGCAGGTGGCGAGTGCGATCCAGCGCATCTTGGAGGCCGTTTTTGGGCCTGCTTGGGTCTGAATTTGGACATGAGCCAAGAAGCAAAGTTGGAGCCCACTCGATACCCTACAACTTCTATTAAGGTTGCATGGTCATTAGAGCAATAGATCAGCGGGTAATTAGTCCCCAATATGACAATGTCAACGTGTTAAAAATGGTCACGGAAACTCGCCTTCGGAGGTCAAGACTCGGTCAAACTGATCTCAACTTTTTGTATGTTCCCCTCCAAGATGTCAGCTACAAATTTTATTTTGGGATCAAGCCAAGTTACTTAACAAAATTATGAGAACACGACATGTCAATCAAGTTGTTACTAATCTCGGGATTAAATATTCTAAGTCTGAAAACAGCTTTAGATTCAAACTTTGGCCCATTGTTTGACTTATTTTCAAGCTGAAAAATGGTATACTCTAAAAGCAAAGTTTGTTGTACACAACTCAATCTACAACTTTTATTAAAGGACCTTGAGCTGGTTCAGCTTAGATCACAATATACAGAGCTCCAAAGTCGAGCACACGAAACTGAAATTTCAGTTTCAGTAGGAACCCAACTGAAACGCGATCTTTGAGGCTCTGTAGCTCTTGTACTAGTGGGAATTAGGTCATAGTGTTGTTGACAAAATCATAGAGCTATGTGAGCACTACAATATTGCCAATATGAGCTAGAGCTGGTTCTGCCTAGTTTGGGAGGTAGAGTGCTCCAAAGTAAGCTACTTGAAACTATTGTACAGTCCAGACTTAGCCAAATTGGCTAAGTGTCAAACAGCAGGTCAAAACTGACTTGGGGTCCCTGTTTGAGCATGTTCCCTACATTTCCATGACTTGACTCTTAAACAAAGTTTGTTCCTTATAAAATTCCCTACAACTTTGTTAAAGGGTGCACAGTCATGCAAAGCTTATAGGTCACACTTTTGAAATGGTCAAACAAAAGGGTTCTAGGGTCCATACATGGTCAACCATCACTTAGAAGCGCATTTAGGCAAAATAATCAACATGAACATTGTTCCATTAAGTGTCCTAAGTGTAGTTAAGGTTTTGTAGAGGCCAAACATACCCACCATGCATAGATTACATTTTAGTTATAATCCAAACAAGCATATAACTTATCATTTCATGTGTCTTTTTGATTCCAAACTTCATGAAACTTTTTCACGGGTCTAGATGGATGCATGTAGATGTAATGTACATGGAATAAGCATGTTTAGAATTACTCTTGCATAATCTTAACAAGGGTCTATATGTAAGCAATTGTGCGTGGCCCAAGTTTAAGTTGAAGCTCCATCATGTAGATTTGATCTTGACACCTTGATTACCCCTTGACATGTCATGTTTGAGCTCAAACCCACTACTTAATTGGTGATAAACACCTGGGGTGTTACACTTCTAGGTGACATTGGTCAAGTGGAAGCTCATTTCGGTCCGTTTGGAGATATTGTTAATCTAGCCGCAAGATAGGTTTACTGATTGCGCTGAATGTACCATGGGCATGGAAATCTTTTTAGGCACACCCGATGGTACTTCTAGGTGACATTGGTCAAGTGGAAGCTTGTTTCGGTCCGTTTAGAGATAGTGTTAGTCTCGGCGCAAGATAGGTGCACGGTTTGCACCGAACTTACCATTGGTTCGGAAATCATTTTGGGCACATCCGATGGTAGTCCTACGTGACATGGGTCAAGTGGAAACTATCCATTTGGAGATAGTGTTAATCTCGATGCAAGATAGGTGCATGGTCTGCGCCAAACGTACCACAGGCTTAGATATCATTTTGGGCACACCCGATGGTACTCCTATGTAATGTATGTCAAGTGGAAGCTTGTTTTGGTCCATTTGGAGATAGTATTAATATCGGTGCAAGATAGGTGCACGGTTTGTGCCGAATGTATATAGGCTTGAAACAATTTTGGATGCATCCGATGGTACTCCAACGTGGCGTGGGTCAAGGGGGTGCTCGTTTCAGACCGTTCGGAGATTGTATTAATCTCAATGCAGGATAGGAGCACAGTTTGTGTTGAACGTACACGGGCATAGAAATGTTTTTAGGCACGCCTGATGGTACTTCTAGGTGACATTGGTCAAGTCAAAGCTCGTTTCGGTCCGTTTGGAGATAGTGTTAATCTAGGAGCATGATAGGTGCACGGTTTGCGCCGAATGTACCATGGGCATGGAAATCTTTTCAGGCACACCCGATGGTACTTCTAGGTGACATTGGTCAAGTGGAAGCTCGTTTCGGTCCATTTGGGGAGAGTGTTAATCTAGGCGCAAGATAGTTGTACGGTTTGCGCCGAATGTACCACGGGCAAGAAAAACTTTTCAGGCACACCCGATGGTACTTCGAGCTGACATGGGTCAAGTGGAGGCTCATTTCAAACCATTTGGAGATTGTATTAATCTCGACACAAGATTGGTGCATGGTTTGCGCCAAATGCACAACGGGCATGTAAATCATTTTAGACACACGCGATGGTACTTCTAGGTGACGTTGGTCAAGTGGAAGCTCGTATCAGTACGTTTAGAGATAGTATTAATCCTGAGGCAAGATAGGTGCAGGGTTTGTGCCAAATGTACCATAGGCTCTAAAATCGCTTTGAGCACACCAGATGGTACTCCTTGGGGGCGTAGATCGAGAGGAAGATCATTTCTATCTGTTTGGAGATAGTGTTAATCTCGACGCAAGATAGGTGCACGGTTTGCGCCGAACGTACCATAGGTTCAGAAGCCATTTGGGCGCAACCGATGTTACTCCTATGTGACGTGGGTCACGTGGAAACTCACCTTGGTCTATTTGGAGATAGTTTTAATCTCGACGCAAGATAGGTGCATGGTTTGCGTCGAATATACCATGGGCATAGAAATCATTTTGGGCGCACCCGATGGTACTCCTAGGTGACATGTGTCAAGTGGAAGGTCATTTTGGACCGTTTGGAGATAGTGTTTATCAAGGCGCAAGATAGGTGTACAATTTTCGTCGAATGTACCACGGGCATGGAAATCTTTTCTAGTACACCCGATGTTACTTCTAGGTGACATTGGTCAAGTGGAATCTTATTTCGATCCGTTTGGAGATAGTGTTAGTCTCGGCGCAAGATAGCTGTACGGTTTGCGCTGAATGTACCACAGGCTTGGAAAACTTTTTAGGCACACTCGATGGTCTTCTAGGTGATGTTGGTCAAGTGTAAGCTCGTTTTAGACCGTTTGGAGATAGTATCAACCTTGAGGCAAAATAGGTGCACGGTTTCTGCCAAATGTTCCATAGGCTCTAAAATCGCTTTGAGCACACCAGATGGTACTCCTCGGTGGCATAGATCAAGTGGAAGATTATTTCTGTCTGTTTAGAGATAGCGTTAACCTAGGCGAAAGACAAGTATACGGTTTGTGCCAAATGTACCATGGGCATGGAAATCTTTTTAGGCACACCCGATGGTACTTCTAGGTGACATTGGTCAAGTGGAAGCTTGTTTCGGTCCGTTTAGAGATAGTGTTAGTCTCGGCGCAAGATAGGTGCACGGTTTGCACCGAACTTACCATTGGTTCGGAAATCATTTTGGGCACATCCGATGGTAGTCCTACGTGACATGGGTCAAGTGGAAACTATCCATTTGGAGATAGTGTTAATCTCGATGCAAGATAGGTGCATGGTCTGCGCCAAACGTACCACAGGCTTAGATATCATTTTGGGCACACCCGATGGTACTCCTATGTAATGTATGTCAAGTGGAAGCTTGTTTTGGTCCATTTGGAGATAGTATTAATATCGGTGCAAGATAGGTGCACGGTTTGTGCCGAATGTATATAGGCTTGAAACAATTTTGGATGCATCCGATGGTACTCCAACGTGGCGTGGGTCAAGGGGGTGCTCGTTTCAGACCGTTCGGAGATTGTATTAATCTCAATGCAGGATAGGAGCACAGTTTGTGTTGAACGTACACGGGCATAGAAATGTTTTTAGGCACGCCTGATGGTACTTCTAGGTGACATTGGTCAAGTCAAAGCTCGTTTCAGTCCGTTTGGAGATAGTGTTAATCTAGGAGCATGATAGGTGCACGGTTTGCGCCGAATGTACCATGGGCATGGAAATCTTTTCAGGCACACCCGATGGTACTTCTAGGTGACATTGGTCAAGTGGAAGCTCGTTTCGGTCCATTTGGGGAGAGTGTTAATCTAGGCGCAAGATAGTTGTACGGTTTGCGCCGAATGTACCACGGGCAAGAAAAACTTTTCAGGCACACCCGATGGTACTTCGAGCTGACATGGGTCAAGTGGAGGCTCATTTCAAACCATTTGGAGATTGTATTAATCTCGACACAAGATTGGTGCATGGTTTGCGCCAAATGCACAACGGGCATGTAAATCATTTTAGACACACGCGATGGTACTTCTAGGTGACGTTGGTCAAGTGGAAGCTCGTATCAGTACGTTTAGAGATAGTATTAATCCTGAGGCAAGATAGGTGCAGGGTTTGTGCCAAATGTACCATAGGCTCTAAAATCGCTTTGAGCACACCAGATGGTACTCCTTGGGGGCGTAGATCGAGAGGAAGATCATTTCTATCTGTTTGGATATAGTGTTAATCTCGACGCAAGATAGGTGCACGGTTTGCGCCGAACGTACCATAGGTTCAGAAGCCATTTGGGCGCAACCGATGTTACTCCTATGTGACGTGGGTCACGTGGAAACTCACCTTGGTCTATTTGGAGATAGTTTTAATCTCGACGCAAGATAGGTGCATGGTTTGCGTCGAATATACCATGGGCATAGAAATCATTTTGGGCGCACCCGATGGTACTCCTAGGTGACATGTGTCAAGTGGAAGGTCATTTTGGACCGTTTGGAGATAGTGTTTATCAAGGCGCAAGATAGGTGTACAATTTTCGTCGAATGTACCACGGGCATGGAAATCTTTTCTAGTACACCCGATGTTACTTCTAGGTGACATTGGTCAAGTGGAATCTTATTTCGATCCGTTTGGAGATAGTGTTAGTCTCGGCGCAAGATAGCTGTACGGTTTGCGCTGAATGTACCACAGGCTTGGAAAACTTTTTAGGCACACTCGATGGTCTTCTAGGTGATGTTGGTCAAGTGTAAGCTCGTTTTAGACCGTTTGGAGATAGTATCAACCTTGAGGCAAAATAGGTGCACGGTTTCTGCCAAATGTTCCATAGGCTCTAAAATCGCTTTGAGCACACCAGATGGTACTCCTCGGTGGCATAGATCAAGTGGAAGATTATTTCTGTCTGTTTAGAGATAGCGTTAACCTAGGCGAAAGACAAGTATACGGTTTGTGCCAAATGTACCATGGGCATGGAAATCTTTTTAGGCACACCCGATGGTACTTCTAGGTGACATTGGTCATGTGGAAGGTCGTTTTGGTCCAATTGGCAATAGTGTTAATCTACGTGCAAAATAGGTGTACGATTTGCGCTGAATGTACCATCGGCATGGAAAACTTTTCAGCCACACTAGATGGTATTTCTAGGTGATGTTGGTCAAGTGGAAGCTTATTTCAGACCGTTTGGAGATTATATTAATCTCGATGCAGGATAGGTGCACAGTTTACGCCGAATGTACCATGGGCATCAAAATCTTTTTAGTCACACGTGATGGTACTTCTAGGTGATGTTGGTCAAGTGGAAGCTCGTATCGGTCTATTTGGAGATAGTATCAACCCTGAGGCAAGATAGGTGCACGGTTTGTGCGAAATGTACCATAGGCTCTGAAATTGCTTTGAGCACACCAAATGGTACTCCTAGGTGACGTAGATCAAGTGGAAGATTGTTTCAGTCTGTGCGGAGTTAGTGTTAACCTCGACGTAAGATAGGTGCACGGTTTGCGCCGAACGTGCCATAGGTTCAAAAATCATTTTGGGCACATCTGATGTAACTCCTACATAACGTGTGTCAAGTGGAAACTTGCCTTGGTCCATTTGGAGATATTTTAATCTCGACGTAAGATACATGCACGGCTTGCGCCAAATGTATCATAGGCTCAGAAATCATTTTGGACGCACCTGATTGTACTCTAGGTGACGTGGATCAAGCGGCAATTCATTTTGATCCGTTTGGAGATAGTTATAATTTTGGCGGAAGAAAGGTGCATAGTATATGCGCGGAATGTACCACGGGCATGGAAATTGCTTTGGCACACCCGATGGTACTCCTATGTAATGTATGTCGAGTGGAAGCTTGTTTCGGTCTGTTTGGAGATAGTGTTAGTCTTGGCGCAAGATAGGTGCACGGTTTGCGTGAATGTACCATGGGCGTGGAAATCATTTTGGGCACACCCGATGGTACTCCTAGGTGACGTGGGTCAAGTGGAAGCTCGTTTCGGTCTATTTGGACATAATGTTAATCTCAGTGCTAGATGGGTGTCTCACTTGTGCTGAATGTACCATCGGCATGGAAATCAATTTGGGCACACCCGATGGTACTCCTCGGTGATGTGTGTCAAGTGGAAGGTTATTTCATCCGTTTGGAGATAGTGTTAATCTAGGTGCAAGATAGGTGTGCGTTTTGTGCCAAATGTACCATGGGTTTGGAAAAGTTTTCAGACACACTCGATGGTACTTCTAGGTGATGTTGGTCACGTGGAAGCTCGATTCAAACCGTTTGGAGATTGTATTAATCTTGACGCTGGATAGGAGCACGGTTTGCGCTAAACATACCACAAGCATGGAAATCTTTTTAGGCACCCCCGATGGTACTTCTAGGTGACATTGGTCAAGTTGAAGTTTATTTCGATCAATTTGGAGATAGTGTTAATCTAGGCGCAAGATAGGTGTACGGTTTGCACCGAATGTACCATGGGCATGGAAAACTTTTGAGGCACACTCGAATGTACTTCTAGGTGACATTGTTCAAGTGGAGGCTCGTTTCAGACCATTTGGAGATTGTATTAATCTCGACACAAAACAGGTGCACTATTTGCGCCTAATGTACCACGGGCATGGAAATCATTCCTAGCACATGCGATGGTACTTCTAGGTGACGTTGGTCAAGTGGAAGCTCTTATCAGTACGTTTGGAGATAGTATTCATCCTGAGGCAAGATAGATGCTCGGTTTGGTCCAAGTGGAAGGTCATTTCGGTTCGTTTGGAGATAGAGTTAATCTAGGCGCAAGATAGGTGTACGGTTTACGCCGAATGTTCCACAGGCATGAAAATCTTTTCTGGCACACCCTATGGTACTTCTTGGTGACATTGGTCAAATGAAAGCTCGTTTCGGTCCAATTAGAGATATTGTTAATCTAGGCGCAAGATAGCTGTACGGTTTGTGCCAAATGTGCCACGAACATGGAAAACTTTTCAGGCACACCCGATGGTACTTCTTGGTGACATTGGTCAAGTGGAAGCTTGTTTCGGTCCAATTAGAGATATTGTTAATCTAGGCACAAGGTAGGTGCACGGTTTGCGCCAAATATACCATAGGCTCTGAAATCACTTTTGCGCACACCATATGGTACTCCTAGGTGGCATAGATCAAGAGGAAGATTGTTTCAATCTATTTGGAGATAGTGTTAATCTCGACACAAGATAGGTGTATGTTTTGCGCTAAATGTACCATAGGTTCAGAAACCATTTTGGGCGCAACCGATGTTACTCCTACGTGACATGGGTCAAGTGGAAACTCGCCTTGGTCCATTTGGAGACAGTTTTAATCTCGATGCAAGATAGGTGCATGGTTTTCACTAAATGTACCATAGGCTCTGAAATCACTTTGAGCACACCAGATGATACTCCTAGGTGGCGTAGATCAAGAGAAAGATCGTTTCAGTCTGTTTAGAGATATGTTAATCTCGACGCAAGATAGGTGCACATTTTACATTGAACATATCATAGGTTCAGAAATCATTTTGTGCACCACCGATGTTACTCCTACATGACATGGGTCAATTGGAAACTTGCCTTGGTCCATTTGGAGATAGTTTTAATCTCGGTGCATGATAGGTGCAAGGTTTGCGCCAAACGTACTATAGGCTCAAAAATCATATTGGACGCACCTGATTGTACTCCTAGGTGATGTGGATCAAGCAGAAGCTCATATCGATCCGTTTGGAGATAGTAATAATTTTGGCGCAAGAAAAGTGCATAGTTTGCACTGAATGTACCACGGGCATGGAAATCACATTGGGCACACCCATTGGTACTCCTTTGTAATGTATGTCAAGTGGAAGTTTATTTGGGTCTGTTAGGAGATAGTGTTAGTCTCGGCACAAGATAGGGGCATGGTTTGCGCCGAAGGTACCATAGGCTTGGAAATTATTTTGGACGCACCCGATGGTAATCCTAGGTGACGTGGGTCAAGTGCAAGCTCGTTTCGGTCTGTTTGGAGATAGTGTTAATCTAGGCGCAAGACAGGTGTACGGTTTGCGCCGAATGTACCATGGGAATGGAAATCTTTTCAGGCACACCTGATGGTACTTCTAGGCGACATTGGTCAAGTGGAAGCTCGTTTCGGTCCAGTTGGAGATAATGTTAATCTAGGCGCAAGATAGGTGTACGGTTTGCGCTGAATGTACCATGGGCATGGAAAACTGTTCAGGCACATCCAATGGTATTTCTAGGTGACGTTGGTCAAGTGGAAGCTCGTTTCAAACTGTTTGGAGATTGTATTAATCTCGATGCAGGATAGGTGCACAGTTTGCACTGAATGTACCACGAGCATGAAAATCCTTTTAGGTACACGCGATGGTACTTCTTGGTGACGTTGGTCAAGTGGAAGCTCGTATTGATCCGTTCAGAGATACTATTAATCCTCAGGCAAGATAGGAGCACGGTTTGCACCAAATGTACCATGGGCTCTGAAATCACTTTGAGCACACCAGATGGTGCTCCTAGGTGGCGTAGATCAAGAGATAGATCGTTTTAGTCTATTTAGAGATATGTTAATCTTGACGCAAGATAGGTGCACATTTTGCGTTGAACATATCATAGGTTCAGAAATCATTTTGGGCACCACCGATGTTACTCCTACATGACGTGGGTCAATTGGAAACTTGCCTTGGTCCATTTAGAGATAGTTTTAATCTCGGTGCATGATAGGTGCACGGTTTGTGCCAAATGTACCATTGGATCAGAAGCGGAAGCTCATTTTGGACGCACCTGATTGTACACCTTAGTGACGTGGATCAAGCGAAAGCTCATTTTGATCCTTTTGGAGATAGTTATAATTTTTGGCGCAAGAAAGGTGCACATTTGCGCCGAATGTACCACGGGCCTAGAAACTGCTTTGGGCACACCCGATGGTACTCCTATGTAATGTATGTCAAATGGACAGTTGTTTCGGTCTGTTTGGAGATAGTGTTAGTCTCGGAGCAGGATTGTTGCACGGTTTGCGCCGAAGGTACCATAGGCTTGGAAATTATTTTAAACACACTCGATGGTACTCCTAGGTGACGTGGGTCAAGTGCAAGCCAGTTTCGGTCTATTTGGAGATAGTTTAATAATGGTGCCAAATAGGTGCACGGTTTGCGCCGAATGTACCACGGGCGTGGAAATCATTTTGGGCACACCTGATGGAACTCCTAGGTGACATGGCTCAAGTGGAAGCGCGTTTTGGTCTGTTTGGAGATAGTATTAATCTAGGAGCAAGATAGGTGTACGGTTTGCGCCGAATGAACCATGGGCATGGAAATCTTTTTAGGTACACCTGATGGTACTTCTAGGTGACATTGGTCAAGTGGAAGCTCGTTCGGTCCATTAATGTTAGTGTTAGTCTTGGCGCAAGATAGGTGGACGGTTTGCGTCAAGTGTACCACGGGCATGGAAATCTTTTTAGGCACACCCGATGGTACTTCTAGCTAACGTTGGTTAAGTGGAAGCTTGTTTTAGTCCGTTTGGAGATAGTGTTAGGCTCGGCGCAAGATAGGTGCACGGTTTGCACCGAATGCACCACGGGCATGGTAATCTTTTCAGGCACACCTAATGGAACTTCTACGTGACGTTGGTCAAGTGGAAGCTCGTTTTGGTCCATTTGGAGATCGTATTAATCTCAAGGCAAGATAGGTGCACGGTTTGTGTCGAATGTGCCATGGGCACGAAAATCAGTTTGGATACACCCGATGGCACCCTATGTAATGTATGTCAAGTGGAAGTTTGTTTTGGTCCATTTAGAGTAGTGCTAGTCTCGGTGCAAGATAGGTGCACGGTTTGCACCGAACGTACCATAGGCTTGGAAATCATTTTGGACGCACCCAATGGTACTCCTAGGTGACGTGGGTCAAGTGGAACTCATTTCGGTCTGTTTGGAGATAGTGTTAATCTCGGGTGCAAGATTGGTGCACGGTGTGCGCTAAATGTACCACGGGCGTGGAAATCATTTTGGGCACACTCGTTGGTACTCCTAGGTGACGTGGGTCAGATGGAAGCTCATTTCGGTCTATATGGAGATAGTGTTAATCTTAGCACAAGATTGGTGCATGATTTGCACCGAAGGTACCATAGGCTTGGAAACCGTTTTGGATGCACCCAATGGTACTGCTACGTGACGTGGGTCATGTAGAAGCTCGTTTCTGTAACAGAACCGACCAAATTATAAGAGCACAAGTACAAAAACAAGCACCGGAGCGCTCAAATTTTCGAACTTGAGCCCATATAATCCCGGTAGTCAATCAAAACCATGAAGGATTTCAAACCAACTCGTTTACAACCAGGATCGCGTCATTCAACATACAACATCATGCGTTACATTTCACAAGTAGTTCCGAAATAAGTTTACACACACACGGAGTCGCAATTATTACAAACCAAGTTTATAAAGTAGCGGAAGCATAACACACACCAGTTGTTAACTACTGCCAGTCTGGATGATCGACAACCCGCAAAAGCATGAGGAAAGTACATAAAAGACGATCACGCCCAAGTGATCTAGTCTTCTTCACCCGCAGGGTGGAGACACGTCTTGCAGAATCCCTGATAAAGCATGTCATCTGCAACAGGAGGGAATAAACCCTGAGTACTAGAATGTACTCAGCTAGACTTACCCGTCGAAAACCAGAAATAAGATGACACCAAGGATTATGCAAGGCTTACACAAGAGGCTAGCTGACAATACATTTTGCATAAAGGCATAAGTAATTGAAACTCTTATAACCTGTACTAGCAGTTATTTTTAGCATTTACCTGTCATCTATCTTAGCACCTGTACTAAACATTCACTTGAGTATAATCAAACAACATTATTATTATATCCATAGCAGGTATATCATTGCGGCAACATTATATCATTCACTTAACCATCTGTTCATTTAATGAGATCTACGTTGCCGCTGCTCAAGTCAAGTGCTCACTAACCGGGAGCGACGGCGATTCGAATTGAATTCCTATCCAGCTGGAGGGGTATTTCTAACACTCACCGCGCAGGCCCCTGCCAGGGTCGCACAAGCCACCTTTTCATATGATTCAGGAATCGCGGGTCCGAATGATGTCGCGACCCCAAGGGCGACACTCTGCCAGGTGATAGGGACTCTAACCCCCCCTTGGTCTCACGCCAATGTCCCCAAGCACATCCTTTCTCTCCTCCAAGAAGCAACCTACCATTCAATTCCCGGCCTGAACCACATTACTCGGCTTCGCGGTCGAAACGACTTATCCGGCCAACTAAGTGTTAGACTGCGTTCAACATGACTCAAGGACGTACAGCGAATCGGTCCTTAAACGACTCAGACGGGCATAGCTCCACACCCAAGACGTGAAGTGTCTTGCGGCTGTACTATCGAACTCCCGCCCGGTCTCAATTTCATTTTTAAGCATGGTTCCATCCACGATAGCCATACAACCACTCGTGACTCCTTCCTACATCTCGCGGATGACCGGAAATCACCCGACTTCTACCGTACTAAGCAGGGCTAAGCATTGACACGTGCCTAAACCTAAAATAGGATTAAGTACGATATCTGGACAAGGACAGGTATAATGCAACAAGTGTTTTCATATAACTCCTACAACTTAATGCATTAACAATTAAAAGTACTCAAGATTAATTTATAAAACAGTAGGTTCAGCATGCACTGGGGCTTGCCTTTCAGAAAGGTCGAGGGCCGGTGGTCTGGGCACTCAGGAAGGTCGTCTGCGGGCACTCCTTCGCCTGCTGGATCCTCGGGCTCCTGCTGCTCCTGATCCTGGACTTCCTCCGGAATCACAGGCTCGAACTCGAGGAGAGTTACCCCCTCCGGTACACCTATTGCATGAATGCACAATAAATACCATGGATGCATAAATGGGTGCAACATGCTCAGAATGAAATGCATTTCAGAAATAAAATACTCTATTCAAGTTATTTTATTAGTACGTGCAAATCTCTTCTCCGGTGGAGAAGTACTTACCTAATCTACCCAACCTAAGATATAGTTGTTCCTCTTCGGTTAAGGCCCTAACACCTAACAATACAAGAATAATATTACTTAGGTTACCACAGTAAAACATTCTGGACAGCAGCTCAAGGATTCTAACATAACTGGAGAATCCCAACTCCAAAAGATATGATCTAAGACAATCTGGAAAGCTTATGAAATGCACTACAAAATGTTTTCAGACCACAGCACTTAATTCCAAAGTTTACCTAGTCGAAATTCCAAAGTCCCAGAATCTGTTCTCTCTAAACAGAGAGCAGTAAATTCTGGACTGGCACTTTAAACAGCAATAACTCCCAAACTACTAAGGCAAATGCTCCCAAATTTTGACACAAGCTCAATTACAATTTTTACTACAACTTTGGTATTTACAAGTTTTCCAGCAACCACCTTTATCCAAGGTCAAACCTAGAAATACTATCAGCTGTCCAGAAAACCTAAAATTGTAAAGGTTAAATATTTATTTATGTGGCAAACATTCTCTAGGACCAAACTAATACTACTACAAGTTCACAAAGGTCACAAAAACACCAGGAAGTAAGGTGTGCCCACCTAGAATTTTTATTTAAACCCATTTCTTAATTTACTTAAGTAATTAAGTGGAATTTCAAACATATATGTAAACTGCTCCTAAAATTCTACAAAAATTACAGGAGACTCTCTGACCCACAAAGAGACTACTGTAAAATTTTGAACTCAATTTATTCACAGGAACTTCCTACACAAAATTCCCAAGCCAAAAAGGCTGATCTTTGTATAATTAACAAAGCATAGTCAAAAGTGTCAAACAATAGATTTCTAAATTTTCTTGGACACTCTGGGATACCAAGACATTCTCCAAAAATTTATAAGAACATTTCACATGTAGAAAAATTACTAAAATTCATTTAAGTATTTCCTAGAATAACAAGATAGCATTATAACTTGAAAAGTACTTAAGCACTGATGCCCAAATTTTTACCAGAACTAGGGCTAGCATAGAGTAACCTACCCACCAAATTTCATGATTTATGGAACACTACCGCTCAAGTTATAAATTTAACAAATTGGCATGCATTCCAAAACACATTTAAAGAATCTATTAAATTCTTACAGAATTTAAACATCTCATGCCAGATCCATATTTTTCTAAAATACTACACATCATGTAGACCCTAACAAAATTTATCTCATGATTTTTGGATCATTAAAACCCTAGATCTATATTTTTCCAACTTGTACAAAAATCAGTGACAAAATAATAAAAATGAATTTCATTTCGGATGAACTGGGCCGGCCCGGAAAACTCGGCCCACGACTCGCGCGCGCGCGGCCCGCTCAGCGCCCCCGCCCGCGCGTGACACTGACGGGCGGGCCCCCGCGGTCAGTGACCGGAGGCAGGGGAGGCGGAGACCCACGAGCTCCGACGAGCTCGAGCTCGCCGGAGAAGAGCTCGCTCGGCCAATCGAACACCGCCTCGTGTTCTCCGTCACCCGGTGCGTCGATTGGTGCTCGTGGAATGGATGGGGATGGGGTGGAAGGGGCTTGTCACCGCGAGCGGCGGCCGGTGATGTCCGGTGGCGGCGCACCGTCGCCGGTGAGGATGTACGGTGCGGTCTAGGCTCGGTACGAGCTTCACCGAAGCTAGGCGGATTCATTTTGATAGGAAGGGAGGATGGAGAGAGACCCGAAGCACCCCGACCACGGCGAGGTCCCATGGCGGGCTCCGGCGACCTCTCGGAGACGGGGAAGAAAGCAATGCGGCTCACCTTGAGTCAAATCGCGGGCTTCGGTGGGTCAAGGGGATGGAGGGTGGTGAGGCGGAGGGAGTGGCGAGGTCTGGCGGCCGGTGATGCGGTGTAGCTCGCGCTTGAGCTCACCGGAGAAGAACGGCAATGGCGGCTCGGTTTCGGTGTTTTTGCAACTGGAAGAGAGGGGGCGGAGGAATGGAGGCCGGCTCGCGCGTCGTGGCGTCTTGAAGGCGTCGCGGCCTGACTGGTGGGGCCAGGGCCGGCGTACGGGCACCACCGCGCCTCAACGCGTCGACGACGGCCTGTGGCCGGTCGGCCACTCCCCCGGCTGACGAAACTGAATCGGGTGAATGGTGACATCGATGACCGACTGACAGAGCGACTTCCACGATGATTATCTCCCAAACCGGTTCGAATTAGTCGAAGATGATTACACCAATTTTGTAGAGCTACATGAGGTCTACAAGTTTGTCAATTGGAGTTTGGGCTGGTTCGGCCTAGATTTGAAACTACAGAGCTCCAAAGTGGTGCCCCTTGAAACTGAAATGCAGTTTCAGAGATAACGCCGACTGAAACCCTAACTTCTTGACACTATATCTCCTAAACTATTGAGAACCAGGTGATGGTGATATTGACAATGTTGTAGAGCTATGTGTGGACAACAACTTTGTCAATTGGCTCAAAGACTGGTTTGGCCTGGTTTGCAAACTAAAAGCTCCTAAAGTAGGCATCAGTAAAACTGTAGGGTCAGATTCCAGACTTAGAAAAATTCTAAGTCTTGGAGCTACCTCTCTAACTGACTTGTGGGCCACTTTTGAGCATGTTAGGGTCAATTTCATGAGATGGTCATATTGAGACTTTTGTTCCCCATGAATTTCTTTACAACTTTGCTTAAGGGTGCTCCTCCATGCAAGGTCTCTAAATTAGACTTTTTAATTGGTCAAACTAGAGCCTTCTAGGGTCAAATGGTGGTCAAACTTCTCTTGGAGGGCAATTTTGTAATTTTGGTCAACATGAACCTTGTTCCAAATGTTACCCTAAGTATAACTAAGGTGTTGTAGGTCATGATTGGCTACCTTACCTTTTTGTTACACCAACTATCAAATACTTCATGAAATAAATCAAACAAACCCTAGAACAATCACATGTGTTGCATCACATAAAATAACAAACATGAATGATGCACGCTTATGCTTATGCAAATGCAAATGCAATGCAATTAAGGACTAAACACTTGAAGTGTTACAGCCCTCCCCCCTTATAAAAATCTCGTCCCGAGATTTGGAAAGCGTACCATTTTTCATAGAATTCTTTATAACCATCCCGCAAATAATCCTCCCGTTCCCACGTAGCATCACTCTCACTTCCCTGATTACTCCACATCACTTTGTACCACTTAACCACTTTACTTCTAGTTACTCGTTCCTGAGTATCGATCACTCGGACTGGCTTTTCTTCATAGGTTAGGTCGGATTCCAGCCTGATATCACCTAAAGGAACTTGTTCCTCAGGAACTCGAAGACACTTTTTAAGCTGAGATACATGGAAAACGTTGAATATGGCTCTCATCTCAGGAGGCAACTGGATTTTGTACGCAACAGCTCCACTCTTGCCTATGATCTAGAAAGGACCCACGTATCTTGGTGCAAGTTTCCGCTTAACACCAAAACGTTGGACACTCTTCATTGGAGAAACTTTCAAATAAACGAAGTCTCCAACTTCAAATTCGAGTGGTTTTCTACGACGATCCGCATAGCTCTTCTATCTCGCTTGTGCTGCAGCCATATGTTTTTGGATGGTACAGACTTGTTCCTCGGCTTCCTGGACAAAATCAATGCCATAATACCTTCTTTCCCCAGCTTCTACCCAGTTTAGTGGAGTTCGACACTTTCGACCGTACAAAGCTTTGAATGGGGCCATCTTAATACTCTCTTGATAACTGTTATTGTACGAGAATTCGGCTAAAGGTAACCATTTTTCCCAAGAACCCTTGGATGAAATGACGCATGCTCGCAACAGATCTTCCAAGATTTGGTTAACTCGTTCTGTCTGACCCGATGTCTGGGGGTGATAAGCAGAGCTTCTCACTAACTTGGTTCCCAGAAGGTGATGCAAATGCTCCCAAAAGCGAGCAGTGAACTGGGGACCACGGTCAGAAACGATAGTACGAGGTATCCCATGAAGCCGGACTATCTGATTGAAGTACAACTCAGCATAGTCAGTGGGACGATAGTCCACTCTCACTGGGATGAAGTGAGCTGATTTGGTCAAACGATCAACAATTACCCAAATAGAGTTATGATTTTTGACAGTAGGAGGAAGTCCGACAATGAAATCCATACTTATCTCTTCCCATTTATAGCCTGGGATAGACAGTGGTTGAAGCAACCCAGCTTTCATGTGCACAGCTTTAACCCTACAACAGGTGTCACACCTAGCTACATATGCAGCTATCTCTTTCCGCATCTTGGTCCACCAATAGTATGGCTTCAAATCATAATACATCTTATTGCTGCCAGGATGGATGGACAACTTAGAGGAGTGTGCTTCAGACATAATATCATTTCGAAGCTCTCGGTCCTTAGGCACGACTAATCTATCCTTGAACCATAGTACACCCTCTTCATCTATCCTGAACTGTGTAGTTTCTTGCTCTATCATCTTACGCTTGATGTGGAATATACCAGTGTCAGTCTTTTGGAGCTCAATAATTCTGCTTTTGAGAGTACAACTGACAGTGATGTTGTACAAGACTGCTGGATGTAGAAGGCGAGATCGATGGAAATCAGTTTCAACTAAGGAATGGCAATGAGACTTACGGCTTAAAGCATCCGCAACCACATTTGCCTTGCCAGGATGATAGTGCACTTGAAGGTTATAATCCTTAATCAACTCGAGCCATCTTCTTTGACGCATATTTAACTCAGGTTGGGTGAAGATGTATTTGAGACTTTTGTGGTCTGTGTAGATATTACAAACATTGCCCAATAGATAGTGTCGCCAGGCTTTCAAAGCATGCACAACCACGGCGAGTTCTAAGTCATGTGTTGGATAATTCACCTCATGTTTCCGAAGTTGTCGAGAGGTATATGCAATTACTCGGCCTTCCTGCATCAACACACCTCCCAAACCTATGCCTGAGGCATCACAATAAACATCAAATGGTTTCTCGATATCCGGTTGTGCCAAAACTGGAGCTGAGGTTAGGAGGGTTCGCAGTTGGTGAAAAGCCGCATCACACTCAGGAGTCCAGACAAACCTGGTGTCTTTTTGCAGCAACCGAGTCATTGGCTTGGCTATTTTGGAGAAATCCGGGATGAAGCGACGATAATAGCCAGCCAAACCAAGAAAACTCCGGACCTCGTGAACCGAGATAGGAGCCTTCCAGTTCAGTACTTCTTGTACCTTGGCGGGGTCCACCATAATTCCTCCATCGGACAACACATGCCTAAGGAAAGGTACTTCACGAAGCCAGAATTCGCACTTACTGAACTTTGCATATAGTTGATGTTCACGCAGTCTTGTGAGGACTATACGCAGATGTTCAGCGTGATCCTCCTCATTCACAGAGTATACCAGGATGTCATCAATAAATACCACCACAAACTTGTCCAATTCAGGCATAAACACCGAATTCATCAAGTACATGAAGTGTGCGGGGGCATTTGTCAAGCCGAAGGACATAACAAGATACTCATAAAGACCGTATCTGGTAGAAAAGGCTGTCTTTGGAACATCTTCCGGGCGGATTTTAATTTGATGGTAGCCAGATCTTAGATCGATCTTGGAGAAAACTTTAGCTTTAGACAACTGATCAAACAAGATGTCGATTCACGGTAGAGGGTACTTATTTTTGACAGTGACTGCATTGAGAGGTCTATAATCTACGCACATCCGCAACGACTGATCCTTCTTCTTTACAAAGATAGCAGGACATCCCCACGGCGATGAACTAGGACGAATCAACCCCTTCTTCAAAAGTTTATTCAATTGCACCTTAAGTTCAGCGAGTTCATTTGGAGGCATCCTATAGGGTCTCCTAGAGATGGGAGCCGTGCCAGGCAACAACTCGATTTTAAACTCCACATCCCGATCCGGAGGGAGTCCCGACAAATCATCGGGAAAAACGTCCGGAAATTCATTTACTACGGAAATTTCAGCCAACGCCTTCGCTTGCACAGCATGAATTTCCCCCGACAATTCAACCTTTCTGGGAAGTTGTACTAGAAAACCCTTTTGATCTGTAGGATCTATGAGCATAACTACCCGAGCGGATGTGTCAATGAGTACCCCATTCTGACTCATCCAATTCATGCCCAAGATAACATCTATGTCTAAACCAGGTAAAACCAATAGGGCAAGCGAATAACTTCGCCCTTCTATCTCAAACTTAAGGTTCCCCACTACTTTGTTTGTGGAAATATTCCCACTTGCAGCACTAATACAATAACCCACACCTTCAACAGTATGCAACTTGTGTGCAAATTTGGATGCAAACTTAGGACTGATAAAGGAATGCGAAGCACCTGAATCAAAAAGTACCACTGCAGGATGTTGGTCAAGTAGGAACTTACCAGCAGTGACAACCTCTCCAGATGGAATTTCCTCAATACTGTTATAATGAGCGTGCCCTTGACGACTACCTTGGTTGACATTTTTCTTAGGGTAAGGACAGTTCCGGGCCCAATGACCTGGCTTGTTGCAATTCCAGCAAGGCATATTGCTAGGAGGAACACTAGAGCTGCTCTGTCCAAAAGTCCCCTTTGGCAGAGCGACGGTATAAGCCTTACGGAACCCCATTTTTGCAGCAGGCTTCTTCTGCGGCGGACGGAACTTTGTATTCTGAGCAGGTGGGCGAGGGGAAGACCTCGGTGCCGCTGAGGCCCTTGACTGAGAAGCACTTGCCTCAAGGGCCCTTTTATGGCTCTTAGAGACAGAATAAATAGTATTGTTGTTCTCCTGGGTCAAAGCATCGCTGATGAAATCATTGAAAGTAGTACATTTGCTAGTGCCCATAGTTTTCATCAGTTTTAGGCCGAGGCCCCTTTTGAAGCTAGCAATCTTTTTGGCATCGGTATCCACAAACTCTGTGGCATACCTTGCCAGGTTGTTGAAGGACTGCAAGTATTCAGTCAGGCTTTTGTTTCCTTGCGACAGCCTCATAAACTCTATGTGCTTGATTGCCATAAGACCGGGAGGGATATAATTTCCCCGGAATGCCGCCTTAAACTGATCCCAAGCAATCGGGACATTGGCAGGCAGTGTGGAACGATAGTGGCTCCACCAAATGCCCGCCGGACCATGCAACTGATGGGAAGCATACTCAGTTTTCAGCTCATAGTTAGGCGTAGCAGCCGAAACTTTTGTTCAATGGTATTCAACCACTCGTCAGCCTGCAGTGGTTCTTCCGCTTCCTTGAAGAGCGGGGGCTTTGTATCCAGAAAGTCCTTGAAATCGCTATACTGATTTGGCTCTGGGCCCTGGCGGCCATGACGAGCCTCTCGATTAGCCAGTTGGCGCATGGCGTCAGCCAACATACGCTGCCCCTCAACCACTGATTGCATCAACTCGGCCAGAGTAGGTGGTGGCGGAGGGGGCGGCTGTTCCTCCTCCTCATTTCCACGACCCCGGCGTAGATTGTACAACATCTGCAAAATGCATAGCCAATGAGCACTGACGATGTGGGAAATTTGTAGATGAATTATTGCGAAATGTCAATCTGACTGTATGAATAGATTTCTCATAATAATTAAGGCACAATAATTCATCACAACCGCACAATCCATTCTAGTGCATCATTTGACGAGATCATACTTGGTAATCCAACAAGATGCTCTTTGATAAAGGCTCACTCACAGGGAGCACAACGGTTACCGGACCGTTTACGTTGCTATCTACGTGATTTTTGACCTTTTGCACGGTACTTGGATTCGATCTCAAGATTTTTCAGTTGACTGTGAAAGGCTACTTCAAACTGACCACAAAGAGACTTCTCAATGAAGAGTTCCATGGTGGATCATGACTAGCCACCTCGATACCTGCGCGTGCCAAGCAGCACAGCCTTATGTCGCGCGCCATAGGAGGCCCTCGGTTTCGTCGCGGCACCGAAGGGTGCTAATCGTGACACCATCATCGAACGCAACATAATAAGACATCAAGCTGTGATCGAAATTAACAGGTTCAAACTACATTCAGGAAACCTACGGTTCAACCTTACATCCCAAAGTCAAGTTATTACAAGGCCTCACTCCTTCACAGGGAGGGCACAAAAGACGATCCTAACATTATAGGCACGTGATGGCTACTCTAAGCATCATCCTCCGAGTCAGTGTCAAGGATCTCCCCGCCGTCCTCATCACTGACAGGCTCTAACTCCTCGTCTTCTTCTTCTTCTGGCTCTTCCTCTGGTGCTTCTGCAGGTGGGGCATCCTGTGGTCCATCCACCTCCACTTCATCATCATCCTCAGCCATGAAGATTCCTGATCCCATCTCTTCATCTACATTGTTGTTTCTAGGTAGCAGGGGATTAAGCTGGTTATTCAGGCGGTGCACTTCTTCATGAAGGTTGTCATTGTATTCTTCAGCATTTTCTAACTGTTGCTCGAGCTCAACTGGCGAGCCCTCAGAACGTTCTCCTCGTGCCAGGCTTCATCCCTCTGGTTCATGACACGGACCAGCATGCGTTGACAGTTGTGGTTTGCTACTGTCAACCTCTGGACTGCAAGGGTTTCCTAGTCACGATCACGAATCACTTGCTCCAGTTGCTGACGCGCTGCATTCCTGGCAGCCGTCACTTCAGCCAACTCTGCCCTCAGCCTTTCCACCTCAGTAGGCTCAGGGCGGGGCTCACGTGGAGCGAGCTGGTGACGAGGTGCCCTGCCCCCAGTGGATTTACGAGCGGTCCTCTTGGTACGTGCCATCTGTAGCAACAGATAAGGTACGACTTAAAGTGAGGATCATTTAGGGGATACGAAATTTACTTTAGTCGGGAGTACTGAAATTTTTAAGGAGGGAGTAAATGATATGTATGATATAACTAAACATGATGCATGCACGTTTCGTACGCCCTCTCACCTTAGAGAAACCTAAAGGGCTAACGCTAAGCGGTGGCATACATACGTTCTCTCATATAAGCGAAACTATCGGTCTACTCGTTACGCTGTTAGTGTACCTGCAGAAAATTTCATTGCAGCCCAACAATTTCCCAATATACGCACACAAGAAAGCAGTAATTTAAATACTTTCCATATACACATCCCCAGATGTATATACTTCAGTATCAAAGCTACCCGATATAAAGGTTCCCACAATTAAGTGCTTACGTAATTACATGGTTTAAACATGTAAGTATGCAAGTCACCAAAACTACTCTCCCCTAGATCGTTGGTTGAACGATCATGCTCTCACAACTCACACTTACCAGAGCGTCGAGGCAATTGATCCATACATTACCACCCAAGTGGATGGCATCCATACAATATCACGCCGTATGGACGACGAAACAAAAACAAACAAGGCCCCCAAGTTAGTCTTTATAATAAGCCACCTAAGAGTCCTTATTTGGGCTAAGGGATGTGATCACTGGCATACCTAAAAAAATAATTCTTTTAGTGTTTTAACCCTTTTTCATAATCAAATATTTTTGTTTTTAAATACTCGTATGATGTTTTTAATGTTGAATTATGCTCCGGTACCAGCTGTAACAGAACCTACCAAATTATAAGAGCACAAGTACAAAAACAAGCACCGAAGCGCTCAAATTTTCGAACTTGAGCCCATATAATCCCAGTAGTCAATCGAAACCACGAAGGATTTCAAACCAACTCGTTTACAACCAGGATCGCGTCATTCAACATACAACATCATGCGTTACATTTCACAAGTAGTTCCGAAATAAGTTTACACACACACGGAGTCGCAATTATTACAAACCAAGTTTATAAAGTAGCGGAAGCATAACACACACCAGTTGTTAACTACTGCCAGTCTGGATGATCGACAACCCGCAAAAGCATGAGGAAAGTACATAAAAGACGATCACGCCCAAGTGATCTAGTCTTCTTCACCCGCAGGGTGGAGACACGTCTTGCAGAATCCCTGATAAAGCATGTCATCTGGAACAGGAGGGAATAAACCCTGAGTACTGGAATGTACTCAGCTAGACTTACCCGTCGAAAACCAGAAATAAGATGACACCAAGGATTATGCAAGGCTTACACAAGAGGCTAGCTGACAATACATTTTGCATAAAGGCATAAGTAATTGAAACTCTTATAACCTGTACTAGCAGTTATTTTTAGCATTTACCTGTCATCTATCTTAGCACCTGTACTAAACATTCACTTGAGTATAATCAAACAACATTATTATTATATCCATAGCAGGTATATCATTGCGGCAACATTATATCATTCACTTAACCATCTGTTCATTTAATGAGATCTACGTTGCCGCTGCTCAAGTCAAGTGCTCACTAACCGGGAGCGACGGCGATTCGAATCGAATTCCTATCCAGCTGGAGGGGTATTTCTAACACTCACCGCGCAGGCCCCTGCCAGGGTCGCACAAGCCACCTTTTCATATGATTCAGGAATCGCGGGTCCGAATGATGTCGCGACCCCAAGGGCGACACTCTGCCAGGTGATAGGGACTCTAACCCCCCTTGGTCTCACGCCAATGTCCCCAAGCACATCCTTTCTCTCCTCCAAGAAGCAACCTACCATTCGATTCCCGGCCTGAACCACATTACTCGGCTTCGCGGTCGGAACGACTTATCCGGACAACTAAGTGTTAGACTGCGTTCAACATGACTCAAGGACGTACAGCGAATCGGTCCTTAAACGACTCAGACGGGCATAGCTCCACACCCAAGACGTGAAGTGTCTTGCGGCTGTACTATCGAACTCCCGCCCGGTCTCAATTTCATTTTTAAGCATGGTTCCATCCACGATAGCCATACAACCACTCGTGACTCCTTCCTACATCTCGCGGATGACCGGAAATCACCCGACTTCTACCGTACTAAGCAGGGCTAAGCATTGACACGTGCCTAAACCTAAAATAGGATTAAGTACGATATCTGGACAAGGACAGGTATAATGCAACAAGTGTTTTCATATAACTCCTACAACTTAATGCATTAACAATTAAAAGTACTCAAGATTAATTTATAAAACAGTAGGTTCAGCATGCACCGGGGCTTGCCTTTCAGAAAGGTCGAGGGCCGGTGGTCTGGGCACTCAGGAAGGTCGTCTGCGGGCACTCCTTCGCCTGCTGGATCCTCGGGCTCCTGCTGCTCCTGATCCTGGACTTCCTCCGGAATCACAGGCTCGAACTCGAGGAGAGTTACCCCCTCCGGTACACCTATTGCATGAATGCACAATAAATACCATGGATGCATAAATGGGTGCAACATGCTCGGAATGAAATGCATTTCAGAAATAAAATACTCTATTCAAGTTATTTTATTAGTACGTGCAAATCTCTTCTCCGGTGGAGAAGTACTTACCTAATCTACCCAACCTAAGATATAGTTGTTCCTCTTCGGTTAAGGCCCTAACACCTAACAATACAAGAATAATATTACTTAGGTTACCACAGTAAAACATTCTGGACAGCAGCTCAAGGATTCTAACATAACTGGAGAATCCCAACTCCAAAAGATATGATCTAAGACAATCTGGAAAGCTTATGAAATGCACTACAAAATGTTTTCAGACCACAGCACTTAATTCCAAAGTTTACCTAGTCGAAATTCCAAAGTCCCAGAATCTGTTCTCTCTAAACAGAGAGCAGTAAATTCTGGACTGGCACTTTAAACAGCAATAACTCCCAAACTACTAAGGCAAATGCTCCCAAATTTTGACACAAGCTCAATTACAATTTTTACTACAACTTTGGTATTTACAAGTTTTCTAGCAACCACCTTTATCCAAGGTCAAACCTAGAAATACTATCAGCTGTCCAGAAAACCTAAAATTGTAAAGGTTAAATATTTATTTATGTGGCAAACATTCTCTAGGACCAAACTAATACTACTACAAGTTCACAAAGGTCACAAAAACACCAGGAAGTAAGGTGTGCCCACCTAGAATTTTTATTTAAACCCATTTCTTAATTTACTTAAGTAATTAAGTGGAATTTCAAACATATACGTAAACTGCTCCTAAAATTCTACAAAAATTACAGGAGACTCTCTGACCCACAAAGAGACCACTGTAAAATTTTGAACTCAATTTATTCAAAGGAACTTCCTACACAAAATTCCCAAGCCAAAAAGGCTGATCTTTGTATAATTAACAAAGCATAGTCAAAAGTGTCAAACAACAGATTTCTAAATTTTCTTGGACACTCTAGGGTACCAAGACATTTTCCAAAAATTTATAAGAACATTACACATGTAGAAAAATTACTAAAATTCATTTAAGTATTTCCTAGAATAACAAGATAGCATTATAACTTGAAAAGTACTTAAGCACTGATGCCCAAATTTTTACCAGAGCTAGGGCTAGCATAGAGTAACCTACCCACCAAATTTCATGATTTATGGAACAATACAGCTCAAGTTATAAATTTAACAAATTGGCATGCATTCCAAAACACATTTAAAGAATCTATTAAATTCTTACAGAATTTAAACATCTCATGCCAGATCCATATTTTTCTAAAATACTACACATCATGTAGACCCTAACAAAATTTATCTCATGATTTTTGGATCATTAAAACCCTAGATCTATATTTTTCCAACTTGTACAAAAATCAGTGACAAAATAATAAAAATGAATTTCATTTCGGATGAACTGGGCCGGCCCGGAAAACTCGGCCCATGACTCGCGCGCGCGCGGCCCGCTCAGCGCCCCCGCCCGCGCGCGACACTGATGGGCGGGCCCCTGCGGTCAGTGACCGGAGGCAGAGGAGGCAGAGACCCGCGAGCTCCGACGAGCTCGAGCTCGCCGGAGAAGAGCTCGCTCGGCCAATCGAACACCGCCTCGTGTTCTCCGTCACCCGGTGCGTCGATTGGTGCTCGTGGAATGGATGGGGATGGGGTGGAAGGGGCTTGTCACCGCGAGCGGCGGCCGGTGATGTCCGGTGGCGTCGCACCGTCGCCGGTGAGGATGTACGGTGCGGTCTAGGCTCGGTACGAGCTTCACCGAAGCTAGGTGGATTCATTTTGATAGGAAGGGAGGATGGAGAGAGACCCGAAGCACCCCGACCACGGCGAGGTCCCATGGCGGGCTCCGGCGACCTCTCGGAGACGGGGAAGAAAGCAATGCGGCTCACCTTGAGTCAAATCGCGGGCTTCGGTGGGTCAAGGGGATGGAGGGTGGTGAGGCAGAGGGAGTGGCGAGGTCTGGCGGCCGGTGATGCGGTGTAGCTCGCGCTTGAGCTCACCGGAGAAGAACGGCAATGGCGGCTCGGTTTCGGTGTTTTTGCAACTGGAAGAGAGGGGGCGGAGGAATGGAGGCCGGCTCGCGCGTCGTGGCGTCTTGAAGGCGTCGCGGCCTGACTGGTGGGGCCAGGGCCGGCGTACGGGCGCCACCATGCCTCCACGCGTCGACGACGGCCTGCGGCCGATCGGCCACTCCCCCGGCTGACGAAACTGAATCGGGTGAATGGTGACATCGATGACCGACTGACAGAGCGACTTCCACAATGATTATCTCCCAAACCGGTTCGAATTAGTCGAAGATGATTACACCAATTTTGTAGAGCTACATGAGGTCTACAAGTTTGTCAATTGGAGTTTGGGCTGGTTCGGCCTAGATTTGAAACTACAGAGCTCCAAAGTGGTGCCCCTTGAAACTGAAATGCAGTTTCAGAGATAACGCCGACTGAAACCCTAACTTCTTGACACTATATCTCCTAAACTATTGAGAACCAGGTGATGGTGATATTGACAATGTTGTAGAGCTATGTGTGGACAACAACTTTGTCAATTGGCTCAAAGACTGGTTTGGCCTGGTTTGCAAACTAAAAGCTCCTATAGTAGGCATCAGTAAAACTGTAGGGTCAGATTCCAGACTTAGAAAAATTCTAAGTCTTGGAGCTACCTCTCTAACTGACTTGTGGGCCACTTTTGAGCATGTTAGGGTCAATTTCATGAGATGGTCATATTGAGACTTTTGTTCCCCATGAATTTCTTTACAACTTTGCTTAAGGGTGCTCCTCCATGCAAGGTCTCTAAATTAGACTTTTTAATTGGTCAAACTAGAGCCTTCTAGGGTCAAATGGTGGTCAAACTTCTCTTGGAGGACAATTTTGTAATTTTGGTCAACATGAACCTTGTTCCAAATGTTACCCTAAGTATAACTAAGGTGTTGTAGGTCATGATTGGCTACCTTACCTTTTTGTTACACCAACTATCAAATACTTCATGAAATAAATCAAACAAACCCTAGAACAATCACATGTGTTGCATCACATAAAATAACAAACATGAATGATGCACGCTTATGCTTATGCAAATGCAAATGCAATGCAATTAAGGACTAAACACTTGAAGTGTTACAGTTTCGGTCCGTTTAGAGATAGTGTTAATCTCGGCACAAGATAGATGTACGGTTTACGCCAAATGTACCACGGCCGTGGAAATCATTTTGGGCACACCCGATGGTACTCCTAGGTGACGTGTGTCAAGTGGAAGCTCGTTTTAGTCCATTTAGAGATAGTGTTAATCTTAGCGCTAGATGGGTGCACGGTTTGCGCCGAATGTACCACGGGCATGGAAATCAATTTGGGCACACCCGATGGTACATCTAGGTGATGTGGGTCGAGTGGAAGCTCATTTCGGTCCGTTTGGAGATAGTGTTAATCTCGATGCAAGATATGTGTTGTCATAGGCTCAGAAATCATTTCGGACACACCTGATTGTACTCCTTGGTGACGTGGATCAAGCGGAAGCTCATTTCGATCGTTTGGAGATAGTTTTAATTTTGGCGCAAGAAAGGTCCAACAGGCTTGGAAATCGCTTTGGGACACCCGATTATATTCCTGTGTAATGTATGTCAAGTGGATGCTTGTTTTGGTCTGTTTGGAGATAGTGTTAGCCTCGGCGCAAGATAGGTGCATGGTTTGCACCGAATGTACCACGGTCATGGAAGTCATTTCAGGCACACCCGATGGTATTCCTAGGTGACATTGGTCAAGTGGAAGCTCGATTCGTTTTGTTAGGAGATAGTATTAATCTTGAGGCAAGATAGGTGGACGGTTTGCGCCAAATGTACCGTTGGCTCTGAAATCGCTTTTGGGCACACCAGATGGTACTCCTAGGTGGCGTAGATCAAGTGGAAGATCATTTCAGTATGTTTGGAGATAGTGTTAATCTCGAAGCGAGATAGGTGCACAATTTGCGTCAAACATACCATAGGTTCGAATATCATTTTGGACGCACTCGATGGTACTCCTAGGTGACATGGGTCAAGTGGAAGCTCGTTTCGGTTCGTTTGGAGATAGTTTTAATCTCGGCAAAAGATAGGTGCATGGTTTGTGCCAAATGTATCATAGGCGGTGAAATCACTTTTGGGCATACCAGATGGAACTCCTAGGTTGTGTAGATCAAGTGGAAGATCATTTCAGTATGTTTGGAGATAGTGTTAATCTCGACGCAAGATAGGTGCATAGTTTGCGTCAAATGTACCATAGGTTTGGAAATCATTTTGGGCGCAATCGATGGTACTCCTACGTGACATGGGTCAAGTGGAAACTTATTTTGGTCCATTTTGAGATAGTGTTAATCTCGACGGAAGATAGGTGTACAGTTTGCGCCGAATGTACCATGGGCATGGAAATCATTTTGGGCACACTTGATGGTACACCTAGGTGATGTGGGTCAACTAGAAAGCTCGTTTTGGTCTATTTGGAGATAGTGTTAAACTAGGCGCAAGATAGGTGTACAGTTTGCGCAGAATGTACCACGGGCATGGAAATCTTTTTAGGCACAACCGATGATACTTTTAGGTGACATTGCTCAAATGGAAGCTTGTTTTGGTCCATTTGGAGATAGTATTAATCTCGATACAAGATAGGTGCACAGTTTGCGCTCAACGTACCATAGGCTCATAAATCATTTTGACACAACCGATGGTACTCCTACATGACATGGGTCAAGTGGAATCTTGCTTCGGTCCGTATGGAGATAGCATTAATCTCGATGCGAGATAGGTGCATGGTTTGCGTTGAATGTACCATAGGCTCAGAAATCATTTTGGACGCAATGATTGTACTCCTAGGCGGCATGGATCAAGCAGAAGGTCATTTTGATCCGTTTGGAGATTGTCTTAATCTCGGCACAAGCTAGGTGGATGGTTTGCATCAAATGTACCACAGGCATGGAACTCGCTTTGGGCACACCTGATGGTACTCATAGGTAATTTATGTCATGTGGAACTTGTTTCGGTCTATTTGGTGACAGTTTTAGTCTAGGGGCAAGATAGGTTCACGGTTTGCACCGAACGTACCATAACTTAGAAATCATTTTGGACGCACCCGATGCTACTCCTAGGTGGCGTTGGTCAAGTCGAAGCTCATTTTGGTCTATTTGGAGATAACGTTAATCTTGGTGCAAGATAGGTGCACCGTGTGTGCTGAATGTACCCTAGGCCTAGAAATCACATTGGGCACACCTGATGGTACTCCTAGGTGACGTGGGTCAAGTGGAAACTTGTTTTGAGCCGTTTGGAGATAGTGTTAATCTTAGCGCTAGATAGGTGCATGGTTTGTGTCGAATGTACCACGGGCATGGAAATCATTGTGGGCACAACCGATGGTACTCCGAGGTGATGTGTGTCAAGTGAAACTTTGTTTTGATCTATTTAGAGATAGTGTTCATTTAGGTGCAAGATAGGTGCACGGTTTGTACGGAATGTTCCACGACCATGGAAATATTTTCAAGCACACCCAATGGTACTTCTAGGTGACATTGGTCAAGTGGGAGCTCGTTTCAGTCCATTTAGAGATAGTACTAATCTCGATGCAAGATAGGTGCACGGTTTACGCCGAATGTACCATAGGCTCTAAAATTGTTTTGGGTGCACCCGATGAAACTCCTAAGTGACGTGGGTGAAATGGAAGCTTGTTTCGGTCTGTTTGATGCAAGATAGGTGCACACCTTGCGCCGAATGTACCGTAGGCTCAGGAATTATTTTGGACGCACTTGATTGCACTCCTAGGTGACGTGGATCAAGTGGAAACTCATTTTGGTCCATTTGGAGATAGTGTTAATCTCGATGCAAGATAGGTGCACGGTTCGCGCCGAATGTACCACGGGCAAAGAAATCACTTTGGGCACACCCGGTGGTGCTCCTATGTAATGTATGTCAAGTGGAAGCTCATTTTCATCTGCTTGGAGATAGTATTAGTCTCGACGTAAGATAGGTGCACAGTTTATGCTGAATGTACCTAGGGATGGAAATAATTTTGGGTACACCCGATGGTACTCCTAGGTAACAGTGGTCAAGAGGAAGCTCGTTTCGGTCCGTTTGGAGATAGTGTAAATCTTAGTGTAGGATAGGTGCACGGTTTGTGCTGAATGTACTATGGGCATGGAAATCATTTTGGGCACACCTGATGGCACTCTTAGGTGACGTGGGTCAAGTGGAAGCTCGTTTTGGTCTATTTGGAGATAATGTTAAACTTGGCGCAAGATAGGTGTACGGTTTGTGCTGAATGTGCCACGGGCATGGAAATCTATTCAGGCACACCTGATGGTACTTCTAGTTGACGTTGTTCAAATAGAAGCTCGTTTCGGTCTATTTGGAGATAGTATTAATCTCGAGGCAAGATAGGTGCACGGTTTGCGCAAAATGTACCATAGGCTTTGAAATCGCTTTTGGGCACACTAGATGGTACACCTAGGTGGCGTAGATCAAGTGAAAGATCGTTTTAGTTTGTTTGCAGATAGTGTTAATCTTGATGCAAGATAGGTGCACGGTTTGCATCAAACGTACCATAGGTTCGGAAATCATTTTGTGCGCAACCGATGGTACTCCTACGTGACATGGGTCAAGTGGAAACTCATTTTGGTCCACTTGGAGATAGTGTTAATCTCGAAGATAGGTGCATGGTTTGCGATGAATGTACCACGGGCCGGGAAATCAGTTTGGGCACACCCGATGGTACTTCTCGGTGACGTGGGTCAAGTGGAAGCTCGTTTTGGTCCGTTTGGAGATAGTGTTAAACTAGGCACAAGATAGGTGGGTTTGCGCGGAATGTACCATGGGCATGGAAATCTTTTTAGGCACACTCGATGGTACTTTTAGGTGACATTGGTCAAATTGAAGCTTGTTTCAGTCCATTTGGAGGTAGTATTAATCTTAACACAAGATAGGTGCACAGTTTGCACTAAACATAACACAGGCTCATAAATCATTTTGACGTAACCGATGGTACTCCTACGTGACTTGGGTCAAGTGGAATCTGGTTTCCGTCCGTATGGAGATACCGTTAATTTCGATGCAAGATAGGTGCATGGTTTTTGACGAATGTACCACGGGCCTGGAAATCATTTTGGGCTCACCCGATGGTACTTCTTGGTGACGTGGGTCAAATGGAAGCTCAATTTGGTTCATTTGGAGATAGTGTTAAACTAGGTGCAAGATAGGTGTACGGTTTGCGCCAATGTAATACGGGCTTGGAAATCTTTTTAGGGAAACCCGATGGTACTTTTAGGTGACATTGGTCAAATGGAAGCTCATTTCGGTCCATTTGGAGATAGTATTAATCTTGACGCAAGATAGGTGCATGGTTTGCGCTAAACATATCATAGGCTCATAAATCATTTTGACGCACCCGATGGTACTCCTACATGACTTGGGTCAAGTGAAATCTCATTTCGGTCCATATGGAGATATCGTTAATCTCTATGCAAGATATGTGCACAGTTTGCGCTGAACGTACCTTAGGTTCAGAAGTCATTTTGGACGCAATTGATTGTACTCCTAGGCGACGTGGATCAAGCAGAAGGTCATTTCGATCCGTTTGGAGATTGTTTTAATCTCGACGCAAGATAGGTGCACGGTTTGCGCCCAATGTAGCACGGGCATGGAAATCGCTTTTGGCACACCTGATGGTTCTCCTATGTAATGTATGTTAGGTGGATGCTTGTTTCAGTCCGTTTGGAGATAGTTTTAGTCTAGGGGCAAGATAGGTTCACGGTTTGCGCCAAACATACCATAGTCTTGGAAATCATTTTGGATGCACTCGATGGTACTCCTAGGTGACGCGGGACAAGTAGAAGCTCGTTCCGGTCTGTTTGGAGATAGTGTTAATCTCAGCGCAAGATAGGTGCATGGTTTGCGCCGAATGTACCACGGGCCTATAAATCACTTTGGGCACACCTGATGGTACTCCTAGGTGATGTGGGTCAAGTCAAAGTTTGTTTTGAGCCGTTTGGAGATAGTGTTAATCTCAGCGCTAGATAGGTGCACGGTTTGCGCCGAACGTAGCACGGGCATGGAAATCATTGTGGGGCACAACCGATGGTACTCCTAGGTGACGTGTGTCAGGTGAAAACTCGTTTCGGTCCGTTTCGAGATAGTGTTAATCTAGGTGCAAGATAGGTGCACGGTTTGCGCTGAATGTTCCACGAGCATGGAAATCTTTTTAGGCATGCCCGATGGTACTTTTAGGAGACGTTGGTCAAGTCGAAGCTCGGTTCGGTCTGTTTGGATATTGTACTAATCTCGATGGAAGATTAGTGCATGGTTTGCGCTATGCACAGTTTGCGCTGAATGTACCATAGGCTCTGAAATTATTTTGGGCACACCCGATGGAACTCCTACGTGATGTGGGTGAAATGGAAGCTCATTTCAGTCTGTTTGATGAAAGATAGGTGCACGCCTTGCGCCGAACGTACTATAGGCTCTGAAATCATTTTGGACGCACCTGATAGCACTCTTAGGTGGCGTGGATCAACTGGAAACTTGTTTCGGTCCGGTTGCAGATAGTGTTAGTCTCGGCACAAGATAGGTGCATGGTTTGCACCAAATGTACCTTGGTCAGGGAAATCATTTTGGGCACACCCGATGGTTCTAGTAAAGTTGGTCAAGAGGAAGCTCGTTTCGATCTATTTGGAGATAGTGTTAGTATCGACGCAAGATAGGTGCACAGTTTGCGCCGAATGTACCATGGGCAAAGAAATCACTTTGGGCACAGCCGATGGTACTCCTAGGTAATGTATGTTAGTGGAAGCTTGTTTTTGTCCGTTTGGAGATAGTGTTAGTCTCGGCGCAAGATAGGTGCACGGTTTGCGCCGAATGTACCTCAGGCATGGAAATCATTTTGGGTACTGAAGCACCCCTGGTTATCCAGGAACTCAAATGTGATACAAATACTAGTCCTAGGAGGCTAGTAACACATTTATTACATCAGATAATTCTCTGCACAGTAGTCTCGACAAGCGTGGACAATGGAGGCATTCCACGATTAGAAGTAATCACAACATAATATAGGTCCAATAGACCAAAAAAGGGAATCGCTAATCTACAATTGACAAATCCTAATGCCAAATGCTTAGTTTGGTGCAGACACGGCCTTATTCGTATGCCACTTCAGGGTTGAAGTCTAGATCTTCCTCTGTTCAACAAAGCAAGGGTGAGTATAAAGTACTCAGCAAATCCAGCCTTACCTACAGAAGGGTATAACAGTACATCCATATGGATACATCAAGGATAAGGCTTGGTTTATTTGCATAAAGCTATCTTTTTACACATGTAGGGTTTCATTTTATAAATACCTTTGCAAAAGACATATTTTCCATATATGATAGTATTTCTGAAAAAGGGGTTGGTCACAATTTTAAGTGTTGTTGAACCCTTGTTCCCACAACACATGGCAAACAACCATTCATTTCCAAAATCACACTCACTCCCTTATTTTCACTCATCCCAACCCATCTAGTTGTTGAAACCAAACCGAAACCCGCCTTAAACTGCAGGCACGGCTATCCGGATAAATTTTACACTTTGTAGAGTTGTACACTTTCACCACAAGTAAGGTACTGTAACTTAACACTGTAGTGCAAGCACAGATCCATCGTAGCCATTACCCTCCATAGCTAAGTATTGGCGCTCACCATGGGAACACTAAGGCCACATCTCATAATACAATAATAATTTACAGAGCTCTTTACATTTCATACAATTCCTCAATTTCCACATACATCTCTTAGTGTCCCGTTGCACACCTGCCTCCAAGTGATTACCATACCAACTATAGGGATTTAGACTAAGCTCCGCCGCATATAGGGTCGAGTGGTTGTACAATAAAATGAGTTAGGCAAGATGAATCATCAACTCAGTCCTTAATCAAGATAAGGCGGATATCTTCATGCTTAACCACAAAAGATACAAGCCCCAACACCAAGGCATCCCACAAAAGGAACACCAATCTGCCCCATCTCTAGGGAATCACCATCTATAACTTATTCATTAACCCTTCATAATACCCACAATTTAATATCACAACTCACACAGTTTTCATTAAAAATCATTGTATTTGAGAAAACATAGTAATGAGTATCCATAATGAGTATCAAGTCCTAAGCATACTAAATAATAGTATTTTCATCATGTCAAAATATTTATTCTTAAGTTTGAGCAAGGCAATTATCAGGTCATATCAAGTCAAGGATGGCTATTCAAATGGGTTTTAGCTAAGCAATGAAAATATCTCGTATGATATACGTACATACAGTATTTGAAACAGCTTCTACAGGTTCTGTTTAAAAATTGGATTAACATGCATCAAAGGGGAATAGGCTGGACTTGCCTCCGTTGGCATCCTCGGCAAACTCCTGCCAGCAGTCCGGATCCTCGGCGTGAAACTCATGGTACTCACCTCTAACGTCCTCATTCTCTAGCTCGTTCACTCCGTCAGCTAAAAGAACGCAACGACTACAACAGGCAAACAAAGCACATATAAATATTCACATAAATTCAAATAAGCTCTAAAAATCATGAAATTTATATGGGAGATAGATTATGATTTTAGATGAATTTAGGAAGAAGAATAGTTGGAATTGGAGTTGGCATGTGGCTCTGCAAGATGGCCGAATTAATCATGCGGAAAAGAATAATGCGTGATTAAGGAATGAGTTGGCTGGTGGTGTATGGTGTATCCTATGCATGTACCATTTGGTGGAGTTATTGCTTAGGACCCACGCATCATAGACACATGCATGGGAAGGGAGAGAGAGATGCTAGCAAGGGTCATGAGTGCTCTTCTTGCTTCATGCATGGACACCATGGCTAAGCTCAGCGAGCTCGTGGGCATCACAGGTTGGAAGGAGGGGAGCAGGGCAAAGACCACAAGGAGAGAGGGAAGAGCAAGGGGATGCTTATGGGCTACTCACCTCGTCCTATGACGACGGTCGAGCCTGGCTCGTGCGCATGACCGTATACGGTATACGGAGGCAAAGCGAAGCGAGGGCAGGCGAGTGAGTGAGCAACCTAAGTGTGCTGCTTGGAGGAGGAGAGCACCTCGGCATGCCCTCTTATAGGCTAGGGAAGCGGGGATATGCCACCGGCTTGCTTGCTTGCCATAAATGGCATTGCTATGGCTGAATAGTAGGACGGTGGAGCGACGAGACAGTGTCACTGGTGATTGTACGCGGCATGCAAATGGATGGTGGCATGTAGCGGGGGACGGTGGATGCTCAACATGCATGGTCGGTGCCTAACTAGCATTGTTACAGGTGATGAGGTGCTTGCTGTTAGCCTGCGAGTGAGTTGAGGCTGTCTCATGTGTGCTTAGCTACTTATGTGCTTTGCATGCTAGTGGGTGTATGTGTAGCCTGTGTGCTTTGCTTTGCGAGTTGGCGCGGTGCGGCGTGTAGTGGATGCATGTCCTCTTTGTATGCTATGTGTGCGTACGTGAAGCTGTGGTGCTGCCTTTGCTCTTGCTGGCTGTTGGTGTTGCTGTTGCACGTGAAGGAGAAAGGAGAAAGAGGTGGGTCCCATGGCACAAGCGGTGAGGTGAGGTGGTGGGGCCAACATGTCGTGGTGGCATGCGAGCGGCTATGCTCGGCGAGAGGTCTGGGCGTGGGTGCCCTGTGGCAGGAGCGGTGGGGTGGGGGATGGGCTGCGGCGGTGGGGTGGGCGGCGGCTGCGGTTGTCGGCCATCGAGCGAGGGCAAGGGCGAGCGAATCGAGAGAGAGGTGGGGGATGGGCGGGTGATGCCGATGCTATGACGTGCAGGATAAATATTGGAGATAGATAACTAGGATGGATATATAAGATGGACAAGAGTCGCAAGGAGATAATAGAGCTCAGAAGATTTATAGTATTTGAAATGTATTTTGAAAATAATTTTTAATGAAAGTGATGTTTGATTGTGAATTTTTGGGATGTTACAGGTACACCCGATGGTACTCCTAGGTAACGTTGGTCAAGATAAAGCTCGTTTCGGTCCATTTGAAGATAGTGTTAATCTCGGCATAAGATAGGTGCACGGTTTGCGCCAAAATGTATCATCGGCATGGAAATCATTTTGGGCACACCAGATGGTACTCTTTGGTGACGTGGGGCAAGTGGAATCTTGTTTCGGTCTATTTGGAGATAGTGTTAATCTCAGCACAAGATAGCCGCACGGATTGTGCCGAATGTACCATCAGCATGGAAATCATTTTGGGCACACCCGATGGTACTCCTAGGTGATGTGTGTCAAGTGGAAGCTCGTTTCATTCTATTTGAAGATAGTGTTAATATAGGAGCAAGATAGGTGCACGGTTTGCGGCAAATATACCACCGGCATGGAAATCTTTTTAGGCACACCAAATGGTACTTCTAGGTGACTTTGGTCAAGTGAAAGCCCATTTCGGTCTGTTTGGAGATAGTATTAATCTCGAGGCAAGATATGTGCACGATTTGTGCCAAATGTTCCATTGGCTCTGAAATCACTTTGGGCACACCTGATGGTACTCCTAGGTGGTGTAGGTCAAGTGGAAGCTCAATTTAGTCTGTTTGGAGGCAGTATTAATCTCGACACAAGATAGGTGCACGGTTTGCGCCGAACGTACCATAGGCTCGGAAATCATTTTAGGCAGCACCGGATGGAACTCCTATGTTATGTGGGTGAAATGGAAGCTCATTTCGGTCCACTTGGAGATAGTGTTAATCTCGACTCATGATAGGTGCATGGTTTGCGCCAAACATACCATAAGCTCAGAAATCATTTTGGGTGCAACCGACGGTACTCCTATGTGATGTGGGTAGAGTGGAAGATTGTTTCGGTTTATTTGAAGATAATGTTAATCTCGATGCAAGATAGGTGCACGATTTGTGCTGAACGTACCGTAGGCTCAGAAATTATTTTGGACACACTGGATTATACTCCTAGGTGACGTGGATCAAGCGGAAGCTCGTTTCGATCCATTTGGAGATAGTGTTAATCTCAGCGCAAGATTTGTGCACGGTTTGCGCCGAATCCACCACAGGCATGGAAAATCATTTTGGGCACACCTGTTGGAACTACGTGACATGGGTCAAGTGGAAACTCATTTAGGTCTGTTTGGAGATAGTGTTAATCTCGGTGCAAGATAGGTGCATAGTTTGCGCCAAATGCACCATGGGCATGGAAATCATTTTTAGCACACCCGATGGTACTCCTAGGTGACGTGGGTCAAGTGCAAGCTTGTTTCAGTCTGTTTAGAGATAGTGTTAATCTTGATGCATGATATGTGCATGGTTTGCGCCTAATGTAACCATGGGTTTGGAAATTATTTGGGGCACATCCGATGGTACTCCTATGTGATGTGGTTCGAGTAGAAACTTGTTTCGGTCTATTTGGAGATACTTTTAATCTTGACGCAAGACATGTTCGCAGTTTGCGCCAAAGGTACCACAAGCTCATAAATCATTTTGGATGCAACTGAATGTACTGCTAGGCGACGTGGATCAAGTGGAAGCTCATCTCGATCCGTTTGGAGATAGTTTTAATCTCAGTGCAAGATAGGTGCACGGTTTGTGATGAATGTACCATGGGCATGGAAATTCCTTTGGGCACACCTAATGGTACTCCTAGGTGACGTCTGTCAAGTGGAAGCTTATTTCTGTCCATTTAGAGATAATGTTAATCTAGACGCAAGAAAGGTATACGGTTTGCGCTGAATGTAGCATGGGCATGGAAATCATTTTGTGCACACCCGATGGTACTCCTAGGTGACGTGGGTCAAGTGGAAGATCGCTTCGGTCCGTTTGGAGATAGTTTTAATCTCGACGCAAGATAGGTGCACGGTTTGTGCCTAATGTACCATAGGCTTAGAAATCATTTTGGACACACCTGATTGTACTCCTTGGCGAGGTGGATCAAGAGGAAGCTCATTTTGATCCATTTCGAGATAATTTTAACATCGGCGTAAGGAAGGTGCACTGTTTGCGCCGAATGTCCCACGGGCAAGAAAATCACTTTGGGCACACCTGATGGTACACCTAGGTAATGTATGTCAAGTGGAAGGTTGTTTCGGTCCATTTGGAGATAGGTTTAGTCTAGGCACAAGATAGGTGCACGGTTTGCACCGAACATACCATAGCCTTGGAATTCATTTTGGACGCACCTGATGATACTCCTAGGTGACGTGGGTCAAGTGAAAGCTCGTTTCGGTCTATTTAGAGATAGTGTTAATCTCGATGCAAGATAGGTGTACGGTGTGAGCTGAATGTACCACGGCTCGAGAAATCACTTTGGGCACACCTGATGGTACTCCTATGTGATGTGGGAGAAGTGGAAGCTCATTTTGAGCCGTTTGGAGATAGTGTTATTCTTAGCACTAGATAGGTGCAAGGTTTGTGCCAAATGTACCATAGGCTCAAAAATCATTTTGGACGCACTTGATTGTACTCCTAGGTAAGGTGGATCAAGCAGAAGCTCTTTTTAGATCTATTTGGAGATAGTTTTAACTTCGGTGTAAGAAAGGTGAACAGTTTATGCCGAATGTCCCATGGGCATGGAAATCGCTTTGGGCACACCCGATGGTACTCCAACATAATGTATGTCAAGTGAAAGGTTGTTTCAGTCTGTTTGGAGATAGTGTTAGTCTCAGCGCTTTATAGGTGCACGGTTTGCGCCGAATGTACCACGGGTATGGAAATCATTTTGGGGACACCCAATGGTACTGCTAGGTGATGTGTGTCGAGTGGAAGCTCGTTTTGGTCTATTTGGAGATAATGTTAAACAAGGCGCAAGATAGGTGTAGGGTTTGCGCCGAATGTACCATAGGCATAGAAATATTTTTAGGCACATCCGATGGTGCTTCTAGTTGACATTGGTCAAATGGAAGCTCATTTTCGACGATTTGGAGATAGTATTAATCTCAACGCAAGATAGGTGCACAGTTTTCTGCTGAATGTAATGTATGTCAAGTAAAATGGAAATCACTTTTGGCACACCCGATGGAACTCCTATGTAATGTATGTCAAGCAAAAGCTTGTTTCGGTCCGTTTGGAGATAGTGTTAATCTCAGCGCCAGGTAGGTGCATGGTTTGCATCAAATGTACCACGCGCATGGAAATCATTGTGGGCACAACCAATGGTACTCCTAGGTGACCTGTGTCAAGTGAAAGCTTGTTTCGATACATTTGGAGATAGTGTTAATCTAGGTACAAGCTAGGTGCATGGTTTGTGCCGCCTCAATTCCACGTTCAGACACCAAGTGTCCTAGCATTATGCCTTCCCTAACCATAAAATGACATTTTTCCCAATTAAGGACTAAGTGCTTTTCTTCACATCTTTGCAAAACCTTCTCTAAATTTACAAAACAATCATCAAAAGTTTTTCCATAAATAGAAAAGTCATCCATGAAAACATCCATGATTTCTTCAATCATAATAGAAAATATAGACATCATTCATCTTTAAAAAGTAGCTAGTGTGTTACATAATCCAAAAAACATTCTATGATAAGTATAAGTTCCATAAGGACATGTAAAAGTGGTTTTGCTCTAGCATAGCCCGGACTCCATCAAGAGTGACACACGGAGTAGTCTTCTTGTACTTCATGTAGGTGACATAACCAAACTTGTTGGTCTTTAGTCCGGTCAGCATCTCATCGGGTCTAGGTAGTAAAAGGTTGAGCTCCTTAGGTACGCGAAATGTTAGAACCTTCGGCTCACCAAGTTTTCCTTTAACAGTGAAACATGGCGGCGGCAGCGCTAGGGTGATACAAGGAATGGTGCGGGCGTAGAAGGCTTGTGGTTTAGGCACATGCATGATTTCCTTTGGCAGCGTGACGGTGAGCTCCTTCGACGAAACAACGGTGAGCTCCTTCGGCTTGATGATGGCGAGGGCCATGGAGTCTTCGGAAGGATGAAGCTCATCGGCGTCGATCTTGTCGGAAGGAGGAGGCTCATTGATGTTGATCTTGCGGTCGCCGGCAATTGGAATTTGAAAAGAGGAGAGCTTGGCTATTGTTGAAGGTTTGAAAGGTAGAAAGTTATGGCTTGGAGGCAAGCAGGGGGTCTAGTTTTATACTTCGAACCAACCTGCAGGAGGGTTTGGATCTCTCTACCGATGGGATGAATCCATTCGGTGACCTCAGCAGCTCCCATAGCACTTGGCCGGTCATCCTCACCATTAACAACCTACCTCCCTATCTATGTCAGAAGTGCAGGTATCTTTTACTAACCATGATTATTTCTGGACCGAGGTAGCCAGGCAATGATATAGATGTGTTCCTGGAGCTGCTCATGGAGGACATGAAGATACTATGGGGAGACGGGATCAAGATGATGGTTGTGTCCCTAAAGGAGTTCATTCTGAAAGCCATCATCTTTGTCACCATCACCGATTACCCTAGCCTTTTTCACTATTGGGGCAGATCAAAGGTAAGTCAGGTTGTGTAGTTTGCATTGACGGTACCTGCTACACTTATCTTAATGCATCCAAGAAGTTGGTGTACATGAGGCATAGGCAATTCCTTGACAAAAAGCACAGGTACCGGCATCCTTCGATGAATTAGTACTTTGACAACCAGGCCAAGCCTCAAACTGACGAGCCAAAAAAGACAAGTTATGGGCAAAAGGTGTTTGACATGGTGAAGGGCATAAATGTCGAGTTCAGGAAGGAGAAGAAAGAGGAAGATGGGGCCACAACAAGGAAGAAGAGGAAGCGGGATAACATAGAGGAAGAAGCAAAGCCTGTCACCCCCGCCATTCCTTTCAATAAGTAGTCATGTTTCTTTAAGTACTTGTCATACTAGAAGGAGCTAGATATGCCCCATGCCATGAACTGCATGCACCTAGAGAAGAATGCCTTCGAAAGCACCATTGGGGTCCTGCTAGACATCAAGACTAAGACGAAGGATGGTCTAAAGTCACTTTAGGATCTTGTGAACCAGAACATCAGGACTGAAATTCATTTGACACCGATGGCGCAGAGTGAGAAAGTGGAACTTTCGAGCGCGAGCTACAACCTCATGAGAGATGAGAAGAGGGCCATGTGCTAGTGGCTTAGGGCTGTGAGGGTGCCAACTGGTTTCTCTTCCAACATCAAGAGCCTGGTCTCTATGAAGGACCTCACACTAACCAGCTTCATCGCACATGATGGCCACGTCATGCTCACGGTGTTCCTTCCAATTTTGATGAGGGCTATCGGTCAAGAGTATGTGAAGATGGTCATCACACGCCTTGGTTACTTCTTCAACTTCATCACACAAAAGGTCATTGAGAAGCTAAGCTACCAGGCCTCAAAGAGTTCATCGTAGAGACTCTTTGCTAGCTCGAGATGTGCTTCCCACCATCTTTCTTCAATGTTATGCCACACCTGATGATGCACATGGTTGATCAGATATAGGAACTTGGGCCTATCTACCTGCACCTGATGTGGATGTACGAGAGGTTCATGTTGACCCTGAATAGATACATCCATAATCGTGCTTACCTAGAGGGCTCTATGATCGAGGCATACACAATGAAGGAGGCCATTAACTGCTGCACCAAATACATCCGGGATGGAAATGCAATTGGGTTGCTCGTCCCTCTGCATGAAGGCAGAACCTCAGGAATGGGGTGCACGAGGAGGAAAGTACGCACCGATATATAAGATGAAATGGTGCAAGAAGCTCATCACAACGCCCTTAATCAGTTAGTGGTCATGGACAAGTGGGTTGAGAAGCACCTGAAGGAGATATGCCGTGCTCGTGATGGACACATGGAGGCATGGGTATAGAGACAGCACAGGATCAATTTCATGACATGGATCAAACAGCAGGGCATACCACCCTATAGAGAATCTGCTAAAGCGAGGCTTGCGTCTGGCCCATCCACCCAAATCATCTCATGGCAAGGGTACGACATCAATGGATACAGGTTCCACACGAAAGAGAAGGACAGGAAGAGCGCAGCACAGAACAGTGGTGTTTAATATGAGGGCATCGACGAGGCCACTAGGGAGACCAAGACATACTATGGGCAGATAGAAGAGATATGGGAACTTGACTACGGCAGTGAACGATAGATACCCATCTTCCGGTGCTAGTGGGTCAAGCCAAAGGTGGTTGTCATGGACGAGTATGGGCTAACCATCGTGGAGCTCGAAAGTGTCAGCTACAAAGATGATCAGCGGGTACTAGCAAACCGTGTCATGCAGGTAGCCTACTATGTGAAGCCCAAAAACTCCAAGAGGCATGTGGTTGTGTCAGGAAAGCAGAGGATCGTGGGAGCTGATGGAGTGTAGAGTCTCGAAGAATACAACCACTACGCAGAGTTCTCGCTCTTTACCGATCATCAACGCAAGATCAAGCAAGTCGAGAACTGCATCAACAAGACCAAGATGAAGCCTTGGTTCTGCTCTGACGGTGAGAAGAAGACCATCATAGGATCACTTGTAGCAAAATGATATGTATGCCACACATATATGTAATAATGTACTCACTTATTGATTAACGAGAACTTTTATGTAACTAACTTTTATGTAATGGAACCAAATGTATGCCTTCACATTTATGTACTCCTCCTCCTACTCCTACTACCCTACTAGTACTCGTACTACTACTACCCTACTACTATGGCTCCTACTACTACTACTACTACTACTACTACTACTACTACTACTACTACCACTACTACTACCCTACTACTACTACTAATACTACTACTACTCTACTACTACTACTCCTACTACTACTGCTACTACAACTCTACTACTCTACTACTACTTATACACTACTACCCTACTAGTACTACTACTCCTACTACCCTACTACTACAACTCTACTACCACTAGTACTCCTTCGACACTCCTACTACTAGAACTCCTACTACTGTACTACTACAACTCTAAATTTAACAAAAATCCAAAATGTTAACTGAGGCGGGCGCCCTAATTCGCCCGCCTCGGTTAATAGATTAACCGTGGCAAGCATCGTAAGTGCCTACCTCGCTAAATATTAACCATGGTGGGTGGCTTAGGGTGCCTGCCTCGGTTAAGAATCACCTATATATGCCCCCATCCCCTTCCCAAATTTTTCTAAAGTTCTTCAGCGGGTGAATTTTGACTCCGAAGGGCTACCGAAATTTGGACTTGCGCCGCCACTGCCGCCGCCATCGCCAGTGCCCGCACCCACGCCCCCGCCCTCATGCCTACACCTACTCTGAGTTCTCTCCCACTCTCGCTCTTCGTCCTCCATGCCAGCTCCGCTAGGGTCCTGCTAACCCTAGCACCGCCGCCGAGAACCGCAGTGGGGGCAAGAAGCTCTGTCGCCGTGCCTTTGTTCCTCGGCTCAACCATCTTCCCTAGCGCCACCACTTCAAGTTCCCTCCGCATCTACGAGCTCCGTTGGGGGGCCACGGAACCCTAGCGCCATCGCCTTGAACCGCGGTGAATCCTAAGCCACCGCTGCCATGCTGAGGAGATCCGCCACCGAGCCCCCATTCATCATCCCCAACATTGACCTCATCTGTAAACCCGTGCTTTTGAGGACCTCGAACGTGTGCTCCCTCCTCCGCACCCCGCCTCCTCCGCGCATGCCCCACCTCTTCCATCCCCTGTGCCGACAAGATCCACCACCACTGTCTGTCGTCTTCGTAACAAATACTGAGGAGATCCACTTCCACCACCACACACTGGTGAACCCTAGCTGCCTACGCTGTTCCCTGCCATTGAGATGCCTGTGATGCATTTTTTGTTTCAATTTTCCATTGACATGATTAAATTGTTTCCTGTGATGCTTTTTTTGACATTATGCAAATGCCACTACCTATGATGCCACTGCCTGGTTAACTGAGCAAATGCCAGTATATGCCACGACTATGGGTCTACGTTCTGCTAATGAGTGATCTACTTTGCTTACTTAAAATTACTTAATGACTTGGTGATGCTGTCTATTTTTGTGTGATTGCTAATGAGTTATTAGGCTACTAGTAACTTTATTTCTAGTGGTTTGTCATCCTCCCATAAGCTCTGGTTCAGTTTGGTTGTGCTGGTGGTTTGTCAGAGCTCTATTTCATTCTTGCAAGCAAATTTACTGATTTGTGAGATGTGAACTGCTTATTTGTGTGAAGTGAGATGCCAATCTAATGATCCTATGCTATCTGAAACCTACTCTACTCTACTATATAAAATCAGTAGCTGGTATTTGTTGGGATTGGCAAGGTTACCCTTCTGATAGCGATTATATGTGGTAAATAGGTAGCACACTTTCTTTTAAAATGGGTCTAGCAGCAATGCAGCAACCTATGCAGTTGTTTTTCTTACTGTGTTGAATGTACAAATTTTGAGTCCAGAAGACTTATGGATTCGTGCATAAATGAGCTAAAATGGTTTTAAGCTTGGTAGGATCAACCTATGCAGTTGCAAGGTTATAGCTCCTCTTACTTGTGCTATGTTGCCATCTCCATAGTCCATGTTCTCGGTGCCTATTTTAGTTTTGCCATGGTTTCGAAACATCGATCGAGATCTGTGGGCTTCTCGGTCTTAATGCTTTGGTAGTTATTTAGCTTAAGTGATCATATTTCTTAAGGGATCATATTTACTAATTTGTGCAATGATTTGTGGGCTTCTCGGTCTTAATGCTTTGGCCTTTCATGGTACTATGTTTTCCTCAAGGGATCATATCTTAAAATATCTATACTCTGTTAGGTATTTGATATTTGATTTAAGTGATGCCAAATCATTATAAACTTCTCCTACTGGTATATACTACTGCTACAGGTATATACTACTACTACTACCCTAGTGGCTGCTGCTTACTACTACTCTACTACTTACTACTTACTCCTACTACTACTCTACCTACTATTTGTGTTGGATGGCTGCTGCTTACTACTACTCTACTACTTACTACTTACTTCTACTACTACTCTATCTACTATTGTGGTTGTTGACTTGTTCTCTATAACACCCCAAAATTTCTATTTTGGGTTGTTATTGGAAAACACTAAATAAAATGAAAGATTTTATTATTTGGATAAAATTTGTCAATATTAGTTTAGATTTCTGTATATTTTTCTTAAATGAAAATGGTGTTTTCAAATGTTTTGGAATTAATTTGAACTTTTGTTAATGTGGTGCTTGTCTGATGCTTATTTTTGGTGTTTGTGAGTGCAAATGGTTTCAAAATACGATAGGACGACGTTTCTTACTCTCTCGAGAAAATTTCCAACCTTTTCTAGAATTAAATTCCTTTTTCCTTGAGCTTAATCTTTTTCCTCGATCATCTCAATAATCTTTTCATGAGTTCCAAACTCTTCATTTTGATCCATCATGTTCATATCTACCTTGGAAAATTTTCTTAGAATTTTTCTCTAATTTCTGTGATTTTTCGTGGCTTAAATATGATTTCAGAAATTTCCTGGAATTATTTTTAAATAGGAAATAAATCCCAAAATTAAGAAATTCCAAAACGTTTCCAAACCCTACACCTATATATATGATGGCGTAGCCCCCAACATGCTGGTTTCAGAAGTACGGCCCGTTTCGCGAGCCGCCACTTCCATCAACGTAGATCGAAAGCCGGAGTTCTATATCTCTAGGTTTCCGGTGAACTTCCGATAAAGGTTCGGCGAGCTTTTTCGGCCACCTCTTCCATCTCTGGTGAATTCTGATTCTACTGTGAGGTTCATCTCGATCTCCTCTACACCAGCACACCTTTCGTTTCATGAATCCATCACCTTTCATTGTTTTCCCTTTGATCTAGATCTATCTCCGGCGAGCTCTTCCATGGCCGACCATCTCTATTTCAGGCCATCTATGACCATGGTCGTGCCCTCCCTGCCTTGGGCCTAGCGTTGCCACCCCTGGCCTTCACCCACGCGCCCCACCTCACCCCCTCCATGTCGCCCGGGGCCGAGGGCCCCTGCCTTGCATCCCTATGCGGGCGAGCAGAGCAGGCCACCGTCGCTCGGTGCCCTGCTCGGGGCGAGCCCGTGGGCAGCCTCGCCCTACAGGCCTCGCGGCCTGGCGCGCCACACTGCCGTCAATAGCGGCCTTCGGGTCGCCCCTCCCCTCCCCAACGCATTACAGCAGCAACCTCCCAGCTGCCATGGCCACGTTGAGGAAGATGATGCCCAAGGTAGAAGACCAGTTATTAACGATTCTGCCACCGACCGTAATTTAGCCACAGTCTAATCGTTTTAACTCTGTTTTAGTTCATTCAAGTTGTGTTAGTTTTGTAGCGGCGTGCCCTATGTAGTAATGCTAGAGTTCATCACATTGTTTACTTTTGAATTTATTAATTGAAATGCAATTTGATTAATATTTATTATTTAATAGCTCCTAATTAAAAGCCACCTAGGGTTGTCACTACGTTCTTGTTGCGTTGTGATCGTACCAACGTGAGCTACGTGCTAGCAATGATGTTAACCATGTCTCGAGTTTATGAATTAAATCTTGTTAATTTGATTAATGTTTTATTCAATGCCTTTTTAATTTATAAAAGCAAGTTAGGTTTATACATCGGTCTTTCATAAATTAATTATAATATGGTTAATGTCAACCTTAATGCCTTTTTAATAATAACCTGTTTATTAGATCAACCTTGAATATATGAAATAATTCGATTAGTGTCTCTCACATGTTTTATGTATTCCAAACTATAAATGTTTAAATAACTAAAATATAAATACTATGACATATTTATAAATAAAATATGACTAAGGTTTTCTCCGGCTTTATAACTCAATATAATTTGATTAATTCAGCTTTGGGATATTTCTCTAAAATGTCCATCATCTTATTTAATTAAATAAAATAGACCAAGCTTATAGTCTGCTCTTTTAGTTATGTTGCAATCACCTTGATAGACGTGTCCTCTTTAATGATAGCTCCATTCTCAGTCACTCTTCCGCTCTCGCGACCGTAGCACTGAGCCATGCCAATTAGTGCGCTCTTTTCAAGTTTTTCTTGTGAGTGATGTGTTGTTCTTAGTTGTGCTTGTCTGTTTGTGTTGCTTGGTTGCTACGAGTAGAAGAAGAGTTGTTCGTTAGTGCTAAAGACTAGGAGTTGAGGACCGACAGGTGAAGCACAAAAGCTAAAGACTAGAAGGCAGAAGTTGAAGATTTTGAGCAGCTAAACTCTGGGAAAAAGGTAAGTGCAGGCACCATTGGATCATTTTGCTCCTATACATTAAATGTTATTTACTTTCATTGCATGTGTCCAAAGTTGCAAACCCTAAGGACCTGACTAGCCTTACTTATCATTCCTTGCGTACCTGGGGTTCCTTACATGGGTAGTGTAGGGAAATGTAGATATGCTTAGCTAGAACCTGCGAAAAGTCTCGTAGTGAAACCCTGCTTGCTCACCTCGGTAGTGTTTTGGGGAGTCATGACTCTGGGCAAATGGGAATCACGACTTGAAGTGAAAGTGCACACCTCTGCAGAGTTAAAACTGATATATCAGTCATGCTCATGGTCACGAGCGGCCCAGATCTTCACATGATTAGAATTGGACTCACATGGACTTTGGTGATGGAAACTTGGTTGAGGTGGCTACCTCGTGTTTTGGGCAGGATGGCTATCCCGTGTTCTATGGGGTTGCTACCCCATGTCACTTTTGGAGGTTGCTACCTCTGTTATAATAATTACAATGATGATGTTTAATAATATTATTGATTCTACTCCATCTAATTAAGGGTTGGGGATACTTTACTCACTATAGTAACAGGTTGTATTAATAAAAGCCACCAACTAAAAATGATTACCTGTAGTCAAACCACGTCGGCCTTCCTTTTGTATAAGCCTTGCATGTCATTACTTTTTGGCTATACTTGTTGAGTTCGACATGGACTCACCCTTGCTATATTCCCCCCAGTGTGTAGTAAGGTGCTGCTCAGAAGAAGGACAAAGATGTTGTAGAGTTTTCTAGAAGTCAATCAGAAGTGTTTGGTGTACGGAGCCCCCAGTCAGCCATCCCTGAGAAGATTGGAGCCCGAGAAGAAGTTTAGCACCCGTTCCGGGTACTCTGATAGTTGTAAGTGTTAACATAATTATTTTTTCTGCTTTGTAACATTGTTTTTCTGATATTTCTATTCTACTGTTGTATGTGTGGACTTCCTGGGCACACATATGATGAATGCTTGGTCTTCTTTTGAAAACCGGGCATGACATTCTCAAACTTTGTGGCATTTGCAACGATGATTTTTTTCAAACTTCTAAACAAAATGTGCTGAGGCAGTGGCATATGCAATAATGTGAAACTTTTTATGTTGAGGCAGTGGCTATGATGATGAAATGTCCCCATGCTTGTAATCCGCAAAACTAGGATGGCTTGTATATTATATACAAGCAACCAGTTTAGAAGCGATGTGATTACAATGGGGCAAATCTGAGCCAAATATGTAAATGAATTTTTTGATTCTACAATTTTGTACTTTTCTTAAACTCTTTTGTAATTTTCTTAAAATCTTGTATACCTACTCCCAATGTAAATGAAAAAAGGATGTAATCTTGTTTTCAGATGGATATAATTCATATAATTGTGAAATGTCCATATAACTCTCTCTTCTTCATAGCTTCCAATGGCGGCTGAGCCTACTAAACAATGGCGTGAGCCGACTCTAGTTATAAGTGATGATGAAGGCTCATCATTAGACGACAGCACTTCATACGAGGAGGAGGTGCTAACACCGGGACCAAACAAGAAACGTAGTATGGAGGAAGAAGAAGATCCGACCTATAGTCCGATGAGGCCTTCAACATGAGCTTCTCGCACCCCAGCACGAGAACAAGCAGATGTGAGGGCCGCGTAAGTATATAACTAACACAACGTCAGGAGATGATGACGAGCTTCTTGTTTAAGTATGAAACTAATGCGAGTTCTTGTCCTCGACAGCTGCGGGGGATGTCTATGTGTTTGGAGTACCCCAAGGAGGGAGAAGAGGAGGGGCATGCATCCGGTCCCACCCTGAGCTCTTCAACCAAAATGGCTAGTGGCAAGAAGTCAGACTTGAAGAGGGGCCAACACGGGAGGCACAAGGTGCACAAGAAGGTGCATGCCATATACAAGATAGGGCCACATGGAGAGCCCTTGGAGCCAGAAACTATCATCAGCGTCTTTAGCAACCAGTGCTCCTGTATAGTCAGGGAGCATGTGCCGATCACATATCTGAATTGGAGGAAAGTCCTAGATGACCTCAAGGGTGCCGTGTGGGGAGATGTGCTGAGGCAGTTCGAATATCCACCAGACTAGTATAATGAAGATCTGTGCAAGGGGCATGCGCTGTATATTGCAAGCAAAGCGCTTCACAACTTGAGGTCAAAACTCAATAAGAACTATGTGCAGTGTAACACCTCAGGTGTTTGGCTTCCTTAATTGCATTGCATTTCATAAGCATGAGCATCATTCATCTCATTTATGTCTTTATTTTTGCTTGCAACATGAGTATGCAACATACTCTCATATGCTTGTTTATAATTGTTTTGCTTATGAAATGTGAGTGGTGCAACTTGTAGATACAACATGGGTTCTCATACTTGGAAACATGGCAATGTTGTTAGTATACCATGATAAGCCTAATTGTTGTAACAAGGCCTTGAAACATGTGCAACATGGTAGTGCAACATTTTGGGGAAAACAATTGTTTTGCTTGTTTCAACTTATGTGACACTAGGAATTTTGTGTAACCAAGGTGTAGAGTGCCTAATTATGTCCTATAACACCTTAATTACAATTAGGGTAATTAGTTGAACAATGTTCATGTTGACCAAAATGACCAAATTGCCCTCCTAGGTGCTGTTGACCAACCCTTGACCCCTAGAATGCTTTGGTTTGACCGTTTAAAAAGTCTAGCATAGGAATCTTGCATGGAGATGCACCCTTAAACAAAGTTGTAGAAAATTTTATAGGGAACAAAAGTTTCAATATGGTCATTTCATGAAAATGGTCATAACACCCTCAAAAATGGCCCACAGTCAGTAGGGGTGGTTGTTTTGGGGCTTATAAATTTTGGTTAAGTCCTAACTGTAATGCAATTGCAAGGTTACCTTCTTTGGGGCACTGTAACTCTCTAACTAAGCTGAACCAGCCCAAGTTCCAATGGGCAACTTTGTAGTCTTCATATAGATCTTCAATTTTGTTAATAACATCACGACCTAAATCGAGCCAGTTTTGGAGATATCGAGCAAGCAAAACCGGTTGTCAGTCGGTCATCGCGACCCTCGATTTAGTCAAGTTCAGACATTCGAGTTTTAGTTGTGGCTGACTGGCCGCAGGGCAGTGCTGTCATGTGGGCGCGCCGTGGCAGCCGTACGCCGGCCGCGGCCCCACCGGTCAGGCCGAGCGGGTCTCTAGAGCACCCCGACGCCGCACTCACCCTCACTCGCGCCCCTGCCCCTCTCTCGCCCTCTCCGAGCTAGGGCGGAGCATCGAGGTGCCATTGCCGCTGCATGCTTTCTCGCACTCGTGCGTCGTCATCAACCCGCCTCGGCCCAATTCCTTCCGTCAGCGGCACCCTAGCGCCTTCCTCTACCCCCACACTCCTTCCCTAGATCGTTTGAGCAAAGGTGAGGCCGCATTGGTCACTTCCGTCACTGCGGCCATTAGCGAGACCTCGCTGGAGTACATGGTCGCCATGGTCTGGGTAGCTAGGACCCTTCCCAGTCTTCCCTTCTCCCTTCATTAGCTCCCTGGTCCCCTCATGAAGCTCGTACCGAGCTTAGACGAGGCGTTGTGGCCTCGCCATCGCTGGCGCACCGCCACCAGAACCCCGTCGTCCGCCTTGACCGGTCGCGAGTACTCTCTAGCCACCTCTAGGGTCACTGTAGCACCTCATTCGGTTTGAGATCACGCGGTGAGCATGACGGTGGTCTCGGTTTCGCCGGCTGACCCGCCGGCGGCGAGCTCTGCCATCACCGTCGCCCCCCTTGGTCCTTGTCTCGCTGACTAGGGGGGCCCGCTCTATCGGTGGCCGCATGCGTGAGCAGGAGTCCAAAGCGGGCCGCGTGCTGTGGTGGGCCACGCTGATGATTGGGCCGGCCCAGTAGCAATGGAGTTCGGCTTGATGTTGTTTTTCTTTATTTATTTCACAGTTTTGAATGCTGTTTGTGATTTTAATATCTAGGGTTTGGCTTATCCAAAAATTGTGATTCAAATTTTGTTGGACTCTGCGTGAAGTGTAGTATTTAGGAAAAATATAAAATGTAGATGTATTATTTAAATTCTGGAAGGATTAATTAGACAATTGAAATATATTTTAAAAGAGATGCAAACTTGTTAATTTTATAACTTGAGTTGTAGTGTTCCAAAAATTATGAAATTTGGTGGGTATGCTATTCCATATCTATGCTAGCTCTGGTAAAAATTTGGGTACTAGTGCTTCAGTACTTTTCAAGTTATGAGGTTGTCATATTATATTAGAAGATAATTGCATGAATTTTAATAATTCCTCTGTATGTGCAACGCTCATAAAATTTTAGGGAGAGTGTCCTGGTACCCTAAGGTTGCTAAGAAAAATATGGTTTATTTTGTTTGATACTTTTCATTGTGATTTATTAATTATGCAAAAATTAGTGTTTTTGTCTTGTGAATTTTGTGTAGGGAGTTTCTATGAATAACTTTAGTTCAAATTTTTATAGTGGCCTCCTAGTAGGGTGGAGAGTCCCCTGTAATTGTTGTAGAATTTTCTAAGCAGCTTGCATATAAGTTTAATTTCCCACTTAATTAATTAAGTAAATTAAGAAAGGGGTTAAAATAAATGTCTTGGGTTGGCACACCTTACTTTCTGATGGTTTTGGGTCATGTGTCAACTAGTAGCATCATTAGTTTGGTCATAAGGATAGTTTGACACATGAATAAATATTTAATTTTCACATTTCTAGGTTCTCTGGACAGCTAGTTGCATTTTTTAGATTTGAACCTTGATAAAAGTGTTTGCTGGGAAACTTGTGAATACCAAAGTGGTAGTAAACTTGTTAAACTAGCTTGTGTCAAAATTTGGTGGCATTTGGCCTAGTAGTCTAGGAGTTGTAGCTGTTTAAAGTGGCTGTCCAAAAATGGCTGCTCTCTATTTGGGAGAGGACAGATATCTGGAAATTTAGAATTTCGACTAGGTAAACTTTGGAATTAAGTGTTGAGGTCTGAAAGTGAATTGTAGAGCATTTTATAAGACTTCTAGATTGTCTTGTTTCATGTCTTTAGGATTTGGGAATCTACAGTTGTGATGGAAATACTTAGCTGCTGTCCAGAATGTGTTATGATATTTTGTGCTTGGTTGGTGGTAACCTAAGTAATGTTGTTCTTGTGATTGTTAGGTGTTAGGGCCTTAACTGAGAAGGAACATTTATACATTAGTTCATGTAGATTAGGTAAGTACTTCTCTACCAGAGAAGAGATTTGCACTTATTGTTGAAGTGATTTGAATAGAGCATTAGGAATTGCTGTAGTGCATTTCATCCCGAGCATGCTGCATTCCTTCTTATGCATCCATGAGATTTATTGTGCATTCATGCAATAGGTGTACCAGAGGGAGTGACACTCCTCGAGTTCGAGGGAGCGATTCCGGAGGAGGTTCAGGAGCAGCCGGGAGAACCCGAAGAGGCAGCCAACGAAGGAAACGCCATTGACGAGTTACCGGAGTGTCCGGATCATCGCCCTTCCTCGTTCCTGAAAGGCAAGCCCCGGTGCATGCTGACCCAATTGTTTTATATATCAATCTTGAGTACTTTTACTTGTTTACTGCATTAAGTTGTAGGAGTTGTGTGAAAACACTTGTTGCATTATACCTATCCTTGTCCAGATATCGTACTTAAATCCTAAATTAAGTTTAGGCACGTGTCAATGCTTAGCCCTGCTTAGTCCGGTAGAAGTCGGGTGATTTTTGGTCATCTGCGAGATGTAGGAATGGGTCATGAGTGGCTATGTTGGCTATCGTGGATGGAACCATACCTTAAAATGAAATTGAGACCGGGCGGGAGTTCGATAGTGCAGCCGCAAGACACTTCACGTCTTGGGTGCGAAGCTATGCCCGTCTGAGTTGTTTAAGGACCGATTCGTTGTACGTCCTTGAGTCATGTTGAACGCAGTCTAACACTTAGTTGGTCGGATAAGTCGTTCTGACCGCGAATCCGAGTAATACAGTTCAGGCCGGGAATCAATTGGTAGGTCGCATCTTGGAGGTACTAGGATGTGCTTGGGGACATTAGCGTGAGACCAAGGGGGGTTTAGAGTCCCTAGCACCTGGCAGAGTGTCGCCTTGGGGATGCGGCATCAGTCGAACCCGTGGCTCCTGAACTATACCAAAGGTGACCTGAGCAGCCCTCGCCAGGCGTGACTCGGTGAGTGTTAGAAATACCCCTCCAGCTGGATAGGAATTCGATTCGAATCGCCGTCACTTCCGGTTAGTGAGCACTTGACTTGAGCAGCGGCAACGTAGATCTCATTAAATTGAACAGATGGTTAAGCGAATGATATAATGATGCCGCAATTTATACCTGCTTTGGATATAATAAGATTATTGTTTGATTATAATCAAGTGAATGTTTAGTACAGGTGCTAAGATAGATGATAGGTTAATCTTAAAAATAACTGCTAGTACAGGTTAAAGGAGTTACAATTACTTATGCTTTTTTCCGCAAATGTGATGTCAGCCAGCTCCACTTATGAAAGCCTTGCATGATCCTTGGTGTCTGTTATTTTCCATTTCGACGAGTAAGTCTAGCTGAGTACATTCCAGTACTCAGGGTTTATTCCCTCCTGTTGCAGATGACATGCTTTATCAGGGCTTCTGCAAGAACTGCCTCCACCCCGCGGGTGATGAGGACTAGATCACTCAGGCGTGATCGTCTGTTAGTTCACTTTCCTAAATTCTTTTGTGGGATGTTGATTTGTAAGACTGACTGTAGTATTTGAACAATGTGCGTGTGTTATGCTTCCACTACTTATGAACCTAGTTTGGAATAATTTGCGACTCCGTGTGTTGTAAGTGAACTTCCAAACTACTTGTGAAATATAATGTGTGATGTGTATGTTGAATGATGCAATCTTGGTTGTAAACGAGTTGGTCTGAAATCCTTCATGATTTCGATTGACTACCGGGATTATATGGGCTCAAGTTCGAAAATTTGAGCGTTTCGGTGCTTGTTTTTGTACTTGTGCTCTTATAATTTGGTCGGTTCTGTTACAATTGGTACCACAGCAGAATTCAGTATTAAACACATCGTACGAGTATTTGAAAACAAAAGTGTTTGTTTGCGAAAAGTGTTAAAAATCTAAAATTTATTTCTATAAGTATGCCCGTGATCACATCCCTTAGCCCAAATAAGGACTCTTAGGTGGCTTATTAAAAGACTAACTTGGGGGTCTTGTTTGTTTTTGTTTTGTCATCCATACGACGTGATATTGTATGGATGCCATCCACTTGGGTGGTAATGTATAGATCAAACACCTCAATGCTCTGGTAAGTGTGAGTTGTGAGAGCATGATCGTCCAAACGGCGATCTAGGGGAGAGTAGTTGTGGTTACTTGCATACTTACATGTTCAAACCATGTAATTATGAAAGTACTTAATTGTGGGTATATCTGTCGGGTAGTTGTGATACTGAAGTATATACATAGGGGATGTGCATACGGAACGTGCATGCATCATGTTTAATTCATGTCATACATTTCATTTTACTCCCTCCTTAAAATTTCGATGGTCCTGACTAAATTAAATTTTGTATCCCCTAAATTATCCTCACTTTAAGTCATATCTTGTTGCTACAGATGGCTTGCACCAAAAGGACCGCTCGCAAGTCAACTGGAGGCAGGGCTCCTCGCCACCAACTCGCTCCATGTGAGCCCCGCCCTGAGCCCACCGAGGCGGAAAGGTTAAGGGCCAAGTTGGCTGAGGTGACTGCTGCTAGAAATGCGGCTCAGCAACAGCTGGAGCAAGTGATACATGATAGGGATCAGGAGATACTTGCATTCTAGAGGTTGACTATGGCTAATCACAACTGTCAGCGCACGCTGGTCCACGTGATGAACCAGCGGGATGAAGCCTGGCATGAAGAGAACCTCCTGAGAGCTTGTCAGGTGGAGCTTGAGCAATAGTTAAAAGCTGCAGAAGAATACAATGACAATCTTCATGAGGAAGTGCACCGCCTAAACAATCAGCTCAATCCTCTGCTTCCTCATGACAATGACGAGGATGAGGAGATGGGCTCGGGAGTCTTCATGGCTGAAGGTGATGACGACATGGAGGTCAATGGGCCACAAGATGTCCCACCAGAAGAAGAAGAAGAAGAAGAAGAAGAAGAAGAAGAAGATGAGGAGGAGCTAGAGCCTGCTAGTGACGAGGATGGCGGGAGATCTTCGACACTGACTCCGAGGATGATGCTTAGAGTAGTCATCGCATAGCTATGACGCTAGAGTTATCTTTTGTGCCCTCCATGTGTGGGAGTGGGGCTTTGTAATAACTTAGCTTTTGGGATGTAACATCGAACCCTATGTTATCCTAGATGTTAGTTTGAACATGTTAAATTTCGGTCACAAATGGATGTCTCATTGTGTTGTGTTCGGTGATGGTGTCACGATTAGCACCCTTTGGTGCTGCTTGGCACGCGCTGGTATCCAGGTGGCTAGTCATGATCCACCATAGAACTCTACCAATGGGTTGTCTCCTAGTGGTCATTTCTTGGTTAGCCTTTCATATTTGACTAGAAGTTTAGATCGAATCCGGACCCCAGTTGCGTAAGGTTGAAATCCCGTTGATATCGATGTAACCTGTTCAGTCACATTTGTGCTCCCTACATGAGAGCCTTTAATAAATTCTATCTTTTCATCGGAAGATATCTTGTTTGTTATGTCCATCGCATAATTGTGTCAATTGGTGCGCTTGATGAGGTTGTGTGGTTGTGATGAATTACTATGCCCCGGTTGTTTGCGAATTCATTTCTAATGAAATCAATTTGGCATATTTACACAATTCATCTACAAATTTCCCACATCGTTAGTGCTCATTGGCTATGCATTTTGTAGATGGCGTACAACCTCCGTCGTGGTCGTGGTGTTGAGGATGAGGAATAGCCAATCCCTCCGCCACCACCCACTCCGGCGGAACTGATACAAACGGTGGTTGAAGGTCAGCGCCTGTTAGCAGACGCTATGTGCCAGCTAGTCAACCGGGATGCTCGCCATGGTCGTCAGGGACTGGAACCAAATCAGCATAGTGACTTCAAGGATTTTCTTGACACCAAGCCCCCACTCTTTAAGGAGGCAGAGGAACCTCTGCAAGCAGATGAGTGGTTGAATACCATTGAGCAGAAGTTTCGTCTGCTTTGTCTGACTGAGGAGCTGAAGACAGAGTATGCTTCCCGCCAACTGCATGGCCCGGCTGGTATTTGGTGGAGTCACTACCGCTCCACGTTGCCTCCTAATGTCCCGATCGCTTGGGACCAGTTTAAAATGGCTTTCCGCGGGAATTACATTCCTCTAGGTTTGATGGCTATAAAGCACACTGAGTTCATGAGATTAACTCAAGGCAATAAGAGTTTGACGGAATACCTGCAAGCCTTTAACAACCTTGCAAGGTATGCAACTGAGTTTGTGGATACTGATGCTAAGAATATTGCTAGCTTCAAGCATGGCCTCAGTCCAAAGCTGATGAAGACCATGGGCACTAGCAAATGTGCCACTTTTAATGATTTTATCAGTGATGCCCTGACCCAAGAGAACAATAATTCTATCTATGCTGCTTCTAAGAGCCGCAAGAGGGCCCTTGAGGCGGGTGCTTCACAGTCCCGAGCTCCAGCTGCACCGAGGGCTCCTCCTCGCCCTCCTGCCACAAGTGCTAAGTTCCGTCCCCTGCAGAAGAAGGCTCCAGCTAAGAATGGGTTTCACAAAGCATATACAGTGTCTCTGCCAAATGGTAGTTCTGGCCAAGGCAGCTCCAGTGTCCCTCCAAGCAACATGCCTTACTGGAACTGCAACAAACCAGGTCATTGGTCTAGGAACTGTCCATATCCTAAGAAGAATGCAAATCAAGGTGGCCGTTAGGGGCATGTTCATTATAATAGTATTGAAGAAATTCCATCTGGTGAGGTAGTCACTGCTGGTAAGTTCCTAGTTGACCAACATTCTGCAGTGTGCTATTTGATTTAGGTGCTTCGCATTCCTTTATCAGTCATATGTTTGTATCAAAGTTTGCACACAAATTACATGCTGTTGAAGGTGGGGGTTATTGCATTAGAGCGGCAAGTGAGAATATTTCCACAAATCAAGTAGTAAGAGATCTAGAATTTGAAATAGAAGGGCGAAAGTACTCGCTTACCTTAGTGGTTTTGCTTGGATTAGGCATAGATGTTATTTTGGACATGAATTGGATGAGTCAGCATGGGGTACCATTGATACATCCACCCGGGTAGTTATGCTCAGAGATCCTACTGATCAAAAAGGTTTTCTAGTGCAACTTCCTCGGCAAATTGACGTTTCTAGTGAAGTTCATGCGGTGCAAGCGAAGGCATTAGCTGATATTCGCGTAGTGAGTGAGTTTCCTGACATTTTCCCGATGATTTGCCGGGACTGCCTTCAGATCAGAATGTGGAGTTCAAAATCGAGTTTGTGCCTGGCATGGCACCCATCTCTAGAAGACCCTATAGGATGCCTCCGAATGAACTAGCTGAACTTAAGGTGCAGTTGAATGAACTGTTGAAGAAGGGGTTGATTCGTCCTAGTTCGTCTCCGTGGGGATGTCCTACTATCTTTGTAAAGAAGAAGGACCAGTCGTTGCGGATGTGCGTAGATTATAGGCCTCTGAATGCAGTCACTATCAAGAATAAGTATCCTCTACCGCACATCGACATCTTGTTTGATCAGTTGTCTAAAGCTAAAGTCTTTTCCAAGATCGATCTAAGGTCTGGCTACCATCAAATTAAAATCCATCCGGAAGATGTTCCAAAAACTGCTTTCTCTACAAGATACGGTCTATATGAGTATCTTGTTATGTCCTTCGGCTTGACCAACGCCCCCGCACACTTCATGTACTTGATGAATTCGGTGTTTATGCCCGAATTGGACAAGTTTGCTGTAACACCCTAGGTGTTTGACTTCCTTAAGTGCATTGCATTTCATAAGTATTAACATTAATCATCTAATTCCAGAGTGTGAGCATCATTCATTTCATGCATGAGCTTATAATATGTGAAACATGCTTTTGAAACATTGCAACATGTGTGTTATATTTCATGTGAATTATGAAGTGAGTAGTGCAACACCCAAGTGCCACATGTGCAACTTCCTTTTGAGACATGTCAACCCCTTTAGTGTAACATAATGAGCAAGTGTTATGCAACACACTCATGCAACATGTGCAACATGAGCTTGCAACATTGGGTGAAATGTTGATTTGTTTGTTTCAAAGTATGTGACACTAGGAATTTTGTGCAACCAATGTGTAGAGTGGCTAATTAGGTCCTATAACACCTTAATTACATTTAGGGTAAGTAGTGGAGCAATGTTCATGTTGACCAAAATTACCAAATTGCCCTTCCAAATGTTGTTGACTAAGTTTGGACCCCTAGAGTGATCTGGTTTGACCAATTAAAAAGTCTAGCTTAGAAATCTTGCATGGAGGAGGAACCTTAAGCAAAGTTGTAGAGAATTTCATGAGGAACAAAAGTTCTAATATGGCCATCTCATGAAAATGACCAGAACATGCTCAAAAATGGCCCACAAGTCAGCTTGAGTGGTGATCAACACTTAGAAAAATTCTAAGTCTGGAAATTGGACTTTTCAGTTTCACTGTACCTCACTTTGACAACTTGTAACTCACAAACTAGGCCGAACCAGTCCTTGAGCCAATTGACAAAGTTGTATTTCTCATGTAGCTCTACCATTTTGGTATTATCAGCTTCAGCTAAATCGAGCTAGTTTAGGAGATAATCGATGTTAAATTTGCTCTGTCAGTCACCATTACGGGCGCCGATTCAGTCAAATAGGCGATGTTCAGTGAATATCGTGGCCGACCGGCCGCAGGGCCGTGCTGCCGCGTGAGCACGCGGTGGCAACCGTGCACCGCCCGGGGCCCTACCCGTCAGGCCGTGAGGGCTTCAAGGGCGCCACGACGCCGCACTCCACCTCACTCGCTTCTCTGTCTCCTCTCTCGCTCTCTCCACGCTCAAGCGGAGAGAACCGAGCCGCCATTGCCGCTATTGCTCCAACGAGCTCGCGCGTGTTTTCCACCGCACCACCGCGCCTCAAGTCCGGCCAATAGCTACGCCTTGAGCCCCTGTACCCACTCATCCCATCCCTGCCCTTAGATGCACCTCGGTAAGGACGAATCGCCAGTTCCGCCACCGCCAAACCTCATCGGCGTTCTTCCGCGCGGCAGCTCACCGTGGCTGGGGTCTTCGGTGCTTCCACGGCAAGCACTAGTGGGTGCATTAGGACCGGGGTAGTGCGGGGATGCTCACCGTGGGTCTAGAAAAGGGTCCCGCGGTCATCGCCGGCGAGGAGCACCACCACCGCTCCGCTGGTCCGCCATGCCCGCCACCATCCCCCATAGCCGCAACAATTGCTCCAATTAGTGGCACCCCTAGGTGCGCAAGGAAGAGGTGAACGTGCCTGTGCCCTTGGTCTCGCCGGAGCTGCCGTCGGCGGCGAGTTCATCGTCGACCGTTTTCTCCCCCGCCTTTGTCTCGCTGACCAGTGGGACCCGCTCGTCAGAGCGCGCGTGTGGGCGGGAGGCCGTCGTGGGCCGCGCGCGTTGTGGGCCACGTCGCTCAGGCGTGCTGTGCGAGTCTTGGGCCGCGCTGGCGGGTCGGCCGGCCCAGTGGTTCCTTTTTGATTTGTTTGAAATTTCAGTTTCTTTATTATTCCACAGATTTGAATAATGTTGTGATTTTCATATTTAGGGTTTGGTAGATCCAAAAATTGTGATCCAAATTTTGTTGGCCTCCAAATAATGTGTAGGATCTAGGAAAAATATCAAATGCTTATATGATGTTTAATTTCTAGAATAATTAATTAGGGTTTTGAAATGTTTTTTTAATTGCATGCAAACTTATTTAAATCATATCTTGAGCTTCTGTGTTCCAAAAATTATGAAATTTGGTGAGTATGTTATCTTATATATATACTAGCTCTGGTAAAAGTTTGGATCCTATTTCTTTAGTAGTTTTCAAGTTATGATGTTATCATTTTATATTAAGAGATACTTGAATGAATTTTAATAATTTTTCTATAGTTCCAGTAAAGAGTGTTGTTCTTAGGGTATAATGATACTAGAAAAAATATGAAATCTGTTGTTTGACACCTTTCAATAGGGTTTCCTATTTTTGCACAAATCAGCCTTTTTGGCTTGTGAATTTTGTGTAGAGAGTTTCTTTGAATAAATTTAGTTCAAATTTTTACAGTAGCCTCCTAGTAGGCCAGTGAGCCTCCTGTAATTTTTATAGAATTTTTCTAAGCAGTTTGAATATAAGTTTAATTTCCCACTTAATTAATTAAGTAAATTAAGAAAGGGGTTAAAATAAATGTTCTGGGTTGACACACTTTACTTTCTGGTGTTTTCATGACATGAGTGAACTAGTGGTATCATTGGTTTGGTCATAAGATAAGTTTGATACATGAATAAATATTTAAATTTCACATTTCTAGGTTCTCTGGACAGCTGGTAGCAATTTTGGATTTGAACTTTGATAAAATTGTTTGCTGAGAAACTTGTGAATACCAAAGTGGTAGTAAACTGGTTAAATTAGCTTGTGTCAAAATTTGATGGCATTTGGCCTAGTAGTCTAGGAGTTATAGCTGTTTAAAGTGGCTATCCAGAAATGACTGCTCTCTGTTTGGAGAGGACAGATTTCTGGAACTTTGAAATTTAGACAAGGTAAACTTTGGAATTAAGTGTGGAGGTCTAAAAATGAATTGTAGGGTATCTCCAGATTTCTGGACAGATTGTCTTGTATCATGCCTCTAGGTAAACTTTGGAATTAAGTGTGGAGGTCTAAAAATGAATTGTAGGGTATCTCCAGATTTCTGGACAGATTGTCTTGTATCATGCCTTTAGGATTTGGGAATCTCCAGTTGTAATAAGAATACGTAGCTGCTGTCCAGATTATGTTGTTACGATATCTGATGAGTTGTTGTTGGTAACCTAAGTGATATTGTTCTTGTGATTTCTAGGTGTTAGGGCCTTAACTGAAGAGGAACATTTGTACATTAGGTTGTGTAGATTAGGTAAGTACTTCTCCACCGGAGAAGAGATTTGCACGTAATATTGAAGTAACTTGAATAGAATAATTAAATTGCTGCAATGCATTCCATTCCGAGCATATTGCATTCATTATGCATCCATGATATTTATTGTGCATTCATGCAATAGGTGTACCGGAGGGGGTGACACTCCTCGAGTTCGAGGGAACGGTTTCGGAGGAGGACCAGGAGCAGCCGAGGGAGCCTGATGATCCAGCCGGCGAAGGAGTGCCCGCAGACGACCTACCTGAGTGCCCGGATCACCGCCCATCCTCTTTTCTGAAAGGCAAGCCCCGGTGTATGCTGACCTAATTGTTTTAAATATAAATCTTGAGTACCTTTACTTGTTTACTGCATTAAGTTATAGGAGTTGTATGGAAACACTTGTTGCATTACACCTGTCCTTGTCCAGATATCATACTTAAACCCTAAATTAGGTTTAGGCCCGTGTTAATGCTTAGCCCTGCTTAGTCCGGTAGAAGTCGGGTGATTTTCTGTCATCCGCGAGATATAGGAATGGGTCACGAGTGGCTATGTTGGCTATCGTGGATGGAACCATGCCTAAAAATGAATTTGAGACTGGGCGGGAGTTCGATAGTGCAGCCGCAAGACACTTCACGTCTTGGGTGCGGAGCTATGCCCGTCTGAGTCGTTTAAGGACCGATTCGCTGTACGTCCTTGAGTCATGTTGAACGCAGTCTAACACTTAGTTGGCCGGATAAGTCATTCCGACCGCAAAGCCGAGTAATTCGGTTCAGGCGGGGAGTCGAATGGTAGGTCGCATCTTGGAGGAGAGAAACGTTGTGCTTGGGGACATTGGCGTGAGACCAAGGGGGGTTAGAGTCCCTAGCACCTGGCAGAGTGTCACCCTTGGGGATGTGGCATCATTCGAACCCGCGACTCCTGAATCATACGAAAGGTGGTTTGTGCGACCCTGGCAGGGGCCTACGCGGTGAGTGTTAGAAATACGCCTCCAGCTGGATAGAAATTCGATTTGAATCGCCGTCGCTCCCGGTTAGTGAGCACTTGACTTGAGCAGCGGCAACGTAGATCTCATTAAAGTGAACAGATGGTTAAGCAAATGATATAATGTTGCCGCAAATTTATGCCCGCTATGGATATAATAATATTGTTGTTGGTTTATACTCAATTGAATGTTTAGTACAGGTGCTAAGATAGATGACAGGTTAATGATAAAAATAAATGCTAGTACAGGTTAAAAGAGTTTAAATTACTTATGCTTTTCCGCAAAGGTAATGTCAGCCAGCTCCACTTATGAAAGCCTTGCATGATCCTTGGTGTCTCTTATTTTTCGTTTCGATGGGTAAGTCTAGCTGAGTATATTCCCGTACTCAGGGTTTATTCCCTCCTATTGCAGATGACATGGTTTATCAGGGCTTCTGCAAGACCTGCCTCCACCCCGCGGGTGATGAGGACTAGATCACTCGGGCGTGATCGTCTGTTAGTTCCTTTCCTTAATGCTTTTGTGGGTTGGTGATCTGTAATACTGGCAGTAGTATGTGAACTAATGCGTGTGCTATGCTTCTGCTACTTTATGAACTTGGTTTGTAATAATTTGCTACTGCGTGTGTTGTAAGCGAACTTCCGCTCTACTTGTGAAATGTATCGTGTGATGTGTATGTTGAATGATGCGATCTTGGTTGTAAAAGAGTTGGTTTGAAATCCTTCATGGTTTCGATTGACTACCGGGATTATATGCGCTCAAGTTCGAAAATTTGAGCGTTTAGGCGCATGTTTTTGTATTTGTGCTCTTATAATTTGGTCGGTTCTGTTACATTTGTGGTAGTATTTATTGATAACATCTTGATATATTCTGAAAATAAGGAAGACCACGCTGAACATCTGCGTATAGTCCTCACAAGACTGCGTGAACATCAACTGTATGCAAAATTCAGTAAGTGTGAATTCTGGCTTCGTGAAGTAACTTTCCTTGGGCATGTGTTGTCCAATGGGGGAATTATAGTGGATCTTGCCAAGGTCCAAGAAGTACTGAACTGGAAGGCTCCTATCTTGGTTCACGAGGTCCGGAGTTTTCTTGGATTGGCTGGCTATTATCGTTGCTTCATGTAACACCCTAAAATTTGCATTATTTTAAAATAGGAGAATTTGATTTATTTACGCAATTTTGTGAGCATTTTAACCTAGAGAAATTAATAATTTTCATGGAATTAAAATCAACTATAAGGTTAGACACATGCTTGCTCATACATGCTGTTGCATATTTTTGTTTTGTATTGAATGATGTTTGAGAAGTTCAAAAGAGAATTCAAAATCTAATCAAATCTATATTTGAAAATGCATTTGGAAAATTAGAAATGAAAAAGGAAAAGGAAGTGTTCTCTTTTCTCTGTTCTGGCCGAAGGCCTGCTGCCCCTCCTCTGCATTTGGCCTACTCGGCCTCATCAGCCCGCGAGCCCAGCTTCTCTCCCGCGCGCCGCGTAGTGGGCCGGCCCAACCATCCGCAGCCGAAGCCACCGTGCCCTCCTTCTTTTCTCCGTGTCGCTACCATCCCGGGCCCGCGCAACAGCGGCATCGTCATCTTCTTTCTCCCGCTCGTAACCGAGCCGGCACCGCTCAGTGAAGTACGATGCCGCCCCGACCTCCGCTTGCCTTGCACCGAACGCTGAGCCCCTCCTCATAAGTAGTCACGCTCGCGCCGCCTCTCTACACAACCATAACCGTGAGCCACGCCTTCGATTCAAGCTCTAGCTGCTGCAACCCTAAAAGCCACCGCCGTTCAAGCTCGGGTGGACGAGTTCGTCAACTCCACCTCGTTGTCGTCACCGTAAGCAAATCGTCGAGATTCGCAACATGATTGCGAAGCTTCTGAGCCTCTTTTTCCTTCATCTCTCGTCGCGGATTGCTCACTGTGCGTTGCCATTGTCACAGGACCACCGTTGCCACCATCCCGAGCTGTGCCTCGTCCCCAATCCCTCTTTGGCCGCGTTTTCGTCTCCGGTGAGTTCGCCTTGAGCTTCTCTCTCCTTCTATGATTTTCCCAAGCTCGTTAGTGGTCTCTAGAGCCGAATTCAAGAACGCCGGCGAGATTTCTCGCCGCCGGCCATGGCCTCCGCCGTCGGGTCATGGTTGGTGACCAGCTGCTCCCCTCTCTCTCCCTCATCTCTAATCTGGACCGTCTAGATCGCATCCAATGGCCCAGATTAGAACATACCCTTCCAGCTGTCAGTTTTGCATAAGAGCCCCTCCGGTTTTCTATGATCTAACCCGTAGTCCAAAACATGTTTTCAGATTTTGTTTTCTTCATTCGAAAGCGTATTTTGTTTCGGTTAAGAATAAATTACGTTTTTGGATATTTACAGAATTGCCACTGATTTTGTTTTAGCCCTAACTTCTCCGTCTTAACTCCGATTTGACCCGTTCAAGTTGCGTTAGGTTCATAATTTCATAATCTACATGTTAGTGCTACTATTTAGTAGGTTCTCCACTTTTAAATTTTAAGATTAGATTTAATCTACTATTTTAATAAAGAAAAGCTTGTTTAAATCATAACTTTTTCGTTTTAGCTCTGATTTGCGTGCAATTCACGTCTGTGTGATCCTAGTGAGATGTAGATTCGTTTTACAAACTTTTCAACTTATTTTGCTACTGTTGGTGTACTGTTCTAATTGTAGCTTTGTTTGCTTTGTATGATTGCTCTTGGATGATTGTTGTTGGTGTGTTAATCGAGAATAGACGGTGAGCAGTTCGTTGGTGATCAAGAGTACTATTACGAACCAGGTCAATAGGATCAGCTAGATCAAGGCAAGTATAGCATGGGATTATCCTTGTTACCTATTCACTTTAAGTCACTTAATTCATTATGCATGCGTCTCCTTGTTAAGGATGTCTTAGTATTGATCTTATTCCTTGAATCCTATGGTTATAGCATTGGGTAGTTTGCTAGTGCTCACATAAACAATGATCTTGTAATTTGATTAATGATATATGCAATAACACTAAAAGATGATTTTTAGCAACAAGGAACAAGAGGGCTAGAGTTTTCTCTAGATTCCTCTCCATAAGGAATTATCTGTAAGCGAACATCCGGGACTTATAGTACAGCTATGAGGGCTACATGGCTCTGGCTTTAGTCATATAAGAGGACCTTTTCTAGCTTGTTAGTGGTTACCTTTATGGCACAAGAGGGGTGTGTTTCGGGTCGGGTGTAGTGCAGCTTCTGTCCTTATGAGTATAGGCTGCGTGTCATTGTGCCATACGGAAGGGAGGCTCTACATTTGCAGGGCACAGAAACCTAGCGGCCCTAACTTGTTAGACGAACCTTGGAAAGACTTCATAGTGAAACTTAACCGTCCAATGGGGAGTCATGACCTCGGACTTTTGGGGATCACGACTCATAGTGAAAGTGTACAACCTCTGCAGAGTGTAAAACTGATATATCAGCCGTGCTCACGGTCACGAGCGGCCTTGGACCCTTATGGAATAGAGATCACTATTAATTTACTTATTCTTTCTATTCATTATTCTCTTTACATGATCATGTGTTTATTATGGGAATATCACCTATTTGTTGCTACTCAATTGCTTAAAACCTGATCAACTAAAAGCTACATGGAGTTAAACTAGTGTCTACCCTATTTGAGCTTCATGAACCCCATGTTACACTTGTTGAGTATTTTTATGCTCACCCTTGCATTCCCCCACACCTCAGGATAGACTTCTGAATGTGTAAATAGTGACTACTACTTCTACTCCCTGAAGATTACTAGACTTGTGGTCAACCAGTTGATGTGCCTGTGCTATGGAGCTAGCTACCACAAGAATTATCTTCTGTTTCCGCTTAGTTATGTGAAGACTCTATGATATTATTTGTTATGTAATAAACATTGGTGTTGGTACTATTTATATTTATCATCTTATGTGTGATTGATCTCTGGGCGCACATAAGAATATGCATTCCATTTGTTTCTTAAAATGGGTGTGACACTTCATCCCGGATTTCTCTAAAATAGCCAAGCCAATGACTCGGTTGCTGCAAAAAGACATCAGGTTTGTCTGGACTCCTGAGTGTGATGCGGCTTTTCATAAACTACGAACCCTCCTAACCTCGGCTCTGGTTTTGGCGCAACCGGATATTAAGAAACCATTTGATGTGTATTGTGATGCCTCAGGCATAGGTTTGGGAGGTGTTCTGATGCAGGAAGGCCAAGTAATTGCATATACCTCTCGACAACTTCGGAAGCATGAGGTGAATTATCCAACGCATGACTTAGAACTCGCTGCAGTTGTTCATGCTTTGAAAGCCTAGTGGCACTATCTGTTGGGCAATGTTTGCAATATCTATACTGACCATAAAAGCCTCAAATATATCTTCACCCAACCCGAGTTGAATATGCGTCAAAGAAGATGGCTTGAGTTGATTAAAGATTATACTCTCCAAGTGCACTATCATCCTGGCAAGGCAAATGTGGTTGCCGATGCCTTAAGACATAAGTCTCATTGCCACTCCTTAGTTGAAAGTGATTTTCATCTATCTCGCCTTCTACACCCAACAATTCTGTACAACATCACTGTCAGTTGCACTCTCAAGAGTAAAATTATTGAGCCCCAAAAGACTGACACTGGTATATTTCACATCAAGTGTAAGATGAAAGAGCAAGAAACTAAACATTTCAGGGTAGATGAAGAGGGTGTATTGTGGTTCAAGGATAGGTTAGTTGTGCCTAAGGACCGAGAGCTTAGAAATCATATCATGTCTGAAGCACACTCCTCCAAGTTGTCCATCCATCCTGGTAGCAATAAGATGTATTACGATTTGAAGCCATACTATTGGTGGACCAAAATGCAGAAAGAAATAGCTACATATGTTGCTAGGTGTGATACCTGCTATAGGGTTAAGGCCGTGCACATGAAAGCTGGATTGCTTCAACTACTTTCTATCCCAGGTTGGAAATGGGAGGAGATAAGTATGGATTTCATTGTTGGACTTCCTCCTACCGTCAAGAATCATAACTCTATCTGGGTAATTGTAGATCACTTAACCAAGTCGGCTCACTTCATTCCTGTCCGAGTAGACTATCGTCCTACTGACTATGCTGAGTTGTACTTCAATCAGATAGTCCGGCTCCATGGGATCCCTCGCACTATTGTTTCTGACCATGGTCCGCAGTTCACTGCTCGGTTTTGGGAGCACTTGCATCATCTTCTGGGAACCAAGTTAGTGAGAAGCTCTGCATATCACCCCTAGACATCAGGTCACACTGAACGAGTTAACCAAATCTTGGAGGATATGTTACGGGCTTGTGTTATTTCGTCCAAGGGTTCATGGGAGAAATGGTTGCCTCTAGCGGAGTTTTTGTATAATAATAGTTATCCAGAGAGCATTAAGATGGCCCCATTCGAAGCATTGTACGGTCGTAAGTGTAGAACCCCACTAAATTGGATAGAAGCTGGCGAGAGAAGGTATTATGGTATTGATTGTCAAGGAAGCTGAGGAACAAGTTCATACCATCAAAGTACATATGGCTGCAGCTCAATCTAGACAAAAAAGTTACGCTGATCGCCGTAGAAAACCAATCAAGTTTGAAGTTGGAGACTTCATATATCTAAAAGTTTCCCCTATGAAGAGTGTACAACATTTTGGTGTGAAGCGGAAGCTTGCACCGAGATACGTGGGTCCTTTCCAGATCATAGGCAAGAGTGGAGCTGTTGCATATAAGATCCAGTTACCTCCTGAAATGAGTGCCATTTTCAATGTTTTCCATGTATCTCAGTTAAAGAAATGTCTTCGGGTTCCTGAAGAAAGAGTTCCATTAGGGGATATCAAGCTAGAATCTGATCTAACTTACGAAGAAAAGCCAGTCCGTGTGATTGACACTCGAGAGCGGGTAACTAGAAGTCGTGTGGTTAAGTGGTATAAAGTAATGTGGAGTAATCAGGGTAGTGAGAGTGATGCTACGTGGGAGCGAGAACACTATTTACGTGATGGTTATAAGGAATTCTATCAACAATGGTACGCTTTCCAAATCTCAGGATGATATTTTTATAAGGGGGGAGGGCTGTAACACCTCAGGTGTTTGGCTTCCTTAATTGCATTGCATTTCATAAGCAAGAGCATCATTCATCTTATTCATGTCTTTATTTTTGCTTGCAACATGAGTATGCAACATACTCTCATATGCTTGTTTATAATTGGTTTGCTTATGAAATGTGAGTGGTGCAACTTATAGATACAACATGGGTTCTCATACTTGGAAACATGGCAACGTTGTTAGTATACCATGATAAGCCTAATTGTTGTAACAAGGCCTTGAAACATGTGCAACATGGTAGTGCAACATTTTGGGGAAAACAATTGTTTTGCTTGTTTCAACTTATGTGACACTAGGAATTTTGTGTAACCAAGGTGTAGAGTGGCTAATTATGTCCTATAACACCTTAATTACAATTAGGGTAATTAGTGGAACAATGTTCATGTTGACCAAAATGACCAAATTGCCCTCCTAGGTGATGTTGACCAACCCTTGACCCCTAGAATGCTTTGGTTTGACCGTTTAAAAAGTCTAGCATAGGAGTCTTGCATGGAGATGCACCCTTAAACAAAGTTGTAGAAAATTTTATAGGGAACAAAAGTTTCACAACCTAAATTGAGCCAGTTTTGGAGATATCGAGCGAGCAAAACCGGCTGTCAGTCGGTCATCGCGACCCTCGATTCAGTCAAGTTCAGACATTCGAGTTTCAGTTGTGGCCGACCGGCCGCAGGGCAGTGCTGCTGTGTGGGCACGCCATGGCCACTCCATCCCTGGATCGTTTGAGCAAAGGTGAGGCCACATTGGTCACTTCTGTCACCACAGCCATTAGCAAGACCTCGCCAGAGTACATGGTCACCATGGTCAGGGTAGCTAGGACCCTTCCTAGTCTTCCCTTCTCCCTCCATTAGCTCCCTGGTCCCCTCGTGAAGCTCGTACCGAGCTTAGACGAGGCACTATGGCCTCGCCGTCGCCGGTGCACCGCCACCGGAACCTCGTCGTCTGCCTTGACCGGCCGCAAGTACTCTCCAGCCACCTCTAGCGTCACCATAGCACCTCATTCGGTTCGGGATCACGCGGTGAACATGACGGTGGTCTCAGTTTCTCCGGCCGACCCGCTGGCGGCGAGCTCGGCCGTCACCGTCGCGCCCCCTGCTCCTTGTCTCGCTGACTAGGGGGGCCCGCTCTGTCAGTGGCCGTGTGCGTGAGCGGGAATCCGAAGCGGGCTGCACGCTGTGGTGGGCCGCGCTGATGATAGGGCCGGCCTAGTAGCAGTGGAGTTCGGCTTGATGTTGTTTTTCTTTATTTATTTTATAGTTTTGAATGATGTTTGTGATTTTCATATCTAGGGTTTGGCTTATCCAAAAATTGTGATTCAAATTTTGTTGGACTCTGTATGAAGTGTAGTATTTTGAAAAAAATATAAAATGTAGATGTATTATTTAAATTCTGGAAGGATTAATTAGACAATTGAAATATGTTTTAAAAGGGATGGAAACTTGTTAATTTTATAACTTGAGTTGTATTGTTCCAAAAATTATGAAATTTGGTGGGTATGCTATTCCATGTCTATACTAGCTCTGGTAAAAATTTGGGTACTAGTGCTTTAGTACTTTTCAAGTTATGAGGTTGTCATGTTATATTAGAAGATAATTGCATGAATTTTAATAATTTCTCTGTATGTGCAATGCTCATGAAATTTTATGGAGAGTGTCCTAGTACCCTAAGGTTGCTAATAAAAATATGGTTTCTGTTGTTTGATACATTTCATTGTGACTTATTAATTATGCAAAAAATCAGCCTTGTTGGCTTGTGAATTTTGTGTAGGGAGTTTCTATGAATAACTTTAGTTCAAATTTTTACAGTAGCCTCCTAGTAGGGTGGAGAGTCCCCTGTAATTTTTGTAGAATTTTCTAAGCATCTTGCATATAAGTTTAATTTCCCACTTAATTAATTAAGTAAATTAAGAAAGGGGTTAAAATAAATGTCTTGGGTTGGCACACCTTACTTTCTGGTGGTTTTAGGTCATGTGTCAACTAGTAGCATCATTAGTTTGGTCATAAGGGTAGTTTGACACATGAATAAATATTTAATTTTCACATTTCTAGGTTCTCTGGACAGCTGGTAGCATTTTTGGATTTGAACCTTGATAAAAGTGTTTGCTGGGAAACTTGTGAATACCAAAGTGGTATTAAACTTGTTAAACTAGCTTGTGTCAAAATTTGGAGACATTTGGCCTAGTAGTCTAGGAGTTGTAGCTGTTTAAAGTGACTGTCCAGAAATGACTGCTCTCTATTTGGGAGAGGACAGATGTCTGGAAATTTAGAATTTTGACTAGGTAAACTTTGGAATTAAGTATTGAGGTCTGAAAGTGAATTGTAGAGTATTTTATAAGCTTTCTAGATTGTCTTGTATCATGCCTTTAGGATTTGGAAATCTACAGTTGTGATGGAAATACTTAGCTATTGTCCAGAATGTGTTGTGATATTTTGTGCTTGGTTGGTGGTAACCTAAGTAATGTTGTTCTTGTGATTGTTAGGTGTTAGGGCCTTAACTGAGGAGGAACATTTATACATTAGGTCATGTAGATTAGGTAAGTACTTCTCTACCAGAGAAGAGATTTGCACTTATGAAGTGATTTGAATAGAGCATTAGGAATTGCTGTAGTGCATTTCATCCCGAGCATGCTGCATTCCTTCTTATGCATCCATGAGATTTATTGTGCATTCATGCAATAGGTGTACCGGAGGGAGTGACACTCCTCGAGTTTGAGGGAGCGATTCCGGAGGAGGTTCAGGAGCAGCCAGGAGAACCCGAAGAGGCAGCCAACGAAGAAAACGCCATTGACAAGTTACCGAAGTGTCTGGAGCATCGCCCTTCCTCATTCCTGAAAGGCAAGCCCCGGTGCATGCTGACCCAATTGTTTTATATATCAATCTTGAGTACTTTTACTTGTTTACTGCATTAAGTTGTAGGAGTTGTGTGAAAACACTTGTTGCATTATACATGTCCTTGTCCAGATATCGTACTTAAATCCTAAATTAAGTTTAGGCACATGTCAATGCTTAGCCCTGCTTAGTCCGATAGAAGTCGGGTGATTTCCGGTCATCCGCGAGATGTAGGAATGGGTCACGAGTGGCTATGTTGGCTATCGTGGATGGAACCATGCCTTAAAATGAAATGGAGACTGGGCGGGAGTTCGATAGTGCATCAGCAAGACACTTCATGTCTTGGGTGCAAAGCTATGCCCGTCTAAGTCGTTTAAGGACCGATTCGCTGTACGTCCTTGAGTCATGTTGAACGCTGTCTAACACTTAGTTGGCCGGATAAGTCGTTCCGACTGTGAATCTGAGTAATACAGTTCAGGCCGCGAATCGATTGGTAGGTCGCATCTTAGAGGTAGTAAGGATGTGCTTGGGGACATTGGCGTGAGACCAAGGGGGGTTAGAGTCCCTAGCACCTAGCAGAGTGTCACCCTTGGGGATGCGGCATCAGTCGAACCCATGGCTCCTGAACTGTACCAAAGGTGACCTGAGCAGCCCTCGCCAGGCGTGACTCGGTGAGTGTTAGAAATACCCCTCCATCTGGATATGAATTCGATTCGAATCGCCGTCGCTCCCGGTTAGTGAGCACTTGACTTGAGCAGCGGCAACATAGATCTCATTAAATTGAACAGATGGTTAAGCGAATGATATAATGATACCGCAATTTATACCTGCTTTGGATATAATAAGATTATTGTTTGATTATAATCAAGTGAATGTTTAGTACAGGTGCTAAGATAGATGACAGGTTAATGTTAAAAATAACTGCTAGTACAGGTTAAAGGAGTTACAATTACTTATGCTTTTTCCGCAAATGTGATGTCAGCCAGCTCCACTTATGAAAGCCTTGCATGATCCTTGGTGTCTCTTATTTTCCGTTTCGACGGGTAAGTCTAGCTGAGTATATTCCAGTACTCCGGGTTTATTCCCTCCTGTTGCAGATGACATGCTTTATCAGGGCTTCTACAAGAACTGCCTCCACCCCGTGGGTGATGAGGACTAGATCACTCGGGCGTGATCATCTGTTAGTTCACTTTCCTAAATGCTTTTGTGGGATGTTGATCTGTAAGACTGGCAGTAGTATTTGAACAGTGTGCGTGTGTTATGCTTCCGCTATTTATGAACCCGGTTTGTAATAATTTGTGACTCCATGTGTTGTAAGTGAACTTCCGAACTACTTGTGAAATGTAACGTGTGATGTGTATGTTGAATGATGCGATCTTGGTTGTAAACGAGTTGGTTTGAAATCCTTCATGATTTCAATTGACTACCGGGATTATATGGGCTCAAGTTCAAAAATTTGAGCGTTTCGATGCTTGTTTTTGTACTTGTGCTCTTATAATTTGGTCGATTCTGTTACATGAAGAAAGGGAAGACACCCCACAAAGACTATAGCTTCATGAAGCATCATGTCTAGGAAGAGTTCGTTGAGCAAATGAGTAGCCAAGAAGCAAAGGACAAGGGCAAGAAGTTCTCCAAGCTCGCAAAGAGGAACAAACTCCACCACCACCTGGGCATGACAAGGTATGCCGCTAAGAGGTAGAAGTGGCGGTAGAAGGAAAGGGAGGCAGCTATGGCCGGGCAGGAGAATCTGTTAGAAGGCGTCGATGAGAGGTCACGTGACTTCTTCTATGCCCATCGAGAAGGACCAAGTACAATGAGCCGTAGACCGAGGAGGTGGAGAAGGCTTTGCTCATGATCAATGCGGCCAAGGAACGCGGGGTGTTTGAATCTCGCAGGGATCACAACATGCTAACCGATGCACTGGAAAACCCTGAGCACCACGGCCACGTCCGGGGCGTATCCTCGAGGCAGAGCTAGAAGAATGTGGACTTATGGCAATCCGACACCGCCTCTTACCACATGAGGTAGAGATACAAGGAAGAGCTCATCCAGAAAGGCAAAGATGAGGCAATGAAGGAAATGATCATAGGGAAGATACAAAATGCTTTCATGAGCACCAACCCCAAAATGGTGGAGCTAAGGATGTAGATGTTTCGCCAGGCTGGCATGCTGCCACAATAGGGTCTAGCCGCCATACAAGGGCAGATGGTCCCGGGTACCTCACAACTCCAAAGGTACCCGGTCGATGAGATCATGGAGCCAACACTTGGCACGCTAAGGTGCCCTAGGGCAGGACCGGGAGGAAGAAGGATGTGGCATAGAGAGTGGTACAGCTTCCTGACCCTGAAGCCAAGTACCACGGTAAGCCCATCGCGCCCGGCTATGCCTTGGTGGAGGTGGCATGGACGCATGATGACTTCGAGGAGGATGAACTCGACTTTCCCACTAAAGAGGGAGCCAAGTTCATCGGCGGTGCTCTCAACTTGCGTGTGCTATGGAACAAGGCAGACATTGTCTTAGAATTACCGATGCCTGTGTCATAGCCCTCGCAACTGTCATCATCTCCCCCGGGTGGCCCAAGTGATGATGACAACGACGACGACAACAATAGTGGCAATGACAACAGTGGTAATGGCAACGGCAATGCTGGCAGCCTAGGCAGCAGTCCTCGACGTAGCCTGCCTCCTAACATGAGCAACCCACAAGGAGGTACAGGGGGTGTACCGGCCAATGAAACACTGCCTCCAAGTGGTCCAAAGGAGGGCAAAGGGAAATGTCCTCCTATGTTGAAGAAGCCTACAAAAGAAGAGGGGGGCATACCTGCGAACATCACCACAGAGAGTTGGGCGGCGTTCAACATAGCAAACGAGTTCAAGTACTCAACCATGTTCGAAAGTTATATATGCTAATGACAACCAAACACAGTCAACAGATTATGTGTGCGTAGATGATGCTAACAGACTTTTTCACTCCTTGTCTCAATTACAGGCCACAAACACCGCTGTCAGTTTGGCCCCTTACTCCAGATTGCCCCGATAACTACAAGAATGGCAAGTTCATGTTGCCCTTGGGCACGCTCATGGAGGAACCTTGGGAGGTTCGGAGGTTCCATCTCTAGTATATGCATGTTGTAGGTACGTTCATTACGATCAAACTAACAATGCCATGACAATGACTTGTGCTTGCTAGATGCAATCATATGTATGTAAGGAACTAGGGCAACCTATTATCTACCTATCTCCTATGCATATTACTCAGAGGGCCATCATTGGCTACGATGTACTGGACATGGATCTTAGGCTGGTGAACTTGGACAGGTTGTAGCGAGTGCTAGTCTAGACTAAAATGCAAGGCGAGATCAAGTACAGAAAGGGACAGTACATCTTACAAGCCATGAGAAGATCCAGGGAAATGGGTGTATCCTTGCCGCCCACCAGTTCGGGTAAGTCAAAACGATACCTGTAATAGCTATTGGGTTCACCACTTTTTATATTTCAAGATTTGAGATCCATATTGTTTCAATGGTGTAGCTTATGCATCCATTGTGAATGGGATATTTATTTTAAATCTTGATGATGCACATGTCTGTAATGTTAATGCTAAAAGGCCTCGGCTTAATGAGTTAAGTCCTACTTATATGTGGCATTGTTGTTTAGGTCATATAAGTGAGAATCGCATAAAGAGACTCCATTCTGATGGGCTTCTAACTTCGTTTGATTTTGAATCATACGAGATGTGTGAGGCTTGCTTAATAGGAAAGATGACCAAAGCGCCTTTCACAGGTTTTCCTGAGAGGGGCGGCAGACTTGTTAGAACTTGTACATACTGATGTATGTGGACCAATGAGCACGATAGCTAGAGGTGGATTTCAATACTTCACTACCTTCGCTGATGATTTTAGTAGATATGGTTATGTCTACTTAATGAAACATAAGTCTAAGACTTTTGAAAAGTTCAAAGAATTTCATAATGAAGTAGAGAATCAATGTGGCAAGAAAATTAAGGCCTTGTGATCTGATCATGGAGGCGAATATTTGAGTCATGAGTTTAGCAATCATCTAAAGAGTTGTGGAATTGTTCCACAGCTTATGCCACTAGGAATGCCTCAGAGAAACAGCGTGTTTGAGCGACATAATCAGACTTTGTTGGACATGGTTCAGTCTATGATGAGCCAGTCGGACCTTCCTTTATCGTTTTGGGGATATGCTCTAGAAACAGCCGCTTTTACACTGAATAGCGTACCATCTAAGTCCGTAGTTAAGACACCATATGAGATGTGGACTGGTAAGAGTCCCAGTTTGTCTTTTCTAAAAATTTGGGGTATGAAGTTTATGTCAAACGACTTATATCAAATAAACTAACACCCAAGTCGGACAAGTGCTTTTTTGTGGGATATCCGAAGGAAACTTTAGGGTATTATTTCTACAATCGATCAATGGGCAAAGTGTTTGTTGCTCAAAATGGTGTTTTCTTAGAGAAAGAGTTTCTCAAAAGAGAGAAAAGTGGACAGAAGGTGTATCTTGAAGAAGTTCAGGATGAGCCAATAGGGAATGATTCTATGAGTGATGCTAACGAAGAAGAACAAGTTGACATACCTATAGCAATAGACACCGCCACAACATGGCGATTTGTTATTGTTAGACGATGACGAACCTGCGACATACGCGGAAGCAATGATGGACCTAGATTCCAAGGAATGGCAAAGTACCATGAGATCTGAGATAGATTCCATGAGTGAAAATCAAGTTTGGAACTTGGTTGACCCGCCTGATGGGGTTAGACCCATAGAGAGCAAATGGATCTATAAAAAGAAAAAGGATATGGATGGAAACATTCGTGTCTATAAAGCTTGACTTGTCGCAAAGGGTTTTTGGCAAGTTCAAGGAATTGACTACGACGAGACTTTCTTGCCAGTAGCGATGCTTAAATCTATCTGGATCATTCTAGCAATAGCTGCTTATTTCGATTATGAGATTTGGCAGATGGATGTTAAAACAACCCTTTTAAATGGAAATTTGGAAGGGGACGTGTATATGATACAACCTGAAGGTTTTATTGATCCTAATAATGCTAGAAAATATGCAAGCTTAAGAAATCTATTTATGGGTTAAAGCAAGCATCTCAGAGTTGGAATATTCATTTTGATGAGGCAGTCAAAGGGTTTAGGTTCCGTTAGAATGATGAAGAATCTTGTGTTTACAAGAAGGAAAGTGGGAGCACTATAGTATTTCTAATCTTGTATGTGGATGACATACTATTGATTGGAAATGACATTCCTATGTTGCAATCTGTAAAGACTTCACTGAATAATACTTTTTCTATGAAGGATTTAGGAGAAGCAACATACATTTTGGGCATAAAAATCTATAGAGATAGATCAAAGAGGCTTATAGGTTTAAGCCATGATATGTACATTGACAAGGTGTTGAAACGGTTCAACATGGAGCAGACCAAGAAAGGGTTCTTGCCTATGTCACATGGTATGCGCTTTAGCGAGAAACAGTGTCCTTCGATAGCTGAAGAGCAGGAGCGCATGAGTAAGGTTCCATATGCCTCGGCTATTGGTTCTATCATGTATGCCATGATATGTACTCGCCCAGATGTCTCATATGCTCTAAGTGTTGCGAGCAGGTACCAAGCTGATCCAGGTGAGAGTCACTGGACACTTGTCAAAAACATCTTTAAGTACTTGAGAAGGACTAAAGATGTGTTCCTAGTCTATGGAGGTGAGGAGGAGCTCGTTGTAAATGGTTACACCGATGCTAGCTTCCAAACTAACACGGATGATTCACAATCTCAATCAAGTTTTGTATTCACAATAAATGGTGGTGCTGTAAGTTGGAAAAGTTCCAAGCAGGAGACAGTGACCGATTCTACAGCAGAAGCCAAGTACATTGCAGCCTCTAGAGCTACAAAGGAAGGTGTTTGGATGAGGAGGTTCCTCATTGAGCTTGGTGTGTTTCCTAATGCATCTAGCCCATTGAATCTACATTGTGATAATAATGGGGCGATAGCACAGGCTAAGGAGCTAAGGAATTGAATCACCAGAAGAACAAACATGTACTGTGGAAAATTCATCTCATTCGAGAGTTTATTAGATGAGATGAGATCAAGATGTGCAAGATACACATGGATTCAAATGTTGCAGATCCTTTGACAAAGGCTCTTCCACAGCCTAAGCATGAGGCACACGTGAGAGCTATGGGTATTAGATATCTTCGAGATTAACTCTAGTGCAAGTGGGAGATTATTGGGAGTATGCCCTAGCGGTTATCATAGGGATGATTGTATTGCCTTATATCCATGACATATTATGAGTCCATTGAATATCCATTAAAGACAACTTGTATCGATTAGCAATTATGTGAATTGTTTGTGAAACTCTTTTACTTGTATGGTTATTCTAGAATGGTACCTGATCGAAGTTCATGTTAGGACGCACATGAATATTAGATCAGCATATTATTAGTTGATGACTATGTTTCACAAGTCATAGACATAGAGATGTCAAACTAATAACATGGGCACATGTGTGACATGTAGGCTGGACTGACCCAACATGAGATATTGTTATAGTCTTGATTCCCTAATTTGGGTTGGACCCAAATTTGACTAGGCTTAGGGTTTTCTAATTGGGCCTCCAACTTGGGCTGATTAGAGGCACCTATATAAGAGAGGGAGGGGGCATGGCCAAAGAAAACTCACTCCATAAGGCAGCCATCGTCGCCCCCCCTCCCCACGCTCATGCCTACTGCTCCTCACGAACCTAGCAGTCCGGAGGCGCAACACTTCCTCCCCGTACGTGTCGGATACCTTGGAGGTGCTGCATCTGAAGCACAAGGACAAACCGCACGAGAGGGACGATCCACAAGCAGAGGGTGGACGTGACAGATGACCACGCAACTGCACGGCACTTCTACGACGCGTTCGACTACATCGAGTCGCTTCCGCTGCACCTACGCGTCTAGTGGTAATTCCGTAACCTATAACTAGCAGTAGATACTGGTTTATGAGGTCGAAAATTTTAATTTTATGGCTAGCGTAGCACCCTTATAACCCTACAGGTTATAGCCAAAAGTGGCTGCTGGTTGCAGCCCAGAAAATGACAAACTCTAGTTGAAGTTGTTGCTTTGTGTGATGCTTGTGTAGATGCTTGGGCTAATTAAAATAAGTTGTTAGCTATACGTTCTAGGCCTCTTACAGATGATGAACAACTTTACTTTAGGTTACTAAAACTTGGTGAGTGTATAATTCTTGTATTAAAGAAGAGATATACACCTACTCAGTAAACAAGTGTTAATCTTGTATCACCATGTCACCAATTGGTTAAATATACATGTGTATGCATCTCATCATGTCATATCATATCCTATGCATTCATGATACTTATGTTCTGCATACGCATGCAATAGATGTTCCTAAAGGAGTGACGTTGCTCGAGTACGACCAAGAGCAATCGAAGGAGCAGCAGGCAGCCCACGAGCAGGAGGTGCAGGTGGCCAAAGGAGAAGTCAACGAAGAAAACCTTCCTAAGTGCTTGAACCACTAGCCCGCCTCATTCCTGAAAGGCAAGCCCCAGAGCATTCTAAGCCTCCTATGTTTATAAATATCAACTTGAGTCCTTTATATTTGATGCATTAAGTATTAGGAGTTGATTGGAACCACTTGCTGCATATACTCTCCTTGTCCAGAAGAATATATCTTGAATCCTATGTAGTCCAGGATCAAATATGTGCTTAGCCATGCTTAGTTAGGTAGTAGTCAGGTGATTTCCTATCACCAGCAAGATATAGGTTAATATCTGGTCACTTTAGCTATATGTGCTATCGTAGAAAATAACCATGTGTTAAAGAATGAAAGGAGACTAGACGGGATTGTGATAAAGAAGCAGCAAGGCATGAGGTCTTGGGTGCCTATTTATCCTTGTTTGTGTCGATTAAGGACCGTACCATTGTTGGAACTTCTGTCGAGATTGAACGCATGCCTAATCACTTAGCTGGCCAGATAAGTCTTTTTGACCGTGAAGCTAAGTAGCTCATCCCAGGCTAGGAAACTGTTAAGTGAAAGTGCGCACTCTAGAGGAAGTAAGGATGTGCAGAGTGCCAATGGCGTGAGTCCAAGGGCAGGTCGGGCCTAATCTTCCTGGCAAATTGGTAGAATCTTTGAGGGTGCGGCGCTAATCGGACCCGTGACTGTACCTAGGTTGTACCAAAGGTGACCTATGCCTGGCTTTGTGTTAGGAATAAATCCCTAGCTGGTTGGAATCGATTCAAATCGCCGTCTCTCCCGGATAATGAGAAACTCGACTAGCTTTGGCATCGTAGTACTATTCGATGGAACATGTTGGTTATGATGATGCTCAAATTACTACACCAGATATGGTTACTAATGCTTGTTTAGTTTAACCAATTGATTGCTCTAGTATAGGTGCTAATCTAGAGATGCTTAATCAAATAGGTATCAACTTGATGCTAAAGATATTGAATACCTGAGTTATGTTACTTAAGCTTTTATGCAAAATGTTGTCAAGCTATCCCCACCAATAAAGCCTTTCATAATCCTTGGTGTCACATTATTTCTAGTTTATGACATGTAAGTCTAGCTGAGTACATTCTCGTACTCAGGGTTTATTCCTTCTTGTTGCAGATGATATGATGTATCACGATTATTGTAAGAACTGCCTTCACCCTGCGGTGGATGAGGACTAGATCATGGGGCATGATCATTCTAAGCTATCCTCTCTTGATGCTTTTGTTGGAAAGTGACATAGTGCTGGCATGTATTTGAACTTAAGTGTGATGTTGATGTCAAACTACTTTGCTTCCGCTATTTGAAACATGGTTTGTAATAACTATGTGAACTCCGATGTATGCGAGATACTTGTGAACTATTGTGAACTGTGATGTAACATGTGGCTTGTTATGTTGAATCATGTATGATCTTGGCTTGTATGTGGGTTGATTTGAGATCCTTCATGATTTCATTGGACTACCAGATTTATATAGGCTCAAGTATGACGGTTTGACTACTTCAGTGGCTGCTATTATACTTCTGCTCTTATAAATTGGACGGTTCTATTACAGCTAGTATCGGAGCAATATTCAACACTAAACTTGTCATATGTATATTTGAATCAAAGGTTTTTGTTTTACAAAATCAATTTTGACAACTTATAGGTATATATATACTTGAAAGCTGAAATTTAAAATCTAGAGTGTACCAATGGTCATATCCTTTATGCCCAATTAAGGACTATAGGTGGCTTAAAGTAAGACTAACTTGGGGGTTTATTTTGTTGCAATTTATATCTTGCAACATTGCACCTACGCCCAGGTAAGAAGGTAGGTTGATGAGTGGCATGACCGCAAGTGTGAGCATGCGGTCAGGGAGAGCTAGCTTTGATACAACTGTATATGCATGCATGCTTGCATGTGTGTATGGTGTGTATTTAATTGTGGGTATAAATGTCAAGTGGATTGATACAGAAGTATATATATCTAGGGGTATATATATATGAAGAGTATTTAGTTTACTGCTTTCAAATGTATACCTGTGTATTCACTATGCAACCTAGAGACCAAATTTTCATTCTTGTATATATGTCTTGTGGGTTGGGCTGCAATGAAAGTTTTCTGCAAGTACACTAACAGTGCAACGTGTAGCACGATTAGTTGCGTATATTGAGAGAACATATGTATGCCACCATGTATGTCGCTAGAACTTTAAATTTTTCTTAAGTTTGTGAGGACATGCATGCACCATGTTCACTCATGCATTTATATTTTTGCATTACTCCCTCCCTTATAGTTGCTTATCCCATTTAATAAACTTCTTCTCACATATGATATCCTCTCACAAGAGTTGCACCATTTTGCTACAGATGGCAGCACCAGTGGCCCTAGCTAGGAGTAACACTTTCTTGGAAGTGTTTGGCACTCCCACTCTGCTGTGGAGGGTGCTAAACTCAGTGGGTATGCTGATCCACCCCACTACTTCTGGAGGGAAGTGGTAGCTGAGGGCCAGCCATGGTATGACGTACGGGTGACCATTCCACCCTATGTGGACAACCCTCAGTTGCTAGGCTAGAGTATCAAGTCTGATGGACAGTCACCTTAGGAGGGTGCCTAAGTGGTAGCCTTTGAGGCACTAAGTGAGATTTGCTAGGAGTTCGAAGATGATCTTGTAAATGGTCTGGCCAAATCCTTCCCTCGGGTTGACGCATCGTAGATAGTTTGGATGCAACCTACCCGCAAACCATTGGTAAGAGACCATGATGAGCGTGCAGGAAGCTCAAATGCTGCTATGAGTGCCATGTATGCTGTCATGAAGATGTTCTACCACCGCCAGGATAGCTATGTCAGCTGCATGCTAGATCTCCAACGAGCTCAGGCCGCGCAACGCAGGCTACGGGTGCATGTGCGTAGGCATCGAAGGGCAGCTGAGATGCCCAACATCACATAGAAAATGCTATGATAGCTTTGGAGGCCTACAGGGTTTAGTTTATGCATGCTATTGCTAAAAGGGATGAATCCCGTGCTCAGAGGATGTAGATGGTGCAAGAAAGGGATGAGGCTATCCGCCTTGCTAAGAATAGGGAGGCAACTAGGGTCAGGGTTGTGTTTCAGGCTACTAGATAGGCCATTGACTTTGACCACAGAGAGCAGGACCTCATATGCTAGATTGAGGAGCTTCAGATCGATGTGCATCGTCTCAACAACATGGTGAACCCAATTCTTCTAGCTCCAGTGGAGGAAGAGGGACCAAATGTGTTGATTGCTGAGGATGATGGCATGGAGGTGGACCTAGAGGCCTAGCCTAAAGAGAAAGAGGAGGACATTGAGCCTTTCGAGGATGACCATGGTGATGGTGTGTCTAATGTTGACAGTGATCACTCAGAGGCGTAGTTAGTTGCAGCGTTTAGCTTGGTGCACTAGATGATGTCTTTTGCCATCCTCTCATGTATGGACATGCAATTTAATTTCTATTAGTGACTATGGACTATGTTGTAATCTTGGCACTATGATGTAATTTCGAACCATGCATGTGTATCTCCTATGGATGTGATGTTGAACATTAATAAAGTCTAGCTTTGTTGTTGGCAAAATTTTGGCATGTATGTGAATGCATTGCGAGGATGCGCTAAGTAATATAATTTGTGATATGTTGTGGAAATGAATTATTGTGCCTCTATTTTATTGTATGAATTTATTCTCTAATGAATTCAATATGGCATAATTATACAATTCATCTATAATATTTTCGACATCATCAATAATTACTCATTGTTGCAAATTCTGCAGATGCCTCACAACCTCCGTTCATCAGGTGGGGCTAGGGGTAGTGGCAATGAAGACCTTCCACCACCACCACCTCCCATCCTAGAGCAGTTGATGGCTATGCTTGCTAAAGGATAGCGTGCTATAGGGGAAGCTATGCGCACCATGGCGCAGAACGTAGCTCACGGTCGACACCACCGTCAAGGGGCTGAACCTAACCAGTTTAGCGACTTCAAAGATTTTTTGGACATAGAGCCACCAATCTTTAAAGAGGCTGAAGAGCCACTTCAAGTTGACGAATGGCTAAACATGCTTAAGCAAAAATTTTGCTTGCTATGGGTAACTGAGCAGATGAAAGTGGAATATGCATCGCATCAGTTGCAGGGGCCTATGGCATTTGGTGGAGTCATCACTGATCCACACTGCCCAAGAATGCTCAGGTCACATGGAACCAGTTTATGGCGACTTTCAAGGGACATTACATTCTCCTAGGTCTCATGAGTATGAAGCATACAAAGTTTATGAGGCTCAGGGCACCAAGAGCTTAACTGAATACTTACATGCTTTCAACAATCTGTCTAGATATGTTACAGAGTTTGTAAACACCAATGCAAAGAAGATTGCTAGCTTCAAGAGGGGGCTTGGTCTGAAACTGATGAAGACCCTCGCCAACAATAAGAGTGCCACATTCAATGAGTTTGTGAGTGATGCCCTGACTCAAGAGAACCAAAATAATATCTATTTAGCTTTGAAAAGTCGCAAGAGGGCCTATGAGGCAAGTGCGTCTCAGGCCAAAGCTCCAGTTGTAGCGAGACTCCAGTTTCTCCACGTCAAGGTCATGTTCACTACACCACCATAGAAGAGATTCCCTCAGATGAAGTTGTGACTGCGGGTAAGTTTCTTGTGAACCAACATCCTGCAATTGTTTTGTTCCACTTTGGAGCATCGCATTCATTCATGAGTCCAACCTTTGTATCCAAGCATGATCAGAATGTAGAGACTATAGACAAGGGTGGCTATTGCATAAGTGCAGCCAAAAATAATATATCTACCAATCAGCTAGTTAGAGATGTGTCCATCTCGATAAGTGAACGAGAGTATACCGCAGATCTTATAGTATTGCCAGGGTTGGGAATAGATGTAATCCTAGGTATAAAATGGATGAGTGGCCATGGAGCTCTTATTGACACATCCACTAGAGTCATTATGTTGAGGGAACCAAAAGGGAATGATGCTTTTCTAGTACCACTTCCTAGAGATTTTGACCTCCAAAACGTAGCTAATGCTATACAGACCATGACTATTGCTGATGTCCTAATAGTATGTGAGTTTTCGGATGTATTTCCAGATGAGTTTCCTAGTTTGCCACCAGACTGGGATGTAGAATTCAAGATCGAGTTAGTGCCTGGTACTACACCTATCTCTAGAAGACCATATAGAATGTCACCTAATGAACTTGTAGAATGTAAGGTTCAGTTGCAAGAACTACTTGTGAAGGGTCTTATTCGACCAAGTGCATCTCCATGGGGTTGTCCAGCTCTGTTTGTGAAGAAGAAAGATAAGTCTTTGCGGATGTGTGTGGATTATCAGCTGCTCAATGTTGTAACGATCAAGAACAAGTATCCATTGCCCCGCATTGATATCTTGTTTGATCAGTTATCGAAGGCAAAAGTATTCTCCAAGATTGATTTGAGATCTAGTTACTATCAGATCAAGATTAGACTAGAGGATATACCTAAGACTGCTTTCTCAACCAAATACAACTTATATGAGTATCTTGTCATGTCCTTTGGTTTGACAAATGCTCCCGCATACTTCATGTATCTGATAAATTCGGTATTCATGCCCAAGCTTGACAAGTCCGTGGTTGTGTTTATTGATGACATCCTAATTTATTCTAAAACTATGGAGGATCATGATGAACATTCGAGAATTGTCTTAACCCAATTGTAAGAACATAAGCTATATGCCAAATTCAGCAAATGTGAGTTCTGGTTAAGGAAAGTGCCTTTCCTTCGGCATGTGTTGTCTAAAGATGGGATTTCGATCGATCCAACCAAAGCGCAAGAAGTCTTGGATTGGAAAGCCCTTGTAACACCCAGGTGTTAAGCAAGAACTAAAACTTGTCAAGTCATCATAATGCATTATGCACCATGTTTAGTAGGTCACCATGTGATGCATTCAATAAAATAATATTTAATTCCTTAGTTGGATGTCTTGTTATATTGTGTTGAGCTCAAATCAAAAATCTTTTTAAGGTACTTTGTGACCTTTTATTTTTGGAATTTCATTAAATACTTGTGTTTATGCCCTAATAAACTTTGGAGTGTAATTAGTGTACTTACACTAGGAACAAGTGTGGGGCATAATACCAAGTCCAAACTATTAAAATTTGAGTCCCAAAATTGAAAGCATAATGAAATTCTAGTACTTAACTTTTGTGGTTAAGTGTTGGAATGGATTAATGAATTCATTTTTGGAGGCTCAATTAAAATGATTTTTATTAAATAACTTGTTGCAACTTTTGGCACCATTTGTTGGTACAAAGTTTGTACTATACAATGGTGGTTTTGGAGGCTCAATTAAAATGCCAATGCCACTCACGCGCGTTGAGCCATGCAGCTGCTCACCTTCGCGCTGGGAAGCAGGAGCTGGCTGTCTCGAAGTCACCCGTGACCCCTCCCTCCTATTTAGCACCAGAGCACCCCCTCCATTTTCTTCCTTCTGTCCGACGCCATTACCACCATAAGGAGCTCGAGCTCAAATTCATCCTCCTCGCTCCACCATTTCCAATTTTGTCTTTCCACCATGTTCGCCACCACTCCATGCCCCAATTGAGCCCACTAGAGCCACCCCGCACCGTTGGAGCGAGTCACGTGACGCCTTATTCTTCCTCAGAGTCCACAGCGCCACCGTGAGCCCCTCCATGTGGCTAGATCACCATGGATTCCTCTCTACTCCATCATTATCATGTTTTGTGTCCTCCTCATCACCTTAATGCTCGTGCTTTCGCTGGTTTTCGCAGCGCATGACCGGACGCGTTGGAACGACATCATATTCCTTGGTTCACGCCGCCGGAGCCGCTGATCTCGACGACCACCCTCACTCGTCGTTCCCTAGAGCCTATCGATCATCACCTTCGAGTCATGGTGAGCCCTTGAGTGAGCTTGAGGTGTTAGTTTAACCTCTACCGAGCTCTAGAGCTCGGAACATGGGCGTATGGCGAGCACCGCCCCGCCATGCCACCATGGCCGAGGTTAGGGATGCTCTAAGGGTGTTGTCGCTCAGTTGAGCCATCTGGTGTGGTCGTGTTGCCCTAAGGAGTGTGTTGCTGCATGAAGCATAGCGGGAGGTGGAGTTGTTAGCCGAGCTCATGTTGCCCATGATCATCGGACCACCGCAGACGATGTTGTGTCTCTCACCGGCCATTAGAGGAAGGGAAAAGGGCGTCGAGCAGTGTGGAGCATGGAGGTGAGTTAAGCAGAGTGTTTGGTCTCACCGGGGAGTTCACCGGTGGTGAAACTCCGGTCGGCCGGAGTGCCCTCGCCGTCGGAGGCAGGAGTAAAGGAGGGGGAAGGGAGCGAGCAGGCTGGGTCGACTCGGTCTGGGCCGAGGCCGTGGCGTTGGGCCGGCTCGGGCCAGGAGGAGAGAAAGAGAGGGAGGGAAGGCAGCTAGGCCAAGGCCATAGCTGGGCCACCAGCGTTGCTGGATCAGGCAGAGAGAGAGAAAGTAAAGGAGGTTTTCTCCTTTTCTATTTTCTAAAAAGTAATTAAGTAATAAACTTTGTTAATTCCATAACTAAATAAATAATGATGATAAAATTATGAAACTTTGTGAGTAGCTGTTCTTGGTATGTTGAACATAAAAAAATACTAATTTATGAAAAACAGTAATTTTGCTATGAATAAAAATTACATGTTTTAATTGAGAATTTCAACTTCCATGATTTTTTAGATTAAAATATAACTCCAACATTCATGAAAATTTGTGAGCAATTTTAATCTACTGTTATGAAGCTACATAAAAAGTTTGGTACTGTTTGGAGTTAAAATGATCTATTCACTAAAAAGACTTGATTTATGGATTAATAAAATTATGAAAATGATTTCTAAAATATCATTAAGATGATGATGTGTATTTTTGGATTGATTGTGGACCTTAGAATATTTTACCCTGCTGTTCCAAGGCAATGGAAATTGATTGATTAAATAAATGCTTCACCATGATAGTCTTTACTTGTTTAATATAATAAATACCATTTAATTATGAGATGCTAAAAAGTTGCTTTAAGAAGTAAGTAACATACTTATGAAAAATGATAGATAGGGGTTAATGAACCTATTTAACTCTTAAATACAACCTTTTGGGTAAAAAGTAAAATATTTTATGATAACTGCTTGTGACTGTACCGCGAAGTAACGTGGTACTCAATTAGATAACTAATGTTTATTCTTTCTAAATGTCCCTTTTTATTGTTATGCCATGTTAGCATCATCCTTAAGAATACATCCTTTTAACGTGGTACTCAATATATAGCTCTCTTGTTCCTAGGTTGCCTCATCCTCCGAGTGATTTTGTCATTGGACCTTGTAAAATCTCACCACGTTATTTCTAGTCACTCTTTCTTTTTCATACAAAATTTTGATGGGATGCTCAATATAAGAAAGATTAGGTTGGAGAGGAAGCCCTTCAATTTCTACCGCTTCTTCGGAAACTCGCAAACACTTTTTCAATTAGAAAATATGGAACACATTATGGACTGCAAACAATATCTCCAGAAGCTTGATGCAATAAGCAACAGGGCCACACCGTGCCAAAATTTTATATGGTCCAACATAGCGAGGAGCTAACTTTCCATGGACACCAAACCAATGCAAACCTTTCATGGGAGACACCTTAAGATACACATAGTCACCAACTTCAAATTGCAAAGGCCTTCTTCTCTTGTCTGCATAAATTTTTTGATGGTTTTGAGCTGCTTTCAAATGACTTTGAATAACACTGACTTTCTCTCTTGCTTCTAGGATAAAGTCAAGCCCGAAGTAACCATGGTATCCTACTTCAACCTAGTTCAGAGGTGTTCTACATTTCTTGCCATATAACGCCTCAAATGGTGCCATCCGAATGCTTTCTTGATAGCTATTGTTATAACAAAACTCAGCTAAGGACAAGCAGTCATCCCACTTCTTAGGAAAAGAAATGACACAGGCTCTCAATATATCTTCAAGTACTTAGTTGGCCCTTTCTGTCTAGCCATCAGTCTGCGGATGGTAAGCTGCGCTTTTGAGAAGATGAGTACCAAGACACTTCTGTAGTTGCACCCAGAAGCGAGCAACAAAAACTGACCCTCGATCAGAAATAATGGTGAGAGGAACTCCATGTAGAGTTACAATCCGATCAAAATACAACTTAGCATACTTTGTGGCTGTATATCCTGTATCCACTGACAAAAAATATGCTGACTTGGTGAGACGATCCACAATGACAAATAGAATCATACCCTTTTGTTGTATGGGGCAATCCCACAATAAAATCCATGGAAATATCCTCCCATTTCTAGACCGGGATAGGCAAGGGTTGCAGAAAACCAGGCATACGCAAATGGTCTGCCTTCACCCTTCCGCAAATGTCATACTCTGCAATATATTTAGTGATGTCTTGCTTCATATTTGGCCACCAATACAAGTGGTGCAAATCATGATACATCTTGTTGCTTCCTAGGTGAATGGACAGATTGGAATTGTGAGCTTTCTCCAAAATTTTTCTTCTAAGATTAGCACTTTTGGGAACCACCAACTGGTTCTTGAACTTCACCACACCTTGTTCATCAATGCTGAAATGAGGACCATGCCCTTCGGCCATTAACTTCTTGATATGAGTGATTTCCAAAACATCTTGCTTTTGCTCAATAATAGTTTGCTCAAGTAAATCCGAGACTAGAGCAATATGTGCTAAAACTATAGAGTGGGAGAGGGGCAAAGACTCTTCATCAGACTGATGGACTTTCGACTCAAAGCATCAGCTACCACATTGGCTTTTCCAAGATGATAATGAACTTCTAGGTTATAATACTTGATTAACTCAAGCCATCTCCTTTGCCTCATATTTAACTCGGGTTGAGTGAAAATATATTTGAGGCTCTTGTGGTCTGTATAAATATGCACTTTGTTTCCCAACAGATAATGTCTCTAAATTTTTAGAGCGTGCACAACTACAGCCAGCTCTAAATCATGGGTGGGATAATTCACCTCGTGCTTTTTCAGTTGGCATGAAGATAAGCTATCACACGTCCATCATGCATAAGCACACAGCCAAGTCCTATTCTAGAGGCATCACAATACACATCAAATGGCCTCTCAATATCTAGTTGAGCAAGAAGAGGAGCAGAGGTAAGAAACTTTTTCAGAGCTTGGAAAGCCTCTTCACATGCCGAACTCCATACAAACTTGGCATCCTTCTGAAGCAACTTGGTCATCGGATGAGCTATCTTGGAGAAATCAGGAATGAAGCGCCGATAGTAACTAGTGAGACCAAGGAACTGACGAATTTGATGCACTAATTCTGGAGATTTCCAACATAGCACATCTTACACCTTACTAGGATCTACAGAGATACCTTCGGGGGTCAGAATATGCCTCAAAAACTGCACTCGATCCAACCAAAATGGACACTTGCTGAACTAGGCATACAGCTTGTATTCGCGCAGTCAGGTCAGGACAATGCGAATATGCTGTGCATGCTCTTCTTCATTCTTGGAATATATCAAAATATCATCAATGAACACCACCACAAACTTATCCAACTCCGGTATGAAGACTGAGTTCATGAGGTACATAAAGAATGCAGGAGCATTGGTGAGACCAAAAGACATGACTAGGTATTCATAAAGCCCATACCTAGTAGAGAAAGTTGTCTTTGGTACATCTTGCGGCCAAATTTTAATTTGATGATAACCTAGATGAAGATCAATCTTGGAGAACACTTTTGCACCAACCAACTGATCGAACAGAGCATCAATGCAAGGCAAAGGATACTTGTTCTTAATGGTTACCACATTGAGAGGGCAATAATCCACACACATCTGCAAAGTGTCGTCCTTCTTCTTCACAAAAATAGTCGGATAACCCCATGGTGAAGAACTAGGACAGATGAATCCCATCTCCAATAATTCCGCTAACTGCTTCTTTATTTTTGCTAACTTTTTTGGAGCCATACAGTAAGGACGTTGTGAAATAGGTGTAGTACCAGGTTCTAACTCAATGGTAAACTCCACATCCCTATCTGGTGGTAACCTAGGTAGATCTTTAGGAAAGACATCCGAAAACTCACAAACCATAGGAATAGAAGCAAAATCAGGAGAAGCTTCAGCATGAGTAGCAACTGGTAAGGCGGGAACTGAAGACATAAGGAGAGACATTCTATCCTTAGAAGAAGGAAGCTTTAACTCTACAATTCTCCACTTAAGGTCCAAGACTACCCCATAAACTCTCAACCAGTTCATGCCAAAAATTGCATCAATGTCTGGCCCAGGCAACACCAAGAACTATAGACGGTAAGTGTGAGTGGCTAGCACTATCTGACTATGTCTGTCTGAATATTAATGCATAACTGCACACCAAGAGTACTGATTCTATAAGTAATAGGAATAGACAAGAGATATATTGTGCCTTTATGCAAACCCCATGATCATGAATGAATGTGATACACCAGAATCAAACAAAACAAATGCTAGGTAGGAATCAATGGTAAACATACCCACCATCACAGGCTTATCCCATAGAATCTCCTCAGCCTTGGTGTAGTTAACCTGTCCAAAGCGGCTCATTGGCACCTTCTTCCTAATGATAGTCCTCTTGACCAGGCGAGAGTTGGCTAATGATTGAGACGACTGGGCAGGCCGGTTCTTGGGGCACTCCCGAGCATAGTGGTCCTCCTTGCCACACCTGAAACAAGCATTAGGCTTGACCACTTGCCCCTAATGGGGTGGAACCTGCTATCCTAGAGGCTGTTGCACCTGCTGACTAGGTGCACGGTACTGATTAGGCAGTGCCTGGCGAGTCTGCTAAGGCTACCGAGACGACCATCCACTTGGGGAGTAGTAGGACATCCTCTTGACAACATGCACCTTCTGAGCCTATGGGTGACTAGAAGATCCAATGATCCCCCGCTTGCGCTTCTACTCAGCCTGATATCACACTGAAGTCCCTCCATAGCAATAGCAGCATTCATCAATGTACCAAAAGTCTTATAGTTCCCTGTATATAGCTCCTTTTGTAAGATGCAAGAGAGGTCGTGGTAGAAATGGTCCCTCTTCATCTCATCAGTGTCCACATGGTTCCAACATACTATGTAAGATGGTTAAACTTGTTCGCATACTCCATCACAGTCATGCTCCCCTGCTTCGGATCTAGAAACTCGAACAGCTTCCTATTCAGCACAACAGCAGGAATATAGTACTCATGGAAAGTAGTGGTAAACTCCTGTCGAGTAACATGGTGATCCACTAGCTACATGGCATTGAAAGTATCCCACCACACACTGGCAGACCCCAGAAGCCGTTGTACGACAAAGCGCACCTTTTGCTCGTCAGTCACCGTGAGCAGCTAAAACTTTTGCTCCAAAATACGAAGCCAATGCTCCGCGTTCAGAGGCTCAGCAGTCAGCGTGAACGTGGGTGGGTGTGTCTTCAAGAAGTCCTGGTAGGAACAGGGACCCTCGAGACCATAGGCACTACCTCCATTCCCACCATTGCCACTGGGGCCTCCACAGACAAAGCCACCAATAGCCTGTGCCAGCAGCTTCATGGCATGAGCTGACTCGTGATGGGCAGCCAACATCTTCGCCATCATCTCTGCATGAGTCATCGGAGGTGGTGGTGGTGGTGGCAGAGGAGGACCCAAGAGTGGGGTCTCATGGCTCTCCCCATTGCCATTATCGTGACCATTCTCACCATGGCCTTCAAGGTCACGACCCGCTCCGGCACTAGTGCTCCCACGACCGGACCTTAGGTTCACCTATAACTGATAGGAACCAACCATTAGGGACAACACCTCTAGATTAGGAACAAGAGACTTAGAAAATGATAAGGCTTTTAGTAAAAATTGAAGCATTTCTTTTTATTTATTATCCTATCAAATGAACTACCTAGAAATTATACGTGAAGGGGGCTTTAGCTTAAATAGATTTTTTTTTTCATGATGCATGCATCGACCTATTCGTTCGATCAAGCTAGAATATAGAGGCAATTCGTATAAATTTTTGGCACATTGTACACTCGTTTTCTGAACACTAGAGCTTTCTTACGTAGTGTAAGTTAGTATACCTGCAGGAAATGAATAGATAAACTGGTGCCACTATCCTAGATAGACCATATTGTTAGGGCTTATACTTATTTACATAATTTTCCTGCATCCTACTTTTCGCAAAGCTTTTGTTGGTCAAATTTTTAGGTTTTTGAAAGAGTTCTTAAGCTCATAAACTCATTATTGGCTCTAGTACCACCTGTGGCAGAACCGCCCGAAATAGCATGCTTTCAGAGGCACTTGTCTTCCACTAGACACTAAGTACCTCAAAAGTGAACTAAATCGAGCAGTTCCGTCGAGCACACCAAACGGGAGAACTCGAAACAATCCACATTTTCCATCCAGGATTCAATAATGAGTACAACCTTACAATACTTAGTTCATTCCATATAACATCGAGTCTCAGAAATTATTTATTACAATACCAGCATTCAAAGTGTGATAATTAAATAGCAGAATGAAATAAACATCTAACGAAGCGATACAAGGATCCATTTGTGCCCACCAGAAGAATCCTCCACACAAGAGCTAGCTTCTCAAGGTGCACCTGCAACAAGGGTAAATAAACCCTGAGTACATAATGTACTTGCAAGCTTATCCAACTAGGGAATATATTTTTTGACTCTCAAGGATATGATAGGTAATATGGCTTGCTGGTTCTTTTATTTTGTAGAGAGCAATACTAGTAGTTCGTCCTTAAGATAAAGTTTTATTAGCAGTCTAGATTAGTTTATTATCTATCCATTCAATGTAAGCGCATGTTCTATTTTCAAGCAATAGTTGAGCAATTATAATCATTTCACCATCTTTCATATTCTAGTTCTTACTATGATGTCGAACCATAGCCAAATCGTATTGTCACGTAGAAATGGTGATTCGCGAATCAATATAGCCTAGCTAGTTACCTCAAAAAACACATGTCTCGCTTGTACCCTAGGCACAAACAAGACCAACCCATTCCACTCCTGTCAAGACGTCTAGGTCCTCGTCCAAACTTAGACTCCAAGCCCCCATACTTGAGACCCGGCCTCAGTGCGATGCTTAAAACTCTACCTATCCCCCACTTTCAATTAGTCGGTCCAAAAAGAGCTAGAACCCATGACAAGAGAGTAACGAGTCTTCCCACTCTCATAAGCAAGTATGTGTTTAGGATAATAAATCTGTGACCTGACTACCATCCATAGCAACGAACGGTCCTCAATCAACACGGACAGGGAAAACAGCGCAACAAAGCCATGCCCGTGGCCACGGGACACAACCTATTACACCCACCAGTACCCATACCATATCCCTGCCCGGTCACCATTTTTCTTTCCATCACTTTATTATGAGAGTAATAATAATAACCACCTATTGTGAGTAACGACAAGTTACTCACGCTACCGATAAACCTAAGCAAAGCACTACGCACACCTGCACTAGTAAGACTCATAGGTAAATATATATATGCATGTGGTTTCCATATAATTCCTGCAACACAAATGCATAACAAATACATATAGTAAGGGTCATGCACTAGGGCTTGCCTTGGACAGGCGCAACGTCAACAGCGGTGTCAGTCACGGGTGGCTTCGGGAACTCCTCCTATATGAGTACCTCCTCCTTGTACTCTTCTACGATCTCCTCGTACTCCTGATCGACGGGGGTCATGTACTCCACCAACTCGTTCTCTATATGCATGCGATGACGATGCAACAATTTAGAAATTAGGTAATAGCAACTCTTAAAATAAAAGTACATATGCTAAGTTACTAAGCTAGTTCTAATGATTAAGATGCTAAACCAACTGGCATCTTCATCAAACTAGATATTAAGTTCACCCTAACAAAAGCTTGATTTTTATAAGCCAATATCATGCCATTATTCATATTAGTCTTAATGGATATTTAGCTACATATTAAATAGTCTATTCAAGTGCTACAAAATTTACAGTAAGCACATAGTAATACAACAAAGCTACTGTAAAAATTTCATGATCAAAGCTACTACCAATTTGCACAAAAATTCCAACAAATATTACCCTAATAATAGTAAGCATTTCCAAATAATTTAATGGTCCTTAGCAACAACATAGACATGTATAAACTTACCATACTATTAGATAGACAACATTTTTAGAAACTCAACAAAATTTATTTCAAAATTTTTGGACACATATGCGAATTGATATTAATTATCAAAGTTTAGCTGAGAAGATAAAATATAAAGCTATTCCTAATTTCTAATAAAAAGGGAAAGCGAATTCACTAGCATGGCCCACCATGTGCGGCCCGCGCGACTCAGCCCACGCACGCAAGGGGCCCACGTAGGGGAGCCCGCACACGCGCTGGCCCTCTTGCGGAAAAGCCCTTGGCTTTTGGACAAAACAACCCATAGTCCATGTTACTATTCCTAAAGATAGCATTATGCACAAAGGCCCTCTCAAATTCTCTCCTTCACATCGTTGAGGTCCCCGACGCCTCCCTGCCCGCCAGCATGGTGAGCACGGACACTAGCCGGCCACGCCGGCCACCTAGAGCTCGCACTGGCCCAGCTAAGGGGCCGACCCCCATCTATGGTTCTAGTGCTTACACTAGGCAGAGGCACGGGAGCAGTGGAGCCCGCGGAAACGATGGCCACGGTGAGCGGTCGCTCGCGACGGTGGCATGGCTGTTCCGGGCACCCAAGACCACAATGTAGCTACCTAGATAGTGCTAAAGCATCCCTAACATACCCCGGAGTGGTGGAGAAGGTTGGCCACGTGTGACTTGAGGGGTGCGGTGCCACACCACAGTGGCACGGCCACGCCACTGGCGTAGGGATGCAGGGGAAAATGCAGATGCGACGACTAGGTGACGGCACCGCAGCACGGCCAAGCCAACACGCGAGGCAGAAGGCAGCGGCACAGCGTGGGGCTAGCAGCAGCTGCGACGCAGTAGCGATGGTGGGGCAGAGCGTCAATGGCAGCAGAGCATTAGTGACAGCAGGGCACCGTGGCCCGTGAATGACCGACAGTAGGCATTGCGGCCAGAGCGGCCAAGGCGCAACCAAGCCACGACCAGGCTGAGATGGCCTCGGTCGGCCAACGCGTGGCAGTGCATGTGGTGCAGCTCAACATGGAAACATCGAGCATGATGACACAGTGACCGCACGCACTCGGGGAAACAAGCTGAGGACATGCAGTGCACGAATTTTAAAGCTCTCACCATGACTAAACCGTTACTCCTAAACTTAAACGGTCTTCACTACACTCAAGATGGTATATGAGACTACTAAATCGAGCGATAACACTACATCATCCCTAAACCCGATTCCTCAAAATAAATTTCTAAACATAGCAATGTCTAGCCGTCCACGAACTTGGAATTTGTTCTAAGTTTTGAGCTGATCCCTATTTCCAATTGCATTTTTAGGCTAATAGAAATACTAGTTAGCAATATCATTTTTCAACAGCAAGCATTTCATGGTCATCTACAAAGTTCACATTTCAAACTCTATTAAGTGCCACATGGGTGTTCTATAATATTTTTATTCAACAAAAATTAGTTTACAATCTTACTTGATACAACTCGAAATGTTGAATAACTTTTCATTTAACATTTTGATTGATTATTTAGGTTACAAGACTTTATCTACACCATTAATCACATGCAATAACACATAAACATGATGCTTATGAATGGTTTAGTGAGTTGTTTTACGCGGTAACACCAAGGGTGTTACAGATCTACCCACCTAAAAGAAAATCTCGACCCAAGATTTCCTATGCCTAGTGTAGGAAAAGGGATAAAAAATAAATTTTGATTTAGAATAATCACCTTGATTGTTCAGGAAGGAGGTGGGGCCATGTCTTAAGCTCCTGTTTTGGCACAACCTGATATCGAGAAGTTTTTTGATGTGTTCTATGATGCATCTGGTACCAGTTTAGGATGTGTGCTTATGCAAGAGAGCCGAGTCATTGCATATGCCTTGCGTCAGCTGAGGAAGCGTGAGATTAATTATCCAACTCATGACTTGGAATTAGCAGCCGTTATTCATGTTTTGAAGATTTGGAGACACTATTTGCTTAGCAATGTTTGTCATATTTATACCATCACAAGAGTCTCAAGTACATCTTTACTTAACTTGAACTAAACATGAGACAGAGAAGATGGCTGGAATTAATCAAATATTACAACTTAGAAGTGTATTATCATCCAGGTAAGGCAAAAGTTATTGCAGATACCTTAAGCCGAAAGTCTCATTGCAATTCTTTATTAGAAAATGGTTTTAATTTATTATATCATGTCGTACTGCATAATATCATGGTCAGCTGTTCTCTTGAAAGCAAGATCATCGAGCTTCAGAAGACTGATGTGGGTGTGTTCCACATCAAGAGAAAGATGAAAGAACAAGAGACCAAGCACTTCAGTGTAGATGAGAAAGGTGTTCTATGGTTTATGAATAGACTTGTAGTGCCAACAGATAGAGAACTTAGAAACCAAATCTTAGATGAAGCCCACTCTTCCAAATTATCTATTCATCTAGGTAGTAGTAAAATGTATCAAGATTTGAAGACCATTTTTGTGGACCAAAATAAAGAAGGAAATTGTAGCCTATGTTGCTAGATGCGATAATTGTTGTAGGGTCAAATAAATTCATTTGAAATCTGCTGGACTCTTGCAACTTTTATCCGTTCTAGGCTAGAAATGAGAGGAAATAAGTATGGACTTTATTATAGGCCTCCCAAACACGCAGCAAGGTCATGACTCTATACGGGTCATTGTGGATCGCCTTACCAAGTCAGTGCATTTTGTACCAGTCAAAATAGATTATCACGCTGGAACGTATGTTGAGCTGTATGTTTCCCAGATCATGAGGTTACATGGAGTACCAAGAACCATAATCTCAGATCAAGGACCACAGTTTATAGTTCATTTCTAGGAACACTTGTACAAGGAGTTAGGCATCAACCTAGTTCGAAGTTCTGGCTATCATCCTTAGACAGCTGGGCAAACTGAACTTGTGAATCAGATTTTGGAAGATATGTTGCGTGCTTGTGTCCTCTCTTCAAAGGGTTCATGGGAGAAATGGCTACCTTTAGCTGAGTTCACCTACAATAATAGTTATCAAGATAGTATCAAGATGACTTCTTTTGAAGCTTTGTATGGTCGTAAATATAGAACTCCTTTGAATTGGGTTGAACCCAGAGAAAGGAGGTACTACGGTATTGACTTTGTCAAAGAAGCTGAAGAACAACTACATACCATCCAAAAGCACATTAAAGCTGCACAATCTAGGCAAAAGAGTTATGCTAACCAAAGAAGAAGACCTATTGAGTTTGATGTAGGTGACTATGTATATCTGAAAATGTCACCAATGAAAAGGGTACAGTGATTTGGTGTAAAAAGGAAGCTTGCTCCTAGATATGTGGGTCCATACCAATCATTGAGAGAAGTGGGAGAGTAGCATACAAACTCCAATTACCGCCAGAATTGAGTGTTATATTCAATGTCTTTCATGTCTCGCAACTGAATAAATGTTTGCGTGTTCCAGAAGAGAAGGTTGAAACTAGAAATATCAAGATAAAATCTAACCTAGCCTATGAAGAGAACCCCGTACAGTTGTTAGATACTAAAGAGAGAGTAACTCGAAATCGTGGAGCAATCATAGTGAACGGGATGCAACTTGGAAAAGGGGAGATTATTTACGTGAGGTCTACCCCGCTTTTTATGAAAAATGGTAGGTCATTCAAATCTCGGGATGAGATTTCTATAAGGGAGGAAGGCTGTAACACCCTAGGTGTTAAGCTTGCATGTGCACTTGCATGGCATGAAATATGAGCATGTGCATTCCATTTCATATAATGCATCATGAATGTTTCACATGTTGCATTATGTTCATGCCTGCAACATATGTTTCATATATGTAAATTATATGTGTCACCCATATGTAGCCATCTTATGTTACCTATGATGCTTTAGTGATGTTTCACATGTTTCATAAGTAATGTTTCATGTGTTATAGGAGTAATGTTTCAATTGTGAAACCTATGTTTCATTAATAGCAATTTTATGTTTCATGTGTTACATATGCCTATAATCATGTGTGGCTAATGTAAGTGGTTGATATTTTGTCACTAAAACACCCTAGACACATGTAGGATGGAAAAGGGGACAAGGTTCATGTTCATGGCCTAGCCTAATTATGCTTTTAAGTGATGGTTGACTAATTAACCCCTCTAGAGTGATTTTGTTTGACCAATTAAAAAATGTTGCTTGGAGTATTTGCATGTTTGTGCAACCTTAATAAAAGTTGTAGTAAATTTTATAAGGAACAAACTTTGTTTAATGACCTTGAGCTAGATCAGTGCCTAATATGCTAAAAAATGGCTCTCAAGGTGAAAAACAGTGTTGTTTTGGGGGACAAGATTTTGCTAAATCAAAATGTAGTTCCAGTTTCAATGTACCCCTATTTGGAACCTTGTAGTTTGAAATCTAGGCTGAATTAGACAAAACTTATATAAGAAAAGTTGGAGAATACACATAGCTCTACAACTTTTGTTACTACCTCTTTCACTGATTCATGCTAGATTGGGAAGTAGAGGTAGGAGAAGTCATCTGTTTCAGTCATCGTTGCCGGGACTGAATCGGTTTGAACCAATTCAAATCGAGCTTGTCGTGGCCGACCAGCTCAGGCCGCTGCCGCCACGTGGTGGCTGTACATTGGTGATGGCCCCACCGGTCAAGCCGGTGTGGCCTAAAGAGCTATCACGCCGCATCCGCCCTCCCTCTCGCGCTCACTTCACTCACTTGTCTCGCTCTCGCCTCTCTTTGCTCTCTCTCCCTCCCGCAAGCTCACCGGAGCGATTGCAGAGTCGCCACGTGCCTTTGCCACCACGCCATTGCTGCCTCCAGCTAGCCACCGGCTCTACCTCGCTCTGTGCTACCTCTTTAGCCTACTGAGTGTCGTTCGAACTCAGGTAATGGCTCATAACGAGCTCGCCGCCATAGCGGACCTCGCTGGAGTTCCTCCGCGCATGCGCTCGTCGTGGACATACCTCTTTTGTGCATCTCGCCTCCTCTTTTCTTGCGTAGAGGTAGCCTAGGGTTCCACGATGCTATAGCCATCCTCACCTAGGCCGATCATGGCCGGCGTACCGTTGTGCCGCTCTGCCAAGCCACCATGGCCGCTGGCGAGCTGCTCTCGGTGGACCTCTAAGCCAACCAAGTGCACTACTCGACGCGGCTCGACAAGAGGAGTGTGTTGGCGGTGATGCTACCTCCGGAGACATCACTGGCAGCGAGCTATCGCCGGGTCAAATCGTCGCTCTGCTCTGTATTGCTGTCAAGTGGGCCTGTTGACCCATGGGTCCCAGACGTCAGCGCATGTGTGTGTGTTTTGAAATGTTTTTCTTTATTCTTTTTCAAGAAATGCTTGTAAACTTCTAAAAATCATAACAAATCATAGAAAAATCAAAAAAATACAAATGAGGACATTTTGGAATCCTTGTAAGTAGATCTACCTGATAGAGTGATAATATGATAGGGTCTAGTGAAAAGTTTTCTCTGTTTTTATTTATCTCTTTTATTTAAGTTTTTTTAAAAGAAAATTCATAACTAGAGTTGTAGTGCTCCTTTTGCTATGAAATTTTTATGGCAGGATGTTTATGATTTATGTAAGCTATGATAAAAATTTCAGATCCAGTGCATGCATGGTGTTTGAGTTATAGATTTCTTTTGATTTAATGCTAGTTTCTTAGGGAATTTATTGTGGCAAATATATGTAACTAATAAACATGAAGCTTTTTCTACAATGCTTTTGTGTTGTGATGAAGCTAAGAAAGATATGAAATATGTTGTTTGACCCATTTCACTAGGCTAACCTATTTATGCTATTATAAACCTTGCAAGCTTGTCATTTTTATAGAGGTTGTCCTACTTATTCAATTGGCATGAAATTTATACAATAGCCTATTGAGAGAATGTATGAGCTGCTGTAATTTTCTTAGAAATTAATGTGCACTTTTGATATATGTTCATTAGTTCTCCTAATTATCTAAATAAATTAATAAAGGCATAAAAATAATTTATTTGGGGATGATCATTATGTTTTCTAGCATGTATGTGATGTGTATGAACTGTTAGTAACCTTGGTTGTGCCCAGAATTTAATTCTTGAATGGAGTGAAATATTATTTTCTCTATAATTCTATTAGTGACTATTCTGGACAGTTTCTGAGGTTAAGCAAATTGCATGACGAAGATGATGTTTGCTATGAATCTTGTTTATAACAAAGTTGTAGATAACTTACTTATCTTGTTTGTAATAAATTTTTATGGCATTTGGCTAACTGGTTTGTGAGTTATGGATGTTTGAAGTTAGTCAACCGAAGTGGTTATTCTCTTAAATTTCTGGATCAGATCTAGAAAATTGTTGTGTTTGGCCCTATTAACTATTCAATCATGATGAGATGATTATAAAATAGTTGTAGACAATTTTATAAGCTTTTCAGAAAGTCTTGTTTCATGTTTGTTAGATTTGTGTAGCTCTGGTTATAGCCAAAACAAGTGGCTGCTGGTTGCAGCCTAGAAAATGATAAACTATAGTTGAAGTTGTTGCTTTGTGTGATGCTTGTGTAGATGCTTGGGCTAATTAAAATAAGTTGTTAGCAGCAGGTTCTAGGCCTCTTATAGATGATGAACAACTTTACTTTAGGTTACTAACTTGGTGAGTGTATAATTCTTGTATTAGAGAAGAGATGTGCACCTACTCAGTAAACGAATGTTAATCTTGTATCACCATGTCACCAATTGGTTAAATATACATGTGTATGCATCTCATCATGTCATATCATATCCTATGTATTCATCATACTTATGTTGTGCATACGCATGTAATAGGTATTCCTGAAGGAGTGACGTTGCTCGAGTATGACCAAGAGCAACCGAAGGAGCAGCAGGTAGCCTAGGAGCAGGAGGTGCATGTGGCCGAAGGAGAAGCCAACGAAGAAGACCTTCCTAAGTGCCCGGACCACCAGCCCGCCTCATTTCTAAAAGGCAAGCTCTAAAGCATTCTAAGCCTTCTATGTTTATAAATATCAACTTGAGTCCTTTATGGTTGATGCATTAAGTATTAGGGGTTGATTGGAACCACTTGCTGCATATACTCTCCTTGTCCAAAAGAATATATCTTGAATCCTATGTAGGTCCAAGATCGATTATGTGCTTAGTCATGCTTAATTCGGTAGTAGTCAGGTACTTTCCTATCACCTACAAGATATAGGTTAATATCTGGTCGTGGAAAATAACCATGTGTTAAAAAATGAAAAGGAGATCGGACAGGATTATGATAGAGAAGCAACAAGGCATGGAGGTCTTGGGTGCCTTTTTATCCCCGTCTATGTCGATTAAGGACTATATCGTTGTTGGAACTTCTGTCGAGATTGAATGCATACCTAATCACTTAGCTGGCTGGATTTGTCTTACCGACCGTGAAGCCGAGTAGCTCATCTCAAGCCAGGAAATCGTTAAGTGAAAGTGTCACCCAGGAGGAATTAAGGATGTGCGGAGAGCCAATGGCGTGAGTCCAAGAGCAGACCAGGCCTGATCTTCCTGGCAGATTGATAGAATCTCTAACGGTGCGGTGCTGATTGGACCTGTGACTGTACCTAGGTTGTACCAAAAGTGACCTAAGGCTGCCTTCACAAGGTATGCCTATGTTTGTGTTAGAAATAAATCCCTATCTGGTTGGAATCGATTCGAATCGCCATCTATCCTAGATAGTGAGAAACTCCACTAGCTTCGGCATCATAGTAATATTTGATGGAACATGTTGGTTATGATGATGCTCAAATTACTACACCAGATATGCTTACTAATGCTTGTTTAGTTTAACCAAGTGATTGCTCTAGTACAGGTGCTAATCTAGAGATGCTTAATTAAATAGGTATCAACTTGATGCTAAAGATATTAAATACCTGAGTTATGTTACTTAAGCTTTTATGCAAAATGTTGTCAAGCTATCCTCACCAATAAAGCCTTGTATAATCCTTGGTGTCACATTATTTCTGGTTTACGACGGGTAAATCTAGCTTAGTACATTCTCGTACTCAGAGTTTATTCCCTCTTGTTGCAGATGATATGATGTATCATAGTTATTGTAAGAATTGCCTTCACCCTGTGGTAGATGAGGACTAGATCATGGGGCATGATCATTCTAAGCTATCCTCTCTTGTTTTTGTTGGAAAGTGACCTAGTGCTGGCATGTATTTGAACTTAAGTGTGATGTTGATGTCAAACTACTTTGCTTCCGCTATTTGAAACTTGGTTTGTAATAACTATGTGAACTCCGATGTATGTGAGATACTTGTGAACTATTTGTGAACTGTGATGTAACATGTGGCTTGTTATGTTGAATCATGTACGATCTTGGCTTGTATGTGGGTTGGTTTGAGATCCTTCGTGATTTCATCTGACTACCGGATTTATATGGGCTCAAGTATGACGGTTTGACTGCTTCGGTGGTTGCTATTATACTTGTGCTCTTATAAATTAGATGGTTCTGTTACACCCTTGATGGTGAAGAATCAGGATCGATAGAGATACGATGAGTGCAGAGAGTGGGACTAATCCCTTTGAGGTCCTGGAGTGAGTAGCCTATGGCAGATTTATGTCTTTTCTAGGATAGCGCCAAGTCTATGAGTTTCATCTTAAGAGAGTTTGTCACTTACAATGACAAGGGTTTCTCAGTTGTCATTAAGAAAGACATATTTTAGGGCAGAAGGAAGGGGTTTTAGCTCAATTGAGGGCTGTGATGGTACTTCGGTTTGGTCTAGTTTGACAGGCTCTGCCGGCTCTTCTTCTTCTTGAATGAAGTTTTCATCATCGAGAGTTAGTTGGGCCATGTCTTCTAGAGAAGCTATCAAGACATCCTTAATAGGGTCTTGTTCGGGCTTGGGTTCTACTATCGCGTTGTTAAGCATGCAAGCGACATGGCGATAGGAGAACTTTCTAGTTTTAAATTCAAAAGACCCTGGTTGGGTCTTCCTTGAAAGAGTGTCCCTAAGGGTAGTGTCGATGAGATGTGGTCGGCAGTCTACCGAGGGGTATGCCCATGGTAGTAGATTATCAGCGGAGGTGCATAAGACGACGATCTAGATGGTGACGCAAGAGTAACACATGATTTATCCAAGTTCGGGCCACAGATTGTGTAATACCCTACGTCCTGCGTCTTTATGGATTGTATTGATGCGTGATTTGATATCTTGAGGGGGGCCCTTACCCGTCTTATATAGTCCAGGGGGCAAGGTTACAGATCTAAGGAATCCAATCCCAGCCAATTACAACTCCCATATCCTTAGAGGATACGACATCTATCCTAACCGACTAGGTTTCCTTGACCATCAAGTAGTCTCTGCTTGCTCCGCATGGTTCGTCGAGCAGTCTAGAGATCCACACGGCCCTTTCTGGCAAGTTGATCCACCTTATCTAGCACGGCCCATGCGGAGCCATGAGGGTATACGGGTCTATACCCCCACAGTTAGTCCCCGAGCACTATGTATTTTGAAGTGACATGTCATCTTGACCTTCTCCGACCAGTGAGGCTTGAAGCCCTGAAGCCCCCGACCAGAAGGGTGGTCTGCCGAGGAATATTCCATCCCTTCTGACCAGTTCAGCTGATAGCCGACCACCGCACTTATCGGAAAACGCCTTGTCAAAAAAATGCATGGTGCTCTGAGAAAAAAGAAAAATAATTCATCTTTGATGAAGTGTGCCCACTTTAAGTTTTATTCTAGAAAGTTAATAATAGACGATGCCATTGGCTCTGCCATAACATCATTAAACGTGATCCTTAGGATCTAGTCTGTTTACGGTAGGGGTCAAGCCTCGGGTACTATGCAACAAAGCATGTGTACAAAAAAAGGTAAGCACATTCACCGCAAGGTGAAGTGTGCCCACTTCGTCTCCGAGCCTAACAGTAGGTGACTAAATCACGTGGTGCCAGGGTCTAAAGGAAAAAAGAGTACTCAATCAAATAAGCACATTCACCGCAAGGTGAAGTGTGCCCACTTAGTCCCTGGCCTGACAGTAGGTGACTAGATCATGTGGTGCCAGGGTCCTAAGAACACATTCTCAACTTAGCGGAAAACGATGCACCATGGCTCCATCACAGTGCAGTCCTCAGCTCTGCTATGGGGCTAATCCCCAACTCTACTGTGGATAAAAACCCATGGCTCAGCCATGTGGCAACTCTCAGCTCTGCTGCAAGATGTCCCCCAACTCAGTTGTGGGCCCTTAAAACATCCTACGGCTCTACCATAGGGAAACCCCTAGCTCAGCTCTGAGGCGATCCACAACTCAGTTGTGGGCCTATTCCGCAGCTCAGCTGCAAACTCAGTCCCCAGCTCAGCTGTGGGACCGTAACTCAAACCAAAAAGCATGTAACAAAATAGGCCGACTATGGGGTCCATACCGCAGGGAAGGCCCACGTACGACCCACTTGTAGACAATAATTGAGGGAGCAGAAGCGGCGCATCGGATGCGGTTACCCAAAATCCCTGGAAGTCAAAGAGTCGGCCCGCTGCGCAGCGGCGCCCCACTTCTCCCACTACATCCACTTCGCGTTAGTTCATCTTCCTCACAGAGCACTCCGCCTTCACCAGTTCCATTGCCGCTGCATCCAAAAGCCAAACCCTAGATTCCATCGCCACTAGATCCAGCTGCTCTAGCACTACCCCTCATGCCGCAACCACATTTCGCGACCGAAGAAAGAAAGAGGGATGTCACACGGGAGCCATGGAGCAAGAGCGCAACTGATGGCGGCGGAATGGTGCAAGTCGATGAGCATGGAGGCGACCTTGGGGAAGCTCATAACCGCCAGAGCGATGGCGGAGGCCGCAATCGGTGGATGGAGGACGTCGGACGGTGAGAGCTATCCAGACCCTCGCCCTGGCAAAATAGTTGTGTTCGAGGATTTCTACTAGCACGGATTTGGGAATCCATGCCATCCCTTTCTTCGCAAATTGTGTGATTATTATAGGATTAGCATCTGCAACCTCCATCCAAATTCTGTTCTATTGGTGTCAATTTTCATTACCCTCTATGATTCTTTCCTCGGCATCCAGCCCCACTTCAATCTATGGAGGCACTTTTTCTACCTAAAGAAGAAAGGAGGCGCCGGAGGATCCAAGGTAGCTGGGGGAGCCTACCTAAACCTACGTGATGGGATGAAGGCCGAGTACCTCAATGTACCCCTTAGCTCATCAATGAGGGATTGGTACAAGAAGTGGTTCTATGTTTAGCAAGAGCAAGAGCCCTTCGTCGCCTTAGACGTGGTGTAGATCCCTGAGCAGCAGGAGAGCTAGTCGGCAAGGCCGACTAGCACCGAAATGGTACAGGTGGAAGACCTACTCAGGATGATCGATAGAAGGCAGCTCGACGGGCCGACGATAGCCCTAAACTTTATCTCTAGGTAGGTGCAACCATGCAAGGAATGGGTGCACCCATTGTATGAGTACTCTGGGTCAGGTGACCACACCAGGGAGTCTACGAGGAACCTCTCACGCGAAGAGGTGAACTGGTGGTTGGCGCAACTATTTGACTTGACAGGATACCGCCATCTGTCGAGCACGGTGAAGGCATACAAGTTGACAACGCCACCACCCTAGGTATGCCTGAAATCACCACCAGTGTTAATTTTGATGTTTAGAGTTACTAGGACACAATCATAACTTCCAATCTGATGTCTGCAAGATCCGTGGCCAGGACCAAGCAGCAATATACGTCTCTGATGTGCCCGCCGATGACTAGCCAGCCAACATAGACGTGCGGGAGCCTTAGGTGACGAGGAAAGCTGTAACAGAACCGACCAAATTATAAGAGCACAAGTACAAAAACAAGCACCGAAGTGCTCAAATTTTCGAACTTGAGCCCATATAATCCCGGTAGTTAATCGAAACCACGAAGGATTTCAAACCAACTTGCTTACAACCAAGATCGCATCATTCAACATACAACATCATACGTTACATTTCACAAGTAGTTCCGAAATAAGTTTACACACACGGAGTCGCAATTATTACAAACCAAGTTTATAAAAGTAGCGGAAGCATACACACACCAGTTGTTTAACTACTGCCAGTCTTATTGATCAACAACCCGCAAAACCATCAGAAAAGTACATAAAAGATGATCACGCCCTAGTGATCTAGTCTTCGTCACCCGCAGGGTGGAGACAAGTTTTGCAAAAGCCTTGATAGAGCATATCATCTGCAACAGGAGGAAATAATCCCCGAGTACAGGAATGTACTCAGCTAGACTTACTCGTCAAAAACCAGAAATAAGATGACACCAAGGATTATAAAAGGCTTACACAAGAGGCTAGCTGACATCACATTTTGCATAAAGGCATAAGTAATTAAAACTCTTATAACCTGTACTAGCAGTTCTTTTTAGCATTTACCTGTCATCTATCTTAGCACCTGTACTAAGCATTCACTTGAGTAATAATCAAACAATAATATTATTATATCCATAGCAGGTATAAATTGTGGCAACATTGTATCATTCCCTTAACCACCTATTCATTTAATGAGATCTACGTTGCCGCTGCTCAAGTCAAGTGCTCACTAACCGGGAGCGACGGCGATTCGAATCGAATTCCTATCCAGCTGGAGGGGTATTTCTAACACTCACCGAGTCACGCCTGGCGAGGGCTGCTCAGGTCACATTTGGTACAGTTCAGGAGCCGCGGGTCCGACTGATGTCGCATCCCCAAGGGCGACACTCTGCCAGGTGATAGGGACTCCAACCCCCCCCATGGTCTCACGCCAATGTCCCCAAGCACATCCTTTCTCTCCTCCAAGAAGCAACCTACCATTCGATTCCCGGTCTGAACTGTATTGCTCGGATTCGTGGTCGGAACGACTTATCCGGCCAACTAAGTGTTAGACTGTGTTCAACATGACTCAAGGACGTACAGCGAATCGGTCCTTAAACGACTCAGACGGGCATAACTCCGCACCCAAGACGTGAAGTGTCTTGCGGCTGCACTATCGAACTCCCGCCCGGTCTCAAATTCATTTTTAGGCATGGTTCCATTCACGATAGCGATCACAGCCACTCGTGACCCATTCCTAGATCTCGCGGATGACCGGAAATCACCCGACTTCTATCGGACTAAGCAGGGCTAAGCATTAACATGGCCTAAACCTGATTTAGGGTGTAAGTATGATATCTGGACAAGGACAGGTGTAATGCAACAAGTGTTTCCATACAACTCCTACAACTTAATGCAGTAAACAAGTAAAAGTACTCAAGAATTATATTTCAAATGATTGGGTCAACATGCACCGGGGCTTGCCATTTAGAAAGGTCGAGGGCCGGTGGTCAGGACACTCGGGTAGGTCATCAACGGCGTGCCCTTCGATGGCTGCTTCGTTGGGTTCTCTGGGCTGCTCCTAGACTTCCTCCGGAATCACTTGCTCGAATTCGAGGAGCGTTACCCCCTCCGGAATACCTATTGCATGAGTGCACAATAAATATCATGGATGCATAATGGGTGCAACATGCTCGGAATGAAATGCATTTCAGCAATGAAAGTACTCTATTCAAGTCACTTCATCAATACGTGCAAATCTCTTCTCTGGTGGAGAAGTACTTACCTAATCTACCCAACCTAAGATATAGCTGTTCTTCTTCAGTTAAGGCCCTAGCACCTAACAATTACAAGAGTAGCATTACTTAGGTTACCACATCCAACACAAAAATACATAGTAAGACCTTCTGGACAGCAGCTCAAAGATGCCAACATAACTGAAGATTCCTAACTCCAAAAGATATGATCTAAGACAATCTGGAAAGCTTAAGAAATGCACTACAAAACATTTTCAGACCTCAACACTTAATTCCAAAGTTTACCTAGTCGAAATTCCAAAGTTTTAGAATCTATCCTCTCCAAACAGAGAGCAGCCATTTCTGGATAGCCACTTTAAACAGCTATAACTCTTAGACTACTAGGCCAAATACCATCAAATTTTGACACAAGCTAGATTAACCAGTTTACTACCACTTTGGTATTCACAAGTTTTCTAGCAAATACTTTTATTAAGGGTCAAACCTATAAATACTACCAGCTGTCCAGAAAACCTAGAATTGCAAAGATTAAATATTTATTTATGTGGCAAACATCCCTTAAGGCCAAACTAATGTTACCACAAGTTCACATAGATCACAAAAACACCAGAAAGTAAGGTGTGCCCACCTAGAATATTTATTTGTACTCATTTCTTAATTTACTTAATTAATTAAGTGGGATTTTAAACATATATGTAAACTACTCCTAAAATCCTACAAAAATTACAGGAGACTCTATGAACCAAAAAGAGACCACCGTAAAAATTTTCACAAGCCCAAAAGGCTGATTTTTGTATAATTAACAAATCATATTAAAAAGTGTCAAACAATAGATTTCCTAATTTTCTTGGACACTTTAGGGTACCAAGACATTCTCCAAAAAGTTATAAGAACATTTCACATGTAGAAAAATTACTAAAATTCATTTAAGTATTTCCTAAAATAACAAGATAGCATTATAACTTGAAAAGTACTTAAGCACTACTGCCAAATTTTTACCAAAGCTAGAGAAAGTATAAATTAGCCTACCCACCAAATTTCATAATTTTTGGAATACTACAGCTCAAGTTATACATTTAACAAATTTGCCTTCATTTCCCAACACATTTGAAAGATATATTTAATTCTCCCAAAAACTAAACATCACATACCAGATCTATATTTTTCTAAAATACTACACATCATGTAGATCCTAACAAAATTTATCTCATAATTTTTGGGCAAGTAAAACCCTAGATCTACACTTTTCCAAACATCAACTAAAATCTATGACAAATATGAAAAGAAAAACAAAACCGAACCCTAACTTGCTACTGGGCCGGCCCCTACGCAGACGCGGCCCAACTACGCGCGCGGCCTGCTCAGGCTGTCCCACCCGCGCGCGCGTGGGGCTGACCGGAAGGCTCCACTGGTCAGCGAGAGAGAGGCGAAGGGGAGGAGCTGCGGTTGCCGGAGATCGCCGGCGGTGAGCCGACCGGCGAAACTGAGCGGACGAGCGCGACCACGTCCTCGAGCTAAGTCGATTGGTGGCAAGAACGGGGCGGCGGAACCATGGGGAGGCGCTCGTCGTCGGGCATGGCGGTCCACGGCCGCGGCTTGCCGACAACGGCGAGCTATACGGCAGCTCATCCCAAATGACCGGTCCCGTGAGCATCAGCGACTCCAGGCGGACCCAACGCACCCAAGAATGAAGACGGTAGAGCACCAGAGGAGCACGGCCACGCTACGGGAGCGCTCCGGCGAGGAATGTCCGAGGCGGACGGTGGCGGACACGGCAATGCCACCTTACCTCCCAACAATTGACCCAGCTGCGAGGTGGAAGATGGAGGGGACTTCAAGGCGGAGCGGTGTGTGAGTTTTTGTGGACAGTGGTGCGGTGGTGCGCGTGCACGAGCTCGCCGGAGTGGAGGCGGGAGCTGCGCTCGGTTGTTCCGCCCGGTGGAGGGGAGAACGGAAGGGAGAGGGAGGTGTGGCGTGAGTGAGGTAGAGACCGTCGTCGTGGCGGCCTTGAAGGCTTGGTGACCTGACGGGTAGGACCATGGCCGGCGTACGGCTGCCACCGCGCGGCCACGCGTCGGCGTTGCCCTGCCGTCGGTCGGCCACCGACTGAAGAACGGTTGACTGAATCGACGAGGCCGAAACGGTGACTGATAGTGAAAGTTTGGCGCTGATTATCTTCCAAAACAGCTCGATTCGGTCCAAGATGACAACATTAAATTTGTAGAGCTATGTGAGGTCAACAAGTTTGTCAACTGGAGTTTAGACTGGTTCGGCCTAGATTTGAAACTACAGAGCTCCAAAGTGGTGCACTTCGAAACTGAAACGTAGTTTCAGTCATTAAGCCGACTGAAACCTGATTTTCTAGACACCATATCTCCTAAACCATTTAGATCTAGGTGATGGTGATGTTGACAATGTTGTAGAGCTAAGTGAGTACTACAAAAGTGTCAACATGAGTTGGAGCTGGTTTGGTCTGGTTTGCAAACTACAAGCTTCCAAAGTAGGTCACTGTAAAACTGGAGGGACACTTTTGAGACTTAGAAAAATTTCTAAGTGTTGAGACAGCCCCTCTAGCTGACTTGTGGGCCATTTTTGAGCATGTTCTGGCCAGTTTCATGAGATGGTCATATTGAGACTTTTGTTCCCCATAAAATTCTCTACAACTTTGCTTAAGGGTGCTCCTCCATGCAAGGTCTCTAAGCTAGACTTTTTAATTGGTTAAACTAGAGCATCCTAGGGCTAAATGGTGGTCAACTACAACTTGGAGGGCATTTTGGTGATTTTGGTCAACATGAACCTTGCTCCATTAGTGACCCTAAGTATAAGGTGTTGTGAGATATAATTAGCTACTCTCCCCTTTTGTTACACCAACTACCTAGTGTCACCTGATTTGAGCCAAACAAAATTCTAAAAACAACCACATTAGTTGCAACCACATAAAATGACATGAAATGATGCATGCTTATGCTTATGCAAATGCAATGCAATTATGGAGCTAAACACCTGAGGTGTTACAGCCCTCCCCCCTTATAAAAATCTCGTCCCGAGATTTGGAAAGTGTACCATTTTTCATAGAATTCCTTATAGTCATCCCGCAAATAATCTTCCCGTTCCCACGTAGCGTCACTTTCACTACCCTGATTACTCCACATTACTTTATACCACTTGACCACTTTGCTTCTAGTCACTCGTTCCTGAGTATCGATCACTTGGACTGGCTTTTCTTCGTAAGTTAGATCGGATTCCAGCCTGATATCTCCTAAAGGGACTCTTTCCTCAGGAACTCGAAGACACTTTTTGAGCTGAGATACATGGAAGACGTTGAATATGGCACTCATTTCAGGAGGTAACTGGATTTTGTACGCAACAGCTCCACTCTTGTCTATGATCTGGAAAGGACCCACGTATCTTGGCGCAAGTTTCCGCTTAACACCAAAACGTTAGACACTCTTCATTGGAGAAACTTTCAGATAAACAAAGTCTCCAACTTCAAACTCGAGCGGTTTTCTACGACGATCAGCATAACTTTTCTGTCTAGCTTGTGCTGCAGCCATATGTTTTTGGATGGTACGGACTTGTTCCTCAGCTTCCTGAACAAAATCAATACCATAATACCTTCTTTCACCAGCTTCTACCTAGTTTAGTGGAGTTCTACACTTATGACCGTACAAAGCTTTGAATGGGGCCATCTTAATACTCTCTTGGTAACTATTATTGTATGAGAATTCGGCTAGAGGTAACCATTTTTCCCAAGAACCCTTGGATGAAATGACACATGCCCGCAACAGATCTTCCAAGATTTGGTTAACCCGTTCCGTCTGACCTGACGTCTAGGGGTGATAAGCAGAGCTTCTCACTAACTTGGTTCCCAGAAGGTGATGCAACTGCTCCCAAAAGCGAGCAGTGAACTGGGGACCACGGTCAGAAACGATAGTATGAGGTACCCCATGGATCCGGACTATCTGATTGAAGTACAATTCAGCATAGTCAGTGGGACGATAGTCTACTCTAACCGGAATAAAGTGAGCTGATTTGGTCAAACGATCCACAATTACCCAGATGGAGTTATAATTTTTGATAGTAGGAGGAAGTCCGACAATGAAATCTATACTTATCTCTTCCCATTTCTAACCTGGGATAGAAAGTGGTTGAAGTAACCCAGCTTTCATATGCACAGCTTAAACTCTACAGCAGGTGTCACACCTAGCAACATATGCAGCTATCTCTTTCCGTATCTTGGTCCACCAATAAAGTGGCTTCAAATCATAATACATCTTATTACTACCAGGATGGATGGACAACTTGGATGAATGTGCTTCGGACAGGATCTGATCTCTAAGCTCTCGGTCCTTAGGTATCACTAATCTATCCTTAAACCACAGCACACCTTCTTCATCTACCCTGAAATGCTTAGTTTCTTCCTCTTTCATCTTGCGTTTTATGTGGAATACACCAGGATCAGTCTTTTGGAGCTCAATAATTCTGCTTTTTAGAGTACAACTGATAGTGTGTTGTACAAGACTGCTGGATGTAGAAGGCGAGATCGATGAAAATCAGTTTCAACTAGGGAATGGCAATGAGACTTACGGCTTAAAGCATCCGCAACCACATTTGCCTTGCCAGGATAATAGTGCACTTGAAGGTTATAATCCTTAATCAACTCGAGCCATCTTCTTTGACGCATATTTAACTCGAGTTGGGTGAAGATGTATTTGAGGCTTTTTGTGGTCTGTGTAGATGTTGCAGACATTGCCCAGCAGATAATGCCGCCATACTTTCAAAGCATGAACAACTGCGGCCAGTTCTAAGTCATGCGTTGGATAATTCACCTCATGTTTCCGAAGTTGTCGAGAGGTATATGCAATCACTCGGCCTTCCTGCATCAACACACCTCCCAAACCTATGCCTAAGGCATCACAATAAACATCAAATGGTTTCTCGATATCCGGTTGTGCCAAAACCGAAGCCGAGGTTAGGAGGGTTCGCAGTTGGTGAAAAGCCGCATCACACTCAGGAGTCCAGACAAACCTGGTGTCTTTTTGCAGCAACCGAGTCATGGGTTTGGCTATTTTTGAGAAATCTGGGATGAAGCGACGATAATAGCCAGCCAAGCCAAGAAAACTCCGAACCTCGTGAACTGAGATTCCCTTCCAGTTCAATACTTCTTGTACCTTGGTGGGGTCCACCATAATTCCCCCATCGGACAACACATGCCCGAGGAAAGGTAATTCATGAAGCCAGAATTCACATTTACTGAACTTCGCATACAGTTGATGTTCTCGTAGTCTGGTGAGAACAATACGCAGGTGTTCAGCGTGTTCTTCCTCATTTTCAGAATATATCAAGATGTCATCAATAAACACCACCACAAACTTGTCTAATTCGGGCATAAACACCAAATTCATCAAGCACATGAAGTGTGCGGGGGCATTTGTCAGGCCGAAAGACATAACAAGATACTCATAAAGGCCGTATCTTGTCGAGAAAGTTGTTTTTGGAATATCTTCGGGACGGATTTTAATCTGATGGTAACCAGACCTCAGATCAATCTTGAAAAAGACTTTAGCTTTGGACAACTGATCGAACAGGATATCGATACGTGGTAGAGAATACTTATTTTTGACAGTGACTGCATTCAGAGGTCTATAATCTACACACATCCGCAAGGTCTGATCCTTCTTCTTCACAAAGATAGCAGGGCATCCCCACGGAGACGAACTAGGGCGAATCAACCCCTTCTTCAAAAGTTCATTCAACTGCACCTTAAGTTCAGCTAGCTCATTCGGAGGCATCCTATAAGGTCTCCTAAGATGGGAGCCGTGCCAGGCAACAACTCAATTTTAAATTCCACATCTCGATCCGGAGGGAGTCCCGACAAATCATCGGGAAAAACGTCCGGAAACTCATTTACTACGGAAATTTCAGCCAACGCCTTTGCTTGCACAGCATGAACTTCCCTAGACAAATCAACTTTTATGGGAAGTTGTACCAGAAAACCCTTTTGATATGTAGGATCTCTGAGCATAACTACCCGAGTGGATGTATCAATGAGTACCCCATTTTGACTCATCCAATTCATGCCCAGAATAGCATCTATGCCTAATCCCGGCAAAACCACTAAGGCAAGCGAGTACTTTCGCCCTTCTATCTCAAGCTCAAGATTCCCCACTGCTTTATTTGTGGAAATATTCCCACTTGTTGCGCTAATGCAATAACCTCCACCTTCAACAGTATGCAATTTGTGTGCGAACTTTGATGCAAACTTAGGACTGATAAAGGAATGCAAAGCACCTGAATCAAAAAAGTACCACTGCAGGATGTTGGTCAACTAGAAACTTACCAGCAGTGACAACCACACCAGATGGGATTTCCTCAATACTGTTATAATGAGCATGCCCTTGACGGCCACCTTGGTTGACATTCTTCTTAGGGTAAGGACAGTTCCTGGACCAATGGCCTGGCTTGTTGCAGTTCCAGCAAGGCATATTGCTAGGAGGGACACTAGAGCTGCCTTGGCCCAAATTACCCTTTGGCAGAGCCACTGTATATGCCTTGCGAAACCCAGTCTTCACTGTCGCCTTCTTTTGCGGAGGATGGAACTTAGCACTTGTGGCAGGAGGGCGAGGAGGAGCCCTCGGGGCAGCTGGAGCTCGAGACTATGAAGCACCTGCCTCAAGTGCCCTCTTGCGGCTCTTAGAAGCAGCATAGATAGAGTTATTGTTCTCTTGAGTCAGAGCATCACTAATAAAATCATTGAAGGTAGTACACTTGCTAGTGCCCATAGTCTTCATCAGCTTTGGGCCGAGGCCTCTTTTAAAGCTAGCAATTTTCTTGGCATCGGTATCCACAAACTCTGTGGCATACCTTGCCAGGTTGTTGAAAGATTGCAGATATTTAGTCAAGCTTTTATTTCTCTGTGACAGCCTCATGAATTCTGTGTGCTTGATTGCCATAAGACCTAGAGGAATATAGTTCCTACGGAATGCGGCCTTGAACTGGTCCCAAGCAATCGAGACATTTGCAGGCAGTGTGGAACGATAGTGGCTCCACCAAATACCCGCTGGACCATGCAGTTGGTGAGAAGCATATTCAGTTTTTAGCTCATCAGTCAAGCGAAGCAGACGAAACTTTTATTCAATAGTGTTCAACCACTCATTGGCTTGCAGTGGTTCCTCTGCCTCCTTAAAGAGCGGGGGCTTAGTATCAAGAAAGTCCTTGAAATCACTGTACTGATTGGGTTCTGGGCCCTGGCGGCCATGACGAGCCTCCCGGTTGGCAAGCTGACGCATAGCATCTGCCAGCATGCGCTGCCCTTCGACCACGGTCTGCATCAGCTCAGTCGGGGTAGGTGGTGGTGGAGGGGGTGGTTGTTCCTCATCCTCATTGCCACGACCCCGACGGAGATTGTACGACATCTGCAAAATGCATAGCCAATGAGCACTGACGATGTGGGAAATTTGTAGATGAATTATTGTAATTATGTCAAACTGACTTCATGAAATGGACTTCTCAAAATACTCATGGCACAATAATTCATCACAACCGCACAATCCATTCAAGCGCATCAATTGACGTAATCATGCGAGGGAATCCAACAAGATGTACTTTGATAAAGGCTCACTCACAAGGAGCACAACAGTTACTGAACCGTTTATGTTAATATCTACGTGATTTTTGACCTTTCGCCCGGTACTTGGATTCGATCTCAAAATTTTTAGTTGATTGAGAAAGGCTACTTCAAACTGACCACAAAGAGACTTCTTAACGGTAGAGTTCCATGGTGGATCATGACTAGCCACCTCGATACCAGCGCGTGCCAAGCAGCACAACCTTATGTCGTGCGCCATAGGAGGCCCTCGGTTTTGTCACGGCACCGAAGGGTGCTAATCGTGACACCATCATCGAACGCACGCAATAAGACATCCAATTGTGATCGAAATTAACAGGTTCAACTAAACATCTAGGAAACATAGGGTTCGACCCTTCATCCCAAAAGTCAAGTTATTACAAAGCCTCACTCCAACCCTAGGAGGCACAAAAGATGATTCTAACATCGTAGCTACGCGATGACTACTCTAAGCATCGTCCTCAGAGTCGGTGTCAAGGATCTCCCCGCCATCCTCGTCGCTAACAGGCTCTAACTCCTCGTCTTCTTCTTCTTCTTCTGGTGCTTCTTCTGGTGTGGCATCTTAAGGCCTATTGACCTCCACTTCATCATCATCTTCAGCCATGATGATTCCCAAACCCATGTCCTCATCTGCGTTGTTGTTTTGAGGCAGCAGAGGATTTAGCTGGTTGTTCAGGCGATGTACTTCTTCATGAAGATTGTCATTGTATTCTTCAGCATTCTCCAACTGTTGCTCGAGCTCAAACTGATGAGCTCTCAGAACGTTCTCCTCGTGCCAGGCTTCATCCCTCTGATTCATGACATGGACCAGCATGCGTTGATAGTTGCGATGTGCTACTGTCAATCTCTAGACTGCAAGTGTTTCCTGGTCACGATCATGGATCACTTGCTCCAGTTGTTAATGCGCTGCATTCCTGGTAGCAGTCACTTCAGCCAACTCAGCCCTCAGCCTTTCCACCTCAGTGGGCTCAGGGCGGGGCTCACGTGGAGCTAGCTGGTGACGAGGTGCCCTGCCTCCAGTGGACTTGCGAGCGGTCCTCTTGGTACGTGCCATCTGTAGCAACAAGATACGACTTAAAGTGAGGATCATTTCGGGGATACGAAATTTAATTTAGTCGGGACTATTGAAATTTTTAAGGAGGGAGTAAATGATATGTATGATATAATTGAACATGATGCATGCACGTTCCGTATGCCTTCTCACCTTAGTAGAAACCTAAAGTTCTAACGTTAGGCGGTGGCATACATACGTTCTCTCATATAAGCGAAACTATCGGTCTACTCGTTACACTGTTAGTGTACCTGCAGAAAATCTCATTTCAGCCCAACAGTTTCCCAATATAAGCACACAAGAAAGCAGTAATTTAAATACTTTCCATATACACATCCCCTGATGAATATACTTCAGTATCAAAGCTACCCGATATAAAGGTTCCCACAATTAAGTGCTTATATAATTACACGGTTTAAACATGTAAGTATGCAAGCCACCAAAACTACTCTCCCCTAGATCGCCGGTTGGACGATCATGCTCTCACAACTCACACTTACCAGAGTGTCGAGACAATTAATCCATACATTACCACCCAAGTGGATGGCATCCATACAATATCACGCCGTATGGACGACGAAACAAAAACAAACAAGGCCCCCAAGTTAGTCTTTATAATAAGCCACCTAAGAGTCCTTATTTGGGCTAAGGGATGTGATCACTGGCATACCTATGAAAATAATTTTTAGAGTTTTAACTCTTTTCATAATCAAATACTTTGTTTTTAAATACTCGTATGATGTGTTTAATGTTGAATTATGCTTCGATACCAGCTGTAACAGAACCGACCAAATTATAAGAGCACAAGTATAAAAACAAGCACCGAAGCGCTCAAATTTTCGAACTTGAGCCCATATAATTTCGGTAGTCAATCGAAACCACGAAGGATTTCAAACCAACTTGCTTACAACCAAGATCGCATCATTCAACATACAACATCATACGTTACATTTCATAAGTAGTTCCGAAATAAGTTTACACACACAGAGTCGTAATTATTACAAACCAAGTTTATAAAAGTAGCGGGAGCATACACACACCAGTTGTTTAACTACTGCCAGTCTTGTTGATCAACAACCCGCAAAAGCATCAGGAAAGTACATAAAAGATGATCACGCCCTAGTGATCTAGTCTTCGTCACCCGCAGGGTGGAGACAAGTTTTGCAGAAGCCTTGATAGAGCATATCATCTGCAACAGGAGGGAATAAACCCTGAGTACAGGAATGTACTCAGCTAGACTTACCCGTCAAAAACCAAAAATAAGATGACACCAAGGATTATGCAAGGCTTACACAAGAGGCTAGCTGACATCACATTTTGCATAAAGGCATAAGTAATTAAAACTCTTATAACTTGTACTAGCAGTTCTTTTTAGCATTTACCTGTCATCTATCTTAGCACCTGTACTAAGCATTCACTTGAGTAATAATCAAACAATAATATTATTATATCCATAGCAGGTATAAATTGTGGCAACATTGTATCATTCCCTTAACCACCTGTTCATTTAATGAGATCTACGTTGCCGCTGCTCAAGTCAAGTGCTCACTAACCGGGAGCGACGGCGATTCGAATCGAATTCCTATCCAGCTGGAGGGGTATTTCTAACACTCACTGAGTCACGCCTGGCGAGGGCTGCTCAGGTCACCTTTGGTACAGTTCAGGAGCCACGGGTCCGACTGATGTCGCATCCCCAAGGGCGACACTCTGCCAGGTGATAGGGACTCCAACCCCCCCTTGGTCTCACGCCAATGTCCCCAAGCACATCCTTTCTCTCCTCCAAGAAGCAACCTACCATTCGATTCCCAGCCTGAACTATATTACTCGGATTCGCGGTCGGAACGACTTATCCGGCCAACTAAGTGTTAGACTGTGTTCCACATGACTTAAGGATGTACAGCGAATCGGTCCTTAAACGACTCAGACGGGCATAGCTCCGCACCCAAGACGTGAAGTGTCTTGCGGCTGCACTATCGAACTCCCGCCCGGTCTTAAATTCATTTTTAGGCATGGTTCCATTCACGATAGCGATCACAGCCACTCGTGACCCATTCCTAGATCTCGCGGATGACCAGAAATCACCCGACTTCTACCGGACTAAGCAGGGCTAAGCATTAACACGGCCAAAACCTAATTTAGGGTGTAAGTATGATATCTGGACAAGGACAGGTGTAATGCAACAAGTGTTTCCATACAACTCCTACAACTTAATGCAGTAAACAAGTAAAAGTACTCTAAAATTATATTTCAAATGATTGGGTCAGCATGCACCGGGGCTTGCCTTTTAGAAAGGTCGAGGGCCGGTGGTCAGGACACTCGGGTAGGTCGTCAATGGCGTGCCCATCGATGGCTGCTTCGTCGGGTTCTCCCGGCTGCTCCTGGACTTCCTCCGGAATCACTTGCTCGAATTCGAGGAGCATTACCCCTTCTGGAACACCTATTGCATGAGTGCACAATAAATATCATGGATGCATAATGGGTGCAACATGCTCGGAATGAAATGCATTTCAGCAATGAAAGTACTCTATTCAAGTCACTTCATCAATACGTGCAAATCTCTTCTCCGGTGGAGAAGTACTTACCTAATCTACCCAACCTAAGATATAGCTGTTCTTCTTCGGTTAAGGCCCTAGCACCTAACAATTACAAGAGTAGCATTACTTAGGTTACCACATCCAACAAAAAAATACACAGTAAGACCTTCTGGACAGCAGCTCAAAGATGTCAACATAACTGAAGATTCCTAACTCCAAAAGATATGATTTAAGACAATCTGGAAAGCTTAAGAAATGCACTATAAAACATTTTTAGACCTCAACACTTAATTCCAAAGTTTTCCTAGTCGAAATTCCAAAGTTCCAGAATCTGTCCTCTCCAAACAGAGAGCAGCCATTTCTGGATAGCCACTTTAAATAGCTATAACTCTTAGACTACTAGGCCAAATACCATCAAATTTTGACACAAGCTAGTTTAACCAGTTTACTACCACTTTGGTATTCACAAGTTTTCTAGCAAATACTTTTATTAAGGGTCAAACCTAGAAATACTACCAGCTGTCCAGAAAACCTAGAATTGCAAAGATTAAATATTTATTTATATGGCAAACATCCCTTAAGGCCAAACTAATGTTACCACAAGTTCACATAGATCACAAAAACACCAGAAAGTAAGGTGTGCCCACCTAGAATATTTATTTGTACTTATTTCTTAATTTACTTAATTAATTAAGTGGGATTTTAAACATATATGTAAACTGCTCCTAAAATCCTACAAAAATTACAGGAGACTCTATGAACCAAAAAGAGACCACTGTAAAAAATTTCACAAGCCCAAAAGGCTGATTTTTGTATAATTAACAAATCATATTAAAAAGTGTCAAACAACAGATTTCCTAATTTTCTTGGACACTTTAGGGTACCAAGACATTCTCCAAAAAGTTATAAGAACATTGCACATGTAGAAAAATTACTAAAATTCATTTAAGTATTTCCTAAAATAACAAGATAGCATTATAACTTGAAAAGTACTTAAGCACTACTGCCCAAATTTTTACCAAAGCTAGAGAAAGTATAAATTAGCTTACCCACCAAATTTCATAATTTTTGGAATACTACAGCTCAAGTTATACATTTAACAAATTTGCCTTTATTTCCCAACACATTTGAAAGATCTATTTAATTCTCCTAAAAACTAAACATCACATACCAGATTTATATTTTTCTAAAATACTACACATCATGTAGATCCTAACAAAATTTATCTCATAATTTTTGGGCAAGTAAAATCCTAGATCTACACTTTTCCAAACATCAACTAAAATCTGTGACAAATATGAAAAGAAAAACAAAACCGAACCCTAACTTGCTACTGGGCCGGCCCCTACGCGGACGCGGCCCAACTACGCGCGCGGCCTGCTCAGGCCGTCCCGCCCGCACGCGCGTGGGGCTGACCAGAAGCTCCACTGGTCAGCAAGAGAGAGGCGGAGGGGAGGAGCTGCGGTTGCCGGAGATCGCCGGCGGTGAGCCGACCGGGGAAACTGAGCGGACAAGCGCGACCACGTCCTCGAGCTAAGTCGATTGGTGGCAAGAACGGGGCGGCGGAACCATGGGGAGGCGCTCGTCGTCAGGCATGGCGGTCCATGGCCGTGGCTTGCCGACGCCGGCGAGCTATACGGCGGCTCATCCCAAATGACCGGTCCCGTGAGCATCAGTGACTCCAGGCGGACCCAACGCACCCAAGAATGAAGACGGTAGAGCACCAGAGGAGCACGGCCACGCTACGGGAGCGCTCCGGCGAGAAATGTCCGAGGCGGACGGTGGCGGACACGGCAATGCCGCCTTACCTCCCCACAATTGACCCAGCTGCGAGGTGGAAAATGGAGGGGACTTCAAGGCGGAGAGGTGTGTGAGTTTTTGTGGATAGTGGTGCGGTGGTGTGCGTGCACGAGCTCGCCGGAGTGGAGGCGGGAGCTGCGCTCGGTTGTTCCGCCCGGTGGAGGGGAGAACGGAAGGGAGAGGGAGGTGTGGCGCGAGTGAGGCAGAGACCGTCGTCGTGGCGGCCTTGAAGGCTTGGTGACCTGATGGGTGGGATCGCGGCCGGCGTACGGTTGCCACCGCGCGGCCATGCGTCGGCGTTGCCCTACCGTCGGTCAGCCACCGACTGAAGAACGGTTGACTGAATCGATGAGGCCGAAACGGTGACTGACAGTGAAAGTTTGGCGCTGATTATCTTCCAAAACAGCTCGATTCGGTCCAAGATGACAACATCAAATTTGTAGAGCTATGTGAGGTCAACAAGTTTGTCAACTGGAGTTTTGACTGGTTCGGCCTAGATTTGAAACTACAGAGCTCCAAAGTGGTGCACTTCGAAACTGAAACGTAGTTTCAGTCATTAAGCCGATTGAAACCCGATTTTCTAGACACCATATCTCCTAAACCATTTAGAACTAGGTGATGGTGATGTTGACAATGTTGTAGAGCTAAGTGAGTACTACAAAAGTATCAACATGAGTTGGAGCTGGTTTGGTCTAGTTTGCAAACTACAAGCTTCCAAAGTAGGTCACTGTAAAACTGGAGGGACACTTTTGAGACTTAGAAAAATTTCTAAGTGTTGAGACAGCCCCTCTAGCTGACTTGTGGGCCATTTTTGAGTATGTTCTGGCCAGTTTCATGAGATGGTCATATTGAGACTTTTGTTCCCCATAAAATTCCCTACAACGTTGTTTAAGGGTGCTCCTCCATGCAAGGTCTCTAAGCTAGACTTTTTAATTGGTCAAACTAGAGCATCCTAGGGCTAAATGGTGGTCAACTACAACTTGGAGGGCATTTTGGTGATTTTGGTCAACATGAACCTTGCTCCATTAGTGACCCTAAGTATAACTAAGGTGTTGTGAGATATAATTAGCTACTCTCCCCTTTTGTTACACCAACTACCTAGTGTCACCTGATGTGAGCCAAACAAAATTCTAAAAACAACCACATTAGTTGCAACCACATAAAATGACATGAAATGATGCATGCTTATGCTTATGCAAATGCAATGCAATTATGGAGCTAAACCCCTGAGGTGTTACAAAAGCAGCTGGGAAACACCTCATACCAGAGGGGCCTTCCTAGAAAAGGAAGTCCATGACCCCCCTAGGCACGGGGGGTCCAGTGATTATCGACGATAAAGAGAGTAGCCAGAAAGAGAGTAGCCAGAAATTACCGACGATGATGAAGACGAAGACGAGGTTCCCCTAGCACGCCGGCAGAGGGCACAAGGGCGCCCCCGCATGCCGGTGCCGCCTAGGGCGCCAACACCGCCCCGAGCAGCGACGCCTCCGAGGGCGCCGACACCGCCCCGAGCAGCGGCACCTCTGAGGGAACCCACGTCGCCCCGAGCAGCGACACCATCCTAGACGGACATACCGAGCACGGGGCGTGCTGGCTTAGCAGTGCACGAGGGTGTTCCAGTTGGGAGGGTGTGGCCGAACGGTAGCCAGACGGCCGAGATCCGCACTGCAGGGAGCGGAAGCCGGGCGGTCGGCCGTTCAGGGCCGCATTCAAACACTCAGATCTATAAGTAAATTCAGAACTCCGCCTCTTTTTGGGTCAGAAAGTCTCCTGTAATTTTTGTAGAATTTTAGCAGCAGTTTACATATATGTTTAAAATCCCACTTAATTAATTGAGTAAATTAAGAAATGAATTTAAATAAATATTCTAGGTGGGCACACCTTACTTTTCTGGTGTTTTGTGACCTTTGTGAACTTGTAGTAACATTAGTTTGGTCTTAGAGAATGTTTGCCATATAAATAAATATTTAATCTTTGCAATTCTAGGTTTTCTGGACAGCTGGTAGTATCTGTAGGTTTGAACCATAATGAAAGTGTTTGCTGGAAAACTTGTGAATACCAAAATTGTAGTAAACTTGATAAACTAGCTTGTGTCAAAATTTGGGAGCATTTGACTTAGTAGTTTAGGAGTTATTGCTGTTTTAAGTGATAGTCCGAAATTTGCTGCTCTCTGTTTGGGGAGGACAGATTCTGGAACTTTGGAATTTTGACTAGGTAAACTTTGGAATTAAGTGTTGTGGTCTGAAAATATTTTGTGGTGCATTTCATAAGCTTTCCAGATTGTCTTAGACCATATCTTTTGGAGTTGGGAATCTCCAGTTATGTTAGAAACAAGTAGCTGCTGTCCAGAATGTCTTACTGTGATATTTTGGGTTGGATGTGGTAACCTAAATAATGTCACTCTTGTGTTTGTTAGGTGTTAGGGCCTTAACCGAAGATGAACAACTATATCTTAGGTTGGGTAGATTAGGTAAGTACTTCTCCACCGGAGAAGAGATTTGCACGTACTGATAAAGTGACTGGAGTAGAGTACTTTTATTGCTGAAATGCATTTCATTCCGAGCATGTTGCACCATTATGCACCCATGATATTTATTGTGCACTCATGCAATAGGTGTTCCGGAGGGGATAACACTCCTCGAGTTCGAGCCAGTGATTCCGGAGGAAGTCCAGGACCAGCCAGAGGAGCCAGCGGAACCAGTCGGCGGAGGAGACGCCGCTGAAGATTTGCCTGAGTGTCCTGACCACCGACTTTCAACCTTTCTGAAAGGCAAGCCCCGGTGCATGCTGAACCTACTGATTTATAAATTAATCTTGAGTACTTTTAATTGTTTACTGCATTAAGTTGTAGGAGTTATATGAAAACACTTGTTGCATTATACCTGTCCTTGTCCAGATATCGTACTTACTCCTATATTAGGTTTAGGCACGTGTCAATGCTTAGCCCTGCTTAGTACGGTAGAAGTCGGGTGATTTCCGGTCATCTGCGAGATGTAGGAAGGAGTCACGAGTGGCTTTATGGCTATCGTGGATGGAACCATGCTTTAAAAATGAAATTGAGACCGGGCGGGAGTTCGATAGTACAGCCGCAAGACACTACACGTCTTGGGTGTGGAGCTATGCCCGTCTGAGTCGTTTAAGGATCGATTCGCTGTACATCCTTGAGTCATGTTGAACGCAGTCTAACACTTAGTTGGCCGGATAAGCCGTTCCGACCGCGAAGTCGAGTAGTATGGTTCAGGCCGGGAATCGAATGGTAGGTTACATCTTGGAGGAGAGAAAGGATGTGCTTGGGGACATTAGCGTGAGACCAAGGGGGGGTTAGAGTCCCTAGCACCTGGCAGAGTGTCGCCCTTAGGGACGCGACATTATTCGGGCCCGCGATTTCTGAACTGTACAAAAGATGACCTGAGCAGCCCTCGCCAGGCGTGACTCGGTGAGTGTTAGAAATACCCCTCCAGCTGGATAGGAATTCGATTCGAATCGCCGTCGCTCCCGGTTAGTGAGCACTTGACTTGAGCAGCGGCAACGTAGATCTCATTAAATGAACCGGTGGTTAAGGGAATGATACAATGTTGCCACAATTCATACCTGCTCTGGATATAATAATGATAATTGTTTGATTATAATCAAGTGCATGCTTAGTACAGGTGCTAAGATAGATGACAGGTAAATGATAAAAATAACTGCTAGTACAGGTTATAAGAGTCTCAATTACTTATGCCTTTATGCAAAAATGTGATGTTAGCTAGCCTCTTGTGAAAGCCTTGCATAATCCTTGATGTCATCTTATTTCTGGTTTTTGACGGGTAAGTCTAGCTGAGTACATTCCAGTACTCAGGGTTTATTCCCTCCTGTTGCAGATGGTATGCTCTACCAAGGCTTCTGCAAAACTTGTCTCCACCCTGCGGGTGACGAAGACTAGATCACTAGGGCGTGATCATCCTTTATATACTTTCCTGATGCTTTTGCGGGTTGTTGATCAACAAGACTGGCAGTAGTTAAACAACTGGTGTGTGTTTGCTTCCACTACTTTATAAACTTGGTTTGTAATATTTGCGACTCCGTGTGTGTAAACTTATTTCGGAACTACTTGCGAAATGTAACGTATGATGTTGTATGTTGAATGATGCGATCTTGGTTGTAAGCAAGTTGGTTTGAAATCCTTCGTGGTTTCGATTGATTACCGGGATTATATGGGCTCAAGTTCGAAAATTTGAGCGCTTCGGTGCTTGTTTTTGTACTTGTGCTCTTATAATTTGGTCGGTTTTGTTACAGCTGGTACCGGAGCATAATTCAACATTAAACACATCGTACGAGTATTTAAAAACAAAAGTATTTGATTATGAAAAAGGGTTAAAACACTAAAAATTATTTTTTTGGTATGCCAGTGATCACATCCCTTAGCCCAAATAAGGACTCTTAGGTGGCTTATTATAAAGACTAACTTGGGGGCCTTGTTTGTTTTTGTTTTGTCGTCCATACGGCGTGATATTGTATGGATGCCATCCACTTGGGTGGTAATGTATGGATCAATTGCCTCGACGCTCTGGTAAGTGTGAGTTGTGAGAGCATGATCGTCCAACCGGCGATCTAGGGGAGAGTAGTTTTGGTGATTTGCATACTTACATGTTTAAACCGTGTAATTATGTAAGCACTTAATTATGGGAACCTTTATATCAGGTAGCTTTGATACTGAAGTATATACATCAGGGGATGTGTATATGGAAAGTATTTAAATTACTACTTTCTTGTGTGCATTTATTGGGAAACTGTTGGGCTGAAATGAGGTTTTCTGCAGGTACACTAACAGCGTAACGAGTAGACCGATAGTTTCGCTTATATGAGAGAACGTATGTATGCCACCGCCTAGCGTTAGAACTTTAGGTTTCTACTAAGGTGAGAGGGCGTACGGAACGTGCATGCATCATGTTTAATTATATCATACATATCATTTACTCCCTCCTTAAAAATTTCAGTACTCCCGACTAAATTAAATTTTGTATCCCCTAAATGATCCTCACTTTAAGTCGTGTCTTGTTGCTACAGATGGCACGTACCAAGAGGACCGCTCGCAAGTCCACTAGGGGCAGGGCACCTCGTCACCAGCTCGCTCCACGTGAGCCCCACCCTGAGCCTACTGAGGTGGAAAGGCTGAGGGCAGAATTGGCTGAAGTGACTGCTGCAGGAATGCAGCGCGTCAACAACTGGAGCAAGTGATCCGTGATCGTGACCAGGAAACCCTTGCAGTCCAGAGATTGACAGTAGCAAACCGCAACTGTCAACGCATGCTGGTCCGTGTCATGAACCAGAGGGATGAAGCCTGGCACGAGGAGAACGTTCTGAGAGCTCGTCAGTTTGAGCTCGAGCAACAGTTAGAGAATGCTAAAGAATACAATGACAATCTTCATGAAGAAGTGCATCGCCTGAACAACCAGCTAAATCCTCTGCTGCCTCAAAATATCAACGCAGATGAGGACATGGGTTTGGGAATCTTCATGGCTGAAAATGATGATGAAGTGGAGGTCAACGGACCCCAAGATGCCGAACCAGAAGAAGAACCAGAAGAAGAAGAAGAAGATGAGGACTTAGAGCCTGTTAGTGATGAGGACGGCGGGGAGATCCTTGACACCGACTCTGAGGACGATGCTTAGAGTAGTTATCACGTAGCTATAATGTTAGGGTTGTCTTTTGTGCCCTCCCTCTGTTGGAGTGAGGCTTTGTAATAACTTGACTTTTGGGATGTAAGGTCGAACCCTATGTTTCCTAGATGTTTAGTTGGAACCTGTTAATTTCGATCGCAATTGGATGTCTTATTGTGTTGCGTTCGATGATGGTGTCACGATTAGCACCCTTCGGTGCCGCGACGAAACCGAGGGCCTCCTATGGCGCGTGACATAAGGCTGTGCTGCTTGGCACGCGCTGGTATCGAGGTGGCTAGTCATGATCCACCATGGAACTCCACCGTTGAGAAGTCTCCTTGTGGTCAGTTTGAAGTAGCTTTCTCAGTCAACTAAAAACTTTGAAATCGAATCCAAGTACCGGGCGAAAGATCAAAAATCACGTAGATTTTGGTGTGAACGGTTCAGTAACTGCTGTGCTCCTTGTGTGTGAGCCTTTATCAAAGTACATCTTGTTGGATTCCCTCGCATGATTGCGCCAATTGATCCGCTTGATTGGATTGTGCGGTTGTGATGAATTATTGTGCCATGATTATTTTGAGAAGTCTATTTCATGAAGTCAGTTTGACATATTTACAATAATTCATCTACAAACTTCCCACATCGTCAGTGCTCATTGACTATGCATTTTGCAGATGTCGTACAATCTTCGTCGGGGTCATGGCAATGAGGATGAGGAACAGCCACCCCCTCCGCCACCACCTACCCCGGCTGAGTTGATGCAGACCGTGGTCGAAGGGCAGCGCATGCTGGCAGATGCTATGCGCCAGCTTGCCAACCGGGAGGCTCGTCATGGCCGCCAGGGCCCAGAACACAATCAGTACAGTGATTTCAAGGACTTTCTTGATACTAAGCCCCCGCTCTTTAAGGAGGCGGAGGAACCACTGCAAGCTGATGAGTGGTTGAACACTATTGAACAAAAGTTTTTTCTACTTCGCTTGACTGATGAGCTAAAGACTGAATATGCTTCTCACCAACTACATGGTCCAGCGGGTATTTGGTGGAGCCACTATCGTTCCACACTGCCTGCAAATGTCCCTATTGCTTGGGACCAGTTTAAGGCCGCATTCCATGGGAACTATATTCCTCTAGGTCTTATGGCTATCAAGCACACAGAATTTATGAGGCTGTCGCAGGGCAATAAAAGTTTGACTGAATATCTACAATCCTTCAACAACCTGGCAAGGTATGCCACGGAGTTTGTGGATACCGATTCCAAGAAAATTGCTAGCTTTAAAAGAGGCCTCGGCCCAAAGCTGATGAAGACTATGGGCACTAGCAAGTGCACTACCTTCAATGAATTTATCAGTGATGCTTTGACTCAAGAGAATAATAACTCTATCTATACTGCTTCTAAGAGCCGCAAGAGGGCACTTGAGGCAGGTGTTTCACAGTCTCGAGCTCCAGCTGCCCCGAGGGCTCCTCCTCGACCTCCTGCAACAAGTGCTAAGTTCCGTCCTCCGCAAAAGAAGGTGCCAGTGAAGACTGGGTTTCGCAAGGCATATACAGTGGCTCTGCCAAAGAGTAATTCGGGCCAAGGCAGCTCCAGTGTTCCTCCTAGCAACATGCCTTGCTGGAACTGCAACAAGCCTGGCCATTGGTCCAGGAACTGTCCTTACCCTAAGAAGAATGTCAACCAAGGTGGCCGTCAAGGGCACGCTCATTATAACAGTATTGAGGAAATCCCATCTGGTGAGGTTGTCACTGCTGGTAAGTTCCTAGTTGACCAACACCCTGCAGTGGTACTTTTTGATTCAGGTGCTTCGCATTCCTTTATCAGTCCTAAGTTTGCATCAGAGTTTGCACACAAATTGCATACTATTGAAGGTGGGGGTTATTGTATTAGCGCAGCAAGTGGGAATATTTCCACAAATAAAGTAGTGGGGAATCTTGAGCTTGAGATAGAAGGGCGAAAGTACTCGCTTGCCTTAGTGGTTTTGCCGGGCTTAGGCATAGATGTTATTTTGGGCATGAATTGGATGAGTCAGAATGGGGTACTCATTGATACATCCACTCGGGTAGTTATGCTCAGAGGTCCTACAGATCAAAAGGGTTTTCTGGTACAACTTCCCAGAAAAGTTGATTTGTCTGGGGAAGTTCATGCTGTGCAAGCAAAGGCGTTGGCCGAAATTCCAGTAGTAAATGAGTTTCCGAACGTTTTTCCCGATGATTTGCCGAGGCTCCCTCCGGATCGGGATGTGGAATTTAAAATCGAGTTGTTGCCTGGCACGGCTCCCATCTCTAGGAGACCTTATAGGATGCCTCCGAATGAGTTAGCTGAACTTAAGGTGCAATTGAACGAACTATTGAAGAAGGGGTTGATTCGTCCTAGTTCGTCGCCGTGGGGATGTCCTGCTATCTTTGTAAAGAAGAAGGATCAGTCGTTGCGGATGTGCATAGATTATAGACCTCTCAATGCAGTCACTGTCAAAAATAAGTATCCTCTACCCCGCATCGACATCTTGTTCGATCAGTTGTCTAAAGCTAAAGTTTTCTCCAAGATCGATCTAAGATCTGGCTATCATCAAATTAAAATCCGCCCGGAAGATGTTCCAAAGACAACCTTTTCTACCAGATACGGTCTTTATGAGTATCTTGTTATGTCTTTTGGCTTGACCAACGCCCTCGCACACTTCATGTACTTGATGAATTCGGTATTTATGCCCAAATTGGACAAGTTTGTGGTGGTATTCATTGATGACATCCTGATATATTCTGTAAATGAGGAAGATCACGCTGAACATCTGCGTATAGTCCTCACCAGACTGCGCGAACATCAATTATATGCAAAGTTCAGTAAGTGTGAATTCTGGCTTCGAGAAGTACCTTTCCTTGGGCATGTGTTGTCCGATGGAGGAATTATGGTGGATCCCACCAAGGTACAGGAAGTATTGAATTGGAAGGCTCCTACTTCGGTTCACGAGGTCCAGAGTTTTCTTAGTTTGGCTGGCTATTATCGTCGCTTCATCCCGGATTTCTCCAAAATAGCCAAGCCAATGACTCGGTTGCTACAAAAAGACACCAGGTTTGTCTGGACTCCTGAGTGTGATGCGGCTTTTCACCAACTGCGAACCCTCCTAACCTCAGCTCCGGTTTTGGCACAACCGGATATCGAGAAACCATTCGATGTTTATTGTGATGCCTCAGGCATAGGTTTGGGAGGTGTTATGATGCAGGAAGGCCAAGTAATTGCATATACCTCTCGACAACTTCGGAAATATGAGGTGAATTATCCAACGCATGACTTAGAACTCGCCGCAGTTGTTCATGCTTTGAAAGCCTGGCGGCACTACCTGTTGGGCAATGTTTGCAATATCTACACAGACCACAAAAGCCTCAAATACATCTTCACCCAACCCGAGTTAAATATGCGTCAAAGAAGATGGCTCGAGTTGATTAAGGATTATAACCTTCAAGTGCACTATCATCCTGGCAAGGCAAATGTGGTTGCGGATGCTTTAAGCCGTAAGTCTCATTGCCATTCCCTAGTTGACACTGATTTTCATCGATCTCGCCTTCTACATCCAGCGGTCTTGTACAACATCACTGTCAGTTGTACTCTCAAAAGCAGAATTATTGAGCTCCAAAAGACTGACACTGGTATATTCCACATCAAGCGTAAGATGAAAGAGCAAGAAACTACACAGTTCAGGGTAGATGAAGAGGGTGTACTATGGTTCAAGGATAGGTTAGTTGTGCCTAAGGACCGAGAGCTTAGAAATGATATCATGTGTGAAGCACACTCCTCTAAGTTGTCCATCCATCCAGGCAGCAATAAGATGTATTATGATTTGAAGCCATATTATTGGTGGACCAAGATGCGGAAAGAGATAGCTGCATATGTGGCTAGGTGTGACACCTGCTGTAGAGTTAAAGCTGTGCATATGAAAGCTGGGTTACTTCAACCACTTTCTATCCCAGGTTGGAAATGGGAAGAAATAAGTATGGATTTCATTATCGGACTTCCTCCTACTGTCAAAAATCATAACTCCATCTGGGTAATTGTAGATCGCCTAACCAAGTCAGCTCACTTCATTCCTGTTCGAGTAGACTATCGTCCTACTGACTATGCTGAGTTGTATTTCAATCAGATAAGTCCGGCTCCATGGGATACCTCGTACTATCATATCTGACCGTGGTCCCCAGTTCATGGCTCGCTTTTGGGAGCACTTGCATCACCTTCTGGGAACCAAGTTAGTGAGAAGCTCTGCTTATCACCCCCAGACGTCAGGACAGACGGAACGGGTTAACCAAATCTTGGAAGATCTGTTGCGGGCATGTGTCATTTCATCCAAGGGTTCTTGGGAAAAATGGTTACCTCTAGCCGAATTCTCGTACAATAATAGTTACCAAGAGAGTATTAAGATGGCCCCATTCGAAGCTTTGTACGGTCGTAAGTGTAGAACCCCACTAAATTGGATAGAAGCTGGTGAGAGGAGATTTTATGGTATTGCTTTTGTTGAGGAAGCTGAGGAACAAGTCCGTACCATCCAAAAACATATGGCTGCAGCCCAAGCTAGACAGAAAAGTTATGCTGATCGTCGTAGAAAACCACTCGAGTTTGAAGTTGGAGACTTCGTTTATCTGAAAGTTTCTCCAATGAAGAGTGTCCAACGTTTTGGTGTTAAGCGGAAACTTGCGCCAAGATACGTGGGTCCTTTCCAAATCATTGGCAAGAGTGGAGCTGTTGCGTACAAAATCCAGTTACCTCCTGAAATGAGTGCCATATTCAACGTCTTCCATGTATCTCAGCTCAAAAAGTGTCTTCGAGTTCCTAAAGAAAGAGTTCCTTTAGGAGATATCAGGCTGGAATCCGATCTAACTTACGAAGAAAAGCCAGTCCAAGTGATCGATACTCAGGAACGAGTGACTAGAAGCAAAGTGGTTAAGTGGTATAAAGTAATGTGGAGTAATCAGGGTAGTGAAAGTGACGCTACATGGGAACGGGAGGACTATTTGCGGGATGGCTATCAGGAATTCTATGAAAAATGGTACGCTTTCCAAATCTCGGGACGAGATTTTTATAAGGGGGGAGGGCTGTAACACCTCAGGTGTTTAGCTCCATAATTGCATTGCATTGCATGAGCATAAGCATGCATCATTTCATGTTAATTCATGTAGTTGCAACAAATGTGATTTGTTTTGAAGTTTTGTTTGACTCACATCATGTGACACTAGGGAGTTGGTGTAACTAAAGGGTAGAGTAGCCAATTATATCCCACAACACCTTAGTTATACTTAGGGTCACTAATGGAGCAAGGTTCATGTTGACCAAAATCACCAAAATGCCCTCCAAGGTGTAGTTGACCACCACTTAGCCCTAGGATGCTCTAGTTTGACCAATTAAAAAGTCCAGCTTAGAGACCTTGCATGGAGGAGCACCCTTAAGCAAAGTTGTAGGGAATTTTATGGGGAACAAAAGTCTCAATATGACCATTTCATGAAACTGGCCAGAACATGCTCAAAAATGGCTCACAAATCAGCTAGAGGGGATGCCTCAACACTTAGAATTTTTCTAAGTCTTCAATTGACCCTCCAGTTTTACTGAGGCCTACTTTAGAAGCTTGTAGTTTACAAACCAGGCCAAACTAGTTTCCACTCATATTGACAAACTTGTAGTCCTCATGTAGCTCTACAACATTGTCAACATCACCCAAGCCTGGTTCCCAATGGTTTATGAGTTAGAGTGCTTCAAAAATCGGGTTTCAGTCGGGGGAAATAAATGAAAGTCGGTTCAGCTTTCATGTGCCTCACTTTGGGGCGTTATATCTCACCAACTAAACCGAACCAGCTCATGATGCCTTTTACAAACTTGTAGTGCTCACGTAGGTCTACAACTTTGCTAATTGGAGGTTTCACTAACACGAGCTGGTTTGAGAGTAAATCTTCAACGAAGTTGCCCTGTCAGTCGATCACCAACGGCACCGTTCGACTCGTTTCAGTTTCGTCAGAGAAGGGGGAGTGGCCGACCGGCCACAGGGCCTCGCCGACGCGTGGACACGCGGTGGCGACCGTACGCTGGCCCTGGCCCCATCGGCCAGTCCACGGCGCCTTCAAGACCGCCATGACGCGTCGAGGCTGCCTCCATTCCCTCTCCCTCCCTCGTTCGGCTTCAAAGCGGAGGAACCGAGCCGCCATTGTCGCCCCCACTCCGGCGAGCTCGCGCGCGCTCCCCACCACACCACCGCTCACCAGATCACGCCCGTCCCTCCACCTTACCGCCCTACACCTCTGCGACCAACCGGTGGCTTTGATTGAGCCCAGGGTGAGCCACATTGCCGTCTCCGCCCGTTGCCGAGAGGTCACCAGAGCTCTGCCATGCAGGTTCACCGTGGCCGGGGTAGTTCGGGCCTCTCTCCGTCTTCCCTTCCTACCTCAACCGCTCTGCCTAGCTGCAGTAAAGCTCGTACCGAGTTTAGTTGTGACCGTGCGGCCTCACCGGCGGCGGCGCACCATCACCGACCCTCACCGGTCGCCGTTCCCGGTGGCGAGCCCCTCCCACTCCAACCCAAGCCTTCCTGCTTGCACGAATCGAAGCACCGTATGACGGGGAACGCGTGGGTGTGTTTGTTTTTCCATGCGAGCTCCCCTCCGACGAGCTTGAGCTCGCCGGAGCTCGCGGTTCGCCGCTCCCCTGCCCTCCGTCACTGACCGCGGGGACCCACCTGTCGGTTGCCACGCGCGGGCGGGAGCCAGATCGGGCCGCGCGCTGGCTGGACCGCGCTGGTGAACTGAGCCGGCCCGGCACTGTAGCTGTTAGGGTTCAGTTTTGTTTTCTTTTTTCTTTTTGTCATAGATTTTAGTGGTTGTTTGGAAATTGTAGATCTAGGGTTTTACTTGCCCAAAAATTATGAGATAAATTTTGTTGGGATCTACAGGGTGTGTAGTATCTTAGAAAAATATGAATTGGTTATGTGATGTTTAGTTCCCGGGATATTTAAATAGGTCTTTGAAATGTGTTTTAAATCACATGCAAACTTGTTTAAATCATATCTTGAGTTTTAGTGTTCCAAAAATTATGAAATTTGGTGGGTAGACTAATTTATACTTGCTCTAGCTCTGGCAAAAATTTGGGCAGTAATGCTTAAGTACGTTTCAAGTTATAATGCTATCTTGTTATTTTAGGAAATACTTAAATGAATTTTTGTAAATTTTCTACATGTGCAATGTTCATATAAATTTTTGGAGAATGTCTTGGTACCCTAGAGTGTCCAAGAAAATTAGAAAATCTGTTGTTTGACACTTTTTACTATGCTTTGTTATTTATACAAAAATCAGCCTTTTGGGCTTGTGAATTTTGTGTAGGAAGTTCCTTTGAATAAATTTAGTTCAAATTTTTACAGTAGCCTCTTTTTGGGTCAGAAAGTCTCCTGTAATTTTTGTAGAATTTTAGCAGCAGTTTACATATATGTTTAAAATCCCACTTAATTAATTGAGTAAATTAAGAAATGAATTTAAATAAATATTCTAGGTGGGCACACCTTACTTTCTGGTGTTTTGTGACCTTTGTGAACTTGTAGTAACATTAGTTTGGTCTTGGAGAATGTTTGCCACATAAATAAATATTTAATCTTTGCAATTCTAGGTTTTCTGGACAGCTGGTAGTATCTGTAGGTTTGAACCATAATGAAAGTGTTTGCTGGAAAACTTGTGAATACCAAAATTGTAGTAAACTTGATAAACTAGCTTGTGTCAAAATTTGGGAGCATTTGACTTAGTAGTTTAGGAGTTATTGCTGTTTTAAGTGACAGTCCGAAATTTGCTGCTCTCTGTTTGGGGAGGACAGATTCTGGAACTTTGGAATTTCGACTAGGTAAACTTTAGAATTAAGTGTTGTGGTCTGAAAATATTTTGTGGTGCATTTCATAAGCTTTCCAGATTGTCTTAGACCATATCTTTTGGAGTTGAGAATCTCCAGTTATGTTAGAAACAAGTAGCTGCTGTCCAGAATGTCTTACTGTGATATTTTGGGTTGGATGTGGTAACCTAAATAATGTCACTCTTGTGTTTGTTAGGTGTTAGGGCCTTAACCGAAGATGAACAACTATATCTTAGGTTGGGTAGATTAGGTAAGTACTTCTCCACCGGAGAAGAGATTTGCACGTACTGATAAAGTGACTGGAGTAGAGTACTTTTATTGCTGAAATGCATTTCATTCCGAGCATGTTGCACCATTATGCACCCATGATATTTATTGTGCACTCATGCAATAGGTGTTCTGGAGGGGATAACACTCCTCGAGTTCGAGCCAGTGATTCCGGAGGAAGTCCAGGACCAGCCAGAGGAGCCAGCGGAACCAGTCGGCGGAGGAGACGCCGTTGAAGATTTGCCTGAGTGTCCTGTCCACCGACCTTCAACCTTTCTGAAAGGCAAGCCCCGATGCATGCTGAACCTACTGATTTATAAATTAATCTTGAGTACTTTTAATTGTTTACTGCATTAAGTTGTAGGAGTTATATGAAAACACTTGTTGCATTATACCTGTCCTTGTCCAGATATCGTACTTACTCCTATATTAGGTTTAGGCACGTGTCAATGCTTAGCCCTGCTTAGTACGGTAGAAGTCGGGTGATTTCCGGTCATCCGCGAGACGTAGGAAGGAGTCACGAGTGGCTTTATGGCTATCGTGGATGGAACCATGCTTTAAAAATAAAATTGAGACCGGGCGGGAGTTCGATAGTACAGCCGCAAGACACTACACGTCTTGGGTGTGGAGCTATGCCCGTCTGAGTCGTTTAAGGACCGATTCGCTGTACGTCCTTGAGTCATGTTGAACGCAGTCTAACACTTAGTTGGTCGGATAAGCCGTTCTGACCGCGAAGTTGAGTAGTATGGTTCAGGCCGGGAATCGAATGGTAGGTTGCATCTTGGAGGAGAGAAAGGATGTGCTTGGGGACATTGGCGTGAGACCAAGGGGGGGTTAGAGTCCCTAGCACCTGGCAGAGTGTCGCCCTTGGGGACGTGACATTATTTGGGCCCGCGATTCCTGAACTGTACAAAAGATGACCTAAGCAGCCCTCGCCAGGCGTGACTCGGTGAGTGTTAGAAATACCCCTCCAGCTGGATAGGAATTCGATTCGAATCGCCGTCGCTCCCGGTTAGTGAGCACTTGACTTGAGCAGCGGCAACGTAGATCTCATTAAATGAACCGGTGGTTAAGGGAATGATACAATGTTGCCACAATTCATACCTGCTCTGGATATAATAATGATAATTGTTTGATTATAATCAAGTGCATGCTTAGTACAGGTGCTAAGATAGATGACAGGTAAATGATAAAAATAACTGCTAGTACAGGTTATAAGAGTCTCAATTACTTATGCCTTTATGCAAAAATGTGATGTCAGCTAGCCTCTTGTGAAAGCCTTGCATAATCCTTGGTGTAATCTTATTTCTGGTTTTCGACGGGTAAGTCTAGCTAAGTACATTCCAGTACTCAGGGTTTATTCCCTCCTGTTGCAGATGGTATGCTCTACCAAGGCTTCTGCAAAACTTGTCTCCACCCTGCGGGTGACGAAGACTAGATCACTAGGGCGTGATCATCCTTTATGTACTTTCCTGATGCTTTTGCGGGTTGTTGATCAATAAGACTAGCAGTAGTTAAACAACTGGTGTGTGTTTGCTTCCGCTACTTTATAAACTTGGTTTGTAATATTTGCGACTTCGTGTGTGTAAACTTATTTCGGAACTACTTGCGAAATGTAACGTATGATGTTGTATGTTGAATGATGCGATCTTGGTTGTAAGCAAGTTGGTTTGAAATCCTTCGTGGTTTCGATTGACTACCGGGATTATATGGGCTCAAGTTCGAAAATTTGAGCGCTTCGGTGCTTGTTTTTGTACTTGTGCTCTTATAATTTGGTCGGTTCTGTTACAAAGGCTCCCCTATTTTGATGACCTTCTTTGTGCCACATTACATTGATGTCATGCATACAAAAAAGAATGTCACCGAGGCACTCTGGGGAACACTCATGGACACTGAAAAGTCAAAGGACAACCCTAAGGCTATAGTGGATCTAGCAGAGTTGTGCAATGGACCACTTAAAGAGATGCGTGCTCCTAGAGCCAGCAAGAATTGGAAAAGGACTAAGGCCGATTTTGTCCTGGCCCCCGGACAAAGGAGGCAAGTACTCGAATGGATGCAGACGCTAATGTTCCCTAATGGTTATGTAATAAATCTGAGGAGGGGAGTGAACTTAACTACTCTCCAAGTGAAAGGGATGAAGAGTCATGACTTCCATGTATAGATTGAGTGGCTTCTCCCGACGATGGTTTGAGGCTTTGTCCCTAAGCACATGTGGATAGTGTTGGCAGAGTTGAGATACTTCTTCCACCAGCTCTGTGCCAAGGAGTTATCTCGGACCGTGATTGCTGATTTGGAAAAATGCACTTGTCTTGCTCTGCAAGTTAGAGAAGATCTTTCCACCTAGCTTCTTCAATCCAATGCAACATCTGATATTGCATCTCCCGTATGAGGCACGAATGGGGGGCCCTGTGCAGTTCACTTGGTGCCATCCAATGGAGAGAATCCTAAAGACTCTTCAAAAAAAGTGTAAAAACAAAGGCAAAATTGAGGCTTCCATTGCAAGTGCAGTCACTATGCAGGAGGTGTCAAACTTCACAACATTGTATTATTCTGAGAACCTCCCAAGTGTGCATAATCCACCTCCTCATTATAATGCTGATGAAAATGACTCGAGCCTCAGCCTTTTCTGAGGGCAACTTGGAAAGGCAGGTGCATCGACCAATAAGCTCTTGACAAATGTGGAGTGGCGCAAAATCATGCTATATTTGTTGACCAACCTTGAAGAGGTGGACCCATATATTGCGTAAGTCCTCAATAGACTTTTTTCAATAATTCCCCACTACTGTACATCCAACCCCCGTGTTTGTCGTTACAGGGAATTCATTCATGAGTATTGGCCCCATTCAAGGGATCCAACCCTAGTGGAATATGATACCCTTCTTTCAAATGGTGCGGTACAAGGGAGCCCTAATTTCATTTCTTGGTTCAAAACCAAGGTACTGTCCAATTTCCTCCTGTTTTGTTGTTGCTTGTACGTTCGATTAATATAACGATGTATCCTGCTTGAAATTCTAGGCCCGAACCGATGTTTCTATCAGTCCCGAGTTGAGAAAGGTTGCCAGAGGCTGTGACCAAAGGGTCAAGTCATTGTCCGCTTATGACGTGAATGGATATCGATTTCACACAGCAGGCTACGAGCAGCGGCGACCCAATAGAAGAACCACAAATAGCAGGGTTTTGATGCCCAGCACTGATGGCATAGACTATTATGGAAGACTTGAAGAAATATACGAACTTTCATTCCATGGTATCACACATCATCCTGTCATATTTAGATGCCAATGGTTTGACCCAGGTGTAACGAGGAAGACCCCACATCTTGGTCTAGTCAAAATTCATCAAGATTCCATCTATCCAAGAGACGATGTGTATATTGTGGCGCAACAGGACACACAAGTTTATTATAGGCCATATGCTTGCAAGACTAGACCGGATCTTAGTGGTTGGTTTGTTGTGCATAAGGTCTCGCCACATGGCCGACTACCTACCCCAAACAATGAAGACTACATCTTCAACTCAAGTACGTATGATGGAGTGTTCTATCAAGAAGATGGTCTAGAAGGGAGGTTCGAGATAGACTTAACCAGCGAGATAGGAATGGATGTAGACAATGTTATTGTTGATGATGATGCTGACGATGGATATGAAGTGCAAAATGCTAAGGACTTACAAATGCTTGAGCGATTACATATAGGCATTGACGATGAAGACAACATTCCTCCGTCGGATAATATGGAGGATTTCGACATGGTTGATAGTGATGATGAGAGTTACGATCCGGCTAATCCCAATGACAAAGAATATTTGTAACATACATGTAATATTTTTTAATTTTGTAATTTTGTAAGTCTCATAATTTTGTTTTATTTATTTTGCATCTATATCTAATTACTTCTTTCTTCTTTTTAATTGCAGGTTACTGAAAAAAATGCCAGGCGGCCGTTAGAGGAACCTGAGCTCATTCTACCCTAGAGGTTCTAGAGGCTCCAGCGGTGGGGGCGAGGAGGTGCAGGAGACGACCTTGACGAGGTGGAGGACGAGGACCACGAGCAGGAGGAACTCGAGGACCACGAGCGTGGTCCACTAGCAGTAGGAGGAGGAGGTGGTGGCATAGGAGGAGGAGGAGGAGGCGGGGGAGGTTGACGAGGAGGAGGACGAGGAGGGCGTCGCGGAGGGAGCTGCTGCTTTCTCTAGTTCGTTAGGTGTCTACCTGCGAGGTCCCTCCACCCTTCCTAAGAAGCCACAAAGAGCTCTACGCCCAGTGATTCGACTAGTGGGGCAAAGGCAAGTGACTTTGCATGTTATCATTATTACTTCATATGCTACGTTCGAAATCGAAAGACACTAATATGTTTTCTTAATCACTTGTGCAGCGGGTGGGAGGTTGCATTGGGGAACACTGCCTCCTGCCATGTCAATGGCATCCTAGGTCTCCTATGTAGGACCCACTTCCCTTGCATAGTCACGCATGCTAGGAAGGACGAGCCTGCCTACACGTTTGCCCACTACGAATTCGAGCCAGACGTGGAATTTGGCAACGTGGGGGCGCTCGTCATTCATGAGTTCTGGGTAAGATAAAAATCACACTACATGGCTCAATACAACACATTCATTGTACTCTACTTGAAATAACTAATGCATCATGTCTGTATACGCAGGACTACTTCAAACTAGACAACGGATTCGAGGGCACGACGGAGGCAGTGGCTAGGCGAGCTTGCAGGAAACGCGTCATCGATGTCCATCACGAGGCACGACTCTAGACCATCATAGATTACCATGCGACGAAGCTTGGACAAAAGATCACCAAGAAGGACATCCGAGAAAATGACATTACACTCACCAAACCATAGTTCCTTGAGGTAGCTAAAGAACATTCAAATTGGTTGCTTTTGAGATTACGTACGAATGACTGACTTGATTTTCTAATATGTCACTACTTGATGACGTGTAGGTGATTCCTTGGTGGTGCAATGGGTGCCCCGAGGCTTGGGAGAAGATGGTGGACAAGTGGTTAAGTCTGGAGTGGGCCGCTCAACACGAGGCTGCTCGGCAGCGGCGTGCATGCATGCAAGGCATACCACACCATCAAGGCAACCGCAACCTCTTTGGATACAAAAAATCATGGGTACGTGGTCATGTTTCTATTCTTCTTGCTTTCGTTCAACTCGGCAAAGAATTGTAATCATCTTGTTTTTGTTCTTGCAGTCGGCGGCACATCAAGGCCAAGAGTGCTCCAACTTCGCTACATGGTCCATGTCACATAAGGGCAAGGCGACGTTCGACGTCTCCTTCAACCCGAATGACCCGCCCGAGGCATACACAAGCTCGACCGCCTACGAGAAAATGATGGCGTACACGGAGGCATCAAGGTTGATCCATGGGCTGGAGTACGATCCACAGACCGACAACATTGATGCAGAGACCGTCATGAGGATTGGACAAGGCAAGAAGCATGGCCGCTTCTGGATTGGCGACGACGTGATCGACACGACCTCTACTCCCACTCTCTCCCAGATCCGAGCACGGACCGCAAGAAGCTCCTCACTCCCGGAGATACGCACGCGGCCTAGCACTGCATAGCACTGAGTCGAAGTACTTGAGGTTATTCCTGTGGCACTCATCGTACATTGATCATTACACAACTTTATTTCCTTTGCAATATTGTATCATTAGCTTTGCAACAATTTGTAGGCCAATGTGGAAGAAGCAAACCGGAGGGCCGCCGAGCTGGCGTTGGAGTTGGCGGCCGAGCGGGCAGTGCGGGAGGCCCAGGACAAAAGGATTGCGGAAATTGTCGCCTGGATGCAATCTTCGATGGGTTCCCCCATGCCTCCAGGATTAATGGGTCCACCGATGCATCCTTACTAATCTCCCCTGATGCAAACTCCTGTGAGTCACACATGCAAGGAATTGCAACATTAGCTAATCAACCAATCTCCTCTGATGCAAACTCTTCTCATGTGTGCAGCTTCCGTCGGTGGGTTTGAACAACCCACTTCCTGGCACTTAGGGCGACCAAGTGTTTCCGTCACCGCCGTCACAAGGTTGTCAAGGGCGGTTGGCGCAGTGAGTAGCACTGGTAGTTTCGTGTCTTGTTTTGGTATGCATGCATGTGGATGAACTATGCACGAACTTGTTATGCACGTGGACTTGTATTTGAGACAATTTTATGTGATTTATGTGAACAATTGTGACATATGGTGTTGGATGTGAGTTATGCGATGGATGTGATATATATGGTGCTGGATGTGGTATATCTGTGATGGATAATATAGACATATATATACATTTGTCGTGTTTGCAGGGATTGAAAACAAAAAATAAAAAACAAAACAAATTTGGTTACTTTGCCGAGGGTGCCGAGAGCCTTTTAAGGCAGGCTCTCGGTAAAGCTGGACAGTGGACAACGAAATGGCAGCTTTGCCGAGAGCCCTCTGGGCCGGCTCTCGGCAAAGAGCTGCTCTTTGCCGAGAGCCGGCCCAGAGGGCTCTCGGCAAAGAAATTAAAAAAAAAAAGAAAAACCAAAATCTTTGCCGAGGGTCAGACGTCAGGGCTCTTGGTAAAGAAATTATTCAAAAAAAAAAGAAAAAAAAATCTTTGCCGAGTGCCTACACCGAGGCTCTCGGCAAAGAAATTATTCAAAAAAAGGAAAAAATCTTTGCCGAGAGCCGGGCACCTGAGCTCTCAGCAAAGAAATTAAGTAAAAAAAAGAAAAAATCTTTACCGAGAGCTGGGCACCTGGGCTCTCAAAAAAAATCTTTGCTGAGAGTCGGCATCTGGGCTCTCGGCGAAGAAATTTAGTAAAAAAAATTTAAAAAATTATTTGCCAAGAGCCGGGCTCTCGGCAAAGGGCCAGCAACGGCGGAAAGCTCCTAACAGCTACTTTTGTTTGCCGAGAGCCGCCGTGGCCCTCGACAAAGGCTTTGCCGAGTGCCCGAAAGAAGGCTCTTGGCAAAGACCCCTTTGCCGGACGCCGCTTTGCCGGCAGCCCTTTGCCGAGAGTAAACAGGTCTTTGCCCCTGCCTGTCCAGTAGTGGATGCAAGGGAAAGGAGAGAGAGCTGAAGGTTGGGGATGACACGCCGGGTCCTCCCGTCGGTAAGAGTGGGAGCGGACCAGTCTGTAAGTGAGAGTGGGGTGGAGGAGGCGCTGCTGGGCTGGACTTCTAGATACATTATTTGCAAAGATATGATACATGGCGAGATAAAGTTGGGCAGCTTTACGGGATGAATTTGAGTGACCTGGTGAGTGGTGACTCTTCCATGCATGCTTGGAATAAATCACGTAGAATGGAATAGAGTCAAGAGTAAAGAAGGAAATATAAAGAAAAGGAGAAAATGACAAATGGTTGGAGAGAAAAAGAAGAGTGGAAGGAAATTGCATGACCATGTTAGCTTAATATAGGTTGGATTGAAGAGAGATTAGTTCGGATGTTGAAATGACATTGGCCAGACAACGATTAAAGAATTTGAGTAGGATTTAAAAAAGTAGATTTAAACCTTTTGTATTTTTAATCTTTTCAGACTCTTTTAAAAAAACAGTTGTAAATATGACTCTCTGGAATTATTTAAACCGTATTTTGAATCACTTATTTTTCTAGTTTATTTTGAAATACAAAATTGTTGTTTTTAGCATAATCTAGAAACATAATTTTATGTTTTTTTCGACAAACATTTTAAACTAAGTTTTTGATTAATAGAATAAAAACCTACTCGAGGCTTAAACGAGTTTTATAAATTCATTCTTCACACCATAGAATTAATGCACTCAGCATGAATGCAACATAGAAGTTTCTAAACCTTATATTAATTTTTGTTAAATCAAAATTATTATTTGACCTACATTAAATGCACAAAAATTAAATAAATGCTCAATTTAATTACTAAATTTGAGAAATTAATTTTAGGGTGTTACAGACGCCCCAGCACACTGCGAGCTGGGCCTGGTCGTACCCAGACGTGGAAATGGTGCTGGGTACGAGCTGACGACGGTGGGAGGGCGTCCCGCCCCTCTCCCGGCACGTGTACGTATGAGCCCCTGGAGGAGTCACCGTGCTCCATGACAACGACTGAAGTGGCAAGGGAAGACGGAGAGCAGGGGTGGAAGGAGATGCCGGGGTCGGGTGCCGCAGCTCGGGTTATAAAGGACCCCGAGGAGACCTCTCGACTCCTGTGGCATTCAATGTGTCGCCCATCCGCCAACCACCCTACTCGTCCCTCGAGGAACCACGTCGGTCTCACGCCATGCCTTGAGAAGGAAAATCGTCTCTCGGTGATGACATACGGTCCACTTAATCATGGCAAGTGAGCCGTGTGAAAAAGGCCGACCTTGCCCCCATTCATCTTCCTCACAGCCGCACTTGTAAACGACATTGAGCCTCGAGCGCTTCAACTCTCCATGGGTTGCAAACATTGCGTAGTGGATATACAGCCTAAGAGAGTCCTTGGCCCGGTAATGATCCTGCTCCCGGTGAACGGGGGCTAGGATGCGCCCTAGGGCTTTGCTCCACGTCGCACCTAGATGGGATGATGAGGGCTCACGCATACCCCTTTGTTCTGCTAAAGGACGCAAGGAATAATGACATGATGGCAGAAAGGCCATCCGATCAGTCTCTTGCAACGCACAGGGGCTCGGGGGCTGTTCCCGCATTCCGACCTAGCGAATGGTCAAAACTAAAGACTCGGGGGCTCCTTGCACGCCCTGTAGTCACACAAAAAACACCTCACTTGCTCGATTAAGCCCTTGAAGGGGTACCACACCCCTACAAGGCCTCGGGGGCTACACCTGGCGGTTGCGTTCGCACGCACCCACCAGATAGAACTCTACCCGAAGAAATAAAAACATAACGAAACGGTAGCAGAGTGCCATGGTCGTTCATTCTTAAGCCTCTGAAGGAGTGCACCACTCCTCCACAGGCTCAGGGGCTACTATCGGGTATTAATATACTAGGGTACCCAATGGATGGCGAACTACGTCACCTTGCACATCTACTAAAGCCCCATCGTAGGGGCCCTGGTAAAACTGACCCGCTAAAGGCGCCGATGATGTGTTAGTCGCTCTAGGCCGAAAGCCAACTTTTGTCCCGCCCGAGCCTTGCAAAAATGTCTCAGGTGAGATAGGCGCCTCGGGCAGCAGTTTCTGCCTCGCTCGAGCTCCATGATGTCATCAAAGCGCCTGACCCTAGCAACGTGAGCACAGGAGCGCCTGACCCCCTTGGTGTGCTTCTGCCTTGCCCGAGGGATGCATGGAGCCCTCTAGCAAGGTGGGGAGCCACGGGGGCCCTCACCGCGGTGCCCATTCCCACCAATGGGACAGACATGACCGTGCACAGTGAACAGGAACATGGGAACCGAGCTCTGATCCAAACATGACCCCGGTCATTCCACCATGATGACGTCCATACCTCTACTATGATGGGGGTAACGACAACTATACCACCTACCCCCCTCTCTACGAAAATCCAGGCACACGTACCGCCCATCCTCGACGGCACAGAAGCACACAAGACGAAGCATGGCCACAGCTTATTGCACTAGTGGATGGAGAGGCGAAAAGATCAATTCCCATTACATCCCTGTGCTATAGGTTAAGCTGCTCATGTCAGATAAGGAGGAAGACGACCACACTCAAGGCCACCTTTATTGTTTTTCTCTTTTGTCTTTTCTCCATTTAACTTTTTACCACAAATGTAACCCGAGCCCTCCCCTTGAGAATTTTTATTTGAATGCATGTGTACTTTTGAGGCGTAAAAGCATTGAAGCAACTCCTGATCCAAATTTACTGAGTTTAGCTTTGCTAAGGGACTAGCAAAGGTTAAGCTTGCGGGAGCTTGTTGACGGTAGTTATTGTTCATCATAAACCGTCAACATAACTTAGGGGTTTAAACTGATAATTTTCATGAGTTTTGGTGAATCTGTATTTTCAGTAGGGTTATTCCAGAAAATCGGGAAGAGGGATGAAAACATAAAAAAGAACTAAACTTAACCGCGATGAAAACTACTCTAGAAGACTCCAGAGGACTCTAAGAGGCAACCGCCTACGGCAGACCCCGAGAGGCTACCAGGTGGGGCCGATTGGCCCCACCATGGTGCTGCTCGGCTTGCAAGTGGGCACCTGCCTATTAGCTTCTAGAAGCTTCCTCCACCGCCTCCTAGATTGCATCTACGCCATCCTTCAAGTCGGTTTGATCCAAGGGCTCATGTTGCACCCCCTAGTCTATACAAATAGACCCCAGCCCTCTTGAGGCATCAAGTCATCTAGAGCTAGAAACCCTAATTTCCTCAAAGCTTCTCTAGTTTCTAGGGCATTAGCTAGTTAGGCTAGGTCTAGAGAGAGGCAAGCAGTTCTTCGCTTGGATTCCCGACATTGTCTAGAGCTTGGTTTGGTATAATTCTTGTACCCCTCTCTCGTTGTATCTCCATTATTTTTTATATGCTTTGGTAAAATATAAATGTGATACTTGGAATACTCTCGGGTGAAGTGCTACAATGGTATAATTATCTATCCGCTTGTAGAATCTTTTTCATTCATATTCTATATCTTTCTAGTAAAAAATGATAAACATTTGCTTAGTATTATTCTATTAGTGATACTAGGTAGTACCAAGAAACATTTCTAGCACCATCACTGGGGATGACAACCTAGTTCAAGTAATGTTAGAGGTATATGTAATTAATGGGTGGCAACTAAAACAAGTGAGGAGTTAGTAAATACCAATAGCTTGCGTGTCACTTGTTGCCACCGGGGTTTAATAAATTCAAACTCAAAAAAACCTTGAGACCTGGGAGTCAAACCCAGGACCTAGAGCAAGGAATAGACCATCTTCACCATTGCGCTAGATGCCTGGTTGTGTTGACATGTCTTTGGAGTAGTATATGTTCTCTGTGTGGATAGGTTGACTTATATATTGGATATATCCCCTGCAAGTGGAAACAAATCTGTGCCCGTTGGACTTGCGGCGGCGGTGGCAATGAAGGATCCCTAGTGTGCTATGGTGTCTCAGGCGTCCTTTTAGAGGCGAGGTGGTGGGTCTTCCTTATGGAGTGCAGTGGCATTGGCGTCTGTGTCCATCGTGTGCCACAGCAGAGGTGACAGATCTGATCCACAGGTCTCCTTTCTTGCCTTTTCCTGTTCGCTTCGTTGTTTTAGTCCTTGCTTGAACATGAGGTATACAAGAAACATTATAGTGTTTTAGATCTAGTTAGGCCAATGATGATGAAAAGAACTAGGAGGTGGCATTGGTTAGTTTTCTACCAGCGCGTGTCACTTGCAGATCTGTCTAGGCAAATAAACAGGCCTCGCTTCTGCCTTAAACTATTTTTTCTATCCAGTGCTTGCTTTATTCTACATTTATGTTTTGTATGCTCTAGTGCCACCAGTGAATCCTTATGATATTTTGAACTTGTAACATATCTAAGGCCACATTTCTTTGCCAATGATGTCTACATGGCTGTTGGATGTATTAGGATGCAGCTCATATATTTGCTTTCTATGTCTTCTCCTTGATGACAACCAAATTATCCATTTGGTTCCAAACAAGATGAAGGCATTGTCGACGAGATGTGGTCGACAGTCTACCGAGGGGTATGCCCATGGTAGTAGATTATCGATGGAGGTGCGCAAGACAACGAACTAGACAGTGACGCAAGATGAACATGGGGTTTATTTAGGTTCGGGCCATGAACAGCAGCGTAATACCCTATGTCATACGTCTCTTTGGATTGTATTGATTGTGATGATATATCTTGAGGGGGGTCCTTGCCCATCTTATATAGTGCGGGGGGCAAGGTTATAGATCTAAGGAATCTTGATCTAGCTGATTATAACTGCTATATCCACGGAGGACATGATATCTATCCTGACCGACTAGGTTTCCTTGATCATCAAGTAGTCTGCTGACAGCTAGGTGTCACCGCTAGGTGAAGTGTGCCCACTTTGTCCCCTAGGCTGACAGTAGGTGAATGGATCACTTGGTGCTAGGGTCTAGAAAGGAATATCTCAAACTTAGTTGAGAAATAAGTCATGGCTCTACCATGGAGCAGTCCCTAGCTTTGCTACGGGGACAGTCCCCAGCTCTACTGTGGACAAAGTTGTGGACCAAAATAGCCCTAAAAACAGCCCATGGCTTTGCCACGCAGCAGCCCCTAGCTCTGCTGTGAGGCAACCCCCAGCTCAGCTGCAGGCCCAATCCATAGCTCTGCTACAGACCTAGTCCCCAGCTCTGCTGCGGGACCACAAAATGAACTGGTGCGCTAAAATTGGACCATACAGAAAGATGGCAAAGCAAGCCCACTTTGGGGGTCCTCCACTGCAGTCAAGGCCCACATAAAGGCCCACTTGGAGACAATGATTGAGGGAGCAGAAGCGACACGTAGGGCACGGTTACCCAAAAACCCTGAAAGTCAAAGGGTCACTCCGTCTCTTATAAATACCTAAGCGATAGTGCCCCACTTCCCCCACTTCATTCGCTTCGCATCAGTTCACCTTCGTTCTTGCTTGCTCCATCTTCTCCGCCATTTCCTGCGCCACTGTAGCTCCAGCACAAAACCTAGAGCCAAACCAGCTGCATCCGTCACATCCCCGCCGAATCTAGTCACGCCGCCCCCATTCCGCACCCCACAACCGGGACTATCTTCTTCTCTGTGATGGGATCCAAGATTGGGCCTATCTTCTTCTCTATGATGGGATGAAGGTTGCATGCCTGAACGTGCCACTGAGCTCCGCCACAAGAGATTGGTATAAGAAGTGGTTCTACGTTCAGTAGGAATAGGAACCGCTTATTGCCTATGATGTTGCTCAGATCCCAGAGTAGTAAGAGACCTAGTCAGCAAGGCCATCTAGCACCGAAATGGTGCAGGATGAAGAGCTGCTTGGGATGTTTGATAGGAACCGGATAGATGGTCCGATGGTGGCATTAAAATTCATTTGCAGGCAGGTGCAACCCTGCAAGGAGCGAGTGCACCCGCTGTATGAGTATTCTAGGTCGGATGACCCTACTAGGGAGTCGACAAGGAACCTCATGCGCAAATGAGGTTGACTAGTGGTTGGCACAGCTATTTGATATGGCATCGTACAAAGGTTTGGCCGAGGTGATGTGGGCATACAAGTTGTCCTTGCCTCCACCGCAGGTAAATTCGACGACTTCGTATTGTGTTGAGCACCTGTTTCCCACTGTATTCTTAATTCCATCTCTGATTTGTGCAAGATTAGAAACCAGGAGTGGGCAGTGGTGTACATCTCGGATGTGCCCACCGTTGAGTGGCTGGCCGGTGTGGACAGGCCCTAACAGACCCACGTGTGGCACCAGCAGAAAGCAACCGAACACGTCGAGCCCGTCTCGGCCTCTAGCGACAGCAGCGCAGAAGAAGGGGAGAATCTTGAGCCTTGTCTGATGAACTAGGCAACTAGGAAGCACCCCGCGTCAGAGGGGTCTTTCTATAAGAAGAAAACTTCTGGCCACCTAGGCATAGGGGGTCCTTTGATCATTGATGATGAAGAGAGCAGCCAAAAGCGATGCAAGGTCGTGACTGGCTTGACCGATGACAAGGAGGAGGCAGAGGAGCAGCCGCTGGAGCATAGGCAGAAGACACAGGCATCACCCCGCACGTCAATGCCTTCGCAAGCTAACACACCGACATGGACGCCAATGCCACCGCAGGCACCGTTGCCGTTACGAGCGTCAACGCCGCCAAGGGTGCTGACTCCTCCTCGAGCAGTGACACCTCCCCAAGCACCTACGTCACCGTGAGAGGCTACATTGCCAAGAGTTCTAATGCCACCCCAAGTAACGACTCTGGCCCAGACAGTCACACCGAGCATGGGGCGGATTGGCTCAGCAGTCCCCATGCGTGTTCAAGCAGGATGGAGCAGGTGAGTAGCAACAAGGCGGCTGGTACCCGTGCTACGGGGAGCGAGAGCCAGAGCGGTCACCCGTTCAAAGTCATGTTCAGGCGCTCAGATTTGTAAGTAATTTTATAATCCCTGGTTGTTGCCCTAAATCATTGAGTTATTAGGCTGGTGTAGGCTGGAGTCCATAGAAAACATAGAGCACCCCATTGGCAGCCAGCAGCCACCGGTTAGGGAGAGCAGCCACGCTATAGAGGAGCATGCTAGGTCCAGCAACATCAACTATCAGCATGCCACGGAGCAGCAACACGACGAAGAGACCATGCCCGCTACTGAGGAGCCCACTGCCACCTCAGGCGTGATAATAGGCTTCATACTAGTCAATGGGGGTGGCACCGAGAACCCTGCCACAGAGGTTCCAGTAGCTGAGGCTGCTGCGGCTAAGAAGGAGCTAGAGATTGAAGAAATCGTCTGCCCTGAAGAAGAAATCATGGCCCCCCAATGCGTTCGTGTTGCGAGGAAGCGGGGTGATGAGTGGGTGGTCCACGAAGAAGACCACTCAGACCGAGGCATCCGCAAACTGCAAAAGACAGTTGATGACTTGATGGGCCAAATCAAGGTAAGAGCGCTGGAAGCCCTATGCATCCTCATTAGGCTTTTGTAGTGTGTTGTATAGCATTGAGAAGACATCGGAGTATGAGAAATGGTGCTTCGACATTATTGCCCCAACCATGAAAGAGAACGATGTCCTAAAAGACGACATAGTGCATCTGTAGGAGATGCTACAGCAAACCCAGAATGAGCAGGACATGCTGCAGGCCACCGCAGACGAGCAGCACCACCGCCTTGACTAGGAAAAGAAAGGTACGTCACAAGATTTTCACGCTTTGTTCTCCTTATGACTTGTTGACAAACTATGCTCTACTCGACAGGCATGGAGGCAGAGAAGATCCTTCTTGTTAACAAACTAGCTCGGCTATCAGAAACCAACAAGGAGCTTATGAAGAAAAATGAGCATCTCGACAAGGAGCTCAAAGGTGTGGTTGCTCGCCTGACCAGCGAGAACACCAAGATGAAGGAGCGGGTGACCAAGCTGGACAAGGACTTCTCAAGTAAGTAATCGATAACTCAGTGTTGATTTTATTCACTATTATTCATCATGCTTAGCATGGTCTTGTGCTTGAATGCAGTCATATGCCAGAACACAAAGATGCATATGGAGGCACTGATCAAGGAGAAGAACCAGTGGGTGTCCAAGTGCGAGGTGATGGAGCAGGGAATCAAGCTAGTGCTAGACCTGATTGGAATGGAGCTCGAAGAGGCGCCGATTGACCAACTAGCTTGACCAGAAGCCATTGTCAAGAAGTGCCATAGCTACTGGACCTGGTTCAAGTAGTACATATGCGACGTTGGCGAGTATGTGGCTGCCCACGTGTTAGGCGTGGTGCGGTCACACTACCCTAGAGTGGACCTGAAGAGGCTTGATACTAGCATGTCCAGCAACACCGATCGAAGGAAGGCCGAGCAGCTTAGGACTACTTGTATGGAGGCATCGTCAAAGATGATAGTTGATGTGGACCTGTTCGGCGATACTGGGCAAACCAGTCAGTGAGATATGGACAAGAAAACTTCTTTTGTTTGTAAAGTTAAGATGGAGCACTTGGTGCTTGTTGTGAACATTAAGATTTTGTGGTGGAGCACTTGGTGCCCACACAGACCAGACGTTATATCTTTGTATAATATGCAGTCATGGTTTTAGTCTTGAAAACTCTATTTATTATCATGTGTTATGGTAAGCACGAGTAGTTAATCCGTCCTAGAGTCTCGCCAGCCCTAGTCCATCCAATAGCCCAGAGCGTGAGGCACAGAGCCTAGGCACGAGTAAGACTACTGACCTCGCTAGGGAGCTACTACCAACCACCCGAAACATAGTGAATGGATCTCATGCACATGTAGGGAGGAGTCGAAGATAGAGCCGTCTCTGAGAAACTCAACTAGGAGAAAAAACTGGTCAGCAAACCGCTTAAAAGAAATTTTAAGAGGCACCATGATGAACAAAAAAATGACAACAAAAAGCACACCGAAACTTTTATTGAATACTTGAAGTACAAAAAGAGTACATATCTTTTATTTAGTAGTGGATTAAGCATAGAAGTGCCTAAGGTGGTTTATATGCCACGAGTATGGGACGTTGACTCTGTCGAGATCGCACAACCTATAAGAAGTAGGCCTAGTGACCGTCTTGACCATATAAGGGCCCTCCCAATGCGACGCTAAATTGTGCAAGCCTTCTGTCTTCTGTTTCCTGCACAAAACTAAATCACCGACCACGAAGTACCTGCACAAGCCCTCCAAGTACTTTGCTATACGTGCGTAGGTGTCAAGGCGATGTTCCTCGGTGCAATTAACTTTGAGCTCCCTGGCTTCATTTGACCTCTCCTCGTCATGGTTCTCAACCCTTAGTGATTGGAAAGCAATGTCAGCTGGTAGCACAGCCTCAGAGCTAAAGACCATGAAGTATGGGAAAACGCCTGTATTGCGACTGGGGTGGGTTTTTAGTCCCCAAACCATGGCCGACAACTCCTTCAACCATCTCCCAGGATGCTTATCATTTTCCTTGTACAATCTCTTCTTCAACGCATCAAGAATCATGCCATTTTCCTGTTCTACCTATCCATTAGCCCTTGGGTGCGCCACCAAAACATACTTGAAAACTATGCCTCTGTCATCACTGAAGTTCCAAAAATCATTATCAGTGAACGTAGACCCTAGGTCAGTGATGATACTATTAGGCAAGCCAAAGCGATGAATGATTTCATTGAGTAGCTCAGCTGCCTTCTTCGCGGTGCTCGTAACTAAAGGATTATACTCAATCCATTTGGAAAACTTGTTGATAATAATGTAAACCCAGCGGAAGCCTCCCAGAGCCGGCTTGAAAGGCTCGATCATGTACAGTCCCCAGCATGCAAAAGGCCAGGATGCTAGAATGGTCTAGAGTTCATGAGCTGGAACGTGAGTCTGCTTGGCAAAGAACTAGCACCCCTCACAATGACGAACCAGCTTTTTTGCATCGGCAACGGCTGAGGGCCAATAAAATCCTGCTCGGAAAGCCTTGCCAACCAATGTGCATGAAGCAACATGATTGCCACAAGTGCCAGCATGGATCTCCTCCAAAATCTTCATGCCTTGTTCCTAGGACACACATTTTTGTAGCAATTCTTCCTTCGCGTTCTTGCGCATAAGCTTCCCCTCAACCAACACATAATGCTTGCGATGCCATATGAGACGTTCCATCTCGGTCTTGTCATGGGGAACCTCTGTAGAAGTGAGATACCTGATGAATGGCTCTCTCCAGTCGGTGCCGGTGGTCAAAACTGTAGCGACCAGCTAGTCTATAGATGGTTGTTCAGCTATGGATGGCTTGACAAGGTCCTAAATGAAAACTCCATGGGGGATCTCTGCCCGGGTTGATCCTAGCTTCAATAGCTTGTCAGCTACCTCGTAGTCAGCTCGGACCACGTGATGAAATTCTGAACCATAAAATTTGTTCTCCAGCTTTCTGTTCTATGCGCAGTAAGCATCCATCTTCTTGCTAGTACAGTCCTAGTGCTTGTTTACCTAGCGTATGACCAGAGCAGAATCATCGAACACCATGAGCCATTTTATGCCGAGCTCGATGGCAATACGGAGGCTGTGTAGAGTCGCCTTGTACTCGGCAGCATTATTGGAGGCCTTGAAGTTGATCTAGAGAACATAGCTCAGCTTGTCCCTAAATGGCGAGATAAAGTACACACTTGCCCCGACACCATCAATATTGAGGGAGCCATCAAAATACATCTTCCAATGCTCGGGGGAGGTGTTAGAGATAGGCGTGTTCATATCTGTCCATTCAACAATGAAGTCGACCAGTGCCTATGACTTGATAGTCATGCGGCTTCAAAATTCTAGCGAGTATGGGCTAAGCTCCAATGCCCACTTGATGATGCACCCGTTAGCATCTTTGTTGCGCAAGATGTCCCCTAGCAAAAACTCTGTGACCACTTCAATGGGGTAAGTGTCAAAATAATGACGTAGTTTGCGAGAGGTGATCAGGACGACATATAGCAGATTCTAGACTTGCGGGTAATGGGTCTTTGACTCATTGAGTACCTCGCTAATGAAGTATACTAGTCGCTGGACCTTGTATACATGCCCGACCTCCTCGCGCTCGATGACGACGGCCATGCTGACCACCCGATTGGTTGCCGTGATGTAGAGCAGCAAAGTTTTGATTTCCTTGGGTGCTATCAGGACCGAAGGAGATGTGAGAAACTACTTGAGCTATGCAAAAGTAGTGTCTACTTCCTCTGACCAGTCGAACTTCTCCTTCGCCTTGAGAAGCTTGAAGAATGACAAACCCTTCTCTCCGAGCCACGATATGAATCGACTCAGAGCAGCCATGCACCCAGTTAGCTTCTGGATGTCCTTGACGCACTTGGGTGGTTTCATCTTCATGACAACTTTGACTTTTTTTGGGTTAGGCTTTATACGATCACGGCTAACTATGTTGTCGAGTAGTATGCCGGATGGCACACCAAATATGCACTTCTTGGGATTCAGCTTCCATTGAAACTTATTGAGTGCCTTGAAGGTCTGGTTGAGGTCATTGACAGGGTAGAGGCCACTTTGGTCTTCACCACTACGTCATCAACATATGCCTCAATGAGCTGATCTCTGATCTGGTCCTTGAGGCACTGCTAGATGGCTCATTGGTAGGTTGCACCAGCGTTTTGAGCCCAAATGACATGGTCATGTAGCAGTAAGCACCAAAGGGCATGATGAATGACATCTTGATCTGGTCCTCCTCTCTCTGAGAGATCCGATGGTAGCCAAAGTAGCAATCTAGGAAAGATAAGAGCTCAGAGCCAGCGGTAGAATCTATGACCTCGTCTATATGAGGCAAGCCGAAGGGGTCCTTAGGGCAGTGTTGGTTAAGATCAGTGTAATCAATGTATATCCTCCATTCATTATTCTTTTTTCTTACAAGAAATGGGTTAGCGAGCTACTCTGGGTGATACAACTCTTTGATAAAGCCGGTAGCTAAGAGCCGGTTTACTTCTACCCTAATTGCCTCCTTTTTGTCCCATGCGAACCATCATAGCTTTTGCTTGATTGGCTTGGCGGTCTTCGAAACATCCAAGGAGTGATCGATCAACTCCCGAGGTACTCCGAGCATGTTTGCAGGTTTCCATGCAAACACACTAACATTTTTCCTCAGAAAGCTAACGAGCGCGTCTTCCTATTTGGGCTCCAGGCCGACCCTGATGCGGGCCATCTTGGTCATGTCACCTAGGACCAGTTCCACCTCCTTAGTCTCCTTGGACTTCAAAGCAACGCGGGCAGCTTCCTTGCTCAGAATCTCTTGGTTAGCGAGAGGGATCTTCTTGGCGTCAGCGATGGACTCCTACATGCATATCAAGAGCTCGAGGGCTTCAGTAGCCGCGTAACTCCCCTTCTCACACGTGTAATCGACGAGCACATTGCCTCTGAGGCTAAGTGCACCCTTCTCTATCGGCATCTTCAGGAGCAGGAGACATAGTTCGGCACCGCCATGAACTTGGCCAGAGTTGGTTGGCCAAGTATGGCGTGGTACGTTCCTTCGAAGTCTGCAACGATGAAGTTGACATAGTCGATACGGAAGTGGTCGGTGGTGCCGAACTGGGCTGGCACGTGATCTGACCCAGTGTTGACGATGGTTATCTACCATAATAAAGGGTTAAAATAAATATATAAAGGGCTAATAAATGATCACCAACATAGGTTTAGGGTGTCAACTAACAAAATTCCACGAGTTTTGGTGAATCTATATTTTGCAGGGGGTTGTTAGAATAATTCAGGAATTGATATCTTCTACGAGAAGGAACCCACGTCAATCGGCCTAATCTCCACGTCACAAATACACAAGAGGCTTCTAGAGGACACCAGAGGACTCCACGAGCAGGGCCACCATGGGGCGCCGCCAGGTGGGGCCGACCGGCCTAAACCCTAGGCCGATCGGCCCCTGGCCGCCACCCCTCGGCTCCTTCCTTTGCAAGCTACTTTAACCACCTCCAAGGATGCATCCTAACCCCACATGAAGGTCGGTTTGATCCAAGAGCCACGGTTCCATTCTCTAGGCTATATAAACGAGGCCCCAGACCCCCTCCGGGGAGAATTCATTCAATCCATCATCATAATCACCTTTAAGAGAAAAGCTAGGGTTTGGGGAAGAGAGGTTTCCCTCGAATGGATGTCCTCTCAACTCCCAAGTTAGAATAGATATAGTCTTCTAGATAGTAGAGAGATGGAGAGCGAGGGAGGAGTTCGGAGGAGGTGCTGGCCTGTTAGTGCCTCTTCAACAACTTATACTTTGGTGGGATCGGGCTCTACGTGGGCTTGCTCCTGAGATGGCTCGGGTTCTGGCAATCAACTTCTGATTCAAGTAAGATTCATGTTTATATCATTCTTCTGGTTTGCGAGTCTCTTTTGAGCGCTTTAATCTAGTCGACTAGGTTAGAGTATAATTCGTAGTGTAAGCGTGGCACTTAGACTAGGGTTACTCGTAGATGCACCCTATAATCCGGATCGGTGGTAGATCACGAAGGTGACAGCTTCGTTGAGTCCTATGTTGTCCACCTCCCATCTATAGGCCTAGCAGGATATATAATTACGTGGTAGATTCGTACTCTGTTTACGGTCTTCCATAGTAATTCCCTAGTTGAATAGTAGAAGATGTGGACTGCCCAAGTTAGAAGTAGAAAATCTTGATCGAGTTATCCTCTCTATACTCCTACTATCGACCCCATACTAGATTGATCCTCTCTTATGTTTTAGTCTTGTTTTCACTTTAGTTGTTCCCACCTTATTGATATTTCCAACTCATTCACCTTTTATGGTTAAGTTAGAACATGTAGTTAACTTACACGTTTCCCTGTGCATACGATATTTAAAACCCTCTAGGTGAAAGCTACAACGGTATCCATGCGCTTGTGGATCTTTTCTGTTCGCGTTAATAAATACCAACAAGCTTTCTAGCGCCGTTGCTGGGGAAATGGTTGCTAAATTGACTACGAACCTAGCCTAACCTTTTTCAAAAACAAAAATAAATAAATAAATAAATATACACAAAAGAAAAAAAATCTCTCTTTTCTTATCTTTACCCTTTTGTTTCTAAAAAGAAAAAAATCTTTTTTCATACCTTCTTTCTTTTTATCCTTCACCTCATCCCTTCTGTTCTTTTTCCTTTCATCTTTTGTTATCATGGATAATAACACTCCTATCTATCAATATGCTAACCCTATGGGCACACACCTTAGACCACCAGAACATTCTAAGCCTATTACAACATCTAGTTTTGAGATAAGCCTGGATTTTATAGAATTTGTTCAGAAAAAACCCTTCATGGGGGAAATTGAGGAAAACCCATATTCGCACCTACGAGAGTTTAAGAGGATCTGTGACCTCATTCGCATAAAGGGCATGTCCGATGAGACCATCCAATGGAAGCTATTTCCATTCTCTTTAACGGGAAAAGCTAAACATTGGTATAAACTCAATGTAGAATGTGTGCAAGGAGATTAGAAGACACTATGCAATGAATTTCTATCAAAATTCTTTCCCATCTCCAAAGTGAATGACCTATGGAAAGAGGTTCTAACTTTTAGACAACTAGAAGAAGAATCTCTGCCAAATCATGGGATCGCTTTATTGACCTTACCCTCATTGGCCCGGACCTTGCTATTCTAGACCTAATACTTTTTCAATATTTTTATGAAGGTTTTAGCAAGGATTCTAGGGAATTTCTTGATTTATCCTCTAGAGGAGCTTTTCTTCATTTGCTTACAAGTGAAGCAAGGGTCATGCTTGAAAACATTACTAGTCAAGCCACTCGCTGGACTAAAATTCATTTTAAGCCCCCCAAGAAAAAGGAGTTCTCTCCTGAACAAAAAGAGGAAGTTTTGACAGCTAAGTCACAACCACTTCAATCCTGAGGTTCAGCTGTCAATCCTAAGACATCAATACCCCAACGTAATGATGATAGCTTAGACTTCTAGTTTTGTAAGATGCTGGTAGATCAATATAAAAATATAATGGCATCTAGAAAAAAGTGTTCTCAACTACCTTTCCCCCATAGAGCACATTGGAAGAAATTTAAGGATGACATGTCTAGCGATGCCATAGAAGGAGAGCCAAGCAATTTTGGAAATTATTCTATCTTATCTCCTTCTATGCCTACATCAGATGACTTACCTCAACCCATTTTTCAATCCATCCTTGACCCCGATGATCCCTCATATGCTCTCCCTCCTAAGTCTCATGATGATCCTAGAAATTCATTAAGACAACCAAACCATAGGACTCATAATGACCACATGGATAACAAAGAGATGCTATGACATTGGCAGGAATGTGTAGAATGGATGGACAAGGAAGAAGCCTTAATAGAATCTAATCTTGGCTCAAACTCAAATGGTGAGTTTTTAACTCCATTTGACTTTGAGGACGATACTTATCCATCTATGGAGGAAGCCCTAGACGAGGCCAATTCAAGAGTCACCAATCCAAGTGAAATTCTAAACATTCAGATTGAAGACAAAGATGACATCAATGAGCATGGAATCTATTCCATAACCACCTTATTAAATCCATGTTCATATGCGACATCTCCCAATTCAATTGGTCTCTTCAACCTCCCCACATTCGAGATCTCCAACCCCCTCACTCTTTCTGTTTATAAAAATTTCAAAAGGGTGGTTGTAGATGCATATATTTATCATAAATATTGCAGATCTCGTGCTCTTAAGGTTGGTGTTGGAGGGGAACCTACTTCACCAAAACACATTTTGAAGGTTTCCCAAGGACAAGCTTAGTGTTCTAAAACAAGCACTTTTTAGATCCTAACACGAGTATTCACCTTTCTGCTACGCTGCCCTTGTGAAATGAGCATAGAGATATAATTGTAAAAATATTCCTTCCGGTACTCTTGTCACTAACCTATCTAGGTCTAGAGCAAAAAGATCAAAGGAATAACAAACACAACGGAAACACAGCTCACGCATCATGAAGAGATCCATGGAACAAGAAGATGAGTGCCACGAAACAAGATCTATAATCAAAGCACTCACTCCATGAAAGAAGGTGAACAAATCTCCACCAAGCCCCTTCAAGACAAAGACCATCATGGAGAAATTCTCAAGACAATGAGGGGAGCACAAGGACCGACAAGAATGTCAAGATCAGGAGAATAAAAAGATGGTGAAGACAAGCCATTCATGAGCAGAACCAGCTGGGCAAGAGAAGCTTCCACAGGGTGGTTCAGTACCATCACTCTTCAATGACAAAAGTAATATCTTGAGGTATATAATCACTATTCAAAAAGCTTTTCTCGATCCTAGTATGCACATAAATGAAGAACCAAACATGTTTAAGTTACAACTTTGCTTGATCCAACCTGATCAACTTAACATGTTCAGTTCTTTAATCTTTGTTCTTAGCTTCACTCTCTTGATCTCACTATCTTAACCAAATGAGCTAAAAATATTGCATATTCATACTCATGCTCATCTTCTGATATTATCACCCATAACATCAGCTTTATCTTGTTCACCATGCCTAAGGTTAGAGAAGAACGAATAAAACTTTTGGTTCTGTTGGTGTTTTTCCACCAACAGAGCCCATGCACTTGATCTCTACCTTGTTTTTATGAGCAGGACACACTTTGAACAAAACATGGATGAGTTTGTCAACTCTCCCAAATTCTACAAAGTGAAGGTACTAGATCTATAAGAACATGCACACTGAGCAAGATGCTGTCAACTTCCATAATTAATGCTTCATTTCAAACAGCTGCTGGACGAATGAAGAACATGGGTAACACCATATCAAGAGGTGCAGTTATCATGGTCTCCACCTCTGAGACCAGATGATTCACCTAAGGAATGAACATGGTGAGAAGTCCTGTTCAGAGGACTTAAAACAATGAACCCTCGTCGGGAGGTAAAATCGGTAGTTATCCATATTTATCTTTTCTGCATAATCATTTTCATTTAGCATATTTACTTTTCTGTATTAGCATTGCATATATATATATATATATATATATATATATATATATATATATATATATATATATATATATATATATATATATATATATATATATATATATATATATATATATATATATATATAATCATAAATCCTAAAGCCCCATGTGGATAATTTTATGGTGTGTAAAAACCCATAGGAATATTCACCGTGGTGGCATAAAAATAAAAATAAATATGCATGCATTCATCCTATTGCATTTTCTTTTGCATCATAGAAAATATAAAAATACAAAAATATTGAGAAAGAAATCCCACTGAAACTCTGCCTAGAAGAAAAGCTTTGGACAACTGAGGCTTAAGTGGCCAAACCACTAACACTTAACATGTTCTATAAGTTTTGTTGTCTATTTGAGTTTCATAGGATTTGAAGGACCAAAAAGAGCTGACAAGCAAGTGGATGCTCTATCCATTGTTGGAGCACTGTCTCATCGGTCATCAACATCAATCAATTTCTGACAGAAGATGTACATCTCCACTGCTAGTCTGCTACATTGCAAGATCGAACGACTATGTCAACATTTAGCTTGGGGGAAGGCACGCCTGTGTATTCCAGGTAAGTATCCTTACCCCCTTAAATTTTTCTTTTTATAAATAAACTTAAAAAGAAAGACAAAATATAGTGAGCACATGAAGGTTCACACTTATATAATTATGGTCAGGAGACATACTTTTTAATATTTATGGATTTTTATTGTGTCTACTTTATCTAGTCGAGTATTTGTTTTATATTGTGCTATTTCATAATAATGTGTGTTAGTTAGAGTGTGTCAAGTTTGCTTGAATCAGTTTGTAAATAGAGAGCACTCAGAATAATCTCTGTTATGGAAATGATGAATAGTTGCTCTGTCGTAATTCCTTTCAAGTGCCTAGTTTTCAACCTCAAACTCTCCAGAGTTTTGGAAATGATTGTTTTGACCTAGGATTTACTCTGAACCTAAAACTTGTGGGTTGCAAATGCTAGATCTAAATCTAGGTAGTTGAGGAGTATGATATGAGAAAGTCTAAGCTGCTATTTATCTTGCTCCTACTGATGCTAAAGTTCTAGAGAATTTTATCTTTTGAAATCTTAAAATACCATGATGAGTACTTGTATGACAAAGCTTAAAATTCCTACCACAGCCATACATAGGATAGAAAACTCCATTCATACTGTTTACTACTTGTACTTGCACTGAGCATTGTCGAGCTCTGTTGACCCTTAGAGGCTTGTCATACTTTTAAAATCAAGATCACGTACACTCCACTCAAATATGCTGCTTCTACTCTAGAAGTACACAACAACATGCCTTTAGATCCACCAAATATATTTTTCTCCAACACTAGGAGAGAACACCACTCACATGTTTTATAGGATTTTTGTCACCTATCCATACATTTCATAAGCCTCAGTTATTGTTGCTCCAGGTTATTATTATCTGTCAATCTTTCAGTATAGGCAAGAATGTTCTGGGCTTATATATTTATAAAAAAAGAAGAAAGAGAAATATATAGAGAGTAAAACATGGACTAGTGTCCTACCAAAACAATGGGTACTTAGATGCTCACCTCTCTAACAAAAACTATAGCCCAAAATATCTCTTAGTCTAAGTTCTTCAATTATTCAAAGAGAGATCAAAATCCCTTTCAAAGGAGCAAAAGTAGAATTAGATCCACTATCACCTTCATCATAAATAAACCACTCCTTGATCCATACACATGCACTTCTTGATTTGATCGTATGCCTCGTTTCTCTGGATCCACTGTTTGACTTTACAAAATATGCTTTGCAAGTATGTACACGCTGTCCCCATACCTATAAGCTCTAGATAAAGCATTAGATGTAGGATGAGAGAAGGCAAATCTCACTTTGCCTTGGAGAGGATCCAGAAATATCACATATATTGAGAGATTTGAGAGAGTCATACAAAAAGATACTCTGAGTTTTATTTTAAAAATCTTACAAAACTCTGGAATAATAGTTGAATGAAGAGCTTGAGACATAGTGCTTGATTTGATTGTTCTACTTTTTGACTGCTCAAGACCCAAGTGAAGGCTAATAAGCTCTATAGTTAAAGGTAATATGGGTAAGTCTGAAGGTTAGAGAGGTTAGACCTAATCCAGAGGAAAATTCTTGTTTCAACGCATGTGTACTTTTGAGGCGTGAAAGCATTGTAGCAACTTCTGATCCATTATGAATATTTGCTAAGGGACTAGCAAAAGGTAAGCTTGGGGGAGTTGTTGACGATGGTTATCTACCATAATAAAGGGTTAAAATAAATATATAAAGAGATAATAAATGATCACCAACATAGGTTTAGGGTGTCAACTAATGAAATTCCACGAGTTTTGGTGATCTATATTTTGCAGGGGGTTATCAGAATAATTCAGGAATTGATATCTTCCATGAGAAGGAACCCACGTCAATCGGCCTAATCTCCATGTCACAAATATGCAAGAGGCTTCTAGAGGACACCAGAGGACTCCACGAGGAGGGCCACCACGAGGCGCCACTAGGTGGGGCCGACCGGCCTCAACCCTAGGCCGACCGGCCCCTGGCCGCCGCCCCTCGGCTCCTTCCTTTGCAAGCTACTTCAACCACCTCCAAGGATGCATCCTAACCCCACATGAAGGTCGGTTTGATCCAAGGGCCACGGTTCCATGCTCTGGGCTATATTAACAAGGCCCCAGACCCCCCTCCGAGGAGAATTCATTCAATCCATCATCATAATCACCTTTAAGAGAAAAGCTAGTGTTTGGGGAAGAGAGGTGTCCCTCGAATGGTTGTCCTCTCAACTCCCAAGTTAGAATAGATCTAGTCTTCTAGATAGTAGAGAGATGGAGAGCGAGGGAGGAGTTCGGAGGAGGTGTTGGCCTGTCGGTGCCTCTTCAACAACTTGTACTTCGGCGGGATCGGGCTCTACGTGGGCTTGCTCCTGAGATGGCTTAGGCCCTGGCAATCAACTTCTGATTCAAGTAAGATTCATGTTTATATTATTCTTCTAGTTTGCGAGTCTCTTTTGAGCGCTTTAATCTAGTCGACTAGGTTAGTGTATAATTCATAGTGTTAGCATGGTGCTTAGACTAGGGTTACTCGTAGATGCACCCTATATTCTGGATTGGTGGTAGATCACAAAGGTGACTACTTCGTTGAGTCTTCTGTAGTCCACCTCCCATCTATAGGCCTAGCAGGATATATAATTATGTGGTAGATTCATAATCTGTTTGCGGTCTTCCATAGTAATTCTCTAGTTGAATAGTAGAAGATGTGGACTACCCAAGTTAGAAGTAGAAAACCCTGATCGAGTTATCCTCTCTATACTCCTACTATCGACCCCATACTAGATTGATCCTCTCTTACGTTTTAGTCTTGTTTTCACTTTAGTTGTTCCCACCTTATTTATATTTCCAACTCATTCACCTTTTCTGGTTAAGTTAGAACACGTAGTTAACTTACACGTTTCCCTATGGATACGATATTTAAAACCCTCCGGGTGAAAGCTACAACAGTATCTATGCGCTTGCGGATCTTTTCTGTTCGTGTTAATAAATACGAACACGTAGGGGCTAAGAGGTCTGGCCCGGGAGCACTCCCTAGAAAGGCACGTCATAAGGCTCGAGGTCTTCTGGCTTGATGCCTAACTCAGTTAGGGCATTGTGGAATAGGATGTCGAGGGTGCTACCTTCGTCGATGAGCACCTTCTCGAACCATACATTCCTAATTACAGGATCCAGAATGAGGGGGAAGTGCCCTGGCTCTAGAATATTGGCCCACTAGTCAGCTCTACTAAATGTAATGGTCCGGTGCGACCAGTTCTAGTACTTGGGGTCGGCAACCCTCTTGTTAGAGTTGTTAAGGGCCATGATGGCTCGGGCGGTAAGCTTCCTCTGTTGCCCATTCTACAAGGCAACCTTCCCACCAAATATGCTGCAGACGCTTCTATCGGGATCCTTGTTGGCGTGATGAGGGTCCTTGTCATGTTCTTCTTTGATTTTGTCCTCCCCATCAGGCCTCTTGTCGTCTCGGCGGTCGTCTTTGTCACCGTCTTTGTCACTGTCGTGTTGCCTCTTGCGGGCATCCGAGCGGTAGATAGACTTCAGGACCCTGCAATTCCCCATTGTATGGCTAGAGTCCGGGTGAGCTGGGCAGGGACCCTAGAGGACCTTGGAGTAGGCATCCTCGTAGTTGCGCTTGGCCCCTGGCTTGACGGTGTTGACAGCGCTATCAGCTGGTCAGTTGCGGCTTTGCTATCCCTAAAGTCATCTAGCTGATGTCGATCATGATTATCATTGTGCCAATCATCGTGGTGGTCATCGCAACACTGATCATCACGCCAGTCATCGGAGCAGCGATTTTGCTAGTCAGGGCGAGGAGCCTGACCAACATCTTGCTTAATCTGTTGATCGGCCTCGTCAGCGTCTGCCCACTTCTTCACCACCGTGAGCAGGTCCTGGATTGAGTCAGGCCTCTTGTGGAGTAGCTTAGTCCTAAGGGCATCATGGTGGCGGAGGCCTCTAATGAATGTGGAGATAGCTTCGTTGTTGTTGTTGATCATGTTCGCCTCGCTGGTCGGCATCGCATCTTCCACCTTGATCTTGGGGATGATGCGCCTCGTAGTTTCCATCGTGGCCCTAATAAAGATAGGGACCTCCCTTTGTTGGCTATGATCTCGCCAGGGACCTCATTGGCAATGGCTTCGGGTGGTAGACGCCGATGGAGCGGGTGTACACCTCTCATTGACCTGAGTGTGGCAGCCTTCAGATAGGCCTTGATAGCATCGAGTGCCGGGGACTTAGGGAACTTATTTAGTTCATTCATGGCGATGGCAATGTTGGCACTCAACATCTTGAAAACTTGCTGGTTGTCGCACATGTCGAATGCGTCAGCTAGATCACGGTGGATGTTGCGCTAGCCATCTGCGCCTGCATTTGCTAGATCCTCTTCGGTATTCTCTAGGTCCACTCTCTGAACCTTGCGGTTGGCGTTTCTTTCCTCCCGAGTGGCCCTCTCTTGATCAGTCTTCTCGTCACGAGGGGGCTCATCGTTGCTAACGGCGAAGATAGCACCTCCGAAGCCGAGTGGAAAAGCTAGGAAATCCTCCCCATATGGATCAATGAGGGTGCAGGTATAGTTAGTCCTGTGAGGTCCGGTAGATCTAGAACTTTCTTCTAGGATTGTAGAGAGCAAGTTCTCTCCAATCTACCTGATCTCTACCATGTTAACAGTAGGCGTGGGGTGGTCGGGTTTAGGCAGATCTAACATACATAGATCTAAAATGTGGTCACGCTCAATGGGATCCACAAACAGATATGGTATGCAGGCCGTGTACTCAGACACCATGTTCACCAGCCCTTATGGGTAGGTGTTGGATGAGTGCTCCATTAGGGCTTCATAATCCCCTGACCTCAAGCCAGTAGCGGGTACTGGTCGGTAGTGAACCATCCGCCCCTCAAGAGTCGCCGTGATCACTAGGTCAGAATTTGGATGCCTTCGGCGACCAGCTCGAGTAGGTCAAGAACGACAGATGGGTCCATAGCCATCCTCAGTAGATTGATCTCTAATCAAATCTACTAAGGTTAGGGTTTCAGCTAGGCCCACAGTGACCCAGTCAATAGACTCGATCAGATCAGAGTTGTCAAGATGCCTTTCTTGGTAACGGGGAAGCGGACGATGGGTGGTCAGAGAAGACGACCCCAAGAGCAGTCCTGGGATCGAATCTACCGATGTTGATGTAGATCCGATTGGCACAGGAGGAGCCTGCACCACCTCCATGACTTCAGCGGGACTGTCAATGCCGGTGGTCTAGGTGAACGTCCCGATCGTGAACGTTAGGCCCACCATAAGGGCCATGGAAGAAGGGAAGTTGACCATCTGGCTCGCCATGGATTCTGCACGTACACCCCTTACCTAGCACGCCACTATCGATGAGATGTGGTCAGCAGTCTACTGAGGGGTATGCCCACGGTAGTAGATTATCAGTGGAGGTGTGCAAGACAATGAACTAGACGATGATGCAAGATGAACATGAGGTTTATCGAGGTTCGGGCCATGAACAGCAGCGTAATACCCTACGTCCTGTGTCTCTATGGATTATATTGATACGTGATGATATATCTTGAGGGGTGTCCTTGCCCACCTTATATAGTGCGAGAGGCAAGGTTACAGATCTAAGGAATCTAGATCTAGCTGATTACAACTGTTGTATCCATGGAGGACACGATATCTATCCTAGCTGAGTAGGTTTCCTTGATTGTTAGGTAGTCTCTGCTTCCTCCGCATGATTCACTGAGCAGTTTGGAGATCCGCATAGCTCTTTCTATCGTATTGGGCCACCTTGTCCGGTGCAGCCCATGTTGAGCCATGAGGGTATACGGGTCTGTACCCCCACAGGCATCGAAAGCAAATCAATGCTTTATGTTCATCATTCACATGATTGAGGCCACTAATGTCTAAGCTGCACATGTTGCTACTAATATGAATGATGATCACTACCACTTGTTCACTGACATTCTACTTGTGATAACCGAGGTAGCCTGTTTGGGTTGTGCAGATTTGAGATGAGTCATCCCTACTATGTTGTGTTCAATGGCCGTGAGCTAGGAGTTTACTACAACTAGCCTAGCTACTAGGAACAAGTTCATAGGTTTCATGGTTCTTGTTATAAAAAGCACAACTCCTATGAAGGAATTTCTGCCTTCTAGTCAAGAACCAACTCAAATCCACCCTTAGCTCATGATGATGACTTCTATCTTCAAAACTCAATAGCCGCTCCACCCTCTTTGTCCTTCAAAACTATTATAATTGTAGTCCTCTTAATCTTTGTCTGCCTCCTATGGAAGAAGCTTTGAGCTTGTATACTGATTGTAAGTGTGATGGTTAGACTTGATTTAGCTAGAATTGTAATGGTTACAACTCCATTAACTGCCACTCTAGTTTGAGTTATATATATCTATGTGGTGCTACTCTAAATTTAGATGAGGTCATACCAAGAAAATTGTTAATGGTTGTTAAAGTTGCACTTTGGTAAGAGTTGTGGACTTAACTAATGGATCTTTGTTAGATTATTTTCCTCCTCAGTGATCTCATTACTGAGCAAGCTCTCATCCTACTACATGCACACTGATGAAATGGAGGAGGCCCGCAACTAGAGGAATGCACTGGCCAGCCTCATGGACAATGTCTTTATTGAGATCCTCCACTGCCTCCTCGTCCACTCCTCATTCCACTACAAATGTGTCTGTTGCTTCTAAAAATGCCTCATCTCAAACAACCATAAGTTGATGTCCCAGACTATGGCCGGCTTCTAATACGATGAAATCTACGGCCAATGAAACTTCACCAGCATCACTAGTGTTTACTCTTCCTTGTCCTTCTTGTCCTTCACCATGAACAATGTAGCTATCTTAGATTGCTGCAACAACCTCATCCTATGTTGGTGCCTTGGGGCTGATAGATACCGCTATGTCATCTGCAATCTAAAAACCTAGAAGTTAAAGGTACTACCGCCTAGAATCCTTTCTATTGGTGAGGCTCAATTGGGTTTCAATCCAACAACCTCCTTGCACTTCCATGTGTTTGAATATATGAAGGAGGATGGTCAGTGTGTGGGAGTAGACATCTACTCATCTAAAACTGTAGCATGGATCTTTAAGGAATCTAAATGGGGTGAGGAGGCTGAGTTGACATTTTCGAAATCAGCAACTGTGTTTCTTAACGGTTGTCTACACTATTTTGGGTTATGTGAGGGTTACCGTCGTATACTTGCTATGGATATGGAGGGAAAGACATGGAGGAAAATTCCTAATAGGCCGTGTGGTTTTTCACGCTCCATCCATTAAGCTCAGGGTCACTTGTGTCAATGTACTATTGGTGGTCGCAATATGTCCAAGCTTTCGATCTGGATCCTTGAAGACTACGGTACTAATAATAAATGGACATTGAAGCATACTATTAGCCTGTGTAAGTTGTTTGGAAAGACTAAGAAACAAATGGGTTATTTTGATTTTGAGTCATGCTACACAGTGGTTATAGTTCACCCAGAATGGAATTTGATTTTGTTTGTTGAGGTCAAAAGAGCCATCATCACATATAACATGGACAATAGAAAAGTTCATGTCATCCCTACACATTACTTTCGGTATGGTAGACATGACATCCTGCCATAAATCATTGGGAGACCTTGCTATCTTCCCTATGTGCCGTTGTTCTCGGAGTTGAATTCATTAGCAAAGTAGTAAATAGAGCTTCATTTGATGTATCTCTCTATTATGACATGTTTAAATGGATCAATGTTGTTTGATTTTATATGGACATGTTAATTTCCTCTTGGATGGATGTTTTCATTATTTTGCAGCAACTTTAACTTGTTTGTAATGTAAGCTAAGGTCTATGCAGTGTGTCAGACATGTTCAAACCTACAGAGGTCAGACTTTCTTGCGTGTGTAGTAACATTTCAATACCAATGGCTCCTCTTTGTTCCAAAAAAACACCAAATCACCAATGGCTCCTCTGTGGAAGTGATATATTAACCGTCGTGATCTCTTCCGCAACTCCACTTGTTTTCCTTCCTTCCCCGAGCCATCCTATTCCCACTGTAGATCTAAAATCACTAGGAACATGCAGTTGACGTCTCCAAACCTACTTCACTCTTAGCCACCGCCATGGTAAAGGGCGAGCCTTTTGCGAAGCACACATGGGAGGGGGATGACACCATGCCCATGGTGAATCAAGATGAAGCTCCGGTGGATCCTTTTGGAGATAGAGATGATTGGGCCATTGGCTTCATGAGTAAGGCTTTCTAGAAGATCAAGAGCGTGGTAGAAAATATCAATCTTGGCACCCTCACCCTGCCTCAGGTTGAAAAGGTGAGTAGTTACGTCTTCATTTTTGACCAACTCGCTGATGTCCTAGAAGAACTGCCAGCCTACCTGAACAAGAATTGCGCGAACAACGCGGAGTACATCATCGCCTGCTACTGGAGCCAGATAGATGGCTTTGACACTACCATCGCAACTCAGGGAATCAACACTGCCCACAACACCGAGAAGCACTTGGGCAGCCTGGTTCATGCCGATGCTAAGTAGGTGGCCAACCACATCACCGCTGACGAGCAAAAGGGCCTGATGGCTATAGAGGACAACAATGACGTTGAAACCAACGACGAGGATGAGGATGAGGACAGTGATACTAACAATGAGTAGAGGAGTAAATAAGGTTGCATTTGATGTATCTCATGTTGCATTTGATGTATCTCATGTTGCATTTGATGTATCTTCCTTATGTTGGCAGTACGGACAGACATGTTTTAATTTGTGAAGTCTTATTTGGTCATTTGGTAGATGTTCCCTTGCATTCTTCCTTCTGTATCTTATTTTGTTTACTTTTGTTAAACTTTGTATTAGGTGAGTTAAACTCTGTTGAGCATGGTGTAGATCAGGTCCTTTGGTCATTTGGTAGCCGGTTTCTAGCCCCTATTGGTTGGTTTTGCCTGCAGGTTTCTTTCTGGTAATATTTATGATCTGTAGTATGGTAAACATGCATAACGGAATTCATCCGATCAAGTTTCGCGTCGATGTAATGCCTAACGGAGGAGCCACAAAGCTATTCAAATTTTACAGCACACGCAAGAAAGTCCAAGCATCGTAAATCTAATTAGGCCAAACACATCTCACATTATATAGGGAAACTTGTTTCATACGAATACATTCGTTGAATCCCTAAAGGAAATAAAAAAAATTGAAACTAGTTACATGTCTGGCCTGTTCAAATTTATGCTGCTCGGACTATTAGGCGAGCAAACGGTTTACAAGAAATAGATAAACATCATTTCGTTGAATATACTAGAGGGACGTGGTCAGGGGAAAAGTGGTGATCGTTTGTTATAGAGTACACATCCATGGTATGGTAACTAGTTTGCGAGGTGCTCATTCTTCAAGATTGGGTGCTTAGAGCATCTCCAAGATTGGGTAGTCTTGGAGATGCTCATTCTTCAAGACTGGCCTCTGGTTTTCAAGATTTTCTTTCCAAAGACATGAAGTTTTACAACTCCTAATATAGTATTACAATTAGTTGTGTTATTAGTCCATACCTATTTTTATGATAGACGTAGCATCCTACTAGAGTTCATCAGCAGGCCTAGCTACCTTCCCTATGTTCTCTTGTTCTTGGAAAATTAGCACAAGAGTAAACAAAGTCCATTTGATGTATGTCATGTTGCATGGTGCACTAAAGTCTAGCCTGTGTTGTTTCTCAGCAGCCGGACAATCCTACCCGCCGGCCTAGTTTTAAAAACAGGGTCCAAACTTAAAGTTGTAAACGACATAGTAACAAGCATCATAGGAAAGCGAGGAAAAATGAGACTTGTTTGTATGAACTCTGTAGAAAGAAATCTGCAACGAAAAGCAACCAACCGGGGCTAGACGATGCTCAACAAAGTTTAACCCACCTAATACAAAGTGCAGCAAAAGTTCACACATACATGCAAATAAGAGTTCACATATTTGCAAGGGCGTCCCACATATCAAACCTAGTCATGACTACTAGTACTGCTGATACATCCCATAGATCAAGGGTCGAGGCAGGCGTGCAGGATCTGCTCCACGTTCAACTTCACTAAGATGCCATTGGCGGCTAGCCAGAGGCCCTCGATGAGATCATCGATCTCATTGTCATCCGACCGTAGTGGAAAACCCTGCTCCACCACCCGTACATTCACCGCCTCACCAAACTAAAGCTAGGTAGCAGCTAGTGCCATGGCAGCCGCTTAACGAATGGCTTCAGACACCACAGTAGCCTTGTCTTCTCGCGCCTGGGTGCCTTCCGGCTGGTCCACGACAAGTGCGGTGCGCGCGACCACTAAGTCACCGCACAACATGTTGGCATGCAGCCTAGATGCATACCACAATGCTTGGACCTCGTGGTAATGCTTCAATAACTTATGATATTTTTCGTCACCTGAAGATTTGCCCACTTCAAAACTAGAGGGCTATGCGGGGATAGACGGGCTCAGCGGTGGAGAACGATGACGGGATGACTCTCTAGCACCATCGGTGGGAAGCCCCACGACAGGGGTGGTGCCGCCATGGAGACTTGGGATCCTTTCCCTTTCTCACCCATTTGTAACTCCTACTATAAACTTAGTGCCGGTAACACGAGCAGCACCTCACTGGACGTAGGGACATTCAGCCTGAACCAGTATAAATCCTTGTGTCCTCCGAGCACACTATCCGGGCCAAACACACAAATGCAAATTTACTAATCGGCGGTTCAAAACACCGACAATTGGCGTGCCAAGTAGGGGCCTTTTGCACATCTCAACGTCCACACCAGGCCATGGATGGCTAACCACGGCATATGTTGGGTCCCGGGTGCGCAAGTGCATTTCGGGAGCCTTGATTTCTTCATCACCACGGAGGGAGAGTTGGCGCGAGCTCCCGCTCCTATCCAATCTCTTCACTCTACCAACCTTGACACAGTTGTTGAGGCCCTCAAGGAGCTACAGCTGCATGCCCTGGAGGCCCATGCCCCCAGAAGCGACCAACTCCCCAACTTTGATTATGAGAGGTTGGAGCACCAACTTGACATCTTCCTAGGACCCCGACCATCCTAGGAGGACCTGCACTACCTCTCTTTCATGTTCACCAACATCATGACATAGCTTATCGGAGGAGAACTACTCTTCCTAGGGTACGTTACCTAGAATGCCCCGACAGTGTTTTTGTTTGGTCTACGCAATGCTGCGAGGACCATCGATCACCTCATGGCACAACACATGCATCCGTCCTCCATGGACGACTTCATGGGTTTGATGGATTACGTCACAGAATCTTTCCATGACCTCCTCGTGGGAGATTTTGAGATGATCTCTGACTCTAACTCTAACTCTAGCGGGGGGAGCCATTACCCTTCGCGCGAATGCTTCATGGCAGACACCCCTAAGGGACACGTTGAAAGCATCCACGAGCGAGAGGTTACTCCCCCGGCTGACCTCGATGATGAGTTCGAGGGAGACGTAGGACCCCCACCTCGCCTACGAGTGGAGCAGCTAAGGGCGTGGCAGAGGGAGCTCGAGGACGTGTGACTACAACTAGAGTAGGAGCGCATGGAGCTCGAGCTTGAGATCGCACGTTGCAAAGACAATGGGCGCGTGTGCGTCAATGCCCGCGACGTGAACCAAAGGATCATCGAAGATGATGACAGTCTCCCACACTTTGCTTGGGCGAGCCAAAACATACCTGTTGTGGCAGCTTTGCTCCGAGGGCTCCCAGAGCCTGCGACACCTAAAAATCACTAGGCCCATCACGAGCTCAACGCTAGCCAGTGCATGTCTTCGAGGCGACACGATAGGGACGTATCTATCCACCTGGGGCCACGTGATGGTGGGAGACCCGTTGTGGCCTCGTTACATGAGCGTCTCGGCCACAACCATGATGGACGTAACACCGTGGACACCCATAGGCATAGACGAGATGACAAGAGAGAGGAGGCCGACTACGGCTACCACCCTCGTCGTGGCAGGCGCTACGACAGCGATAAGGACTAGAGCCCAAGCCTTGATCTACTAGGGTCCTAGGCTTTCAGCTAGCACATCCTCAACGTGGCTTTCCCGCCGCGGTATCGACTGCCAACAAACATCCCAAAGTACTTTGGGGAAACGAACCCCAAACTATGGCTTGAGGATTACTAGCTCGCTTGTCAAGCCGGCAGGGCAGATAGCGACTACTTCATCATCCACAACCTCCCCTTGTTCCTGGCTGACTCTGCGCGAACATGGTTGGAGCACCTTCTGCCCAACCGGATTCAAATTTGGGCGGACCTAAAGGAGATCTTTGTGGGAAACTTCTAGGGCACCTACATGCGCCCTGGGAAAACCTAGGATCAAAAGAACTACCAACATAAGTCAGGGGAGACTCTCTGTGAGTACATTTGGTGCCTCTCTAGGTAGTGCAACGAGTTGACCGATATCACTAACGCCGACGTCATCGGGGCTTTCCTATCTGGGGCCACCTGTGAGTCCCTGGTCCATAAGCTAGGATGCAAGGGCCCGTGAACTACCAAGGAGCTCTTCGATATCGCAACCAGCCATGCCTTAGGTGAGGAGGTGGTTGGGGTGATTTTTGACCATCTGTGAGGCAAAGTGAAATGGGATGAGGATGCTAGCGAAGGCGCTTCCAACCGTTCATGTCAGAAGATCAAACAGTGACACGGGGCTCGCTCGTGGCCACTGCCGAGCGGAAGGGCGGCCGAGCGCCCACCAAGTGCACTCCCAACCACTTCGAGAAGCTGCTCAAGGGACCGTGCCCAAACCACGCCTTCCCTATCAAGCACCTGTACAAGGACTGCGCCTCATGAAGCGGGTTTTGTCCAGTGGCCCCAAAAAGGGGGACCAGAGAAGGAATCATGAACCAACAGTAGATGACGCCGAGGAAAAAGACAATGACTTTTTGATGATGGACGACTGTCTCATGATCTTCGGTGGGACAGTGGCTTACGACTCCAAGCGCCACCAAAAGCTTACACGCTATGAGGTCTACGAGGCCGAGCCAGCCACGCCCTCCTTCCTCCACTAGTCAAGGTCTCCCATCACCTTTGACTGGTCCGACCACTCATAGAGCGTCCCGCATCCGGGTAGGTACCTACTCATGGTTGACCTGATCATCGGCACGAAATGGCTCACCAAGGTACTAATGGATAGAGGTAGTGACCTCAACATCATGTACATCAAGACGCTTGATGAAATGGGCATTCACTGGTCGCACATCCGACTGACCGGAGTGCCTTTCCATGACATCGTGCTAGGGAAGCAGGCCAAACCGCTTGGGCAGATCGACCTACCCATCACCTTTGGGGATCTGACCAACTATAGGATGAAGACCCTCACCTTTGAGGTAGTAGGATTCCACGGAACCTACCACGCCGTCCTAGGACACCCATGCTATGCGAAGTTTATGGCCATCCCTAATTACACCTACCTCAAGCTCAAGATGCTAGGCCTGCATGGGGTCATCACCGTTGACACCTCCTTCTAGCACGCTTATGATTTCGAGGTTGAGTGCTGTGAACATGTCACGCAATTATTGCCTCTGAGGAGCTCACGATCATCAAGGAGGGAGCCGTCGAAGAGGAGCCTGACTCCAAGCGGTCAGTAGGGTCTTTTGAGCCCACGGAGGGCACCAAGGAGGTCCTCATAGACCCCAACGGCTCTGAGGGAAAGGTGGTGCGCATTTGCACCTCGGTCTCCCCCAAATAGGAAAGTGTGCTGGTTGACTTCCTTCGCACAAACAAAGACATCTTTACGTGAAAACCCTCAGATATTGTAACACCCTAGTGTTATCTTGCCTCTTTTGGCACTTGCATTGCATGAGCCTAAGCATCATTTGTTTATATATGAGCATGTAACATATGTAATGCACTAGTGAAACATATGGAACATACTAGTGCAACATGTGAAACATATATATATGGAATGTGCTTGAAACATATGCAACATCCCCTTGTTATTTTTGTGTTTCAGTGTGTGGATGTTTGATGGTCATGCTTGGTAATGCAAGTGAGTGTTGATGTCACTTCTTTCATGTGTCTCACATCACTCTCTATCTATAGTGATCCCTATAAAAGGTTTATGGATTTGGAATAAAAAAGTCACATGGAATGATAAGTCATGTATTTGTTGCAAATATCTTTACTATGTGCTTGGATGGTACCATTAAGTGAAGGGAATTATAGACCATCAACCAAACCTTACCACCTTGCCCAAATGACTCTAGAGGAACTCTACAACAAAAGTCATGAAGGGTGCATGTTGAGCAAATGCCAAGAAAATGCTCCAATGGATCAAAAAGGATAATTTAAGCTTTATCGTGATCCTACATTGGTCAAAGTAGAACTATAGGTTCTGTGCATGTTTTGGAGTTTGACCTTTAATAAAAGTTGTGGTTCATCTTATGTAGAACAAACTTTGTTAAATGATAAAGAGCTAGTTTGGTCCCTAACCTAGTCAAATAGAGCTCACAAGATTCAAAATAGTGTTGTTTTGGAGCCTAGGAATTTGGCTAACTGAGGTTTAACTTCGGGTAACCTAGTTTGGAGCTTTTTATCTTGCAAACCAGATGGATCCAAACCTTGATCCTGTAATGAAAGTTGTAGTACATGTTAAGGACAACAACTTTTGTTTAAGGACCAAAACCTAGTTCAGCCTCTAAGGTAGCTAAATAGTGGGTCAAAGTTTGAATCCTAAGCTATTTTTTGGAACCCTGAAATTTTGCTGTGTAGACTGAACTTGCAGTTTTCAATTTCATGGTACCCACCTTTGGCAAAATTTAGTTTGCAAACCATTCTGATTTTGGGCAAACTCCTATAAGCAATGTTGGAGTACTCATATAGCTCTATCATCAGGAATAATTGGTTAGCCGAATCATCATTCGGTTTAGGAGATACGAAGTGGAGAAAACGCAGCTTCAGTTGACTTGAAACTGAAACTCGGTATTCAGTTTCGGGTACCCTACTTCGTAGCTTTTTATCTCATAAACCAAGCTGAATCAGCCTTAGATTCTTAAAGAAAAGTTGTTTCTCTCACGTAGCTCTACGGAAGTTATCATAGTTTCTTGAGCTAGTTTCGCTTGGGTTGAGAGATATTGAGGGAGGAATTATGGTGTTTCATGTGTATTTTTGAGGTAGTATTTCATGTTTTTGAATTGGAATAGCAGTGTTGTGGCCGACCGACCACAACTCATCGATTTGGAGACCCAAGCGCTCGCCCCTCTCGCTCTCTGTCTCCCTCTGTCTCACTCTCCACCGGCGCCTGAGCGCGTTCGCCATAGCAGAGGCGAGCACGAGCTCACAACCGCCGTCGCTCTCTCCTCCTCTTCCAATACTGGCCGCATCACCTACTCCTCACCTCACGCCACTCACGTAGCACCCTTCCTTGGCTGTTGCCCCGCCAAAGCACGCGCTCGCCATGGCCGAGCTGGAGCTCCATGGTCGTCGTCGTTTCCCTGCCTACGAGCCTCCCCAGTGTCCACCGGCCTCGCCTTCGCATTCCTAGAGCCACACTATGTGCGTCGCACCTCTCCCCCGGCCTCCATCACCGACATTCGCCGCTGCAGCTGGTGCCTATCCGACCGTCACTGTCGGCATGCGCGGCCAGGCCACGTCGAGCCACCGCGTTGCAAGCCGAGGCCTCCCACAGTAGCGCGCAGGCCTAGGCAAGCTCTTGCGCAGCCAACCGCCGCCGGTGACCTCCCCTAGGCCATGCCATGCGGTTGCTCTGTTTTGAATCATGACAGGGACCTCATGTTCAAATTCGAAGAAAGGGGAGGGTCATTTTGCAAAGTTTGTGACTCATGTGAATAGTGCCACATAGTGCAGTTTTTCTTTTCCTTTTCTTTTATACATATTATGGTTGAAACTTTAGAAATTCATAGGAAAATCATAAAATAGCAAATGAGGACTTTTTGGAATCCTTGTGAAATTGTCTATGTAGTGAATCTATAATATGGCATGTTTTTGTTCTAAAAATATATCTTTGCATCTAGGTTTTCATTGTTAGTTGTTTTTGTATTTTTAATAACTAATTCTATGGTGCTCTAAATGATGTGAAATTTTTATGGTAGTCTAGTGATGCCATGTATGTGCTGTGGTAAGAATTTCGTGGTCATTGGTTGCTGTATGAGTGAGTTATTAGTGTATCTTGCTCTCACATGATTTCTTGCAATAGCCATTTGTATTTTTCATAGACGTTGTTGTGCTTACTCAAATGTGATGAAAATTGTACAGTAGACTATTGGGAGCATATGTAGGCCACTGTAATTTTGTTAGAATTTATTGTGCACTTTTGATATTTGTTCATAATTCCACCTAATTATCTAAATAAATTAAGAAATGTATTAAAAGAATTTTTTTAGTAATAGACACTATGTTTTCGGATGTTCATTAGTCATGTGTGACATCTTGGTAAAGTTGGTTTTGTCCAATTATATGTTTGCAACATAAGTTAGTATTTATTTCTTGCAAATAAGGTTTCTAGACAGATCTGGGAACTTAGCAACGTTTTTCATGATAATATGATTTGTTGTGAAACTTGTTTATACAAAAGTTGTAGATAACTCATGTATCTAGCTGCTGTTAAAATTTGGTGGCATTTGGCCATGTGATTTAGGAGTTACAGCTAAGTTGGATCACATAATCTATTGCTCTTTGTCTTGTTTAGACCAGTTTCTGTAAATGTATAATTTTGACCTACTTAACTTGCGAATCATGCTGTGATGGTTATAGATGAAATGTAAAAAATTTCATAAGCTTTCCTGTCTTCTTGCAAGTCATTTGGATTTGTGTAACTCCAGTTATAGCTAAATCTTGTAGCTGCTATTTGCATGTCTAGAAATTAACATATTCCAATTATAGTTGTTTGCTTGTATATTGTTAAGTGTGACTTATGCCTTTGAAGGTAGTTAAGTTAATACACTGTTGATGATGGTTATCTACCATAATAAAGGGTTAAAATAAATATATAAAGGGCTAATAAATGATCACCAACATAGGTTTAGGGTGTCAACTAACGAAATTCCATGAGTTTTGGTGAATCTATATTTTGCATGGGGTTATCAGAACAATTCAGGAATTACTATCTTCCACGAGAAGGAACCCACGTCAATCAGCCTAATCTCCACGTCATTAATACGCAAGAAGCTTCTAGAGGACACCAGAGAACTCCACGAGGAGGCCACCATGAGGCGCCGCCAGGTGGGGCTGACCGGCCTCAACCCTTGGCCGACCGGCCCCTGGCCGCCGCCCCTTGGCTCCTTCTTTTGCAGGCCACTTCAACCGCCTCCAACGATGCATCCTAACCCTACGTGAAGGTCGGTTTGATCCAAGGGCCATGGTTCCCTGCTCTGGGTTATATAAACGAGGCCCCAGACCCCCCTCCAGAGGGGAATTCATTCAATCAATCATCAACCAGAAAGCAGAAGACCAACCAGCAACTCTCATCTCCTTAGAGCTCCATCAGATCTAGGCATAGCTAGATTAGAATTAGAAGTAGAGGAGTCAAGCAGCCTTGGGCTCCAGATCTAGTCAAGAGGAGCTTGGTAAATCCAGTTCTTCTCTCTTGTATCAACATTGTTCTTCAGATATTCATCTAGTTTATCAGTTCTTCTAGTTCTTGATCTAGTTCATGTTCTAGTTCTTCATGTTCTAATTGTTTATGTTCTAGTTCGTAATTGTTCTAGTTCAACATTGTCTATTTCTAGTTCATTGTTCTTGATCATTATTCTTGATACATTAGATATGATCTTGTTCTTAATCTATATTATATCCTTGATTATTATGAGATTAGTCTACTTTGATTATATATTTGGCATAGATAGTTTATCATTATGTTTATACACATGTTTGCAAAGCACTCACCTTATTGAGTCATGGGTGGGTGGTCAACATTGTGTAAGTGTGGTACTTATACACTATTTACATGCAAATGCACTCTATACTCCGGGCCATGTGGTAGATCGCGGGTGTGACATTCTTGTTGAGTCCTTTGTAGTCCACTCCTCGAGTGTAGAACTTAGTAGAAAGCGGTCTCATTACTTAGTTGTTACTCTGTTTCTCAGCTTCGTAATGGAGATGTTCCTTGTTTATGGATATGAGATAGCCTAGCCAATGATTATCTGATATAATTGCACTAATCAATGTAGATTATGACTAATAGTTAACGGATTACTTAGGAGTTATTCTCTTACTTTATATTCTGATCAATGACTTGCTGTAGTAGTACTTCTCTAAGGAATATCATCTGAATGGTCTAATTATCATATATTTTATCTCTTTTTATTTGATTAATTCCTGTTTGAGAGTAAAGGATAGTGATTTCGAATATTCATATCACATGTGTAGAGTAGCCTTTAATTAATATGTGCCCCCTCCATTTTTTCTCCTTTGGTTAAATATAAATAACGATACCTAGGATAAACTTGGGTGAAATGCTGCAACGGGTGTATTTATCTGTGCGCTTGTGGATATATACTTTAATATCTTTATATAGTTAAGTGGCATGAGTACAATACAACCACACTCTTGGTGTCATGTTGGGGATGACAACCTAATGCAAGTGATGCTAAGAAGTGTCAACAAGCATTTCTGGCGCCGTTGCTGGGGAGGCAACGGAATGGCACACTAAGTTAGAAAACATTCATAAGAGCATAAACACACTTCCACATCTTGGAACACTCTTACACATGTGATATTCAAATGACATCACTATCCTTTACTCTAAGAGGCTCACTGTCACGGAACCATCCAAATTATAAGAGCACAAGTACAAAAACAATCACCGAAGTGATCAAATTCTCGCACTTGAGTCCATATAACTTCGGTAGTCCAATGAAATCATGAGGGATTTCAAACCAACCAATATACAAGCCAAGATCGTAATGATTCAACATAACAAATCACATGTTACATCCAGTTCACAAGTAATTCAATATACATCGGAGTTCAACATAGTTATTACAACTTAAGTTCAAATGTAGCGGAAGCAAAGTAATTTGAAACTAACATTAATCTTATTTCAAATACATGCCAGTACAAAGGTCGACTTCCAACAAAAGCATTAGAGATAAGATAAATAAGAAGGATCATGCCCATGATCACACTCCGCCACTAAGGCAGGAGCCAACCAACTCATGCAGTCGCCATGATACATCATAACCTGCAACAAGTGGGAATAAAACCCTGAGTACAAGAAGGTACTCATCTAGACTTACCCATCATAAACCAGAAATAAGGTGACACCAAGGATGATGCAAGGCTGATGTAAGTGGGCTAGCTTGACAACATTTGTGTAACAGAACCGACCAAATTATAAGAGCACAAGTACGAAAACAAGCACCGAAGCGCTCAAATTTTCAAACTTGAGCCCATATAATCCCGGTAGTCAATCGAAATCACGAAGGATTTCAAACCAAACTGCTTACAACCAGGATCGCATCATTCAACATACAACATCATATGATACATTTCGCAAGAAGTCCAGAAATAAGTTTACACCACGGAGTAGCAAATATTACAAACCAAGTTTGAAAGTAGCGGAAGCATAACACACATATTAGTTAATTAAATACTGCCAGTCTGGATGATCGACATCTCGCAAAAGCATGAGGAAAGTACATAAAGACGATCACGCCCTTGTGATCTAGTCATCATCACCCGCAGGGTGGAGACACGTCTTGCAGAATCCCTGATAAAGCATGTCATCTGCAACAGGAGGGAATAAACCCTGAGTACTGGAATGTACTCAGCTAGACTTACCCGTCGAAAACCAGAAATAAAGTGACACCAAGGATTATGCAAGGCTTACACAAGAGGCTAGCTGACATAACATTTTGCATAAAGGCATAAGTAATTTAAACTCTTGTAACCTGTACTAGCAGTTATTTTTAGCATTTACCTGTCATCTATCTTAGCACCTGTACTAAACATGCACTTGATTATAATCAAACAATTATCATCATTATATCCAGAGCAATTATGAATTGTGGCAACATTGTATCATTCCCTTAACCACCAGTTTATTTAATGAGATCTACGTTGCCGCTGCTCAAGTCAAGTGCTCACTAACCGGGAGCGACGGCGATTCGAATCGAATTCCTATCCAGCTGGAGGGGTATTTCTAACACTCACCGAGTCACGCCTGGCGAAGGCTGCTCAGGTCATCTTTTGTACAGTTCAGGAATCGCGGGCCCGAATAATGTCGCGTCCCCAAGGGCGACACTCTGCCAGGTGATAGGGACTTTAACCCCCCCTTGGTCTCACGCCAATGTCCCCAAGCACATCCTTTCTCTCCTCCAAGATGCAACCTACCATTCGATTCCCGGCCTGAACCATACTACTCGACTTCGCGGTCGGAACGGGTTATCCGGCCAACTAAGTGTTAGACTGCGTTCAACATGACTCAAGGACGTACAGCGAATCGGTCCTTAAACGACTCAGACGGGCATAGCTCCACACCCAAGACGTGAAGTGTCTTGCGGCTGTACTATCGAACTCCCGCCCGGTCTCAATTTCATTTTTAAGCATGGTTCCATCCACGATAGCCATAAAGCCACTCGTGACTCCTTCCTACATCTCGCGGATGACCGGAAATCACCCGACTTCTACCGTACTAAGCAGGGCTAAGCATTGACACGTGCCTAAACCTAATATAGGATTAAGTACGATATCTGGACAAGGACAGGATAATGCAACAAGTGTTTTCATATAACTCCTACAACTTAATGCAGTAAACAATTAAAAGTACTCAAGATATATTTATAAAACGATGGGTTCAGCATGCACCGGGGCTTGCCTTTCAGAAAGGTTGCAGGCCTGTGGTCCGGGCACTCAGGAAGGTCTTCAGCGACGTCTCCTTCGCTGACTGGTTCCTCGGGCTCCTGCTGCTCCTGGTTCTCCTCCGGAATTACAGGCTCGAATTCGAGGAGTGTCACCCCCTCCGGTGCACCTATTGCATGAATGCACAATAAATATAATGGATGCATAAATGGGTGCAACATGCTCGGAATGAAATGCATTTCAGAATGAAATACTCTATTCAAGTTATTTTACTAGTACGTGCAAATCTCTTCTCTAGTAGAGAAGTACTCACCTAATCTACTTAACCTAAGATAAAGCTGCTCGTCCTCAGTTAAGGCCCTAACACCTAACAATTACAAAAGTAGCAGGTCTTAGGATATCTCACCATAACAATCAGCAAAACACCACAGTAAGCATTCTGGACAGCAGCTACTTGTTTTTATCACAACTGGAGATTTATAAGTCCAAAAGATATGATCTAAGGCAATCTGGAAAGCCTAAGAAATGTACTACACTTCATTTTCAGACCTCAACCCCAAATTCTTAAGTTTTCCATGTCAAACTTCACAAGTTCCAGAATCTGTCCTCTCAAAACAGAGAGTAGCAGATTCTGAACTGCCACTTAAAACATCAGTAACTCTCAAACTACAAAGACAAATGCTCCCAAAGTTTGACACAAGCTAGTTCATCAAGTTTACTGTGACTTTGATATTTACAAGTTTTCCAGCAACCAATTTTTTTATTAAAGCCAATTTAGAATTACTACTTAGCTGTCCAGAAAACCTAAATTACAAAGGTTAAATATTTATTGATGTGGCAAACATTCTTTAAAACCAAACTAATGCTACTACAAGTTCACAATTATCACAAAGACACCAGAAAGTAAGGTGTGCCCACCTAGAACATTTATTTAAACCCATTTCTTTATTTACTTAAGTAATTAAGTGAAATTTCAAACATATATATAAACTGCTCCTAAAATTCTACAAAAATTACAGGGAACTCTATGACCCAAAAAGAGACCACAGTAAAAATTTGAACAAGTTTTATTCACAGAAACTCCCTACACAAAATTCACAAGCTAATAAGGCTGATTTTTGCATAAATAGGAAACCCTATTGAAAGGTGTCAAACAACAGATTTCATATTTTTCTTAGACACTCTAAGATACCAAGACATTCTCCAAAAATTTATAAGAACATTGCACATGTAGAAAAATTACAAAATTTCATTTAAGTATTTCCTAGAATCACAAGATAGCATTATAACTTGGAAATTAATTAAGCACTGATGCCCAAATTTTTACTAGAGCTAGGACTAGCATAGAGTAACCTACCCACCAAATTTCATAATTTATGGAACACTACAGCTCAAGTTATAAATTAAGCAAATTTGCATGCAATCCAAAACACATTTAAAGGATCTAATAAATTCTTACAGAATTTAAACATCTCATGCCAGATCCATATTTTTCTAAAATACTACACATCCAGTAGATTCTAACAAAATTTATCTCATGATTTTTGGATCACTAAAACCCTAGATTCCTATTTTTCCAACTTGTACAAAAATCAGTGACAAAATAATAAAAATCATTTTCACTTCGGACGACTGGGCCGGCCCGGAAACGAACTCGGCCCACAACGCATTCCCCCGCGCGCTCGGCCCGCTCAGTACCCCGCCCGCGCGCGACACTGACGGGCGGGCCCCCGCGGTCAGTGACCGGAGACAGGGGAGGCGGCGACCCGCGAGCTCCGACGAGCTCGAGCTCGCCGGAGAAGGGCTCGCTCGGCCAATCAAGCACTGCCTCGTGCTCTCCGTCACACGGTGCGTCGATTGGTGCCCGCAGAAGGGATGGGGATGGGGCGGAAGGGGCTTGCCACCGCGAGCGGCGGCCGGTGAGGTCCGGTGGCGGCGCACTGTCGCCGGTGAGGGTGTACGGTGCTGGCTAGGCTCGGTACGAGCTTCACCGAAGCTAGGCGGAGCTATTTAGATAGGAAGGGAGGATGGAGAGAGACCCGAGGTACCCCGGCCACGGTGAGGTTCCATGGCGGGCTCCGGCGACCTCTCGGAAACGGGGAAGGGAACAATGTGGCTCACCTCGAGTCCAATCACGGCCGTCGGTGGGTCGAGGAGATGGAGGGCGGTGAGGCGGAGGAAATGGCGAGGTCTAGCGGCCGGTGATGCAGTGTAGCTCGCGCTCGAGCTCGCCGGAGAGGAGCAGCAATGGCGGCTCGGTTTCGGCGTTTTGCAACTGGAAGAGAGGGCGGAGGAAGTGGAGGCCGGCTCGCGCGTCGTGGCGGTCTTGAAGGCGTCGCGGCCTGGCCGGTGGGGCCAGGGCCGGTGTACGGGCGCCACCGCGCCTCCACGCGTCGGCGCGGTTCTGTGGCCGGTCGGCCACCTCACTCTGAAGACTGAATCGCGATGACGGTGCCTCCATCAGTGACTGACAGCGCAACTTTGGGGTTGATTAACTTCTAATCCAGCTCGTTTCAGTGGAAACTCCAATTAACAAAGTTGTAGACCTATGTAAGCTCTACAAGTTTGTAACAGGCCTCCAGAGCTGATTCGGTCTAGTTAGTAAGATACAGGGGCATCAAGTAGTGCTCAGTGAAACTGGAACCGGTTTTCAGTTAACGATGCCGACTGAAACCCTAACTTCATGACATCATAACTCATAAACCATGGAGAACCAGACTTGGGTGATGTTGACAAAGTTGTAGGGCTACAAGAGGACTACAAGTTTGTCAATATGAGTGAAGGCTAGTTTGGTCTGGTTTGCAAACTACAAGCTCCTAAAGTAGGCATCAGTAAAACTGGAGGGTCAGATTCCATACTTAGAAAAATTCTAAGTCCTGGGATTACACCACTAGCTGACTTGTGGGCCACTTTTGAGCATGTTGTGGTCATTTTCATGAGATGGTCATATTAGAACTTTTGTTCCTCATGAAATTCTCTACAACTTTGCTTAAGGGTGCTCTTCCATGCAAAGTCTCTAAATTAGACTTTCTAATTGGTCAAACTAGAGCCTTCTATGGTCAATTGGGGGTCAAACTTGTCTTGGAGGGTAATTTTGTAATTTTGGTCAACATGAACCTTGATCCAATTGTTACCCTAAGTATAGCTAAGGTGTGGTAGATCATGATTGACTACTTTACCTTTTTGTTACACCAACCCCCAAGTATTTTATAGAATCAAACAAACAAACCCTAAACAAACACATGAATTGCATTACATGAAATACTAAACATGGATTATGCATGTCATGCTTATGCAAATGCAATGCAATTAAGGACTAAACACTTGAGGTGTTACAGCCCTCCCCCCTTATAAAAATCTCGTCCCGAGATTTGGAAAGCGTACCATTTTTCATAGAATTCTTTATAACCATCCCGCAAATAATCTTCCCGTTCCCACGTAGCATCACTCTCACTTCCCTGATTACTCCACATCACTTTGTACCACTTAACCACTTTACTTCTAGTTACTCGTTCTTGAGTATCGATCACTCGGACTGGTTTTTCTTCATAGGTTAAGTCGGATTCCAGTCTGATATCTCCTAACGGAACTTGTTCCTCAGGAACTCGAAGACACTTTTTAAGCTGAGACACATGGAAAACGTTGAACACAGCTCTCATCTCAGGAGGCAACTGGATTTTGTACGCAACAGCTCCACTCTTGCCTATGATCTGGAAAGGACCCACATATCTTGGTGCAAGTTTCCGCTTAACACCAAAACGTTGGACACTCTTCATTGGAGAAACTTTCAAATAAACGAAGTCTCCAACTTCAAATTCGAGTGGTTTTCTACGACGATCCGCATAGCTTTTCTGTCTCGCTTGTGCTGCAGCCATGTGTTTCTGGATGGTACGGACTTGTTCCTCGGCTTCCTGGACAAAATCAATGCCATAATACCTTCTTTCCCCAGCTTCTACCCAGTTTAGTGGAGTTCGGCACTTACGACCGTACAAAGCTTCGAATGGGGCCATCTTAATACTCTCTTGATAACTGTTATTGTACGAGAATTCAGCTAAAGGTAACCATTTTTCCCAAGAACCCTTGGATGAAATGACGCATGCTCGCAACAGATCTTCCAAGATTTGGTTAACTCGTTCTGTCTGTCCCGATGTCTGGGGGTGATAAGCAGAGCTTCTCACTAACTTGGTTCCCAGAAGGTGATGCAAATGCTCCCAAAAGCGAGCAGTGAACTGGGGACCACGATCAGAAACGATAGTACGAGGTACCCCATGAAGCCGGACTATCTGATTGAAGTACAACTCAGCATAGTCAGTGGGACGATAGTCCACTCTCACTGGGATGAAGTGAGCTGATTTGGTCAAACGATCAACAATTACCCAAATAGAGTTATGATTTTTGACAGTAGGAGGAAGTCCGACAATGAAATCCATACTTATCTCTTCCCATTTCCAGCCTGGAATGGAAAGTGGCTGAAGTAGCCCAGCTTTCATGTGCACAGCTTTAACTCTACAGCAGGTGTCACACCTAGCAACATATGCAGCTATCTCTTTCCGCATCTTGGTCCACCAATAAAATGGCTTCAAATCATAATACATCTTATTGCTGCCAGGATGGATGGACAACTTAGAGGAGTGTGCTTCAGACATAATATCATTTCGAAGCTCCCGGTCCTTAGGCACAACTAACCTATCCTTGAACCATAGTACACCCTCTTCATCTATCCTGAACTGTGGAGTTTCTTGTTCTTTCATCTTACGCTTGATGTGGAATATACCAGTGTCAGTCTTTTGGAGTTCAATAATTCTGTTTTTGAGAGTACAACTGACAGTGATGTTGTACAAGACTGCTGGATGTAGAAGGCGAGATCGGTGAAAATCAGTTTCAACTAAGGAATGGCAATGAGACTTACGGCTTAAAGCATCCGCAACTACATTTGCCTTCCCTGGATGATAGTGCACTTGAAGGTTATAATCTTTAATCAACTCGAGCCATCTTCTTTGACGCATATTCAACTCGGGTTGGGTGAAGATGTATTTGAGGCTTTTGTGGTCGGTATAGATGTTGCAGACATTGCCCAGCAGATAATGTCGCCAGGCTTTCAAAGCATGAACAACTGCGGCGAGTTCTAAGTCATGTGTTGGGTAATTCGCCTCATGTTTCCGAAGTTGTCGAGAAGTATATGCAATTACTCGGCCTTCCTGCATCAACACACCTCCCAAACCTATGCCTGAGGCATCACAATAAACATCAAATGGTTTCTCGATATCCGGTTGTGCCAAAACCGGGGCTGAGGTTAGGAGGGTTCGCAGTTGGTGAAAAGCCGCATCACACTCAGGGTTCCAGACAAACCTGGTGTCTTTTTGCAGCAACTGAGTCATTGGCTTGGCTATTTTAGAGAAATCCGGGATGAAGCGACGATAATAGCCAGCCAAACCAAGAAAACTCCGGACCTCGTGAACCGAGATAGGAGCCTTCCAGTTTAGTACTTCCTGTACCTTGGCGGGATCTACCATAATCCCTCCATCGGACAACACATGCCCAAGGAAAGGTACTTCACGAAGCCAGAATTCGCACTTACTGAACTTTGCATATAGCTGATGTTCACGCAGTCTTGTGAGGACTATACGTAGATGTTCAGCGTGATCTTCTTCATTCACAGAATATACCAGGATGTCATCAATAAATACCACCACAAACTTGTCCAATTCAGGCATAAACACCGAATTCATCAAGTACATGAAGTGTGCGGGGGCATTTGTCAAGCCGAAAGACATAACAAGATACTCATAAAGACCGTATCTGGTAGAAAAGGCTGTCTTTGGAACATCTTCCGGGCGGATTTTAATTTGATGGTAGCCAGACCTTAGATCGATCTTGGAGAAAACTTTAGCTTTAGACAACTGATCGAACAAGATGTCGATTCGCGGTAGAGGGTACTTATTTTTGACAGTGACTGCATTGAGAGGTCTGTAGTCCACGCACATCCGCAAGGTTTGATCCTTCTTCTTTACAAAGATAGCAGGGCAACCCCACGGAGATGAGCTAGGACGGATCAACCCCTTCTTCAAAAGTTCATTCAATTGTACCTTAAGCTCAGCTAACTCATTTGGAGGCATTCTATAGGGTCTCCTAGAGATGGGTGCCGTGCCAGGCAACAACTCGATTTTAAACTCCACATCCCGATCCGGAGGGAGTCCCGGCAAATCATCGGGAAAAACGTCCGGGAACTCATTTACTACCGGAATTTCGGCCAACGCCTTTGCTTGCACAGCATGAATTTCCCCCGACAATTCAACCTTTCTGGGAAGTTGTACTAGAAAACCTTTTTGATCTGTAGGATCTCTGAGCATAACTACCCGAGCGGATGTGTCAATGAGTACCCCATTCTGACTCACCCAATTCATGCCCAAGATGACATCTATGTCTAAACCAGGTAAAACCAGTAGGGCAAGCGAATAACCTCGCCCTTCTATTTCAAACTTAAGGTTCCCCACTACTTTGTTTGTGGAAATATTCCCACTTGCAGCGCTAATACAATATCCCACACCTTCAACAGTATGCAACTTGTGCGCAAATTTAGATGCAAACTTAGGACTGATAAAAGAATGCGAAGCACCTGAATCAAAAAGTACCACTGCGGGGTGTTGGTCAATTAGAAACTTACCAGCGGTGACCACCTCACCAGATGGAATTTCCTCAATGCTGTTATAATGGGCGTGTCCCTGACGACTACCTTGGTTGACATTTTTCTTAGGGTACGGACAGTTCCTGGACCAATGGCCTGGCTTGTTACAGTTCCAGCAAGGCATGTTGCTAGGAGGAACACTGGAGCTGCCTTGGCCCGCATTACTCTTTGGCAGAGCCACTGTATATGCCTTACGAAACCCAGTCTTTGCGGCAGGCTTTTTCTGCGGCGGACGGAACTTTGTATTCTGAGCAGGAGGGCGAGGAGGAGCTCTCGGGGCAGCTGGAGCTCGAGACTGTGAAGCACTCGCCTCAATGGCCCTCTTGCGGCTCTTAGAAGCAGAATAGATAGCATTGTTATTCTCTTGAGTTAGGGCATCGCTGATGAAATCATTGAAAGTAGTACATTTGCTAGTGCCCATTGTTTTCATCAGTTTTGGGCCGAGGCCCCTTTTGAAGCTAGCAATCTTTTTGGCATCGGTATCCACAAACTCAGTGGCATACCTTGCCAGGTTGTTGAAAGATTGCAGGTATTCAGTCAAGCTTTTATTGCCCTGCGACAGCCTCATAAACTCTGTGTGCTTGATTGCCATAAGACCTGGAGGAATATAATTTCCCCGGAATGCCGCCTTAAACTGATCCCAAGCAATCGGTACATGGGCAGGCAGCGTAGAACGATAATGGCTCCACCAAATACCCGCTGGACCATGCAACTGGTGAGAAGCATATTCAGTCTTTAACTCCTCAGTCAGGCGAAGCAGACGAAACTTTTGCTCAATAGTATTTAACCACTCATCAGCTTGCAGTGGTTCTTCCGCTTCCTTGAAGAGCGGGGGCTTAGTATCCAGAAAGTCCTTGAAATCACTGTATTGATTGGGCTCTGGGCCCTGGCGGCCAGGACGAGCCTCCCGGTTAGCCAGCTGGCGCATAGCATCTGCCAACATGCGCTGCCCTTCGACCACTGTCTGCATCAATTCGGCCGGAGTAGGTGGTGGCGGAGGGGGTGGCTGTTCCTCATCCTCATTGCCACGACCCCGACGAAGATTGTACGACATCTGCAAAACGCATAGCCAATGAGCACTGACGATGTGGGAAACTTGTAGATGAATTATTGTAAATATGTCAAACTGACTTCATGAAATAGACTTCTCATAATAATTAAGGCACAATAATTCACCACAACCGCACAATCCATCAAGATGCTCTTTGATGAAGGCTTACTCACGGAGAGCACAACGGTTACCGGACCGTTTACGTTGCTATCTACGTGATTTTTGACCGTTTGCACGGGGCTTGGATTCGATCTCAAGATTTTTAGTTGACTAGGAAAGGCTACTTCACACTGACCACAAAGAGATTTCCCAATGAAGAGTTCCATGGTGGATCATGACTAGCCACCTTGATACCTGCGCGTGCCAAGCAGCACAGCCTTATGTCGCGCGCCATAGGAGGCCCTCGGTTTCGTCGCGGCACCGAAGGGTGCTAATCGTGACACCATCATCGAACGCAACATAATAAGACATCAAGTTGTGATCGAAATTAACAGGTTCAAACTACATTAAGGAAACATACGGTTCAATCTTACATCCCAAAGTCAAGTTATTACAAGGCCTCACTCCTTCACAGGGAGGGCACAAAAGACGATCCTAACATTAAAGGCACGTGATGACTACTCTAAGCATCATCCTCCGAGTCGGTGTCATGGATCTCCCCGCCGTCCTCATCACTGACAGGCTCTAACTCCTTGTCTTCTTCTTCTTCTGGCTCTTCCTCTGGTGCTTCTGCAGGTGGGGCATCCTGTGGTCCATCAACCTCCACTTCATCATCATCCTCAGCTATGAAGATGCCTGATCCCATATCTTCATCTACATTGTTGTTTCTAGGTAGCAGGGGATTAAGCTCGTTGTTCAGGCGGTGCACTTCTTCATGAAGATTATCGTTGTATTCTTCAGCGTTCTCCAACTGTTGCTCGAGCTCAAACTGGCGAGCTCTCAGAACGTTCTCTTCGTGCCAGGCTTCATCCCTCTGTTCCATCACACGGACCAACATGCGTTGACAGTTGCGGTTTGCCACTGTCAACCTCTGGACTGCAAGCGTTTCTTGATCACGATCATGAATCACTTGTTCCAGTTGTTGCCGTGCTGCATCCCTAGCAGCAGTCACCTCTGCCAGCTCTGCCCTCAGCCTTTCCACCTCAGTAGGCTCAGGGCGGGGCTCACGTGGAGCGAGCTGGTGACGCGGTGCCCTGCCCCCAGTGGACTTACGAGCGGTCCTCTTGGTACGTGCCATCTGTAGCAACAAGATAAGATACGACTTAAAGTGAGGATCATTTAGGGGATACGAAATTTACTTTAGTCGGGAGTACAGAACTTTTAAGGAGGGAGTAAATGATATGTATGATATAATTAAACATGATGCATGCACGTTTCGTACGTCCTCTCACCTTAGTAGAACCCTAGAGTTCTAACGCTAGGCGGTGGCATACATACGTTCTCTCATATAAGCGAAACTATCGGTCTACTCGTTACGCTGTTAGTGTACCTGCAGAAAACTTCATTGCAGCCCAACAATTCCCAATATAAGCACACAAGAAAGCAGTAATTTAAACACTTTCCATATATACATCCCCAAATGTATATACTTCAGTATCAAGCTACCCGATATAAAGGTTCCCACAATTAAGTGCTTTTACATAGTTACATGGTTTAAACATGTAAAGATGTAAGTCACCACAACTACTCTCCCCTAGACCGCCGGTTGGACGATCATGCTCTCACAACTCACACTTACCAGAGCGTCGAGGTAATTGATCCATACATTACCACCCAAGTAGATGGCATCTATACAATATCACGCCGTATGGACGACGAAATAAAAACAAACAAGGCCCCCAAGTTAGTCTTTATAATAAGCCACCTAAGAGTCCTTATTTGGGCTAAGGGATGTGATCACTGGCATACCTAAAAAAATAATTTTTAGTGTTTTAACCCTTTTCGCAAACAAATACTTTTGTTTTTAATTACTCGTAAGATGTGTTTAATGTTGAATTATGCTCCGGTACCAGCTGTAACAGAACCGACCAAATTATAAGAGCACAAGTACGAAAACAAGCACCGAAGCGCTCAAATTTTCAAACTTGAGCCCATATAATCCCGGTAGTCAATCGAAATCACGAAGGATTTCAAACCAAACTGCTTACAACCAGGATCGCATCATTCAACATACAACATCATACGATACATTTCGCAAGAAGTCCAGAAATAAGTTTACACCACGGAGTAGCAAATATTACAAACCAAGTTTGAAAGTAGCGGAAGCATAACACACATATTAGTTAATTAAATACTGCCAGTCTGGATGATCGACATCTCGCAAAAGCATGAGGAAAGTACATAAAGACGATCACGCCCTTGTGATCTAGTCATCATCACCCGCAGGGTGGAGACACGTCTTGCAGAATCCCTGATAAAGCATGTCATCTGCAACAGGAGGGAATAAACCCTGAGTACTGGAATGTACTCAGCTAGACTTACCCGTCGAAAACCAGAAATAAAGTGACACCAAGGATTATGCAAGGCTTACACAAGAGGCTAGCTGACATAACATTTTGCATAAAGGCATAAGTAATTTAAACTCTTGTAACCTGTACTAGCAGTTATTTTTAGCATTTACCTGTCATCTATCTTAGCACCTGTACTAAACATGCACTTGATTATAATCAAACAATTATCATCATTATATCCAGAGCAATTATGAATTGTGGCAACATTGTATCATTCCCTTAACCACCAGTTTATTTAATGAGATCTACGTTGCCGCTGCTCAAGTCAAGTGCTCACTAACCGGGAGCGACGGCGATTCGAATCGAATTCCTATCCAGCTGGAGGGGTATTTCTAACACTCACCGAGTCACGCCTGGCGAAGGCTGCTCAGGTCATCTTTTGTACAGTTCAGGAATCGCGGGCCCGAATAATGTCGCGTCCCCAAGGGCGACACTCTGCCAGGTGATAGGGACTTTAACCCCCCCTTGGTCTCACGCCAATGTCCCCAAGCACATCCTTTCTCTCCTCCAAGATGCAACCTACCATTCGATTCCCGGCCTGAACCATACTACTCGACTTCGCGGTCGGAACGGGTTATCCGGCCAACTAAGTGTTAGACTGCGTTCAACATGACTCAAGGACGTACAGCGAATCGGTCCTTAAACGACTCAGACGGGCATAGCTCCACACCCAAGACGTGAAGTGTCTTGCGGCTGTACTATCGAACTCCCGCCCGGTCTCAATTTCATTTTTAAGCATGGTTCCATCCACGATAGCCATAAAGCCACTCGTGACTCCTTCCTACATCTCGCGGATGACCGGAAATCACCCGACTTCTACCGTACTAAGCAGGGCTAAGCATTGACACGTGCCTAAACCTAATATAGGATTAAGTACGATATCTGGACAAGGACAGGATAATGCAACAAGTGTTTTCATATAACTCCTACAACTTAATGCAGTAAACAATTAAAAGTACTCAAGATATATTTATAAAACGATGGGTTCAGCATGCACCGGGGCTTGCCTTTCAGAAAGGTTGCAGGCCTGTGGTCCGGGCACTCAGGAAGGTCTTCAGCGACGTCTCCTTCGCTGACTGGTTCCTCGGGCTCCTGCTGCTCCTGGTTCTCCTCCGGAATTACAGGCTCGAATTCGAGGAGTGTCACCCCCTCCGGTGCACCTATTGCATGAATGCACAATAAATATAATGGATGCATAAATGGGTGCAACATGCTCGGAATGAAATGCATTTCAGAATGAAATACTCTATTCAAGTTATTTTACTAGTACGTGCAAATCTCTTCTCTAGTAGAGAAGTACTCACCTAATCTACTTAACCTAAGATAAAGCTGCTCGTCCTCAGTTAAGGCCCTAACACCTAACAATTACAAAAGTAGCAGGTCTTAGGATATCTCACCATAACAATCAGCAAAACACCACAGTAAGCATTCTGGACAGCAGCTACTTGTTTTTATCACAACTGGAGATTTATAAGTCCAAAAGATATGATCTAAGGCAATCTGGAAAGCCTAAGAAATGTACTACACTTCATTTTCAGACCTCAACCCCAAATTCTTAAGTTTTCCATGTCAAACTTCACAAGTTCCAGAATCTGTCCTCTCAAAACAGAGAGTAGCAGATTCTGAACTGCCACTTAAAACATCAGTAACTCTCAAACTACAAAGACAAATGCTCCCAAAGTTTGACACAAGCTAGTTCATCAAGTTTACTGTGACTTTGATATTTACAAGTTTTCCAGCAACCAATTTTTTTATTAAAGCCAATTTAGAATTACTACTTAGCTGTCCAGAAAACCTAAATTACAAAGGTTAAATATTTATTGATGTGGCAAACATTCTTTAAAACCAAACTAATGCTACTACAAGTTCACAATTATCACAAAGACACCAGAAAGTAAGGTGTGCCCACCTAGAACATTTATTTAAACCCATTTCTTTATTTACTTAAGTAATTAAGTGAAATTTCAAACATATATATAAACTGCTCCTAAAATTCTACAAAAATTACAGGGAACTCTATGACCCAAAAAGAGACCACAGTAAAAATTTGAACAAGTTTTATTCACAGAAACTCCCTACACAAAATTCACAAGCTAATAAGGCTGATTTTTGCATAAATAGGAAACCCTATTGAAAGGTGTCAAACAACAGATTTCATATTTTTCTTAGACACTCTAAGATACCAAGACATTCTCCAAAAATTTATAAGAACATTGCACATGTAGAAAAATTACAAAATTTCATTTAAGTATTTCCTAGAATCACAAGATAGCATTATAACTTGGAAATTAATTAAGCACTGATGCCCAAATTTTTACTAGAGCTAGGACTAGCATAGAGTAACCTACCCACCAAATTTCATAATTTATGGAACACTACAGCTCAAGTTATAAATTAAGCAAATTTGCATGCAATCCAAAACACATTTAAAGGATCTAATAAATTCTTACAGAATTTAAACATCTCATGCCAGATCCATATTTTTCTAAAATACTACACATCCAGTAGATTCTAACAAAATTTATCTCATGATTTTTGGATCACTAAAACCCTAGATTCCTATTTTTCCAACTTGTACAAAAATCAGTGACAAAATAATAAAAATCATTTTCACTTCGGACGACTGGGCCGGCCCGGAAACGAACTCGGCCCACAACGCATTCCCCCGCGCGCTCGGCCCGCTCAGTACCCCGCCCGCGCGCGACACTGACGGGCGGGCCCCCGCGGTCAGTGACCGGAGACAGGGGAGGCGGCGACCCGCGAGCTCCGACGAGCTCGAGCTCGCCGGAGAAGGGCTCGCTCGGCCAATCAAGCACTGCCTCGTGCTCTCCGTCACACGGTGCGTCGATTGGTGCCCGCAGAAGGGATGGGGATGGGGCGGAAGGGGCTTGCCACCGCGAGCGGCGGCCGGTGAGGTCCGGTGGCGGCGCACTGTCGCCGGTGAGGGTGTACGGTGCTGGCTAGGCTCGGTACGAGCTTCACCGAAGCTAGGCGGAGCTATTTAGATAGGAAGGGAGGATGGAGAGAGACCCGAGGTACCCCGGCCACGGTGAGGTTCCATGGCGGGCTCCGGCGACCTCTCGGAAACGGGGAAGGGAACAATGTGGCTCACCTCGAGTCCAATCACGGCCGTCGGTGGGTCGAGGAGATGGAGGGCGGTGAGGCGGAGGAAATGGCGAGGTCTAGCGGCCGGTGATGCAGTGTAGCTCGCGCTCGAGCTCGCCGGAGAGGAGCAGCAATGGCGGCTCGGTTTCGGCGTTTTGCAACTGGAAGAGAGGGCGGAGGAAGTGGAGGCCGGCTCGCGCGTCGTGGCGGTCTTGAAGGCGTCGCGGCCTGGCCGGTGGGGCCAGGGCCGGTGTACGGGCGCCACCGCGCCTCCACGCGTCGGCGCGGTTCTGTGGCCGGTCGGCCACCTCACTCTGAAGACTGAATCGCGATGACGGTGCCTCCATCAGTGACTGACAGCGCAACTTTGGGGTTGATTAACTTCTAATCCAGCTCGTTTCAGTGGAAACTCCAATTAACAAAGTTGTAGACCTATGTAAGCTCTACAAGTTTGTAACAGGCCTCCAGAGCTGATTCGGTCTAGTTAGTAAGATACAGGGGCATCAAGTAGTGCTCAGTGAAACTGGAACCGGTTTTCAGTTAACGATGCCGACTGAAACCCTAACTTCATGACATCATAACTCATAAACCATGGAGAACCAGACTTGGGTGATGTTGACAAAGTTGTAGGGCTACAAGAGGACTACAAGTTTGTCAATATGAGTGAAGGCTAGTTTGGTCTGGTTTGCAAACTACAAGCTCCTAAAGTAGGCATCAGTAAAACTGGAGGGTCAGATTCCATACTTAGAAAAATTCTAAGTCCTGGGATTACACCACTAGCTGACTTGTGGGCCACTTTTGAGCATGTTGTGGTCATTTTCATGAGATGGTCATATTAGAACTTTTGTTCCTCATGAAATTCTCTACAACTTTGCTTAAGGGTGCTCTTCCATGCAAAGTCTCTAAATTAGACTTTCTAATTGGTCAAACTAGAGCCTTCTATGGTCAATTGGGGGTCAAACTTGTCTTGGAGGGTAATTTTGTAATTTTGGTCAACATGAACCTTGATCCAATTGTTACCCTAAGTATAGCTAAGGTGTGGTAGATCATGATTGACTACTTTACCTTTTTGTTACACCAACCCCCAAGTATTTTATAGAATCAAACAAACAAACCCTAAACAAACACATGAATTGCATTACATGAAATACTAAACATGGATTATGCATGTCATGCTTATGCAAATGCAATGCAATTAAGGACTAAACACTTGAGGTGTTACAATTTGCATAAAAGCTTAATATATATAAGTAATCATTAATAATTAAGCATTAAGTTAATTATCATTAACCTGTCATCTATATTAGCACCTGTACTAGAGCACTCACTTGATTAGGAGCAAACAATATTAACCATAGCAGGTATAAATTGAGGCAACCTTACCATCGTTATCCAATTAACCATCCATTTAATTTAATTGAATCTACATTGCCGCTGCTCAAATCAAGTGCTCACTAACCGGGAGTGACGGCGATTCGAATCGAGTTCCTATCCAGCTGGAGGGGTATTTCTAACACTCACCACGTAGGCCCCTGCCAGGGTCGCACAAGGCACCTTTCATACAATTCAGGAGTCACGGGTTCGACTGATGCCGCATCCCTAAGGGCAACACTCTGCCAGGTGATAGGGACTCTAACTCCCCTTGGTCTCACGCCAATGTCCCCAAGCACATCCTTACTACCTCCAAGATGTGAACTACCATTCAATTCCTGGCCTGAACTGTATTACTCGGCTTCGCGGTCGGAACAACTTATCCGGCCAACTAAGTGTTAGACTGCGTTCAACATGACTCAAGGACGTATAGCGAATCGGTCCTTAAACGACTCAGACAGGGATAGATCCACACCCAAGACCTCCATGCCTTGTTGCTTCACTATCGTCATCCCGCCCAGTCTCATTTCATTTTATTAACACATGGTTCTTTTCCACGATAGTAAATATAGCCAACCGTGCCATATATGAATATCCCTACATCTCACAGGTGACAGGAAATCACCTGACTTCTACCACTTAAAGCAGGGCTAAGCATCCACTCGATCCTAGTCTATGTAGGGTTCAAGGATTCATATATCTGGACAAGGAATGATATAATGCAGCAAGGGTTTCCAACCAACTCCTACCACTTAATGCAACAATACTTATACATATATAGAATTAATTGCTTTGAAGGTAGGAGGCTTATAATGCTCCGGGGCTTGCCTGGGATCTGACTCAAGTTAGAGTTTGTCAGGTGAAACCCGCTTGGCGAGCATCTCCCAATCTAGCACTCGTTCGATCCTTCTATCTTCGGGATGGATCCACCAACTCTATCTTCGGGTTTGGCTCCACATCAGGTCCTTCATGTGGTTCAGCTAGCATACCTAAATGAGGTGCAACCATGCATATGTATGAATACATAGGAATGCAATAAACAAATAAATCAAGCAAGCATACCAAGGTTCACATAAGCACGTAGAGCTAATTAACTTGATCCTCACTAAACCATAACATAGAAGAGGACAAGCACATCAATCAAGACACAAGTCTCACAAGATCACAGGGTACTAACCCAAGTACCATCAAGGATATAAGTCACACTTCAACACACAAGCATGGCAAAGTGAATCAAAGCACTAAAACTAGAATTTGCCACTTTCTGGACCTCAGAACAACAGCTGAGTAATTTAATCATAACTAGAGATCTACAAATCCAAATGATATGCAATAAGACATTATAGAAAACTTATGAATTTCTCTCCAATTCATTTAATATTACCTAAGCCTGATTCCCAAGTTTAATAGGTCAAAAAGATAAAACTACAGAATCTGGTCTGCTCCAAACAGAGAGACACCAAATCTGGGACCTGACTTTAAACATCTATAACTCAAAAGATACTTGGCCAAATACTACCAAATTTTAACACAAGCTATATACATGAATTATATACAACTTTCCTATAGACAAGATGCTCAGAAAACATCATTAACATGGGGTAATTTACATTGCCCCCAGAACTGTCCAGAAACCACATTTGCTAAACTTATGTAGTAAACATATAATTGGACAAAACTAATTTTACCAACATGTCACACATGACTAACGAACACTAGAAAACATAGTGTCCACTACTAAATAAATTATTTTAATACATTTCTTAATTTATCTAGATAATTAGGTGAAATTATGAACACATAACAAAAGTACACAATAAATTCTACCAAAATTATAGTGGCCTACATATGCCCCCAATAGTCTACTGTACAAAATTTGTGCCATTTGTACAAGTATATCAACCTCTATGAAAAAGACAAATTGCTATTGCAAGAATTCATGTGAGGGCAAGATACACTAATAACTCACTCATATAGCAACCAAAATTTATGAAATTTTTACCACACATCGAACATCATATGAGCAGCACGCCACAAAAATTTCACTTTATTTGGAGCCTTACAACTATAGTTATGAAAAAGACAAATGCAACTAGTATTGAAAACCTAGATGCATAAATCTATTTTTACAGCTAAAACTTTAAATTAAAACATGACATATTATAGATCTACTGCATAGAAAATTTCACAAGGATTCCAAAAAGTCCTCATTTGCTGTTTTACGATTTTTCTATGAATTACTATGAATTTCCAAATTTTCAGTAATTTTAACACAAATCAGTCCTTTTTATACTATTCACATGAGTCTTGGCTTCGCATAAAACCCCCAGACTTTCTTCGAATTGCTGAAGTAGGTCCCCGACGAGATTTTAGAAACAGAGGACGTCGGTGGCTCGCTGATGTCGGCCGGAGAAGGCTCGCCGGCGGCGGCTGAAAGGCAAGGGAGCACCGGGGAACCCACGCGCACTCATGGGATAGCTTGGCTTGGCCCGAGGCGGCCCGAGTTGGCTCCGCCACGTGCGCTGGTGGACTGGCCGCGGACATCGGCGGTGACGACAGGGACGGCCCACCAAGGCCAGGCTGCTCTGGCAGTCTTCGGCCCACCCGAGGCGCGTCGGCCGTAGAGGAGGAAGAGGCGAGTGCGGAGGTGTACGCAGCCGCGGCTTTGGTAGTTCAGAGCTGCGGAAACGGCGGCGGCGACTCCGAGCTCACGCTTTGGCTCCGCCATGGCGACGGCGCCGGCGTGCTGGCTAGGTCGGCTAGGGTAGCGGTCCTGCGGCATGCTGGGCGACCGGGGAAGGGGCATTGAGAGGTGGCACGGCATGGGAAGTAGGAGTGTGCGCAGCGCCCTTGGTAGCAGCGGCAGTCTAGGCTCAGCCCTGCCCATGGCGAGCGAACGAAGGAGATGGAGAGGGAGCGAGTAAGAGAGAGACCGAAGGAGGGGCTTGGGTTCTCCACATCGACGAATGTAGCGACGCGTGGGCACCAGGTGGTGGTCATGCAAGGGCACGCGATTACCACGCGGCGCTCGGGCCAGAAACCGGTCAGCCATGACGAGCTCCAGTTCAAAATCAACTCAGGAGCTAGCAATACCACCACAAAAATACCACTGAAACTCCATTTTTCATCGATCAACAACTCCCAAATTAGCTTGAATTGTTTCGAGATATAATTGACAAAATTGTAGAGCTACAAGTGTACTCCAACTTTGGTTAAAGAATCAAAGTCTAATTCAGCACGGTTGGAGAGATACAAAGCTTCAAAGTAGGGTACCTGAAACTTGAAAATTGAATTAAGTTTCAAACCGACTGAAACTGCATTTTTCTCCACTTCGTATCTCCTAAACTAAATGATGATTCGGCTAACCAATTGTTCCTGATGATAGAGCTATATGAGTACTCCAACATTGCTTATAGGAGTTTGCCCAAAATCAAAATGGTTTGCAAACTAAACTTTGCCGAATATGGGTACCATGAAATTGAAAACTGCAAGTTCAGTCTACACTTAGCAAAATTTCAGGGTTCCAGAAAATAGCTCGGGATTCAAACTTTGACCCACTATTTGGCTACCTTAGAAGCTGAACTAGGTTTTGATCCTTAAACAAAAGTTGTTGTCCTTAACATGCACTATAACTTTCATTACAGGATCAAGGTTTGGATCCATCTTTTTTGCAAGATAAAAAGCTCCAAAGTAGGTTACCCGAAGTTAAACTGCAGTTAGGACTTAGCCAAATTTTCCAAGTGCCAAATCAGCCCCTATTCCAGACTTGTGGGCCCTTTTTGAGCATGTTCCACACATTTTTGTGACTTGACTATTAAACAAAGTTTTTTCCTTATAAAATTTGCTATAACTTTGTTTAAGGGTGCAGCTATAGGAAAACACTTTTAGCTACCCTTTTAAAACAGTCAAGCAACTATGCTCTCAAGGTCAAACAAGGTCAAATCAAGGTCAACTATCACTTAGAGACTCAATTAGTCAACATGGCCAACATGAACATTGCTCCATTAAGTGTCCTAAGCCTAGTTAAGGTATTGTAGAGGCTAAACATACACACCATGCATAGGTTGCACAAAAGTGTAGGCCTCACATGCACTAAAACATAGAAATCAAGTGAAATGCTATAGTTGTTTCACCACCATGTTTCAATTGTTTCTTGTGTTTGTTTCAAGGTATATGCTACACATGTTTCACTAGGTTGTTCCACATGTGTCCTAGATGTGTTGCACATGTTGCATTTGTATGTTGCATAAACACTAGTTCACATGGAAGGTAAGGCATGTTTCCTTGTTTCAAAAGCATGTTTCAGTTATAATCCAAACAAGCATATAACTTATCATTTCATGTGATTTTTTGATTCCAAACTTCATAAAACTTTTCTAGGGATCCATATAGATAGGTAGTAATGTGAGACACATTAAGATATTGCAATAACACCATCCAAGCATATATCTTAAAAATAGCCTATATGTAAAGCAATGGTGCAACATCCAACTTTAGGTTAGGCTCATGTATATAGATTCTGCTTTGACATCTTCACCACCTAACTTGCCATGTTTGAGCTCAAACTCATTCCTTGACTGGTGACAAACACCTGGGGTGTTACACTCACCCTGTGTTTTGTCTATTTTTTTGATCTTATGCAGGGTGATGTATGACTGGTTTTGAAGTCCCAACAAACTACGTTGAGAACCCCAAAGATCTAATCAGAAGAACAAGAGCAAAGCTCAAGAAGGCTCCAACCACTTCATCTGAGATCAACCAATTGAGAAGAAGCTTAACACCAGAATCTGGTCTGCTCCAAACAGAGAGACACCAAATCTAGGACCTAACTTTAAACATCTATAACTCAAAAGATACTTGGCCAAATACTACCAAATTTTAACACAAGCTATATACATGAATTATATACAACTTTCCTATAGACAAGATGCTCAGAAAACATCATTAACATGGGGTAATTTACATTGCCTCCAGAATTGTCCAGAAACCACATTTGCTAAACTTATGTAGTAAACATATAATTGGACAAAACCAATTTACCAACATGTCACACATGACTAACAAACACCAGAAAACATAGTGTCCATTACTAAATAAATTATTTTAATACATTTCTTAATTTATCTAGATAATTAGGTGGAATTATGAACACATAACAAAGTACACAATAAATTCTACCAAAATTACAGTGACCTACATATGCCCCAATAGTCTACTGTACAAATTTTGAGTCATTTGGACAAGTATATCAACCTCTATGAAAAAGACAAATTGCTATTGCAAGAATTCATGTGAGGGCAAGATACACTAATAACACACTCATATAATAACCAAAATTTATGAAATTTTTACCACATATCGAACATCATATGAACAGCATGCCACAAAAATTTCACTTTATTTGGAGCCCTACAACTGCAGTAATGAAAAAAACAAATGCAACTAGTATTGAAAACCTAGATGCATAAATCTATTTTTACAGCTAAAACTTTAAATTAAAACATGACATATTATAGATCTACTGCATAGAAAATTTCACAGGGATTCCAAAAATTCCTCATTTGCTATTTTACGATTTTTCTATGAATTACTATGAATTTCCAAATTTTCATCAATTTTAACTCAAATCAGTCCTTTTTACACTATTCACATGAGTCTTGGCTTCGCATAAAACCCCCAGACTTTCTTCGAATTGCTGAAGTAGGTCCCCGACGAGATTTTAGAAACAGAGGACGTCGGTGGCTCGCTGATGTCGGCCGGAGAAGTCTCACCAGCGGCGGCTGAAAGGCGAGGGAGAACCGGGGAACCCACGCGCACTCATGGGACAGCTCGGCTTGGCCTGAGGTGGCCCGAGTTGGCTCCGCCACGTGCGCTAGTGGGCTAGCCGCGGACGTCGGTGGTGACAACAGGGACGGCCCACAAAGGCCAGGCTGATCTGGTAGTCTCCGGCCCACCTGAGGCGCATCGGCCGTAGAGGAGGAAGAGGCGGGTGCGGAGGTGCACGCAGCCGCGGCTTTGGTAGTTCAGAGCTGCGGAAACGGCAGCGGCGGCTCTGAGCCCACGCGTTGGCTCCGCCATGGCGACGGCGCCAGCGTGCTGGCTAGGGCGGCTAGGGCAGCGGTCCTGCAGCATGCTGGGCTGCCGGGGAAGGGGCATTGAGAGGTGGCACGGCATGGGAAGTAGGAGTGTGCGCAGCGCCCTTAGTAGCAGTGGCAGTCCAGGCTCGGCCCTGCCCATGGCGAGCGAACGGAGGAGATGGAGAGGGAGCGAGTAAGAGAGAGACCAAAGGAGGGGACTTGGGTTCTCCACATCGATGAATGTAGCGACGCGTGGGCACGAGGTGGTGGTCATGAAAGGGCCCGCGAGTACCACGCGGCGCTCAGGCCAGAAACCGGTCGGCCATGATGAGCTCCAGTTCGAAATCAACTCAAGAGCTGGCAATACCACCCCAAAAATACCACTGAAACTCCATTTTTCATCGATCAACAACTCCCAAATTAGCTCGAATTGGCTCATGATATAATTGACAAAATTGTAGAGCTACAAGTGTACTCCAACTTTGGTTAAAGAATCAAAGTCTAATTCAGCACGGCTGGAGAGATACAAAGCTCCAAAGTAGGGTACCCGAAACTTGAAAACTGAATTCAGTTTCAAACCGACTGAAACTGCATTTTTCTCCACTTCGTATCTCCTAAACTGAATGATGATTCGGCTAACCAAATGTTCCTAATGATAGAGCTATATGAGTACTCCAACATTGCTTATAGGAGTTTGCCCAAAATCAAAATGGTTTGCAAACTAATTTTGCCGAATATGGGTACCATGAAACTAAAAACTGCAAGTTCAGTCTACACTTAGCAAAATTTCAGGGTTCTAGAAAAAAACTTGGGATTGAAACTTTGACCCACTATTTGGCTACCTTAGAAGCTGAACTAGGTTTTGATCCTTAAACAAAAGTTGTTGTCCTTAACATGCACTACAACTTTCATTACAGGATCAAGGTTTGGATCCATCTTTTTTGCAAGTTAAAAAGCTCCAAACTAGTGTAACAGAACCGTCCAAATTATAAGAGCACAAGTATAAAAACAATCACCGAAGTGATCAAATTCTCACACTTGAGCCCATATAACTCCGGTAGTCCAATGAAATCACGAGGGATTTCAAACCAACCAACATACAAGCCAAGATTGTAGTGATTCAACATAACAGGTCACATGTTACATCCATTTCACAAGTAATTCAATATACATAGGAGTTCAACATAGTTATTACAACTTACATTGAAAAGTAGCGGAAGCAAAGTAATTTGAAACTAACATTAATATTATTTCAAATACATGCCAGTACCCCGGTCGACTTCCAACAAAAGCATTAGAGATAAGGTAAATAAGAAGGATCATGCCCGTGATCACACTCCGCCACTACGGTAGGAGTCAACCAACTCTTGCAGCCGCCATGATACATCACAACCTGCAACAAGTGGGGATAAAACCCTGAGTACGAGAAGGTACTCAGCTAGACTTACCCATCAAAAACCAGAAATAAGGTGACACCAAGGATCATGCAAGGCTGATATAAAGTGGGGCTAGCTTGACAACATTTTGCATAAAAGCTTAATATAGATGATCAATCATTAATGCTTAAGCATCAAGTTAATTATCATTAACCTATCATCTATATTAGAACCTGTACTAGAGCACTCACTTTATTAGGAGCAAACAATATTAACCATAGCAGGTATAAATTGAGGCAACATTTCCATCGTGATCCAATTAACCATCAGTTCAATTTAATTGAATCTACGTTGCCGCTGCTCAAGTCAAGTGCTCACTAACCGGGAGCGACGGCGATTCGAATCGAATTCCTATCCAGTTGGAGGGGTATTTCTAACACTCACCGCGCAGGCCCCTACCAGGGTTGCACAAGCCACCTTTTGTACAATTCAGGAGTCGCGGGTTCGACTGATGCCGCATCCCCAAGGGCAACACTCTGCCAGGTGATAGGGACTCTAACCCCCCCTTGGTCTCATGCCAATGTCCCCAAGCACATCCTTACTCTCCTCCAAGATGCGACCTACCATTCGATTCCCGGCCTGAACTGTATTACTCGGCTTCACGGTCGGAACGACTTATCCAGCCAACTAAGTGTTAGACTGCGTTCAACATGACTCAAAGGACATACAGTGAATCAGTCCTTAAATGACTCAGACGGCGATAGATCTACACCAAAGACCTCCATGCCTTGTTGCTTCACTATCGTCATCCCGTCTGGTCTCATTTCATTTTATTGACACGTGGTTCCTTTCCACGATAGCAAATATAGCCAATCGTGCCATATATGAATATCCCTATATCTCGCAGGTGACAGGAAATCACCTGACTTCTACCGCTTAAAGCAGGGCTAAGCATCTACTCGATCCTAGTCTATGTAGGATTCAAGGATTCATATATCTGGACAAGGAATGATATAATGCAGCAAGGGTTTTCAACCAACTCCTACCACTTAATGCAACAATACTTATAACATATATAGAATTAATTGCTTTAAAGGTAGGAGGCTTATAATGCTTCGGGGCTTGCCTGGGTCCGACTCAAGTCAGAGTTTGTCAGAATAAACTCGCTTGGCGAGCATTCCCTCAATCTACCACTTGTCCGGTCCTTCGATCTTCGGGATGGATCCACCAACACCATCTTTGGGTTTGGCTCCACATCTCGTCCTTCACATGGTGCATCTAGCGTACCTAGATGAGATGCAAGATGCAAGTCTATGAATACATGGAAATATAATGAATGATGCATCACACACTAAACAAGGCAAGTACAAGGTTATACTAAATACACATAAGCACTTCACATTGCTTAATTAAACATCACACGACCTATCATGCTAAGATAGCAAGGAAAACAATACCAAACATGACACAATATTTACAAAGTCTCAGGTGTACTAACTTCATCACCAAGGACATGAATCACACTTAGCAACATGCAAAGCAAGTCAATATGAAGCAACAACGATAACTGGAATATGCCAATTTCTGGACTTGCAAATAGTGGCTTCATAAATCAATCATATCTGGAGTTTTATAAATCCAAATGACTTGCAAGAAGACATTATGGAAAGCTTATAAAATTCTCTACATTTCATTTATAATCATCACAGTATGATTCCAAAGTTAATCATGTCGAATTTACACAAACACAGAAACTGGTCTAACAAGACAGAGAGCAAGCAATTCTGTAACCCGACTTTAAAGAGCTATAACTCCTAAACTACTTGGCCAAATGCCACCAAATTTTAACAGCAGCTAGATATATGAGCTATCTACAACTTTTTTATAAACAAGTTTTACAACAAATCAAATCATCATGAAGAACTTTGCCAAGTTTTCAGATCGGTCCAGAAACCACATTAGCAAGAAATAAATACTAACTTATATTGCAAACATATAATTGGACAAGACCAACTTTACCAACATATCACACATGACTAATGAACACCATAAAACATAGTTTCCATTGCCAAATAAATTATTTTAATACATTTCTTAATTTATCTAGATAATTAGGTGGAATTAGGAACACATAACAAAAGTGCACAATAAATTCTACCAAAATTACAGTGGCTCTCATATACCCCCAATAGTCTACTGTCCAAATTTTAAGTCATTTGGACAAGTATATCAACCTCTATGAAAAAGACAAATGTATATTGCAATAAATCATGTGAGAGCAAGATACACTAATAACTCACTCATAAAACACCCAAAATTCATGAAATTTTTACCACACATCAATCATCACATGAGTAGCATGCCACAAAAATTTCACTTCGTTTGGAGCCCTAAATTTGTAGTTATGAAAATGACAAATACAACTAACAAAGAAAACCTAGATGCAAAGATCTATTTTTAGAACTAAAACTTTAAACTAAAACATGACATATGATAGATCCACGGCATATAAAATTTTACAAGGATTCCAAAAAGTCCTCATTTGGTATTTTTGGATTTTTCTTTGATCTACTATGCAATTTCAAAGTTCCTGCAAAAATAATTTCAAACCAGTCCTCACAACACTATTCATCAGAGTCACTGCTTCTGCACTTAGCCCCCTGCCTTTTCTCTAATTGCTGCGCGGGGTCCTTGACGGAAATACAAACAGAGGTTGTCACCGGAGAGGCCGCGATTTCGGCCGGAGGCAGTCAAATTGGCGACGGCTGAGGGGAGGGGAAGCACTACGGTGTGCTTGCGCACTCGTGGACGGCCTTAGCGCGGCTCGAGGTGGTCCGAGGCCGGCTGGCCACGAGAGCATGGCAGCTCGGCGGCGGCCGTGCTGGCGGCGCCGGCCCTCCGGCGGCGCTGGCCCGCAGCGAGCTCGCGCGCAGGGTGGAGTGCGACAAGGCGAAGCTGGTGAGGCTCATGGCTACGGCCGTGGTGGCTCAAGGTAGCCTAGCCACGTACGGCAATGGACAAGCCCACGGCATCGCCGGCGGCGGGGAGCTCTGGTGACCGCGTTGACCAGGGAAGGGGTGCGTTGGGGGCGGCATGAGCTGGGGATGACGATGACGCGCTTGGTTGGGGTGGAGACAGAGCGTAGCAGTGAGAACGGCAGCGGCAGCATGGAGCTTGCTCCATCGGCCATGGCTGCCGACGCGCTCTGGCGCGTGCGTGTGGCGTAGAGGGCGAAGGGGAGGCAGAGAGTGAGCTAGGACGCGACGTTGGGGTTTCAGTGTCCATATTGACACGAGGAGAAGGTAGGGCGCATGGAACGGCCGTGGACGCGCGGCTGCTCTGCATGAACGCCATTGATGCATTGCGTCGAGCACGTGGCGCGCGCGGGAGTGGGCACGGTGGGACGCCGTTTCAGGCCAGATACGGACCGAATCTGGACAAGACCCCAAAACGAAGTTTGAAGCCCATGAACTGCTCTACACTTTTCCTTTAGGGACCATGATCATTAGGGTCGTAGATTAGCAGTTAATTAGACTCCAAGTTTACGCTATCAGCGACTTAACAAAGGTAAGCCTTGCGCTGCTCGAACTCAAATTACTTGGTCCAAACATGATCAAACTTGATCCAACTTCTTTCATGCTCTTCCCCAATGAGTTAACTCCAACTTCTATTTTTGGATCAAATCAAGTTGCTTAACGAAAACATGAGAACGCGGCCCGCCAATCAAGTTGTCACTAAACTCAGACTTAAATATTCTAAGTCTGAAAACAGCTTTAGATTCAAACTTTGGTTCCTTATTTGACTAAGTTAGGAGCTGGACTAGGCCTTAAGGCTTGAACAAAGTTTGTAGTACCCAACCTGAGCTACAACTTCTCTTAAATGACCCAGGTCTGGATCAGCTTGTGTTGCAAGATACAAAGCTCCAAAGTGGAATACTTGAGACTAAACTCCATTATGACTTAGCCAATTTTCTGATATCCAAAACAGCACTTTATTAAATCTTGGGAGCTCTATTTGACTAGGTTAGAGGCCAAACTAACTCTTTACCATTAAACAAAGTTTGTTCTACACAAGATGAACTACAACTTTTGTTTAAGGTCAAACCTCATAACTAGTACAGAAGTCAAACTTTCACTTTGGTCAAAGTATCAACTCGGTAAAACCAAAACTAGGGTTTTAGGCCAATTGGGGCACTTTCTTGACTTTTGCTCAACATGAACCCTTCATGACTTTTGTTGTAGAGTTCATCTAGAGTCATTTGGACAAGTTGGCAAGGTTTGGTTCATGATCTATAATTCCACTCACTTAATAGTGCAATTCAAACACTTGGTAAAACCATTCCAACCAGGATATAACTTATCATTTCATGTGACTTTTTGATTCCAAACTTCATGAAACTTTTCCAAGGATCAGTATAGATAGGTACCAAGGTGAGACACATTAAGATATTGCAATAACACTACCCAAGCATATATTTTGAAAAGGGGCCTATATCTAAAGCAATGGTGCAACATCCAACTTTAGGTTAGACTCATCTCCATAGGTTGACCTTGACATTGTCATCTCCACTTAATCTATCATGTTTGAGCTCAAACCCACTACCTAGTGAGTGATAAACACCTGGGGTGTTATAGCCCTCCCCCCTTAAAGGAATCGCGTCCCGAGATTCAGAACAGAAGATCTTTAAGGAAGAGAGACACGTTATCTAGTTCCCAACATTTGCTATAGCATTCAGCTACAAAGCTTCAACATCGGTGAACAACTTGGTCAAAGGCACTTTATGATACTTGCTCTTCATGGTCAACTTTGTCTGAAGAATTTCCTTCATTGACTTCCATGAAGCATTGTTACTTTGGGAGGAATCCAAGACAACACAGTACTTCGTTTCAGTCTACAGAGATCATTTGGCCCATAAGCTACCCACACACAAGTATTTAATTCTTTAGTGAGTCACAGCATATGCCATATGAACTTTACACTAGACCAAAATCTTCAGAAATATACTCATCGAAATGACTCTATGTTCACAAAGTTTGAAAAGTAGCCCTCTACCAGAATGGCTTGAGCGCAACCTTCCAAATGGGGGGAGATCATAGATGACAAACATCCTCTGAGGTTATAGGATACTGACTAACCAATAGACAGGGTTTATGTTGGTCTTAGATGTTCAATCATTTAGATATCAACTAATGGAAAACTACTTGAGGTTCCATGTGTGCAGTTCTCTTTCTCTGATGACAACACTGTATTATCTAAGCCTGTTTGAGGGATTAGTGAGTGTGATAGCTGACTCTGTCGGCTTCGTATTTCTGCCAACAACTATCTAAAAGATTCTTTTATCCAAAGACAACAGTTATCTGGGTTGAAGCAGATGCAACCTCTTGGGTAAAAACATTTATAAGGTACTAAAGTATGTCATCATTGGAAAATTAGTACCAAAGCAAAATATAGTGAGGCCTTAAGGACAACAAAAGTTATAATATTTATGAAACTGCGGGAAGTAGTCTACCACCAAGCGATTGAGTAAAAATTTTCCTTGGTGACTTAGTTGTACTGTAAGTTGAGTTGACTTGCAGCATAATAACATTGTCAGGCCAACTTTCACGTTGAGGCTTCCTTTTTAGGATCAAACAGCAGCTCTAAGATGGTTAATCTGTTGTTTGACACTTTTCAAATTGCTTTTGATTCGTGATGGTATAAATTGATTTGCAGAAACCAAGGCTGCTCGTACATTGGGGATACGAGAAAGCAAAAGCAAATAAAAGAGTGTAAACTAGTATCTGTGAGACCTCAAAAGGGCCATCCAACAGCAGATCTCAACTATTAATTTACATACCAATCCGAGGATGCACAAGCTTTGAACTTGTAGGTTACTTTTGCAAGGCAAAACGCATACTCTACTTGGAGAACATTCCTACAAGGATAAGGAACCACTTCCGAATATTCCTCAACACTTTGTCCAATAAAGTTATGGACAAACTGTTTGTGGCACCTATGGCACAAGGATGATGATCGAAACTAAGGACATGCTTTCTCTAATTCTTCACTTTAGCTGATAGAACACCTTACACTATCTGTGTGATTGTCCAAGATGGAATTGACTTGATCACAATGGCTCTAGAAGATAGAGTATCACCCAAGTTGTTGACTAGTTGTTTAACTTCTTGTTGGTTATTGCTCTGTAAGACATAGCCTTCATAGCTACCAAAGAGTCATTACCTAGCTAGAGATTAACCTTCCTATTGGTAACTAATTAGTTGTCTCTCAACACTAAAAAGTTCCAAATCTTCATTCTTGATCACAATAATTGTAGTTGATACAAAGCAGATGGTTGCCATCGAAGTCAGCAGATAAGGAGTCATATCAGAGATGGTTGATTTTGATGGTATGGCCATTATGCATACAAAGGTTAAAATTTGCATAATGTGACGACCGAGTCTTATCCAACGGATGAATTGTCCAATAGTAAGTGTTGTGTGTCCTTTTTATCCAACAGAGATGAGATACGTTGCTCACTAGATGTCGTTCGTCAAAACTGGGACAACTAAGTAGAGTCACTTGTCTACCACCTATTACAGTCTGTTAATGTTTATGTCAGTAACCTGTTGTTCAAAGGTTATCCTCTTAGCAACTTCAGGAGGAAGCTCTACTATATTTAGTCCTACATAAGGGTCTTTTGATAAGATATGGGAAAACAATCAAGGAAGAAGGTCACGTGAACATCACATCAGTGTTGTTCTGCAATGGATTATGATTAGAAACCATGATACCAGCGCGTGCCGAGCAGCACAACCTTGTGTGTGCACCCACAGGAGGCTCTCGGTTTCGTCATGGCACCATTAGTTGCTACTCATAACACCATTACCGAACATACACCCGATGAGGAATTTCAAATGGCACAGATTGGGTTGTCCGAACAAGCATCATACTAAGGAGGGATAGCAAGTAAAGGTAGTCACAAGGTTTAGAAGCAACACGAAAATGATTTGAAGATCAAAATATAGCACACGAGAACATCGCGCAATTGCTAAGGATAACTGGGCAAGAGACTCTTGCTTAAATTCTACACACGACTTGCGTCCACTGAGGGAAGTACCAGATAAAAGGTTAATAGGAGATTCAATCATGTGGAGCAACAACATGAGATCAAGACTGATGAACATCTCGAGACTTGGGAAGGTTGGGGACAGATTAAGCAAAATTTCTAGGGCAAAAACCGATATGTAGTCATAGATTGAGTTGATAAGGTAGATGCACGAATTTGCAAGCACACAATTTAGAGGCCATAATAGAGAGACGTTGCATCACACTAGCTAACCTTTAGGAGAGGTAACCAGAAGGTCCAACATGGATTGGTTATGGGCCTTACAACTTGACGGCGAATAACTATGGCCAAAAGGAGGTGTTTGCGAGAATCTATCTTGGTTGGTAGCTCAAACAAAAGTATTCACGTGCGGGTGCAGGACAACTATGGTATACGTGAATATTTAAGGGTCCAGGCTTAGGCTTAGATATCAAGCAACCATGGCTACAAGCTTAGGCTCATAAGGAAAAGAACCTAATTGGAGACGACACTAAGAGATCATTTCGCGTAACTCAAGTATTGCTCTAAGATAAAGTTATTTGACACTCGTATACTCACTGAGGACAATAAAGTGACAACTGTGGCACTAATTAGATAACAAACATACATACACGCATCATAACCTCACGCAAACACATGAAGAAGCTTAAACAAACAACACAAGCAACTATTACCAAGCCAAAAAGCTCACACATAGCAATCATTACTAATCACTAGGCTCACCCATAATAGGATTTATCTAAAGCAAGAACTAACTACAAGTTTAGTCCAAACAAATATTAGCTAAGGTGGCTAACTTTGCATGTGCACAGAATCTGGACAGCAACACAATAGTTACTTGTTTCAACCATAACTGAGGTTGTAGACATCCCATAAAGGTGATCCTAGACTTTCTCAAAAGCTTAGAAAGTTTTTCACACTTTAGCTATTCATACCAAAAGTTAATTCATAGATTAACATGACCAAAAAGGCTAATGTTTTAGATATGTACCAATATGGATAGAAAACTGACAAGAACTTTGAAAATGCATAACTGGAGTTCTAGAGACCCAACCAGGCTGATTTTTAACTTGATTTAAAGCTTATTACATTGCCTATAACTTTCTTATTATCATATTAAGATAATTCTACAGCTAACAAGGCCAAACAAGATAAAGAAGACATCTCTGCCCAGATTTGGACAGATTCTGTCATTCCACTTGGCAAGCTCATAACTAGAAATTTCGACCACCAAAATTAGTGCTATAGGACACTTTGGAAAGCTTAGAAAAAGTACTACACTTCTTCTATTATCTCCAAGACATGATTCCATACGCACATAGGTCAAACAAACCAAACATTCAGATCTATTCAGAGCATAAGCAAAACCTGACAGCAAACTTCTACAGGTCATAACTCCCAAACCATAAGGCTTAGTGTCACAAAATTTTAGGACAAGCTGGATAAGTAAGTTAGCTACAACTTTGGTATTCTCCATAACTACAGAAAATACCATTATGAACATGAAAGCGTCACTACAACCGAAATCATTCTAGCAGCCAACGTTCAACAAGCAAAACAAAGCTTGCCTTTGTTCTATTTAACAAGAGAGCACACAAACATGTTATTCTAGTAGCGCTAAAGATTGTTACCTTAGACCAACCAATTTAATTCATTAATGAGAATCACAATTACTTATGTGAGGTCTAAAGCATTTGCAATTGCTGGTATGATCAACATATCCACCACTTGGCTAAACCAGAGGGCATCTATAGGTTCAAGCATGTACCCACAATTATTTCTAACCAGACTAAGCACACACTTTTCTCAAGCAACATGGAACAAGGTATTCTTATTTTACTCCACACAAGGAAGATAGTGTACCACATCAATAACAAGTTACTCACTATAGAACAAGGATGAGAGGAGCATAGCTATGCATAAAGCAACAATCAGGATGATGCATGCTTCGTCCTATTCGTCCTCACAAGATTGCCAACCTAAGGTGGCGATCACGTTCTACGCCGGTGGCATAACATGTACTCTCTCGATATATAGCTAGTCGGCAGCTACACTCGACTTACGCATTCGTGGTTAGCGTACCTGCAGAAAATTTTCATTGCAGCCCAATAATTCCCCAATATATGGCACACAATGGAAGCAGGAAAGTAAAATTCTAAGTACTCTCATATACATATACCCCCGTATACGTACATGTAGCACCAAAACTACCCGAATCATTATTCGATCACCCACAATTAAGTACCTTCATATATACATGTGTGTAACATGTAAATAATCCAGTAACCAAAACTAGCTCTCCCCCAGACCGCTGGTTGGTCGGTCATGCTCTCACAACTCACACTTACCTGAGTGTAGGTGCGATGTTGCATAAAAGTAAACTAGCAACATATATGGCTATTTCATATATGAAGGCTACCTCCAATCTGACACACCTGGTAGCATAGTGTGGGAGAGTTATCACACATATATACCTTGGCCTGGGCGGAGATGCATAAATGAAAAACCCCTAAGTTAGTACTTATATAAGCCACCTAAAAATCCTTATATGGGCATAAGGAAATTGACCACTAGCATACTAGGTTTAGAATTCAGATTTCACAAACCTATATATAGCTATAAGTTGATAAAACTAATTTTATAAAACAAAACCTTTGTTTTAAATACACATATGAAAAGTTTAATGTTGAATCTTGCTCCGAGACTAGTGTAACAGAACCGTCCAAATTATAAGAGCACAAGTATAAAAACAATCACCGAAGTGATCAAATTCTCACACTTGAGCCCATATAACTCCGGTAGTCCAATGAAATCACGAGGGATTTCAAACCAACCAACATATAAGCCAAGATCGTAGTGATTCAACATAACAAGTCACATGTTACATCCATTTCACAAGTTATTACAACTTACATTGAAAAGTAGCGAAAGCAAAGTAATTTGAAACTAACATTAATCTTATTTCAAATACATGCCAGTACCCCGGTCGACTTCCAACAAAAGCATTAGAGATAAGGTAAATAAGAAGGATCATGCCCGTGATCACACTCCGCCACTACGGCAGGAGTCAACCAACTCTTGCAGCCGCCATGATACATTACAACCTGCAACAAGTGGGGATAAAACCCTGAGTACGAGAAGGTACTTAGCTAGACTTACCCGTCAAAAACCAGAAATAAGGTGACACCAAGGATCATGCAAGACTGATATAAAGTGGGGCTAGCTTGACAACATTTTGCATAAAAGCTTAATATAGATGATCAATCATTAATGCTTAAGCATCAAGTTAATTATCATTAACCTATCATCTATATTAGAACCTGTACTAGAGCACTCACTTTATTAGGAGCAAACAATATTAACCATAGCAGGTATAAATTGAGGCAACATTTCCATCGTGATCCAATTAATCATTAGTTCAATTTAATTGAATCTACGTTGCCGCTGCTCAAGTCAAGTGCTCACTAACCGGGAGCGATGGCGATTTGAATCGAATTCCTATCCAGCTGGAGGGGTATTTCTAATACTCACCGCGCAGGCCCCTGCCAGGGTCGCACAAGCCACCTTTTGTACAATTCAGGAGTCGCGGGTTCGACTGATGCCGCATCCCCAAGGGCAACACTCTGCCAGGTGATAGGGACTCTAACCCCCCCTTGGTCTCACGCCAATGTCCCCAAGCACATCCTTACTCTCCTCCAAGATGCGACCTACCATTCGATTATCGGCCTGAACTGTATTACTCAGCTTCGTGGTCGGAATGACTTATCCGGCCAACTAAGTGTAGACTGCGTTCAACATGACTCAAGGACGTATAGCGAATCAGTCCATAAATGACTCAGGCGGAGATAGATCTACACCCAAGACCTCCATGCCTTGTTGCTTCACTATCATCATCCCGCCCGGTCTCATTTCATTTTATTAACACATGGTTCTGTTCCACGATAGCAAATATAGCCAACCGTGCCATATATGAATATCCCTATATCTCGCAGGTGACAGGAAATCACCTGACTTCTACCGCTTAAAGCAGGTCTAAGCATCTACTCGATCCTAGTCTATGTAGGATTCAAGGATTCATATATCTGGACAAGGAATGATATAATGCAGCAAGGGTTTTCAACCAACTCCTACCACTTAATGCAACAATACTTATAACATATATAGAATTAATTGCTTTAAAGGTAGGAGGCTTATAATGCTCCGGGGCTTGCCTGGGTCCGACTCAAGTCAGAGTTTGTCAGAAGAAACTTGCTTGGCGAGCATTCCCTCAATCTACCACTTATCCGGTCCTTCGATCTTCGGGATGGATCCACCAACACCATCTTCGGGTTTGGCTCCACATCTCGTCCTTCACGTGGTGCATCTAGCGTACCTAGATCAGATGCAAGATGCAAGTCTATGAATACATGGAAATACAATGAATGACGCATCACACACTAAACAAGGCAAGTACAAGGTTATACTAAATACACATAAGCACTTCACATTGCTTAATTAAACATCACACGACCTATCATGCTAAGATAGCAAGGAAAACAATACCAAACATGACACAATATTTACAAAGTCTCAGGTGTACTAACTTCATCACCAAGGACATGAATCACACTTAGCAACATGCAAAGCAAGTCAATATGAAGCAACAACGATAACTGGAATATGCCAATTTCTGGACTTGCAAACAGTGGCTTCATAAAATCAATCATATCTGGAGTTTTATAAATCCAAATGACTTGCAAGAAGACATTATGGAAAGCTTATAAAATTCTCTACATTTCATTTATAATCATCACAGCATGATTCCAAAGTTAATCATGTTGAATTTACACAAACACAGAAACTAGTCTAACAAGACAGAGAGTAAGCAATTCTGTAACCCGACTTTAAAGAGCTATAACTCCTAAACTACTTGGCCAAATGCCACCAAATTTTAACAGCAGCTAGATATATGAGTTATCTACAACTTTTGTATAAACAAGTTTTACAACAAATTAAATTATCATGAAGAACTTTGCTAAGTTCTCAGATCGGTCCAAAAACCACATTTGCAAGAAATAAATACTAACTTATATTGCAAACATATAATTGGACAAGACCAACTTTACCAACATATCACACATGACAAATGAACACCAGAAAACATAGTTTCCATTGCTAAATAAATTATTTTAATATATTTCTTAATTTATCTAGATAATTAGGTGGAATTAGGAACACATATCAAAAGTGCACAATAAATTCTACCAAAATTACAGTGGCTCTCATATACCCCCAATAGTCTACTGTCCAAATTTTAAGCCATTTGGACAAGTATATCAACCTCTATGAAAAAGACAAATGTATATTGCAATAAATCATGTGAGAGCAAGATACACTAATAACTCACTCATGCAACACGCAAAATTCATGAATTTTTTACCACATATCAATCATCACATGAGTAGCATGCCACAAAAATTTCACTTCATTTGGAGCCCTAAATTTGCAGTTATGAATATTTCACTTCATTTGGATTTTTCTTTGATTTACTATGCAATTTCAAAGTTCCTGCAAAAATAATTACAAACCAGTCCTCATGACACTATTCATCAGAGTCACTGCTTCTGCACTTACCCCCCTGCGTTTTCTCTAATTGCTGCACGGGGTCCTTGACGGAAATACAAACAGAGGTTGTCACCGGAGAGGCCGCGATTTCGGCCGGAGGCAGTCAAATTGGCTGTGGCTGAGGGGCGGGGAAGCACTACGGTGTGCTTGCGCACTCGTGGACGGCCTTAGCGCGGCTCGAGGTGGTTCGAGGCCGGCTGGCCACGAGAGCATGGCAGCTCGGTGGCGGCCGTGCTGGCGGTGCCGACACTCCGGCGGCGCCGGCCCATAGCGAGCTCGCGCGTGGGGTGGAGTGCGATGAGGCGAAGCTGGTGAGCCTCATGGCAGCGGCGTGGTGGCTCAAGGTAGCCCAGCCACGTACGCCGACGAACCAGCCCGCGGCATCGCCGGCGGTGGGGCGCTCCGGCGACCGCGTTGACTAGGGAAGGGGTGCGTTAGGGGCAGCATGAGCTGGGGATGACGATAGCGCGCTTGGTTGGGGTGGAGACAAAGCGTAGCAGTGAGAACGGCAGCGGCAGCATGGAGCTTGCTCCGTCAGCCATGGCAGCCGACGCGCTCTGGCACGTGCGTGCGGCGTAGAGGGCGAAGGGGAGGCAGAGAGTGAGCTGGGACACGACGCTGGGGTTTCAGCATCCACATTGACACGAGGAGAAGGTAGGGCGCGTGGAACGACCGTGGACGCACGGCTGCTCTGCATGAACGCCACTGATGCATTGCATCGAGCATGTGGCGCACGCGGGAGTGGGCAAGGTGGGACGCCGTTTCGGGCCAGATACGGACTGAATCTGGACAAGACGCCAAAACGAAGTTTGAAGCCCATGAACTGCTCTACACTTTTCCTTTAGGGACCATGATCATTAGGGCCGTAGATTAGCAGTTAATTAGACTCCAAGTTTACGCTGTCAGCGACTTAACAAAGGTAAGCCCTGCGCTGCTCGAACTCAAATTACTTGGTCCAAACATGATCAAACTTGATCCAACTTCTTTCATGCTCTTCCCCAATGAGTTAACTCCAACTTCTATTTTTGGGTCAAATCAAGTTGCTTAACGAAAACATGAGAACGCGGCCCGCCAATCAAGTTGTCACTAAACTCGGACTTAAATATTCTAAGTCTGAAAACAGCTTTAGATTCAAACTTTGGTCCCTTATTTGACTAAGTTAGGAGCTGGACTAGGCCTTGAGGATTGAACAAAGTTTGTAGTACCCAACCTGAGCTACAACTTCTCTTAAATGACCCAGGTCTGGATCAGCTTGTGTTGCAAGATACAAAGCTCCAAAGTGGAATACTTGAGACTAAACTCCATTATGACTTAGCCAATTTTCTGATATCCAAAACAGCACTTTATTAAATCTTGGGAGCTCTATTTGACTAGGTTAGAGGCCAAACTAACTCTTTACCATTAAACAAAGTTTGTTCTACACAAGATGAACTACAACTTTTGTTTAAGGTCAAACCTTATAACTAGTACAGAAGTCAAACTTTCACTTTGGTCAAAGTATCAACTCGGTAAAGCCTAAACTAGGGTTTTAGGCCAATTGGGGCATTTTCTTGACTTTTGCTCAACATGAACCCTTTATGACTTTTTTTGTAGAGTTCATCTAGAGTCATTTGGACAAGTTGGCAAGGTTTGGTTGATTATCTATAATTCCACTCACTTAATAGTGCAATTCAAACACTTAGTAAAACCATTCCAACCAGGATATAACTTATCATTTCATGTAACTTTTTGATTCCAAACTTCATGAAACTTTTCCAGGGATCAATATAGATAGGTACCAAGGTGAGACACATTAAGATATTGCAATAACACTACCCAAGCATATATTTTGAAAAGGGGCCTATATGTAAAGCAATGGTGCAACATCCAACTTTAGGTTAGGCTCATCTCCATAGGTTGACCTTGACATTGTCATCTCCACTTAATCTATCATGTTTGAGCTCAAACCCACTGCCTAGTGAGTGATAAACACCTGGGGTGTTACAACTAGGTTACCCAAAGTTAAACTGCAGTTAGGACTTAGCCAAATTTTCCAAGTGCCAAATCAGCCCCTATTCCGGACTTGTGGGCCCTTTTTGAGCATGTTCCACATATTTTCATGACTTGACTATTAAACAAGGTTTGTTCCTTATAAAATTTGCTATAACTTTGTTTAAGGGTGCAGCTATAGGAAAACACTTTTAGCTACCCTTTTAAAATAGTCAAGCAATTGTGCTCTCAAGGTCAAACAAGGTCAAATCAAGGTCAACTATCACTTAGAGACTTAATTAGTCAACATGGTCAACATGAACATTACTCCATTAAGTGTCCTAAGCCTAGTTAAGGTATTGTAGAGGCTAAACATACACACCATGCATAGGTTGCACAAAAGTGTAGGCCTCACATGCATTGAAACATAGAAATCAAGTGAAATGCTATAGTTGTTTCATCACCATGTTTCAATTGTTTCTTGTGTTTGTTTCAAGGTATATGCTACACATGTTTCACTAGGTTGTTCCACAGGTGTCCTAGATGTGTTGCACATGTTGCATTTGTATGTTGCATAAACACTAGTTCACATGAAAGGTAAGGCATGTTTCCTTGTTTCAAAAGCATGTTTCAGTTATAATCCAAACAAGCATATAACTTATCATTTCATGTGATTTTTTGATTCCAAACTTCATGAAACTTTTCTAGGGATCAATATAGATAGGTACTAAGGTGAGACACATGAAGATATTACAATAACACCATCCAAGCATATATCTAAAAAATAGCTTATATGTAAAGCAATGGTGCAACATCCAACATTAGGTTAGGCTCATGTTTATAGATTCGGCTTTGACATCTTCACCACCTAACTTGCCATGTTTGAGCTCAAACTCATTCCTTGACTGGTGACAAACACCTGGGGTGTTACAACCCTCCCCCCTTAAAGGAATCGCGTCCCGAGATTCAGAACGGAAGATCTTTAAGGAAGAGAGACATGTTATCTAGTTCCCAACATCCGCTATAGCATTCAGCTACAAAGCTTCAACATCAGCGGAACTAATTTGGCCCAGGCAATTTTCTGGTACTTGATCATTGTAATAACTTCTTTTGTCTAAAAATTTTCCTTCAGCGACTCCCATGAAGCATTGTTACTTTAGGAGGAATCCAAGACGACGCAGTACCTTGCTCTCAGTGTACAGAGGTCATTTGGTCGATGAGCTAGCCACCCACAAGTATCTGATTCTTTAGTGAACACATCATAGTTCGTATGAACTTTACAATAGACCAAAATTTTCAGAAGTATACTCGTTGAAATGACCCTATGTTTACAAAGTTTGAAAAGCAGTCCTCTACCAAATTGGCTTGAGTACAACCTTCCAAGGGGTGAGATCATGAACGACAAACATTCTCTGAGGCCATAGGATACTGACTAACCAATAGACAAGGTCTATGTTGGTCGCAAATGTTCATTCATTTAGACACCAACTAATGGAAAACTACTTGAGGTTCCATGTGTGCAGTTCTCTTTCTCTGATGACAACATTGTATTATCTGAGTCTGTTTGAGGGATTAGCGAGCGTGATAGTTAACTCTGTCGGCTCCGTATTTCTGCCAAATGTTACCTAAGAAGATTCTCTTACCCAAAGGCAATAGTTATCTGGGTTGAATCAGATGCAACCTCTTGGGTAAAAACATTTATAAGGTACCAAAGTATGTCATCATTGGAAAATCATTGCCAAAGAAAGATGTAGCGTGGCCTTAAGGACAACAAAAGTTGTAAATATTCACTAAACCGTGGGGAGTAGTCTACCACCAAGCGGTTGAGTAATTTTTTCCTTTGCGACTTAGTTGCTCTGTAAGTTGAGTTGACTTGCAGCATAGCAACTTTGTTAGGCCAACCTTTCACTATGAGACTTCCTCTTTAGGGTCATACAACAGCTCTAAGATGGGAAATCTGTTGTTTGACACTTTTCAAATTGCTTTTGATTCGCGATGGTATAAATTGATTTGTAGAAACCAAGGCTGCTCGTACATGGTTGATACGAGAAAGCAAAAGCAAATGAAATAGTGTAAACTAGTATCTTTGGGACCTCAAAAGGGCCATCCAGCAGCAGATCTCGACCATTGATTTACATACCAATCCGATAATGCACACGCTTTGAACTTGCAGGCTACTTTTGCAAGGCAAAATACATACTCCACGTGGAGGACATTCCTACAAGAATAAGGAACCATTTTTTAATATTCCTCACACTTCGTCCAATTCTGAACAAAATCGTTTGTGGCACCTAAGGGCAAAAGGATGCTAATTGAAACTAGGGTATGCTTTTTCTAGTTCTTCACTTTAGTTGATAGAACACCTTGCACTATCTGTGTGATTGTCCAAGATTGAATTGACTTGGTCCCAATGGCTCTGGAAGATAGAGTATCACTCAAGTTGTTGGCTAGTTAATTGACTTCTTGTTGGTTATTGCTCCGTAAGACATAGCCTTCGTAGGTACCAAGGAGTCATTACCTAGCTGGAGGTTAACGTTCCTATTGGTAACTAATCAGTTGTCTCTCAACACTAAAATTTCCAAATCTTCTCTCTTGGTCACAACAACTGTGGTTGACGTATAATAGATGGTTGCCATCGAAGTCAGCAGATAAGGAGTCTCACTAGAGATGGTTGATCTCGACGGTATGGTCATTATGCATACAAGATTGAGACTTGGATAGCTTCGTCATATACACAATGTGATGATCGAGTCTTATCCAACAGATGACTTGTCCAGCAGTAAGTGTTGTGTGTCCTTTTTATCCAACAAAGATGAGATACTTTGCTCACTAGATGACGTTCATCAATACTGGGACAACTAAGTAGAGTCACTTGGCTACCACATATCGTAGTCTGTTAATGTTTATGTCGGTGACCTGTTCTTCAAAGGTTATCCTCTTAGCAACTTCATGAGGAAGCTCTACTACTTTTGGTCCAATATAAGGGTCTTTTGATAAGATATGGGAAGACAACCAAGGAAGAAGGTCATGTGAAAATCACATCAGTGTTGTTCTGCAATGGATTATGATTAGAAACCACGATACCAGCGCATACCGAGCAGCACAACCTTGTGTGTGCACCCACAGGAGGCTCTCGGTTTCATCGTGACACCATTAGTTGCTACTCATAATACCATTACCGATCACACCACCAAGGTGAAATCTTAAGTGACACAATTTGGATTGTAAAAATAAGCATTATACAAGGGAGGGATAGCAAGCAAAGGTAGTCACAAGGTTTGGAATTAACAAGGAGGCTATTCGCAGATCAAAACACCTCACAAGAGAACATAGCTCCATTGCCGAATGCGACTAAGCACAAGATTTTTGCTTAATTCCACTCACGCCTAGCGTTCACCAAAGTGAGGACAAAATGAAAGATTACCACAAGATTTGGTCATGTTGGACCACAACATGAGATCAAGACTGGTAAACATCTCAAGACTTGAGAAGGTTGGGGACGGATTAAGCAAATTTCAAGGGCGAAAACCGATATGTAGTCATAGATTGAGTTGATAAGGTGGATGCACGAATTTGCAAGCATAGTAGTTACTTGTTTCAACCATAACTGAGGTTGTAGACATCCCACAAAGGTGATCCTAGACTTTATAGAAAGCTTAGGAAGATGACTACCCTTTAGTTATTCATACCAAAAGCTAATTCATAGATTAACATGACCAACAAAGCTAATGTTTCAGATCTATACCAATATGGACAGAAAACTGATAAGAACTTCAAAAATGCATAACTGGAGTTCTAGAGACACAATAAGGCTGAGCCTTAACTTTTTGTAAAGATTATTACATTGTATGTAACTTTATTATTATCATATTAAGATGATTCTACAGCTAACAAGGCCAAACAAGACAAAGAAGACATCTCTGCCCAGATTTGGACAGATTCTTTCATTCCACTTTGCAAGCTCATAACTAGAGATTTAGACCACCACAATTAGTGCTATAGGACATTATGGAAAGCTTAGAAAAAGTACTACACTTCTTATATTACCTCCAAGACATGGTTCCATATGCACACAGGTCAAACAAACCAAACATTCAGATCTATTCAGAGCATAAGCAAAACCTGACAGTAAACTTCTAAAATTCATAATTCTCAAACGTTACGACCTAGGGTCTTGAAATTTTTGGACAAGCTAGATAAGTAAGTTAGCTATAACTTTGGTATTCTCTATAACTACAGAAAACACATTTATGACCACGAAAGCATCAATACATCAGAAACCGTTCTAGCAACCAACGTTCAATAAGCAAAACAAAGCTTGCCTTTGTCCTACTTAACAAGAGAGCACACAAACATGTCATCCTAGTAGCTCTAAACATTATTACCTTAGACCAACCAATTTAATTCATTAATAAGAATCACAATTACTTAGGTGAGGTCGAAAGCATTTGCAAACGCTTGTGTGACAACATATCCGCCACTTGGCTAAACTAAAGGGCATCTATAGGTTCAAGCATGTAACCACAACTATTTCTAGCAAGGCTAAGCACACACCTTTCTCAAACAACATGGAGTAAGGTATTCTTGTTTTACTCCACACAAGAAAGATAGTGTACCACATCAATCACAAAATTACTCACCATAGAACAAGGGTGAGAGGAGCATAGCTATGCATAAAGCAACAATCATGAAGAGGCATGCTTCGTCCTATTCGTCCTCACAAGATTGCCAACCTAAGGTGGCGATCACGTTCTATGTCGGTGGCATAACACGCACTCTCTCGATATATAGCTAGTCGTCAGCTACATTCGACTTACACATTCGTGGTTAGCGTACCTGTAGAAAAGTTTCATTGCAACCCAACAGTTCCCCAATATAGCACACAATGAAAGCAGAAAAGTAAAATTATAAGTACTCCCATGTACATATAAGTAACACCCCAGGTGTTTGTCACTCACTAAGCAGTGGGGTTGAGCTCAAACATGATAGATTATGTGGAGATGACAATGTCAAGGTCAACCTATGGGGATGAGCCTGACCTAAAGTTGGATGTTTTACCATTGCTTTACATATAGGCCCCTTTTCAAATTATATGCTTGGGTAGTGTTATTACAATATATTCATGTGTCTCACCTTAGTACCTATCTATATTGATCCCTAGAAAAGTTTGATGGAGTTTGAAATAAAAAAGTCACATGAAATGATAAGTTATATGCTTGCTGGATTATAACTGAAACATGCATATGAAACAAGGAAACATGTGAACTAGTGTTTATGCAACATACAAATGCAACATGTGCAACACATCTTGGACACATGTGGAACAACCTAGTGAAACATGTGTAGCATGTATCTTGAAACAAACACATGAAACAATTGCAACATGGTGATGAAACAACTGTAGCATTTCACTTGAGTTCTATGTTTCAATGCATGTGAGGTCTACACTTTTGTGCAACCTATACATGGTGTGTATGTTTGGCCTCTACAACACCTTAACTACACTTAGGACGATTAATGGAACAATGTTCATGTTGATCATTTTGCCTAAATGTGCTTCTAAGTGATGGTTGACCATGTTGGGCCCTAGAACCCTTTTGTTTGACCATTTCAAAAGTGAGACCTAGAAGCTTTACCTAACTATGCACCCTTTTACATAGTTGTAGAGAATTTTATAAGGAACAAACTTTGTTTAATAGTCAAGTCATGAAAATGCGTGGAACATGCTCAAAAAGGGCCCACAAGTTAGAAATGGGGCTGAATTCAGCACTTAGAAATTTAAAGCCCGATTTCAGTGTCTTCGACATTGGCATTCCGCATTCTCTGAAATTCGTTAAACAACTTAACATGGTCCCAAAATAAAAAGTTGGAGTGTATGTGGTGTAGTAGATCATGCAAAAAGTTGGCGTAAGTTTGACCTCATTTTGATCAGCAAAATTGAGTTTTCTTTTTGGTTAGTAATGTGTTGACATTGCTAACTTAGATACTAATTATCTCTTAATCTACAGAACTAATGACCATGACCTTTAAATAGAAAATGTAGAGCGTGGTATGGGCTACAACTTTTCTTTTAGGCCCATAGCCCAGTTCGGCCCACAGCTGGCCCAAACATGGCATCCAAGTCGGACTGATGCACGCACACCACGTGCTCGGTGATTTGCCTGCGTGGCGGCCATGCACCAGAGCTTCTTCTCCATGGATGCCGTGTGCCCTCCGCGTGTCCGTGCCCTTGCCCTCCGAATGTCGTGTCGAGCTACCGTAGACGCTCCTCCACTTCTCTGGTTCACCCTCTGCTTCGCCGCTCGCTCTTCCTCGCAGCGACACCGCGCGTGGGCGCGTCCGCCATGGACGGTCGAGCCGAGCTCCAGGCCACTATCGTTCCTTTGCCTCCGGTCTCCCTCCACCTAAGCCGACTACGCCACCACGTCTCTCGCACCTCGCCGCACCTCTAGAGCTCCTCGCCTCACCGGTTTTGCCCTCGCAACTTGCTGTCGCCGGAGCACCGGCCGCCGAGCCGCCGGTCGCCGTGGCTGGGCCGCCTCGGGCAGCTCTAGGCCAAGCCATGTCCTTCTACGGGCACGTGCTAGCCGTGGCTTGCCCTAGCGCCACCGCTCGCCGCCAATGCCGCCACCAGCCGCTGGAACCGCGGCAGCACCGTCGCCGTCGGAGCCGTGCCCCAGCGTGTCACCGCGCACGCGGCTAGGAGGCCATGGGCCACTTCATGCCAAGCCGCGACCGCCTTCAGATGCGCCTTGACGCCGTGACCCTCACCGGCCCCTCCCTCACCGCCGGCGCCGCCCCTGCCGGCCGGAGCCACAAGTCCGGTGACCCCCTCTGTTTTCCGGCGTCCTAAGGAAGGGGAAGATCCCTTCTCTCTATCTCTCTCTGTGTGAGTATGACAAGTGGGCCCAACCGAACCATGGGGCCCATGTGTCGGTTTAAGTAGTGGCTGAGTTGGGTAAACAACCGGGTGCACCTAGCGTTAAGTTAGGGTTTGAGTAATTCTATTTTTGAATTTCAAAATTTTGTTAAATCTTCAAAAATTCATATCTCTTGCTAGGAAATTCCAAAAATGGCAAATGTGGACTTTTTGGAAACCTTGAGAAGAGATCTATGCAGTAGAGTCATAAAATGTACATGTTTGTAGATGTTTTCTGATGCCTCTATTTAATCTTGAAAAGTACTCCAAAAATGCTTATAAACTTGACCAGAGCCATATCTTGAGTTTTAGAACTCCAAAAATAGTGATTCTTGTTTTGTTAATTTTTTGAAGACATATAATTGCTAGGAAAAATATAAACACACTAGTTGTTCAATGTTTTCTTAAGGTTTTGATTTGACCTTGATAAATAAGGAAATCTACATTATATTGCTTGTCATTTTTATATCTTGAGTTGTGTTGCTCCAAATGATGTGACATTTTTATGGTAGTCTTGATATGCTATGAATGTACTGTGGTATAAATTTCATGGTCATTGCTTATGGTATGATCAAGTTATTGATTTAACTTGTTTACGGCTTGATAAATAGCTTATAAATAATATATAATTGATAAAATGGAAACTGTTGTTTCATTAGCTTAGTATGATGTTTATCTATCATATTGATTCATGCTAGGGCCATGTGTTCATAGAAAATATGGAGTTTTAGGTTTAACTTGCTCTCACATGATTTATTGTATTAGCCATTTGTCTTTTTCATAGAGGTTGATATACTTGTCCAAATGGCTTGAAAATTGGATAGTAGACTTTTGGGGGAATGTGTAGGCCACTGTAATTTTGGTAGAATTTATTATACACTTTTGTTATGTGTTCATAATTCCACCTAATTGTCTAAATAAATTAAGAAAATGCATTAAAAGAATTTATTTATTATTGGACACTATGTTTTCTGGTGTTCATTAGTCATGTATGAAATGTTGGTAAAGTTGGTTTTGTCCAATTATATGTTTGCAACATATGTTGATAATTATTTCTTGCGATTATTGGTTTCTAAACAGTTCTAGGGGCGATGTAAATTTACCACATGATATTGATGTTTTCTGAGAACATTGTCTATAGAAAAGTTGTATATAATTCATGTATCTAGCTTGTGTTAAAATTTGGTGGCATTTGGTCAAGTAGTTTTTGAGTTATAGATGTTTAAATTCAGGTCCTAGATTTGGTTGCTCTCTGTTTGGAGCAGACCAGATTCTGTAGTTTTATCTTTTCGACCTATTAAACTTGAGAATTAGGCTTAGAGGATTATAAATGAATTATATACAATTTCATAAGCTTTCCAGAATGTCTTATTGCACATCTTTTGGAGTTGTAGATCTCCTGTTGTGGTTAAATTACTCTGCTGTTGTTCTGATGTCCTGTAGGTGGCAATTTCTAGTTCTAGTGCTTTGATTAACTTTGCCATGATAATGTGTTGAAGTGTGACTCATATCTCTGATGATACTTGAGTTGGTACCCTGTGATCTTATGAGACTTGTGTCTTGATTGATGTGCTTGCCCTCTTCTATGTTATGCCTTAATGAGGATTAAGTTAATTAGCTCTAGGTGCTTATGTGAACTTGGTATGCTTACTTGATTACTTTGTTTATTGCACTTCTATGCATTCATACATATGCATTGTTGCACCTCATTTAGGTACGTTAGCTGAAGCACATGAAGGACCTAAGGTGGAGCCAAATCCAAAGACGGAGTTGGTGGATCCGTCCCGAAGATAAAAGGATCGGACAAGTGCTAGATTGAAGGATGCTCGCCAAGCGGGTTTCATCTGACAAACTCTAACTTGAGTCGGATACCAGGCAAGCCTCGGAGCATTATAAGCCTCCTACCTTCAAAGCAATTAATTCTATATATGTTATAAGTATTGTTGCATTAAGTGGTATGAGTTGGTTGGAAACCCTTGTTGCATTATATCATTCTTTGTCTAGATATATGAATACTTGAATCCTACATAGACTAGGATCGAGTAGATGCTTAGCCCTGCTTTAAGCAGTAGAAGTCAGGTGATTTCCTGTCACCTGTGAGATGTAGGGATATTCATATATGGCACGGTTGGCTATATTTACTATCGTGGAAAGGAACCATGTGTTAATAAAATGAAATGAGACCAGGCGGGATGATGATAGTGAAGCAACAAGGCATGGAGGTCTTGGGTGTGGATCTATCCCTGTCTAAGTCGTTTAAGGACCGATTCGGTGTATGTCCTTGAGTCATGTTGAACGCAGTCTAACACTTAGTTGGTCGGATAAGTCGTTCCGACCGTGAATCCGAGTAATATAGTTCAGGCCGGGAATCGATTGGTAGGTCGCATCTTGGAGGAGAGTAAAGGTTGTGCTTGGGGACATTGGCATGAGACCAAGGGGGGTTAGAGTCCCTAGCAACTGGCAGGGTGTCGCCCTTGGGGATGCGGCATCAGTCGGACCCGCGGCTCCTGAACCAAAGGTAACCTGAGCAGCCCTCGCCAGGCGTGACTCGGTGAGTGTTAGAAATACCCCTCTAGCTGGATAGAAATTCGATTCGAATCGCCATCGCTCCTGGTTAGTGAGCACTTGACTTGAGCAGCGGCAACGTAGATTCCATTAAATTGAACGGATGGTTAATTGGATGACGATAGAAAGGTTGCCTCAACTTGTACCTGTTGTGGCTAATATTGTTTGCTCCTAATCAAGTGAGTGCTCTAGTACATGTGCTAATATAGATGACAGGTTAATAATGATTAACTTGATGCTTAAGCATTAATGATTACTTATCCATATTAAGCTTTTTATGCAAAATGTTGTCAAGCTAGCCCACTTTATATCAGTCTTGCATGATCCTTGGTGTCACCTTATTTCTGGTTTTTGACGGGTAAGTCTAGCTAAGTACCTTCTCGTACTCAGGGTTTTATCCCCACTTGTTGCAGGTTGTGATGTATCATGGCGGCTGCAAGAGTTGGTTGGCTCCTGCCTTAGTGGGGGAGTGTGATCATGGGCATGATCCTTCTGAGTTATCTTCTCTATAATGCTTTTGTTGGAAGTCGACCTTGGTACTGGCATGTATTTGAAATAAGGGTGTTGTTAGTTTCAAATTACTTTGCTTCCGCTACTTTTCAATTTAAGTTGTAATAACTATGTTAAACTTCGATGTATATTGAATTACTTGTGAAATGGATGTAACATGTGACTTGTTATGTTAAATCACTACGATCTTGGCTTGTATGTTGGTTGGTTTGAAATCCCTCGTGATTTCATTGGACTACCGGAGTTATATGGGCTCAAGTGCGAGAATTTGATCACTTCGGTGATTGTTTTTGTACTTGTGCTCTTATAATTTGGACGGTTCTGTTACAGCTGGTATCGGAGCAAGATTCAACGTTAAACTTGTCGTATGCGTATTTAAAACAAAGGATTTGTTTTATAAAATTAGTTTTATCAACTTATAGCTATATATAGGTTTGTCAAATCTGAATTTTAAACCTAAGTATGCCAGTGGTCAATTTCCTTATGCCCATATAAGGATTATTAGGTGGCTTATATAAGTACTAACTTGGGGGTTTTTCATTTATGCATCTACGCCTAGGCTAAGGTTTGTATGTGGGATAACTCTCCCGCACTATACTACCCGATGTGTCAGATTAGAGGTAGCCTTCATATATGAAATAGCCATATATTTATGCAACGTCACACCTACGCAAAGGTAAGTGTGAGTTGTGAGAGCATGACCGTACAACCCACGGTCTAGGGGAGAGCTAGTTTTGGTTACTGGATTATTTACATGTTATACACATGTATATATGAAGGTACTTAATTGTGGGAGATTGATGATTCTGGTAGTTTTGGTACTACATGTACGTATACAGGGGTATATGTATATGAGAGTGCTTAGAATTTCACCTTCCTGTTTTCGTTGTGTGCTATATTGGGAAATGTTGGGCTGCAATGAAACTTTTCTATAGGTACGCTAACCATGAATGTGTAAGTCGAATGTAGCTGACGACTAGCTATATATCGAGAGAGTGCGTGTTATGCCACCGACATAGAACGTGATCGCCACCTTAGGTTGGCAATCTTGTGAGGACGAATAGGACAAAGCATGCATCTTCATGGTTGTTGCTTTGTGCATAGCTATGCTCCTCTCACCCTTGTTCTATAGTGAGTAACTTGTGATTGATGTGGTACACTATCTTTCTTGTGTGGAGTAAAACAAGAATGCCTTACTCCATGTTGTTTGAGAAAAGTGTGTGCTTAGCCTTGCTAGAAATAAGTGTGGTTACATGCTTGAACTTGTAAATGTCCTCTAGTTTAGCCAAGTGGTGGATATGTTGATCATACCAGTAATTGCAAATGCTTTAGACCTCACATAAGTAATTGTGATTCTCATTAATGAATTAAATTGGTTGGTCTAAGGTAACAATCTTTAGCGCTACTAGAATAACATGTTTGTGTGCTCTCTTGTTAAATAGAACAAAGGCAAGCTTTGTTTTGCTTGTTGAACGTTGGCTGCTAGAATGATTTCGGTTGTAGTGATGCTTTCATGTTCATAATGGTGTTTTCTGTGGTTATAGAGAATACCAAAATTTTAGCCAACTTACTTTTCTAGCTTGTCCTAAAATTTCATGACCCTAGGTCTTATGGTTTGAGAGTTATGAATTTTAAAAGTTTACTGTCAGGTTTTGCTTATGCTCTGATTAGATCTGAATGTTTGGTTTGTTTGACATGTGTGCATATGGAATCATGTCTTGGAGATAATAGAAGAAGTGTATTACTTTTTTTAAGCTTTCCAAAATGTCCTATAGCACTAATTGGGTTGTCTAAATCTGATGAGGACATCACTTTTTCACATACACACAATGATCCACTACTGGACATTCAAGGTCCAATCACTAGAGCTCGCGCGCGTCAATTAAATTTAGAGGTGAGCTCGTTCCTAAGTAACTCCTTATATGATTTTGAGAATAGATTGCTACCTAATGATTATATTATGCTTAGGAATGAAGGAGAGGTCTAGGAGACACATGGAGGAGGGCTTGGAGGCATGGAGGACCAGCGAGGGCGCCCGGATAAAGATGGAGGACCAAACCAAGTTGAGTTCGAGTCTGCCTCACAGTTCAGGACCAGTCTGCCTTGAACTGGTCACCCAGGACGCGTACGGACTCCGTTTTCGATGATCCATATATGGATGGAAAGATTATTTGATAAGGAAACCAACCCAAGTGGTCCCATGTCAAAATCTATTCGAAATCAATGGGAATCATCAAAACAAATCACCATCCAGAATCTGTCAGGGTGCTATGTCGCTGTCTATTGGGCCGTTTGGGCCTTGTAACGTGTCGGCGCTCCCCAGGGACGCGAATAGGGGTCCTTTGACGTTCTTTAGCCTATATAATCAGTTGTCATCGTCTACATTAGGGTTGGGTTTTACTTAGATTATTCTGTTGACAACAGTTTCACCGCCGCCGTCGGTTTGTGAGACCCCAACTTTGTGAGATTAATCATTCATCTGCAATTTGGTTGCATTCCTTTGTGTTCTTGCGTGTGTTCTCGATTCGCAGGCAAGGACTTAGCCTTCTTGGCGAGGTCGATCATGCAACACCGGTCGATAACCAGAGGGGTCGTGGTGCTACGATTGCGGGGTTCAGAGCCGAGTTGTTCGGAAGCCGGATCGAATTGTGTCGTGACTCCACCAAATCGAGAGTTATCAGAACCTTTCGGAAGATCGGGAACCCTAGTTCACATCAATTGGTATCAGAGCTTCAGGTATACCATCAGGTTCAATTTTACCCTAGTTTAGTTTGATTTCGCCTTTGTCCTAGAGTCCACAGAAAAGCCAAAAAAAATAGTGTTAGGTTTTTCCCCTATCCCAGAAACCATGTTTAGCCTTTTGCATAATTCTTTTCAGATTCCGTCGTGTTGAGTTTGTGTCCTAATCAAGGGCTTGTTGCTGGTTAGGTTGTGTTAGAGTCCAGTTTGTGTGTTTTCCCCATCGTTTCCATCAAACCCTAGCCACCGTGACCACTTTTGTGCGCATTGTTCCTGTTTTGTCCTCTAATTCGGAGTCCAAACTTGAAACTGGTCCAGTTTTCGCGTACGAACTCGGATTTTGACGTTCCATATATCAAAATCGATCAGAAAAAATTTCAGATCCGTCCATCCCCGGCTTTGCCGGGGTTCGAAAATTTTATTTTGGCCAAAAACTGGTCACAAGATCCTCTTTTCCTAGTCACAAGCTTTTCCTTAATTTTGGACCCATCTTTTGAAATTTCCATAGGCCACGCCTTTTACTGGTTTAAGCTCAAATTTTTTGTGGTTACTTCTTGTGTGCTCCGAAGTCAAGAAAAAATATCAAAAAATTTTTTAAAAAAAGTCAAAAGTTCCCAAAAAACAACGACACCCCAAAAAATAGAAAAATTGAGAGGGCCAAAAGAGGAACAATATTTAGAGGAGCACATAGAGGAGACAGTTTTGTTATAATTGTGGGCGTGTACTATCTTGTGTTTGTTTCCTATTACTCTTGCTATCCATCATACTTATTTCTCCATTTTGTTATCACATCTGGTACTTGGAACACGTTAGACCAGCAACGAGAGCAAGTATTTGGGACTATAATTCAGCATTACTTTCTGTTTTTGAATTGTGTTCCACTCACATATTTGGCCTGCTTGCCTTAACTCTACATACTTCTTCTGGACAATATAAGTTTTGACCCCTGTAATCGCAGTTCTACGCCTTCCAGGTATCCTTGACCTTGCTGGTAAGAACCTTGTAAGAGCTTGAGAAGAGGTCTCCTTTTGCTGTGATCTTGAGAGGCACTACTCCACCTACGTAGTAGATTATTACGGATAACTTTCACTGTTTGTTCCTGTTTTGTGTCTACAATGCCAGGTAATGGTGAGGATACAGCGCCCAAAGACTGGTCGGAGTGCGTTAGCCAAGACCAACTACAATCTGTTGTAGATAATGCTCAGAAGGAGATGACTGAAGCAATAGCCAAAGCTGTCACCGACGCGCTCATTGACCTCAAGCTCGGCAACACTCTTGAGAGATTGGACAAACGTTTGTTCGCACTAACCGACAGTGTAGCTGCCTTAGAAGTGCAGCCGCCACCCGACCAAGAAGTCCATGATGGCAGCAACACCGGAGGACTCGAGGATGCAGTATATGACACCGATGGTAATGTTGATCGAGCAGCAACAAGGCAAAACAGATTACACCATCGTCTACGCACAAACGCCACAGGTATGGGTGGCGCTCAACACTTCATCCGCCACCAAGGAAATCGTAATCGTGCTCCCGATGATCCTTATGCTAAGGTTAAATTTAAAATACCCTCCTTTTTGGGCCATTATGATGCTGAGGGATACCTTGATTGGGAGATGATAGTCGAGCAGAAATTTAGTTCCCACCTAGTGCCTGAGGAACATAGGGTTAGACAAGCCACTAGTGAGTTTAAAGATTTTGCTATCATATGGTGGATTGGTTTAGCTGCAGAGAATACGACACCTAGTACCTAGGAAGAGCTTAAGGTTGCTATGCGTGATAGATTTGTGCCACCATCATATCATAGAGACCTCCGTAAGAAACTGATGCGCTTAGAACAGGGAGATAAAGCTGTGTAGGATTACTATGGTGACCTTCAGAAAGGATTGATGCATTGTGGCATAGTGGAGGGGCCCGAGGATTCTATTGTTCATTTTTATTCGGGTTTGAGGCGTGAAATTCAGGACATAGTAGATTATAAGGAATTTAACACTGTCAACCAGTTGTTTCAGTTTGCTATGCTTGCAGAGAAGGATTTGCAGGGGCGTGATTTGCAGGGCAAGAACAAGGTTGGCACCACATACACACCGTGATCTTCGGGGCTTCCCAAGGCATCTTCCTATCGGGTGCCCCCACCAGCGAGCAAGGATAAGTCTGGAGTCAAATCGTCTTCTCCACGACCTTCCGGTTCAGTTAAAAATTCTGTGCAGGAACATTCAAAGAGTGCATCCTTTGTCGCCTCAACGAGACGCACTCCTGGCGTTCAGTGCCACCGCTGCCATGGATTTGGGCATATGCAGCGGGAGTGCCCTAGTCAGCGAGCATACATTGCTACAAATGATGGGTACATCAGCACCTCTGACATTGAAGATGATGAGGATAAAGGCCAAGCTGTTCAGGAGGACGGTGAAGTCTTTAGTAGTGAAGACATGGCCGCCTACATGAACATCATTGTGCAGCGAGTGCTTAGCACACAGGCACAACAACCTGAGAAGCTGCAACGCCACAATTTATTCCAGATTTTCTTCGTTATCAACAATCGACGAGCACGTGTCATCATTGATGGAGGTAGCTGCAATAACTTGGTGAGTACAGATTTGGTCAAGAAGCTTGGCTTGACCACACGCCCACACCCCCATCCATACCATATTCAGTGGTTGAATGATTCAGGTAAAGCTAAGGTAACACAAACTTGCAGAGTTTCTTTTTCCATTGGTACCTATGTTGATTCTATTGATTGTGACGTAGCACCTATGGAAGCTTGTTCACTTTTATTGGGTCGTCCTTGGGAATTTGATAAAGATGCTACACATCATGGTAGAAGTAATACATACACTTTTGTGCATAAAGGAAAGAAAGTTACTTTGGTTCCCTTGACCCTAGCTGAAATTGTACAACATGATAAAGCACGAGCTGCTAGTTTGCATGAGGTTAAATCTGAAAATCAGCAAGTAGCAAATTCTATTTACCCACCTAAACAAGAGAAGTTAGCACCTAATGTTAAGGCTCAGGGAATTAAATTGAAGGGTGCTGTTATGCTTGCAACAAAAAGTGACCTTGCTGAAATTTCTGATGACGATGTATGCTATACTTTGGTTTGCAAACGAGCTTTGTTTTCACTTGATGATGATGTTAGCTCGGTACCACCTGCTTTCACTAACCTTTTGCAGGAGTATGAGGACATTTTTCCAGCTGAGATACCCCCGGGGCTGCCACCTATGAGAGGGATAGAGCATCAAATTGATTTGATTCCGGGAGCATCATTGCCAAACCGCGCTGCTTATCGAACCAACCCCGAGGAGACTAAGGAAATTCAGCAGCAAGTCCAAGAGCTTTTGGACCGTGGGTACGTACATGAAAGCCTTAGCCCTTGTGCAGTTCCTATAATTTTGGTTCCTAAGAAAGATGGTTCTTGGCGTATGTGTGTTGATTGTAGAGCCATTAATAATATTACCATTCAATATCGTCACCCTATTCCTAGGCTTGATGACATGCTTGATGAATTATGTGGCTCTGTAATTTTCACAAAGATTGACTTGCGTAGTGGCTACCACCAAATTAGAATGAAACTTAGAGATGAATGGAAAACAGCTTTCAAAACTAAATTCGGATTGTATGAATGGTTAGTAATGCCTTTTGGGTTGACTAATGCACCTAGTACATTCATGCGCCTAATGAATGAGGTTTTAAGAGCTTTCATTGGTCGATTTGTGGTAGTTTACTTTGATGATATCTTAATTTATATCAAGTCTTTGGATGAACATATGGATCACTTATGTGCTGTTTTTAATGCCTTACGCGAGGCACGTTTATTTGGTAACCTTGAGAAGTGCATCTTTTGCACGGATCGAGTCTCTTTTCTTGGCTATGTTGTTACTCCATAGGGAATTGAGGTGGATGAGGCAAAGATTGAAGCCATTAAGAGCTGGCCGGTTCCCTAATCCATCACACAGGTGAGGAGTTTTCTTGGTCTTGCAGGATTTTACCGCCGTTTCGTTAAGGATTTCAGCACCATTGCTGCCCCTTTACACAAGTTGACAAAGAAGAGTGTGGTGTTTCATTGGGGAAGGGCACAAGAGGCGTCCTTCAACACTTTGAAGGACAAGCTTACACACGCACCATTACTGCAACTTCCAAATTTTGGTAAGTCTTTTGAGCTAGAATGTGATGCTAGTGGAGTTGGCATTGGAGGTGTTTTGATGCAAGATGGTAAGCCCATTGCATACTTTAGCGAAAAAATGCATAGCCCTGTTTTGAATTACTCCATGTATGATAAGGAATTGTATGCTCTTGTACGTTCTTTAGAGATGTGGCGTCATTATTTGTGGCCTAAAGAATTTGTTATTCATTCGGATCATGAATCGCTTAAGTATCTTCGTTCACAACATAATCTGAATCGTAGACATGCGAAGTGGGTTGAATTTATTGAATCTTTTCCTTATGTTTTCAAACACAAGAAAGGGAAGGATAATGTGATTGCAGATGCTTTGTCAAGGCGATACACTTTGCTGTCCCAACTTGAATGTTGAATTTTTGGACTTGAAACAATAAAAGAACAATATGCGCTTGATCCTGATTTTAAAGATGTGTTGCTGAATTGCAAAGGGGGACGTTCATGGAACAAGTTTGTAGTCAATGATGGAACACCGCCGTCCTTCCATAACCACCCCACGATTCCAAAAATTGGTGAGGCCAATCCGATCATCACTAGCTGGCTGCTCCAAAACCCTTGCACAGTCGCGTTGATCGCCTCCATGTGGCCCAAACCCCTTCACCACCGCTCGCTATTTCCATGATTGCCGCCCCCTATAAGTAGGCGCCACCTGGGGTGCCCGAGCCCCTTCCATCCGCTCCGCCACCACCTCAGTGGCCACCACTTCGTGCCACGACCAAGAAAAGGGGACGAGGGGGAAGAAGGGGAGAAAGGGGGGAAAAGGTCGCCACCAGAGCCGCCAACCACCGCCGAGGAGCCACCGGAGCCCGGAGCGTCGACCAAACGACCATGCCGACGTTGCGGTTCTCCCTACATGGCACTGACTCTGCACTACTCCGAATCACCTTTGCACTGATATCCTTTCGTCATCACCACCTACGGTGAGCTCACCGCCTCGCCCCGCTCGCCGCCGGTTGTGCTTGGCATACAACCGTCTCGCCTGCTAGTACCGTGGATCATCTAGGAAAAATTTGTGGCCCTCATGCTTTGATCGCTCGCTCACGCACACATGGTGCGCACACTCGTTGGCCTGGCCGAGCCTCAGGGTTCGGAATTGCCGCGACACGCCACTGCACCGCGCACAGTCGCCATGGCCACACCCCGCCATGGCGAGGTCTCGCTCTTGGTATGCTGGGCAATAGAGGAAGGGAGAAGAGGCGCACAAGGTCATGTACACGCCCGCACTCACATACTGGAACCAAGCACCGCGGTACCGAGCGCCAGGAGCACGGGCACAAGCCACCGTGAGCACGTCCAGAGCGCGCTCGCCATGGCCAGCGCGCGGCCATAGCGAGGTCGTTTCCTCCGAATCAAGCTGGTAGAGAAGAAAGGGAGGAGCTAGATCGTTTTGCCTTGGGAAGGGACGCACTGTGCGCGGCAACGAGAGGGAGAAGAGCAACCGAGGGAGCCGCTAGCGACCGCCATGCCGACGGCGGCGTGCTTGAGAGCGTGGCCGGGAAAAGGAAGCAAGGGAAGAGGAGCAGAGAAGCGACTAAGTGCCCTCGGTGCACCGTGAGCCAAGGGGAAAGGGAAGAGGATGAACCGGGTTCACCATGGACCGTGTTCAAATTCCATGGACCATCCTTGCGAGACCACCGTGAGCCAAGCTCACCAGCCCGAACCTGGTTTTTGAATCCACTTAGGTGACGTGGCAGCACCAGCGCCTGACACGTGGCGGGCCCAGCCTAGTCCGGCCCAAATCTGGCCCAGCCCAGGCCCAACCGAGCCCGGTCGCGGCCCGATCACCGTTGGCTGTTGACCAGTCAATGGGACCCACATGTCAGTGACTTGTTCTGTTCCAGCCAATCAGAGCGTGACACGTGTCACTGCCTGGAATTTCCTTTTTCTTTTTCTTTTCCAGAAAATCATTTAATCTTTAGAAATTCATAACTAATTCATTTTAACTCAGAAAAATACCAAACCAGTTTCTAAAATTTTCTAAAAATGAGCTCTACATCTTAGGCTTGTGTTTGAGTGCATTTGGATCTTTTGAATTTCTGTTGCTTCTTTGTGCACCTCTATAGGAGTCGTTAATGTGACTCTACGTTACGTTTAACAGAGCCGGAGGACCTATCGACTGAGGAGTATGACCCTGACTACAGCGAGGACTTGGGTGATGACCTGCCAGGTGCCACGCCCCACCCATCTCCGTAGAACCTATTACGCATGCAAATATAGAATTGCTAGCACTTTACTTTATTTAAATTTATGATGATAGGCTGCATGGTAGATGCTATACTTTGAGCCCTTTACCTTGTTGCAACCTTACTCCTGCTCACCCTGCTGTTAGGCTAGATGCTCGCATGTTACATATTACTGCTTTTACTCTTACTCGCATTATATCTGTGATGTGATGCCGGTGAGTGAGAGGCGTATATGTATAAGGCACATAGTGCCGAGAACTTGATAAACCTGACTAAAGAACTGGGGAGATCTTGGTGTGCGTCTTGGGTGAGTGGTGAGGGTTGAGTCGATCGAACAGGATCCTACGACGAGTCTTTGGGGCAAGTCTTGCTGGAGGGGTGCGACCTGGGCATCCCTCATGAGAGATACCTGTGGCAGGTATATTGGGAGGAGAACTAGGGTGTTGGTTATCCCTGGTGGAGGTGCTATCGTGGCACGGGGAATATGGTGTTTCCCCTTGAGAAGATATCCTGTCTGGTCCCCCTAAGGACTAGTATGTCTTGAGAACCGGAACCATGGGACCTTCGTGCACACCACTCGCTCTCGATGGGCGGGAGACGATTACCCGACTGACTAGGGCGGTACCACTACTACTAGGTTGGAAGGTGATAGTGTAGGGAGGTACGAGCATGGGGACCCACACCCTCCTAAGACAGTGTAGTGACCTTAGGGGGGCCGGTACTACATCTCATAGTCTCAGCATTTCGGTGGACGCCGGGGTGGCCTAGGGCTGAGTGGTAGGGTGGTACTGTATCGGTTGGAAGGCAGTTGGAATCAGCCTAGACAAGCCAGATCATCGAGGATGGCGATCTTGTGGATTACCAAGTGTACACGCTCTGCAGAGTTGATCGATCTATACGTATAGCAGTGTCCGCGGATATGGACATTCCCATGACCTACGCTTCACTTGATTAGAGAGAGGAGTCCTTTGCTACCTTTCCTCGGGTTCTATGTTGGATTCCGACTTTGGCCGTTGAGACGAGATCTGAGTGGGAGTCAATCTCGTCGCCTAGAGAGAGAGAGTGAGATGAGATGTGTTGTGTGATGGGATTGGGAGAATGTGTGTCTAAGATGGGTTAAAAATTGATGAACATCTTATTATTAAAATATTAACTACTTGCATAGGAAACCCATAGCCTAAATAGGTCTCTTTCTACTTCCCTCAATGCATTCCACTTTCCACATAGCTTTGCAAGCATAGGGTGGGCAATGCATGGCCAGAACCAAGTGTACTGATAGTTTTTTGACAGGTTCTGAGCCCAAGTACGACTACGAGGGTGATGATTGGGAGAATTAGAGGGTCTGTTCTACGCTCAAGCTGGTTCCAGAAGATCGTTTTCCGCTGCTATCTACGTCGGATGCTGTTCCAGATGCTTGTGTGAGTGTGTTCCGCCCTACGAGGCGAAGAGAATAAATTATGTAAACTCTCTATTGTACTCTAATATTCGTGCATGACTTATGTATCACTGAGATTTGGATAAAATGACAGAATGTTTTGTCATTTTACACTTCATTTCTGTGGATTTCCCTTCGTGGAAATCAAGGACGTTTCAGTTGGTACTAGAGCCATGCTGACCCTACGACGGGCCCATAGGATTGGACAATAGAATTAGGAAAGATCTTGACACTTTCGGTTATATTACCGACCGTGCTGCATTTTCGTGCACGGCTTATCTCATTTTCACACTCTCTTACCTACATTTCATTCTACCTTACCTATCACATCGCTCTGTTCCACCCTGAATCACCCTGTTTCACTTAAGAATTCATCAAGTATCACTCTAAGTTACATTGATTCGCCTTGTCTTACCAAGTTTCACTCTGAAATACTCAAGTTACTACATGCACAACAAGGTATTGACTCCATCTTACGGTTAATTTGCAGATGGCCCTTGTTGCCGAGCTCCCTGTGGACGGACTAGCCTACCGTGGGTTCACCACGATCCTGTACGACGTGTTGGACTCACTAGGCGTTCCCACAGAGCAGATCGAGTATGTGTGCCAGGGTGAGCCTGGACCTGATTGGTTCAAGGGCCACATCGTGGTCCACCTCAAGGTCCCTGCTAGCGAGTTCGTACTCGTGCTGCATGCCTTCAAGACACTGGAGGTGGATAACTCTATTGCTTCGTGTGTACAGTCTGTCTCACGCACAGCTCTTCGCAGTGTGATGCGTGATGCACACGACTACCTCAAGACGGGACCGTATCGCCTACTGCCTGCCGCTCTAGACCTAAATAGGTTCTCAGAGCCATAGATCACTGCTGTAGACCGTGCTACGCGTGACGAGGTCGACCCCTATCTGAGGGCCTCCATGCAGTACATCATCGCCCAGGATCGCTACATTATGGATGTAGAGATGCAGAACCACCGTTACCGAGACCTCTTGTTCTGTTGTGACAAGGAGTTCCTCAGGGTGGAGGAGTTTCGCAACATTTCCCAGGGCTCCCAGAAGGTTCAGGAGTACACTACTCGTTTCACCCGCATTATGAGGTATGCTCTAGGTGAGACCGATACCGAAAATAAGAAGATGTACTGTTTCAAGAACGGGCTAAACTCTCGTCTCAAGGTGGCCCTCTCGGGTCATGCTTGTCGCACCCTTCGCGAGATGGTCAACAAGGTGCTAGAGATCGAGAGAGACCGTCTGGAGGCAAATGCCCTTCACAAGGAGAAGAAGCACCAGTTCGAGAGTTCCTCTCATGGCCCGGCTCCGCAGAGGCCATGTGCTCACGTGCTTCCTCCGCCCTGCTCTCGCTACACCTAGGGGGCAGTGAACGCTCCGAGCTGTGGAGGTGGCACCTACACCGCCAACTACCACTGCCCCACTCAGAGCCGTCCCGCTCTGACTCACCCCACTTAGGGAGCTGGCACGTGGAGGACCGCTACGCCTACCTCCACAGGTAGCGCGCCCTTCACCTGCTTCGGTTGTGGCCAGCCCGATCATAAGATCGCTGATTGCCCTATCAAGAACGGCACACCGCCTGCTTCGACCCAGACAAGATAGGCTGCTACACCTACTGCTCCGCGCAAGAACGTTGCTGGGGCTGTCCGCAGTCGTCTCAACCACATGACCGCGGAGGATACCCAGGACGCTCCCGACGTGGTGTACGGTATGTTTTTGGTACAGGGAGTTATAGCTTCAGTCTTGTTTTATTCTGGAGCTACTTGTTCTTACATTTCCACCAAGTTTGCACGAGAACATAGCATACCTGTGACTCCCCGCAAGGAGCCCATTAACACTAGTTCACCTTTGGGTCGCATTATATGCACCAAGAGATGTCAGGGAGTGAGTATCACTATTGAGGGCTACCCTTTTCTAGCCGATCTCACCTTACTTCCATCTGAGGGACTAGATGTCATACTAGGAATGGATTGGTTGACACAACATAAAGGAGTGATATCTTGTTCACCAAGGTATGTGGAGATCACACACTCGAGTGGACACATAATCCGCTGTAAGCCAAATTAGGGAAAAACAGTTTCTAAGTTGTGTGCCCTAGAGGCCAAGACAATCGAGGAGGTACCCGTTGTGATTGAGTACCCTGACGTGTTCCCTGAAGAGTTGCCAGGCATGCCACCTAATCGGGATGTGGAGTTTGTGATTGACCTTCTGCCTGGTACCGATCCTATTGCTAAAAGGCCCTACCGCATGTCGGTCGATGAGCTAGAGGAGCTGAAGAAGCAACTCAAGGAGATGTCAGATAAGGGATACATCAGACCCAGTGCTTCACCCTAGGGTTCCCCTGTTTTGTTCGTGAAAAAGAAGGATGGATCCATGAGGATGTGCATTGACTATCGGAACTAGAATGCCATAACAGTAAAAAAACAAATATCCTCTGCCTAGGATCGATGACCTCCTAGATCAGCTGAAAGATGCTAAGTTCTTTTCTAAGATCGATCTCAGGTTCGGATATCATCAGATGAAAATCAGACCCGACGACATTCCTAAGACAGCTTTTATCACCAGATATGGGCAATATGAGTTCACAGTGGTGTCCTTCGGACTCACTAATGCCTTGCCTTATTTCATGAACATGACGAATAAGGTATTCATGGATGAACTAGACAAGTTTGTAGTGGTGTTCATTGATGACATCCTTATCTATTCTTCCACCGCTGAAGAACATGAGCAAAACTTGAGAGTGGTTCTAGAGAAGTTGAGGCAGAATCAGCTATATGCCAAGTTCAGCAAATGTGACTTTTGGCTTGAAGAAGTTGCTTTCCTTGGTCATGTTCTCACTGCTAAGGGAGTTGCTGTGGATCCCGCAAAGATTGAAGCTGTGAAAGAGTGGGAACAACCCCACAATGTGACCGATATCCGTAGTTTTCTTGGATTAGCTGGGTACTATCGCAGATTCATCGAGAACTTCTCAAAGATAGCCAAGCCCATGACTAACCTGTTGAAGAATACTAATGAGTTTGAATGGATGCCCGAGTGCGAGCACAGCTTCCAGACTCTGAAACAGAAGCTTACCACCACACCTGTTCTTGCCTTGCCCGATATCTAGAAAGACTTCGTGGTCTATTGTGATGCATCCAGACAGGGACTCGGTTGTGTTCTAATGTAGAGTGGAAGGGTTATTGCCTATGCGTCTCGACAGTTGAAGGACCATGAGCAACGCTACCCAACCCATGTTCTAGAGCTTGCCGCTATCGTGCATGCCCTAAAGATATGGAGGCACTACTTGATCGGAAATAAGTGTGATATCTACACTGATCACAAGAGCCTGAAGTACTTCTTCACTCAAGAAGATCTAAACATGAGACAGTGCCAATGCTTAGAGCTAATAAAGGATTATGACCTAGAGATTCACTATCATCCGGGAAAGGCTAATGTAGTCGCTGATGCCTTGAGCCGAAAGAGCTATTGCCACAATCTATCCATGGAAGCTGTACCACCCGAGCTATGTGAGGAAATGGGCAAACTCTGTCTCGAAATCCTACCTAGGGGTATGTTGAATGAGCTTCGAGTGCAATACAACCTCAAGGATCGGATCCGCAATGCTCAACTGGAGTGTCCAGAAATTTGGGGAATCCGAGAACTCATGAAGAAGGGCAAGTGCCCCGAGTTCAGGGAGGATGAGCAAGGAGTGTACTAGTACAAGGATAGAATCTGTGTACCATCTAATTCTGCCTTGCGGCGAGAAATCTTGGAAGAGGGTCATGACTCCAAGTATTGTATTCACCCGGGAAGCACCAAAATGTATGCTGATCTAAAGAAACAGTTTTGGTGGAAGAACATGAAGGCAGATATTGTCGGGCATGTCACACGATGTGACATCTGCAATAGGGTCAAGGCTGAACATCAAAGACCAGCCGGATTGCTTAAACCCTTGGACGTTCTGGTGTGGAAATGGGAGAGCATATCCATGGATTTTATAGTAGGTTTACCTCGAACTCCTAAAGGCCATGACTCGATTTGGGCGATGGTTGACCGACTGACCAAGGTAGCTCACTTCATAGCTATGAGGACTGACTACAGAGTTGAGAAGCTAGCAGATTTGTACATCGAGCACATTCTCAGACTCCATGGAGCCCCCACTAGCATAGTGTCTGATCGTGGTACGCAATACGTGTCCAAGTTCTGGAAGAGTCTCCACAAGGCTATAGGGACTTGACTGGACTACAGTACCGCATACCACCCACAGATAGATGGTCAAACAGAGAGGGTTAATCAGATTTTGGAGTATATGCTCTGAGCTTGTATCTTGAAGTATGGGACTAATTGGGAGAAAAGTTTGTCCCACGCAGAGTTCTCTTACAACAACAGCTACCAAGCTAGTCTCAAGATGTCACCATTCGAGGCTCTATATGGCAGAAAGTGTAGAACCCCTCTGATGTGGTCAGAAGTGGGAGAGAGATCATTCTTTGGTCCCACAAAGATCAAAGATGCCGAAGGAGTAGCTCAAGTACAAGAGAACCTAAGGATTGCCCAAAGCCGACAGAAGAGTTATGCAGATAACCGTCAGAGAGACCTCAAGTTTCAGGTTGGGGACTATGTCTATCTCAAGGTCTCCCCACTCCGAGGTACCGTCAGATTTCATGTGAAGGGAAAGTTAGCACCTAGGTATGTGGGACCATACAGGATCTATCAGAGGATTGGCAAGTTAGCATACAAGGTAGAGTTGCCCGAGGAGTTAACAGGAGTACACCTAGTGTTTCACGTGTCATAGCTACGCAAGTGCTTGCAATTGCCAGAGCAAGAGGTATACACAGATGCACTAGATATCCAGGACACCCTGGAGTACAAGGAACACCTAATCCTAATATTAGATAGGGCTAAGAAGGAAACTAGAAGCACCGTGATACCCATGTGCAAGGTTCAGTGGAGTAACCACATAGAACGGGAAGCTACATGGGAGAAAGAGTCGAAACTTCGGATGCATTACCCCTACCTCTTTGAAAGGTATGCCACACCTTAAATCTCGGGACGAGATTCCTGTGAGGGGGAAGGACTATAACAACCTAGAAATTTCCAGCAAATAAAAATCACAACTGCAAAATTTTTTTCTAAATAACCTATGTTTGGTGAGGTGTCATATAGGGAACCTAACCTAGTTGCACAAGTAGCACCTAAAATAGCTAATTACATCTTTGCATTTTAACCATACATGCTTGAGTTGGATTTTATGTTCTTTGAATTGAATTAAAAGCAACAACATTTCTTGAATTAATTGCTTAAGTAACTAAATATAGAAATATAAACCTATCAAATAGTTGGAAACCAAAAATATATTTTGGAGGACCCACTATGTTATACAAATGTGGGCAAATATGCTTTCTCACATACAAATGCATGGCATATTTAAAATGGGAAAATACAAAATAGAAAAGCTTTTGAATAAATCAGATAAATGGGAAAGCCTTGGTTTAAAATAGAAAAGGAAAAACTCCTTTTCGGCCTAGCTTTTCAAACCAGCTGAGCCCGACCTACATCACGCCTGCGGCCTCGCGCGCACCCGCGCTCGCCCGCACGTGGGCCGGCCCAACAATCCGCCGGCGCCCGGCCTGCGTTGCCAACCCACCAACGCCAAGGCGTATTCCTCCTTCCCACGTCGCTGACGGGCGGGACCCGCCTTCATCCCCTTCCTCCCGCCTGACTGAATCCTCTGCTTCAATCGGAAACAGAGACAACGAGGGGACAGGGTCACGCACGGGGTGAGGGGAGATTCCCTCTGCCTCCACCGCCAGCCGTGCGCGCCAAGCCGTGCCACCGTTTCCTCCTGTCAGCCACATGCGTCTCGCCTCCGCTCCCACGCACTGCGAGCGCGCTCGCCATGGCCCACACCGCAACCACCACCTGACACCGCCATCCTTCCATAACCACCCCGCGATTCCAAAAATTGGTGAGGCCAATCCGATCATCACTAGCTGGCTGCCCCCAAAACCCTTGCACAGTCGCGTTGATCGCCTCCACATGGCCTAAACCCCTTCACCACCGCTCGCTATTTCCATGATCACTGCCCCCTATAAGTAGGTGCCACCCGGGGTGCTCGAGCCCCCTCCATCCGCTCTGCCACCACCCCGGTGGCCACCACTTCGCGCCACGACCAAGAAAAGGGGACGAGGGGGAAGAAGGGGAGAAAGAGGGGAAAAGGCCTCCACCGGAGCCGCCAGCCGCCACCGAGGAGCCACCGGAGTCCGGAGCGTCGACCAAACGACCACGCCGACGTTGCGGTTCTCCCTGCATGGCACCGACTCTACACTGCTCCGAATCACCTCTGCACCGATATCCTTTCGTCATCGCCACCTACGGTGAGCTCACCGTCTCGCCTCGCTCGCCGCCAGTTGTGCTTGGCATAGAACCGTCTCGCCTGCTAGTACCGTGGATCATCTAGGAAAAATTCATGGCCCTCATGCATTGATCGCTCGCTCACACACACATGGTGCGCACACTCGTTGGCCTGGCCAAGCCTCAGGGTTTGGAATTGCCGCGACACGCCACTACATCGCGCACAGTCACCATGGCCACACCCCGCCATGGCGAGGTCTCGCTCTTGGTATGCTTTGCAATAGAGGAAGGGAGAAGAGGCGCACAAGGTCATGTACACGCCCACACTCACATATCAGAACCAAGCACCGCGGTACCGAGCGCCAGGAGCGCGGGCACAAGCCACTGCGAGCACGTCCAGAGCGCGCTCGCCATGGCCAGCGCGCGGCCATAGCGAGGTCATTTCCTTCGAATCAAGCCGGTAGAGAAGAAAGGGAGGAGCTAGATCGTTTTGCCTTGGGAAGGGACGCGCTGTGTGCGGCAACGAGAGGTAGAAGTGCCACCGAGGGAGCCGCTCGCGACCGCCATGCCGACGGCGGCGTGCTTGAGAGTGCGGCCGGGAAAAGGAAACAAGGGAAGAGGAGCAGAGAAGCGACTAGGTGCCCTCGGTGCACCGTGAGCCGAGGGGAAAGGGAAGAGGATGGACCGGGTTCACCGTGGACCGTGTTCAAATTCTGTGGACCATCCTTGCGAGACCACCGTGAGCCAAGCTCACCAGCCCAAACCTGGTTTTTGAATCCACTTAGGTGACTGGGCCGAGCCTGACACATGGCGGGCCCAGCCCAGTCCGGCCCAAATCCGGCCCAGCCCAGGCCCAACGGAGCCCGGTCACGGCCCGGTCACCGTTGACCGTTGACTGTTGACCAGTCAACAGGACCCACATGTCAGTGACTCGTTCTTTTCCAGCCAATCAGAGCGTGACACGTGTCACTGCCTAGAATTTCCTTTTTCCTTTTCTTTTCCAAAAAATCATTTAATCTTTAGAAATTCATAACTAATTCATTTTAACTCAGAAAAATACCAAACCAGTTTCTAAATTTTTTTAAAAATGAGCTCTACATCTTAGGCTTGTGTTTTAGTGCATTTGGATCTTTTGAATTTCTGTTTCTTCTTTGTGCACCTCTATAGGAGTCGTTAATACGACTCTACGTTACGTTTAACAGAGCCGGAGGACCTGCCGACTGAGGAGTACGACCCTGACTACAGGGAGGACTTGGGTGACGACCTGACAGGTGCCATGCCCCACCCATCTCCGTAGAACCTGTTACGCATGCAAATATAGAATTGCTAGCACTTTACTTTATTTAAATTTATGATGATAGGTTGCATGGTAGATGATGTACTTTGAGCCCTTTACCTTGTTGCAACCTTACTCCTGCTCACCCTGCTATTAGGCTAGATGCTCGCATGTTACATATTACTGCTTTTACTCTTACTCACATTATATCTGTGATGTGATGCCGGTGAGTGAGAGGCATATATGTATAAGGCACATAGTGCCGAGAACTTGATAAACCTAACTAAAGAACTAGGGAGATCTTGGCGTGCGTCTTGGGTGAGTGGTGAGGGTTGAGTCGATCGGACAGGATCCTACGACGAGTCTTTGGGGCAAGTCTTGCTGGAGGGGTGCGACCTGGGCATCCCTCACGAGAGATACCTGTGGCGGGTATATTGGGAGGAGAACTAGGGTGTTGGTTATCCCTGGTGGAGGTGCTGTCATGGCACAGGGAATACGGTGTTTCCCCTTGAGAAGATATCCTGTCTGGTCCCCTTAAGGACTGGTATGTCTTGAGAACTGGAACCATGGGACCTTCGTGCACACCACTTGCTCCCGATGGGCGAGAGACGATTACCCGACTGACTAGGGCGGTACCACTACTACAAGGTTGGAAGGTGATAGTGTAGGGAGGTACGGGCATGGGGACCCACACCCTCCTAAGACAGCGTAGTGACCTTGGGGGCCCAGTACTACGTCTCACAGTCTCATTGTTTCGGTGGACGCCGGGGTGGCCCAGGGCTGAGTGGTAGGGTGGTGCTGTACTGGTTGGAAGGCAGTTGGAATCAGCCTAGACGAGCTGGATCGTCGAGGATGGCGATCTTGTGGATTACCAGGTGTACACGCTCTATAGAGTTGATCGATCTATGCGTATAGCCGTGTCCGCGGATATGGACATTCCCATGACCTACGCTTCACTTGATTAGAGAGAGGAGTCCTTTTCTACCTTTCCTCGAGTTCTGTGTTGGATTCTGGCTTTGGCCGTTAAGACGAGATCTGAGCGAGAGTCAATCTCGTCGCCTAGAGAGAGAGTGAGATGAGATGTGTTGTGTCATGGGATTGGGAGAATGTGTGTCTAAGATGGGTTAAAAACTGATGAACATCTTATTATTAAAATATTAACTACTTGCATAGGAAACCCACAACCTAAATAGGTCTCTTTCTACTTCCCTCAATGCATTCCACTTTCCACATAGCTTTGCAAGCATAGGGTGGGCGATGTGTGGCCAGTACCAAGTGTACTGATAGTTTTTTGACAGGTTCCGAGCCCGAGTACGACAACGAGGGCGATTATTAGGAGAATTAGAGGGTCTGTTCTATGCTCAAGCTGGTTCTAGAAGATCGTTTTCCGCTGCTATCTACGTCGGATGCTATTCCGGATGCTTGTGTGAGTGTGTTCCGCCCTGCGAGACAAAGAGAATAAATTATGTAAACTCTCTATTGTACTTTGATATTCGTGCATGACTTATGTGTCACTGAGATTTTGGTAAAATGACGGAATGTTTTGTCATTTTACACTTTGTTTCTGTGGATTTCCCTTCGTGGAAATCAAGGACGTTTCAGTGGTAAAATGAGCTGCATCCATGTCTCACAGGTACTAGTAGTGAGCTCATGGTAGAAAGTCTGCATGACTAGCCAATTCTCCATCCCATGATGAGGACATTCTGATATGTAATCTTGAAAGCGTTCCTATGCCTCAGGGACAGATTCATCATACTACTGCTAAAAACTTGAGATCTTAGCACGTAGAGCATTATTCTTGCCTACTAGAAAGAACTTTGCTAAGAAAGCAGTAGAGCAGATTTCCTATGTAGTCTTTTTATCCTTATTGGCGTAGAACCATTGCTTCGCCTTTCCCAAGAGTGAAAATGGAAATAGACGGAGTAATATAGAATCCTTGGAAACTCCTTTGATGGTGAAAGTGCTACAAATCTCTAGAAAGTGTTGGAGATGAGCACTTGCGTCTACATGTGCCTTCCCATAAAATTGATTGGCTTGCACTGTAACACCCCAGGTGTTTGTCACTCACTAAGCAGTGGGTTTGAACTCAAACATGATAGATTAAGTGGAGATGATGATGGCAAGGTCAACCTATGGAGATGAGCCTAACCTAAAGTTGGGTGTTGCACCATTGCTTTACATATAGGCCCCTTTTCAAGATATATGCTTGGGTGGCATTATTGCAATATCTTCATGTGTCTCACCTTGGTACCTATCTATATTGATCCCTGGAAAAGTTTCATGAAGTTTGGAATCAAAAAGTCACATGAAATGATAAGTTATATGCTTGTTTGGATTATAACTGAAACATGCATCTGAAACAACGAAACATGCCTTACATTCCATGTGAACTAGTGTTTATGCAACATACAAATGTAACAGGTGCAACACATCTTGGACACATGTGGAACAACCTAGTGAAACATATGTAGCATGTACCTTGCAACAACACTATGAAACAAGTGAAACAAAGCTTTGAAACAAGCATTTCAAATATAGTGATTTCTATGTTTCAATGCATATGAGACCCAGATCCCTATGTAACCTATGCATGGTGGGTATGTTTAGCCTCTACAACACCTTAACTACACTTAGGACACTTAATGGAACAATGTTCATGTTGATCATTTTGCCTAAATGTGCTTCAAAGTAATGGTTGACCATGAATGGACCCTAGAACACTCTTGTTTGACCGTTTCAAAAGTGTGACCTAGAAGCTTTGCATGACTCTGCACCCTTTTACAAAGTTGTAGAGAATTTTATCAGGAACAAACTTTGTTTAAGGGTCAAGTCATGAAAATGTGTGGAACGTGCTCAAAAAGGGCATACAAGTCAGAATTTGGACTGTTTCCAACACTTAGCACTTTTAAAACCCCAATTTCAGTGTCTTCGACATTGGCATCCCGCGTTCTCGAGTTTTTGCTAAGTAACTTAATTTGGTCCAAATACGAAAGTCAGAGCCTATATTATGGAGAAGAGCATGCAAGAAGATGGCACTTGTTGGAATCCATTTTGCCTAGCATTTTTGAAGGTTCGTCAATTTTTGACAATGCATTGACAATGCTGGTTTGGAGCCTCATTATCCACTAATCCGTGGCTCTAATGACTTTACACCCTAAATAGAATTTGTAGACCTTTGTATGGGCTTTAACTTTTATTTTGGGCCCAAGGTCCAAATTGGCCCGGATGTAGCCCAAAAACGCATTTCAATTGGCCCACTCCGGCACCTGGCAGCTGCTCGGTGGAAGTCCTCAATGGGAGCCATGCATCCCGAACGTGTCCACCATGCATGAGCCCTCGCCTGGCCTTGCTGCCGCACGTCCTAGCACCCCAGCCTCTTCCAGCGCGGATGCCCGAGCTCCTCCCCATCCTCTCCGCTCCCTCTCGCTCCCTCCTATCTCACTCTACTCCGCTCTAGGCTCGCGGTCGCGGACGCCGCAATGGCCGAGCTCCCGAGCTCGCGGTCGTGCCGACGTTCTCGCGAATTTGTTCGATCAAATGCTGAGTGAAGCACACCACCACCTCCGCCTCTCACTATCGCAACCACCACAACCATCCCCGGCCTTTCATCGCCGTCGTAGAGCACGGCCACCGTGCACGCCGTGCCGTGGCCATGGACGCCATGGCCAAGCTTCGAGCCACCACCGCGATTCCTTGTCTCCGGTCTCCATCCACCCAAACAAACCACATCATCACCTCTGTCACCTTGCGCTGCACCTCCCGCGCCCCTCGCTTGAGGCCGCTCGTCGCCGTAGCAATGTCACCATCGGGCCACCGCCGTCGCCGCTGCCGTCGCCTGTGGCCACGGCACTATGGACTGCCTCAAGCCGAGCCGAGCAGCTCTGTGGGTGTGCAAGGACACGTTGGACCTCGTGCCGCCCTTAGCCAGTGCCACCGGCGACCCCCTCGCCGGAGTCCACCTCTCCCCTGCTTGGCGTCGGGAGGTAGAAGGAGTCCGTCTCCCTCTATGTCTCTCTGTCTGACGTGCGGGACCGGCTGGACAATGGGTCCCACGTGGTAGTTTAAGTAGTGGAAGATCTGGGTGCGCGACCGGGTGGGTGTAGCAATTATGTTAGTGTTGTTTTAATTCTGATTTTGAAATTAAGATTTTGTGTAAATCTTCTAAATTCCATATCTCATGTTAGGAAACTCCAAAAATAGCAAATGTGGACTTTTTGGAAACCTTGAGAAAATCTCTATGCAGTAGAATCATAAAATGTTACTTGTTTGTATAAAATTTCTGGTGTTTTGATTTAAGTTGGAAAAGAGCTCTAAAAATGCCTTTAAACAGGACCAGAGCAAGATCTGGAGTTTTAGATATACAAAAATGGTGATTCTTGTTCTGTTAATCTTGTGATAATATGTAATAACTAACAAAAATATTAAACCTATTAGTTATTCACTGTTTTCTTAGGGTTTTGGTTTAATCTTGCTAATTAGGCATTTCTTGCATATGTTGTTTGAGAAATTCATAACTGATGCTGTGATGCTCTAAATGATGTGAAATTTTTATGGTAGTCTTGTCATGCTAGTTATGTACTGTGGTACAAATTTCATGGTCATTGCTTACCATATGATCAAGTTATTGATTTAACTTGTTTATGTCTTGATAAATAGCTTATAAATAATATAGAAATGATAAAATGGAAAATGTTGTTCCATTACCTTAGTATGATGTTGCTATATCATGTTGATTTATACTATGGCCATGTGTTCATAGAAAATATTTAGTTTTAGGTTTAACTTGCTCTCACATGATTTATTGTATTAGTCAATTTTCTTTTTCATAGAGGTTGATATACTTGTCCAAATGGCTTGAAAATTAAGTAGTAGACTTTTGCGGGCATATGTAGTGTAACGGAACCGTCCAATTTATAAGAGCACAAGTATAAAAATAATCACCGAAGTGATCAAATTCTCACACTTGAGCCCATATAACTCCGGTAGTCCAATGAAATCACGAGGGATTTCAAACCAACCAACATACAAGCCAAGATCGTAGTGATTCAACATAACAAGTCACATGTTACAACCATTTCACAAGTAATTCAATATACATCGGAGTTCAACATAGTTATTAATTTACATTCAAAAGTAGCGGAAGCAAAGTAATTTGAAACTAACATTATTCTTATTTCAAATACATGCTAGTACCACGGTCGACTTCCAACAAAAGCATTAGAGATAAAGTAAATAAGAATGATCATGCCCGTGATCACACTCTGCCACTACGGCAGGAGTCAACCAACTCTTGCAGCCACCATGATACATCACAACCTGCAACAAGTGGGGATAAAACCCTGAGTACGAGAAGGTACTCAGCTAGACTTACCCGTAAAAAACCAGAAATAAGGTGACACCAAGGATCATGCAAGGCTGATATGAAGTGGGCTAGCTTGACAACATTTTTCATAAAAGCTTAATGTAGATAGGTAATCATTAATGCTTAAGCATCAAGTTAATTATCATTAACCTGTCATCTATATTAGCACCTGTACTAGAGCACTCACTTTATTAGGAGCAAACAATATTAACCATAGCAGGTATAAATTGAGGCAATCTTTCCATCGTTATCCAATTAACTATCCATTCAATTTAATGGAATCTACGTTGCCGCTGCTCAAGTCAAGTGCTCACTAACCGGGAGCGAGGGCGATTCGAATCGAATTCCTAATGACAACACTCACCGTGCTGGCCCCTGCCAGGGTCGCACAAGCCACCTTTCGTACAATTCAGGAGTCGTGGGTTCGAATGATGCCGCATCCCCAAGGACAACACTCTGCTAGGTGATAGGGACTCTAACCCCCCCTTGGTCTCACGCCAATGTCCCCAAGCACATCCTTACTCTCCTCCAAGATGCAACCTACCATTCGACTCCCGGCCTAAACCGAATTACTCGGCTTCGCGGTCAGAACGGCTTATCCGGCCAACTAAGTGTTAGACTGCGTTTAACATGACTCAAGGACATATAGCGAATCAGTCCTTAAACGACTCAGACGGGGATAGATTCACACCCAAGACCTCCATGCCTTGTCGCTTCACTATCATCATTCCGCCCGGTCTCATTTCATTTTATTAACATATGGTTCCATTCCACGATAGCACATATAGCCAACCGTGCCATATATGAATATCCCTACATCTCGCAGGTGACAGGAAATCACCTGACTTCTACCGCTTAAAGCAGGGCTAAGCATCTACTCGATCCTAGTCTATGTAGGATTTAAGGATTCATATATCTGGACAAGGAGTGATATAATGCAGCAAGGTTTTCAACCAACTCCTACCACTTAATGCAACAATACTTATAACATATATAGAATTAATTGCTTTGAAGGTAGGAGGCTTATAATGCTCCGGGGCTTGCCTGGGATCCGACTCAAGTTAGAGTATTTCAGAAGAACTCGCTTGGCGAGCATCCTCCAATATAGCACTCATCCGAACTTTCTACCTTCGGGATGGATCCACCACACCATCTTCTGGTTAGCTCCACATCAGGTCCTTCACGTGTTTCAGCTAGCGTACCTAAATGAGGTGCAACACTGCATATGTATGAATGCATAGAAGGGTAATAAACAAAGAAATCAAACAAGCATACCAAAGTTCTCATAAACACCTAGAGCTAATTAACTTAATCCTCATTAGGGCATAACATAGAAGATTGCGAGCAAAACAATCAAGGCACAAGTATCATAAGATTACAGGGTACCAACCCAAGTACCATCAAGGATATGAGTCACACTTTAACCCACTAGCATGGCAAAGTTAATCAAAGCACTAGACTAGAATTTGTCACATTCTGGGCATCAGAAACAGCAGCTAAGTAATTTAATCATAACTGGAGATTTACAACTCTAAATGACTTGCAAGGAGATATTCTGGAAAGCTTATGAAATTCTCTAAAATTCATTTATAATCACCTAAGCCTGATTCTCAAGTTTAATGGGTCAAAAAGATGAAACTACAGAATCTGGTCTGCCCTAAACAGAGAGCAACCAAATCTGGGACCAGACTTTAAACATCTATAACTCAAAGACTAATTGACCAAATGCCACCAAATTTTAACACGAGCTAGATACATAAATTATCTACAACTTTTGTATAAACAAGTTTTCCAGCAAAGCAGATTGTCATGAAGAACTTTGCCAAGTTTTCAGATCTGCCCAGAAACTTTATTTGCAAGAAATAATTATTAACTTATGTTGCAAACATATAATTGGACAAAACCAACTTCACCAACATGTCACACATGACTAATGAACACCAGAAAACATAGTGTGCATTCCTAAATAAATTCTTTTAATGCATTTTCTTAATTTATTTAGATAATTAGGTGGAATTATGAACACCTACCACAAATGCTCAATAAATTTTACCAAAATTACAGTGGCCTACAAATGCTCCTAAAAGTCTACTGTCCAAATTTCAAGTCATTTGTATATGTATATCAACCTCTATGAAAAATACAAATGACCAATACAATAAATCATGTGAGAGCAAGTTAAACCTAAAACTCCATATTTTCTATGAACACATGGCCCTAGCATGAATCAATATGATATATAAACATCATACTAAGCTAATGGAACAACATTTTCCATTTTATCATTTATATATTATTTATAAGCTAGTTATCAAGACATAAACCACCATTTTTGGAAAGACTACCATAATACATGGAAAGACTACCATAATACATCCATAGCATGGAAAGACTACCATAAAAATTTCACATCATTTGGAGCAACACAACTGAAGATATAAAAATGACAAGCAATATAATGTAGACTTCCTTATTTATCCAGGTCAAATCAAAACCTTAAGAAAACAGTGAACAACTAGTGTGTTTGATATATTTCCTAGCAATTACATGTCATCACAAAATTAACAAAACAAGAACCACCATTTTTGGAGTTCTAAAACTCAAGATATGGCTCTGGTCAAGTTTATAAGTATTTTAGAGTATTTTAAAAGCTTAAATAAAAACATCTACAAACATATAACATATTATGACTCTACTGCATAGATCTTTTCTCAAGGTTTCCAAAAAGTCCACATTTGCTATTTTTGGACTTTCCTAGTAGGAGATATGGATTTTCAAAGATTAACATGAAATTGAAATTCAAAAACAGAAGAAAACAAACCCCAACTGAAATTGCTTGGCACACCCAACAAATACCCAACCTCTGTCACCACTTAATCTGACATGTGGGACCCTTTGTTCCGCTAGGCCCACTCGTCAGACACACATAGGGAGAGACAGAGAGAGGCGACGACTTCCTTCTTCAGCTCGCCGGGAAACAGAGGGGGGTCGCCGGACTTGCGGCTCCGGCCGGCAGGGGCGGCACCGGCGGCGAGGGAGGGACCGGTGAGTGTCGCGGCGTCGAGGCGCATGCAAAGGTGGTCGCGGCTCGGTGTGAGGTGGCCCATGGTCTCCTAGCCACGTGCGCGGTGACACGCTGGAGCACGGCTTCGATGGCGAAGGCGCTCTGGTGGGCTAGGCGGCCAAGGACGAGACGCGGGATGGTCGGCATGCAACGGTGAAGCTGATGGCGGGCTTAATTGACCTGGTAGTGGTACGAGGTGACCTGGCCACGGGAGCTGGTGGCTCGTCGGTGGAGCTGCACGGCGGCGGTGCGCTCTAGCGACCTGGAGCCTGGGCGAGCGCGCGCGCGGGGCAGAGCGTGGCGAGGCGGAGGCGATGATGTGCTCGATTGAGATGGCGAAAGAGCACAGTAGTAGTGGGGAGGAGCTCCACCGCTCGGCAATGGTGGCCGTGGCGGCTTGACGCGCCAGGAATGGCAGCGGCGGCGCGAGCTCTGCTTGCTGGCGTCCAAGGCAAAGCGCGCATTGGCGCGTGCAGGATGAGAGGAACGGCGAAGAGGGGGAGGAGGAAGTGGAGAGGAACCACGTCCAACTCCCTTGCATCGACGCACAGCAAGGGCACGCGGCAGCGTTGGTCGGCCAGGGTGGGGGGCTCGGTGCTCGCATGGTGGCCACGCCCTGGGGCACGTGTCGTCATAATGCCGCTCTGGCCCGACACCACGGCCTCCCGACGATGTACGGACGCCACATGGCGCGCGTGACATGGCCCTGTCGGCCACGAGCATCAGCTCGTTTTCAAACTGAAAACGATTCAGTTGAAGCCGAGTCCGCCTGCAGGGCAAGTTCGACGTCGATTAACTTGCAAACGAGCCCGAATTAGGCCGAGTCATAATTGACAAAGTCGTAGAGGGATGTGAGGACTTCAAGAGTTTCAATACGAGCTTGAGCTGGTTCAGCTTAGATCACAATCTACAGAGCTCCAAAGTTGAGCACACGAAACTGAAATTTCAGTTTCAGTAGGAACCCAACTGAAACACGATCTTTGAGGCTCTGTAGCTCCTGTACTAGTGGGAATTAGGTGATAGTGTTGTTGACAAAATCATAGAGCTATTTGAGCACTACAATATTGCCAATATGAGCCAGAGCTGGTTCTGCCTAGTTTGGGAGATAGAGTGCTCCAAAGTAAGCTACTTGAAACTGCTGTACAGTCAAGACTTAGCCAAATTGGCTAAGTGCCAAACAGCAGGTCAAAACTGACTTGTGGTCCCTATTTGAGCATGTTCCACACATTTCATGACTTGACTCTTAAACAAAGTTGGTTCCTTATAAAATTCTCTACAACTTTGTAAAAGGGTGCACAGTCATGCAAAGTTTCTAGGTCACACTTTTGAAATGGTCAAACAAAAGGGTTCTAGGGTCCATACATGGTCAACCATCACTTAGAAGCATATTTAGGCAAAATGATCAACATGAACATTGTTCCATTAAGTGTCCTAAGTGTAGTTAAGGTGTTGTAGAGGCCAAATCTACACACCATGCATAGGTTGCACAAAAGTGTAGGCCTCACATGCATTGAAACATAGAATTCAAGTGAAATGCTATAGTTGTTTCAGGTGGTTATTTCAAGATACAAGCTACACATGTTCCACTAGGGTGTTCCACATGTGTCCAAGATGTGTTGCACATGTTGCATTTGTATGTTGCACAAACACTAGTTCCCATGGGATGCAAGGCAGGTTTTTGTTATAATCCAAACAAGCATATAACTTATCATTTCATGTGACTTTTTGATTCCAAGCTCTATGAAACTTTTCCAGAGATCAATATAGATAGGTACTAAGGTGAGACACATGAAGGTATTGCAATAACACCATCCAAGCATATATCTTTGAAAATGACCTATATGTAACGCAATGGTGCAACATCCAACTTTAGATTAGACTCATCTCCATAGGTTGACCTTGACATTGTCATCTCCACTTAATCTGTCATGTTTGAGCTCAAACCCACTGCTTAGTGAGTGACAAACACCTAGGGTGTTATAGCCCTCCCCCCTTAAAAGAATCGTGTCCTGAGATTCGGAATGGAAGACCTTTTTAAGGAAGAGAGGCACGTTATCTAGTTCCCATCATCTGCTATAGCATTCGGCTACAAAGCTTTGACATTGGTGGAGCTAGTTTGGTCAAGGCACTTTCTGATACTTACTCTTCATGGTAAAATTTGCCTGAAGAATTTCCTTCATTGACTTCCATGAAGCATTGTTACTTTGGGAGGAATCCAAGACAACGCAGTACTTCGTTCTCAAAGTACAGAGATCATTGGGTCCATGAGCGACCACTCACAAGTATCCGATTCTTTAATGAACATAACATGGTCCGTATGAACTTTACACTAGACCGAAATCTTCAGAAGTATACTTGTTGAAATGACTCTATGTTCACAAAGTTTGAAAAGTAGCCCTCTACCAGAATGGCTTGAGCGCAACCTTCCAAATGGGGTGAGATCATAGATGACAAATGTTCTCTGAGGTTATAGGATACTGACTAACCAATAGACAGGGTCTATGTTGGTCATAAATGTTCAATCCTTTCGATATCAACTAATGGAAAACTACTTAAGGTTCCATGTGTGCAGTTCTCTTTCTCTAATGACAACACTGTATCATCTGAGTCTATTGATGGGTTAGTGAATGTGATAGCTAACTCTGTCGGCTCCATCTTTCTGCCAAATGTTACCTAAGAAGATTCTCATATCCAAAGGCAACAGTTATCTGGGTTGAATCAGATGCAACCTCTTGGGTAAAAACATTTATAAGGTACTAAAGTATGTCATCATTGGAAAATTAGTACCAAAGCAAAATGTAGTGAGGCCTTAAGGACAACAAAAGTTGTACTATTTACTAAACCACGGGAAGTAGTCTACCACCAAGCGATTGAGTAAAATTTTCCTTAGTGACATAGTTGTACTGTAAGTTGAGTTGACTTGCAGCATAACAACTTTGTCAGGCCAACTTTCACCTTGAGGCTTCCTTTTTAGGATCAAACAGTAGCTCTAAGATGAAAAATATGTTGTTTGACACTTTTCAAATTGCTTTTGATTCGCGATGGTATAAATTGATTTGCAGAAACTAAGGCTGCTCGTACATTGGGGATATGAGAAAGCAAAAGCAAATGAAAGAGTGTAAACTAGTATCTATGGGACCTCAAAAGGACCATCCAATAGCAGATCTCGCCTATTAATTTACATAACAATCCGAGGATGCACACGCTTTGAACTTGCAGGTTACTTTTGCAGGGCAAAACACATACTCTGCCTGGAGACATTTCCTACAAGGATAAGGAACCCTTTCCGAATATTCCTCAACACTTCATCCAATAGAGTCTTGAATAAAATGTTTGTGGCACCTAGGGGCACAAGGATACAGATTGGAACTAGTGCATACTTTCTCTAATTCTTTACTTTAATTGATAGAACACCTTGCACTATCTGTGTGATTGTCCAAGCTGAAATTGACTTGGTCACAATGGCTGTGGAAGATAGAGTATCACTCGAGTTGTTGGCTAGTTGATCAACTTCTTGTTGGTTATTGCTCTGTAAGACATAGCCTTCGCAACTACCAAAGAGTCATTACCTAGCTAGAGATTAACCTTCCTATTGGTAACTAATTAGTTATCTCTCAACACTAAAAAGTTCCAAATCTTCATTCTTGATCACAATAATTGTGGTTGATACAAAGCAGATGGTTGTCATTGAAGTCAGCAGATATGGAGTCACACCAGAGATGGTTGATTTCGACGGTATGGCCATTATGCATACAATGGTTAAAACTTGCATATTGTAACAATCGAGTCTTATCCAACGGATGACTTATCCAATATTAAGTGTTGTGTGTCCTTTTTATCCAACAAAGATGAGATACTTTTCTCACTAGATGACGTTTGTCAATACTGGGACAACTAAGTAGAGTTACTTGTCTACCACCTCATGCGGTCTGTTCATGTTTATGTCGGTGACCTATTCTTCAAAGTTATTCTCTTAGCAACTTCAGAAGGACACTCCACTACTTTTGGTCTAAGATATGGATCTTACGATATGATATGGAAAGATAACCAAGGAACATCTCACCAGAAAAGTCCACATTGATGTAATTCCATAATGGGCTATGACTAGCAACCTCGATACCAGCGCGTGCCCAGTAGCACAACCATGTGCCAACCGGTCACAAGGAGGCCCTAGGTTTCGTCGTGGCACCATAGAATGCTAATTGTAACACCATTACCGAACATACACCCGATGAGGAATTTCAAATGACACAGATTGGGTGGTCTGAACAAGCACCATACCAAGGAGGGATAGCAAGTAAAGGTAGTCACAAGGTTTAGAATCAACGAGGAGGCTATTCGCAGATCAAAACATAGCACAAGAGAACATAGCTCAATTGCCGAAGGTGACTAAGCATGAGATTGTTGCTTAATTCCACGTATGCCAAGTGTTCACCACAGTGAGGACAAAACAAAAGATTACCATGAGATTTGGTCATGTTGGACCACAACATGAGATCAAGACTGGTAAACATCTCGAGACTTGAGAAGGTTGGTGATGGATTAAGCAAATTTCAAGGGTGAAAACTGATATGTAGTCATAGATTGACTTGATAAGGTAGATGCATGAATTTGCAAGCACACGATTTAGAGGCCATAGCAGAGAGACGTTGTGTCACACTAGCTAACCTTTGGGAGAGGTAACCGGAAGGTCCAACATGGATTTGGGTATGGTCTCCACAACTGGTAACGTACGAACCATGGTCAAAGGCTAGCATTGATGGAAAGTTAACTGGGTTGGTCAGTCGATAAGGGTCTTTACAAAAAGGGTTGGAAAACATCCACGGCTTATACAAACATACAGGAGAACTAAACTTTGGGCTTTCGGTCAAGCAAAGGCATGGATACAAACATTCAAGGCAAGCAACCATGACTACAAGCTTAGGCTCATAAGGGAAAGAACTTAATTGGAGATGACAGCCCTGCAATTACGTAACGTGAACGTTGCTATAGGATAAAGCTATTGGCATTCGTATACTCACTGAGGACAATGAGGTGACAACGAAGGCACTACCTAGATAACAAGCATACATACAAACATCACAGTCAAGCATTGGAAAGATCCAATCCAATCAGCTTAAGCAACCATTACTAAGCACCAGGCTCACCCATAACAAACATTTATCTAAAGCAAGAACTAACTATGAGTTTAGCTTAAGACAAACGCTAGCTAAGGTAGCCAACTTAGTATGTGCACAGAATCTGAATGGTAGCATAGTAGTTACTTGTTTCAAACATAACTGAGGTTGTAGACCTTCTATAAAGGTGATCCTAGACTTTCTAGATAGCTTAAGAAGATGACTACACTTTAGTTATTCATACCAACAGCTAAATCACAGGTTAGCATGGTCAAACATGCTGATGTTTCAGATCTATACCAATATGGACAAAAAATTGATAAGAACTTCAAAATTGCATAATTGGAGTTCTAGGGACACAACAAGGCTGAGCCTTAACTTTATGTAAAGATTATTAATTTGTATATAACTTTCTTATTATCATATTAAGATGATTCTATATCTAACAAGGCCAAACAAGACAAAGAAGACATCTCTGCCTAGATTTGGATAGATTCTGTCATTCCACTTTACAAGCTCATAAGTAGAGATTTAGACCACCTCAATTAGTGCTATAGGACATTTTGGAAAGCTTAGAAAAAGTACTACACTTCTTCTATTATCTCCAAGACACAATTCCATATGCACACAGTTCAAACAACCAAACATTTAGATCTATTCAGAGCATTAGCAAAACCTGACAGTAAACTTCTAAATTTCATAACTCTCAAACCATAAGACCTAGGGTCATGAATTTTTTTTAGGACAAGCTAGATAAGTAAGTTAGCTACAACTTTGGTATTCTCTATAATTATAGAAAACACCATTATGAGCACGAAAGCATCACTACAACTGAAACTATTCTAGCAGCCACGTCCAACAAGCAAAACAAAGCTTGCCTTTGTTCTACCTAACAAGAGAGCACACAAATATGTTATTCTAGTAGCTCTAAATTTTTTTAGACCAACACGAATTTAATTCATCAAGAGAATCTATAATTACTTAAGTAAGGTCTAAAGCATTTGCAAACGCTTGTATGAACAATATATCCACCACTTGGCCAAACTTAAAGTACATCTATAGGTTCAAGCATGTAACCACAACTATTTCTAGCAAGGCTAAGCACACACTATCTTCAAGCACTCCCTAATCAAGCAACATGGAACAAGGCATTCATGTCAAACTCCATGCAAGGAAGATAGTACATAATATCAATTACAAGTTACTTAATATCGAACAAAGGTGAGAGGAGCACAGCTATGCACAAAGCAACAATCATGAAGATGCATGCTTCGTCCTATTCGTCCTTACAAGATTGCCAACCTAAGGTGGCGATCACGTTCTATATCGGTGGCATAACACGCACTCTCTCGATATATAGCTAGTCATCAGCTACATTCGACTTACACATTCGTGGTTAGCGTGCCTGCAGAAAAGTTTCATTGCAGCCCAACATTTCCCAATATAGCACACAATGAAAGTAGAGAAGTAAAATTCTAAGTACTCCCATCTACATATACTCCCGTATATATATGTAGCACCAAAACTACCCAAATCATTCGATCACCCATAATTAAGTACCTTCATATATACATGTGTGTAACATGTAAATAATCCAGTAACCAAAACTAGCTCTCCCCTAGACCGCTAGTTGGACGGTCATGCTCTCACAACTCACACTTACCTGAGCGTAGGTGCGATGTTGCATAAAAGTAAACTAGCAACATATATGGCTATTTCATATATGAAGGCTACCTCCAATCTGACACACCGGGTAGCATAGTGTGGGAGAGTTACCACACATTCATACCTTGGCCTAGGCATAGATGCATAAATGAAAAACCCCCAAGTTAGTACTTATATAAACCACCTAAAAATCCTTATATGGCCATAAGGAAATTGACCACTGGCATAGTAGGTTTAGAATTCAGATTTCACAAACCTATATATATCTATAAGTTGATAAAACTGATTTTATAAAACAAAACCTTTGTTTTAAATACACATATGAAAAGTTTAATGTTGAATCTTACTCCGATACCAGCTGTAATAGAACCGTCCAATTTATAAGAGCACAAGTATAAAAACTATCACCGAAGTGATCAAATTCTCACACTTGAGCCCATATAACTCTGGTAGTCTAATGAAATCACGAGGGATTTCAAACCAACCAACATACAAGCCAAGATCGTAGTGATTCAACATAACAAGTCACATGTTACAACCATTTCAGAAGTAATTCAATATACATCGGAGTTCAACATAGTTATTAATTTACATTCAAAAGTAGCGGAAGCAAAGTAATTTGAAACTAACATTATTCTTATTTCAAATACATGCCAGTACCACGGTCGACTTCCAACAAAAGCATTAGAGATAAGGTAAATAAGAATGATCATGCCCGTGATCACACTCCACCACTACGGCAGGAGTCAACCAACTCTTGCAGCCGCCATGATACATCACAACCTGCAACAAGTGGGGATAAAACCCTGAGTACGAGAAGATACTCAGCTAGACTTACCCGTCAGAAACCAGAAATAAGGTGACACCAAGGATCATGCAAGGCTGATATGAAGTGGGCTAGCTTGACAACATTTTGCATAAAAGCTTAATGTAGATAGGTAATCATTAATGCTTAAGCATCAAGTTAATTATCATTAACCTGTCATCTATATTAGAACCTGTACTAGAGCACTCACTTTATTAGGAGCAAACAATATTAACCATAGCAGGTATAAATTGAGGCAATCTTTCCATCGTTATCCAATTAACCATCCGTTCAATTTAATGGAATCTACGTTGCCGCTGCTCAAGTCAAGTGCTCACTAACCGGGAGTGACGGCGATTCGAATCGAATTCCTATCCAGCTGGAGGGGTATTTCTAACACTCACCGCGCAGGCCCCTGCCAGGGTCGCACAAGCCACCTTTCGTACAATTCAGGAGTCGCGGGTTCGAATGATGCCGCATCCCCAAGGGCAACACTCTGCCAGGTGATAGGGACTCTAACCCCCCCCCTTGGTCTCACGCCAATGTCCCCAAGCACATTCTTACTCTCCTCTAAGATGCGACCTACCATTCGACTCTCGGCCTGAACCGAATTACTCGGCTTCGCGGTCGGAACGGCTTATCCGGCCAACTAAGTGTTAGACTACGTTCAACATGACTCAAGGACGTACAGCGAATCGGTCCTTAAACGACTCAGACGGGGATAGATTCACACCCAAGACCTCCATGCCTTGTCGCTTCACTATCATCATCCCGCCCGGTCTCATTTCATTTTATTAACACATGGCTCCATTCCACGATAGCACATATAGCCAACCGTGCCATATATGAATATCCCTACATCTCGCAGGTGACAGGAAATCACCTGACTTCTACCGCTTAAAGCAGGGCTAAGCATCTACTCGATCCTAGTCTATGTAGGATTCAAGGATTCATATATCTGGACAAGGAGTGATATAATGCAGCAAGGTTTTCAACCAACTCCTACCACTTAATGCAACAATACTTATAACATATATAGAATTAATTGCTTTGAAGGTAGGAGGCTTATAATGCTCCGGGGCTTGCCTGGGATCCGACTCAAGTTAGAGTATTTCAGAAGAACTCGCTTGGCGAGCATCCTCCAATCTAGCACTCATCCGAACTTTCTACCTTCGGGATGGATCCACCACACCATCTTCTGGTTAGCTCCACATCAGGTCCTTCATGTGTTTCAGCTAGCGTACCTAAATGAGGTGCAACACTGCATATGTATGAATTCATAGAAGGGTAATAAACAAAGAAATCAAACAAGCATACTAAAGTTCTCATAAACACCTAGAGCTAATTAACTTAATCCTCATTAGGGCATAACATAGAAGATTGCGAGCAAAACAATCAAGGCACAAGTATCATAAGATTACAGGGTACCAACCCAAGTACCATCAAGGATATGAGTCACACTTTAACCCACTAGCATGGCAAAGTTAATCAAAGCACTAGACTAGAATTTGTCACATTCTGGGCATCAAAAACAGCAGCTAAGTAATTTAATCATAACTGGATATTTACAACTCTAAATGACTTGCAAGAAGATATTATGGAAAGCTTATGAAATTCTCTACAATTCATTTATAATCACCTAAGCCTGATTCTCAAGTTTAATGGGTCAAAAAGATGAAACTACAGAATCTGGTCTGCCCCAAACAGACAGCAACCAAATCTGGGACCAGACTTTAAACATCTATAACTCAAAGACTATTTGACCAAATGCCACCAAATTTTAACACGAGCTAGATACATAAATTATCTACAACTTTTGTATAAACAAGTTTTCCAGCAAAGCACACTATCATGAAGAACTTTGCCAAGTTTTCAGATCTGCCCAGAAACTTTATTTGCAAGAAATAATTATTAACTTATGTTGGAAACATATAATTGGACAAAACCAACTTCACCAACATTTCACACATGACTAATGAACACCAGAAAACATAGTGTGCATTCCTAAATAAATTCTTTTAATGCATTTTCTTAATTTATTTAGATAATTAGGTGGAATTATGAACACCTACCACAAATACTCAATAAATTTTACCAAAATTACAGTGACCTACAAATGCTCCCAAAAGTCTACTGTCCAAATTTCAAGTCATTTGTATATGTATATCAACCTCTATGAAAAATACAAATGACCAATACAATAAATCATGTGAGAGCAAGTTAAACCTAAAACTCCATATTTTCTATGAACACATGGCCCTAGCATGAATCAATATGATATATAAACATCATACTAAGCTAATGGAACAACATTTTCCATTTTATCATTTATATATTATTTATAAGCTAGTTATCAAGACATAAACAAGTTAAACCAATAACTTGATCATACAGTAAGCAATGACCATGAAATTTATACCACAATACATCCATAGCATGGAAAGACTACCATAAAAATTTCACATCATTTGGAGCAACACAACTCAAGATATAAAAATGACAAGCAATATAATGTAGACTTCCTTATTTATCCAGGTCAAATCAAAACCTTAAGAAAATAGTGAACAACTAGTGTGTTTGATATTTTTCCTAGCAATTACATGTCATCACAAAATTAACAAAATAAGAACCACCATTTTTGGAGTTCTAAAACTCAAGATATGGCTCTAGTCAAGTTTATAAGTATTTTAGAGTATTTTTAAAGCTTAAATAAAAACATCAGAAAACATCTACAAACATATAACATATTATGACTCTACTGCATAGATCTTTTCTCAAGGTTTCCAAAAAGTCCACATTTGCTATTTTTGGACTTTCCTAGTAGGAGATATGGATTTTCAAAGATTAACATGAAATTGAAATTCAAAAACAGAAGAAAACAAACCCCAACTGAAATTGCTTGGCACACCCAACAAATACCCAACCTCTGTCACCACTTAATTCGACATGTGGGACCCTTTGTTCCGCTGGGCCCGCTCGTCAGACACACATAGGGAGAGACAGAGAGAGGCGACGGCTTCCTTCTTCAGCTCGCTGGGAAACAGAGGGGGGTCGCCGGACTTGCGGCTCCGGCCGGCAGGGGCGGCGCCGGCGGCAAGGGAGGGACCGGTGAGTGTCACGACGTCGAGGGGGCATCCAAAGGTGGTTGTGGCTCGGCGTGAGGTGGCCCATGGTCTCCTAGCCGCGTGCGCGGTGACACGCCGGGGCACGGCTCCGACGGCGACGGCGCTCCGATGGGCTAGGCGGCCAAGGACGAGACGCGGGATGGTCGGCATGCAACGGTGAAGCTGATGGTGGGCTCAATTGACCCAGTAGTGGTACGAGGTGACCCGGCCATGGGAGCTCGTGGCTCGTCGGTGGAGCTGCATAGCGGCGGTGCGCTCTGGCGACCTAGAGCCTGGGCGAGCGAGCGCGCGGGGCGGAGCGTGGCGAGGCGGAGGCGGTGATGTGCTCGATTAAGATGGGAAAAGAGCACAGCAGCAGTGGGGAGGAGCCCCACCGCTTGGCAATGGTGGCCGTGGTGGCTTGACGCGCTAGGAATGGCAGCGGCGGCGCTAGCTCTGCTTGCTGGCGTCCAAGGCAAAGCGCGCATTGGCGCGTGCAAGATGAGAGGAATGGCGAAGAGGGGGAGGAGGAAGTGGAGAGGAACTGCGTCCAACTCCCTTGCATCGACGCACGGCAAGGGCATGCGGCAGCGCTGGTCGGCCAGGGTGGGGGGCTCGGTGCTCGAATGGTGGCCACGCCCTAGGGCATGCGTCGTCATAATGCCGCTCTGGCCCGACACCATGGCCTCCTGACGACGTACGGATGCCACATGGCGCGCACGACATGGCCCTGTCGGCCACGAGCATCAGCTCGTTTTCAAACTGAAAACGATTCAGTTGAAGCCGAGTCCGCCTGTCAGGGCAAGTTCGACGTCGATTAACTTGCAAACGAGCCCGAATTAGGCCGAGTCATAATTGACAAAGTCATAGAGGGATGTGAGGACTTCAAGAGTTTCAATACGAGCTTGAGCTGGTTCAGCTTAGATCACAATCTACATAGCTCCAAAGTTGAGCACACGAAACTGAAATTTCAGTTTCAGTAGGAACCCAACTGAAACACGATCTTTGAGGCTCTGTAGCTCCTGTACTAGTGGGAATTAGGTGATAGTGTTGTTGACAAAATCATAGAGCTATGTGAGCACTACAATGTTGCCAATATGAGCCAGAGCTGGTTCTGCCTAGTTTGGGAGATAGAGTGCTCCAAAGTAAGCTACTTGAAACTGCTGTACAGTCAAGACTTAGCCAAATTGGCTAAGTGCAAAACAGCAGGTCAAAACTGACTTGTGGTCCCTGTTTGAGCATGTTCCACACATTTTCATGACTTGACTCTTAAACAAAGTTGGTTCCTTATAAAATTCTCTACAACTTTGTAAAAGGGTGCACAGTCATGCAAAGTTTCTAGGTCACACTTTTGAAATGGTCAAACAAAAGGGTTCTAGGGTCCATACATGGTCAACCATCACTTAGAAGCATATTTAGGCAAAATGATCAACATGAACATTGTCCCATTAAGTGTCCTAAGTGTAGTTAAGGTGTTGTAGAGGCCAAATCTACACACCATGCATAGGTTGCACAAAAGTGTAGGCCTCACATGCATTGAAACATAGAATTCAAGTGAAATGCTATAGTTGTTTCAGGTGGTTATTTCAAGATACAAGCTACACATGTTCCACTAGGGTGTTCCACATGTGTCCAAGATGTGTTGCACATGTTGCATTTGTATGTTGCACAAACACTAGTTCCCATGGGATGCAAGGCAGGTTTTTGTTATAATCCAAACAAGCATATAACTTATCATTTCATGTGACTTTTTGATTCCAAGCTCCATGAAACTTTTCTAGAGATCAATATAGATAGGTACTAAGGTGAGACACATGAAGGTATTGCAATAACACCATCCAAGCATATATCTTTGAAAATGACCTATATGTAACGCAATGGTGCAACATCCAACTTTAGGTTAGACTCATCTTCATAGGTTGACCTTGACATTGTCATCACCACTTAATCTATCATGTTTGAGCTCAAACCCACTGCTTAGTGAGTGACAAACACCTGGGGTGTTACATGTAGGCCACTATAATTTTGGTAGAATTTATTGTGCACTTTTGGTAGGTGTTCATAATTCCACCTAATTATCTAAATAAATTAGGAAAATGTATTAAAAGAATTTATTTAGTAATGGATACTATGTTTTCTGGTGTTCATTAGTCATGTGTGAAATGTTGGTAAAGTTGGTTTTGCACAATTATATGTTTGCAACATATGTTAATAATTATTTCTTGCAATTAGTAGTTTCTGGACAGTTCTGGGGGCAATGTAGATTACCCCATGATAATGATGTTTTCTAAGCACCTTGTCTATAGCAAAGTTGTATATAATTCATGTATCTAGCTTGTATTAAAATTGGGTGGCATTTGGCCAAGTAGTTTTTGAGTTAAAGATATTTAAAGTCAGATCCCAGATTTGGTTGCTCTCTGTTTGGAGCAGACCAGATTCTGTAGTTTCATCTTTTTGGCCCCTTAAACTTAGGAATCAGGCTTAGGTGATATTAAATGAATTGTTTACAATTTCATAAGCTTTCCATAATGTCTTGTTGCACATCGTTTGGAGTTGTAGATCTCCTGTTGTGGTTAAGTTACTCAGCTATTGTTCTGATGTCCAGGAGGTGGCAATTTCTAGTTCTAGTGCTTTGATTAACTTTGCCATGCTAGTGTGTTCAAGTGTGACTCATATCTTTGATGATACTTGGTTTAGTACCCTGTGATCTTGTGAGGCTTGTTTCTTGATTGATGTGCTTGCCCTCTTATATGTTATGCCTTAATGAGGATTAAGTAATTAGCTCTAGGTGCTTATGTGAACTTGGTATGCTTACTTGATTACTTTGTTTATTGCACTTCTATGCATTCATACATATGCATTGTTGCACATCATTTAGGTACGCTAGCTGAAACACATGAAGGACCTGATGTGGAGCTAACCAGAAGATGGTGTTGGTGAACCTATCTCGGAGAGGGAAGGATCGGACAAGTGCTAGAATGAGGGAATGCTCGCCAAGCGAGTTTCTTCTGACAACCTCTGACTTGAGTTGGATCCCAAGCAAGCCCTGGAGCATTATAAGCCTCCTACCTTCAAAGCAATTAATTCTATATATATGTTATAAGTATTGTTGCATTAAGTGATAGGAGTTGGTTGAAAACCCTTGCTGCATTATATCATTCCTTGTCCAGATATATGAATCCTTGAATCCTACATAGACTAGGATCGAGTAGATGCTTAGCCCTGCTTTAAGCGGTAGAAGTCAGGTGATTTCCTGTCACCTGCGAGATGTAGGGATATTAATATATGGCACGGTTGGCTATATTTGCTATCGTGGAAACGAACCATGTGTTAATAGAATGAAATGAGACCGGGCGGGATGACGATAGTGAAGCAACAAGGCATGGAGGTCTTGGGTGTAGATCTATCCCCGTCTGAGTCGTTTAAGGACCGATTCATTGTACGTCCTTGAGTCATGTTGAATGCAGTCTAACACTTAGTTGGCCAGATAAGTCGTTCCGACCGCGAAGCCGAGTAATACATTTTAGGCCAGAAATCGAATGGTAGGTCGCATCTTGGAGGTAGTAAGGATGTGCTTGGGGACATTGGCGTGAGACCAAGGGGGGGTTAGAGTCCCTATCACCTGGCAGAGTGTTGCCCTTAGGGATGCGGCATCAGTTGAACTCGTGACTCCTGAATTGTATGAAAGGTGGCTTGTGCGACCCTGGCAGGGGCCTGCGCGGTGAGTGTTAGAAATACCCCTCCAGCTAGATAGGAACTCGATTCGAATCGCCGTCGCTCCCGGTTAGTGAGCACTTGACTTGAGCAGCGGCAACGTAGGTCCCATTAAATTGAACGGATGGTTAATTGGATGATGATGGAAATGTTGCCTCAATTTATACCTGCTATGGTTAATTTTGTTTGCTCCTAATCAAGTGAGTGCTCTAGTACAGGTGCTAATATAGATGACAGGTTAATGATAATTAACTTGATGCTTAAGCTTTAATGATTACTTATCCATATTAAGCTTTTATGCAAAATGTTGTCAAGCTAGCCCACTTTACATCAGCCTTGCATGATCCTTGGTGTCACTTTATTTCTGGTTTTTGACGGGTAAGTCTAGCTGAGTACCTTGTCGTACTCAGGGTTTTATCCCCACTTGTTGCAGGTTGTGATGTATCTTGGCGACTGCAAGAGTTGGTTGGCTCCTGCCTTAGTGGCGAAGTGTGATCATGGGCGTGATCCTTCTTATTTATCTTCTCCCTATTGCTTTTATTGGAAGTCGACCTTGATACTGACATGTATTTGAAATAAGGGTGTTGTTAGTTTCGAATTACTTTGCTTCCGCTACTTTTGAACTTAAGTTGTAATAACTATGTTGAACTCCAATGTATATTGAATTACTTGTGAAATGGTTGTAACATGTGACTTGTTATGTTGAATCACTACGATCTTGGCTTGTATGTTGGTTGGTTTGAAATCCCTCATGATTTCATTGGACTACCAGAGTTATATGGGCTCAAGTGCGAGAATTTGATCACTTTGGTGATTGTTTTTGTACTTGTGCTCTTATAATTTGGATGATTCCGTGACATACACCATGTTGATCAAAGCTGGCTTGAGCTCGAATCCATCCTCCTCCACATTGACTATTGGTCCAGTCCAGATGTTGGCAGTGGTTGGAGCAGAAAATTCACGAAAGGTCTTACCTACCATGACTTCATACACTGGTGTTAAACTTCTTCTTACTTGAGTATCTTCCAACACATAGGGTGAAACCTTCTTGAATTTGGATCTAGTCTTCCTGAGTAAAGCTTCTGGATTGTCAACAAAGTTGTCTGGAAGATCACGCATGCATTACCCTTGCATAAGATACAAAAGTAGACAAAGCCAAGATAAGCCTATTTAAGCAAAGGGATCAATAGTGTATCTCAATTATCACGGTGTAAAAGTTATTCCTAGATATGAAATTCTAGCTACCATATTTCATTCCATTCCCCAGCAATGACGCCAGAAATGCTTGTTGGAATCTCTTAGCATCGCTTAAGTTAAGTTGCCATCCCTAACATGACACTAGAGATGTGGTTGTACTTATGATGATGACACTTACATAAAATATAGAATAAAGGTTATCCACAAGCGCACAGATAAAAATACACCCGTTATAGCATTTCACCTAGGAATGTTCCAGGTATCGTTATTTATACTTTACCACTAGGAATGGACACGAAATATAAAGGATATAGGCTATAACTTTTACACTCACATGTGATAAGAGAGTAACTAGATCACTATCTTTACTCAGAACCAGGATTCAATCATGTGATAAAGATAATAAGATAAATAGTTCAAGATCATCCTATAAAGGTCCTAGAGCATTCCCACCCTATAGCATTAGCATTGATTAGAACAAGAGATTAGAGACTAATTCCTAGTTATTCTAATTATAAGTCATAGTATACATTGATTAGTGCAATTAAATCTAGCAGTCATTGTATCAATTATATTATATCTTCACACAAGAGACATTTCTAAGGCAGATTAAGAACAGAGCGTAATCTAGCCATGAAACTAGGTCCTACTAGGCCTATATTCGGGGAGTGGACAACAGAGGACTCAGCATGAATATCACACCCGTGATCTACCACTTGATGTCCCAGAATATAGGGTGCATCCATAGGCAAACAACGTATAAGCACCACATTACACAATGTCGACCACTCACCCTCTAATCACAAGAATGAGCGCTATACAAACATGTGATTGAATATAAATATAATCTAATTGTGCTAGATATATAATCAAAGTAGACAATGATCATTATAACTAAGAATATATAATCGATTAAGAATAAAGTCATATCAAGTAGAACAATATGATCAACTAGAACAAGAACTAGAAGAACAATAAAAACTAGATTAAGAACATGATGAACTAGACGATAAACTAGATGAACAAATAGAACAAATAGATCAATAATGTTGGTACAAGAGAGAAGTACAAGGCTTTACCGAGCCTCCTCACGACATGATCAGGAATCCAAGCGAAGCTTGCCTCCTCTAATTCTATTCTATCTAGCTACGCCCTAGGTTTGGTGGAGCTCTAAGGTTATCCTTTCGAGGGACACCTCTTGCTATGATTATGATTGATTGAATATGGAGGGGGGTCTGGAGTCTAGTGATATAGTCTAGATGGATGAACCGTGGCCCTCATATCAAACCGACATTGATCGATGGTGGAGATGCATAGTAGAGTTTGGTTGGAACGCGTTGTGTGAAAGAGAACATGATTGGTATCTCTGATAGGCTGGCTAGCCTAGGGGTGGGGTCAATCGGGCACCCCTAGTAGTGTCTCACCTCCTGCTTCATTCTGGTGTCTCCTAGTGTCTTCCATATCCTTCTCGTGCCAAGATTCGGTCCGTTTGCGCAATTAATCGTATCGTGATAGGTTTCTCCTCGTCCCAGATCCTATTTTAATCCCTGAAATATAATAATTCATAGTGCTATGGAATTCTATCAGTTTAGTCCCTAAAACTTATGGTGGTGATAGTTCTAGGATGTTCTAGAGACTTCCCAAGTTGTATTCCATGAAAGATGTGATATCTTTCTCTCCATAACTCCAAATATAGCAAGTGCTATGTCCATTTCGATCGTCTTGATGAGCTCTTCGCAATGGTGCACTCTGTTTCATCACTTGAGATACTTTTATATGGTGAAATATTGAATATCCTACAAAACAAGTGAGAACACCAATACTCATGGGACTCGTTAGAATCAAACCCTACAACTATGCTTTATAAGTTTTTATATCAAATCAGGCATTAGTTGATGGTCTATAGTTGACATTAAGGACTGTCAATAGGGTGTGGTCGTCTTCCTCCTTATCTAGCATGAGTAGCTTCCCCTATAGCATAGGGACTAATGGGCGTTGATCTTTTGGCCTCTCCATTCGCTGGTGCAACATGTTGTGGCCATGCTTCGTCCTGTGTGCTTCTGTGCCATCAAGGATGGTCAGTACGTGCACTCGGATTTGAGTAGAGAGGGGGGTAGGTGGTATAGTTGCTATTACCCCCGTCACTGTAGAGGTATGGATGTCCTCGTGGTGGAATGACTGGGGTCATGTTTGGATCAGAGCTCGGTTCCCATGTTCCTATTCACTGTGCACGGTCATGTCTATCCCATTAGCAGGAATGGGTGTTGCGGTGAGGGTCCTCGTGGCTCCCTGCCATGCCAGAGGGCTCCACGCGTCCCTCAGGTGAGGCAGAAGTATGCCAAGGGAGTCGGACGAGGCAGAAGTACGCCTTGTCACAGGAACATATGATTGTCCCACTTGAATGATGGCATCTTCAAGTACTCCCATGGGATAGCAGAGTGACTGATCTACAAGATGTAACCGCATATTTGTGTACAACAAAGGATCTCCTAGAATCTTATCATAGATTACCACAGACATGATGTTGACACTTGCTCCAAAGTCATAGATAGCTTCTTAGAAGATGTGAGGTCCAATGGCGATAGGGATGATAGGTATCCCTAGATCACCTTTCTTATCGGGGAGTGAATAATCTATCCACCTTCCCTCTGATGGTTGTGTAGTAGAAAACTACACTATGAATATTGATAAGATTTATAGTTTCTAAATCATTCGGCTGCCCCGGAATCTTACCTTTGTCAAATGGAGGAACGGTAGCTACCAGCTGAGCTATTTGTGATTCTATCATTTTATTAAAGCTATGCTAGTTCTTAATGGAAAAAGTAAAGCTATCTATTCTAGTACTTATGTTCTCTAGGATTTTATCATTGGAAGCTATCTTCTTAGACATTTGATCCATAAGTCTAGATTGACCAACAACTAACTCTCTCAAAGGTGGTTGATTGAAATTATTGTAATTATTACCTTGGAAGTTACCTTGGTAGTTCAGCCTCTGTTGCTGATTCCATCCTTGATTCTATTGAGGATGATAGTTGTTGTTGTTGATGTAGTTCACATCCTCTTGAGTTTTAGGGCAGTTGCTCCCTGAATGCCTAGTGTCGCCACATACTTCACACGTCATGCGAGAGTCATGAATGTGCATGACTTCTTTCTTCTCATTAGCCCAGTCTTCGAGATTCTTCATCAGCAGGTCCATCGTGGCAGACAGCATGTCTACTTCCTTGAGTTGATGCATACCTCCACCTCTCTTGTGAGTCTGAGTATGTTCTTTATTCTATCTTTGGTTGGAGGTCATCTTCTCTACAAGAGCTATTATGTCTCTGATAGTGAGTGACAGGAATGTACCTCTAGCAGCAGCATCCATTGTCCCACGGGTGCTAGTGGTCAACCTATGGTAGAAATTCTGCATAAGTAGCCAATTCTCCATCCCATGATGAGGACATTCTGCTATATAGTCTTGAAAGTGTTGATGTTGCTGAAAACTTGAGATTCCCCCACGCAGAGCATTGGTCTTGTCTGTGGTAAAGAACTTGGCTAGGAAGGCAGTGGAGCAGTTATCTAATGTGATGTTTCTCTCTTTGTTGGCATAGAATCACTGCTTTGCCTTCCCTAAGAGTGAGAATGGAAAAATGCAGAGTAGAATGGCGTCCTTGGGTACTTCCTTGATAGTGAAAGTGCTACAGGTCTATAGAAAGTGTTGGAGATGTGCACTAGCATCTTCATGTGCCTTTCCACAAAATTGGCTAGCTTGCACCATGTTGATGAGAGCAGGCTTGAGCTCGAATCCATTGTCTCCAACATCAACTGCAGCTCCAGTGCGTATCTTGGTTGTAGTTGGAGCAGAGAATTCACAGAGAGTTTTGTTAGCCATGGCTTCAAATTCTATTGTTAAGCTTTACCATATATGGTTGTCCTCCAACTCTAAAGTTGATACTCTCTTGAGTTTAACCTTAGTTCTCTTAAGTAACGCTTCTAGATCATCAATGAAGTTTATCGACAGGTCAAAACTGGTCATACATTACCCTGCATAAAATACACAAGTAGACAAAACAAGGGTAAGCCTGTTTGAGCAGAGGTTAATGGTTATTTCAATCACATCAATTAGTATAAGTTTATCAATACTTCCTGTGCTAGCTACCTTCCCTGGCAACGGCACCAGAAATGCTTGTTGGTATTTATTAACTTGTCACTTGTTTTAGTATCCACCTATTAATTACCTACATCTCCTAGCATTACTAGTACTAGGTTGTCATCCCTAGTGATGGTGCTAGAGATACTTGTTGGTACTACCTAGCATTACTACTAAGTAGATATCTTATTATTTTATGTGACTAGAAAGAATATAAAGATATGAATGAAAGGATTCTACAAGCGGACAGATAATTATACCATTGTAGCACTTCACTCGAGAGTATTCTAGGTATCATTATTTATATTTTACCATAGGGAAGGTGTAGCATTGGACATGTATTGATAACTTATAACATTGATAGAGAAATAAACCACAACCAATAACTCTACTCATAATAGGAGTAAGTCACAAGATAAGATATATATATATGATAAGCATTGATCAAGTATAATGATAAATCACTCAGAGCACTCCTATCTATAACATTAGCATGGTCAGGTAGAATATTAGAGGAATAATTTCTAAGTCATTCTTAATTACAAGTCAAAGCATACATTGATTATGCAATGACACCTAGTAGTCATTGCTAAGATCACCGTTATATCTATGCTTAAGGGGCATTACTTAGGGAAGTTTAAAAATAGAGCTTGCCCTTCCTTCGTAACCAGGCCCTACTTCTATGACCTATATTCGGGGAGTGGACTACAAAGGACTCAACGGTAGTGTCACACCCGTGATCTACCACATGACCTAGAATATAGAGTGTATTCGTAGGTAAATAGCATGTAAGCACCACTCTTACATGATCTCTACCACCCACACCGTGTACTTTGGAGTAAGCGCTATACAAACTTATGCATAAACATAATAATAAACCACTATACTAAGTATATAATCAAAGTAAATAATGAACATTGCAACCTTGAATATGAATAAGATGAATACTAATATTGTCATAACAATTGTAGCAAGCATATAAAAATAATGAAGATACAACGAGAGAGGGGTACAAAGATTATACCGAACCACGCTCTTGATAATATCGGGAATCCAAGCGTAGATCTGCTTGCCTCCCTCTAGACCTAGTGTAACTAGCTATGCCCTAGAAACTAGAGGAGCTCTAAGGATGATTAGGGTTTCTATCTTCTCAAATGACTTATGCCTCAGGGGGGCTGGGTCTGCTTATGTAGCCTAGAGCTTGCAACATGAGCCCTTGAATCAAACCGACTTAAGGAATGACATAGATGTAACCTAGGAGTCGGTGGGGAACAAATATAGCAATTAGGAGACTGATAGAGGGGCCCACAGGGTGGTCAGCTTGCAGGTGGGGCTGACCAGCCCCACATGTCACCCCCTCGGGGTTCGCTTCGGTGGAGAGCCCCCTGGAGTCTTCTAGAACCTTCCCACATAGGTTTCATGGTGGAATTTGTGTTATTACTTCTGACATGTAGGTCTGCCTTGATAGTTTTCTAGATATACCCTGTAGAAATCACAAATTCACCAAAACTTGTGGAATTTGTTAGTTTAAGTCCCTAGACATATGTTGGTGATCTCAATTATGCCTTTATACATATTATGTTGATGATTCAATATGGTTGTTAACTACCGCCAATAGCAGGTCGTTGATGAGTGCCTCATACTTAGCCACGTTATTAGAGGCAGGGAAGTGAAGGTGAACCATGTACCTCATGCATACGCTGAGGGGGAAATGAAGACCAACCCCATGCCGATGCCTCTCTTCATCAGTGATCCATCAAAGTACATCGTCTAGTACCCTTGGTCGATCATCCAGTACTCTTGGTCGACGGTCGTTGGTGGCATTTGGATCTCAGTCCATTCTGCAATGAAATCAACTAGCACCTAGGACTTGATGGACGTCTAGGGGGCATATGAAATGCCCCGACCCATCACCTCGAGCACCCACTTCACGATTCTCCCCATGGCATCCTAGTTCTGGACGACCTCACCGAGGGGGAAGGACGTCATGACCGTCACCAAGTGTGACTCGAAGTAATGACGTAGTTTCCTCTTGGTGATCAGAACAGCGTATAAGAGCATCTGGATCTAGGGGTAGCAAGTCTTGGAATTAGACAAGACTTCGCTTAGAAAGTATACGGGACGCTGCATCTTGAGGGCATGTCCCTCTTCCTCCCATTCTACCACTAGGGCAGCACTAACTACTTGCGTGGTGGCTGCGATGTAGAGCAAGATTGGCTCCATGTTGGTCAATGGAACCAGAATTAGTGCCTTCATTAGGAGTTCCTTGACCTTGTCGAGCGCCTCCTAAGCCTCAGGCGTCCACATGAATCGATCGGTTTTCTTCAGAAGTTGATAAAGGGAAATGCCTCATTCACCGAGGCGTGAGATAAAATGGCTGAGTGCTATGAGGCATCCCATGATCCGTTGTACCCCCATTAGATTCTAAATCAGACCCATCCTCGTGATGGCTAAGACCTTCTCTAGATTGGCTTCGATGCCATGCTTAGAGATGATGAACCCTAGCAACATACCCCTTAGAACCCTAAAAACACATTTCTTGGGGTTGAGTTTGATGCCGTTCGCTCAGAGTTTAGCAAAGGTTTGCTCCAAGTCCACCACGAGTTAGTCAGACCGTTTTTTGGATTTGACTATGATGTTATCCACGTAAGGCTCAACGGTTTGTCCAATGAGCTTCCCGAAACACTTGAGCCTACAACACTGATATGTAGGCCCACATTTTTTAGAACGAACAACATCATGATGTAGCAGAACAATCCGAACAGTACGATGAAAGAGGTCATGAGCTGGTTGAACTCTTTTGTCGTGATCTGATGGTACCCGGAATATGCATCATGGAAGCAGAGGGTTTCACACCTCGAAGTTGAGTTGACCACTTGGTCTATGCATGGCAAAGGAAACGAATCCTTTAGACATGCCTTGTTGAGACTCTTGTAATCAACACACATTCTCAATTTTCTATTCTTTTTTCATACAAGAATAGGATTGGCTAACTATTCATGGTGATACACTTCTTTGATGAATCCGGCCACTGTTGATGATAGTTAACATACATCATAAACCGTCAACCTACCTTGCATAACTGATGAAAATAGATCAATATCATAGAATAGGAGGTTTAAACTAATAGTTTTTATGAGTTTTGGTGAATCTGTGTTTCTAGTAGGATTTAATCAGAAAACTGCTAAGGGAGACCTAATTGTCAAAGGAAAACATAGAATTTTACCATGGCACCTACGTGGGAAGACTCTAGGAGGCTCTCCACCAAGGGAGACCACATGTCTATGACATGTGGGGGCCATCTGACCTCCTCCTTATGCTGCCCAACCTCTAGTGGGCTTCACCTATCAGCAGCTTCCAGAATGTTCCTCCACCGCCTCCTAGGATTGCATCTATGCCATCCCTTAAGTCGGTTTGATCCAAGGGCTCATGTTGCACCCCCTGTGGCTATAAATACAAGCCTGTACCCCCTAGAGGAAAGCCAAGTCGGATCCTAAGAGCTGAAAAGCCGAGAACCCTAATTCATATTTCCACCAGGATCGAGGCTAGCAATCAAGATAAGATTAGTCCTCCATAGGATCTAGTCTTGTATTAGAGATAGATAGATAGATTGAGAGAGAAGAGTTTTGGAGGAGTTTTGGCCTGTCGGTGCTCTCTCTTTGGCTTGTACTCTATGGGATCAAGTTCTTCTAGAGCTTGCTTCTAAGATTTCTCTTATAATCGACTTCCAATTTACGTAAATATCTTGTTCATATTGTTCTTCAGGTTTACGACTCTCTTTTGAGTCCTTTGATCTTGGTGGCTCTTGATTAAAGTAGTATTCATATTGTAAGCATGGTGCTTAGACTAGGGTTACTCGTAAGTGCACCCTATTTTTCGGATCGGTGGTAGCTCACGAAGGTGACTCTTATAGCTTCGTTGAATCCTCTATAGTCTACCTCCTATTTGTAGGCCTAGCAGGAATTCGATCGCTTTTAGGGAAGAAACTCTGCATTTGTTCCTTATAAGACATCTCTCCAGATAGAACAATAGAAGGCAAAGCTTACTAAAGTTAGAACTAGAAGACCTCAGTAGTCTCCTTTACACTCCTTATCCCTAACCTTGGTTGTGAAGTTGGGTTAAGTTAAGACTTAGTTATTCTCACTCACCGTTCCTTTGGGTTCAATATTAAAACTAGGTTATTCTTGATGAAGTGCTACAATGGTATAATATATGTGCACTTGCAGATATATTCTATGTGCCCTTAATTTATATCAACAAGCATTTTTGGCGTCGTTGCCAGGGAACGGTTGCTGAGTTAACTTTGAGTCTAGCTTAATCTTGCATTATACTTTTATCTTTTATTTTTACCTTTTACCATGGATCTAGTATCCACCGCTCTCTACTAGTATGGTGCACCCACGGGCACAAGCCTACAACCAATCGAATCTTCGAAACCTATCCTAGTACTTGCCTATGAGCAAGCCCACGGTTAATCAATATGGTTCAAGATCAACCTTTTTTGGGTGAAAGTCATAAAAACCCCTATTCCCACCTACGTGAGTTTGAGCAGACATGTGCATGCCTACACATTGAAGGCATGTCAGACAAGACCTTAAGATGGAATCTTTTTTCCTTCTCTTTGATGGGAAGAGCTAAACATTGGTATACGCTTACCATTGGGAATAACCAAGGAGATTGGGAAGCCTTATGCTCTAGCTTCTGCTTACAATTCTTTTCCATCTATAGGGTTGTCAAACTTTGTATAGAGGTTCTAATTTCTAAACAAAAGAAGAAAGAATCTCTAGGCAAGGCATGGGAGCACTTTAGTGCTCTCTTCTTAATTCTGGCCCTAACTTTGCCATTCCAGACCCTATTCTTCCCTAACACTTCTTTATGGGCCTTAATAAAAAACCATAGAATACCTCAATATGGCTTCAGGAGGATCATTCATGCATGTCTCCACTGAAAAGAGGAGAAGCATTCTCACAAAAATCTTACAAGACCTTCCTAAAGAAAGAGAGAAGTTGTTAGATGAAGAATCCCAAATAGTTGAACCTAAATCTTTACCAGAACCATCATCAACTTCAACTATTCTAGATCCCAAACCATTGAAAAAGAAGAAAGCTCCAATTTTGGATTTTATGCTTAAATTCGAGGATGAACTTTTTAATGAATATGGAAATACCTCGAATTACCACATGATGAGGAAACCTTAGGAGCCTAGGAAATCATCATCTCATGTAGAACCTTTAGACACTTCTAAGGAAGCTTTCCTTAGACAACGAAAGAGCTAGTGTCCATTGTTGACACCTCTAATGCCACCTAAGCTAGGTTGTCATCCCCAGCATGACACTAAAGGTGCTGGTACTAAAATATGCAAATGCTCCTCTGAAATAAATATGAAATCCGCAAGCGCATAGATAATACTGATGTAGCATTTGAACCAGGAATAATCCAGGTATCGTTATTTATATTTTTACCACTGGGAAGGGATGCTAAGGATAATGAGCAATGAGCATCACTGCATGTGATAATGGAGAGCATAACCATGTCTTTATCTATCTTCTCATACAGGGTAAGTGTCACAAGATAAATAATATGTATATAAATAATAAAGCATAACTGGTAAGCACATAGTCACATATAATAATAAACATCTCAATAGATTACTCTAAGTATATAGCACTAGCATGGATTAGGATGAACTATAAGGATAAATCCTAAGTTATTCTAACTATAAGGTCAAAGCATACTATGACTAGTGCAATTACACTTGGCAATCATGGCAAGAAAAGGTTATATATACACATAGTGATATTACTAAGGAAGATATAGAACATAGCCGTCACTTCCCTTAATAGTTGTGCTCTGCCTGCCCTATACTCGGGAGGTGGACTACAAAGGACTCAACAGGACTGTCACTCTTGCGATGTACCACACGGTCCGGAATATAGGGTGCAATAGAAGGTAAATACGGTATAGGCACCACGCCTACACAATGTTTACCACTCACCCTTGATATCAATGAGCAAGCGCTATATGATCCTATACTTAAATATAATTATGTTCGAACTATGCTAAGTATATAATCAAAGTAGACTAAGAATAATATAATTGAGAACATAATCAAATAGAGCAAAGTTGTATCCAATATGATAGAATAGACTAAAGTCATATTCATAGCAAATGATGAACTAGATGAATAATATAAGAACAAATACAAAACTAGAAGAGAATTACCAAGTGTTCTCTTAAGAGATCCGGAAACCAAACAATGCTTGCCTCATTCTAGTTCTAATCCTATGTAGCTATGCTAAACTAGAGATCTATTTGAGATGGTGGCTCTAGGGCTTCTCTGAATGGAATGAGATGAATGAATTGAATGAATTAGGGTTTCTCTTGGGGCCAGGGGTCTTGCTTATATAGCCATCTAGGAAGCACCACAACCCTTGGATCAAACCGACCTTGATGAACAATTATTATTGATCCTCAAAGGCGGTGGAGGCATGATCTAGGAGCTTGGCCCTGATTGGCCACCTGGGTGGGGCGGGCGCCCAGGCCAGGGGGCGACCGCCCTACCTGCCTGGCCTGTGGGCCCTCCCCTTCGGTGGGGATCTTCTCGAGTCTTCTAGAGTATTCTTTTTCATGGTATGGTCGGTTTCTCTCTATATAAATCTAACATGTGGACCTCTTTTAGTTCTTTCATGATAACCCCTGCAAAAATAGATATTCACCAAAACTCATAGAATTCTGTCAGTATAACCCCTATATCTGTCACACCCAAAATTTCCTATTTTGGGTTGTGCATGAAAAACACTAAATAAAATAAATGATTTCAATATTTGAATAAATTTATTAGATAAGTTAAGTTATTGCTAATTTAAATATAGAAAATCGTGGGTTTAAATTTTTTTTCATATTAATTTGATAATGTGGTGTTTGTGTGATGCTTGTTTTTGGTGTTGGTGAGTGCTATTATTTTCAAAATACCATAGGACGACGTTTACTTCTCATCGGAAAACTTTTTGGTATTTTCTGGATTTAAAATTTCAATTTCCGTGAGCTTAATCTTTTTTCTTGATATCTTCATCAATCTTTTCATGAGCTCCAAATACTTTATTTGGGTTCATCTCATTCTAAAATATGTCTGAGAATTTTCCCTAAATTTTCGGAGCCTTCGGAGTATTTTTCATGGCTTAAAATTCAATTCTAGACTTTTCTAGAATTATTTTATCCATGAAATTAATTAATTCCGAAAATAATAAAATATCTCATATTTCCTCATGCCCAAAGGCCCATGTCTTTATTTACTAATGGGCTTTAATAATTAATTAGGCCTATTAGTGGAGGTGGACGGTGCAACATCAATTAGTACCATATTACTAGTTGATGTGAAGGTGGAGAGTTTTCCTCCCTATAAGTATGTACCTTCCCCCAGGGGCGAAGCTACGTTCACTCGGTGGGGTCGGGCGACACCGACGACTTTGAGGTCATCCCTGTACCCTGCGATTTCTTGCCTGCGTAGACCCCGGCAGGCCGGCAGCCCAACAATAGCAGTCTGCAGTCCAACTATCTCCTCAGCCCATCCGTCGATCAATATTTCATTCACAGGCCCAGAATACCAAACGTTGGCTTGCCTCCGCCCTCTGGTACAACCTGGCCGCATCCGCAACCTTTCATCTTCCTAGTCTCGCATCTTAATTCTCAAACCCTCCGCGGTCGTGGGGGAGATTGGCTGGCATCCTGGCCCCTAGCCGCAGCAGCGCAGCTCCGTCGTAGCGTCATCTGTTCTTGATCTCACGTCGACGCAACTACGCAAGTCCCAGCGGGCAGCAGCTGCCAGCAAAAAGCTCTGTGGCATCCGTGTTCCTTGCGTTCCAGTAGAGAACGTGCTTTTTCATTCAGACCAAGATGCCACATGCCAGGTATGTATGCTACTTTTGTAGTTCAGTATGGCACTATGGCTTGCATTTCACTAGTGACTTTTAAATGTACTAATGGATGCTTGCACATTAGTATCTGCTACAATTTTAATTATATGTCTAATTTGATAGGTTATGCGTGTCCATTGAACTCTTGTTAGCATGATGACATCATCCCGACATCACCCACACTTTATTGCCGTTTTCCTTTAGAAAAACAAATCTCAAAATACAATAGAAATACGTATACACATACAATCTTGTTTAGGCCATATCTTCCACGTTTTAACTCCGATTTGACCCGTTCAAGTTGCGTTAGGTTTGTATTTACGAGCTCTACATGTTAGTGTTATTATACAGTTAGTTTAAAAAATTTAATTTTCGAGTTTATATTAAAGTAATTATTTATCTATAGGAAATCTTAGAAAATTCATAACTTTTATGTTTTAAATCCGAATTTCGTGATCTTTACGTCTGTGTGATTGTAGTAACGTGTAGAAGAGTTTTACAAACTTTTTATACTGTTTTGATACTGTTAGTGTACTGTTTTAATTATATCTCTTTGTTTGCTTCGTGTTTGATTGCTCGAATGATTGTGTGTTGATGCTTGATGATCGAGTATAGACGGTGAGCAGTTTCTTGATGATCAGGAGTATTATTTTGTGCCAGACCAACAGTATCATCAGGAAAGCTTTGATCAGGGCAATTATAATATGGGACTATCCTTGTTACCTATTCACTGAAATTATCATACATATGCATGTGTCTTCCTTGACAACCATAGAGATTATAACGTAGCTATTGATATCTTGTTTCCTTGTCACCTATGGGTTATGCATTTGGGTAGCTATTGCTAGTGCTTAATTATGAACAATGATCTTGTAATTTGATTAATGGATTAAATGACCAACCATGAAGATGATTTTATTACTGTTGAAAGGGGGCTAGAGCAAGGGGTTATATTGTTGCTCTAGTTACTCTCCGTAAGGACTTACCTATAAGTGATAACCAGGATTGATAGTACAGCTGTGAGGGCTATATGGCTCTGGCTCTAGTTGTTCAAGAGTCCTTTTCTAGCTTGTTAGTGGTTACCTTAATTGGCGTAAGAATGGCTTGCCACATTGGGTGTAGGACAACCTCTAGTCTATGAGTATAGCCAAGAAGGAATTGTGCCATTTGAAAAGGGGTTCCTACATCTGCCTGCCGAGTGAATCTAATGGACCTAACTTTTTAGACGAACTTTTGAATGACTTTATATGGTTTCTGATGTTTTGGGCCTTGCAAACCCATGCATTTGGAAATTATGACTCACAGTGAAAGTGTACACCTCTGCGCAAAGTTTAATAAACTGGTATACTAGCCGTGCTCATGGATATGAGCGGCCTTAGGGATTCTTACAGAATAGTTGATCACCAATGTTATACCATGTTTAATTATTGTTGTTACTATTATGCTCATGTTAATGCTATTCATTATCCTTATTACAAATGATCATTGGTTCATTAATGGGAATTGGAATACCTTGATGCTACTCAATTGCTAATTATATGATGATTAAAAGCTAAATGCAGTCAAACAGTGTCTAGCCTTTTTGAGCCTCATGAACCCTGTGTTGTACTTGTTCAGTTCGACATGGACTCACTCTTGCTATTTCCACCACACTCTAGTGTGTAGTAAGGTGTTGCTCAGAAGAAGGATAAAGATGTAGTGGAGTTTTCAGAAGTCTTTCAGAAGTGTTTGGCATATGGATCCACCAGTCAGCCATCCCTGAGAAGAATCGAGCCTAAAGTTTCATCACCGTTCCGTGATACTCTGATGTAATTGTTAATATATCTATGTATACGTTATATAATAACATTGTTTCTGATACTTTTTCATTCTGACATATGTGTGGACTTCCTGGGCACACATATAATTAGCCTGGTTTTGTTCTTTAGAAAACCGGGTGTGACAATATCTATATAATATTTATATTTAGATCATTTCTCATGCTATGTTGACGGTCAAAAAATGATACTTATCTACCGTCAACATCCATTATGAGCAATGAATGGTTAGAAGAATCAGAACTTTCTCCTAAAGTGATTTGTTTAGACTCACCTTCTATTACCATTCATTGCCAAATCAACAAAGATTCTTTCGATGCGCTCTACAATTCGGTTGTGTGTGTAAACATCATGTCTTTGGTGTTTGCTCATGATTTATTAAAAGACATGCCATTAGCCCCAACAACCAAGTTGCTAAAAAGTCTTTTAGGACACATTGTCTCAAGTTTGGGAATTCTTTGTGCCCTTCCTATCTTGGTAAATAGAACCAAAGTGCAATTGAATTTCTATATCTTTGATGTTATGGAGTTTGACCTATTGATAGGACAACCAATAGAAAGACTCATCCATGAAGGCCAAATAGGGAAGTTGAACATAAAACTTAGGAGAAACTTTGAGCTCTCTGTGCCCATCACTCATTCTTTAAATGCTAAGATTGAGCCAATTCCTGAGCAAGACCCAATGGAAGAGGTTAAGATTGCATCTCTTGATGACTTGATTGAACCCAACTTTGAAGATGACGCCCAGTTCTTCATCGAGGAGAAAGACAAAGGACCCACAGACCCTAAACCTCTAAATTAATTGCTACAACCACCTAAGCCCTCCATCGAGCTTAAACCCCTTCTTTCTGGTCTTAGATAATGATCAGGATTCTCCTATGATCATAAGTGATAAACTCTCTCAGAAAGAATCCTTACGCTTGCTAACTGTTCTATAAAAGCATTGTTCTGCTTTTGGCTATAGACCTTAAGGGAATCAGCCTTGCTCTTTACACCCATCGTAGCCCTATATATCTAGATTCTATACCTTCTAGGGAGCCCTAATGTAGGCTTAACAATATGATGAGAGAGGTTGTTAAGAAAGAGGTCTTAAAACTCTTGCATGCCAGGATCATCTATCCTATGCCATATAGTGAGTGGGTAAGCCCTGTTCAAGTTGTGCCTAAAAAAGGGAGCATGACTATTGTTAAAAATGAAAAGAATGAATTAATCCCCAAAAGAACCGTCACTGGTTGGCGGATGTGCATTGATTATCAAAAACTTAACAAGGCAACAAAGAAAGATTACTTTTTGTTGTCCTTCATTGATGAAGTGTTGGAGCGACTGGCAAACCACTCTTTCTTCTATTTTCTTGATGGGTATTCAGGTTATCACCAGATTCTGATCCACCCAGATGACCAAAGCAAAACCACCTTTACATGTCCATATGGAACATATGCTTATCGTAGAATGTCTTTTGGATTATGTAATGCTCCAGCTTCATTTCAAAGATGCATGATGTTTATATTTTTTGATATGATTGAACAAATCATGGAAGTTTTCATGGATGACTATTCTATTTATGGAAAAACTTTTGATGATTGTCTTGAAAATTTAGACAAGGTTTTGCAAAGATGTGAAGAAAAGCACTTAGTCCTTAATTGGGAAAATGTCATTTCATGGTTCGAGTTGGCATAGTGCTTGGATATTTAGTGTCCGAAACAGGGATTGAGGTAGATAGAGCTAAAATTGAAGTAATTGAACAACTACCTCCACCTATGAATATCAGAGGGATTTGAAGTTTTCTTGGTCATTGTGTTTTTTATCGCCCTTTTATAAAAAGATTTTTCACATATTGCTAGACCACTAACAAATCTTCTATCTAAGGATGTTCCCTTTGAATTTGATGATGCATGCTTGAAATCTTTTAACATTCTTAAAGAAGCACTCATCTCTGTACTAATCATTCAACCCCCTAATTGGTCGCTACCCTTTGAAATTATGTGTGATGCTAGTGATTATGCTATGGGGGCAGTCTTGGGACAAATAAAAGATAGAAAGCATCATGCAATTGCTTATGCTAGCAAAACCCTAACAGGACCTCAACTTAATTATGAAACAACTGAGAAAGAACTCCTAGCTATTGTTTTTACTATTGATAGGTTTAAATCTTACTTAGTAGGAGCTTAGGTGATTGTTTATACTGATCATGCTGCTTTGAAATACCTGCTTACTAAAAAAGATGCTAAACCTAGACTAATAAGATAGATTTTGCTACTCCAAAAATTTGACCTAGAAATAAAAGATAAAAAGGAGTAGAAAATTCTGTTGTTGATCACTTGTCTAGAATGTAGTTTGAGAATTCGTAGGAACTGCCTATCAATGGTTCACTGAGGGACAACATGCTCTTCAAGATCACCAGATCAGACCCCTAGTACGCAAATATTGTCAACTTTATGGTTGCAGGTTATGCACCACCAGTGATGAGAACAAGGCTCGATCTTCCGATAGGTATGATAGCATCAATTGGTGGAGACTCGATGTTCATTATCTAGGCTTCGAACTAGGACTGATTTGGACCCCCACAACCGTTACACCACAGCTCCGTTGGTTATCAACCACGCGAATGCGATTGACCTCGCAGAGAAGGCTTTCCTCCAGGCGAATCGAGAACATGAGCAAGAATAGGTAAAACACAATCTAAAATTGCAAATAAATATGAGGCTTTGAATATGACAAAAAAGTTCAAGTCTTTATTCAAACGGACCTATCGCTATAGGCGAACAAGATCAAAAATAGGGGCCCTGGTTCACAACAAGCGGCCTTGTCGGTACAGTTGTAGAAAAATGATGTCTATTTCACAAGGAAATCAAGAACTAAAAAAAACATGCCCCCTAATGAGAGTGATGGTGGCATAATATAGAGTCTTGGGTGTGATCCCTCTAGACATGCCCCTAATGGGCCCAAACACGATACATGGTCCAGTGGACCAAAAGACGGTGTCACAGCACCCTAGCAGATTCTAGATGCTAAATTATTTTGACGATTCCTGTTGATTCTGAAAGGATTTTGATGTGAGACTAGTTGGATTAGCTTCCTTATCAAATTAGCTTTCCATCCATATGTGGTTCATCGAAAACAGAGCCTGGATGCATCCTAGGTGACCAGTCTAAGGTAGACTGGTCCTAGAACCCTAGATGGGCTCCAACTTCAGCTGGACTGGGCCTCCACCATGAGAAAGATGACTTTGGCACCCATGATGGACCTTCTCCTCTTCTTGGCTTGCATGTGACGATGTGATGTCATCATCAACTAGGGGAGAACAAAAGGAAGCTTGTTTATGAAAGTCGTCTCTACATATTGGATCCACCGTACCTCTTCAAAGTTTGCTCTGACGGCTTGCTTAGAAGATGTGTACCAGCAGAGGAAGGTATTGAGATTATTGAACGATGCCACTCGTTGCCATATGGAGGACATTATGGGATATTCTGCACTCATACTAAGATTTGGCAAAGTGGATTCTTTTGGGCAACCATGTATGAAGACATGAAGGCCTTCATTAAGAGATGTGGAGCATCTCAGAGGCACGAGAATATCAATTCAAGAGATGCCATGCCACTCACTAACAATCTCTAGATTGAGCTCTTTGTTGTCTAGGGAATTGACTACGTGGGACCATTTCTAAAGTCAAAGAACTATGAGTACATCTTGGTTGTAGTTGACTGTCTCCAAATGGGTTGAAGCCATGCCATGTAGATCAACTGATGCAAAAAACTCTAGGAAGATGTTTGAAGCAATAATACTTCCAAGGTTCGGAGTTTTGAGAATGGTGATTAGCGATGGAGAAACTCACTTCACTAATAAGAGTTTTCACAAATACCTGATGAAGCATGGGATCTGACATAATGTCGCTACTCCTTATCACCCTTAGACAAGTGGCCAGGCAGAGACATCCGATAAGCAAATTAAGAATATTCTGCAGAAGATGGTCAATGAGATAGGAACTGCATGGAAAGATCGACTACCTAATGCACTATGGGCTTACAGAACAGCCTATAAGATAGCATTGGGCATGTCACCATATCAGTTGGTCTATGGGAAGACCTACCATCTTCCTATAGAACTAGAAATCAAAGCTCACTGGGCCATCAGGCGATGGAACATGGACTTTGAAGGCGCAGGAACGAAGAGGAAGGTGCAACTCTCTGAGTTGGAAGAGTGGCATGAACGAGGCATATCATAACTCCAAGATATACCAGGAGAGAACCAAAAGATGGCATGATAAGAAGATCAAGAAGAAGAAGTTTGCACCCGGAGGTAAGGTATTACTTTTTAATTACAGGGTCAAATTATTTGGGCATGGTAAACTTCAAAGCAAGTGGGTAGGACCATTCACGGTAATAAGCACTTCATCGCATGGAGCAGTAACTCTTCAAACCGACGAAGGTATGTTATTTAAGGTAAATGGCCACCATCTCAAAATCTTTCTAGAACCTAAAAACCCACCTGAGGTTGTTGATGAGGTGGATTTTCAGATCTTACCTTAATTACACCACCCTTATTCTCCGTTACAAGGTATATTGCAAAAATATGTTTTTTGGGGATAGAAAAGAGTTAGGAACCCACGCGAGCAAAGTCACCCCGAGGGGATGACATGTGGGGCCGGCTGGCCCCACCATTAGGCCACCTGGCTCACTGTCAGCTCCCCTCGACCTCTGTTGATTTTATCGCCCTTTCTACACTCTTCCACGATAAGATCACGTACATTTCCGATCCATTCGCATATTCCTTCACGTGGAGCCATTAGGGATAAGATTTTGACCTCTGCTACAAGATGAACCCCCTATATAAATAGACCCCTACTTGCCTCCTTCCTCATTCCATCCAAGCCTTCTCTCTCCCATAGCAGAGCTCTCCTCTCTAGATCTAATGGCCAGAAAAGAGATCATCCCTTTTGGAGTTGACCTCAACAAACTCCCTCCTAGGGAAGACTCTCTTGTCATCGTCCTTGTAGAGGAACCTCTACCTCTTGCTATCATTCCTCCAAAGCAAGTAGCTACAGTGTCACCGAGAAGAAGCAACGAGCAAGCCTACTATGGTCAAGTTCGTCAGCCGATGCTTCCTCCACCACAAGATCATCTACTTTTGAAGGACGCGCCAAAGGGCCCGAAGATTGTTGTACTGAAGGACGTCAAGCTTTTACCTCCAAGACCCAATGAGATGCTAGTTGGTGTCAAGACCAACAACCTTGGGGAAGTCACTTGTGTGAAGTACACTACAGCCACTCCCCGAGTGTCTCTTAATGGTATTCAAGCTGCACCAAGCCAAGTCAGATTCATTCCACCAAGGGAGGCACCAAAGAGATCCGCTCCAGCTTCATTGAAAATAGAAGAGAAGTGCCCAAGGACAACCATCATGATGCTAGAGACAAGGATTGACCATATTTCCCAAAATGTCACCTCCATCCAACAGTAGAACACTCTCCTCATTAGGACTGTAGACGCTCTGAATAAGATAGTAGAATTAGAAACTATTGAGCGAAAGAATTTGAAGAAGCAGATCGAACTTCTTTCCAACTGTGTTGGGAAGAAGAGAGTTGAGAATTAGCAATTGATAATAAGGCACAAGTTTTAGTTAGGTTAAAGTTTTTAGGTTCGTCGCTAGCTCAGTTGTTAGATCGATTAAAGTTAGGTTGAATTTTGTAATAAAGTGCCTTATTCATTGATTAATGAAGATTTATTATCATGATTACCTGTTCTCTATCTCTATTTTGGATAAGTATTTGTCTCCACATGATGTGCAAAAAGGTTATACAAGGAAAACAAGTGTGGGAGAGACACACCGTGACAACGAAACGAAATTTGATCGAAAAATTCATGAAATACTGAAGGTAATTAACTAGGGATCATGTATGATGAAGCAAGCCCCGAGCAGCCACTATAGTGGGTCACCTAGCCTCCTCTTGGGCCGCTTGGCCCATCACAGTACCACCATGCCTCCTATTTGTCCATGGTCAGGTTTGAGCCCAATACACTCCATTTTCATATGTTTCGCTTCCTATTTCAAACCGAATTGAAAATCATAAGGTAAAACAACTTTAAACATAAGGAAAGATTATTTCACCCATGACTTAGGGTAGACTCACATAGTACTTTTCCTAGAAGTCTTGATACTATTGGAAATTTGTTATTAGGAACCCCATGTCACTTAAGTTGTTATGGAATGAGATATAGTACAATAATGAGAACTTGATTCTTGATGTCTTGTTATTGGAGAATTTTATTTCAAAAAGTAAAATGAATAGCTACACTTCTCCTCCATGGTAAGACTAATGTCTTACCCAAGCCATATATAGATTAGAGAAACATTCTACATATACTACTTGTATTTGTGTTGAGTTCGGTCAAATCTTCTGACCCTTGTTGAGAAATTTATCATGCTCCTAAGATCAAGATCACATACACTCCACATATATCTGCTGCTCCTACACTAGGAGTATGCAACTTCATCCACCCAAAATGTTCTACTCCTACACTAGGAGAAGAAAAAAAAAGATGTTTGTTAGGAATAAATGCTCCAAGTTCTTGTAATTATCTCTCTTGAGAGTTTTTCAATTGCAAGAAAGAGGCATGTGGCTATGTAAAAAGAAAAGTATTGGAAAAAATGGACAACTGTCCAAGATATGAAAACAATGGGTACTTAGATTCCCACCAAGTAAAAAAAGAGACAAAAAAGAGGTAGCCCATGCTCTATAGTAAAAGTGTTTTCCAAGTTTCAAACAAGAGAGACATATTTCAAGGAGCATAGTAGAATTAGGGTAGTCACCATATATATTCCACACACATGCACATCTTGATCCAAGAGTATGACATTTTTCTTCTTGGATCCTTATTTTGACTTTACAATATATGCAATACAAATATGTTTTCACTTCTATCCCTACCCGAGATCCACATACGCTTTTAGAAGTAGGCAAGATCATGAATGCCTTGGAGAGGATCAAAAAATACCACATATACAAGAGATTTGAGAGTACTACAAAAGGAGAAGGTAAGTGTTGACAGTCCTTAATGTCAACGATAGACCTTCAACTAACGGCTGATTTGATAAAAAAAAACTTATAAAGCATAGTTGTAGGGTTTGATTCTAAAGAGTTCCACGAGTGTTGGTGTTCTCACTTGTTTTGCAAGATATTCAATATTTCATCATATAAAAGTATCTCAAGTGATGAAACAGATTGAACCATTGCGAAGAGCTTGTCGAGACGATCGAAACGGACATAGCACTTGCTATATTTGGAGTTCCGGAGAGAAAGATATCACATCTTTGGTGGAATACAACTTAGGAAGTCTCTAGAACATCCTGGAACTATCACCACCATAAGTTTTAGGGACTAAACTAACAGAATTCTATAGCCCTATAAATTATTATATTTTAGGGATTAAAACAGGATCTAGGATAAGGAGAAACCTATCACGATATGATAAATTGCGCAAACGGACCGAACCTTGGCACGGCAAGGACATGGAAGATACTAGAAGACACCAGAACAAAGCGGGAGGCGAGACACCACTAGGGGGGTCTGTCGGCCCCACCCCTAGGCCGATCGACCTATCAAAGATACCAATCACATTCTCTTTCATGCAACGCGTTCCAACCAAACTCTACTACGCATCTCCACCATTGATCAATGTCGGTTTGATCCGAGGGCCACCATTCATCTGTCTAGACTATATAACTAGACCCTAGACCCCCCTCCATATTCAATCAATCATAATCATAGCAAGAGGTGTCCCTCGAAAGGGTAACCTTAGAGCTCCACCAAACCTAGGGCATAGCTAGATAGAATAGAATTGGAGGAGGCAAGCTACGCTAGGATTCCGGATCGTGTCGTGAGGAGGCTCAGTATAGCCTTGTACTTCTCTCTTGTATCAACATTATTGATCTATTTGTTCATCTAGTTCATCATGTTCTTAATCTAGTTCTTATTGTTCTTCTAGTTCTTGTTCTAGTTGATCATATTGTTCTACTTGATATGACTTTATTCTTAATCGATTATGTATTGTAACACCCTAAAATTTTGGGATATTAAAAAATAGGTAAATATGATTTTTATACAATTTTGTGACCATACAAATTTATTGTAATAATAATTTTTATTAACTTAAAATCAAATATAAGGGTAGAAACATGTTTGTGCACTCATGCTGTTGCATTTGAATTTTTGGTTTGAGTGGTTTGATTCAAATTCAAATTAGGATTCAAAATCATTTGAAAATACTTTGTAATATTTGAAAAGGAAAAAGAAAAAAAGAAATTTACCTTTCTCCTCGCTTTCGGCCTGGAAGCCCAACTTCTTCACCGCGGCCTGTTACTCCCGCGCGCGCATCGTTCCCCGCTTGGGCCGACTCCGGCCTGCTCCAGCTCCGCCTCCCTCTCCCGCACTGGACCGCCCGATCTGCGTCCGCCTTGGGCCGAATCCGGTCGCTAGCCCAGCAACCGCGCGAGAGCGCTGCCGTGCCTTCCTTCTCAGTTGTGTCGCTGACAGCGTGGCCCCACCTGTCAGGCGTCTTCTTCCTTCCCACGACACCGGCCAGATTTTCTTTCCATCGACATCACCGATCGAATCCGTTTCCCCAAATCTTCCCTTCCTTAATTGAAGCTTCTCTTGGCTATATAAGTCGAGGCCGCAAATCTTTCCACCTCCATCCAACTCCTTCGCGGTGTCAAGGGAGCTTCCAAGGTGTCACAGCAAGCTTGGAGCTTTACCATGCCACCACCGTCCGCCATCTCGAGCACCGCGGCGACTTCGGGACAGTTCCGCCTTCGCATTCGACCTTGGTGAGATCACCTTGACCTGTACTCCATCCCGGTACCTTCTAATCGTCGAATGTTGCTCGGATTCGAGCTTTAGCGTTCTCTGGCGATGGCGCCGCCGTGAATCTCATCGTTGCGGCTCTGTTCCGGCCGAGCGCCGCCACCGATTGTTTCCGAATCGATCTGATCCGTTCATCTGATATCCAACGGCCGTAGATGAAGGATACCGTTTTGGCTGCGCATTTTGCTAAAGAGACCCTGTGTTTTTTAATTGTCTAACCCGCAGTCCAAAGCGTATTTCAGAATCACGTTTTATCCTTTTGAAAGCGTAGACTGATCTTAGTTAAGTCAAAATACGTTTTTAGTTATTTACAGTTATGCCATTGAGTTTGTTTTAGTCATAATTTATCCGTTTTAACTCCGATTTGATCCGTTCAAATTGCGTTAGGTTCGTAATTGAGAGCTCTACATGTTAGTAGAACTGTACAGTAGGTTTGTGATATTTTATTTTCGAGTTTGAATTAAAGTAATTACTTTTCTATAGGAAATCTTTATAAATTCATAACTTCGTCGTTTTAGCTCCGTTTTTCGTGATCTTTGCGTCTGTGTGATCCTAGCGAGTTGTAGATTCATTTTAAAAACTTTTTATCTTATTTTATTACTGTTAGTGTACTGTTCTAATTAAAGTCTTATTTGTTTATGCATGATTGTTCTAGATGAATGTTGTTGCTATTGCTGATCGAGTATAGACGGTGAGCAATTCGTTGGGGATCAGGAGTTTTTCTACGAACAAGATCACCAAGACCAGTTTGAGCAAGGCAAGTATAGCATGGGATTATCCTTGTTGTCCTATTCACATTAAGCAAATAATATCATTATGCATATATTCCTTGTTAAGGATGACTTAGTGTTGATCTTATTCCTTGATACCTATTATATTGCATGGATTAGTATTGCTAGTGCTCAACATGAACTATGATCATGTAATTTGACTAATGGAATATGTAATAAACACTAAAAGATGATTTTATTACTGTTAAAGGGTACTAGAGCATGGGGTTATTTGGTGCTCTCGTTACTCTCCATAAGGACTTATCTGTAAGCGAAAATCTGGGATTTACAGTACAACTGTGAGGGCTAAAATGGCTCTGGCTTTAGTCATATAGAAGGACCTTTTCTAGCTTGTTAGTGGTATTCCTTTATGGTGTAAGAATGGCTTGACGAATCGGATATAGTGTGGCCTCTGTCCTCATGAGTATAGGCTGCGTGTTATTGTGCCATTTGGAAGGGGGGCTCTACATCTGTTTACCGAGTGAAATCTAATGGCCCTAACTTGTTAGACGAACCTTCGAAAGACTTCATAGTGTTTCCCTGCCTGCTCACCTTGGAAGTGTTTTGGTATTAATTAACCTGGGCATATGGGCAACAAGACTCACAGTAAAAGTGTACAACCTCTGTAGAGTGTAAAACTGTTATAACAGTCGTGCTCACAGTCACGAGTGGCCTTGGACCCTTATGGAATAGTGGATCATTAATAATGGATATGTTTTTGCTATTCATTAATCATTTCACATGGATCATATGTTTATTGTTACATTGAGACACTTTGATATTATTGATATACTGAAATAATGCTAATTAAAAGCTACATGCTGATAAACCTATGTTATGCCTTTGAGCCTCATGAACCCCATGTTACATTTGTTGAGTACGAGATGTACTTATGCTTGTTTATTTTTCTTACTTGGATAAAAATCCCAGATAGGTAACAGATGGTGCAAGTAGTGACTACTTCTACTTCCCTGAAGATTACTAGACTTGCAGTCAACCAATCAATGTGCCTGTGATTGGAGCTAGCACGAGAGTTTTATATTTTACTTCCGCTACTTTATTGTAAAGACTATGTGATAATAATTGTGATGTAATAACATTTGTGATGATACATCCTTTATAATTTGTTAACTTATGTGTGATTGATCTCTGGGCACACATAAGGGTAAGCACTCCATTTGGTCGTTAAATGGGTGTGACAAATTGGTATCGGAGCTATTGTTGACTGTAGGACGCAAGCCTAGCTAGAAATGGTCGATTTAGTATCTTCTTTTCACTATTTTTATGCTTATTATCTTGCTCTTGTTATTTGATAAATTTTTATGCTTCTTATATCTCATTCTATTATGAAATTTTGCCTCTATTCTAATTACATCTAAAAACTCTGTAGATGGTTCGTGGCCGCAAGACTGCCCGCATCACCACTGGAGGACACTACCCACCTCGTGCTTTGCTTGCACCGGAAGAGCCACAAGAGGAAGTACCCCAGGAGAATGAGCAGACCCCTGAAGCACCAATCCAAGTGCCAGCACCTCCTTAGGAAGAACCCAAGCCTGAAGAAGACCCTGAGATCATCGAGATTGAAGATGATGAAGAGGAAGAAGCCAATGGAGGAGAGCAACCCCCGTCTCCACCACCTGATGCAGCTACTGAGGATGTGCCACCCCCTCCAATGGGTTGGACTGTGAAGATCTACCACAAGGCTAGAGGAGATGCTGTCTCTCACCATCAACTTATGGGAATGCTCTCTGCCTACTTCGCTGATTGGCACCCAGCTGTGGAGTACGTCTGTTGGGAGTACACCCATCCGCTGGAGGACACTTACTAGAAGGCAAGAGTGAGCATTTTTCCTAAGGATGAGGAAAAAGGGGCATACCAGCTAGATAGGATGTATGCTCACATGGGTCGTCGAGCTACTATGGAGGATAGTATTGAAGATGCTGCTTTTGAAGCATGTATGGGCCTTCGCTACCTTCGCTTTGACAGCATGAAGCATGATATTCATCGCTACCTCCCTCGTGCACACCCTGACATTGGATGGGCCATGATGGATCCAGTGCAGTTGGAACCACTTCCTCGGGTGATGGTGAACTTTATCTATGATATGATGGAGAGGAAGCTGCAGTTAGAGGAGATGGTGAAGGCACAGGGGAAGACCATCAAGAGGTGCCAAGCAATGATTGATGAACTCCGAGCAAATCAAGGCATGGCCAAGATTTATGAGACATTAGAGCATGAGCCACGTCATTAGAAAATAGGAGTCCTTTATGTAATAAGAACGTTCTTAGTAACGTCAGTTGAGTCTTCGAGTCTGTCGTGTGGTTTGAACTTTGGTGTGATAATTGCTTTATCATTATGCTTATGTGTGAGTTGGATTTTTGTTATGAGTGCTGGGGCTTGTAGGCATGTCTACAAGTTCCATTTTTAAGAATAAAAAAGTTTATTAGTCAAGGGAATAATAGTTGGGTTTGGTATTGTCACGTTTCTGTCCTTGCTGTTTTCTGGAGCAGTCTGCAATGTTTCTGATATGGTTCAAAAACGGTTCATGCAACATTTATGAAATTTTTATGAGAGAAACTAGGCTTAAGCACCTTTCAAATGCCACTAGAATCACCTTTTTATCTGATCTGGTTCGAGAGATATAACTGTCACAACTTAAAGTTTCTGCACAGTCTGGAATCTGGAACAGTTTCTGTTGCGCCTTATTTTTCATTAACTTAACGACAGAATCTGGTGTTATGATCTAAATATAAGTTGTGGGAAACTTCATAAGCTTTCGAACCATATAAAGCACGCCTCTATTAGACTTCTGTAGTTCGAGATATGATTGATTTACTGAACTGTTAACATTGATATTCGCCCAGAAAACTTTCAGATCTCATTCTTTATCTTATAAGTGGTTGATAACATGGAAATCTCAAAGTTTGCATTCTTATGGATGGCAGATGGCTGGAAGAGGAAGAGGCAGGGGTCATGGAGGTGTTCCCCTGAATCCACCACCACCGTCACCAACTATTGAGCAACTTCTGGCAGTGCAGACGCAACTTATGCAACAATTGGTGTAGAACCAACATAATCATCCAGTTGCTGGGGCACCACCACGTGATAAGCATGGTGAGTTTTTGAAGGGTCATCCCTCGGTGTTCACGCACGCTGCTGATCCCTTAGAAGCAGATGATTGGCTTTGTGCCGTAGAAAACCAACTCAACATTGCATAATGTGATGACCGACAGAAGGTGTTGTTTGCTTCTGGACAACTCCAGGGAGAAGCTCAGGACTGGTGGGAATCGTATGAGTATGGTCGTCCCGCTAATGCTCCCGCAGTCACTTGGCAGGAGTTTAGAGAGAACTTCAGAGCTTATCATATACCAGAAGGGATAATAGAACTGAAGGCAGAGGAATTCTGGAACTTGACCCAAGGGTCATTGTCTGTAGCTGAGTATCGTGGCAGGTTTGCCCAGTTGTCACGATATGCTCCACATGAGGTGGCCAATGACAATGATAAGGAGCACCGCTTTTTGAAGGGATTGTATGATGGACTACAATTGCAGCTGATGTCCAATACTTATCCCAATTTTCAGATGCTTGTGAACCACGCTATCGTGGTGGACAACAAGCGCAAGGAGATGGATGTCAAGAGGAAACTGTGAGGAGTATGGAGGCACTGGCCATTCAGGGAGTAACTACCCTGAAATTCAAGAGGATGTAAACTACATCAATAACAACAACAATTATCATCCTCAATAGAATTAAGGATGGAGTCAGCAACAAATGCCCAATTACTCTAGTAACTACCAAGGTAATAACTTCAACCAACCACCCTTGAGAGAAATGATTACTAATCAAAATAAAGTTATTGAGAATATGTCTAGGAAGTTCGCTTCCAATGATGAAATTCAGAAACCATTAACAATAGAATGGATAGCTTTACTTCTGCAATAAAGAATCAACATAGCTTTAATAAGATGATAGAATCACAAATATCTCAGTTAGTAGCTTTAGTTTCTATGACCAAAAAAGGTAAGATTCCGAGGAAGCCGAAAGATTTAGAAACAGTGAATCTTGTAGACATTTACAATGTAGGACACTACTTCACCATGCCATCAAGAGCATGGGAGGATGACTCCCTACCAAAGAAGAAAGGTGATCCAGGTACACCTTTCATCCCTATCGCCATTGGAGCTCACACTTTTGAAGAAGCTGTCTGTGACCTAAGAGCAAGTGTCAACATCATGCCAAGGGTAATTTATGAGAAAATTCATGGTGAACCTTTGTTATACACAACCATGTGTCTGTAGCTTGTAGATCAGACATTGTGTTACCCCATGTCACACCCGGTTTCAAGGACAAAACCAGACATACACTATATGTGAAATAAAGAAGTCAAATCTCATATATAGCCGCAGATAAGTGTAATATCAAGAGACAGATGCTTAATATACATAACTCAATAGTATAAAATATACCTTAGAGAGCAACACAGCGAAAAGACAACTCCAAACATCGGGTGTAGACTTCACTCCAGGAACAAACTGACTGGTTGATCACAAGCCTAAAAACTCTAGAGACTATACTGAGATATAGGAAATAGCAAGAGTGAGTCCATGTCGAACTCAGCAAATATATCATAGGGTTCATGAGACTCAAAAGTTGACACTGGTTTACCGTGATTAGCTTTTAGTGAGTCATCTTTTAGCAATTGAGTAGCAACAAGTTTACCAAAAGTCCAAATAACCTCATGATCTTGTAAACAAGAATAATGTATAGCAAGAACAATAATCATTAGTGAGCATCAATATCATCAGTGTTCATCATTTATTCTGTATGGGTTCAAGGCCACTCGTGACCGTGAGCACGGCTGTTATAACAGTTTTACACTCTGTAGAGGTTGTACACTTTCACTGTGAGTCATGATTACCCATATGCCCAGGGCGGCCAATCCCCAAAACACTCCTAAGGTGAGCAGGCATGGTTCACTATGAAGTCTTTCAAAGGTTTGTCTAACAAGTTAGGGCCGCTAGGTTTCCAAAGTCAGTCTGTGTGATACAACCAGTCCTAGAGATCCACAGTCTGCTTTTCTCCATTTACGCCACAAGGGTAACCTCTAACAAGCTAGAAAAGGTCCTCATACTAAGCTAAAGCCAGAGCCATATAGCCCTCATAGTTGTACTGTAAGTCCCGGATGTTCGTTTACAGATAAGTTCTTAAGGAGAGAAACTAGAGCACTATAAGATAACCAAATGCTCTAGCCCCCTTTAAGTATGTTACTAAAATATCATCTTTTAACGTTTATTGCATATTCCATTAGTCAAGTTATAGATCATGGTTATTTATCTTGAGCACTAGCATAAATACTATCCAATGCAATGTTCCATAGATGTCAAGGTACAAGATACAAAAGCTAGAATATCCTTAGTGGTAACAAGGTAGACACATGCACATGAATTAAGTATATTAAAGGTGAATAGGAAACAAGGATGATCTCATGCTATACTTGTCTTAACTTGCTTTTCCCCCAAAGCAATACGCTCAAAACCCTTTAGTATCCAACTTCAAATCCTTTGCTTCCAATTCTCAGCTTCTAGTCTTTAGAGAACAGCTTCTTAATCACCACATAAACCTCACCTACTGGACTTGATCAATAAATCACCACACACACATCGAGCAATCATACACGAAGCAAACAATGAATAATAATTAGAACAATACACCAAACAAGTGAAACAACAAGTAAAAAGGTTTTAAAAATGTTCTATACGTTCCTACGAACACACAGACGCAGAAAGCACGCTAATCGGAGCTACGGTGAAAGATAAATAATTACCGAAAGATTTACTTTATAAGAGTGAAGGCTATATGCTTGGTTTATTTTGTTTACAAAACCAAGTGAAATATATTAATTTAGTCAATTTACATTGTAATTGAAAAGTCGATTAAAGCTACTAGTCATATTTTATTTACAAACATTAAATAATATTTAAGCCAATTAAACTTTATTTGTGAAGGGATAGTAATTGTTTGAAAACATCTAACGAATTTATTTAGGACTCGTATTTAAACTAATCACGTTATAATTTAGAAACACATTAACGTTGGAATAAATTATGTTAATAACATTTATAAAATAGCAAAGTATAAAACCTATATTGCTCTTAATTGGAAAACTATTTGCATATAGATTAATATTTTATTTGAACGCATAAATTAAAACATGCTAAACAATAATACTATCGAGAGTTTTTATATTATAAAGGAAACAACTACGAGCTTGTTTTAGATTAGCTAAGAAAAATCTATATGAGCGATATTGATTTAGATTAATCACAACATATTTAGTTTTAAAAGTCAAGTTAAAGCTAATCATGTATTATTTATAAATGTTATCACATAACAATTAAACTTTACCTTCGCAAAGGAATTAAGCATGTGACTGCATCTACTCGTACTTATCACATATGTATCCTGTTCCGCTAATCAAATTATATTCTAGAAACACTTTTAAGTTAACAATTAATCATATTAACTTTTAAGTATAAATTATCAAGGTTAAGCACCTATATTGCTTTTAATTCTAAACTAGTGTGCAAATATACTAATCAATTTAATATTTAGCTATATATGGAAAAACATATCACATGAAAAACATTACCCCTAACATATAGTTCACGTCAGCACGAACCAAACGCAACTTAAATGGTGCAAAACAGAATTAGAACTTAAATGGCTTTTAATTAAAAGTTATTGAATAATCCTTAATCAAATTAATATTTAACTTATAAATTTCCAAGATATGAGACATGTTAAATATCATTGCTAACACGTAACACACACTGTGATGAAACTCGAGCAATTGAATCGAAAACAAAAACATAAATCGACTTTAATTAATCAGCGATTAGTTAATTATAAGCACAATTAATATTTTAATAAAATAAATTCATAAATATGTGATATGAAAACTAATAACTCTACTACATAGATCTCAATAACATGAAACTAACGCAACTAGAACGAACTGAAACAGAATTAAAATGAATAAACTATGATTATCTAACGACCGGTGGCGAACTCGTAAATACCTCATCTTCAACTTTGGATCGTCATCACCAATAGAACGTATAGAACAGCGATGGCCATAAGAGGCTGCTGTTGCTCGCGAAGGGGGGAGTCGAGGACGGCCTTGATCGCGGGGCCTGCTGGCCGACCGGCGGCGGCGCAGCGCCGGGCTGGGCAGCGCGGCGGTGACGGCGAGAGCAGGATGAGAAAAATCTAATTTACTACACTAGAGATTTCCCAAACTAGGGGCTCCTCTTATGATAGTTTTGGTGTGCTTTGCCTAAGGGATAGGTACGTATATATAGGGAGGAAAACTCTCCACCTCCATGTCAACTAGCGATGTGGTGCTAATTGACGTTGCACCATCCACTTCCGCTAATAGGCCTAAGTAATCATTTAAGCCCATTAGTAAATAAATGTATGAGCCTTTGAGATTTATTAAGATTATTGCACATGGGCTTTGAGCGTTGGGGAAAATGAGAGATTTATTATTTTCGGAACTAATTATTTTCATGGATAAAATAATTCCAGAAAAGTCTAGAATTATTATTTAAGCCACGAAAAAATACTCCGAGACCTCCAAAAATTTGGAGAAAAATTCTCAGAGACACTTTGGAACATGAGGAACCCAAATAAAGTATTTGGATCTCATGATAAGATATTTTGGAGTATCTAAAAATTAGATTATTCTCACAAACAAGTGGAAACAAGCTATAGATAAGTTGGAAAAATTTCCGAGAAGTTTGTAGAGGTTGATTGATAGATGAGAAATAAGGAATTTGATTGCAGAAAACGATAAAGGCTTGCTAGAGAAGGAAGATCATCCTACTAAATGGATTTTAAAGATTTTATTCACTCTCAACACACAAATGAACAATAAGCAAACATCACATCAAATTATATGCACCGGCATGTATACACTCAATGTTGCTAAACCCTATGATAAATTTTATTTTAGTGAAAAATATTATTTATCTATGTTTTCATGAGCACTAGAATACAAAATTAAATTACTTTACATCTATTTTGAAAAGAGCAAATTTTAGGGTGTTACACCCCAAGGGAATTCTTGAAGATGTATATGTACGAGTTGGACACTCAGGTGTACCGGTAGACTTTGTGGTTGTAAAAATAAGAGGAGATGAAATGTCATACACCAAAATTTTTAATTTTAGATTGTGCTTAGAAAACACTAAATAAAATAAATGATTTCAATATCTAAATAAATTTATTAGATAAGTTAAGTTACTGTTAATTTAAATATAGAAAGTTGTGGTTTTAAAATTTTTCATATTAAATTGATAATGTGGTGCTTATGTGATGTATTATTTTTGGTGTTTGTGAGTGTAAATGGTTTCAAAGTACGATAGGACGACGTTTCTTTCGCTCTAGAGAAAATTTTCAACCTTTTCTAGAATTAAATTCCTTTTTCTTTGAGCTTTATCTTTTTCTCCGATCATCTCAATAATCTATTCATGAGCTCAAAATTATTTAGTTGAGTTCCTTATCTTTCCAAGAGTCCCCAGGATTTTTTCCGTGATTTTTCTGAGCTTCGGGCTATTTTTTGTGGCTTAAAAGGTAATTCTAGATTTTCTGGAATTATTTTTATTCACGGAATTAAAATAATACTGAAATTAAGAAATTCCGAAAAGTTTCCAAACCCTAGACCTATATATATATGCCGGCGTAGCCCTCGACGCCCTGATTTCAGAAGTACAACCCTTATCGCGTGCCGCCGCTCGTAGCTCCCTCCACCTGTCGCCGAAGTTCTTCATCTACAGCTTGCGTTCCGGTGAACTTCCGACCAAGATTTGGCGAGCTTTTTCGGCCATATTTCTCATCTCCAGCGAATTCCGCTACCACTCTGAGGTTCGTCTCGATCTTCTCTACACCGGCACGTCTTCCTTTTTGTAAATCCATGCTTGTTTCGCCGTTTCGCTAACCTCCATTCTTTTTTTTCCGGCGAAACCTCCATGGACGACTGTGTGTTCTTCGTTTGCCGGGCATCTCTATCCTTGTTCGTCCAGCCTCCTCTCGGTCCCGATGCCTCGCACCTCGACGCTCGCCTCTCCCACGCAGCAAGCCGTCGCCTTGCCTCGGCCTGCCCTGCGCACAACCACCATGCGCCGCTTGCGTACTTACGTGGCTGGCTCGGTCGGGAGCAGCCCGGCCAGGCTTAGTCGCCACCACGGGACCCTTGCGGGCCAAAGCCGCCGCCGTGGCCATTCAGCCTTCGGTCTCTGCCCCAAGGCCAAGCTGCTCCCCGGCTGACCTGCACCAGCCGGAGCTCCATCCTTGGTCATGCTCTGTACGTACGGACACAAGGAGGAAGATGACTTAATAACGAGTTTGCCACAGGTTCGCTAATCTCTGCTGTTTCTATGTCTCAAGTCTATTTCGCTTTGTTTTAGTTGCGTTAGGGTTGTGTTGACGTGATCGATATATTAGTAGCAATGTTTTCATGACACATGTTTTTCTATACATAGTAAAATATTAAATTGATTAATATATGTGTGAAACTAGTTTCGAATTAAAAGCAATACAGATGTTTAACTACGACAATTTGTACATAAAAGTTAAAATGGTTAATTGTTAACATATATGTGTTTCTAGATTAATACAATTTGATTAGTATTAATTTAATAGCTTTTAATTAAAAGTGACGTAGGTTTATAATTCCATTTTTGTTGCTTTGTTAATTAAAAGCTATCTAGTGATTCAAATCCGTTCTAGTCGTGTTGCAGTCATGTCGACTAAAGCTACGCGTTAGCAACCCTATTTATCATGGCCTGTGTTTATGAATTAGATAATAATAATAATATGATTTATACTTATCAAGTGTCTTTTATTAAAAACAACGTAAGCAAACATAGACCTTTATCAAATAAATATAAATATTAACTTGATTAATGCTAACATATGTGTTTATAGTTACAATTAGATAGTATAAATGTGTTTTTAAAATTATATTTTATTTAGCTTGAACTGACGTTATATACAAATTGAGTAGGTGTTCTCACATGCTCTTTATATATTTGTGCAAAGTAATGTTTAACTTGCTCGGTTTAGATGGTAAGGTTTATAAATAAAATATGAGTAGCTTCAACCCGACTTTTGAATTAAATTGTGTTTTGACCAATCTAATATTAATAAGTTTGACATGGTTTGCTCAATTAAAATGAATCAAGCAAATAGCACCGTGCATGCATGTCAATAATGCAAGCTAGCAAGCGCCAAGGATGATGAGTATGTAAGCTTAGCAACGTGATCTTCTATCTAGAAGTGAAGGTTTCCCATGCCACATATTTATGTGTTTGATTAATATCTATGTAATTAGTTTTCCAAGTAAAAAAAATTTAGGGTTTTCACATCGATCTTTTATAAACACTTATTAATTTGATTAATGTCAACTTAATTATGTTTTCATTAATTATGAATTGTGTAGTTTAACCCTATTATATAATTTTGATTAGATGCTCACATAAATCTATCTTTTGTAAAGTTAATGGTACATCAATATTTATAAATAAAATAAGATTAATTTTAAATTAGTTTCTAAACTAAAATATGATTTGCGTAATCTGAATTAATATGCTTCACATGGTTTTGCTTAAATTAAGTATGTAGGCTTTTCTTTTCTTTTATAAAATAAATTTTCTGGTAGCCGTTTCTTTTAATCGTAGCTCTATTCTTAGCGTTTTTTGTGTTCTCGTGACCGTAGCTGGTAGCTCTCTTTTAGCATGTTGTTTCCAAGTTTTTTTATTTGATTGGTGTATTGTTCTTAGTCTACCTTGTTTGCTTGTATGTGTGCTCGACTTGCTTGGTGCTTGATTGCTACGAGTAGAAGAAAGACTATCCATGAGCGCTGAAGATCCAAAGGTGAAGACCAGAAGCTGAGTGCCAGAAATTACAAATGAAAGATTAAGTTGAGGCTTTTCAAAGCAAGTTGCTTTGGGCATAAAGCAAGTTCAAAGACAAGTATAACATGGGACCATCCTTGTTGTCCTATTCACAGAAATTATCATACATATGCATGTGTCCTCCTTGACAACCATAGAGATTTTAACTTAGCTATTGATATCTTGTTTCCTTGTCACCCATGGGTTGTGCATTTGGGTAGCTATTGCTAGTGCTTAATTATCAACAATGATCTTTGTAATTTGACTGATGGATTAAGCAACCAACCATTAAGATGATTTTATTACTGTTGAAAGGGGGCTAGAGCAAGGGGTTATATTGTTGCTCTAGTTACTCTCTATAAGGACTTACCAGTAAGTGATAACCGGGACATACAGTACAACTGTGAGGGCTATATGGCTCTGGCTCTAGTTGTTCAAGAGACTTTTTTAGCTTGTTAGTAGTTACCTTAATTGGCGTAAGAATGGCTTGACACATTGGGTGTAGGACAACCTCTAGTCTATGAGTATAGCCGAGAAGGAATTGTGCCATTTGAAAAGGGGTTCCTACATCTGCCTGCTGAGTGAATTTAATAGCCCTAACTTGTTAGATGAACTTTTGAATGGCTTTATATGGTTTTTGTTGCTTTGGGCCTTGCAAATCCATGCATTTGGAAATCATGACTCACAGTGAAAGTGTACACCTCTACGCGGAGTTAAAAACTGGTATACTAGCCGTGCTCACGAACACGAGCGGCCTTGGGGATTCTTACAGAATAGTTGATCACCATTATTATACCATGTTTAATTATTGTTGTTACTATTATGCTCATGTTAATGCTATTCATTATCCTTATTACAATTGATCATTGGTTCATTAATGGGTTTTGGATTACCTTGATGCTACTCAATTGCTAATTATATAATGATTAAAAGCTAAACGCAGTCAAACCGTGTCTGGCCTTTTGTGCCTTATGAACCCCATGATATATTTGCTGAGTTTGACATGGACTCACTCTTGCTATTTCCCCAACACCTCAGTGTGTAGTGAGGTGCTGCTCAGAAGAAGGATAAAGCGGTAGTGGAGTTTCCAGAAGTCTTTTAGAAGTGTTCGGCATACGGAGCCACCAGTTAGCCGTCCCTGAGAAGAATGAAGCCTGAAGTTTAGTCACCGTTCCGTGATACTCTGATGTAAGTGTTAATATAGCTATGTATATGTTATATAATAACATTGTTTCTGATACTTTTTTATTCTGACATATGTGTGGACTTTCTGGGCACACATATGATTAGCCTGGTTTTGTTCTTTAGAAAACCGGGTGTGACATGAGAGAGCACCCATCATTTTGGGATGACTATTCCTGAGCACAGCCAAAGCCATCATCTATGCAGAGAGTGCCAAGATCTGTTTCATAATCAATGATAGGGAGAGGTTCAGTTTCAAGAGGTGTACACTTAAGGCTCCTATCCATCCGCAGACACTATACATCTACGCAGATCCAACTGCTGCTCCAAAGAAGAAGAACAACAACAGGAGGAGGAACAAGGCTAAGCATGTCACACCCATTTTTAGACCAAATGGAATGCATACTCTTATGTGTGCCCAGAGATCAATCACACATAAGTTAACAAATTATAAAGGAAGTATCATCATAAATGTTATTACATCACGATTATTAACACATAGTCTTTACACAAATATAGCGGAAGTAAAATATAAATCTCTCGTGGTAGCTCCAATCACAGGCACATTGACTGGTTGACTGCAAGTCCAGTAATCTTCAGGGAAGTAGGAGTAGTAGTCACTATTTGCATCATCTGTTACCCATCTGGGATTTTTATCCAAGTAAGAAAAATAAACAAGCGTAAGTACATCTTGTACTCAACAAATGTAACATGGGGTTCATGAGGCTCAAAGGCATGACATTGGTTTATCAGCATGTAGCTTTTAATTGGCATTATTTTAGCATATCAATAATATCAAAATGTCTCAATGTAAACAATAAACATATGATCCATGTGAAATGATTAATGAATAGCAAAAACATATTCATTATTAATGATCCACTATTCCATAAGGGTCCAAGGCCACTCATGACCGTGAGCACGACTGTTATAACAGTTTTACACTCTGCAGAGGTTGTATACTTTCACTATGAGTCATGTTGCCCATATGCCCGGGTTAATTACTCCCAAAACACTTCCAAGGTGAGTAGGCAGGGGAACACTATGAAGTCTTTTGGAGGTTCGTCTAACAAGTTAGGGCTATTAGATTCACTAGGCAAACATATGTAGAGCCCCCCTTCCAAATGGCACAATAACACGCAACCTATACACATAAGGACAGAGGCCGCACTCTACCCGATTCGTCAGGCCATTCCTACACCAAAAAGGTTACCACTAACAAGCTAGAAAAGGTCCTTCTATATGACTAAAGCCAGAGCCATATAGCCCTCATAGTTGTACTGTAAATCCCAGATGTTCGCTTACAGATATGTCCTTAAGGAGAGTAACTAGAGCACTAAAAATATCCCCATGCTCTAGTCCTCTTTAATCAGTAATAAAACATCATCTTTTAATGTTTATTGCATATTCGATTAGTCAAATTACATGATCATGGTTCATATTAAGCACTAGCAATACTACTCAATGCAATATAATAGGTATCAAGGTATAAGATCAACACTAAGTCATCCTTAACAAGGAAATATATGCATAATGATATTATTTGCTTATTGTGAATAGGACAACAAGGATAATACCATGCTCTTGCATTGCTCAAACTAGTCCTGATGATCTTGCTCATAGAAAAACTCCTGATCCCCAACGAATTGCTCACCGTGTATACTCGATCAACAATAGCAACAACATTCATCTAGAAAACAATCATGCATAAACAAACGAGACTATAATTAGAACAGTACACCAACAGTAATAAAATAAGATAAAAAGTCTTTAAAACAAATCTACAACTCGCTAGGATCACACAGATGCGAAGATCACGAAAAACGAAGCTAAAACGACGAAGCTATGAATTTACGAAGATTTCCTATAGAAAAATAATTACTTTAATTCAAACTCGAAAATAAAATGTCACAAACCTACTGTACAGTACTACTAACATGTAGAGCTCGCAAATACAAACCTAACGCAATTTGAACGGGTCAAATCGGAGTTAAAACGGAGATTCTACGCATGAAATAACATAATGGCAAAACTAGAAATAAGTGAAAACGTATTTTTGAATTTACTGAGATCAAACTACGCTTTATGAAAAGGAAAATGTAATTCGGGAATACGCCATGGACTGCGGGTTCTATATATAAAAAGTACAAGGACTCTTTAGCAAAAGTACCGGCCGAACCGGCATCTTCAATCCTCGGCCATTGGATTCAAATTGAACGGATCGGATCTAATCAAGAGAGAGAAAGAAAAAACGCCGGCTGGCTACAGTGGACCGACGGCGGCGCCATGGCTAGACTTGGCCCGATCTCACCGGAGTTCAACGAAACGGCATCTCCGACCACCATTCGACAAATGGGAAGTACAGGGAGGAAGAGCAGGACATGGCGAGCTCACCTAGGGCAAAAACGTAGCTTGAGGACGAACCAAAGGAGGTGTGCGGCTTGGAGAGGCAGACGGCTAGGGCTATGGCTCGCGGTGACTGGTTTCTCGAGCACCACAGTAGCTTCGAGAGGGCGGGATGGAGGCGGCGTGGTGCGGCACCCTGCTTATATAGCCATGGAGGAGTTCCAAGAAAGGAAGGGGGAGATTGGTGCGTGGATTCGGTCACGGCAAGGAAGGAAAGCGACGATGGCGTCGACTTGAGGAGGAAGGCACTCCTGACACATGGGGCCATGTTGTCAGCGACGGTGAGGGAAAGAAGGCATGACCGCGCGCAAGCTGGGCCAGCAGCGGCTCGCTGGGCTCGGCCCAGGCGGGAACGCGGGGAAGGAAGGGAACGGGCCACGCACGGGGAAAAGAAGGGCGAGCGGTGGCCTACCGGCTGCGCTGGGCTGGGCCGAATCCGAGAAGAGAAATGAAAATCCTTTTCTTTTTCTTTTCCCAAAATTTCAAAGCATTTTCAAATGGAATTTTGAAATTCTATTTGAGTTTTCAAATAGAGCACACAATACAAAATATTATGCAGCAGCATGAATGTTCAATCATGTTTCTACCCTTATATTTGATTTTAAATTCATAAAAATCATTACTTTTCTAAGTTTGTATGCTCACAAAAATGCATAAAAAGCCATATTTACCTATTTTTAAATATTCCAAAATTTTAGGGTGTTACAATTCTACCCCCCTTAAGATGAATCTCATCCCGAGATTCGGCTGGTGCTTACTCGAACAGTTGCGGGTAGGTTTTCCTCATATCCTCTTCTCTTTCCTAGGTGGCCTCATCTGCAGCATATCGGTTCCACTGAACCTTAGACATCTTGATAGTTCGACTCCTCGTGACTCTTTCAGCAGTCTCTAAAATTCTAACTGGAAACTCTTCATATGTGAGGTCCTCTTTAACAGTGACCTCCTCTAACGGAATCTGTTCTTCTGGTATTCGCAAACATTTCTTAAGTTGAGACACGTGAAACACATCATGTACACCTGCCAAACTCTCAGGTAATTCCAACTGATACGCCACCTCACCACGTCTCTCTATGATCTCGAAAGGTCCAATATACCTTGGTGCCAATTTCCCCTTCATGTTGAACCTTTTCACACTCCTCATTGGTGATACTTTCAAGTAGACATAATCCCCTACTTCAAAAGTCAACTCTCTCCTCCGAGTATCAGCATAACTTTTCTATCGGGACTGGGCTATTTTTAGATTATCTCTAATCATTCTTACTTTCTTTTCAGCATCCTTGAGTACATCAGGCCCAAACACTTGACTTTCCCATGTCTGATTCCAGAACAACGGGGTTCTACACTTTTGTCCATACAGAGCCTCAAACGGTGCCATCTGAAGACTCTTCTGATAACTATTGTTATAAGAGAACTCTACATAGGGCAAACTCTTATCCCAACTAGTACCATATTGTAAAGCACAAGATCTCAACATATCTTCCAATATCTGATTAATTCTCTCCATCTGTCCATCTGTCTGTGGATGGTAGGCTGTACTAAAGTTCAGCTTGGTTCCTAGTGATTCATGTATCTTTTACCAATAATGAGATGTAAACTAGGTACCCCGATCAGACACAATTTTCTTAGGAACTCCATATAGACTCACTATTCTTTCCATATACAATTTAGCCAACTTTGCACTGCTATATGTAGTCTTAACTGGCAGAAAATGAGCAACCTTTGTTAGACGATCTACTGTTACCCAAATTGAATCATACCCTCTCTGAGTACGTGGCAACCCAACTATGAAATCCATACCAACTTCTTCCCATTTCCATTCTGGTATCTGCATAGGCTGTAACAATCCGGCAGGTCTCTGATGTTCAGCTTTCACCCTTTGACAAGTGTCACACAAAGCAACATATTCCGCAACATCTCTTTTTAAACCATACCACCAATATTTCTCTCTCAGATCTAGATACATCTTAGTACTCCTAGGATGTATGGAATAAGCTGACTCATGAGCTTCACGCAGAATTGCCTCTCTGATAGTCTTATCCTCAGGCACACATAACCTTTTTCCGAACCATAGTGTACCATTATCATCCTTATGGAATCCTGGTGATTTGCCCTTTGCTATATTCTCCGCTATCTCTCTCAATTTTGCATCTTTCAACTGACTCTTGCGTATTTCTTGCTCTAGAGTAGGTTCTAGTACCAATTCTACTGCATTGGTGGTAAACCCTAAGTTCATATGCTCACATTCAGCACACAACTCTCTTGGCATAGGCATTACTTGCACTTCATTAGCGTAGCTTTTCCTACTAAGAGCATCAACAACGATGTTGGCCTTTCCTGGGTGATAATGCACCTCCAGATCATAATCCTTTATCAACTCCAACCATCTACGCTGCCTTAAGTTCAGATCTGATTGAGTGAAGATATACTTCAGGCTCTTGTGATCAGTGTATATGTCACTCTTATGTCCAATCTAATAGTGTCTCCATATCTTTAGTGCATGAACCACTGCAGCTAATTCTAAGTCATGAGTAGGATAATTTAATTTATGCTTTCTCAATTGTCTCGATGCATATGCCACAACTCTACCTTCTTGCATAAGAACACATCCCAAACCCAAACGAGATGCATCACAGTAGATAGAGAAGTGTTTACTCAGATCTAGCAAGACTAATACTGGTGCAGTGGTCAATCTTTTCTTCAATTCCTCAAAATTAGCCTAACACTTCTCAAACCACACAAACTTGGCATTCTTCTCCAGTAGTGCAGTCATTGGCTTCACAAGCTTAGAAAATCCCTCTATAAATCTCCTGTAATAGCCTGCTAATCCCAAGAAACTATGAATCTCACTTACATTGGTTGGTGGCTTCTAGTTCAATACATCTTTCACTTTGCTAGGATCTACTGATATTCCTCCATTTCAGACAACATGACCAAGAAAGGAAACTTCCTTCAACCAAAACTCACATTTACTCCGCTTGGCATATAACTGGTGTTCTCTGAGCTTTTGCAAGACCAACCTCAAATGTTCGGCATGTTCCTCCTCAGTCTTGGAGAATACTAGGATATCATCAATGAATACCACTACAAACTTGTCCAGATATTCCATGAACACCTTATTCATCAAGTACATAAAGTATGCAGGAGCATTAGTCAGACCAAAAGACATCACTGTATACTCGTATAAACCATACCGTGTGGTAAAAGCTGTCTTTGGTATATCACTAGCATGAATCTTCAACTGGTGATATCCAGAACGAAGATCAATCTTGGAGAATACACAAGCACCTCTCAACTGATCAAACAAGTCCTCGATTCTAGGCAACGGGTACTTATTCTTGATAGTAACCTCATTATGAGACTGATAATCTACACACATCCTCTGAGTGCCATCTTTCTTGTCCACAAAAATCACTGGTGCTCCCCAAGGTGAAGAACTAGGACGAATGAAACCCTTATCCTGCAACTCCTTAATTTGTTTCTTAAGTTCTTCTAATTCATCTACTCCCATTCTATATGGACGCTTAGCTATGGGTGCAGTTCCAGGTAATAATTCAATAATAAATTCAATATCACGGTCTGGTGGCATACCTGACAATTCCTCAGGAAACACATCGGGGAACTCCTCCACAACCGAGTCCTCCTTGTTGGCACCATCATTAAGCTGGTTCACTGTAGCGGTCTCCTGTTTTTGCACTTTCACATCAACCCTGATCCTGTCTCCCTTCGGTGTTGTCAGCACTACTGATTTCTCCTTGCACTGAATCTCTGCTTGTTGTTGCATCATCCAATCCATTCCCAATATGAGATCAATCCCAGCTGTTCTCAATACTATAGGACTCACCTTAAACTCTACCCCCCTTAAAATGAGACTAATCGGAAGACAACGATAAGATGCTGGCATGCTTCCACCAGGTGAGTTTACTAATATAGGGTTCTTCATGGCACACAAATGAATTCTATGTATTCTAACAAATGCTTGTGATATGAAAGAATGTGATGCTCTAGAATCAAAAAGAATAGTGGCAACAGTGGAATGGACATCGAACGTACCAAGCATAACTTCTGGTTCCTCCACTGCTGTTTCTTGAGACAAGTGGTTCACCCTTCCAGTGTTAAGCGCAGGCTTCTGGTGACTACCCTACCTCTAGGGAGTCTGCTAGTTGGGCTTCTCAGGACAATTGTAAGACAAGTGACCTTCTTTCCCACATCGAAAACACCTGTTAGGGGTATTGGGAACACTAGTCTTCATGGGAGTATTATTGGAAGGGCCCTGACGCTGAGTCTAATTCCCACTCTGCTGCGGAGGGCGTGGGTTGCCATTCTGCGACTGGAATGGGGATGTTGCGGGAACTGATTGCAGAAAGGGACCTGACCATGATTCTACTGACTAGAAGGAGGCCTTTGTTGATTACCTTACTGGAAACTAGTACGCGGATGAGTGTTACTACCGGAGGCCTGTCCCTAAAGCCTTTTCCTCTTGGCATCCATCTCCTTGCGCTTGTTATCCACCACGATAGCGTGGTTCACAAGCGTATAAAAATTAGGATAAGTATTGGACATCAGCTGCAATTGTAGTCCATCATACAATCCCTTCAGAAAGCGGCGCTGCTTATCATTGTCATTAGCCACCTCATGTGGAGCATATCATGACAACTGGGCAAACCTGTCACGATACTCAGCTACAGACAATGACCCTTGGGTCAAGTTCCTGAATTCCTCTGCCTTCAGTTCTATCATCCCTTCTGGTTTATGGTAAGCCCTAAAGTTCTCTCTAAACTCCTGCCAAGTGACCGTGGGAGCATTGGCGGGGCGACCATACTCATACGATTCCCACCAATCCTGAGCTTCTCTCTGGAGTTGTCTAGAAGCAAACAACACCTTGTGCCGGTCATCACATTGTGCAATGTTGAGCTGCTTTTCCATGGCACGAAGCCAATCATCTGCTTCCAATGGATCAGCAGCATGCGTGAACACTGGGGGATGACCCTTCAAAAATTCACCATGCTTATCACGTGGTTGTGCCCCAGCAACTGGCTGATTCTGTTGATTCTGCACCAGTTGTTGCATAAGCTGTGTCTGCACCACCAATAGTTGCTCAATAGTTGGTGGCGGTGGTGGTGGTGGATCTGGGGAAACACCTCCACGACCCCTGCCTCTTCCTCTTCTGGCCATCTGCCATCCATAAAAATGCAAACTTTGAGATTTCCATGTTATCAACCACTTATAAGATAAAGAATGAGATCTGAAAGTTTTCTGGGCGAATATCGATGTTAATAGTTCAGTAAATCAATCATATCTCGAGCTACAGAAGTCCAATAGAGGCGTGCTTTATATGGTTGGAAATCTTATGAAGTTCTCCACAACTTTTATTTGGACCCCAAGATCAGATTCTGTCGCTAAGTTAATGAAAAATAAGGCGCAACAGAAACTGTTCCAGATTCTAGACTATGCAGAAACTTTAACTTGTGACAGTTATATCTCGCGAACCAGATCAGATAAAAAGGTGATTCCAGTGGCATTTGCAAGGTACTTAAGCCTAGTTTCTTTCATAAAAATTTCATAAATGTTGCATGAACCGTTTTTGAACCATAGCAGAAACATTGTAGACTGCTCCAGAAAACAGTAAGGACAGAAACGTGACAATACCAAACCCAACTATTATTCCCTTGACTAATAAACTTATTATTCTTAAAAATAGAACTTGTAGACATGCCTACAAGCCCCAACACTCATAACAAAAATCCAACTCACACATAAGCATAATGATAAAGCAACTATCACACCAAAGTTCAAACCACATGACAGACTCGAATACTCAACTGACGTTACTAAGAACGTTCTTATTACATAAAGGACTCCTATTTTCTAAGGACGTGGCTCATGCTCTAATGTCTCATAAATCTTGACCATGCCTTGGTTTGCTCGGAGTTCATCAATCGTTGCTTGGCACCTCTTGATGGTCTTCCCCTGTGCCTTCACCATCTCCTCTAACTGCAGCTTCCTCTCCATCATATCATAGACAAGGTTCACCATCACCCGAGGAAGTGGTTTCAACTGCACTGGATCCATCATGGCCCATCCAAGGTCGGGGTGTGCACGAGGGAAGTAACGGTGAACATCATGCTTCATGCTGTCAAAGCGAAGGTAGCGGAGGCCCATACATGCTTCAAAAGCGGCGTCTTCAATGCTAGCCTCCAAGGTAGCTCAACGACCCATGTGAGAATACATCCTGTCTAGCTGGTATGCCCCTTTTTCCTCATCCTTAGGAAAAATACTCGCTCTTGCCTTCTAGTAAGTGTCCTCCAGCGGATGGGTATACTCCCAACAGACGTACTCCACAGCTGGGTGCCAATCAGCGAAGTAGGCGGAGAGCATTCCCACAAGTCGATGGTGAGAGACAGCGTCTCCTCCAGCCTTGTGGTAGATCTTCACAGTCCACCCCATTGGAGAAGGTGGCACATCCTCAGCAGCTTCATCATGTGGTGGAGACGGGGGTTGCTCTCCTCCCTTGGCTTCCTCCTCTTCATCATCTTCAATCTCAATGATCTCAGGATCTTCTTCAGGCTCGGGTTCTTCCTAGGGAGGTGCTGGTGCTTGGATTGGTGCTTCAGGGGCCTGCTCCTACTCCTAGGGTGCTTCCTCTTGTGGCTCTTCAGGTGCAAGCAAAGCACGAGGTGGGTAGTGTCCTCTAGTGGAGATGCGGGCGGTCTTGCGGCCATGAACCATCTACAAAGTTTTTAGGTGTAGTTAGAATAGAGGCAAAATTTCGTAATAGAATGAGACATTAGAAGCATAAAAATTTATCAATTAACAAGAGCAAGATAATAAGCATAAAAATAGTTAAAAAGAAGATACTAAATCGACCATTTCTAGCTAGGCTTGCGTCCTACAGTCAACAAAAGCTTTGATACCAATTTGTCACACCCATTTAAAGACCAAATGGAATGCATACTCTTATGTGTGCCTAGAGATCAATCACACATAAGTTAACAAATTATAAAGGAAGTATCATCACAAATGTTATTACATCACGATTATTAACACATAGTCTTTACATAAATATAGCGGAAGTAAAATATAAATCTCTCGTGGTAGCTCCAATCACATGCACATTGACTGGTTGACTGCAAGTCTAGTAATCTTTAGGGAAGTAGGAGTAGTAGTCACTATTTGCACCATCTGTTACCCATCCAGGATTTTTATCCAAGTAAGAAAAATAAACAAGCGTAAGTACATCTCGTACTCAACAAATGTAACATGGCGTTCATGAGGCTCAAAGGCATGACATTGGTTTATCAGCATGTAGCTTTTAATTGGCATTATTTTAGCGTATCAATAATATCAAAATGTCTCAATGTAAACAATAAACATATGATCCATGTGAAATGATTAACAAATAGCAAAAACATATTCATTATTAATGATCCACTATTCCATAAGGGTCCAAGGCCACTCATGACTGGGAGCACGGCTGTTATAACAGTTTTACACTCTGCAGAGGTTGTACACTTTCACTGTGAGTCGTGTTGCCTATATGCCCGGGTTAATTACTCCCAAAACACTTCCAAGGTGAGCAGGTAGGGGAACACTATGAAGTCTTTTGAAGGTTCGTCTAACAAGTTAGGGCCATTAGATTCACTCGGCAAACATATGTAGAGCCCCCCTTCCAAATGGCACAATAACACGCAGCCTATACACATAAGGACAGAGGCCGCACTATACCCAATTCGTCAAACCATTCTTACACCAAAAAGGTTACCACTAACAAGCTAGAAAAGGTCCTTCTATATGACTAAAGCCAGAGCCATATAGCCCTCATAGTTGTACTATAAATCCCGGATGTTCGCTTACAGATAAGTCCTTAAGGAGAGTAACTAGAGCACCAAAAATATCCCCATGCTCTAGTCCTCTTTAATCAGTAATAAAAAGTCATCTTTTAATGTTTATTGCATATTCCATTAGTCAAATTACATGATCATAGTTCATATTAAGCACTAGCAATACTACTCAATGCAATATAATAGGTATCAAGGTATAAGATCAACACTAAGTCATCCTTAACAAGGAAATATATGCATAATGATATTATTTGCTTATTGTGAATAGACAACAAGGATAATCCCATGCTATACTTGCCTTGCTCAAACTAGTCCTGATGATCTTGCTCGTAGAAAAACTCCTGATCCCCAACGAATTGCTCACCGTCTATACTCGATCAACAATAGCAACAACATTCATCTAGAAATAATCATGCATAAACAAAAAAGACTATAATTAGAACAGTACACCAACAGTAATAAAATAAGATAAAAAGTCTTTAAAACGAATCTACAACTCGCTAGGATCACATAGACGCGAAGATCATGAAAAATGGAGCTAAAACAACGAAGTTATGAATTTACGAAGATTTTCTATAGAAAAATAATTACTTTAATTCAAACTCGAAAATAAAATGTCACAAACCTACTGTACAGTACTACTAACATGTAGAGCTCGCAAATACGAACCTAACGCAATTTGAACGGGTCAAATCGGAGTTAAAACAGAGATTCTACGCATGAAATAACATAATGGCAAAACTATAAATAAGTGAAAATGTATTTTTGAATTTACTGAGATCAAACTACGCTTTATGAAAAGGAAACGTAATTTGGGAATATGCCATGGACTGCGGGTTCTATATATAAAAGTACAGGGACTCTTTAGCAAAAGTACCGGCCGAACCGGTATCTTCAATCCTCGGCCATTGGATTCAAATCGGACGGATCGGATCTAATCGAGAGAGAGAGAAAGAAAAACGCCAGTCGGCTACAGTGGACCGATGGTGGCGCCATGGTTGGACTTGGCCTGAGCTCACCGGAGTTCAATGAAACAACATCTCCGACCACCATTCGACAAACGGGAAGTACAGGGAGCAAGAGCGGGACATGGCGAGCTCTCCTAGGGCAAAAACATAGCTTGAGGACGAACCAAAGGAGGTGTGCGGCTTGGAGAGGTGGACGGCTAGGGCTATGGCTCGCGGTGACTAGTTTCTTGAACACCACAGTAGCTTCGAGAGGGCAGGATGGAGGAGGCATGGTGCGGCACCCGGCTTATATAGCCATGGAGCGTTTCTAAGAAAGGAAGGGGGAGATTGGGGCGCGGATTCGGTCACGGCAAGGAAGGAAAGCGACGATGGCATCGACTTGAGGAGGAAGGCACTCCTAACACATGGGGCCACGTTGTCAGCGACAGCGAGGGAAAGAAGGCACGACCGCGCACAAGCTGGGCCAGCAGCGGCTCGCTGGGCTCGGCCCAAGCGGGAACGCGGGGAAGGAAGGGAACGGGCCACGCGCGGGGAAAAGAAGGGCGAGCGGTGGGCTGCCGGCTACGCTGGGCGAAGAGAAATGAAAATCCTTTTCTTTTTCTTTTCCCAAAATTTCAAAGCATTTTCAAATGGAATTTTGAAATTCTATTTGAGTTTTCAAATAGAGCACACAATACAAAATATTATGCAGCATCATGAATGCTCAATCATGTTTCTACCCTTACATTTGATTTTAAATTAATAAAAATCATTACTTTTCTAAGTTTGTATGCTCACAAAAATGCATAAAAGCCATGTTTACCTATTTTTAAATATTCCAAAATTTTAGGGTGTTACAAAGCAACAAAGAGAAGACCCAGTGTGGATGGTCAACACTGTTGACATAGAGTATGACTGTTGGCATTTCTTAGCGTCACTTAAGCTAGTTTGTCATCCCCAGCATGGCGCCAGAAATGTGGTATTAAATAAATGCAAATGCTCCTCTTGAAATAAATATGAAATCTGCAAGTGCATAGATAATACTGATGTAGCATTTTAACCAGGAGTAAATCAGGTATCGTTATTTATATTTTTACCCATGGGAAGGGATAGCTAAGGATATGAGCAATGAGCATCACTACATGTGATAATGGAGAGTATAACCATGTCTTTCTCTATCTCTCATACAGGGTAAGTGTCACATGAAATATATATAATGAATGAATGGTAATGATAAATGATAAGCACATAGCCACATAATAAATGATAAGCACATCTCATTAGATTACTCTAATCTATATCACTAGCATGGAACTAGGACAAACTACAAGAATAAATCCTAAGTCATTCTAACTATAAGCCGTAGCATACAATGATTAGTGCAATTACACTTGGCAATCATGGCAAGACAAGGTTATATCTATGCATAGAGATATTACAAAGGAAGATGAAGAACATAGCAATCACTTCCCTGTAATAGTTGTGTTCTACCTATCCTATACTCGAGGGGAGGACTACAAAGGGCTCAATAGGACTGTCACTCCCATGATCTACCTCACAATCTGGAATATAGGGTGTAATCATAGAAAAATACGGTATAGGCACCACGCCTACACAATATTTACCACTCACCCATGATATCAATGAGCAAGCACTATACGATCCTATACTTGAATATAATTCTAATCCAACTATGCCAAGCATATAACCAAAGTAGACTAAGAACATTATAATTGAGAATATAAGCAAATAGAGCAAAGTCATATCCAATATAATAGAATAGAGCAAAGTCATATTCATAGTAGCAGATGAACAATATGAATAACACATGAAATATAGAAGTAGGAGAGAATTACCAAGAACTCTCTTGATAGATGCAGAAACCAAGCGAAACTTGACTCCTTCTAGTTCTAATCCTATGTAGCTATGCTATGACTATGGAGATCTAATTGAGATGGTGGCTCTAGGGCTTGATCAAGGGCTTCTCTCTTGATGAAAAATGAATTGAATGAGAATTAGGGTTTCTCCTAGGTCCAGGGGCCTTGCTTATATAGCCTCCTCAAATGTACCATGACCGTCAAATCAAACCGACCTTGATACACGGTGTAGATTTATCCTCAAAGGTGGTAGGGGCTAGATCCGCGAGACTAGACCTGATTGGTCCACGTAGGTGGGAGGGCGCCCCCATGGACAGGGCAGGCGCCCAGCCTACATGGCCAATCGGCCTCCGGTCTGGTCTAGTGTCTTCTGGAGTCTTCTAGAGTATTCTAGTGCATGAGGTCTTTCTCTCTATGTAAATCTTACATGTGGGCCTTCTTTGGTCATTTCCTGATAAACCCCTGTAGAAATAGGTATTCACCAAAACTCGTGTAATTCTGTTAGTGTAACCCCTATAGCTAGATGATATTTATATTTAGGTCCTTTTTCATGCTATGTTGATGGTTAAAAATGACACTTATCTACTATCAACAACTCCCCCAAGCTTACCTTTTGCTCGTCCCTAAGCAAAGATAGACTCAGTGATGGATCAGGAGTTGCCACAATGCTTTCACACCTCAAAAGTACACATGCGTTCAAACAAGATCTCTCCTCCAGATTAGAATGAATTATTCTGATTATAGACTTACTCATATTACCTTCTACCATGGGGCTTATGGCCGCCACTTGGGTCTTGAGCAGTTGAAAGACATAACGATCAAGTCAAGCGCCATGTTTCAAGCTCTTCGATCTACTATTATTCTAGAGTTTTTTTGCAAGATTTTCAAATAAAACTCAGAGATTCCTATGTATGACCCTCTCAAGTCTCTTCTTTGTGGTATTTTTGGATTCTCACCAAGGCATTAATGGTATATGCCTTCTCTCTTCTCTCAAGATATGTGGTATTTTTGGTATTTAGGCATAGTAACATTATGCCTTCTCTCTATCACCTTACATCTAATAAGCTTATATGGAGTTCATAGGTGGGGAGACAAGAAAAACATACTTGCAAACATTTATTGCACAGTCGAACCATGGATCCAGAGAAACAAGTCATACAGTCAAATCAAGATATGCATGTGTATGGGATATATGGTATGTAGTGGATAAGTGGTAGATAGAATAGTAATGATGGTAAGGGGTGAAGGAATGGTAATGGTGGATACCTAATTCTACTAAGACTCCTTTGAATGAAATTCATACCTCTCTTGAACTTTGAAAACTTTGAAGGAGGACTTGGGCTGCTCATATATGTCACACCCGGCCCAATTTGGAATTTGGCCCATAGTGGCCCATGTAAATGTTATGAGATATTGTGGAGAGTTTAGTCCCACCTTGGTTGTTTAGAGTGGGATAGACCAACATATAATGCTTCTAGAGTCCATCTCACCATCCCTGGGTTAATCCTTTTACGCAAAGCGAGGACGAAAGCGTAAGTGGGATGGTGGTAGGTGTGGTTCATTCAGCATGCAGAGTGGATCTGAGCCGTTTGGACTCTGGGGCGTTACAAAATGGTATCAAAGCCGACCTTCGCAGCCAGGGGCGCGTGCGAGCCAGGGGCTGGACATGGGGTTCATGTGTGTGTAGGCTCTGCGGAGTGCACGGCGTGGCACATGTGCTGGCACTGGGCACACGGTCACGTGTGCTAAGAGGGAACATTCCTGGTTATCGTTTGCCTGATTGTGGGTATGTTGGGCCCGATGAGGACGTCGGGTTCTTTAAGGGGGGTGTATGTCACACCCGGCCCAATTTGGAATTTGGCCCATAGTGGCCCATGTAAATGTTATGAGATATTGTGGAGAGTTTAGTCCCACCTTGGTTGTTTAGAGTGGGATAGACCAACATATAAGGCTTCTAGAGTCTATCTCACCATCCCTGGGTTAATCCTTTTACGCAAAGCGAGGACGAAAGCGTAAGTGGGATGGTGGTAGGTGTGGTTCATTCAGCGTGCAGAGTGGATCTGAGCCGTTTGGACTCTAGGGTGTTACAATATATATTTTTTCAAATGGGGGTATAAATATTTTTCTTTCCCCTCTTCTCTTTCTTTCCCCTTCTTTTTTTAATAGAGCAAACAACATCCAAGCTTGTTTTGAAACAGATAAATTAAAAAGAGGTAGCGATAGAAATATTTGGAGCTTTATAGGCTAGCAAGAAAATGGAAGGGATAAATATGATGGAATATCTTTTTGGGAAGTTTACTCCCAGGATAGGAGTAGAACTAGTTTTGGGTGGATCTAAGTGGGATGTATGAATGCGTACTTCAAGGATAGAAGTGGCATGAATGAGTGGAAAAATGTAGGTGCGTACTTCCAGGTTAGAAGCAGCACATATGTAGGTGGAGTGTATGTGGATCTTGATTTTAACCGCATGACCAGCTCCTAAGGGTCTACATAGCTCGACCACGCTCAATGCTCACAAGCAGTAACAAAATGAGTGTAGAGGTTTTTCCTAATCTAGAAAGCATGTATCTGGCTATGGTAGAAATTTAAACTCTCGTCATACAGGAACTCATCATGCAGCAATTTTAATTTTTTGTCAAAAGATAAATTCTCCAGAATTGTAGTATCTCTAGAAACAAGATAAACAACAGCTCAAAACCTTCTCATATCATATCCATCAACTACCTAGACTTAGATCAAGCATTCACTACTCATAAGTTCAGGTTTAGAGCAAATCTTAAATCAAAACCATTGTATCTAAAACTCGGGAGAGTTCAAGGCTGAACACTAGGTATTTGAAAGGAATTACGACAGAGCAACTATTCATCATTTCCATGCAAGAGTTTATTCTAGGGATTTATTTTAGCAAGGTTAAACTCTCCTATATTTTATTTAGCAAACTTAATATCTCACAGAAAAACATATATATATATGTATATTTATAGAAAAGGGAAATATTTATTTGGTTCCTAAAGGTTATGCATCTTTTTATGTGTTTTATATTTTAACAGAGCAGAAATATATACACAGATAAATAAATAGGTAAGAAAATACTTAGCTAGACACATGGGGATGCTCTCCCCCAAGCTGGATGTTGACGTAGTCTTGATTGATGCAGTAGACAGACAGTAGAGGTGTACTTCCTCTCTCGGAGTGTTTATGATGACTGTTGAGACAACACGTTGACAGAGGATAGATCCTCCTCCTATCTGTTAGCTCCCTTCGATCCTTTAAATTCTGTGAAGCTCAAATAGACAACAAAGCTTGTAGAACTGATTAAGTGTAAGTCATAAATCTCTAAGCCTTGAGCATATTTAACCCCCGTTAATATATTTGTTTATTTAGTATGATCTTTGTGTTAACAAATATTTTTGTATTTATATTATACCATGCAAAAAACTATAAATATGATATATGCATATTTATTTTATTTTTATGCCACCACAGCAAATATACCTATGGTATTATGCCACAAATTTTTTTGCATGGGGCTTAGCATTTCTATGAATGCAATGCATGACATTTTTATTTTCTTTTCTATGACAGCATTAAAGTAAACATGCAGCTAACTATGCATTTTGAGGAAAAGGTAAATATGCTGATTAAAAATTTTATGCAATGTTGAAAAGGAAATTATTGATAACTACCAAGTTTACCTCTTGGCACGGCGTTCAGTGATTTAAGCCCTCTGAACAGGACCTCTTATCAGCTTAATCTTCTCAAGGCGTCTCAGATGGCTCGAATGGCGCCACTGGCTGATCCTCTTCTTGAATTGAATCTGAAACTGGTTTTACCTTTACTTTCCATACCTGTTTTGTTGGTGAGGTTGACTTCGAGGGAGGAGTTAGTTGCACTATCTTTTCTTCTTTGTTCTCCAGAGTGACTGGTTCACTTTCTGTTGGGGGTACAGCCTCCTCTTCAAGATAAATCTTTTCTTCGGGATATCGATCTTCATATCTTGACACTTCTCCTTCATAATCAGCCCATCCATCATTGGTGATCTGATTCTTCTGATTGCGGGTACGACACCTTCTTCTTGTTCTATTCTTCTTGGGATCTTCATTAACCATATAGTTATCATTAAAGTAGCGGCGTACCTTCTCTGAGGGGAAGTGAAAGTGCACTTCTCCTATTCCAATATAGATGATTGCTTTGGTGGTGTTTAGGAACGGCCTTCCAAGCATGATAGGTGGATCATAATCATCTTCTCCCATGTCAATGATTAGGAAGTCTGTAGGGATGAAATGGTCATCAATCTGGATGGGGACATCTTTTGCTAATCCATCCATGAAGCGAAATGACTGATCTACCATCTGCAGCTATGCGTAGGTGGGATGTAGAGGCATGGTGCCATATAGATACTCATAAGTCACTTTGGCCATTATGTTGACGCCCGACCCAGTGTCGCATACAACTTTCTGGAAGGAGTTGCGATTGATTGAACATTCAATGGTTGGGACACCTGGGTCACCCTTCTTGATCAAATGTGGGGACTTGAGCTCGTGGTCATGGTCTCTGTGGACTGCAGTGACCATCCTCACTGTCTCCGTCTATTGTGGCTTCTTGTTCTTGCTCTTGTTCTTGTTCCTCCTGTTGTTCTTATTCTTTGGCTCATAGGCGTGTTGACGGTGTGCAGGGAATTGTAACACTCGATTCTTGAATGAGAAAGTCTCTCTCTTCCCTTTGATGTTGAAATAGATCTTGACAGCATTGGCATAGATGATAGCTCTAGCGGTGTTAAAAAACGATAGCCCCAAGATGATGGGTGACTTCTCATCACCACCTGTCTCTATCATCACAAAGTCTACAGGAACATATGAGCTGCCAACTCGCATATAGATGCCTTCTAGGATTCCTTTGGCATAGCAAAGTGACTAGTCTGCAAGCTACAAGCACATGGTTGTACATGATAAAGGATAATCAAACATTCTTTCATAAATCACCTTGGGCATGATGTTGACGCTTGCACCAAAGTTACAGATTGCTTCGTTGAAGTTCACACTTCCAATAGAGATTGGTATGACCAGTCTCCCTAGATCGCCTTTCTTGATTGGGAGAGTCTCATCATTCCAACCGGTTGTTGGAACACTCTAGTTGCTTCCAGCATTGAAAATATCTACAAGATTTGTAGATTCTAGTTCTTCCGGTTTCCCCAGAATCTTACGTTGGCATTCTGGAGGAACAACAATAACAAGCTAGGATATTTGTAACTCAATCATTTTATTAAAGCTATGTTGATTCTTAATAGCAGTAGAAAAGTTATCCATTCTATTATTAATTGTTTCTAGCATTTTATCATTGGATGCTAACTTCTTAGAGAAGTTATCCATTAACTTTCCTTGATTAAGAACTAGCTCTCTTAAAGGTGGTTGATTAAAATTATTGAAAGAATTATTACCTTGATAATTACCTAAATAGTTACCTGAGTAGTTAGGTTTTTGTTGTTGATTCCAACCTTGATTCTGTTGAGGACGATAATAGTTGTTGTTGTTGTTGATGTAGTTCACGTCCTCATGTAGCTCTGGGCAGGTATTGCCTGAATGCCTGGTTTCCCCACACTCTTCACAAGTCATGCGAGAATCATGAATGTGCATGACTTCCTTCTTCTCACCGGCTCTCTCATCGAGCCTCTTCATCAGCAGGTCCATCTTGGCAGACAACAAGTCTACCTCCTTGAGCTAGTGCATACCTCCACCTCTCTTGTGGCCTTGAGTTCTTTCTTCACTCCAACCTTGGTTGGATGCCATCTTCTACACAAGAGCTGTGGCTTGAGAAATGGTAAGTGATAAGAATGCACCTCTAGCAATAGCATCCATAGTCTCACGGGTGCTGTTGTTGAGCCCATGATAGAATGTTTGCATAAGTAGCCAATTCTCCATTCCATGATGAGGACATTCTAGGATGTAATCTTGAAAGCGCTCCCATGCTTCTGGGACAGACTCATCTTGTTGCTATTGAAAACTTGATATTTTCCCACGAAGAGCATTTGTCTTGCCTATGGGAAAGAACTTTACCAGGAAATTGGTGGAGTAGAGTGGCCACGTAGTATTCTTCTCCTTATTTGCATAAAACCACTACTTCGCTCTCCCCAAGAGTGAGAATGGGAAAAGGCAAAGTAGTATGGTGTCTCTGGGAACATCCTTGATGGTGAAAGTGCTGCAAATCTCCAGGAAGTGTTGGAGATGAGCACTAGCATCTTCATGTGCCTTCCCACAAAACTGGCTAGCTTGCACCATGTTGATGAGCGCAGGCTTAAACTCGAATGGCCGATCAATGTCCGTAGTAGGTCCAGTCCGGATGTTGTCTGTGGTTGGAGCTGAGAACTCATGGAGTGACTTGTTCACCATGGCTTCAAACGCCGGTGTCAAGTTGTGAATTACTCTTTGGTGATCTTCCTCTTCAGAAGGAACTTCAGACTAAATTGATGATGACCCTTAAGCTTTCTTTAGCTTGGCTCTAGTCCTTTTGAATAATGCTTTTGGATTATCAATAAAATTATCTGGAAGGTCAATCCTATTCATACATTACCCTGCATATGATATAGAAAATAGACAAAAGACAAGGGTAAAGTTGTATGAGTAGAGAAAATGATGGTTTCTTGATCACATTAGTGGATGCAAGTGATGGCTCATATCCTTTTGAATAGCTTAATCAACCTTCCCCGGCAACGACGCCAAAAATGCTTGTTGGCATTTCTTATCGTCACTTAAGCTAGGTTGTCATCCCCAGCATGGCACCAGAAATGTGGTATTAAATAAATGCAAATGCTCCTCTAGAAATAAATATGAAATCCACAAGCGCACAGATGATACCGATGTAGCATTTTAACCAGGAGTAAACCAGGTATCGTTATTTATATTTTTACCCATGGGAAGGGATAGCTAAGGATATAAGCAATGAGCATCACTGCAAGTGATAATGGAGAGTATAACCATGTCTTTGTCTATCTCTCATACAGGGTAAGTGTATATATATATATATATATATATATATATATATATATATATATATATATATATATATATATATATATATATATATATATATATATATATATATATAATGAATGAATGGTAAATGATAAATGATAAGCACATAGCCACATAATAAATGATAAGCACATCTCAATAGATTACTCTAATCTATATCACTAGCATGGAACTAGGACAAACTACAAGAATAAATCCTAAGTTATTCTAACTATAAGCCATAGTATAGAATGATTAGTGCAATTACACTTGGCAATCATGGCAAGACAAGGTTATATCTACACATAGGGATATTATGAAGGAAAATGAAGAATATAGCAATCACTTTCCTATAATAGTTGTGTTCTACCTATCCTATACTCGGGAGGAGGACTACAAAGGACTCAATAGGACTGTCACTCCCGCGATCTACCTCACGATCCGGAATATAGGGTGCAATCATAGGAAAATACGGTATAGGCACCATGCCTACACAATATTTACCACTCACCCATGATATCAATGAGCAAGCGTTATACGATCCTATACTTGAATATAATTCTAATCCAACTATGCCAAGCATATAACCAATGTAGACTAAGAAAATTATAATTGAGAATATAAGCAAATAGAGCAAAGTCATATCCAATATAATAGAATAGAGCAAAGTCATATTCATAGTAGCAGATGAACAATATGAATAACACATGAAATATAGAAGTAGGAGAGAATTACCAAGAACTCTCTTGATAGATCCGGAAACCAAGTGAAACTTGACTCCTAGTTCTAATCCTATATAGCTATGCTATGACTATGGAGATCTAATTGAGATGGTGGCTCTAGGGCTTGATTAGGGACTTCTCTCTTGATTAATAATCAATTGAATGAGAATTAGGGTTTCTCCTAGGGCTAGGGGCCTTGCTTATATAGCCTCCTCAAATGCACCATGACCGTTAGATCAAACCAACCTTGATACACGGTGTAGATTTATCCTCAAAAGCAGTGGGAGCAGGATCCGCGAGACTAGACCTGATTGGTCCACGTAGGTGGCCGAGCGTCCACATGGACAAGGCGGGTGCCCAGCCTACGTGGCCAACCGGCCTCCGGTCTGGTCTGGTGTCTTCTAGAGTCTTATAGAGTATTCTTGTGTGTGAGGTCTTTCTCTCTATGTAAATCTTACATGTGGGCCTTCTTTGGTCATTTCCTAATAACCCTCTACAGAAATAGATATTCACAAAAACTCGTGGAATTCTATCAGTGTAACCCCTATAGCTAGATGATATTTATATTTAGGTCCTTTTTCATGCTATGTTGACGGTTAAAAATGACACTTATCTACCGTCAACAATGACCACCTTCTGTCATCACCATATCTCACCAAAAAGGATGATCTAGGAGTACCAACCATAGATTGCAAGATCGAGGAAAGTACCTTCTACAAGACATTCTGTGACATCGGCTCAAGCAACAACATAATGTCTACGATAACATATAAACATTTGTATGGTAATGGACCTTTATACCAGACATATGTGTGGTTGCAGCTGGTAGACCAATCATTCCAATTTCCTGAGGGAATAGCAAAAGACATCATGGTCAACATCCGAGATCACTATGTTCCAACCGACTTCATGATTCTAGACATAGGAGATGAAGATGACGTCCACCTCATCCTAGGAAGATCGTTCCTCAACACCACTAGCATGACCATCTACATGAAATCAGGATATATCCACTTTCAATTTCCTGCAGAAAAGGTGTGCTGCTATTTCAATAGCTATACCTCTTATGAGCAGCCAAGAAAAATAGGTCGAGGAGACATCATTCTCAGTGCCAAAAGAAGCAAATCACTAAGGACGGATGGGCAGACTATCCAGGGGAAGTGTCCAGATATGAAGACCATTGGAATGATGAACCTGAGAAAAATGAAAGTCCCCTTGAGGAAGTTACACCACCAACAAACACACCGGTCATCACAATATGCAAAGAGGAAAAATCTAAGAAAGATGAACCACAGAAAGAGAGTCCTCAGTCTAAGAAGGTGTGGAAGAAGAAAGAGAGAACACCACCAGATACATCAACACAAGGAAAGGTGTAAGGGCATATGGTCCGGTTTTACGAACCTAAATTTCTAAACCTTCGCTAGAAGGTAAACTCGGTAGTTATCTGCATATTTGTTTCTTTTGCATTAATTAATTTTACTCTACCATGTTTACTCGATCATAGTTATTTCTGGCGCACCCTTAGTTTTTAATATAATCATCCATATAAGCATTTCTGTCTTTAATATTCTTGCATTAAAAAAGGAAAAGAATAAAAATATATTTTATTGCATCATCTCATTACATTTAAGAAGAAAACTTTTAAGCCCCATGTAAATAAGTATTCCAGCTATTTACTGTGGAGGCATAAAAAATAATATATCTTACATTAGTCATCTGCATATATATATAAAAACACATAAAAATGAAAATCTAAAAATACCGAGATAGAGATACCCTATCAATTACTGAAAAGCTCTAGACAAATAAGGCATAGAAGGTTTATCACTAACGCTTAATCTATTCCATGAGCTTTGTTGTCTATTTGAGTTTAGTAGGATTTGAAAAGGTACAAATAGATGTTTTTTATCCACTTTGAGAGCACTACCTTTAGAGCTCTAGAGAAGAGAAGTACGTCTATGCTGTTAAAGATTCAAGATGAACGACTATGTCAACATCTAGCTTGGGGGAGGTGCATCCCCTATGTATCTCGATAAGTATTTCTTTCTTTACGTGTGATTTATCTATATTAGTTATTATACAAAAGAAATAAAAAGAGGCATAACTAAAAAACCAAAATAAAAAGTTTGCTTGTTAGAATATATATATAATTAGTTAGTATGATTTTGTTTAAAGATATTTAAGTAATAAAAAGAGAGAGTGTGCAAAGTTGCTTTATTGTCTTAGAATAAATGAGTGCTTTAAGATAATCCTATAGGCATGGAAATGATGAATAGTTACTCTGCTGTAATTCCTTTCAAGTACCTAGTTTTCAGCCTCGAATTCTCTTGAGTTTTAGATAAGATTATTTTGACATGAAGATTTGCTCTAAACTTGATACTTGTGGGGCATATGTGTTGGTACAAATTAATGCACACTCTACTTTATTCACAAGCGCACAGATAACATCTACCAATGTAGCACTTCACCAGGATGACCCAGTTTTAATATCGAACCCAAAGGAACGGAGTATGGTCTTCTTAAGTCTTAAGCTTTAATCATTGAGTAGCTATCAAGGACTGAGAATTTTGAAGGTAGAGGGGATCACTAAGGCTGTCTAATTCTACTTCAAGTATAAAATGCTAATAGTGTTCTTGATGGGGAAATTGTCATAGGAGGTCATAAGCAGAGTATGAATTCTCCTACCAATAAATTATCCTGCTAGTCCTACAAACGGGATAGTGGGCTATAGAAGAATCAACAAGGCTATAAGAGTCACCCTTGCGAACTACCACTAAAATCTGGAATATAGGGTACATTCATGAGCTATCAAGTCTAAGCACCGTGCTTACACCCTCTAACTCCTCTAATCCTAGCGCTACTAGAATTAAAGTACTCAAATGAGTCACAAACCTCAAGAACAAGATGAACAATAAGAACAACTTGAAAATAGACATTGATTACCAGAGAGATCTAGATGCAAGATCTTGAAGAACTTGAATCCACAGGTACAAGATGTTGAAGAAGATCTAACAGGCCGGAGCTCCTTCTAAATCTCCTCCTCTTCTATCTCTCTCTCTTCTAGTTCTAATTCAAGAATAGATTCTATTCCTAAAGTAGAGGGAGAACTAGTCTTCTTCTTGATCGCTGGCTCTTCAATCCTTCTCCTATGATTTTTAATTCTGTTGGAGGTTCTGATCTAGAGAGATTGAATGAGGCCTGGGGGTCTGGAGGCCGCTTTATATAGCCCTAGGGGATCAACCGTGGCCCTTGAATGAAACCGACCTTCACGTAGGGTTGAGATGCATCATAGGAGGCAGTAGAGGCAGCTTGCAAAGGAAGGAGTCGTGGCGGCGTGGGGGGAGGTCGGCCGGCCTAGGGTTAGGGCCGGTCGGCCCCACCTGGCAGCAGGTCGAGGTGGGCCGCCTTGTGGAGTCCTCTGGTGTCTTCTAGAATGTCCTTGTGTGGCCGTGACGTGGAGATAAGTCCGATAGGTGTGGGTTCCTTCTCATGGAAGATATCCTTTTCCTGCATTTTCCTATTTAATCCCTAAAAAATCACAATTCATCAAAACTCATGGAAATTATCAGTAGAACCCCTATTCTATGGTGGGAATCATATTTTTATCCTTTTTATATGTTTAGTTAACAGTTTATAATGATAGTTAATTACCATCAATAATATGCTTGATCTAAGTCTAGGTAGTTGACAGGTATGATATGAGAAGGTCTGAGCTACTGTTTATCTTATTCTAAGTGATCTTAGAGTTCTGGACATTTATCTTTTGAAAATCTTAAAATTGTTACATGATGAGTTCCTGTATGACGAGAGCTTAAATTGCTACCACAACCATATATACATGCTTGATAGACTAGGAAGTCCACTTTATAGATTTGTTGCTTGTATATGCATTGAGTGTGGTCAAGCTTTGATGATACCTTAGAGACTTGTCATGCTTTTAAAATCAAGATCATGTACATTCCACCCAAATATGCTGCTTCTACCCTAGAAGTACGCAACAACATGTTTTCCATTTAGATCCACCCAAAAATGTTCTACTCCTACACTGGGAGTGAGCAACCAAAAATATTTCCTATCCTAATACTCCATAGCCCCAGTTATAAATGCTCTAGTATTCTTGTTGTTATCTCTCAAAATTCTATTACAAAAAGAGTCTTGGGTTGTAAAAAAGAGAAGAAAAGAAAAAAAAAAGAAAAAAAGTATAAGAGCAACCCAAGTTCTCTCAAAAGTTTCCAATTTCTAAAAGAGAGGTATGTTTTCAAGGAGCAAGAGTAGAAATATGTTTCCAATCAAGTTACCACCATATTTTCACTAGTTCCACTATGTTTCCATACCACTTCCACCATATATCCACTCCATATATATAGGTCCACACACATGCACATCTTGATTTAATTGTATGCCTCATTTCTCTGGATCCATGGTTTGACTGTGCAATATATGCTGAGCAAGTATGTATAGGCTGTCTTCCCACTATGAACTCCATATAAGCCTATTAGTTATAGGTTTAGAAGAGAGAAGGCACAATGTTATTCTACCTTATGCCAAAAATACCACATATTTTGAGAGAAGAGAAAAGGCAAAACATCACTGTTGCCTTGGCGAGGATCCACGAATACCACAAATGAGAGACTTGAGAGGATCATACAAAGGAAACTCTAAGTTTTATTTTGAAAACCTTGCAAAACTCTGGAATAACGGTTGATCAAAGACTTGGGACATAGTGCTTGACTTGATCATTATGCTTTTCAATTACTCAAGACACAAGTGAAGGCTAAGAAGCTCCATGGTCGAAGGTAATATAAGTAGGTTTGAAAGTTAGAATGATTGATTCTAATCCAGAGGAGAATTCTTGTTTGAACGCATGTGTACTTTTGAGGTGTGAAAGCATAGTAGCAACTCCTGATCCACCATAATAAATTGCTAAGGGACTAGCAAAGGGAAAGCTTAGGGGAACTTGTTGACAGTCCTTAATGTCAACTATAGACCATCAACTAATGCCTAATTTGATATAAAAAATTATAAAGCATAGTTGTAGGGTTTGATTCTAACGAGTTCCATGAGTGTTGGTGTTCTCACTTGTTTTACAGGATATTCAATATTTCACCATATAAAAGTATCTCAAGTGATGAAATAGAGTGCACCATTATGAAGCGCTCATCGAGATGATCGAAACAGACATAGCACTTGCTATATTTGGAGTTCTGGAGAGAAAGGTATCACATATTTGCTAGAATACAACTTGGGAAGTCTCTAGAACATCTTGGAACTATCACCACCATAAGTTTCAGAGACTAAATTGATAGAATTCCATAGCTCTGAATTATTATATTTCAGGGATTAAAACATGATCTGGAACAAGGAGAAACCTATCACGATACGATTAATTGCGCAAACAGACCAAACCTTGGCACGAGAAGGACGTGGAAGACAATAGAAGACATCAGAATGAAGCGGGAGAAGAGACACCACTAGGGGGCCAGTCGGCTCCACCCCTAGGCTGATTGACCTATCAGAGATACCAATCATGTTCTCTTTCATGCAACGTGTTCCAACCGAACTCTACTATGCATCTCCACCATCGATCAATCTCGATTTGATCTGAGGGTCATGGTTCATTAGTTTGGACTATATAACTAGACCCCAGACCCCCTCCATATTCAATCAATCATAATCATAGCAAGTGGTGTCCCTCGAAAGGATAACCTCCACCAAACCTAGGGCATAGCTAGATAGAATATAATTAGAGGAGGCAAGCTTCGCTTGGATTCTGGATCATGTCACGAGTTGGCTCAGTAAAGCCTTGTACTTCTCTTGTGTATCAACATTATTGATCTATTTGTTCTATTTGATCATCTAGTTCATCTAGTTCATCATCTAGTTCATCGTGTTCTTAATCTAGTTCTTATTGTTCTTCTAGTTCTTGTTCTAGTTGATCATATTGTTCTACTTGATATGACTTCATTCTTAATCAATTATATATTCTTAGTTATAATGATCATTATCTACTTTGATTATATATCTAGTATAGTTAGATTATATTTATATTCAAGCACATGTTCGCATAGCGCTCATTCTTGTGATCAGAGGGTGAGTGGTCAACATTGTGTAAGCATGGTGCTTATACGTGTTTACCTGCGGATGCACCCTATATTCCAGGACATCAAGTGGTAGATCGTGGGTGTGATATTCATGTTGAGTCCTCTATAGTCCACTCCCCGAATATAGGCCTAGTAAGACCTGGTTTCAAGGCCAGATTACGCTATGTTCTTAATCCGCCTTAGAAATGTCTCTTGTGTGAAGATATAATATAATTGATACAATGACTGCTAGATGTAATTGCACTAATCAATGTATACTATGACTTATGATTAGAATAACTAGGAATTAATCTCTAATCTCTTGTTCTAATCAATGCTAATGCTATAGGGTGGGAATGCTCTAGGACCTTTATATGATGATCTTGAACTATTTATCTTATTATCTTTATCATATGATTGAATCCCTATTCTAAGTAAAGACAGTGATCTAGTTACTCTCTTATCACATGTGACTGTAAAAGTTATAGCCTATATCCTTTATATTTCATGTCCATTCTTAGTGGTAAAGTATAAATAACAATACCTGGAACATTCCTGGGTGAAATGCTACAATGGCTGTATTTTTATCTGTGCGCTTGCGGATAACCTTTATTCTATATTTTATGTAAGTGTCATGATCATAAGTACAACCACATCTCTAGTGTCATGTTAGGGATGACAACTTAACTTCAGCGATGCTAAGAGATACCAACACACCCGAGACCACCTTTTTTGTTTTTCTATTTCGTCTTTTCCCCATTTCACCTTTTTACCATAAATGTAACCCAAGCCCTCCCCTTGGGAACTATAAAAGGGGAGGCAGGGCCACATTTAGAGAGGAAGAGGACACACCTCACTTAGTCAGCACACACACCCCTCCAAAGAGACCTAGGATCCGTTCCCTCTCTCGAAAGCTTGTAACCCCTACTACGAGTACTCTGCTGAAAGCCAACATGAGCAGTAGTAGAATCCACTAGACGTAGGGTCATTCTTGCCCAAACCAATATAAACCCTTGTGTCTGCTTTGCACACCATCCAGGCCTAGACACACAGATACAAATTCACTCATCGCTTGGCCTAGACCTCCGTTTCTAGACACCGATAATCCTAGTGTACCGATGATTGAGTGTACCATTATTGGTTAGAAGATCTTCCATAAGACATTCTACAACATTGGATTGGGTGTCAACATAATGTCTAAGGTAACATATGAATATTTATTCGGTAACGAACCTTTGTACCCGGCATATATGTAGCTATAGATGGTGGATCAATCAATCCAAATCCTAGAGGACATAGCAAAGGACATAATGGTTAAGATTTGAGATCACTATGCCCCTGCTGACTTCATGATCCTGGACATGGAAGAAGAAGATGATTCACCCATCATCCTAGGAAGACCGTTCCTCAACACTACCAATGCAGTCATCTATGTCAGATCTGGGCAAATCCATTTCTAGTTCCTTGGAGAAAAGGTACGCTGTTACTTCAATAGTTATAATACTTATGAGCAGCCAAAGAAGACCCACTCTACGAGGAGACATCAATCATCCCGCTGATAAGAGAATCAACTCCCTAAGAATGGATGGGGGAACTATGAAGTAGAAGTGGTGAAGGACCAGTTTCAACCCTGATGGAATGAATGGGACGATGAAGAGCCTAAAGCACCCACCAAAGAAGAAGCTACTCTGTCAAAGTCAAGCCCACAGACTAAACAGGTATTGAAAGAGAAGGTAACCTCATCACCATCACAAGAAAAGCAGTCATCTGAGTCTCCATCACTGAGACCAGATGATGCACCTGAAAAGTAAGTACTCTCTCCGACCTAGTCCTGTTTGGAGGACTTTAAAATCCAAACCCTTGCCGTGAGGTAACATCGGTAATTATCTATATTTACTTTCTAGCATTGCATTAATTATTTTCCTTTTAGCATATTTACTTTTCTGCATTTGCACTACATTAGATAAAAGAGGAAAATAAAAAGTGTGGTAGAACCTCCTAAATAATATGGCCCACATGCACCTGTTATTGTCTCAAAGACCTCTGACGGCTATGCATGTGTACCACAGAACTTAAGAAAGTTTGTCGGGTGTCCTTGGGAAACTCGAATCATCCACGATCTTTCGAGCAGGATCACGTTACAGAGGCATTGCAGTATTATAATAGTTTATATAACAAATTACATCAGAGTAAAAGTGTGAAAGTCTTACATAACATAAGTTTACAAACCATTTGTTCCAAACCTTACAAACCTTAAGTTTAGTTATTACAACCATAGTAGTGGAGTAACATTAGTAACTTTATTATAGATCACCAAAACAGAGTGCTCTACCCAAGAGCCAAACATACTACTCGTCATCGCTTACCGTAAAGACGGTCATGCAGCAGGGTCCGAAACAAACTTGCTCATGAGACACACCTGCAACAAGGGTTTAACAAACCCTGAGTACAAAAGTACTCCACAAGACTTAACCAACGAAAAGGGTGGAGAAGACTCAGGAATGCAGGCTCAGAGGATTCAAGGTAAGGCTTTAGCAAGAATCAAAGTCTTTTGCAGATAAGCTCACTAATAGTGAATCCTTACTTTCAATCTTTTAAACTCATCATTATTTATGACTATCACTAGGTGAATCTATACTATAACAATCACTTCTTAACATTTATCTCAAGATTCCAATTCTAAAGTTGCATCCATTAACTACGAAGTAGTTGAGGAGGTCAAATCTCCTTGTCCGAGAAGTAGTGGCGATTCGAATCAATTATCCCCTAGGGACCTGACCTCTACAACTTCTTCATAGTTAATGGATGCAACTTCAGAAATGGAATCTTGAGATAAATGTTAAGAAGTGATTGTTATAGTATAGATTCACCTAGTGATAGTCATAAATAATGATGAGTCTAAAAGATTGAAAGTAAGGATTCACTATTAATGAGCTTTTCTGCAAAAGACTTTGATTCTTGCTAAAGCCTTACCTTGAATCCTCTAAGCCTGCATTCCTGAGTCCTCTCCACCCTTTCCGTCGGTTAAGTCTTATGGAGTACTTTTGTACTCAGGGTTTGTTAAACCCTTGTTGCAGGTGCGTCGAATGAGTAGGTTTGTTTTGGACCCTACTGCATGACTGTCTTTGCAGTAAGCGACGACGAGTAGTATGTTTGGCTCTTGGGCAGAGCACTCCGTTTTGGTAATCTATAATAAAGTTACTAATGTTAGTTCACTACTATGGTTGTAATAACTAAACTTAAGGTTTCTAAGGTTTGGAACAAATGGTTTGTAAACTTATGTTATGTAAGACTTCCGCACTTTTACTCTGATATAATTTGTTATATAAACTATTGTAGTACTGAATTGCCTCTGTAATGTGATCCTGCTCGAAATATCGTGGATGATTCAGGTTTCCCGAGGACACCCAACAGACTTCTTAAGTTCTGTGGTACACATTCATAGCCATAAGAGGTCTTTGAGACAATGACAGGTGCATGTGGGCCATATTATTTAGGAGGTTCTGCCATAGCTAGTATCAGAGCGATCATTGTCAGGGCTATTGTAGTATTGCTTTACAAATCTTCAAAATGATTTGGGTCAAATGAATTTAATTTGTTATTTTGGTCGAAATTGCTTATGACCTACCTTTATTCATCTTATAGTTCTTTAGTCAAGTTTAAAGCTTATTGGTGGAATAGCATGCAAAAATTGCCCTATGTATAAACTTTACTGTTTCGTTACTCTTGTGTAATTGATTACTGGAAATCTTTTATGCTTAGTTTCGTAAGTTCGATTCATGCATCATACTTAAGTAACCTGTTAACTACCTTCCCTTTTAATGTGGTTTGGGTTAAGTAGTATCAATCCCATTCTTGATAACTTTCAGATCCTTCCAGTCTACCCTTCTAATCCTAGCTTACCCTCTACAGGATGGCCCTTACAAAGTTGACGCCTCATAAGTCCACTAGACCTAAAGGAGTTCCTCATCACCAGCTTGCTCCTAGGGGCGATGGAGATAGCAGTAGCAGTAGCAGGCCTAACCCTTAGGTTGAGTTTAAGAGGCTCTCAGCAGAGTTAGCACAGGCTACCAGAGACAGGGCTAGTGATGCTATCCATGTTGGAGAGCTACAGGGTTAGTTGAGACATCTCATAGGGGCTCATCTGAGCTGTGAGCGTATGATGGGTCATCTGGTAGAGGAAAGGAATGAAGCTTGGCACTAGGAAGATGTTGCTAGGGATCATGTTGAGGAATTAGAGTTTTATGTAAATGATCTAGAAGGAGATAATTAGGTTCTCCATGAGGAAGTGCATTAGTTGTACTATCAACTGCATCCTCCTCCTGGTGCAGCTAAGTTAGACCCTGGTGTCATTCTAGCAGATGGTGATGAATATGAGGAGGAGTCTGAAGAAGAAGAAGATCTGGAGGAGCTAGAACTTATTGATGAAAGTGATGATGAAGGAGGTCGTGTTTCTAGGATGGACACTGACCACGAGGACTGAGGTGGTCGAGGGTTTGTGTTGAGTTAGTAGTTGGCTTTGTTATGTCAGCCTTAGTTGAACTGGGTAGTCCTGCCTAAGTGCGGACTTGTGTATTAACTAAGTAAACTTGTGTGGTGTGTGCTTGTAATAACTTTTCAAGTTCAATAAAAGTTTGTGAATAAGTTTGGCTTGTTCTAAACAGATGCCTACTCGTACTCGTGCTAATGATGGTGCTAGAACCTCACAAAGTGGGGATGATGCTCCCAACCCACCACTAGTTCCACCAACTTTGGCAGAGGCCATTGCTGCTCTTGTCAACGCCATTGCTAAGAATGCCTGACTATTGAGGGAAATGGCTCAGAATAACTAGAATGCACCACAAGGCAACCATGGTCGTAATAACAATAGAAATGAGACCACTTATGTTGACTTTACTGATACCCATCCTCCAGTATTCACTAGGGTAGATGAACCACTATAAGTAGATGACTGGCTCCGCACCATGGAGCAGAAATTTGATCTCATCTGCTGCACTGAATACTAGAAGCTAGTGTTCATAGCCCAATAGCTTAGAGGTGCTGCGGGAGCTTGGTGGACAAACCTTCTTGCTACACAGCCAGCTGGTCATCGTGTGACCTGGGCAGAGTTTCGTGAAGCCTTCCGTGCCCATTTTATTCCTGATGGAATTATGCTCATGAAGTTAGAGGAGTTCCTTGCTCTGAAACAAGGAGATCAGTCCGTCATGCAGTATGTGGGTAGGTTTAATCACCTGGCAAAATATGCTCCCGACCATGTCAATTTAGATCGCAAAAAGAAAGCCTGTTTCATGAGGGGTCTGAACTCCAAGATTTGAACAACGATGACTAGTTGCCTTAATTCTACTTATCATGAGGCAGTCAATATTGCCATTGCTTCTGAAGAAGATTATCGTAAGCATAAGGAGGCCAAGAAAAAGAAGAATGTGTCATCTAGATCTTCTGGTAGCAATTAAAAGCGCTAGAAGATAATCTATCATCCACAAAATCATTTTCATCCTCCCTTTCGTCCACAACAGTTCTAGGCCTGACAACAGTCATTTGTCTGACCTGCTACAGCTCTATCATATCCACGACAGTCGAATGCCCCTAGCATTCTATCACACCTGGTTTTAAGAATAAAACCAGACATACACTGTATGTGAAATAACAAAAACCAAATCTCACATATAGCCACAGGTAATGGAAATACCAAGAGACAAATGCTTAATAAATAATGTGCTTAGTATATAAAACATAACCTCAGAGTGCAAACAATGGAAAAACAACTCCGATCTCCGGGTGTAAACTTTACTCCGCAGGAACAAACTGACTGGTTGATCACAAGTCTAAACTTCTCCTGAGGTGTGGGGGGAAATGGCAAGAGTGAGTCCATGTTGAACTCTGCAAGTATAGCAACAAGGTAGTATAGATCCTAGAAACTCATGATCAATGTAACATAAATAATGTAGAGCATAAAACGGTAAACAATGAGCATGTTAGCAATCAAAAGTCATCATCTTAAATGTAAAGATTCCAAGGCCGCTCGTGTCCTTGAGCAAGGCTAGTATACCAGTTTATTAAACTCTGCATAGAGGTGTACACTTTTACTATGAGTCATGATTTACCCTTTCATCAGTGGTAGCTAATCTCTTGACCCACTTCCAAGGAAGGTCGGCAGGGTTTACTATGAAGCCTTTCAAAGGTTTGTCTAACAGATTAGGGCCGCTAGGTTTCATCAGTCAGTCTGTGTGATACAACTAGTCCTAGGGATCCACAGTCTGCTTTTCCCCATTTACGCCACAAGGGTAATATCTAATAAGCTAGAAAAGGTCCTCATACTAAGCTAAATCTAGGGCCATATAACCCTCACAGTTATACTGTAAATCCCAGAGATTCTCTTATAGATAAATCCTCAAGTTGCTAAAAAGTCATTTTTATCGTTTGTTGCTTAAACATTAATCAAGTCACAAGATCATGGTCACAAAAAGAAAACCTAAGCTATACTTGCCTTAAATTAAGATCCTTTCTCTGATCCAAATCTTCAATTAATAGCTTCTTGAATCTCCAAGTAAATCTCACCGACTGGACTTGATAAATAAATCACCACACACGCATCGAGTAATCATACACGAAGCAAACAATTAATAATAATTAGAACAGTACACCAACATCAAGAAAACATGTTTAAAAGTCTATAAAATATTCTACACGTCACTACGATCACACAAACGCGAATTTCACCGAATTCGGATTTAAAACGCAAAAGTTATGAATTAAACCATATTTTCTTTAATAAAATAATAACTTAAATCTAACCACAAAATTTAAAAGTGATAAACATGTATAACCATAGGAAGAACATGTGACAAGCTAAATGTAAGCATTTACGATTCATGTTTAAACTAAGAAGTCATAATTGAAAAAGTCGTTTAAGTTGATATTGATCATATTAACATCTATTTATAGGATACCGGAGTTATAAACCTAAGTAGTTTTGAATAAATTAATACTCATTAGATAAACATTAATGAACTTAATTATATGTTTCATATTTAACTAAAAAAATTATAATTAACAAAGAAATATTTAAGTTGTTATTTACCAAGTTATTGGTTTATTATTTATAAAAGACCGAAGATAAACCTAAATTAACTTTAATTCAAAAAGGCATTGAATACATATTAATAAAAGTGCATCTAAATTGAATTTATATGAATCATGTTTAACTATGCAACTTATAGTTAATAAATACATATTTAAGTTGAAAGATAATCATAAAAGATCGATATTGTCCTTTATTGCTTTTATTTAGAAACAAATTTGTGTAATCATTAATCAAATTAATAGGATTAATTTAATTAACAAGTGACATGGTAAATATTGCCGCTAGCATGTAGGTTGTCGCGTTGCAATGATAACGAGATTATAACTCTGTTGCTTTTAACAATAAAAATTATGTGCATATATTAATTAATTAAATATTCAACTATATATTCAAAAACATGTGACACAAAAAACAATGTTACTACTGTGTAGAGCACATCAACATGAATCTAATGCAACTTAAACTAAGCCAAACGGAATTATAACGAAGAAATTGTGGGGATCTATTGCTAATGATAGGTGGTGTATTTCTATGGTATTTATGCATTTGTTTTTCTAAAAGAAATTGGCCATAAAACATATGTGACATGGTGATGGCATCATCAAGCTAGCCAAAACAAAACTAAGCACGCATGGCCTCCGCTCGTTCAGCAGACTTGGATCCGTGGTGGCACCATATGACTGGCGAACTGGAGCTCACCGTAGCTTTGCTAACCAGCGTTTTAGGCCTATGTTCACTATGAGAATAGCACGGTGAAAAAGAGGGCAAGACTGTGAACTCACCATGGAGATTTTAGTGTGCGAAAAACAGACGGAGATGGAACGGAGCCCTCGGGGGCGGTCGGTGCCTCCTGCACTCTACATGGAACTCGGCAGGGTCATGATCGGCGGTGAAGCGGAGGACGGTGTCAACAACAGCAGTGGAGAACAAGCACGACTGCGGCGACACTGCACTCCGAGCTTGGCAATGGTGTAGGGCTGTAGGCATGACGGTGAAGCAGTAAATGGCGTCTGCGGCGACTTTGGCGGATAGGCCGAGCTCCTCGACGAGATCGGATCAGGGCTATAGCTCTATGCAAGACGGCTGTGGCGCAGGGTCTCGATCTCTTTTGTAGGTTCACCCAGACGTGCATCTCAAGATTTCCTTTGGCCGGTGATTTGAGCCGGAGCAGAGTCTGGCCCCTAGACGATGCAAGGTACGTGACTACGGTGCTCAATGGGTCACGGTGTTAGTGATGCAAATTGAGAGAGGGAGGAAGCGCAACAGTTACAGCTAGGCCACGGCATTGGGCCGGAGCGACCGTGCATGGTGGCTGCTAGTTGGAGAGGAAGAGCAGACCAACTAAGGCCTTTCGGCCTGGAAAAACTGGAGACAAAAAGGATGTCTCTCTTTTTTTATTTATATTTTTTTTTCTGAAACCAAAATCTTTTCAAAATCATTTTAAAAATCAGTTTAGACAGACCAAAATTTCAGTAAACCACACAGAACCAAAAATACATATGCTCTAGCATGAATGCAAAACATGTTTCCATCCCTATAATGAATTTTAATTTCATGAAAATATTATTTTCCTATGTTTTCATGTGCACCAAAATTAATCATTTTGGCTCTATTTCAAAAGGGCAAATTTTAGGGTGTTACACATTCGTACCCCAACCCCGCAAGGCAACAAGAATTGTCCCTGCTACAATTGTGGGAAGCTAGGACACTTCTCGAGGGAGTGCCCATACCCGAAGCAGTACAATCCCAACTTTTCAGAAAGCTCCTGCAACTCAATAGCAGAACCAGAATAAGGGCAATAATTAGAACGCTCGGAAAGGCAAACTGGAGAAGAAGTCTAGACGAGTCTTCTACACTCAGGTGGAGGCTATACCTGAGGTAGAACCTATTATGATGGGTATGTTTCCTGTTGCCAATCACCTCGCAGTTATGCTTTTTGATTCTGGTGCATCACATACATTCATCAATAGAACATTTGTTGTAAAGCATGATATTCCAATTGGGGAAACAACAAAAAAAATTTCATATACATTCCCTGGGGGACGTATGTATACTAAGGAAATGGTACATCAGGTGCCTATAGAATTGGGTGGTTTCACATTTCCCACATCCATGCTAATTCTAAAGGATCAAGATATAGATGTGATACTAGGTATGAATTGGATGCATCAGCGTGAAGCTATGATAGACACTCGAAATAGAACGATAAGGTGGAACTTACCTGATAGCACATCTCAGCTTCTTATTCAACTTCCAACACCTAAGAGAGCAGTTGAGAGAGTATGTGCAACCACTGTTAAGGAAATTGAGAACATTCCTGTAGTCTGTGTGTTCCCTGATGTGTTTCCTGATGACTTGCGTGGTCTACCTCTGGATAGAGATGTAGAGTTTGTGATTGAGTTGAAACTGGGTACTGCTCCAGTATCTAGAAGAGCATATAGAATACCACCAAAGGAGTTAGTAGAGCTCAAGACACAGTTGCGAGAGTTACTTGATAAAGGCTTTTTCCAACCTAGTTCTTTACCTTGGGGATGTCCAGCTATCTTTGTGAAAAAGAAGGATAAAACCCTAAGGATGTTTGTTGATTATCGTCCTTTGAATGAGGTGATTATAAAAAACAAGTATCCTCTTCCTCGGATTGATCTACTCTTTGATCAACTTGCTAGAGCCAAAGTGTTTTCTAAGATCGATCTTCGATCTGGCTACCACCAAATAAAAATCTGTCCTAAGGACATTCCTAAGACTGCTTTTACCACTAGATATGGTCTTTATGAATATATAGTCATGTCCTTTTGTCTTACTAATGCACCAACTCATTTCATGTACCTTATGAACTCCATTTTCATGCCGGAACTTGACAAATTTGTCGTTGTCTTCATCGATGATATCTTGATCTATTCCAAAAACAAAGAGAAACATGCAGAACATTTACGCATTGTTCTGAGTCACTTAAGAGAACATCAGTTATATGCCAAGTTTAGCAAATGTGAATTCTGGCTTGATGAGGTGTCATTCCTCGGACATGTCCTATCTGCCAAGGGTGTTGTTGTTGACCCTGGCAAAGTGAAGGATATCCTGGACTAGAAACCACTAACCACTATTCACTAGCTTCGTAGTTTCCTAGAATGGCGGGCTATTACCGCCGATTCATTCCTGATTTCTCAAAGATATCCAAGCCTATCACTGAACTGTTAAAAATCAAGTCAAGTTTGTCTAGTAACTAGAATGTGAAGAAGCTTTCCAAACTCTAAAAAGGTTGCTGACCACTGCTCCAATTTTAGCTCAGCCAGACATTGAGAAGCCGTTTGATGTTTACTGTGATGCTTCTAGTACTGGTATTGGGTGTGTATTGATGCAAGAAGGCAGAGTGACTACTTATGCTTCTTGACAACATAAACGCCATGAAGAACACTATCCAACTCATGATTTAGAGTTAGCAGTTGTTGTTCATGCACTAAAAATTTGGCATCATTATTTGTTGGGTAACATTTGTCATATTTACACAGATCACAAGAGTTTAAAGTATATCTTTACTCAGGCTGATTTGAATATGAGTCAAAGAAGATGGTTAGAACTGATAAAGGATTATGATCTGGAAGTACATTACCATCCTAGAAAAGCTAATATTGTTGCCGATGCCCTCAGTCAAAAGGTTCATTGCAATTGTCTTACTGTCAAGCCAATGGATCTAACTTTATGTCATGAACTGGAAAGATTGAATATAGAGATAGTTCAGTAAGGAAGCCTGAATAATATCACTGTAGAATCAACTATCAAAGATCAGATTATTGTTGCACAGAAAGGCAACAAGGGTATTCGGCATATCAAAGAAAAAGTTAGAAATAAAAAAGAGACTTATTTCAGAATTGATGAATCAGACGTGTTATGGTTCAAGAATCGGTTAGTCGTACCCAAAGTTCCTGAACTAAGTCAATTGATCCTTGATGAATGTCACACTCGGTTTTCTAAAGAACAAAACCAGGCTAATCATATGTGTGCCCAGGAAGTCCACACATATGTCAGAATAAAAAAGTATTAGAAACAATGTTATCATATAACGTATACATAGCTATATTAATACTTACATCAGAGTATCACGGAATGGTGACTAAACTTTAGGCTCCATTCTTCTCAGGGATGGCTGACTAGTGGCTCCATATGCCAAGCTCTTCTAAAAGACTTCTGGAAACTCCACTACATCTTTATCCTTCTTCTGAGCAACACCTTACTACACACTGGGGTGTGGTGGAAATAGTAAGAGTGAGTCCATGTCGAACTCAACAAGTATAACACAGGGTTCATGAGGCACAAAAGGCTAGCACACTATTTGACTGCATTTAGCTTTTATTCATCATATAATTAGCAATTGAGTAGCATCAAAGGAATCCAATTCCCATTAATGAATCAATGATCAATTGTAATAAGGACAATGAATAGCATTAACATGAACATAATAACAACAGCAATTAAGCATAATATAACAATGATGATCAACTATTCTATAAGAATCCCCAAGGCCACTCGTATCTATGAGCACGGCTAGTGTACCAGTTTATTAAACTCTCGCAGAGGTGTACACTTTTACTGTGAGTCATGATTTCTAAATGCATGGATTAATTACTCCCAAAACACGGAAAACCATATAAAGCCATTCAAAAGTTCGTCTATCAAGTTAGGGCCATTAGATTCACTTGGCAGACAGATGTAGGAACCCCTCTTTTCAAATGGCACAATTCCTTCTCGGCTATACTCATAGACTAGAGGCTGTGCTACACCCAACGTGTCACGCCATTCTTACATCATTTAAGGTAACCACTAACAAGCTATAAAAGGTCTTTTAAACAACTAAAGCCAGAGCCATATAGCTCTCACAGCTGTACTGCCAATCCCGGTTATCACTTACAGGTAAGTCCTTACGGAGAGTAACTAGAGCAATAATATAACCCCTTGCTCTAGCCCCCATTTCAACAGTATTAAAATCACCTTAATGGTTGGTTGCTTAATCCATTAATCATATTACAAGATCATTGTTCATAATTAAGCACTAGTAGTAGCTACCCAAATGCAAAACACATAGGTGACAAGGAAACAAGATATCAATAGCTAAGTTATAATCTCTATGGTTGTCAAGGAAGACACATGCATATGTATGATAATTTTAGTGAATAGGACATCAAGGATGGTCTCATGTTATACTTGATGAGGACATCACTCCTTCAGATGCACCCGCTGTTCCTTCATCCGTTATGCAAGGAGGTCCAATGACCCGAGCCCGAAGACGACAACTTAATTTAGAGGTGAGCTCGATCCTAAGTGATACTTTTTATACTTTTGAGAATAGATTGCTACCTAATGATGTTATATTAATTAGGAATATTGGAGAGGGTCATGAGGAACTTAGAGGAAGTGGCGGTGGCGATGATGACCAGCCAGGACGTTCAATAGAAGTCAGAGGCCCAACCCAACATGATTTCGAGTCTCCTTCGGTTTTCAGGACCAGTCTGTCTTGAACTGGTCACCCAGGATGCATCCAGACTCCGTTTTCAATGATCCACATATGGCTAGAAAGATAATTTGATAAGGAAGCCAATACAAGTGGTCTCACGTCAAAAGCTCTTCGAAATCCACAGGAATTGGCGAAACAAGTCAGCGTCCAGATTCTGTCCAAGTGCTACGTCATCGTATTTGGTCCAATGGACCATGTATCATCTTGGGCCCATTAGGAGGGCACGTCTAGGGTAGGCGGTGACCCTAAGACCTTTATATTCATGTGCCACTGCTGTCATTAGGTTTTGGGTTTTGCTTAGATCAATCTGTCCATTGACAGTCGCCGTTTCATCGGTTTGTGAGACCCCACTTGAGAACTTAATCATTCAACTGCAGTTTGTCCCAAATCTTGAGCTGCGTTCTTCTGAGTTCTTGCTTGTGTTCTTCGTTTCACAGGCAGGGATTAGCCTTCGTGGTAAGGTCAACCGGTTGGAGACACGGTTGATAACCAGAGGAGTTGTGGTGCTAAGATTGCAGGATTCGGTCTTTCGATCTGAAGCCGGATTGGTGTGTCACTTTTTGCCTAAAATGATAGTTACCTTCTACCTGACGGAAGATCAGGAATCATGTCCCCATCAAGTGGTATTCAGAGCTAAGGTATACCGCCAGGTTCACATTTATTCCCTAGTTTGAGTGTTTCGCATTTGTCCCATAGTCCACAGCCATAATTGTTTTTCCTGTCCTAGAACCTTTCCACGCCATAGCCTTTGCATATTTCAGTTTCAGAGTCCGTCGTGTTGATTTTGTGTCCTGATTGAGGTCTTGTTGCTGGTTAGTTTGTGTTAGAGTCCAGTTCGTGTGTTTTTCCCCATTGATTCCATCAAATTCTAGCCTTCGTGACCACTTTTGTGTGCATTGTACATGCCTCTTCTCGTTCCTTCTATTCCTTGGGCTAATATTTCTATGGATTTCATTTTGGGATTACCAAGGACTAAGAGGGGGAGGGATAATATTTTTGTGGTCGTAGATCATTTTTCTAAGATGGCACTTTTATTGCTTGTCACAAAAGCAATGATGCTGTTCATATTGCTAACCTGTTCTTTCAAAAAATTGTTCGCTTGCATGGTATGTCATCTACTATTGTTTTAGATCGAGATGCAAAATTTTTGAGTCACTTCTGGTGCACTTTGTGGAATAAATTGGGGACAAAGCTGTTATTTTCTACAACTTATCATCCACAAACTAATGGACAAACTGAGGTAGTGAATCGTACATTGTCCACCATGTTGAGAGCCATTTTGAAACGAAACCTGAAGATGTGGGAAGAGTGTTTGCCACATGTGGAGTTTGCATATAACAGGGCGGAACACTCCACCACAAAGGTAAGTCCTTTCTAGGTAGTGTATGGCTTTAATCCTCGTGCTCCTATTGATCTTTTGCCTTTACCTACCTCTGAGAGAACACATATTGATGCTAGTAGGCATGCTGATTTTATTCGTAAGTTGCACGAAACAACTAAAATAAATATTGAAAAGATGAATAAAAAATATAGGGTTGCTGGTAGTAAGGGAAGAAAAGAACTTAAACTTGATCCGGGTGATTTAGTTTGGCTACATTTGAGAAAAGAAAGATTTCTAGAGATGCGTAAGTCTAAATTAATGCCAAGAGCTGCAGGTCCTTATAAGATAATTGAGAAAATAAATGATAATGCATACAAGCTTGAGTTGCCACCCGAGTTCGGGGTTAGTCCTACTTTTAACATTGCAGATTTGACACCTTACTTGGGAGAAGAAGATGAGCTTGAGTCGAGGATGACTCCATTTCAAGAGGGGGAGGATGATGAGGACATCACTCCTTCAGATGCACCCGCTGTTCCTTCATCCGATATGCAAGGAGGCCCAATGACCTGAGCCCGAAGATGACAACTTAATTTAGAGGTGAGCTCGATCCTAAGTGATCCTTTTTATACTTTTGAGAATAGATTGCTACCTAATGATGTTATATTAATTAGGAATATTGGAGAGGGTCATGAGGAACTTAGAGGAAGTGGTGGAGGCGATGATGACTAGCCAGGACGTCCAATAGAAGTCAAAGGCCTAGCCCAACATGATTTTGAGTCTGCTTCGGTTTCCAGGACTAGTCTATCTTGAACTGGTCACCCAGGATGTGTTCGGACTCCATTTTCGATGATCCATATATGGTTGGAAAGCTAATTTGATAAGGAAGCCAATACAAGTGGTCGCACATCAAAAGATCTTCGGAATCCATGGGAATTGTCGAACCTAGTTAGCATCTAAATTTTGTCCAGGTGCTGCTTCACCATATTTGGTCCAATGGACCATGTATCGTCTTGAGCCCATTAGGAGGGCAGGTCCAGGGTAGGCGGTGACCCTAAGACCTTTATATTCATGTGCCACCGCTGTCATTAGGTTTTGGTTTTGCTTAGATCAATCTGTCCATTGACAGTCGCCGTTTGATCGGTTTGTGAGACCCCACTTGAGAACTTAATCATTCATCTGCAGTTTGTCTCAAATCTTGAGCTATGTTCTTCTGAGTTCTTGCTTGTGTTCTTAATTTTGCAGGCAGGGATTAGCCTTCATGGCGAGTTCAACCGGTTGGAGACACGGTTGATAACCAGAGGAGTTATGGTGCTAAGATTGCAGGATTCGGTCTTTCGATCTGAAGCCGGATTGGTGTGTCACTCTCCGCCTAAAACGATAGTTACCTTCTACCAGACGGAAGATCGGGAATCACGTCCCCATCAATACTTGCCTTAGAACGTGCTTCATGCATAAAGCAACTTGCTCTGAAAAGCCTCTCTGAATCTTCCATTTGCAACTTCTGGCACTCAGCTTCTGGTCTTCACCTTCGGATCTTCGGTGCTCACAGATAGTCTTTCTTCTACTCGTAGATCATAGCAACCCAGCACACTAACAGTCATACAAGTAAACAAATAGGGACAACTAAGAACAATACACCACCCAAGAGAGAAACAGCGTACTAAAAGAGAGCTATCGGCTACGGTCACGACAACACAAGAAACGTCGATAACGGAACTATCGTTAAAAAGAAAAAGGACTATCGGAATATATATATTATAAAAGGAACCATTACATGCTTGATTTATTTTAGCTAACAAGATCATAGAAAAATAATTAGTTCAAATTAGACAAATCATATTTGAACTCAACACCGAGTTGAAACTAACCATAGTTTATATATTTTATAAATATTCCTACACAATATTTTTTAAGCAAGTTATGCTTTTATATTTGCAAAAGAAATAATTTTGTGAGAGCATCCAAACACACGTCAAAGTGCTAGCCTAAGCAATTTACAAAATAAAAATATGTTTATGTTAGTAGCTAATTATTTTAACATTTATTTACATATACAAAATCAAAATGTACCTTCATGTTGTTTTTAGATTAAAAACTAGTTACGTACCCATTAATCGAATTAATATTTAACGATGAACACAAGAAGTGATGTTTTATGTATTACAATAGAAAAGAAAAGGCTACATGCTTAATTCATTTTAATTAAACAAGACCATGTGAAATAGTAGCTCACATTAGACAAATAATATTTTAATTCAAAAGCCAAGTTGAAACTAACCGTATTTTTATTTGTAAACGTGCATGTATCATTTAATCAAACTAAACATTAACTTTGTAAAAGAAAAGTGCATGTGAAATTATCTACACAAGCTTATCATATATGCAACGTACTTAGACTAAGCAGATTTTAATTATAAAATAGATACAATTACATTAATCAATTTAATATTTATTGGCATATAGAAAAACATGTGCCAACTGAACGAAATCACTTATGTTTCAAAGTTCAACTAAGCATCTTATAATTCAAAAGACATTTAGTTTAATATTAATTAGATTAACATTAATTTAGGAGAGACTGAAGTATAAACCCGTGTTGCTTTTAATTAGAAACTCAATTGCACAAGCATAAATCAAATTAATATCTAACTTATAAAATTCAATGAGGCGGGATAGGTTAAACACTCCTACTAACATGTAGCTTTGGTCGGCACGATCACAACTCAAACGAACCGAATCGGAGTTAAAACGAATTAACTATTGTTAATTAATTAGGAAACCATGAAATAAATATATTAATCTAATTACTATTTAATTTAACAAATTCATAATCAAGTAACCTGATAAATGTCATTACTAATACATAGTTTACGTCGACACAAACACGGCACGACGCGAATGGAATTGCAACCCTTAGTTATTTTCTAATTAACAGCGATTAAATAATTATTAATCAAAAAGTTTTTAAATCAATAAATTTATATTTGTGAGACATGGCCAACGTTGGTACTACAACATAAAGTGCGACGACACGAATTCAACGCGACTTGAATCACTCGAATCAGACATAAAACGAATAAATGGTGGGGAATATATGATCGAGTGGTAAAACTGTAAATACTTTTATCTTGTACCTTGGTTCATCCTCCACAGGAACGTAGTAGCCATGGCTGACTGTTGCTGCTTGCGTGCGGGGATCAGAGGGGGCTTTAGCCCGCTTGGCTAGCGGCGCAGCATGCCAAACCGCGGCGGCGTTGTCACACCCGGTTTTCTAAAGAACAAAACCAGGCTCGTCATATGTGTGCCCAGAAAGTCCACACATATGCCAGAATAAAAAAATATCAGAAACAATGTTATTATATAATGTTGACATAGCTATATTAAACACTTACAACTATCAGAGTGTCGCAGAACGGTCACTAATCTTTTCTTCAGGCTCCCACATCATAGGGACGGCTGACTGGAGGTTCCATATGCCAAACACTTCTGAAAAGACTTCTAAAAACTCCACTACACTTTCATCCTTCTTCTAAGCAGCACCTTACAACACACTGGAGTGTGGTGGAAATAGCAAGAGTGAGTCCATGTCGAACTCAACAAATATAACATGGGGTTCATGAGGCTCAAAAGGATAGAGATATAAACTAAGAAATACAGATTGTTCTGAAAAGACAGGACAAGGTAGGAATGAGATTCAGAGAGACTAGAGAGATAGATAATGCTAATCTTCAAGTCTTCATTCTTCTTTGATTTGTGTTGATGAGATATAAGACATAGATCAACGATAGCCAAAAGATGACAAGAAAGATAAAGTTTGATCTTCAGTTCTTCGTACCTCGTCGCTTGAGATATTCAGGACTTGCTGTTGTTGATAGCAGATGCTACCCCACTTAACAAAGATCTTATTTCACCTGGCGATGTCATTGAACACATCTCTTTCTTGAAGGCTTGCTACTATTGATGCATCCATTATATGTTTATCCTCCATTGGGTTAAGATAAAGGAGAAAGCATGGAAACCAAGAGTAGGCAAGGACGATATAGGAAAAAGACAACAAGAATTAGGATTGATTGAAAAATTAAGTAGGATAGAGGATGACACTACCCCACTTAACTTGGATCGAGCTACTCCTCAAGTGTCACACCCATTTTTAAGGACAAAAATAGGATGTATAAAAGACTCATGTGCACCCCAGGAAACAGTCGCACACATAAGTTGACAAATTACAAAGTATCATCACAGTGCTTATTACATAACGAATATGTATTTAAGACATAGTCTTGAATAATAGGTAATAATAACTAATAATAATTCTTCAGCGGAAACTCCACACAGGGACACGGTTGACTGGTTGACATCAAGACTAGTACTCATTCCGATAATCTTCCTCATTATCTTCATCTGTTATGGTGGAAATAGCAAGGGTGAGTTCATGTCGAACTCCACAAATATAACACAGGGTTCATGTGGTTCAAAAGGCTAGACACTGTTTAACTGCATTTAGCTTTTAATCATATATTAGCAATTGAGTAGCATCAAGATAAACCACTTCCCATTAAAGAACCAATGATCAATTGTAATAAGGATAATGAATAGCATTAACATGAGCATAATAATAATCAACAATAATTAAGCATGATATAACAGTTATGATCAACTATTCCATAAGAATCCCCAAGGCCGCTCGTATCCGTGAGCACGGCTAGTATACCAGTTTTTAACTCTGCGCAGAGGTGTACACTTTCACTGTAAGTCATGATTTCCAAATGAGTGGGGAGATCAAGCCCAAACACCCGAGAACCATATAAAGCCACTCAAAAGTTCGTCTAACAAGTTAGGGCCATTAGATTTCACTCGGCAGGCAGATGTAGAACCCCCCTTCCCTGTGGCACAACAACCGCAGCCTATACACACTAGGCCAGGGGCTCGCACTACACCCAAAGTGTCAAGCCATTCTTACGCCATTTAAGGTAACCACTAACAAGCTAGAAAAGGTCTCTTGAACAACTAAAGCCAGAGCCATATAGCCCTCACAGCTGTACTGTATATCCCGGTTATCACTTACAGATAAGTCCTTATGGAGAGAAACCAGAGCATCAAAATAATACACAAGCTCTAGCCCCCTTTCAACAGTAATAAAATCATCTTAATGGTTGATTGCATAATCCATTAGTCAAATTACAAGATCATTGTTCATAATTAAGCGCTAGCAGTAGCTACCCAAATGCACAACCCATAGGCGACAAGGAAACAAGATATCAATAGCTAAGTTATAATCTCTATGGTTGTCAAGGAAGACACATGCATATGTATGATAATTTCAGTGAATAGGACAACAAGGATAGTCCTGTGTTATACTTGCCTTGATCAAAGCTCTCCAAATGATACTGCTGACTTGGCTCAAAGTAATACTCCGAATCGTCCAAGTACTGCTCACCTTCTATACTCGATCATCAATCAACAACATACATGCATCCAATCAAACATACACGAAGCAAACAAATAGATATAATTAGAACAGTACACCAACAGTAACAAAACAGTAATAAAAACTTATAAAACTCTTCTACATGTTTCTACGATCACACAGACGCAAAGATCACCAAAATCGGAGTTAAAACGTAAAAGTTATGAATTTTCTAAGATTTCCTATAGATAAATAAATACTTAATTATAAACTCGAAAAATAAATTATCAAAACTAACTGTAAAACTATACTAACATGTAGAGTTCACAAATACGAACCTAACGCAACTTGAACGGATCATATCGGAGTTAAAACGAAGATTTTATGACTAAAACAATTCTAGTGGCAAATCTGTAATTTCCTGAAAACGTATTTTTGATTTAACCGGAAGAGAATACGCTTTCAAAACGCGAAAACGTATTTTTAGCAATACGCTATGGACGGCGGGTTGATTCCCAGAAACCCGAGGGTCTCTTTAACAAATTTACCACCGAAAAGGTATCTTCTAATCTCGACCCTAGATCACGAGATGGACGGCTCTCTATCACCAGCAAGTGCACAGTCACCGACTCCGGTTCTTCTCCCCCGGTTCCGGCCGCCGGCCACCGCGCCCGCCATAACCGGCTCACCGGAAAACTTCGGCCTCGCAAAATCCGACCATCACTCAACCCCCTACCACCTCCAATCGGTGGAGAAGCTCCACGCGATCTCATCTACCCAAAAACAAGCCACCTACGATCACCGCATGCTACCCGCGACAGCAATGGGACGGCGGCTCCATTGCCGACTCGTCGGCGACCTCCAAAACCTCGATTCATCGCACCAAAACACTAATTAAGAGCGTAGAAAGTAAGAGGAGAAGAAAATAAGCTCACCCACGTAGAGAAATCGACCTCGACGCCTCCCGAAAGCTCCACCCGCAAGGCACCGCCGGTCTCCAACAACCCTAGCCCTAAAACTCGATTCTCCCGTGGCAACCCTAACTTTTTAAGTGAAAAACGGAAACTAGAGGATCCCCTCTTCCTATTTATAGCCTCAAGTGACCGAAAACGATTACCAAATCCCGGATATCACGGAAGATCGCGGCGGTGTTCTTCGATTCAAGTTCTACTCGGTTACGACATGAGGAAGAAGGAGCTAACGCTGCGACCCCACCGGTCAGTGACTCCAAGAGAGGAAGGGAACGGCTGCCGCGGCACTGGGCCAACTTGGGCCGCGCGGCTGCTGATCGGACCGGCCCAAAAGGACCCCGCCCAGCTCTTTCCAAAGCCCAACTCGGCCGCTGGCCAACAGGCCGGCCAGATGGCTTCGGGCCGGTCAACAGCAGGTAAGTTTCTTTGTTTTTTTTTTTACTTGTTTTCAAAAGTATTTAAAATACAATCTCATCCAAAATAATATAAAATAAAGTATAACAAATTCACACCACACAATAAAATATATGCAACAGCATGAATGCAACACAAATATAATTTATTATTATTTTAGTTTTGTAATTATTTATTATCTAACTTATTCCAATTTTGTTATCTCAAAATTTGGGTGTTACAAATTCTACCCCCCTTAAAAGAATCTCGTCCTCGAGATTGGATTGCTTACTCAAACAACTGCGGATATGATTTCCTCAATTCATCCTCTCTTTCCCAAGTTGCCTCTGCCTCTGAATATCGATTCCACTGTACTTTACACATCTTAATAACCCGACTTCGAGTAACCCTCTCAGCAGTCTCTAAAATCTTAATCGGAAACTCTTCATATGTAAGATCTTCCTTAACAGTCAACTCTTCTAAAGGTATCTGCTCCTCAGGCACACGCAAACACTTCTTAAGTTGTGAAACATGGAACACATCATGTACTCCAGATAAGTTCTCAGGCAACTCTAATTGGTAAGCAACTTCCCCACGTCTAGCAATAACTTTAAATGGTCCAACATACCTTGGTGCTAGTTTACCTTTCATGTTAAATCTCTTCACACTCCTCATAGGTGACACCTTCAAATAGACATAATCACCTACCTCAAAAACTAGATCCCTTCTCCTATTATCAGCATAACTCTTCTGACGAGACTGTGCCACTCTCAAATTCTCTCGAATCACTCGCACTTGATCTTCTGCGTTTCTAAGAACATCTGTACCAAACACCTGAGATTCACCTGTATGATCCCAAAACAATGGAGTTCTACACTTTCGTCCATACAAAGCTTCAAACGGTGCCATCTTAAGACTCTGTTGATAACTATTATTGTAAGAGAATTCTGCATAAGGCAAACTCTTATCCCAACTAGTTCCATATTGCAATGCACAGGCTCTCAACATATCCTCTAATACCTGGTTGGTCCTTTCAGTCTGTCCATCTGTCTGTGGATGATATGCTGTACTAAAGTTCAATTTAGTTCCTAAAGATTCATGCACAGCTTGCCAAAAGTGCGATGTAAACTGCGATCCTCGATCAGATACAATTTTCTTTGGTACTCCATGCAAACAGACTATTCTCTCCATATACAACTCTGCCAATTTTGGTCCATGGTAAGTAGTCTTAACTGGTATAAAATGAGCAACTTTAGTTAACCGATCTACTATCACCCAAATAGAATCATAACCTCTCTGAGTACGCGGTAACCCTACTATAAAATCCATACCAACTTCTTCCCACTTCCATTCAGGAATCTTCATTGGTTGTAACAATCCAGCAGGTCTCTGATGCTCTGCTTTCACCCTCTGACAAGTGTCACACAATGCCACATACTCAGCCACATCTCGCTTTAATCCAACCCACCAAAATTTCTGTTTCAGATCCAAATACATCTTAGTACTACCAGGATGAATAGAATAAGCTGACTCATGAGCTTCACGAAGAATTGCCTGTCTAATAGCTTGATCCTCAGGTACACACAGCCTCTTTCCGAACCACAAAATTCCATTATCATCCATTCTAAAGCCTGGTGACTTACCAATCACTATATCCTCCGCTATCTTCTTTAGTTTCTCATCCTTCAATTGACCCTCATAGATCTCTTGCTCTAAAGTAGGCTCTATTACTAATTCCATTGCATTAGTAACAATTCCCAAGTTCAAATATTCAAATTCAGCACATAACTCACTAGCCATAGACAATGTTCTTATCTCATTGGCATAACTCTTCCTACTAAGAGCATCAGCTACTACATTAGCCTTACCAGGATGATAGTGTATCTCAATATCATAATCCTTAATCAACTCCAACCATCTGCGTTGCCTCAAATTCAGATCTGACTGAGTGAAAATATACTTCAAACTCTTATGATCAGTGTATATATCACTCTTATGTCCAATCAAATAATGTCTCCAAATCTTTAAAGCATGAACTACAGCTGCTAATTCCAAATCATGTATAGGATAATTCAACTCATGCTTTCTCAACTGCCTAGATGCATAAGCCACAACTCTGCCTTCTTGCATAAGGACACATCCCAAACCTTGACGAGAAGCATCACAATAAATAGAAAACTTCTTACTCAAATCTGGCAAAACCAAAACAGGCGCTGTAGTCAACCTCTTTTTCAACTCCTCAAAACTAGCTTGACATTTATCAGACCACACAAATTTAGCATTCTTTTCTAACAGAGATGTCATAGGTTTAGCAAGTTTAGAAAACCCTTCAATGAACCGTCTATAATATCCAGCTAAACCCAGGAAACTACGAATCTCACTAACATCAGTAGGTGGTTTCCAATTTAATACATCCTTTACTTTACCTGGATCCACTGATATCCCTCCATTAGAAACAATATGACCAAGGAAAGAAACTTCCTTCAACCAAAACTCACATTTACTTCGCTTCGCATATAGTTTATGCTCTCTAAGTTTCTGCAACACCAACCTCAAATGTTCAGCATGCTCTACCTCTGTCTTGGAAAATACCAGTATATCATCAATAAACACTACCACAAACTTATCCAAATATTCCATAAACACCTTATTCATCATGTACATAAAGTATGCAGGTGCATTGGTCAATCCAAACGACATAACAGTATACTCATACAATCCATACCTTGTAGTAAAAGCTGTCTTTGGAATATCAGAGGCACGAATCTTCAACTGATGATATCCAGAACGTAAATCAATCTTAGAGAACACACAAGCACCTCTCAACTGATCAAACAAGTCATCAATCCGGGGCAAAGGATACTTATTCTTGATAGTTACTTCATTTAGTGACCGATAATCAACACACATCCTCTGACCACCATCTTTCTTATCAACGAAAATAACTGGTGCTCCCCAAGGTGATGAACTAGGTCGAATAAAACCTTTTTCTTGTAATTCTTTAATTTGTTTCCAAAAACACAGAAGATGGAATTCAGTACAATCCGAGATGATGTATTCAATAGATAAACAAAATCTGATTTTTCTGGACAAGCTCCAATTTCAGCAACTCAGTAAAACTGTCATATCTCGAGCTACAGACGTCCAATTCAGATGATCTTTACATGGTTGGAAAGCTTATAAAATTATCTACAACTCGTATTCACAACACTTTTTCTGATTCTGTCAATAAATTGGTCAAAAACTGAACTTAACAGAAACTGTTCCAGATTTCCAGACTGTGCAGTAACTCCAACTTGAAACAGGTATATCTCTTAACTCATAATAGATATTAAGGTGATTCTTGCGGGATTGGAAAGATATAGAAGTCTAACTATTCCTAGTAAAATTTCTTAAATTTCTCATGAACGGATTTTAAGTTATTTCTAAAACATCCCAGACTGATCCAAAAATCAGCAAAGGACAGAACTAATTTAACCTCATATTCAACTAATATATCTTGATCAAACGTAATATTCTTAACCATGGAATTTGTAGGCATGTCTACAAAACTCCAGCACACATTACAAAGATCCAAATCACACATTATCATAATAACAATCCATCAATCACACAATTGTTCACACCACAAACTGACTCTTAAAACAAACCAAACTTAAAATTAACTCGCAACTACTATCGTTCTTATTGCATAGGGATTTTTCCTATTTCCTAATTAAGCTTCTCATAAATCTTGGGACGACCTAACTCCGCCCTTAATTGGTCAATCTCCTTGTAAGCTTGCTCCTTAAGTTCTTTTTCCTTTAGCAACTCATCCTTCAAATCCACCTCATGGAGAGCCAATTCACGAGCTAACCCCACCGTAGCTTGTAAAGTCAAGGAGGAATCATCTGCAGGCGGCACGGTCCAAATTCCCTTGTCATGCAAGAAACAAGGAAAATGCCGAAGTGCACCCTTTAACGTCTTGTCCGAGCGTAGACCATGGTAGTAAACAAATGCATTGAAAGCGACATCCTCCATGCTTATCTCCACAGTTGCCCGGCTCACTCTGGTGATGAACTTTGACTCCACCTTAGGCTCCTTAGTGGTAGGATCCCTTTTCTTAACCCATAACTCCGTTTCCCAATAGGAATCCATCCATGGATGACTATACTCTGCACTACGATACTCCAGCGTAGCTTCCCAGTCGTAGTAGTAGTTATCCAAGGTTCTTGTCAACATATCATGGAAGAAAGCATCAGCCTTAGGAACCAGGATATGAAACTTCGTAGTCCATCCCATAACTACATCCTCCATAGGTGTATCACCAACTCTTGATTCAGCATCGGATAGCTCTTGCTCACCACCTTCATACGGCTCCTAGGGTTTGAAACGGGCAACGTACTGTACAGCTGACAAACGGGGATGAGGAGGCATCTATAAAATTTAGACATAGATTAGATAGAATCAATGTATTTTCACAATAGAATAAAGTAGAGGAAGCATAAACTTTAGTAATTAACAAGGTGAAAAGAGGAAGCATGAATTAAGTGAAGTATGGATGCTATCAACGACCATTCTAACTAGGCTTGCGTCCTACAGTCAACACGGCTCTGATACCAATCTGTCACACCCATTTTTAAGGACAAAAATAGGATGTATAAAAGACTCATGTGCACCCCAGGAAACAGTCGCACACATAAGTTGACAAATTACAAAGTATCATCACAGTGCTTATTACATAACGAATATGTATTTAAGACATAGTCTTGAATAATAGGTAATAATAACTAATAATAATTCTTCAGCGGAAACTCCACACAGGGACACGGTTGACTGGTTGACATCAAGACTAGTACTCATTCCGATAATCTTCCTCATTATCTTCATCTGTTATGGTGGAAATAGCAAGGGTGAGTTCATGTCGAACTCCACAAATATAACACAGGGTTCATGTGGTTCAAAAGGCTAGACACTGTTTAACTGCATTTAGCTTTTAATCATATATTAGCAATTGAGTAGCATCAAGATAAACCACTTCCCATTAAAGAACCAATGATCAATTGTAATAAGGATAATGAATAGCATTAACATGAGCATAATAATAATCAACAATAATTAAGCATGATATAACAGTTATGATCAACTATTCCATAAGAATCCCCAAGGCCGCTCGTATCCGTGAGCACGGCTAGTATACCAGTTTTTAACTCTGCGCAGAGGTGTACACTTTCACTGTAAGTCATGATTTCCAAATGAGTGGGGAGATCAAGCCCAAACACCCGAGAACCATATAAAGCCACTCAAAAGTTCGTCTAACAAGTTAGGGCCATTAGATTTCACTCGGCAGGCAGATGTAGAACCCCCCTTCCCTGTGGCACAACAACCGCAGCCTATACACACTAGGCCAGGGGCTCGCACTACACCCAAAGTGTCAAGCCATTCTTACGCCATTTAAGGTAACCACTAACAAGCTAGAAAAGGTCTCTTGAACAACTAAAGCCAGAGCCATATAGCCCTCACAGCTGTACTGTATATCCCGGTTATCACTTACAGATAAGTCCTTATGGAGAGAAACCAGAGCATCAAAATAATACACAAGCTCTAGCCCCCTTTCAACAGTAATAAAATCATCTTAATGGTTGATTGCATAATCCATTAGTCAAATTACAAGATCATTGTTCATAATTAAGCGCTAGCAGTAGCTACCCAAATGCACAACCCATAGGCGACAAGGAAACAAGATATCAATAGCTAAGTTATAATCTCTATGGTTGTCAAGGAAGACACATGCATATGTATGATAATTTCAGTGAATAGGACAACAAGGATAGTCCTGTGTTATACTTGCCTTGATCAAAGCTCTCCAAATGATACTGCTGACTTGGCTCAAAGTAATACTCCGAATCGTCCAAGTACTGCTCACCTTCTATACTCGATCATCAATCAACAACATACATGCATCCAATCAAACATACACGAAGCAAACAAATAGATATAATTAGAACAGTACACCAACAGTAACAAAACAGTAATAAAAACTTATAAAACTCTTCTACACGTTTCTACGATCACACAGACGCAAAGATCACCAAAATCGGAGTTAAAACGTAAAAGTTATGAATTTTCTAAGATTTCCTATAGATAAATAAATACTTAATTATAAACTCGAAAAATAAATTATCAAAACTAACTGTAAAACTATACTAACATGTAGAGTTCACAAATACGAACCTAACGCAACTTGAACGGATCATATCGGAGTTAAAACGAAGATTTTATGACTAAAACAATTCTAGTGGCAAATCTGTAATTTCCTGAAAACGTATTTTTGATTTAACCGGAAGAGAATACGCTTTCAAAACACGAAAACGTATTTTTAGCAATACGCTATGGACGGCGGGTTGATTCCCAGAAACCCGAGGGTCTCTTTAACAAATTTACCACCGAAAAGGTATCTTCTAATCTCGACCCTAGATCACGAGATGGACGGCTCTCTATCACCAGCAAGTGCACAGTCACCGACTCCGGTTCTTCTCCCCCGGTTCCGGCCGCCGGCCACCGCGCCCGCCATAACCGGCTCACCGGAAAACTTCGGCCTCGCAAAATCCGACCATCACTCAACCCCCTACCACCTCCAATCGGTGGAGAAGCTCCACGCGATCTCATCTACCCAAAAACAAGCCACCTACGATCACCGCATGCTACCCGCGACAGCAATGGGACGGCGGCTCCATTGCCGACTCGTCGGCGACCTCCAAAACCTCGATTCATCGCACCAAAACACTAATTAAGAGCGTAGAAAGTAAGAGGAGAAGAAAATAAGCTCACCCACGTAGAGAAATCGACCTCGACGCCTCCCGAAAGCTCCACCCGCAAGGCACCGCCGGTCTCCAACAACCCTAGCCCTAAAACTCGATTCTCCCGTGGCAACCCTAACTTTTTAAGTGAAAAACGGAAACTAGAGGATCCCCTCTTCCTATTTATAGCCTCAAGTGACCGAAAACGATTACCAAATCCCGGATATCACGGAAGATCGCGGCGGTGTTCTTCGATTCAAGTTCTACTCGGTTACGACATGAGGAAGAAGGAGCTAACGCTGCGACCCCACCGGTCAGTGACTCCAAGAGAGGAAGGGAACGGCTGCCGCGGCACTGGGCCAACTTGGGCCGCGCGGCTGCTGATCGGACCGGCCCAAAAGGACCCCGCCCAGCTCTTTCCAAAGCCCAACTCGGCCGCTGGCCAACAGGCCGGCCAGATGGCTTCGGGCCGGTCAACAGCAGGTAAGTTTCTTTGTTTTTTTTTTTACTTGTTTTCAAAAGTATTTAAAATACAATCTCATCCAAAATAATATAAAATAAAGTATAACAAATTCACACCACACAATAAAATATATGCAACAGCATGAATGCAACACAAATATAATTTATTATTATTTTAGTTTTGTAATTATTTATTATCTAACTTATTCCAATTTTGTTATCTCAAAATTTGGGTGTTACATCAAGACTTGTACCTTCCGAGCCACTTTCAAAACACGAGAACAAGGACAACACACAAGCAACACATCAAGCAAAACAAGCACACATCACATCATCGATACTACACGTGCTTCTTCAACAATGGTGGTCATCCTATGGGAAGATTATGGATGATAAAAGGCCATCGAATCTTTGTACCAGGTGAGATCAGATTTTTTAAAAAAAACAAGAAAACAAAAACCACGGGAGTAAGAAATAATAGCTCAAATGAAGCTATCAAGGAGAGGATACAACAAGACAAGGAAGAGAAAATTGTCAAAATCAATGAGTCAAGGGATGACAAAATAGTTTTGTAGTAAAATGAGTTTTAAAATACGTCCAGTGCTACTTGGCATACGTCCTACAGTCAACACCGCTCTGATACCACTTTGTCACACCCGGTTTTCTAAAGAACAAAACCAGGCTCGTCATATGTGTGCTCAGGAAGTCCACACATATGCCAGAATAAAAAAATATCAGAAACAATGTTATTATATAACGTAGACATAGCTATATTAAACACTTACAACTATCAGAGTGTCGCGGAACGGTCACTAATCTTTTCTTCAGGCTCCAACATCACAGGGACGGCTGACTAGGGGTTCCATATGCCAAACACTTCTGAAAAGACTTCTGAAAACTCCACTACACTTTCATCATTCTTCTAAGCAGCACCTTACAACACACTGGAGTGTGGTGTAAATAGCAAGAGTGAGTCCATGTCGAACTCAACAAATATAACATGGGGTTCATGAGGCTCAAAAGGATAGACACTGGTTTACTGCATTTAGCTTTTAATCATCACCGTTTTATCATATGAGTAGCATCAGGCTTGCATTAATCCGGCAATAAACATATGATCAAAGTAAAGATGAATAATGAATAGCAAAAACACATTTATAGTCATTAGTGATCATCAATTCTGTAAGGGTCCAAGGCCACTCGTGACCGTGAGCACGGCTGATATACCAGTTTTACACTCTGCAGAGGTTGTACACTTTCACTGTGAGTCGTGATTTACCCTTTCGCCCGAGGTGATCAGCCTCTTGACCCACTACCAAGGAAGGTCGGTAGGGTTCACTATGAAGTCTTTTAAAGGTTCGTCTAACAAGTTAGGGCTGCTAGGTTTCCAAAGTCAGTCTGTGTGATTCACCATGCAGGGATCCACAGTCTGCTCTACCCCATTTGCGCCACAAGGGTAACCTCTAACAAGCTAGAAAAGGTCCGTCTATATGACTAAAGCTAGAGCCATTATAGCCCTCACAGTTGTACTGTAAGTCCCGGATTTTCGCTTACAGATAAGTCCTTATGGAGAGTAACGAGAGCACCAAAGTAACCCCATGCTCTAGTACCCTTTAACAGTAATAAAATCATCTTTTAATGTTTATTGCATATTCCATTAGTCAAATTACATGATCATAGTTCATGTTGAGCACTAGCAATACTAATCCATGCAGTATAATAGGTATCAAGGAATAAGATCAAAACTAAGTCATCCTTAACAAGGAAACATATGCATAATGATATTATTTGCTTATTGTGAATAGGACAACAAGGATAATCTCATGCTATACTTGCCTTAACTTGCTTTTCCCCCGAAGCAATTTGCTCAAAAACCTTTAGTATCCAACTTTCAATCCTCTGCTTCCAATTCTCAGCTTCTAGTCTTCAGAGAACAGCTTCTTAATCACCACATAAACCTCACCTACTGGATTTGATCAATAAATCACCACACACGCATCGAGCAATCATACACGAAGCAAACAATGAATAATAATTAGAACAGTACACCAAATAAGTGGAACAACAAGTAAAAAGGTTTTAAAGATATTCTATACGTTCCTATGAACACACAGACGCGGAAAGCATGCTAATCGGAGCTACGGTGCAAAAGAAACGACTAGCGGGAGATTCGCTTTATATGGTAAAAAGAAAACTATAGGCTTTTGATTTTAACTAGGCAAAACAATGTAGATATCATTAATCATGTTAGTCATATTATATTGTAGTTGAAAGAATACCAAGTTAGTAATGTTTAACTTATAAACATTAAATACTATTTTAGTCAATTAAACTTTAACTTTGGAATATGAAAAGGGTCACGTGGATTCTTAATGGTGTTTAATACATACAACTTGTTTAAGATAAGTAACTGGAAATTTAAAAAAATGCATTTATGTACCAATTAATTATATTAATATTTGTATACATATCACTGAAGAGGTATAAAACCTATGTTGCTTTTAAATTAGAGAAGTAGTTGATGCATATATTAACCAAATTAATATTCATTCAATTTGTAATGTTCACAAATTTATGACATGATGAACATTGATACTAACACGGAAATTACGTTGCTGCAAATCTAACGCAGAAAAAAAACAGACTAAAAGAGGGTTAAAACGATTAAACGATACAAGATTAAAGATGCTAAGACTGGGCTGCGAGGAGATCACAGGTGCATCTATTTAACCATGGTGGAGGAAAACAATTAGGTTTATCAAAGGGTTGATTACGAGGGCGCTAATTGACAGTAATACAGGATTATCATTAGTAGATATTAGATGGAAAAGAGAAACACCTGCCTGTCAAACCACGTCTATTGGACACAGCAGTTTGATCATCCGATAAGCTGCTCTCTGGCGGGTCGATGGCTTCTCCGATTCTTGCATCCACACGTGATAGATAATGTATGGTGCAGCTTCACACAGAACGGAGCACGTCTATACGTGTGGTAGGTTGGATTGCAGCAGGTAGACAATGGCAACGACCAGTATAGAGAAACACATGAATCACGGAAGTGCTCACTGAACATAGAATCGTGATGGAGACGACAGCCAGCATGGACATCCCAAATACATGGTTCTCCAGGGACTCGAGAGCAGAGATCGACGCAGAGCATCTAGGCATGGCCGATGGCGGCGGTGATTTGGGCGGCGCCGGGAACTAGGGCAACCGTGCGGGCTTTAGCTTTGCTATATATATAAGCTAGCAAATCATGGGCCTGGATGTGTTATGGAGCCGGAATAGAAATTGAACTTAGCTTCCTAGTCTAGCTGGGATAAGACGTTGGTTAGCTGTTGCACGTTGCGGACGTGCTCTGGCTGGCTGCCTTCGGGTGGTGGGGTTTGAGCCCAATGCAACGACAAGCACTTATGGAAAACCAACACTTAGACATGCAAACTTCCTTATTTAATTATTTCATCTTCCATGTATATACATATATATGTTCGGCAGCCATATATGGAGTATATACTTGCACAAATCTAAATTCACGTGCTTGCCAACTACCAAGTATATACGTGTATATAGCTTGCTCAGGTTTACCACGTCTTGGCCAGCACAAATTTCCTTGTCTAGATCTAATTATTCCTTAAGAGAAAACAGATAGTATTTCTAGATTTTTTTTTTCCTGAAGGAGAGCGGCCACTAAACAAATCCATGTGTCATGCGACGTCATCTAGCTAGCAAAAACAAAACACACGCCTGGTCAGGTTGCTCTACTATCTTCGCTCTAGCGTGGAGTTGGACGGAGAAGGAACTGGCAGCCACGGTGACTTCAGTGGATGAGCTCGGCTGCACGGCGAGATTCGATCGAGCGGTGGTGAGCTGCTAGAGTTAGGGCAAAGCTAGGCTACCGGCATGTATACACAACAATATTGTTAACCCTATGATGAATTTTAATATAAAAAATGATTTCCTATGTTTTCACAAGCACCAAATATAGAAAATTAATTCATTTTACCTCTAATTCAAAAGATGAAAATTTTAGGGTGTTACAGGCGTGGGCCCACGCGAGGCTAGGGTGGGGCCTGCTCGGTTTCCACTAGAAACCAGAGTGTGGCCACCGGCCACAGCAAAGGCGCCGGCGGCGCTGCTCCTCGCGGTAGCAGGGCGTGTGAGAAGGGAAGTGCGAGGTGGGGCACGGGGTAGGCGGCGGCGGCCTCAGGCAAAGAGATGGCACGATAGGTGAGGTCCAGTGTGAGGGATGACCGGAGAACATGAGAAAAAGGTCGGCCATGGTGAAACCTCGCCGGAGAGAAGGAAGGTGAGTTGGGGACTCGATAAAACGGCGATGGATTTACGCAAACGGATATACCACAGTGTAGAGAATGACGAGGGCTACCTCTTGGTGGTGGTGGTTGAGGACGGAACACCATGGTTTGGCCAGAAAAGCTCGTCGGAGAGTTCACCGGAACACAAGGTGTATATGACGAACTTCGGCGAGGGATGGAGGGAGCTACGAGCGGCGGCTCGCGATGGGGTTTTCAGATCTGGATCAGCACGTCAAGGAGAACACCGGCCTATATATAGTTGTAGAGTTTGGAAACTTTTTGGAATTTCTTAATTTTGGGATTATTTTAATTCCGCGAATAAAATAATTCCAGAAAATCTAAAATTACCTTTTTGGCCGTGCCGGAGCTCAGAAAAATCACCAGAAAAATCCTGGAGACTCTTGGAAGGATAAGGAACTCAAATAAATAATTTTAAGCTCATGAAAAGACTATTGAGATGATTAGAAAAAAACAAAGCTCAAAGAAAAAGGAATTTAATTCTAGAAAAGGTTGGAAAATTTCTCTAGAGCGAAAGAAACGTCGTCTTATCGTACTTTGAAACCATTTGCACTCACAAACACCAAAAGAAAGAATCACATCAAACAATATCCCGTCAAATTAATTTGGAAAAGTTCAAAAATTCAATTTTTTTTCTATAACTAATTGACGCTAACTCAAACTAAACTTTGAAAATTTTATCCAAATATCAAAACATTTATTTTAATTTGTGTTTTCTATGCACAACCCAAAACCAGAAATTTTAGGGTGTGACAATTCTACCCCACTTAACAGGAATCTCGTCCCGAGATTCAGAGAGTCTAGGGAGAAAAATAAAGTTGATTCTGCAAGTCTTCACTCTTCCCTGATCAACTCTTATCCAATGATGATGCTACAATCTCAAAACCAACATTGTAAAGGTGTCCTTTAGGCCCTTACGATCCTTGTAGATGGTTCCAACAGGTTACCAACCCTGAGAAAAAGATACTTGCGCTCGATAGTGACTTTGCAACCATGTAGATAGCTGATGCTCCTAGGTGACGAAATAGAACGTATAAAACTTCCATCTTGTATCGTCTTTAGTTCGACAACCCTCTTAAGAAGTGATCAATTGGAGAACACCAATGGATATATCGCATTTGTTTCTGAGTGATAACTACCATCGTGTCCTTCTATCATCTCAAAGAGACTCATGAGCATATGCAAGAACAAGTAACCTACACTTCATCCCGAGCAGAAAAATGGCAGTGCAGAAATATAGTTATAACTCAAGTTTTTTGAACCCGATGATGTTGTAGATTATACCGTTGGAAAGCTTATCAAATTTACTACAACTTTCTTATAGAACACTTCTCCATATTCTGCAGTTAAGGTAGTCAAAAACTGTGCACCACAGAAACTATTCTAGGTTCCTGACAGCACAGATGCGTCGCCTTGTAATTTTCATAACTCCCAAACCATAATAGCTATCAGGGTGGTTCTTACCGTCAGAGAAAGATACTGAAGTCTACTATTGTCCAAAAGTTATCCATGATTTTTGGGCGTCAAAAAATAGAGGTATAAGCTAAGTAAGACAGACGATTCTAAAAAGACAGGATAAGGTAGAAACGAGATTCAAAGAGATTAGAGAGATAGATAACACTAATCTTCAAGTCTTCATGCTTCTTTGCTTTGTGTTGATGAGATATAAGACATGAATCGAGGATAGCCAATAGATGACAAGAAAGATAAAGTTTGAACTTCAGTTCTTCGTACCTTGTCGCTTGAGATTGATGATGGTAGCGGACGCTACCCCACTTAACAAAGATTTTGTTCCACCTGGCAATGTCATTGAAGGCAACACTTTCTCTAAGGCTTACTGCTGTGGATGAGTCCTTCGTGTGTTGATCCTCCATTAAGATGAGATAAAGAAGGCAACATGACAACCAAGGGTAGGCAAGGACAGTGTAAGAGAAAAATAGCAAGATTGAGGATCGATTGAAAGATAAGTAGGATAGAAGATGAAACTACCCCACTTAACTTGGATCGAGCTACTCCTCAAGACTTATACCTTCCGAGCCATCTTTGAAACATGAGAACAAGGATAACACACAAGCAACACATCAAGCACAACAAGCACACATCACATCATCGGTACTACACGTGCTTCTTCAACAATGGTGGTCATCCTAAGGGAAAAGTATGGATGATGAAAGGCCATCGAACTTTTGAAAAAGGTGAGATCAGAAAACTTTTAGTAAAAACAACATAAAACAAAAACCAAGGGAGTAAGAAATAATAGTTCAAAAGAAGCTATCAAGAAGGGGATACAACAAGACAAGGAAGAGGAAATAGTCAAAATCAATGAGTCAAGGGATGACAAAAATAGTTTTATAATAAAATGAGTTTTAGAATATATCCAGTGCTACTTGGTATATGTCCTACAGTCAACACCGCTCTGATAACACTCTGTCACACCTAGTTTTCTAAAGAACAAAACCAGGCTAATCATATGTGTGCCTAGGAAGTCCACACATATGTTAGAATAAAAAAGTATCAGAAATAATGTTATTATATAACATATACATAGCTATATTAATACTTACATCAGAGTATCGTGGAACAGTGACTAAACTTTAGGCTCCATTCTTCTCAGGGACGGCTGACTCGTGGCTCTGTTTGCCAAGCTCTTCTGAAAGACTTCTGGAAACTCCACTGCATCTTTATCCTTCTTCTGAGCAACACCTTACTACACACTGGGGTGTGATGGAAATAGCAAGAGTGAGTCCATATCGAACTCAACAAGTATAACACAAGGTTCATGAGGCATAAAAGGCTATACATTGTTTGACTACATTTAGCTTTTATTCATCATATAATTAGCAATTGAGTAGCATCAAAGTAATCCAATTCCCATTAATGAATCAATGATCAATTGTAATAAGGATAATGAATAACATTAACATGAGCATAATAACAATAGTAATTAAGCATAATACAACAATGATCATCAACTATTCTGCAAGAATCCCCAAGGCCGCTCGTATCCGTGAGCACGGCTAGTATATCAGTTTATTAAACTCTGCGTAGAGATGTACACTTTCACTATGATTAATGATTTCCAAATGCATGGGTTAATTACTCCCAAAATACTAAAAACCATATAAAGCCATTCAAAAGTTTGTCTAACAAGTTAGGGCCATTAGATTCACTCGGCAGGCAAATGTAGGAACCCTCCTTTTTAAATGGCACAATTCCTTCTTGGCTATACTTATAGACTAGAGGTTGTCCTACACCCAACGTGTCAAGCCATTCTTATGCCATTTAAGGTAACCACTAACAAGCTAGAAAAAGGTCTTTTAAACAACTAAAGTCAGAGCCATATAGCCCTCACAGCTATACTGTTAATCCCGGTTATCACTTACAGTTAAGTCCTTATAGAGAGTAACTAGAGCAACAATATAACCTGTTGCTCTAGCCCCCTTTTCAATAGTATTAAAATCATCTTAATGGTTGGTTGCTTAATCCATTAATCATATTACAAGATCATTGTTCATAATTAAGCACTAGCAGTAGCTACCCAAATGCACAACCCATAGGTGACAAGGAAACAAGATATCAATAGCTAAGTTATAATCTCTATGGTTGTCAAGGAAGACACATGCATATGTATGATAATTTCAGTGAATAGGACATCAAGGATGGTCGCATGTTATACTTGCCTAAAGCAACTTGCTCTGAAAAGCCTCTCTTAATCTTCCATTTGCAACTTCTGGCACTCAGCTTCTGGTCTTCACCTTCGGATCTTCGACGCTCACGGATAGTCTTTCTTCTACTTGTAGATCATAGCAACCCAACACGCTAACATGCATACAAGCAAACAAATAGAGACAACTAATAACAATACACCACCCAAGAGAAAACAATGTACTAAAAGAAAGCTATCAGCTACGGTCACGAGAACACAAGAAACGTCGATAGCAGACCTATTGTTAAAAAAAAAGACTATCAGAATATATATATTATAAAAGGGACCACTACATGCTTGATTTATTTTAGCTAACAAGATCATAGAAAAGTAATTAGTTCAGATTAGACAAATCATATTTGGACTCAACACCGAGTTGAAACTAACCATAGTTTATATATTTTATAAATATTCTCACACAATATTTTTTAAGCAAGTTATGCTTTTATATTTGCAAAAGAAATAATTTTGTGAGAGCATCCAAACACACGTCAAAGTGCTAGCCTAAGTAATTTACAAATAAAAAATATGTTTATGTTTGTAGCTAATTATTTTAACATTTATTTACATATACAAAATTAAAATGTACCTCCATGTTGTTTTTAGATTAAACACTGGTTACATACCCATTAATCGAATTAATATTTAACAATGAACACAAGAAGTGATGTAGCGGCTATGGGGATTTTTATGTATTACAATAGAAAAGAAAAAGGGTACATGCTTAATTCATTTTAATTAAACAAGACCATGTGAAATAGTAGCTCACATTAGACAAATAATATTTTAATTCAAAAGCCAAGTTGAAACTAACCGTATTTTTATTTGTAAACGTGCATGTATCATTTAATCAAACTAAACATTAACTTTGTAAAAGAAAAGTGCATGTGAAATTATCTACACAAGCTTATCATATATGCAACGTACTTAGACTAACCAGATTTTAATTATAAAATAGATACAAGTACATTAATCAATTTAATATTTAACGGTATATACAAAAACATGTGCCAACTGAACGAAATCACTTATGCTTCAAAGTTGAACTAAGCATCTTATAATTCAAAAGACATTTAGTTTAATATTAATTAGATTAACCTTAATTTAGGACAGACTGAAGTATAAACCCGTGTTGCTTTTAATTAGAAACTCAATTGCACAAGCATAAATCAAATTAATATCTAACTTATAAAATTTAATGAGGCGGGATAGGTTAAATGCTCCTACTAACATGTAGCTTTGGTTGGCACGATCACAACTCAAACGAACCGAATCAGAGTTAAAACGAATTAATTATTGTTAATTAATTAGGAAACCATTAAATAAATATATTAATCTAATTACTATTTAATTTAACAAATTCATAATCAAGTAACCTGATAAATGTCATTACTAATACATAGTTTATGTCGACACAAACACGACACGACGCGAATGGAATTGCAACCCTTAGTTATTTTCTAATTAACAGCGATTAAATAATTATTAATTAAAAAAGTTTTTAAATCAATAAATTTATATTTGTGAGACATCGCCAACGTTGGTACTACAGCATAAAGCACGACGACACGAATTCAACGCTACTTGAATCACTCGAATCAGACATAAAACAAATAAACGGTGGGGAATATATGATCGAGTGGTGAGGTCTAGTGCGAGGGATGACCGAAGAACATGAGAAAAAGGTCGGCTAAGGTGAAACCTTGCCGGAGGGAAGGAAGATGAGATAGGGACTCGATGAAATGACGATGGATTCGCGCAGACGGATATACCACAGTGTAGAGAATGACGAGGGCTACCTCTTGGTGGTGGTGGTTGAGGACGGAACGCCATGGTTTGGCCAGAAAAGCTCATTGGAGAGTTCGTCGGAACGCAAGCTGTATATGACGAACTTCGGCGAGGGATGAAGGGAGCTACTAGCAGCGGCTCGCGATGGGGTTTTTAGATCTGGAATCAGCACATCTGTAACACCCTAAATTTTTCATAATTTCAAAATAGTTAAATATGATTTATCTGTGTAATTTAGTATGCATCCAAATATAGAAAATAATAAATATTGTGAAATTAAAATTCATCATAAGGTTAGCAACATGTTGATGCACCCATGCTGCCTTTAGTGTATTGATTGGTTTTGAATCCAAAGTTCAAAAGAATTTCAAAAACTTTAGAAAATGGATTTGGAAAATCAAATAAGAAAAAGGAAAAACTTTTTTTCCTCTCCCTCCCTCCTTTCGGCCCAGTCGGCCTGCTGCCTTCCCCACCGAATCGCCCCGCGCGCGGGCGCCTTCTTTCTTCCTTGCTGGGCCGGCCCAGTTCGCGTTGCAACCGCTGCCGCTCCCTCCTTTCTCCCCTTGTGCCGCTGATCGCCTGGACCCACTTGTCGGCGCATTCCCCAACCTCCAGCTTCCCACGCTTTGCTCGGACTCGGCAACCGCCGCCCGCGCCCACCTTCGCGAGACGTGGGAGCGTCCCTGCGCCTCGGGTCCTTTAAAGGGGGAGCGTAACCCGTCCATGCCTTCCCCTTCTTCGGTTTTTCCCCCGCTCCCACTCGCTGAACCACCGAAGGCCGCAGCAAAAATCACCGGAGACGCCGTCCACTCCTTCGCGTCGCCATCGTCTCCGAGCCGCTTCCGTCCCGTGTTTTTCGCACGGTGAGCTTTGCCTCCCTCTCCTCTTTCTCCCCGTACATCTCCCGTGACGATTGGTGCCCTCTAGGGCCTTAGCCAAATGCGCCGGCGAGCTCCTTCGCGGCCGGCCATGGCGGGTGCCGTGCGGGCCTTTCCTCGCCCGTGCAATGCACTCCTTTGGACTCGCCATCTCCCCAGCATCATCCCTATGGCCTCAGTGATTGATTTGGTGGCCCGTAGGCCCCGTTTTCCCTGCACCGGCGAGCTTCCCACCGCCAGCAATGGCAGCGCCGCCGTCTCCACCCCCAACTCCGGTAGCCCGCGCCCCTCTTCCCTCCTCCATCTATTCCGAGCCGTTCATCACAAGATCAACGGCTCATAAAGCTCCATACCCCTACGCAGGATCTTTTCTAAAAGAGCCCCTCAGTTTTGGGCGTATCCAACCTGCCGTCCTTGGTGTATTCCTGAAATACGCATTATCTTTCTGAAGACGTATTTCCTTCGGTTTAAATGAAAAATACGTTTCCAGATTAATTACAGTTCTGCCACTACAGTAAAACACTTATGAAATCGTCGTTTTAGCTCCGATTTGATCCGTTCAACTTGCGTTAGTTTCATAATTTCACGATCTACGCATTAATGCCACTATTAGTTAGGTTTGCAACATTTAAAATTCTTGATTAGGATAAGTTGATTAACTCGCTATAGGAATCTTGTTTAATTCGTAACTTTCGCGTTATAGCTCCGAATTTCGTGAACTTCACGTTGATGTGATCGTAGCGAGACATAGAATATTTTTGTAAACATTTTATCTTGTTTTTATACTGCTGGTGTACTTTTCTAATTATAGGTTTGTTTGCTATGCATGAATGCTCCTTAAATGTGTATGTTGCCGTGTTGGTCGAGTTCAGACGGTGAGGAGTACGTTGGGAATCCGGACACGTACGAGGAGCAGCAGGACCAGCAGCAGTTCGTGAACCAAGGCAAGTATAGCATGGGCCTACCTTATTGTCCTATTCATTATATAATGTACTTATTATGCATGTGTCTAATATTGCTCGACTATAAGGACTCCCTAGCTAATTGATGACCTGTACCTTGATCCCTATGGGTTTTATTTGCATATGGGTAGAATGCTAGTGCTCTAACTAAACATGATCTACACTATAACTGATGGAACCAATGGATAAACATGATGGTAACAGTGGAACTATAGGGTAAAGGTGCAGATGATGTTGATCATGTTGCCCTAAACCCTCCATAAGGACTTATCTGTAGGGCAAAAGCTAGGACATACAGTGCAACCGTGAGAGTCATATGGCTCTGACTTTAGCTCAGTAATATGATCTTTTCTAGCTTGTTAGAGGTTACCCCAAAGGGCGCAAGAGGGGCTTGCCACTTTGGGTATAGAACTGCCTCTGTTCTGATGTGTATAGCCTGCGAGATTGTGCCATCGAAAGGGGAGTTCTCTATATCTGCTGCCGAGGAAACCTCGCGGCCCTAACATGTTAGAAGAGGCCTATGGAAGGCTTCATAGTGTACCCTGCCTACTCACCTTGGGAGTGTTAGGGGTCGACGGGCCCCGGGCAAATGGGCAACACGACTCACGGGTAAAGATGCACAACCTCTACAGAGTGTTAAAACTGTTATAACAGCCGTGCTCACGGTCACGAGCGACCCAGAAAACTCACATAATAAATGTTTACGTGACATATGGATGACTTATGAGGATGATAATGAGATTATACTGATGCTCAATTACTCTCCTTAATTCTAGTAGGTGATCACATGGGTTAAACGGGAGCTTAAGCATAATTTAGTAATAATAAGTAATAATGAAATGCTGATCTATTAAAAATGCTAACTGCAGTCAACCGTGTCTATCCTTTTTGAGCCTCGTGAATCTTCATACTATACTTGCGGAGTACGAGTGTACTCACACTTGTTATTATTTCATTTTTGGATAAAAATCCCAGATGGGTAACAGATGACAGCTTCTACGAGGATTTCCCTGAAGAATTCTAGGTTTGGGTCAACCAGTCGGCTTTCCCTGTGGATCAGATGATTCGTTCGAGAGTGTTATTTATCTTTCCGTGTGTGATGTTATGAACTAAGTGATGTAATATCGTGATGTATGTACATGGTGATGGCACTTTGGTTAATTTGTCGGCTTATGTGTGCGACTATTCCTAGGGCGCACATAAGATGTATGCACTCTATTTTGTCCTTTAAATGGAGTGTGACAAATTGGTATTAGAGCCATGTCGACTGTAGGACGCAAACCTAGATAGAAATGGTCGTTCCTAGGATTTTGGTTTTATTATTTAGTTGCTACTATCTCAATCTTGGTATTTTATTAAAATTTTATGCTCTATTCTCTATTCTATTGCATAAAATATTGACTCTGATAATATTTTATATCAAAACTATAGTTGCCTCATCTCAGTGCAGCTGCTTACGTCGCCCAGTTCACTCCAGCAGCAACTGCTCCACCAGCACCACCAGCAGTACCACCAGTGGTGCCAGAGGTCGTCCACATCACCGACGACGAGGAGGAAGAACCCATGGAAGTAGAGGCATCTTCAGCTACTACATCTGATGGACCCGCCTCGACCCTCGTGGCCATACCCATCCCACCAGTGGATGCGCCAGTCCCCGCTGCTACACCTCCACCAGCTTCCCAGGCCGCTTCTGCACCAACACCAGTGCCTACCCTAGCTGCTCCAGAGGAACCAGAAGAGATGGGGTGGACCACCAGAAACAAGTTTAAGGAAGCCTTCGAGGACGCCCATTACCACAACCTCCTCACCACCATGCTGGCCGAGTACTACCTAGATCTTGCTGTGTCAGTGAAGTATTACTGCGCAGAGCACCAACATCCAGTAGAGGCGACATACTAGAAGACTAATGTGATCATCACAGCTTAGAACAACACCGACCAATCCCAAGATGTCGTGACTACCCACAGCCACCGGTCCAGGTGTGCCAGCGCCTACGATAGCATGGAGGATGCCGCACAGGAGGCGTACCTGCACTATCATGGTCGCCGATTTGAGGACATGCAGGGCAATCGCTACAGGTTTCTTCCACGCTATGACCCGGTGGAAAAGACATGGGCGGTGTTGACTCACTCAGCTTCTGACCCAACAATGGACACTATAGTGAGGCACCTCAGCGCCCTGCAGGAGGCAAATGAAGCACTCAAAGACGAGCTTCGTGCAGCTTAGAAATCTGAGAAACGCCTTCAGAAACAAATAGATGAGATGGCCGTTCATCTAGGACAGCCTACCATGTACAAGAAGAAGCCCAGGGTGTTCACCATGGTGGATCGCGCTCCTTAGATGTTGCAGCCCCGTCACAATGAATACGTTCTTGATCGAGAGTCATATTAAGTTTATGCTTGTAGTGTGAACATTTAGTTGTCTTGTTGGTTGTGTTGATGAACTTGGAATGATTTGGAGTTTTTGTGATTCCTGGAATAGTGTGGGCTTGACCGCATGTTCTTTTTATCAAAACCTTAAGTTAGTATTTGTTTAACTTAGTTGGGTTTGAAAAGTTCGCTTCACTGCTGTACTGTTTTTTCAGAATAGTCTGCAATGTTTATCTCATATCTCTAAATCTCCACATCCAAAAATTATGAAATTTTTGTGGAAGGAACTAGACTTGTGTATCTTTCATTTCCCACTTGAATCACCTCATTATCGGTTTTGGTTTAAGAGATATGCCTGATACAATCTGGCAAGTCTGTACAATCTGTAACTTAGAACAGAAATTGTTTAGCTCAGTTTTTGATGATGTTTCCGTCAGAATCTGTGAAAAAGTTCTATATAAAAGTTGTAGCAGACTTCTTAAGATTTCCAACGATGCATGCCATGTCTCTATTGCATCTCTGAAACTTGAGTTACACTTCAATTTCTGATCTGCTGTTGTAGACACCCGTCCAGAAAATTTCAGCTATGTTATTTACCTTTTGTAAATAATTTGTAAATTTTTGGAAGATCTCTAAAAGTTTGCACATTGCTTGGAAGCAGATGGCCGCCCGAGGAGGATGTGGCCGAGGCCGTGGACGTGGTCGTGGACATGGTGCTCTCATTGATCCACCTCCGCCACCGCCGGTGACAATTGAACAACTGATGGCAATGCAAGCACAGCTCATGCAGACAGTGATGGACCGTCTCGGTGAGCAACCAGCAGGAGCACCTCCACCTATGCAGGTCTGTGACAAGCGTGGTGAGTTTCTGAAAGGACGCCCACCTGTGTTCACACATGCCTCGGAGCCTATGGAGGCTGATGATTGGTTGAGAGCTGTAGAGAAGCAGCTAAATATTGCACAGTGCAACGATCTGGAGAAAGTCTTGTACGCCTCAGGCCAACTCCAAGGAGCTGCTCAGGATTGGTGGGAGTCATTCCAGTATGGATGTCCAGAGAATGCTCTAGAGATCACATAGAATGAGTTCACAGAGAACTTTAGGTCCTATCACATCCCAGAGGGACTAATTGAACTGAAGCAAGAAGAGTTCCGGGCTCTCAAACAAGGGTCCATGTCTGTGGCGGAGTACCGCGACAAGTTTGCTCAACTGTCGCGATATGCCCCGGCTGAGGTGGCCCGGGCTTCTGACAAACAGCGCCGTTTCTTGAAGGGACTGTATGATGGACTCCAACTGCAGCTGATGTCCAACAAGTATGCCAGTTTCCAAGAATTGGTGGATCGGGCCATTGTGATAGATAACAAGCGTAAGGAAATGGAACTCAAGAAGAGGAAGCTCCAGGGACAGGCGTTGGGTAGCAACACTCGCCCGCGAGTTTTCCCACAGCAAGGTTTCCCACAGAGAAACCAAGGGCCACCCAACCAATGGAACAGAGGCCAGTACCCCCAAAGAAACCTGAACCAGCAGCGTCCCTAGTATCCACAACAGTTTGGCAACCAGAATCAACAGTGCCCTCAGCAACATCAAGCTGGCAATCAGGCACCACGTCAGGGAGTGCTCAACAATGCCCAATCAAGAGTGGCACTCCAGGCAACCCCAATGCCTGCTACAACTGTGGAGAGGTGGGACACTATTCATACCAGTGCCCAAAGAAGCAGAACCGGTAGGCCCCGCAGAACCAGCAGAGTAACCAGAGGCCCAACGCTCGTCCTCCGTTCACCGGCAAGGTGAATCATGTGTCGTCTGAATCAGCTCAGGAGGCACCTGAGGTTATGCTGGGTACGTTTAGCGTCAACTCCATCTCCGCTACCGTACTTTTTGATTCTGGTGCCTCGCATTCTTTCATATCACAAGCTTTTGTTAGAATGCATAGCATACCCCTGTGTGCCATGAAGGATCCTATGTTAGTAAATTCACCGGGGGGTAGCATGCCAGCAAACTATTGGAGCCCTTCTACTAGTATATTCCTAAGACGGGTAGCTTTTAAAGTAAATCCAATTGTTCTGAGAACCGCTGGGATTGATCTCATCTTGGGAATGGATTGGATGAAGCAGCATAGAGCAGTGATACAATGTCAGGAGAAATCCGTTGTTGTGACAGCTCCAAGTGGTGATAGAATTTGTGTTGAAGTGGAAGTGCAAGCTCAACCAACCGCCACTGTCAACCAGTTGAGCGATGTTGCCAACCAGGAGAATCAGGTGGTGGATGAATTCCCAGATGTGTTTCCCGATGAACTGCCAGGTATGCCACCCGATCGCGACATCGAATTCCTTATTGAGCTTTTACCTGGAACTTCACCCATAGCTAAGAGACCATATAGAATGGGGGTAGATGAATTAGAAGAACTAAAGAAACAAATTAAGGAATTGCAAGAGAAAGTTTTTATTCGTCCTAGTTCTTCACCTTGGGGAGCACCTGTTATATTTGTCGATAAGAAAGATGGCACACGAAGAATGTGTGTCAATTATAGGTCTCTTAATGAAGTCATAATCAAGAACAAGTACCCACTCCCTAGAATTGATGATTTATTTGATCAGCTGAAAGGTGCTTGTGTGTTCTCAAAAATTGATCTCTGTTCTAGTTATCACCAACTAAAAATTTGTGCATCTGACATACCTAAGACAGCATTTACCACCAGATATGGTCTTTATGAGTATACAGTGATGTCTTTTGGACTGACAAATGCACCGGCATACTTTATGTATCTGATGAATAAAGTATTCATGGAGTACTTGGATAAGTTTGTAGTGGTGTTTATAGACTGTAACAGAACCGCCCAATTATACGAGATTAAGTAAGAAAATCATCCAACGGATGGACAATTTACCAAACTTAAGCCCGTATAACCCGGTAGTCCGTGAAATCTCGACGGATTTCAAACCATTTCACATCACAGCCAAGATCGTAATAAGTTCAGCGATTACCTTCATAAGTTACACAGCAGTTTGCGGCACAAAATACATCGGAGTTTAAACATAGTTATTACAAACCAGTTTCAAATAAAGTAGCGGAAGCATTAGTTCAAAGCACACACACACACACACATCTTTTCCAAAATACAGTGCCAGCTCGCGATCATCTCCCACAAAAGCATCAGGCGAGGAGTAGTGAGTGACCATTGCCCATGGTCCTAGGCTTCGCCCATCGCAGGGTAGAGACAGTTGATACAATACCCATAGTACATCTGTCCATCTGCAACAAGTGGGAACAAAGCCCTGAGTACGAGAAGGTACTCAGCTAGACTTACCCGACAGAACCAAAACAAAAGACTCCAAGGATCATGATAGGCTTTTTGGTGGGGTAGCTGACTCATTTGCAAGAAAAGCATTTTTAGCTTAGCAAATCATTTACAAAAGCATGTCATCTTTTAATTCTTTATCCTCCTGTCAACTATGTTTGCACTTATGCTAAAGTAATCATGGAATTAAGCAAGCAAGGATTACCATTGATAATTAACGATAGTTACCATGTCATTTCCTCATAACTATCCAAGTGTTTCATCAGTATTACTACGATGAAGTAACTCAAGTCAAGTGTTCACTATCCAGTGAACGATGGCGATTCGAATCGATTATTGACCAGCTGGTAATTTATTCCTCACACAAACCTCACTCACCCGCTAAAGTGAGGTATTGGTCACCGAGTCAACCATTCAGGTAAAGTCGCGAGCTTGCCAGGAACCACATGTACCCGGGGGCCGCCCGACTGCTCTTTGGCCTTATCATCGCGCCCCCGTTTCCTGCCACTACTGCTCCGGTACAGTGCGTTGCGGGCAATCTACTCGGCCCGAATAATCTCCCGGCTTCGCGGTCGAAAGGTGCTTTATCCGGCCAGCTAAATGTGAGGCATGCGTTCAACATGACCCGAGGCCCGACATCGGACGGTCCTTAATCGACACAAACGGAAGACACTACAGTCCAGAACCCTGCAAGCTTCCGCCCGGTCTCACATTCATTTCCACACTGAGTTATTCTCACATGACATCTCTTTCACAAAACCAGGTAATCCCCTATAGCTCGCGGATGACAGGCAATCACCCGACTTCTACCGGTCTAAGCAAGCTAAGCAAGTATTGACCGTGGACACCAGGGTGACAAGGATCGGTAAAACAAGGTGGAACAAGGTATAATGCAGCAACGTTTGCAAACAACTCCTAAACTTAATGCATCAGATTAAGTAAAATTAATAAATAATTATTTGCAAACCGGGGGAGAAATGCTCCGGGGCTTGCCTCGCTCGAAGGTACTGGGACGATGGTCAGGGCACTCCGGAAGCTCTTCACCGGACTCCTCTTCTGCTTCTGCTGGCTCCGGCTCCGTCACTTCGAGCTGCTCCTCTACGTCCTCGGGAACAACTGTCGGAACCACTTCCTGCGATCCTGTATGATGCAGAAGTATGAGTGCAACATGCAGAGGTGCATTGCAGAGGTGACATGAGATGATGATGATGCGGAGTGCATGCGATGTAACGGATATGTTACGTTATCGGATTACGTGGAACTTATGACTCTTCTACAAGGTAGTCTACGTCATCCAAGAACATGTACTCGAAAACTACCACCACTATTTTCCACCATGCGAGAGTACTAATCAATCAAGATGCTTCAAAGATACACCAAAGTATATTTCTCTAACTAACTTTGCATTAAGAATAAAGAGAAACCCTAATTAGTCCTATGGTTGAACAGCAACACATATTTTAGTAGCTCAGAAAAATCTTATAAAATTACAGTGGATTACTAATATCAAGAATAGCTTGACACAAAAAATTTTACTACATTTGGATAACTAGAACTGCCCACACAAAAATAACAAACTAGGGCCTGAAATAGATATTTAAAATACTTTACATTATGAAAAGTATCAAACAACAGATTTAGAAATTTTTCTACTATCTACTACCTAAACACACACTATGGAAAAATTATCACTTGCATGTTTTATTCAAATTCATTTAAATAACAAAAATAACAAATATTGGTAGTAAAAAGCATTTGAACTGCAACTATACATTTTTCTACAGAACAACCATGAAATAAAATTACCCTAGCAAGTACATGGCACAAAAAGATTAATAAATTTGGAATCATATTTTTCTGACTTTTCTAGGATTTATTAAGTATTTATCAAGAAAATAGCCATTTTACTATTTAATTATAAACTCTACAGAAAAGTACATCAAATATGACATGCAACAATTTTATACCATAGATCTGGTCCCAAAGAGTCCATAGAAATTTGTTTCATCAAATTTGGAGCTAAAATGAGCAAGTTACAATTTTTTTTTCTAAAGCATTTATACATTTTCTGAAAAATCATTTCCAAAAATCCTTTTTAAATCCAGCCGCTGAACGGCTAGACGCACCCGGCGATCTACACACGCGCGCGCACACAGAGACAGACAGGCGGGCCCGCGGGTCAACCGGGTCCCACGCGTCAGCCGCTCCGAGTCAAGGAGGGCGCTGACCGCGCGGATCTCGACGACGGCGAGGTCGCCGGCGACGAGGTCACCACCGTCGTGATCCTCAAGGCGAGGCGGTCCCGTTGAGATCATTGGCATGACCGGAGGAGCTCGAAATCGAGCTTGCCACCGGCCATGGCGGCTCGGCGGCGCTGCTCACCGGCGGGAGCTCCTCTCCGGCCACGGGGCGGCACGGGAGATGGTGTCCGAGCACCGGGAGGAGGAGGCGAACAAGATGCTCGCGCGAGTGAGGGAAAAGAAGAGGCGGAGGCGGGGTTTCCACGGAGCGGAGAACCACGGTGAGCTCGGCCGGAACTCCGGCGAGCGATTGGCGGGGCTGTGGAGCTTACCGCGGGAGATGGAGGTGAGCACGGGGTGCGCCAGAGAGAGAGGAAGCTCGTGGCGAGATGGAGAGGTCTGCGGTGGCCGGAGCTCGTCGGAACGCGCGCGTCCGGCGAGCGCGTGCGGTGGCGGAGGCGGAAACGGCAGCTGCGCTCGGTGAACAAGCGAGGAGGCAGAGCGGAGGGAGGAATGGCGAGGCGCTGCGCGGGGGGGGGGGGGTTAAGGCGTGGGCGCTCGCGCTGGTGGGGGCGACCGAGCGCCACCCGGCCGCTGTGGCCGGCATGCGGCCGCCACGCGGCGTGCGTGCTCTGCCGGAGCGCCAGCGCGCGCGGGCGAGGGCGCGGGCGGAGGAGGGAGACGGCCGGCTGGGCCTGGGCCGAGGCGGGGCAGCGTGGGCGCGCGCGCGGTGAGGCGGGCCGACTCTGGCTCTGGGCCGAACCGGTGGCGGCGGCCCGTGAAGGAAGAAAATCCATTTTTGATTTTTGATTTTCGAATTTAAATGTATTTCAAACTTCAAACCAAATTTTGAACAAGAAGAAAGCATTTTATGGATTTGGCCCAAAAATAAAAGTTGCTCAAAATTAAATTCTCTACAACTTTGATTAAGGGGCCATCTCAAAATTCTTGATAGATTTTGAATGACAAAATAAAAGCTAAAATAGGGGAAAATTTTGAATATTTTTCATAATTATTTTTAAGCAAGTTTTGACAAATTTTGAGCTCCAAAATTTGAACTAGGGTTCCAAGTGATGTAGAATTTATCGTTGCAAGGTTTTGGTACAAATGTGATTATCATGTTAATACAATTTATCACATACGTTAATTTCAAGCTTTTGTTTAAATCAAATTACAAATTGTCACACATGATCATGATGTTATGAATGCGGTGCAATATGATTGCCATGCAAAAATGTATTGCGTAACACCGGAGTGTTACAGCCTTCCCCCCTTATAAAAATCTCGTCCCGAGATTTGGGTTACGAACCATTTATTATAAAAATCTTCATAGGCGTTCTTTAAGTATTCACCCGTTTCCCAAGATGCATCCCCTTCATCGTGATGACTCCATTGTATCTTATATGTTTTCACCACACTATTTCGAGTAGCCCTTTCCTTGGTATCCAATACTCGAACTGGTTGCTCACGATACACCAGATCTGACTTCAGTTTTATGCCTCGAGGTTCAATCCTTTCCTCTGGAACGCGCAAACACTTCTTGAGATGTGATACATGAAAAACTGGGAATATAGCACCCATTGACTCTGGTAAATCCAATTTGTAAGCCACAGGACCCTTCCGTTCCAGGATTTTATAAGGTCCCACAAATCTGGCGGCCAGCTTTCTGCGCACACCAAATCTTTTCTTTTTCATTGGCGTAACTTTTAGATAAACATAGTCACCAACTTCGAACACAAGCGGTCTCCTTCTCTTATCTGCATAACTTTTCTGACGTGACTGAGCTGCTCTCATATTCTGCTGGATGATATGAACTTTCCTTTCGGCTTCTTCTACGAAGTCAATACCATAATACCTTCTTTCTCCTGGCTCAATCCAGTTTAACGGTGTTCTACACTTTCGGCCATACAGAGCCTCAAAAGGTGCCATCTTGATACTCTCTTGATAGCTGTTATTGTATGAGAACTCTGCTAATGGTAACCATGACTCCCATGAACCTCTGGAAGACAACACACAGGCTCTTAACATATCTTCTAGAACAGCATTAACTCTCTCAGTTTGACCATCTGTTTGAGGATGATAGGCAGTGCTACGAATCAGACTAGTCCCCAAACCTTTGTGCAAATGCTCCCAAAAGTGAGCAGTGAACTGTGACCCTCTATCAGACACTATAGTCTTTGGTATGCCATGCAATCTCACAATCTCTGCAATATACTTCTCAGCATATTGAGGTGGTCTATATTCCGTTTTGACAGGCAGAAAGTGGGCTGTCTTAGTAAGACGATCCACAATTACCCAAATGGAATCGTGACCTTTTTGAGTAGTGGGTAGACCCGTGATAAAATCCATACTGATGTCATCCCACTTCCAACTTGGTACTGATAAAGGTTGTAGCATTCCGGCAGGCTTCATGTGAACTGCTTTCACTCTACAACATGTGTCACATCTGGCTACATACGCTGCAATTTCCTTCTTCATCTTGGTCCACCAATAACGAGGCCTTAGTTCTTGATACATTTTACTGCTGCCAGGATGAATGGACAACTTAGAGAGATGAGCTTCATCCATAATTTTGTTCTTAAGCTCTCTATCCTTTGGGACAACAAGACGGTTGTCGAACCACAACACATCCTGCTCATCCACCCTGAAGTGTTTCGAGGGTTCTTCTTGAATCTTCTTTTTGATGTGGAATATCCCTTTGTCTGCTTTCTGACCTTCTATAATCTTACTCTCCAAGGAACAACTGACCTGAATACTATGTAGCACGGCAGGGTGCATTAGATCGAAACCATCTTCCAGCAAGGGTTGCACGTTCAGACAATGTGACTTTCTGCTTAAAGCATCAGCTACCACATTGGCTTTCCCAGGGTGATACTGTACATTCAAGTTGTAGTCTTTGATCAGTTCTAACCATCTTCGCTGTCTCATGTTCAATTCTGGTTGGGTGAAAATGTACTTGAGACTCTTATGATCGGTGAAAATGTTGCACACGTTACCCAGTAGATAGTGTCTCCAAATCTTTAAGGCATGCACAACAGCGGCAAGCTCAAGATCATGTGTCGGATAATTGATTTCATGTTTTCTCAACTGCCGGGAGGCATAAGCAATTACTCTTCCTTCTTGCATTAGCACACACCCTAATCCTGTTTTTGATGCGTCGCAGAACACATCAAAAGGTTTCTCGATGTCGGGTTGTGCAAGAACTGGAGTAGTGGTCAACAGTTTCCGCAAGGTATGGAAAGTTGTCTCACACTCCTCTGTCCACGCAAACTTGTGATCTTTCTGTAACAGACTTGTCATAGGCTTGGCAATCTTCGAGAAGCCTGGGATAAAACGGCGATAGTAACCTGCTAACCCTAGGAAACTCCTGACTTCTGACACTGTGGTTGGAGTCTTCCAATCCATAACCTCTTGCACTTTACTCGGATCTACAGAAACTCCATTCTCAGATAGGATATGACCGAGGAAAGGAACTTTCTTCAACCAAAATTCACATTTGCTGAACTTAGCATATAACTTATGATCCCTCAACCTGGTCAAGACAATTCTCAGATGCTCTTCATGCTCTTTCTCGTTTTCAGAGTATACTAGAATGTCATCAATGAAGACAACTACAAACTTGTCCAACTCTGGCATGAAAACCGTATTCATCAGATACATAAAATATGCAGGAGCATTTGTCAGTCCAAATGACATAACAAGATACTCGTACAACCCGTATCTGGTAGAAAAGGCGGTTTTCGGAACATCTTGAGGTCTAATCTTTATCTGATGATACCCAGACCTTAAGTCTATCTTGGAGAACACTCTGGCTTTAGCTAACTGATCGAACAGAACATCAATATGAGGCAAGGGATATTTATTCTTGATAGTTACAACGTTAAGAGGTCGGTAATCCACACACATCCTTAGAGTACCCTCTTTCTTTTTCTTTACAAACAAGGCAGGACATCCCCATTCAGACTTACTTGGGCGAATAAACCCCTTTTTTAACAACTCTTCCAACTGTTTCTTCAACTCAGCTAACTCATCCGGAGGCATCCGATAAGGTCTCCTCGAAATTGGAGCTGTCCCGGGGATCAACTCGATTCCAAACTCAACATCTCTATCTGGAGGAAGGCCAGGCAACTCGTCTGGAAACACATCCGGGAACTCACATACTACTGGGATCTGATGGATAGGAGTAACTCCCATGGCACAGGTCACACTCACAAGATCTGTTCGTTTAGGCAATGGTACCTGAAAAGTACCCTCTGCCTGGGGATCTTTAAGGGTAAGCATCCGACTGCTTGTATCTATGACTGCTTCCCAGTCTTTCATCCAGTTCATTCCTATTATTACATCCAAAACTAGTCCAGGCATAACTACCAGGTTCACTCGGAACTTCCGACTACCTAACTCAAGGGTTGCCCCTCTAACCATCTTATTGGTTAACACATCAGCTCCTGCTGAACTTATGCGATAACCATAACTCAATTCTGTGCATAGTTGTTCATGCTTCCGTGCAAATTCTTGACTCATGAAAGAATGCGAAGATCCAGAATCAAAAAGAACAACTGCAGGGTGATGGTTCACAAGAAACTTACCAGCAGTTACGGGCTCTCCCTCAGGAACTTCATCAATGGCGGTGTGGTGTACACGAGCATTGTAAGTTTGTTGCTTCTTTTTAGGCGGATAAGGGCAGAACTTGGAAAAGTGGCCTGGCTGACCACAGTTGTAGCAGGGCCCTTTCACTGTACCAGCAGACCCTATAGCTCCCTTGGAGTTGCTCTGTTCTGCAGCTGCGTTGGTCTTGGTTGGCGGCACTGCCATCTTGTACGGTTTCTGTGGCCCCTTGTAGTTCTGGGTTTTATGCTGCGGCGGCCTGAACCTCGCACCAGGTGCGGACGGACGATAAGATGAACGGTTGGCAGGGACAACTCTGGACTGGGATGGTCCTGACTCGAACACTCTCTTGCGGTTCTTGGATGCGGTGTAAGCATTATTGTTCTTCTCTTGCTTCAAACAGTCACTGATAAAGTCGTTGAATCTGTTGCGGGTATTGGTACCCACATGCTTCATCATCTTCGGACTCAACCCTCTCTTGAAACTAGCAATCTTCTTTGCATCTGTGTCAACCATGTCTGGAGCATAGCGGCACAAATTATTAAAGGCATGCAGATACTGTGTCACCGTCTTGGTACCCTGATTCAAGGCTAAGAACTCTCCAAGCTTCATCTCAACCAACCCTGGGGGAATATAAACTCCCTTAAAAGCTTCAGTGAAATCCCTCCAAGAGATCTGGGCATTAGGAGGAAAAGTACTGCGGTGATGCTTCCACCACATTCCTGCTGGTCCTTGTAACTGATGTGCAGCATACTCTACTTTCAGAACTTCTGTCATCCTTAACACACGGAACTTATCTTCCATAGTGTTAATCCATTCTTCGGCATCAAGTGGCTCTGCTGCTTCCTTGAAAATAGGTGGCCTCGTATCCATGAAATCCTTGAAACTGCTGTACTGGTTCACTCCCTGGCCACCACCTTGGTTATTTCCCCTTTGAACATTTTCCGCAATGGTACGCAGAAAGTCTTCCATATTCCTCTGTGATTGTTCAGTACTGCGTTGACTTCCAAGAAACTGTGTGAAGAACATTTCTGCGGTGAGCGGCGGAGGAGGGGGCAAATGTGGTTCTGGACGTGGTTCCTGGTGGTTGACATTGTTGGCACCACTTCCACCAGCTCCTGCACCGTTGCCACCAGTCTCAGCGGCTTCGTACGTAGCACGACGAGTGTTGGCCATCTGCATATTTCAGCAACAAGCACCATTGAGTGAAGTTGTAAAATTGTGTCCGAAGGAACAATCATGCCATACTGAATTCATTGGAGAGAACAAGTCATACAAGAAAACAGAGGCGCAATAATTTCATTCCAATTAAACAACAACACCAATTAAGTTATTTCAAAAGCAACATCGCGTTCCATACAACCATGTTGCCAGCATACATACACTGGACTTTTATGCGTTCGGGTATCGCATACACAACCAAACTCCAAAGATCATCAGTCTCAAGGTCGAACAGGATACATCATGATACATGGAACCCAAAAGAAGGCCATCGCGTCACGCCTAGCTACTAACGCATGACACTATCCTACTCCTCGGGGCCATCGTCGATGTCGGAGGCGTCGCCCTCGCTACCTTCAGCAGCGGCGTCGTCGTCGAGGTCCATCTGAGCGGCGTTCGGAGGAGCATACGGGCCCATCCCGTTGTAGAGGGCATGGAACTCTTCATGCAAGTTGGCATTGTACTCTTCTAGCTCCTCGACCCTCTGCCTCAAAAGGTCTCTCTCGTTCCAGGCTTCATTCCTTTCTTGTACTAGCTGCTCCAACAGGCGATCTGCATTCCTGTTGGCCTGAGTCAGCCTCTGTACTTGCTGCATGGAACTCTCGCCTCTCTCGAGAGCTCGGTCCCGCTGCAAGCTCATATCAGCCAACTGCTCCTGCAAGCTAGCTATGGCACGCGCTTGCTTTTTCTTCTGCTTCCTTGCTTCAAGCCGATCATCACCACGTAGGCCAGTCAAGGTCCAATAGGTATTCTCCAGACCTTGATATGCTCTGATGGCTGCATACATGGCACTCATGGTGTGATTGTCGCTAGCCCGTCCTTCACTGGGGCCTCTAACCAGGGCACTTCCTTGCGGCTGTACCCAAATGGCGTCGCGAGGATCATCTCTCGGGAAAGTACCGGCCAAAGCTGCTGCTAACTCATTGGGAAATCTGCTCATGATGTCTCGGATGACGCGAAAAGCTGCGCCCTCTGCACCCTCGACTGGAGTGCGTCCTTCGAACTCCAAATGCCAACCATCCCATTCTGGCGCATCACCAAGAGCAGGGACGGTGATCTCTACCACAACAAGTCCATCTTCAGCTAGCTGGCTCTCGCTCCAAGAGTAAACTGGCTCTTGTCCCTCCGGGTACCCCACATCATGGAGCACTCTCCAAAGCAAGGTGGGCATGCCAAACTCGCTTAGAAAAGTGTCCGTGTTGCGGTGCTCCCGCGGGGCTAGCTGACGACGGGGTGCTCTTCCTCCAGTGGACTTGCGGGCAGTCTGCTTCGTGCGGGCCATCTGTAGCACAAGTTTTAAATTACCCGGTGAGAACATATTTTAGTTGAGGTCACTTTTATCGAAATGGGATAATCCTTTTATAAGGGGAGGAATGCATGCCATGAATGGAACGCACAAACAATATAATGCATGCACGAGTCTTACGTTCTCACAAACTTAGGAAAAAAAAGCATCTAACGGTGAATTTGGTGGCATACAACGATCTCTCATATACGTAACTAATTCGGTCTACACGATACGCTGTTATGTACCTGCAGAAAACTCATTTCAGCCCATTCCCCATGAATGCATGAAAGCAGTAAATCTACCTACACGCTTTACACGAATCCCCAGATGCGTGTACAACGGTAGTGACTACCCAAACACATCGTCCTATTGACGGCATCGCCTCAACGGACGGAACACCCACACATGCGACACTTTTATAAAAACATGTGTAAAACATGTAATTATCCAAGTATCATATAAGCACTTTCCCTAGATCGGCGGTGTATCCGATCATGCTCTCACAACTCACACTTACCGAAGCGTAGAGGTAACTGATCCATACATTACCACTCAATTAAGTGGCACTCATACAATAGCACGCCGTATGAGCAACGAAAAAGAAATATGGTGCAGAACCCCAAGTTAGTACTTAAATAGCCACCTAGAGTCCTTAACTGGGCATACAGGATATGACCACTGGCACACTTTTTTTTTTTAGTTTCAAAATCACACTTTTTAAGCAGGGTTTTGGTTTAAAAACACTTATGAACAGTAATTACGCTAAACCATGCTCCGATACCAGCTGTAACAGAACCGCCCAATTATACGAGATTAAGTAAGAAAATCATCCAACGGATGGACAATTTACCAAACTTAAGCCCGTATAACCCGGTAGTCCGTGAAATCTCGACGGATTTCAAACCATTTCACATCACAGCCAAGATCATAATAAGTTCAGCGATTACCTTCATAAGTTACACAGCAGTTTGCGGCACAAAATACATCGGAGTTTAAACATAGTTATTACAAACCAGTTTCAAATAAAGTAGCGGAAGCATTAGTTCAAAGCACACACACACACACATCTTTTCCAAAATACAGTGCCAGCTCGCGATCATCTCCCACAAAAGCATCAGGCGAGGAGTAGTGAGTGACCATTGCCCATGGTCCTAGGCTTCGCCCATCGCAGGGTAGAGACAGTTGATACAATACCCATAGTACATCTGTCCATCTGCAACAAGTGGGAACAAAGCCCTGAGTACGAGAAGGTACTCAGCTAGACTTACCCGACAGAACCAAAACAAAAGACTCCAAGGATCATGATAGGCTTTTTGGTGGGGTAGCTGACTCATTTGCAAGAAAAGCATTTTTAGCTTAGCAAATCATTTACAAAAGCATGTCATCTTTTAATTCTTTATCCTCCTGTCAACTATGTTTGCACTTATGCTAAAGTAATCATGGAATTAAGCAAGCAAGGATTACCATTGATAATTAACGATAGTTACCATGTCATTTCCTCATAACTATCCAAGTGTTTCATCAGTATTACTACGATGAAGTAACTCAAGTCAAGTGTTCACTATCCAGTGAACGATGGCGATTCGAATCGATTATTGACCAGCTGGTAATTTATTCCTCACACAAACCTCACTCACCCGCTAAAGTGAGGTATTGGTCACCGAGTCAACCATTCAGGTAAAGTCGCGAGCTTGCCAGGAACCACATGTACCCGGGGGCCGCCCGACTGCTCTTTGGCCTTATCATCGCGCCCCCGTTTCCTGCCACTACTGCTCCGGTACAGTGCGTTGCGGGCAATCTACTCGGCCCGAATAATCTCCCGGCTTCGCGGTCGAAAGGTGCTTTATCCGGCCAGCTAAATGTGAGGCATGCGTTCAACATGACCCGAGGCCCGACATCGGACGGTCCTTAATCGACACAAACGGAAGACACTACAGTCCAGAACCCTGCAAGCTTCCGCCCGGTCTCACATTCATTTCCACACTGAGTTATTCTCACATGACATCTCTTTCACAAAACCAGGTAATCCCCTATAGCTCGCGGATGACAGGCAATCACCCGACTTCTACCGGTCTAAGCAAGCTAAGCAAGTATTGACCGTGGACACCAGGGTGACAAGGATCGGTAAAACAAGGTGGAACAAGGTATAATGCAGCAACGTTTGCAAACAACTCCTAAACTTAATGCATCAGATTAAGTAAAATTAATAAATAATTATTTGCAAACCGGGGGAGAAATGCTCCGGGGCTTGCCTCGCTCGAAGGTACTGGGACGATGGTCAGGGCACTCCGGAAGCTCTTCACCGGACTCCTCTTCTGCTTCTGCTGGCTCCGGCTCCGTCACTTCGAGCTGCTCCTCTACGTCCTCGGGAACAACTGTCGGAACCACTTCCTGCGATCCTGTATGATGCAGAAGTATGAGTGCAACATGCAGAGGTGCATTGCAGAGGTGACATGAGATGATGATGATGCGGAGTGCATGCGATGTAACGGATATGTTACGTTATCGGATTACGTGGAACTTATGACTCTTCTACAAGGTAGTCTACGTCATCCAAGAACATGTACTCGAAAACTACCACCACTATTTTCCACCATGCGAGAGTACTAATCAATCAAGATGCTTCAAAGATACACCAAAGTATATTTCTCTAACTAACTTTGCATTAAGAATAAAGAGAAACCCTAATTAGTCCTATGGTTGAACAGCAACACATATTTTAGTAGCTCAGAAAAATCTTATAAAATTACAGTGGATTACTAATATCAAGAATAGCTTGACACAAAAAATTTTACTACATTTGGATAACTAGAACTGCCCACACAAAAATAACAAACTAGGGCCTGAAATAGATATTTAAAATACTTTACATTATGAAAAGTATCAAACAACAGATTTAGAAATTTTTCTACTATCTACTACCTAAACACACACTATGGAAAAATTATCACTTGCATGTTTTATTCAAATTCATTTAAATAACAAAAATAACAAATATTGGTAGTAAAAAGCATTTGAACTGCAACTATACATTTTTCTACAGAACAACCATGAAATAAAATTACCCTAGCAAGTACATGGCACAAAAAGATTAATAAATTTGGAATCATATTTTTCTGACTTTTCTAGGATTTATTAAGTATTTATCAAGAAAATAGCCATTTTACTATTTAATTATAAACTCTACAGAAAAGTACATCAAATATGACATGCAACAATTTTATACCATAGATCTGGTCCCAAAGAGTCCATAGAAATTTGTTTCATCAAATTTGGAGCTAAAATGAGCAAGTTACAATTTTTTTTTCTAAAGCATTTATACATTTTCTGAAAAATCATTTCCAAAAATCCTTTTTAAATCCAGCCGCTGAACGGCTAGACGCACCCGGCGATCTACACACGCGCGCGCACACAGAGACAGACAGGCGGGCCCGCGGGTCAACCGGGTCCCACGCGTCAGCCGCTCCGAGTCAAGGAGGGCGCTGACCGCGCGGATCTCGACGACGGCGAGGTCGCCGGCGACGAGGTCACCACCGTCGTGATCCTCAAGGCGAGGCGGTCCCGTTGAGATCATTGGCATGACCGGAGGAGCTCGAAATCGAGCTTGCCACCGGCCATGGCGGCTCGGCGGCGCTGCTCACCGGCGGGAGCTCCTCTCCGGCCACGGGGCGGCACGGGAGATGGTGTCCGAGCACCGGGAGGAGGAGGCGAACAAGATGCTCGCGCGAGTGAGGGAAAAGAAGAGGCGGAGGCGGGGTTTCCACGGAGCGGAGAACCACGGTGAGCTCGGCCGGAACTCCGGCGAGCGATTGGCGGGGCTGTGGAGCTTACCGCGGGAGATGGAGGTGAGCACGGGGTGCGCCAGAGAGAGAGGAAGCTCGTGGCGAGATGGAGAGGTCTGCGGTGGCCGGAGCTCGTCGGAACGCGCGCGTCCGGCGAGCGCGTGCGGTGGCGGAGGCGGAAACGGCAGCTGCGCTCGGTGAACAAGCGAGGAGGCAGAGCGGAGGGAGGAATGGCGAGGCGCTGCGCGGGGGGGGGGGGGGTTAAGGCGTGGGCGCTCGCGCTGGTGGGGGCGACCGAGCGCCACCCGGCCGCTGTGGCCGGCATGCGGCCGCCACGCGGCGTGCGTGCTCTGCCGGAGCGCCAGCGCGCGCGGGCGAGGGCGCGGGCGGAGGAGGGAGACGGCCGGCTGGGCCTGGGCCGAGGCGGGGCAGCGCGGGCGCGCGCGCGCGCGGTGAGGCGGGCCGACTCTGGCTCTGGGCCGAACCGGTGGCGGCGGCCCGTGAAGGAAGAAAATCCATTTTTGATTTTTGATTTTCGAATTTAAATGTATTTCAAACTTCAAACCAAATTTTGAACAAGAAGAAAGCATTTTATGGATTTGGCCCAAAAATAAAAGTTGCTCAAAATTAAATTCTCTACAACTTTGATTAAGGGGCCATCTCAAAATTCTTGATAGATTTTGAATGACAAAATAAAAGCTAAAATAGGGGAAAATTTTGAATATTTTTCATAATTATTTTTAAGCAAGTTTTGACAAATTTTGAGCTCCAAAATTTGAACTAGGGTTCCAAGTGATGTAGAATTTATCGTTGCAAGGTTTTGGTACAAATGTGATTATCATGTTAATACAATTTATCACATACGTTAATTTCAAGCTTTTGTTTAAATCAAATTACAAATTGTCACACATGATCATGATGTTATGAATGCGGTGCAATATGATTGCCATGCAAAAATGTATTGCGTAACACCGGAGTGTTACATAGACGATATCCTAATATTCTCCAAAAATGAAGATGAACATGCTGAATACTTAAGACTAGTTTTACAAAAACTAAGGGAGCATAAGTTGTATGCTAAAAGGAGCAAATGTGAGTTCTGGATGAAAGAAGTATCTTTTCTAGGACATGTGGTCTCCAATGGTGGAATAGCCGTAGATCCCAGTAAAATGCAGGATGTGTTAAATTGGAAAGCCCCAGCCAATGTTAGTGAAATCCGTAGCTTTTTAGGATTGGCTGGGTACTATAGGAGATTTATTGAAGGGTTCTCTAAGCTAGCTAAGCCTATGATAGCCCTACTAGAGAAGAATGCCAAATTTATATGGTCAGACAAATGTCAGGCTAACTTTGAGGAGCTTAAGAGAAGGTTGACGACAGCCCCAGTGTTGACCTTACCTGATTTAAGTAAGAGCTTCTCTATTTATTGTGATGCATCTCGCCTAGGTCTTGGATGTGTGCTTATGCAAGAAGGAAAGGTTGTGGCATACGCATCCAGACAGTTGAGAAAGCATGAACTGAATTACCTAACACATGATTTGGAATTAGTCGCAGTTGTCCATGCCCTGAAAATCTAGAGGCATTATTTGATCGGACATAAGTGTGATATCTATACTGACCACAAGAGTTTAAAATATATTTTTACTCAGTCGGAGTTGAACCTAAGGCAACATCGTTGGCTGGAATTGATTAAAGATTATGATCTAGAAGTGCATTATCATCCTGGAAAGGCAAATGTTGTTGCTAATGCACTTAGTAGGAAGAGCTATGCCAACAGACTTCAGTTGACATTTATACCAGTAGAGTTGCGAGCTAAAATTGAACATCTCAATTTGGGTTTTATCAATAATGTAGTGGAATTGGCTCTAGAGCCTACATTGGAGCAAGATATACGCAAAGGTCAGTTGGAGGATGAGAAACTAAAGGAGATTGCAGAGCATGTAGTGGTTGGAAAGGCACCAGGTTTTAGGTTGGATGAGAATGGTACTCTATGGTTTGGAAAAAAGAATATGTGTACCTGAAGTGAAAGCTATCTGTGATACGATTCTGCGAGAAGCACATGATTCTGCTTATTCTATACACCCTGGAAGCACCAAGATGTACTTAGACCTTAAAGAGAAGTATTGGTGGTATGGTTTGAAAAGAGATGTGGCTAAGTATGTGGCCCTATGTGATACTTGTCAATGGGTGAAAGCTGAACACCAAAGACCTGCAGGATTGTTGCAACCAATGAAAATACCAGAGTGGAAATGGGAGGAAGTTGGTATGGACTTCATTACTGGATTACCCCGCACGCAACACGGATATGATTCAATCTGGGTAATAGTGGATCGACTTACTAAGGTAGCCCACTTCCTACCAGTCAAAACAACTTATAGTGGCGCAAAGCTAGCGGAGTTGTATATGGAGAGAATAGTGTGTCTACATGGGGTTCCGAAGAATATCGTGTCTGACCGAGGAACTCAGTTTACATCGCATTTTTGGCATAAGGTACATAGTGCTTTGGGAACAAAGCTAAATTTCAGTTCTGCATATCATCCCCAAACCGATGGACAGATAGAAAGGACCAATCAAATCTTGGAAGATATGTTGAGAGCTTGTGCTTTACAGTATGGTACTAGTTGGGATAAGAGTTTGCCATATGCTGAGTTTTCATATAACAACAGTCACCAGAAAAGTCTCAAAATGGCGCCATTCGAAGCTTTATATGGACGTAAGTGTAGAACGCCTCTATGCTAGAATCAGACAGGTGAAACTCAAGTGTTTGGACCAGATGTCCTACGCAATGCAGAGGAACAAGTGAGAATGATTAGGGATAATTTGAGAGTAGCACAGTCCAGATAGAAAAAGTTATGCTGATATCCGAAGAAGAGAGTTGAGTTTCAAAGTAGGTGACTATGTGTATTTGAAAGTGTCACCAATGAGAAATGTGAGAAGATTCAATGTGAAGGGCAAGTTAGCCCCGAGATATGTGGGACCTTTCAAGATTCTGGAGAGACATGGAGAAGTGGCTTATCAGTTGGAACTGCTAGAAAGTTTGTCGGGTGTGCATGATGTGTTTCATGTTTCTCAGTTGAAAAAGTGTTTGCGGGTACCAGAAGAGCAGATTCCTTTGGAAGAGCTTACTGTTAAAGAAGATCTCACGTATGAAGAGTATCCGGTAAAAATTCTTGAAACTGCAGAAAGAGTTACTAGGAGCCGCACTATAAAGATGTGCAAAGTGCAGTGGAATCGATATTTAGAAGATGAAGCTACTTGGGAAAGAGAAGAAGATCTGAGAAAATCTTATCCGCAGCTTTTTGAGTAAGCATCACCCAATCTCGAGGACGAGATTTCTTTTAAGGGGGGTAGAATTGTAACACCCTAAATTTTTCATAATTTCAAAATAGTTAAATATGATTTATCTGTGTAATTTAGTGTGCATCCAAATATAGAAAATAATAAATATTATGAAATTAAAATTCATCATAAGGTTAGCAACATGTTGATGCACCCATGCTGCCTTTAGTGTATTGATTGGTTTTGAATCCAAAGTTCAAAAGAATTTCAAAAACTTTGGAAAATGGATTTGGAAAATCAAATAAGAAAAAGGAAAAACTTCTTTTCCTCTCTCTCCCTCCTTTCGGCCTAGTCGGCCTACTGCCTTCCCCATCGAGCCGGCCCGTGCACGCGCGCCTTCTTCCTTGCTAGGCTGGCCCAGTCCGCGTTGCAACCGCTGCCGCTCCCTCCTTTCTCCCCTTGTGCAGCTGATCGCCTAGACCCACTTGTCGGCGCATTCCCCAACCTCCAGCTTCCCACACTTTGCTTGGACTCGGCAACCGCCGCCTGCGCCCACCTCCGCGAGACGTGGGAGCGTCCCCGCACCTCGGGTCCTTTAAAGGGGGAGCGTAACCCGTCCATGCCTTCCCCTTCTTCGGTTTTTCCCCCGCTCGCACTCGCTGAACCACCGAAGGCCGCAGCAAAAATCACCGGAGACGCCGTCCGCTCCTCCGCGTCGCCATCGTCTCCGAGCCGCTTCCGTCCCATGTTTTTCGCACGGTGAGCTTCGCCTCCCTCTCCTCTTTCTCCCCGTAGATCTCCCGTGACGATTGGTGCCCTCTAGGGCCTTAGCCAAATGCGCCGGCGAGCTCCTTCGCGGCCGGCCATGGCGGGTGCCGTGCGGGCCTTTCCTCGCCCGCGCAATGCACTCCTTTGGACTCGCCATCTCCCCAGCATCATCCCTGTGGCCTCAGTGATTGATTTGGTGGCCCATAGGCCCCGTTTTCCCTGCACCAGCGAGCTTCCCACCGCCAGCAATGGCAGCACCACCGTCTCCACCCCCAACTCTGGTGGCCCGCGCCCCTCTTCCCTCCTCCATCTAATCCGAGCCGTTCATCACAAGATCAACGGCTCATAAAGCTCCATACCCCTTCGCAGGATCTTTTCTAAAAGAGCCCCTCAGTTTCGGGCGTATCCAACCCACCGTCCTTGGCGTATTCCCGAAATACGCATTATCTTTCTGAAGACGTATTTCCTTCGGTTTAAATAAAAAATACGTTTCTAGATTAATTACAGTTCTGCCACTGCAGTAAAACGCTTATAAAATCGTCGTTTTAGCTCCGATTTGATCCGTTCCACTTGCGTTAGTTTCATAATTTCATGATCTACACATTAATGCCACTGTTAGTTAGGTTTTCAACATTTAAAATTCTTGATTAGGATAAGTTGTTTAACTCGCTATAGGAATCTTGTTTAATTCGTAACTTTCGCGTTATAGCTCCGAATTTCGTGAACTTCGTGTTGATGTGATCATAGCGAGACGTAGAATATTTTTGTAAACATTTTATCATGTTTTTATACTGCTAGTGTACTGTTCTAATTATAGGTTTGTTTGCTATGCATGAATGCTCCTGAAATGTGTATGTTGCCGTGTTGGTCGAGTTCAGACGGTGAGGAGTACGTTGGGAATCCGGACACGTACGAGGAGCAGCAGGACCAGCAGTAGTTCGTGAACCAAGGCAAGTATAGCATGGGCCTACCTTGTTGTCCTATTCATTATATAATGTACTCATTATGCATGTGTCTAATATTGCTCGACTATAAGGACTCCCTAGCTAATTGATGACCTGTACCTTGATCCCTATGAGTTTTATTTGCATATGGGTAGAATGCTAGTGCTCTAACTAAACATGATCTACACTATGACTGATGGAACCAATGGATAAACATGATGGTAACAGTGGAACTATAGGGTAAAGGTGCAGATGATGTTGATCATGTTGCCCTAAACCCTCCATAAGGACTTATCTGTAGGGCAAAAGCTGGGACATATAGTGTAACCGTGAGAGTCATATGGCTCTGACTTTAGCTCAGTAATAGGATCTTTTCTAGCATGTTAGAGGTTACCCGAAAGGGCGCAAGAGGGGCTTGCCACTTTGGGTATAGAACTGCCTCTGTTCTGATGTGTATAGCCTACGGGAATTGTGCCATCGAAAGGGGAGTTCTCTATATCTGCCTGCCGAGGAAACCTCGCAGCCCTAACATGTTAGAAGAGGCCTATGGAAGGCTTCATAGTGTACCCTGCCTACTCACCTTAGGAGTGTTAGGGGGTCGACGGGCCCCGGGCAAATGGGCAACACGACTCATGGGTAAAGATGCACAACCTCTGCAGAGTGTTAAAACTGTTATAACAGCCGTGCTCACGATCACGAGCGGCCCGGAAAACTCACAGAATAAATGTTTACTTGACATATGGATGACTTATGATGATGACAATGAGATTATACTGATGCTCAATTACTCTCCTTAATTCTAGTAGGTGATCACGTGAGTTAAATGGGAGCTTAAGCATAATTTAGTAATAATAAGTAATAATGAAATGCTGATCTATTAAAAATGCTAACTGTAGTCAACTGTGTCCATCCTTTTTGAGCCTCATGAATCCTCATACTATACTTGCGGAGTACGAGTGTACTCACACTTGTTATTATTTCATTTTTGGATAAAAATCCCGGATGGGTAACAGATGACAGCTTCTACGAGGATTTCCCTGAAGAATTCTAGGTTTGGGTCAACCAGTCGGCTTTCCCTGTGGATCAGATGATTCGTTCGAGAGTGTTATTTATCTTTCCGTGTGTGATGTTATGAACTAAGTGATGTAATATCGTGATGTATGTACATGGTGATGCCACTTTGGTTAATTTGTCGGCTTATGTGTGCGACTATTCCTAGGGCGCACATAAGATGTATGCACTCTATTTTGTTCTTTAAATGGAGTGTGACAACATCGAGGAGAACACCGGCATATATATAGTTGTAGGGTTTGAAAACTTTTTGGAATTTCTTAATTTTGGGATTATTTTAATTCCGTGAATAAAATAATTCCAAAAAATCTAAAATTACCTTTTTGGCCATGAAAAATAGCCTGGAGCTCAGAAAAATCACCAGAAAAATCCTGGAGACTCTTGGAAGGATAAGGAACTCAAGTAAATAATTTTGAGCTCATGAAAAGATTACTGAGATAATCAGAAAAAAAATAAAGCTGAAAGAAAAAGGAATTTAATTCCAGAAAAGGTTGAAAATTTTCTCTGGAGCGAAAGAAACTTCGTCTTATCATACTTTGAAACAATTTGCACTCACAAACACCAAAAGCAAGCATCACATCAAACAATATCCCGTCAAATTATTTTGGAAAAGTTCAAAGATTTAATTTTTTTTCTATAACTAATTGACGCTAACTCAAACTAAACTTTGAAAATTTTATCCAAATATCAAAACATTTTTTTTAATTTGTGTTTTCTATGCACAACCCAAAACCAGAAATTTTAGGGTGTGATAATGAAGCACATTTAACTAGATTCTCTATCTATCTAGGAAGTAATAAGATGTATCATGATTTAAAACAAAGATTCTCGTGGACCAAGATGAAGATAGAGATTGCTAGATATGTTGCCTAGTGTGACACTTGTCAGAAAGTGAAAGCTGCGCATCTGAAGTCAGCTGGAGAATTGCAGCCATTGCTTATTCCAGCTCGGAAGTGGGATGATATCAGTATAGATTTTATTGTTGGTCTGCCTAAGACGTCAAAAGGTTGTGATTTTATCTGGGTTATTGTTGATCGATTAACGAAGTTAGCTCACTTTCTTTCGGTAAAGGCTAAATATCATGGCATGGTCTATGCCAAGTTATATATTGACCGGATATATGAGTTTACATGGGGTACCAAAGACAATTACTTCTGATAGGGGTCCTCAGTTTGTCTCCAAGTTTTGGAAATGCTTACATGAGTCTTTGGGAACCAAACTTCTCCACAGTACTGCTTACCATCCACAAACTAGAGGTCAGACTGAAAGGGTCAATCAGATTCTTGAGGATATGTTGAGATCCTGTGTTCTTAACTTTTCAGCTAAAATGGGATGAATGTTTACCTTTAGCAGAGTTCTCTTACAACAATAGATATCAAGAAAGCATAAAAATGGCACCATTTGAGGCACTATATGGTCATAGGTGTAGAACTCCTTTAAATTGGTCTGAACCTGGAGAACGATGGTTCTTTGGGGTTGACCTTGTCAAAGAAATAGAAGAAAAAGTCAAACAGATACAGAATAACATGAAAGTGGCACAGTCTCGATAGAAAAGCTACGTAGATAAGAGACGTCGACCACTAGTGTTTAGCAAGGGAGATTATGTGTACTTGAAAGTGTCACCTATGAAAGGAGTTAACCAATTTGGGGTTAAAGGCAGGTTGGCACCTCGTTACATTGGATTATTTTAGATCTTGGAATGATGTGGTAAAGTGGCATACCGTTTGAGATTACCTAAACAACTCTCAGATATGCATAATGTGTTCTAGGTATCTCAGTTGAAGAAGTGTCTTTGTGTACCTGATCAGGTGATTGACTTTGAGGGAGTTGAGCTTGAACTAGACTTATCATATTCTGAGTATCCCATTCGGGTTCTGGATCAAAAAGACCGTGTTACACAAAGTCGAACAACTAGGTGGTACAAGGTATAATGGAATCAACATTCAGAAGAAGAAGCTACGTGGGAGTCTGAGGATTTCCTGATGGAGAACTTCCCCGAGTTCTATGCTTCTATCTAAGTTACAATTTCCTCTCTAAGTTGTAACTTGTCCTTTTTAAACTTTTTAATGTGAAAACCCCCTACCTGTTATGAACAAGTCTTGGATGTGTGTTGCTTGACATGTTTCCTTTTCCATTACTTAACCCAAGGCTTTAAATCTCGGGACAAGATTTCTTTAAGGGGGAAGGGCTGTAACACCCTTGGTGTTATGGTAACTAAGACTAGCCATGTCATCTTTGCATTGCAAAGCATTCATGTTTTAGTCAACCCTAATGTGCATCAATTAAAACAAGTTTACATTTTTTAGGTTGGTTGAGTTTTGGTGATGTTTGCTTTGAACCCTAAAACCCTAGTTTTGAATGCCATTTCAAATACTTGGATTATACCCTATGTAATTTGAGGTGTAAAATTATGCTTTACACTAGTGTCAAGTATAGTGTATAAACCGAAGTCCAACAATTAAAAATGAACTCCAAGTTTGAGGTTGAGTTTGAGTCCAAAGCTTGCCCTAAGTTTTCCAACTCAAATTTGAATTCAAATTAGGAGGTTTATTAAAATGAATTTATAATTCAAATTTGGTTCAAACAAATGGAGCATTTGGAAGGTCAAGTGTGATTTGACCCAATGGTACATTTGGATGATAGTTGTGATCACTAATTAATCATCAATCAATGTAGAAATCAAATCAAGTTTGAATTTGATTCAAAACCCTGATTTTCGGAAAACCCTATTTTACCCCTTTTCTATAATTCAAAATCTAAAAAGAATTTGTGGGTGAGACAGAAAGCAAAGTTGTAGATCTTGTCAAGTTGTACAACTTTGGTTTTTGGAGTTTTCAAAGTTTTAGTATAAAATTTGGAGTAATTTTGACCCCTTTTCATTCCCCTATTCTAATTTCAAAATGGAGGCAGAATTTGAAAATGGTTGAAAAATAAAAGTTGTAGATCTTGTCAAGATGTACAACTTTGGTGTTTTGAGTTTTTAAAGTTTCAATGTAAAATTTAAAGTATTTTTGAATTTATCAAAATCCAAAAAATGTCCCCTTTTGATTTTAAATTCAAATTTCAAATCTAAGCAGAATTTGAAAAAGGTCAAAACATGAAAGTTGTAGATCTTCTATTTTTTAGCAACTTTTGTTTTTACAGATTTTCAATTTCTATAGAAAATTTGAAAGTAATTTTGAATTCTAATGCAATGGCAATTTTGTAATTATTACAAATTTCAAGTGAGAGTAGGGCACCACCTCCTGCTTGCCGCCGATGGATGCCGGTGGTCTTCCAGGTGCGTCCGAGAGCCACCTCCTACTTTGTCGTGGCAACGCCAAGCAGCTGCGTGTTGCCTCTATGTTCCTTGCCATGCTTTATAGAACACGCCCGCCGTCGTCGTGCTTTTTCTTCTTTCTGCTCGCCGACGGCAGGAGCTTGCTCACCAGGGAAATTTGCCCTCGCTGCTTCCCTATCCGCCAATTGCTCTAGCACCCAGCTCCACCTCCTCCTTGCGCCCCTATTCAAGTCGCTCGGGTCCGTTGTAGCCATCGGGGTTGTCCGCGCGATGTCGCCTTCTCCAACGTCGAGCAGAGCGTCACCGTGTGCCTGCTCACCGTGACTAGACCATTCCGGTGTACTAATCATCCAACCAACTTGCATTCCATGATCCCCGTGAAGTCGTGTTGCTCGTGCGCTTAACCTTTTTCCATTTTGTGCACCGTTCGCGCCAAAGCGAAGTTGTGCCACGGTGTCCGCGCCACTGCCGCCGCCTCTCCCATCGCCGACGACTCCCTGGTGTCCCTGTGCCTCAACCAAGCATCATCTCGTGCTCGTGGTGAGTTTCTACATCTCAACCCAGTGCTAATTGATGTGCTCGCATGCCATTGTGGAGGAACGTTGACCGCCACCATGGTCGACGTCGAGCACGTCTCAGTGCTTAGTTTCCTATGTTGGTGCCCTAGGTAAGTTCGCGACTCTACGCCGATCCTCTGGATGGAATCTACCTCGCCGGAGTCTCGCCGACGGCGTGGATGGCCGGCCGGCCATTGCGGCGCCATGGCTAGCAGGCCTGGGCACAGTCTGGCATCAGCTGGGCCGGCCTAGTTCAGGTTGGGCCAAAGGAAAGAAGGGAGTGGGCTGGATTATCAAATGGATTTTTCGTTTTCTTCTTTTCTAAAATATTAAATAGTACCAAATTTTGTTTATTTCATTGTGAAATAACTAGAGCTCCAAAAATTATAAATATTATTGTGTAGCCTCTCTATGATGTGTACTACCTAAGAAAAATATAAAACATGCACTTTGAGTAGTTTTTGTCTGTATTAAAATTAGCTCAATTAATTAATAAATGCAAATTCTATTATTTTTCTAGGCTTAAATATTGGTCCAAAAATTATGAAATTTTTTTGCAACTATTTCATGGTGTAGCCAACATACACAAAAATTTTGGGCTCAATTAGGCAAAGTTGATTTTATGCTTAATTAATTAATTAATTAATTAACCGTAATCTTATGTAATCATTTTAGGGTTGTTTGATTTTATAATTGTGTGTTGACCCTAGGTCATTAACTCTTAATGATCTATGGCACCTTTAATTAATTGCTTGAGCTCACTTAATCATGTTATTAGGGCTTAATTAATGTCATTTCATGTGCTTAATGAAAGTAATTAACAAAGTAGTTAACCTAATGAAACCCTAGGCTAAGGTTAGGTTAGGCTTTGTTGGCTTGCAACATTATCGTGAAGGAAAGTTATACTCAAGTTCTTAATTGTCGGGTACCATAATTAGGGGTACCCAAATTTTGATGGAAAATCACCCAGCCTCCCCATTTAAGGGAAAAGATCAATAAAGGGGAGACGGGCAAAACTCCCCCTTGCTGGGCCTCCCGCAAGACGCGTGAGCGAACCAACCCATCTCCCCACTTCATCCGAGGCCTCACTCAGGGGGTCTCGGAACACCTCCGGTTTGCCCGAGCCTTCCGCCCTGAGGTCTTGAACACAGGCCGACCCCCGACAACATCACCGCCTCGCCTGAGCCCTAGAGGCGACATTGTCCGTCTCCGAGTCACCCGAGACCGGCCTCTAACGCCGCTCCCCCATTGGCGCGCTCGAGACCCCCTGTGACATCACCCACATTCTCGTGTTCGCCCAACCGGATAGGTTGGGAATGCCCGGGGTCAAATCACCATGCCTTCGACTGCAACAGGCATGGGGAAGAGCTGCTGGCCACTCTGCCACCCATACTGGCACTATACGCACGATTCGTGCGTGCGTTGTGTACGGAGCAACTGCTCTGGGCCACTATTCCCATGATCGGATAAGATCGCACCACATTTCCCGCCTCCGAGGCCTTGACCCTCTACGCTGAGTCAGACTACAAGGACAAATATGCCATGCCAACTACAGGACCAGGTATGACAAAGCATGTCGCTACAATGCCGAAAGACAGAGACCACTGATTTAGTAGTGGCGCACATACCAGAACACGTAGTAGCAGTACTAGAAGTACCAATGCTATGCCTCCATAGTACAAACCACGCCGCCACTAGATAAGGCCCTTCCGAGGCCTCTAGTGTAACACTTCAAGTGTTTAGTCCTTAATTGCATTGCATTTGCATGGCATAAGCATAAGCATGCATCATTCATGTTGTTATTTTATGTGATGCAACACATGTGATTATTTTAGGGTTTGTTTGATTTATTTCATGAAGTACTTGATAGTTGGTGTAACAAAAAGGTAAGGTAGCCAATCATGACCTACAACACCTTAGTTATACTTAGGGTAACATTTGGAACAAAGTTCATGTTGACCAAAATTACAAATTTGCCCTCCAAGAGAAGTTTGACCACCATTTGACCCTAGAAGGCTCTAGTTTGACCAATTGAAAAGTCTAATTTAGAGACCTTGCATGGAAGAGCACCCTTAAGTAAAGTTGTAGAGAATTTCATGAGGAACAAAAGTTCTAATATGGCCATCTCATGAAAATGACCAGAGCATGCTCAAAAATGGCCCACAAGTCAGCTTGAGTGGGAATCAACACTTAGAAAAATTCTAAGTCTGGAAATTGGACTTTTCAGTTTCACTGTACCTCACTTTAGCAACTTGTAACTCACAAACTAGGCCAAACCAGTCTTAGAGCCAATTGACAAAGTTGTTGTCCACACATAGCTCTACAACATTGTCAATATCACCATCACCTGGTTCTCAATAGTTTAGGAGATATAGTGTCAAGAAGTTAGGGTTTCAGTCGGCATTGATCTCTGAAACTGCATTTCAGTTTCAAGGGGCACCACTTTGGAGCTCTGTAGTTTCAAATCTAGGCCGAACCAGCCCAAACTCCAATTGACAAACTTGTAGACCTCATGTAGCTCTGCAAAATTGGTGTAATCATCTTCGACTAATTCGAACCGGTTTGGGAGATAATCATCGTGGAAGTTGCTCTGTCAGTCGGTCATGGATGTCGTCGATTCAGTTTCGTCAGCGTCAGAGTGGCCGACCGGCCGCAGGCCGTCGTCGACGCGTGGAGGCGCGGTGGCGCCCGTACGCCGGCCCTGGCCCCACCAGTCAGGCCGCGACGCCTTCAAGACGCCACGACGCGCGAGCCGGCCTCCATTCCTCCGCCCCCTCTCGTCTAGTTGCCAAGAACACCGAAACCGAGCCGCCATTGCCGTTCTTCTCCGGCGAGCTCAAGCGTGAGCCACACCGCATCACCGGCCGCTAGACCTCGCCAATCCCTCCGCCTCACCACCCTCCATCTCCTTGACCCACCGAAGCCAGCGATTTGACTCAAGGTGAGCCGCATTGCTTTCTTCCCCGTCTCCGAGAGGTCGCCGGAGCCCGCCATGGGACCTCACCGTGGTCGGGGTGCTTCGGGCCTCTCTCCATCCTCCCTTCCTAGCAAAATGGATCCGCCTAGCTTCGGTGAAGCTCGTACCGAGCCTAGACCGCACCGTGCATCCTCACCGGCGACGGTGCGCCGCCACCGGACATCACCGGCCGCCGCTCGCGGTGACAAGCCCCTTCCACCCCATCCCCATCCATTCCACGAGCACCAATCGACGCACCGGGTGACGGAGAACACGAGGCGGTGTCCGATTGGCCGAGCGAGCTCTTCTCCGGCGAGCTCGAGCTCGTCGGAGCTCGCGGGTCTCCGCTTCCCCCTGTCTCCGGTCGCTGACCGTGGGGGCCCGCCTGTCAGTGTCGCGCGCGGGCGGGAGCGCTGAGCGGGCCGCGCGCGCGCGAGTGTGGGCCGAGTTTTCCCGGGCCGGCCCAGTATAAATGAGATCTTTTTCATTTTATTTATATTGCTACAGAAATTTGGTTAAGTTTGGAAAATGTAGATCTAGGGTTTTACTTGCTCAAAAATCATGAGATAAATTTTGTTAGGATCTGCATGAGGTGTAGTATTTTAGAAAAATATGAGTTTGCTATATGATGTTTAGTTTTTGGAATATTTAAATAGGTCTTTGAAATGTGTTTTAAATCACATGCAAACTTGTTTAAATTATATCTCGAGTTTCAGTGTTCCAAAAATTATGAAATTTGGTGGGTAGACTAATTTATACTTGCTCTAGCTCTGGTAAAAATTTGGGCAGTAGTGCTTAAGTACTTTTCAAGTTATAATGCTATCTTGTTATTTTAAGAAATAATTAAATGAATTTTTGTAATTTTTCTACATGTGCAATGTTCATATAAATTTTTGGAGAATGTCTTGGTACCCTAGAGTGTCCAAGAAAATTAAGAAATCTGTTGTTTGACACTTTTGACTATGCTTTGTTATTTATACAAAGATCAGCCTTTTTGGCTTGGGAATTTTGTGTAGGAAGTTCCTGTGAATAAATTGAGTTCAAAATTTTACAGTAGTCTCTTTGTGGGTCAGAGAGTCCCCTGTAATTTTTGTAGAATTTTTGGAGCAGTTTACATATATGTTTGAAATTCCACTTAATTACTTAAGTAAATTGAGAAATGGGTTTAAATAAATGTTCTAGGTGGGCACACCTTACTTCCTGGTGTCTTTGTGATATTTGTGAACTTGTAGTAGCATTAGTTTGGTTTTAGAGAATGTTTGCCACATCAATAAATATTTAACCTTTTTAATTTTAGGTTTTCTGGACAGCTAAGTAGTAATTCTAAATTTGGCTTTGATAAAATTGGTTGCTGTAAAACTTGTAAATACCATAGTTGTAGTAAAACTCGTAAATGAGCTTGTGTCAAAATTTGAAAGCATTGGGCTTAGTAGTTTGAGAGTTACTGTTGTTTAAAGTGGCAGTTCAAAATCTGCTACTCTCTGTTTTGATAGGACAGATTCTGGAACTTGGGAAGTTTAACAGGGAAAACTTAGGAGTTTAGAGTGGAGGTCTGAAAATGAATTGTAGTGCATTTCTTAGGCTTTCCAGATTGTCTTAGATCATATCTTTTGGAATTGTAAATCTTCAGTTATGATAAAAACAAGTAGCTGCTGTCCAGAATGCTTACTGTGGTGTTTTGCTGATTAATATGGTGTAATATCCTAAGACATGCTACTTTTGTAATTGTTAGGTGTTAGGGCCTTAACTGAGGATGAGCAGCTGTATCTTACGTTAAGTAGATTAGGTGAGTACTTCTCTACTGGAGAAGAGATTTGCACGTACTAATAAAATAACTTGAATAGAGTATTTTATTCTGAAATGCATTTCATTCCGAGCATGTTGCACCCATTTATGCATCCATTATATTTATTGTGCATTCATGCAATAGGTGTACCGGAGGGGGTGACACTCCTCGAATTCGAACAAGCAATACCGGAGGAGGTGCTGAGTCAACCGGAGGAATTAGCAGAAGAACCCAACGTCGGGGAAGCTCCGTCAGAAGATCTACCTGAGTGTCCTGACCACCGGCCTTCAACTTTTCTGAAAGGCAAGCCCCGGTGCATGCTGAACCCATCATTTTATAAATATATCTTGAGTACTTTTAATTATTTACTGCATTAAGTTGTAGGAGTTATATGAAAACACTTGTTGCATTATACCTGTCCTTGTCCAGATATCGTACTTAATCCTATTTAGGTTTAGGCACGTGTCAATGCTTAGCCCTGCTTAGTACGGTAGAAGTCGGGTGATTTCCGGTCGTCCGCGAGATATAGGAAGGTGTCACGAGTGGCTTTATGGCTATCGTGGATGGAACCATGCCTTAAAATGAAATTGAGACCGGGCGGGAGTTCGATAGTACAGCCGCAAGACACTTCACGTCTTGGGTGTGGAGCTATGCCCGTCTGAGTCGTTTAAGGACCGATTCGCTGTACGTCCTTGAGTCATGTTGAACGCAGTCTAACACTTAGTTGGCCGGATAACCCGTTCCGACCGCGAAGCCGAGTAATGTGGTTCAGGCCGGGAATCGAATGGTAGGTTGCTTCTTGGAGGAGAGAAAGGATGTGCTTGGGGACATTGGCGTGAGACCAAGGGGGGGTTAGAGTCCCTATCACCTGGCAGAGTGTCGCCCTTGGGGTCGCGACATTATTCGGACCCGCGATTCCTGAATCATATGAAACGGTGGCCTGTGCGACCCTGGCAGGGGTCTGCACGGTGAGTGTTAGAAATACCCCTCCAGCTGGATAGGAATTCGATTCGAATCGCCGTCGCTCCCGGTTAGTGAGCACTTGACTTGAGCAGCGGCAACGTAGATCTCATTAAATAAACTGGTGGTTAAGGGAATGATACAATGTTGCCGCAATGATATACCTGCTATGGATATAATAATAATGTTGTTTGATTATAATCAAGTGCATGTTTAGTACAGGTGCTAAGATAGATGACAGGTAAATGCTAAAAATAACTGCTAGTACAGGCTACAAGAGTTTAAATTATTTATGCCTTTATGCAAAATGTTATGTCAGCTAGCCTCTTGTGTAAGCCTTGCATAATCCTTGGTGTCACTTTATTTCTGGTTTTCGACGGGTAAGTCTAGCTGAGTACATTCCAGTACTCAGGGTTTATTCCCTCCTGTTGCAGATGACATGCTTTATCAGGGATTCTGCAAGACGTGTCTCCACCCTGCGGGTGATGATGACTAGATCACAAGGGCGTGATCGTCTTTATGTACTTTCCTCATGCTTTTGCGAGATGTCGATCATCCAGACTGGCAGTATTTAATTAACTAGTGTGTGTGTTATGCTTCCGCTACTTTCAAACTTGGTTTGTAATATTTGCTACTCCGTGGTGTAAACTTATTTTAGAACTACTTGTGAAATGTATCGTATGATGTTGTATGTTGAATGATGCGATCCTGGTTGTAAGCAGTTTGGTTTGAAATCCTTCATGATTTCGATTGACTACCGGGATTATATGGGCTCAAGTTTGAAAATTTGAGCGCTTCGGTGCTTGTTTTCGTACTTGTGCTCTTATAATTTGGTCGGTTCTGTTACAGCTGGTATCGGAGCATAATTCAACATTAAACACATCTTACGAGTAATTAAAAACAAAAGTATTTGTTTGCGAAAAGGGTTAAAACTCTAAAAATTATTTTTATAGGTATGCCAGTGATCACATCCCTTAGCCCAAATAAGGACTCTTAGGTGGCTTATTATAAAGACTAACTTGGGGGCCTTGTTTGTTTTTGTTTCGTCGTCCATACGGCGTGAAATTGTATGGATGCCATCCACTTGGGTGGTAATGTATGGATCAATTGCCTCGACGCTCTGGTAAGTGTGAGTTGTGAGAGCATGATCGTCCAATCGGCGATCTAGGGCAGAGTAGTTTTGGTGACTTGCATACTTACATGTTTAAACCATGTAATTACGTAAGCACTTAATTGTGGGAACCTTTATATCGGGTAGCTTTGATACTGAAGTATATACATCTGGGGATGTGTATATGGAAAGTATTTAAATTACTGTTTTCTTGTGTGCTAATATTGGGAAACTGTTGGGCTGAAATGAGGTTTTCTGCAGGTACACTAACAGCGTAACGAGTAGACCGATAGTTTCGCTTATATGAGAGAACGTATGTATGCCACCGCCTAGCGTTAGAACTTTAGGTTTCTACTAAGGTGAGAGGGCGTACGGAACATGCATGCATCATGTTTAATTATATCATACATATCATTTACTCCCTCCTTAAAAATTTCTGTACTCCCGACTAAAGTAAATTTCGTATCCCCTAAATGATCCTCACTTTAAGTCGTATCTTATCTTGTTGCTACAGATGGCACGTACCAAGAGGACCGCTCGTAAGTCCACTAGGGGCAGGGCACCGCGTCACCAGCTCGCTCCACGTGAACCCCGCCCTGAGCCTACGGAGGTGGAAAGGCTGAGGGCAGAGCTGGCAGAGGTGACTGCTGCTAGGGATGCAGCACGGCAACAACTGGAACAAGTGATTCATGATCGTGACCAGGAAACCCTTGCAGTCCAGAGGTTGACAGTAGCAAACCGCAACTGTCAACGTATGTTGGTCCGTGTGATGGAACAGAGGGATGAAGCCTGGCACGAGGAGAACGTTCTGAGAGCTCGCCAGTTTGAGCTCGAGCAACAGTTGGAAAATGCTGAAGAATACAATGATAATCTTCATGAAGAAGTGCATCGCCTGAACAACGAGCTTAATCCCCTGCTGCCTCGAAACAACAATGTAGATGAAGATATGGGATCAGGAATCTTCATGGCTGAAGATGATGATGAAGTGGAGGTTGATGGACCACAGGATGCCCCACCTGCAGAAGCGCCAGAAGAAGAAGAAGACGAGGAGTTAGAGCCTGTCAGTGATGAGGACGGCGGGGAGATCCAGGACACCGACTCGGAGGATGATGCTTAGAGTAGTCATCACGGGCCTTTAATGTTAGGATCGTCTTTTGTGCCCTCCCTGTGAAGGAGTGAGACCTTGTAATAACTTGACTTTGGGATGTAAGGTTGAACCGTATGTTTCCTGAATGTAGTTTAAACTTGTTAATTTCGATCACAACTTGATGTCTTATTATGTTGCGTTCGATGATGGTGTCACGATTAGCACCCTTCGGTGCCGCGACGAAACCGAGGGCCTCCTATGGCGCGCGACATAAGGCTGTGCTGCTTGGCACGCGCAGGTATCGAGGTGGCTAGTCATGATCCACCATGGAACTCTTCATTGAGGAGTCTATTTGTGGTCAGTTTGAAGTAGCCTTTCACAGTCAACTAAAAACTTTGAAATTAAATTCAAGTACAGGCAAAAAAAAAATCAAAAAAATCACGTAGATTTTTAACGTAAACGGTTCAGTAACTACTGTGCTCCTTGTGTGTGAGCCTTTATCAAAGTACACCTTGTTGGATTCTCTCGCATGATTGCGCCAATTGATCCGCTTAAATGGATTGTGCGGTTGTGATGAATTATTGTGCCATGAATAAGTTGAGAAGTCTATTTCATGAAGTCAGTTGGGCATATTTACAATAATTCATCTACAAATTTCCCACATCGTCAGTGCTCATTGGCTATGCATTTTGCAGATGTCGTACAATCTACGTCGGGGTCGTGGAAATGAGGAGGAGGAACAGCCACCCCCTCCGCCACCGCCTACTCCGGCCGAATTGATGCAAACAGTGGTCGAAGGGCAGCGCATGTTGGCGGATGCTATGCGCCAGCTGGCTAACCGGGAGGCTCGTCCTGGCCGCCAGGGCCCAGAACCCAATCAATACAGTGATTTCAAGGACTTTCTGGATACTAAGCCCCCGCTCTTCAAGGAAGCGGAAGAACCACTGCAAGCTGATGAGTGGTTGAATACTATTGAGCAAAAGTTTCGTCTGCTTCGCCTGACTGATGAGTTAAAGACTGAATATGCTTCTCACCAGTTGCATGGTCCAGCGGGAATTTGGTGGAGCCACTATCGTTCCACACTGCCTGCAAATGTCCCTATTGCTTGGGATCAGTTTAAGGCGGCATTCCGGGGAAATTATATTCCTCCCGGTCTTATGGCAATCAAGCACACAGAGTTTATGAGGCTGTCGCAAGGAAACAAAAGCCTGACTGAATACTTGCAGTCCTTCAACAACCTGGCAAGGTATGCCACAGAGTTTGTGGATACCGATGCCAAAAAGATTGCTAGTTTCAAAAGGGGCCTCGGTCCAAAACTGATGAAGACTATGGGCACTAGCAAATGTACTACTTTCAATGATTTCATCAGCGATGCTTTGACCCAGGAGAACAACAATGCTATTTATTCTGCTTCTAAGAGCCGTAAAAGGGCCCTTGAGGCAAGTGCTTCTCAGTCAAGGGCCTCAGCGGCACCGAGGTCTTCCCCTCGCCCACCTGCTCAGAATACAAAGTTCCATCCGCCGCAGAAGAAGCCTGCTGCAAAGACGGGGTTCCGGAAGGCTTATACCGTCGCTCTGCCAAAGGGGACTTCTGGACAGAGCAGCTCTAGTGTTCCTCCTAGCAATATGCCTTGCTGGAATTGCAACAAGCCAGGACATTGGTCCAGGAACTGTCCGTACCCTAAGAAAAATGTCAACCAAGGTAGTCGTCAGGGACACGCCCATTATAACAGCATTGAGGAAATTCCATCTGGTGAGGTGGTCACCGCTGGTAAGTTTCTAGTCGACCAACACCCCGCAGTGGTACTTTTTGATTCAGGTGCTTCGCATTCCTTTATCAGTCCTAAGTTTGCATCAGAATTTGCACACAAATTGCATACTGTTGAAGGTGGGGGTTATTGTATTAGCGCAGCAAGTGGGAATATTTCCACAAATAAAGTAGTGGGGAATCTTGAGCTTGAGATAGAAGGGCGAAAGTACTCGCTTGCCTTAGTGGTTTTGCCGGGTTTAGGCATAGATGTTATTCTGGGCATGAATTGGATGAGTCAGAATGGGGTACTCATTGATACATCCACTCGGGTAGTTATGCTCAGAGACCCTACAGATCAAAAGGGTTTTCTGGTACAACTTCCCAGAAAAGTTGATTTGTCGAGGGAAGTTCATGCTATTCAAGCAAAGGCGTTGGCCGAAATTCCAGTAGTAAAAGAGTTTCCGGACGTTTTTCCCGACGATTTGTCGGGGCTTCCTCCGGATCGGGATGTGGAGTTTAAAATTGAGTTGTTGCCTGGCACGGCGCCCATCTCTAGGAGACCCTATAGGATGCCTCCGAATGAACTCGCTGAACTTAAGGTGCAATTGAATGAACTTTTGAAGAAGGGGTTGATTCGTCCTAGTTCGTCTCCGTGGGGATGTCCTGCTATCTTTGTAAAGAAGAAGGATCAGTCGTTGCGGATGTGCGTAGATTATAGACCTCTCAATGCAGTCACTGTCAAAAATAAGTACCCTCTACCGCGCATCGACATCTTGTTCGATCAGTTGTCTAAAGCTAAAGTTTTCTCCAAGATCGATCTAAGATCTGGCTACCATCAAATTAAAATCCGACCGGAAGATGTTCCAAAGACAGCCTTTTCTACCAGATACGGTCTTTATGAGTATCTTGTTATGTCTTTCGGCTTGACAAATGCCCCCGCACACTTCATGTACTTGATGAATTCGGTGTTTATGCCTGAATTGGACAAGTTTGTGGTGGTATTTATTGATGACATCCTGGTATATTCTGTGAATGAAGAAGATCACGCTGAACATCTGCGTATAGTCCTCACAAGACTGCGTGAACATCAACTTTATGCAAAGTTCAGTAAGTGCGAATTCTGGCTTCGTGAAGTACCTTTCCTTGGGTATGTGCTGTCCGATGGAGGAATTATGGTGGACCCCGCCAAGGTACAGGAAGTACTGAACTGGAAGGCTCCTATCTCGGTTCACGAGGTCCAAAGTTTTCTTGGTTTGGCTGGCTATTATCGTCGCTTCATCCCGGATTTCTCTAAAATAGCCAAGCCAATGACTCGGTTGCTGCAAAAAGACACCAGGTTTGTCTGGACTCCTGAGTGTGATGCGGCTTTTCACCAACTGCGAACCCTCCTAACCTCAGCTCCGGTTTTGGCACAATCGGATATCGAGAAACCATTTGATGTTTATTGTGATGCCTCAGGCATAGGTTTGGGAGGTGTGTTGATGCAGGAAGGCCGAGTAATTGCATATACTTCTTGACAACTTCGGAAGCATGAGGTGAATTATCCAACGCATGACTTAGAACTGGCGGCAGTTGTTCATGCTTTGAAAGTATGGCGGCATTATCTGCTGGGAAATGTCTGCAATATCTATACCGATCATAAAAGCCTCAAATACATCTTCACCCAACCCGAGTTGAATATGCGTCAAAGAAGATGGCTCGAGTTGATTAAGGATTATAACCTTCAAGTGCACTATCATCCTGGCAAGGCAAACGTGGTTGCGGATGCTTTAAGCCGTAAGTCTCATTGCCATTCCTTAGTTGAAACTGATTTTCATCGATCTCGCCTTCTACATCCAGCAGTCTTGTACAACATCACTGTCAGTTGTACTCTCAAAAGCAGAATTATTGAGCTCCAAAAGACTGACACTGGTATATTCCACATCAAGCGTAAGATGAATGAACAAGAAACTACACAGTTCAGGGTAGATGAAGAGGGTGTACTATGGTTCAAGGATAGGTTAGTTGTGCCTAAGGACCGGGAGCTTCGAAATGATATTATGTCTGAAGCACACTCCTCTAAGTTGTCCATCCATCCTGGCAGCAATAAGATGTATTATGATTTGAAGCCATACTATTGGTGGACCAAGATGCGGAAAGAGATAGCTGCCTATGTTGCTAGATGTGACACCTGTTGCAGAGTTAAAGCTGTGCACATGAAAGCTGGGCTACTCCAGCCACTTTCCATTCCAGGCTGGAAATGGGAAGAGATAAGTATGGATTTCATTGTCGGACTTCCTCCTACTGTCAAAAATCATAACTCTATTTGGGTAATTGTTGATCGTTTGACCAAATCAGCTCACTTCATCCCAGTGAGAGTGGACTATCGTCCCACTGACTATGCGGAGTTGTACTTCAATCAGATAGTCCGGCTTCATGGGATACCTCGTACTATAATATCTGATCGTGGTCCCCAGTTCACTGCTCGCTTTTGGGAGCACTTGCATCACCTTCTGGGAACCAAGTTAGTGAGAAGCTCTGCTTATCATCCCCAGACATCGGGTCAGACAGAACGAGTTAACCAAATCTTGGAAGATCTGTTGCGAGCATGCGTCATTTCATCCAAGGGTTCTTGGGAAAAATGGTTACCTTTAGCCGAATTCTCGTACAATAATAGTTATCAAGAGAGTATTAAGATGGCTCCATTCGAAGCTTTGTACGGTCGTAGGTGTAGAACCCCACTAAATTGGATAGAATCTGGTGAGAGAAGATTTTATGGTATTGCTTTTGTTGAGGAAGCTGAGGAACAAGTCCGTACCATCCAAAAACATATGGCTGCAGCCCAAGCTAGACAGAAAAGTTATGCTGATCGTCGTAGAAAACCACTCGAGTTTGAAGTTGGAGACTTCGTGTATTTGAAAGTTTCTCCAATAAAAAGTGTCCAACGTTTTGGTGTTAAGCGGAAACTTGCGCCAAGATACGTGGGTCCTTTTCAAATCATAGGCAAGAGTGGAGCTGTTTCATACAAAATTCAGTTACCTCCAGAAATGAGTGCCATATTCAACGTCTTCCATGTATCTCAGCTTAAAAAGTGTCTTCGAGTTCCTGAGGAACAAGTTCCTTTAGGTGATATCAGGCTGGAATCTGACTTAACCTATGAAGAAAAGCCAGTCCGAGTGATCGATACTCAGGAACGAGTAACTAGAAGTAAAGTGGTTAAGTGGTACAAAGTGATGTGGAGTAATCAGGGAAGTGAGAGTGATGCTACGTGGGAACGGGAGGATTATTTGCGGGATGGTTATAAAGAATTCTATGAAAAATGGTACGCTTTCCAAATCTCGGGACGAGATTTTTATAAGGGGGGAGGGCTGTAACACTTCAAGTGTTTAGTCCTTAATTGCATTGCATTTGCATGGCATAAGCATAAGCATGCATCATTCATGTTGTTATTTTATGTGATGCAACACATGTGATTATTTTAGGGTTTGTTTGATTTATTTCATGAAGTACTTGATAGTTGGTGTAACAAAAAGGTAAGGTAGCCAATCATGACCTACAACACCTTAGTTATACTTAGGGTAACATTTGGAACAAAGTTCATGTTGACCAAAATTACAAATTTGCCCTCCAAGAGAAGTTTGACCACCATTTGACCCTAGAAGGAGTTTGACCAATTGAAAAGTCTAATTTAGAGACCTTGCATGGAAGAGCACCCTTAAGTAAAGTTGTAGAGAATTTCATGAGGAACAAAAGTTCTAATATGGCCATCTCATGAAAATGACCAGAGCATGCTCAAAAATGGCCCACAAGTCAGCTTGAGTGGGAATCAACACTTAGAAAAATTCTAAGTCTGGAAATTGGACTTTTCAGTTTCACTGTACCTCACTTTAGCAACTTGTAACTCACAAACTAGGCCAAACCAGTCTTAGAGCCAATTGACAAAGTTGTTGTCCACACATAGCTCTACAACATTGTCAATATCACCATCACCTGGTTCTCAATAGTTTAGGAGATATAGTGTCAAGAAGTTAGGGTTTCAGTCGGCATTGATCTCTGAAACTGCATTTCAGTTTCAAGGGGCACCACTTTGGAGCTCTGTAGTTTCAAATCTAGGCCGAACCAGCCCAAACTCCAATTGACAAACTTGTAGACCTCATGTAGCTCTGCAAAATTGGTGTAATCATCTTCGACTAATTCGAACCGGTTTGGGAGATAATCATCGTGGAAGTTGCTCTGTCAGTCGGTCATTGATGTCGTCGATTCAGTTTCGTCAGCGTCAGAGTGGCCGACCGGCCGCAGGCCGTCGTCGACGCGTGGAGGCGCGGTGGCGCCCGTACGCCGGCCCTGGCCCCACCAATCAGGCCGCGACGCCTTCAAGACGCCACGACGCGCGAGCCGGCCTCCATTCCTCCGCCCCCTCTCGTCTAGTTGCCAAGAACACCGAAACCGAGCCGCCATTGCCGTTCTTCTCCGGCGAGCTCAAGCGCGAGCCACACCGCATCACCGGCCGCTAGACCTCGCCAATCCCTCCGCCTCACCACCCTCCATCTCCCTGACCCACCGAAGCCAGCGATTTGACTCAAGGTGAGCCGCATTGCTTTCTTCCCCGTCTCCGAGAGGTCGCCGGAGCCCGCCATGGGACCTCACCGTGGTCGGGGTGCTTCGGGCCTCTCTCCATCCTCCCTTCCTAGCAAAATGGATCCGCCTAGCTTCGGTGAAGCTCGTACCGAGCCTAGACCGCACCGTGCATCCTCACCGGCGACGGTGCGCCGCCACCGGACATCACCGGCCACCGCTCGCGGTGACAAGCCCCTTCCACCCCATCCCCATCCATTCCACGAGCACCAATCGACGCACCGGGTGACGGAGAACACGAGGCGGTGTCCGATTGGCCGAGCGAGCTCTTCTCTGGCGAGCTCGAGCTCGTCGGAGCTCGTGGGTCTCCGCTTCCCCCTGTCTCCGGTCGCTGACCGCGGGGGCCCGCCTGTCAGTGTCGCGCGCGGGCGGGAGCGCTGAGCGGGCCGCGCGCGCGCGAGTGTGGGCCGAGTTTTCCCGGGCCGGCCCAGTATAAATGAGATCTTTTTCATTTTATTTATATTGCTACAGAAATTTGGTTAAGTTTGGAAAATGTAGATCTAGGGTTTTACTTGCTCAAAAATCATGAGATAAATTTTGTTAGGATCTGCATGAGGTGTAGTATTTTAGAAAAATATGAGTTTGCTATATGATGTTTAGTTTTTGGAATATTTAAATAGGTCTTTGAAATGTGTTTTAAATCACATGCAAACTTGTTTAAATTATATCTCGAGTTTCAGTGTTCCAAAAATTATGAAATTTGGTGGGTAGACTAATTTATACTTGCTCTAGCTCTGGTAAAAATTTGGGCAGTAGTGCTTAAGTACTTTTCAAGTTATAATGCTATCTTGTTATTTTAAGAAATAATTAAATAAATTTTTGTAATTTTTCTACATGTGCAATGTTCATATAAATTTTTGGAGAATGTCTTGGTACCCTAGAGTGTCCAAGAAAATTAAGAAATCTGTTGTTTGACACTTTTGACTATGCTTTGTTATTTATACAAAAATCAGCCTTTTTGGCTTGGGAATTTTGTGTAGGAAGTTCCTGTGAATAAATTGAGTTCAAAATTTTACAGTAGTCTCTTTGTGGGTCAGAGAGTCCCCTGTAATTTTTGTAGAATTTTTGGAGTAGTTTACATATATGTTTGAAATTCCACTTAATTACTTAAGTAAATTGAGAAATGGGTTTAAATAAATGTTCTAGGTGGGCACACCTTACTTCCTGGTGTCTTTGTGATATTTGTGAACTTGTAGTAGCATTAGTTTGGTTTTAGAGAATGTTTGCCACATCAATAAATATTTAACCTTTGTAATTTTAGGTTTTCTGGACAGCTAAGTAGTAATTCTAAATTTGGCTTTGATAAAATTGGTTGCTGTAAAACTTGTAAATACCATAGTTGTAGTAAAACTCGTAAATGAGCTTGTGTCAAAATTTGAAAGCATTGGGCTTAGTAGTTTGAGAGTTACTGTTGTTTAAAGTGGCAGTTCAAAATCTGCTACTCTCTGTTTTGATAGGACAGATTCTGGAACTTGGGAAGTTTAACAGGGAAAACTTAGGAGTTTGGAGTGGAGGTCTGAAAATGAATTGTAGTGCATTTCTTAGGCTTTCCAGATTGTCTTAGATCATATCTTTTGGAATTGTAAATCTTCAGTTATGATAAAAACAAGTAGCTGCTGTCCAGAATGCTTACTGTGGTGTTTTGCTGATTAATATGGTGTAATATCCTAAGACATGCTACTTTTGTAATTGTTAGGTGTTAGGGCCTTAACTGAGGATGAGCAGCTGTATCTTAGGTTAAGTAGATTAGGTGAGTACTTCTCTACTGGAGAAGAGATTTGCACGTACTAATAAAATAACTTGAATAGAGTATTTTATTCTGAAATGCATTTCATTCCGAGCATGTTGCACCCATTTATGCATCCATTATATTTATTGTGCATTCATGCAATAGGTGTACCGGAGGGGGTGACACTCCTCGAATTCGAACAAGCAATACCGGAGGAGGTGCTGAGTCAACCGGAGGAATTAGCAGAAGAACCCAACGTCGGGGAAGCTCCGTCAGAAGATCTACCTGAGTGTCCTGACTACCGGCCTTCAACTTTTCTAAAAGGCAAGCCCCGGTGCATGCTGAACCCATCATTTTATAAATATATCTTGAGTACTTTTAATTGTTTACTGCATTAAGTTGTAGGAGTTATATGAAAACACTTGTTGCATTATACCTGTCCTTGTCCAGATATCGTACTTAATCCTATTTAGGTTTAGGCACGTGTCAATGCTTAGCCCTGCTTAGTACGGTAGAAGTCGGGTGATTTCCGGTCGTCCGCGAGATATAGGAAGGAGTCACGAGTGGCTTTATGGCTATCGTGGATGGAACCATGCCTTAAAATGAAATTGAGACCGGGCGGGAGTTCGATAGTACAGCCGCAAGACACTTCACGTCTTGGGTGTGGAGCTATGCCCGTCTGAGTCGTTTAAGGACCGATTCGCTGTACGTCCTTGAGTCATGTTGAACGCAGTCTAACACTTAGTTGGCCGGATAACCCGTTCCGACCGCGAAGCCGAGTAATGTGGTTCAGGCCGGGAATCGAATGGTAGGTTGCTTCTTGGAGGAGAGAAAGGATGTGCTTGGGGACATTGGCGTGAGACCAAGGGGGGGTTAGAGTCCCTATCACCTGGCAGAGTGTCGCCCTTGGGGTCGCGACATTATTCGGACCCGCGATTCCTGAATCATATGAAACGGTGGCCTGTGCGACCCTGGCAGGGGTCTGCACGGTGAGTGTTAGAAATACCCCTCCAGCTGGATAGGAATTCGATTCGAATCGCCGTCGCTCCCGGTTAGTGAGCACTTGACTTGAGCAGCGGCAACGTAGATCTCATTAAATAAACTGGTGGTTAAGGGAATGATACAATGTTGCCGCAATGATATACCTGCTATGGATATAATAATAATGTTGTTTGATTATAATCAAGTGCATGTTTAGTACAGGTGCTAAGATAGATGACAGGTAAATGCTAAAAATAACTGCTAGTACAGGCTACAAGAGTTTAAATTATTTATGCCTTTATGCAAAATGTTATGTCAGCTAGCCTCTTGTGTAAGCCTTGCATAATCCTTGGTGTCACTTTATTTCTGGTTTTCGATGGGTAAGTCTAGCTGAGTACATTCCAGTACTCAGGGTTTATTCCCTCCTGTTGCAGATGACATGCTTTATCAGGGATTCTGCAAGACGTGTCTCCACCCTGCGGGTGATGATGACTAGATCACAAGGGCGTGATCGTCTTTATGTACTTTCCTCATGCTTTTGCGAGATGTCGATCATCCAGACTGGCAGTATTTAATTAACTAGTGTGTGTGTTATGCTTCCGCTACTTTCAAACTTGGTTTGTAATATTTGCTACTCCGTGGTGTAAACTTATTTTAGAACTACTTGTGAAATGTATCGTATGATGTTGTATGTTGAATGATGCGATCCTGGTTGTAAGCAGTTTGGTTTGAAATCCTTCGTGATTTCGATTGACTACCGGGATTATATGGGCTCAAGTTTAAAAATTTGAGCGCTTCGGTGCTTGTTTTCGTACTTGTGCTCTTATAATTTGGTCGGTTCTGTTACATCTAGGCTCCTCCACCGGCAAGGTGACACCATATGCCAACATCATGTAACCCTGCACCTCCTTGAGACTATAAAAGGAGCATACAGGGATCATTCCAAGGGGGAAGGAGAACTCGGTCAAGCACAACTCAACTAAACCACCATAGCAACACAATGCGAGATACAAGTAGGCTACTCTCCTGGACCACCACCACCTTCACCACTCAATATGCTAACAGAGTGCGCACACCACCAGCACCTTCACCACTCACGCCATGAGACTTAGGAGCTCCTCCCTCTCTCACGTCCACTTGTAGTTATCACGGAACCATCCAAATTATAAGAGCACAAGTACAAAAACAATCACCGAAGTGATGAAATTCTCGCACTTGAGCCCATATAACTTTGGTAGTCCAATGAAATCACGAGGGATTTCAAACCAACCAACATACAAGCCAAGATCATAGTGATTCAACATAACAAGTCACATGTTACATCCATTTTATAAGTAGCTCAACATACATCGGAGTTCAACATAGTTATTACAACTTAAGTTCAAAAGTAGCGGAAGCAAAGTAATTTGAAACTAACAACACCCTTATTTCAAATACATGCTAGTACCAAGGTCGACTTCTAACAAAAGCATTAGAGAGAAGATAACTTAGAAGGATCATGCCCGTGATCACACTCTGCCATTAAGGTAGGAGCCAACCAACTCTTGCAGTCGCCATGATACATCATAACCTGCAACAAGTGGGGATAAAACCCTGAGTATGATAATGTACTCAGCTAGAGTTACCCGTCAAAAACCAGAAATAAAGTGACACCAAGGATCATGCAAGGATGATATAAAGTGGGGCTAGCATGACAACATTTTGCATAAAAGCTTAATATAGATAAGTAATCATTAATGCTTAAGTATCAAGTTAATTATCATTAACCTGTCATCCATATTAGAACCTATACTAGAGCACTCACTTGATTAGGAGCAAACAATATTAACCATAGTAGGTATAAATTGAGGCAACATTTCCATCGTCATCCAATTAACCATCTATTCAATTTAATTGAATCTATGTTGCCACTGCTCAAGTCAAGTGCTCACTAACCGGGAGCGACGGCGATTCGAATCGAGTACCTATCCAGTTGGAGGGGTATTTCTAACACTCACCGAGACACGCCTGGCTAGGGCTGCTCAGGTCACCTTTGGTACCGTTCAGGAAAGCGCGGGTTCGACTGATGCCACATCCCTAAGGGCAACTCTCTGCTAGGATGATAGGGACTTTAACCCGCCTTGGTCTTATGCCAATGTTCCCAAGCACATCCATACTACCTCCAAGATGCGACCTACCCTTCGATTCCCGGCCTGAACTGTATTACTCGGCTTCGCGGTCGGAACGACTTATTCGGCCTACTAAGTGTTAGACTGCATTCAACATGACTCAAGGACGTACAGCGAATTAGTCCTTAAATGACTCAGATGGGGATAGATCCACACCCAAGACCTCCATGTCTTGTTGCTTCACTATCGTCATCCCGTCCGGTCTCATTTCATTTTATTAACACATGGTTCCTTTCCACGATAGCAAATATAGCCAACCGTGCCATATATGAATATCCCTACATCTCGCAGGTGACAAGAAATCACCTCACTTCTACCGCTTAAAGCAGGGCTAAGCATCTACTCGACCTTGGTCTTGTAGGATTCAAGATTCATATATCTGGATAAGGAATGGTATAATGCAGCAAGGGTTTCCAACCAACTCCTATCACTTAATGCAACAATACTTATAACATATATATAGAATTAATTGCTTTGAAGGTAGGAGGATTATAATGCTCCGGGGCCTGCCTGGAATCCGACTCAAGTTAGAGTATGTCAGGTGAAACCCGCTTGGCGAGCATCCTCCAATCTATCACTTGTTCGATCCTTCTATCTTTGGGATGGATCCACCAAATCCATCTTCGGGTTTGGCTCCACATCAGGTCCTTCACATGCTTCAGCTACCGTACCTAAATGAGGTGCAACAATGCATATGTATGAAAGTATAGAAGTGCAATAAACAAAGCAATCATGCAAGCATACCAAAGTTCTCATAAGCACCTAGAGCTAATTAACTTGATCCTCCCTTAAGGCATAACATAGAAGAGGGCAAGCACATAAATCAAGACACAAGTCTCATAAGATCATAGGGTACTAACCCAAGTATCATCAAAGATATGAGTCACACTTCAACACACTAGCGTGGCAAAGTTAATCAAAAGCACTAGAACTAGAATTTGCCACCATCTGGACATCAGAACAGCAGCTAAGTAATTTAATCATAACTGGAGATCTACAACTCAAAATGACTTGCAAGAAGACATTATGGAAAGCTTATGAAATTCTCTACATTTCATTTATAATCATCACAGCATGATTCCAAAGTTCAATATGTTGAATTTACACAAACACAGAAACTGGTCTAACAAGACAGAGAGCAAGCAATTCTGTAACCGAACTTTCAACCGCTATAACTCCTAAAACACAAGGCCAAATGCCACCAAATGTTAACAGCATCTTGATACATAAATTATCTACAACTTTTGGATAAACAAGTTTTACAACAAAGCACATTATCATGAAGAACTTTGCTAAGTTCCTAGATCTGTCCAGAAATCTCATTTTCAAGAAATAATTATTAACTTATGTTGCAAACATATAATTGGACAAAACTAACTTTACCAACATATCACACATGACTAATGAACACCAGAAAACATAGTGTTCATTGCTAAATAAATAATTTAATACATTTCTTAATTTATCTAGATAATTAGGTGGAATTATGAACACATATCAAAAGTGCACAATAAATTCTACCAACATTACAGTGGACTACATAAGCTCTCAATAGTCTACTTTCCAAAGTTCAAGTCATTTGGACATTTATATCAAACTATGTGAAAAAGAGAAATGGCTAATGCAATAAATCATGTGAGAGCAAGATACACTAATAACTCACTCATACAGCAACCACAATTCATGAAATTATTAACACACATCAAAACTCACATGAGTAGCATGCTACAAAAATTTCACTTCATTTGGAGCTCTAAATTTGCAGTTATGAAAATGACAAATACAACTAGCATCGAAAACCTAGTTGCATAAATCTATTTTTACAGCTAAAATCTTAAACAAAAACATGACATATTATAGATCTACTGCATAGGGAATTTCACAAGGATTCCAAAAAGTCCTCATTTGCTATTTTTGGAGCTTCCTAGCATGATATATTAATTTCCAAATATTTAGCCAAAATCTGCATAAAAGAAAAAGGAAAAAGGAAAAGGAAAACACTTTTACCTAGAGGCCCCTGACTTTTCACTGAATCAACCCGAGCTCTGCTTGTACTTTTCGGTACTGTTCATATGAGTCATGAACTTTGCATCTGGACCCATAAAATATTTTCTATTTACACGTGCATCCTTCACCTTCTTCTACTTCCGGGAACCGAGCAGAGCACGGGCTTGGGCCGTCAAATTGGCCACCACGGGAGCGCACCGGTGGCAACAGGGTGGCGCTCAAGCATGCTTGGGTTACTACGCACACATAGGGAGGGCGCGGTTCAGCCAGAGATGGCCTGTGTGCACTGGCAACGTGCGCCCGCGGCACCGGCGGCGACGGCGGTATGGTGGTGGTGCGGCGGCATGCTTGGGAGCTGGTGGCTTGGCCGGGCACAACCTGTGGGAGGTCTGGCCGCATGCAGTCATGCTAGAGTGACCAACAGCGGCGTGGTTCCAGTGGGGTGGCAGCTAGCTCGGCCGATAATGGTGGCGACGTCCGCGCTCGACGCGTTCAAGCGCCAAAGAGTGAGCGAGAGGGGCTCAGAGTAGGAAGCGAGGGGAACGAGTGTAGGGCGAGCTCGGCATCTGCATCAGCAGGGCAGGGGCGCAACCATGTGGCAAGGAGAGGCGCTCGCCGCTGTGCATGGCAGGCACGTCCACGCCATGCATCCCCCTCTCGGTCATTTCCTCGAGCACGTGGCGGGCAGCGGTTTGGGTATGGTGGAACATGATTTTGGGCCGGATCTGGGCCGAATTGGAACTTGGACCTAAAAGGAAGTTTGAAGCCCGTGAGATGCTCTATATTTTTCGTTTAGGGGCCATGGTCATTAGAGCTATGGATTAGCAAGTAATTATGCTCTAAAGTGACAGTGTCAGCAAAGTTGAATCCGATTAAGCTTGCCTGGTTTTGACCTAAAATTCACGGCCAAAACTTAGTCAAACTTAATGCAACTTTTTTCCTAGACCTTCTCCATAGGATTATCTCCAACTCCTATTTTTGGATCAAATCAAGTTGCTTAACGAAAACATGAGAATGCGGCATGCCAACCGGTATTGGTGCTGGAATTCCCAGACTTCGAAAAATTTCTGTCTGAAACAAACTGCAGCAGACTCAAACTTTGAGCCATGGTTTGACTTATTTCCAAGAAAATCTAACTCTCGGTCCAAAAACATTATTTGCAGAGCATGAACTGAACTACAACTTTCATTTAAGGCTCAAAGTCTAGATCAGCTTGGGTTGTGAGATATAAGGCTCCAAAGTAGGGTAGGCGAAACTTTAAAACTCCATTATGACTTAGCCAAATTTCTGAGATCCAAAACAACACTTTATTGAATATTGGGAGCTCTATTAGACTAGGATAGAAGCCAAACTAGCTCTTGACCATTAAACAAAGTTTGTTCCACACAAGATGAACTACAACTTTTCTTTAAGGTCAAACCTCATAACTAGTACAGAAGTCCAACTTTTACTTTGGTCAAAGTATCAACTCAATAAAGTCTAAACTAGGGTTTTAGGCCAATTAAGGCATTTTCTTGGCATTTGCTCAACATGAACCCTTCATGACTTTTGTTGTAGAGTTCATCTAGAGTCATTTGGGCAAGTTTGCAAGATTTGGTTGATGATCTATAATTCCATTCACTTAATGGTGCAATTTCAATAGGAATATAACTTATCATTTCATGTGACTTTTTGATTCCAAACTTCATGAAACTTTTCCAGGGATCAATATAGATGGTTATTGATGTGAGACATGTGAAGATACTCTAATAACAACACCAAAGCATATATCTTTAAATGGGCCTATATGTAAGCAAGGGTGCAATATCCAAGTTTAGGTTAGGGCTTATTTCCATAGGTTTGACCTTGCCATCGTCATCTCCACTTAATCTATCATGTTTGAGCTCAAACCCACTGCTTAGTGAGTGACAAACACCTAGGGTGTTACAGCCCTCCCCCCTTAAAAGAATGACGTCCCGAGATTCAGTGCGAAGGACTTTTCAAGGGAAGAGAAGCATGTTATCCAATTCCAACATCAGCAAGCGCATTAGGCTACTTAGCTTCAAGCATCAGAGAGGCTAGTTATTCAAGACAACTTTCCAATACTCGCTCCTCATAGCAATTTTTTGTGTAGAATTCCTTTATCGATTTCTGTGAAGCATTGTTACTTTGGAAGGAATCCGAGACAATGTAGTACTTCATTCTCAGTGTATAGAGGTCATTTGGTCCAGGAGCTAACCACTCACAAGTATCTAATTTTTTTAGTGAATCACAGCATAGGCCATATGAACTTTACACTAGACCGAAATCTTCAGAAGTATACTCGTTAAAATGACTCTATGTTCACAAAGTTTGAAAAGCAGTCCTCTACCAAAATGGCTTGAGCACAACCTTCCAAAAGGGTGAGATCATAGATGACAAACATCCTCTGAGGCTATAGGATACTGACTAACCAATAGACAGGGTCTATGTTGGTCGTAAATGTTCAATATTCAGATATCAACTAATGGAAAGCTACTTCCTATTCCATGTGTGCAGTTCTCTTTCTCTAATGACAACACTGTATTATCTGAGTCTGTTGAGGGATTAGTAAATATGATAACTGACTCAGTTGGCTCCGTATTTCTGCCAAAAGCTACCTAAGAAGATTCTTTTATCCAAAGACAACAATTATTTGGGTTGAATTAGATGCAACCTCTTGGGTAAAACACTTCTAAGGTACCAAAGATCAATAAGTATTGGCAAGTATTGCTAAAGAAGGATATAGCGAGTGCTGGCAGACATCACAAGTTGCAAGTATTTACCAACTTCGGTAAATAGTTTACTACCGAGCAAGTTGAGTACAATTTCCTTCATGATGCACTTGCACATTAAGTTGAGTTTGACTTGCAGTGCAGCAAAACTAGCTTTGTCAGGCTAACTTTTCACCTTGAGGCTTCCTCATTAGGATCAAACAGCAGCGCTAAAATGGGAAATCTGTTGTTTGACACATTTCAAATTACTTCTGATTTGCAAGTTTACTCGTAGAACCCTTGATTGTTCCAACATTATTGATGGGATAGAATAAAAGAAAAGCGAAAGGGTGTACAATAGTATCCTTGGGACCACTAGGGATCACCCAATGGCAGATTTCGACCATGTTCCACACTGGGACATCTACCACTATCGTAATCTTCTTATACGAGCAATGAGCACAGTTACTAGAAAATGGCAGATTTTGTACCCTTTGGTTTTCTGCTCATATCTCACAAACTACTGCTCTATTTTCACATGAATTTTGGTAGGCTATAGATCCCTAAGTCCTCTAACTACTAATTTACATATCAATCCGACATTGCACTTGCTTTGAACTTATGGTTACTTTTGCAAGGCAAAATGCATACTCCGCCTGGAGGACATTCCTACAAGAATAAGGAACCGTTTCTGAATATTCCTTAATACTTTGTCCAATAGAGTTCTGAACAAAACCGTTTGTGGCACCTAAGGGCACAAGGATGCTAATTGAAACTAGGGCATGCTTTCTCTAATCCTTCACTTTAGTTGATAGAACATCTTGCACTCTCTGTGTGATTGTCCAAGATGGAATTGACTTGGTCACAATGGCTCTAGAAGATAGAGTATCACTCAAGTTATTTGCTAGTTGATTAACTTCTTATTGGTTATTGCCTTGTAAGACATAACCTCCATAGATACCAAAGAGTCATTACCTAGATGGAGATTAACCTTCCTATTGGTAACTAATCAGTTGTCTCTCAACACTAAAAAGTTCCAAATCTTCACGCTTAATCATAATAATTGTGGTTGATAGAGAACAGATGGTTGCCATTGAAGTCAGCAGATAAGCATTCACACCAGAGATGGATGATTTCGACAGTATGGTCATTATGCATTTAGAGGTTAAGACTTGCATAATGTGACGATCGAGTCTTATCCAATGGATGACTTGTCCAACATTAAGTGTTGTGTGTCCTTTTTATCCAACAGAGATGAGCTACATTGCTCCTTAGATGATGGTCATCAATACTAGGATAACTAAGTAGAGTTACTTGTCTACCACCTATTGTAGTCTATTAATGTTTATGTCGGGGACCTGTTCCTCAAAGGTTATCCTCTTAGCAACTTCAGAAGGAAGCTCCACTACTTTTGGTCTAAGATATGGATCTTATGATACGATATGGAGAGATAACCAAGAAAGGAGCACGAGAAAATAACACATCGACTGTCGTTTCATAATGGATCATGACTAGAAACCATGATACCAGCGCGTGCCAGATAGCCAGCCATGTGTCTGCAGCCATAGGAGGCCCTTGGTTTCATCGTGGCACCATCAGCGGCTACTCTCATGGCTGTAAAAGGGACGATCAGGCCCTGACACCACATGCGGTTTACTGAGCCTGCCCCCCCATCGTTAATACCGCTTTTATTCACTCTTAAAGGTGTTTGTGAACTGATATTTCTCTTTGTAACTCCCTTATAATTCCGTATGTGTAAATGCATCATGTGCATGCATCATACATGCCTCATACATGCATTTTGCATATGTCATGCCGCACCATTTGCACACGGTCCGAACCCAGGCCCGGAGTTCGTAGGCTGGCCCCACGAGAGGGTTTCGACAGCCGGTCCGACCCACCAGAGTGAGGGATGGTACGCGGGGAGTGGCATGATAGAGGCCAACACCAAGGTGCCTTGAAGCACCATACGGGACTCCCCGAACCATGTTCGAGCCTTGACACACAATGATTTTACGGTTTTTCACTAGAGAAAGGCGACGACCCTAGTTACCCTGAATCGGTCGTCGAGGGTATGAGGTCGGTCACTAGATACCTAAGTCGGATCCCTAGCGAACGGGATCCGGGACCTCACTCGAAATGAAATACCCGCTAGCAACTCAAACGGACATCGCGAAAAATGGCCCCACTCGAGGGGGATGACGTGTCGCTGTCCAATCCCTCCTTCTTTGCAAAAGAGATGTGAGAGGGGAATGCATTGGGCCTCCCGACTAGATCATACCCATGAAGCTTGATTTTTGGAGGCCCAGTTTCATATTCGCAGCCTACCGAGGCCCACCAAGACCTAAAAGAATGGGGACAGATCACCCAGATCCTAGAAAGTGCCCTAGAGGCAAAAAAGTCCGGTCGAGAGATGTCCCATCCTTGCACCGACCTCAGGCGTCGCAGACCCCACCTCGGACCTCAGAACAGCGGGTGTCGCATCAACATTAGGACCCTAACCACACCTCAGGGCACATACTCCCCCTAGGGGACTCCACCATGCACGCCACTAGCGGTGCTCCGGTGGCCTTCCATACCAATGAAACAAATTTACAACACGAACGGCAAGGAAGCTAGAAATTACCCCGATAATCCATTTCATCGTACTGATAAAATAAAAGACGCCATGCGTTGACAACCAATAAATCTAACAAAAATAAAAAAGCCCTAAGGGGCAGCGTCACGGGGGAGCTCCATGAGGATCTGCTGGGCAGGGATGAGGGCGGCCACCGCCTCCTTGGCCGGGCCATAGCGTGCCACCATGTCCTCGTGGAGGCGTAGAGGCTCCTCCACTAGGAACCCGATGACCTTAGTGAGGTCGGCTCCCACTGACAACTCCGCCATTGCTAGGGAAACCCCAGCGCTGTGGCGGATGCCACTCTCGATGGCGGTAGTGACGCAATGGCATGCGGCCTAGAGCCGGTCCTCCTTGGTGCCTGGGGCGACCCCCAGGTAGTCCAGAAAGGCATCCATCGTGGAATGGAGACCCTCTAGCTCCACGGTCACCTCTGGCATGCACACAATTTACTCATGATTTGAGAGAAGCCCCAAGTAGTAAACTGAGAAGGCGGAAGACAAAAAGCAAGAAAAACCCACCAACACCGCAACGATCGGCGGCGTCGAGTTGATGGAGGAGAATGTTCACCCTTCCTTCGACGTCCACTGCCGCCACGCGAACGAGCGCCTGCTCCTCCACCTAGTCCACCATTGGGGCCGGCGGGTTAGCCAGGGCCCCAGGGAGGGCAAAGTGAGGGTGGATGCTCCCCGTTGAGATGCCGCCAGAACGTAGCTGGCGGCCCCTCCCGGTGAAAACCCGGTCATCCATTCGGCGAAGCTGCGCTGTCGGGGGACCGTCCACCTCCTCAGACTGTTGCGGCAAGTTGTCATGTGCCATCAAGATTGTGGGATTGTGCTAAGAGGGAGTGGAAGAGAAAGGTGGAGAGTGGAAGGCAACAATAGGTGTGGGAAGAACAAGTGCAGGGCCAGGTATAAATAGGCTCCAACCAGTCGTTCAGCTGCGCAGCCACCCAGGATCATCAATGTGATCTTAGAGCTTGAGCCGACGTTCCCACTTCCCGCTAAAAACCAAGTAATGGAATCGCCCCCTCCACTTCCCTCGATTAAATCTCGACGCTCCCACTCACCGTAATGCATCCGTCTAACTTCTGGAACCGCGGATTCTCGAACGGACGACGGGCCTCACAAGAGATGGGCATCCTCCGAATGAGGTCTTGACTAGAGGGGCCTCCCCTGAACTCAATTACAACCCACATAAAAAACCACTTGGTAATACCCAGCTTGGCCCATCAAACCCTTGGTCAACACTGGAAGGCCTAAAAAGCAGAAGCCACAAGACATTGGCAGGCCTAGTGGCTAACCCCACCAAGGGGATGGATGAAGGGACCGTCTCTCCAAGGCCCCCCTCTTTCCCAAACCATCGAAAGGCATAGAGCCTGGGGGCTAGTTCGACCACACCGAGGTGCCAAAAAACCAAAACTGCCTTCAACCCCGTACGCTCTCACGTTGCCCCGGGACAAAAAGCAATAATGCCTAAGCCATACCCAAGATCCCATAGGCGTCAACCAATGGGATCCCATCGGAGGGAGGCACCGAGCCCTCAGAGCCCATCAAAACAGTTCTAAGGCCCACCGAACGACACTTCGATAACCAGAACAAGCCTTTGACCGACCTCTCACCATGAGCAGAGGCTCGGGGGGCTACCCTCTCACTACGGTTGAGACCTCGGACTCACACTTCACACCAAATCAAGACCTTGGAAGCATATCCTATCCTTCCAAGGCCTTAGGGGCTACACCCGGTGGGTGCGCTCGCGCGCACCCCCCGGAAAAAAGCAATAAAAGAACAAGCCGAGGCCCTAGCAATCTAGCTAGAAGCCTAGAAACGAGTATACCCAATGTGCAGCCTCTGAAGGAGTATTCCTACTCCTCCATAGTCTCGGGAGCTAATGTCGGGTACCACAATTAAGGGTACCCAAATTGTGATAGAAAATCGCCCGGCCTCCCCATTTAAGGGAAAAGATCAACAAAGGAGAGACGGGCTAAACTCCCCCTTGCTAGGCCTCCCGCAAGACGCGTGAACGAACCAGCCCATCTCCCCACTTTATCTGAGGCCTCACTCAGGGGGTCTCAGAACACCTCTGGTTCGCCCAAGGCCTCCGTCTTGAGGTCTCAAACACAGGCCGACCCCCGGCAACATTACCGCCTCACCCGAGCCCCAGAGGTGGCATTGTTTGTCTCTGAATCGCCCGAGACTGGCCTCTAACGCCGCTCCCCCATTGGCGCGCTCGAGACCCCCTATGACATCACCCACGTTCTCGCATCCACCCAACCGAACAGGCCAGGAATGACTAGGGTCAAATCACCATGCCTTCGACTGCAATAGGCATGGGGAAGAGCTACTAAACACTCTGCCACCCATACTAACACTATACGCATGATTCGTGCATGCGTAGTGTACGGAGCAACTGCTTTGGGCCACTATTCCCACGATCGGCTAAGATTGCACCACATTTCCTGCCTCTGAGGCCTCGACCCTCTACACCGAGTCAGACTACAAGGACAAATACACCACGCCGACTACAGGTCCAGATATGACAAAGAATGTTGCTACAATGCCGAAAGATAGAGACCACTCCTTCAGCAGTGGCACACATACCAAAAAACATAGCAGCAGTACCAAAAGTAATGACGCCATGTCTCCATAGTACAGACCACACCACCACTAGATAAGGCCCTTCCGAGGCCTCCAGGCTCCTCCATCGACAAGGTGACACCACACGCCAGCATCATGTAACCCTGCACCTCCTTGAGACTATAAAAGGGGCATGCAAGGGTCATTCCAAGGGGAAAGGAGAACTCGGTTGAGCACAACTCAATTGAACCACCATAGCAACACAGCGCAAGATACAAGTAGGCTACTCTCCTAGACCTTGCGAGGTAACTAGCAGAGTCGCACACACCACCACCACCTTCACCACTCACGCCATGAGACTTGGGAGCTCCTCCCTCTCTCACGTCCACTTATAACCCCTACTATAAGCACTTCGGTGCAAGATAATACAGAACTCTCCCCCCACTGGATGAAGGGCATTTCTCGGCCCGAACCAGTATAAATTGCCTTTGTCCTTCTTGCACACCATCCAGACTCTCGACGCGCAAACACTCATTACTCGTTGGTGCTAGAACCACCATTTCTTACACCGACATTAATCTTGTTATACATCCATCAAGCATCATGTTTCATACTTCATCATGTTGAGCATACATTATCATTTCGTGTAGTCCCCGTGAACGAAGAGGTTAACATTGTCGAACTAGTCCCCGAGGAAGGACAGTCACTAGTGGAGGTTGGATTCGATATCTATGGGACTGACCCCAAACCTAAAATCCCCGTTGACCAAGGCAAGCCCTAGATTCATACAACCCCTCCTTGTATTTTACAAATTTTGCATCACTTCTGCTTATGCTTTGTTGCATTAAGTAATAGGCACTGAGTGATAACCTAATTGATGCATTACCATTCTTGATATTTCAATATCGTCCTTGATATTGTTTTATTTAAAAATGCCTAATATGCTTAGCCCTGCTTAAAGGAGAAAACTTTAAAATGTTTAACAAAGTTTGAAGGGTTGTTATGGAACAAAGTAATGGATAATGATGATGCTAATCTAAGACTGGTCGGTGGACTTGCATCAGGAAAGGAGTCCCAATGTAGTGTCTCCGACTGTGTCGGTTAAGGACCATCACTGTTCGCCTAAACGACCGTTTAGTCCGTTTAAACACCGTTTAAACGGTGAACAGAAGTCAGTCGTGTTGTTTAGGCCCTAAACGGTGAATAAACGGTTAGGCCGTTTAAACCCGTTTAAACTGTTCAATCCCGTCTAAACAGTCTAAACAAAATTAGATTAAACATGATTAAATGAGCTAAACAACCATTTAATCCATAATTAAGTGAATTAAAGGACTACATCTATCACAATCAACATGAAACTAATTTACATTGTAATTATATGAACTGTTGTGGGATTTAGATTTCTTCCAACAAGATTATTTGGTAGAATATTTGATTTTTACATGTGTAAATATGTATGGGTTCTAGCAAATTTTATTTTTACCTATATAAATATGTATATTTTATTGTTATTGTATAAAACCGTTTAGGTCGTTTAACTCCGTTTAAACACCGTTTAAACGGTCTAAATGCTAAACGAAGGGTGACCGACTGTTTATCGTTTATCGTTTAGGAAAACATTGAGGACCATCCATTGTAGTCCCGTTTGGTCGAGACTTTGCAACTAACCGCATGCTCCGGTAAGCCTAAGACCTCGGTATTTCTATCATGTGAACGGCCGATTGCGCACTGGGAGTGGAGAGATGACGAGAGTAGCATGTACCCTCGTGGCCATGGGCTAGACTAGAGGTGTCTGTACTCTTGGGTGGCGCTGGACCTAGTCATGTTTTGGAGGATCTGGGTGAAATTTGATATATGTAGGTTTGAGTCCTGCATATGTTGTGTGGTTAGGGATCCCCAGCTGGGTATAATCGATTCAAATCACTGTTGCTTCTCAGACAAGGAGACTTGACCTTTGCAACTACTTCACAGTTAATGTATGCAACTTTAGAATTGGAATCTTCAGATAAATGTTAAGAAGTGATTGTTATAGTATAGATTCACCTAGTGATAGTCATAAATAATGATGAGTTTAAAATATTGAAAGTAAGGATTCACTATTAGTGAGCTTTTCAGCAAAAGACTTTGATTCTTGCTAAAGCCTTACCTTGAATCCCCTAAGCCTGCATTCCTAAGTCTTCTCCACCCTTTTCATCGGTTAAGTCTTGTGGAGTACTTTTGTACTTAGGGTTTGTTAAACCCTTGTTACAGGTGCGTCTCATGAGCAGGTTTGTTTCGGACTCTGCTGCATGACCGTCTTTGCGGTAAGCGACGACGAGTAGTATGTTTGGCTCTTGGGCAGAGCACTCCGTTTTGGTGATCTATAATAAAGTTACTAATGTTACTCCACTACTATGGTTGTAATAACTAAACTTATGGTTTGTAGGGTTTGGAACTAATGGTTTGTAAACCTATGTTATGTAAGACTTCCACACTTTTACTTTGATGTAATTTGTTATATAAATTGTTGTAATACTACAATGCCTCTGTAATATGATCCTGCTTGAAGGTCATGGATGATTCGGGTTTCCCGAGGACACCCGACAGACTTCTTAAGTTCTGTGGTACACATGCATAGCCGTCAGAGGTCTTTGAGACAATGACAGGAGCATGTGGGCCATATTATTTAGGAGGTTCTGCCACAAAAAGATTGCTTTACTACATGTCACCATTGTTGCATATTAGAAAATAAAATAAAAAGTTCTGCTACATTCCATTATTGCATCATAAAAACCTTAAGCCCCATGTGAGTAATCAGTGGTGTGTAAAAGCCCGTGGGAATATTCATTGTGGTGGCATAAAATATATATATATATATATATATATACCATGCATACATATATTCTTTCTGCATTATAAATAGAAAATCCAAAAAGATACTAGATAGACATCCTGCTAAATTCTGCCATTAGAAAATTTGTCCAAACTCACAAGAAGCGAATCCTCGAATGGCTGACCGCTAACCCCTTATCCTAATCCAAGCCTTAAGTTTTTGGTATTCTTGCTGGAGTGTTTTTGCAGGATGGTACATATGATCAAGAGCAAGTTCACCCGGTTGACCTCATCTCATTCCGCCCAAAGTACAACTTCTTGAACCAACTTTTGGGTGGATAAGATGGGCATCTGCTTGCAAACCATGCTCTAAGAAGGATCACTCAACATTCAACAACTGACCACGACAACATCTAGCTTGGGGGAGGAGCATCTCCCATGTATCTAGCTAAGTATTCTTTCTTTTTAGTTTTACTATTTTTGAGTTTGCTATATGTTTTCTAAAGAAATAAAAAGATGCATAACAACCTAAAACAAAATAAAAATCTTTATCTTAAGATAGTTACATATATATTGGTGTGATCTTAAAACTTTGAAAGCAAAATAAAAAGAAAGTGTGTCTAGTTTTTTGTTTTTAAGAATTGAATAAATAATGGAGGCTGAGATAAACTCTTGCAATGGAAATGATGAATCGTTGCTCTATCATAATTCCTTTCAAGTACCTAGTTTTTAGCCTTAAATTCTCCCGAGTTTTGGATACAACTAATTTGATATAAGAATTTACTCTAAACCTAAAACTTGTGGGTAGCATATGCTTGATCTAAGTCTAGGTAATTGATGGATATGATATGAGAAAGTCTGATCTGTTGTTTATCTTGTTCCTAGTGATACTAAAGTTTTAGAGATTTATCTTTTGGAAAACCATAAAAATTAATGATGAGCTCCTGTATGACAAAGCTTGAATTCCTATCAAAGACATATATGATACTTAGACTAGGAAAACCTTTCACTCATATATGCTGCTTGCTTTGCATTGAGTTTAGTCAAGCTTTGTTGATGCCTTATGAGAGGTTTGTCATGCTCTTAAAATCAAGATCACGTACACACCATCCACATATGCACTACTCCTTCATTGAGAGTAAGCACAACAATATGCCATTCCATCAAGATCCACCGAAAATATATTTTACTCCTACATTAGGAGTGAACACCAAAAATATACCCTATAGGATATACCCCAAATAAATACTCCAAGTTCTTGTTGTTATCTCTCAAAAGTTTTGTTGCAGAAGAGGCATGTGGCTATGTAAAAGTTGTTCATAAAAAAGGAATTGGAAAAAATGGACAAGTGTCTGAATTATTAAAACAATGGGTACTTAGATGCTCGCTTGAAAAAAGAGAAAAATAAATGAATAAGATAGCCCATGTTTTCTTGCAAAGTTGTTTCCAAGTTTCAAAAAGAGAGATATGTTTTCAAGGAGCAAAGTAGAATTAGGTTAGCCACCATATATATCCCCCATACATCTATATACATGCACATCATGATTTGATTATATGATTTAACTCTCTTTGGATCCATTGTTTGACTTTACAACATATGTGCTACAAGTATGCTCTTTCATGTTTTCTCCCTACCTATGAACTCCACTATAAGCCTTAGTTGTAGGAAGAGAAAGGCATAGCAACACTATTGCCTTGGTGAGGATCCAAAAATACCACATATATTGAGAGATCTAAGAGTGTCATACAATGAAAGCTCTGAGTTTATTTTAAAAACTTACAAAAAACCTCTAGAATAATGGTTGAGCAAAGAACTTGAGACATAGTGCTTGACTTGATTGTTTTATCTTTCAATTGCTCAAGACCCAAGTGATGCTAAGAAGCTCCATGGTTAATGGAAACATGGGTAAGTTTGAAAGTTAGATTGGTTTATTCTAATCCTGAGGAGAATTTTTGTTTGAGCGCATGTGTACTTTTGAGGCGTAAAAGCATTGAAGCAACTCCTGATCCAAATTTGCTAAGTTTAGCTTTGCTAAGGGACTAGCAAAGGTTAAGCTTGGGGGAGCTTGTTGACGGTAGTTATTGTTCATCATAAACCGACAACATAACTTAGGGTTTTAACTGACAATTTCCAAGAGTTTTGGTGAATCTGTATTTTCAGTAGGGTTATTCCAGAAAATCAGGAAGAGGGATGAAAACATCAAAAAGAACTAAACTTAATCGCAATAAAAACTACTCTAAAAGACTCTAGAGGACTCTAGGAGGCAACCCTCGAGGCAGACCTCGAGAGGTTGCCAGGTGGGGCTGGCCGGCCCCACCATGGTGCCACTTGGCCTACCAAGTGGGCCCCCACCTATCAGCTTCCAGAAGCTTCCTCCACCGCCTCCTAGATTGCATCTACACCGTCCTTCAAGTTGGTTTGATCCAAATGCTCATGTTGCACCCCCTGGGCTATATAAATAGACCCTAGCCTCCTGAGGCATCAAGTCATTTAAGATCAAGTCATCTAGAGCCAGAAACCCTAATTTTCTTAGAACTCCTCTAGTTTCTAGGGCATTAGCTAGTTAGGCTAGGTCTACAAGGAGGCAAGCAGTTCTTTGCTTGGATTCCTGACATCGTCTAGAGCTTGGTTTGGTATAATTCTTGTACCCCTCTCTCATTGTATCTCCATTATTTTTATATGCTTTGGTACAATTGTCAAGACATTATAGTATTCATCTTATCTATGTTCTTAGTTTCAATGTTCATCATCTACTTTGATTATATGCTTAGTATAGTTAGTTTATCATTGTGTTTATGCATAAGTTCGTATAGCATTCACCGTATTAAGGATCCAAGGGTGGGTGGTATAGATCATGTAAGTGTGGTGCTTATATGTTATTTACCTATGAATATATTCTATATTCTAGGTCATGTGGTAGATCGCAGGTGTGACACTACCGTTGAGTCCTTTGTAGTCCACTCCCCGAATATAGGTCGTAGAAGTAGGGCTCGGTTGCAAAGGAAGGGAAAGCTCTGTTCTCGAACTCCCCAAAGTAATGCCCTTATGTGTAGATTCAATGATGATCTTAGCAGTGACTATTAAGTGTAATTGCACTAATCAACGTATGCTTTGGCTTGTAATTAAGAATGACTTAGAAATTATTCCTCTAATATCTAACCTGACCATGCTAATGCTATAGATAGGAGTGCTCTGTGTGATTTGCCTATTTTAATGCTTGATCAATGCTTATCATATATATCCTATCTTGTGACTTACCCCTGTTATGAGTAGAGTGATTGGTTATGGTTTATTTCTCCATTAATGTTATAAGTTATCAATACATGTCCAACACTACACCTTCCCTATGGTAAAATATAAATACGATACCTAGAATACTCTCGGATGAAGTGCTATAATGGTATAATTATCTGTCCACTTGCAGAATCCTTTTCATTCATATTCTATATATTTCTAGTAAAAAATGATAAACATCTGCTTAGTATTATTCTAGTAGTGATACTAGGTAGTACCAACAAACATTTCTAGCACCATCACTAGGGATAACAACCTAGTTCAAGTAATGTTATAGGTGTAGGTAATTAATGGGTGGCAACTAAAACAAGTGAGGAGTTAGTAAATACCAATAGCTTGCGTGTCACTTGTTGCCACTAGGGTTTAATAAATTCAAACTCAAAAAAACCTTGAGACCTGGGAGTCAAACCGAGGACCTAGAGCAAGGAATAGATTGTCTTCACCATTGTGCTAGACGCCTGGTTGTGTTGACATGTCTTTAGAGTAGTATATGTTCTCTGTGTGGACAGGTTGACTTATATATTGGATATATCCCCTGCAAGTGGAAACAAATCTGTGCCCGTTGGACTTGCGGTGGCGGCACCAACTAAGGATCCTAGTGTGTTGTGGTGTCTCAGGTGTCCTTTTAGAGGCTAGGTGGTGGGTCTTCCTTGTGGAGCACGGTGGCATTGCCATCCATGTCTGTCGTGTGCCACGGCAGAGGCGACAGATCTGATCCACAAGTCTTCTTTCTCACCTTTTCCTATTTGCTTCATTGTTTTAGTCCTTGCTTGAACATGAGGTATACAAGAAACATTGTAGTGTTTCAGATCTAGTTAGGCCAATGATGATGAAAAGAACTTGGAGGTGGCACTGGTTGGTTTTCTACCAGCGCATGTCACTTGCGGATCTATCTAGGCAAACAAACAGACCTCGCTTCTGCCTTAAACTATTTTTTCTATCAAGTGCTTGCTTGATTCTACATTTCTGTTTTGTATGATCTAGTGCCACTAGTGAGTCCTTATGATATTTTGAACTTGTAACACATCTGAGGCCACAATTCTTTGCCAATGATGTCTACATGGCTGTTGGATGTACTAGGATGCAGCTCATATGTTTGCTTTCTGTGTCTTCTCCTTGTTTCAACCAAATTATCCATTTGGTTCCAAACAAGATGAAGGCATCGAAAGCAAATCAATGCTTTGTGTCCATCATTCACATAACTGAGGCCACTAATGTCTAAGTTGCACATGTTGCTACTAATGCCAATGATGATCACTACCACTTGTTCACTAACATTCTACTTGTGAAAACCGAGGCAACCTGTTTGGGTTGTGCAAATTTGTGATGAGTCATCCCTGCTATGTTGTGTTCAATGGCCGTGAGCTAGGAGTTTACTACAACTGGCCTGGCTGCCAGGAACAAGTTCATAGGTTTCATGGTGCTTGTAATAATTGGCTACATTGTAAATATCGATAAGATTTGTAGTTTCTAAATCTTCCGGCTAGCCTAGAATCTTACCTTTTTCTAATGGAGGAACAGTAGCTGCTAGCTAAGCTAATTATGATTCTATCATTTTATTAAAGCTATGCTAATTCTTAATGGCAGAAGCAAAGGCATCCATTCTAGTGCTTATAGTTTCTAAAGTTTTATCAGTAGAAGCTACCTTTCTAGTCATTTGATCTAACAATCCAGATTGACCAACAATTACATCTCTCAAAGGTGGTTGATTTGAAATATTGTAATTATTACCTAGAAAGTTACATTGATAGTTACCTTGGTAGTTTGGCCTCTGTTGCTGATTCCATCCTTGATTTTGCTATGGACGATAGTTGTTATTGTTGTTGATGTAGTTCACATCCTCTTGAAGTTCAGGACAGTTGCTCCCTGAATGCCTAGTGTCTCCACACTCTTCACAAGTCATGCAGAAATCATGAATGTGCATGACTTCTTTCTTCTCACCCATTTGATCTTTGAGCCTCTTGATCAGCAGATCTACTTTGGCAGTCAGCATGTCTGCCTCTTTGAGTTGATGCATACCTCCTCCTCTCTTACGAGGTTGAACACATTCTTCATTCTAGCTTTCATTGGAAGCCATCTTCTCAACAAGTGATGTTGTATCTGTGAGGTTGAGTGACAAGAATGCACCTCTAGCAGCAGCAATAATGGTCTCACGGGTGCTAGTGTTTAGCCTATGATAGAACGTCTGCAATAATAGCCAATTCTCCATCCCATGATGAGGACATTTTGTAATGTAATCTTGAAAGTGTTCCCAAGCTTTAGGGATTGATTCATCATGTTGTTGAAAGCTTGAAATTTTCCCGCGCAGAGCATTGGTCTTACTTGTGGGAAAGAACTTGGCCAGAAAAGCAGTTGAGTAGATATTTCATGTATTGTGTTTCTCTCTATTTGCATAGAACCATTGCTTAGCTTTTCCCAATAGTGAAAATGGGAAAAGGTAGAGTAAATAGCATCTCTAGGTACTCCCTTGACAGTGAAGGTGCTGCAGATCTCTAGAAAGTGTTGTAAATGTGCACTTGCATCTTTATGAGCCTTTTCACAAAACTGATTAGCTTGCACCATAGTGATGAGTGCAGGCTTGAGCTCGAATCCATTGTCTCCAACATTGACTTCTGGTCTAGTACAAATATTTGCTATTGTCGGAGCAGAGAATTCATGAAGACTCTTCTGTGCCATAGCCTCAAACTCTGGTGTCAAACTTCTTCTGATTCGGTGATCTTCCAACTCAAGAGCAAGAACCTTCTTGAGTTTAGCTCTAGTCTTCTTGAGTAATGCTTCTGGATTGTTAACAAAGTTCTCTGGAAGATTACGCATACATTACCCTGCATAAGATATATAAGTAGACAAAACAAGGGTAAGCTTGTTATGAGCAAAGATCAATGGTCATTTTTTCTTCTCAACAGTTACATAAAATTATCAGTACTTCCTAAGTTAAATACCTTCCCCGGCAATGGCGCCAAAAATACTTGTTGGCATTTTTTAGCACCACTACTAAAAATAGAATTACTCCTACTAATAGCAATGGCGCCAGAAATGATATGGTAATTATTAACTTGTCACTGTTACAGTAGCCACCTATCAATTAACCTTTATCTCTAATGTTAAACTAGGTTGTCATCCCTAGTGAGGAATTTAGAAATGTTTGTTGGTTCTATCTAGCATTACTACAAGAATAACACTAAATAGAAATCTATTATTTCATGTGACTAAAAAGAATATAAAGATAAGAATGAAAAGAATTATGCAAGTGGACAGATAATTATACCATTGTAGCATTTTACCTAGAGTATTACCAGGTTGTCGATTTAAAATTCTACCACTGGGAAGGTATGACTATGAATACAATAGTATTGGTAATTTATGAATATGCATGAGAGAATGAACCAATATCATATACTCTACTCAAAACAAGGATAAGTCAAAAGATAATAAAAAAGATATATAAAATGATAAGTACTTGATCAATCATCATGATAAATAAATAGTAACTTAGAGCACTCTAGTTAAGCAATAGGTTAAGTCCAATTAGAATATTAGAAAGATAATTCCTAAGTAGTCTTACTAACATGTCAAATGCTTAGTCTAATTAATTATATCTAGTGATCATAGCCAAATTATGCCACATAAGGAACATCAACTTAGCAATGTTGGAAATAGAGTCCTCCTCTCCTTCGAGACCGGGTTCTATCAACATCAATATATACGGGGGATGGACTACAAAGGACTCAATGCAGCTGTCACCTACGTGATCTACCGCACGTCCTAGCATATAAGGGCATCCGTAGATAACACAAATATCTAAGCACGCTCACATAATGTCTATCACTCACCCATGGTCCTATAGGGTGAGTGCTATACGATCTTATGCATGGTTTCCATAATCTAGCTACACCTAATATAAAACTAGAGCAAACAATGAACATTGCTTTCAATGACATAAATGATATAAAGCTTAATGTTGACATAAACATACTAGCAATGATACAATCTCAATGAAATAAAGAAATGGAGTAAAGTACATGAGATATACCAAACCACGCTCTTGCCAACGTCGAGAATTCAAGCATTGCTTGATCTCCCTCTAGACATAATCTAACTAGCCTAAGCTCTAATCTAGAGGAACTCTGAGGAACTAGTGTTGGCTCTGGATAAATTGATCTTCAACTAAATAGCTTGATGACTTTTTGCTTCAGGGGGTGCAGGGGTCCTTATATAGCCCTAGGGGTTGAACGCAAGCCCTTATATCAAACCGACTTCAACGTAGGGTGGAGATGCATCCTAGGAGGCAGTGGAAGAATACTCCAGAAGCTCATGGAGAAATCCCCTCATAGGGGGCCAGGCGGCACAAGGGTGGGGCCAGTGGCCCCACCTGGCGGTGTCTCATCCTCCCGTTCGTTCCTGTGCCTTCTAGTGTCTTTTATAGTCTTCTAGTGTATCCTTCATTGCGATCAAGTTTCATCCTTTTTCTTAATTAGGTCCCCCTTCCTACATTTTCTAGAATAATCCTGTGGAAAACAGAGATTCACCAAAATGCTAGACCTATGTACATTCTTGTACTTGAACCATTTCTCTTATTTATTCGCATATAAAATGTTGACGTTATCCACCATCAACAAGGCCGACTGTGGCGACTGCCCTCGTCGTGGCGACGCTATGACAGTGACAAGGACTAGAGCCCAAGACCTAATCTACTGGGGTCCTAGGCTTTCGGCCAGCACATCCTCAATGTGGCTTTCCCACCATGGTATCGAGTGCCAACAAACATCCCAAAGTACTCTGGGGAAACGAACCTCGGACTATGGCTTGAGGATTACCAGCTCGCTTGTCAAGCTGACAGGGTGGATAGCGACTACTTCATCATCTGCAACCTCCCCTTGTTCCTGGCCAACTCGACATGAACATGCTTGGAGCAACTTCTGCCCAACCGGATTCAAAGTTGGGCGGACCTGAAGGAGATCTTTGTGGGAAACTTCTAGGGCACCTACATGCACCTTAGGAACCCCTAGGATCTAAAGAACTACGGACAGAAGTCAGGGGAGACTCTTTGCGAGTACATTCGGTGCTTCTCTAGGCAGTGCAATGAGTTGACAGATGTCACCGACACCGACATCATCAGGGCTTTCCTATCTGGGACCACTTGTGAGTCCCTGGTCCATAAGCTGGGACACAAGGGCCCATGAACTATCAAGGAGCTCCTCGATATCGCAACCAGCCACGCCTTAAGCGAGGAGGCGGTTGGGGTGATTTTCGACCATCCTATAATGGAACTGCCCAAATTATAAGAACACAAATACAAAAACAATCACCTAAGCAATTAAATTTCTATACTTAAGCTCCTATAACTTCGGTAGTCCAATGAAATCATGAGGGATTTCAAACCAACCAACATACAAGCCAAGATCGTAGTGATTCAACATAACAAGTCATATGTTACATCCATTTCACAAGTAGTTCAACATACATTGGAGTTCACTATAGTTATTACAACTTGAGTTCAAAGGTAGCGGAAGCAAAGTAGTTTGAAACCAACATCACGCTTATTTCAAATGTATGCCAGTACCAAGGTCAACTTCCAACAAAAGCATTAGAGACAAGATAACTCAAAAGGATCATGCCCATGATCACACTCTGTCACTACGGCAGGAGCCACCCAATTCTTGTAGTAACCATGATACATCACAACCTACAACAAGTGGGAATAAACCCTGAGTACGAGGGGTACTCAGCTAGACTTACCCGTCAAAAACTAGAAATAACATGACACCAAGGAGTATGCAAAGCTTTCTTTTAGTGGGCTAGCTTGACTCATTTGCAAAAAGCATAAGTTATCATGAATAAACCATTTTAAGTACTTTTGCACCATCTTTGTTATTACCTATTAATCTAGGTAAGCACCTAAGCTAAAGCAATCACTTGCTTAACCATTAACATCAAAGTTACCATCTCAGGTTTAGCCTTTCCAACATAATCCACATAACCATCCATGTTCCATCATCATTACTACGATGTCGTAGCTCGAGTCAAGTGCTCACTATCCAGAGCGATGGCGATTCAAATCGATTCCTAACCAACTCATAATTTATTCCTCACACAAACCACACTCATCGATCAAATGAGCTACAGATCACCAATGACACTATTCTGGTAAACACCACGGGACAAACTGGGGCCGCGCTACCTAGGGACCGCCCGATAGCTAGGATTCGGCTTACCCACCCTTTGACTCACTCTTCATGTCCCCATCATACCACCTTTAGTACCAGTCTGTGCACCCGTGTAGGTCCCGGCCCGAATAGTGCTACTAGCTTCACGGTCGAAAGGTACTTTATTCGGCCAGCTAAATGTGAGGCATGCGTTCAACATGACAAGAGGGACAAGCAATGATCGATCCTTAACCGACATAGACGGAATCACTATAGTCCAAAACCCTATAAGACTCCGCCCGGTCTCCATTTATCCATCAACACTTGGTTATTTTCCATGATAACAATTATAGCCAACCATAACTAGGTATCCACCTATATCTCGCAGGTGACAGAAAATCACCCGACTTCTACCGGTCTAAGCATGGCTAAGTAATACTTTTGATCCTAAACCAAAAATAGGATTCCATGCATATTTATGGGACAAGGAAAGGGTATATATGCAGCAAGTGTTTCTAATCAACTCCTTAACTTAATGCAACAATACATATATAACATATATATATATACTCAATTGCTTTTATAAAGTAGGAGGCTTAGAATGCTCCGGGGCTTGCCTAGGATTGAACACTTATGTTAGTGTTTGACAGATGACACTCGCTTGGCGAGCATCTCCCATCCTGACACTTGCTTAGTCCTTCCATCTTTGGGATAGGTCCACCAAACACCGTCTTCGGGTTTGGCTCCAACATCTCATCCTTCACGTGGTGCATATAGCATACCTAGATGAGATGCAAGATGCATGTGTATGAATATGATGAATGGTAACAAAAGATGCATCACATAAGCATTCAATGTAACAAAAGATTATGCAAGACAAGCATAAGGTTACACTAAACACACTTAAGTACTTTGCGATGCTTAACTTAAACATCACACAAACATTTATAGAGAGCAAGCACATCAAGCATGACACAAGTTTAACAATGTCACAAGTATATTAACTTCACCATCAACATGGGCATAAGCCACACTTAGTAACACATGGAGTAAACAACCACAACTAGCATCTGTCAATTTCTGGACTGCAAACAATAGGTGCAGGTTTGGATCATAACTAGAGTTCTACAAATCCAAATGACATGCAACAAGACATTATAGAAAGCTTATGAAATTATCTACAACTCTTTTATTTACACCCAGAGCTGATTCTAAAACTAATCAAGCCAAAACATAGCAAGAAGCAAGTCTGTACAAGAGATGGACAGAAAACTGACATTAACTTCAGAGATGCATAACTAGAGTTATATTCATCCAATAAGGGTCACTCTTAACTTTTTAGAAAGCTTATTAAGTTAGCTACAAATTTGTTATTATCATCTAAAGGTGATTCCATAGATAAAAGGGCCAAACAACACCAAGAATGCATCTCTATCCAGAATTCGGACAGAAACTGCCCATGTTTCCATAGGCAAATAAGCCAACTAATGCAGTCATTCAGATCTGTCCAGAGGACAAGCAAAACCTGACAGCAGACTTGTAAAATCTAAAACTCAAAAACCATCAGGCCTAAAATCATGAAACTTTAACACCAGCTATATCACAAAGTCTCCTACAACCCTTGTATTCACCACTTTCACAGAAAACATTATTTCCATGCTTAATTTAATCATAGCTGATATTAAAGCATTTATTAAGCACTCAAGCAAGGTGAATAAAAAAACTGGACCATACTATATCCAATGACCATGAAATTTTTACCACACATGAAACATCACATAAGTAGCATGCCATAAAAATTTCACTTCATTTGGAGCCCTATATCTGTAGTTATGAAAAATAAGAAATTCAACTAGCATTAAAACCCTACTGCACAAATCTATTCTTACAGCTAAAACTTTAAACTAAAACATGCCATATTATAGATCTACTGCATAGACAATTTCACAAGGATTCCAAAAAGTCCTCATTTGCTATTTTACAATTTTTCTACAAATTACTATGAATTATGCAAGATTCAGCCATTTATTCATAAAAGAAAAAGAAAAATTGCACTATGCGGCACTATTCATATGAGTCACGACTTTACAGTTAGGCCCTTGAGCTTTTCACAAATAAAGATCCTCGCAAATTGATCCCTAGGAGCACTATTTATATGAGTCACATCTTCGCATCTGGACCTAGGGAAAAGCTGCAATTCATTTTCACCCTTCTCTTCTTCTTCCTCAGAGCAGAGACGCAAGGGACGTCGTGCTTGGCCGACTCCGGTTGGGGCGGTGGTCCTTCGGCGAGAGAGGCTTCAGCGGAGCACCAGGGTGTGCTCGTGCACCTCCGGTGGGGTGCGGCCCGTCCTAAGGCTGGCCGCGGCTCCCGGCCATGGGCGCCAGTGGTAGCTTGGCAATGGCCCGGTGGACAGCGGCGCTGGCGGAGCTCCTACGGACAGCGGGGTGGTGCGGGAGACCTGCAGCGGCGAGGCACGTGCATGTTGTGGCTAGGCATGGCAGCGGTCGAAGAGAGGGAGCAGCGCCTGAAGCAGCAGGGGCACAAGCTCTGCTCGGCCATGGCTGTAGCCGGCCATGGCGGAGCGCTCGAATGAGGCGAGGGCGTGAGCGGGTGAAGGAGGGGCAGAGAGCGAGCTTGGGGAGTAGAGAAGTGTCTGGGGTGAACTCGGCATCCACACTGACTCAAGGAAGAGCAGGGCACATAGCAGCTCGACCCAGCCATGGTGGGGGCGCTATGCTTCCATGGCGACCAAGTGGCCAAAACGATGAACACCTGGCGGGCGACCGTGGGGGTGAGGTGGGATGTGTTCCTGGGCCGGCTCCAGGCCAAATTTGGACATGGGCCCAAAATGAAGTTTCTTCACCTCAGCCTGCCATACATTTTTCCTTTAAAGACCAAGACCATTAGAGCAGTAGATTAGCGGTTAATCATGTCCGGAGTTGACACTGTCAACGTGTTGGCAGTGGTTACGTAAACCCAAAATTGATGACCAAAACGGAGTCAAACTTAATCCAACTTTTTACATGCCCTTCTCCAAGATGTAAACTCCAACTTTTATATTTGTCTGAACTTGACTTGCTTAGCAAAAACATGAGAATGCGAGATGCCAACATGCAAATGTCCGTTTAGTGACAAGTAAACCTTTGTTGTTTTGAGAGCTATTTTTGATGATCCAAATTAACTCCAAATTTGATGAGACTTGTTTTGTTGTTTCCACCACGAAAGGTACTTCAACTCATGTTAAGGAATCCAATTGAGCTACCACAAGAATTTGGACGATAAAAGGTCACAAAGAAGGGAACTTGCTGCTGTCACTTTTAGGGACTTAGAAAATTTTCTGCACTGCAAAAACAGCAGCTGATTCCATCTTGGGAGCTCTATTTGACTAAGTTAGGTACCAAACCAGCTCTTGACCCTTAAACAAAGTTTGTTCTACATAACATGAACTACAACTTTTATTTAAGGTCCAACCTCAAAACTAGTATAGAACCTACTGTTCTACTTTGACCAAAGTAGGATCACAATAAAGCTTAAATTATCCTTTTTGATCCATTGGAGCATTTTCTTGGAATTTGCTCAACACGAACCTTTCATAACTTTTGTTGTAGAGTTCATCTAGAGTCATTCGGGCAAGGTTGTAAGGTTTGGTTGATGACCTATATTTCCATTCACTTAATAGTGCAATTCAAGCACTCATTAAAGCCATTCGAACAAGGATATAACTTATCATTTCATATGACTTTTTGATTCCAAGCTTCATGAAACTTTTCCAGTGACCAATATAGATGGGTATTGATGTGAGACACATGAAGATATTACCATATCACCACCCAAGCATATATCTTGAAAAGGGCCTATATGTAAAGCAAGGGTACAATATCCAAGTTTAGGTTGGGGCTCATTTCCATAGGTTTGACCTTGGCATCTTCATCACCATTTAATCTATCATGTTTGAGCTCAAACCCACTACTTAATGGGTGACAAACACCTATGGTGTTACACATCCCTGAGGCACACCGCGAGGTCTACGCGGCCGAGCCGGCCACACCCTCCTTCTCCGCTGGTCAAGGTCTCCCATCACCTTTGACTGGTCTGACCACCCATAGAGGGTCCCGCATCTGGGTAGGTACCCGATCATGGTTGACCTGATCATTGGCACAAAATGGCTCACCAAGGTACTAATGGATAGAGGTAGTGGCCTCAACATCATTTACATCGAGATGCTTGATGCCATGGGCATCAACTGGTCACGCATCCGATTGACCGGAGTGCCTTTCCACGGCATCGTGCTAGGGAAGCAGGCCAAACCACTCGGCAGATCAACCTGCCTATCACATTCGGGGATCTAACTAATTATAGGATGGAGACCCTCACCTTCGAGGAGGTAGGATTCCACATAACATACCACTCCATCCTAGGACACACATGCTATGCAAAGTTGATGGTTGTCCCCAATTACACCTACCTCAAGCTCAAGATGCCAAACCCTTGTGGGGTCATTGTCGTCGGCACCTCCTTCCAGCTTGCTTATGAGTTTGAGGTTGAGTGTTGTGAAGACGCCACGCGATTATTGCCTCTAGGGAGCTCATGGTCATCAAGGAGGGAGCCATCGAAGAGGAGCCTAACTCCAAGCGGTCAGCAGGGTCTTTTGAGCCCACAAAGGGCACCAAGGAGGTCCTCATAGACCCTAGCGGCTCCGAGGGAAAGGTGGTGCGCATCGGCACCTCGCTCTCCCTAAATAGGAAAGTGCGCTGGTTGACTTCCTTCGCACAAACAAAGACATCTTTGCGTGGAAACCCTCAGATATGCTAGGCATTCTGAGGGAAGTCACGAGCATGCCTTGAAGATCCGTCCAGACTCCAAGCTGGTCAAGCAGCGCCTACGTCGCTTCGACGAGGACACGCGTAGGGCCATCAGTGTGGAGATCGCAAAGCTTTTGGCGGCTATTTATATAAATTAAGGTCACATAGAATATATCCGCAAGCACATAGATATTATACTATTGTAGCACTTCACCAATGATAACCCAATTTTAATATTGAACCCAAAGGAACGGTGAGTGAGAATAACTATGTCTTAACTTAGCCCAACTTCATAACCAAGGTTAGGCATAAGGAGTGTAAAGGAGACTGCTGAGGTCTTCTAGTTCTAACTTCAGTAAGCTTTGCCTTCTATTGTTCTATCTGGGGAGATGTCTTATAAGGAACAAATGCAGAGTTTCTTCCCTAAAAGCGATCGAATTCCTACTAGACCTACAAACAGGAGGTGGACTATAGAGGATTCAATGAAGCAATAAGAGTCACTTTCTTGATCTACCATTGATCCAAAAAATAGGGTGCATTTACGAGTAACCCTAGTCTAAGCACCACGCTTACACTACGAATACTACTTTAATCAAGAGCCACCAAGATCAAAGCACTCAAAAGAGAGTCATAAACCTAAAGAATAATGTGAACAAGATGCTTACATGAATCAGAAATCGATTACCAAAGAAATCTTAGAAGCAAGCTCTAGAATAACTTGATCCCGTAGAGTACAAGCCGTAGAGAGAGCATCGATAGGCCAGAACTCCTCCAAAACTCTTCTCTCTCACTCTGTCTCTCTATCTCTAATACAAGACTAGATCCTATGCAGCACTAATCTTGTCTTGATTGCTAGCCTAGATCCTGGTGAAAATATGAATTATGGTTCCCGGCTTTTCAGCTCTCAGGATCCGACTTGGCTTTCCTCTAGAGGGGTGTATGCCTATATTTATAGCTGTGGGGGCATAACGTGAGCCATTGGATCAAACTGACTTAAGGGATGGCATAGATGCAATCCTACGAGGCGGTGGAGGAACATTCTAGAAGCTATTGACAAGTGGGGCCCACTAGGGGCCAAGCGGCCTAGGGAGGAGGCTGGGTGGCCCCACATGTCATAGACATGTGGTCTCTCTTGGTGGAGAGCCCCCTGGAGTCTTCTAGAGTCTTCCCACATAGGTCGCCCTTGGTAGTTTTCTGATTAAATCCTGCTGGAAACATAGATTCACCAAAACTCATGGAAACTGTCAGTTTAAACCTCCTATTCTATGATATTGATCCATTTTCATCATTTATGCAAGGTAGGTTGATGGTTTATTATGTATGTTAACTATCATCAACATGCTCCTCCACACTTAGGCTTTTACTCGTCCTCGATAAAAGGATGGATTATGCAAGACATAACCTTGGGACAAGACATCAACATAAGACCATTCCCAGTTATTCATGCTCTGTAAGATTCAAAGTGTCTACCATGAAACTTTGGGCGATTGAAGAATGGAACAACTCGAAATAGATCACCATTTTCCTTTAGTCAAGTCATATGGAGAAACATTTTATGATTTTTGAAAACAAAACATAGCTTACCTTCTTCTTTTGTAGTACTGTTGGTATAATTAATGCACACTCTAGTTATCCGCAAGCACACAGATAATCTACCAATGTAGCACGTCACCGGAATGACCCAGTTTTAATATCGAACCCAAAGGAATGGAATGATGTACTTTAGTCTTAAACCTAATCCCTGAGTAGCAAACAAGAACAGAGAAAATAGAAGATAAAGGCGATCACTAAGGTTGTCTTGTTCTATTATTGCAGCAAGTTATGTTAATTATGATTCAGCTAGGGATTACTATAGAAGAGCACAATCATAGTGTAGTCTCCTAAGTAACTAATCCTGCTCGGCCTACAAACAGGAGATGGACTATAGAAGATTCAACAAGGCTATAAAAGTCACCCCTGCGAGCAACCACCGATCTAGAATATAGGGTACATCATACGAGCAATCAAGTCTAAGCACCACACTTACACTACGACGGCTACTCTACCCCTAGAGCTACTAGGAATAAAGTACTCAAAAAGAGTCACAAACTAGAAGAATAATAAAAACATTAAGACTTACTGACAAATAGAAGTTTATCACTGAAGAAATCTTAGACGCAAGTCCTCAAAGAACTTGAATCCGTAGGTACAAGGCGTAGAAGCAGCACTGATAGGCCGGTACTCCCTCCAAATCTCTTCCCTCTCTCTCTCTCTTCTAATTCTAATTCAAGACTAGATTCTAAATCTAAACTAGCAGAGAACTAGCCTTCTTCTTGAAAGCTAGCTCTAGAGAGGTTTTCCTTTCTAGGGACACCTCTCTCTGATCCTATCTAAAGATAATGAATTAGGGTTTCAGGATGCTCTGCCTTAGGGGGTCTGGGGTCTGGTTATATATTCTGGTGGGATGAACCGCGGCCCTCGGATCAAACCGACTTGAAACGATGGTCAAGATGCACCGTGGAGATGTGTTGTAACGCATTGTGTGAAGGAGAAGGCGGTTGGCCTCTAGGCCAGGCTGACCGGTCTGAGGGGTTGGGTGGCCTCCTTTGGAGTCCTCTCGGTCCCCATCTTGGTCCCGTGCCTTCTCATGTCTTTTGGAGTCTTCTAGTGTCGGGGTCCGATCTGTTTGACGCGATTTGGTCTGGTTCCTTGGGCCCAACTCTTCTCTAGAATTCCTATTTTTCCTTTTTAATCCCCAAAAAATCATAATTCACCAAAACTCATGGAATTCTGTTAGTTGAGTCCCTATTCTATGGTGGTGATTACATTTTTACCCTTTTCATGTTTTATTGACGTTTTATAATAGGAGTTAATTACTGTCAACAAACTCCCCCACACTTAGGCTTTTGCTCATCTTCGAGAAAAGGTTGGATTACTTTAAACATAACTGTATGACAAGACATCAGCACTAAACCATTCCTAGTCATACCTCTACTACAAGATTCAATGTGTATACCATAAAACTTTGGGCAGTTGAAAAATGGAACAACGTGAAACAGAGCCCCTTTCATCCTTCAATCCTGTCACTTGGAGTGTTTATATATATTTTGGAAAGAAAACATAGCTTACCTTCTCCTTCTATGGTGCACTCAGATCGCTCATTGTATGTGGTATTTGTGGATCCTCTCTGAGGCATATATGATTGATGCCTTAAAAACATCCTACTTCTATGAAAGCTTATATGGAGTTGAAGGTATTTCAAGGATATGGCATACTTACCATGCATATATTGTCTAGTCAAAGCTGGGATCCGAGGAGGGGAATGTCATACCCTTAGATCAAGATGTGCATGTGTGTGGAAATATTTAGTGGCCAACCTAACTCTACTTTGCTCCTTGAAATAGGTATCTCTCTTTTGAGACAATGAAAAGCTTTCTTCAAGCACAGAGATCATGAGCTATCATTTTGATTTTGCATTTTTATTTTTATTTCTCTTCTTTTTTTCAACACTTGGACACTTGTCCGTTCTCTCTTTTTTTTCTTTTTTTACATAGCCTCACGTCTCTGCCTATCATACAATAAATTTTGAGAGATTAATCACCATCTTGAAGCATTTATTTGAAGTCCTAACAATCTTTTTGGTCTTCTCCTAGGGTAGGAGATAGATTTTTGGGCAAAAGGCATGTTTTTGCGTACTCTCAGTGTAAGAGCAGCAGATATATCTGGGTGTACATGATCTTGATCTTGGGAGCATGATAATCATCTCAACAAGGGTCATTCATAGTTTGACAAAACTCAATACAAAGTAAATAGCCTATGTGCTAGTTTTCATATGTATGGCTTTGGTAGGCAATGTATCTTTACCATAAAGGAGAAGTATAGCTATCCATTTAGAATTTTTGAAAAGAAATTCTCCAAACGACAAAACATCGAGAATCAGGTTTTCATTATTCTTCTATCTCGCATTTAAGTGATATGGGGTCCCTACTAAAAAGTTCCCAACAGTAACAAGATTTCTAGGAAAAGTGTGTGCGAATCTATCTTTAAGTCATGGCAAAGCAATCTTACTTTAATCGAGACTTGTGTAGGGTTTGCTTATTCAATATATCTTCAATTTTAATTTGAAGTAGAGAGCAAAATATATGAAAATAGAAAGTCTGAGGTATGTACTAGACCATGGATGAAAGATGGAGCAAAAGGATGGGGTGTGAGGCCGGGTGGCCTAGTCTTGTGGCCCATCGTGGCCCGCTTTGTCGTGCGTGGTCTTGGCGTTGATTGCTTCTAATTTTTTATAATTTTGTGATCGGATTTCTTCGGTGGGTTCCCCCACATTTGTTTCCTATTTATCTTTAAGTACAACATATGGAGACAAAACACATATCAAAAAATAATAATATAGAGAATGATTTGACTCTAACAAACTTTATTGATATCATTTAAAGCACTTTATTATACATTCCAAATGAACTAACTTAGACTCACAACTTAAGACTTACTAAACAAAACACGTGTGCCTTATCAATCGACCATCACTCTCTCTCAATTCTCAAGTCTATGGGCTATGGTACGTGAGATAATGTTGACATGGGACTTCAATCCCTGATGCTTAATGGTTGCTTTATCCATCCTCATAGTCAACCTATCAATAGTCCCATCGAGAAAAGCTAAGTCTTGTTGAATCCTAGTGATTTTCTGCTCGAGCTCTTCCATCTTCTTCTCCAGAGTAGCTAAGGTGGTCTTTTGATGCTTGGGCTCACTTGACTCAGAGGAGGATGAAGGTCTCTTCTTAGGAGGGACTACTTTGATCTACTCTGGCATAGCTTAGACTTCATCAAGAGTGATACGTGGAGTAGTCTTCTTATACTTCATGCAGGTGACATCACCAAACTTGTTGGTCTTCAGTCTAGTTAGCATCTCATCGGGTCTAGGTGGTTAAAGGTTGAGCTCCTTAGGTACGTGGCATGTCAGAACCTTTGGCTCACCTGGTTTTCCTTCAACGGTGAAACGTGGCGGCGGCAGCGCGAGGGTGAGACAAGGAACGGTGCAGGCGTAGAAGGTTTGTGGTTTAGGCATAGGCATGATCTCCTTTGGTGGTGTGACGGTGGGCTCCTTCGATGGAACAACGGCGAGCTCCTTCAGCTAGATGATGGCGAGGGCCATGGAGTCATCGGAAGTATGAAGCTCGTCGGCGTCGATCTTGTCAAAAGGAGGAGGCTCGTTGATGTTGATCTCGCGGTTGCCGACCATTGGAAATTGAAAAGAGGAGAGCTTGGCTGCTATTGAAGGTTTGAAAGGTAGGAAGTTATGGCTTGGAGGCAGGCAGGGGGTCTAGTTTTATACTCTGGACCAATTTACAGGAGGGTTCAGATCTCTTTATGATGAGTTTGTAATGGGGGAAAATCGGTTTGACTGAAAGACTTTGGAATTTGGACGAGAAGGACTCTAGAAGGGAGAAGGGAGGCAACGCAAGGGGAGGGGAGTCCCCCATTGGCTAGCTAGCCTAGGGGTGGGGCTGAACAGTCCCACTCTATGGCGGAACGCGGTCTCCTTTTTCGTGTTGTCTTCTAACTCATTTCTAATTCTGAAAAACCAATTTTTAGGTGACGAAACTCATCAGAGGCGACGGAGGACTCAAATCATGGGAAAAGGAGGAATTGGATTATGTCCAACTCCTCAGGACTCTTATTAGGTTCTAGAAAAATCTTAAGTCATTGACCATTTACCTTGAATAACGTACCTTCATCATTTTGAAGTGTTACCGCTCCATGTGATGAAGTGCTAATCATCGTGAATGGTCCTTCCTGTTTGCTTCATAGTTTCCCATGACCAAATAGCTTTACCCTAGAATTAAAAAGTAATACCTTATCTCCTGAAGTGAAACTCTTCTTCTTGATCCTCTTATCATGCCACCTTTTAGTCCTTTCCTTGTATATCTTGGCGTGATGATAGGCTTTCTCACACCATTCATCAAGTTCTGAGAGTTTATCTTCCTTTTTATTCCTGCTACTTCCAGGTCCATATTCCATCTCTTGATTGCCCAATGAGCTTTGAATTCTAACTCTACCAGCAAATGACAAGTTTTCCGTAAACGAGTTGATATGGGGACATTCCAAGCGGTGTATTGTAAGCCATTCGATAAGCTCACAGTGCATCGGATAGCTTGTCCTTCCACTTTGTTTCCATCTCGTCAACAGTCTTTTGCAGAATGTTCTTGATTTGCTTGTAAATAAAGTGAGTGCCTCCATCACTAATCACCATTCTTGGGACTACAAACCTTAGAAATATCACTTCTTCAAACATCTTCTTAGAGTTTCTGAAATCAGCAGCTCTACATGCATAGCTTCGACCCATTTGAAAACATAGTCGACTGCCACTAAGATGTATTCACTGTTCTTCGATTTTAGGAATGGTCCCATGTAATTAATACCCCAGCAATCAAACAACTCAATCTGGAGGTTGTTAGTGAGTGGCATGGCATCTCTTGAATTGATGTTGCCATGCTTCTAACACGATCTGCATCTTCGGACAAAGTCCATCGTGTCTTCATACATGGTTGGCCAAAAGAATGCACTCTACCAAATCTTTACACGTGTTCGGAATGCCCCATAGTGTCCTCCATAGGGTGATGAGTGACAACGTTTAATGATTTTGATTCCTTCTTCAGTTGGTACACATCTTCTGAGCAACTCATCTGAGCACACTCTAAAGAGGTATGGATCATCCCATATGTGGAGACGACTCTCATAGATGAGCTTTCTTTTGTCTCCTCCTGGTGGTACATATCCTACAACCATAAAATTAACAATATCTGCATACCAGGGGTCAGATCTAGAGATTTGGAAAAGCATATCATCCCTGAGTGAATCGTTGATGGGTAGGTCCTGTGGATTTTCAAATTGCATTCTTGATAAGTGATCAGCAACAGAATTTTTATCTTTTATTTCTAAATCAAATTCTTGGAGTAACAAAATCAATCTTATCAAATGGGGTTTAGCATCTTTCTTAGTGAGCAGGTATTTAAGTGCAGCATGATCAGTGTAAACAATCACCTTAGCTCCTACTAAGTAATATCTAAATTTATCAATAGTGAAAACAACAGCTAGGAGTTCTTTTTTAGTTGTTGCATAATTAAGTTGTGGTCCTGTCAAAATTTTGCTAGCATAAGCAATTACATGATGCTTTTTATCCTTACATTGTCCTAGCACTGCTCCTACAGCAAAATCACTTGCATCACACATGATTTCAAAAGGCAATGACCAAGTAGGGGGTTGAATGATCAGTGCAAAAGTGAGTACTTTCTTTAAAAGCCAATGACCAAGTTTCAAAAGCTTTTAAGCATGCTTCATCAAATTCAAAGGAAACATCCTTAGCCAAAAGATTAGTAAGTGGTCTAGCAATATGTGAGAAATCTTTTATAAACCGACGATAAAAACCAGCATGGCCAAGAAAACTTCTTATCCCTTTTATATTTATGGGTGGAGGTAATCATTCAATCACTTCAATTTTAGCTCTATCTACGTTAATTCCACATTCAAACACCAAGTGTCCTAGCACTATGTCTTCCCTAATCATGAAATGACATTTTTCCCAATTAAGGACTAAGTGCTTTTCTTCACATCTTTGCAAAACCTTGTCTAAATTTTCAAGACAATCATCAAAAGTTTTTCCATAATCAGAAAGTCACCCATGAAAACTTCCATGATTTCTTCCATCATATCAAAAAATATAGACATCATGCATCTTTGAAAAGAAGCTGGTGCGTTACATAATCCAAAAGACATTCTACGATAAGCATAAGTTCCATAGGGACATGTAAAAGTGGTTTTGCTCTGATCATCAGGATGGATCAGAATCTGATGATATCTAGAATACCCATCAAGAAAATAGAAGAAAGAGTGATTTGCTAAGCGCTCTAACATTTTATCAATGAAAGGTAGTGGAAAATAATCTTTCTTTGTTGCCTTGTTATGTTTTCTATAATCAATACACATCCGCCATCCAGTGACGGTTCTTTGTGGAATTAATTCATTTTTGTCATTTATGACAACAGTCATGCCTCCCTTTTTAGGCACAACTTGAACATGACTCACCCACTCACTGTGTGGCACATGATAGATAATCCCGGCGTGCAATAGTTTCGAAACCTCTTTCTTTACTACCTCTCTCATTGCATTGTTAAGCCTACATTGGGGCTCCCTAGATGGTATGGAATCAAGATTATAGGGATGCGATGAGTGCAAGGAGAAGGGTTAATGCCCTTGAGATCTTAGAGTGAGTCGCCAAAGGCTGATCTATGCTTCTCTAAGACAGTTATCAGGCAAAAAATTTCTTCTTGAGAAAGTTTATCACTTATGATCATAGGAGTTTCCGAATCATTATTGAGAAAAGCATAACAAAGACCAAAAGGCAGAATTTTAACTCAATGGGAGGTTTGGGAATTTCCTCAAATGGATCTAGAGGCTTGGGAAGAACAAAATGATCTTCTTCTTCCTCTATGAAGAACTGAGCATCTTCTTCAAGATTGGGTTCAATTAAAGCTTCAAGATATGCAACATTAACCTCTTCCATTGGGTCTGGCTTGGGACAGGGTTCATTCTCAGTATTTAGAGAATGAGAGATGGATATAGGCAATTTAAGATTTTTCCCAAGACAAATGTTTAATTTCCCTGTTTGTCCTTCTTGAATAAGCCTTTCAATTGGTTGGCCTATCAACAGATCAAACTCAATGATGTCAAAAATATAAAAACTCATATGCACCAGAGTTTCTTTTAACTGGATAGGTAGGACATACAATATTCCTAAACTAGGAAGAATGTGTCTTCATGAGCTTTTTAGAAGTTTTGTTGTTGGGGTTAATGGCATATATTCTAATAAATCATGAGCAAAAGATGTAGACATGATATTAGTACCCACAACTGGATTGTAAAGAGCTGAAAAAGGGTCTCTATAAATTTGGCAATGAATATAAGTAGAAGGTGAATCTAAACAAATTATGTCAGTGAAAAGTTCTGATTCTTCTAACCATTTGTGGCTTATCACAGACACTAGCCCTTTTATAGTATTTTTAAGGAAAGCTCTATTAGTAAAATCTAAAAAAAATTAGGAGTTAATGATTTCGAACTCTGAGGCTTCCTTACAGTGTGATAATTCGAGGTATTATCAAATTCGGTAAAATACTCATCCTCGAATTCAAAGATGAAGTTTGAAACTAGAGTTTCCTCCTCATCAGGAACTAAGACAGCTGAAGGTTGTGATGGATTGGGTATGATTTCATGTTCAGCTATCTGGAATTCTTCCTCTTCTAAAAACTTTGGTTTAGCTTCATATGTTGGAGTGGCTTGTGAAATATTAAGGAGAAGCTCTCTCCCTTTTGCAGCAGAAATATGCAGGAATGATCCTTGTGAAGTGTTGACACTTCTAACACCACTTTAAGTACTAGGTTGTCATCCCTAGCATGGCGCCAGAAGTGTTGGTATTATAAATGCTCTTCTAGAAAATAAATAAGGGATTCGCAAGTGCATAGATTAAATACCATTATAGCACTTCACCAGGAAATATTCTAGGTATCGTTAATTTATTTTAGCTTAAGGGAAAGAACTAAGGACTTAAACTAGAGATGAACTTGCAAAACACGACTACTTATGAGAATCAATCACACAGTCACTTGATTTGACAGGGGTAAGCCATGATAAATAAATATGATGAATTGATAAGCTCATAGGATAACACACGCAGAGATTAGAGATAGACTACTCATCATAAAGGTAGATAGACATCTGACTAAGCAAAAGATTGAATTCTAGGTAGGTTCTAATCAAGTAAGTCTTTCATCTACTCTAGCACATACACTATCATATATACCACAAAAGACTCTTCATCTATGTATAAGGAACATCACTGAAGAAAGCCATAACATAACATGACTTCCCACGTAATACCAATTCTGCCTGTCCTACTAATGGGAGGTGGATTATATAAGACTCAACGAAATTGTCACTTCTGCGAACTACCACATGACCCAGCCAATAGGGTGCATTTGTAGGTAAACAGCATCTAGGCACCACTGTAACATCCCAGGTTTTTGACTAACCAAAAATGCGAACTTTTTAAAATTTTCTCATGCAGATGTGTGAAGCATGTAGTCTCTAGGTCTAACCCGAGACTAACCCACTAAGAAGACGTTTCATACTTGTAGAATTGATTGTAGGAGTGTGCCGGAGTTCTTAGTGGTTTAGGGTTTTGTGTCGGAGTGCACAAATCCATAGCAAGTTCCCTCCTTTTATCTTTCGTATACAACCCTCCTCGAAACCCCTCTCTGGATTTATCCCCATTTCCCTTTTGAATTCCTTCATGGCATCCCTTTTGAGTTCTCAATTTCCGTTGAGTTCTTCCGTTGAACACATCTCAAATACGGGTTGGACTCGTTTCAAAGTTCCTGTGAAGTTCCACCTCTCAAATCTTCCTTCTAGACCATCTCAAGTCCCATTTAAATCTCTCTAAATTCCATTTGAAAATCTACCTCTCAATTCCATCCGAAACTTCTCTGAACTCTTGTGAAATTCTCTGCTCAAAATATCCTCCTTCGGATTCATCTCAAAAACTCCTTTTGTATTCCTATTCAATTTCCCCAGAATTCATATTTCAAATTCCTCGAATCCATCACAAATTCTATTTAAATTCCTCTCCCAAGCTCTTTTGGAATTTTCCCTTGACAATTCCCTCTACAAATTCCCTTTTAAAATATCTTGCAAATTCCTTGAAACAAATAAAACATAAAAGAAAAAAATCTCTCTTCCTTTCTTCACCTAGCCCAAACCGGTCGCCATCCTTCTCTTCCCGCGCCAGGCCCTGGTCTCCCACCTCCGCTCAGCCCACATGGCCAGCACAAGCGCCTTGCCCAGCCAACCCCGCAGGCCTAGCTCACCTCCTCTCCCACCTTGGCCCGTAAGTGTTGAAGCCCAGCAGGCCGCTTGAGCCCTCCGGCTCAGCTGGCTCAGAGCCGCGCCCTGGGTTGGAAACCCTAGGGAGCGCCTACTCCCGGCTACACTACCGTGGCCGCTCGCAGGCTCTGCGCTCACATGTCCCATGTCCACTTTCCACCTGCTGATGCGCGCCACGTGGCCCTCCTCTGCACGGATGCCAAGGATCACTGTCCGTGCCCTTGTAGCCCTAACCCTACGCCTATAAATGGGGAAACCACTGCTGCTCCTCTGATCCATCTCCCCATCCGCTGCCACACACCTTTGCTTCCTTCTCTTCTTTCCTCTTGCGCCGTCGAGCCCTAGCCGGCCATGGCCGCAGCTCCACCGCGCCACAGCTGGCCCTCACTCCATCGCCCTCCCTTATTTCCCCTGCAACCGCCTACCGTTGCCGGCCATGGCCGAGCCACAGCTGCCACTCTCTCCTCCCATTCACGCCACCACCTACTCACGCCAAGGTAGCCCTAGACTACCACCACCATGCGCAGAGCAGCGCCACCCTGACGAGCCCCTGCCTCGCCATGCCGGAGCCATGCCACCACAAGCCCCACGCCGAGCCAGCCGCCGATGACCCTAAGCACTCTACCAAGCCCCGGCCACATCGAAGCCCTGGTCGCCTCCTGCTTCAACCCACAGCCATGATGTTCCACAGCCGCGACGTCGAGCGCCCTCTGCCCGCCACCACCGTAACGTTGACGCTATCGTGGTGACCGTATCCGACCGGCGCTGAGAGCTCCATCGCCACAGTGACCCACTTCACCTTTGCGCCTCTGCTCCACTCGCGTGGAAGCTAGCCGAGCACCACCTCGCCGCTCCGACCACGCCACCGTGGGTGCGCCTGAGTTCCTCCTCTGAGTCGACCTCTGCTGTTCGCTGCGGTCCCCAACCACCATGACCAAAACCATCTTGCCGGCAACTCATCACCTCACTTCGCTGCCGGTGAGCCATTGTGCCCAAAAGGCTCCGCACTTTTTGCTTCCTACTGTCACCATTCTGAGACCAGCCTTCATGCTGCGTTCGTCCACTATCGCAGGGGAGCAAACCACCCTATTGCCATCTGCCAAGAGTTGGACAAAGCTGCTACTTTGCCGAAGAGCAATAGCACCACCTTGCCATGTCCATCCTTGTGTCCGGCCTTTGTGCCGTGAATTTTTGCCTTACAGGGAGGTTACGCCTCATTTCCCTTGGTGTGGCTGCCTCGATCTGCAACACTGGAGCTCCTCAACTACCAAGATTTAGATCCAACATTTACAACGCACAAGTTTCAGGCTCAGAGTTTATCTTTAGATCAAGACAGTTCTATCCAAAACTCGGGAGAATTCGTGTTTGAAAACTAGGCACTTGAAAGGAATTACGACAGAGCAACTATTCATCATTTCCATTATGTTTAAAATTGAGTTCTACGGTAATTAAGTTCTAATACTCTCTTGTATCTTTTATTTTAACTAATATATTATCTAGCTAATGTTATCACACAACACTCTTTTTATTTGGTTTTCTTAAGTTATGCATCTTTTTATACTTTTCAGAATAAAAGATAAATCACTCGAAAAGGAATACTTATCGAGATATACGGGGGATGCTCTCCCCCAAGCTGGATTTTGGCATAGTCCTTCATCTTGAGTCCTCGATTGCGTAGATGCTCATCACTCCTTTGATGATTGTTCAAGGTAGAGCTCTTGAGTGAGTGAAGACATCATGGGCTTCATAGGGAATTTCTCTTTTTCCTGTTGAATTTCAAATAGACAACAAAACTCGTGGAACATATTAAGGGTTAGTGGAAAACTATTCCCTAATTATTTTGTAGTCTTGAATTATCTTTTATTATTCAACTGGTTTTTCTTCATTTTTAGATTATATATATATGCCTCCATAGTGAGTAATTATTATGGGTTGCTACACACCACACTATTACTCACATGGGGCTTAGAGTTTATATATTTCCAGATGCAATGAGATGATTCAAAATATAAAAGTTATTTTTATTTTCTTTTCAAATGCAATGTAGAATTTAAATATGTATTTAATTCTAAATAGTATGCATGTTATTAATGGAAAAATTATTTTTATTTTCAATGCAATGATATGCTAAGGGAATGTAAACAAAGTAGATATGCTTAATTTAAATGTGCGGATAAATACCGATTTACCTTTCAGAGAAGGTTCGGAGATTTAGGTCCGTCGACCCAGACCTTACATCTGGTTCAGTCTTCAGAGGTTTCTTTTCTTCTTCCTTTGGAATAGCATCTTCTTGGGCAGCTTCTTTCTTTTTGATGGCTTGTTTCTTTTGGCGTTGAGAGCGGTGTCTCCTCTTGTTCTTTCTAGGCTCTCACAAGTAGTGTATCTATTAAAGTAACAACGTACCTTCTCTCTAGGGAATTGGAAGTGGATTTCCCTAGTTCTTATGTAGATGATCATGCCAGTGGTATTGAGGAAGGGTCGTCCTAAAATAAGGTGGACATTGTCTTCTTCTCCTATGTCAAGAACCATGAAGTCGGTAGGAATGTAGTGATCTCTTATTTTGACCATAACATCTTTCACTACTCCCTTCGGACGTCGGAATGATTGGTCCACCATCTACAGCTGCACATATGTACCATACATGGGTCTAGTATTATACAAATGTTTATATGTTACCTTAGACATTATATTGGTGCTAGAGCCGATGTCGCAGAACGTCTTGTAGAAAGTACTTCCCTCGATCATACAATCGATGGTGGGTACTCTAGGATCTCCTAGCTTAGTGAGGTATGGTGATGGAAGGAGCTGGTCAAGTTCTAAATCAATAGTGTTGACCATCCATACTGTTTCTTTTGCCTGATGCTTAGCTTTATTCCTCCTCCTATTCTTGTTCTACTTCTTTGTTGGGGGCAGCGGTTGTATCCTCGTAGAGGTACGGCGTCTGTGGGTGAACTTGAATGTTGAGGGTACACTTCTTGAAATTGAATCTTTCTTTTCTCCCATTGATTGTGAAACAAATCTTGGCGCTATCTGCGTAGATGATGGCTTTGGTGGTACTTAAGAACGGTTGCCCCAAGTTGATGGGTGCTTTTTTGTCTCCACCTGTTTCTACAATCACAAAGTCTGCCAGCACATACGAGTTTCCAACTACAATCTAGACATCTTCAAGAATTCCCTTGGGGTAGCACAGTGTCTGATCTACAAGCTGCAAACACATAGTTGTATACAATAAAGGATCACCATGAGTTTTCTCATAGATTACCCTGGGCATGATATTGATGCTTGCTCCAAGGTCATAGATAGCTTCTTCAAAACTGTGGGGTCCAATGAAAATAGGGATGATAGGTCTCCCTGGGTCTCCTTTCTTCACTAGTAGAGTGTCGTCTACCCATGTTCCCCATTGCTTTGGAGGTGCGGTGAAGTATTGCCCTGCATTATAAATGTCTACAAGATTTGCAGTTTCTAAATCCTCCGGCTTCCCTAGAATCTTACCTCTTTCGGTCACTGGTACAGAAGTTGCTAGCTGAGATATTTGTGATTCTATCATTTTATTAAAGCTATGTTGATTCTTTATGGCAGAAGTAAAGCTATCCATTCTAGTATTAATATTTTAAAGCAATTTATCATTGGAAGCTATCTTTCTAGACATAGTATTAATAACTTTATTCTGATTAGAAATCATTTCTCTCAAGGGTGGTTGATTAAAGTTATTATTAAGATTATTACCTTGGTAGTTACCTGAGTGGTTACCTGAGTAATTAGGCCTTGATTGTTGATTCCATTCTTGATTTTGTTGAGGATGATTGTTGAAGTTGTTGTTGATGTAGTTCACATCCTCTTGAATCTCAGGGCAGTTGCTCCCTGAGTGGCCAGTGCCTCCACACTATTCATAGGTCATGCAAGAATCATTGATGTGCGTGACTTCATTCTTCTTAGTGGTGCATTCATCAAACTTCTTCATGTGCAGGTCTATCTTGGCAGACAGTATGTCTACTTCCTTCAGTTGATGCATTCCTCCTCCTCTCTTGCGAGGTTGAGTGCGTTCCTCGTTCCATCCCTGGTTAGAGGCCATCATCTCAATTAGAGTGGTTGCTTTAGTGATGTTGAGTGATAAGAATGATCCTCCAGCAGCTGCATCCACATTCTCACGGGTACTAGAAGTGAGCCCATGATAGAATGTCTACATGAGTAGCCAATTCTCCATCCCATGGTGAGGGCATTCTGATATGTAATCTTGAAAGCATTCCCAGGCTTTAGGGATTGATTCATCATGTTGTTGTTGGAAGGTTGATATCTTCGCACGTAGAGCATTTGTCTTCCCCACTGGAAAGAATTTTGCTAGAAAAGCAGTAGCACAAATCGACCATGTGGTATTCTTGTCCTTATGGGCATAGAACCATTGCTTTGCTTTTCCTAGGAGTGAGAAAGGGAACAAGCGGAGCAATATGGCGTCTCTTGCGACTCCCTTGATGATGAAGGTGCTACAAATCTCCAAAAAGTGTTGGAGATGAGCACTCGCATCTTCATGTGCTTTTCCACAAAACTGGTTTGCTTGCACCATGTTGATCAAAGCAGGCTTGAGCTCAAATCCGTTATCTCCCACATTTACTATCGGTCTAGTCCTGATGTTAGCAGTGGTTGGAGCGGAGAATTCACAGAGTGATCGGTCAGCCATGGCTTCAAAGTCTGGTGTTAAGCTTCTTCTTAATTAGTTGATCTCAGATGAAGTGGTTGGAGCCTTCTTGAGCTTTGCTCTTGTTCTTCTAATTAGAGCTTTGGGGTTCTCAACGTAGTTTGTCGGGAGTTCAAAACCAGTCATACATCACCCTGCATAAGATCAAAAAAATAGACAAAGGACAGGGTTAGCCTGTTAGAGTAAAGGATCAAGTGATGTAATTCGAATATCACATGTGTAAGAGTGTTCCTAGATGTGGAAGTGTGTTTATGCTCTTATGAATGTTTTCTAACTTAGTGTGCTATTCCGTTGCCTCCCCGGCAACAGAGTTAGAAATGCTTGTTGACACTTCTTCGCATCACTCGCGTTAGATTGTCATCCCCAACATGACACCAAGAGTGTGGTTGTATTGTACTCATGCCACTTAACTATATAAAGATATTAAAGTATATATCCGCAAGTGCACAGATAAATACACCAATTGCAGCATTTCACCCAAGTTTATCCTAGGTATTGTTATTTATATTTAACCAAAGGAGAACAAATGGAGGGGCACATATTAATTAAAGGCTACTCTACACATGTGATATGAATATTCGAAATCACTATCCTTTACTCTCAAACATGAATCAATCAAATAAAAAGAGATAAAATATATGATAATCAGACCATTTAGATGATATTCCTTAGAGCAGTACTACTATGGTAAGTCATTGATCAGAATATAAAGTAAGAGAATAAGTCCTAAATAATCTGTTAACTATTAGTCATAATCTATATTGATTAGTGCAATTATATCAGGTAATCATTGGCTAGGTTATCTCATATCCATAAACAAGGAACATCTCCATTATGAAGCTGAGAAACAGAGTAACAACTAATTAATGAGACCGCGTTCTACTAAGTTCTACACTCGGGGAGTGGACTACAAAGGACTCAACAGGAATGTCACACCCGTGATCTACCACATGGCCCAGAGTATAGAGTGCATTTGTAGGTAAACAGTGTATAAGTACCACACTTACACAATGTTGACCACCCACCCATGACTCAATAAGGTGAGTGCTTTGCAAACATGTGTATAAACATAATGATAAACTATCTATGCCAAATATATAATCAAAGCAGACTAATCTCATAATAATCAAGGATATGATATAGATTAAGAACAAAATCATATCTAATGTATCAAGAATAATGATCAAGAACAATGAACTAAAACTAGACAATGATGAACTAGAACAATTACGAACTAGAACATAAACAATTAGAACATGAAGAACTAGAACATGAACTAGATCAAGAACTAGAAGAACTGATAAACTAGATGAATATCCGGAGAACAATGTTGATACAAGATAGAAGAACTAGATTTACCAAGCTCCTCTTGACTAGATCTAGAGCCCAAGGTTGCTTGACTCCTCTACTTCTAATTCTAATCTAGCTATGCCTAGATCTGATGGAGCTCTAAGGAGATGAGAGTTGCTGGTTGGTCTTCTACTTTCTGGTTGATGATTGATTGAATGAATTCCTCTCTAGAGGGGGGGTCTAGGGCCTCATTTATATAGCCCAGAGCATGGAACCATGGCCCTTGGATCAAACCGACCTTCACGTAGGGCTAGGATGCATCCTTGGAGGCGGTTGAAGTAGCTTGCAAAGGAAGGAGCCGAGGGGCGGCGGCCAGGGGCCGGTCGGCCTAGGGTTGAGGCCGGTTGGCCCCACCTGGCGACGCCTCGTGGTGGCCCTCCTCGTGGAGTCCTCTAGTGTCCTCTAGAAGCTTCTTGCATATTCGTGACGTGGAGATTAGGCCGATTGACGTGGGTTCCTTCTCGTGGAAGATATCAATTACTGAATTATTCTGATAACCCCCTGCAAAATATAGATTCACCAAAACTCGTGGAATTTCGTTAGTTGACACCCTAAACCTATGTTGGTGATAATTTATTAGCCCTTTATATATTTATTTTAACCCTTTATTATGGTAGATAACCATCGTCAACAATTTGAAATCATCTTCAAACTACTATTGTTCTCAAAAAAAAGGGGGAAGCAACTCTTGGTTTTCAAAACAAAAATGAGTTTCAAAATCCTTTTGATTTGAAATCTTTCAAAGAAAAGTGTTTTGATTTAGAAAACAAAAGCTTTCAAAAGATTTTTTTTCGAAACTTGCATGGATTTCAACCGTTTTTCAAAAGTTTTGCAACTCACTCTCCCTCACCATTCAAACCAAATTTTAAAACTGCATGACTTGAAAGGTTTTGGGAAAGCCCAGAATTTGCAAAATGTTTTCATCAAAATGATTTCAAATTCCATGTACTCGCTATTACAAAATGTCTTTTTCCAAAACGCCCGTTTGGAAAAGTATATAAACCTAGATTGATTTCTAAAACTTCCCCTCACGAACGGCCCAAATGTTTCTAAAAAATCATTTTGAAAGAGGTTTTGGAAAAATAAAAACCCTTCTATAAAAGTTTTGATTTCACAAAATAAAAATCTATTTAAGTGTTTCCAGAAATCTCTTCTAATGAACTATTTTCACCAAAATTCAAAAGTTTTGATTTGAGTTTCAAAAACCAAAGTGGGTTACAACCTATTTCAATTATTTTTGTGTTGATTTGATTTGAAAATCAAAAGGTTGTGACCTTCCTCTTTGCAAGAATTGCGAAACAAAAGTTCTATAACTATGTTTTTCCAAAACATGACCTCCAAAACCATTTTATAAAGGCTTTTCCTCTCCTTTTCCAAAAACTCTCCCTTCTCTCCTTAAGCTTTGGGAAATTGTGTTGCAGGCCACCTGTGGTACTTGCATACAACTCTAATCCTAAGCCAACCTTTTCAAAAACCCTACTTAAAAAGAAACAATTTGAAAAGAGTTCTATTTCAAACAAAAGATATTTTGGATTTCAAAAATCTCTACTTAAAAACCCTGCCTTGTTTTATCAAAAAGTTTCAAAACTCAAAGCTTTGCAAAATAAACTATTGTCTTGGAGTAAAAAATGGCTTTCAAAAAAATGGAATTTTTGAAAATTTTTGCCCCATTCAACTCTTGGCCTATTTCAAACATTTTGAAAACCTTGCACCAAATTCAAAATGCTTTGAGAAAAGATGCTTCAAACCCTTTGTTTGTGTTTTTGAAAATTTTAAGAAAAGTGGCCTCCTCCAAATGGCATTTTCTAAAAATGGATTTATGAAAACCTATTTTCAAAGCCTCATAAAAATGCATCATGCAAAAGGATTTTTTTTGTTTCAAAATTTAAAACCAACTTCAAAAGAGATTTTGTTTTCAAAAGGTAAACTAATTCAAGTTGCTTCCCTATCTTGCAAAAAGAAAAAGGGATTATGATTCAAAAAGGAAACTCCTTCGAAAGTGTGATGCTTCAAAAAACCTTGTTTAAAGAAAAAGAGTTTTCCCAACTGGTTTCCAAACTTGCTTTACAAAATTTTGGGTGCGTGAAAATGTTTTCAACTGATCTCTGAACTTGTTTCCCCGAAACCCTCGATTACAAAAGCAAAATGATTTCAAAAGAAATTTTGACTTGGTTTGCAAAAGTTTTAAGAACTCACTTGTGAAAAAGTTTTCCTCCCAAAAACTAATTTGTGAAAGCAAAACTACCTCTCCCTTCTCCGCTCAAAAGGTTTTATGAAAACTGTTTTCCAAAGCTCTTTCCTCAAAAGCTCCATTGCAAAAACCTGATGCATTAATGCATGAAGAACATCCGGTAAGAGCCATCAACTATAGATAAACCTACCGACCATCCTTTAAGAGTAGTAACCCCTAAATCTTGGGGACGAGATTCCTGTAATGGGGGTGGACTGTAACATCCCGGGTTTTTGACTAACCAAAATTATGAACTTTTTAAAATTTTCTCATGCAGATGTGTGAAGCATGTAGTCTCTAGGTCTAACCCGAGACTAACCCACTAAGAAGACGTTGCATACATGTAGAATTGATTGTAGGAGTGTGCCGGTGTTCTTAGTGGTTTAGGGTTTTGTGTCAGACTGCACAAATCCATAGCAAGTTCCCTCCTTTTATCTTTCATATACAACCCTCCTCGAAACCCCTCTCTAGATTTATCCCAATTTCCCTTTTGAATTCCTTCATAGCATCCCTTTTGAGTTCTCAATTTCCGTTGAGTTCTTCCATTGAACACATCTCAAATACGGGTTGGACTCGTTTCAAAGTTCCTGTGAAGTTCCACCTCTCAAATCGTCCTTCTAGACCATCTCAAGTCCCATTTAAATCTCTCTAAATTCCATTTGAAAATCTACCTCTCCATTCCATCTGAAACTTCTCTGAACTCTTGTGAAATTCTCTGCTCAAAATATCCTCCTTCGGATTCGTCTCAAAAACTCCTTTTGTATTCCTATTCAATTTCCCCAGAATTCATATTTCAAATTCTTCGAATCCATCTCAAATTCTATTTAAATTCCTCTCCCAAGCTCTTTTGGAATTTTCGCTTGAAAATTCCCTCTCCAAATTCCCTTTTAAAATATCTTGCAAATTCCTTGAAACAAATAAAACATAAAAGGAAAAATCTCTCTTCCTTTCTTCACCTAGCCGAAACCGGCTGCCATCCTTCTCTTCCTGCACCAGGCCTCGGCCTCCCACCTCCGCTCGGCCCACATGGCCAGCACAAGCGCCTAGCCCAGCCAACCCTGCAGGGCTAGCTCGCCTCCTCTCCCACCTTGGCCCGTCAGCATTGAACCTAGCAGGCTACTTGAGCCCTCCGGCTCAGCTGGCTCAGAGCCGCGCCCTGGGTTGGAAACCCTGGGGAGCGCCCGCTCCCGGCTGCGCTGCCGCCACCGCTCACACGCTCTGTGCTCGCGTGTCCCATGTCCACTCTCCCTCTACTGATGCGCTCCACGTGGCCCTCCTCTACACGGACGCCAAGGATCACCGTCCGTGCCCTTGCAGCCCTAACCCCACGCCTATAAATGGAGAAACCATTGCAGCTCCTCTGCTCCATCTCCCCATCCGCCGCCACACACCTTTGCTTCCTTCTCTTCTTTCCTCTTGCGCTGTTGAGCCCTAGCCGGCCGTGGCCACAGCTCCATCGCGCCACAGCTGGCCCCCACTCCACCGCCCTCCCTTCTTTCCCCTGCAACCGCCTGCCATTGTCGGCCACTGCCGAGCCGCAGCCGCCACTCTCTCATCCCATTCACGTGACCGCCTGCTCACGCCAAGGCAGCCCCAGACTACCACCACAGTGCGTCGAGCAGCGCCACCCCGATGAGCCCCTGCCTCGCCATGCCGGAGCCGCACCACCACAAGGCCCGCGCCAAAGCCTACCTTTGATGACCCTAAGCGCTCCACCAAGCCCCGGCTGCGTCAAAGCCTTGGTCGCCTCCTGCTTCAACCCGTAGCCGCGATGTTCCACAGCCGTGACGTTGAGCGCCCTCTGTCTCGCCACCACCACGACAATGACGCTACCGTGGTGACCATCTCTGACCGGCGCTGAGAGCTCCATCACCACAGTGACCCCCTTTGCCTTTGCGCCTCTGTTCCCCTCGCACGGTAGCTGCCCGAGCGCCACCTCGCCGCTCCGATCGCGCCACCGTGGGCGCGCCTGAGTTCCTCCTCTAAGCCGGCCTCTGCTGATCTCTACGGTCCCCAACCACCGTGACTAAAACCATCTTGCCAGTGACTCGTCACCTCTCTTCGCTGCCGGTGAGTTGTTGTGCCCAAAAGGCTCCACACTTTTTGCTTCCTACTGTCACCATGCTAAGACCAGCCTTCGTGTCGCACTCGTCTACTGTCGTAGGGGAGCAAACCACCCTATTGCCATCCGCCAAGAGTTGGACGAAGCTGCTACTTTACCGGAGAGCAACAGCACCACCTTGCGATGTCCATCCTTATGTCCGGCCTTCGTGCCGTGAATTTTTGTCTTGCAGGGAGGCTACACCTTGCTGTGGCTGCCCTAATCTGCAACACTGGAGCTCTGTCGTCTCTCGGCCGCCTGTTGCCATGTTTCGGGACAAGCCACAGCAGCCCTCCACCTCCCCGCTTTCATCAAGGTCGACCCCTCGAACCCAGTCGACGCCGTACACGACGTCGGCAAGACCCTTGCCTTTCTTTTCCGTGTTCTCTTTTTACTTGTTGACATTGATCATCAATATCATTTATCTACATTGTCACCTGATCATTATCATCTATATATCCTGTGTCGTGCCTTCACCGCCGGTCTATCATCTATGTATTTCTCTTATGTCGCTATGGATATGTGCTACTCCATGCCAAGTCGTTTGTGTGTCATAATTCTTGTGTGTTGTCGTGTGTGCCTTTTTGTCTACGGACCATGCCTTCGAGCCAGTTGAGAGAGCCAATGCTTGTCCATTGCGATCGCGAGTTCACCTCGCCATGGCCGTAGCACCAAGAATGTCCTTTCTCTCTTGCTTTAGTTGTATTCGTCGGATTACGAACTTGAGCTCCTATCTATGTCCCTAGGATGCAGTCACCGTGGACTCGATGTCGATATCGATGCGGTTCTTACCCGCATGTTTTGAGCCCTCCGTGACCAACTCTATTGGGATAGGAATTAGGGGACAACCTTTGTATGTCGACGGATGCCAACTCATGTAGGTACAGCTTGTGGCCGTGAGTTCACCTCGCCATGACCATCGGGCTCTACCTCTCTTTCTCTTGTTTTTGTCCTAACCACCTCGCCTGATTATACCACTTCTACCACGGCATTCCTTCGGGTCTAGCGATGACAACCGCATCACTATGAGCTGCAGGAATAGCCTTGTGTTGTTTAGTTGCACGGTTGTGGGCCCTATGAGTTGGTTTGGATCATGAATCGTGCCTCCTTTTGTCCAACCTTCGTCCGTTCCATGATGAGTTGGTTGAAGGAGTGCGGGTTCCATTCTTTCTTCTTCCTCTCTTGTTCTCAATCCCCATCGATCTAGTAAGATGTGGATTGAGCCTTTGGCTTGTTTGGTGTTTGTTGCTCTTTTGATTCCACTTCCCCGATTCCCGTCGTTGCCATGGCGAGTGGATCAGAGGAAGGTGAATCTTGTGTTCCCCTCTTTTGGTTCTATCATGCTTAAGCTCTTGTATGCTTGTACCTGCTTCGACCGTAGCATTTCTATGGTTCTTGCGGTGACAACCACATCGCTAAGAACCCTGGGGGATGTCCTAGTGCATTTAGTGCACCTAGGTCGTGGTACCCTACAAGTCGTTTGGGCACTCGTGTTATTTTGCATGTCTCTTCTTCGATGCCCTGTCTCTTGCCATGGCGTGTGTATTGGAAGTAGACCACCTCTCTTCTCTTCTCCCCATTCCACCCTCTCTTGTTTCTCGTCAATTTCAATGGCATCAAAATTGAGAGGGAATAGAACTTCTCTTGCTCATAGTCTTTTTGGTCCTCGTTAGTCTCCATGATGATTGGATCGAAAGCTGCAAGCCGTGGTGTTCACATAGGATGAGTTAGGGCCTATGCCATTTCTATTTAAGCCGTACAGGTCGACATGATCGACCCCGGAAGTACTAGCTATGCTAAGGCTTAAGCTTGTGCTTAGCAAACAACCACCCCTATTCCTTGGCCCAAGGATCGGACATCCGCCGAGAGGGCTAAGTCACTTCTTCCTTGGTCTTCCTGTGGTGTAGTTGTTCTTCTCGTGCTTAGTTGTCTCTTTTCGTAGTCCTTCTAGGTTTAGTGGTCTGATTTGTCTTTCGCTTGTCTTTGTAACGAGGTAATTGCGTCGAGGTTAGCGTTGATCGGATCAAAATCCGTTGGAGGAAGGACATGTAGATGGAGGGAAGACCATGGAGCAGTATGACTACAAGTGCACTGAGGATCTCAAAAAAGACATTTAATAGGTGTTCCACGTCCCACCCAACCTCGTAGAACCCATTATACATGCTACATGTAGATGCTAGTGCTTTACTTTCTTGCAATTGAACTGTGATAGGTTGCGTGGTAGACTGCTTGTAAGCCATTACCTTGTCACAACCTATTCCCCTGCACACCCGCTGTTAGGCTAGATGCTCGCATTCTACTTACTATTTTACTTTCACTATGCATTGTACCTGTGATGTGATGCTTGGTGAAGGGATAACGTGAGTGGATAAGGCACGTGGTGCCAATAACTTGGTAAAACTGGATACTAAACTTGGGGAGATCTTGGCGTGTGTCTTGGGTGTGTGGTGAGGGTTGAGTCGATCGGACAGGATCCTATGACGAGTCTTTGGGGCAAGTCATGCCGGAGGGGTGCGACCTAGGCATCCCTCGTGAGAGGTACCTATGGCGGGTGCATGTGTGAGCAGACGGGGTGTTGGTTATCCCCGGTGGAGGTGCCGTTGAGGCACGGGGTGTTGGTTATCTCCTTGAGAAGATATCCTATCTGGTCCCCCTAAGGACTGGTATGTCTTGAGAACAGGAATCATAGGACCCTTCATGCACACCACTCGCTCCTGATGGGCAGGAGACGATTACCCAACTAAATAGGGTGGTGCCACTACTACTAGGTTGGAAGGTGATAGTGTAGGGAGGTACGGGCATGGGGGCCCACACCCTCCTAAGACAACATAGTGACCTTGGGGCCCTGTACTATGTCTCATAGTCTCAGCGTTTTGCTGGACTCCGGGGTGGCCCAGGGCTGAGTGGTAGGGTGGTACCGTACCGGTTGGGAGGCAGTAGGCATCAGCCTAGGTGGGGCATCGCTGAGGATGGCAATCTTGTGGGTTACCAGGGGTACACGCTCTGTAGAGTTGATCGATCTATACGTATAGCTGCATCCGCAAAAATGGACATTCCTATGACCTACGCTTCACTAGATTAGTGAGAGGAGTCATTTCTACCTTTCCCCTGGTTTTGGTGTTGGATCCGGCTTTGACAGTTGAGGCAAGGTACGAGCGGGAGTCATCCTTGCCGCCTAAAGAGTGTGAGAGTGTGGTGAGATATGTGTGATGGGATGGGAGAACGTGTGATTGAGATGGATTAAAACTTGATGAACTATTATTATAAAATCTTGCTAAACTTGCATAGGAAACCTACAACCATATGTAGGCCTTTTCTTCTACCCTTGCATTCTGTGGGGGTATAAACCCCTATACCCTTACGGCTAGACATGGGCAAGCCCAGACCGGAAGTACGTGCGATCCAGATAATCCAGATGGAGTCTCGCGCAAGGCATCAAACCAGACTTGGAGATCAAGCAAGGTCTTGGTCGGTTAGGTTAGGAATCCTTATCCTGCTCCATATGGCAATTGTAACCGGCTAAGATTAGTTTCTAGATCTCTAACCCTGCCTCCCGGACTATATAAGGAGGGCAGGGGACCCCCCTTAAAAACATCGAAACATACTCTAGGGAAATCTAGCTTTTAATACATTGTTCGAGACAACAATAACAAAGCAGAGCAGGATGTAAGGTATTACGCCCACACGGCGGCCTGAACCTGGGTAAACCCGCGTGTTGTTCTGCATCAACATCTCGTTCGTGGCTTGCACACCTATCTGCCGACAATCTACTACCTTGGGCATACCCCTCGGTAGACTGCCAACCAGGTTTTGTCGACAGTGTCCCGCTAGGTAGGGGGTGTGTGTACTGCTTTTTAGGCGTGTGAGATGGTCATCTCCCTCGACTCCATGACCATGGCAGCGGGCCTCACGTTCATGATCGGCCAGATCACGTGGACCACCGGCTCCAATGACTTTGTCGCCTCAACCATGGAGGGGATGCAGATTCAATCTGCATCGACTACTTCCCCGACATCGACATCGGTTATGACTACGCTGGCCCTGGCTTCGCTTACACCAGCATCGTCATCGACCACGCCGGCAACCGGTCGGTTCCTCCCTTGCTATCAGGGGAAGAAACTCAACAACACCGACCTGATCAACTCCATCAACTGGCTCGGTGGCAAGCTCTCATCCACCCTGACTCTGGTTGACTCACTCTAAGAGCAGTTTACCGAACAGGACTCAAACGGCTACAACAGATCTACTCGACCTGCTCGAGCCACCCATTTTCAACGGTTGGGTACAGATCTAGTAGTCACTTCAACTCCTGAAGAGCGCTCCGCTCGACCTCGACCTTGACCACGCAACTTCATCAATATGGTGGGCTCTGATCAAGTTTCGATCCATACCACCCAGACAGATAGCCTTTTTAGCTCTGGATCGAGCACCACGTCCGACAGGACTACTCAAACCATGGTATTACACCATGTGAGTAACGGTGATGAGGAGAGGCTATATCCTCCAGGCTTTCCTCAAATCCTAGCCTTCCCTCCAAGGCATGGTGCCATGATCAACATGGTTAGCCAAGATGAAGATCCACCTGCTGGAGGCAAGACCGATCAACAGCGACAAGAGCGACAACAGCGCAATGTCGACCGAGCTCAACGTCGCATAGATGAAGATGCATGCCTAGCACAATAGCAAGTAGACCACGACCAGCAAGAAGATAACGCTGCAATTAGGCGTAATCGACTGCAAGGGCGCAACCTCAATGATGCTTTCGACATGGTGGGGAACAGACCAGTATTCAAAACCCCAAGCGCCAATGTGGCCGTCGCCATTGAAAGCCTAAAGCGGTTACCAGATACCCTGGAAATCCAAAACATTAGGAAAGATTTGCAGGCTTATCTCTAGGCGGCCATGGTTCAGACCAATGAACATGTCGTGGGACCATCCGTGTCTGGCGCGACTAGTAGGAGCCGCCACCACACCAGTCAACCTTTCAGGTCTGGTCAACGTGGCTCACGCGCACCCGCTGGTGCTGTCACGGAACCGTCCAAATTATAAGAGCACAAGTACAAAAACAATCACCAAGGTGATCAAAGTCTCACACTTGAGCCCATATAACTCCGGTAGTCCAATGAAATCATGAGGGATTTCAAACCAACCAACATACAAGCCAAGATCGTACTGATTCAACATAACAAGCCACATGTTACATCCATTTCACAAGTAGTTCAACATACATTGGAGTTCAACATAGTTATTACAACTTAAGTTAAAAAGTAGCGGAAGCAAAGTACTTTGAAAGCAACATCACCCTTATTTCAAATACATGCCAGTACCAAAGCCAACTACCAACACAAGCATTAGAGACAAGATAACTTAGAAGGATCATGCCCATGATCACACTCTGCCACTATGGCAAAGAGCCAACCAATTCTTGCAGTAGCTACAACAAGTGGGAATAAAACCCTGAGTACGAGAAGGTACTCAGCTAGACATACCCGTCATAAACCAGAAATAAAATGACACCAAGGATCATGCAAGGCTGATATAAGTGGGGCTAGCTGGACAATATTTTACATAAAAGCTTAGTACAGATAAGTAATCATTAATGCTTAAGCATTAAGTTAATCATCATGAACTTGTCATCTAGATTAGCACCTGTACTAGAGCACTCACTTTATTAGGAGCAAACAATATTAACCATAGTGGGTATAATAAGGCTATCATCATCATTCCTGAACCATCAAGTTATTTAGTGAGATCTACGTTGGAGATAATCCCATCAAGTTCTCACTAACCGGTGAGAGACGGTGACTCGAATCAAATTACAACTCAGCTGAGGGGGTATTCCTAACTCTCACCCATGACTTCCTCCGTCGAGGAGCATTAGGTCACCTTTGGTACAACTCAGGAACCAACTTCGCGGGTTTGGTCAGCACCAGCACTCTTAGGGATTACCCTTCTGCCATGACGATCAGGACTTTTAACTCACCTGCCCTTGGACTCACGCCTACGGCTCCCTTCCGAGGCACACTTTATACTTACCGACTCCTGGCCTGAGTTGAGCTACTCGGCTTCGTGGTCAGTCTCCAGACCCAGCCAACTAAGAGAGAGGCATGCATTCAACATGAAGAACAGGAAAGGCTCCAAGAATCGGTGCTTAATCGACACAGACGGGGACAGATCCACACCCAAGACCTCCATGCCTTGTTGCTTCACTATCGTCATCCCGCCCGGTCTCATTTCATTTCATTAACACATGGTTCTTTTCCACGATAGCAAATATAGCCAACCGTGCCATATATATATATATATATATATATATATATATATATATATATATATATATATATATATATATATATATTCCTATATCTCGCAGGTGACAGAAAATCACCTGACTTCTACCGCTTAGAGCAGGGCTAAGCTTCTATCCGATCCTATACTTAAATAGGATTTTAGGGATTTACACTTGGACAAGGAAGGATATATATGCAACAAGTGTTTTCAACCAACTCCTATAATGTAATGCATCAATACATATAACATATATACTCAATTGCATTTTCAGAAATTAGGAGGCTTATAATGCTCCGGGGCTTGCCTGGGATCTGACACAAGTCAGTAGTTGTCAGACGACACTCGCTTGGCGAGCACCTCCCATTCTAGCACTTGTCCAGTCCTTCCGTCTTCGAGATAGGTCCACCAAACACCATCTTTGGGTTAGGCTCCAATATCTCGTCCTTCACGTGGTGCATCTAGCGTACCTAGATGAGATGCAAGATGTAAGTGTATGAATACATGGAAATGCAATGGATGATGCATCACACACTAAACAAGGCAAGTACAAGGTTATACTAAATACATATAAGCACTTCACATTGCTTAATTAAACGTCACCCAACCTATCATGCTAAGATAGCAAAGAGGCACACCAAACATGAAGCACTAGTTCCACATGATCTCAGGTGTATTTAACTTCATTACCAAGGACACAAATCATACTTAGCAATACGCAAAGCAAGTCAAGGTGAAGCAACAACTATAACTGGAATATGTCAATTTCTGGACTTGCAAACAGTAGCTTCATAAATCAATCATATCTGGAGTTTTATAAATCCAAATGACTTGAAAGAAGACATTATGGAAAGCTTATAAAATTCTCTACATTTCATTTATAATCATCCCAGCATGATTCCAAAGTTAATCATGTCTAATTTACACGAACACAGAAACTGGTCTAACAAGACAGAGAGCAAGCAATTATGTAACCTAACTTTAAACAGCTATAACTCCTAAACCACATGACCAAATGCCACCAAATTTTAACAGCAGCTAGATACATAAATTATCTACAATGTTTGTATAAACAAGTTTCATAACAAAGCACATTATCATGAAGAACTTTGATAAGTTCCCAGATCTGTCCAGAAACCTCATTTGCAAGAAATAATTATTAACTTATGTTGCAAACATATAATTGGACAAAACCAACTTTACCAACATGTCACACATGACTAATGAACACCAGAAAACATAGTGTCCATTCCTAAATAAATTCTTTTAATGCATTTTCTTAATTTATTTAGATAATTAGGTGGAATTATGAACACCTACCAAAAGTGCACAATAAATTCTACCAAACTTACAGTGACCTACATATGCTCTCAATAGTCTAGTGTCCAAATTTCAAGCCATTTGGACATGTATATCAACCTCTATGAAAAAGATAAAGGGATATTGCAATAAATCATGTGAGAGCAAGATACACTAATAACTCACTCATAGCAACTAAAAATCCTGAAATTATTACTACACATCAAACATGACATGAGTAGCATGCCACAAAAATTTTACTTCATTTCAAGCTCTAAATTTGTAGTTATGAAAATGACAAATACAACTAGCATTGAAAACCTAGTTGCATAAATCTATATTTACAGCTAAAATATTAAACTAAAATATGACATATTATAGATCTACTGCATAGAGAATTTCACAAGGATTCCAAAAAGTCCTCTTTTGCTATTTTACGAATTTTCTATGCTTTACTATGAATTTTCAAAAATCAGCAAAAACTACTACAAATCAGTCCTTATGGCACTATTCATATGAGTCTATGACATTGCAGTTAGGCCCCTGGATTTTGTTGAATTCTCACACGAGGTCCCTGACGCGAAATCAACAGAGGACCTCGTCGAAGCTCGCTGCTCCGGCCGGAGGAGGCCACGCGCGGCAGCTAGGATGTGGCGGAGGAGCACCAGGGGCCTCTTGCGCACTCGCTGGTGCCCTCGTCTTGCTCCGCGGCGGCCCGAGGTTAGCTGGCCACGGAGGCAGCAGAGGAGGATGTCGGGGTCACAATTTTTGACCGGCAGGGGGCTCGTCGGTGGCGGGAAAGGGGCGTGGCGGCTTGGACACGTCGAGGCACACACGTGGGGCTGCTCTGCTCGGCCCGAGGCGGGTCATGGTGGCCCGGCCATGTGTACTCTCGAGGTCGCGGTGGGCGGCCATGGCGGCAGCATGCAGAGGCGGCGCTTCGGTAGCTGATGGCTTGGGCGAGTGTGCACATAAGGTGGAGAATGATGAGGTGAAGACGGTGGGGCTCACGGCTGTGACCGTGGTGGCTCAGAGCTGCGGAAACGGCGAAGCTCCAAGAGTGGCCATGGCTATGGTGGGCATGCTCGGCGTCTACTCTCCGGCGCAGAGCGAGGAGGGCGAGGGCGAGTAACTGGGAGGAGCGGGAGCATCTGAGCAGCTCAGCATCCACTCTAGGAGGGCACAGAGCCGGGCGATGCATGGCAATGGAGGTGGACGCGCGGCTTCTTGCATGCACGCCACCAATGCATTGCATCGAGCACGTGGTGAGCAACAAGGTGGCCGGCGTGGGACGCGATTTTGGGCTCATTCCGGGCCGAGTTTGGACATGGGCCAAACGGCAAAGTCGAAGCCCACATGATACTCTAAAAAATCTATTTTGTGACTATGGTCATTAGAGCAACCAGTTAAGAGATAATTAACGCTAAATTTGACACTGTGAGCGGCTTAAATCCAATTAAGGTTGCTCGGCTTTGATCTCAAATTCCCAATCAAGACTTGGTCAAATGGGCTCCAACTTTTTGTATGCTCTTATCTAAGATGTAACCTCCAACTTTTATAATTGGCTCAACTCTAGTTGTTCAACAAAAACTCGAGAACATGGCTTGCCAACCTAATGACGCTAATTTCCAGACTTAGAATTATTTTGAAGCCTGAAACAGCAGCAGAGTTGAACTTCGAGCTCTAGTTAGACTCATTTCCAGGCTGAACTAGGGTATGCTCCAAAAATAAAGTTTGTTGCACACAACTCAATCTACAACTTTTATTAAAGGACCTTGAACTGGTTTAGCCTAGTTAGGAAGATATAGAGCTCCAAACTAGGGTACCGAAACTGAAACTCCATTATGACTTAGCCAAATTTCTGAGATCCAAAACAGCACTTTATTGAATATTGGGAGCTCTATTTGACTAGGTTAGAGGACAAACTAGCTCTTGACCATTAAACAAAGTTTGTTCCACACAAGATGAACTACAACTTTTGCTTAAGGTCAAAGCTCATAACTAGTACATAAGTCTAACTTTTACTTTGGTCAAAGTATCAACTCAATAAAGCCTAAACTAGGGTTTTAGGCCAATCGGGGCATTTTCTTGACATTTGCTCAACATGAACCCTTCATGACTTTTGTTGTAGGGTTCATATAGAATCTTTTGGGCAAGTTTGCAAGGTTTGGTTGATGATCCATAATTCTATTCACTTAATGGTGCAATTCCAATATGAATAGAACTTATCATTTCATGTGACTTTTTGATTCCAAACTTCATGAAACTTTTTTAGGGATCAATATAGATGGATATTGATGTGAGACATGTGAAGATACTCTGATAACAACACCCAAGCATATATCTTTAAATGGGCCTATATGTAAGCAATGGTGCAATATTCTAGTTTAAGTTGGGACTCTATTCCATAGACTTGGCTTTGACATCTTCATTACCACTTCCCATGTCATGTTGAACTCCAAAACCCTTGCTTAATTGGTGATAAACACCTAGGGTGTTACAGGCGCAGACAATCATGTTATGGACAACAGAGCTCCTGGTGTCAATCTAGGAGCTAACGAAGGCAACGACGACAATCGTGGAAACCCTCCCCGCGATGATAACCGCCGCCTCGGCCACCGCCACAATAACAATGATGACGACGGCGCAGCGACAACTGGTGTAATGACCACCGGGACCATCGTGGTCAAGGACAACAATACGGTGATGAACAAGATCGCCATGATGGCAATTACGATCTCCGTCATGACCTCAACAACCGTGACCTACGTCCTCGCATTAAATAGAGAGCTCGGGACCATGCGTCCCATGAAAGTAGTCATCACATAGAGTACGATACGATCCATGGTCCCCCGGGCCCCAAGCAATTCACCAACCACCTACGACAGGTCATCTGGCCTAGAGGTTTTAAGCTTGAAAAGCTTAACCATTATGACAGCAAGATCAATCCCGAGCTATGGGTCCAACTTTATGAGACTGCTTGCAGGTCCGCTATGGGCGACGAGCATGTCATGGCCAACTACTTTCCCGTGGTGGTCGGGTCGGTAGGGCACCAATGGCTTGTCAGTCTCCCAAAGAACCACTTTGACTCCTGGAATGCTTTGCATCAAGCCTTTGTTGAAAACTTCATTGCTACCTATGAACAGCCAGACAACAAGTATGACCTTTAGCGCATCCGCGATGCCAGGGACGAACCATTGCGCGAGTACATCCGACGCTTCTCAGATATGCGCATCAGGATCCCTATGATCACCGACAACAAGGCTATTGAAGCCTTCATCATAGGTCTGCACTACCACAATGACCTTAGGGACAAGCTCCTTTGTAAACGGCCTATAATGGTGGTTGACCTCCTCACCACCGCCAAGAAGTATGCAGACGCCGATGACGCCAAGAAGCTGCTGAACGAGGGCACCGGTAAAGCACCGTACTCTCCACGACACGATGACTACTACGATAACCGGCGCCACGATGACTTTAGAGGTCGTAGCGACATCAGGGACCGCCGTAATGACAATCGTGATCGGCGCGACAACCGAAATCAGCACGGCGATCGCCGTGACAACTTCAAGGGCAAGCGTGCTTGCGATGATGATGGTGAGGTCAACGTCGTGAAAAAGATTAGTGGGCACTGCAATTATGAAGAAGACTATGCTAAAGCCTTGAAGGGGCCTTGCCCAGCTCACCCCAAGTCCAACCATACGTTGGAAAACTGCAAGGTCCTCAAGGAGATCTACCGTCGCAAACAGACTTCAGAAAATGCCGATAAGCCTGATGACGCGACAGACCAGCGTAACCACAGGGATGATGATGAGGACGATCCTGACAAGAACCCCAAGCACCAGTATCAGGAACCGGTGAGACATGTTGCAACCATCATCGGGGGCAAGGTGTCTGTTGAAAGCAAACGCGAGCGGAAGCTACTCGCCCGCGCCTGCCTGAACGTGGCCAAGACAGATGACCTCACTGCAGATCCAAGACTACCACCCTGGTCACACCGAGAAATAAACTTCAGCAGGGTGGATCAATGGGCCACCATCCCCAAACCAGGTCATTTTGCTCTCATCCTCAGTCCCTGTATCAATAAAGTGCAATTTGACAGGGTGATCATCGATGGAGGTAGCTCCATTGACATCCTGTTCAAGAATAGCCTGTCAGCATTGAACATATCTGAAGCTAACTTGAAGACATACGACGCATAGTTCTAGGGGGTCCTGCCCGGACAGAGCTCTACGCCTCTTGGGTAAATTACCCTACCTGTGTAGTTTGGCATGACAGATCACTTCTGTATCGACTACGTTAACTTTGTGGTCGTTGACTTCAAAGGCACCTACCATGCTATCCTTTGTCGCCCCACGATCACCAAGTTCATGGCCATACCTCATTATAGGTACTTGGTGCTTAAGATGCCAACAGAAAAGGGAGTCCTCACTCTTAGAGGCAACGTATTCGTTGTCTATACCTATGAAGAGGACAGCTTTCGCATAGCTAAAGCCCACGACCTCTCCCTATGCATGGCGGCAATGACAATAGAGGCAAAGAAGACTCCCCCAACCAGCTAGAAATTCTAGAGCTTGAAGCACTACGCAAGTCTATCAAGTCCAAGGAGTACAAGGAGATCCAGCTGGTCGAGGGTGACTCCAGCAACACAACACTGATCGGGTGAAACCTCGATCCCAAATAGGAAGACGCGCTCGTCCGGTTCTTGAGAGAGAACATAAGCGTGTTTGCTTGGAAACCATCGGACATGCCCGGTGTATCTCGAGACCGGATCGAGCACTCCTTGAACGTCGACCCCAAGGCAAAGCCCGTCAAGCAAAAGCTGTGATGATTTGGGAAGGACAAAAAGGAGGCTATTAGGGTAGAAGTTACATGGCTTCTTGCAGCCGGTTTTATCAAAGAGGTCTATCACCCGGACTGGTTAGCCAATCCGGTTCTTGTACGCAAAAAGAATAATGAATGGAGAATGTGCGTTGACTACACCGATCTCAACAAACACTGCCCTAAAGACCCCTTCGGTTTACCTCGCATTGATGAAGTCGTGGACTCCACGGGCGGCTGCGAGCTGCTATCTTTTCTTGACTATTACTCTGGTTATCACCAGATCGCTCTCAACAAGGACGACCAGATCAAGACGTCCTTTATTACACCCTTTGATGCTTATTGCTACACGACCATGTAGTTTGGGCTCAAAAACACCGGAGCTACTTATCAACGTGTAATACAAGAGTGCCTCGAAAAGGAGATACAAGCTGACTTGGTCGAAGCCTATGTAGACGACATAGTTGTCAAAACCAAGGAATCCCACTCCTTGATTGATGATCTGACACGTACTTTTGCAGCGCTCAATCAATATCAATGGAAGTTGAACCCTAAAAAGTGCATCTTTGGTGTTCCATCTAGTATATTACTAGGCAATGTCGTCAGTCGTGACGGCATATGCCCTAATCCAGAGAAGGTGCAAGCTGTCCTCAATATGGAGCACCAAAGATGTCTAGAAACTTACAGGGTGTATGGCCAACCTAAACCGATTTCTATCTTGATTTAGTGAAAAGGGCTTACCTTTCTTCAAGCTACTCAAGGCAGACAAGAAGTTTGAGTGGTCGGAGGAAGCAGATATTGCCTTTACATAGCTAAAGCAGTACCTTGCATCACCTCTAGTCCTTACTGTCCCCAAGTCAGGAGAAGTCCTTCAACTCTACATTGCTGTGACTGATCGAGTCGTCTCCACTATCCTTGTGGTCGAGCGCGAGGAGCCTGGCCACGCTTATGGTGTTCAGCGCCCAATCTATTTCATCAGTGAGGTGCTCAATGAGTCCAAAACTAGGTACACTCAGATTCAAAAATTGATCTATGCCATACTCATTACAACCCAAAAGTTGAAAAATTACTTTGACAGGTTCCACGTGGTGATCAAAACTGAGTTTCCTCTTGGTACCATTATATGCAACAAAGATGCAAACATGCGCATCACCAAATGGGCAATGGAGTTATGTCCTTTCGACCTAGAGTTTGCGCGTCGCGATACTATCAAATCTCAAACACTTACTGACTTTGTGGTCGAGTGGACAGACTTAAGTGTCCCGACCTCTCAAGGACCCGTTGACTACTGGAAAATGTATTTTGATGGCTCACTGACTATTGATGTTGTGGGAGCGAGCATATTATTCATATCACCAACCAATGAGCAATTGCGCTATGTCCTCAGGATTTACTTTCCGGCATCTAACAATGCTGCAGAATACGAGGCATGCTTTCATGGTTTGCGCATTGCAGTCGACCTCGGTATCAAACGCCTCTACGTCCATGGCGACTCGGCCCTAGTTATTAACCAGCTGAACAAGGATTGGGATACAACTAGCGAGAAAATGGATGCATATTGCAAAGAAATTAGGAAGCTTGAAGGCAAATTTTATGGCATTGAATACTCCCATGTGGTCCAAGACAGAAATCAAGCAGCAGATGCGCTATCGAAGTTAGGATCATCTAGAGCTCAAGTACCGCATGGCATTTTTGTTCAAGATCTTTTAAAACCATCAATCAAGCAAGAAGATGACCCCGTGGTCGAGAAGCCCTTGGACCAGCCTCTGGTAGCTATGGTTCCATCATCAACCACTACAGAACCATCTCTGACCACCACGGGACCATCTCAGACCCCAACCAAGATAGCAGACTGGCATGTTCCATTCATTAAGTACCTAATAGATGGCACCGGGTACTCTGATCGAAATGAAAATGAACGCCTTATACGCCGCAAAAGACAGTACCTGGTGGTCGAGGGTAAGCTGTGGCATAAAAATGCGAAAGCAAAAGTATTAATGAAGTGCATCGAGCAAGAAGACAGTATTAAACTCTTGGAATAGATACATTCTGGCACCTATGGTAATCATGTCGCATCTCGGACATTGGTTGGTAAAGCGTTTCAAGCAGGTTTTTACTAGCCATCCGCAGTAGCTGATGCAGAGAAGCTTGTTAGACACTGTGCCAACTGTAAGTTTTTCTCCAAGAGAGTTCATGTGCCAGCCCATGAGATCCAAACCATACCAGCCTCCTGGCCTTTTGTGTGCTGGGGCCTAGATATGATTGGACCCTTCAAACCAGCACCAGGTCACTTCAAGTTTGTATTCGTGCTGATTGATAAATTTTCCAAATGGATGGAGTACATGCCCTTGGTCAAGGCATCTTCCGAAAAAGCAGTCGAGTTCCTCGACCAGGTCATCCACCGCTTCGGTATACCCAACAACATCATTATAGACCTGGGGACTCAGTTTACTGGGAACACGTTTTGGGACTTCTGTGATGAACGGAGCATTGTAGTGAAATATGTCTCGGTGGCACACCCCAGAGCTAATGGACAGGTCGAGCGGGCTAATGGAATGATTCTGGATGCATTGAAGAAAAGGATGTACACAGAGAACATCAAAGCCCCTGGCCGGTGGATCAAGGAGTTACCAGTCGTGGTCTGGGGACTTAGGACACAACCTAGTCACAAATACTGGTGTCTCACCATATTTCATGGTTTACGGCGCCAAGGCTGTGCTCCCAGTGGACATCGAATTCCAGTCACCTCAAGTTGAGAACTACAATGAAGACAATGTTACTGAACAACGAGAGCTTTAGATGAATTGTGCAGAGGAACAATGCCTTGACTCCTGTATATGCATGGCCAAGTACCTCGCCGTGTTACGAAGGTACTAAAACAGAAATGTTTAGGAACATTTCTTTATGGTCGGCGACATGGTATTGAAATGGAAGACTAGCCAAAATGGCGTCCACAAGTTGGCAACTCCATGGGAAGGGCCATACATCATCAAGGTTGTTACACGACCTACTTTGTATAGGCTTGCAAGACTTGACGGCACTGACGTGCCCAACTCCGTCCACATCGACAAGCTTAGGCGTTTGTACCCCTAATTCTCAAATACAGATATGTACCTTTTTCTGTAGTACTTTTGCACTTTGAATTATGATATATACATATATACTCGACTACAGTTGACTATACTTGTCTACATTATTGATTCTACAACTACAACAACTTTTTGATAAACCAGTACATCGATCACCAATCCTCTCGGGTTCTCGGAGCAGCCCTGTCCTTGACCTCACTCATAGCGTGCATGAGATCCACCCTCTGCGTTTTGGGTGGTCGACAGATGTCGTTTGGCCAGACCAGATGTACTCTTACATGTATGCAGGCTCCGACAGCCTTACACTCGGATCACTGGCCTCTCCAAAGCCGTACAGACCTACAGGATGACATCGATTATGCTAGAACAACTAAAAACAGAACATTCTGCTGTTCTAACTTAGTTAACATTGATTACGCTGGAACAACTAAAAACGAAACATTCTGCTATTCTAACTTAGTTAACATCAATTCTGCTAGAACAACTAAAATAGAACATTCTGTTGTTCTAACTTAGTTAAATCCACACGCAATACAAAGCTTAAATGTTTTTTCATACAAAAACACAAACAACTTTACATTGTACCAATAATCACCTTATTACAAACTCGCCTCTTTGAAGGAACAAGTTTACAATAAGCTTATGAAAATCGGATTCTCCTATGAACTATTTGTAGGTTACTACTACTGTTGGCTTCACCTAGCATTTTGACTTTTCGGGAGCTCAGAGACCTTTGGCGTGGTTGAGGATGGAGCTGATCGTGCTTCGCTAGTCGCTAGAGATGGTGGCACTAGTACCTGACCCATGTACAATTGAATCATCCCTGCAGTTGGTGGGGCAGTAGCCGGGCATAAGATGATATCTTTGGTGATCGCGGTAGCATGCTTCATCTCCTCCAACCGTAGCTCGTCAGCTCGCTCCACTATGACCTCCCTGGGATAACCGGCTTCTAGGCGAGCAATATCCATCAAGGGGTAGTGGGCACGTACCAAGCTAAGTTCATGTGTACCCACATACTCCCTGATGTCCTTCGTCCATTGTCGGAGCCATCCCTAGGCTTTTGGGATTTCTCGACTAGGCCTACTTTTGGTGCCTCCACTCCAGCTTTGGTGAAGTCGGCACCAATGACGTCGAGCACTAGTGCGATCCCCTTCGCCATTTTAGCATAGGCGTGCTTCCAAGTTTCCCACTCCCTAATGAGTATCTTGCATTTGCCATTAAGGGCTTCTTGTATTTCTGGGACCACGCCTTGATCTTTTTTGCATCGGTCTAGTTTTGAAGCTCCAGGTCATCGCGATCTTTCTTCATCTTCTCAAGGTGCACTTTGGCATTTTTCTTTACAACTGCAAGGCATCACACCATTAAGAATTCACTGCTACAAACTTCAATGAAAACTATGACAATTATGAGGAATACTTACTCTCCAGCTCCTTTGCTAATTTAGCATGTTCCTCCTTCATGGCCTGTTGTGTTTGCAACCATTTGTTCTTCTCTTCGGACAGCCGGTCATGCTCAGCAGCTACCTAAGCATTTTCTTCGTGAAGCCGGCTGACTTCGATGTCCATACCTGTATCAATACTTCGATTATGAACAATACAGTATTATAGCATCCTAAGAGCTTGAGTACCTAACAACAGAAGGGTTTCCTACCCGATCTTTGTTTCTCGACCACATCCAGCTGTTGGAGTACAGTGCGCATTTTTTCTTCATGCTCGATGTTTTGCCGCGCATAACCCTCCAACTACTGCTACAGCTTCTTCTGTTCTGCACTAAGTTGTTTGTTCTTCTTGGCCACAGTCTGCAGTACACAGGATCACAAAACATTTCTTATGGATAATACAATAACAGGTTATACAGTTGTGAGAGGCTTACCTTCACTTCCTCTAGAAATATTTTACCAACTGCTTCCATGGCCTCGACCTCGTCTCCTACTAGGATTTCCATAGTATAGGAGCGGGTACCACAAAACTTACTTTCTTCTTCATAATACCCAAGGATTTCTTCCATGGCTGGGGCTGAAGACTCGAGTTTTTCCCCTGGTCTAGCACTTCCAGTTGGCTCCTTGATGGTCCCAACAACCTCTGCAGGTTTTGAGAATTGCTGCTCTAAGGCCGGCTGGGGCTGTTCTTGGTTTTTTGGGGCTGGCTGGTGCTGTCCTTCTGGTTTTGGGGCCTCCCGTGGTTGTTCCGGCAACTCTAGGGCCATAGGATCTCCTGCTTGCCCCAAAACCTCAGTTTGCGGTCTAGGAGCAGATGCTGTAGGAGCTTGCAACTCGGGGACTACCCTCTTTGCCATGGTCTGCTCTAGGACCTGCTGCTCGGCGATGGCGATATTTGGTGGTGGCAGTGTTACACCGCTAGACAGCTCTTCTGGACTTTGGGTTAATGCAGAGCTATACAAATCCATGACAAATAACAAAGTAGAATACAGTGGCGAATCGGGATTTCTTCACCTTCTCGGGGCCGGCACCCTTCTCTGCGACTGGGCCAGTGGTCGGGACTGGCTTAGCCATGTCACCTCTAACAGCGGTAGCAGGCTTTGAGATTTTTGAGGGTTGTGCCTGTGGTTGCGGTGGTCGAGGTGTTGGCTCAGTTGTTAGCAACGATGGTGTCGGCTCCTGCCTTCTAGCTAGCCGCTCCCTCCGGCTGCGTGCTATGATACCGAAGGCCTCCTCGACCTCCTCATCTTCCTCCTCTAGCCAGTCAGCAATTAGGCATCGACACTTGTTTGCTGGGTCCTCTGCTTCCTTTAGGTCAATTACCCCTTCTGGACTTTCATCCGAGGAGGTTCCTTGTGAGGTCAAGCCCCTTTTCTTCGTTGGGGCAACAATTGGCTTCTTGCCTACAAGTCGGTTGGCTTGCTCTGATTCATCTTCAATTGCAAGTCAATCCACTTCAGAAGGATCGTCGTCCATGGGCGGGGTTGTGCATCATGGGCCCGTGACACAACCTCATGCCACTCCACGCCTAGAGGACAAGACACGAATATTTGTGCTCTCTCCTGTCCATCAAACTGGGCAACAGAGAGCAACGCGAATATCAAAAAGACAACACATCAAAATAGTAGGTATTATGCAAAGTTTCAATCAAAAGGACAAACTAGCAGACCACAATTGACTTACTAGTGGTGGTGGGCGAGCAAGCTTGAACACTGCCTCAATGATTGTTAGCTTCTTGAAGTTGGGATCCTTCAGATTGAACAGGTCTCAGACCCTGCTCTTCACTTCTTTTGGTTTGAGGTCTTCATTCCTCATCCTGGTTGGGTCCATGCGACCCTGGTACTCATACGCCAGGTGCACTCTGGCCTAACATGGCTAGATCCGATGACTAATAAAATTACCGACTACACTTGGTCCATCTAGCCTCGACCAAGGTAGCAGCTGCATGATTGCCTCAATCTGGACTGTGTTCTGCGGTAGCTCTTTCCAACTGTCAGTCCTCTCTGGGACCAAGGATACATCACAGTATGAGGCCTGGCTTGGTTCTTCACGGATGTAAAACCAATGCCTATACTAGTCCTCTAATGTGGTATTCCAAGGGCAGTGTAGATACATCGACCTGATCCCTTCCCGCATGTTTAGATAGCACCCACCAGCCACATTGGAGCCGTCTCGACCTCCTTTCTTCTTCAACCAAAACAAGTGGCGAAAGTAGTCGAAGTGGGGCTGGAAACCACCGTATGCTTCATAGAGATGGATGAAGCAAGCAACAAGTAACACAGAATTCGGATGCAGATTGCAAATATTGATTTCATAATAATTGCAGAGACCTTGCAAGAATGGATGTATAGGAACACCAAATCCATGAGTGAAGTATTCTTCAAAAACAACAATTTCACCTCCTTGGGGATCTGGGTATGGCTCCAGATTGGGTGCACGCCATCCCGCTAGCTCTTGGGCATGAAGCACACCCATCCGCACCAGTCGCTCGAGACTGAGTGGGGTGCACCTTAACCTGTTGCACTCCTTCTTCACGATCTCCTTGCGCACTTTGGCCTCCATCTTTGTCTTCCTCACAGCCATTCCCCAACTCTTTTGACTCCTCCTTTCTACGGAGGAAAAGGAGCGCGCCGCTCTTACAAGTGGCTAGGGTTTGGTGGCGGCGATTCAAGCGGCGGCGGCGCGTGAGGAACTTGGGGCAACTTCGTTGATGCCTATGGCAGTGATTGTGGTTTGAACTATGGTGGTGTCACTGGGGCTCAAGAGGGCTCTGTGACGACAATGGCGCGACGGTGAGAGCAAGAAGACGGTTGATTGCGAATATGCAAGTGTGAGTAGATTGGAATCGTTCCCCTTCTCGGTCATTAAGAGGCAACGCCGATTCAGTTTCAGAAGAATGGGGCACGTGGCACAAGATTTGTGGTAACTAATAGGGTTTTTTCCTCATTAATTATGTCCCTTCTGATTAGGCACCATTTGGTACGCGACCCAAACACGTCTTGTTACAGGCGCTGGGTAACTGTTAAAACGATGTGATAGAAAGCAACTGCGGCGCCGCCCACGTCATCAATGTGTCAGACTGGACCAGTCAAAAAAAGCAAGAGAGATAGAGAGACAGCGTGGTGATGGACTCGCTAGACCAGCGTGCTCTAGAACCTATAGCCAGAGCTCTGAGCTCTAGAACCTGTAGCCAGACCTCCAAGCTCAGGGACTCATCACCAGACTAGTGTGCTTTGGAACCTGTAGCCAGACCTCTGAACTCGGGGCCTCGTCGCTAGACCTCTGAGCTCGGGGACTCATTGCCAGACCTCTGAGCTCAGGGATTCATCGCCAGATCTCTGAGCTCGAGGACTCATCGTTAGACCTTTGATCTCGGGGACTTGTTACACCACTTCCTGCCGCAGGATTCATCTCGCTCGACTACATGTACTATGCTTGCATACAGTCGATGGATGCTCGATATTCTTAGACCTTGCTACAAGGCTCGTCTTTTGCCTTCTAGCAAGCTCAGGGACTACATCATATATGAAGCACCTGACGGTGCATAATGTTCATTGGTTCTTGAGGATTCTTTTTTAGACCCTGGCACCACATGCCTACGTCACCTACTACCAGGCTTAGGGACTAAGTGGGTACACTTCACCTGATGGTGAATTGTTTCTATTTTTCGACCCCTATGCTCTGGAATTTTTTGTAAGTTACTTCCATCAAGTACGCACACTTACATTTCTTTTCAGAAATACAAGTGGGTACACTTCACCAGGAAAGAAAATTTTTCTTTTTGGACCACTATGCAATCTTCACCGACAACTACAATCTTCATCAACAATCATGGTTTACTGATTCCTAATCCATACAGAACACTAGGCATGCTCGGCTAACATTTCAAGGTGATGTGAAGACAAACCTTGCAAGTTGAAGAAGACTAAGACAGTGTGTCGATACAGAATACATAGTGCTCGGGGACTAGCTGTGGGGGTATAAACCCCTATACCCTTATGGCTAGACATGGGCAAACCTAGACCAGACGGTTCGGTCCATTACATGATGACGCGCGATCCAGATCATCGAGATGGAGTCTCGTGCAAGGCATCAAACCAGACTTGGAGATCAAGCAAGGTCTTGGTCGGTTAGGTTAGGAATCCTTATCTGGCTCCATATGGCAATTGTAACCGGCTAAGATTAGTTTCTAGATCTGTAACCCTGCCTGTCGGACTATATAAGGGGGGTAGGAGACCCCCTTAAAAAACATCAAAACAAACTCTAGGGCAATCTAGCTTGTAATACATTGTTCGAGACAGCAATAACAAAGCAGAGTAGGACATAAGGTATTACGCCCACACGGCGGCCTGAACCTAGGTAAACCCGCGTGTTATTCTGCATCACCGTCTCATTTGTGGCTTGCACACCTGTCTGCCGGCAATCTACTACCTTAGGCATACCCCTCGGTAGACTGCCGACCAGGTTTTGTCGACACATTCCACTTACCACAAAGCATACGCAAAAGCATAGGGTGGGAGACAGTGGCCAGTACAAATCATACTGATAGATTTTGGACAGGTTCAGATGAAATCTATGATGACCATGAGGACTAGGATTAGGAGTAGATGGTCTCGTGCCTACGCTCAAGTGTGGTTGAGAAGATGGAGTCTACACCCGCTGACATTCTACGCCAACTCTAATGACTATCGTGAAGGAGGAGCCTTCACCTGCCGATGCGCTACAACGACTCTGATGAAGATGTGTGTGTGTTTTCGCTAGATTAATCTATGTAATAGGTGTGTTAACCAGTGTTGTAAAGCCTTGTAACTTGTAATTCTACGATGTATGACTATGATATCAATTGATAATTGATAATGTGATGGATTGCTCTCGTGATCTACTACATTATAAATTGTATCTGTGGATTTTTCCTTCGTGGAAAATTGAGATCGTTTCACATGCCTACAAGTAATCTACCACTTAACTCCCTCAAGAAAAGAGCTAAGCTCTTTGCAAACTTATAAATAAACTCATCATCAATCATAACTATATCAAATAGAGAACTAGAGCAAACTAGGAACATAATAAATAGAAACATAATGATATTTAGAATAAAGTCATAGATAAAGATACAAGATAGTACCAAACTTGTAGACGATGATCAGAATCCTAGGCACAGGCGCCCAACTCTTGAATCTATCTAGTCTAAACCTATGTAGAATTTGAAGTATTGGAGTAGCTATTCTAATTCTTTGGTGGAGAGAGATCTCTAAACCCTAGCTCTAATGATGGCTTCCTCTTGATAATAATAATAATGAATTAGGGTTTCAACCCAAGGGTATGGCCTTGCTTATATAGCCTCCTCAAATGCACAGAGCCCTCGGATCAAACCGATCTTCATGCACGGTGTAGATTGATCCTCAAAGGCGGTTAGGGGCATGATCCACGAGCTCAGCCTTGATTGGCTGAGGGGTAGGGCGGGTGCCCTATACACCTAACAGGTGGGCCCCATCCTCTAGGGGGTACTTTCCCGAGTCTTCTAGAGTTTCCTTACAGATGCGTGGGTCTTTATCTCTATGTAAACATGACATGTGGGCCTTCTTTGGTTATTTCCTGATAACCCCCTACAGAAATAGACATTCACCAAAACTTGTGGAAATTGTCAGTTAAAACCCCTAAGTCTAAGGTGATGTTCATTTTAAGTCCTTTATCTTCTTTTGTTGACATTTAAAATTGATAGTTAATTTTTGTCAATATGAAGCTAAATTAAGATACTTAGAAGTTTTTCTATCCAGACCCATATAAAAATGTTGAAGAAGAACAGGGTCTGGTATGGATAGGGCTAGACTAGAATGGACAAGATTGTCAAAATGTTCCTAGGCAGCAATTAGAGACTCATCTTCTTCTTGTGTAAAAGATAAAATCTCTAAATGAAGACAAACGATCTTGGAAATAGGAAAGAAGTCTAGACAAAAGCTAGAGCAGAGGGCTTCCCAATTCCCTTCCTTACTTGGGCGGTTTGTTTATACCAGATTTTAGCTTTCCCCTCCAAAGAGAAAGGAAAAAGCTTCCATCTTAAGGTTTCATTAGACATGCCTTTAATGTGTAGGCATGCATAGGTCTATTCAAACTTGTTTAAGTGAGTGTGAGGATTCTCATCTTCATTGCCTAAAAAGGATTGTTTCTAGACCATCTCTATCAAACATGGGCATAGCTCATAGCCATCTAAAAAGGATAGGCTTAGCAGATTCTAATGGCTCGGAGTCTACTACCATAGGGTAATGGTATAGATAGATAGGGGTGGAATCTATAGTGTCTAGAAGAGACTCTACAAAATCCATGAGGTAAGAGAGAATGAATAGAAAGAAAAGATAAAAGTATAATACAAGATTGAGCTAGACTAAAGATGAATTCAATCATTCCCCGACAACAGCGCTAGAAATGCTTGTTGGTATAATTAATGCACACTCTAGTTATCCACAAGCGCACAGATCATCTATCGATGTAGCACTTCACCGGAATGACCCAGTTTTAATATTGAACCCAAAGGAATAGAATGATGTACTTTAGTCTTAAAGCTAATCCCTGAGTAGCAAACAAGGATAGAGAAAATATAAGATAAAGGCGATCACTAAGGTTGTCTAGTTCTATTATTGCAGTAAGTTATGTTAATTATGATTCAGCTAGGGATTACTATAGAAGAGCACAATCAGAGTGTAGTCTCCTAAGTAACTAATATTGCTTGGCCTATAAATGAGAGATGGACTATAGAAGATTCAACAAGGCTATAAAAGTCACCCCTGCGAGCTACCATTGATCCGAATATAGGGTACATCATATGAGCAATCAAGTCTAAGAACTATGCTTACACTATGATGGCTACTCTACCCCTAGAGCTACCAGGAATAAAGTACTCAAAAAGAGTTGCAGACTAGAAGAATAATAATAAAATTAAGACTTACTAACAAATAGAAGTTGATCACTGAAGAAATCTCAGACGCAAGCCCTTGAAGAACTTGAATCTGCGGGTACAAGGCGTAGAAGCAGCACCAATAGGCCGGCACTCCCTCCAAATCTCTTCTCTCTCTCTCTCTTCTAATTCTAATTGAAGACTAGATTCTAAACCTAAACTAGAGGAGAACTAGTCTTCTTCTTGAAAGTTGGCTCTAGAGAGGTTTTCCTTTCAAGGGACACCTCTCTCTGATCCTATCTAAAGATAATGAATTAGGGTTTTAGGATGCTCTACCTTGGGGGTCTGGGTTCTGGTTATATAGTCCTGTGGGATGAACCGTGGCCCTCGGATCAAACCGACTTGAAACGACAGTCTAAATGTGATGTAGAGATGTGTTGTAATGCGTTGTGTAAAGGAGAAGGTGGTTGGCCTCTAGGCCAGGCCGGCTGGCCTAAGGGGGGCTGGGTGGCCTCCTCTGGAGTCCTCTCGGTCCTGGTCTTGGTCCCATGCCTTCTCATGTCTTCTGGAGTCTTCTAGTGTTAGGGTCCAATCTATTTGACGTGATTTGGTCTGGTTCCTTGGGCCCAACTCTTCTCCATAATTTCTATTTTTCTTCTTTAATCCCTAAAAAATCATAATTCACCAAAACTCATGGAATTCTATTAGTTGAGTCCCTATTCTATGGTGGTGATTACATTTATACCCTTTTTCATGTTTTATGGATGGTTTATAAAAGGAGTTAATTACCATCAACAAGTACTCTCAAATCTCTTGTATATGTGGTATTTTTGGATCCTCTCCAAGGCATTGATGATCTTGGCTTCTTTTTGCCTACTTCTAAAAGCTTATGTGGATCTCATGTAGGGATAGAAGTGAAAACATATTTGTATTGCATATATTGTAAAGTCAAAACAATGATCCAAGAAGAAAAATGTCATACTCTTAGATCAAGATATGCATGTGTGTGGAATATATAAGGTGACTACCCTAATTCTACTATGCTCCTTGAAATATGTATCTCTTGTTTGATACTTGGAAAACACTTTTACTAGAGAGCATGGGCTACCTCTTTTTTCTCTCTTTTTTACTTGGCGAGCATCTAAGTACCCATTGTTTTCATATCTTGGACACTTACCCATTTTTTTCCAATGCTTTTCTTTTTGCATAGCCACATGCCTCTTTCTTGCAATTGAAAAACTTTCAAGAGAGATAATTACAAGAACTTGGAGCATTTATTCCTAACAAACATCTTTTTGTGTCTTCTCCCAATGTAGGAGTAGAACATTTTGGGTGGATGGAAAACGTGTTGTTGCGTACTCCCAGTGTAGGAGCAGCAGATATATGTGGAGTGTACGTGATCTTGATCTTGGGAGCATGATAAATTTCCCAACAAGGGTCACAAGGTTTGACCAAACTCAACACAAATACAAGTAGTATATGTAGAATGCTTCTCTAATCTATATATGGCTCGGGTAGGACATTGCTCTTATCACGAAGGAGAGGTGTAGCTATTCATTTTACTTTTCAAAATAAAATTCTCCAATAACAAGACATCAAGAATCAAGTTCTCATTATTCTACTATATCTCATTCCATAACAACTTAAGTGACATGTGGTTCCTAATAACAAATTCCCAATAGTAGCAAGACTTCTAGGAAAACTATTATGTGAGTCCACCCTAAGTCATGGGTGAAATAATCTTTCCCTATGTTTAAAGTTGTTTTACGATGTTATTTTTAATTTAGTTTGAAATGGGAAGTGAAACATATGAAAATAGAGTGTATTGGGCTCAAACCTGACCATGGACAAACACGAGGTGTGGTGGTACTGTGATGGGCTAAGCAGCCCAAGAGGAGGCTAGGCAACCCACTATAGTGCTACTCGGGGCCTGCTTCGTCATATGTGATCCCTAGTTAATTACCTTCCATATTTCATGAATTTTCTGATCAAATTTCATTTTGTTGTCACGGTGTGTCTCCCCCACACTTGTTTTCTCCATATAACCTTTCTACACATCATGTGGAGACAAATACATATCCAAAATAGAGATACAAAATAGGTAATCATCATAATAAATCTCCATTAATCAATGAATAAGGCACTTTATCACAAAATTCAACCTAACTTTAATTGATCTAACAACTGAGCCAGCGACGAACCTAACATTCCAAGCGACGAGCCTAAAAACTTTAACCTAACTAAAACTTGTGCCTTATTATCAATCGCTAATTCTCAACTCTCTCTCTTCTTCGCAACACAGTTGGGAAGAAGTTTGATCTACTTCTTCAAATTCTTTCACTCAATAGTTTCTAATTCTACTTTCTTATTCAGAGCATCTACAGTCCTAATGAGGAGAGTGTTCTATTGTTGGATGGAGGTGACGTTCTAGGAAATATGGTCAATCCTTGTCTCTAGCATTGTGATGGTCATCCATGGGCGCTTCTCTTCTATTTTCAATGAAGCTAGAGCGGATCTCTTTGGTGCCTCGCTTGGTGGAATGAATCTGACTTGGCCTGGTGCAGCTCGAATACCATCAAGAGACACTTGGGGAGTGGTTGTAGTGTACTTCACACAAGTGACTTCCCCAAAGTTGTTGGTCTTGACACCAACTAGTGTCTCATTGGGTCTTGGAGGTAACAACTTGACGTCCTTCAGTATAGCAATCTTTGAGCCCTTTAGCACGTCCTTCGAATGTAGATGATCTTGCGTTGGAGGAAGCGTCAACTAACGAACTTGGGCATAGTAGGCTTGCTCATAGCTTCTTCTCGATGACACTGTAGCTACTTGCTTCGAAGGAATGACAGCGAGAGGTAGAGGTTCTTCTATAGGGACGATGACAAGAGAGTCTTCCTTAGGAGGGAGTTTGTTGAGGTTGACTCCAAAAGGGATGATCTCTTTTCCGGCCATTAGATCTAGAGAGGAGGAGAGCTTTGCTGTGGGAGAGAGGAGGCTTGGATGGAATGAGGAAGGAGGCAAGTAGGAGTCTATTTATGTAGGGGTTCATCTTGTAGCAGGGGTCAAAATCTTATCCCTAATGGCGCCACATGAAGGAATATGCGAATGGATCGAAATATACATGTTCTTATCATGGAAGAGTGTAGAAAGGGTGAGAGAATCAACAGAGGTCAAGGGGAGCTGACAGTGGGCTAGGCGGCCTAATGGTGGGACTGATCGGCCCACATGTCATCCCCTCGGGGTGACTTTGCTCGCGTGGGTTCCTAACTCTTTTCTATTCTTGAAAAACATATTTTCGTGATATACCTTGTAACAGAGAATGGGGGTGGTGTAATTAAGGTAAGATCTAAAAATCCACCTCATCAACAACCTTAGGTGGGTTTTTAGGTTCTAGAAAGATTTTGAGACGGTAGCCATTTACCTTGCATAACATACCTTCGTTAGTTTGAACAGTTACCTCTCCATGCGACAAAGTGATTATTACCGTGAATGGTCCTTCCCACTTGCTTTGAAGTTTACCATGCCCGAATAATTTGACCCTAGAATTAAAAAGTAATATTTTATCTTCGAGTGCAAACTCCTTCTTGATCCTCTTATCATGCCATCTTTTGGTTCTCTCCTTGTATATCTTTGAGTTATCATATGCTTGTTCATGCCACTCTTCCAACTCAGAGAGTTGCACCTTCCTCTTCGTTCCTGCACCTTCAAAGTCCATGTTCCATCACCTGATGGCCCAGTAAGCTTTGAATTCTAGTTCTATAGGAAGATGCAGGTCTTCTCGTAGACCAACTGATATGGTGACATACCCAATGGTGTCTTATAGGTCAATCTGTAAGCCCATAGTGCATCAGGTAGTCAACCTTTCCATGTAGTTCCCATCTCATCGACCATCTTCTATAGAATATTCTTAATTTGCTTATTGGATGTCTCTGCCTGGCCACTTGTCTGAGGGTGATAAGGAGTAGCGACATTGTGTCAGATCCCGTGCTTCATTAGGTATTTGTGAAAACTCTTATCTATGAAGTGAGTTCCTCCATCGCTAATTACCATTCTCAAAACTCCAAACCTTGGAAGTATTATTTCTTCAAACATCTTCCTAGAGTTTTTTGCATCAGCAGCTCTGCATGAAATGGTCCCATGTAGTCAATTCCCCAGACAATGAAGAGCTCAATCTAAAGATTGTTGGTGAGTGGCATGACATTTCTTGAATTGATATTCCCGTGCCTCTGACATGCTCCACATCTCTTGATGAAGTCCTTCATGTCTTCATACATGGTTGCCCAAAAGAATCCACTTTGCCGGATCTTTGCATGAGTGCAGAATATCCCATAATGTCCTACATATGGCGATGAGTGGCATCGTTCAATGATCTCTATACATTCCTCTGTTGGTACACATCTTCTAAGAAAGCTATTAGAGCATAATCTGAAGAGGTACGGTGGATCCCATATGTAGTGATGATTTTCATAGATAAGCTTCCTTTTGTTCTCCTTGGTGGTATATAACCTGCTACCATAAAGTTGATAATATTTGCGTACTAGGGGTCTGATCTGGTGATCTTGAAGAGCATGTCGTCCCTCAACGAATCATTGATGGGCAGTTCCTATGAATTCTCAAACTGCATTCTAGACAAGTGATCGACAATAGAATTTTCTACTCCCTTTTTATCTTTTATTTCTAGGTCAAATTTTTGGAGTAGCAAAATCTATCTTATTAGTCTAGGTTTAGCATCTTTCTTAGTAAGCAGATATTTCAAAGTAGCATGATCAGTATAAATAATCACCTTAGCTCCTACTAAGTAAGATCTAAACTTATGAATAGCAAAAACAATAGCCAGGAGTTCTTTCTCAGTTGTTGCATAATTAAGTTGAGGTCCTCTTAGGGTTTTGCTAGCATAAGCAATTGTATGATGCTTTCTATCTTTTGTTTGTCCCATGACTTCCCCCACAGTATAATCACTAGCATCACACATAATTTCAAAGGGTAGCGACCAATCAGGGGGTTGAATGATTGGTGTAGAGATGAGTGCTTCTTTAAGAATATTAAAAGATTTCAAGCATGCATCATCAAATTCAAAGGGAACATCCTTAGCCAGAAGATTTGTCAGTGGTCTAGCAATATGTGAAAAATCTTTTATGAAACGGTGATAAAAACCACAATGACCAAGAAAACTTCGGATCCCTCTAATACTCATAGGTGGAGATAGTTGTTCAATTACTTCAATTTTAGCTCTATCTACCTCAATCCCTGTTTTGGACACTAAATGTCCAAGCACTATGCCTTCTCTAACCATGAAATGACATTTTCCCAATTAAGAACTAAGTGCTTTTCTTTACATCTTTGCAAAGCCTTGTCTAAATTTTCAAGACAATCGTCAAAAGTTTTTCCATAAACAGAAAAGTCATCCATGAAAACTTCCATAATTTCTTCAATCATATCAGAAAATATAGTCATCATGCATCTTTGAAAAGAAGCTAGAGCATTACATAATCCAAAAGACATTCTACGATAAGCATATGTTCCATATAGACATGTAAAGGTGGTTTTGCTTTGGCCATCTGGGTGGATCAGAATCTGGTGATAACCTGAATACCCATCAAGAAAATAGAAGAAAGAGTGGTTTTCTAGTCACTCCAACATTTCATCAATGAAGGGCAACAGAAAGTGATCTTTCTTTGTTGCCTTGTTAAGTTTTTAGTAATCAATGCACATCCACCAACCAGTGACGGTTCTTTGGGGGATTAATTCATTCTTTTCATTTTTAACAATAGTCATGCCCCCTTTTTTAGGCACAACTTGAATAGGGCTTACCCACTCACTATATGGCACAAGATAGATGATCCCAGTGTGCAAGAGTTTCAAGACCTCTTTCTTAACAACCTCTCTCATCGCATTGTTAAGCCTACATTGGGGCTCCCTAGAAGGTATAGAATCTAGATCTGTAGGGATGCGGTGGGTGTAAAGAGCAGGGCTGATTCCCTTAAGGTCTTGGAGTGAATAGCCAAAAGTAGAACTATGCTTTTCTAGAACAGTTAGCAAGCGTATGGATTCTTTCTGAGAGAGTTTATCACTTATGATCACAGGAGAATCCTGATCATTATTGAGAAAAGAATATCTAAGACCAGAAAGCAGAAGTTTAAGCTTAATGGAGGGCTTAGGTGGTTCTAGCAATTCATCTAGAGGTTTAGGGTCCATGGGTCCTTTGTCTTCCTCCTCGATGAAGAACTGGGCATTATCTTCAAAGTTGGGTTCAATCAAGTCATCAAGAGATGCAACCTTAACCTCTTTCATTGGGTCTTGCTCAAGAATTGACTCAATCTTAGCATTTAAAGAGTGAGTGATGGGCATAGAGAGCTTAGAGTTTCTCCCAAGTTTTATGTTCAACTTCCCCATTTGTCCTTCATGGATGAGTCTTTCTATTGGTTGTCCTATCAACAGGTCGAACTCCATAACATCAAACATATAGAAATTCAATTGCACTTTGGTTCCATTTACCAAGATAGGAAGGGCACAAAGAATTCCCAAACTTAGGACAATGTGTCTTGAAAGACTTTTTAGCAACTTGGTTGTTGGGGCTAATGGCATGTCTTTTAATAAATCATGAGTAAAAACCGAAGACATGATGTTAACACCCACAACCGGATTATAAAGAGCATCGAAAGAATCTTTGTTGATTTGGCAATGAATGGTAATAGAAGGTGAGTCTAAATAAATCACTTTAGGAGAAAGCTCTTATTCTTCTAACCATTCATTGCTCATAATGGACACTAGCTCTTTCATTGTCTAAGGAAAGCTTCCTCAGAAGGGTCTAAAGGTTCTACATGAGATGATGATTTCCTAGGCTCCTAAGGTTTCCCCTTCATGTGGTAATTCAAGGTATTTCCATATTCATCAAAAAGTTCATCCTCGAATTTAAGCATAAAATCCAAAATTGGAGTTTTCTTCTTTTTCAGTGGTTCAAGATCTGGAATAGCTGAAGTTGATGATGGTTCTGGTAAAGATTCAGGTTCAGCTATTTGGGATTCTTCATCTAACAACTTCTCTCTTTCTTTAGGAAGGTCCTGTAAGATTTTTCTAAGAATGCTTCTCCCCTTTTCAGCGGAGACATGCATGAATGAACCTCCTGAAGCCATATTGAGGTATTCTATGGTTTTTTATTAAGGCACATAAAGAATTGTTGGAGAAGAATAGGGTCTAGAATGGCAAGGTTAGGGCCAGAATTAAGAAGAGTACTAAAGCGCTCCCATGCCTTACCTAGAGATTCTTTCTTCTTTTGTTTAAAAGTTAGAACCTCTATATGAAGTTTGACAACCCTACAGATGGGAAAGAATTGTAAGCAGAAGCTAGAGCATAAGGCTTCTCGATCTCCTTGGTTATTCCCAATGGTGAGCGTATACCAATGTTTAGCTCTTCCCGTCAAAGAGAAGGGAAAAAGCTTCCATCTTAAGGTCTCGTTCGACATGCCTTCAATGTTTAGGCATGCACATGTCAGCTCAAACTCATGTAGGTAGGAATAGGGGTTTTCATGACTTTTGTCAAAAAAAGGTTGATCCCGAACCATATTGATTAACCGCGGGCTTAGCTCATAGGCAGGTGCTAGGATAGGTTTTGAAGATTCGACTGGCTGTAGGCTTGTGCCTGTGGGTGCACCATACTAGTAGAGAGGGGTGGATACTGGATACATGGTAAAAGGTAAAAATAAAAGATAAAAGTATAATACAAGATTAAGCTAGACTCAAAGTTAACTCAGCAACCGTTTCCCGGCAACAATGCTAGAAATGCTTGTTGGTATAAATTAAGGGCACATAGAATATATCCGCAAGCGCATAGATAATATACCATTGTAGCACTTCACCAAGAATAACCTAGTTTTAATATCGAACCTAAAGGAACAGTGGGTGAGAATAACTAAGTCTTAACTTAACCCAACTTCACAACCAAGGTTAGGGATAAGGAGTGTAAAGGAGACTACTGAGGTCTTCTAGTTCTAACTTTGGTAAGCTTTGCCTTCTATTGTTCTATCTAGAGAGATGTCTTATAAGTAACAAATGCAGAGTTTCTTCCCTAAAAGCGATCAAATTCCAGCTGGCCCTACAAACAGGAGGTGGACTATAGAGGATTCAACGAAGCTATAAGAGTCACCTTCGTGAGCTACCACAGATCCAGAAAACAGGGTGCATTTATGAGTAACCCTAGTCTAAGAACCATGCTTACACTATGAATACTACTTTAATCAAGAGCCACCAAGATCAAAGGACTCAAAAGAGAGTCGTAAACCTGAAGAACAATATGAATAAGATGCTTACTAGAATTGGAAGCCAATTACAAGAGAAATCTCAGAAGCAAGCTCTAGAAGAACTTGATCCCATAGAGTACAAGCCATAGAGAGAGCACTGACGGGCCAGAACTCCTCCAAAACTCTTATCTCCCACTCTATCTCTCTATCTCTAATACAAGACTAGATCCTATGGAGGACTAATCTTCTCTTGATTGCTAGCCTAGATCCTGGTGGAAATATGAATTAGGGTTCCTAGCTTTTTAGCTCTTAGGATATGACTTGGCTTTCCTCTAGGGGGTGCATGTGACACCCTAGGTGTTTGGCTTGCATTTGTGCATTTGCATTGCATCACATGAGCACATTCATCCCATTATCACATGTGCATCATCTTATGTTTCAATGTTTCAACATAATGTTTTAGTAGTGCTTATGCATAGGGGTATCTTATGTGGTGTCCCTATGATATGCCTCTAGAGGGGTTTGACATGCCCCATAGGCCATGTTTCAAGTGTTGCATGCCTTTTTTTAGTGTTTCAAATGATTGTTTTGTTTGTTTAAGTGGAATGTTTCATATGTTTCAAGTCTATGTTTCAATTGATTTGAGAAGCTAGAGTACATGAATCACATGCAAATGAATGTGGTGACTCACCAAAACACCCTAGCTACATTTATAATGTCATTAGGAACAATGTTCATAAAGGTCATTAGCCCTAATCATGCTTCTAAGTACTAGTTGACTTTGGTTGACTCCTAGACCTCTTTTTCTTCCTTGAATAAAAAGTGCAGCTAGAAGTCAATGCATGTTAGTGCACCTTTAAACAAAGTTGTAGTATTTTTATTAAGGAACAAAAGTTGTAATATGGTCATCTCATGAAAATTGACCTAACATGCTAAAAAATGGCCCACAAGACAGGTATAGGGGTTGTTTGGGCACTTAGCAAATTTTGCTAAGTCAAATTGCTTTTACAGTTTCGTTGTACCACTGTTTGAAGCCCTGTAGTTCCAAATCTAGGCCGAAATAGCTCAAGTATATATTGACAAAGTGGAAGCCCCCACATAGCTCTACAAGTTTGTTAATTACACTTTGCACTAACTCAATCTGGATTAGGAGGAATTGAACGCCAAAAATCGGGTTTCAGTCGGTTTTGCTAGCTCTGATTCAGAGCGAGCAGCAGCTTCAGTGGCCGACCGGCTCAGGTCGCAGCCACCGCGTGGATGCCATGCGGCGTGCCTGCCTGCCCTGTGTCGCGCCTTGGCTAGTTAGAAGTGAACAACGCTGCTACTGCCTCTCCATTTCCGGCCTTCTCTTCTCCTCTGCGCTCGCACCCGAGGCGGAAAAGCCGAGCCACCATTGTTGCCACAAGCTCCGAAGAGCTCATGCACGCTCGCCACCGCACCACCGCCTACCAAACCATGTCCACAGCTCCGCCCTGAGCTCCTCTACCTCCTTGTCCTCCACGCACAGTGAGTCACGCTTGGGTAAGGCTACATTGCCCACTCCACCGCCACGGTGACCTCGCTAGAATACCTTCGCATGAGCCGCTCGCGATGATCCCACCTTTCCTGTGCATCCCGCCTTCCCTGGTCTCGCTTAGGAGCAGCTCTAGGATCCATAGGGGTGTAGCTATCGTCACCGGGAGCCGCCATGGCCGGAGTTGGCTGGCGCACCGTGTGTAGCGCCGTCGCACCCACCATTGCCATCGGCGTCTCCCTTTGCTGTAGCATAGGGGTCCGTTTTCTAGCCTAGTCGATGCGGCTCGTCAAGACAAGCACGCTGGTGCCCTCGGCCTCACTAGAGTCATCACCAGTGGCAAGTTCGCGTCGTCACTCCCCCTCCCCTGTCTCTGTGTCCCTGACGCGTAGGCCCCTACCGTCAGCGCCTTTGGGCGGGAGCTGGCCGTGGGCCGAGCTTTTCCTCTGTGCCAGCCTAGTAGCTAGGTTTAGACTTAGTTTTTGTTTTTCTTTTCTTTTATTTACAGATTTGAATGCTAGATTCAAAAATGCATATCTGGAGTTTTAGAGGTCCAATTGATGTGGTTCAAATTTTGATATACTCCTTGTGCAGTCTAGTTTTTACTAAAAATATGAAATATGCCATGTTTTATTATGGAAATTGAAGCTATAAATTATCTCTTTTATTCATTTGGAAATACGAGACATTTGTATCTGTTGTTGTATAGCTCCAAATGAATTGAAATTTTTATGAGGTGTTGTTCATGGTATGGGTAGGCTATAGTTTAAATTTCAGTAATTTTGGACATTTTACGATGGAGTTATGTATTTATCTTGTTTGCATGGGTGGATCTTGTGTGAATTTTCATAAATTATCTATAGATGTAGTAAAGGTGAAAATTGGTGAGTGCTATTCTCATGTTAGTAAGAACCTAAGAAAAATATGAAACAATAGGGTTTCTCATTTATGCCAAAATCAGCCTTTCTATATATTATTTTTAGTATAGGAAAATATACTTGCTCAAATACGATGAAAATTTTATGGTAGCCTCTTGGAAGTATGTTGTAGCTGCTGTAATTTTTATAGAATTAATTGAGGAGTTCTGATATAAGTTTCTTATTCCACCTAATTATCTAAATAAATTAATAAAGTGTATTAAAGAAAGTATTTAGATGTTGAAACCACACTTTTTGGTGTTCTTTTGATATGCATAAATAGTTGGTAAACTTGGTTTAGCTCAAATGTGCTTTTGCTACATCACTAAATATTTAATTTAGTAAATCTGCTAATTCTAGACAGATTTTGAGATGATGTTAATTACTCGATGTAAATGATGGTTTCATGTCTTGTGGTATATAACAAATTTGTTTTGAATTTCATGATCTAGCTGCTATTAAATTTTGGTGGCATTTGGCCATATAGTTTAGGAGTTATAGCTGTTTAAAGTTGGCTCTCAGTTTTTGGTTGCTCTCTGTTTGCTTAGAACAGATTCTGTGTTTGCTTTAATTCGACCTAGTGAACTTTGGAATCATGCTTTGATGTTTATAAATGATTTGTAGAGAATTTCACAAGCTTTCCAGAATGTCCTCTTGCTAGTCAATTGGTGTGGGGGTATAGACCAGTATACCCTCATGGCTCCACATGGGCCACGCGCGGACAAGGTGGCCCAACTCGCTAGAAAGGGCCGCACAGATCTCTAGACTGCTCGGTGAACCATGCAGAGCAAGTAGAGGCTACTTGATGGTCAAGGAAACCTAGTTGGTTAGAATAGACATCATGTCCTCCATGGATATAGGAGTTGTAATCGGCTGGGATTAGATTCCTTAGATCTATAACCTTGCCCCCCGTACTATATAAGGCGGGCAAGGACCCTCCATCAAAATACATCATCATGTATCAATACAATCCACAAAGACGCAAGACGTAGGGTATTACGCAATACATGGCCCGAATCTGGATAGATCCTGTGTTCCTCTTGCGTCACCATCTAGATCATTGTCTTGTGCACCTCCGCCGATAATCTACTATCGTTGGCATACCCGTCGGTAGACTGCCAACCACATCTCATCGACAGTGGTGCGCCAGGTAGGGGTGTGCATGCAGACTCTATGGTGAGCCAAATGGTTAACTTCCCTGCTTCCATAGTCCTTCTGGTGGGACTGACATTCACGATCGGGACGTTCACATGGACCACTGACGTTGACGGTCCCGCTGAAGTCGTGGAGGCGGTGCAGGCTCCCCCTGCGCCAACCGAATCTACATCAACAATGGTGGATTCAATCTCAGGACCAGTATCGGGGTCGCCTCCTCCGACCATCTGCCGACCACTATGTGCTATCATGGGAGGCGTCTTGACAATACTGATCTGGTCGACTCCATCGATCGGGTCACCATTAATTTGGCCGAAACCCTAACCTTAGTAGATTCGATCAGAGATCGGTCTATTGAGGATTACTGTTCCTGACCAGCTCGGGCTAGCTGCTAGGGGCGCCCAAACCTTGATCTCATGATCACGGTGACTCCAGAAGGGCAGACGGTTCGTTATCGACTAGTACCCGCAACCGACCTGAGGTCGAGGGATTACGAAGCCCTAACGGAGCACTCACCCAACACCTACCCATACGGGATGGTGAACGCGGCATCCGAGTACGCCACCCGCATACCACACCTGTTTGTGGATCCCACCGAGCATGACCATGTTTTGGATCTCTATCTAATAGACCTGCCTGATCTAGACCACCCTGCGCCTACTGTTAACATGGTGGATATTAGACAGATCGGACAGGATTCGCTCTCTACAATCCTGGAAGAGGGTACTGGGTCCACTGAATCTCACAGGACTAGCTATACCCACACCCTCATCGATCCATATGGTTAGGAGTTCCCAGCCTTTCCTCCCGACTTCGGAGGCACCGTCTTCGTCGTTAGTAACAACGAGCCCCCTCGCGACGGGGAAACTGATCAAGAGAGGACAGCTTGAGAGGAAAGAAATGTCAATCGTAGGGCATGGAGAGTCGACCTAGAGAACGCTAAAGAAGATGCAGCTGATGCAGCCGTGGGTGGCTAGCGTGATATCCACCGTGATCTGGCTAACACTTTCGACATGTGTGACAACCAACAAGTTTTCAAGACACTGAGCGCCAACATTGCCATTGCCATAAACGAACTCAACAAGCTCCTAAAATCCCCAGCACTTGACGCCGTCAAGGCTTATTTGAAGGCGGCCACAGTCCAGGTCAACGAGAGGCGTACACCTGCCCCATCGGCATCCTCCACTTGAAGTCATCACCAACGAGGCCCCTGGTAATGAGGAGGTCCTTATCTTTACCAGGGCCACAACGTGAACTATGAGGCACACCGTCCCTGAGATCAAGGCGGAAGGCGCGATGCCAACCAGCATGACGTCGATCAAGGGGGCGAACGTAATTAGCAAGGCGGGCGCGGCGCACGTCATGGAGATGAGTATGTTGCAAACTGTGGCAGTGGCCGTGGTCGACAACACGGTGCCGACTAGAAAGTGGAGCAGCCTGGAGGTGACCTTTGAGACCATCTTAGCGCCAATTTGAATTTGAGGGATCACATCAAAAAGAATCAAGAAGAGTGTCATGCTTCTAAGATGCAACGTAGGTGGGGCTACGATGAAGCACATGACGCACCCGGCCACGGCTATGCACCATGTGCTGGCCATATCCCTGGCCTACGACCATTCATTGATCGACTCCGTACTGTCGTCTGGCCAAGAAACTTCAAGCTCCATGATCTTGATACCTACGACGGAAAGGTTAATCTCAAACAGTGGATAACGCTCTATGAAATCGTTGTCCAAGCAACACATGGCGATGAAGATGTGATGGCCAACTATTTGCCTATGGTCATCAACCAGTCCATGAACCAATGGCTTCTTAGCCTGAGGGAAGGCCCCATTGACACCTAGGCGCAGCTCAGGAGGGCTTTTATTAACAATTATATGGCCACTTGTCAGCAGCCTGGCAATAGTATGATTTGGAGAAAGTAAGAGACTATCCGAATGAACCATTGCATGACTAAATCCGTCGCTTCTCGAAAACATGGATATCCATCCCTAACATCAACAGCGATGAAGCCATCTCCACATTTATTAGAGGCCTCCGCCACCATGATGCTCTCAGGACCAAACTTCTCTGCAAGAGGCCTGACTCTGTTCGGGACCTTCTCACGGTGGCGAAGAAGTGGGTAGACGCTGATGAGGCTGACCAGCAGATCAAGGAGGACATTGGCCGGACTCCTCGCCCCGACCAGCCAAATCGTCGCCCTGACAACCAGCGCGATGATCGATGTCATGACGACCGCCACGACAATCGGCGCAACGATAACCACGACTGCCGCAATGACAATCGTGATCACCGTCGGCAGGATGACTTTAGGGGGCGGCAGACCCACAACCCAATAGTGGATAATGCCATCAACATCGTCAAGCAAGTGCCCAAGCGCAATTATGAGGATGCCTACTCTAAGGTCCTTTAGGGGCCCTGCCCGGCTCATCTGGACTCTAGCCATACAATGGGAGATTGCAGGGGTCTGAAGTCTATCTACCGCTCGGACACCGTAAAAGGTAGCGCGGCAGTGACAAGGACAGTGACAAAAATGACTGTCGGGATGACAAAAGGCCTGATGAGGAGGACAAGACTACAGACGAACACGACAAGGACCCTCGTCATGCTTCCAAGGACCCTGACAGAGGAAGCTTAACACCCGAGCTGTTATGGCCCTCAACAACCCAGATGGAAGAGTTGCTGACCCTAAGTACCAAAACTGGTCACACCAACCCAATACGTTTAGCAGAGCTGACTAGTGGGCCAATATCCCAAAGCCAGGGCGCTTCCCCCTTGTTTTAGGCCCTGTCATCAGGAACGTATGATTTGAGAAGGTGCTCATTGACGGCGGCAGCACCCTCGATATCATCTTCCGCAACGTTCTAACTGAGTTAGACATTAAGCTAAAAGACCTCGAGCCTTACGATGCACCTTTCTAGGGAGTGCTCCCAGGGCAGACCTCTCAACCCTTGGGACAAATCACATTAGCACTATAGTTTGGCACCGCCGACCACTTCCGTATCGACTACATCAATTTCATCATAGCGGACTTCGAAGGAACATATCACGCCATACTCGGCCGACCAGCTCTGGCCAAATTTATGGCAATACCTCACTACGTCTACCTGCTTCTAAAGATGCCAATTGAGAAGGGCGTACTCTCTCTCAAGGGCAATGTTCTCATCGCCTACAACTGCGAGGAGGGCTATGCAACTGCTGAAGCCCTTGAGCTCTCGATCCGCATGCAACAGTCCATTGCCGATGCCAAGAAGATTCCTCCCGCCGATCTTGAGATTCTCAGCAAAGAAGCCATCCGTGCTGTTGTGAAGTCCAAGGAGACTAAAGAGGTGGAATTGGTCCCAGGTGACAAGTCCAAGATGGCTCACATCAGAGCCACCCTAGATCCCAAATAGGAAGATGTGCTCGTTAGCTTCCTAAGGGAGAACATTAGCGTGTTTGCATGGAAACCTACAGACATGCCCGGTGTACCTTGGGAGTCGATCGAGCACTCCTTGGATGTTTCGAAGACTGCCAAGCCAATAAAATAGAAGCTATGACGGTTTGCTCGGGACAAAAAGGAGGCAATTTGGGTAGAAGTAAACTTGCTCTTAGCTACTGGCTTTATCAAAGAGGTGTATCACCCAGAGTGGCTTGCCAACCTGGTTCTTGTAAGAACAAATAATGAATGGATAATGTACGTTGATTACACCGATCTCAACAAACACTGCCCTAAGGACCCCTTCGGTTTGCCTTGTATAGATGAGGTCATAGATTCTACCGCTGGTTGTGAGCTCTTATCTTTTCTAGATTGCTACTCTGGTTACCATTAGATCTCTTTGAGAGAGGAGGACCAAATTAAGACATCCTTTATTACGCCCTTTGGTGCTTACTGCTACATGACCATGTCGTTTGGACTCAAAAACACAGGCGCAACCCACCAACGGGCCATTCAATAGTGCCTCAGTGATCAGATCAGAGATCAGCTTGTTGAGGCATATGTTGATGACGTAGTGGTGAAGACCAAAGTAGCCTCTACTATGGTCGATGATCTCGATCAGACCTTCAAGGCACTCAATAAGTTTCAATGGAAGCTGAATCCCAAGAAGTGCATATTTGGTGTGCCGTCTGGCATACTGCTCGACAACATAGTTAGCCATGAGGGCATACGTCCTAACCCAAAAAAAGTGGAAGCAGTCATGAAGATGAAACTGCCAAAGTGTGTCAAGGACATCTAGAAGCTAACCAGGTGCATGGCTACCCTGAGTCGATTCATATCGTGGCTCAATGAAAAGGGCCTGCCATTCTTCAAACTCCTTAAGGCAAAGGAGAAGTTTGAGTGGTCAGAAGAAGCTAACACTACTTCTGTAGAGCTCAAGCAGTTTCTTACATCTCCCCCGATCCTAATGACACCCAAGGAAGGCGAGACTTTGTTGCTTTACATTGCGGCCACCAATCGGGTAGTCAGTACTGTCATCATCATCGACCACGAGGAGGTCGGGCACGTGTACAAGGTCCAGTGACTAGTATACTTCATCAGTGAGGTACTCAACGAATGTAAGACCCATTACCCCCAGGTCCAGAAGCTGCTTTATGCTATCTCAATCACCTCTCACAAACTGCGCCATTATTTTGATACTTACCCCATCGAAGTGGTCACTGAGTTTCCGCTAGGGGATATCTAGCGCAATAAGGACACCAACGGGCGCATCATCAAATGAGTGTTGGAACTTAGCCCATATTCGCTGGAATTTCAAAGCCGCACGACCATCAAGTCATAGGCATTGGTCAACTTCATTGTCAAATGGACAGATATGAATACACCTGTCTCTGACAGTTCCCCCGAGCACTGGAAGATGTATTTTGATGGCTCCCTCAATATCGACGGTGCCAGGGTAGGGGTGTACTTCATCTCGCCATCCGAGGATAGGCTGAGCTATGTCCTCCGCATCCACTTCAAGGCCTCCAATAACACTGCTGAGTATGAGGCAGCCCTGCATGGCCTTCGCATCACCGTTGAGCTTGGCATAAAAAGGCTCATGGTGTTTGGTGATTCTGCTCTTGTCATAAACTAGGTGAACAAGGATAGGGACTGTACCAGCGATAGGATTGATGCTTACTGTGCGTAGATTAGAAAGCTAGAGAACAAATTCTATGGTCTCGAGTTCCATCACGTGGTCCGGGCTGACAATGAGGTAGCTGATAAGCTGTCAAAGCTAGGATCAACCCGGGCAGCGATTCCCCATGGAGTTTTCATTCATGCCCTTATCAAGCCATCTATCGAGGAACAAGAGAAGCCGGTGGTCGAACAGCCGTCTATAGACCAGCTGGTCGCCACGATTCTGACCAACACCACAGATTGAAGAGAACCATTCATCAGATATCTTACCTCTATAGAGGTTCCTCAGGATAAAACCAAGATGGAACGCCTCATGTGGCGTATCAAGCATTATGTGCTAGTTGAGGGGAACCTTATGTGCAAAAATATGAAAGAGGAATTATTGCAAAATTGCATGTATCAGGAACATGAATTGATGATTTTGGAAGAAATCCATGCTAGTACTTGTGGCAACTATGCCACTTCATGCACACTGGTCGGTAAGGCTTTCTAAGCTGGTTTTTATTGGCGTTCAGCTATCGCCGATGTCGAGAAGTTGGTCCATCATTGTAAGGGTTGCCAGTTCTTCGCCAAGCAGACTCATGTTCCAGCTCATGAACTCCAGACCATTCTAGCATCATGGCCTTTTTCATGCTAGGGACTAGATATGATTGGGCCTTTTAAGTCAGCTCCAGGAGGTTACCGTTGGGTTTACGTCATTATTGACAAATTCTCCAAGTGGATTGAGTACAAGCCCTTAGTTTCGGGGATTGTGAACAAAGCAGCTGAGCTACTCGACAAAATTATCCATCGCTTTGGCCTGCCCAACAACATCATTACCGACCTGGGGTCCACGTTCACCGGTAATGATTTCTAGAACTTTTGCTATAATAGAGGCATAGTAGTTAAGTATGTTTCAGTGGTGCACCCCAGGGCTAATGGCTAGGCTGAACGAGCAAACGGTATGATCCTTGATGCTGTAAAGAAATAGTTGTACAGGGCAAACGATAAGCATCCTGGAGATGGTTGAAGGAGCTGCCGACTGTGGTCTAGGGACTGAGGACCCAGCCCAGTCGCAATACCGGCGTCTTACCGTACTTCATGGTCTTCGACTCTGAGGCTATGTTACTAGCTGACGTTTCTTTCCAGGCACCATGGGTCGAGAACCATGACAAGGAGAGGTCGTCCGAGGCCAGAGAGCTTGAGGTTAATTTCACCGAGGAATACCGCCTTGACACCTGCATGTGCACGGCTAAATATCTAGAGGGCTTGCGCAGGTACTATAACCGTAATGTCAAGGATAGATTCTTCATGGTTGGCGATTTGGTTCTACAAAGGAAGCAGAAGACAGAAGGATTGCATAAGTTAGCATCACATTGGGAGGGCCCTTATATTGTCAAGCAGGTTACCCGACCTACTTCTTATAGGTTGTGTGATCTCGACGGAGTCGACGTCCTGAATTCATGGCATATCGATCATCTTAGGCGCTTCTATGCCTAATCTGCCACTAAGAAAGATATGTATTCTTTTTGTACCTCAAGTATTGAATAAATATTTCATCCTATTTTTGTGCCATCTCTTATTTGCATCACAAATTTTTGTTCGGTGGTCCGCCGACCAGTTTTTTCTCCTACTTGAGTTTCCCAGAGCTGGCGCTATCTCTGACTTCTCCCCGCGCTTGCATGAGATCCGTTCACTATGTTCCAGGTGGTTGGTAGTAGCTCCCTGCTGTGGTCGGCAGTCTTACGCGTGTCTGAGTTTCATGCCTAACACTTTAGACTGTTGATTAGGCATGGGCTAGAGTAATTCTAGGATGAAATGACTATTCACGCTTACCATATGACATGATAAAAACAAAGTTTTTTAATTAACATCACAACTATGTATTATACAGAGATATAATAACACGTCCACATGGGCACTAAGTGCTCCATGTTTTTACAAAAGCACTAACTGCTTTGTTATAACTTAAACTACAAAGCATAAGTTTTTCCTATTTCTAATCTATTGACTGGTCTGCCTAGTCTCGCCATATAGGTCTACGTCGCTAATCATTTTTACGGCCGTCACCTGGGAGGTGGCTTTGAGCTGCTCTGCCTTCACCGGGTTGGTGCTGCTTGACACACCGGCTTCAAGCCTTTTCAAGTCCACCCTGGGATAATGCGACCGCACCATGGCCAAGACGTGGGCAGCCACATACTCGTCGTCATCGCGAATGAATTGCTTGAAGTAGGCCTAGGAGCTCTGACATTTCTCAACGATGGCCTCTGGTCGGACTGGCCGGTCGGTTTGTCCCTCTTCTAGTTCCATCCCAATCAGGTCTAGCACGAGCTTGATTCCTTCCTCCATCGCTTTGCACTTCGACGCCCAGTGGTCCTTTTGCTTCATCAGCATTTCAAGGTGCGCCTTGGCATTTTGGCGCACGACTGCATCGTAGCATACGACCACAGATTCCTAAATCCACGCTAGTAGAAATCCTCAAACACAACTATTTCACCAAGGCGAGGGTCTAGATAGCTCTCACCGTCCGACGTCCTCCATCCACCAATTACGGCCTTCACCATCACTCTGGCGGTTACAAGCTTCCCCAAGGTCGCCTCCGTGCTCATCAACTTGCACCATTCTACCGCCATCAGTTGCGCTCTTGCTCCATGGCTCTCGTGCGCCATCCCTCCTTCCTTCTTCAGTCACAGATTGCGGTGGCGGTGTGAGGGGTGGTGCTAGTGCGGGTGGATTTGGTGGCGATTAGATCTAAGGTTTGGCTTGCAGATGCGGCGATGATGGAACTAGCGAAGAAGGTGGAGTGCACTGTGTGGAAGATGAACTGATGTGAAGTGGATGCAGTGGGAGAAGAGGGGTGCCGTTGTGCGGGTATTTATAAGTGCGGAACAACTCTTTGACTTTTAGGGTTTTGGGGTAACCGCGCCTAATGCGCCGCTTCCGCTCCCTCAATTATTATCTACAAGTGGGCCATCCGTGGGCCTTACCTGTGGTGCAGACCCTAGAGTGGGCCCATTTTGTTACATGCGGTCTAATTCTAGCATGCTAGTTTGTGTTATGGCCCCATAGCTGAGCTAGGGACTGAATTTGCAGCTGAGCTGCGGAATGGGCCTGCAACTGAGTTGTGGGTCACCTCACAGCTGAGTTGGGGGCTTCCCTATGGTAGAGCCATAGGATGTTTTTAGGGCCCGCAACTGAGTTGGGGGACGTCTCGTAGCAGAGCTGAAAGTTGCCACATGACTGAGCCATGGGTTTTTATCCATGGCAGAGCTATGGATTGGGTCCACAACAGAGTTGGTTACCGGCCCCACAGCAGAGTTGGGGACTGTACCATGACAGAGCCACGGTGCATCGCTCCCTGCTGAGTTGGGAACGTGTTCTACGGACCCTGGCACCACGTGATCTAGTCACCTGCTGTCAGGCTCGGGGACTGAGTAGGCACACTTCACCTTGCGGTGAATGTGCTTATTTGACTATGTACTATTTTTTCTCTTAGACCCTAGCACCACATGATCTAGTCACCTGCTGCTAGGCTCGGGGACTAAGTGGGCACACTTCACCTTGCGGTGAATGTGCTTACCTTTTTTGCAAACATGATTTGTTGCATAGTGCCAGCGGCATGACCCCTACCGCCACATAATTAAATCCTAAGGATCACGTCTCTTGACATTATGGTAGAGCCAATGGTGTCGCACATCATTAACTTTCCGCAATGAAACTTAAGTGGGCACACTTCACCAGGGATGAACTATTTTTCTTTTTTCTCAGAGCACCATGCATTTTTCTAGCAAGGCAATTTTTTGAAGAGTGCGGTGGTTGGCTATCAACTGAACTAGTCAGAAGGGATGGAATATTCCTCAATAGACCACCCTTCTAGTCGGGGGCTTTGGGGCTTTAAGCTTCACTGGTCGGAGAAGGTCAAGACGGCATGTCGCTTCAAAATACATAGTGCTCGGGGACTAGCTGTGGGGGTATAGACCAGTATACCCTCATGGCTCCACATGGGCCGCACCGAACAAGGTGGCCCAACTCGCCAGAAAGGGCCACACGGATCTTTGGACTGCTCAACAAACCGTGCGGAACAAGCAGAGGCTACTTGACGGTCAAGGAAACCTAGTCGATTAGAATAGACATCGTGTCCTCCATGGATACAGGAGTTGTAACCGCCTGGGATTAGATTCCTTAGATCTGTAACCTTGCCCCCCATACTATATAAGGCAGGCAAGGACCCTCCCCTCAAAATACATCATCTCGTATCAATACAATCCACAAAGACGCAGGACGTAGGGTATTATGCAATATGCGGCCCGAACCTAGATTGATCCTGTGTTCCTCTTGCGTCACCATGTAGATCGTAATCTTGCGCACCTCCACCGATAATCTACTACCGTGGGCATACCCCTTGTTAGACTACCGACCATATCTCGTCGATAATTGGATTTGTAGAACTCCTGTTGTGATTAATTTACTGAATTGCTCCTTTGCTTGTTAAACCTAAAATTTTATGTTAGGTGTGGCGTTATTATACTTAAGCATGTTGGTGATGTATTAGGTGCTTAAATTTGATTAAGGTGAGTTTAGGTGCATGTGTTAGGCCTTTAACTGAAGATGAACATCATTATCTTAGGTTGTGCAAGTTAGGTGAGTTTAATCTTGCTCTTTAGAAGAAAGATCGAGACATGTTTTTAATGTGTTTTGAATAGAGCATTGCACCTACTCGGTCAACGAATGTCTTGTGATGTTTTGTTACTTGATGTTATTCATCCATCATAAGCATCATGTCACTCTTATGCATTCATAGTATTCTTCTTCTGCATATACATGCAATATGTGTACCGAAGGGCGTGACCTTGCTAGAATTTGATGGAACAAGCCAGGAAGCTCCAGAGGTGCAGCAGTCTGAACCTAGAGTTTAGGAGGTGCAGCCCACAGGAGAAGTGCCAGACGAGGTCATTGTTGACTGCCCGGACCACGTTCCATGCAATTTCATGAAAGGCAAGCCCCAGAGCATTATAAGCCTCCTAATTTCTAAAATGCAATTACGTACTATGTTATACCTATTGTTGCATTAAGTTATAGGTGTTGGATGAAAACACTTGTTGCATTGATATCTAATCCTTGTCCAGATATTATTACCATGAATCCTATGTAGCTCAGGCTTGAGTAGATGCTTAGCCCTACTTTAAGCGGTAGAAGTCAGGTGATTTTCTATCACTTGCGAGCTATAGGACTATACATGTGGCCAAGACAGATGACCTCACTGTAGATCCAAGACTACCACCCTGGTCACACCGAGAAATAAACTTCAGTAGGGCGGATCAATGGGCCACCATCCCCAAACCAGGTCGTTTTGCTCTCATCCTCAGTCCCTGTATCAATAAAGTGCAATTTTACAGGGTGATCATCGACGGCGGTAGCTCCATCGACATCCTGTTCAAGAATAGCCTGTCAGCATTGAACATATCTGAAGCTGACTTGAAGCCATACGACGCATAGTTCTAGGGGGTCCTGCCCGGATAGAGCTCTACGCCTCTCGGGCAAATTACCCTACCTGTGTAGTTTGGCATGGCAGATCACTTCTGAATCGACTACGTTAACTTTGTGGTCGTTGACTTCAAAGGCACCTACCATGCTATCCTTTGTCACCCCGCGATCACCAAGTTCATGGCCATACCTCATTACAGGTACTTGGTGCTTAAGATGCCAACAGAAAAGGGAGTCCTCACTCTTAGAGGCAACGTATTCGTTGTCTATACCTATGAAGAGGACATCTTTCGCATAGCTGAAGCCCACGACCTCTCCCTGTGCATGGCGGCAGTGACAATAGAGGCAAAGAAGACTCCCCCAACCAGCTAGAAATTCCAGAGCTTGAAGCACCACGCAAGTCTATCAAGTCCAAGGAGTACAAGGAGATCCAGCTGGTCGAGGGTGACTCCAGCAACACGACACTGATCGGGTGAAACCTCGATCCCAAATAGGAAGACGCGCTCGTCCGGTTCTTGAGAGAGAACATAAGCGTGTTTGCTTGGAAACCATCGGACATGCCCGGTGTATCTCGACACCGGATCGAGCACTCCTTGAACGTCGACCCCAAGGCAAAGCCCATCAAGCAAAAGCTGTGACGGTTTGGGAAGGACAAAAAGGAGGCTATTAGGGTAGAAGTTACATGGCTTCTTACAGCCGGTTTTATCAAAGAGGTCTATCACCCGGACTGGTTAGCCAATCCGGTTCTTGTACGCAAAAAGAATAATGAATGGAGAATGTGCGTTGACTACACTGATCTCAACAAACACTGCCCTAAAGACCCCTTCGGTTTACCTCGCATTGATGAAGTCGTGGACTCCACGGGCGGCTGCGAGCTGCTATCTTTTCTTGACTATTACTCTGGTTATCACCAGATCGCTCTCAACAAGGACGACCAGATCAAGACGTCCTTTATTACACCCTTTGACGCTTATTGCTACACGACCATGTAGTTTGGGCTCAAAAACACCGGAGCTACATATCAACGTGCAATACAAGAGTGCCTCAAAAAGGAGATACAAGCTGACTTGGTCGAAGCCTATGTAGACGACATAGTTGTCAAAACCAAGGAATCCCACTCCTTGATTGATGATCTGACACGTACTTTTGCTGCGCTCAATCAATATCAATGGAAGTTGAACCCTAAAAAGTGCATCTTTGGTGTTCCATCTGGTATATTACTAGGCAATGTCGTCAGTCGTGACGGCATATGCCCTAATCCAGAGAAGGTGCAAGCTGTCCTCAATATGGAGCACCAAAGATGTCTAGAAACTTACAGGGTGTATGGCCACCCTAAACCGATTTCTATCTTGATTTAGTGACAAGGGCTTACCTTTCTTCAAGCTACTCAAGGCAGACAAGAAGTTTGAGTGGTCGGAGGAAGCAGATATTGCCTTTACATAGCTAAAGCAGTACCTTGCATCACCTCTAGTCCTTACTATCCCCAAGTCAGGAGAAGTCCTTCAACTCTACATTGCTGTGACTGATCGAGTCGTCTCCACTATCCTTGTGGTCGAGCGCGAGGAGCCCGACCACGCTTATGGTGTTCAGCGCCCAATCTATTTCATCAGTGAGGTGCTCAATGAGTCCAAAACTAGGTACACTCAGATTCAAAAATTGATCTATGCCATACTCATTACAACCCAAAAGTTGAAAAATTACTTTGACAGGTTCCACGTGGTGATCAAAACTGAGTTTCCTCTTGGTACCATTATATGCAACAAAGATGCAAACAGGCGCATCACCAAATGGGCAATGGAGTTATGTCCTTTCGACCTAGAGTTTGCGCGTCGCGATACTATCAAATCTCAAACACTTACTGACTTCGTGGTCGAGTGGACAGACTTAAGTGTCCCGACCTCTCAAGGACCCGTTGACTACTGGAAAATGTATTTTGATGGCTCACTGACTATTGATGTTGTGGGAGCGAGCATATTATTCATATCACCAACCAATGAACAATTGCGCTATGTCCTCAGGATTTACTTTCCGACATCTAACAATGCTGCAGAATACGAGGCATGCTTTCATGGTTTGCGCATTGCAGTCGACCTCGGTATCAAACGCCTCTACGTCCATGGCGACTCGGCCCTAGTTATTAACCAGCTGAACAAGGATTGGGATACAACTAGCGAGAAAATGGATGCATATTGCAAAGAAATTAGGAAGCTTGAAGGCAAATTTTATGGCATTGAATACTCCCATGTGGTCCAAGACAGAAATCAAGCAGCAGATGCGCTGTCGAAGTTAGGATCATCTAGAGCTCAAGTACCGCATGGCATTTTTGTTCAAGATCTTTTAAAACCATCAATCAAGCAAGAAGATGACCCCGTGGTTGAGAAGCCCCTGGACCAGCCTCTGGTAGCTATGGTTCCATCATCAACCACTACAGAACCATCTCTGACCACCACGGGACCATCTCAGACCCCAACCAAGATAGCAGACTGGCATGTTCCATTCATTAAGTACCTAACAGATGGCACCGGGTACTCTGATCAAAATGAAAATGAACGCCTTATACACCGCAAAAGACAGTACCTGGTGGTCGAGGGTAAGCTGTGGCACAAAAATGTGAAAGCAAAAGTATTGATGAAGTGCATCGAGCAAGAAGACAGTATTAAACTCTTGGAATAGATACATTCTGGCACCTGTGGTAATCATGTCGCATCTCGGACATTGGTTGGTAAAGCGTTTCAAGCAGGTTTTTACTAGCCATCCGCAGTAGCTGATGTAGAGAAGCTTGTTAGACACTGCGCCAACTGTTAGTTTTTCTCCAAGAGAGTTCATGTGCCAGCCCATGAGATCCAAACCATACCAGCCTCCTGGCCTTTTGTGTGCTGGGGCCTAGATATGATTGGACCCTTCAAACCAGCACCAGGTCACTTCAAGTTCGTATTCGTGCTGATTGATAAATTTTCCAAATGGATGGAGTACATGCCCTTGGTCAAGGCATCTTCCGAAAAAGCAGTCGAGTTCCTCGACCAGGTCATCCACTGCTTTGGTATACCCAACAACATCATTATAGACCTAGGGACTCAGTTTACTGGGAACACGTTTTGGGACTTCTGTGATGAACGGAGCATTGTAGTGAAATATGTCTCGGTGGCACACCCCAGAGCTAATGGATAGGTCGAGCGGGCTAATGGAATGATTCTGGATGCATTGAAGAAAAGGATGTACACAGAGAACGTCAAAGCCCCTGGCTGGTGGATCAAGGAGTTACCAGTCGTGGTCTGGGGACTTAGGACACAACCTAGTCACAAATACTGGTGTCTCACCATATTTCATGGTTTACGGCGCCAAGGCTGTGCTCCCAGCGGACATCGAATTCCAGTCACCTCAAGTTGAGAACTACAACGAAGACAATGTTACTGAACAACGAGAGCTTTAGATGAATTGTGCAGAGGAACGATGCCTTGACTCCTGTATACGCATGGCCAAGTACCTCGCCGTGTTACGAAGGTACTACAACAGAAATGTTCAGGAACATTTCTTTGTGGTCGGCGACATGGTATTGAAATAGAAGACTAGCCAAGATGGCGTCCACAAGTTGGCAACTCCATGGGAAGGGCCATACATCATCAAGGCTGTTACACGACCTACTTCGTACAGGCTTGCAAGACTTGACGGCACTGACGTGCCCAACTCCGTCCACATCGACAAGCTTAGGCGTTTGTACCCCTAATTCTCAAATACAGATATGTACCTTTTTTCTGTAGTACTTTTGCACTTTGAATTATGATATATACATATATACTCGACTACAGTTGACTATACTTGTCTACATTATTGATTCTACAACTACAACAACTTTTTGATAAACCAGTACATCGATCACCAATCCTCTCGGGTTCTCGGAGCAGCCCTGTCCTTGACCTCACTCATAGCGTGCATGAGATCCACCCTCTGCGTTTTGGGTGGTCGGCAGATGCCGTTTGGCCAGACCAGATGTACTCTTACATGTATGTAGGCTCCGACAAACTTACACTCGGATCACTGGCCTCTCCAAAGCCGTACAGACCTACAGGATGACATCGATTATGCTGGAACAACTAAAAACAAAACATTCTGCTGTTCTAACTTAGTTAACATTGATTATGCTGGAACAACTAAAAATGGAACATTCTGCTATTCTAACTTAGTTAACATCAATTATGCTAGAACAACTAAAATAGAACATTTTGTTGTTCTAACTTAGTTAAATCCGCACGCAATACAAAGCTTAAATGTTTTTTCATACAAAAACACAAACAACTTTACATTGTACCAATAATCACCTTATTACAAACTCGCCTCTTTGAAGGCACAAGTTTACAATAAGCTTACGAAAATCAGATTCTCCTATGAACTATTTGTAGGTTACTACTACTGTTGGCTTCACCTAGCATTATGACTTTTCGGGAGCTCAGAGACCTTTGGCGTGGTTGAGGATGGAGCTGATCGTGCTTCGCTGGTCGCTGGAGATGGTGGCACTAGTACCTGACCCATGTACAATTGAATCATCCCTGCAGTTGGTGGGGCAGTAGCCGGGCATAAGATGATATCTTTGGTGATCGCGGTAGCATGCTTCATCTCCTCCAACCATAGCTCGTCAGCTCGCTCCACTCTGACCTCCCTGGGATAACCGGCTTCTAGGCAAGCAATATCCATCAAGGGGTAGTGGGCACATACCAAGCTAAGTTCATGTGTACCCACATACTCCCTGATGTCCTTCGTCCATTGTCGGAGCCATCCCTAGGCTTTTGGGATTTCTCGACTAGGCCTACTTTTGGTGCCTCCACTCCAGCTTTGGTGAAGTCGGCACCAATGACGTCGAGCACTAGTGCGATCCCCTTCGCCATTTTAGCGTAGGCGTGCTTCCAAGTTTCCCACTCCCTGATGAGTATCTTGCATTTGCCATTAAGGGCTTCTTGTATTTCTGGGACCACGCCTTGATCTTTTTTGCACCGGTCTGGTTTTGAAGCTCCAGGTCATCGCGATCTTTCTTCATCTTCTCAAGGTGCACTTTGGCATTTTTCTTTACAACTGCAAGGCATCACACCATTAAGAATTCACTGCTACAAACTTCAATGAAAACTACGACAATTATGAGGAATGCTTACTCTCCAGCTCCTTTGCTAATTTAGCATGTTCCTCCTTTGCTACCTAAGCATTTTCTTCGTGAAGCCGGCTGACTTCGATGTCCAGACCTGTATCAATACTTCGATTATGAACAATACAGTATTATAGCATCCTAAGAGCTTGAGTACCTAACAACAGAAGGGTTTCCTACCCGATCTTTGTTTCTCGACCATGTCCAGCTGTTGGAGTAGAGTGCGCATTTTTTCTTCATGCTCGATGTTTTGCCGTGCATAACCCTCCAACTACTGCTACAGCTCCTTCTGTTCTGCACTAAGTTGTTTGTTCTTCTTGGCCACAGTCTGCAGTACACAGGATCACAAAACATTTCTTATGGATAATACAATAACAGGTTATACAGTTGTGAGAGGCTTACCTTCACTTCCTCTAGAAATATTTTACCAACTGCTTCCATGGCCTCGACCTTGTCTCCTACTAGGATTTCCACAGTATAGGAGCGGGTACCACAAAACTTACTTTCTTCTTCATAATACCCAAGGATTTCTTCCATGGCTGGGGCTGAAGACTCGAGTTTTTCCCCTGGTCTAGCACTTCCAGTTGGCTCCTTGATGGTCCCAACAACCTCTGCAGGTTTTGAGAATTGCTGCTCTAAGGCCGGCTGGGGCTGTTCTTGGTTTTTTGGGGCTGGCTGGTGCTGTCCTTCTGGTTTTGGGGCCTCCTGTGGTTGTTTCGGCAGCTCTAGGGCCCTAGGATCTCCTGCTTGCCCCAAAACCTCAGTTTGCGGTCCAGGAGCAGATGCTGTAGGAGCTTGCAACTCAGGGACTACCCTCTTTGCCATGGTCTGCTCTAGGACCTACTGCTCGGCGATGGCGATATTTGGTGGTGGCAGTGTTACACCGCCAGACAGCTCTTCTGGACTTTGGGTTGATGCAGAGCTATACAAATCCATGACAAATAACAAAGTAGAATACAGTGGCGAATCGGGATTTCTTCACCTTCTCGGGGCCGGCACCCTTCTCTGCGACTGGGCCAGTGGTCGGGACTGGCTTAGCCATGTCACCTCTAACAGTGGCAGCAGGCTTTGAGATTTTTGAGGGCTGTGCCTGTGGTTGCGGTGGTCGAGGTGTTGGCTCAGTTGTTGGCAATGATGGTGTCGGCTCCTGCCTTCTAGCCAGCCGCTCCCTTCGGCTGCGTGCTATGATACCGGAGGCCTCCTCGACCTCCTCATCTTCCTCCTCTAGCCAGTCAACAATTAGGCATCGATGCTTGTTTGCTGGGTCCTCTGCTTCCTTTAGGTCAATTACCCCTTCTGGACTTTCATCCGAGGAGGTTCCTTGTGAGGTCTAGCCTCTTTTCTTCGTTGGGGCAACAATTGGCTTCTTGCCTACAAGTCGGTTGGCTTGCTCTGATTCATCTTCAATTGCAAGTCAATACACTTCAGAAGGATCGTCGTCCATGGGCGGCGGTTGTGCATCATGGGCCCACGGCATGACCTCATGCCACTCCATGCCTAGAGGACAAGACACGAATGTTTGTGCTCTCTCCTGTCTATCAAACTGGGCAACAGAGAGCAACGCGAATATCAGAAAGACAACACATCAAAATAGCAGGTATTATGCAAAGTTTCAATCAAAAGGACAAACTAGCAGACCACAATCGACTTACTAGTGGTGGTGGGCGAGCAAGCTTGAACACTGCCTCAATGATTGTCAGCTTCTTGAAGTTGGGATCCTTCAGATTGAACAGGTCTCAGACCCTGCTCTTCACTTCTTTTGGTTCGAGGTCTTCATTCCTCATCCTGGTCGGGTCCATGCGACCCTGGTACTCATATGCCAGGTGCACTCTGGCCTAACATGGCTAGATCCGATGACTAATAAAATTACCGACTACACTTGGTCCATCTAGCCTCGACCAAGGTAGCAGCTGCATGATTGCCTCAATCTAGACTGTGTTCTGCGGTAGCTCTTTCCAACTGTCAGTCCTCTCTGGGACCAAGGATACATCACAGTATGAGGCCTGGCTTGGTTCTTCACAGATGTAAAACCAATGCCTATACCATTCCTCTAATGTGGTATTCCAAGGGCAGTGTAGATACCTCGACCTGATCCCTTCCCGCATGTTTAGATAGCACCCACCAGCCACATTGGAGCCGTCTCGACCTCCTTTCTTCTTCAACAAAAACAAGTGGCGAAAGTAGTCGAAGTGGGGCTAGAAACCACCGTATGCTTCGTAGAGATGGATGAAGCAAGCAACAAGTAACACAGAATTCGGATGCAGATTGCAAATATTGATTTCATAATAATTGCAGAGACCTTGCAAGAATGGATGTATAGGAACACCAAATCCATGAGTGAAGTATTCTTCAAAAACAATAATTTCACCTCCTTGGGGATCCGGGTATGGCTCCAGATTGGGTGCACGCCATCCCGCTAGCTCTTGGGCATTAAGCACACCCATCCGCACCAGTCGCTCGAGACTGAGTGGGGTGCACCTTAACCTGTTGCACTCCTTCTTCATGATCTCCTTGCACACTATGGCCTCTATCTTTGTCTTCCTCACGGCCATTCCCCAACTCTTTTGACTCCTCCTTTCTACGGAGGAAAAGGAGCGCGCCGCTCTTACAAGTGGCTAGGGTTTGGTGGTGGCGATTCAAGCGGTGGTGGCGCGTGAGGAACTTGGGGCAACTTCGTTGATGCCTACGCAGTGATTATGGTTTGAACTACAGTGGTGTCACTAGGGCTCGAGAGGGCTCTGTAACAGAACCGACCAAATTATAAGAGCACAAGTACAAAAACAAGCACCGAAGCGCTCAAATTTTCGAACTTGAGCCCATATAATCCCGGTAGTCAATCGAAACCACGAAGGATTTCAAACCAACTTGCTTACAACCAAGATCGCATCATTCAACATACAACATCATACGTTACATTTCGCAAGTAGTTCCGAAATAAGTTTACCCACATGGAGTCACAATTATTACAAACCAAGTTTATAAAAGTAGCGGAAGCATAAATATACCCGTTGTTTAACTACTGCCAGTCTTGATGATCAACAACCCACAAAAGCATCAGGAAAGTACATAACAGATGATCACGCCCAAGTGATCTAGTCTTCGTCACCCGTAGGGTGGAGACAATTTTTGCAGAAGCCTTGATAGAGCATATCATCTGCAACAGGAGGGAATAAACCCTGAGTACTGGAATGTACTCAGCTAGACTTACCCGTCGAAAACCAGAAATAAGATGACACCAAGGATTATGCAAGGCTTTCACAAGAGGCTAGCTGACATCACATTTTTGCATAAAGGCATAAGTAATTGAGATTCTTATAACCTGTACTAGCAGTTATTTTAGCATTTACCTGTCATCTATCTTAGCACCTGTACTAAACATGCACTTGATTATAATCAAACAATTATCATCATTATATCCAGAGCAGGTATGAATTGTGGCAACATTGTATCATTCCCTTAACCACCGGTTCATTTAATGAGATCTACGTTGCCGCTGCTCAAGTCAAGTGCTCACTAACCGGGAGCGACGGCGATTCGAATCGAATTCCTATCCAGCTGGAGGGGTATTTCTAACACTCACCGTGCAGACCCCTGCCAGGGTCGCACAGACCACCGTTTCATATGATTCAGGAATCGTGGGTCCGAATAATGTCGCGACCCCAAGGGCGACACTCTGCCAGGTGATAGGGACTCTAACCCCCCCTTGGTCTCACGCCAATGTCCCCAAGCACATCCTTTCTCTCCTCCAAGAAGCAACCTACCATTCGATTCCCGGCCTGAACCACATTACTCGGCTTCGCGGTCGGAACGGCTTATCCGGCCAACTAAGTGTTAGACTGCGTTCAACATGACTCAAGGACGTACAGCGAATCAGTCCTTAAACGACTCAGACGGGCATAGCTCCACACCCAAGACGTGAAGTGTCTTGCGGCTGTACTATCGAACTCCCGTTCGGTCTCAATTTCATTTTTAAGCATGGTTCCACCACGATAGCCATAAAGCCACTCATGACTCCTTCCTACATCTCGCGGATGACCGGAAATCACCCGACTTCTACCGTACTAAGCAGGGCTAAGCATTGACACGTGCCTAAACCTAATATAGGATTAAGTACGATATCTAGACAAGGACAGGTATAATGCAACAAGTGTTTTCATCTAACTCCTACAACTTAATGCAGCAAACAATTAAAAGTACTCAAGATTAATTTATAAATCAGTAGGTTCAGCATGCACCGGGGCTTGCCTTTCAGAAAGGTCGAAGGCCAGTGATCAGGACACTCAGGTAGATCTTCGGCAGGAGCTTCGTCGCCGGCTGGTTCCTCTAGCTGCTCCGGCTGGTCCTGGACTTCCTCCGGAATCACAGGCTCGAATTCGAGGAGAGTTACCCCCTCCGGTACACCTATTGCATGAATGCACAATAATATCATGGATGCATAAAGGTGCAACATGCTCGGAATGAAATGCATTTCGGAAATAAAATAAGAATCTAATCACATTACTTTACTAGTACGTGCAAAACTCTTCTCCGGTGGAGAAGTACTTACCTAATCTACCCAACCTAAGATATAGTTGTTCCTCTTCGGTTAAGGCCCTAACACCTAACAAACACAAAAGTAATATTACTTAGGTTACCATAGTAAGACATTCTGGACAGCAGCTCAAAGATTCTAACATAACTGGAGAATCCCAACTCCAAAAGATATGATCTAAGACAACCTGGAAAGCTTATGAAATGCACCACAAAATGTTTTCAGACCACAGCACGTAATTCCAAAGTTCACCTAGTCAAAATTCCAAAGTCCCAGAATCTGCTCTCTCTAAACAGAGAGCAGCCAATTCTGGACTGTCACTTAAAACAGCAATAACTCCTAAACTACTAGCCCAATTGCCATCAAATTTTGACACAAGCTAGTTTAACCAGTTTACTACCACTTTGGTATTCACAAGTTTTCTAGCCAATACCTTTATTAAGGGTCAAACCTAGAAATGCTACCAGCTGTCCAGAAAACCTAGAATTGCAAAGATTAAATATTTATTTATGTGGCAAATATCCCATAAGACCAAACTACTGTTACCACAAGTTCACAAAGGTCACAAGAACCCCAGAAAGTAAGGTTTGCCCACCTAGAATATTGATTTACACCCCTTTCTTAATTTACTTAAGTAATTAAGTGGAATTTTAAACATATATGTAAACTGATCCTAAAATTCTACAAAAATTACAGGGGACTCTCTGACCCAAAAACAGACTACTGTAAAAATTTGAACTCAATTTATTCACAGGAACTCTCTGAACAAAATTCACAAGCCCCAAAAGGCTGATTTTTGTATAAATAACAAAGCATAGTAAAAAGTGTCAAAAACAGATTTCTTAATTTTCTTGGACACTATAGGGTACCAAGACATTCTCCAAAAATTTATATGAACATTGCACATGTAGAAAAATTACTAAAATTCATTTAAGTATTTCCTAGAATAAAAAGATAGCATTATAACTTGAAAAGTACTTAAGCACTACTGCCCAAATTTTTACCAAAGCTAGAGCAAGTATAAGTTAGCCTACTCACCAAATTTCATAATTTTTGGAACACTGAAACTCAAGATATAATTTAAACAAGTTTGCATGTGATTTAAAACACATTTCAAGGACCTATTTAAATATCCCAGAAAACAAACATCACATAACAAACTCATATTTTTCTAAAATACTACACACCCTGTAGATCCCAACAAAATTTATCTTATAATTTTTGGGCAAGAAAAACCCTAGATCTACGTTTTCTAAACATTATCTAAAACTGTGACAGAATAAAAGAAATGAAATAAAATCAGATTTGTTACTGGGCCGGCCCGGGAAAATACGCGGCCCAAGACTCGCGGCGTGGCCCGTTCCCGCGCGCGGCCTGCTACGGCTCCCGCGCGCGCGCGTGCGACTGACCAGGTGGCCCCACCGGTCAGAGAGAGAGAGGCGGAGGGCGGAGCTGCGGTCGCCGGAGCTCGCCGTCGGTGAGCCGGCCGACGAAATTGGACGTATGAGCATAACCACGTCATCGAACTACATCGGTTGGTGGCAAGAACAGGGCAGCAGAGCCACAGTAAGGTGCTCGCCGTCGGGCATGGCGGACCACCGGCACGGTGGTGGCGAAATCTCGCCGCCGGTGAGCCTGACATCCAACCCTAACCCCCGATGAGCATCCCCATTCTACCTCGACCCTAACGCACCTACAAGTGGGCGACAGAGACGCCCAGAGACCTCTGGCCACGGAGAGCCGTCGTGCGGAGGAACTCCGGCGAGGTACCGCGGCGGAGGAAAACGAAAATGTGGCCCTACCAAAGCGCGATTGGCTGCAAGGAGTGGACGGTGAGGTAGCGGGCTTCAAGGCGGAGCGAGAGACGCAGTTTGGCCGGTGGTGATGCGGTGGCGAGCGCTTGCGAGCACGTCGGAGCGGGTGGCGGCAATGGCGGCTCGGTTTCTCTGCTCTGCCGACGAGAGAGGAAAGGAGGGGGGGAAATGGATGGGTAAGGCCGGGACGACACCAGAGGCGCCCTTCTATGCGCTCGGCAGCTGGCCAAGGCGCCAGGTCACGCGCGACGCGTGGAGGACACACGGCGGCGACGGTCTGCCCCGGTCGGACAGCTCACTCGGATGTCTGACCGACTGAATTCAAACCCCGCATCAACCGACTGACAAGCCAAGTTTAACAATGATTATCTCCCAAACCGGTTCAAATTAGTCGAAGATGATTACACCAATTTTGTAGAGCTACATGAGGGCTACAAGTTTGTCAATTGGAGTTTGGACTGGTTCGGCCTAGATTTGAAACTACAGAGCTCCAAAGTGGTGCCCCTTGAAACTGAAATGCAGTTTCAGAGATAAACGTCGACTGAAACCCTAATTTCTTGATGCTAGATCTCCTAAACTATTTAGAACTAGGTGATGGTGATATTGACAATGTTGTAGAGCTATGTGTGGGCAACAACTTTGTCAATTGGCTCAAGGACTGGTTTGGCCTAGTTTGTGAGTTACAAGTTGCTAAAGGGAGGTACAGTGAAACGGTTTTCAGCTCCACACTTAGCCAAAATGGCTAAGTCCCAAAACAGCCCTTAATACTGACTTGTGGGCCATTTTTGAGCATGTTCTGATCATTTTCATGAGATGTCCATATTAGAACTTTTGTTCCTTATGAAATTCTCTACAACCTTGCTTAAGGTTGCTCCTCCATGCAAGATCTCTAAACTGGACTTTTTAATTGGTCAAACCAGATCACTCCAGAGGTCCAACTTAGTCAACAACATTTGGAAGGGCAATTTGGTAATTTTGGTCAACATGAACATTGCTCCACTACTTACCCTAAATGTAATTAAGGTGTTATAAGACCTAATTAGCCACTCTACACATTGGTTGCACAAAATTCCTAGTGTCACATACTTTGGCACAAGTATTTCAATACTTTCACCCAAATGTTGCAAGCTCCTGTTGCACATGTTGCATGAGTGTGTTGCACAACACTTGCTAATTATGTTACACTAAAGTGGTTGACATATCTCACAAAGGAAATTGCACATAAGGTACTTGTGTGTTGCACACTACTCACTTCTTACTTCGCATGGAATGTAAACATATTATAAGCTTATGCATGAACGAATGATGCTTGCTTATGCTCATGCAAATGCAATGCAATTAAGGAGCTAAACACCTGGGGTGTTACAGCCCTCCCCCCTTATAAAAATCTCGTCCCGAGATTTGGAAAGCGTACCATTTTTCATAGAATTCCTTATAACCATCCCGCAAATAGTCCTCCCGTTCCCATGTAGCGTCACTTTCACTACCCTGATTACTCCACATTACTTTATACCACTTAACCACTTTGCTTCTAGTCACTCGTTCCTGAGTATCGATCACTCGGACGGGCTTTTCTTCATAAGTTAGATCGGATTCTAGCCTGATATCTCCTAAAGGGACTCTTTCCTTAGGAACTCGAAGACACTTTTTGAGCTGTGATACATGGAAGACGTTGAATATGGCACTCATTTCAGGAGGTAACTGGATTTTGTACGCAACAGCTCCACTCTTGCCTATGATTTGGAAAGGACCCACGTATCTTGGCGCAAGTTTCCGCTTAACACCAAAACGTTGGACACTCTTCATTGGAGAAACTTTCAGATACATGAAGTCTCCAACTTTAAACTCGAGTGGTTTTCTACGACGATCAGCGTAACTTTTCTGTCTAGCCTGGGCTGCAGCCATATGTTTTTGGATGGTACGGACTTGTTCCTCAGCTTCCTCAACAAAAAGCAATACCATAAAATCTTCTCTCACCAGCTTCTATCCAATTTAGTGGGGTTCTACACTTACGACCATACAACGCTTCGAATGGGGCCATCTTAATACTCTCTTGGTAACTATTATTGTACGAGAATTCGGCTAGAGGTAACCATTTTTCCCAAGAACCCTTGGATGATATTACACATGCCCGCAACAGATCTTCCAAGATTTGGTTAACCCGTTCCGTCTGTCCTGACGTCTGGGGGTGATAAGCAGAGCTTCTCACTAACTTGGTTCCCAGAAGGTGATGCAAGTGCTCCCAAAAGCGAGTAGTGAACTGGGGACCACGGTCAGATATGATAGTACGAGGTATCCCATGGAGCCGGACTATCTGATTGAAGTACAACTCAGCATAGTCAGGGGGACGATAGTCCACTCTAACTGGAATGAAGTGAGCTGATTTGGTCAAACGATCCACAATTACCCAGATGGAGTTATGATTTTTGACAGTAGGAGGAAGTCCGACAATGAAATCCATACTTATTTCTTCCCATTTCCAACCTGGGATAGAAAGTGGTTGAAGCAACCCAGCTTTCATGTGCACAGCTTTAACTCTACAGCAGGTGTCACACCTAGCCACATATGCAGCTATCTCTTTCCGCATCTTGGTCCACCAATAGTATGGCTTCAAATCATAATACATCTTATTGCTGCTCGGATGGATGGACAACTTAGAGGAGTGTGCTTCAGACATGATATCATTTCTAAGGTCTCGGTCCTTAGGCACAACTAACCTATCCTTGAACCATAGTACACCCTCTTCATCTACCCTGAACTGTGTAGTTTCTTGCTCTTTCATCTTACGCTTGATGTGGAATATACCAGTGTCAGTCTTTTGGAGCTCAATAATTCTGCTTTTGAGAGTACAACTGACAGTGATGTTGTACAAGACTGCTGGATGTAGAAGGCGAGATCGATGAAAATCAGTTTCAACTAGGGAATGGCAATGAGACTTATGGCTTAAAGCATCTGCAACCACATTTGCCTTGCCAGGATGATAGTGCACTTGAAGGTTATAATCCTTAATCAACTCAAGCCATCTTCTTTGACGCATATTTAACTCGGGTTGGGTGAAGATGTATTTGAGGCTTTTGTGGTCTGTGTAGATATTACAAACATTGCCCAACAGGTAGTGCCGTCAGGCTTTCAAAGCATGAACAACTGCGGCGAGTTCTAAGTCATGTGTTGGATAATTCACCTCATGTTTCCAAAGTTGTCGAGAGGTATATGCAATTACTCGGCCTTCCTGCATCAGAACACCTCCCAAACCTATGCCTGAGGCATCACAATAAACATCAAATGGTTTCTCGATATCCGGTTGTGCCAAAACCAGAGCTGAGGTTAGGAGGGTTCGCAGTTTGTGAAAAGCCGCATCACACTCAGGAGTCCAGACAAACCTGGTGTCTTTTTGCAGCAACCGAGTCATTGGCTTGGCTATTTTGGAGAAATCCGGGATGAAACGACGATAATAGCCAGCCAAACCAAGAAAACTCCGAACCTCGTGAACCGAGATAGGAGCTTTCCAGTTCAGTACTTCTTGTACCTTGGCGGGGTCCACCATAATTCCTCCATCAGACAACACATGCCCAAGGAAAGGTACTTCTCGAAGCCAGAATTCGCACTTACTGAACTTTGCATATAGTTGATGTTCACGCAGTCTTGTGAGGACTATACGCAGATGTTCAGCATGATCTTCCTCATTTACAGAATATATCAGGATGTCATCAATAAATACCACCACAAACTTGTCCAATTCGGGCATAAACACCGAATTCATCAAGTACATAAAGTGTGCGGGGGCGTTGGTCAAGCCGAAGGACATAACAAGATACTCATAAAGACCGTATCTGGTAGAGAAAGCTGTCTTGGGAACATCTTCCGGGCGGATTTTAATTTGATGGTAGCCAGATCTTAGATCGATCTTGGAGAAAACTTTAGCTTTAGACAACTGATCGAACAAGATGTCGATACGTGGTAGAGGGTACTTATTTTTGATAGTGACTGCATTGAGAGGTCTATAATCTACGCACATCCGCAACGACTGATCCTTCTTCTTTACAAAGATAGCTGGACATCCCCACGGAGACGAACTAGGACGAATCAACCCCTTCTTCAAAAGTTCATTCAATTGCACCTTAAGTTCAGCGAGTTCATTTGGAGGCATCCTATAGGGTCTCCTAGAGATGGGCGCCGTGCCAGGCAACAACTCAATTTTAAATTCCACATCCCGATCCGGAGGGAGCCCCGGCAAATCATCGAGAAAAACGTCTGGAAACTCATTTACTACTGGAATTTCGGCCAATGCCTTTGCTTGCACAGCATGAACTTCCCCAGACAAATCAACTTTTCTGGGAAGTTGTACCAGAAAACCCTTTTGATCTGTAGGATCCCTGAGCATAACTACCCGAGTGGATGTATCAATGAGTACTCCATTCTGACTCATCCAATTCATACCCAAGATAACATCTATGCCTAAGCCCGGCAAAACCACTAGGGCAAGCGAGTACTTTCGCCCTTCTATCTCAAGCTCAAGATTCCCCACTACTTTATTTGTGGAAATATTCCCACTTGCTGCGCTAATACAATAACCCCCACCTTCAACAGTATGCAATTTGTGTGCAAACTCTGATGCAAACTTAGGACTGATAAAGGAATGCGAAGCACCTGAATCAAAAAGTACCACTGCAGGGTGTTGGTCAACTAGGAACTTACCAGCAGTGACAACCTCACCAGATGGGATTTCCTCAATACTGTTATAATGAGCGTGCCCCTGACGGCCACCTTGGTTGACATTCTTCTTAGGGTAAGGGCAGTTCCTGGACCAATGGCCGGGCTTGTTGCAGTTCCAGCAAGGCATGTTGCTAGGAGGGACACTGGAGCTGCCTTGGCCCGAATTACTCTTTGGCAGAGCCACTGTATAAGCCTTGCGAAACCCAGTCTTCACTGGCGCTTTCTTTTGCGGGGGACGGAACTTAGCACTTGTGGCAGGAGGGCGAGGAGGAGCCCTCGGGGCAGCTGCAGCTCGAGACTGGGAAGCACCTGCCTCAAGTGCCCTCTTGCGGCTCTTAGAAGCAGCATAGATAGAGTTATTGTTCTCTTGAGTCAGAGCATCACTGATAAATTCGTTGAAAGTAGTGCACTTGCTAGTGCCCATAGTCTTCATCAGCTTTGGGCCGAGGCCCCTTTTAAAGCTAGCAATTTTCTTGGAATCGGTATCCACAAACTCCATGGCATACCTTGCCAGGTTGTTGAAGGATTGCAGATATTCAGTCAAACTTTTATTGCCCTGTGACAGCCTCATAAATTCGGTGTGCTTGATAGCCATAAGACCTGGAGGAATGTAGTTCCCATGAAATGTGGCCTTGAACTGATCCCAAGCAATAGGGACATTTGCAGGCAATGTGGAACGATAGTGGCTCCACCAAATACCCGCTGGACCATGTAATTGGTGAGAAGCATATTCAGTCTTTAGCTCATCAGTCAAGCGAAGCAGACGAAACTTTTGTTCAATAGTGTTCAACCATTCATCCGCTTGCAGTGGTTCCTCCGCCTCCTTAAAGAGAGGGGGCTTAGTATCAAGAAAGTCCTTGAAATCACTGTACTGATTGGGTTCTGGGCCCTGGCGGCCAGGACGAGCTTCCCGGTTGGCCAGCTGGCGCATAGCATCTGCCAGCATGCGCTGCCCTTCGACCACTGTCTGCATCAGCTCAGCCGGGGTAGGTGGTGGCGGAGGGGGTGGCTGTTCCTCATCCTCATTGCCACGACCCCGACGAAGATTGTACGACATCTGCAAAATGCATAGTCAATGAGCACTAACGATGTGGGAAGTTTGTAGATGAATTATTATAAATATGTCAAACTGACTTCATGAAATAGACTTTTCAAAATACTCATGGCACAATAATTCATCACAACCGCACAATCCGTTCAAGCGGATCAAAGGGACACAATCATGCGAGGGTACCCATCAAGATGTATTTTGATAAAGGCTCACTCACAGAGGCACAACAGTGACTGAACCGTTTACACTAACGTCTACGTGAGTTTTGATCTTTCGCCCGGTACTTGGATTCGATTTCAAAGTTTTTAGTTGACTGAGAAAGCTACTTCAAACTGACCACAAGGAGACTTCTCAACTGTAGAGTTCCATGGTGGATCATGACTAGCCACCTCGATACCAGCGGGTGCCAAGCAGCACAGCCTTATGTCGCGCGCCATAGGAGGCCCTCGGTTTCGTCGCGGCACCGAAGGGTACTAATCGTGACACCAGCATCGAACGCAACACAATAAGACATCCACTTGCGATCGAAATTAACAGGTTCCAACTAAACATCCAGGAAACATAGAGTTCGACCTTACATCCGAAAAGTCAAGTTATTACCAAGCCTCACTCCAACCCCAGGAGGCACAAAAGACGATCCTAACATCATAGCTACGTGATAACTACTCTAAGCATCGTCCTCAGAGTCGGTGTCAAGGATCTCCCAGCCGTCCTCATCACTAACAGGCTCTAACTCCTCATCTTCTTCTTCTTCTTTCTTGTTCTTCCTCTGGTTCGGCCTCTTGGGGTCCATTGACCTCCACTTCATCATCATTTTCAGCCATGAAGATTCCCGAACCCATGTCCTCATCTGCGTTGATATTCCTAGGCAGCAGAGGATTTAGCTGGTTGTTCAGGCGGTGCACTTCTTCATGAAGATTGTCATTGTATTCTTCAGCATTCTCCAACTGCTGTTCGAGCTCAAACTGACGAGCTCTCAGAACGTTCTCCTCGTGCCAGGCTTCATCCCTCTGGTTCATGACACGGACTAGCATGCGTTGACAGTTGCGGTTTGCTACTGTCAATCTCTGGACTGCAAGGGTTTCCTGGTCACGATCACGGATCACTTGCTCCAATTGCTGACGCGCTGCATTTCGGGCAGCAGTCACTTCAGCCAACTCCGCCCTCAGCCTTTCCACCTCAGTAGGCTCAGGGCGGGGCTCACGTGGAGCGAGCTGGTGACAAGGTGCCCGGCCCCCAGTGGACTTGCGAGCGGTCCTCTTGGTACGTGCCATCTGTAGCAACAAGATACGACTTAAAGTGAGGATCATTTAGGGGATACGAAATTTAATTTAGTCGGGAGTACTGAAATTTTTAAGGAGGGAGTAAATGATATGTATGATATAATTAAACATGATGCATGCACGTTCCGTACGCCCTCTCACCTTAGTAGAAACCTAAAGTTCTAACGCTAGGCGGTGGCATACATACGTTCTCTCATATAAGCGAAACTATCGGTCTACTCGTTACGCTGTTAGTGTACCTGCAGAAAATCTCATTTCAGCCCAACAGTTTCCCAATATATGCACACAAGAAAGCAGTAATTTAAATACTTTCCATATACACATCCCCTGATGTATATACTTCAGTATCAAGCTACCCGATACAAAGGTTCCCACAATTAAGTGCTTACATAATTACACGGTTTAAACATGTAAGTATGCAAGTCACCAAAACTACTCTCCCCTAGATCGCCGGTTGGACGATCATGCTCTCACAACTCACACTTACCAGAGCGTCGAGGCAATTGATCCATACATTACCACCCAAGTGGATGGCATCCATACCATATCACGCCGTATGGACGACGAAACAAAAACAAACAAGGCCCCCAAGTTAGTCTTTATAATAAGCCACCTAAGAGTCCTTATTTGGGCTAAGGGATGTGATCACTGGCATACCTATGAAAATAATTTTTAGAATTTTAACCCTTTTCATAATCAAATACTTTTGTTTTTAAATACTCGTACGATGTTTTTAATGTTGAATTATGCTCCAGTACCAGCTGTAACAGAACCGACCAAATTATAAGAGCACAAGTACAAAAACAAGCACCTAAGCGCTCAAATTTTCGAACTTGAGCCCATATAATCCCGGTAGTCAATCGAAACCACAAAGGATTTCAAACCAACTTGCTTACAACCAAGATCGCATCATTCAACATACAACATCATACGTTACATTTCGCAAGTAGTTCCGAAATAAGTTTACCCACACGGAGTCGCAATTATTACAAACCAAGTTTATAAAAGTAGCGGAAGCATAAACACACCCGTTGTTTAACTACTGCCAGTCTTGATGATCAACAACCCACAAAAGCATCAGGAAAGTACATAACAGATGATCACGCCCAAGTGATCTAGTCTTCGTCACCCGCAGGGTGGAGACAATTTTTGCAGAAGCCTTGATAGAGCATATCATCTGCAACAGGAGGGAATAAACCCTGAGTACTGGAATGTACTCAGCTAGACTTACCCGTCGAAAACCAGAAATAAGATGACACCAAGGATTATGCAAGGCTTTCACAAGAGGCTAGCTGACATCACATTTTTGCATAAAGGCATAAGTAATTGAGATTCTTATAACCTGTACTAGCAGTTATTTTAGCATTTACCTGTCATCTATCTTAGCACCTGTACTAAACATGCACTTGATTATAATCAAACAATTATCATCATTATATCCAGAGCAGGTATGAATTGTGGCAACATTGTATCATTCCCTTAACCACCGGTTCATTTAATGAGATCTACGTTGCCGCTGCTCAAGTCAAGTGCTCACTAACCGGGAGCGACGACGATTCGAATCGAATTCCTATCCAGCTGGAGGGGTATTTCTAACACTCACCGTGCAGACCCCTGCCAGGGTCGCACAGGCCACCGTTTCATATGATTCAGGAATCGCGGGTCCGAATAATGTCGCGACCCCAAGGGCGACACTCTGCCAGGTGATAGGGACTCTAACCCCCCCTTGGTCTCACGCCAATGTCCCCAAGCACATCCTTTCTCTCCTCCAAGAAGCAACCTACCATTCGATTCCCGGCCTGAACCACATTACTCGGCTTCGCGGTCGGAACGGCTTATCCGGCCAACTAAGTGTTAGACTGCGTTCAACATGACTCAAGGACGTACAGCGAATCAGTCCTTAAACGACTTAGACGGGCATAGCTCCACACCCAAGACGTGAAGTGTCTTGCGGCTATACTATCGAACTCCCGCCCGGTCTCAATTTCATTTTTAAGCATGGTTCCACCACGATAGCCATAAAGCCACTCATGACTCCTTCCTACATCTCGCGGATGACCGGAAATCACCCGACTTCTACCGTACTAAGCAGGGCTAAGCATTGACACGTGCCTAAACCTAATATAGGATTAAGTACGATATCTGGACAAGGACAGGTATAATGCAACAAGTGTTTTCATCTAACTCCTACAACTTAATGCAGTAAACAATTAAAAGTACTCAAGATTAATTTATAAATCAGTAGGTTCAGCATGCACCGGGGCTTGCCTTTCAGAAAGGTCGAAGGCCGGTGATCAGGACACTCAGGTAGATCTTCGGCAGGAGCTTCGTCGCCGGCTGGTTCCTCTAGCTGCTCCGGCTGGTCCTGGACTTCCTCCGGAATCACAGGCTCGAATGGGAGGAGAGTTACCCCCTCCGGTACACCTATTGCATGAATGCACAATAATATCATGGATGCATAAAGGTGCAACATGCTCGGAATGAAATGCATTTCAGAAATAAAATAAGAATCTAATCACGTTACTTTATTAGTACGTGCAAAACTCTTCTCCGGTGGAGAAGTACTTACCTAATCTACCCAACCTAAGATATAGTTGTTCCTCTTCGGTTAAGGCCCTAACACCTAACAAACACAAAAGTAATATTACTTAGGTTACCATAGTAAGACATTCTGGACAGCAGCTCAAAGATTCTAACATAACTGGAGAATCCCAACTCCAAAAGATATGATCTAAGACTACCTAGAAAGCTTATGAAATGCACCACAAAATGTTTTCAGACCACAGCACGTAATTCCAAAGTTCACCTAGTCGAAATTCCAAAGTCCCAGAATCTGCTCTCTCTAAACAGAGAGCAGCCAATTCTGGACTGTCACTTAAAACAGCAATAACTCCTAAACTACTAGCCCAATTGCCATCAAATTTTGACACAAGCTAGTTTAACCAGTTTACTACCACTTTGGTATTCACAAGTTTTCTAGCCAATACTTTTATTAAGGGTCAAACCTAGAAATGCTACCAGCTGTCCAGAAAACCTAGAATTGCAAAGATTAAATATTTATTTATGTGGCAAATATCCCATAAGACCAAACTACTGTTACCACAAGTTCAAAAAGGTCAGAAGAACCCCAGAAAGTAAGGTGTGCCCACCTAGAATATTGATTTACACCCCTTTCTTAATTTACTTAAGTAATTAAGTGGAATTTTAAACATATATGTAAACTGCTCCTAAAATTCTACAAAAATTACAGGGGACTCTCTGACCCAAAAAGAGACTAGTGTAAAAATTTGAACTCAATTTATTCACAGGAACTCTCTGAACAAAATTCACAAGCCCCAAAAGGCTGATTTTTGTATAAATAACGAAGCATAGTAAAAAGTGTCAAACAACAGATTTCTCAATTTTCTTGGACACTCTAGGGTACCAAGACATTCTCCAAAAATTTATATGAACATTGCACATGTAGAAAAATTACTAAAATTCATTTAAGTATTTCCTAGAATAACAAGATAGCATTATAACTTGAAAAGTACTTAAGCACTACTACCCAAATTTTTACCAAAGCTAGAGCAAGTGTAAATTAGCCTACTCACCAAATTTCATAATTTTTGGAACACTGAAACTCAAGATATAATTTAAACAAATTTGCATGTGATTTAAAACACATTTCAAGGACCTATTTAAATATCCCAGAAAACAAACATCACATAACAAATTCATATTTTTCTAAAATACTACACACCCTGTAGATCCCAACAAAATTTATCTTATAATTTTTGGGCAAGAAAAACCCTAGATCTACATTTTCTAAACATTATCTAAAACTGTGACAGAATAAAAGAAATGAAATAAAATCAGATTTGTTACTGGGCCGGCCCGGGAAAATACGCGGCCCAAGACTCGCGGAGTGGCCCGTTCCCGCGGGCGGCCTGCTACGAATCCCGCCCGCGCGCGCGTGCGACTGACCAGGTGGCCCCACCGGTCGGAGAGAGAGAGGCGGAGGGCGGAGCTGCGGTCGCCGGATCTCGCCGTCGGTGAGCCGGCCGACGAAATTGGACGTATGAGCATGACCACGTCATCGAACTACATCGGTTGGTGGCAAGAACAGGGCAGCAGAGCCACGGTAAGGTGCTCGCCATCGGGCATGGCGGACCACCGGCACGGTGGTGGCGAAATCTCGCCGCCGGTGAGCCTGACATCCCAACCCTAACCCCCGATGAGCATCCCCATTCTACCTCGACCCTAACGCACCTACAAGTGGGCGATAGAGACACCCAGAGACCTCTGGCCACGAAGAGCCATCGCGCGGAGGAACTCCGGCGAGGTACCGCGGCGGAGGAAAACGAAAATGTGGCCCTACCAAAGCGCGATTGGCTGCGAGGAGTGGACGGTGAGGTAGCGGGCTTCAAGGCGGAGCGAGAGACGCAGTTTGGCCGGTGGTGATGCGGTGGCAAGCGCTTGCGAGCACGTCGGAGCGGGTGGCGGCAATGGCGGCTCGGTTTCTCCGCTCTGCCGACGAGAGAGGAAAGGAGGGGGGAAATGGATGGGTAAGGCCGGGACGACAGTAGAGGCGCCCTTCTATGCGCTCGGCAGCTGGCCAAGGCGCCAGGTCGCGCACGGCGCGTGGAGGACACACGGCGGTGATGGTCTGCCCCGGTCGGACAGCTCACTCGGATGTCTGACCGACTGAATTCAAACCCCGCATCAACCGACTGACAAGCCAAGTTTAACAATGATTATCTCCCAAACCGGTTCGAATTAGTCGAAGATGATTACACCAATTTTGTAGAGCTACATGAGGTCTACAAGTTTGTCAATTGGAGTTTGGACTGGTTCGGCCTGGATTTGAAACTACAGAGCTCCAAAGTGGTGCCCCTTGAAACTGAAATGCAGTTTCAGAGATAAACGTCGACTGAAACCCTAATTTCTTTATGCTAGATCTCCTAAACTATTTAGAACTAGGTGATGGTGATATTGACAATGTTGTAGAGCTATGTGTGGGCAACAACTTTGTCAATTGGCTCAAGGACTGGTTTGGCCTAGTTTGTGAGTTACAAGTTGCTAAAGGGAGGTACAGTGAAACGGTTTTCAGCTCCACACTTAGCCAAAATGGCTAAGTCCCAAAACAGCCCCTAATACTGACTTGTGGGCCATTTTTGAGCATGTTCTGATCATTTTCATGAGATGTCCATATTAGAACTTTTGTTCCTTATAAAATTCTCTACAACCTTGCTTAAGGTTGCTCCTCCATGCAAGATCTCTAAACTGGACTTTTTAATTGGTCAAACCAGATCACTCCAGAGGTCCAACTTAGTCAACAACATTTGGAAGGGCAATTTGGTAATTTTGGTCAACATGAACATTGCTCCACTACTTACCCTAAATGTAATTAAGGTGTTATAAGACCTAATTAGCCACTCTACACATTGGTTGCACAAAATTCCTAGTGTCACATACTTTGGCACAAGTATTTCAATACTTTCACCCAAATGTTGCAAGCTCCTGTTGCACATGTTGCATGAGTGTGTTGCACAACACTTGCTAATTATGTTACACTAAAGTGGTTGACATATCTCACAAAGGAAATTGCACATAAGGTACTTGTGTGTTGCACACTACTCACTTCTTACTTCACATGGAATGTAAACATATTATAAGCTTATGCATGAATGAATGATGCTTGCTTATGCTCATGCAAATGCAATGCAATTAAGGAGCTAAACACCTGGGGTGTTACAGGCTCTGTGACGACAATGGCGCGGCAGCGAGAGCAAGAAGACGGTTGATTGTGAATATGCGAGTGTGAGTAGATTGGAATCGTTCCCCTTCTCGGTCATTAAGAGGCAACGCCGATTCAGTTTCAGAAGAATGGGGCACGTGGCACGAGATTTGTGGTAACTAATAGGATTTTTTCCGCATTAATTGTGTCCCTTCCGATTAGGCACCATTTGGTACGCGACCCAAACACGTCTTGTTATAGGCGCTGGGTAACTGTTAAAACGATGTGATAGAAAGCAACTGCGGCGCCACCCACGTCATCAATGCGTCACACTGGACCAGTAAAAAAAAGCAAGAGAGATAGAGAGACAGCGTGGTGATGGACTCGCTAGACCAGCGTGCTCTAGAACCTATAGCCAGAGCTCTGAGCTCTAGAACCTGTAGCCAGACCTCCAAGCTCAGGGACTCATCACCAAACTAGTGTGCTTTGGAACCTGCAGCCAGACCTCCGAACTCGGGGCCTCGTCGCTAGACCTCCGAGCTCGGGGACTCATTGCCAGACCTCTGAGCTCAGGGATTCGTCGCCAGATCTCTGAGCTCGGGGACTCATCGTTAGACCTTCGAGCTCGGGGACTTGTTACACCACTTCCTGCCGTAGGATTCATCTCGCTCGACTACATGTACTATGCTTGCATACAGTCGATGGATGCTTGATATTCTTAGACCTTGCTACAAGGATCGTCTTTTGCCTTCTAGCAAGCTCAGGGACTACATCATATATGAAGCACCTGAGGGTGCATAATGTTCATTGGTTCTTGAGGATTCTTTTTTAGACCCTGGCACCACGTGCCTACGTCACCTACTACCAGGCTCGGGGACTAAGTGGGTACACTTCACCTGATGGTGAATTGTTTCTATTTTTTGACCCCTATGCTCTAGAATTTTTTGTAAGTTACTTCCATCAAGTACGCACACTTACATTTCTTTTCAGAAATACAAGTGGGTACACTTCACCAGGAAAGAAAATTTTTCTTTTTGGACCACTATGCAATCTTCACGGACAACTACAATCTTCATCAACAATCACGGTTTACTGATTCCTAATCCATACAGAACACTAGCGCATGCTCGGCTAACATTTCAAGGTGATGTGAAGACAAACCTCACAAGTTGAAGAAGACTAAGACAGTGTGTCGATATAGAATACATAGTGCTCGGGGACTAGCTATGGGGGTATAAACCCCTATACCCTTATGGCTAGACATGGGCAAGCCTAGACCAGACGGTTCGGTCCATTACATGATGACGTGCGATCCAGATCATCGAGATGGAGTCTCGTGCAAGGCATCAAACCAGACTTGGAGATCAAGCAAGGTCTTGGTTGGTTAGGTTAGGAATCCTTATCTGGCTCCATATGGCAATTGTAACCGTCTAAGATTAGTTTCTAGATCTATAACCCTGCCTGTCGGACTATATAAGGGGGGCAGGAGACCCCCTTAAAAACATCGAAACATACTCTAGGGCAATCTAGCTTGTAATACATTGTTCGAGACAGCAATAACAAAGCAGAGTAGGACGTAAGGTATTACGCCCACACGGTAGCCTGAACCTAGGTAAACCCGCGTGTTATTCTGCATCACCGTCTTGTTTGTGGCTTGCACACCTGTCTGCCGGCAATCTACTACCTTAGGCATACCCCTCGGTAGACTGCCGACCAGGTTTTGTCGACACATTCCACTTACCACAAAGTATACGCAAAAGCATAGGGTGGGAGACAGTGGCCATTACAAATCGTACTAATAGATTTTGGACAGGTTTAGATGAAATCTACGATGACCATGAGGACTAGGATTAGGAGTAGATGGTCTCGTGCCTATGCTCAAGTGTGGTTGAGAAGATGGAGTCTACACCCGCTGACATTCTACGCCAACTCTAATGACTGTCGTGAAGGAGGAGCCTTCACCTGCCGATGCGCTACAATGACTCTGATGAAGATGTGTGTGTGTTTTCGCTAGATTAATCTATGTAATAGGTGTGTTAACCAGTGTTGTAAAGCCTTGTAACTTGTAATTCTACGATGTATGACTATGATATCAATTAATAATTGATAATGTGATGGATTGCTCTCGTGATCTACTACATTATAAATTGTATCTGTGGATTTTTCCTTCGAGGAAAATTGAGATCGTTTCACATGCCTACAAGTAATCTACCACTTAACTCCCTCAAGAATGCTAAGCTCTTTGCAAACTTATAAATAAACTCATCATCAATCATAACTATATCAAATAGAGAACTAGAGCAAACTAGGAACATAATAAATAGAAACATAATGATATTTAGAATAAAGTCATAGATAAAGATACAAGATAGTACCAAACTTGTAGACGATGATCTGAACCCTAGGCACAGGCGCCCAACTCTTGAATCTATCTAGTCTAAACCTATGTAGAATTTGAAGTATTGGAGTAGCTATTCTAATTCTTTGGTGGAGAGAGATCTCTAAACCCTAGCTCTAATGATGGCTTCCTCTTGATAATAATAATAATGAATTAGGGTTTCAACCCAAGGGTATGGCCTTGCTTATATAGCCTCCTCAAATGCACAGAGCCCTCGGATCAAACCGATCTTCATGCACGGTGTAGATTGATCCTCAAATGCGGTTAGGGGCATGATCCACGAGCTCAGCCTTGATTGGCTAAGGGGTAGGGCGGGTGCCCTATACACCTGACAGGTGGGCCCCATCCTCTAGGGGGGTACTTTCCCGAGTCTTCTAGAGTCTCCTTACAGATGCGTGGGTTTTTATCTCTATGTAAACATGACATGTGGGCCTTCTTTGGTTATTTTCTGATAACCCCCTACAGAAATAGACATTCACCAAAACTTATGGAAATTGTCAGTTAAACCCCCTAAGTCTAAGGTGATGTTCATTTTAAGTCCTTTATCTTCTTTTGTTGACATTTAAAATTGATAGTTAATTATTGTCAATATGAAGCTAAATTAAGATACTTAGAAGTTTTTCTATCCAGACCCATATAAAAATGTTGAAGAAGAACAGGGTCTGGTATGGATAGGGCTAGACTAGAATGGACAAGATTGTTAAAATGTTCCTAGGCAGCAATTAGAGACTCATCTTCTTCTTGTGTAAAAGATAAAATCTCTAAATGAAGACAAACGATCTTGGAAATAGGAAAGAAGTCTAGACAAAAGCTAGAGCAGAGGGCTTCCCAATTCCCTTCCTTACTTGGGGCGGTTTGTTTATACCAGATTTTAGCTTTCCCATCCAAAGAGAAAGGAAAAAGCTTCCATCTTAAGGTTTCATTAGACATGCCTTTAATGTGTAGGCATGCATAGGTCTATTCAAACTTGTTTAAGTGAGTGTGAGGATTCTCATCTTCATTACCTAAAAAGGATTGTTTTTGGACCATCTCTATCAAACATGGGCATAGCTCATAGCCATCTAAAAAGGATAGGCCTAGCAGATTCTAATGGCTCGGAGTCTACTGCCGTAGGGTATTGGTATAGATAGATAGGGGTGGAATCTATAGTGTCTAGAAGAGACTCTACAAAATCCATGAGGTAAGAGAGAATGAATAGAAAGAAAAGATAAAAGTATAATACAAGATTGAGCTAGACTAAAGATGAATTCAATCGTTCCCCGACAATAGCGCTAGAAATGCTTGTTGGTATAATTAATGCACACTCTAGTTATCCACAAGCGCATAGATAATCTATCGATGTAGCACTTCACCGGAATGACCCAGTTTTAATATTGAACCCAAAGGAATAGAATGATGTACTTTAGTCTTAAACCTAATCCCTGAGTAGCAAACAAGGATAGAGAAAATATAAGATAAAGGCGATCACTAAGGTTGTCTAGTTCTATTATTGCAGTAAGTTATGTTAATTATGATTCAGCTAGGGATTACTATAGAAGAGCACAATCAGAGTGTAGTCTCCTAAGTAACTAATCTTGCTTGGCCTATAAATGAGAGATGGACTATAGAAGATTCAACAAGGCTATAAAAGTCACCCTTGCGAGCTACCATTGATCCGAATATAGAGTACATCATATGAGCAATCAAGTCTAAGAACTATGCTTACACTATGATGGCTACTCTACCCCTAGAGCTACCAGGAATAAAGTACTAAAAAAGAGTTGCAGACTAGAAGAATAATAATAAAATTAAGACTTACTAACAAATAGAAGTTGATCACTGAAGAAATCTCAGACGCAAGCCCTTGAAGAACTTGAATCTGCGGGTACAAGGCGTAGAAGCAGCACCAATAGGCCGGCACTCCCTCCAAATCTCTTCTCTCTCTCTCTCTTCTAATTCTAATTGAAGACTAGATTCTAAACCTAAACTAGAGGAGAACTAGTCTTCTTCTTGAAAGCTGGCTCTAGAGAGGTTTTCCTTTCGAGGGACACCTTTCTCTGATCCTATCTAAAGATAATGAATTAGGGTTTTAGGATGCTCTACCTTAGGGGTCTGGGTTCTGGTTATATAGTCCTATGGGATGAACCGTGGCCCTCAGATCAAACCGACTTGAAACGACGGTCTAAATGTGATGTAGAGATGTGTTGTAATGCGTTGTGTGAAGGAGAAGGTGGTTGGCCTCTAGGCCAGGCCAGCTGGCCTAAGGGGGGCTGGGTGGCCTCCTCTGGAGTCCTCTCGGTCCTGGTCTCGGTCCCATGCCTTCTCATGTCTTCTGGAATCTTCTAGTGTTAGGGTCTAATCTATTTGACATGATTTGGTCTGGTTCCTTGGGCCCAACTCTTCTCCATAATTTCTATTTTTCTTCTTTAATCCCTAAAAAATCATAATTCACCAAAACTCATGGAATTCTATTAGTTGAGTCCCTATTCTATGGTGGTGATTACATTTATACCCTTTTTCATGTTTTATGGATGGTTTATAAAAGGAGTTAATTACCATCAACAAGTACTCTCAAATCTCTTGTATATGTGGTATTTTTGGATCCTCTCCAAGGCATTGATGATCTTGGCTTCTTTTTGCCTACTTCTAAAAGCTTATGTGGATCTCAGGTAGGGATAGAAGTGAAAACATATTTGTATTGCATATATTGTAAAGTCAAAACAATGATCCAAGAAGAAAAATGTCATACTCTTAGATTAAGATATGCATGTGTGTGGAATATATAAGGTGACTACCCTAATTCTACTATGCTCCTTGAAATATGTATCTCTTGTTTGATACGTGGAAAACACTTTTACTAGAGAGCATGGGCTACCTCTTTTTTCTCTCTTTTTTTACTTGGCGAGCATCTAAGTACCCATTGTTTTCATATCTTGGACACTTACCCATTTTTTTCCAATGCTTTTCTTTTTGCATAGCCACATGCCTCTTTCTTGCAATTGAAAAACTTTCAAGAGAGATAATTACAAGAACTTGGCGCATTTATTCCTAACAAACATCTTTTTGTGTCTTCTCCCAATGTAGGAGTAGAACATTTTGGGTGGATGGAAAACATGTTGTTGCGTACTCCCAATGTAGGAGCAGCAGATATATGTGGAGTGTACGTGATCTTGATCTTGGGAGCATGATAAATTTCCCAACAAGGGTCACAAGGTTTGACCAAACTCAACACAAATACAAGTAGTATATGTAGAATGCTTCTCTAATCTATATATGGCTCGGGTAGGATATTGCTCTTATCACGAAGGAGAGGTGTAGCTATTCATTTTACTTTTCAAAATAAAATTCTCCAATAACAAGACATCAAGAATCAAGTTCTCATTATTCTACTATATCTCATTCCATAACAACATAAGTGACATGTGGTTCCTAATAACAAATTCCCAATAGTAGCAAGACTTCTAGGAAAACTATTATGTGAGTCCACCCTAAGTCATGGGTGAAATAATCTTTCCCTATGTTTAAAGTTGTTTTACCATGTTATTTTTAATTCAGTTTGAAATGGGAAGTGAAACATATGAAAATAGAGTGTATTGGGCTCAAACCTGACCATGGACAAACACGAGGTGTGGTGGTACTGTGATGGGCTAAGCGGCCCAAGAGGAGGCTAGGCAACCCACTATAGTGCTACTCGGGGCCTGCTTCGTCATATGTGATCCCTAGTTAATTACCTTCCATATTTCATGAATTTTCTGATCAAATTTCATTTTGTTGTCACGGTGTGTCTCCCCCACACTTGTTTTCTCCATATAACCTTTCTACACATCATGTGGATACAAATACATATCCAAAATAGAGATACAAAATAGGTAATCATCATAATAAATCTCCATTAATCAATGAATAAGGCACTTTATCACAAAATTCAACCTAACTTTAATCGATCTAACAACTGAGCTAGCGACGAACCTAACATTCCAAGCGACGAGCCTAAAAACTTTAACCTAACTAAAACTTGTGCCTTATTATCAATCGCTAATTCTCAACTCTCTCTCTTCTTCGCAACACAGTTGGGAAGAAGTTTGATCTACTTCTTCAAATTCTTTCGCTCAATAGTTTCTAATTCTACTTTCTTATTCAGAGCATCTACAGTCCTAATGAGGAGAGTGTTCTAATGTTGGATGGAGGTGATGTTCTAGGAAACATGGTCAATCCTTGTCTCTAGCATCGTGATGGTCATCCATGGGCGCTTCTCTTCTATTTTCAATGAAGCTGGAGCAGATCTCTTTGGTGCCTCGCTTGGTGGAATGAATCTGACTTGGCCTGGTGCAGCTCGAATACCATCAAGAGACACTTGGGGAGTGGTTGTAGTGTACTTCACACAAGTGACTTCCCCAAGGTTGTTGGTCTTGACACCAACTAGTGTCTCATTGGGTATTGGAGGTAACAACTTGATGTCCTTCGGTATAGCAATCTTTGAGCCCTTTAGCACGTCCTTCGAATGTAGACGATCTTGCGTTGGAGGAAGCGTCGTCTAACGAACTTGGGCATAGTAGGCTTGCTCATAGCTTCTTCTCGATGACACTGTAGCTACTTGCTTCGAAGGAATGATAGCGAGAGGTAGAGGTTCTTCTACAGGGACGATGACAAGAGAGTCTTCCTTAGGAGGGAGTTTGTTGAGGTTGACTCCAAAAGGGATGATCTCTTTTCTGGCCATTAGATCTAGAGAGGAGGAGAGCTTTGCTGTGGGAGAGAGGAGGCTTGGATGGAATAAGGAAGGAGGCAAGCAGGAGTCTATTTATGTAGGGGTTCATCTTGTAGCAGGGGTCAAAATCTTATCCCTAATGGCGCCACATGAAGGAATATGCGAATGGATCGAAATATACATGCTCTTATCATGGAAGAGTGTAGAAAGGGTGAGAGAATCAACAGAGGTCAAGGGGAGCTGACAGTGGGCTAGGCGGCCTAATGGTGGGACTGATCGGCCCACATGTCATCCCCTCGGGGTGACTTTGCTCGCGTGGGTTCCTAACTCTTTTCTATTCTTGAAAAACATATTTTCGTGATATACCTTGTAACAGAGAATGGGGGTGGTGTAATTAAGGTAAGATCTAAAAATCCACCTCATCAACAACCTTAGGTGGTTTTTTTAGGTTCTAGAAAGATTTTGAGACGGTAGCCATTTACCTTGCATAACATACCTTCGTTAGTTTGAACAGTTACCTCTCCATGTGACGAAGTGATTATTACCGTGAATGGTCCTTCCCACTTGCTTCGAAGTTTACCATGCCCGAATAATTTGACCCTAGAATTAAAAAGTAATATTTTATCTTCGAGTGCAAACTCCTTCTTGATCCTCTTATCATGCCATCTTTTGGTTCTCTCCTTGTATATCTTTGAGTTATGATATGCTTGTTCATGCCACTCTTCCAACTCAAAGAGTTGCACCTTCCTCTTCGTTCCTGCACCTTCAAAGTCCATGTTCCATCACCTGATGGCCCAGTAAGCTTTGAATTCTAGTTCTACAGGAAGATGCAGGTCTTCTCGTAGACCAACTGATATGGTGACATACCCAATGGTGCCTTATAGGTCAATCTGTAAGCCCACAGTGCATCAGGTAGTCAATCTTTCCATGTAGTTCCCATCTCATCGACCATCTTCTATAGAATATTCTTAATTTGCTTATTGGATGTCTCTGCCTGGCCACTTGTCTGAGGGTGATAAGGAGTAGAGACATTGTGTCAGATCCCGTGCTTCATTAGGTATTTGTGAAAACTCTTATCTATGAAGTGAGTTCCTCCATCGCTAATTACCATTCTCAAAACTCCAAACCTTGGAAGTATTATTTCTTCAAACATCTTCCTAGAGTTTTTTGCATCAGCAGCTCTGCATGAAATGGTCCCATGTAGTCAATTCCCTAGACAATGAAGAGCTCAATCTAAAGATTGTTGGTGAGTGGCATGGCATCTCTTGAATTGATATTCCCGTGCCTCTGACATGCTCCACATCTCTTGATGAAGTCCTTCATGTCTTCATACATGGTTGCCCAAAAGAATCCACTTTGCCGGATCTTTGCATGAGTGCGGAATATCCCATAATGTCCTCCATATGGCGATGAGTGGCATCGTTCAATGATCTCGATACCTTCCTCTGTTGGTACACATCTTCTAAGAAAGCTATTAGAGCAGACTCTGAAGAGGTACGGTGGATCCCATATGTAGTGATGATTTTCATAGATAAGCTTCCTTTTGTTCTCCCTGGTGGTATATAACCTGCTACCATAAAGTTGATAATATTTGCGTACTAGGGGTCTGATCTGGTGATCTTGAAGAGCATGTCGTCCCTCAACGAATCATTGATGGGCAGTTCCTATGAATTCTCAAATTGCATTCTAGACAAGTGATCGACAATAGAATTTTCTACTCCCTTTTTATCTTTTATTTCTAGGTCAAATTTTTGGAGTAACAAAATATATCTTATTAGTCTAGGTTTAGCATCTTTCTTAGTAAGCAGATATTTCAAAGTAGCATGATCAGTATAAACAATCACCTTAGCTCCTACTAAGTAAGATCTAAACTTATGAATAGCAAAAACAATAGCTAGGAGTTCTTTCTCAGTTGTTGCATAATTAAGTTGAGGTCCTCTCAGGGTTTTGCTAGCATAAGCAATTGTATGATGCTTTCTATCTTTTGTTTGTCCCATGACTTCCCCAATAGTATAATCACTAGCATCACACATAATTTCAAAGGGTAGCGACCAATCAGGGGGTTGAATGATTGGTGTAGAGATGAGTGCTTCTTTAAGAATATTAAAAGATTTCAAGCATGCATCATCAAATTCAAAGGGAACATCCTTAGCCAGAAGATTTGTTAGTGGTCTAGCAATATGTGAAAAATCTTTTATGAAACGGTGATAAAAACCACAATGACCAAGAAAACTTCGGATCCCTCTAATACTCATAGGTGGAGATAGTTGTTCAATTACTTCAATTTTAGCTCTATCTACCTCAATCCCTGTTTTGGACACTAAATGTCCAAGCACTATGCCTTCTCTAACCATGAAATGACATTTTCGCAATTAAGAACTAAATGCTTTTCTTTACATCTTTGCAAAGCTTTGTCTAAATTTTCAAGACAATCATCAAAAGTTTTTCCATAAACATAAAAGTCATCCATGAAAACTTCCATGATTTCTTCAATCATATCAGAAAATATAGTCATCATGCATCTTTGAAAAGAAGCTAGAGCATTACATAATCCAAAAGACATTCTACGATAAGCATATGTTCCATATAGACATGTAAAGGTGGTTTTGCTTTGGGCATCTGGGTGGATCAGAATCTGGTGATAACCTGAATACCCATCAAGAAAATAGAAGAAAGAGTGGTTTTCTAGTCACTCCAACATTTCATCAATGAAGGGCAACAGAAAGTGATCTTTCTTTGTTGCCTTGTTAAGTTTTTAGTAATCAATGCACATCCACCAACCAGTGACGGTTCTTTGGGGGATTAATTCATTCTTTTCATTTTTAACAATAGTCATGCCCCCTTTTTTAGGCACAACTTGAATAGGGCTTACCCACTCACTATATGGCACAAGATAGATGATCCCAGTGTGCAAGAGTTTCAAGACCTCTTTCTTAACAACCTCTCTCATCGCATTGTTAAGCCTACATTGGGGCTCCCTAGAAGGTATAGAATCTAGATCTGTAGGGATGCGGTGGGTGTAAAGAGCAGGGCTGATTCCCTTAAGGTCTTGGAGTGAATAGCCAAAAGTAGAACAATGCTTTTCTAGAACAGTTAGCAAGCGTATGGATTCTTTCTGAGAGAGTTTATCACTTATGATCACAGGAGAATCCTGATCATTATTGAGAAAAGAATATCTAAGATCAGAAAGCAGGAGTTTAAGCTTAATGGAGGGCTTAGGTGGTTCTAGCAATTCATCTAGAGGTTTAGGGTCCGTGGGTCCTTTGTCTTCCTCCTCGATGAAGAACTGGGCATTATCTTCAAAGTTGGGTTCAATCAAGTCATCAAGAGATGCAACCTTAACCTCTTTCATTGGGTCTTGCTCAAGAATTGACTCAATCTTAGCATTTAAAGAGTGAGTGATGGGCATAGAGAGCTTAGAGTTTCTCCCAAGTTTTATGTTCAACTTCCCCATTTGTCCTTCATGGATGAGTCTTTCTATTGGTTGTCCTATCAACAGGTCGAACTCCATAACATCAAACATATAGAAATTCAATTGCACTTTGGTTCCATTTACCAAGATAGGAAGGGCACAAAGAATTCCCAAACTTAGGACAATGTGTCTTGAAAGACTTTTTAGCAACTTGGTTGTTGGGGCTAATGGCATGTCTTTTAATAAATCATGAGTAAAAACCGAAGACATGATGTTAACACCCACAACCGGATTATAAAGAGCATCGAAAGAATCTTTGTTGATTTGGCAATGAATGGTAATAGAAGGTGAGTCTAAATAAATCACTTTAGGAGAAAGCTCTTATTCTTCTAACCATTCATTGCTCATAATGGACACTAGCTCTTTCATTGTCTAAGGAAAGCTTCCTCAGAAGGGTCTAAAGGTTCTACATGAGATGATGATTTCCTAGGCTCCTAAGGTTTCCCCTTCATGTGGTAATTCAAGGTATTTCCATATTCATCAAAAAGTTCATCCTCAAATTTAAGCATAAAATCCAAAATTGGAGTTTTCTTCTTTTTCAGCGGTTCAGGATCTGGAATAGCTGAAGTTGATGATGGTTCTGGTAAAGATTCAGGTTCAGCTATTTGGGATTCTTCATCTAACAACTTCTCTCTTTCTTTAGGAAGGTCCTGTAAGATTTTTCTAAGAATGCTTCTCCCCTTTTCAGCGGAGACATGCATGAATGAACCTCCTGAAGCCGTATTGAGGTATTCTATGGTTTTCTATTAAGGCACATAAAGAATTGTTGGAGAAGAATAGGGTCTAGAATGGCAAGGTTAGGGCCAGAATTAAGAAGAGTACTAAAGCGCTCCCATGCCTTACCTAGAGATTCTTTCTTCTTTTGTTTAAAAGTTAGAACCTCTATACGAAGTTTGACAACCCTATAGATGGGAAAGAATTGTAAGCAGAAGCTAGAGCATAAGGCTTCTCGATCTCCTTGGTTATTCCCAATGGTGAGCGTATACCAATGTTTAGCTCTTCCCGTCAAAGAGAAGGGAAAAAAACTTCCATCTTAAGGTCTCGTTCGACATGCCTTCAATGTGTAGGCATGCACATGTCAGCTCAAACTCATGTAGGTAGGAATAGGGAATTTCATGACTTTCGTCAAAAAAGGTTGATCCCGAACCATATTGATTAACCGCGGGCTTAGCTCATAGGCAGGTGCTAGGATAGGTTTTGAAGATTCGACTGGCTGTAGGCTTGTGCCTGTGGGTGCACCATACTAGTAGAGAGGGGTAGATACTGGATACATGGTAAAAGGTAAAAATAAAAGATAAAAGTATAATACAAGATTAGGCTAGACTCAAAGTTAACTCAGCAACCGTTCCCCGGCAACAATGCTAGAAATGCTTGTTGGTATAAATTAAGGGCACATAGAATATATCCGCAAGCGCATAGATATTATACCATTGTAGCACTTCACCAAGAATAACCTAGTTTTAATATCGAACCTAAAGGAACAGTGAGTGAGAATAACTAAGTCTTAACTTAACCCAACTTCACAACCAAGGTTAGGGATAAGGAGTGTAAAGGAGACTACTGAGGTCTTCTAGTTCTAACTTTGGTAAACTTTGCCTTCTATTGTTCTATCTAGAGAGATGTCTTATAAGTAACAAATGCAGAGTTTCTTCCCTAAAAGCGATCGAATTCCAGCTGGCCCTACAAACAGGAGGTGGACTATAGAGGATTCAATGAAGCTATAAGAGTCACCTTCGTGAGCTACCACGGATCCAGAAAATAGGGTGCATTTATGAGTAACCCTAGTCTAAGAACCATGCTTACACTATGAATACTACTTTAATCAAGAGCCACCAAGATCAAAGGACTCAAAAGAGAGTCGTAAACCTGAAGAACAATATGAATAAGATGCTTACTAGAATTGGAAGCCAATTACAAGAGAAATCTTAGAAGCAAGCTCTAGAAGAACTTGATCCCATAGAGTACAAGCCATAGAGAGAGCACTGACGGGCCAGAACTCCTCCAAAACTCTTATCTCCCACTCTATCTCTCTATCTCTAATACAAGACTAGATCCTATGGAGGACTAATCTTCTCTTGATTGCTAGCCTAGATCCTGGTGGAAATATGAATTAGGGTTCCTAGCTTTTTAGCTCTTAGGATCTGACTTGGCTTTCCTCTAGGGGGTGCATGTAACACCCTAGGTGTTTGGCTTGCATTTGTGCATTTGCATTGCATCACATGAGCACATTCATCCCATTATCACATGTGCATCATCTTATGTTTCAATGTTTCAACATAATGTTTCAGTAGTGCTTATGCATAGGGGTATCTTATGTGGTGTCCCTATGATATGCCTCTAGAGGGGTTTGGCATGCCCCATAGGCCATGTTTCAAGTGTTGCATGCCTTTTTTTAGTGTTTCAAATGATTGTTTCGTTTGTTTAAGTGGAATGTTTCATATGTTTCAAGTCTATGTTTCAGTTGATTTGAGAAGCTAGAGTACATGAATCACATGCAAATGAATGTGGTGACTCACCAAAACACCCTAGCTACATTTAGAATGTCATTAGGAACAATGTTCATAAAGGTCATTAGCCCTAATCATGCTTCTAAGTACTAGTTGACTTTGGTTGACTCCTAGACCTCTTTTTCTTCCTTGAATAAAAAGTGCAGCTAGAAGTCAATGCATGTTAGTGCACCTTTAAACAAAGTTGTAGTATTTTTATTGAGGAACAAAAGTTGTAATATGGTCATCTCATGAAAATTGACCTAACATGCTAAAAAATGGCCCACAAGACAGGTATAGGGGTTGTTTGGGCACTTAGCAAATTTTGCTAAGTCAAATTGCTTTTACAGTTTCGTTGTACCACTGTTTGAAGCCCTGTAGTTCCAAATCTAGGCTGAACTAGCTCAAGTTTATATTGACAAAGTGGAAGCCCCCACATAGCTCTACAAGTTTGTCAATTACACTTTGCACTAACTCAATCTGGATTAGGAGGAATTGAACGCCAAAAATCGGGTTTCAGTCGATTTTGCTAGCTCTGATTCAGAGCGAGCAGCAGCTTCAGTGACCGACCGGCTCAGGTCGCAGCCGCCGTGTGGATGCCACACAGCGTGCCCGCCTGCCCCGTGTTGCGCCTTGGCTAGTTAGAAGTGAACAACGCTGCTACTACCTCTCCATTTCCGCCCTTCTCTTCTCCTCTGCGCTCGCACCCGAGGCGGAAAAGCCGAGCCACCATTGTTGCCACAAGCTCCGAAGAGCTCATGCACGCTCGCCACCGCACCACCGCCTACCAAACCACGTCCACAGCTCCGCCCTGAGCTCCTCTACCTCCTTGTCCTCCACGCACAGTGAGTTAGGCTTGGGTAAGGCTGCATTGCCCACTCCACCGCCACGGTGACCTCGCTAGAATACCTCCGCATGAGCCGCTCACCATGATCCCACCTTTTCTTGTGCATCCCGCCTTCCCTGGTCTCGCTTAGGAGCAGCTCTAGGATCCATAGGGGTGTAGCTATCGTCACCGGGAGCCGCCATGGCCGGAGTTGGCTGGCGCACTGTGTGTAGCGCTGTCGCACCCGCCATTGCCATCGGCGTCTCCCTTTGCTATAGCATAGGGGTCCGTTTTCTAGCCTAGTCGATGCGGCTCGTCAAGACAAGCACGCTGGTGCCCTCGGCCTCACTAGAGTCGTCACCGGTGGCAAGTTCGCGTCGTCACTCCCCCTCCCCTGTCTCTGTGTCCCTGACGCGTAGGCCCCTACCGTTAGCGCCTTTGGGCGGGAGCTGGCCGTGGGCCGAGCTTTTCCTCTGTGCCGGCCTAGTAGCTAGGTTTAGACTTAGTTTTTGTTTTGCTTTTCTTTTATTTACAGATTTGAATGCTAGATTCAAAAATGCATATATGGAGTTTTAGAGGTCCAATTGATGTGGTTCAAATTTTGATATACTCCTTGTGCAGTCTAGTTTTTACTAAAAATATGAAATATGCCATGTTTATTATGGAAATTGAAGCTATAAATTATCTCTTTTATTCATTTGGAAATACGAGACATTTGTATCTATTGTTGTATAGCTCCAAATGAATTGAAATTTTTATGAGGTGTTGTTCATGGTATGGGTAGGCTATAGTTTAAATTTCAGTAATTTTGGACATTTTACGATGGAGTTATGTATTTATCTTGTTTGCATGGGTGGATCTTGTGTGAATTTTCATAAATTATCTATAGATGTAGTAAAGGTGAAATTTGGTGAGTGCTATTCTCATGTTAGTAAGAACCTAAGAAAAATATGAAACAATAGGGTTTCTCATTTATGCCAAAATCAGCCTTTCTATATATTTTTTTTAGTATAGGAAAATATACTTGCTCAAATACGATGAAAATTTTATGGTAGCCTCTTGGAAGTATGTTGTAGCTGCTGTAATTTTTATAGAATTAATTGAGGAGTTCTGATATAAGTTTCTTATTCCACCTAATTATCTAAATAAATTAATAAAGTGTATTAAAGAAAGTATTTAGATGTTGAAACCACACTTTTTGGTGTTCTTTTGATATGCATAAATAGTTGGTAAACTTGGTTTAGCTCAAATGTGCTTTTGCTACATCACTAAATATTTAATTTAGTAAATCTGCTAATTCTAGACAGATTTTGAGATGATGTTAATTACTCGATGTAAATGATGGTTTCATGTCTTATGGTATATAAAAAATTTGTTTTGAATTTCATGATCTAGCTGCTATTAAATTTTGGTGGCATTTGGCCATATAGTTTAGGAGTTATAGCTGTTCAAAGTTGGCTCTCAGTTTTGGTTGCTCTCTGTTTGCTCAGAACAGATTCTGTGTTTGCTTTAATTCGACCTAGTGAACTTTGGAATCATGCTTTGATGTTTATAAATGATTTGTAGAGAATTTCACAAGCTTTCCAGAATGTCCTCTTGCTAGTCAATTGGTGTGGGGGTATAGACCAGTATACCCTCATGGCTCCACATGGGCCACACCGGACAAGGTGGCCCAACTCGCTAGAAAGGGCCGCACGGATCTCTGGACTGCTCGGTGAACCATGCGGAGCAAGTAGAGGCTACTTGATGGTCAAGGAAACCTAGTTGGTTAGAATAGACATCATGTCCTCCATGGATATAGGAGTTGTAATCGGCTAGGATTAGATTCCTTAGATCTATAACCTTGCCCCCCCGTACTATATAAGGCGGGCAAGGACCCTCCATCAAAATACATCATCATGTATCAATACAATCCACAAAGACGCAAGACGTAGGGTATTACGCAATACGTGGCCCGAATCTGGATAGATCCTGTGTTCCTCTTGCGTCACCATCTAGATCATTGTCTTGTGGACCTCCGCCGATAATCTACTATCGTTGGCATACCCGTCGGTAGACTGCCAACCACATCTCATCGACAGTGGTGCGCCAGGTAGGGGTGTGCATGCAGACTCTATGGTGAGCCAAATGGTTAACTTCCCTGCTTCCATAGTCCTTCTGGTGGGACTGACATTCACTATCGGGACGTTCACATGGACCACTGACGTTGACGGTCCCACTGAAGTCGTGGAGGCGGTGCAGGCTCCCCCTGCACCAACCGAATCTACATCAACAATGGTGGATTCAATCTCAGGACCAGTATCGGGGTCGCCTCCTCCGACCATCCGCCGACCACTATGTGCTATCATGGGAGGCGTCTTGACAATACTGATCTGGTCGACTCCATCGATCGGGTCACCATTAATTTGGCCGAAACCCTAACCTTAGTAGATTCGATCAGAGATCGGTCTATTGAGGATTACTGTTCCCGACCAGCTCGGGCTGGCTGCTAGGGGCGCCCGAACCTTGATCTCGTGATCACGGTGACTCCAGAAGGGTAGACGGTTCGTTATCGACTAGTACCCGCAACCGACCTGAGGTCGAGGGATTACGAAGCCCTAACGGAGCACTCACCCAACACCTACCCATACGGGATGGTGAACGCGGCATCCGAGTACGCCGCCCGCATACCACACCTGTTTGTGGATCCCGCCGAGCATGACCATGTTTTGGATCTCTATCTAATAGACCTGCCTGATCTAGACCACCCTGCGCCTACTGTTAACATGGTGGATATTAGATAGATCAGACAGGATTCGCTCTCTACAATCCTGGAAGAGGGTACTGGGTCCACTGAATCTCATAGGACTAGCTATACCCACACCCTCATCGATCCATATGGTTAGGAGTTCCCAGCCTTTCCTCCCGACTTCGGAGGCACCATCTTCGTCGTTAGTAACAACGAGCCCCCTCGCGACGGGGAAACTGATCAAGAGAGGACAGCTTGAGAGGAAAGAAATGTCAATCGTAGGGCATGGAGAGTCGACCAGGAGAACGCTAAAGAAGATGCAGCTGATGCAGCCGTGGGTGGCTAGCGTGATATCCGTCGTGATCTGGCTAACACTTTCAACATGTGTGACAACCAACAGGTTTTCAAGACACTGAGCGCCAACATTGCCATTGCCATGAATGAACTCAACAAGCTCCTAGAATCCCCAGCACTTGACGTCATCAAGGCTTATTTGAAGGCAGCCACAGTCCAGGTCAACGAGAGGCGTACACCTACCCCATCGGCATCCTCCACCTGAAGTCATCACCAATGAGGCCCCTGGTAATGAGGAGGTCCTTATCTTTACCAGGGCCACAACGTGAACTATGAGGCACACCGTCCCTGAGATCAAGGCGGAAGGCGCGATGCCAACCAGCATGACGTCGATCAAGGGGGCGAACGTAATTAGCAAGGCGGGCGCGGCGCACGTCATGGAGATGAGTATGTTGCAAACTGTGGCGGTGGCCGTGGTCGACAACACGGTGCCGACTAGAAAGTGGAGCAGCCTGGAGGTGACCTCTGAGACCATCTTAGCGCCAATTTGAATTTGAGGGATCACATCAAAAAGAATCAAGAAGAGTGTCATGCTTCTATGATGCAACATAGGTGGGGCTACGATGAAGCACATGGCGCACCCGGCCATGGCTATGCACCGTGTGCTGGCCATATCCCTGGCCTACGACCATTCATTGATCAACTCCGTACTATCGTCTGGCCAAGAAACTTCAAGCTCCATGATCTTGATACCTACGACGGAAAGGTTAATCTCGAACAGTGGATAACGCTCTATGAAATCGTTGTCCAAGCAACACATGGCGATGAAGATGTGATGGCCAACTATTTGCCTATGGTCATCAATCAGTCCGTGAACCAATGGCTTCTCAGCCTGAGGGAAGGCCCCATTGACACCTAGGCGCAGCTCAGGAGGGCTTTTATTAACAATTATATGGCCACTTGTCAGCAGCCTGGCAATAGTATGATTTGGAGAAAGTCAGAGACTATCCGAATGAACCATTGCGTGACTACATCCGTCGCTTCTCGGAAACATGGATATCCATCCCTAACATCAACAGCGATGAAGCCATCTCCACGTTTATCAGAGGCCTCCGCCACCATGATGCTCTCAGGACCAAACTTCTCTGCAAGAGGCCTGACTCTGTTCAGGACCTTCTCACGGTGGCGAAGAAGTGGGTAGACGCTGATGAGGCTAACCAGCAGATCAAGGAGGACATTGGCCGGACTCCTCGCCCTGACCAGCCAAATCGTCGCCCTAACAACCGGCGCGATGATCGACGTCATGACGACTGCCACGACAATCAGCGCAACGATAACCGCGACTGCCGCAATGACAATCGTGATCACCGTCGGCAGGATGACTTTAGGGGGCGGCAGACCCGCAACCCAATAGTGGATAATGCCATCAACGTCGTCAAGCCAGTGCCCAAGCGCAATTATGAGGATGCCTACTCTAAGGTCCTTTAGGGGCCCTGCCCAGCTCATCTGGACTCTAGCCATACAATGGGAGATTGCAGGGGTCTGAAGTTTATCTACCGCTCGGACACCATAAAAGGTAGCGCGGCGGTGACAAGGACAGTGACAAAAACAACCGTCGGGATGAGAAAAGGCCTGATGAGGAGGACAAGACTAAAGACGAACACGACAAGGACCCTCGTCATGCTTCCAAGGACCCTGACAGAGGAATCTTAACACCCAAGCTGTTATGGCCCTCAACAACCCAGATGGAAGAGTTGCTGACCCTAAGTACCAAAACTGGTCGCACCAACCCATTACGTTTAGCAGAGCTGACTAGTGGGCCAATATCCCAAAGCCAGGGCGCTTCCCCCTTGTTTTAGGCCCTGTCATTAGGAACGTATGATTTGAGAAGGTGCTGATTGACGGCGGCAGCACCCTCGATATCCTCTTCCACAACGCTCCAACTGAGTTAGACATTAAGCTAAAAGACCTCGAGCCTTACGATGCACCTTTCTAGGGAGTGCTCCTAGGGCAGACCTCTCAACCCTTGGGACAAATCACATTAGCACTATAGTTTGGCACCGCCGACCACTTCCGTATCGACTACATCAATTTCATCATAGCGGACTTCGAAGGTACATATCACGCCATACTCGGCCGACCAGCTCTGGCCAAATTTATGGCAATACCTCACTACGTCTACCTACTTCTGAAGATGCCAATTGAGAAGGGCGTACTCTCTCTCAAGGGCAATGTTCTCATCGCCTACAACTGCGAGGAGGGCTATGCAACTGCTGAAGCCCTTGAGCTCTCGATCCGCATGCAACAGTCCATTGCCGATGCCAAGAAGATTCCTCCCGCCGATCTTGAGATTCTCGGCAAAGAAGCCATCCGTGCTGTTGTGAAGTCCAAGGAGACTAAAGAGGTGGAATTGGTCCCAGGTGACAAGTCCAAGATGGCTCACATCAGAGCCACCCTAGATCCCAAATAGGAAGACGTGCTCGTTAGCTTCCTAAGGGAGAACGTTAGCGTGTTTGCATGGAAACCTACAGACATGCCCAGTGTACCTTGGGAGTCAATCGAGCACTCCTTGGATGTTTCGAAGACTGCCAAGCCAATAAAATAGAAGCTATGACGGTTTGCTCGGGACAAAAAGGAGGCAATTAGGGTAGAAGTAAACTGGCTCTTAGCTACCGGCTTTATCAAAGAGGTGTATCACCCGGAGTGGCTTGCCAACCCGGTTCTTGTAAGAACAAATAATGAATGGACAATGTACGTTGATTACACCGATCTCAACAAACACTGCCCTAAGGACCCCTTCGGTTTGCCTTGTATAGATGAGGTCATAGATTCTACCGCTGGTTGTGAGCTCTTATCTTTTCTAGATTGCTACTCTGGTTACCATTAGATCTCTTTAAGAGAGGAGGACCAAATTAAGACATCCTTTATTACGCCCTTTGGTGCTTACTGCTACATGACCATGTTGTTTGGACTCAAAAACACAGGCGCAACCCACCAACGAGCCATTCAACAGTGCCTCAGTGATCAGATCAGAGATCAGCTCGTTGAGGCATATGTTGATGACGTAGTGGTGAAGACCAAAGTAGCCTCTACTATGGTCGATGATCTCGATCAGACCTTCAAGGCACTCAATAAGTTTCAATGGAAGCTGAATCCCAAGAAGTGCATATTTGGTGTGCCGTCTGGCATACTGCTCGACAACATAGTTAGCCATGAGGGCATACGTCCTAACCCAAAAAAAGTGGAAGCAGTCATGAAGATGAAACTGCCAAAGTGTGTCAAGGACATCTAGAAGCTAACCAGGTGCATGGCTACCCTGAGTCGATTCATATCATGGCTCGATGAAAAGGGCCTGCCATTCTTCAAACTCCTTAAGGCAAAGGAGAAGTTTGAGTGGTCAGAAGAAGCTAACACTACTTTTGTAGAGCTCAAGCAGTTTCTTACATCTCCCCCGATCCTAACGACACCCAAGGAAGGCGAGACTTTGTTGCTTTACATTGCGGCCACCAATCGGGTAGTCAGTATTGTCATCATCATCGACCACGAGGAGGTCGGGCACGTGTACAAGGTCCAGTGACTAGTATACTTCATCAGCGAGGTACTCAACGAATGTAAGACCCGTTACCCCCAGGTCCAGAAGCTGCTTTATGCTATCTCAATTACCTCTCACAAACTACGCCATTATTTTGATACTTACCCCATCGAAGTGGTCACTGAGTTTCCGCTAGGGGATATCTAGCGCAATAAGGACACCAACGGGCGCATCATCAAATAAGTGTTGGAACTTAGCCCATATTCGCTGGAATTTCAAAGCCGCACGACCATCAAGTCATAGGCGTTGGTCGACTTCATTGTCGAATGGATAGATATGAATACACCTGTCTCTGACAGTTCCTCCGAGCACTGGAAGATGTATTTTGATGGCTCCCTCAATATCGACGGTGCCAGGGCAGGGGTGTACTTCATCTCGCCATCCGGGGATAGGCTGAGCTATGTCCTCCGCATCCACTTCAAGGCCTCCAATAACGCTGCTGAGTATGAGGCAGCCCTGCATGGCCTTCGCATCACCGTTGAGCTTGGCATAAAAAGGCTCATGGTGTTTGGTGATTCTGCTCTTGTCATAAACTAGGTGAACAAGGACAGGGACTGTACCAGCGATAGGATTGATGCTTACTGTGCACAGATTAGAAAGCTAGAGAACAAATTATATGGTCTCGAGTTCCATCACGTGGTCCGGGCTGACAATGAGGCAGCTGATAAGCTGTCAAAGCTAGGATCAACCCAGGCAGCGATTCCCCATGGAGTTTTCATTCATGACCTTATCAAGCCATCTATCGAGGAACAAGAGAAGCCGGTGGCCGAACAACCGTCTATAGACCAGCTGGTCACCATGATTTTGACCAACACCACAGACTGAAGAGAACCATTCATCAGATATCTTACCTCTATAGAGGTTCCTCAGGATAAAACCAAGATGGAACGCCTCATGTGGCGTATCAAGCATTATGTGCTAGTTGAGGGGAACCTTATGCGCAAAAATATGAAAGAGGAATTATTGCAAAAATGCATGTATCAGGAACATGAATTGATGATTTTGGAAGAAATCCATGCTAGTACTTGTGGCAACCATGCCACTTCACGCACACTGGTCGGTAAGGCTTTCCGAGCAGGTTTTTATTGGCGTTCAGCTATCGCCGATGTCGAGAAGTTGGTCCGTCATTGTAAGGGTTGCCAGTTCTTCGCCAAGCAGACTCATGTTCCAGCTCATGAACTCCAGACCATTCTAGCGTCATGGCCTTTTTCATGCCAGGGACTAGATATGATTGGGCCTTTTAAGTCGGCTCCAGGAGGTTACCGTTGGGTTTACGTCATTATTGACAAATTCTCCAAGTGGATTGAGTACAAGCCCTTAGTTTCGGGGATTGTGAAGAAAGCAGCTGAGCTACTCGACAAAATTATCCATCGCTTTGGCCTGCCCAACAACATCATTACCGACCTGGGTTCCACGTTCACCGGTAATGATTTCTAGAACTTTTGCTATAACAGAGGCATAGTAGTTAAGTATGTTTCAGTGGCGCACCCTAGGGCTAACGGGCAGGCTGAACGAGCAAACGGTATGATCCTTGATGCTCTAAAGAAATAGTTGTACAGGGCAAACGATAAGCATCCTGGAGATGGTTGAAGGAGCTACCGACTGTGGTCTAGGGACTGAGGACCCAGTCCAGTCGTAATACCGACGTCTTACCGTACTTCATGGTCTTCGACTCTGAGGCTGTGTTACTAGCTGATGTTTCTTTCCAGGCACCATGGGTCGAGAACCATGACAAGGAGAGGTCGTCCGAGGCCAGTGAGCTTGAGGTTAATTTCACCGAGGAATACCGCCTTGACACCTGCATGTGCACGGCTAAATATCTGGAGGGCTTGCGCAGGTACTATAACCGTAATGTCAAGGATAGATTCTTCATGGTTGGCGATTTGGTTCTACAAAGGAAGCAGAAGACAGAAGGATTGCATAAGTTAGCATCACATTGGGAGGGCCCTTATATTGTCAAGCAGGTTACCCGACCTACTTCTTATAGGTTGTGTGATCTCGACGGAGTCGACGTCCCGAATTCGTGGCATATCGATCATCTTAGGCGCTTCTATGCCTAATCTGCCACTAAGAAAGATATGTATTCTTTTTGTACCTCAAGTATTGAATAAATATTTCATCCTATTTTTGTGCCATCTCTTATTTGCATCACAAATTTTTGTTCGGTGGTCCGCCGACCAGTTTTTTCTCCTACTTGAGTTTCCCAGAGCTGGCGCTATCTCTGACTTCTCCCTGCGCTTGCATGAGATCCGTTCACTATGTTCCAGGTGGTCGGCAGTAGCTCCCTGCTATGGTCGGCAGTCTTACGCGTGTCTGAGTTTCATGCCTAACACTTTAGACTGTTGATTAGGCACGGGCTAGAGTAATTCTAGGATGAAATGACTATTCACGCTTACCATATGACACAATAAAAACAAAGTTTTTTAATTAACATCACAACTATGTATTATACAGAGATATAATAACACGTCCACATGGGCACTAAGTGCTCCATGTTTTTACAAAAGCACTAACTGCTTTGTTATAACTTAAACTACAAAGCATAAGTTTTTCCTATTTCTAATCTATTGACTGGTCTGCCCAGTCTCGCCATATAGGTCTACGTCGCTAATCATTTTTACGGTCGTCACCTGGGAGGTGGCTTTGAGCTGCTCTACCTTCACCGGGTTGGTGTTGCTTGACACACCGGCTTCAAGCCTTTTCAAGTCCACCCTGGGATAATGCGACCGCACCATGGCCAAGACGTGGGCAACCACATACTCGTCGTCATCGCGAATGAATTGCTTGAAGTAGGCCTAGGAGCTCTGACATTTCTCAACGATGGCCTCTGGTCGGACTGGTCGGTCGGTTGGTCCCTCTTCTAGTTCCATCCCAATCAGGTCTAGCACGAGCTTGATTCCTTCCTCCATCGCTTTGCACTTCGACGCCCAGTGGTCCTTTTGCTTCATCAGCATTTCAAGGTGCGCCTTGGCATTTTGGCGCACGACTGCATCCTAGCATATGACCATAGATTCCCAAATCCACGCTAGTAGAAATCCTCGAACACAACTATTTCACCAAGGCGAGGGTCTAGATAGCTCTCACCGTCCGACGTCCTCCATCCACCGATTGCGGCCTTCACCATCACTCTAGCGGTTACAAGCTTCCCCAAGGTCACCTCCGTGCTCATCAACTTGCACCATTCTACCGCCATCAGTTGCGCTCTTGCTCCATGGCTCTCATGCGCCATCCCTCCTTCCTTCTTCAGTCACAGATTGCGGTGGCGGTGTGAGGGGTGGTGCTAGTGCGGGTGGATTTGGTGGCGATTGGATCTAGGGTTTGGCTTGCAAATGCGGCGATGATGGAACTGGCGAAGAAGGTGGAGTGCACTATGTGGAAGATGAACTGACGTGAAGTGGATGCAGTGGGAGAAGAGGGGTGCCGTTGTGCGGGTATTTATAAGTGCGGAACAACTCTTTGACTTTTAGGGTTTTGGGGTAACCGCGCCTAATGCGCCGCTTTCGCTCCCTCAATTATTATCTACAAGTGGGCCATCTATGGGCCTTACCTGTGGTGCGGACCCTAGAGTGGGCCCATTTTGTTACATGCGGTCTAATTCTAGCATGCTAGTTTGTGTTATGGCCCCATAGCTGAGCTAGGGACTGAATTTGCAGCTGAGCTGCGGAATGGGCCTGCAACTGAGTTGTGGGTCACCTCACAGCTGAGTTGGGGGCTTCCCTATGGTAGAGCCATAAGATGTTTTTTAGGGCCCGCAACTGAGTTGGGGGACGTCTCGCAGTAGAGCTAAAAGTTGCCACATGACTGAGCCATGGGTTTTTATCCATGGTAGAGCTATGGATTGGGTCCACAACAGAGTTTGTTACCAGCCCCACAGCAGAGCTGGGGACTGTACCATGACAGAGCCACGGTGCATCGCTCCCTGCAGAGTTGGGAACGTGTTCTACGGACCCTGGCACCACGTGATCTAGTCACCTGCTGTCAGGCTCGGGGACTGAGTAGGCACACTTCACCTTGCGGTGAATGTGCTTATTTGACTATGTACTATTTTTTCTCTTAGACCCTAGCACCACATGATATAGTCACGTGCTGCTAGGCTCGGAGACTAAGTGGGCACACTTCACCTTGCGGTGAATGTGCTTACCTTTTTTGCAAACATGATTTGTTGCATAGTGCCAGCGGCATGACCCCTACCGCCACATAATTAAATCCTAAGGATCACGTCTCTTGACATTATGGTAGAGCCAATGGTGTTGCGCATCATTAACTTTCCGCAATGAAACTTAAGTGGGCACACTTCACCAGGGATGAACTATTTTTCTTTTTTCTCAGAGCACCATGCATTTTTCTAGCAAGGCAATTTTTTGAAGAGTGCGGTGGTTGGCTATCAACTGAACTGGTCAGAAGGGATGGAATATTCCTCAATAGACCACCCTTCTAGTCGGGGGCTTCGGGGCTTCAAGCTTCACTAGTCGGAGAAGGTCAAGACGGCATGTCGCTTCAAAAAACATAGTGCTCGGGGACTAGCTATGGGAGTATAGACCAGTATACCCTCATGGCTCCACATGGGCCGCACCGAACAAGGTGGCCCAACTCGCCAGAAAGGGCCACACGGATCTTCGGACTGCTCAACAAACCGTGCGGAGCAAGCAGAGGCTACTTGACGGTCAAGGAAACCTAGTCGATTAGAATAGACATCGTGTCCTCCATGGATACAACAGTTGTAACCGCCTGGGATTAGATTCCTTAGATCTGTAACCTTGCCCCCCATACTATATAAGGCAGGCAAGGACCCTCCCCTAAAAATACATCATCTCGTATCAATGCAATCCACAAAGACGCAGGACGTAGGGTATTATGCAATATGCGGCCCAAACCTAGATTGATCCTGTGTTCCTCTTGCGTCACCATCTAGATCGTAATCTTGCGCACCTCCACCGATAATCTACTACCGTGGGCATACCCCTCGTTAGACTACCGACCACATCTCGTCGATAATTGGATTTGTAGAACTCCTGTTGTGATTGATTTACTGAATTGCTCCTTTGCTTGTTAAACCTGAAATTTTATGTTAGGTGTGGCTTTATTATACTTAAGCATGTTGGTGATGTATTAGGTGCTTAAATTTGATTAAGGTGAGTTTAGGTGCATGTGTTAGGCCTTTAACTGAAGATGAACATCATTATCTTAGGTTGTGCAAGTTAGGTGAGTTTAATCTTGCTCTTTAGAAGAAAGATCGAGACATGTTTTTAATGTGTTTTGAATAGAGCATTGCACCAACTCGGTCAACGAATGTCTTGTGATGTTTTGTTACTTGATGTTATTCATCCATCATAAGCATCATGTCACTCTTATGCATTCATAGTATTCTTCTTCTGCATATACATGCAATATGTGTACCGAAGGGCATGACCTTGCTAGAATTTGATGGAACGAGCCAGGAAGCTCCAGAGGTGCAGCAGTCTGAACCCGGAGTTTAGGAGGTGCAGCCCACAGGAGAAGTGCCAGACGAGGTCATTGTTGACTGCCCGGACCACGTTACATGCAATTTCGTGAAAGGCAGGCCCCAGAGCATTATAAGCCTCCTAATTTCTAAAATGCAATTACATACTATGTTATACCTATTGTTGCATTAAGTTATAGGTGTTGGATGAAAACACTTGTTGCATTGATATCTAATCCTTGTCCAGATATTATTACCATGAATCCTATGTAGCTCAGGCTTGAGTAGATGCTTAGCCCTACTTTAAGCGGTAGAAGTCAGGTGATTTTTTGTCACTTGCGAGCTATAGGACTATACATGTGGCACAGTTGGCAACATTTGCTATCGTGGAAAAGAACTGGGTATAATTTGAATGAAGACGGGGCAGAGGCTTGTAAGGCTGGAGGCTTACGTGACTCTATCTGTGTCGATTAAGGACCAATTCTTAGAGCCTTTCCTGTTCATGTTGAACGTATGCCTCTCTCTTAGTTTGCTGGGTCTAGAGATTGACCACAAAGACAAGTAGCTCAACTCAGGGCAGGCTCCGGTAAGTATAAAGTGTGCCTCAGAAGGGAGCCATAGGCGTGAGTCCAAGGGAAGGTGATTTAAAAGTCCTGATAGTCCTGGCAGAAGGGTAATCCTAGAGAGTGCTAGCGTTGACCGAACCCGCAAAGTTGGTTCCTGAGTTGTACCAAAGGTGACCCATGGCTACCCTTGCAAGGTATGCCAGGGTAAGGGTTAGGAATACCCCCTCAGCTGAGTTGTAATTCGATTCGAGTCGCCGTCTCTCTCCGGTTAGTGAGAACTTGACGGGAGTATCTCAAAAGTAGATACACTAAATATTACAATGGTTCTGGAATGATGATATGATGATGGCCTTATTATACCTGCTATGGTTATTATTGTTTGCTCCTAATAGAGTGAGTGCTTTAGTACAAGTGATAATATAGATGATAGGTTAATGATTATTAACTCGATGCTAAGCTCTAGATGGTTACTTAATCTATGCAAGCTTTTTTGCAAAATGTGTCAAGCTAGATCCACTTTATATCAGCCTTGCATGATCCTTGGTGTCTTTTATTTTTGGTTCTTAACGGGTAAATCTAGCTGAGTACCTTCTCGTACTTAGGGTTCATTTCCCACCTGTTGCAGATGGCTTGTTCTATTCTGGGTGCTGCAAGTACTGGCTCCTCCCTCCCGGAGATGAGGACTAGATCGTTGGGCATGGTCTCTACTAGTTACCTTATCTAAGTTGCTTTTGTGGACATGACTACTATCTGGCAATGTATTTGAACTTATGAAGTATGTATCGAACTATGTTGCTTCCGCGAAACAAACTCAGTTTGTAATATTTTATTTTGAACTTCGATGGATGTAATTTGTATGCTACTTGCGAACTATTGTAACGAATGATGTGCTATGTTGAATCACTATGGTCTTGGCTTGAATGTTGGAAGTTATTTGAAATCCTTCAAGATTTCTAGACTACTGGGATTATGAGAGCCTAAGTACACGAATTTGATCACTTCAGTGATTGTTTTTGTACTTACGTTCTTATAATTTGGTTGGTTCTGTTACAGCTGGCATCGGAGCAAGATTCAACACTAAACATGTCATTTGTGTATTTAAAACAAAAGTATTTGTGAAAACTTTAAATTAAATACTAAGTGTTGCTAGTGGTTATATCCTTTATGCCCAATTAAAGACTCTTAGGTGGTTTATTAAAGTACTAACTTAGGAGTTGATTGTTTGTTTTCTATTTCATTGTCTATACGGCGTGATATTGCATGGATGCCATCCGCTTGGGTGGTAATGTATGGATCAAATACCTCTACGCTCTGGTAAGTGTGAGTTGTGAGAGCGTGACCGTCCCATGGTCGGTCTAGGAAAGAGTTAGTTGTGGTTACTAGGATAATTACATGTCCAACCATGTATTTATGAAAGTACTTAATTGTGGATATATCTGTCGGGTAGCTATGATACTGAAGTGCATGCATCGAGGGATGTATGTATGGATAGTATTTAGTTTACTGCTTTCTTTGTGTGCTTATTGGGAAGTTGTTGGGCTGAAATAAAATCTTTTGCAGGTACACTAACAATGCACTGTTGTAGATAGACTAGTTACCGTATATGAGAGAACGTATGTATGCCACCGTATATTCTGCTAGCCTTTAATTTTTCCTAGGTTTGTGAGAACGTACGGATCGTGCATGCATCATGTTCAAGCATGCATTGCATTCTTGCATTACTCCCTCCATTAAAATTTGATTGACCTGACTAATTAAAAATTTTCGTATCTCTTAAATGATCCTCACCATAAGTTCCTAACCTTTTTGCTATAGATGGCCCACACAAAAACCACTGCTCACAAGTCCACCAGAAGCAGGGCTCCTCATCACCGGTTAGCCTACTATGCAGGAAAGGTTGAGGGCCGAGTTGGTTGAGGTGACTGCTGAAAAGAATGTAGTCCAACAACGTTTGGAGCAGGTTACGCAAGAAAGAGATCAGGAGATGCTCGAAGTTCAGAGGTTGATTGTTGCTCATCGCAACTGTGAGCGTATGTTGGTTCATGTGATGAATAAGTGGAATGAAGCCTAGCATGAAGAGAATATCTTGAGGGTTCGGCAAGTTGAGCTTGAGCAGCAATTGGCAGTGGCAGAAGAGTACAACAACCACCTCCATGAGGAAGTTCATCTGCTACACAATCAGCTCCATCTGATCCTTCCTCAAGATGATAATGATGAGATGGGCTCTGGTGTCATCATGGCTGAAGATGATGATGACATTGAGATTAATGGACCTGAGGATGTCCTGCCTAAAGAAGAGGAAGATGAGGGGTTGGAGCCTACTAGTGATGGCAACGGAGGGGAGATCTTCGACACCGACTTGGAGGACGATGCGTAGTTTAGCTTACCACTTAACTAATGCGTTAGAGCTAGTCTTTTGTTGACCCTCATGCATGGACAAGTAGCTTTGTTGTAAACTGATCTCTAGGATGTAACATCGAACCTTATGTTATCTTCAATGCAAGGTTGGAACCTCAATGGTTTGGATGTAACCTATCAGACATGCTTGTGCTCCATGTTATGTGAGCCTTTAATAAATTTAGTCTTTGTTGTCAGTGAAATTGTCATTTTGTTAAGTACATCGCACTAATGCACCAAGTGATGCGACTGATGTTGTTGGGTTATTGTGATGAAGTATTGTGCCTCTGTTTGTTGTATGAATTTATTCTCTCCAATGGAATCAGTTTGGCATAATTACACAATTTATCTACAAATTTTTCCACATTATCAGTGCTCATTGGCTATGCATTTTGTAGATGTCTTACAACCTTCGTCATGGTCACAGCATTGGGGATGAGGAACAACCACCACCTCCTCTGTCGCTGCCCACACCAGCTGAGTTTATGCAGACGGTTGTTGAAAGTCAGCGCATGTTAGCTGAGGCTATGCGTCAGCTGGTCAACCGTGATGATCGACATGTCCGCCAGGGACCCGAACCGAATCAGTATAGTAGCTTCAAGGACTTCATGGACACAAAGCCTCCTATCTTCTGAGAGGCAGAAGAACCACTTCAAGCTAATGAATGGTTGAGCACCATAGAACAAAGGTTCCGCTTGCTCAGGTTGTCTGAAGGGATGAAAGCATCATATGTGGGACATCAGTTGCAAGGACCTGCACGTATTTGGTGGAATCATCATAGGACCACCTTTCCTACAAACATTGAAGTTATTTGGGACCAGTTCATGGAAGCTCTCAAGGGACATTTTATTCCTCATGGCCTTATGGCAATCAAGCATAAAGAGTTCATGAAGCTGACCCAAGGTAACAAGAGCTTCAATGAGTATCTCTAGGCTTTTAACAACCTAGCAAGGTATGCCCAGAATTTTTTGACACAGATACCAAGAAGATTGCTGGCTTCAAAAGGGGACTTTCCCCTAAGTTGATGAAGTCTATGGGCAATAGCAAGTATACAACTTTTAATGAGTTTATCAGTGATGCTCTAACTCAAGAGAATAATGATAAGATTTACGCTGCTTCCAAGAGTTGCAAAAGGAATTTTGAGGCAGGTGCTTCTTAGTCTAAAGCTCCTATGGTGTCCAAAACTCAGTATCATTCCCCTACTACCAACATCCGGTATCGTCCACCCCAGAAGAAGAATCAGGCTAAAACTAGCTTTCACAAGGGGTACACGGTTTCTCTACCAAAGAATACTTCTAGATAGGGCAGTTCTAATGTTCCACTAGCTAACAGGCCATGCTAGAATTGTAATTAGCCTGGTCACTAGTCCAAGAATTATCCATATCCTCCCAAGCAAACTTCTCAGGGAAATGTCCATTAGAGCCATGTTCACTATACCACTATTGAGAAATTCTTGCTGACGAAGTTGTCACTGCTGGTAAGTTTCTTGTTAACAATCGTCCCGCAATCATGCTCTTTGATTCGGGTGCTTCACATTCCTTTGTGAGTTCTACTTTTGCATCTGAGCATAAGTTGAATATGATTACAATAGCCAAGAGAGGTTACTGCATTAGTGCTGCAAGGAACAACATCAAGACGAATCAAGTAGTAAATAATGTGAGAATTAAGATTGGTGATCGAGAGTTTTTAGTCGATTTGGTAGTCCTATCGGGTGTGGGAATCGATGTAATCCTAGGAATGAAGTGGATGAGTGGTAATGGAGTGCAAATTGGTACCTCGACCCGTGTGGTAATGTTGAGGGACCCTGTAGATAAGAAGGGTTTTCTAGTTCAACTTCCTCATGATATCGCTATCCACAATACGACCAATTCTACTCTAGCTAAGGCCATTGAGGATATACCTGTTGTCTATGAGTTTCTAGATGTCTTTCCAGATGATTTGCCTAGATTACCTCCAGACCGTGAAGTGGAATTCAAGATAGAACTCATTCCGTGTATGACTTCTATCTCTTGAAGGCCTTATTGAATGCCACCCAATGAGTTGGCTGAGCTAAAAATTCAATTGAATGAGCTATTGAAGAAAGGTTTGATTCAGCCTAGTTTCTCTCCTTGGGGTTGTCTTACTATCTTTGTGAAGAAGAATGATGAATCTCTACGCATGTGTGTGGACTATCGACCACTCAATCCTATCACCATCAAGAACAAATGTCCTCTTCCTCGCATCGATATTCTTTTTGATCAACTATCGAAAGCTAAGGTATTCTCCAAGATTGATTTGAGGTCTGGCTACCATTAGATCAAAATTTGTCCTAAAGATATACCTAAGACGATGTTCTCTACTCGATATGGCTTGTTCGAGTATCTTGTCATGTCCTTTGGCTTGACAAATGCCCCTGCACACTTCATGTACCTGATGAATTCGGTATTCATGTTGAAGTTAGATAGATTTGTGGTGGTTTTCATCGATGATATTCTTGTCTATTCTCAGAATGAAGAAGAGCATGTTGAACATCTGAGAATTGTCTTAACTCAATTGCGTGACAAGCAGCTTTATGCCAAGTTCAGCAAATGCGAGTTCTTGTTTAAGAAAGTACCTTTCCTAGGTCATGTGCTATCTAGAGATAGAATCTCTGTTAACCCTACCAAGGTGCAAGAGGTGCTGGATTGGAAGGCACCTACCACGGTCTCAGAAATCCAAAGTTTCCTCAGTTTGATTGGTTATTATCGTCGCTTTATCCTAGATTTCTCTAAACTAGCCAAGCCTATGACTCAATTGCTTCATAAGGATGTGAAGTTTGTCTAGGCCCCTAGAGTGTGAAGAGGCTTTCCACACTTTGAGGACTCTGTTAACTTCTGCTCCTGTTTTGGCACAACCTGATATTAAGAAGCCTTTTGATGTATATTGTGACGCATCAGGCATCGGTTTAGGATGTGTTCTTATGCAAGAGGGTTGAGTCATTACTTATGCCTCGCGCCAGCTTTGAAAGCATGAAGTCAATTATCCTACTCATGACTTAGAGCTAGCTGCAGTTGTTCATGCTCTAAAGATTTGGAGACATTACTTGCTTGGTAATGTGTGCAACATTTATACTAACCATAAAAGTCTCAAATACATCTTTACTCAATCAGAGTTGAACATGCATTAATGACGATGGTTAGAGTTAATCAAAGACTACAATCTCCAAGTGCACTATCATCTTAGCAAGGCAAATGTGGTTGCTGATGTCTTAAGCTGAAAATCTCATTACAATTATTTTCTCAAATTTGAGGATGAGGTCCCTCGTCTTCTTCCTGAAACAGAGGACAATGGCACGATGGAGGGAAGGTCGCTGGCGGCGGGTGGCTATGCTAGGGGCTTGCCCAGGCACATGCACGTCTAGAGAGGAGCTCAGCTCGACTAGGTATAGCCCGTGGCCTTCTGACCAAGTGCATAGGAGCAGGCAGCGGATGCGGCACATGCGACGGTGCTTGGCGATGCCTCAGCCGGCTAGAGGGAGGCGTGGGGAGGTGAGGCGCAACATGGGAATGGAGGCGCATCTGCTAGTTGGGCAGTGTAGTGGCGCGGTGGTAGGAGCAGGCAGCACTGCAAGCTTGAGCCGCTCGCCATGGCGATGGAAAGAAGAGCAAGAGAGAGAGAATGAGCGAGCAGGGGGAAGGTGGGGTGAGCGCTCGGGCTTTGCCATCTCCACGCGGCGTGAGAGTTGGCGAGGTGGCGAGCTAAGCGAGCATGACCGAGCCACGCAGCGCTCGCGGCCAGAGACCGGTCAGCCATGATGCAGCTCCAGTTCGAATCAACTACCAAGCTATCAATACTACCTCAAACATACAATGGAAACTCTATGCTCTTTCTTCTTTATCTCCTGATTCGGCTAGCTTTTGATCATGGCGCAAGAGTCAAAGTTGTAGATCTTTGCGAGGTGAACAATATTGCTTTAAGGATCTAGAGCTAACTTAGCCTAGATTGGGAGATATGGAGTTCCAAAGGAGGGTACCCCAAAACTGAATCCTGCAGTTTAGTTGCAAGCCGACTGAAATTGCATTCTTCTCCCCCTTCTAACTCTTAGTCCGCTGGGTGTTTGCAAAAACTTCACTAATAAAAGTTGTAAAGCTACATGTGATCTCCAACTTTTATTATACAAGTTTGGTCTGGATTGCCATGGCTTTCATACTACAGGGCTCCAAATTCACATACTCTGAAACTATACTGCAGTCCAACACTTAGAAAATTTTCGGAGCTTCAAAACAGCACTGAGTTGATTCTTGTGAGCTCTATTTGACTAGGTTAGGGACCAAACTAGCTCTTGACCATTAAACAAAGTTTGTTCCTCATGATATGTACTACAACTTTTATTTAAGGCCCATCATCAAAACATGGACAGAACCTAGAGTTCTACTTTGACCAAAGTAGGATCCTAATAAAGCTTAAATTATCCTTTTTGATCCATTGGAGCATTTTCTTGGCATTTGCTCAACATGAACCCTTCATGACTTTTGTTGTAGAGTTCATCTAGAGTCATTTGGGCAAGGTTGCAAGGTTTGGTTGATGATCCATAATTCCATTCACTTAATGGTGCAATTCAAACAATTAGTAAAGCCATTGAAACAAAGACATTACTTATCATTTCATGTGACTTTTTTATTCCAAACTTCATGAAACTTTTCCAGTGATCACTATAGATAGAGAGTGATGTGAGACACATGAAAGAAATGACATCAACACTCACTTGCATTACCAAGCATGAGCATGAAACATACAAACACTGAAACACAGAATAACAAGGTATGTTGCATATGTTTCAAGGAGATGTTTCAAGCACATTCCATATATACATGTTTCCCATGTTGCACTAGTATGTTCCATATGTTTCACTAGTGCATCACATATGTTCCATGCTCATATATGAACAAATGACGCTTAGGCTCATGCAATGCAAGTGCCAAAATGCAAGCCTAACACCTAGGGTGTTACAGCCCCCCCCCTTAAAAGAATCTCGTCCAGAGATTCAGGGTGAAAGACTTTCAAAGGAAGAGAAGCATGCTATCCATGTTCCAACATCTGTGATAGCATTAGGCTACTAAGCTTCCTACATCAAAGAGGCTAATTTGGTCAAGGCGCTTTCTAATACTTGCTCTTCATGGTAAACTTTGTCTGAAGTATTTCCTTCATTGACTTCCATGAAGTATTGTTACTTTGGGAGGAATCCAAGATAGCACTGCCCTGGGTACTCTGGTTTCGGTGTATGGAAAGTGTTCCAGGACATAGATGAATTACTCACAACATCTATCTCTCTAGTGACTACAGGTTAAACCATATGAACTTTTTACTAGACCAACTCCTCAAAAGTATACTCATTGAAATGACTCTATGTTCCCAAAGTTTGAAAATCAGTCCTCTACCGAAAGTGGCTTGGGCACTACTTTCCAAAGGGGTGAGATCATAGATGACAAACATCCTCTGAGGCTATAGGAAACTGACTAACCAATAGACAAGGTCTATGCTGGTCGTAAATGTTCAACCAATCAGATATCAACTAATGGAAAACTACTTACTATTCCATATGTGCAGTTCTTCTTTCTCTGACGACAACACTGTATTATCTATGTCTGTTGAGGGATCAGTGAACATGGTAGCTGACTTGGTTGGCTCCATATTTCTACCAAATGTTACCTAAGAAGATTCTCTTATCCAAAGGCAACAGTTATCTGGGTTGAATCAGATGCAACCTCTTGGGTAAACACACTTATAATTACCAAAGATCAGCGAGTATCAGCAATTATTGCTAAAGAAGGATATAGCGAGGTCTGGCAGATAGCAAAAGTTGCAAGTATTTACCAACTTCGGTAAATAGTTCACTACCGAGCAAGTTGAGTACAATTTTCCTTCGTGATGCAGATGCATAGTAAGTTGAGTTGACTTGCAGTGTAGCAAAACTAGCTTGGTCAGGCCAACTTTTCACCTTGAGGCTTCGTCTTTAGGATCAAACAACAACTCTAAGATGGGAAATCTGTTGTTTGACACTTTTCAAATTACTTTCGATTCGCTATGGTATAAATTGATTTGCAAAGCACCAAAGTTGTTCATACATTGCTGATATGAGAAAGCAAAAGCAAACAAAAGAGTGTAAACTAGTATCTTTGAGACCTTAAAAGGGCCATCCAATAGCAGATCTCGACTATGTTTCGCACTGGGACATCTACTACTATCATAACCTTCTCATGCGAGTACTGAGCACAGTCACTGGAAAAATGGCAGATTCTGTACCCTTCGGGTTTTTGCTCATATCTCACAAACTACTACTCCATTTTGCACGAATTTTGGTAGGAATATAGATCCATAAGTCTTCTAGCTACTGACCAACTTCTAGCTCAAACGGACACCATTTGGCTATCCATACAATTCATTTACCAAAACTGCTCTGTTCTGAATTTGCAGCAAACCAATCTGATCAAGCATCTCTCAAATCCGATGTTTTACTCACCCAATTCTCAAACCAAATTAAGACATTGAAGTGTCCTAAGTAAGGAATGAGATTACCAAGTTTGGGGTCAATCCAACCATGTTTGTGTCACTAATCGGCGGCTTGAAGATAACTGGTTTAGTTTCATAAAATCTGGACATATTTCTTGTCCTCCTTTTTCTTTGCTTCACACGTTGAGATGTGTGTTTGCACTTTCTTACTCTTTGTACCACAGCAGCAGCTTTTCTCTTTGTGGATGAAGGCTATGGTTTACCTCACATGCTTCTCAAGAAATTAACCTCAACCATTCCTTTACCTACAAATCCGATGATGCACAAGCTTTGAACTTACGGGCTGCTTTTGTAGGGCACAGAGCATACTCCACATGGAGGACATTCCTACAAAGATAATGAACCGTTTCCAAATATTCCTCAACACTTCATCCAATAGTGTTTTGAACAAAACCGATTGTGGCACATAGGGGCACATGGATGCTGATCAAAACTAGGGACGTGCTTTCGCTAGCTCCATACTTAACTGACCTAACATCTTGTACTATCTACATGATTTGTCCAAGATGGAATTGACTTGTAGCACATTTGCAGAAGAAGCAACACTTGCATTGCTGAGTGACGTTGCTATTCCCTTGCTTAACATCATTCTGTGAGACATGGTCTTCATAGCTACCAATGAGTTGTTACCTAGCTGGAGATTAACCTGCCTACTGGTAACTAATCAGTTGTCTCTCAACACTAAAGAGCTCCAAATCTTCACTCTTGACCACAACAATTATGGTTGATGTAGAACAGATGGTTGCCATCGAAGTTAGCAGATAAGGAGTCACACCAGAGATGGTTGATTTTGACTGTATGGTCATTATGCATACAAAAGTTAAGATTTGCATAATACGACGATCGATTCTTATCCAACGGATGACTGGTCCAACATTAAATATTGTGTGTCCTTTTTATCCAATAGAGATGAGATACTTTGTTCACTAGATGGTGGTCGCCAATACTGGGACAACTAAGTAGAGTCACTTGTCCACCACCTCTTGCAGTCTGTTAATATTTATGTCAGTGACCTATTCTTCAAAGATTATCCTTTATGTATCTTCAGATGGAAGCTCTACTACTTTCGGTCAGAGATATGGATCTTATGATACGATGTGGAGATAACCAAGAAAAGGGACACGAGAAAATAACACATCGATTATCGTTTCATAATGGATCATGACTAGAAACCATGATACCAACACATGCCAAGTAGCACAGCCTTGTGTGTGGACCCACAGGAGGCCCCGGTTTTTTTGCAGCACCATCAGTTGCTACTCATAACACCATTACTAAATGCACAACGAAAGTGAAATTTCAAGTGGCACAAATTGGGAGACAAGGACAAGCACTAAACAAAGGAGGGATAGCAAGCAAAGGTAGTCACATGGTTTGGAGTCAACAAGGAGGTGATCCAAAGATTAAAACATAGCATAATAGAACATCATTTAGTTGTCAATGACAACTGAGTAGGGGTTCTTGCTTTAACTCCATGCACACCTTGCATCCACCAAAGTGATTACCAGATGAAACATTAACATGAGATTTGGTCACGTTGGACAACAACATAAGATCAAGACTAATAAACATCCGAGACTTGGGAAGGTTGGAGATGGATTAAGCAAACTTCAAGGCAGAAAGCGATATGCCAATCAGAGATTGAGTCGATAAAGCAACCACATGACTTGCATGAAGAAGATTTTGAGATCAGACGGTGAGAGATTAGCATTACACCAGATCACCTGTAGGAGAGGCAATCGGTAGGTCCAACATGGAATTGGGTATGGTCTCCTCAACTGGTAATGAACAACCATGATCAAAGGCTGACATTAGCTAGAACTTAACTTGGTCGATCAAACAAGGGTCTTCACCAAAGGGTGCGGACATCTACAACATAAGCATACATAAGGGAACTAGGCCTGGGGCTTTCGGTCAAGCAAAGGCACAGACACAAAACATTCAAGGGCTAACAGCCATGTCTAAAGGCTTAGGCTCCTAAGAGAGAAAACCTAATTAGAGACGACAACCGTGAGATTACGTACTTGAGCGTTGTTCTAGGATAAAGCTATTCGACACTCGTATGCTTACTGAGGACAACGAGGTGACAACTATGGCACTACCTAGATATCAAACATACATATGACATCACCGTCAAGCATTTGAGAGATTCAATCAGATTAGCTTAAGCAACCATTACTAAGCACAATCTCATCCGTAACAAGCATTTATCTAAAGCAAGAATTAACTACAAGCTTAGCCTAAAACAAACACTAGCTAAGGTAGCCAACTTAGCATACGCATAGAAAACTGAACAGCAGTATAGTAGGCACATATTTCAAGCATAACTGAAGTTGTAGGCATCAAACAAAGCTGAGAGGAGCATAGTTATGCATAAAGCAACAATCATGATGATGCATGCTTCGTCCTATTTGTCCTCACAAGATTGCCAACCTAAGGTGGTGATCACGTTTTATGTTGGTGGTATAACACACACTCTCTCGATATATAGCTAGTCATCATCTACGTTCAACTTACACATTCGTGGTTAGCGTACTTGCAGAAGATTTCATTGCAGCCCAACCCACATGATATATATAGCACACAAAGAAAGTAGTAAATAAAATTCTAAGTACCCCATATACATATACCCCCGATATATACATGTAGCACCAAAACTACCTGAACCAATCGATCACTAGAGGATCACCCACACAATTGGTATCTTCCTAACTTACATGGTTTACAACATGTAGGTTATTCCAGTCACCACAAAATATATATCAGTCCCCTAGACCGATGGATGTTCGGTCATGCTCTCCCAACTCACACTTACCTGAGCGTAGGTGCGATGTTGCATAAAAGTAAATCTATCGACATATATGACTATTTCATATATGAAGGCAACCTCTAATCTGACCCATAGGGTAGCATAGTGCAGGAGAGTTATCACACATACATACCTTGGCTTGGGCGTAGATGCATAAATGAAAACCCCCAAGTTAGTACTTAAATAAGTCACCTAAGGGTCCTTATTTGGGCATAAAGGAAATGACCACTGGCATACTTAAATTAAAAATTCAGATTTGAACACCTATATATATAGCTATAAGTTGTCAAAATTGACTTTTACAAACCAAAACCTTTGTTTTAAATACAAATATGACATGTTTAATGTTGAATCTTGCTCCGATACCAGCTGTCATGGAACTGTCCAAATTATAAGAGCACAAGTACAAAAACAATCAGCAAAGTGATCAAATTCTCACACTTGAGCCCATATAACTCCGGTAGTCCAATGAAATCACGAGGGATTTCAAACCAACCAACATACAAGTCAAGATCGTAGTGATTCAACATAACAAGCCACATGCTACATCCATTTCACAAGTGTCGGGTACCACAATTAGGGGTACCCAAATTAAGGTGGAAAACCACCCACCCCCCCAAAAAGCAAACCAAACATTAACCTACCCCGTTCAAGGGAAAAAAATCAACTAAAGAGACCTACATGCTCAATTCTCCCTTGCTGGGCCTCCCGCAAGACGTGTGAGCACACCAGCCCATCTCCCCGCTTCACCCGAGGCCTCACACAGAGGGGTCTCGGAACACCTCCGATTCACCCGAGGCCTCAGCCCTACGGTCTCGGACACAGGACAACCCACGACAACATCACCGCCTCGTCCGAGCCCCAGCAATGGTATTATCCATCTCTGCCTCGCCCAGGACTGGCCTCTAACACCACTCCCCCATTGGCACGCTCGAGACCCCCCTATGATGTCACCCACATTCTTGCATCTGCCCAACCGGACAAGCCAGGAATGACTGGGGTCAAATCACCACGTCGTCGCCCATAATAGCACGGGGAAGAGCTGCTAGCCACTATGCCTCCCATACTACCACTATACACATGATTCGTGCCTACGCGGCGTACGAAATGCCGCTTTAGGCCACTATTCCCATGATCGGGATAAGATCGCACCGTAAATCCTGCCTCCGAGGCCTCGGCCCTCTATGCCAGTCAAACTACAGGGACAAGCACGCCACGCCAGCCATAGGACCAGCTATGACAGAAACCATGTCGGCGCATATGCCTGCACATGTAGCAACCACCAAAGGATAGAAACCACTCCCTCAATAGTGGCGCATATGCCTGCACATGTAGCAACAATGCCCGAAGTACCACCGCCATGCGTCCATAGTGTGGACCACGTCGGCACCGGATAAGGCCCTCCTGTGGCCTCTAGACTCCTCCAACAAGTATCACACCATGTACCAACATTTTGTAACCCTGCACCTCCTTGAGACTATAAAAGGAGCATGCAGGGATTGTTCGAGAGGACAACCACAACAACACAAAACGAGATGACACACAAATAGATAACTCTCCTGGACCTTGCGAGGGCACCAACAGAGTCACGCACACACTCTCCACTCACACCTTGAGACTTGGGAGCTCCTCCCTCTCTCACCCGCTTATAACCCCTACTACAAGCACTTCGATGTAAGATAATATAGAACTCACCTCCCCCACTAGACGTAGGGCACTTCTTGGCCCGAACTAGTATAAATCGCATGTGTTCTTCTTGCACACCATCCGGACCAATGATGCATAGACACTCATTACTTGTTGGTGCTAGGACCATCGTTTCTTACACCGACAGTTGGCGTGCCAGGTAGGGGCCATTTGCGCGTCACAACTAACCATTTCTGTAGGGTCCAGGATGGCTACATCATCTCACCTCCACCCGATGAGCAAGTCCTCGGTGGCCAGAGGTAACACCAACCTCACCTCGGGCTCCCACATCTGGTTTGGGAGTCTCGAGTTAATCATCTGTAACGGAACCGACCAATTATACGAGATTAAGTAAGAAAATCATCCACCGAGCAGACGATTTAGCAAACTTAAGCCCATATAACCCGGTAGTCCGTGAAATCACGACGGATTTCAAACCACATTACATACCAGCCAAGATCGTAATAAGTTCAGCGGTCACCATCACAAGTTACATAAAAGTTCATGTCACAAATACATCGGAGTTTTAACATAGTTATTACAAACCAGTTTCGAATGAAAGTAGCGGAAGCATTTAGTTCAAATCACACACTCACACAGAGTTCGAGATACAGTGCCAGTTCAAGATCATCTTCCATCAAAAGCATCCGCCGAGATGTAGTGAATGACCATTGCCCATGGTCCTAAGCTTCTCCCATTGTAGGATAAAGGCAGTTGATACAGTAGCCGTAATACATCTGCCCATCTGCAACAAGTGGGAACAAAGCCCTGAGTACGAGAAAGTACTCAACTAGACTTACCCGACAGAACCAAAAATAAAAGACACCAAGGAATCATGATAGGCTTTCTGGTGGGGTAGCTGACTCATTTGCAAAAAGGCATTTTTAGGATTTAGAGAATCTTTACAAAGGCTTTGCATAAAGTTAAATCTTTATTAACCTGTCAACTACATTTGCACCTGTACTAAAGTAACATGTAATTAAATAGGTAATGATAACCAATGATCATTAACAACTTTCCTCATGTCATATTTCGTATAACTGTCCAAGTGTTCCATCAACATTACTACGATGAAGTAGCTCAAGTCAAGTGCTCACTATCCAGTGAACGATGGTGATTCGAATCGATTATTAACCAGCTAGTAATTTATTCCTCACACAAACCTCACTCACCCGCTAAAGTGAGGTGTTGGTCACCAAGTCAACCATTCAGGTAAAGTCACGAGCATGCCAGGAACCACATGTACCTAGGGGCTGTCCGACTACTCTTTGGCCTTATCATCGCGCCCCCGTATCCTGCCACTACTGCTCCGGTAGAGTACGTTGCGGGCAATCCACTCGGCCCGAATAATCTCCTAGCTTCGCGGTCGAAAGGTACATTATCCGACTAGCTAAATGTAAGGCATGCGTTCAACATGACTCGAGGCCCAACAACGGTCGGTCCTTAATCGACACAGACGGAAAACACTACAGTCCGAAACTCTGCAAGTTTCCATCCGGTCTTGATTTCACATTAACACTTAGTTATTTCCTGACGACATCTTTTCTCAAGCAGATCGAGGTAAACACCTATAGCTCGCAGGTGACAGGAAATCACCCGACTTCTACCGGTCTAAGCAAGCTAAGCAATTACTTGACTGCGGATAACAGGGTGACAAGGATAGGGTAGAACGGAGTAGACAAGGTATAATGCAGCAACGGTTGCAAACAACTCCTAAACATAATGCAGCAGTTTAAGTAAAGCATTAATAAAATATTTGCAAACCGGGGGAGAGAAATGCTCCGGGGCTTGCCTCTCTCGAAAGAGCTCGGACGATGGTCTAGGCACTCTAGAAGATCCTCACCGGCCTCCTCATCGGCTTCGGGCACTTCCTGCTCCTCGGGCTACTCTTCCGGCTCCTCGGGAACTGCTACCGACGTTACTTCCTGCGATCCTGTATGATGCAATCGTATAAGTGCTTATGCCTAGGTGCATTGCGAAAATGACATGTAATGGTCAGATTGATGAAATGCAGATAATTAGGTTCACTTTATTTCATAAAGTAGGAATACATTTCTTCTACAAGGTAGTCAACATCATCCATGAATACAGACTACAAGCACATGTCATCTACTGCATTCTCTTCTACCACTACCATGCTAAGCCAGCACATTTTTTTAAATGCTTCAAAGATACACCAAAGCAAATCTTATTCACTAGTCATGCATTAACAAGGTTAAATAAAACCCTAATTGCAACTAGGTTTGAACAGCAACACCTATTTTAGTAGCACAGAAAAATCTGAGAAAATTATAGTAGCTTTCTATCATCTAATCTAGCATACCATAAAAATTTCATTGCATTTGAATTACTAGAACTGTCTATCCAAAAATAACAAGCTAGGGCCTAAAAATGAGCATAAAAATACTTTATACTACAAAAAGTATCAAACAACAGATTTAACATTTTTCCTACATTCTTCACAATAAACAATCACCATATAAAAATTATTGCATGCATGTTTTATTCATATTTTTCTCTCTAGCAAAAATAACCATTATTAGCAATATTAAACACTTGTACTACAACTCAAGATTTTTCCACAGAACATGAATGGCATATATTTTTCCTAGCAAGTACATCACAAAATAAAATTATAGCAAGTGGAACCATATTTTTCTAAGTTTTTTGTGATTTACTACATATTTAACAAGAAAACAGCAGTTTTAGTGATTAAATAAAAACTCTACAGCAAAGTATTTAAATCTTGACATGCAATATTTTTAAACTGTAGATCTACTCATGAGGAACACTACAAAATTTATTTCACCATTTTTGGAGCTAAAATGAGCAAGTTATGGATATTAGAAACCCTTTTAACAATTTTTGAAAAATCATTTTCAAAAATCCATTTAATTGCAGCCGCTGAAAATGCTGGATGCACCCGGTGTAGTGCACACACAAGCGCGAGAGGAGGCAGACAGGTGGGCTCGTGACCCCATGTGTCGGCCACACGGAGGAGAGGCGGCGCTAACTGCGCGGTTCTCGCCGCCGGTGAGCTCGCCGGTGGTGAGGTCACCACCAGCGGCTTCCCCGCGGAGAGGCGAAACCGAGGGTGCCTCGCATGTGGCCAGACGAGCTCGGCATTGAGCTCGCCAGCGCGCATGGCGGGACGGCGGTGCGGTCACACGGTGGCCGGCCAGTGCAGGCCACGGTGATGGCTGATGAGGCGCGCATGAGATCCGCGAGGTGGAGGCGGTCGCGACAAGGGAAAATGGAGGGAGAAGAACGACGGAGGAGCTTCGGCAACGAGCGCCGGCCAACGGCGGCCATAGCGGTAGCGAAGGAGGAGCGTCGCCAAATTGGCCCTCACCTGAGCACGAGCCACGGAGACGGTTCGCGTCTAGGAAAGCCGAAGGCGAGGCGGAGCTGGGGGTGTGGCGAATCGAAGAGAGGTGGAGCAGCGAGGGCGGAACGGCGCGCGGCGATGGCACGGTGGCTACCGCGGCGAGCTGAGCTGCGGGAGGCGAACGTGAGCAGTGGGGAGCGGAAATGGCGAGGATGGCGAGAGTAGCGCTCGGGCTGGCCGTTTTGGAGGCGTGGCACAGCCGTGGGGGCCACTGCGGCCACGCGTCGGGCGGAGCCGTACGTCGGCGGCCACGGGGCGGGCGGCTCCTGACCGCGGCCGGTGCGCTGGCGCGGCGAGCATGCGCGGGCGGGCGCACGGGCGCGGGCCGGCTTCGGCCGCTGGGCCGGAAGTGGGGCGGCGGCCCGTTGAGGTAGGAAACCATTTTTCTTTTTCTAAATAAAATTCCAGATTTTATTATTTGATTCAAATTCAAATTTTGAAGATGAAAAAGACATTTTCACAAATTGCCCCCAAAACAAAAGTTGTTCAAAATTTTATTCTCTACAACTTTCATTTAGGGCACTTTTCAAAATTCTAAACAGATTTTGAATTAGGGATTTAAAGTCAAATTTTTAAATGAAAACTCAATTTTCTAAAATATTTTTAGAAGCACAATTTGGGAAGATTTTGAATACTAAACTTGCTCCAAAAATCATGTTAATTATTTCTAAGTTATTTAAAGTTATAGCTCCACAAAATTTTACCACTTTTACCTAGGATTTTTAATAATTCAGAGCTCAAACATGATTATCACAGTTTAAATAAATTCTAACTTAATTTACATGTGATGATGATCATGTATGAAATGCAAATGCTCATGATTTAGGATGTGAATGCATGCTTAACACCCATAGGTGTTACAGCCTTCCCCCCTTATAAGAATCTCATCCCGAGATTTTGGGTTACGAACCATTTGTTATAAAAATCCTCATAAGCTTTTTGTAGATATTCACCCGTTTTCCAAGTTGCATCTCCTTCATCATGATGACTCCATTGTATCTTATATGTTTGCACCACACTGTTCCGAGTAACTCTTTCCTTAGAGTCCAACACTTAAACCGGTTGTTCACGATATACCAAATCTGACTTGAGCTTTATGCCTCGAGGTTCAATTCTTTCCTCTGGAACACGCAAACACTTCTTGAGATGCGATACATGAAAAACTGGGAATATAGCACCCATTGTCTCAGGTAACTCCAACTTATAAGCGATGGGACCCTTTCTTTCCAAGATCTTATATGGTCCCACAAATCTGGCTGCAAGCTTTCTACGTACTCCAAACCGTTTCTTCTTCATTGGTGTGACTTTCAGATAAACATAGTCACCAACCTCAAACATAAGCGGTCTCCTTCTTCGATCTGTATAGCTTTTCTGATGGGATTGAGCGGCTTTCATATGTTGCTGAATGATATGAACTTTCTTCTCAGCTTCTTCTATGAAGTCAATACTGTAGTATCTTCTTTCTCTGGCTCAATCCAGTTAAGTGGTGTTCTACACTTTCTGCCATACAATGCTTCGAATGGTGCCATCTTGATACTTTCTTGATAACTATTATTGTAAGCGAACTCTGCTAAAGGTAACCATGACTCCCATGAACCTCTAGAAGATAACACACAGGCTCTCAACATGTCTTCTAGAACAGCATTAACTCTTTCGGTCTGACCATCTATTTGAGGATGATAAGCAATACTACGAATTAAACTTGTCCCCAAACCTTTATGCAAGTGCTCCCAAAAGTGAGCAGTGAATTGTGACCCTCTGTCAGACACGATATTCTTTGGTATGCCATGCAATCTCACAATCTCAGCAATATACTTCTCGGCATATTGAGGTGGTCTATAATCTGTCTTGACAGGTAAAAAGTGAGCTGTCTTTGTAAGGCGATCCACAATCACCCAAATCGAATCATGTCCTTTCTGAGTAATGGGCAAACCTATGATGAAATCCATACTTATATCATACCACTTCCAACTAGGTACAGACAAAGGTTGCAACAACCCGGCAGGTCTCATATGAATAGCCTTTACCCTGCAACATGTGTCACATCTGGCTACATACGCTGCAATCTCTTTCTTCATCTTGGTCCACCAAAAACGAGGTCTTAGCTCTTGGTACATTTTGCTACTTTTGGGGTGGATAGATAACTTTGAAAGGTGAGCCTCATCCATAAGTTTATTCTTAAGCTCTCCATCCTTGGGAGCAATAAGACGATCGTCAAACCATAACACGTCATGTTCATCCAATCTAAAGTGCTTGGATGGTTCTTCTTTAATCTTTTCTTTGATATGGAATATCCCTTTGTCAGTTTTCTGGCCTTCTATTATCTTACTTTCCAAAGAACAACTAATCTGAATACTATGTAACACTGCAGGATGCAGTAGATCAAAACCATCTTCGAGCAAAGGTTGTGCATTCAGGCAATGTGACTTTCTACTCAAAGCATCTGCCACTACATTGGCCTTTCCAGGATGATATTGCACATTCAAGTTGTAATCTTTGATCAATTCTAACCATCTTCGCTGTCTCATGTTCAATTTAGGTTGGGTGAAGATGTACTTGAGACTCTTGTGATCGGTGAAAATATTGCACACATTACCAAGTAAGTAATGTCTCCAAAATTTTAAGGCATGCACTACGGCAGCAAGTTCAAGATCATGCGTCGGATAGTTGATCTCATGCTTTCTCAACTAACGGGAGGCATAAGCAATGACTCTTCCTTCTTGCATAAGAACACAGCCTAATCCTGTTTTTGATGCGTCGCAAAATACATCAAAAGGTTTCTCAATGTCCGGTTGCGCTAGAACTAGAGCAGTGGTCAACAGTTTCCGCAAGGTGTGGAAAGCTGTCTCACACTCCTCTGTCCATATAAACTTATGATCTTTCTATAGCAGACTTGTCATTGGCTTAGCAATCTTCAAGAAATCTGCGATAAAACGACAATAGTAACCAGCTAAACCCAAGAAACTTCTGACTTCCGAAACTGTGATTGGTGTCTTCCAATCCATAACCTCTTGCACTTTACTTGGATCTTCAGACACTCCATTTTCTGACAGAATATGACCAAGGAAAGGAACTTTCTTCAACCAAAATTCACACTTGCTAAACTTAGCATACAACTTATGATCTCTCAGTCTGGTTAAGACAATTTTCAGATGCTCTTCATGATCTTTCTCATTCTCAGAGTATACGAGAATATCATCCATGAACACAACCACAAACTTGTCCAACTCTAGCATGAAGACTGTATTCATCAGATACATAAAGTATGCAGGAGCATTTGTTAAGCCAAAGGACATAACAAGATACTCATACAACCCGTATCTGGTAGAAAAGGCGGTTTTCGGTATATTTTGTGGTCTAATCTTTATCTGATGATAACCTGATCTTAAATCTATTTTGGAGAACACTCTGGCTTTGGCTAACTGATCGAACAAAACATCAATGTGAGGTAAGGGACACTTATTCTTGATAGTTACAGCATTAAGAGGCCTGTAATCCATACACATTCTCAAAGTACCCTCTTTCTTTTTCTTCACAAACAAAGCAGGACATCCCCATTCAGACTTACTTGGCCGGATAAACCCCTTGTTCAACAACTCCTCTAGTTGCTTCTTCAACTCAGCTAACTCATCTGGAGGCATCCTATAAGGTCTCCTTGAAATTGGAGTTGTCCCGGAGATCAACTCAATTCCAAACTCAACATCTCTATCCGGCGGAAGACCAGGTAACTCATCTGGAAACACATCCGGAAACTCACACACGACCGGAATTTGATGAAACGGAATGACTTCCATAGCACATGTCACACTCACAAGGTCTGTTCTTTTGGGCAATGGTACCCGAAAAGTACCCTCTCCCTGGGGATCCTTCAGGGTAAGTACCCGACTTCCTGTATCTATAACTGCTCTCCATTCTTTCATCCAATTCATCCCTATGATGACATCTAGAACTAGTCCAGGCATGACTATCAGGTTAACTCGAAACTTTCGACTACCTAACTCAAGGGTTGCCCCTCTAACCATCTGATTGGTTAAAACATCAGCCCCTGCTGAACTTATACGGTAACCATAACTTAAGTCTGTGCATAGTTGTTCATGTTTCCATGCAAATGCTTGACTCATGAAAGAATGCGATGATCTAGAATCAAATAGAACAACTACAGGGTTTTGGTTAACAGGAAACTTACCAGCAGTTACGGGCTCTCCCTCAGAAATTTCTTCCACAGTGGTGTGGTGCACACGAGCATTATAAGTCTGTTGCTTCTTTCTGGGCGGATAAGGACAGAACTTGGAAAAGTGGCCTGGCTGATCACAATTATAGCAAGGTCCCTTCACTGTACCAGCAGACCCGATAGCTCCCTTTGCGTTACCTTGTCCTGTGGTTGCGGCTGTCCTCGCTGGCGGCACTGCCATCTTGTACGGCTTCTGCGGTCCCATGTAGTTCTGGGTCTTATGCTACGGTGGCCTAAACCTTGCACCAGGTGCAGACGGACGATAGGTCGAACGATTAGCAGTGATAACTCTTGACTGTGATGGTCCTGACTCAAAGGCTCTCTTACGAGTCTTGGAGGCTGTGTACGCGTTGTTGTTCTTCTCTTGTTTCAGACAATCACTGATGAAGTCATTGAATCTGGCGCGGTTATTGGTACCCACATGCTTCATCATCTTTGGACCAAACCCTCTCTTGAAGCTAGCAATTTTCTTAGCATCTGTGTCAACCATGTCTGGAGCATAACGACACAAGTTGTTGAAGGCATGCAAATACTGTGTTACGGTTTTGGTGCCCTGATTTAAAGCCAAGAACTCTCCCAATTTCATCTCCACTAGCCCTGATGGAATATAAACTCCACGGAAGGCTTCGGTGAACTCTCTCCATGAGATCTAAGCATTTGGAGGGAAGGTGGTGCGATGATGCTTCCACCACATCTCTGCTGGTCCGTGTAACTGATGTGCAGCATACTCTGTCTTTAGTACTTCCGTCAGCCTTAACACACGGAACTTATCTTCCATAGTGTTGATCCATTCTTCAGCGTCAAGTGGCTCGGTTGCTTCCTTGAAAATTGGTGGCCTAGTGTCCATGAAATCCTTGAAATTGCTATACTGATTCACTCCATTGCCACCACCTTGGTTGTTACCACGTTGCATGTTGTTGGCAATGGTACGCAGGAAATCTTCCATATTTTTCTGAGACTGCTCGGCATTGCGCTAACTTCCCAGAAACTGTGCAAAGAACACCTCTGCAGTGAGCGGTGGAGGATGCGGCAAATGCGGTTTCGGGTGTGGCTCATTATGGTTGGCGTTGTTAGCACCACTCCCACCTGCCCCTGCACCATTCCCACCAGTTTCGGCAGCCTCATACGTGGCGCGGCGAGTGTTTGCCATCTGCATATTTCAGCACAAGTAATGATTAAGCGAAGTTGTAGTAATTGTGAGTGAATGAAAAATTATGCCGTACTGAATTTATTGGAGAGAACAAAGTCATATAATAAAACAGAGGCACAATAATCATATTCCAATTAAAACAACACCACTAATTAAATTACTTCAAATGCAAACATCGCGTCCAATACAACCACGTTGCCAGCATACACACACTGGACTTTATGCGTTCAGGTATCGCATGAACAACCAAGATCCAACATTCCACCAAGTCTCAAGGTTCAAACGAGATACATCAAGATACATGAAACCAAAAGAAGGTCGTCGCGACAGGGCCTAGCAGCTAACGCAAAGCAACTAGCCTACTCCTCGGGGCCATCATCGGGGTCAGAGACGTCACCATTGCTACCATCAGTAGCAGCGTCGTCGTCAGTAGGTGCGGCTGCGGGCTCGTCCTCATCATCGTCGACGTCCATACCGGCGGCTTCTAGAGGAGCATATGGGCCAATCCCGTTGTAGAGCGCATGAAACTCCTCATGCAAGTTGACATTGTACTCTTCTAGCTCGTCGACCCTCTGCCTCAGGATGTTCCTCTCGTTCCAGGCTTCATTCCTTTCCTGAACCAACTGTCCAATCATGCGGTCTGCATTATTGTTGGCCTGAGTCAACGTATGCACCCGCTGGAGAGAACTATCACCTCTCTCTAGAGCCTGGTCTCGCTGCAAGCTCATGTTAGCCAACTTCTCCTGCAAACTAGCGATAGCACGTGCCTGCTTCTTCTTTTGTTTTCTTGCTTTGAGTCGATCATCACCACGTAAACCAGTCAAAGTCTAATAGGTGCACTCCAGACCCTGGTATGCTCTGATAGCGGCATACATCGCACTCATAGCGTGGTTGTCGCTAGCCTATCCTTCGTTTGGGCCTCTAACTAAAGCATTTCCTTGCGGCTGCACCCAAATAGCATCGCGAGGATCATCTCTCGGAAAAGTTCTAGCCAAGGCTACTGCCAGCTCATTGGGAAATCGGCTCATTATGTCCCGGATGACATGGAAAGCTGCTCCCTCTGCACCCTCAACCGGAGTGCGTCCTTCAAACTCCAAGTGCCAACCATCCCATTCTGGAGCATCACCAAGAGCAGGGACAATGATCTCCACTACTGCCAGTCCATCCTCTACCAACTGGTTCTTGCTCCAAGAGTACACCGGCTCCTGACCCTCCGGGTACCTCACATCATGGAGCACTCTCCAAAGCAAAGTTGGCATGCCAAACTTGCTCAGAAAGGTGTCCGTGCTGCGGCGCTCCCACGGGGCCAACTGGCATTGGGGTGCTCTTCCACCTGTGGACTTACGGGCAGTCTGCTTCGTGCGGGCCATCTATACCAAAAGTTTTGATTACCCGATGAGGACATATTTTAAGTTGGTACAATTTTTATCGAAAGGGGATAATCAATTTATAAGAGGAGGAATGCATGGCATGAATGAAATGCACAAGCAACATGATGCATGCACGTTTCTTATGTTCTCACAAACTTACGAAATAATGATATCTATCGATGAATTCGGTGGCATACCGGCGATCTCTCATATACGTAACTAATACGTTCTACACGAGAAACGCTGTTATGTACCTGCAGAAGATTCATTTCAGCCCAATTCCCCATGCATGCATGAAAGCAGTAAATCTATCTACACGCTCTACATGAATCCCCAGATACGCGTACAACGGTAGTAACCACCCAAAATATCATCCTATTGACGGCATCGCCTTAACGGACGGAACAACCACACATGCGACACTTTTGTAAAAACATGCGTAAAACATGTAAGTACTCTAGTATCATATAAGCACTCTCCCTAGATCAGCGGTTTATCCGATCATGCTCTCACATCTCACACTTACCGAGGCGTAGAGGCAACTGATCCATACATTACCACTCAAGTAAGTGGCACTCATACAATAGCACGCCGTATGAGCGACGAAATAGAAATATGGTGCAAGAACCCCCAAGTCAGTACTTAATTAAGCCACCTAGAGTCCTAATTGGGCATAAAGGATATGACCACTAGCACACTCTTAGTTTGTAAATCATGTTTTTCAAACACATTTTGTTTTAAATACACCTGTGAACATTAAACACGCTAAACCATGCTCCGATACCAGCTGTAACGGAACCGACCAATTATACGAGATTAAGTAAGAAAATCATCCACCGAGCAGACGATTTAGCAAACTTAAGCCCGTATAACCCGGTAGTCCATGAAATCACGACGGATTTCAAACCACATTACATACCAGCCAAGATCATAATATGTTCAGCGGTCACCATCACAAGTTACATAAAAGTTCACGTCACAAATACATCAGAGTTTAAACATAGTTATTACAAACCAGTTTTGAATGAAAGTAGCAGAAGCATTTAGTTCAAATCACACACTCACACAGAGTTCGAAATACAGTGCCAGTTCAGGATCATCTTCCATCAAAAGCATCAGCCGAGATGTAGTGAATGACCATTGCCCATGGTCCTAAGCTTCTCCCATTGCAGGATAAAGGCAGTTGATACAGTAGCCGTAATACATCTGCCCATCTCGCAACAAGTGGGAACAAAGCCCTGAGTACGAGAAAGTACTCAGCTAGACTTACCCGACAGAACCAAAAATAAAAGACACCAAGGAATCATGACAGGCTTTCTGGTGGGGTAGCTAACTCATTTGCAAAAAGGCATTTTTAGGATTTAGAGAATCTTTACAAAAGCTTTGCATCAAGTTAAATCTTTATTAACCTATCAACTACATTTGCACCTGTACTAAAGTAACATGTAATTAAATAGGTAATGATAACCAATGATCATTAACAACTTTCCTCATGTCATATTTCGTATAACTGTCCAAGTGTTCCATCAACATTACTACGATGAAGTAGCTCAAGTCAAGTGCTCACTATCCAGTGAACGATGGCGATTCGAATTGATTATTAACCAGCTGGTAATTTATTCCTCACACAAACCTCACTCACCCGCTAAAGTGAGGTGTTGGTCACCGAGTCAACCATTCAGGTAAAGTCGCGAGCGTGCCAGGAACCACATGTACCCGGGGGCCGCCCGACTGCTCTTTGGCCTTATCATCGCGCCCCTGTATCCTGCCACTACTACTCCGGTACAATGCGTTGCGGGCAATCCACTCGGCCCGAATAATCTCCCAGCTTCGTGGTCGAAAGGTACATTGTTCGGCCAGCTAAATGTAAGGCATGTGTTCAACATGACTCGAGGCCCAACAACGGTCGGTCCTTAATTGACACAGACGGAAAACACTACAGTCCGAAACCTTGCAAGTTTCCGTCCGGTCTCGATTTCACATTAACACTAAGTTATTTCCTGATGACATCTTTTCTCAAGCAGATCCAGGTAAACACCTATAGCTCGCAGGTGACAGGAAATCACCCGACTTCTACCGGTCTAAGCAAGCTAAGCAATTACTTGACTGCGGATAACAGGGTGACAAGGATAGGGTAGAACAGAGTAGACAAGGTATAATGCAGCAATAGTTGCAAACAACTCCTAAACATAATGCAGCAGTTTAAATAAAGCATTAATAAAATATTTGCAAACTGGGGGAGAGAAATGCTCCGGGGCTTGCCTCTCTCGAAAGAGCTCGGACGGTGGTCTGGGCACTCTGGAAGATCCTCACCGACCTCCTCGTCGGCTTCGGGCACTTCTTGCTCCTCGGGCTGCTCTTCTGACTCCTCGGGAACTGCTACCGACGTTACTTCCTGCGATCCTGTATGATGCAATCGTATAAGTGCTTATGCCTAGGTGCATTGCGAAAATGACATGTAATGGTCATGATGGATGAAATGCAGATAATTAGGTTCACTTTATTTCATAAAGTAGGAATACTTTCTTCTACAAGGTAGTCAACATCATCCATGAATACAGACTACAAGCATATGTCATCTACTGCATTCTCTTCTACCACTACCATGCTAAGCCAGCACATTTTATTAAATGCTTCAAAGATACACCAAAGCAAATCTTATTCACTAGTCATGCATTAACAAGGTTAAATAAAACCCTAATTGCAACTAGGTTTGAACAGCAACACCTATTTTAGTAGCACAGAAAAATCTGAGAAAATTACAGTAGCTTTCTATCATCTAATCTAGCATACCACAAAAATTTCATTGCATTTGAATTACTAGAACTATCTATCCAAAAATAACAAGCTAGGGCCTAAAAATGAGCATAAAAATACTTTATACTACAAAAAGTGTCAAACCACAGATTTAACATTTTTCCTACATTCTTCACAATAAACAATCACCATATAAAAATTATTACATGCATGTTTTATTCATATTTTTTGTAACACCTTAGGTGTTTAGCTCCATAATTGCATTGCATTGCATAAGCTTAAGCATGCATCATTCATGTTATTTTATGTGGTTGCAACTAATGTGGTTGTTTTTAGAATTTTGTTTGGCTCACATCATGTGACACTAGGTAGTTGGTGTAACAAAAGGGGAGAGTAGCTAATTATATCTCACAACACCTTAGTTATACTTAGGGTCACTAATGGAGCAAGGTTCATGTTGACCAAAATCACCAAAATGCCCTCCAATGTGTAGTTGACCACCATTTAGCCCTAGGATGCTCTAGTTTGACCAATTAAAAAGTCTAGCTTAGAGACCTTGCATGGTGAAGCACCCTTAAGCAAAGTTGTAGGGAATTTTATGGGGAACAAAAGTCTCAATATGACCATCTCATGAAACTAGCCAGAACATGCTCAAAAATGGCCCACAAGTCAGCTAGAGGGGCTGTCTCAACACTTAGAAATTTTTCTAAGTCTCCAAGTGTCCCTCCAGTTTTACTGAGGTCTACTTTAGAAGCTTGTAGTTTGCAAACCAGGCCAAACCAGCTTCCACTCATATTGACAAACTTGTAGTCCTCATGTAGCTCTACAACATTGCCAACATCACCCATACCTAGTTCTCAATGGTTTAGGAGATATAGTGTCAAGAAGTTAGGGTTTCAGTCGGTATCTTTAACTGAAAACATGTTTTAGTTTCACAGGGCACCACTTTGGAGCTATGTAGTTTCTAATCTATGCCAAACCAGCCCAAACTCCAATTGACAAACTTGTTGCCCTCACATAGCTCTACAAATTTGATGTTGTCACCTTGGACCGAATCGAGCTGTTTTGGAAGTTAATCAGCACCAAACTTGCTCTGTCAGTCGACCACCGATGTCACGTTTGCAGCTTCGATTCAGTCAACGAGCTCGGACACCGGCCATGTCGTGGCGCTCGGGCAGAAGAGCGTCACCGCATGGCGACCGAGCGCTGCCATCACCTTCGCGTCGCGAGCCTAGGCGTGAGTTTGAACACCGAGCGGACACCTCCACCCCCTCACTCGCGCTCACTCTCTTCTCCCTCCCTCTCGCTCTGACTGGGGTCACCGAGGCGGAAATCAGAGATGCCATTGCCGCCGCAGCCTTCTCCGTGCTCGCGCGTGCTCACCACCACACCACCGCTCACCAGATCACATCCTCCACTCCGCCACACCGCCCTGCACCTCCTCGGCCAGCCGGTGGCTTTGATTGAGCCCAAGGTGAGCCGCATTGCCACCTCCGCCCGTTCCCAAAGATCACCGGAGCCCCGCCATGTTAGGGTCACCGTGGCCAGCACCACACCATAGTCCTCCGCCTTCCCTCGCTCACGTTCCCTCCTTCCTATCACATGTGTGTGCTCGGGTGAAGATGCTACCGCCAGCATCGGGTTGGTCAGGCCGGAACAAGACCGCGCACGGCCGTGCCATGGCTGCCGGCCAGGTGCTCACGCGATCAAGCGGCTTCGCTCCACCCCCGTCTGAGTGAGTCGTCGTGAGAGGTCCGCTAGGGTTCCAGGAAGGTGGTGCACCCTTCGGTCGGTCGTGCGACGGCCAGGACTCGTCGGCGTACCGCCAGGCGCCACGGCCGTCCGCCATCACCGTCGGCGTAGGTGCTACGGTGCAGCAGCTTTGGGGAAAAATGGTTGGCCTCAGTGCGGTTAGGTCTGGGCAAGCCACCGGAGTACTCGGTCTGGGCAAGCCACCGGAGTACTCTGTTCCCGGGCCGGCCCAGTCTTAGATAAAATCCATTTCATTTATTTATTTTGTCACAGATTTAGTTGATGTTTGGAAAATGTAGATCTAGGGTTTTACTTGTCCAAAAATTAGGAGATAAATTTTGTTAGGATCTACATGATGTGTAGTATTTTAGAAAAATATAAATCTGGTATGTGATGTTTAGTTTCTGGGAGAATTAAATAGATCTTTCAAATGTGTTTTGAAATGAAGGCAAATTTGTTAAATGTATAACTTGAGCTGTATTATTCCAAAAATTATGAAATTTGGTGGGTAGGCTAATTTATACTTGCTCTAGCTTTGGTAAAAATTTGGGCAGTAGTGCTTAAGTACTTTTCAAGTTATAATGCTATCTTGTTATTTTAGGAAATACTTAAATGAATTTTAGTAATTTTTCTACATGTGCAATGTTCTTATAACTTTTTGGAGAATGTCTTGGTAGCCTAAAGTGTCCAACAAAATTATGAAATCTGTTGTTTGATACTTTTCAATATGATTTGTTAATTATACAAAAATCAGATTTTTGGGCTTGTGAATTTTGTTTAGGGAGTTCATTTAAATAATTTTAGTTCAAATTTTTACAGTGGTCTCTTTTTGGTTCATAGAGTCTCCTATAATTTTTGTAGAATTTTAGGAGCAGTTTACATATATGTTTAAAATCCCACTTAATTAATTAAGTAAATTAAGAAATGAGTACAAATAAATATTCTAGGTGGGCACACCTTACTTTCTGGTGTTTTTGTGACCTATGTGAACTTGTGGTAATATTATTTTGGTCTTAAGGGATGTTTGCCACATAAATAAATATTTAATCTTTGCAATTCTAGGTTTTTCTGGACAGCTGGTAGTATTTCTAGGTTTGACCTTTGATAAAGGTGGTTGCTGGAAAACTTGTAAATACCAAAGTTGTATTAAGCTTGATAAACTAGCTTGTGTCAAAATTTGGGAGCATTTGGCTTAGTAGTTTGGGAGTTATTGCTGTTTAAAGTGACAGTCCAGAATTTGCTACTCTCTGTTTAGAGAGGATAGATTCTGGAACTTATGAAATTCGACATGGAAAACTTAGGAATTTAGGGTTGAGATCTGAAAATGAATTGTAGTGCATTTCTTAAGCTTTCCAGATTGTCTTAGATCATATCTCTTGGAGTTAGGAATCTTCAGTTATGTTAGAATCTTTGAGCTGCTGTCCAGAATGTCTTACTGTGGTATTTTGGTGTTGGATGTGGTAACCTAAGTAATGCTACTCTTGTAATTGTTAGGTGTTAGGGCCTTAACCAAAGAAGAACAGCTATATCTTAGGTTGAGTAGATTAGGTGAGTACTTCTCTACCGGAGAGGAAATTTGCACCTAGTATTTGAAGTGATTTGAATAGAGCTTTAAGAATGTTGTAATGCATTTCATTCCGAGCATACTGCATCTTTCACTATGCATATATGAGATTTATTATGCACTCATGCAATAGGTGTTTCGGAGGGGGTAACGCTCCTCGAATTCGAGCAAGTAATTCCGGAGGAAGTCCAGGACCAGCCGGAGCAGCCAGAGGAACCAACCGGCGACGAAGCTCCTGCCGAAAATCTACCCGAGTGTCCTGACCATCGGCCCTCGACCTTTCTAAAAGGCAAGCCCGGTGCATGCTGAACCCATCATTTTATAAATCTATCTTGAGTACTTTTAATTGTTTAATGCATTAAGTTGTAGGAGTTGTATGAAAACAATTGTTGCATTATACCTGTCCTTGCCCAGATATCGTACTTAAATCCTAATTTAGGTTTAGGCATGTATCAATGCTTAGCCCTGCTTAGTACGGTAGAAGTCGGGTGATTTCCGGTCATCCGCGAGATGTAGGAAGGAGTCACGAGTGGCTTTATGGCTTTTGTGGATGGAACCATGCTTTAAAATGAAATTGAGACCGGGCGGGAGTTCGATAGTACAGCCGTAAGACACTTCACATCTTGGGTGTGGAGCTATGCCCGTCTGAGTCGTTTAAGGACCGATTCGTTGTACGTCCTTGAGTCATGTTGAACGCAGTCTAACACTTAGTTGGCCGGATAAGTCGTTCCGACCGCGAAGCCGAGTAATGTGATTCAGGCCGGGAATCGAATGGTAGGTTGCTTCTTGGACGAGAGAAAGGATGTGCTTGGGGACATTGGCGTGAGACCAAGGGGGGGTTAGAGTCCCTATCACCTGGCAGAGTGTCGCCCTTGGGGTCACGACATCATTCGGACCCGCGATTCCTGAATCATATGAAAAGGTGGCCTGTGCGACCCTGGCAGGGGTCTGCACGGTGAGTGTTAGAAATAGCCCTCCAGCTAGATAGGAATTCGATTCAAATCGCCGTCGCTCCCGGTTAGTGAGCACTTGACTTGAGCAGCGGCAACGTATATCTCATTAAATGAATAGATGGTTAAGTGAATGATACAATGTTGCCACAATTTATACCTGCTCTGGATATAATGTTGATAATTGTTTTATTTTAATCAAGTGCATGCTTAGTACAGGTGCTAAGATAGATGATAGGTAAATGCTGAAAATAACTGCTAGTACAGGTTATAAGAGTTTCAATTACTTATGCCTTTATGCAAAATGTGATGTCAGCTAGCCTCTTGTGTAAGCCTTGCATAATCCTTGGTGTCATCTTATTTCTGGTTTTTGACGGGTAAGTCTAGCTGAGTACATTCCAGTACTCAGGGTTTACTCCCTCCTGTTGCGGATGATATGCTCTATCAAGGCTTCTGCAAAACTTGTCTCCACCCTGTGGGTGACGAAGACTAGATCACTAGGGCGTGATCATCTTTTATGTACTTTCCTGATGCTTTTGCGGGTTGTTGATCAACAAGACTAGCAGTAGTTAAACAACTGGTGTGTGTATGCTTCCGCTACTTTATAAACTTGGTTTGTAATAATTGCGACTCCGTGTGTGTAAACTTATTTCAGAACTACTTGTGAAATGTAACGTATGTTGTATGTTGAATGATGTGATCTTGGTTGTAAGCAAGTTGGTTTGAAATCCTTCGTGGTTTCGATTGACTACCGGGATTATATGGGCTCAAGTTCGAAAATTTGAGCGCTTCGGTGCTTGTTTTTGTACTTGTGCTCTTATAATTTGTTCGGTTCTGTTACAGCTGGTATTGGAGCATAATTCAACATTAAACACATCGTACGAGTATTTAAAAACAAAAGTATTTGATTATGAAAAGGGTTAAAACTCTAAAAATTATTTTCATAGGTATGCCAGTGATCACATCCCTTAGCCCAAATAAGGACTCTTAGGTGGCTTATTATAAAGACTAACTTGGGAGCCTTGTTTGTTTTTGTTTCATCGTCCATACGGCGTTATATTGTATGGATGCCATCCACTTGGGTGGTAATGTATGGATCAATTGCCTCGACGCTCTGGTAAGTGTGAGTTGTGAGAGCATGATCGTCCAACCGGCGATCTAGGGGAGAGTAGTTTTGGTGACTTGCATACTTACATGTTTAAACTGTGTAATTATGTAAGCACTTAATTGTGGGAACCTTTATATCGGGTAGCTTTGATACTGAAGTATATACATCAGGGGATGTGTATATGGAAAGTATTTAAATTACTGTTTTCTTGTGTGCTTATATTGGGAAACTGTTGGGCTGAAATGAGATTTTCTGCAGGTACACTAACAGCGTAACGAGTAGACCGATAGTTTCGCTTATATGAGAGAACGTATGTATGCCACCGCCTAGCGTTAGAACTTTAGGTTTCTACTAAGGTGAGAGGGCGTACGGAATGTGCATGCATCATGTTTAATTATATCATACATATCATTTACTCCCTCCTTAAAAATTTCAATAGTCCCGACTAAATTAAATTTCGTATCCCCTAAATGATCCTCACTTTAAGTCGTATCTTGTTGCTATAGATGGCACGTACCAAGTGGACCGCCTGTAAGTCAACCGGGGGCAGGGTCCCTCGTCACCAGCTAGCTCCACGTGAGCCCCGCCCCGAGCCCACTGAGGTGGAAAGGCTGAGGGCTGAGTTGGCCGAAGTGACTGCTGCCAGGAATGCAGCGCGTCAGCAATTGGAGCAAGTGATCTATGATCGTGACCAGGAAACACTTGCAATCCAGAGATTGACAGTAGCAAATCGCAACTGTCAACGCATGCTGGTCCATGTCATGAATCAGAGGGATGAAGCCTGGCATGAGGAGAACGTTCTGAGAGCTCGTCAGTTTGAGCTCGAGCAACAGTTGGAGAATGCTGAAGAATATAATGACAATCTTCATGAAGAAGTGCACCGCCTGAACAACCAGCTAAATCCTCTGCTGCCTCGAAACAACAACGCAGATGTGGACATGGGTTTGGGAATCGTCATGGCTGAAGATGATGATGAAGTGGAGGTCAATTGGCCCCAAGATGCCGCACCAGAAGAAGAAGAAGAAGATGAGGAGTTAGAGCCTGTTAGCGACGAGGATGGCGGGGAGATCCTTGATACCGACTCTGAGGACGATGCTTAGAGTAGTCATCACGTAGCTATGATGTTAGAATCATCTTTTGTGCCTCCTGGGGTTGGAGTGAGGCTTTGTAATAACTTGACTTTTGGGATGTAAGGTTGAACCCTATGTTTCCTAGATGTTTAGTTGAACCTATTAATTTCGATCACAATTGGATGTCTTATTCCGTGCGTTCGATGATAGTGTCACGATTAGCACCCTTCGGTGCCACGACAAAACCGAGGGCCTCCTATGGCGCGCGACATAAGGTTGTGCTGCTTGGCACGCGCTGGTATCGAGGTGGCTAGTCATGATCCACCATGGAACTCTACCGTTGAGAAGTCTCTTTGTGGTCAGTTTGAAGTAGCCTTTCTCAGTCAACTAAAAATTTTGAGATCAAATCCAAGTATCGGGCAAAAGGTCAAAAATCACATAGATATTAACGTAAACGGTTCAGTAACTGCTGTGCTCCTTGTGAGTGAGCCTTTATCAAAGTACATCTTGTTGGATTCCCTCGCATGATTACGTCAATTGATGCGCTTGAATGGATTGTGCGGTTGTGATGAATTATTGTGCCATGAGTATTTTGAGAAGTCCATTTCATGAAGTCAGTTTGACATATTTACAATAATCCATCTACAAATTTCCCACATCGTCAGTGCTCATTGGCTATGCATTTTGCAGATGTCATACAATCTCCATCGGGGTCATGGCAATGAGGATGAGGAACAGCCACCCCCTCCACCACCACCTACCCCGGCTGAGCTGATGCAGACCGTGGTCGAAGGGCAGTGCATGCTGGCAGATGCTATGCGCTAGCTTGCCAACCGGGAGGCTCGTCATGGCCACCAGGGCTAAGAACCCAATCAGTACAGTGATTTCAAGGACTTTCTTGATACTAAGACCCCGCTCTTTAAGGAGGCGGAGGAACCACTTTAAGACGACGAGTGGTTGAACACTATTGAACAAAAGTTTCATCTGCTTCGCTTGACCGATGAGCTAAAAACTGAATATGCTTCTCACCAACTGCATGGTCCAGCGGGTATTTGGTGGAGCCACTATCGTTCCACACTGCCTGCAAATGTCCCGATTGCTTGGGACCAGTTCAAGGCCGCATTCCGTGGGAACTATATTCCTCCAGGTCTTATGGCTATCAAGCACATAGAATTCATGAGGCTGTCACAGGGAAATAAAAGCTTGACTGAATATCTGCAATCTTTCAACAACCTGGCAAGTTATGCCATAGAGTTTGTAGATACCGATGCCAAGAAAATTGCTAGCTTTAAAAGAGGCCTCGGCCCAAAGCTGATGAAGACTATGGGCACTAGCAAGTGTACTACCTTCAATGATTTTATCAGTGATGCTTTGAACCAGGAGAACATTAATGCTATTTATTCTGCCTCTAAGAGCCACAAAAGGGCCCTTGAGGCGAGTGCTTCGCAGTCTCGGACCTCAGCTGCACCTAGGTCTTCCCCTCGCCCACCTGCTCAGAATACCAAGTTCCGTCCGCCACAGAAGAAGCCTACTGCCAAAACTGGGTTCCGCAAGGCTTATACAGTCGCTCCGCCAAAGGGAAATTCTAGACAGAGTAGTTCTAGTGTTCCTCCCAGCAACATGCCTTGTTGGAACTGCAACAAGCCAGGCCATTAGTCCAGGAACTGTCCTTACCCTAAGAAGAATGTCAACCAAGGTGGCTGTCAAGGGCACGCTCATTATAACAGTATTGAGGAAATCCCATCTGGTGAGGTTGTCACTGCTGGTAAGTTCCTAGTTGACCAACATCCTATAGTGGTACTTTTTGATTCAGGTGCTTCGCATTCCTTTATCAGTCCTAAGTTTGCATCAAACTTTGCACACAAATTGCATACTGTTGAAGGTGGGGGTTATTACATTAGCGCAACAAGTGGGAATATTTCCACAAATAAAGTAGTGGGGAGTCTTGAGCTTGAGATAGAAGGGCGAAAGTACTCGCTTGCCTTAGTGGTTTTGCTGGGATTAGGCATAGATGTTATTCTGGGCATGAATTGGATGAGTCAGAATGGGTTACTCATTGATACATCCACTCGGGTAGTTATGCTCAGAGATCCTACAGATCAAAAGGGTTTTCTAGTACAACTTCCCAGAAAAGTTGATTTGTCTGGGGAAGTTCATGCTGTGCAAGCAAAGGCATTGGCTGAAATTCCCGTAGTAAATGAGTTTCCGGACGTTTTTCCCGATGATTTGCCAGGACTCCCTTCGGATCGGGATGTGGAATTTAAAATTGAGTTGTTGCCTGGCACGGCTCCCATCTCTAAGAGACCTTATAGGATGTCTCTGAATGAGCTAGCTGAACTTAAGGTGCAGTTAAATAAACTTTTGAAGAAGGGGTTGATTTGCCCTAGTTCGTCTCTGTGGGGATGCCCTGCTATCTTTGTGAAGAAGAAGGATCAGACCTTGCGGATGTGTGTAGATTATAGACCTCTGAATGCAGTCACTGTCAAAAATAAGTATCCTCTGCCACGTATCGATATCCTGTTCGATTAGTTGTCCAAAGCTAAAGTCTTTTCCAAGATTGATCTGAGATCTGGTTACCATCAGATTAAAATCCGTCCCGAAGATATTCCAAAAACAGCTTTCTCGACAAGATACGGCCTTTATGAGTATCTTGTTATGTCTTTCGGCCTGACAAATGCCCCCGCACACTTCATGTGCTTAATGAATTTGGTGTTTATGCCTGAATTGGACAAGTTTGTGGTGATGTTTATTGATGACATCTTGATATATTCTGAAAATGAGGAAGAACACGCTGAACACCTGCGTATTGTTCTCACCAGACTACGAGAACATCAATTGTATGCGAAGTTCAGTAAATGTGAATTCTGGCTTCGTGAAGTACCTTTCCTTAGGCATGTGTTGTCCGATGGGGGAATTATGGTGGATCCCACCAAGGTACACGAAGTATTGAATTGGAAGGCTCCTACTTCGATTCATGAGGTCCGGAGTTTTCTTGGGTTAGCTGACTATTATCGTCGCTTCATCCCGGATTTCTCAAAAATAGCCAAACCCATGACTCGGTTGCTGCAAAAAGACACCAGGTTTGTCTGGACTCCTGAGTGTGATGCGGCTTTTCACCAACTGTGAACCCTCCTAACCTCAGCTCCGGTTTTGGCACAACCGGATATCGAGAAACCATTTGATGTTTATTGTGATGCCTCAGGCATAGGTTTGGGAGGTGTGTTGATGCAGGAAGGCCGAGTGATTGCATATACCTCTCGACAACTTTGGAAACATGAGGTGAATTATCCAACGCATGACTTAGAACTGGCCGCATTTGTTCATGCTTTGAAAGTATGGCGGCATTATCTGCTGGGCAATGTCTGCAATATCTACACAGACCACAAAAGCCTCAAATACATCTTCACCCAACCCGAGTTAAATGTGCGTCAAAGAAGATGGCTCGAGTTGATTAAGGATTATAACCTTCAAGTGCACTGTCATCCTAGCAAGGCAAATGTGGTTGCGGATGCTTTAAGCCGTAAGTCTCATTGCCATTCCCTAGTTGAAACTAATTTTCATCGATCTCGCCTTCTACATCCAGCAGTCTTGTACAACATCACTGTCAGTTGTACTCTCAAAAGCAGAATTATTGAGCTCCAAAAGACTGATCCTGGTGTATTCCACATAAAACGCAAGATGAAAGCGGAAGAAACTAAGCATTTCAGGGTCTAACACTTAGTTGGCCGGATAAGCCGTTCCGACCGCGAAGCCGAGTAATGTGGTTTAGGCCAGGAATCGAATGGTAGGTTGCTTCTTGGAGGAGAGAAAGGATGTGCTTGGGGACATTGGCGTGAGACCAAGGGGGGTTAGAGTCCCTATCACCTGGCAGAGTGTCGCCCTTGGGGTCACGACATTATTTGGACCCGCGATTCCTGAATCATATGAAACGGTGGCCTGTGCGACCCTGGCAGGGGTCTGCACGGTGAGTGTTAGAAATACCCCTCCAGCTGGATAGGAATTCGATTCGAATCACCGTCGCTCCCGGTTAGTGAGCACTTGACTTAAGCAGCGGCAACGTAGATCTCATTAAATGAACTGGTTGTTAAGGGAATGATACAATGTTGCCACAATTCATACCTGCTCTGGATATAATGATGATAATTGTTTGATTATAATCAAGTGCATGATTAGTACAGGTGCTAAGATAGATGGCAGGTAAATGCTAAAAATAACTGCTAGTGCAGGTTATAAGAGTCTCAATTACTTATGCCTTTATGCAAAAATGTGATGTCAGCTAGCCTCTTGTGTCAGCCTTGCATAATCCTTGGTGTCATCTTATTTCTGGTTTTCGACGGGTAAGTCTAGCTGAGTACATTCCAGTACTCAGGGTTTATTCCCTCCTGTTGCAGATGATATGCTCTACCAAGGCTTCTGCAAAAATTGTCTCCACCCTGCGGGTGACGAAGACTAGATCACTTGGGCGTGATCATCTTTTATGTACTTTCCTGATGCTTTTGCGGGTTGTTGATCAACAAGACTGGCAGTAGTTAAACAACTGGTGTGCGTTTGCTTCCGCTACTTTTATAAACTTGGTTTGTAATAATTTGTGACTCCGTGTGTGTAAACTTATTTCAGAACTACTTGCGAAATGTAACGTACGATGTTGTATGTTGAATGATGCGATCTTGGTTGTAAGCAAGTTGGTTTGAAATCCTTCGTGGTTTCAATTGACTACCGGGATTATATGGGCTCAAGTTCGAAAATTTGAGCGCTTCGGTGCTTGTTTTTGTACTTGTGCTCTTATAATTTGGTCGGTTCTGTTACAGGGCCGGTACACGTCGGAACACCGTCGTGCGCTGCCGCGCCATGGCCGCCAGGGCCCAGAACCCAATCAGTACAGTGATTTCAAGGACTTTCTTGATACTAAGCCCCCGCTCTTTAAGGAGGCAGAGGAACCACTGCAAGCTGATGAGTGGTTGAATACTATTGAACAAAAGTTTCATCTGCTTCGCTTGACTGATGAGCTAAAGACTGAATATGCTTCTCACCAACTGCATGGTCCAGCGGGTATTTGGTGGAGCCACTATCGTTCCACACTGCCTGCAAATGTCCTGATTGCTTGGGACCAGTTCAAGGCCGCATTCCATGGGAACTATATTCCTCCAGGTCTTATGGCTATCAAACACACAGAATTTATGAGGCTGTCGCAGGGCAATAAGAGCTTGACTGAATATCTGGAAGCTTTCAACAACCTGGCAAGGTATGCCACAGAGTTTGTGGATACCGATTCCAAGAAAATTGCTAGCTTTAAAAGAGGCCTCGGCCCAAAGCTGATGAAGACTATGGGCACTAGCAAGTGCACTACTTTCAATGAATTTATCAGTGATGCTCTGACTCAAGAGAACAATAATTCTATCTATGCTGCTTCTAAGAGCCGCAAGAGGGCACTTGAGGCAGGTGCTTCACAGTCTCGAGCTCCAGCTGCCCCGAGGGCTCCTCCTCGCCCTCCTACCATAAGTGCTAAGTTCCGTCCACCGCAAAAGAAGGCGCCAGTGAAGACTGGGTTTCGCAAGGCATATACAGTGGCTCTGCCAAAGGGTAATTCGGGCCAAGACAGCTCCAGTGTTCCTCCTAGCAACATGCCTTGCTGGAACTGCAACAAGCCAGGCCATTGGTCCAGGAACTGTCCTTACCCTATGAAGAATGTCAACCAAGGTGGCCGTCAAGGGCACGCCCATTATAACAGTATTGAGGAAATCCCATCTGGTGAGGTTGTCACTGCTGGTAAGTTCCTAGTTGACCAACATCCTGTAGTGGTACTTTTTTATTCAGGTGCTTCGCATTCCTTTATCAGTCCTAAGTTTGCATCGGAGTTTGCACACAAATTGCATACTGTCGAAGGTGGGGGTTATTGTATTAGCGCAGCAAGTGGGAATATTTCCACAAATAAAGTAGTGGGGAATCTTGAGCTTGAGATAGAAGGGCGAAAGTACTCGCTTGCCTTAGTGGTTTTGCCGGGATTAGGCATAGACGTTATTCTGGGCATAAATTGGATGAGTCAGAATGGGGTACTCATTGATACATCCACTCGGGTAGTTATGCTCCGAGATCCTACAGATCAAAAGGGTTTTCTGGTACAACTTCCCAGAAAAGTTGATTTGTCTAGGGAAGTTCATGCTGTGCAAGCAAAGTTGTTGGCTGAAATTCCTGTAGTGAATGAGTTTCCGGACGTTTTTCCTGATGATTTGCCGGGACTCCCTCCGGATCAGGATATGGAATTTAAAATCGAGTTGTTGCCTGGCACAGCTCCCATCTCTAGGAGACCCTATAGGATGCCTCCGAATGAGCTAGCTGAACTTAAGGTGCAATTGAACGAACTTTTGAAGAAGGGGTTGATTCGTCCTAGTTTGTCGCCGTGGGGATGTCCTGCTATCTTTGTAAAGAAGAAGGATCAGTCATTGCGAATGTGCGTAGATTATAGACCTCTCAATGCAGTCACTGTCAAAAATAAGTATCCTCTACCGCGCATCGACATTTTGTTCGATCAGTTGTCTAAAGCTAAAGTTTTCTCCAAGATCGATCTAAGATCTGGTTACCATCAGATCAAAATCCGTCCCGAAGATATTCCAAAAACGGCTTTCTCGACAAGATACGGCCTTTATGAGTATCTTGTTATGCCTTTCAGCTTGACAAATGCCCCCGCACACTTCGTGTACTTGATGAATTCAGTGTTCATGCCCGAATTAGACAAGTTTGTGGTGGTATTTATTGATGACATCCTGATATATTCTGTAAATGAGGAAGATCACGCTGAACATCTGCATATAGTCCTCACAAGACTGCGTGAACATCAACTATATGCAAAGTTCAGTAAGTGCGAATTCTGGCTTTGAGAAGTACCTTTCCTTGGGCATGTGTTGTCCGATGGAGGAATTATGGTGGACCTCGCCAAGGTACAAGAAGTACTAAACTAGAAGGCTCCTATCTCGGTTCACGAGGTTCGGAGTTTTCTTGGGTTGGCTGGCTATTATCGTCGCTTCATCCCGGATTTCTCCAAAATAGCCAAGCCAATGACTCGGTTGCTACAAAAAGACACCAGGTTTGTCTGGACTCCTGAGTGTGATGCGGCTTTTCACCAACTGCGAACCCTCCTAACCTCAGCTCCGGTTTTGGCACAACCGGATATCGAGAAACCATTTGATGTTTATTGTGATGCCTCAGGCATAGGTTTGGGAGGTGTGTTGATGCAGGAAGGCCGGGTGATTGCATATACCTCTCGACAACTTCAGAAACATGAGGTGAATTATCCAACGCATGACTTAGAACTGGCCGCAGTGGTTCATGCTTTGAAAGTATGGTGGCATTATCTGCTGGGCAATGTCTGCAATATCTACAGAGACCACAAAAGTCTCAAATACATCTTCACCCAACCCGAGTTAAATATGCGTCAAAGAAGATGGCTCGAGTTGATTAAGGATTATAACCTTCAAGTGCACTATCATCCTGGCAAGGCAAATGTGGTTGCGGATGATTTAAGTTGTAAGTCTCATTGCCATTCCCTAGTTGAAACTGATTTTCATCGATCTTGCCTTCTACATCCAGCAGTCTTGTACAACATCACCGTCAGTTGTACTCTCAAAAGCAGAATTATTGAGCTTCAAAAGGCTGATCTTGGTGTATTCCACATAAAACGCAAGATGAAAGAGCAAGAAACTACACAGTTCAGGGTAGATGAAGAGGGTGTACTATGGTTCAAGGATAGGTTAGTTGTGCCTAAGGACCGAGAGCTTAGAAATGATATTATGACTGAGGCACACTCCTCTAAGTTGTCCATCCATCCTGGTAGCAATAAGATGTATTATGATTTGAAGCCATACTATTGGTGGACCAAGATGCGGAAGGAGATAGCTGCATATGTGGCTAGGTGTGACACCTACTGTAGAGTTAAGGCTGTGCATATGAAAGCTGGGTTGCTTCAACCACTTTCTATCCCAGGTTGGAAATGGGAAGAGATAAGTATGGATTTCATTGTCGGACTTCCTCCTACTGTCAAAAATCATAACTCCATCTGGGTAATTGTGGACCGCCAAACCAAGTCGGCTCACTTCATTCCTGTTCGAGTAGACTATCGTCCTACTGACTATGCTGAGTTGTACTTCAATCAGATAGTCCGGCTCCATTGGATACCTCGTACTATCATATCTGACCGTGGTCCCCAGTTCACTGCTCGCTTTTGGGAGCACTTGCATCACCTTCTGGGAACCAAGTTAGTGAGAAGCTCTGCTTATCACCCCCAGATGTCTGGTCAGACGGAACGGGTTAACCAAATCTTGGAAGATCTGTTGCGGGCATGTGTCATTTCATCCAAGGGTTCTTGGGAAAAATGGTTACCTCTAGCCGAATTCTCGTACAATAATAGTTACCAAGAGAGTATTAAGATGGCCCCATTCGAAGCTTTGTACGGTCGTAAGTGTAGAACCCCACTAAATTGGATAGAAGCTGGTGAGAGGAGATTTTATGGTATTGCTTTTGTTGAGGAAGCGGAGGAACAAGTCCGTACCATCCAAAAACATATGGCTGCAGCCCAAGCTAGATAGAAAAAGTTATGCTGATCGTCGTAGAAAACCACTCGAGTTTGAAGTTGGAGACTTCGTTTACCTGAAAGTTTCTCCAATGAAGAGTGTCCAACGTTTTGGTGTTAAGCGGAAACTTGCGCCAAGATACGTGGGTCCTTTCCAGATCATAGGCAAGAGTGGTGCTGTTGCGTACAAAATCCAGTTACCTCCTGAAATGAGTGCCATATTCAACGTCTTCCATGTATCTCAGTTCAAAAAGTGTCTTCGAGTTCCTGAAGAAAGGGTCCCGTTAGGAGATATCAGGCTTGAGTCTGATTTAACTTACGAAGAAAAGCTAGTCCGAGTGATCGATACTCAGGAACGAGTAACTAGAAGCAAAGTGGTTAAGTGGTATAAAGTAATGTGGAGTAATCAGGGTAGTGAAAGTGACGCTACATGGGAACGGGAGGACTATTTGCGGGATGGTTATAAGGAATTCTATGAAAAATGGTACGCTTTCCAAATCTTGGGACGAGATTTTTTATAAGGGGGGAGGGCTGTAACACCTCAGGTGTTTAGCTCCATAATTGTATTGCATTGCATGAGCATAAGCATGCATCATTTCATGTTAATTCATGTGGTTGCAACAAATGTGATTTGTTTGTAAAGTTTTGTTTGACTCACATCATGTGACACTGTGGAGTTGGTGCAACTACAGGGTAGAGTAGCTAATTACATCTCACAGCACCTTAGTTATACTTAGGGTCACTCATGGAGCAAGGTTCATGTTGACCAAAATCACCAAAATGCCCTCCAAGGTGTAGTTGACCACCATCTAGCCCTAGGATGCTCTAGTTTGACCATTTAAAAAGTCCAGTTTAGAGATCTTGCATGGAGGAGCAACCTTAAGCAAAGTTGTAGAGAATTTCATAAGGAACAAAAGTTCTAATATGGCCATCTCATGAAAATGACCAGAACATGCTCAAAAATGGCCCACAAGTCAGTATTAGAGGCTATTTTGGGACTTAGCAAATTTTGGCTAAGTGTGAAGCTGAAAACCGTTTCACTGTACCTCACTTTGGCAACTTGTTACTCAAAAACTAGGCCAAACCAGTCCTTGAGCCAATTGACAAAGTTGTTGTCCACACATAGCTCTACAACATTGTCAACATGACCATCACCTAGTTCTAAATGGTTTAGGAGTTGTGGTGTCTTGAAAATAGGGTTTCAGTCGGTTTCACTGACTAAAAACACGTTTCAGTTTTCAAGTACACCACTTTGGAGCTTTGTAGTTTCAAATCCAAACTGAATCTGTTCTTGAGCCAATTAGCAAGATTGTAGCCCTCATGTAGCTCTATCATTTTGATGTTATCACCTTCGGCTAAATCGAGCTGTTTCCGGAGATAATCATCGTTGAAATCGCGCTGTCAGTCGAAGGATGACGGCCTCTATTCTGTCAACACCGACGCCATTCAGCCGGACAGCCGGCTTGCGTTGTGGCGCTCGGGCAGAGCCCGGTGGCCGCGTGGCGCGTGCGTTCTGCTGTCGTCTCCACGTCGCAAGCCCAGGCGCGGAGATGAACACCGAGCGGACACCTCCACCCCCACACTCGCGCTCACTCTTCTCTCCTTCACTCTCGCTCTGGCCGGGTTCACCGAGGCAGAAAACGAAGACGCCATTGCCGCCGCAGCCTGCTCCATGCTCGTGCAAGCTCACCGTCGCACCCCCGTCCTCCAAATCCCGTCCACCGCTCCACCTGAATCCCCTCCACCTCCACCACCCGTGGCTTGACCGGATTGTGTCGAGGTGAGGGCAAATTTCGGTTTCCGCCACCGTGAGTCCTCGCCGGCGCACTATCCGTGCGGCGGCTCACTGTGGCCAGCTCCCTACGGTCACCATCCAGTCTCCCCGCTAAGTGTTCTGGGTTCCGGGGTGGGTAGGGTAGCCTAGGTGATGACGCTATCGGTTGGGATGGTCGGTACACGTCAGAACACCGCCGTGCGCTGTCGCGCCATGGCCGCCGGTGCGGTGCTCACGCGGCCAGCGGCACTCACTCCACCTCTGTCCTCTTCCTTGGCATGGAGGGGTCCGCCATGTCCTCAGGAAGCCATAGTACACCTCACTTAGGTCCCTGGCCCCCGGAGCTCGCCGGACCGCCGCCGGGTGCCGTCTCCGAGCCGCGGTCGCCATGGCCGTCGTAGCTAGGGTGGGATAGGGTCAGCAAATCTAGGTTTGGTCGATGCGGGAAGTCGCGGGGAAGCCGTTGGTGCTCTTTCCGTCGCCGGAGGCGCCGTCGTCGGCGAGCTAGAGCTCGCCGGAGTCGCGGCCGTCTTCTCCCTTCGCTCTTCTCTCTCTGGCCTGCGGGCCCGCGCTGTCAGTGCCACACGCGCGCGGGCGGGAGTCCGGAGCAGGCCGCGTGCGGGAGTGGGCCGCGCCGCGCGAAGTGGGCCACGTCGGTTTTCCGGGCTGGCCCAGCATCCGATAGGGTTTATTCATTTTCTTTATTCTGTCACAATTTTTGTTAAGTTTTGGAAAAATGTAGATCTAGGGTTTTACTTGCCCAAAAATTATGAGATAAATTTTGTTGGGATCTACAGGGTGTGTAGTATTTTAGAAAAATATGATTTTGTTAGGTGATGTGTAGTTTCTGGGATATTTAAATAGGTCTTTAAAATGTGTTTTAATTCACATGCAAACTTGTTTAAATCATATCTTGAGTTTCAGTATTCCAAAAATTATGAAATTTGGTGGGTAGGCTAATCTAGACTTGCTCTAGCTCTGGTAAAAATTTGGGCAGTAGTGCTTAAGTACTTTTCAAGTTATAATGCTATCTTGTTATTTTAGGAAATACTTAAATGAATTTTTGTAATTTTTCTACATGTGCAATGTTCATATAGCTTTTTGGAGAATGTCTTGGTACCCTAGAGTGTCTAAGAAAATTAGGAAATCTATTGTTTGACACTTTTTACTAGGCTTTGTTATTTATACAAAAATCAGCCTTTTTGGATTGTGAATTTTGTGTAGGAAGTTCCTGTGAATGAATTTAGTTCAAATTTTTACAGTAGCCTCTTTTTGGGTCAGAGAGTCTCCTGTAATGTTTGTAGAATTTTAGGAGCAGTTTACATATATGTTTGAAATTCCACTTAATTAATTAAGTAAATTAAGAAAGGGGTGTAAATAAATATTCTAGGTGGGTACACCTTACTTTCTGGTGTTTTTGTGACCTTTGTGAACTTGTGGTAACATTAGTTTGGTCTTATGGGATGTTTGCCACATCAATAAATATTTAACCTTTACAATTCTAGGTTTTCTGGACAGCTGGTAGTATCTTTGGGTTTGACCCTTAATAAAAGTGTTTGCTGGAAAACTTGTGAATACCAAAATTGTAGTAAACTTGATAAACTAGCTTGTGTCAAAATTTGGGAGCATTTGGCTTAGTAATTTAGGAGTTATTGCTGTTTTAAGTGACAGTCCAGAATTGGCTGCTCTCTGTTTGGGGAGGACATATTCTGGAACTTTGGGATTTCGACTAGGTAAACTTTGGAATTAAGTGTTGTGGTCTGAAAATATTTTGTGGTGCATTTCATAAGCTTTCCAGATTGTCTTAGACCATATCTTTTGGAGTTGGGAATCTCCAGTTATGTTAGAAACAAATAGCTGCTGTCCAGAATGTCTTACTGTGATATTTTTGGGTTGGATGTGTTAACCTAAATAATGTCACTCTTGTGTTTGTTAGGTGTTAGGGCCTTAACCGAAGATGAACAACTATACCTTAGGTTGAGTAGCTTAGGTAAGTACTTCTCCTCCGGAGAAGAGATTTGCACGTACTGATAAAGTAACTTGATTAGATTATTGTTTTTATTTCTGAAATGCATTTCATTCTGAGCATATTGCACCTTTATGCATCCATGATATTTATTGTGCATTCATGCAATAGGTGTACCGGAGGGGGTAACTCTCCTCGAATTCGAGCCTGTGATTCCGGAGGAAATCCAGGACCTGCCGGAGCAGCCAGAGGAACCGACCGGCGACGAAGCTCCTGCCGAAGATCTACCCAAGTGCCCTGACCACCGGCCCTCGACCTTTCTGAAAGGCAAGCCCCGGTGCATGCTGAACCTACTGTTTTATAAAGTAACCTTGAGTACTTTTAACTGTTTACTGCATTAAGTTGTAGGAGTTATATGAAAACACTTGTTGCATTGTACCTGTCCTTGTCCAGATATCGTACTTAATCCTATATTAGGTTTAGGCACGTGTCAATGCTTAGCCCTGCTTAGTGCGGTAGAAGTCGGGTGATTTCCGGTCATCCGCGAGATGTAGGAAGGAGTCACGAGTGGCTTTATGGCTATCGTGGATGGAACCATGCTTTAAAAATGAATTTTAGACCGGGCAGGAGTTCGATAGTACAGCCGCAAGACACTTCACGTCTTGGGTGTGGAGCTATGCCCGTCTGAGTCGTTTAAGGACCGATTCGCTGTACGTCCTTGAGTCATGTTGAACGCAGTCTAACACTTAGTTGGCCGGATAAGCCGTTCCGACCGCGAAGCCGAGTAATGTGGTTCAGGCCGGGAATCGAATGGTAGGTTGCTTCTTGGAGGAGAGAAAGGATGTGCTTGGGGACATTGGCGTGAGACCAAGGGGGGGTTAGAGTCCCTATCACCTGGCAGAGTGTCGCCCTTGGAGTCACGACATTATTCGGACCCGCGATTCCTGAATCATATGAAACGGTGGCCTGTGCGACCCTGACAGGGGTCTGCACGGTGAGTGTTAGAAATACCCCTCCAGCTGGATAGGAATTCGATTCGAATCGCCGTCGCTCCCGGTTAGTGAGCACTTGACTTGAGCAGCGGCAACGTAGATCTCATTAAATGAACTGGTAGTTAAGGGAATGATACAATGTTGCCACAATTCATACCTGCTCTGGATATAATGATGATAATTGTTTGATTATAATCAAGTGCATGATTAGTACAGGTGCTAAGATAGATGGCAGGTAAATGCTAAAAATAACTGCTAGTGCAGGTTATAAGAGTCTCAATTACTTATGCCTTTATGCAAAAATGTGATGTCAGCTAGCCTCTTGTGTCAGCCTTGCATAATCCTTGGTGTCATCTTATTTCTGGTTTTCGACGGGTAAGTCTAGCTGAGTACATTCCAGTACTCAGGGTTTATTCCCTCCTGTTGCAGATGATATGCTCTACCAAGGCTTCTGCAAAAATTGTCTCCACCCTGCGGGTGACGAAGACTAGATCACTTGGGCGTGATCATCTTTTATGTACTTTCCTGATGCTTATGCGGGTTGTTGATCAACAAGACTGGCAGTAGTTAAACAACTGGTGTGCGTTTGCTTCCGCTACTTTTATAAACTTGGTTTGTAATAATTTGCGACTCCGTGTGTGTAAACTTAATTCGGAACTACTTGCGAAATGTAACGTACGATGTTGTATGTTGAATGATGCGATCTTGGTTGTAAGCAAGTTGGTTTGAAATCCTTCGTGGTTTCAATTGACTACCGGGATTATATGGGCTCAAGTTTAAAAATTTGAGCGCTTCGGTGCTTGTTTTTGTACTTGTGCTCTTATAATTTGGTCGGTTCTGTTACAGATTCATCATCCTTCATCTTGAATGTGGAGAACTTGTCCTTGAGCATATATAGTTTGGCACTTTTTACCATTGAAGTGCCTTCATATGTTTCTTCAAGCCTTATCCAAAGCTCATTTGCCTTTTCAAGATCTTTGATTTGCTCAAATACTTTGTCATCAATGGCACGGTAGATTGTGTCAAGTGCCGCCGTATTGCATTATTTGTTGATGCGGTCATTGGAAGTGAGGTTTTCCTCATCAAGAATGATGTATCCTTCTTTGGTCACATCCCAAACCTTCTCATGTATATTGCCTAGATAGTGCTTCATCTTCCTTTTCCAATGATCAAAGGAAGAGACACCATCAAAGAATGGAGGCTTGCCATTTACATGATTGAACATAACTTGAGCCATCTTACACCGAGGTTGTTAAGCCTTACAAACGGTGACCACGGCTCCGATACCACTTGAAAGGTCTTGATGGCTAGAGGGGGTGAATAGCCTATTAAAAATTTCTACAAAGACAAGCTAAACAAGTTTATCAATAAAACAAATAGTGAGATGCGAGTTTTGCTTAGCCTATGGGGTGTTTGCAAGCCACCTAACCAATTCGCAATTCTAGTATATTTGCACTCAACTGCACAAGTCAAACCGCACAATTTAACTACAACTAAAGCTAGCTAGCTACTCAAGCTAAGAGTTACACTAACAAGCTAGCAAGGTAACTAAGAAATTAATACAAGAGAGAGTTAAGAGGGTATCACCGAGGGGCGAAGTATTGAGCCAACCAATCAATATGATCAAGAGATGAATACCACAATATACAACCACTGGGATCGATCAAACATAATAAGAATGATGACACGAAGATTTATCCCGAGGTTCACGTGCTTGCCGACACGGTAGTCCCCGTTGTGTCCCTCTTCACCACGTGGTTCGGTGGCTAATCGGTCACACACCGAGCCTCTCAAAAGGCGCCACAAGAACCTACCAAATGGCAAAAGGTTGCAATGACACGAAGCAATTTACTAATGTTACCTTTGGCGCTTTGCTGAGGTAGGCACAAACCCCTCACAATCACCGGAGGTGGCCAAGAACAAACACCAACTCTTGCCAACACCTCCAAGATGCTCCAAGCCGTCTAGGTGGCGGCAACCACCAAGAGAAACAAGAATCCCACAGCAAATCAACCACCAAGTGCCAACTAGATGCAATCTCGCAATGCAAATGCACTTGGATCAATCTCACTTCGAATATGCAAAGAAGCAAGAGAGATGAGTGAGAGGGGAGTTGCTTAGCTCAAAGTGCTCATAAGTATGTCAAATGATCGAGAGGGAGAGCCTTGAGCCGGCCAACGAGTATTTAGAGACGTTCCCCTTCGAATAGAGCCGTTAGAAACTTAAACAGCCGAAATCGCGCTGACCGGACGCGCTGGTCCAACTGACCGGACGCGCCGGTCGCCCAATAGCTAACACGTGAAACACTGACCAGACACACTAGTCCAAACGACCGGATGCGCTGGTCGCCCAACGGCTAACTACGAAGCAACGACCGGACGTGCTGGTCGCGCAGACCGGACGCGCTGGAAACGACCGGACGCGCTAGTCCCGAGAATGACCAGACGCGCTGGTCGCCTGAGCAGCGCTCAACGAAACAACGACCGGACGCGCTGAAGAAACATGACCGGACGCGACAGTGTCAGCGTCCGGTTAGAGTCCAGTAAGCTCCCTGAACGACCAGACGCGTCAGATCATCAGTGACCGGACGTGCCTCGCGTCCGATCATCGAACTGAAAAACGCGCAGACACTGAACACTGACCAGACGCGTCCGGTCATGCAAGGACCGCGTCCGGTTCAGCGTCCGGTCACCTCTGTGACCTCCGTTTACCTCCGTTTCTTTTTCAGACTTCTGGCGTAGTGGAAAATAGTCATTTCAACTCCTCGAAAACGCCTGAATCCTGCCTCGCAAGCTCAGTGGGAGGGAGAGAGGAACCCAAACCCTCTCTACCGCTCAAACTCCACCGCCATCGCAAACGTGCTAACACCACCAAGTGATCTCATCATGTGTGAGTGTGTTGGCATTTTCACAATCATTTTTCGAGGAGATATTAGTTCTATCCAAATGCATATGATCATGAAATGCACACCTAGAGGCACTTAGGAGTTCAATAGCCACGTCATTCCCCTCTTTATAGTACGGCTATCTATCCTATAATGTAACCACACCCACTAGGTGTCTTGGTTACTAAAACACAACCCTTAAGCATATACCTTTGCCTTGATCATGTAGGGTTGCGCCCAAATCCAAGTGTGGCCATCATGATCACCATGTCCATCTTGCCACCAACCTTGGAATGTACTAATCCTCATATGCTACATACATCTTAGGCATAGGATTAGTACTTAGGCATTGTCACTAATTACCAACACCAAACATAGGACTTTCACCCTGGTTACCTTGAATCGATCATCGAGGGTATTAGGTCGGTCACTAGATACCTACGTCAGATCCTTAGCAAACGGGATCCGGGACCTCACTTGAAATGAAATACCTGCTAACAACTCAAATGGACACCATGAAAAATGACCCTATTCAAGAGGGATGACGTGTCGCTGTCCAACTCCTCCTTTGCGAAAAAGATGCGAGAGGGGAATGCATTAGGCCTCCTGACCGGATCAAGGCCACGAGTCTTGATTTTTGGAGGTCCAGTTTCATGTGCACGGTCTACCGAGGCTCGGCGAGACTTGAAGTATGGGGATAAATCGTCCAGAGCCTAGAAGGCGCCCTAGGGGCAAAAAAAGTCTGGCTGACGAATGTCCCATCCACATGCTGATCTCAAGGGTCACTGTCCCTGCCTCGGGCCATGGGGTAGCAGGGGTCGTGTTGACGCTAAGACCCTATCCGCGCCTCGGGGCATGTACCTCCCCTAGTGGACTCTACCATGCTTGCCACTAGCGGTGCACCAGTGGCTTTCCTCACTAACCAAATGGGTTTCACAAAATAATTAACAAAGGAGTTTATAACCATGACTTCAGCATAGTTCATCATAAAAACAAAATAAAAAATGCCATGCATCGCAAACTGATAAACTTAACAAAATAAAAGCCCTAAGGGGCAACATCGCGAGGAGCTTGGTGAGGATCTGCTGGGTGGGACGAGGGCGGCCACCGCCTCCTTGGCTAGGCCACAGCACACCACCAGATCCTCATGGAGGCGTAGCGGCTCCTCTGTGGGGAAACCATCGATCTCGGTAAGGTCCGCTCCCACCGATAGCTCTGCCATAGCCAGGGAAACCCCGGTGCTACGACGAACGCTGCTCTCGATGGCAGTGGTAACACAACGGCAAGCAGTCTAGAGCCGGTCCTCCCTAGTACCCGAGGTGACCCCTAGGTAATCCAGGAAGGCGTCCACTGTGGTGCGGAGACCCTCTAGCTCCATGATCACCTCTAACATGCATGAGATTCCATTCACAATTAGAAAAGAGATGTAGACGAAGAAGGAAGAAAACAAAAGGGAAGAGAACTCACCAACGCCATGACGGTCGGCGTCGTCCAACTGATGGAGGAGGACATTTGCCCTCCCCTCGACGTCTGCTGCCACCACGCGAATGAGTACCTGCTCCACCCTCAACCTCGATGGGCCAGCTTGAGCCCTAGGGAGGACATGGCGAGGGTGGAGGCTCCCCATCGAGATGCCACCAGTACACAGCTGGCGGCCTCTCCCCGTGAAAGCCAAATCACATGTCCGGTGACGCTGCGCTGCCGATGAGCCATCTACGTCCTCGGACCGCCGCAGAGAGTCGCCACGCACCATCAAGATCATGGGATTGTGCTAGGAGATGGTAGAAGTGGAAGGTGGAAAATGGCGATTGGGGTGGAAAGAACAGGTGCCGAGCTAGGTACAAATAGGATCTGAACGACCGTTCGGCCACACAGCTGCATAGGACCATCAATGCGATCTCGGGACTCGAGCCAACGTTCCCACTTCTCGCTAAAACCAAGTAATGGAACCGTTCCCTCCACTTCTCTCAATTAAATCTCGATGTTCCCACTCACTGCAACGCACTCATTTAACTCCCAAAACCATGGGCTCCCGAGCTGACAACGGGCCACACAAGAGAAAAGCATTCTCCAAATTAGGTTTGACCTAGAAGGGCCTCCCCCACACTCAACTACAACCCATGTCAAAAACCACATGGTACTGACTAGCATGGCCCATCGACTTCTGGTCGAAACCAAGAGGCCCAAAAGAGGAAGCTGTGGGACATTAGCCGACAAAGCCATTGCAAAGTAAACGGGCCTAGTGGCTAACCCCACCAGAGGGATGATCGAAGGGACCATCTCCCCGAGACCTCTCAGACTATCGTAAGGCATAGGGCTCGGAGGCTAGTCCTACCATGCTAGTATATTGAAAGACTGAAATCGCCCTCGACCCTGTGCACTCTTACTCCACTCTGAGCCCCTCTGCGGCTAGACCCGAGCAATAATGCCTAGGGCACCCTAAGCCACGTCTAGGACCCTGTACACGTTGACCAGTGGGATCCCATCAGAGGGAGGTGCTGATCCCTCATAGCCCCTCAAATGGATCTGAGGTCCACTAGACAACCCTCGGGTGACCTGGAATGGGTCTCAGGATCACTACCCGACCCTAAGCGAATAGGGCTCAGACCTCCACCCGGACTTACCGGTTAAAATGCTTACCAGAAATGCTACCGACGGCCCACCAAGGATAGCTTGGCATATTCCTCCTCTCGATGAACGAGATGTGTGAAGGACATGAAAAAAGACGAGGCGCCCTTGACCGACCTCTCGCCATGAGTAGAGGCTCAGGGCGCCATGAGCATAGTCTTGGGGGCTACCCTTGCACTAAGGCCGAGGCCTCGAATTTGCACCCTGCACAAAGTCAAGACCTTGGAAACATGTCCTGTCCTTCCAAGTCCTCAGGGGCTACACTCAGGGGGTGCGCTCGTGCGCACCCCCCAGAAAAAGCAATACAAAGGCACAACGAGGCCCTGGCGACGACCTAGCTAGAAGCTCGGCAAAGAGCGAACCCAATGTACAGCCTCTAGAGGAGTATCCCTACTCCTCCACAGTCTCAGGGGCTACTATCGGGTACCACAATTAGGGGTACCCAAATTAAGGTGGAAAACCACACGCCCCCCCAAAAAAGGAAACCAAACATTAACCTACCCTGTTCAAGGGAAAAAAAATCAGCTAAAGAGACCTACGAGCTCAATTCTCCCTTGTTGGGCCTCCAGCAAGACGTGTGAGCAAACCAGCCCATCTCCCCGCTTCACCCAATGCCTCACACAGAGGGGCCTCGAAACACCTCCGATTCACTTGAGGCCTCAGCCCTAGGGTCTCAGACACAGGATGACCCACGGCAACATCACCGCCTCATCCAAGCCCCAGAAATGGCATTATCCATCTCTGCCTCGCCCAAGATTGGCCTCTGATGCCGCTTCCCCATTGGCACGCTCGAGACCCCCCTATGACGTCACCCACGTTCTTGCGTCTGCCCATCTAGACAAGTCAGGAATGACCAGGGTCAAATCACCATGCCGTCGCCCATAACAGCATGGGGAAGAGCTGCTAGCCACTATGCCTCCAATACTAGCACTATATGCATGATTCGTCCCTGCGCGGCATACAAAACGCCGCTTTAGGCCACTATTCCCATAATCAGGATAAGATCGCACCATAATTCCTGCCTTCGAGGCCTCGGCCCTCTACGCCAGTCAAACTACAAGGACGAGCACACCGCGCTAGCTACAGGACCAGGTATGACAGGGCGCATCACTACAACACCAAAGGACAGAAACCACTCCCTCAACTGTGGCGCACATGCCTGGACATGTAGCAATAATGCCAGAAGTACCAACGCCATGCCTCCATTGTGTGAACCATGTCGGCACTAGATAAGGCCCTCCTGAGGCCTCTGGACTCCTTCTCCAACAAGGATCACACCACATACCAACATTTTGGAACCTTGCACCTCCTTAAGACCATAAAAGGAGCATGCAGGGACCGTTCTAGAGGACAACCACAACAACAACACAAAACGAGATGACACACGAACAGATAACTCTCCTAGACCTTGCGAAGGCACACGCAAAGTCACACATGCAGTCTCGACTCACACCTTGAGACTTGGGAGCTCCTCCCTCTCTCACCCACTTGTAACCCCTACTACAAGCACTTCATTGCAAGATAATACAGAACTCACCTCCCCCACTGGACATAGGGCACTTCTCGGCCCGAACTAGTATAAATCGCCTGTGTTCTTCTTGCACACCATCCGGACCCTCGACACGCAAACACTCATTACTCATTGGTGCTAGGACCGCCATTTCTTACACTGACAACAAGCAATTCAATATACATCGGAGTTCAACATAATTATTACAACTTAAATTGAAAAGTAGCGAAAGCGAAGTAATTTGGAACTAACATTACTCTTATTTCAAATACATGCCAGTACCAAGGTTAACTTTCATCAAAGGCATTAGAGACAAGATAACTCAGAAGGATCATGCCCATGATCACACTCCGCCACTAAGGTAGGAGCCATCCAATTCTTGCAGTATCCATGATACATCACAACCTGCAACAAGTGGAAATAAACCCTGAGTATGATAATGTACTCAGCTAGACTTACCTATCAAAAATCAGAAATAAAGTGACACCAAGGATCATGCAAGGCTGATATATAGTGGAGCTAGCTTGACACAGTTTGCATAAAAGCTAGCCTAGTATAAGTAACCATTTAGTGCTTAGCTTCAAGTTAATAATCATTAACCTATCATCTAGATTAGCACCTCTAGAGCACTCACTTTATTAGGAGCAAACATTATTAACCATAGTAGGTATAATAAGGCCATCATCATATCATCATTCCTGAACCATCATATTATCTAGTGTATCTACTTTGGAGATAAGCCCATTAAGTTCTCACTAATTGGTGAGAGACGGCGACTCGAATCAAATTACAACTTAGCTAAGGGGATATTCCTAACACTCACTGGCAAACCCCGCTAAAGGTAGTCGTCGATCACCTTTGGTACAACTCAGGAACCAACTTCATGGGTTCGATCAGCGCCAGCACTCTCAGGGATTACCCTTCTACCAGGACGTTCAGAACTTTTAAATCACCTGCCCTTGGACTCACGCCTATTTCTCCCTTCCAAGGCATACTTTATACTTATCGACTCCCGGCCTGAGTTGAGCTACTCAGCTTCATGGTCGGTCACCAGACCGGCCAACTAAGTGTTAGGCATGCGTTCAACATGACAAGGAAAGGCTCCAAGAATTCGGTCCTCAAACGACACAGACGGAGTCACTGTAAGCCTCCTACTCTACAAGCCTCCGCTTGGTCTTAAATTCAAATTATACCAGGTTCTTTTTCACGATAGCAAATATAGCCAACCGTGCCACATGTATATTCCTATAGCTCGCAGGTGATAGGAAATCACCAGACTTCTACCACTTAAAGCAAGGCTAAGCATATACTGGAGCTTGAACTACATAGGATTCAAGGTATAATATCTGGACAAGGATTGGATATCAATGCAACAAGTGTTTTCATTCAACACCTAAAACTTAATGCAAGAATATATATAACAGAGTATGTATTTGCATTTTTAGAAATTAAGAGACTTATGATGCTTCGAGGCTTGCATGGGATCCGACACGAGTCAGTCAAGTTAGCTTGCACTATCTTGACGATGTCTCCGCTCTAGGCATGCACTCCAGGCGCCTTCCATCTTCGGGATGGATCCACCAACACCATCTTTGGGTTCAACTCCACATCATGTCTTTCACATGGTGCATCTAGCATACCTAGATGAGATGTAAGATGCAAGTGTATGAATACATGGAAATGCAATAGATGATGCATGCATCACACACTAATCAAGGCAACTACAAGGTTATACTAAAGACAGTTAAGCACATCACTTTGCTTAATTAACATCACACAAACCAACATGCTAAGATAGCAAAGAGGGCACACTCAGCATGGCACACAAGTTCCACATGATCTCAAGTGTATTTAACTTAATTACCAAGGGCGTGAACCACACTTAGCAACATTCAAACCAAGTCAAGGTGAAGCAACAACTATAACTAGAATATGTGAATTTCTGGACTTACGAACAGTAGCTTCATAAATCAATCATATCTGGAGTTTTATAAATCCAAATGATATGAAGCAAGACATTCTAGAAAACTTAGGAAATTATCTACATTTCATATTTAATCATCTCAGCATCATTCCCAAGTTATCATGACCAAACATGTCAATCTTTTAAGTTTGCACAAAAGGTAATCAAAATCTGACTGTAGAATTATTAAGCATGCAACTCCTGAACTATCAGACTAGGGATCATGAACATTTAACACAAGCAAGATAAGATAATTATCTATAACTTTTGTATTTACCAAAACCACAGTAAACATCATTTACACCATGAAACTAGTTGCACAAGTAACACTGCATATGCAGCCCAAACAGCAGAGGCACAACTATGGACAGAAAACATATAGGAACTTCAAAGAAGCATAACTGGAGTTCTAGACCTCCAACAAACATGATCCTTAACTTTCTAGAAAGCTAATAAAGTTACCTACAACTTTCTTATTATCGTCTTAAGATGATTTCATAGTTAAGATCCTACACTCCTCGATGCAGAACCTAGCCTACATGTCCCATTCTTCAAATCCAATGGGCTTGCTGCAGCCGATGCTTGTGCAATGCCCGTTCGGGGAAGAACATGGTGAAGAATGGGCTCTACATGCTATGGCACCATGTCCTACAACCGCCAGTATATGTCTTTGTGGCACCGCGTACAGGTCTGGTTCTTCCACGGCAGTGCAGTCGGCCGCACTTCGTTAACACCTTCGAGCTTCCTCAACAGGCGTCGGGAAGTGTCATCATTGCCGGCACCGATATTGGACCTATAGAGCACGAGGGCGTAGACGTACATACCAAGTTTATGGCCTGCCTTGGTAGAGTGCTGAAGCCACTCAATTGGCGGTGTCAATGACCTACAGGCTTCCACGAAGATGGGACACAATCTGGCGAGAAAGCAGGCCTCCAGGTTGCCCACGCTGGCTAGCTTGGTGGTGAGTAGGGCACGATTGTCGTCGTCGTTGTAGTAGCGCTCCTAGAAACCTTGATGCTATAGCACCCAACAGAGTGGTATGCGCTAGCCAACTTTGGTGGTGCCGCACACCCTACGCATGTCCGAGCAGGTTGCCCACAGGCTGGCAAGGTTATCCATGGGGGCATATGACTGTTCAGCAATGCGACCAATGATGTCTGCAGCCAACTCCATTGGGAGCCGATCCATCACAACATAGCCGAGGAAGAAGTAGAGTCGAAGCACACGCGCGATGAACGACGACAGATGTAGCATCGAAACGAAGTACGAAGGTATGACTATGATGAGGCGAAGAGCGCTGGGGAAATAGGGCTGGTGGTTTGTGTAGGCGGAGACTCCATGTTCTTTAAGGATAGCATACCGTGTAAACGTGTCTCGTGGAAGTGAATCATCCAATGCGATGGTTCTTTCTCGAGGAACCAAACAGCACCTCGCTCGAGTTCCAGGCGTCCGTGTAAACATGTCTTAGGAAAGTGAAACATAGCAATGAAATATGCAGCGGCCTTTAGATCAAATATGTAGCGTCCATCAAGATTGGGTGCTTTAGATTATTGCACTTGAGCATTGATATGTAGAGCTACATACTAGTTTGAGCATTGTAAATCTGACTAGGCCAGACACATAGCTATTCAAATTTTGCAGCACACGCAAGAAAGTTTGAACATTGTAAATCTAACCGGGCTGGACACATCTCACATTCTACTAGAATATTTCCAACACGTCTAGTATTGGAAACTGTTTGACCAACCCCTGGAATCCGGGATGGCATTTGCTAGCATCCATCTAAGGTCCTCTACATTCAAAGCGATTCACTTCAAATTCCATGTCATAAGTGTCCCCCTGTTTATCCTGTAGCTATTTAACACTGGGTTCGCTTTACATCGTCCTTACTCCAAACCAATTCAAGTCATAGCTACAAACTAAGCCACTAGACCCATAGAGTAGCCATCGCCATGAGCTCCGCTAGAGATCCTGATGCCTAGTTTTCCACTTTCAAACACCATGTCAAGTCAAGAATGACATCGAAGAAACTCTTCACCATCAACGATCCATCTGGTAGGAATGGCGTTGAAGCATCATTCTCTGTGACCCTAAATGCACAGTGACCAAGACCCTCAAAGCCAGCGGTCATTGGTAGCCAGTGTACCTCCTATACAAAGGAGGTAGCGCCACCAGGATCTTGAAGGCGAATCAAGTTGTGGGTATCCCCGATGACCAAGAAGGTGTCCGTGATGTCCTCCATGACTTGATGAGGACAGTCATGTGGCTGCAGCAACTCAACCTCATCGACGAGCAGTGGAGGACACCCTTCCCAAGCACGAGGTTCCTAAACTTGCGGCCCTGGCGCGTAAGGCCTACCAGGATGGCTACATCATTCACGTGATGCTTGAGCTTTGGGTCGATGAACATCTCAAGTTCATTGCATCCAAGGCGCTCTTGATGCTCTGCGCAGAGGTGGAGGCGGTGCTAGCGGGGTGTTGGGACAACAGCATCTACCTAGAGGATGAAACATCTAATCCTGTGGCCGGCCATGCTATGGAAATGCTTGACTATGGCCACCCATTCCATCACAAGTGCATCACCAAGTGGTTCAGCCAGAGATCCACCTGCCTGATGTGCCGGCGAGATTTGTCTATGTATCTTGACCCAGCAATGCAGAGATTCCTCTCGCAGTTCACCAAAGAAGATTATTGATTAAGCCCATTGTTTTTTGTTGTATAAAATACTTATTACACATCATACTTCTCTATATATATTTGGTGAAAATTCAGAATCTTTGAGTAAATCTCCACTTCGTCGCTCTAACCGTCGTGATCTCGTCCGCAACTCCGCTTGTTTTCCTTCCTTCCCAGAGCTGTCCCATTCCCTTTGTAGATCTAAACTGCGAGGAACATGCTGTTGCCTTCTCGTACATGTGCTCACCACATAAAATACATGACTTCGTGCCATTAGGCTAGATACCCAAGGCAATAAAAAACAAACCGAAACCAACTAAGAAAACTTCATCCACTACAACATCTTCACCGTCTGAGGCATTCAAAAAAATGGCAGGCAGACTTTCTTGCTTGTTCAGTAACATTTCAACACCAAGGGCTCTTCTATCCTGCATTAGATTATGGCCAAACTTGCTCCTTGGTTCAAGGTTCTTGCAAGTTTAACAAAGTTTGACACAGACATGCAAATAACACAACATATACTAGCAAGGGTTCGTACTACATGAGCTCAACACGTACACTACATGACTTCATGCTATCCCATAGATCAAAGCTAGTCACGGTTGCTGCTACTACTACTACTAGTATTATTGATATAGGACAACGAACAGTACCCAAAGCACACAAAATCTCAATGTCATCGAATCGGTTTGGTCTTGTTGAGATAGTTGAGGTCATAAGGACTTCTGATCAAGTTGAGACAGTGAACCGTCTTGAAAATGACACAGTCTCCACTAACGTCAACACTATAGTCAGAGAGCTGATGAGAATCCACAACAGTGCTACAAAGCACAAAGATTTCTCCAGAATCATGATCTTCAACAACTCTAGTAATGTGTTGTTGCCCAACAACCGCACGAACAACAACTTCAACGATTAGGCATTGCGTAGCTCGGTCATGTACACGATGCCCCTAAGTCACAAGCAACCTATTCTGTTCTCTTGGCTCCACACCTAGCTGCCAAAACACATCGTTTATTGTAGAGTACACATCCATGGTATGGTAACTAGTTGCCATCTATAAACATGATTTCGGTTATAACAAATGACAATTGAGGGAAGGGGGAAGCAGTGAGGTTAGCAGACACAATAATAAGTTCATACAAATAGTATGATTTGATATGAAGCACATTTCCTTTATTCAGATCCTAAAACCACTAGGGAATGCAATTGGGAAAATGCAAACAAGTGAGGGAAGGGGCGAGCAAGCAGATTGATGCAATGCTATCGGATGAGGGAAGGGGGGTGCTCCTTTCATATAGACCTTGCACGGTTGACGAGAGTAGAGTGAATGCGGCAGGAAAGCTGGACACAAGAAGGAATTGAGAAAAGGAGCTTTTGACCACCATGACACGCTTGAGACTTGAATGCCTGGTGCAGTTGTGATGGGTCTTTTCTGTACTTATTTGAAACCAATCTAAGCAGCCACAATAGTCGAGGGGCAGACTGGTTGATACGACATTTAAAACTAACAACCCTTTATATTGTGTCCTATGAGATCAAATATACAGCGGCCAGACTTTCTTGTGTTCGTAGTAAAATTCAACTGCTATGTCTCATCCATTATGCATTAGATCTAGGCGATACTTGTTGAGATGAACTCCTCACTGCATGGTTCTTGCAAGTTCAACAAATTTTATCAAAGACTGCTAATACATGTTTGGTTCTTGCAAGATCAAAGCCACTCATGACTACTAGTACTATTGATACGTGTTTGGTTCAATAAACCGAGGCACAAAGCAACCCTTGCGCGGTTGTCAGGAGTGAATTGAATGAATGAGGAAAACATTTGCAGTTATTTTACTCCAAGCATTCATAGTAGTCGAGGGGCAGACTGAAGAGTGAAGACAAGTTGCTCTTGCTTCAGTAAGAAATTTTTCTTGCTTGGTTTTGCAGAGTAGTAGCTAGCTAGAGATGGCTACATGATTTCATAGGTCCTGATCATCTACACTCGCTCGGCTATGGCTGAAGATGCCGCTTCAAATCCAACTACCTTACTAGTACTTCATGCATGTAGCCACAGTCGGTGCAGTTGTTCTTTGTAGCATAGCTGATCTGGCAAAAGTTCTAGTCATAGCTCAGTAGCAGAGTAAAATATCTGAGCTAGTCAAATTTGCACAACTCAGACTATGAGGCGTGCATATGATTTACAACAATACTGTGCTTCTCTATATACATTTGGTTAGCAGAGTTTAACCCACCTAATACAAAGTTCAACAAAAGTCCATTTACATGGATATTATTACAACAAGATAAACTAAAGAACATCACAATTGTCTCTAGTGAACATTGAAAACACAAATCAGAACATTAGTTATGAGATACTTGAACATCACACATATTTCAGAAACAGAGAACAAGGCATATCTCTAATGCCATAGAAGCTAAACGTTAACATCATGACCATGTTTAGTTGAAAGGAACTGCACAAACTCCACCAATCTCTAGATCATTCGGATAGATTATAAGATAACAGATAGGATGAGAAAATACTTCTGCACCACGGAACTCATAGTTGTATGAAAGCAAAGTCTGGAGATCTATATTTGAATGAACTGCAACAAACACATAGGGTCTGAGATGATCTTCAACAAGACGATAGTTTCAATGGCCAAGAACTTGATGAACAACTACAGAAGCAATGTACCACCTACTGTAAAAGCTAGAATGCACTGCAAGCACTACAACCCTTATTTGTAGGCCATAGTGAAGACGAAGCTTGTGGAATACATAGTGATCAATAGACATGTCCCAAGAATGATCATAGTTATCCATGATCTGTGTAAAAAAGAAAACAATATGTAGAAAAAAATGAAGAACAAAGATGCCTAGTAGTAGGGTGGAGGGCAAAAGCTTTGGGATGAAACTGAAGCAGGAGCTCTTGAGAGCCTTCCTCTTGCCCCTTGTCTCTACTATTATATAGTTCGTAGGTCGTGGACCACACCATGACCCACGTGCGCACGGCTGTATGCCCATGACCCCACATATACGGCACAAGAGTTTCTTTAGTATCGGACTGTCTTAGACCCTATTTGGATGGACTGCGACTAGTTAGCCATGGCTAAAAAATAGCCAACTAAAAATCAGCCAATTAATTGTGTTATTAGTCCATACCTATTTGTATCCTGAACTAATTATTGGGTTCTATAGATCAGAACTGGTTGTTAGCCCCTAGTAGTCAGGTTCTATGGACTAGTTGGATGGCCCCTGTATTTCATAGTGATCTAGATTGTCTATATTTTGTAGGATCGAACTGTCTTAGGGTCCAGAAAATTTTAACATCTATACACCAACGTCCTCCGATCAGAAAGGGCAAATACCGTTAGTATATATAACCAGTTACCAAATGACTAAATTAAAGGACCTGAGCGACACCATGCTCAACAGAGTTTAACCAACCTAATACAAAGTTCAACAAAAGTTAACACAGACATGCATGCAAATAAGACTTCACTTACGGTCGTCCCACATACCAAACCTTGTCATGACTTGTACTACTAATACATCCCATAGATCAAGGGTCAAGGTAGGTATGCAGGATGTTGTTGTCCATGTTCACCTTCACTAAGATGGTGTTGGCGACCAACTCGAGGCTCATGAATAATGGGGATGTACTCGAGCGATGGAAAGTATAGCACCGACAGCGACTCTAGCGAGGAGGAGGACAATCTAGAGTATTGGTGAGTCGGTGAATCACAAGAGCGCTAGCCAAGAGGAGGATGCTTTATTTTTTTTCCCTTCTTTGCAAACTCAAAACACCTTAGAATCCATGACTACTTTTTCTAGGGTGGGAAATTGTAGGGTCAAGATGGCAGACTAGAGGGGGGTGAATAGTTCTTTCTAAAATTAATCGTGCTGGCTAACCAAGATAAATGCAAAATTAAAACTATCGGTCTAGCTAGGACTATACCCCTCTATCTAAGTTCTCAAGCACCTTAGAAAGATCCTAATTAGTCAACAAAGGTGTCGGGCTAGCTAGAGCTCACCTAATCAATTCTAGGAGCAAGGTCATACAAACCTATGCCACTAGTACTTTAAGCAACGGGGGAGCTCCTACACAACTAGTATGCAAAAGCACGAAGCCTAAGCTCACTAGCAATGCTCAATAACAAGGCTACACAAGCCAAATTAGAGAGCGCAAATTACTTAGCTACACAAATTAAGCAATGTAACTAACAAGGTTACTAAAACCAAATTAGTTATGCAAGGGAGCTACTTCTATGCTACACAAGCAAGAAGGTAACTAGGAAGCTACACAAGCTAACTAATTACTAGAGCAACTACACAAGCACAATGTATGAAAAAGTAAATACAAGCTTGTGTTCGGGAATTGCAAACCAATGGGATGAACAGGGTTGACACGGTGATTTTTATCTCGAGGTTCACATGCTTGCCAACACGCTAGTCCCCATTTAGACAAGCTCCAAGGTTGCCATCGGTCCTCTTACTAGTGGTGACCTACAAGTCACACTCTCCCACGTGCAGTGCTTACCACAAGCTCTAGCACTTGACACGTCCGGACCACTTGTCGCCCTTCACGTCTTACTCTACTAGAGTTGCTCTTCGTGGCTCCCGCGCGGTGAGCACAATCCCCCTCACAATCACTTCTTTGGAGCATCGCACAATCTTCTTTGTGTGCTTCGACGGAGACCACCACCAAGCCATCTAGGAGGTGGCAACCTCCAAGAGTAACAAGCACCATTGGCTTGCAACTCGATCACCTAGTGCCACTCGATGCAATCTCACGATGCAATCGCACTAGAATCACACTCACTCACAATTGGATGCAACCACTATGTGCACAAGTGAGTTAGAGGATCTCCTAGTACTCCCCAAGCATGGACACTAAGTCCCAAGGGTGCTAAGCTTGTTTCAAGGCCGACCACACACTTCTTTTATAGCCCCAAGGGCTAAAATAGCTGTTACCCCCTTCATCTTGATTTCTGTGCACTGACTGGACTCACTGACTAGACTCATCCCAGAGTCGTTTCTAGAGTCCAGTCACGCTGCGCTCACCACATGTACTAGCCATTTGATGTTACCATTGGGCGCTAATGGCTCCCAACCAGCGCAAACAAACTCCGCGTCCGGTTAATCGACCTGACTCACCATCACCCAGCGTTCGGTCATGGACAGAGAGGTTCTAGAGATATTTTTCATCGACCGGACGCGTCCGATCAACACTGACTAGACACGCCGTAGTGTCCGATCGCTCTCCCTCAGCATTTCTAGGCCCAAAACAGTAGCACAGGCACATTTGGTAGTGTAGTAGTGCTATCGTCCGATCGCAGCCCCAAAACAGCTTTCACAAAAACACTGATCGGACTCACTGGTGCTGACCGGACTCGCGTCCGGTCCAGCGTCCGATCACTGAGGTTTGTCGCTAAAATGGCCATAACTCTTAGCTCTGAAGTCTGATTTCGATGATCTTGGATATTTTGGAAAGCTTATTATTGACGATGGTTGTCTACCATAATAAAGGGTTAAAATAAAAATATAAAGGGCTAATAAATGATCACCAACATAGGTTTAGGGTGTCAACTAATGAAATTCCATGAGTTTTGGTGAATCTATATTTTGCAGGGGGTTATCAGAATAATTCAGGAATTGATATCTTCCATGAGAAGGAACCCACGTCAATCGGCCTAATCTCCACCTCACGAATACGCAAGAAGCTTCTAGAGGACACCAGAGCACTCCACGAGGAGGGCCACCATGAGGCGCCGCCAGGTGGGGCCGACTGGCCTCAACCCTAGGCCGACCGGGCCCTAGCCGCCGCCCCTCGGCTCCTTCCTTTGCAAGCTACTTCAACCGCCTCCAAGGAGGCATCCTAACCCTACATGAAGGTCGGTTTGATCCAAGGGCCACGGTTCCATGCTCTGGGCTATATAAACGAGGCCCCAGATCCCGTCTAGAGGGGAATTCATTCAATCAATCATCAACCAGAAAGTAGAAGACCAACCAGCACCTCTCATCTCCTTAGAGCTCCATCAAATCTAGGCATAGCTAGATTAGAATTAGAAGCAGAGGAGTCAAGCAGCCTTGGGCTCTAGATTTAGTCAAGAGAAGCTTGGTAAATCCAGTTCTTGTCTCTTGTATCAACATTGTTCTTCAGATATTCATATAGTTTATCAGCTCTTCTAGTTCTTGATCTAGTTCATGTTCTAGTTCTTCATGTTCTAATTGTTTATGTTCTAGTTCGTAATTATTCTAGTTCATCATTGTCTAGTTCTAGTTCATTGTTCTTGATCATTATTCTTGATACATTAGATATGATCTTATTCTTAATCTATATTATATCCTTGATTATTATGAGATTAGTATGCTTTGATTATATATTTGGCATAGATAGTTTATCATTATGTTTATACACATGTTTGCAAAGCACTCACCTTATTGAGTCGTGGGTGGGTGGTCAACATTGTGTAATTGTGATAGTTATACACTATTTACCTACGAATGCACTCTATACTCTGGGCCATGTGGTAGATCACGGGTGTGACATTCCTGTTGAGTCCTTTGTAGTCCACTCCCCGAGTGTAGAACTTAGTAGAATGCGGTCTCATTACTTAGTTGTTACTCTATTTCTCAGCTTCGTAATGGACATGTTCCTTGTTTATGGATATGAGATAACCTAGCCAATGATTGCCTGATATAATTGCACTAATCAATGTAGATTATGACTAATAGTTAACGGATTACTTAAGAGTTATTCTCTTACTTTATATTCTGATCAATGACTTGCCATTGTAGTACTGCTCTAAGGAATATCATCTGAATGGTCTGATTATCATATATTTTATCTCTTTTTATTTGATTGATTCCTGTTTGAGGGTAAAGGATAGTGATTTTGAATATTCATATCACACGTGTAGAGTAGCCTTTAATTAATGTGTGCCCCTCCGTTTGTTCTCCTTTGGTTAAATATAAATAATGATACCTAGGATAAACTTGGGTGAAATGCTGCAACGGGTGTATTTATCTGTGCGCTTGCGGATATATACTTTAATATCTTTATATAGTTAAGTGGCATGAGTACAATACAACCACACTCTTAGTGTCATGTTGGGGATGACAACCTAACATGAGTGATGCTAAGAAGTGTCAACAAGCATTTCTAGCACTGTTGCCGGGGAGGCAACGGAATGACACACTAAGTTAGAAAACATTCATAAGAGCATAAACGCACTTCCACATCTAGGAACACTCTTACACATGTGATATTCGAATTACATCACTTGATCCTTTACTCTAACAGGCTCACCCTATCTTTTGTCTATTTTTTTTATTTTATATAGGGTGATGTATGACTGGTTTTGAACTCTTGACAAACTATGTTGAGAACCCCGAAGCTCTAATCAGAAGAACAAGAGCAAAGCTCAAGAAGGCTCCAACACTTCGTTTGAGATCAACCAATTGAGAAGAAGCTTAACACCAGACTTTGAAGCCAGGCCGACCGATCACTCCGTGAATTCTCCGCTCCAACCACTGCTAACATCAGGACTGGACTGACAGTAAATGTGGGAGATAACGAATTTGAGCTCAAGCCTGCTTTGATCAACATGGTGCAAGCAAACTAGTTTTGTGGAAAAGCACATGAAGATGTGAGTGCTCATCTCCAACATTTTTTGGAGATTTGTAGCACCTTCACCATCAAGGGAGTTGCAAGAGACGCCATATTGCTCTGGTTGTTCCCTTTCTCACTCCTAGGAAAAGAAAAGCAATGGTTCTACGCCAACAAGGACAAGAATACCACATGGTCGATCTGTGCTACTGCTTTTCTAGCAAAATTCTTTCTAGTGGGGAAGACAAATGCTCTACGTGCAAAGATTTCAACCTTCTAGCAACAACACGATGAATCAATCCCTGAAGCCTGGGAATGCTTTCAAGATTACATATCAGAATGCCCTCACCATGGGATGGAGAATTGGCTACTCATGCAGACATTCTACCATGGGCTCACTTCTAGTACCCATGAGAATGTGGATGTAGCTTCTGGAGGATCATTCTTATCGCTCAACATCACTAAAGCAACCACTCTGATTGAGAAGATGGCCTCTAACCAGGGATGGAATAAGGAACACACTCAACCTCGCAAGAGAGGAGGAATGCATCAACTGAAGGAAGTAGACATGCTGTCTACCAAGATAGACCTGCTCATGAAGAAGTTCGATGAACGCACCACTGAGAAGAATGAAGTCACGCACATCCACAATTCTTGCATGACCTGTGAAGAGTGTGCAGGCACTGGCCACTCAGGGAGCAACTGCCCTGAGATTCAAGAGGTGTGAACAACATCAACAACAACTTCTATAACTCCCCAGGTGTTTGGCTTCCTTAAGTGCATTGCATTTCATGAGCATTAACATTAATCATCTAATTCCAAAGTGTGAGCATCATTCATTTCATGCATGAGCTTATAATATGTGAAACATGCTTTTGAAACATTGCAACATGTGTTTATATTTCATGTGAATTATGAAGTGAGTACTGCAACACCCAAGTGCCACATGTGCAACTTCCTTTTGAGACATGCCAACCCCTTTAGTGTAACATAATGAGCAAGTGCTATGCAACACACTCATGCAACATGTGCAACATGAGCTTGCAACATTGGGTGAAATGTTGATTTGTTTGTTTCAAAGTATGTGACACTAGGAATTTTGTGCAAAAAATGTGTAGAGTGGCTAATTAGGTCTTATAACACCTTAATTACATTTAAGGTAAGTAGTGGAGCAATGTTCATGTTGACCAAAATTACCAAATTGCCCTTCCAAATGTTGTTGACTAAGTTTGGACCCCTAGAGTGATCTGGTTTGACCAATTAAAAAGTCCAGCTTAGATATCTTGCATGGAGGAGCAACCTTAAGCAAAGTTGTAGAGAATTTCATGAGGAACAAAAGTTCTAATATGGCCATCTCATGAAAATGACCAGAACATACTAAAAAATGGCCCACAAGTCAGCTTGAGTGGTGATCAACACTTAGAAAAATTCTAAGTCTGGAAATTGGACTTTTCAGTTTCACTGTACCTCACTTTGACAACTTGTAACTCACAAACTAGGCCGAACCAGTCCTTGAGCCAATTGACAAAGTTGTAGTCCTCATGTAGCTCTACCATTTTGGTATTATCAGCTTTGGCTAAATCGAGCTGGTTTAGGAGATAATCGGTGTTAAATTTGCTCTGTCAGTCACCATTCCGGGCGCCGATTTAGTCAAACGGGCGATGTTCAGTGAACATCGTGGCCGACCGGCCGCAGGGCTGTGCTGCCACGTGGGCACGTGGTGGCGATCGTACACCGGCTGGGGCCCCACCCGTCAGGCCGCGAGGGCTTCAAGGGCGCCACGACGCCACACTCCACCTCACTCGCGCCTCTATCTCCTCTCTCGCTCTCTCCACGCTCAAGCGGAGAGAACCAAGTCGTCATTGTCGCTCTTGCTCCGACGAGCTCGCGCGCATTTTCCACCGCACCACCACGCCTTAAGTCCGGCCAACAGCTACGCCTTGAGCCCCTCTACCCACTCGTCCCGTCTCTACCCTCAGACGCACCTCGGTAAGGATGAATCGCCAGTTCCGCCACCGCAAGGCCTCGTCGGTGTTCTTCCGCGCGGCGGCTCACCGTGGCTGGGGTCTTCGGTGCTTCCACGGCAAGCGCTAGTGGGTGCATTAGGACCGGGGTAGTGCGGGGATGCTCACCGTGGGTCTAGAAAAGGGTCCCGAGGTCATCGCCGGCGAGGAGCACCACCACCGCTCCACCGGTCCGCCATGCCCGCCACCATCCCCCATAGCCGCAGCAATTGCTCCAATTAGTGGCACCCCTAGGTGCACAAGGAAGAGGCGAACGTGCCTGTGCCCTTGGTCTCGCCGGAGCTACCGCCGGCGGCGAGTTCACCGTCGACTGTTTTCTCCCCCGCCTTCGTCTCGCTGACCAGTGGGACCCGCTCGTCAGAGCGCGCGCGGGCGGGAGGCCGTCGCGGGCCACGTGCGTTGTGGGCCGCGTCGCTTAGGCGTGCTGCGCGAGTCTTGGGGCGCGCTGGTGGGTCGGCCGGCCCAGTGGTTCCTTTTTGATTTGTTTGAAATTTCAGTTTCTTTATTATTCCACAGATTTGAATAATGTTGTGATTTTCATATTTTGGGTTTGGTAGATCCAAAAATTATGATCCAAATTTTTTTGGCCTCCAAATAAAGTGTAGGATCTAGGAAAAATATCAAATGCTTATGTGATGTTTAATTTCTAGAATAATTAATTAGGGTTTTGAAATGTGTTTTTAATTGCATGCAAACTTGTTTAAATCATATCTTGAGCTTCTGTGTTCCAAAAATTATGAAATTTGGTGAGTATGTTATCTTATATATATACTAGCTCTGGTAAAAGTTTGGATCCTATTTCTTGAGTAGTTTTCAAGTTATGATGTTATCATTTTATATTAAGAGATACTTGAATGAATTTTCATAATTTTTCTATAGTTCCAGTAAAGGTAAAATTTTGGGAGTGTTGTTCTTAGGGTAGAGTGATACTAGGAAAAATATGAATTTGTTGTTTGACACTTTTCAATAGGGTTTCCTATTTTTGCAAAAATCAGCCTTTTTGGCTTGTGAATTTGGTGTAGAGAGTTTCTTTGAATAAATTTAGTTCAAATTTTTACCGTAGCCTCCTAGTAGGCCAGAGAGCCTCCTGTAATTTTTATAGAATTTTCTAAGCAGTTTGAATATAAGTTTAATTTCCCACTTAATTAATTAAGTAAATTAAGAAAGGGGTTAAAATAAATGTTCTGAGTTGACACACTTTACTTTCTGGTGTTTTCATGACATGAGTGAACTAGTGGTATCATTGGTTTGGTCATAAGGGAAGTTTGACACATGAATAAATATTTAAATTTCACATTTCTAGGTTCTCTGGACAGCTGGTAGCAATTTTGGATTTGAACTTTGATAAAATTGTTTGCTGGGAAACTTGTGAATACCAAAGTGGTAGTAAACTGGTTAAATTAGCTTGTGTCAAAATTTTGATGGCATTTGGCCTAGTAGTCTAGGAGTTATAGCTGTTTTAAACTGGCTATCCAGAAATGACTGCTCTCTGTTTGGAGAGGACAGATTTCTGGAACTTTGGAATTTAGACTAGATAAACTTTGGAATTAAGTGTGGAGGTCTGAAAATGAATTGTAGGGTATTTTATAAGCTTTCCAGATTGTCTTGTATCATACCTTTAGGATTTGGGAATCTCTAGTTGTAATAAGAATACGTAGCTGCTGTCCAGATTATGTTGTTACGATATCTGATGAGTTGTTGTTGGTAACCTAAGTGATATTGTTCTTGTGATTTCTAGGTGTTAGGGCCTTAACTGAAGAGGAACATTTGTACATTAGGTTGTGTAGATTAGGTAAGTACTTCTCCACCGGAGAAGAGATTTGCACGTAATATTAAAGTAACTTGAATAGAATAATTAAATTGCTGCAATGCATTCCATTCCGAGCATATTGCATTCATTATGCATCCATGAGATTTATTGTGCATTCATGCAATAGGTGTACCAGAGTGGGTGACACTCCTCGAGTTCGAGGGAACGGTTCCGGAGGAGGACCAGGAGCAGCCGAGGGAGCCCGAGGATCCAGCCGGCGAAGGAGTGCCCGCAGATCACCGCCCGTCCTCTTTTCTGAAAGGCAAGCCCCGGTGCATGCTGACCTAATTGTTTTAAATATAAATCTTGAGTACATTTACTTGTTTACAGCATTAAGTTGTAGGAGTTGTATGGAAACACTTGTTACATTACACCTGTCCTTGTCCAGATATCATACTTAAACCCTAAATTAGGTTTAGGCCTGTGTTAATGCTTAGCCCTGCTTAGTCCGGTAGAAGTCGAGTGATTTCCAGTCATCCGCGAGATATAGGAATGGGTTACGAGTAGCTATGTTGGCTATCGTGGATGGAACCATGCCTAAAAATGAATTTGAGACCGGGCGGGAGTTCGATAGTGCAGCCGCAAGACACTTCACGTCTTGGGTGCGGAGCTATGCCCGTCTGAGTCGTTTAAGGACCGATTCGCTGTACGTCCTTGAGTCATGTTGAACACAGTCTAACACTTAGTTGGCCGGATAAGTTGTTCCGACCGTGAAGCCGAGTAATTCGGTTCAGGGCGAGAGTCGAATGGTAGGTCGCATCTTGGAGGAGAGAAACGTTGTGCTTGGGGACATTGGCGTGAGACCAAGGGGGGGTTAGAGTCCCTAGCACCTGGCAGAGTGTCACCCTTGGGGATGCGGTATCATTCGAACCCGCGACTCCTGAATCGTACGAAAGGTGGCTTGTGCGACCCTGGCAGGGGCCTGCGCAGTGAGTATTAGAAATACCCCTCCAGCTGGATAGGAATTCGATTCGAATCGCCGTCGCTCTCGGTTAGTGAGCACTTGACTTGAGCAGCGGCAACGTAGATCTCATTAAAGTGAACAGATGGTTAAGAAAATGATATAATGTTGTCGCAAATTTATGCCCGCTACAGATATAATAATACTGTTGTTTGTTTATACTCAAGTGAATGTTTAGTACAGGTGCTAAGATAGATGACAGGTTAATGATAAAAATAAATGCTAGTACAGGTTAAAAGAGTTTAAATTACTTATGCTTTTCCGCAAAGGTAATGTCAGCCAGCTCTACTTATGAAAGCCTTGCATGATCCTTGGTGTCTCTTATTTTCCGTTTCGATGGGTAAGTCTAGCTGAGTACATTCCCGTACTCAGGGTTTATTCCCTCCTATTGCAGATGACATGCTTTATCAGGGCTTCTGCAAGACCTGCCTCCACCCCGTGGGTGACGGGGACTAGATCACTCGGGCGTGATCGTCTGTTAGTTCCTTTCCTTAATGCTTTTGTGGGATGGTGATCTGTAATACTGGCAGTAGTATGTGAACTAATGCGTGTGCTATGCTTCCGCTACTTTATGAACTTGGTTTGTAATAATTTGCTACTCCGTGTGTTGTAAGTGAACTTCCGCTCTACTTGTGAAATGTATCGTGTGATGTGTATGTTGAATGATGCGATCTAGGTTGTAAAAGAGTTGGTTTGAAATACTTCATGGTTTCGATTGACTACCGGGATTATATGGGCTCAAGTTCGAAAATTTGAGTGTTTCGGCGCTTGTTTTTGTACTTGTGCTCTTATAATTTGGTCGGTTCTGTTACAGCTGGTACCGGAGCAGAATTCAATATTAAACACATCATACGTGTATTTGAAAACAAAAGGGTTTGTTTGCGAAAAGTCTTAAAAATCTGAAAATTGTTTCTATAAGTATGCCAGTGATCACATCCCTTAGCCCAAATAAGGACTCTTAGGTGGCTTATTAAAAGACTAACTTGGGGGTCTTGTTTGTTTTTGTTTCGTCGTCCATACGGCGTGATATTGTATGGATGCCATCCATATTGGGTGGTAATGTATGGATCAAACACCTCGACGCTCTGGTAAGTGTGAGCTGTGAGAGCATGATCGTCCAACCGGCGGTCTAGGGGAGAGTAGTTGTGGTTACTTGCATACTTACATGTTCAAACCATGTAATTATGAAAGTACTTAATTGGGGATATATCTGTCGGGTAGTTGTGATACTGAAGTATATACATTAGGGATGTGTATATGGAAAGTATTTAGTTTACTGCTTACTTGTGTGCTTATATTGGGAAACTATTGGGCTAAAATGAGATTTTCTGTAGGTACACTAACAGCGCAAACGAGTAGACCGATAGTTTCACCTATATGAGAGAACATATGTATGCCACCACCTAGCGTTAGAAGTTTATGATTCTACTAGGGTGAGAGGGCGTATGGAACATGCATGCATCATGTTTAATTCATGTCATACATTGCATTTTACTCCCTCCTTAAAAATTTTGATGGTCCCAACTAAATTAAATTTTGTATCCCTAAATTATCCTCACTGTAAGTCATATCTTGTTGCTACAGATGGCTCGCACAAAGAGGACCGCTCACAAGTCCACTGGAGGCAGGGCACCTCATCACCAGCTCGCTCCCCGTGAGCCCCGCCCTGAGCCCACCGAGGCGGAAAGGTTGAGGGCCGAGTTGGCTGAGATGACTGCCGCGAGAAATGCGGCTCAGCAACAGCTGGAGCAAGTGATACATGACAGAGATCAGGAGACACTTGCGGTCCAGAGGTTGACTGTGGAAAATTGCAACTATCAGCGCATGCTGGTCCACATGATGAACCAGCGGGATGAAGCCTGGCACGAAGAGAACGTCCTGAGAGCTCGTCAGGTGGAGCTTGAGCAACGGATTGAAGCTGCAGAAGAATACAATGACAATCTTCATGAGGAAGTGCATCGCCTCAACAACCAGCTCAATCCTCTGCTTCCTCATGACAATAACGAGGATGAGGAGATGGGCTCTGGAGTCTTCATGGCTAAAGACGATGACGGCGTGGAGGTCAATGGGCCACAGGATGTTCCACCAGAAGAAGAAGAAGAAGATGAGGAGTTAGAGCCTGTTAGTGACGAGGATGGCGGGGAGATCTTCGACACAGACTCTGAGGACAATGCTTAGAGTAGTCATCACGTAGCTATGACCCTAGAGTTATCTTTTGTGCCCTCCAGGTGTGGGAGTGAGGCTTTGTAATAACTTAGCTTTTGGGATGTAATATCAAACCCTATGTTATCCTAGATGTTAGTTTGAACGTGTTAAATTTCGGTCACAATTGGATGTCGTATTGTGTCATGTTCGGTGATGGTGTCACGATTAGCACCCTTCGGTGCCATGACGAAACCGAGGGCCTCCTGTGGCGCGCGACATAAGGCTATGCTGCTTGGCACGTGTTGGTATTGAGGTGGCTGGTCATGATCCACCATGGAACTCTACCCATGGGATGTCTTCTTGTGGTCAATTCTTGGTTAGCCTTCCTAGTTGGCTAGAAGCTTAGAATAAATCCGGACACCCGTTATGTAAGGTTGAAATTCTGTTTATATCGATGTAACCTGTCCCATCACGTTTTTGCTCTCTACATGCGAGCCTTTAATAAATTCCATCTTTTCATCTGAAGATACCTTGTTGTTATGACCATCGCATAATTGCGTCAATTGATGCACTTGATGGGTTCGTGTGGTTGTGATGAATTATTGTGCCTCGATTGTTGTGAATTCATTTTTAATGAAATCAGTTTGGCATATTTACACCATTCATCTACAAATTTCCCACAGCGTCAGTGCTCATTGGCTATGCATTTTCCAGATGGCGTACAACCTCCGTCGTGGTCGTGGCGTTGAGGATGAGGAACAGCCACCCCCTCCTCCACCACCCACTCCGGCAGAATTGATGCAAACGGTGGTTGAAGGTCAGCGCATGTTAGCTGAAGCTATGCGCCAGCTAGTCGATCGGGATGCTCGCCAGGGTCATCAAGGACCGGCACCAAACCAGCATAGTGACTTCAAGGAGTTTCTGGACACCAAGCCCCCGCTCTTTAAGGAGGCGGAGGAACCTCTACAGGCTGATGAGTGGTTGAATACCATTGAGGAGAAGTTCCGTCTACTTTGTCTGACTGAGGAGCTAAAGACTGAATATGCTTCTCACCAACTGCATGGCACGGCTGGTATCTAGTGGAGTCACTACCGCTCCACGTTGCCTCCTAATGTCCTGATCACGTGGGACCAGTTTAAAATGGCTTTTCGTGGGAACTACATTCCTCTAGGTTTGATGGCTATAAAGCACACTGAGTTCATGAGGTTAACCCAAGGCAATAAGAGTTTGATGGACTACCTGCAAGCCTTTAACAATCTTGCAAGATATGCAACTGAGTTTGTGGATACTGATGCTAAGAAGATTGCTAGCTTCAAGCGTGGCCTCGGTCCAAAGCTGATGAAAACCATGGGCACTAGCAAATGTGCTATTTTCAATGATTTTATTAGTGATGCTCTGACTCAAGAGAACAATAACTCTATCTATGCTGCTTCTAAGAGCCACAAGAGGGCACTTGAGGCAGGTGCTTCACAGTCCCGAGCTCCAGCTACTCCGAGGGCTCCTCCTCACCCTCCTGCCACAAGTGCTAAGTTCCGTCCCCCGCAAAAGAAGGCGCCAGTGAAGACTGGATTTCACAAGGCATATACAGTGGCTCTGCCAAAGGGTAATTCTAGCCAAGGCAGCTCCAGTGTCCCTCCCAGCAACATGCCTTGCTGGAATTGCAACAAACCAGGTCATTGGTCTAGGAATTGTCCATATCCTAAGAAGAATACCAATCAAGGTGGTCATCAGGGGAATGTTCATTATAATAGTATTGAAGAAATTCCATCTGGTGAGGTAGTCACTGCTGGTAAGTTCCTAGTTGACCAATATTCTGCAGTGGTGATATTTGATTCAGGTGCTTCACATTCCTTTATCAGTCCTATGTTTGCATTGAAGTTTGCACACAAATTGCATACTGTTGAAGATGGGGGTTATTGCATTAGAGTGGCGAGTGGGAATATTTCCACAAATCAAGTAGTAAGAGATCTAGAGTTTGAAATAGAAGGGCAAAAGTACTCACTTCCTTAGTGGTTTTGCCTAGATTAGGTATTGATGTTATTTTGGGCATGAATTGGATGAGTCAGAATGGGGTGCTCATTGATACATCCACCCGTGTAGTTATGTTGAGAGATCCTACTGATCAGAAGGGTTTTCTAGTGCAACTTCCCAGGCAGCTTGACCTTTCTAGTGAGGTTCATGTGGTGCAAGCGAAGGTATTAACTGATATTCCCGTAGTGAGTGAGTTTCCTGATGTTTCTCCTGATGATTTGCCGAGACTACCTCTGGATCGGGATGTGGAGTTTAAAATTGAGTTGTTGCCTAGCACGGCACCTATCTCTAGGAGACCCTATAGGATGCCTCCGAATGAACTAGCTGAACTTAAGGTGCAGTTGAATGAACTTTTGAAGAAGGGACTGATTCGTCCTAGTTCGTCTCCGTGGCGATGTCCTGCTATCTTTGTAAAGAAGAAGGATCAGTCGTTGCGGATGTGCGTAGATTATAGACCTCTGAATGTAGTCACTGTCAAAAATAAGTATCCTCTATCACGCATCGACATCTTATTCGATCAGTTGTCTAAAGCTAAAGTCTTCTCCAAGATCGATCTAAGATCTGGCTATCATCAAATTAAAATCCGTCCGGAAGATGTTCCAAAAATAGCCTTCTCTACCAGATACGGTCTTTATGAGTATCTCGTTATGTCCTTCGGCTTGACCAACGCCCCCGCACACTTCATGTACTTGATGAATTCGGTATTTATGCCCGAATTGGACAAGTTTGTGGTGGTATTTATTGATGACATCCTGGTATATTCTGAGAATGAGGAAGATCATGTTGAACATCTGTGTATAGTCCTCACGAGACTGCGGGAACATCAACTATATGCAAAGTTTAGTAAGTGCGAATTCTGGGTTCGAGAAGTACCTTTCCTTGGGCATGTGTTGTCCGATGGAGGAATTATGGTGGATCCCGCCAAGGTACAAGAAGTACTAAACTAGAAGGCTCCTACCTCGGTTCACGAGGTTCGGAGTTTTCTTGGTTTGGCTAGCTATTATCATCGCTTCATCCCGGATTTCTCAAAAATAGCCAAGCCAATGACTCGGCTACTTCAAAAAGACACCAGGTTTGTCTGGACTCCTGAGTGTGATGCGGCTTTTCACAAACTACGAACTCTCCTAACCTCGGCTCTGGTTTTGGCGCAACCGGATATCGAGAAACCATTTGATGTGTATTGTGATGCCTCAGGCATAGGTTTGGGAGGTGTTCTGATGCAGGAAGGCCGAGTAATTGCATATACCTCTCGACAACTTGGGAAGCATGAAGTGAATTATCCAACGCATGACTTAGAACTCGCTGCAGTTGTTCATGCTTTGAAAGCCTGGTGGCACTACCTATTGGGCAATGTTTGCAATATCTATACTGACCATAAAAGCCTCAAATATATCTTCACCCAACCCAAGTTGAATATGCATCAAAGAAGATGGCTTGAGTTGATTAAAGATTATATTCTCCAAGTGCACTATCATCCTGGCAAGGCAAATGTGGTTGCCGATGCTTTAAGCCGTAAGTCTCATTATCACTCCTTAGTGGAAAGTGATTTTCATCTGTCTCACCTTGTACACCCAGCAATTCTGTACAACGTCACTGTCAGTTGCACTCTCAAGAGTAGAATTATTGAGCTTCAAAAGACTGACACTGGTATATTCCACATCAAGCGTAAGATGAAAGAGCAAGAAACTACATAGTTCAGGGTAGATGAAGAGGGTGTACTATGGTTCAAAGATAGGTTAGTTGTGCCTAAGGACCGAGAGCTTAGAAATTAGATCTTGTCTGAAGCACACTCCTCTAAGTTGTCCATCCATCCTAGTAGCAATAAGATGTATTATGATTTGAAGCCATACTATTGGTGGACCAAAATGCGGAAAGAAATAGCTGCATATGTTGCCAGGTGTGACACCTGCTGTAGGGTTAAGGCTGTGCACATGAAAGCTAGATTGCTTCAACCACTTTCTATCCCAGGTTGGAAATGGGAAGAGAGAAGCATGGATTTCATTGTTGAACTTCCTCCTACTGTCAAGAACCATAACTCTATTTGGGTAATTGTAGATCGCCTAACCAAGTCGGCTCACTTTATTCCAGTTCGAGTAGACTATCGTCCTACTGATTATGCTGAGTTGTACTTCAATCAGATAGTCCGGCTCCATGGGATACCTTGTACTATCGTTTCTGACCGTGGTCCACAGTTCACTGCTCGTTTTTGGGAGCACTTGCACCATCTTCTAGGAACCAAGTTAGTGAGAAGCTCTGCTTATCACCCCTAGACGTCAGGTCAGACTAAACGAGTTAACCAAATCTTGGAAGACCTGTTACGGGCTTGTGTTATTTCGTCCAAGGGTTCATGGGAGAAATGGTTGCCTCTAGCTGAGTTTTCATATAATAATAGTTATCAAGAGAGCATTAAGATGGCCCCCATTCGAAGCATTATACGGTCGTAAGTGTAGAACCCCACTAAATTGGATAGAAGCTGGTGAGAGAAGGTATTACAGTATTGATTTTGTCAAGGAAGCTGAGGAACAAGTTCGTACCATCAAAACCCATATGGCTACAGCTCAAGCTAGACAGAAAAGTTACGCTAATCGCCGTAGAAAACCAATCGAGTTTGAAGTTGGAGACTTCGTATATCTGAACGTTTCCCCAATGAAGAGTGTACAACGTTTTGGTGTGAAGCGGAAGCTTGCACCAAGATACGTGGGTCCTTTTTAGATTATAGGAAAGAGTGGTGCTGTTGCATATAAGATCCAGTTACCCCCTGAAATGAGTGCCATTTTCAATGTTTTCTATGTATCCCAGTTAAAGAAGTGTCTTCGAGTTCCGGAAGAAAGAGTTTCATTAGGAGATATCAGGCTAGAATCCGATTTAACTTACGAAGAAAAGCCAGTCCGTGTGATTGACACCCAAGAGCAGGTAACTAGAAGTCAAGTGGTTAAGTGGTATAAAGTAATGTGGAGTAATCAGGGTAGTGAAAGTGATGCTACGTGGGAGCGAGAAGACTATTTACGTGATGGTTATAAGGAATTCCATCAACAATGGTACGCTTTCCAAATCTCAGGATGAGATTTTTATAAGGGGGAGGGCTGTAACACCCAAGGTGTTTGGCTTTCTTAAGTGCATTGCATTTCATAAGCATTAACATTAATCATCTAATTCTAGAGTGTGAGCATCATTCATTTCATGCATGAGCTTATAATATGTGAAACATGCTTTTGAAACATTGCAACATGTGTTTATATTTCATGTGAATTATGAAGTGAGTAGTGCAACACCCAAGTGCCACATGTGCAACTTCCTTTTGAGACATGCCAACCCCTTTAGTGTAACATAATGAGCAAGTGCTATGCAACACACTCATGCAACATGTGCAACATGAGCTTGCAACATTGGGTGAAATGTTGATTTGTTTATTTCAAAGTATGTGACATTAGGAATTTTGTGCAACCAATGTGTAGAGTGGCTAATTAGGTCTTATAACACCTTAATTACATTTAGGGTAAGTAGTGGAGCCATGTTCATGTTGACCAAAATTACCAAATTGCCCTTCCAAATGTTGTTGACTAAGTTTGGACCCCTAGAGTGATCTGGTTTGACCAATTAAAAAGTCTAGCTTAGAAATCTTGCATGGAGGAGCAACCTTAAGAAAAGTTGTAGAGAATTTCATGAGGAACAAAAGTTCTAATATGGCTATCTCATGAAAATGAACAGAACATGCTAAAAATGGCCCACAAGTCAGCTTGAGTGGTGATCAACACTTAGAAAAATTCTAAGTCTGGAAATTGGACTTTTTAGTTTCACTGTACCTCACTTTGACAACTTGTAACTCACAAACAAGCCGAACCAGTCCTTGAGCCAATTGACAAAGTTGTAGTCCTCATGTAGCTCTACCATTTTGGTATTATCAGCTTCGGCTAAATCGATCTGGTTTAGGAGATAATCAGTGTTAAATTTGCTCTGTCAGTCACCATTCCGAGCGCCGATTCAGTCAAACGGGCCATGTTCAGTGAACATCGTGGCCGAGCGGCCGTAGGGCAGTGCTGCCGCTTGGGCACGCGGTGGTGACCGTACGCCGGCCGGGGCCCCACCCATCAGGCCGCGAGGGCTTCAAGGGCGCCACGACGCCGCACTCCACCTCACTCGCGCCTCTGTCTCCTCTCTCGCTCTCTCCACGCTCAAGCGGAGAGAACCAAGCCGCCATTACCGCTCTTGCTCCGACGAGCTCGCACACATTTTCCACCGCACCACTGCGCCTCAAGTCTAGCCAACAGCTATGCCTTGAGCCCCTCTACCCACTCGTCCCATCCCTGCCCTCAGACACACCTCGGTAAGGACGAATCGCCAGTTCCGCCACCGCCAGACCTCGTCGGTGTTCTTCCGCGCGGCGGCTCACCGTGGCTGGGTTCTTCGGTGCTTCCACAACAAGTGCTAGTGGGTGCATTAGGACCGGGGTAGTGCGGGGATGCTCACCGTGGGTCTAGAAAAGGGTCTCGAGGTCATCACCGGCGAGGAGCACCAGCACCGCTGCGCCGGTCCGCCATGCCCGCCACCATCCCCCATAGCCGCAGCAATTGCTCCAATTAGTGGCACCCCTAGGTGCGCAAGGAAGAGGGAACCTGCCTGTGCCCTTGGTCTCGCCAGAGCTGCCGCCGCCGGCGAGTTCACCATCGACCGTTTTCTCCCCCGCCTTCGTCTCGCTGACCAGTGGGACCCGCTCGTCAGAGCGCGCGCGTGGGCGGGAGGCCGTCGCGGGCCATGCGCGTTGTGGGCCACGTCGCTTAGGCGTGCTGCGCGAGTCTTGGGCTGCGCTGGCGGGTCGGCCGGCCCAGTGGTTCCTTTTTGATTTGTTTGAAATTTCAGTTTCTTTATTATTCCACATATTTGAATAATGTTGTGATTTTCATATTTAGTGTTTGGTAGATCCAAAAATTGTGATCCAAATTTTGTTGGCCTCCAAGTAAAGTGTAGGATCTAGGAAAAATATCAAATGCTTGTGTGATATTTAATTTCTAGAATAATTAATTAGGGTTTTGAAATGTGTTTTTAATTGCATGCAAACTTGTTTAAATCATATCTTGAGCTTCTGTGTTCCAAAAATTATGAAATTTGGTGAGTATGTTATCTTATATATATACTAGCTCTGGTAAAAGTTTGGATCCTATTTCTTGAGTAGTTTTCAAGTTATGATGTTATCATTTTATATTAAGAGATATTTGAATGAATTTTCATAATTTTTCTATAGTTCTAGTAAAGGTAAAATTTTGGGAGTGTTGTTCTTAGGATAGAATGATACTATAAAAAATATGAAATCTGTTGTTTGACACTTTTCAATAGGGTTTCCTATTTTTGCAAAAATCAGCCTTTTTGGCTTGTGAATTTTGTGTAGTAAGTTTATGTGAATAAATTTAGTTCAAATTTTTACAGTAGCCTCCTAGTAGGCCAGAGAGCCTCCTGTAATTTTTATAGAAGTTTCTAAGTAGTTTGAATATAAGTTTAATTTCCCACTTAATTAATTAGGTAAATTAAGAAAGGGGTTAAAATAAATGTTCTGGGTTGACACACTTTACTTTCTGGTGTTTTCATGACATGAGTGAACTAGTGGTATCATTGGTTTGGTCATAAGGGAAGTTTGACACATGAATAAATATTTAAATTTCACATTTCTAGCTTCTCTGGACAGCTGGTAGCAATTTTGGATTTGAACTTTGATAAAATTGTTTGCTAGGAAACTTGTGAATACCAAAGTGGTAGTAAATTAGCTTGTGTCAAAATTTGATGGCATTTGGCCTAGTAGTCTAGGAGTTATAGCTGTTTAAACTGGCTATCCAAAAATGACTGCTCTCTGTTTGGAGAGGACAGATTTCTGGAACTTTGGAATTTAGACTAGGTAAACTTTGGAATTAAGTGTGAAGGTCTGAAAATGAATTGTAGGGTATTTTATAAGCTTTCCAGATTGTCTTGTATCATGCCTTTAGGATTTGGGAATCTCCAGTTGTAACAAGAATACGTAGCTGCTGTCCAGATTATGTTGTTACGATATCTGATGAGTTGTTGTTGGTAACCTAAGTGATATTGTTCTTGTGATTTCTAGGTGTTAGGGCCTTAACTGAAGAGGAACATTTGTACATTAGGTTGTGTAGATTAGGTAAGTACTTCTCCATCGGAGAAGAGATTTGCACGTAATATTGAAGTAACTTGAATAAAATAATTAAATTGCTGCAATGCATTCCATTCTGAGCATATTGCATTCATTATGCATCCATGAGATTTATTGTACATTCATGCAATAGGTGTACCGGAGGGGGTGACACTCCTCGAGTTCAAGGGAACGGTTCCGGAGGAGGACCAGGAGCAGCCGAGGGAGCCCGAGGATCCAGCCGGCGAAGGAGTGCCCGCAGACGACCTACCTAAGTGCCCGGATCACCGCCCATCCTCTTTTCTGAAAGGCAAGCCCCGGTGCATGCTGACCTAATTGTTTTAAATATAAATCTTGAGTACCTTTACTTGTTTACTGCATTAAGTTGTAGGAGTTGTATGGAAACACTTGTTGCATTACACCTGTCCTTGTCCAGATATCATACTTAAACCCTAAATTAGGTTTAGGCCCGTGTTAATGCTTCGCCCTGCTTAGTCCGGTAGAAGTCGGGTGATTTTCGGTCATCCACGAGATATAGGAATGGGTCACGAGTGGCTATGTTGGCTATCGTGGATGGAACCATACCTAAAAATGAATTTGAGACCGGGCGGGAGTTCGATAGTGCAGCCGCAAGACACTTCACGTCTTGGGTGCGGAGCTATGCCCGTCTGAGTCGTTTAAGGACTGATTCGTTGTACGTCCTTGAGTCATGTTGAACGCAGTCTAACACTTAGTTGGCCGGATAAGTCGTTCTGACCGCGAAGCCGAGTAATTCGGTTCAGGCCGGGAGTCGAATGGTAGGTCGCATCTTGGAGGAGAGAAACGTTGTGCTTGGGGACATTGGCATGAGACCAAGGGGGGTTAGAGTCCCTAGCACCTGGTAGAGTGTCACCCTTGGGGATGCGGCATCATTCGAACCCGCGACTCCTGAATTGTACAAAAGGTGGCTTGTGCGACCCTAGCAGGGGCCTGCGTGGTGAGTGTTAGAAATACCCCTCCAGCTGGATAGAAATTCGATTCGAATCGCCATCGCTCCCAGTTAGTGAGCACTTGACTTGAGCAGCGGCAACGTAGATCTCATTAAAGTGAACAGATGGTTAAGCAAATGATATAATGTTGCTGCAAATTTATGCCCGCTACGGATATAATAATACTGTTGTTTGTTTATACTCAAGTGAATGTTTAGTATAGGTGCTAAGATAGATGACAGGTTAATGATAAAAATAAATGCTAGTACAGGTTAAAAGAGTTTAAATTACTTATGCTTTTCTACAAAGGTAATGTCAGCCAGCTCTACTTATGAAAGCCTTGCATGATCCTTGGTGTCTCTTATTTTCCGTTTTGATGGGTAAGTCTAGCTGAGTACATTCCCGTACTCAGGGTTTATTCCCTCCTGTTGCAGATGACATGCTTTATCAGGGCTTCTGCAAGACCTGCCTCCACCCCGCGGGTGACGAGGACTAGATCACTCGGGTGTGATCATCTGTTAGTTTCTTTCCTTAATGTTTTTGTGGGATGGTGATCTGTAATACTGGCAGTAGTATGTGAACTAATGTGTGTGCTATGCTTCCGCTACTTTATGAACTTGGTTTGTAATAATTTGCTACTCTGTGTGTTGTAAGCGAACTTCCGCTCTACTTGTGAAATGTATCGTGTGATGTGTATGTTGAATGATGCAATCTTGGTTGTAAAAGAGTTGGTTTGAAATCCTTTGTGGTTTCGATTGACTACCGGGATTATATGGGCTCAAGTTCGAAAATTTGAGCGTTTCGGCGCTTGTTTTTGTACTTGTGCTCTTATAATTTGGTCGGTTCTGTTACAGCTTCAACAATCGTCCTCAACAAAATCAAGGATGGAATCAGCAATCAAGGATTAATTACTCAGGTAACTACTCAGGTAACTACCAAGGTAATAATCTTAATAATAACTTTAATCAACCACCCTTGAGAGAAATGATTTCTAATCATAATAAAGTTATTGATACTATGTCTAGAAAGATAGCTTCCAATGATTGAAAATATTAATACTAGAATGGATAGCTTTACTTCTGCCATAAGAATCAACATAGCTTTAATAAAATGATAGAATCACAAATATCTCAGCTAGCAGCTTCTGTACCAGTGACTGAAAGAGGTAAGATTCTAGGGAAGCCAGAGGATTTAGAAACTACAAATCTTGTAGACATTTATAATGCAGGGCAATACTTCACCGCACCTCCAAAGCAATGGGGAACATGGGTAGACGATACTCTACCAGTGAGAAAGGAGACCCAGGGAGACCTGTGATCCCTATTCGCATTGGACCCCACAGCTTTGAAGAAGCTATCTGTGACCTTGGAGAAAGCGTCAACATCATGCCCAGGGTAATCTATGAGAACATTCATGGTGATCCTTTATTGTATACAACTATGTGTTTGCAGCTTGCAGATCAGACACTGTGCTACCCCAAGGGAATTCTTGAAGATGTCTAGATCATAGTTGGACACTCATATGTGCTGGCAGACTTTGTGATTGTAGAAATAGATGGAGACGAAAAAGCACCCATCATCTTAGGGCGACCGTTCTTGAGTACCACCAAAGCCATCATCTACGCAGATAACTGCAATATTATTCGCTCTTTCTGACGAAGATAACATGCAGACTTCTTTTTTGAAGTCAAAATTCACCTTAGTGAATTTGAAAATATTATTCGCTCTTTCTGGCGAAGATAATATGCAAACTTCATTTTTGAAGTCAAAATTCACCTTAGTGAATTTGAAATATTATTCGCTCTTTCTGGCGAAGATAACATGCAGACTTCATTTTTGAAGTCAAAATTCACCTTAATGAATTTGAAATATTGCTCGCTCTTTCTGGCAAAGATAACATGAAGACTTCTTTTTTGAAGTCAAAATTCACCTTAGTGAATTTGAAATATTATTCGCTCTTTCTAGCGAAGATAACATGCAGACTTCATTTTTGAAGTCAAAATTCACCTTAGTGAATTTGAAATATTGTTCGCTCTTTCTGGCAAAGATAACATGCAGACTTCTTTTTTGAAGTCAAAATTCACCTTAGTGAATTTGAAATATTATTCGCTCTTTTTGGCGAAGATAACATGCAGACTTCATTTTTGAAGTCAAAATTTACCTTAGTGAATATGAAATATTATTCGCTCTTTTTGGCGAAGATAACATGCATACTTCATTTTTGAAGTCAAAATTCACCTTAGTGAATATGAAATATTGTTCGCTTTTTCTAGTGAAGATAACATGCAGACTTTATTTTTGAAGTCAAAATTCACCTTAGTGAATATATTTTATGATTCTTTTGATAGGTTAGCATCGTTTTTTGCTTGTTCGAATAATGATGCTACCTATTTTGGGTGTTTTGTCGATACATGAGTATATTTAAAGTATACTCTTCAGCCGTTGATAAGATTGTTTTTAGGGGAACTAGCTTTCTCATTTATACTTTGATGAGAATTTACAATGGAGACTGCCTCGTTAAAAAACCACTCACCCTGTGAAGGGTTCTCCTTGAGTGGAAAAAGAGTGCAGCTCGTTTACATTTGAATTGAAATTTTTCAAAATGTAAAAGCTAATCTATTTTGTACAAAGATGAAAACAAATTCTAGGGATAGTATCTTCGTAAGTCTTGAATATTAAATGTGTGATCAATTTCCTTCCCACTCATGTCTGCTAGGTGAAATACTCCTGGCTTGTTGGTTCTTATGATGAGGAACAATCCTTCCCATTTTTGCTGAAATTTTCCGACTGTGTCTTCATTTTTTTTCTTTTCAAGACAAAGTCTCCTGGTGATAATTGTCTTGGTTTGACTTTCTTATTGTACCAACTTTCTGTTTCCTTTTGATATTTCTCAAGATTCTGAATCGCCTTCATTCTTTCTTCCTCTAGTAAATCTTTGCTTATCATTTGTTGGTCTTCATTTATTATTTCAATATTTGTTCTTGGTCCTTGAAATTATATCTCTTCAGGCGTCATCGCTTCTTCTCCATAAAGTAATTTGAAAGAGGAGAAGTTTGTTGATCTTGAAACTGTGGTGTTATGTACCCAAACAACTTTAGGTAACTCATCCACCCATTTGCCTTTTGGTAGCCCCACGAGGCATTTTGATATTCCTATGCATATAATTCCATTTGCTCGTTCGACTACACCGTTTGACTATGGGTGTTTTACTGATGCGAACCATAATTGAATTCCCAGACTTTCATAATACTCTCTAAAATTTTGGCTGTCAAATTGAGTTCTATTATCTATTGTTATGTGCCTTGGAACTCTGAAATGATAAATGATGTTTTGCCAAAGAAATTTCTTCATTGTAAAAGATGACATGTTTGTCACTGGTTTAGCTTCGATCCACTTAGTGAAATATTCTACTGCCACTACTACATATTGAAGGTTTCCTTGTGCTGTAGATAGCTTTCCAACGATGTCAATTCCCCATCTCGCCAATGGCCCAGTTGGTTCTATTGTTTGTAGATTTGTTGCTAGAGCCTTTACTTTGCTTGCAGACATTTGGCAATTATGGCAAGATTTGACAATTTCTTTGCTGTCATTTTGGGCTGATGGCTAATGAAATCCGTGATGAAATGCTTTTCCTACCATTGTTCTTGCTCCAGGATGTGTGCCGCAAATTCCTTCGTGTATTTGTGATAGTAGCTTTTTTCCCTCTTCTACTGATATACATTTGAGTAATGGTGCACATATTACTTGTTTGTGTAACACCTCAGGTGTTTAGCTCCTTAATTGCATTGCATTTGCATAAGCATAAGCAAGCATCATTCATTTTATGCATAAGCTTATAATATGTGAAACATGCTTTGAAAACATTGTCACATATGTTTATATTTCATGTGAAGTAAGAAGTGAGTAGTGTGCAACACACAAGTACCTTATGTGCAATTTCCTTTGTGAGACATGTCAACCACTTTAGTGTAACATAATTAGCAAGTGTTATGCAACACACTCATGCAACATGTGCAACATGAGCTTGCAACATTTGGGTGAAAGTATTGAATTACTTGTTCCAAAGTATGTGACACTAGGAATTTGGTGTAACTAAAGAGTAGAGTAGCCAATTATATCTCACAACACCTTAGTTATACTTAGGGTCACTCATGGAGCAAGGTTCATGTTGACCAAAATCACCAAAATGCCCTCCAAGGTGTAGTTGACCACCATTTAGCCCTAGGATGCTCTAGTTTGACCAATTCAAAAGTCTAACTTAGAGACCTTGCATGGAAGAGCACCCTTAAGCAAAGTTGTAGAGAATTTCATAAGGAACAAAAGTTCTAATATGGCCATCTCATGAAAATGATCAGAACATGCTCAAAAATGGCCCACAAGTTAGTATTAGAGGCTGTTTTGGGACTTAGCAATTTTGGCTAAGTGTGAAGCTGAAAAACCGTTTCACTGTACCTCACTTTGGCAACTTGTAACTCACAAACTAGGCCAAACCAGTCCTTGAGCCAATTGACAAAGTTGTTGTCCACACATAGCTCTACAACATTGTCAATATCACCATCACCTAGTTCTAAATGGTTTAGGTGTTGTGGTGTCTTGAAAATAGGGTTTCAGTCGGTTTCGCTGACTGAAAACGCGTTTCAGTTTCCAAGTGCTCCACTTTGGAGCTCTGTAGTTTCAAATCTAGGCCGAACCAGCCCAAACTCCAATTGACAAACTTGTTGCCCTCATGTAGCTCTACAACATTGCCAACATCAACTACGCCTGGTTCTCACTAGGTTGGGAGTTATTCATCGACGAAGTGACTCTGTTAGTCATTTTTTTCGGACATCGATTCAGTCAAACGGCGTTCTTCAGAAACCATCGTGGCCGACCGGCCGCAGGCCATCGTCGACGCATGGCCACGCGGTGGCAACCGTACGCCGGCCGTGGCCCCACCGGTCAGTCCACCGAGCCTTCAAGGCCGCCACGCCGCACCGGAGCTACCCCCATTTCCTCTCCCTCCCTCATTCGGCTTCGACACGGAGAAAACTGAGCTGCCATTGCCGCCCCACTCCGGCGAGCTCGTGCACGCTCACCACCGCACCGCAGCCCACCAAAACTCGTCCACTGCTCCGCCTTGTAACCCCCTCCATCCTCCACCTCGCCGTCGGGGTCAATTGCGCGGGGGTAAGACAGCATCGCCATCTCCGCCACCGTCCGCCTCAGGCATTTCTCGCCGGAGCACCCCCCGTGGCGTGGCCGTGCTTTCCTAGCGTCTCCCTATCTTGCGTCCTTGGTGTGTCGCGTCCGCCTTGAGCCACTGATGCTCACCGGGCCGGCCATTAGGGCCGAGCAGCCGCCTAGCTCATCGGAGCCGGCATGCCGCGGCCGCGGGCCGCCATTGCCGTCGCTGGCTACCTTAGCTGCCGCCATAGCCCTCGTAGATGGTACCCTTATAATCGTATCGAGGTGGGGAAACATGACGGTGCACTTGGCCACGCTGAAATTCGCTACCGGCGGCGAACTCCGGCCACCGTTCCTCCCCTCTGTTCTTCTCTCTCTGGCATGCGGGCCCACGCTGTCAGTGCCACGCGCGTGCGGGCGGGAGCCCGAGCAGGCCGCGCGTGCGTCGCGGGCCGCGCGCGGAGGATTGGGCCGCGCGCGCGTGTTGAGCCGGCCCAGTCTTAGATAAAATCCATTTCATTTATTTATTTTATCACAGATTTAGTTGATGTTTGGAAAATGTAGATCTAGGGTTTTACTTGCCCAAAAATTATGAGATAAATTTTGTTAGGATCTACTTGAGGTGTAGTATTTTAGAAAAATATGAATTTGTTATGTGATGTTAAGTTTCTGGGATATTTAAATAGGTCTTTGAAATGTGTTTTAAATCACATGCAAACTTGTTTAAATTATATCTTGAGTTTCAGTGTTCCACAAATTATGAAATTTGGTGGGTAGACTAATTTATACTTGCTCTAGCTCTGGTAAAAATTTGGGCAGTAGGGCTTAAGTACTTTTCAAGTTATAATGCTATCTTTTTATTCTAGGAAATACTTAAATGAATTTTAGTAATTTTTCTACATGTGCAATGTTCATATAAATTTTTGGAGAATGTCTTGGTACCCTAGAGTGTCCAAGAAAATTAAGAAATCTGTTGTTTGATACTTTTTACTATGCTTTGTTATTTATACAAAAATCAGCCTTTTGGGCTTGTGAATTTTGTTCAGAGAGTTCCTGTGAATAAATTGAGTTCAAATTTTTACAGTAGTCTCCTTTTGGGTCAGAGAGTCCCCTGTAATTTTTGTAGAATTTTAGGAGCAGTTTACATATATGTTTAAAATTCCACTTAATTACTTAAGTAAATTAAGAAAGGGGTGTAAATAAATATTCTAGGTGGGCAAACCTTACTTTCTGGTGTCCTTGTGACCTTTGTGAACTTGTGGTAACAGTAGTTTGGTCTTATGGGATATTTGCCACATAAATAAATATTTAATCTTTGCAATTCTAGGTTTTCTGGACAGCTGGTAGTATCTTTGGGTTTGACCCTTAATAAAAGTGTTTGCTGGAAAACTTGTGAATATCAAAATTGTAGTAAACTTGATAAACTAGCTTGTGTCACAATTTGGGAGCATTTGGCTTAGTAGTTTGGGAGTCATTTCTATTTTAAGTGACAGTCCAGAATTGGCTGCTCTCTGTTTAGAGAGAGCAGATTCTGGAACTTTGGAATTTCGACTAGGTAAACTTTGGAATTAAGTGCTGTGGTCTGAAAACATTTTGTGGTGCATTTCTTAAGCTTTCCAGATTGTCTTAGATCATATCTTTTGGAGTTGGGATTCTCTAGTTATGTTAGAATCTTTGAGCTGCTGTCCAGAATGTCTTACTGTGGTAACCTAAGTAATATTACTCTTGTGTTTGTTAGGTGTTAGGGCCTTAACCGAAGATGAACAACTATATCTTAGGTTGGGTAGATTAGGTAAGTACTTCTCCACCGGAGAAGAGATTTGCACGTACTGATAAAGTAAATTGATTAGATTATTATATTTTATTTCTGAAATGCATTTCATTCCGAGCATGTTGCACCTTTATGCATCCATGATATTTATTGTGCATTCATGCAATAGGTGTACCGGAGGGGGTAACTCTCCTCGAATTCGAGCCTGTGATTTCGGAGGAAGTCCAGGACCAGCCAGAATAAGCCGCAAGACACTTCACGTCTTGGGTGTGGAGCTATGCCCGTCTGAGTCGTTTAAGGACCGATTCGCTGTACGTCCTTGAGTCATGTTGAACGTAGTCTAACACTTAGTTGGCCGGATAAGCCGTTCTGACCGCGAAGCCGAGTAATGTGATTCAGGCCGAGAATCGAATGGTAGGTTGCTTCTTGGAGGAGAGAAAGGATGTGCTTGGGGACATTGGCGTGAGACCAAGGGGGGTTAGAGTCCCTATCACCTGGCAGAGTGTCGCCCTTGGGGTCGCGACATTATTCGGACCCGCGATTCCTGAATCATATGAAACGGTGGCCTGTGCGACCCTGGCAGGGGTCTGCACGGTGAGTGTTAGAAATACCCCTCCAGCTAGATAGGAATTCGATTCGAATCGTCGTCGCTCCCGGTTAGTGAGCACTTGACTTGAGCAGCGGCAATGTAGATCTCATTAAATGAACTGGTGGTTAAGGGAATGATACAATGTTGCCACAATTCATACCTGCTCTGGATATAATGATGATAATTGTTTGGTTATAATCAAGTGCATGTTTAGTACAAGTGCTAAGATAGATGACAGGTAAATGCTAAAAATAACTGCTAGTACAGGTTATAAGAGTCTCAATTACTTATGCCTTTATGCAAAAATGTGATGTCAGCTAGCCTCTTGTGTAAGCCTTGCATAATCCTTGGTGTCATCTTATTTCTGGTTTTCGACGGGTAAGTCTAGCTGAGTACATTCCAGTACTCAGGGTTTATTCCCTCCTGTTGCAGATGATATGCTCTACCAAGGCTTCTGCAAAAATTGTCTCCACCCCGCGGGTGACGAAGACTAGATCACTAGGGCGTGATCATCTTTATGTACTTTCCTGATGCTTTTGTGGGTTGTTGATCAATAGGACTGGCAGTAGTTAAACAACTGGTGGGTTTATGCTTCCGCTACTTTTATAAACTTGGTTTGTAATAATTGCAACTCTGTGTGTGTAAACTTATTTCAGAACTACTGGTGTAACGTAACGTAGGATGTTGTATGTTGAATGATGCGATCCTGGTTGTAAGCAAGTTGGTTTGAAATCCTTCGTGGTTTCGATTGACTACCGGGATTATATGGGCTCAAGTTCGAAAATTTGAGCACTTCGATGCTTGTGTTTTGTACTTATGCTCTTATAATTTGGTCGGTTCTGTTACAGGTGGTATCGGAGCATAATTCAACATTAAACACATCGTACGAGTATTTAAAAACAAAAGTATTTGATTATGAAAAAGGGTTAAAACACTAAAAATTATTTTTAGGTATGCCAGTGATCACATCCCTTAGCCCAAATAAGGACTCTTAGGTGGCTTATTATAAAGACTAACTTGGGGGCCTTGTTTGTTTTTGTTTCATCGTCCATACGGCGTGATATTGTATGGATGCCATTCACTTGGGTGGTAATGTATGGATCAATTGCCTCGACGCTCTAGTAAGTGTGAGTTGTCAGAGCATGATCGTCCAACCGGCGATCTAGGGGAGAGTAGTTTTGGTGACTTGCATACTTACATGTTTAAGCCATGTAATTATGTAAGCACTTAATTGTGGGAACCTTTATATCGGGTAGCTTTGATACTGAAGTATATACATCAGGGGATGTGTATATGGAAAGTATTTAAATTACTGCTTTCTTGTGTGCTTATATTGGGAAACTGTTGGGCTGAAATGAGATTTTTCTGCAGGTACACTAACAGCGTAACGAGTAGACCGATAGTTCGCTTATATGAGAGAACGTATGTATGCCACCGCCTAGCGTTAGAACTTTAGGTTTCTACTAAGGTGAGAGGGCGTACGGAACGTGCATGCATCATGTTTAATTATATCATACATATTATTTACTCCCTCCTTAAAAATTTTAGTACTCCCGACTAAATTAAATTTCGTATCCCCTAAATGATCCTCACTTTAAGTCGTGTCTTGTTGCTACAGATGGCACGTACCAAGAGGATCGCTCGCAAGTCCACTGGGGGCAGGGCACCTCGTCACCAGCTCGCTCCACGTGAGCCCCGCCCTGAGCCTACTGAGGTGGAAAGGCTGAGGGCAGAGTTGGTTGAAGTGACTGCTGCCAGGAATGCAGCGCGTCAGCAACTGGAGCAAGTGATCCGTGATCGTGACTAGGAAACCCTTGCAGTCCAGAGATTGACAGTAGCAAACCGCAACTATCAACGCATGCTGGTTCGTGTCATAAACTAGAGGGATGAAGCCTGGCACGAGGAGAACGTTCTGAGAGCTCGTCAGTTTGAGCTCGAGCAACAGTTGGAGAATGCTGAAGAATACAATGACAATCTTCATGAAGAAGTGCGCCGCCTGAACAACCAGCTAAATCCTCTGCTGCCTCGAAATATCAACGCAGATGAGGACATGGGTTCGGGAATCTTCATGGCTGAAAATGATGATGAAGTGGAGGTCAATGGGCCCTAAGATGCCGAACCAGAAGAAGAACCAGAAGGAGAAGAAGGAGATGAGGAGTTAGAGCCTGTTAGTGATGAGGACGGCACCGACTCTGAGCACGATGCTTAGAGTAGTTATCATGTAGCTATGATGTTAGGATCGTCTTTTGTGCCTCCTGGGGTTGGAGTGAGGCTTTGTAATAACTTGACTTTTCGGATGTAAGGTCGAACCCTATGTTTCCTGGATGTTTAGTTGGAACCTGTTAATTTCGATCGCAATTGGATGTCTTATTGTGTTGCGTTCGATGATGGTGTCACGATTAGTACCCTTCGGTGCCGCGACGAAACCGAGGGCCTCCTATGGCGCGCGACACAAGGCTGTGCTGCTTGGCACGCGCTGGTATCAAGGTGGCTAGTCATGATCCACCATGGAACTCTACCATTGAGAAGTCTCTTTGTGATCAGTTTGAAGTAGCCTTTCTCAGTCAACTAAAAACTTTGAAATTGAATCCAAGTACCAGGCAAAAGATCAAAAATCACGTAGATTTTAACGTAAACGGTTCAGTAACTGCTGTGCTCCTCGTGTGTGAGCCTTTACCAAAGTACATCTTGTTGGATTCTCTCGCATGATTGCACCAATTGATCCGCTTGAATGGATTGTGCGGTTGTGATGAAGTATTGTGTCATGAGTATTTTGAGAAGTCTATTTCATGAAGTCAGTTTGACATATTTACAATAATTCATCTACAAATTTCCCACATCGTCAGTGCTCATTGGCTATGCATTTTGCAGATGTCGTACAATCTCTGTCGGGGTCATGGCAATGAGGATGAGGAACAGCCACCCCCTCCGCCACCACCTACCCCGGCTGAGTTAATGCAGACTGTGGTCGAAGGGCAGCACATGCTGGTAGATGCTATGCGCCAGCTTGCCAACAGGGAGGCTCGTCATGGCCGCCAGGGCCCAGAACCGAATCAGTACAGTGATTTCAAGGATTTTCTTGATACTAAGCCCCCGCTCTTTAAGGAGGCGGAGGAACCACTACAAGCTGATGAGTGGTTGAATACTATTGAACAAAAGTTTCGTCTGCTTCGCTTGACCGATGAGCTGAAAACTGAATATGCTTCTCACCAACTACATGGTCCAGCGGGTATTTGGTGGAGCCACTATCGTTCCACATTGCCTGCAAATGTCCCGATTGCTTGGGATCAGTTCAAGGCCGCATTCCGTGGGAACTATATTCCTCCAGGTCTTATGGCTATCAAGCACACAGAATTTATGAGGCTGTCGCAGGGCAATAAAAGCTTGACTGAATACCTGCAATCTTTCAACAACCTGGCCAGGTATGCCACCGAGTTTGTGGATACCGATGCCAAGAAAATTGCTAGCTTTAAAAGAGGCCTCGGCCCAAAGCTGATGAAGACTATGGGCACTAGCAAGTGCACTACCTTCAATGAATTTATCAGTGATGCTCTGACTCAAGAGAACAATAACTCGATCTATGCTGCTTCTAAGAGCCGCAAGAGGGCACTTGAGGCAGGTGCTTCACAGTCTCGAGCTCCAGCTGCCCCGAGGGCTCCTCCTTGCCCTCCTGCCACAAGTGCTAAGTTTCGTCCTCCACAAAAGAAGGCGCCAGTGAAGACTGGGTTTCGCAAGGCATATACAGTGGCTCTGCCAAAGAGTAATTCGAGCCAATGCAGCTCCGGTGTCCCTCCTAGCAACATGCCCTGCTGGAACTGCAACAAGCCAGGCCATTGGTCCAGGAACTATCCTTACCCTAAGAAGAATGTCAACCAAGGTGGCCGTCAGGGGCACGCTCATTATAACAGTATTGAGGAAATCCCATCTGGTGAGGTTGTCACTGCTGGTAAGTTCCTAGTTGACCAACACCCTGCAGTGGTACTTTTTGATTCAGGTGCTTCGCATTCCTTTATCAGTCCTAAGTTTGCATCAGAGTTTGCACACAAATTGCATACTGTTGAAGGTGGGGGTTATTATATTAGCGCAACAAGTGGGAATATTTCCACAAATAAAGTAGTGGGGAATCTTGAGCTTGAGATAGAAGGGCGAAAGTACTCGCTTGCCTTAGTGGTTTTGCCGGGCTTAGGCATAGATGTTATTCTGGGCATGAATTGGATGAGTCAGAATGGGGTACTCATTGATACATCCACTCGGGTAGTTATGCTCAGAGATCCTATAGATCAAAAGGGTTTTCTGGTACAACTTCCTAGAAAAGTTGATTTGTCTGGGGAAGTTCATGCTGTGCAAGCAAAGGCGTTGGCCGAAATTCCAGTAGTGAATGAGTTTCCGGACGTTTTTCCCGATGATTTGCCGGGACTCCCTCTGGATCGGGATGTGGAATTTAAAATTGAGTTGTTACCTGGCACAGCTCCCATCTCTAGGAGACCCTATAGGATGCCTCCGAATGAACTAGCTGAACTTAAGGTGCAATTGAATGAACTTTTGAAGAAGGGGTTGATTCGTCCTAGTTCGTCGCCGTGGGGATGTCCTGCTATCTTTGTAAAGAAGAAGGATCAGTCATTGCGAATGTGCGTAGATTATAGGCCTCTCAATGCAGTCACTGTCAAAAATAAGTACCCTCTACCGCGCATCGACATCTTGTTCGATCAGTTGTCTAAAGCTAAAGTTTTCTCCAAGATCGATCTAAAATCTGGCTACCATCAAATTAAAATATGCCCGGAAGATGTTCCAAAGACAGCCTTTTCTACCAGATACGGTCTCTATGAGTATCTTGTTATGTCTTTCGGCTTGACAAATGCCCCCGCACACTTCATGTACTTGATGAATTCGGTGTTTATGCCCGAATTGGACAAGTTTGTGGTGGTATTTATTGATGACATCCTGATATATTCGGTAAATGAGGAAGATCACGCCAAACATCTACGTATAGTCCTCACAAGATTGCGTGAACATCAACTATATGCAAAGTTCCGTAAGTGCGAATTCTGGCTTCGTGAAGTACCTTTCCTTAGGCATGTGTTGTCCGATGGAGGAATTATGGTGGACCCTGCCAAGGTACAAGAAGTACTGAACTGGAAAGCTCCTATCTCGGTTCATGAGGTCCGGAGTTTCCTTGGTTTGGCTGGCTATTATCGTCGCTTCATCCCAGATTTCTCCAAAATAGCCAAGCCAATGACTCGGTTGCTACAAAAAGACACCAGGTTTGTCTGGACTCCTGAGTGTGATGCGGCTTTTCACCAACTGCGAACCCTCCTAACCTCAGCTCCGGTTTTGGCACAACCGGATATCGAGAAATCATTTGATGTTTATTGTGATGCCTCAGGCATAGGTTTGGGAGGTGTTCTGATGCAGGAAGGCCGAGTAATTGCATATACCTCTCGACAACTTCAGAAACATGAGGCGAATTATCCAACGCATGACTTAGAACTCGCCGCAGTCGTTCATGCTTTGAAAGTGTGGCGGCATTATCTGCTGGGCAATGTTTGCAATATCTACACAGACCACAAAAGCCTCAAGTACATCTTCACCCAACCCGAGTTAAATATGCGTCAAAGAAGATGGCTCGAGTTAATTAAGGATTATAACCTCCAAGTGCACTATCATCCTGGCAAGGCAAATGTGGTTGCGGATGCTTTAAGCCGTAAGTCTCATTGCCATTCCCTAGTTGAAACTGATTTTCATCGATCTTGCCTTCTACATCCAGCGGTCTTGTACAACATCACTGTCAGTTGTACTCTCAAAAGCAGAATTATTGAGCTCCAAAAGACGGACACTGGTATATTTCACATCAAGCGTAAGATGAAAGAGCAAGAAACTACACAGTTCAGGGTAGATGAAGAGGGTGTACTATGGTTCAAGGATAGATTAGTCGTGCCTAAGGACCGAGAGCTTAGAAATGATATTATGTCTGAAGCACACTCCTCTAAGTTGTCCATCCATCCTGGCAGCAATAAGATGTATTATGATTTGAAGCCATACTATTGGTGGACCAAGATGCGGAAAGAGATAGCTGCATATGTGGCTAGGTGTGACACCTGCTGTAGAGTTAAAGCTGTGCATATGAAAGTTGGGTTGCTTCAACCACTTTCTATCCCAGGTTGGAAATGGGAAGAGATAAGTATGGATTTCATTGTCGGACTTCCTCCTACTGTCAAAAATCATAACTCCATCTGGGTAATTGTGGATCGTTTGACCAAATCAGCTCACTTCATTCCAGTTAGAGTGGACTATCGTCCCACTGACTATGCTGAGTTGTACTTCAATCAGATAGTCCGGCTCCATGGGATACCTCGTACTATCATATCTGACCGTGATCCCCAGTTCACTGCTTGCTTTTGGGAGCACTTGCATCACCTTCTGGGAACCAAGTTAGTGAGAAGCTCTGCTTATCACCCCTAAACATCAGGACAGACGGAACGGGTTAACCAAATCTTGGAAGATCTGTTGCGGGCATGTGTAATATCATCCAAGGGTTCTTGGGAAAAATGGTTACCTCTAGCCGAATTCTCGTACAATAATAGTTACCAAGAGAGTATTAAGATGGCCCCATTCGAAGCTTTGTACGGTCGTAAGTGTAGAACCCCACTAAATTGGATAGAAGCTGGTGAGAGCAGACTTTATGGTATTGCTTTTGTTGAGGAAGCTGAGGAACAAGTCTGTACCATCCAAAAACATATGGCTGCAGCCCAAGCTAGACAGAAAAGTTATGCTGATCGTCGTAGAAAACCACTCGAGTTTGAAGTTGGAGACTTCGTGTATCTGAAAGTTTCTCCAATGAAGAGTGTCCAACGTTTTGGTGTTAAGCGGAAATTTGCGCCAAGATACGTGGGTCCTTTACAAATCATAGGCAAGAGTGGAGCTGTTGCATATAAAATCCAGTTACCTCTAGAAATGAGTGCCATATTCAACGTCTTCCATGTATCTCAGCTCAAAAAGTGTCTTCGAGTTCCCGAGGAAAGAGTCCCTTTAGGAGACATCAGACTAGAATCCGATTTAACTTACGAAGAAAAGCCAGTCCGAGTGATCGATACTCAGGAACGAGTGACTAGAAGCAAAGTGGTTAAATGGTATAAAGTAATGTGGAGTAATCAGGGTGGTGAAAGTGACGCTACATGGGAACGGGAGGACTATTTGCGGGATGGTTATAAGGAATTCTATGAAAAATGGTACGCTTTCCAAATCTCGGGATGAGATTTTTATAAGGGGGGAGGGCTGTAACACCTCAGGTGTTTAGCTCCTTAATTGCATTGCATTTGCATAAGCATAAGCAAGCATCATTCATTTTATGCATAAGCTTATAATATGTGAAACATGCTTTGGAAACATTGTCACATATGTTTATATTTCATGTGAAGTAAGAAGTGAGTAGTGTGCAACACACAAGTACCTTATGTGCAATTTCCTTTGTGAGACATGTCAACCACTTTAGTGTAACATAATTAGCAAGTGTTATGCAACACACTCATGCAACATGTGCAACATGAGCTTGCAACATTTGGGTGAAAGTATTGAATTACTTGTTCCAAAGTATGTGACACTAGGAATTTGGTGTAACTAAAGGGTAGAGTAGCCAATTATATCTCACAACACCTTAGTTATACTTAGGGTCACTCATGGAGCAAGGTTCATGTTGACCAAAATCACCAAAATGCCCTCCAAGGTGTAGTTGACCACCATTTAGCCCTAGGATGCTCTAGTTTGACCAATTAAAAAGTCTAGCTTAGAGACCTTGCATGGAAGAGCACCCTTAAGAAAAGTTGTAGAGAATTTCATAAGGAACAAAAGTTCTAATATGGCCATCTCATGAAAATGATCAGAACATGCTCAAAAATGGCCCACAAGTCAGTATTAGAGGCTGTTTTGGGACTTAGCAATTTTGGCTAAGTGTGAAGCTAAAAAACCGTTTCACTGTACCTCACTTTGGCAACTTGTAACTCACAAACTAGGCCAAACCAGTCCTTGAGCCAATTGACAAAGTTGTTGTCCACACATAGCTCTACAACATTGTCAATATAGCCATCACCTAGTTCTAAATGGTTTAGGTGTTGTGGTGTCTTGAAAATAGGGTTTCAGTCGGTTTCGCTGACTGAAAACGCGTTTCAGTTTCCAAGTGCTCCACTTTGGAGCTCTGTAGTTTCAAATCTAGGCCGAACCAGCCCAAACTCCAATTGACAAACTTGTTGCCCTCATGTAGCTCTACAACATTGCCAACATCAACTACGCCTGGTTCTCACTGGGTTGGGAGTTATTCATCGACGAAGTAACTCTGTCAGTCATTTTTTTTTCGGACATCGATTCAGTCAAACGGCGTTCTTCAGAAACCGTCGTGGCCGACCGGCCGTAGGCCGTCGTCGACGTGTGGCCACGCGGTGGCAACCGTACGCCGGCCGTGGCCCCACCGGTCAGTCCACCGAGCCTTCAAGGCCGCCACGCCGCACCGGAGCTGCCCCCATTTCCTCTCCCTCCCTCATTCGGCTTCGACACGGAGAAAACTAAGCCGCCATTGCCGCCCCACTCCGGCGAGCTCGTGCGCGCTCACCACCGCACCGCAGCCCACCAAAACTCGTCCACTGCTCCGCCTTGTAACCCCCTCCATCCTCCACTTCGCCGTCGGGGTCAATTGCGCGGGGGTAAGACAGCATCGCCATCTCCGCCACCGTCCGCCTCAGGCATTTCTCGCCGGAGCACCCCCCGTGGCGTGGCCATGCTTCCCCAGCGTCTCCCTATCTTGCGTCCTTGGTGTGTCGCGTCCGCCTTGAGCCACTGATGCTCACCGGACCGGCCATTAGGGCCGAGCAGCCGCCTAGCTCATCGGAGCCGCATGCCACGGCCGCGGGCCGCCATTGCCGTCGCTGGCTACCTTAGCTGCCGCCATAGCCCTCGTCGATGGTACCCTTATAATCGTATCGAGGTGGGGAAACATGACGGTGCACTTGGCCGCGCCGAAATCCGCTACCGGCGGCGAACTCCGGCCACCGTTCCTCCCCTCTATTCTTTCCTCTCTGGCCTGCGGGCCCACGCTGTTAGTGCCACGCGCGTGCGGGCGGGAGCTCGAGCAGACCGCGCGTGCATCGCGGGCCGCGTGTGGAGGATTGGGCCGCGTGAGAAATTTGGGCCGCGCGCGCGTGTTGAGCCGGCCCAGTCTTAGATAAAATCCATTTCATTTATTTATTTTGTCACAGATTTAGTTGATGTTTGGAAAATGTAGATCTAGGGTTTTACTTGCCCAAAAATTATGAGATAAATTTTGTTAGGATCTACTTGAGGTGTAGTATTTTAGAAAAATATGAATTTGTTATGTGATGTTTAGTTTCTGGGATATTTAAATAGGTCTTTGAAATGTGTTTTAAATCACATGCAAACTTGTTTAAATTATATCTTGAGTTTTAGTGTTCCAAAAATTATGAAATTTGGTGGGTAGACTAATTTATACTTGCTCTAGCTCTGGTAAAAATTTGGGCAGTAGGGCTTAAGTACTTTTCAAGTTATAATGCTATCTTTTTATTCTAGGAAATAGTTAAATGAATTTTAGTAATTTTTCTACATGTGCAATGTTCATATAAATTTTGGGAGAATGTCTTGGTACCCTAGAGTGTCCAAGAAAATTAAGAAATCTGTTGTTTGACACATTTTACTATGCTTTGTTATTTATACAAAAATCAGCCTTTTGGGCTTGTGAATTTTGTTCAGAGAGTTCCCTTAAATAAATTGAGTTCAAATTTTTACAGTAGTCTCTTTTTGGGTCAGAGAGTCCCCTGTCATTTTTGTGGAATTTTAGGAGCAGTTTAAATATATGTTTAAAATTCCACTTAATTACTTAAGTAAATTAAGAAAGGGGTGTAAATAAATATTCTAGGTGGGCACACCTTACTTTCTGGTGTCCTTGTGACCTTTGTGAACTTGTGGTAACAGTAGTTTGGTCTTATGGGATATTTGCCACATAAATAAATATTTAATCTTTGCAATTCTAGGTTTTCTGGACAGCTGGTAGTATCTTTGGGTTTGATCCTTAATAAAAGTGTTTGCTGGAAAACTTGTGAATACCAAAATTATAGTAAACTTGATAAACTAGCTTGTGTCACAATTTGGGAGCATTTGGCTTAGTAGTTTGGGAGTCATTGCTATTTTAAGTGACAGTCCAGAATTGGCTGCTCTCTGTTTAGAGAGAGCAGATTCTGGAACTTTGGAATTTCGACTAGGTAAACTTTGGAATTAAGTGCTGTGGTCTGAAAACATTTTGTGGTGCGTTTCTTAAGCTTTCCAGATTGTCTTAGATCATATCTTTTGGAGTTGGGATTCTCAAGTTATGTTAGAATCTTTGAGCTGCTGTCCAGAATGTCTTACTGTGGTAACCTAAGTAATATTACTCTTGTGTTTGTTAGGTGTTAGGGCCTTAACCGAAGATGAACAACTATACCTTAGGTTGGGTAGATTAGGTAAGTACTTCTCCACCGGAGAAGAGATTTGCACGTACTGATAAAGTAAATTGATTAGATTATTATATTTTATTTCTGAAATGCATTTCATTCCGAGCATGTTGCACCTTTATGCATCCATGATATTTATTGTGCATTCATGCAATAGGTGTACCGGAGGGGGTAACTCTCCTCGAATTCGAGCCTGTGATTCCGGAGGAAGTCCAGGACCAGCCGGAGCAGCTAGAGGAACCAGCCGGCGACGAAGCTCCTGCCGAAGATCTACCTGAGTGTCCTGATCACCGGCCTTCGACCTTTCTGAAAGGCAAGCCCCGGTGCATGCTGAACCTACTGATTTATAAATTAATCTTGAGTACTTTTAATTGTTTACTGCATTAAGTTGTAGGAGTTACATGAAAACACTTGTTGCAATATACCTGTCCTTGTCCAGATATCGTACTTAATCCTATATTAGGTTTAGGCACGCGTCAATGCTTAGCCCTGCTTAGTACGGTAGAAGTCGGGTGATTTCCGGTCATCCGCGAGATGTAGGAAGGAATCACGAGTGGCTTTATGGCTATCGTGGATGGAACCATGCTTAACAATGAAATTGAGACCGGGCGGGAGTTCGATAGTACAGCCGCAAGACACTTCACGTCTTGGGTGTGGAGCTATGCCCGTCTGAGTCGTTTAAGGACCGATTCGCTGTACGTCCTTGAGTCATGTTGAACGTAGTCTAACACTTAGTTGGCCGGATAAGCCGTTCTGACCGCGAAGCCGAGTAATGTGATTCAGGCCAGGAATCGAAGGGTAGGTTGCTTCTTGGAGGAGAGAAAGGATGTGCTTGGGGACATTGGCGTGAGACCAAGGGGGGGTTAGAGTCCCTATCACCTGGTAGAGTGTCGCCCTTGGGGTCGCGACATTATTCGGACCCGCGATTCCTGAATCATATGAAACGGTGGCCTGTGCGACCCTGGCAGGGGTCTGCACGGTGAGTGTTAGAAATACCCCTCCAGCTGGATAGGAATTCGATTCGAATCGCCGTCGCTCCCGGTTAGTGAGCACTTGACTTGAGCAGCGGCAATGTAGATCTCATTAAATGAACTGGTGGTTAAGGGAATGATACAATGTTGCCACAATTCATACCTGCTCTGGATATAATGATGATAATTGTTTGGTTATAATCAAGTGCATGTTTAGTACAGGTGCTAAGATAGATGACAGGTAAATGCTAAAAATAACTGCTAGTACAGGTTATAAGAGTCTCAATTACTTATCCCTTTATGCAAAAATGTGATGTCAGCTAGCCTCTTGTGTAAGCCTTGCATAATCCTTGGTGTCATCTTATTTCTGGTTTTCGACGGGTAAGTCTAGCTGAGTACATTCCAGTACTCAGGGTTTATTCCCTCCTGTTGCAGATGATATGCTCTACCAAGGCTTCTGCAAAAATTGTCTCCACCCTGCGAGTGACGAAGACTAGATCACTAGGGCGTGATCATCTTTATGTACTTTCCTGATGCTTTTGTGGGTTGTTGATCAACAGGACTGGCAGTAGTTAAACAACTGGTGGGTTTATGCTTCCACTACTTTTATAAACTTGGTTTGTAATAATTGCAACTCCGTGTGTGTAAACTTATTTCAGAACTACTGGTGTAACGTAACGTAGGATGTTGTATGTTGAATGATGCGATACTGGTTGTAAGCAAGTTGGTTTGAAATCCTTCGTGGTTTCGATTGACTACCGGGATTATATGGGCTCAAGTTCGAAAATTTGAGCACTTCGGTGCTTGTTTTTGTACTTGTGCTCTTATAATTTGGTCGGTTCTGTTACAGTTTGTATAGCTGATTGTTGATGATCTTGTAATTTCTTGTTCTTTGCTTCATTCTTATGTTGTTGACTTTATTTTTAGGCTCATAGTGCCCACGAAGGTAAGCCATAATTGGGGCTCTCCAGTCTTCACTTGTATTATATGGATTTCTCTGGGTGTAGCTTGCACTGCTTTGATGGATGCTTGTTTCAAGATTTGATAGAAAACATCTTGAGGGAGACTTGAATTTTGTGTTGCAGCTTTTGCTAGTTCGTCTGCATCTGAATTGTCATTTCTTGAGATGTTTTTGACTGTGAAACCTTCAAAATGTTTCCCTTGATCTCTAAGAAATTACAAGTATTTTGCTAATTCTGGATCTCTTGCTTTGTAGTCTTTTTCAATGTGTCCTGCTACAATTTGCGAATATGTTTTGATTACCAATCTTTGGATTCCCATTGCTTTTGCTTTGCGAAGTCCTAGTAAAATAGCTTCATATTCTACTATGTTGTTTGTACACTGAAATTCTAGTCTTGCAGCATATTTCATCTATATGCCTGAAGGTGAGGTGATTATTGTAGTTGCTCCAGCCCCTGCGAAGCCCCATGCGCCATCGCAATATTTTGTCCATTCTGGTTGCTTCTTGTCTTCTCTTAAACTTTGGGAGGGTGTCCAATCTGCTATGAAGTCTTCTAGGACTTGGGATTTTATTGATGTTCTTTTTTCAAATTCTATAAAATGTTGAGATAATTCTGCTACCCATTTTCCTAGTCTTCCTGTTGTTCTGCAACTTTGTAATACTTCTTTTAGAGGGTAATTTGTGAGAACTCTGATTTTGTGGGCCTGAAAGTAGTGCTTCAACTTTCTTGATGCTATTAAAACTGTGTATGCGATTTTCTCAATCTCAGAGTAGTATACTTTTGATCCAGATAATGCTTCTGAAACATAGTAGACCGGTACTTGATATTTTGAATGATTTGTTTCTTGTTCTTGGACTAGTACTGCACTTACTGTTGTTTCTGTGATTGAGACATATAATAGCAAATTTGCTCCTGGTGTTGGTGAAATCAATGTGTTTGGATGTAGTAGATATTTTTTATCTCTTCAAATGCATGTTGCTACGAAGGTCCCCATACGAAGTCTCTTTTGGATCCTTTGAGTGCCTAAAATATTGGTAAGCTTCGTTCTGCTGATTTTGAGATGAATCTGTTTAAAGCTGCAAGTCTTCTAGTCAGTTTTTGAACATCTTTTATATTTTTAGGAATTCTCATGTTTAAATTTGCTTGAACTTTGTCTGGGTTTGGATCTATCCCTTTTGCTGATACAATGCAGCCTAAAATTTTTCCTTTCTGTACTCCGAAGGTACATTTTTTGGGATTTAGTCTCAAATTTCCTTTTCTCAGATTTGAGAATGTTTCTTGAAGGTCTTGAATATGATCTTGTCTTTTCTTGCTCTTGACAACTATGTCGTCGACATAAGCTAGCAAGTTTTTGCCAATCTAACTTTTGAGCACTGTTGAAGTAATCTTGACAAATGTTGTGCCTGCATTGCGAAGCCCCTCTGCCATTCTTACAAAGCAGTATGTTCCAAATGGTGTGATGAAACTTGTAAATTCTTCATCTTCTTTTCTCATCCAGATTTGATGATATCCTGAGAAACAATCTAGGAAACTTAGCATTTCACTTCCAGCTGCTTGATCAACTAGTGTGTCGATTCTTGGTAGTGGGAAATTATCTTTTGGGCATGCTTTGTTGAGATCTGTAAAATCTATACACATTCGCCATTTTCTGTTTTTTTACCATGATGATATTTGCTAGCCAAGTTGTGAATTGGACTTCTCTTATAACTTTAGCATCTAGCAACCTTTGGACTTTGGCTTTTACAGCTTGTATTCTATCTTCAGCTAATTTTCTCAGTTTCTGCTTTTTGGGTCTGCAATTTTGATTGATGTCGAGTTTGTGCTCAATTATATCTCTACTAACTCCTCCTAAATCATTGGATGTCCATGCGAAGACATCTTTGTTACTTTGAAGAAATTCTATGAGTCTGTTTTCTTCTTCTTGAGAAAGTTCTGTCTCTATGATTACTTGTTTGTCTGGGACTAATGAGTCAAGGGGTACTTTCTTTGTTTCTTCGACTGCTTGAGGTTTTTCTTGTGGCTTCGCATTTTCTGTTTCTTCTTTCTCTTCTTCTTTGATTGTATGAACATTTTTCTGACCAGGAGTGTATTCTTTTTCAATGTTTCTTGCTTCGGTTTGATCTCCATGGACTATGATAACTCCATTTATTGTAGGCATCTTCATACATAAGTAAGAGTAGCTTATTACTGCTTTAAATGCATTCATAGTTCCCCTTCCAAAAAGTGTGTTATAGGGATAATGGATGTCCACCACATCAAATACAATTTGCTCGATTCTTGCATTGTTTACTGTTCCAAATGATACAGGAAGAACTATTCTTCCTATTGAGTGAATTGGCTTCCCACCGAAGTCGTAGAGTGGGTGCTCAGCTCTTCCTAAAAGTTTGCGATCAATTTTTATGGCATCAATTGTTGTTGTGAATATAATGTCTGCAGAACTTCCACCGTCAACTAAAATTTTTGAGACAGCCCATCCATCAATATTTGCTTCAACTACCATTGCATCCATGTGTGGATAGTCTTTTAGTTGCAAATCTTTTTCTGAGAATGTGATTGGTAGATGAGACCATCTTGTCTTTTTGTATGGGCCTTCTGTTGAGATAGAGTTTACTCTTCAAAAGTAATTCTTCTTTTGATTGTTGTTTTCATGATCAATATTGTTTCCTCCAATGATTATCATGATTCTTCCTTTGCTTGCCATTGAAGTTGATGGAGAGTTGTCTTGTTTGTTGTTCCCTTGTGGATTGCTATTTGCCACAGAGGATTCGGGCTGTATTTGAAAATTTGTTTGTTGTTGATTTTGCCTCCATTGATTTGGGTCGTATATTGCTACTGGTCCATAGCTATATGATGATGGGCCTGAGATCATTGCTTGGGAGTGTCCAAACTGAATTGGGTAATAAGAGTTTTGTTGGCCTTGAATCATATGATTGACAGCTTTTGATTGACTTGAGATTTTGTTTTCTTCTTGTATTTCTTCAATGCTTTTCTTTACTTTTGGACACTTTTTTTATGTGTGTCTAGCCCCTTTGCCATGAATGATGCAATACATGTCTTCTGGTCTTAGGGGTGTTCTTCCTCTTCCTCGTCCTCCTCTTCCTATTGAATTGAAGCCACCTCTTTCGAATGTCCTTTGGTTGTACTGACTGTTGTATTGATTTTGAGGTTGAAAATTTGTTTCAGTAGTTGAATTGTTGTTTTCAACTTGATTGACTTGGGTGAAGTGTCTTCGCTCATAGTTGTTTTGCTTTAGGGGATGAAAATTGTTGCTTTTGTTTTGATTTCTGAAGTTGTTTTCTTCCTCAATTCTTTTTCTGTAATCTTCATCGGACTTGCAGTAATTTGGATTTCTTCATAAAGCTGAGCCAGTGAAGTTGGCTTTTCTCGAGTAAGGTGTGCTACACATTGTCCTACCCGAAGTCCCTTGATTGCTGCAATTATGACAACTTCGTCTGGGATATTTGTGATTTGAGATTTGATTTGAATGAATCTCTTGTAATATTGACTTAGAGGTTCTTTGGGCTGTTGTTTGCAGTTGAATAAATCCATGTCTGTAAGACCAGTTGGTTGAAATCCTTGGAAGTCAACAAGTAGATTTGTCTTTAATTGTTCCCATGAATGTATGGATCTTGCTTTTAGAGATGAATACCATTGTTGTGCTAGACCTTTTACTGCCATGACAAGTGACTTTGCAAGTGTGGTTTCGTCCCTACCGCCTGCAATTACTGCAGCTTCAAAACTCATTAAGAATTGCCTTGGGTCTGATTCACCATCGAATGTTGGTATCATGTTGAATTTGTACCCTATAGGCCATTGAGCTAGCTGCAAATTTGTTGATAGTGGGGAGCTTGTATCAATTGATATGAATGATTTCTAAATATTTCTCTCTTGAGAGATTTTTGTTGCTGGATGTGATTCTTCTTGATTCATAACTTTATGATTTGCATTTTGCAGTTGCTCATTTAAATTGCGAAGGGTAACTTCGGCCTCTTCTTTCTTTGTTTGAGTGTCTTTTCTCGTGCTCTTGCGTGACATTCTTCAAGTTCTTTTTGCCTTCGTAAAACTTGTTCTTCAAGTTCCTTGAGTCTTTGTTCTTTAGCTTCGCCTGTTCTTGAAGAGTTTGCACCTTGAGAGACTTCTTTTGTAAGACCTCTGTCTTCTCTGGGTGGTTGTTTGTCATCGATTTCTTCATTGACGGTCTTCTTGTTTGGTCTTGCCATTTTATTTCTTGTGGTCATGAAGATCTTTAGATGCACGCACAAACGGTGGGCGCCAGATGTTAGGTGAAAAGTTTAGGTCAGACGACACAATTCACACAATCATCAGAAAAATTTCATCCAAGACAAAATCGCGTGCAAAGTTGCATTCATTTCATGATCGTACCATACATGTCAGAGGGGGTATTTATAGGGCCCTATTCTTCGTATTTTACACAAAATGACTTTTTTACCCCTGACCCTAATATTTACAACCATTCATCTATGTAAGGGCGAAGTAGTCATTTCCTCCTAATTTAGTCTTCTTTTTCACGTTCAATCTTCTTTTCCTTCAATGAACTTGTTTTCTTGAGATTATCTCTTGCTTCTTGTCTACTTCTCTGTCCAGTGAAGTTGATTTCCTGACGACGAAGTCGATAGGCGAAGTTGAATTTCTGACGACGAAGTCGATTGGCGAAGTTGAATTCTTGATGACAAAGTCGATAGGCGAAGTTGAATGATAAAGTCGATAGGCGAAGTTGAATTCTTGGCGACGAAGTCGATAGGCGAAGTTGAATTCTTGGCGATGAAGTTGATAGGCGAAGTTGAACGACAAAGTTGATAGGTGAAGTTGAATTCTTGGCGACGAAGTTGATAGGCGAAGTTGAACGACAAAGTTGATAGGCGAAGTTGAATTCTTGACGACGAAGTCGAAATACATTCTTCACTGTATTTTTTCCTACAGGTGAATTTTATTAGAATATTTTTATATCTTTCATACTCCAAAGTTTGGACTTGAGTTTTTTTGGATGAAGTTAATTCCCCAACAGGGAGAAAAGAAAGATTCAATTTCAAGAAGCGTACCCTCAACATTCGAGTTCACCCACAGACGCCGTACCTCTACGAGGATACAACCGTTGCCCCAACAAAGAAGAAGAACAAGAATAGGAGAACGAGGAACAAAGCTAAGCATCAGGCAAAAGAAATAGTATGGATGGTCAACACTATTGATTCAGAACTTGACCACCTCCTTCCATCACCATATCTCACTAAGCTGGGAGATCCTAGAGTACCCATCATCGATTGTATGATCGAGGGAAGTACTTTCTATAAGATGTTCTGCGACATCGGCTCTAGCACCAACATAATGTCTAAAATAACATATAAACATTTGTATAATACTAGACCCATGTATCGTACATATGTGTAACTGCAGATGGCAGACCAATCATTCCGACGTCCGGAGGGAATAGTGAAAGATGTTATGGTCAAAATAAGAGATCACTACATTCCTATCGACTTCATGGTTCTTGACATGGGAGAAGAAGACGATGTCCACCTCATTTTAGGAAGACCCTTCCTCAACACCACTGGCGCGATCATCAACATAAGAACTGAAGAAATCCACTTCTAATTCCCTAAAGAGAAGGTACGTTGTTACTTTAATAGTTACACTACTCGTGAGCAGCCTAGAAAGAACAAGAGGAGACACCGCTCTCAACGCCAAAAGAAACAAGCCATCAAAGAGAAAGAAGCTGACCAAGAAGAAGCTATTCCAAAGGAAGAAGAAGAGAAGCCCAAGAAGAGTGAACCACAGGAAGAGATTCCTCAGTCCAAGAAAGTATGGAAAAGAAAAGAAACATCAACATCATCATCAAGTTCTCCAACACTTGATGAGCAACCATCCAGCTCCTCAGTTAAGCTAGAAGAAATCTCTGAAGACTGAACCAGACGTAAGGTCCGGGTCGACGGACCTAAATCTCCGAACCTTCGCCGAAAGGTAAATCAGTATTTATCCACACATTTAAATTAAGCATATCTACTTTGTTTACATTCCCTTAGCATATCATTGCATTGAAAATAAAAATACTTTTTCCATTAATAACATGCATACTATTTAGAATTAAATACATATTTAAATTCTACATTGCATTTGAAAAGAAAATAAAAATAACTTTTATATTTTGAATCATCTCATTGCATCTGGAAATATATAAACTCTAAGCCCCATGTGAGTAATAGTGTGAAGTGTAGCAACCCATAATAATTACTCACTGTATATATATATATATATATATATATATATATATATATATATATATATATATATATATATATATATATATATATAATGAAGAAAAACCAGTTGAATAATAAAAGATAATACAAGACTCCAAAATAATTAGGGAATAGTTTTCCACTAACCCTTAATATGTTCCACAAGTTTTGTTGTCTATTTGAAATTCAACCAGAAAAGGAGAAATTCCCTATGAAGCCCATGATGTCTTACTCACTCAAGAGCTCTGCCTTGAACAATGATCAAAGAAGGAGTGATGAGCATCTATGCAATCGAGGACTCAAAATGAATGACTACGTCAAAATCCAACTTGGGGGAGAGCGTCCCTCGTATATCACGATAAGTATTCCTTTTCAAGTGATTTATCTTTTATTCTAAAAAATATAAAAAGATGCATAACTTAAGAAAAGAAAATAAAAAGAGTGTTGTGTGATAATATTAGCAAGATAATATATTAGTTAAAATAAAAGATACAAGAGAGTATAAGAACTTAATTACCGTAGAAGTCAATTTTAAATATAATGGAAATGATGAATAGTTGCTCTGTCGTAATTCCTTTCAAGTGCCTAGTTTTCAAACACGAATTCTCCTGAGTTTTGGGTAGAACTGTCTTGATCTAAAGATAAACTCTGAGCCTGAAACTTGTGGGTTGCAAATGTTGGATCTAAATCTAGGTAGTTGAGGAGTATGATATGAGAAAGTCTGAGCTACTATTTATCTTGCTCCTACTGATGCTAGAGTTCTGGAGAATTTTATCTTTTGAAATCTTAAAATACCATGATGAGTACTTGTATGACAAAGCTTAAAATTCCTACCATAGCCATACATAGGATAGAAAACTCCATTCATACTTTTTACTACTTGTACTTGCATTGAGCATTATCGAGCTCTGTTGACCCTTAGAGGCTTGTCATACTTTTAAAATCAAGATCACGTACACTTCACTCAAATATGTTGCTTCTACACTTGAAGTACGCAACAACATGCCTTTTGATTTAGATCCACCAAATATATTTTTCTCCTACACTGGGAGAGAACACCACTCACATGTCTTATAGGATTTTTGTCACCTATCCATACATTTCATAAGCCCCAGTTATTGTTGCTCCAGATTATTATTATCTCTCAATCTTTTATTATAGACAAGAATGTTCTGGGCTTATATATTTAAAAAAAGAGAAGAAAGAGAAATATATAGAGAATAAAACATGGACAAGTGTCCTACCAAAACAATGGGTACTTAGATGCCCGCCTCTCTAAAAAAATTATAGCGCAAAATATCTCTTAGTCTAAGTTCTTCAATTATTCAAAGAGAGATAAAAATCCCTTTCAAAGGAGCAAAAGTAGAATTAGATCCACTATCACCTTCATCATAAATAAACCACTCCTTGATCCATACACATGCACTTCTTGATTTGATCATATGCCTCGTTTCTCTGGATCCACAGTTTGACTTTACAAAATATGCTTTGCAAGTATGTACACGCTGTCTCCATACCTATAAGCTCTAGTTAAAGCATTAGATGTAGGATGAGAGAAGGCAAATCTCACTTTGCCTTGGAGAGGATCTAGAAATACCACATATATTGAGATATTTGAGAGAGTCATACAAAAAGATACTCTGAGTTTTATTTTAAAAATCTTACAAAACTCTAGAATAATAGTTGAATGAAGTGCTTGAGACATAATGCTTGATTTGATTGTTCTACTTGTCGACTGCTCAAGACCCAAGTGAAGGCTAATAAGCTCCATAGTTAAAGGTAATATGGGTAAGTCTAAAGGTTAGAATGGTTAGATCTAATTCGGAGGAAAATTCTTGTTTGAACGCATGTGTACTTTTGAGGCGTGATAGCATTGTAGCAACTCCTGATCCATTATGGATATTTGTGTCACACTCGGTTTTAAAGAACTAAACTAGGTCAGCCATATGTGTGCCCAGGAAGTCCACACATATGTCAGAATGAAAAAGTATCAGAAACAATGTTATTATATAGCGTATACATAACTATAAATTAACACTTACATTAGAGTATCGCGGAACGGTGACTAAACTTCAGGCTCCATTCTTCTCAGGGATAGCTGACTGGTGGCTCCGTATACCAAGCACTTCTGAAAGACTTCTGAAAACTCCACTACACCTTCATCCTTCTTCTAAGTAGCACCTTACTACACACTGGAGTGTGGTGGAAATAGCAAGAGTGAGTCCATATCGAACTCAACAAATATATCATGGGGTTCATGAGGCTCAAAAAGGCTAGACACTGTTTGACTGCATTTAGCTTTTATTCATTATATAATTGGCAATTGAGTAGCATCAAGGTATTCCAATTCCCATTAATGAACCAATGATCATTTGTAATAAGGATAATGAATAGCATTAATATGAACATAATAATAACAACAATAATTAAGCATAATATAATAATGGTTATCAACTATTCTGTAAGAATCCCCAAGGCCGCTTGTATTCGTGAGCACGACTAGTATACCAGTTTATTAAACTCTGCACAGAGGTGTACACTTTCACTGTGAGTCATGATTTCCATATGCTAAGGGGTCATGAATCCCTAAGCACAAGAAACCATATAAAGTCATTCAAGAGTTCGTCTAACAAGTTAGGGCCATTAGATTCACTCGGCAGGCAGATGTAGGAACCCCCTTTTCAAATGGCACAATTCCTTCCCAGCTATACTCATAGACTAGTGGTTGTCCTACACCCAACGTGGCAAGCCATTCTTACGCCATTTAAGGTAACCACTAACAAGCTAGAAAAGGTCTATTGAACAATTAGAGCCAGAGTCATATAGCCCTCACAGCTGTACTGTATGTCCCGGTTATCACTCACAGATAAGTCCTTATGGAGAGTAACTAGAGCGATAAACAAACAACACAACGCTCTAGTCCCCTTTTAACAAGAATTAAATCATCTTAATGGTTGATTGCACCATTCATTAGTCATATTACAAGATCATTGTTCATAATTAAGCGCTAGCAATAGCTACCCAAATGCACAACCCATAGGTGTCAAGGAAACAAGATACCAACAACTAAGTTATAATCTCTATGGTTGTCAAGGAGGACACATGCATATGTATGATAATTTCAGTGAATAGGACAACAAGGATGCTCCCATGTTATACTTGCCTTAAACTCAAATCTTCTGCTGGTCCAAATCTTCAAAGAATCACTTCTTGATCACCACGTAATAAACCTCACTGACTGGACAAGATCATACAACACCACGCAACATCCATGCAATCAGACACGAAGCAGACAATAGGGCAAAATTAGAACCGTACACCAAGCATAAGAAATAGCAAGTGAAAAGGTTTTAAGGAGATCCTACACGTTGCTATGACCACACAGACACGAAAAAGCACACTAATCGGAGCTATGGTGAAAAAGGAGCAACTACCGTAAAATTTGTTTTATAGGAGAAAAGAAAACTATAGGTTTTATCTATTTTAATTATACTAAATAAGGTATAAAATATTTTAGAGAATTATCTAAATTGAGTTAAACCATTTATTTATAAATTAGAAAACAGGGTAAAACTAATCTTATTTTATTTAGAAAAGATCAAAGTGGAAATCCTATGCTACGGGCTTGAACTAAGCAAATTATAATTTAGGAACTAGCAATTAATCATATTAATGTTTATGTATAAAATATCAGAGTATAAAACCTATATTGATTTTAATTATAAAACTAGTTGCGTGTATATTAATTAATATTTAACTACATATAGAAAAACATGTGACATACAAAACATTAACACTACTACGTAGAGCGTGTCGATACGAATCTAAGGCAACTTGAACGGGTGAAAACGGAATTAAAACGAAGAAACGGTGGATGGCTGCTAGTTATAGGTGGCGTGGCGTATTCCTATAGTATTTCTGGATTTATTTTTCTAAATGAAAACGGGCATAATGTGTGGGTGACGTGGTCATGACATCATGTGACGTCATCAAGCTAACAATCAGCCAGTGCTTCTTGCAATCTTGCACATGTGTGCGGAGGCAGCTCAGGATGAACGTATGTAGTTGTGTATTTCCATTGTATTTGACATTTGTTTTCTTAAAGAGAAACGTCCACAAACACATCCATGACCTCGATGTAACTAAAAAGGAATTAAGATGATGAAATGGCAGAAACCTTAGCACGTAACCAATGACGATCTTTGTAGATTTGTTGCAAGTATCAAAGAGCTTTCGACACCAGGAAGTTGACGACAGCCAAGGTTCTGGAGCTTTGGAAGCAGGGCAGCAGCTCAGCAGCTCGGCAGCTCGGTGAGGCATAGATGCAGCTAGTTTTTCTTGTTGGGAAAATCTGAACCCAAAGGCACGTGATGACTAGTAGGTGATAAAACAGGGGCTAGAGAGAGCAATTCAGGTCAGGTACGTAGGACATGTACATTCATGGGATGCTCGGGACTTGTGGATTTACGGCAATGAAGATCGAGCATTGGCAAAGGGTGCACAGAAGACCTGCGCTGGCAACTTGCTCTGTGACTAGGATGCAGGCAAGGCTAGATTGGTCGACACTGGAGGATCAGCAAAGGTACAAAACGCTGAGCTTCGAAAGCAAAGTGAACAACTGCAAAAGCTAGCTGACTTACGTGATGGCGAGATCATCCCAGTAGAGTGATGGTTGTCTCTCGCGATCGAGGCCAAGCGAGACAATGAGCTGGCCGGCGGCAAGGCAGCATAGAGACACGGCAGCAGGGCTCTCGGCTAGGCATACTGCGATAGGAAAAAAATAGTGCTCGACATGGATTGCGATAAAAATAATGAGAAGCAAACAAAGGAGAACATAAAGGAATTAAGAGAGAACAAGATGCACCAGGGCGCTGTCCAACCTTCATGATGTTGCTCGCGAGTTTGGATGGCCAAGCGACAGCAAACGAGGAGACCAGGATGATGACGGAACGGCAATGCTGACGCACAAGGGTACCGACGAGATGTTGGAGACGACGTAGTAGATAAAGAAGAAATTCAATTAACTAGATAGGTATTTCCAAACTAGGGACTCTTCTTACGGTAGTTTTGATGTGTTTTGCCCAAGAGATTGGTATATATATATAGGGAGGAAAACTCTCCACCTTCACATCAACTAGCAATATGGTACGAATTGAAGTTGCACCCTCCACCTCTACTAACAGGCCTAATTAATCATCAAAGCCCATTAGTAAATAAATGTATGGGCATTTAAGATTATTGCACATGAGCTTTGGTGGAATATGAGATATTTCCAATTTTCGGAATTAATTAATTTCGTGGATAAAATAATTTTAGAAAAGTTCAGAATTATTATTTAAACCGCGAAAAATACTCCGAAAGCTCCAACAACTTGAGAAAAATTCTTAGAGATATTTTAGAACATGAGGAACCCAAATAAAGTATTTGGAGCTTATGATAAAATAATTTGGAGCATCTAAAAATTAGATTATGCTCACAGAAAAGTGGAAACAAATTCTAGAAAAAGCTGGAAAAAATCCCGAGAAGTTTGTAGAGATTGATTGATGAGCGAGAAACTGAAAGGAGTAATTTGCGTTACAAAAGAGAAGATTTTTAGGAAGCTCCCGATGAAAACTTGATATGAGAAACAAGGAATATTGATTATAGAAAAAGATAAAGGCATGCCAGAGAAGAAAGATCGACCTACTAAACGTATTTTTAAAGACCTTGCTCACTCTCAACACACAAGAGTTTACAAGCAAACATCACATCAAACAATAGCCCGTCAAATTAGTTTAGAAAAATTTAAAGATCCTCATTCAATTTTTTTTTATTTTTTTCTATAACTAATTGATGCTATCATAAACTAAACTTAGGCAATTTTATCCGAATATTAAAATATTTATTTTATTTAGTGTTTCCTATGCACAACCCAAAATAGAAATTTTAGGGTGTGACAATTTGCTAAGGGACTAACAAAAGGTAAGCTTGGGGGAGTTGTTGACGATGGTTATCTACCATAATAAAGGGTTAAAATAAAAATATAAAGGACTAATAAATGATCACCAACATAGGTTTAGGGTGTCAACTAACGAAATTCCATGCGTTTTGGTGAATCAATATTTTGCAGGGGTTATCAGAATAATTTAGGAATTGATATCTTCCACGAGAAGGAACCCACGTCAATTAGCCTATTCTCCAAGTCACGAATACACAAGAAGCTTCTAGAGGACACCAGAGGACTCCACGAGGAGGGCCACCACGAGGCGCCGCCAGGTGGGGCCGATCGGCCTCAACCCTAGGCCGACCGGCCCCTGGCCGCTGCCCCTCGGCTCCTTCCTTTGCAAGCTACTTCAACGGCCTCCAAGGATGCATCATAACCCTACGTGAAGGTCGGTTTGATCCAAGGGCCACGGTTCCATGCTCTGGGCTATATAAACGAGGCCCCAGACCCCCTCTAGAGGTGAATTCATTCAATCAATCATCAACCAGAAAGCAGAAGACCAACCAGCAACTCTTATCTCCTTAGAGCTCCATCAGATCTAGGCATAGCTAGATTAGAATTAGAAGTAGAGGAGTCAAGCAGCCTTGGGCTCCAGATCTAGTCAAGAGGAGCTTGGTAAATCTAGTTCTTCTCTCTTGTATCAACATTGTTCTTCAGATATTCATCTAGTTTATCTGTTATTCTAGTTCTTGATCTAGTTCATGTTCTAGTTCTTCATGTTCTAATTGTTTATGTTCTAGTTCATAATTGTTCTAGTTCATCATTGTCTAGTTCTAGTTCATTGTTCTTGATCATTATTCTTGATATATTAGATATGATCTTGTTCTTAATCTATATTATATCCTTGATTATTATGAGATTAGTATGCTTTGATTATATATTTGGCATAGATAGTTTATCATTATGTTTATACACATGGTTGCAAAGCACTCACCTTATTGAGTCATGGGTGGGTGGTCAACATTGTGTAAGTGTGGTACTTATACACTGTTTACCTGCAAATGCACTCTATACTCCGGGCCATGTGGTAGATCGCGGGTGTGACATTCTTGTTGAGTCCTTTGTAGTCCACTCTCCAAGTGTAGAACTTAGTAGCATGTGGTCTCATTACTTAGTTGTTACTCTATTTCTCAGCTTCGTAATGGAGATGTTCCTTGTTTATGGATATGAGATAACCTAGCCAATGATTGCTTGATATAATTACACTAATCAATGTAGATTATGACTAATAGTTAATGGATTACTTAGGAGTTATTCTCTTACTTTATATTCTGATCAATGACTCACCATAGTAGTACTGCTCTAAGGAATATCATCTGAATGGTCTGATTATCATATATTTTATCTCTTTTTATTTGATTGATTCCTGTTTAAGAGTAAAGGATAGTGATTTCAAATATTCATATCACATGTGTAGAGTAGCCTTTAATTAATATGTGCCCCTCTGTTTGTTCTCCTTTGGTTAAATATAAATAATGATACCTAGGATAAACTTGGGTGAAATGCTGCAACGGGTGTATTTATCTGTGTGCTTGCGGATATATACTTTAATATCTTTATATAGTTAAGTGGCATGAGTACAATACAACCACACTCTTGGTGTTATGTTGGGGATGACAACCTAATGCGAGTGATGCTAAGAAGTATCAACACTTATGCAGAGGCCTACACATCCCACATGCATACTTGACCCAAATCACAATGGATCAAAGCAGTATTCCAATCCAAGAACCATCACTCCTCTTTTTCTACTCAAGTTTCTCCAAAACTTCTCTAACTTCTTTTCCTTTGCAAATGTGCCAACACCACCAAGTGTCTTAGCATTTTCTCAACCATTTTTCAAAGGATTAATCACTCATTTCACCACACCACTCAATCCTAGCAACGATGCAAAGTTAGATCACTCGAGTGGCACTAGATGACCGATTTGCAAACAAGTTTGCCCCTCTTGATAGTACAGCCATCTATCCTAAACCCGGTCATGAACTTCTCTACACACCTATGACCGATGAAATGAAATACCCTATAGGTTATACCATTGTCTTGCGCATTCCATTCCATCTCCTCTGGTGTTGATACAACACATGCACCAATCATATCACAAATGTTATGATCCACTTCATATCATCACGTGACCTTTTTGGTTCATTGATCTTGACCTTACTTGCTTTTCACCATTGCCTTCGTCCATCAGCGCCAAGTCTTGCTCAAGCTTTACTGCCACATAGTCCATCGCTCTAAAGCCTCTAACTTGCCCTTCACGCTTGCATCCGGTCCATCAAGTCAAGTCTTGTCTTGATCTTCTCCACCTTAGTCACATGACTCAATGTCATGTCTCATATGCAATGAGCATAACACCTCAGGTGTTTGGCTTCCATATTTGCACATTTCATAAGCATGTGCATCATTCATCTCATTCATGTCTTTATTTTGCTTGCAACATGAGTATGCAACATACTCTAATATGCTTGTTTCATAATTGATTTGCTTATGAAATGTGAGTGGAGCAACTTGTAGATGCAACATGGGTGTCTCATACTTGGAAACATGGCAATGTTGTTAGTATACCATGATAAGCTTAATTGTTGCAACAAGGGCTTGAAACATATGCAACATGGTAGTGCAACATTTTGGTGGAAATGTTTGTTTTGCTTGTTTCAACTTATGTGACACTTGGAATTTTGTGTAACCATGGTAGAGTGGCTAATTATGTCCTATAACACCTTAATTACATTTAGGGTAATTAGTGGAACAATGTTCATGTTGACCAAAATGACCAAAATGCCCTCCTTGGTGCTGTTGACCAACCTTTGAGCCCTAGAATGCTTTGGTTTGATTGTTTAAAAAGTCCAGCTTAGAGATCTTGCATGGAGAAGCAACCTTAATCAAAGCTGTAGAGAATTTCATAAGGAACAAAAGTTCTAATATGGTCATCTCATGAAAATGACCTGAACATGCTCAAAAGTGGCCCACAAGTCAGTTGAGGGGCTGCCCCAACTCTTACAAAATTTCTAAGTCTGAAATTTAGAATTTTAGTTTCAATGTACCCCACTTCGATGCCATGTAACTCACAAACCAGGCCGAACCAGTCCAAGCTCCAATTGACAAACTTGTAGTCCTCACATAGCTCTACAAAATTGTTGTTATCATCTTTTGCTGACTCGAGCTAGATTAGGAGATGTGGAGGCTTGAAAAGTCGCTGTCAGTCACCTTCGTTGACACCATTTCAGTTGATTGCCAACTTTCAGTGGCCGACCGGCCTCAGACCATGGACGCCGCGTGGACGCGTGGTGGCACCCATACACCGACCGCGGTCCCACTGGTCAGGCCGCAAGGTCCTCAAGGATGCCACAAAGCCGACGCTTGCCCCTCACTCGCGCCTCTGCCCCTCTCTCTTGCCCTCTCTAAGCCAGGGCAGAGCGCCGAGGTGCCTTTGCCGCCACGTGCTTCCTCATGCTCGTGCACCATCGTCATTGCGCCTCGGCCCAATTCCTTCCGTCAGCAGCACCCCAGCGCCTTCCTCTACCCCCTCCACTCCTTCCTAGGATCGTTTGAGTAAAGGTGAGGCCGCATTGGTCACTTCCGCCACTGCGGCCATGTGCGGGACCTCGAGGCCGCCGTGGTCAGAGTAGCTAGGCCCCTTTTCATCCTTCCCTTTTCCCTCCTTTAGCTCTCTAGTGACCTCGTGTAGCCTATACCGAGCTTGGTTGAGGCGGTGGAGGCTCGCCGTCGCCGGCGTACTACCACGCGCCTCCACCGTGCCGCCATCGCCGATGGCGAGCACCCACCCATGCCCCGCTGCCCTATTCTCACCACCTATCAACGCTGCTTGAAGTGGAGATCGTGCTGGTACCCTCGGTTTCACCGTTCGACTCACCGGCGGTGAGCTCCGACCACCGCCGTCCGCCTCCCTGCCCGGTGTCACTGACACGCGGACCCCTCTTGTCAGGCGCGCGCGGGCGGGAGTTTAGAGCGGGCCGCGCACGATCTGGGCCGCGCTGGCGTGACAGGCCGACCCAGTGGCAGTAGCGGTTTAGGGTTCATTTTGTGTTTTTCTTTTATTAAATTCACAGATCTATATGCTATGTTGTAAATTTCATATCTCCAATTTTATGGATCCAATTGAGATGATTCTAGTTGTATTTAGTTCTAGATAAAGTGTAGTATTTAGGAAAAATATTAAATGTATATGTGTTGTTTAGTTTCTGGAAGAATTAAATAGGCCTTTGAAATGTGTTTTAAAATGAAGGCAAACTTGTTAAATAGATAACTTGAGTTGTAATATTCCAAAAATTATGAAAATTGGTGGGTATGCTATTTCATATCTAGGCTAGCTCTGGTACAAGTTTGAATACTATTGCTTTAGTAGTTTTCAAGTTATGATGTTGTCATTTTATATTAGGAGATACTATAATGAATTTTTATAATTTTTCTGTATGTGCAATGCTCATGAAATTTTATGGAGAGTATCCTGGTACCCTAAGGTTACTAAGAAAAATATGGTTCCTGTTGTTTGATACTTTTCAATGTGATTTATTAATTATGTAAAAATCAGCCTTTTTGGCTCGTGAATTTTGTGTTGGGAGTTTCTGCAAATACCTTTAGTTCAAATTTTTACAGTAGCCTCCTAGTAGGGCAGAGAGTCTCCTGCCATTTTTGTAGAATTTTCTGAGCAACTTGCCTATAAGTTTAATTTCCCACTTAATTAATTAAGTAAATTAAGAAAGCGATTAAAATAAATGACTTAGGTTGGCACACCTTACTTTCTGGTGGTTTTGGGTCATGTGTGAACTAGTAGTGTTATTAGTTTGGTCATAAGGGTAGTTTGACACATGAATAAATATTTAATTTTCACATTTCTAGGTTCTCTGGACAGCTGGTAGCATTTTTGGGTTTGAACCTTGATGAAGGTGTTTGCTGGGAAACTTGTGAATACCAAAGTGGTAGTAAACTTGTTAAACTAGCTTGTGTCAAAATTTGGTGGCATTTGTCCTAGTAGTTTAGGAGTTGTGGCTGTTTAAAATGGCTGTCCAGAAATGGCTGCTCTCTGTTTGGAGAGGACAGATTTATGAAATTTTAGAATTTCGACTAGGTAAAATTTGGAATTAAGTTTTGAGGTCTGAAAATGAATTGTAGAGCATTTTATAAGTTCTCCATATTGTCTTGTATCATGCCATTTGGATTTTTGAATCTACAGTTATGATGGAAATACTTAGCTGCTGTCCAGAATATGTTGTTGTGCTATTTTGTGCCTGGGTTGGTGGTAACCTTAAGTAATGTTGTTCTTGTTGATTGTTAGGTGTTAGGACCTTAACTGAGGAGAACACTTATACATTAGGTTGTGTAGATTAGGTAAGTACTTCTCTTCCGGAGAAGAGATTTGCACTTATTGTGAAGTAATTTGAGTAGAGCACTAGGATTGCTGTAGTGCATTTCATTCCGAGCATGCTGCATTCCTTCTTATGCATCCATGGGATTTATTGTGCATTCGTGCAATAGGTGTACCGGAGGGAGTGACACTCCTAGAGTTCGAGGGAGCCATTCCGAAGGAGGATCAGCAGCAGCCGAGGGAGCCCAAGGAACCAGCCCGCGAAGGAGTTCCCGCAGACGAGCTACCTGAGTGCTCGGACCATCGCCCTTCCTCGTTCTTGAAAGGCAAGCACCGGTGCATGCTGACCCAATTGCTTCATATATCAATCTTGAGTACTTTTACTTGTTTACTGCATTAAGTTGTAGGGGTTGAGTGAAAACACTTGTTGCATTATACCTATCCTTGTCCAGATATCGTACTTGAATCCTAAATTAAGTTTAGGCACGTGTCAATGCTTAGCCCTGCTTAGTCCGGTAGAAGTCAGGTGATTTCTGGTCATCCGCGAGATGTAGGAAATGGGTCACGAGTGGCTATGTTGGCTATCGTGGATGGAACCATGCCTTAAAATAAATTTGAGACCGGGCGGGAGTTCGATAGTGCATCCGCAAGACACTTCACGTCTTGGGTGCGGAGCTATGCCCGTCTGAGTTGTTTAAGGACCGATTCGCTGTACGTCCTTGAGTCATGTTGAATGCAGTCTAACACTTAGTTGGCCGGATGAGTCGTTCCGACCGCGAAGCCGAGTAATACAGTTCAGGCCAGGAATCGAGTGGTAGGTCGCATCTTAGAGGTAGTAAGGATGTGCTTGGGGATATTGGCGTGAGACCAAGGGGGGTTAGAGTCCCTATCACCTGGCAGAGTGTTGCCCTTGGGGATGCGGCATCAGTCAAACCCGCGACTCCTGAATTGTACGAAAGGTGGCTTGTGCGACCCTGGCAGGGGCCTGCGCGGTGAGTGTTAGAAATACTCCTCTAGCTAGATAGGAATTCGATTCGAATCGCCATCGCTCCCGGTTAGTGAGCACTTGACTTGAGCAGCGGCAACGTAGATCTCATTAAATTGAACAGATGGTTAAGCGAATGATATAATGATGCTACAATTTATACTTGCTATGGTTATTATTATTTGATTATAATCAAGTGAATGTTTAGTACAGGTGCTAAGATAGATGACAGGTTAATGTTAAAAATAACTGCTAGTATTACTTGAAAAACATACCAAGTGTCTAGCTATCATCCTATGCATGCTAGTTTTCATTTCATCATTCAAATTCTACAACTAGCATACACCACACAAGCATGCATATCAAATTTAAAACTTGTGCAATGCAAGCAAGCACATGAGTTTGCACATATCAAATGCAACCGATCAAGTTCATGAGCTTGCTCCCCCTACTTGTGTGCTTCTCTTGTCCAAGAATTTTGATCCTTCCTCATTCTTCAATGTTGCTCCCTCTTTGTCCATGTCCATCTTCTACTTCTCCCCATGATGCATTTACATGTATTTGTTCCAACTTCTCCCCCTTTGTCATCAATTTCCATAAAAGGTGTGCTTCTCATTGATGCAAAGTCTTGCATTGGGGTAGATGGTTGAGGCTTGAATCTTGCATTTTTTATGGACATTTCCAAATATTGGAATGACACTACATGTATGGCTCTTGAGATACCACATATAGGATCTTTGACCTTGATACCAATTGGTGGGGCACCTCCCCCTATGTCATAGCATGGGTCATTCACTTGATAATCTTGAGCTCTTGTAGATGAGGGAACTTTCATCTTGATGATCACTTAAAGTTGAGAATCACTTGTGGAATACCATGGAAACACTTGTTGGATTTGTCAATTTTGACCAATTCTTAAACATTTGCTATCTTTATGAGTATCACTTGTAAGATATCACTTGTAGGTTAATCTAGACACCACTTGTGAATACCACTTCATAAATCAATTGAGTCTAGATACTACATGAAAAACTAGATATCCATTTGCATTGTTGTCTTATGCTTGTACTCTTGTCACTTATCACGAGCTTCTAAGTTGACTTGAACTAAATTAATTTGCCTGAGCTTCCAAGTCTGGTTTAAACCCTCTCTAAGCTCACACTCATTTGGAGGTTATCTTACCAAGGTTGTACTTGTCACTTGTTGGCAATCCAAATTAAATCAAGTACTTAGGTTCACTAGCTCATGAACAAACTCATACTCATACCACTAGATCAATTAACCATTCAAGCAATAGTGGTAGGTTATAAATTTAAATGTTTCATTTGTTATGCATGATCCTAATAAGCATGTACTATGCACTTAACCGCATACTAGTAAGGGATGAAAATGATCATGCACATTACAATGATACCTTTGCTATCTTGGAGTAGAGGATAGTCACATAGATTACAATTCATTACTCCAATAGCAATGTGAAGTCCAATTTATAGCTTGGTGAAGACCAATCATCATAGATAGAGTCCATTCTTCACCCATATAATTTGAAAACCACTAATGATCAAGTGCACTTTCTTGAGTTGTGGTTGGTTTGTTTTATCTTTTGATCATTGCATGCATGAGAATACCACTTGAATATTCATGAATTGCTTCTTCTTTTGGGTGTTGCTTGTTTTTCTTGATCAAGCCTTTTGATTGCTTCAACTAAGCATCTCAAATGTCCCTCAGATCACCACTTCTATGCTAGCCTTCCAAGCACCACGCTTGGTTTACCTACACATAGGTGGCAAGCCCCTACACTAGGGAGAAGTGACCTCTCTCCAAAGAACCATTCTTGATACTTACTAGAAATAACTTTATTGATTGATCCAAGTGATGGACTTAATTTGATGAGTAACCTTGAATCCTTCTTTAAGTCATTTTCTTTCTACTTATTTAAGTCCTTTTCTTTCTACCAAATGATCTCCAATTGTTACTAGAACTTAAACTTTATCTTCATCTTGAGTTTGATCTTGATCTCCAATATGAGTACCAAATGTGTGTCAAGTACACTCCACAGTCAAATGGCCTTGTACTCATTGCTTGTCATGCTTCTAGCTCATCTCAAAACTAAACTTAAGTACCTCAAATAGTTATAAACATAATTCTAACTTGAGGACGTTTCAATCCAAGTGACTCTTGATTAATTCAATAATTGTCACTTTTCTAGCAGATTCTGTACCCTTTATAGAAATACCTATAACTCCTAATATATAGATCCAAATACCATGAAATTTGGTAGATATGTGCTTTACTAAGTTATCTAGCAGGTGTAAAAATTTGAGCTTCATTTGACTTCTAGATTGCTACCAGATTTTAATTCTTCCCCCACTACTATATGCTGAAAACTGCTGCACTATAGCTGACAAGATCCACTCGAAAACTAAAGCATCTCTTATCCAATTTTCTTGAAATTTGTACAGCACCTTATACCATAAGTCTAGAGGTATTCCAAATTTCAAGCTAATCTAAATAGATTTTATCACTCAAATTCAGACTTGATCTCAGCTAGCTCAGTTTTTCAAATATAGGACAGATTTCAATACTTGAGCTATTCTTCCTCAAATTGAATCAACCTTGAATCTAATTTGTTTGAATAAGTTCAAAAGACATATATCCATTCAATCCACTTACTAAAACTCATCTTATGAATTTATCTAACATAAATCAATCCAAACTTGATTACTAAGCTATTTATCCATTCAAACATCTCATAGCGAGCAACATTGCATATTTATCCAATCCAATCAACTCATATAAACCCAAATAAAATGATCAATAAGAGATATACCTTGGTTAGCTCATGATCATCCAATAGCAAGCTTCAACTCAAATATTTTGCAAGCCACCAAATAATTCCAAATCACCACAGCTTGATGAATTGCACTTGTATGTTGATAGCACTAGAACTTCACTCAATTTTCACTTGGCATTGGGTTTGGATGTGCACTAAGCTTCAATACTTGATTCAACATATGATGAACAATAATATCTCCATTGAATCAAGCCTCCAATGCCATGGTACCTACACATCCATCCACTTTTTGATGGTACCCAAACAAGTTTGGGTCTTCTCAAGTTAGGTGCAATATACTTAGGCATAGCCTTAGTATGAGTAGCAGGATGTTTTGCAATTGCAACCAATGAGGTACCATTGCCATCCTTCCTAAGCACAACATTATCATCAATTGAAATGGGCTTAGAATTATTACCTAAGGGACATGAGTGTCATGTGTCCCCTTTCCTGGCATGAGTAGCACTTTCTCTTTGGTTGAGCCTTCTCTTCTTTGCTCATGTGGTGCTTCTCATTGCCTTGCCTCTCATGAGTTGCTTGAGCCTTCTTCTCAAGCTTGGTAGTACATTGTTGGCATTTCTTAACATGATTACCAAGTGAGGAGATTTTAAGTCCATCATCAGTAATGGCATCAGAAATACCTGACTGGCATTTCTAAACATCATCACTTAGGAATGTAGTTCCCTAACATTGGCGCCCATACTAGATAGGGATTTACAGTTGCAAGGTAATGACATTTTAGAAATGCTTGGTTGGCATTCCTAAATGTCACTCTCAGGAATGTATTCCCTCAGCACTAGCGCGTATGCATGTTGGGAGTTGCAGTCACCGGGTAATGGTACTTAGAAACACCAATCATGATAGTCCTAATATGTTTATAGACCAAAATCCATAAGCATACGGAACTATCATTGTAGCATTTCACCTAGGAGTATTCCAAGGTATTGTTATTTATATTTTCCCAAAGGAGGGCAAGGTATATGCATTTGCATGATGGACCATAGTTCATGACAGGGGTAAAAACGGTATATCATAGATAGTGGACACACATCTCGGCCAACCTCAAGGATAAAAGGAAAATAAAGAATAAAAGAATATTCCTAAGTGGAGCAGGCATGTTCTAATATAGCCATGCAAAGAACAAGTTAATAATCATACAAGTTATATGACTAGAGTTAGAGCTAAGTTTAAGATGGACAAGGAGATCCCTAGGCCTGGTCTGCCAGGCCATAGAGACTTTATGAACTCCTACACGAATACCCGAACGTGGGAGATTACAAGGGATGGACAGGGCTATCACCACCTGCCGCCTACTCCTCAACCGTGGGGCACCATCATATTCAAAGGTTCCCGTGTACCCGAGCACTACACTCGTGTACAAGGAAACTACCCATATCCCCTTGGGACTCCAACCCTACGGATTGACAAGCAAAAATATGCGTAAACCTAAAGGAACGACGAACCGTCACCTTAGCCCTAGTTCTACTCCTACACATACAAGTCATATGAACGTTTAAGCACAAAGTTGAACATGTTAAGATCATGACATCTAAACCATATACTAGTTCATATATCACGATTATAACATGAAGACAACTATATTCTAGTTCATTTGCATTGCTATATGAATAAGATGAAAGCTTGAACTTGGAAGAATTCAATGTATTCATACCAAGATGTATCTCTTCTTCCAAGGAGACAAGCTCTCCTTGTAGCTTCTAGCCTTGCTCACAAACTACTAAGACTAAGAACTAAAGGGTACAAGAGAGGTGAGGTGTGCTTGTCTCCAAATGAGGTGTGTGGTGGAGGAGAGCACCACCAATGCTTATATAGTGAGTGTAGGACGGTTTGTCACAGATAAATTTGGAAAACGCTTGAAATTGACCAAGCATGGAGGCATGAAACTGCCAGAGCGAGGTGGGCCTAAGAGGCGGTGCTGGGGGTGCGGGCGCACCCAAGGTGCAGTCGCACCCTAGGTAGCCCCCCTCGTCACTGCCTTGCTCTGGTGGGCTCTGGGCTAGGCCTAGATCTCTTCCACGTCGGTGATTCGGTCTAGGATTTGTGTAGGTGGGCTTTCCTCCATCTCCCTTGTTTGCGCATTTTTGAAAATGTGTTTTCTGCTTTGCACTTTCTCTTTTTTGTGCATTTTCACTTGATTCCATAGTTTGTCTTGCAAAACATGTTTTCTTGGAATACACATGGAACTAGGTTAATAATATATGCATATGTGTCAAAGTCTGTTTATTTCTCCTGTTTTGGACTATATTTGGTGGTTATATATGTGCAATAGTGACCGCCAACAGACACCTCGAGGCAAAGTGTCCCATATCTTCACACTTGAAGTACTTGATGTGAGCATAATCTTTCTTCTCATCTTGTGTCTTGCTCATCACCTTAGCATCTTGAATGCCTTGCTCTTCCACCCCTTCTTGTTTTCTTCTTCTTCATCATCAAGTCACCACCATCTTTATCGTTGATTTTGATTTGCTCTTGGGGTGTTTCTTCTTGCTCAACTGGTGGCTTTGGTTGAGGCTCTTCTTTTTGCTTCACTAATTGCTTGGTTGGGCACATTGAGATGAGATGTCCCCAAGTGCGGCACTTGAAGCATTTGACATGCTTTAGCCTCTCCTCTTCCTTCTTCAACTTGAGCTTCTCAAGGTTGGGGCAACCCTTTTTAAGATGTCCTATTTGATGGCATTTGTAGCACATGGAATGAGAGAGATTCTTTTGTAGTGGCTTCTTCATCCTTCTTTCTCTTTTTCTCTCCCCCTTGGTCATGCTCTTGTTGAAGCCAAGGCCACTCTTGTCACCGAAGTTTCTTTGAGTCTTCATCATGTGCTCAAAGGTGATTTTTTAGTTGTAGCACCTCTCTAACTTGTTGTTCAATTTCTTCACTTTTTCTTTAAGCTCATTATTCTCCTTCAAAAGGTTAGTCTCACAAGACATGAGAGTAGAACAAGCATCTAAATGTGAAGAGCATGGCATTTCTAATAAATCATCACAAGAGTTAGTCACATGTTGCAATAGATCACTTGACTCATGTGATGAGCTCTCATTCTTTTTAAGTTTCTTTTTAAATACTTTAATGAGAGATGCATGTTGTTCTAATAATTCTTCATGAGATGCAAGTAGTTTCTCATGATTCACTTTTAGCTCACCATGTAAAGATTTAAGAACATCAAGTAAGTGCTTATGTTCTTCACATGAGTTTTTTAGAAATGAGTTTTCATTTTCCAATTTCATTGTTTTAACTTTCTCATTTTCTAAAGATATGGTCATGCTAACAAGTGTCACACCCTAAAATTTTTGATTTTGGGTTGTGCATAGAAAACACAATGGATAAAATTTTTCAAGTTTAGTTTAAGATAGTATCAATTAGTTATAGGGAAAATGTGGATTTTTAAAGTTCTCTAATTTTGACGGGCGCTTGGATGATGTGATGTTGCTTGTTGCTTGACTTTGTGTTATGAGTGAGTAAATTTTTAAAACACGTTTAGAAAGTCAATTATCTTTCTTCGGCTTGTTCTTGTCTTTTTTTCCTATAATCAAATTCTTTGTTTCCTAGCTCAATTCTTTTATTGGAGCTTCTCTGTCAAGATCATGTGTCTGACCTGCTCCTCCCTGTTTTCCACCGCCGAAGTTCCTGTCCTGGCAGCCATCGATATCTCGGTTCTACCGGCTCTGTTCAAGATAGGTCGATACTAGATCGAACACCAGCAGCCTAGTCATGTCCGAGCCAACCCTAAACTCCATCTCGGTCCTTGTTCATCACTGAAAGATGAGCAACACCAAAACCAAAGCTAGAGAGAACCATCTTGAGAAGAAGCGCCGTCACCAGGCTATCGTTCTCATCTCCTTAGCACTAGAACGAGTTCGTTGCCGGCGTGGTGTCCGGTCGGCCACTAGTCGGAACCCTTGTAGTCACCACTGTTTCATCTACCACACATCTGCTTCTGGTGAGGGCGCCTTGACCCTCTCTTCCTTTCTTAGGTCTTTGTGTTCTCTGCAATCTGCACTTGTATACTTCATCATCATGTATTTGTCTGCTTGTAAGGAAATCAGCTTCTGTATCTCGCCGTTGTTTGCTGTTCTGCATGCACATCGGCCATCCACCTCTAGGCACAAGTGTCTTTGTCAGTTGATGCCTAGGCCAGGCTCATGTCTCCGTCATCGCCACGACTCCTGTACAACCTATAAGGAATCTGATCTTGCATACAACTTATTTGCCATAGAGAGAACTCAGGAGATATACGCATATACGTGAACATGGCATGTATGTTTGGGACTTCGTGGACGTGGCCAGTGGCGGAGCTAGAAATTCATGGCTGGGTATTCCGCGTACATAAAATGTTTGACACAAATGTGCATTGGTAACAAAGAAAGTACAAGGTCTGAGCATAGTGCCATAGTGCCATTATCTCTATTAATTAAGAAAAAAATTACAAAACAACAAAGGCTCAAAGCTACTACCATGTAAATCTACGATACCCCTTTTGGAATTCATTAATGATATCATCATCTTTGACTTGACTGAAGAATTCTCTCTCAATAAATGTGACCAAGCAATTATTCAAATATTCATCACCCATTCTATTCCTTTGCTTATTCTTCACATAATTCATTATGGAAAACACTCTTTCAACACTAGCAGTGGCTACAGGAAGAATCAGCACCAACTTAAGAAGCTTGTAGACAACATAATATTGCTCAGCTCTGCTTGTGCTAACAAGTGTGACAGAAAGCTCACATAGGTTCTTCAAATTTTTAAACCTTTCATCTATACGCACATGAGAAATGTACATATTGAGCTGATATGGAAGTTTAGTCAATTCATTAGTTGTGAAATCCTTAGGATAAAACTTTGTAGCAAGCCTAACCAACTTCTCTTGATCATAAGCAGCAAATATATTAAGTGGACTGAAAGCTGCCATGCAAGAAAGCAGTTCTATGTTTACCTCATCAAATATGTCATTCAACTCTCGAAGTTGCCTATCAATGATGCTCAAAAACATATCAACATAGTAGCGATGATAATTCATTGCGCCATTATAGAACCCTCTTTTAGGTCTCCCAACTGGATAATAAGGACCCTTCATGTCAGCAACTTTGATCCTATGCTTTATACAGAAAGAAGTCACTTTTTTCAAGAAAACTAGTCCAACCACCATCTTCCTGCAAGCACTGCTAATGAAACTTTGTAAGATCAACAAGCTCCATAGCATTGACAATATCTTGATCTTTATTTTGCAAAAATCTGTTCAAGTCCTTAGTATAACCAAATATTTCTTGCATCAAGTGTGCCATGAATACAAACTCAAATGACTGAAATGATGTCAACATAGTCATAGCTGATTGGGCCTCTGCTGTAGTATACTCTTTTCCAATCAAGGTCAGTACACGCCTTATTGCAGGATACATAGAGATAACATGCATCATAGTTTTGTAGTGAGAGCCCCAACGAGTATCACATGGCCTCCCCAAACCCATTTCTTGATTCAAACCCCTCCCAGTTGCCACTTCCTCTAAGTCTAATTGTCACACACATTTAAAGAACAAATGGAATGTATACTCTTATGTGCGCCCAGAGATCAATCACACATAAGCTGACAAATTATAAAGGGAGTATCATTACAAATGTTATTACATCACGATTATTAACACATAGTCTTTACACAAATGTAGCGGAAAGTAAAAAGGTAAATCTCTCGTGGTAGCTCCAAGCACAGGCACATTGACTGGTTGACTGCAAGTCTAGTAATCTTCAGGAAAATAAGAGTAGTAGTCACTATTTGCACCATCTGTTACCCATTTGGGATTTTTATCCAAGTAAGAAGAATAAACAAGCATAAGTACATCTCGTACTCAACAAGTGTAACATGGGGTTCATGAGGCTCAAAGGCATGACATTGGTTTATCAGCATGTAGCTTTTAATTGGCATAATTTTAGCATATCAATAGCATCAAGATGTCCCAATCTAAACAATAAACATATGGGGCTATTGCATTCTTACCCCTATTTTAAAGCCCAATTGTGATTTTACCCTCGTTTTTGTCACCGTTGCGATTTTACTCCTGCTTTGTAACTACGAAGGCTCAGTTTACCCCTACTCCGTGAACAGCGAGTAACGGTGTTAAATGGGCTTAGTAAGGATAACTTTGCCCTTGCGAAAATGCCCCTACTTTTATGAGTATATTGTGATTTTACCCCTATTTTTTTTAAATTGGCAGCAACATTGGACAACTTGTTACATGCAATTCCGCACAGCATGCAAATATAGATAGATAATATCACATCAATAGAAAGTGTAGAAAAAGTATCCATACAGGGGTAATATAGATAGATAATATCACATCAATAGATAGTATCACATCAATAGAAAGTGCATCAACCATCATTCAACATAAAGTCCAACAAAAGCAGTAGCTAATAGTGCGATATTACATGTTCAGTGTCATACATCACACTATTCCTAACAATGCAGCCAACCTCCCTCCTCTTCCTCTTCCTCTTGCTCTTCCTTCAGTTCTAGCCCTTTCTGCTCCTTCAGTTCCAGGTCCTGCACTTCCTCTTCCTCTTCCTCTACCCCTTCCCCTTCCCCTTTGTTAGAATATAAGAGTGTTAGGCCCATGAGGCTAAGCCCATGTGGCCCATGTATGCTTACCTATATAGCTACCCTTGTAGGGTTAGCCCAAATCGATAGAGACACAATTTCTAGCACCCTTCCCCTTCCCCTTCCTCTTCCACTTCACATGAATGGAGAAAAATGGTTCAGTAAACAAGTTGACTAAATAATCAACTTGCAGTAAAAAAAATCAACTACTTCCTAGATGCATCTTTTCGATATAGAGGATTTTCCAAACATGACCAAAGAAACTAGATTAAATGTGACAATGCATAGTCAGATATCAATTTTCAAAGCAAAAGTTCCCATATCAAAACAACCAAATTTTCAATAAGAAATAGTGTCTCTCTGCTGGCAATGGAAATTTGTTGCTGGTACAATATGAAAGCTATCATACCATGCATAGAAGTCTAAAAGGATACATACATTTTTTTAGGATAAAATAGTATGGAGTGTTGAAAACTATTTCTAAAAGTATAGTAGAATAAGCACAATCAAAAAGTCCATTAAAAAATGGGCTAATGGCTTATCACTGCAATTCAAAAGGTTCACAAGATTGGGTTCTACAAGGCCTGGGTCCAATACCAGTCAAAGAAATTAATCTATGCTAATTGCCCCCTTAGTAATTTAAGGCTAAGGGTATGGTGTTTTGGCGTGAAGCATGGAGGTTGGTCTACCAACAATGAGCAGAAAGAAGCAGCAGAAAGTGGTGAAAATGAGTGGGGGCAATTCCTATCCAATCAATAATGCAGTGCAGTGCAGTGCAGGTGCAGCTACAGCGTAGGTACAGGAGTTGAGTGAGTGAGAACTGAGAATTTAGGTTGAAGATGTGGTTCCAACCCAGCATCACACCATGGTCCAGCAGCAGCCAATCGTATCCACTAGTATTCCTATTGTATTATTGGATTTGTTTTTCTATAAGGAAAACGGCCATAAAACGTAGAATGACGTCATACTGATGTCAACAAGCTTAGAACAAAGCAGAGCTCGCACGGGACTCAGCCGGCTGCTTGCTCCACGCCGCCCAACAGTGCGTGTCGCGCGTGCACACATGTGGGAGGATGCGCACTGAGTCCGCACTCGGCTCAGCCATGCCCAGGACCTCATGGTCGCTGGAGCTGCCGGCAGCAGAGCGAATGGCCGGACGGGGGAGAGGCTCGCGCTGCACTACTTGCAATGAGAGGAGAGGAGAGGAGAGGAGAAATGTAGACCTTTGGTTGGATCCAAGAAGATGCTTTGGTGGTGAGGGGCCTGGGCCTCCTCTTCATCCTCTGTTGTTGCTGCTGCGTCGAAGTCAGAGTTGGGGTCAGAGCCAGAGCCCAAGCTAGAATCGGAGGGCTCCTGGTGCAGGTCCGCCATCGTCATCATCATCTTTTTGCCATTGCGCTCCCTCTCCCTGGTGTGTAGGAGGGTGGAGGTGTCTTCTTCCTCCTCGGACGCCATGGCCGCCCGACGCGCGCCGCCCTCGACAAACAGATGTAGAGCCCCCCTTCCAAATGGCACAATGACACGCAGCCTATACACATAAGGACAGAGGCCGCACTATACCTGATTCATCAAGCCATTCTTACGCCAAAAAGGTTACCACTAACAAGCTAGAAAAGGTCCTTCTATATGACTAAAGCTAGAGACATATAGCCCTCACAGTTGTACTATAAATCTCGGATGTTCGCTTACAGATAAGTCCTTAAGGAGAGAAACTAGAGCACTATAAAATAGTCCAATGCTCTAGCCCTCTTTTATCATATTACTAAAAAGTCATCTTTTAATGTTTATTGCATATTCCATTAGTTAAATTACATGATCATAGTTCATGTTAAACACTAGCAATGCTACTCAATGCAATATAATAGGTGTCAAGGTATGAGATCAAAACTAAGTCATCCTTATTAAGGGAATATATGCATAATGATTATATTTGCTTAATGTGAATAGGACAATAAGGACAATCCCATGCTATACTTGCCTTGCTCAAACTGGTCTTGAAGATCTTGCTTGGAGAAAAACTCTTGGCCCCCAACGAATTGCTCACCGTCTATACTCGATCAACAATGGCAACAACATTCGTCCAGAAACAATCATGCAAAAACAAACAAGACTATAATTAGAACAGTACACCAATAGTAATAAATAAGATAAAAAGTCTTTAAAATGAATCTACAACTTGTTAGGATCACACAGACGCGAAGATCACAAAAAACGGAGCTAAAACGACGAAGTTATGAATTTACTAAGATTTCCTATAGAAAAAATAATTACTTTAATTCAAACTTGAAATTTAAATGTTACAAACCTAATGTACAGTAGTACTATCATGTAGAGCTCACAAATACAAACCTAACGCAATTTGAACTGGTCAAATCGGAGTTAAAACGGAGATTCTATGCATGAATTAATCTAGTGGCAAAACTGTAAATAAGTGAAAGCGTATTTTGAATTTACCGAGATCAAACTACGCTTTTATGAAAAGGAAAACGTAATTCAGGAATATGCCATGGACTGCGGGTTTGATATATAAAAAGTATAGGGGCTCTTTAACAAAATTGCCGACTGAACCGGTATCTTCAATCCTCGGTCGTTGGATTCAAATCGGACGGATCGGATCTAATCAAGAGAGAGAGAAAGAAAAACGCCGGCCGGCTACAGTGGACCGACGATGGCACCATGGCCGGACTTGGCCCGAGCTCGCCGGAGTTCGACGAAACGGCATCTCCGACCACCATTCGACAAACGGGAAGTACAGGGAGGAAGAGCGGGACATGGCAAGCTCACCTAGGGCAAAAACGGAGCCGAGGACGAACCAAAGGAGGCATGCAGCTCAGAGAGGCGGTGGCTAGGGCTCACGCTCGTGGTGACCGGTTTCTCGAGCACCACAACAGCTTTGAGAGGGCGGGATGGAGGCAGCGGGGTGTGGCACCCGACTTATATAGCCCTAGAGCGGTTCCAAGAAAGGAAAGGGGAGATTGGGCACGGATACGGTCGGTGGGGATTTTGGAAAGCATATCCGATGCCGGCGTGGGGAGGAAGATGGTCCTGACGCGTGGGCCCATGGCGTCAGCGACAAGCAGGCAGACGCCGGCGCAACCGTGAACCGGGCCAGCTGCTGGGCTCGGCCCAAGAGAGCGGGGCGGGGAGAAAGCAAAAGCGGGCCGCGCGTGCGATGCTGGGCTGGCGCTAGGAAAAGCAGGGAAGGAAACGGCAGCCGGCTGGGCCGACGGGCCAAATGCCATGGAAGGAAGAAGAAAATGTTTTCTTTTTCTTTTTCCAAATTTTCTAAGGAATTTCAAAAGATTTTGAATTCTCTTTTGAATTTGAATCAAACCACGCAATACAAAAATTCAAATGCAGCAGCATGAATGCTTAATCATGTTTCTAAACCTTATATTTGATTTTAAATTAATAAAAATATTACTTTTCTAAGTTTGTATGCTCACAAAAATACATAAAAATCATATTCACCTATTTTTAAATCATGCCAAAATTTTAGGGTGTTACAATTCTACCCCTTAAGATGAATCTCGTCCCAAGATTCGGCTGGTGCTTACTCGAATAGTTGCGGGTATGTTTTCCTTAGATCCTCTTCTCTTTCCCAGGTGGCCTCATCTGCAGTATACCGATTTCGCTGAACCTTACACATCTTGATAGTCCGAGTCCTCGTAACTCTTTCAGTAGTCTCTAAAACTCTAACTAGAAACTCTTCATATGTAAGATCCTCTTTAACAGTGAGCTCCTCTAACGGAATCTGCTCCTCTGGTACTCGCAAACATTTCTTAAGTTGGGACACATGAAACACATCATGTACACCTGCCAAACTCTCAGGTAGTTCCAACTGATATGCCACCTCACCACGTCTCTCTATGATCTTGAAAGGCCCAATATACCTTGGTGCAAATTTTCCCTTCATGTTGAACCTTTTCACACTCCTCATTGGTGATACTTTCAAATAGACATAATCCCCTACTTCAAAAGTCAACTCTCTCCTCCGAGTATCAGCATAACTTTTCTATCGGGATTGAGCTATTTTTAGATTATCTCTAATCATCCTTACTTTATTTTTAGCATCCTTGAGTACATCAGGCCCAAACACTTGACTTTCCCCTATCTGATTCCAGAACAATGGGGTTCTACACTTCCGTCCATACAAAGCCTCAAACGGTGCCATCTGAAGACTCTTCTGATAACTAGTTCCATATTGTAAAGCACAAGCTCTCAACATATCTTCCAATATCTGATTAATTCTCTCCGTCTATCCATCTGTCTGTGGATGGTAGGCTGTACTAAAGTTCAGCTTGGTTCCTAGTGATTCATGTATCTTTGCCAATAATGAGATGTAAACTGGGTACCCCGATCAGACACAATTTTCTTAGGAACTCCATGTAGACTCACTATTCTTTCCATATACAATTCAGCCAACTTTGCACTGCTATATGTAGTCTTAACTGGCAGAAAATGGGCAACCTTTGTTAGACGATCTACTATTACCCAAATCGAATCGTACCCTCTCTGAGTACGTGGCAATCCAACTATAAAATCCATACCAACTTCTTCCCATTTCCATTCGGGTATCTACATAGGCTGTAACAATCCTGCAGGCCTCTGATGTTCAGCTTTCACCCTTTGACAAGTGTCACACAAAGCAACATATTCAGCAACATCTCTTTTTAAACCATACCACCAATATTTCTCTTTCAGGTCCAGATACATCTTAGTACTCCCAGGATGTATGGAATAAGCTGACTCGTGAGCTTCACGCAGAATTGCCTCTCTTATAGTCCTATCCTCAGGCACACATAGCCTTTTTCCAAACCATAGCGTACCATTATCATCCTTATGGAATCCTGGTGATTTGCCCTTTGCTATATTCTCCGCTTTCTCTCTCAACTTTTCATCTTTCAACTGACTATTGCGTATTTCTTTCTCCAGAGTAGGTTCTAGTACCAATTCTATTGCATTGGTGGTAAACCCTAAGTTCAGATGCTCACATTCAGCACACAACCCTCTTGGCATAGGCATTATTTGCACCTCATTAGCGTAGCTTTTCCTACTAAGAGCATCAGCAACGACGTTGGCCTTTCCTAGGTGATAATGCACCTCCAGATCATAGTCCTTTATCAACTCCAACCATCTACGCTGCCTCAAGTTCAGATCTGATTGAGTGAAGATATACTTCAAACTCTTGTGATCAGTGTATATATCACTTTTATGTCCAATCAAATAATGTCTCCATATCTTTAGTGCATGAACCACTGCAGCTAATTCCAGGTCATGAGTAGGATAATTTAATTCATGCTTTCTCAACTGTCTCGATGCATATGCCACAACTCTACCTTCTTGCATAAGAACACATCCCAAACCCAAATGAGATGCATCACAGTAGATAGAGAAGTTTTTACTCAGATCTGGCAAGATTAATAATGGTGCAGTGGTCAATCTTTTCTTCAACTCTTCAAAATTAGCCTGACACTTCTCAGACCACATAAACTTGGCATTCTTCTCCAACAGTGCAGTCATTGGCTTCGCAAGCTTAGAGAATCCCTCTATGAATCTCCTGTAATAGTCAGCTAATCCCAAGAAACTACGGATCTCACTCATATTGGTTAGTGGCTTCCAGTTCAACACATCCCTCACTTTGCTAGGATCTACTGATATTCCTCTATTCAAGACAACATGGCCAAGAAACTTTCTTCAACCAAAACTCACATTTACTCCGCTTGGCATATAACTGGTGTTCTCTAAGCTTTTGCAAGACTAACCTCAAATGTTCAGCATGTTCCTCCACAGTCTTAGAGAATACTAGGATATCATCAATGAATACCCCTACAAACTTGTCTAGATATTCCATGAACACCTTATTCATCAAGTACATAAAGTATGCAGGAGCATTAGTCAGACCAAATGATATCACTGTATACTCATATAAACCATACCATGTGGTAAAAGTTGTCTTTGGTATATCACTAGCGCGAATCTTCAACTGATGGTATCCAGAATGAAGATCAATCTTGGAGAATACACAAGCACCTCTCAACTGATCAAACAAGTCATCGATTCTAGGCAGCGGGTACTTATTCTTGATAGTAACCTCATTGAGAGACCGATAATCTACACACATCCTCTGAGTGCCATCTTTCTTGTCCACAAAAATCACTGGTGCTCCCCAAGGTGAAGAACTAGGACGAATGAAACCTTTATCCTGTAACTCCTTAATTTGTTTCTTAAGTTCCTCTAATTTATCTACTCCCATTCTATATGGACGCTTAGCTATGGGTGCAGTTCCAGGTAATAATTCAATAATAAATTCAATGTCACGGTCTAGTGGCATACCTGGCAATTCCTCAGGAAACACATCGGGGAACTCCTCCACAACCGGGTCCTCCTTGTTGGCACCATCATTAAGCTGGTTCACTGTAGCAGTTTGTTGTTTCTACACTTTCACCTCAACCCTGATTTTGTCTTCCTTCGGTGTTGTCAGCACTATTGCTTTCTCCTTGCACTTGATCTCTGCTTGTTGTTGCATCATCCAATCCATTCCCAATATGAGGTCAATCCCAGCTGTTCTCAATACTATAGGGCTCACCATAAACTCTACCCCTGATGCATCCGGCCCAGGTGGGGTTGGCCGAGGCCCAATAAATTAAGGTTGCTCGGACCCCAATAGTTCTTATGCACACCCACTCAGGGAAAAGGCCCAATGTCCCTAAAAGACTAGTCCGATAGGGGAAGGGTGGCTCTCTCTTTTAAGGTTGCTTCCTCCTCCCAAGCTAAGCAAGGTGGGATTATTCAGAGGCTCACACGGTCGCCGCCCGACTACAACTAGGCCACTTGGCCCTTTTTTGTTGCGTCTTTGCCAGCGGGTAATAGTGGAGGATGTCCTCATCATTCCCACCCCCTTAAACAAGGGCCTAGATCCAATACCAAATGATGCATCCGACCCAGGTGGGGTTGGCCGAGGCCCAATAAATTAAGGTTGCCCGGACCCCAACAGTTCTAATGCACACCCACTCAGGGAAAAGGCCCAATGTCCCTAAAAGACTAGTCCGATAGGGGAAGGGTGGCTCTCTCTTTTAAGGTTGCTTCCTCCTCCCAAGCTAAGCAAGGTGGGATTATTCAGAGGCTCACACGGTCGCCACCCGACTACAACTAGGCCACTTGGCCCTTTTAGTCCGATAGGGGAAGGGTGGCTCTCTCTTTTAAGGTTGCTTCCTCCTCCCAAGCTAAGCAAGGTGGGATTATTCAGAGGCTCACACGGTCACCGCCCGACTACAACTAGGCCACTTGGCCCTTTTTTGTTGCGTCTTTGCCAGCGGGTAATAGTGGAGGATGTCCTCATCAACCCCTCTTAAAATGAGACTAATCGGGAGACAACGATAGGATGCTGGCATGCTTCCACCAGGTGAGTTTACTAATATAGAGTTCTTCATGGCACACAAATGAATTCTATGTATTCTAACAAATGCTTGTGATATGAAAGAATGTGATGCTCTAGAATCAAAAATAACAGTGGCAGGAGTGGAATGGACATCGAACGTACCAAGCATAACTTCCGGTTCCTCCACTGCTATTTCTTGAGACAAGTGGTTCACCCTTCCAGTGTTAGGCGCAGGCTTCTGGTGACTACTCTGCCTCTAGGGAGTTTGCTGGTTGGGCTTCTCAGGGCTATTGTAAGACAAATGACCATCTTTCCCACATCAAAAACACCTGTTGAGGGTATTGGGAACAGTAGTCTTCATGGGAGTATTGTTGGAAGGGCCCTGACGCTGAGTCTGATTCCCACTCTGTTGCTGAGGGTGTTGGTTGCCATTCTGCAGCTGAAACAGGGGACGTTGCGGAAATTGATTACGGAAAGGGAACTGACCATGATTCCACTGACCAGGTGGATGCCTCTGCTGATTACTTTGCTAGAAACCAGTACGCTGATGAGTGTTGCTACCGGAGGCCTGTCTCTGAAGCCTTTTCCTCTTGGCATCCATCTCTTTGTGCTTGTTATCCACCACAATAGCGCAGTTCACAAGCGTCTGAAAATTGGGATAGGTATTGGACATTAGCTACAACTGTAGACCATCATACAATCCCTTCAGGAAGTGGCGCTGCTTATCACTGTCATTAGCCACCTCATTTGGAGCATATCATGACAACTGAGCAAACTTGTCACGATACTCAGCTACAGACAATGACCCTTGGGTCAAGCTTCTGAATTCCTCTGCCTTCAGCTCTATCATCCCTTCTGGTATATGGTAAGCCCTGAAGCTCTCTCTAAACTCCTGCCAAGTGACCGTGGGAGCATTGGCAGGGCGGCCATACTCATACGATTCCCACCAATCCTGATCCTCCCCCTGGAGTTGTCTAGAAGGAAACAATACTTTCTGCCGGTCATCACATTGTGCAATGTTGAGCTGCTTTTTAACAGCACGAAGTCAATCATATGCTTCCAATGGATCTGCAGCATGGGTGAACACTGGGGGACGACCCTTCAAAAATTCACCACACTTATCACGTGGGGGTGCCCCAGCAACTGGCTGATTCTGTTGGTTCTGTACCAGTTGTTGCATAAGCTGTGTCTGCACTGCCAATAGTTGCTCAATAGTTGGTGGCAGTGGTGGTAGTGGATTTGGGGAAACACCTCCACGACCCCTGCCTCTTCCTCTTCCGGCCATCTGCCATCCATAAAAATGCAAACTTTAAGATTTCCAAGTTATCAACCACTTACAAGATAAAGAATGAGATCTGAAAGTTTTCTGGGCGAGTATCAATATTAACAGTTAAGTAAATCAATCATATCTTGAGCTATAGAAGTCCAATTGAGGCGTGCTTTATACGGTTAGAAATCTTATGAAGTTATCCACAACTTTTATTTAGACCCAAAGATCAGATTCTGTCGTTAAGTTAATGAAAAATAAGGCACAACAGAAACTATTCCAGATTCCAGACTGTGCAGAAACATTAACTTGTGACAATTATATCTCCCGAACCAGATCAGATAAAAAGGTGATTCTAGTGGCATTTAAAAGGTGCTTAAGTCTAGTTTCTCTCATAAAAATTTCATAAATGTTGCACGAACCGTTTTTGAACCATAGCAGAAACATTACAGACCGCTCCAGAAAACAGCAAGGACAGAAACATGAAGATACCAAACCCAACTATTAATTCCTTGACTATTAAACTTATCGTTCTTAGAAATGGAACTTGTAGACATGCCTACAAGCCCCAACACTCATATCAAAATACAACTCACACATAAACATAATGACAAAGCAACTATCACACCAAAGTTAAAACCACACGACAGACTCGAAGACTCAACTGACATTACTAAGAACGTTCTTATTACATAAAGGACTCCTATTTTCTAAGGACGTGTCTCATACTCTAATATCTCATAAATCTTGATCATGCCTTGGTTTGCTCGGAGTTCATCAATCATCGCCTGGCACCTCTTGATGGTCTTCCCCTGTGCCTTCACCATCTCCTCTAACTGCAGCTTCCTCTCCATCATATCATAGACAAGGTTCACCATCACCCGAGGAAGTGGTTCCAACTGCACTGGGTCCATCATGGCCCATCCAAGGTCGGGGTGTGCACGAGGGAAGTAACGGTGAACATCATGCATCATGCTATCAAAGCGAAGGTAGCAGAGGCCCATACATGCTTCAAAGGCGGCATCTTCAATGCTAGCCTCCATGGTAGCTCAACGACCCATGTGAGAATACATCATGTCCAGCTGGTATGCCCCTTTTTCCTCATTCTTAGAAAAAATACTTGCTCTTTCCTTCCAGTAAGTGTCCTCTAGCAGATGCGTATACTCCTAGCAGACGTACTCCACAGCTGGGTGTCAATCAGCGAAGTAGGCAGTGAGCATTCCCACCAGTCGATGGTGAGAGACAGCGTCTCCCCCAGCCTTGTGGTAGATCTTCACAGTCCACCCCATTGGAGGCGGTGGCACATCATTAGTAGCTTCATCATGTGGTGGAGACGGGGGTTGCTCTCCTCCATTAGCTTCCTCCTCTTCATCATCTTGAATCTCAATGATCTCAAGATCTTCTTCAGGTGCTAGCGCTTGGATTGGTGCTTCAGGGGTCTGCTCCTATTCCTGGGTTGCTTCCTCTTGTGGCTCTTCCGGTGCAAGCAAGGCACGAGGTGGGTAGTGGCCTCCAGTGGTGATGCGGGCAGTCTTATGGGCACGAACCATCTACAGAGTTTTAGATGTAGTTAGAATAGAGGCAAAATTTCATAATAGAATGAGACATAAGAAGCATAAAAATTTATTAAATAACAAGAGCAAGATAATAAGCATAAAAATAGTGAACACGAAAATACTAAATCAACCATTTCTAGCTAGGCTTGCGTCCTACAATCAACAAAGGCTTTGATACCAATTTGTCACACCCATTTAAAGACCAAATGGAATGCATACTCTTATGTGCGCCTAGAGATCAATCACACATAAGCTGACAAATTATAAAGAGAGTATCATTACAAATGTTATTACATCACGATTATTAACACATAGTCTTTACACAAATGTAGCGGAAAGTAAAAAGGTAAATCTCTCGTGGTAGCTCTAAGCATAGGCACATTAACTGGTTGACTGCAAGTCTAGTAATCTTCAGGGAAGTAGGAGTAGTAGTCACTATTTGCACCATCTGTTACCCATCCGGAATTTTTATCCAAGTAAGAAGAATAAACAAGCATAAGTATATCTCGTACTCAACAAGTGTAACATGAGGTTCATGAGGCTCAAAGGCATGACATTGGTTTATCAGCATGTAGCTTTTAATTGGCATAATTTTAGCATATCAATAGCATCAAGATGTCTCAATCTAAACAATAAACATATGATCCATGTGAAATGATTAACGAATAGCAAAAACATATTTATTATTAATGATCAACTATTCCATAAGGGTCTAAGGCCACTCGTGACCGTGAGCATGAATGTTATAACAATTTTACACTCTGCAGAGGTTGTACACTTTCACTGTGAGTCGTGTTACCCATATGCCCGAGTTAATTACTCCCAAAACACTTCTGGGGTGAGCAGGCAGGGAAATACTATGAAGTCTTTCGAAGGTTCGTCTAACAAGTTAGGGCCATTAGATTCACTCGGCAAACAGATCTAGAGCCCCCCTTCCAAATGGCACAATGACACGCAGCCTATACACATAAGGACAGAGGCCGCACTATACCCGATTCATCAAGCCATTCTTATGCCAAAAAGGTTACCACTAACAAGCTAGAAAAGGTCCTTCTATATGACTAAAGCCAGAGCCATATAGCCCTCACAGTTGTACTGTAAATCCCGGATGTTCGCTTACAGATAAGTCCTCAAGGAGAGAAACTAGAGCACTATAAAATAGCCTAATGCTCTAGCCCCCTTTTATCATATTACTAAAAAGTCATCTTTTAATATTTATTGCATATTCTATTAGTCAAATTACATGATCATAGTTCATGTTAAGCACTAGCAATGCTACTCAATGCAATATAATAGGTGTCAAGGTATGAGATCAAAACTAAGTCATCCTTATCAAGGGAATATATGCATAATGATTATATTTGCTTAATGTGAATAGGACAACAAGGACAATCCCATGCTATACTTTCCTTGCTCAAACTGGTCCTGAAGATCTTGCTCGGAGAAAAACTCTTGGTCTCCAACGAATTACTCACCGTCTATACTCGATCAACAATGGCAACAACATTCAACCAGAAACAATCATGCAAAAACAAACAAGACTATAATTAGAACAGTACACCAATAGTAATAAATAAGATAAAAAGTCTTTAAAATGAATCTACAACTTGCTAGGATCACACAGACGCGAAGATCACGAAAAACGAAGCTAAAACGACGAAGTTATGAATTTACTAAGATTTCCTATAGAAAAAATAATTACTTTAATTCAAACTCGAAATTTAAATGTTACAAACCTAATGTACAGTAGTACTATCATGTAGAGCTCGCAAATACGAACCTAACGCAATTTGAACGGGTCAAATCGGAGTTAAAACGGAGATTCTACGCATGAATTAATCTAGTGGCAAAACTGTAAATAAGTGAAAGCGTATTTTTGAATTTACTGAGATCAAACTACGCTTTATGAAAAGGAAAACATAATTCAGGAATACACCATGGACTGCGGGTTCAATATATAAAAAGTACAGGGGGCCTTTAACAAAATTGCCGGCCGAACCGGTATCTTCAATCCTCGGTCGTTGGATTCAAATCGGACGGATCAGATCTAATCAAGAGAGAGAGAAAGAAAAACGCCGGTCGGCTACAGTGGACTGATGGCGGCGCCATGGCAGGACTTGGCCCGAGCTCGCCAGAGTTCGATGAAACAGCATCTTCGTCCACCATTCGACAAACAGGAAGTACAGGGAGGAAGAGCGGGACATGGTGAGCTCACCTAGGGCAAAAACGGAGCTAAGGACGAACCAAAGGAGGCGCGCGGCTCGGAGAGGCGGCGGCTAGGGCTCACGCTCGTGGTGACCAGTTTCTCGAGCACCACAGCAACTTTGAGAGGGCGGGATGGAGGCGGCGGGGTGCGGCACCCGGCTTATATAGCCCTGGAGCGGTTCCAAGAAAGGAACGGGGAGATTGGGGCGCGGATTTGGTCGGTGGGGATTTTGGAAAACATATCCGATGCCGGCGTGGGGAGGAAGATGGTCCTGAAGCATGGGCCCATGGCGTCAGCGACAAGCAGGCGGACGCCGGCGCAACCGCGAACCGGGCCAGCAGCTGGGCTCGGCCCAAGAGAGTGGGGCGGGGAGAATGCGAAAGCGGGCCGCGCGTGTGATGCTGGGCTGGCGCTGGGAAAAGCGGGGAAGGAAACGGCAGTCGGCTGGGCAGACGGGCCAAATGCCAGGGAAGGAAGAAGAAAACATTTTCTTTTTCTTTTTCCAAATTTTGCAAGGAATTTCAAAAGATTTTGAATTCTCTTTTGAATTTGAATCAAACCACGCAATACAAAAATTCAAATGCAGCAGCATGAATGCTCAATCATGTTTCTAAACCTTATATTTAATTTTAAATTAATAAAAATTATTACTTTTCTAAGTTTGTATGCTCACAAAAATACATAAAAATCATATTCACCTATTTTTAAATCATGCCAAAATTTTAGGGTGTTACACTAATGCATCAATTAGTTCCTCAACTTGAACTATTTTAAGCATTCTCATCTTTTTACATTAATTTTCAAGAACATTTAACAAGATAGTCAGCTGTCCAAAAAATCAATTGCAATCCCCACTCTCCTTAGCAACAGCAACAAGAGTTAATTGTAGTTGATGAGCAAAGCAATAAACATAATAAGCATATGGAGATTCATCCATAATTAATTTCTTCAGCCCATTAGCATTACCTTTCATATTGCTAGCTCCATCGTATCCTTGCCCACGAACCATTGCAAAGCTCAAATTGTACTTCATAAGTATATGCTCTATTGCAGCTTTAAGTGTCTTAGCACTAGTATCTTCAACATGGGCAATTCCAAGAAATCTGACAACGACCGTCCTTTCTTATCAACATAACGCAAGCAAACAGCTAGCTGTTCGTTCTGGTACACATCAGCAGACTCATCAGCAAGTATTGCAAAATGTGAGCCTTCAAGTTCCTCTATGACTAGCTTAGTAGTTTGTTGGGCACAACATTTGATGAGCTCAAGTTGTATTTCATGGCAGGTCATCTTGCAGTTTTGTGGAGCATTCTTTAGAACTACCTTGTCGACCTCTTCAAAATTTCCTGCCAACCAGTTTAAAAGCTCAAGGAAATTTCCTCTATTGAGTGACTCTTCACTTTCATCATGCCCTCTAAATGCCAATCCTTGGCGTAATAGAAACCTCAAGCACTTGAGTGTCCATGTCAAGCGGAGCTTATATAGTGCTTTGTACTGTGTGGTGTTTGCAGCAATAGATTCTTGAATTGATGTGCTAGGTGTAGTAAACCTATCATATTTTTCTTGAGCTTCAGCATGAGCACTACTGATAGCTCCCATGTGTGTTTTCAATCTTGATTTTTGGTTCCAATTTCTCCACGCACCATTCACAAATTTATCTACACTAGGGCATTTTGTTCTATCCTTAAACAAATAGCAGACCAAGCAAAAAACTGCATCTTTTTCTACACTGTACTCGAGCCAAAGATATTCCTTAAACCAAATAGAGCAAAAGCGACGTGGATGACCACTTATATATCTAGTTGGAAAATCATGATTCTTAGGTTGACATGGCCTCAACTCAATGTACCTCCTTCTAACTCTATCCTGGTCATTAACATCATACCTTGAGATGGGAACGGTGTAAGAGAAAATGACAAGAATTAGGATCGATTGAAAAATTAAGTAGGATAGAAGATGACACTACCCCACTTAACATAGATCGAGCTACTTTTCAAGATGAAACCTTCCGGGCCACCTTCAAAACACGAGAACAAGGACAACATACAAACAACACATCAAGCAAAACAAGCACACAACACAATCATCGACACTACACGTGCCTCATCAACAATGGTGGTCATCCTATATGGCAGATTATAGATGATGAAAAGGCCATTGAATTTTTGAATAGGGTGGGATTAGATTTTTTTAAAAAAACAACAAAACAAAAGCCAATGGGGATAAGCAGAAATAGCTCAAAGGAAGCTATTCAAGGAGACGATACAAAGGACAAGGATGAGGAAATAGCCAAAATTAAAGAGTTAAGGGATAATAAAATAGTTTTATAGCAAAATAAGTTTTCAGAAATCGACCAATGCTCTCTAGGCATACGTCCTACAGTCAACACTGCTTTGATACCATTCTATCACGCCCGGTTTTCTAAAGAAGACCAAGCACTCGTTATATGTGTGCCCAGGAAGTCCACACATACAACAACAGAATAGAGATATCAAAACAATGTTTATATAAAGCGGAATACATACTATATTAACACTTACAACTATCAGAGTATCGCAGAACGGTGGCTAAGCTTCTGCTCGGGCTCCATTCTTCTTAGGGACGGCTGACTGGGGGCTCCGTATGCCAAGCACTTCGAAAAAGACTTCTAGAAACTCCACTACACTTTCATCATTCTTCTAATCAGCACCTCACTACACATTGGAGTGTAGGGAAATAGCAAGGGTGAGCACATGTCATACTCAACAAATATAACATGGGGTTCATGAGGCTCAAAAAGATAGACACTGGTTTACTGCATTTAGCTTTTAATTATCACAATTTTATCATATGAGTAGCATCAGGTTTGTATTAATCCCACAATAAACATATGATCAATGTAAAGATGAATAATGAATAGCAAAAACACATTTATAGTCATTAGTAATCATCTATTCCATAAGGGTCTAAGGCCACTCGTGACCATGAACACGGCTGTTATAACAGTTTTACACTCTGCAGAGGTTGTACACTTTCACTGTAAGTCGTGATTTACCCTTTTGCCCGAGGTGATCAGCCTCTTGACCCACTACCAAGGAAGGTCGACAGGGTTCACTTTAAAGTCTTTCAAAGGTTCATCTAACAAGTTAGGGCTATTAGATTCACTCGTCAAATAGATGTAGAGCCCCCCTTCAAAATGGCACAATGACGCGCAGCCTATACACATAAGGACAGAGGTCGCACTACACCTGATTTGTCAAGCCATTCTTATGCCATGAAGGTTACCACTAACAAGCTAGAAAAGGTCCTCATACTTGACTAAAGCCAGAGCCATATAGCCCTCACAGTTGTACTGTAAGTCTCAGATGTTCGCTTACAGATGAGTCCTTGTGGAGAGAAACTAGAGCACCAAGAAAATAACATCATGCTCTAGCCCTCTTTAAACAGTAATCAAAATATCATCTTATAGTGTCATTGCATATTCCATTAATCATATTACAAGATCATAGTTTATGTTCAGCGCTAGCAAAAACTACCTAATGCAAAATCCATAGGTGATAAGGTATAGATAAAAAACTAGGAAAATCCTTAATGGCAATTCAATACAAACACATGCAATATGATTTTATGTGATTAAAGTGAATAGGACAACAAGGAAATCTCATGTTATACTTGCCTTTTCCCAAAGTTAGCTGCTCAGAATCTCCAGTTGCTATCTTCTGGTCTCAAGTCCTTTTGCTTCGACTGTCGGTCCTTAGCTCCTCATCTTCAGTGCTAATTAACCAAACTTCTTCAACTCACAGCAATCAAGTAGAACAAACAGACAATAAACACAACTAAGAACAACACACCAAACAAATGAGACACTTTAAAAGAGAATGTACTAAATGATACGACATGATGCTATGATCGTGAAAACATAGGACCGACAGATAACAGAGCTACCATCAAAGAGGACACACGACTATCGAGGAGTTTACAACAAATCAGAGAAGATAAACTATACATTTGATTTATTTTAGTTAATAAATTAAGGTGATAGAACTTAGATAATGTTAAAGTTTATATATATAAACATAGGAGTATAAACCTATATTGTTTCTAATTTGATAAGTAGTGCAAACAGAAATTAGTTAAAATTAATGTTTAAATTCAAATTTAGAACACATGTAGCATGTTAAACGTCGTCGACATACGTATAGTAGACTACGTCAATTTAGGCAAGGCTAAAGCGATTAAGATACGGAAGTTGAAGGTAATAATGGAGATATATGAGTACGGACTAAAAAGGCAGCCTAAGCAGCTCCAAGATGATATAATTTATGGTCATGAATGACAACGAACTGTCACACCCTAAGATTTACTATTTTTGGTTGTGCATGAAAAACACTAAATAAAATAAATAATTTCAATATTTGAATAAATTTATTAGATAAGTTAAGTTGCTACTAATTTAAATATAGAAAATTGTGGTTTTAAACTTTTTCATATTAATTTGATGATGTGGTGTTTGTATGATGCTTGTCTTTGGTGTTGGTGAGTGCTATTATTTTCAAAATACCATAGGACGACGTTTACTTCTCATCAAAAACCTTTTTGGTATTTTCTAGGTTTAAAATTTCAATTTCCGTGAGCTTAATCTTTTTCCTTGATCTCTTCATCAATCTTTTCTTGAGCCCAAACCTATTTAGTTGAGTTCCTTATCCTTCCAAGAGTCTCCAGGATTTTTCTGGTGATTTTTCTGAGCTCCGGGCTATTTTTCGGAGCTTAAAAGGTAATTCTAGATTTTTCTGGAATTATTTTTATTCACGGAATTAAAATAATCCCGAAATTAAGAAAATCCGAAAAGTTTCCAAACCCTACAACTATATATATGCCGGCGTAGCCCTCGACGCCCTAGTTTCAGAAGTACAACCCTTATCACGAGCCGCCGCTCGTAGCTCCCTCCACCCCTCACCGAAGTTCTTCATCTACAGCTTGCGTTCCGATGACCTCTCCGACGAGCTTTTCCGGCCAAACCGTCGCGTCCCGACGCCAACCACCACCACCAACAAGCAGCCCTCGTCGTTCTCTATACCGTGGTATATCCGTTTGCACGAATTTATCACCGTTTCATCGAGTTCTCATCTCATCTTGCTTCTCTCTGGCGAGGTTCTACCATGGCTGACCGGAGCTCCTCCAAGCCAAGGTAGAATATGATACTATTTATAGTTTTGCCACTAAACTTGTTTTGATCGTAAAATCTTCGTTTTAACTCCAATTTGATCCGTTCAAGTTGCGTTAGATTCGTATTTACGAGCTCTATATGTTAGTATTATTATACAGTAGGTTTAGAAAGTTTAATTTTTGAGTTTATATTAAAGTAATTATTTATCTATAGGAAATCTTAGAAAATTCATAACTTTCACGTTTTAAATCCGAATTTCGTGATCTTTACGTTTGTGTGATCGTAGTAATGTGTAGAAGAGTTTTACAAACTTTTTATACTATTTTCCTACTGTTGGTGTACTGTTTTAATTATGTTTCTTTGTTTGCTTCGTGTATGATTGCTCGGATGATTGTGTGTTGATGCTTGATGATCGAGTATAGACGGTGAGCAGTTTCTTGATGATCAGGAGTATTATTTTGAGCCAGATCAGCAGCATCATCAGAAAAGCTTTGATCAAGGCAAGTATAACATAGGACCATCCTTGTTACCTTGTGTCTTCCTTGACAACCATTGAGATTATAACTTAGCTATTGATATCTTGTTTCCTTGTCACCTATGGGTTATGCATTTGGGTAGCTAATGCTACTACTTAATTATGAACAATGATCTTATAATTTGATTAATGGATTAAGCAACCAACCATTAAGATGATTTTATTACTATTGAAAGGGGGCCAGAGCAAGGGGTTATATTGTTGCTCTAGTTACTCTCCATAAGGACTTACCTATAAGTGATAACCGGGACATACAGTACAGCTGTGAGGGCTATATGGCTCTGGCTCTAGTTGTTCAAGAGACGTTTTCTAGTTTGTTAGTGGTTACCTAAAATGGCGTAAGAATGGCTTGCTACATTGGGTGTAGGACAACCTCTAGTCTACGAGTATAGCCGAGAAGGAATTGTGCCATTTGAAAAGGGGGTTCCTACATCTGCCTGCTGAGTGAATCTAATGGCCCTAACTTGTTAGACGAACTCTTGAATGGCTTTATATGGTTTCTTGTGTTTAGGGATTCATGACCCCTTAGCATATGAAAATCATGACTCATAGTGAAAGTGTACACCTCTGCGCAGAGTTTAATAAACTGGTATACTAGTCGTGCTCACGGACACGAGCGGCCTTGAGGATTCTTACATAATAGTTGATCACCATGGTTATATCATGCTTAATTACTGTTGATTATTATTATGCTCATCTTAATACTATTCATTATCTTTATTACAATTGATCATTGGTTCATTAATGGGAAGTGGATTATCTTGATGCTACTCAATTGCTAAATATATGATGATTAAAAGTTAAATGCAGTCAAACAGTGTCTAGCCTTTTGTGCCTCATGAACCCTGTGTTCTACTTGTTGAGTTCGACATGGACTCACTCTTGCTATTTCCCTCCACACTCCAGTGTGTAGTAAGGTGCTATTCAGAAGAAGGATTCAGAGGTAGTGGAGTTTCCAGAAGTCTTTCAGAAGTGTTTGGCATACGGAGCCACCAGTCAGCCGTCCCTGAGAGGAATGGAGCCTGAAGTTTAGTCGTTGTTCCGTGATACTCTGATGTAAGTGTTATTATAGCTATGTATATGTTATATAATAACATTGTTTCTGATATTTTATTCATTCTGACATATGTGTGGACTTCCTGAGCACACATATGATTAGCCTGGTTTTGTTCTTTAGAAAACCGGGTGTGACAGAGTGGTATCAAAGCGGTGTTGACTGTAGGACATATGCCAAGTAGCATCGGACGTATTCTAAAACTCATTTTACTATAAAACTATTTTATCATCCCTTGACTCATTGATTTTGAATATTTCCTCTTGTCCTATTGTATCTCCTCCTTGATAGCTTCCTTTGAGCTATTATTTCTTACTCCCATGGTTTTTGTTTTCTTATTTTTTTAATAAATTCTGATCTCACCAGGTTCAAAGATTTGATGGCCTTTCATCATCCATAATCTTCCCATAGGGTGACCACCATTATTGAAGAAGCACGTGTAGTATCGATGATGTGATGTGTGCTTGTTTTGCTTGATGTGTTGCTTGTGTGTTGTCCTTGTTCTCATGTTTTGAAGGTGGCCGAAAGGTTTCGTCTTGAGGAGTAGCTCAATCTATGTTAAAGTGGGGTAGTATCCTCTCTTGACCTACCTAACCTTCAATCAATCCTAATTCTATTTGTCTTTTCCCTATGTCATCCTTGCTTACTCTTGGCTTCTATGCTTTCTCCTTTATCTTAACCCAATGGAGGATAAACACATAATGGACTCATCAATTGCAGTAAGCCTTAGAGAAAGTGTTGCCTTCAATGATATTGCCTAATGGACCAAAAATCTTTGTTAAAGTGGGGTAGCATTCACAACAATCATCATCAATCTCAAGCGATGAGGTACGAAGAACTAAAGATTAAACTTTATATTTCTTTTAATCTTTTGGCTATCCTCGATCCATGTCTTGTATCTCATCAACACGAAGCAAAGAAGCATGAAGACTTGAAGATTAGTGTTATCTATCTCTCTAATTTCTCTGAATCTCATTTTCATCTTATCCTGTCTTTTCAGAGTAATCTGTCTTCCTTAGCTTATATCTCTATTTTGGATGCCCAAAAAATCATAAATAAATTCTGGACTATAGTAGACTTCAATATCTTTCTCTGGCTACAAGAACCACCCTGATAGCTATTATGGTTTGGGAGTTATGAAAATCAAAAGGCGGCGCATCTGTGCTATCAACAACCTAGAATAGTTTCTGTTGTGCATAGTTTTTCACTACCTTAACTGCAGAATCTGAAGAAGTGTTCTATAAGGAAGTTGTAGTAAATTTGATAAGCTTTCCAACGGTATAAGCTACAATATCATCAGATTCGTAGAACTTGAGTTATTACTATATTTCTACACTATCATTTTTCTGCTCGCGAGGAAGTGCAGGATTACTTGTTCTTGCATATGCTCATGAATCTGTTTGAGATGGTAGAAGGACATGATGGTAGTTATTACTCAGAAACAAATGTAATCTATCCATTGGTGTTCTCCAGTTGATCTCTTCTTAAGAAGGGTTTGACGAACTAAATACGATACAAGATGGAGGTTTTATACGTTCTATTTCTTCACCTGGAAGCATCAGCTATCTACATGGTTGTAAAGTCACTATCGAGCGCAGGTATCTTTTCTCAGGGTTGGAAACCTGTTAGAACATCTACTAGGATCGTAAGGGTCTAAAGGAGACGTTTACAAAGTTGGTTTTGAGCTTGTGGCATCATCATTGGATAAGAGTTGATCAAGGAAGAGTGAAGAATTGCAGATCAACTTTATCTTTCTCCCTGGTCTCTCCAAATCTCGGGACGAGATTCCTGTTAAGTGAGGTAAAATTGTCACACCCTAAGATTTACTATTTTGGGTTGTGCATGAAAAACACTAAATAAAATAAATAATTTCAATATTTGAATAAATTTATTAGATAAGTTAAGTTGCTGCTAATTTAAATATAGAAAATTGTGGTTTTAAACTTTTTCACATTAATTTGATAATGTGGTGTTTGTGTGATGCTTGTATTTGGTGTTGGTGAGTGCTATTATTTTCAAAATACCATAGGACGACGTTTACTTCTCATCGAAAAACTTTTTGGTATTTTCTGGATATAAAAAAACAACAAAACAAAAACCAACGGGGATAAGCAGAAATAGCTCAAAGGAAGCTATTCAAGGAGGGGATACAAAGGACAAGGATGAGGAAATAGCCAAAATTAAAGAGTTAAGGGATAATAAAATAGTTTTATAGCAAAATAAGTTTTCAGAAATCGACCAATGCTATATAGGCATACATCCTACAGTCAACACCGCTCTGATACCATTCTGTCACTCCCGGTTTTTCAAAGAGGACCAAGCACTCGTTATATGTGTGCCCAGGAAGTCCACACATACAACAACAGAATAGAGATATCAAAATAATGTTTATATGAAGCAGAATACTTACTATATTAACACTTACAACTATCAGAGTATCATAGAACGGTGGCTAAGCTTCTGCTCGGGCTCCATTCTTCTTAGGGACGGCTGACTAGGGGCTCCGTATGCCAAGCACGTCGAAAAGACTTCTAGAAACAACACTACACTTTCATCCTTCTTCTAATCAGCACCTTATTACACATTGGAGTGTAGGGAAATAGCAAGGGTGAGCACATGTCGTACTCAACAAATATAACATGGGGTTCATGAGGCTCAAAAAGATAGACATTGGTTTACTGCATTTAGCTTTTAATTATCACAGTTTTATCATATGAGTGGCATCAGGTTTGCATTAATCCCACAATAAATATATGATCAATGTAAAGATGAATAATGAATAGCAAAAACATATTTATAGTCATTAGTAATCATCTATTCCATAGGGTCTAAGGCCACTCGTGACCGTGAGCACGACTGTTATAACAGTTTTACACTCTGCAGAGGTTGTACACTTTCAATGTAAGTCGTGATTTACCCTTTCGCCCGAGGTGATCAGCCTCTTGACACACTACCAAGGAAGGTCGGCAGGATTCACTAGGAAGTCTTTCAAAGGTTCGTCTAACAAGTTAGGGCCATTATATTCACTCGTCAAACAGATGTAGAGCCCCCCTTCCAAATGGCACAATGACGCGCAGCCTAGACACATAAGGACAGAGGTCGCACTATACCCGATTTGTCAAGCCATTCTTACGCCATGAAGGTTACCACTGACAAGCTAGAAAAAGTCCTCATACTTGACTAAAGCCAGAGCCATATAGCCCTCACAGTTGTACTATAAGTCCCGGATGTTCGCTTACAGATGATTCCTTGTGGAGAGAAACTAGAGCACCAAGAAAAATAGCATCATGCTCTAGCCCTCTTTAAACAGTAATCAAAATGTCATCTTTTAGTGTCGTTGCATATTCCATTAATCATATTACAAGATCATAGTTTATGTTCAGCGCTAGCAAAAGCTACCCAATGCAAAATCCCATAGGTGACAAGGTATAGATAAAAAACTAGGAAAATCCTTAATGGCAATTCAATACAAACACATGCAATATGATTTTATGTGAATAAGTGAATAGGACAACAGGAAAATCTCATGTTATACTTGTCTTTTCCCAAAGTTAGCTGCTCAGAATCTTCAGTTGCTATCTTCTGGTCTTAAGTCCTTTTGCTTCGACTGTCGGTCCTCAGCTCCTCGTCTTCAGTGCTAATTAATCAAACTTCTTCTACTCGCAGCAATCAAGTAGAACAAACAGACAATAAACACAACTAAGAACAACACACCAAACAATCGAGACACTTTAAAAGAGAACGTACTAAACGATATGACATGATGCTATGATCGTGAAAACATAGGACCGACGGATAACAGAGCTACCATCAAAGAGGACACACGACTATCGAGGAGTTTACAACAAATCAGAGAAGACAAACTATACATTTGATTTATTTTAGTTAATGAATTAAGGTGATAGAACTTAGATAATGTTAAAGTTTATATATATAAACATAGGAGTATAAACCTATATTGTTTCTAATTTGATAAGCAGTGCAAACAGAAATTAGTTAAAATTGATGTTTAAATTAAAATTTAGAACACATGTAGCATGTTAAACGTCATCGACATACGTACAGTAGACTACGTCAATTCAGGCAAGGCTAAAGCGATTAAAATACGGAAGTTGAAGGCAATGATGGAGATATATGAGTACGGACTAAAAAGACAGCCTAAGCAGCTCCAAGATGATATGATTTATGGTCAGCACAACTTTTGATCAATTAAATAATAGATAGACAAGGTGATCTGTGGGCTGACATTAATTAAACGTGCATAAACACTTGCTATTGATGTCAAGGTAATGGACATTTTAGAGAACTATCCTAAGTTGATTTAACCAATTTACATTGAATTATAAAAAATGAAGTTAACCTTATTCATATTTTATTTATAAATATTTATTTAGTGTTTAAGTTATTTAAACATTTATAAATTAGAAAGCATAAAGAAGGTGATAATAGCTAATCGAATCATTATATGTTTCTTGCATAAACTAAACAAGTTCTATTTAAGAAACACTTAAGTTCTTATTAATCATGATAGCATTTGATTATTTATAAAAGATAAATTATAAACCAAAGTTATTTTTAATTTGATAAGACAGTAGATAAATATTAGTTAAATTAACTATATGCTCATGTTTAACTAAACTAATTATGATTAAGAAACATTTAAGTTAATATTAATCAAGTTAACATTTATTTAAGAATGTTCTATGTATGAACCTAAGTCACTTCTAATTTAAAAGAGCATGACATAAACATTAATCAAATAAACATAATTTAATTTGTAAACACATAACGTGACATGGTAAACAACGTTGCTAATGCGTCTCTTACACCAGCATAGTCACGAAGCAACCAGAACGAAATTATACCCCTATGTTGCTTTTAGTTAGAAAGCTGTTAAATAAATATTAATCAAGTTGCATTTAAATAGATAAATTTATATTTGAGTGACATCACAAAAACTATCGCTACTGCATAGAGCGCGACGGTACGAAACTATCGCAACAAGAATGGATTTATAAACCTAGATTGTTTTTAATCATAGAACTAATTACATGTTAATTAAATTAATATTTAATTTATATATGACTAGCATGTAACACGTCTACGCCGATAGCATGTAACTTCGATTGGCATGATCGCAAAATCACAAGAACGAGTTACTATATTATGTTGTTTTTAATTAAAAATGCATTAAATAAATATTACACGTAAATCAATAAATTCATAATTGGGTGACACGATATACGTCAGCACTACTACGTAGAGTGCAACTATACGAAACTAACGCAACTAAAACGGAGCAATATGAAATTAAAACGAAGAAACGACAAAGATATTACGAATCAGTGGCAGAACTGCAAATACTTCATCTTCTCCCTCTATCCATCTGAAGGGCCTCAGCCTGGGGCGACACAAGAAGGAGGAGAAATATCTAATTTACTACACGAGAGTTTTCCCAAACTAGAGGCTCCTCTTACGGTAGTTTTGGTGTGCTTTGTCCATGGGATAGGTACATACTTATAGGGAGAAAATGTCTTCACCTTCACATCAACTAGCAATATAGTACTAATTGATGTTGCACCGTCCACCTCCACTAATAGACCTAAATAGACATTAAGGCCCATTAGTAAATAAATACATAGGCCTTTATGATTATTACACATAGGCTTAGAGCGTTGAGAAAAATGAGATATTTATTTATTTTAGGAATTAATTAATTTCATAGATAAAATAATTCCAGAAAAGTCTAAAATTATTATTTAAGCCACGAAAAATACTTCAAAAAGCTCCAAAAATTTAGGGAAAATTCTCAGAGACATTATGGAACATAAGGAACCAAAATAAAGTATTTTGAGCTCATGAAAAGATATTTTGGAGCATCTAAAAATTAGATAACACTCGTAGAAAAGCGTGAACTAGCTCCAGAAAAAGCTAGAATAATTCCCGAAGAGTTCACTGAGATTGATTGACACATGAGGAACTGAATGGAATAATTTATGTTATAAAGAAAAGATTTTAGGAAACTCCCAATGAGAACTTAAGATGAGAAATAAGGAATATTGATTACGGAAAAAGATAAAGACGTGTTGAAGAAGAAAAATCGATCCACTAAACGCATTTTGAAAGACTTTGTTCGCTCTTAACACACAAGAATTAATGAGCAAACATCACATCAAACAATAGCCCGTCAAATTAGTTTAGAAAAATTTAAAGATTCTTATTATTTTTTTCATTTTTTATAACTAATTGATGCTATCATAAACTAATTTTAGAAAATTTTATCCGAATATTAAAACATTTATTCTATTTAGTGTTTCTTATGCACAACCTAAAATTAGAAATTTTAGGGTGTGACAGTGGGCTACTCACCTTCCCTCACGCAGCAAGATGAAGCCGAAGCCGAACCGTGGCCGTCGCGCCATCGCGGGTTGCCGGAGCACCGGGCTTGCCATCGCCGCCTTTCGCCGCTCGCCGGGACGCTAGGGTTGGGCGCCGCCGCCAGGAGCATGAGGTATCGTCGTATAGAGGATTTGTTGGCTTGTTGCCAGTCGATGCGAATGTGTGATGCGATGGCTTGGGAGAGCCAACAGCTAGGGAAAATGCAATGGTGGGCTGAAAATTGCTCTTTCTATTGGGCTTTTGGGCCAGATTTGGAGCATGAAGAAATACGTATACTTAATACATATATGTATTTGTGTTTGCTTGTAAAATCTTGGGTCTTCCATGGAATACAGGGGAAGACACCTAGCGCCGCCCAAGGACGTGGCTGTTGAGAAGAACAAGGATATACGTATATGTATGGCCAGCCAGACATCATGTCCATATATATACATATATATATATATAGAAGCCTAGGCCATTGTTCTTTTCTAAAACCCTAAAAGTATGCCAATCAATCCTGACCGAGCTGCTGCTGCCGCACACGTCGGATCTCGCCAAGCTCACAAACATGCTGCCAGCGTTGTAGACGCCTTCCACAGCCGCCACCGTGAGCCCTAACGCCTTCCTGCCGTCGCCTTGGATCTCTCCGTCAAGAAGCAGTCTGCCTGCCGCCGTCTGGAGCCTCGCTGCCATTCGCGACACATTGCTAGACACCGCCCTACCTTCGTAGGGAGCCACAGTTTGCCCTGCTAAAACTCGTGTTGCCTCCGCTCCGTGTCCATCCATGCAAAGTGTCATGGTGAGATCGCCGTCCTCCTAGCTATCTTCCAGTGCTCTTCCGTAGGAATCCGAGGCTTCTATATTGTTTTTGCCGAACTTAGAGAGAAGGGCCAAGCTTCCGTCCATGGCGCCGCCACCTGCACTAGGACCCAAGTCTGCTGAACGAGCATGCCAGCCCCTACATTCCGCCTCCCGTCATGCACGCACGCGCGACGCGACACCGCGTGAGCAAGCGAAGCTAGTAGAGAGCAGCCCGGCCGTGCGTTGCTAGTTTTGCTATTGTTAGCTTGATGACGCCATCACCACATCACTACGCATTATGGCCGTTTTCCTTAAGAAAACAAATTCAGAAATACTATAGAAATACACCACACATAATCAGGAGTCGATCTCCACCGTTTCTTCATTTTGACTCCGATTTAGTTCGTTCTTGTCGTGTTAGTTTCATGTCGATACAATCTACATGTTAGCAGTGATGTTTAACCTATCTCATGACATGTGTCTATAATTAAAATATTAATATTAACTTGGTTAATTTGCATGAAACTAGTTTTGTAATAAAAGCAACATATGTTTATACATCGGTGTTAAATACATAAATATTAAAGTGATTAATTACTAACATAAATGTATTTCTAAATTATAATTTGCTTATGTCATATACAATTTAGTTAGATGCTTTTACCTATTTATTATTTCTTTTGCAATGATAAAGTTTAACTTGATTAAATTATAAGGTATTTTTCATAAACTAAACATGAGTAGTTGTAACCTGACTTTTGAATTAAATTATGTTTTGAGTCTTAATAAATATTTACATGGTTTTGCTCAATTAAAATAAATCAGGCATTTGGGCCTTTTCTTTTAAATACTATAAAAATATGGGTACTCGCTTCTTTTTCACCGTAGCCCCGATTAGCGTGCTTTTTTCGCGTCTTTTGGTTCGTAGCAATTCGTCGATTACTTATCAATCGCTCTCCAACGTTTCTTCATTTTAAGTCTGTTTCGAGTCATTCAAGTTGCATTAGATTCATGTTGACGCGCTCTATGTAGTAGTGCTGACGTATATCGTGTCACCCATTTATGAATTTATTGATTTACATACAATTTGATTAATATTTATTTAAAAGGTTTCTAATTAAAAACAATCTAGTCTTATAATTCTGTTTTTATTAAGTTGCGATCGTGCCGACGTAATCTTCACGTTAGTGGCGATGTTCACCTTGTCTCGTGTTTTTGAATTTAATTATATTAATTTGATTAATGTTTATGGAATATCTTTTTAACTAAAAGCAGCTTAGGTCTTAATCATTACTTTTTTGTAGAGCAAATGTTAACTTGATTAACACCAACCTTAATGTGTCTTTGTTAGTTATAATTAGTTTAGTAAACATAAAATACATAGTTGATTAGATTAATGTTTATTTAATGTCTTTTTGAATTAAAAGAGACTTAGGTTTATATCACGACCTTTTATAAATAAAAAGCTAACTTGATAAATAACAACTTAAATGTTTCGTTGTTAATTATAACTTGTTTAATTTAATCACGAAACATGATAATCAATTAGTTGTTGTCTCATGTTTAGTGCATTCTAAATTATAAATGTTTACGTGACTTAAATACTATAAAATATAACTAAGATTTAACTTTGGTTTTATAATTTGATTAATTCAACTTTAGAATAATTCTCTGAAATGCCTATCACCTTAATTCATTAACCAAAATAGATCAAGTGTATAGTTTGTCTTCTTTAGTTATGTTGCCAACCTCGATAGACGTGTCCTCAGTAAAGATAGCTTCGTCCTTAGTCGTTCCTGCGTTCTCGTAACCATAGCAACAAGCTGTGATGCTTAGTGCGCTCTCTTTTAAAGTGTCTCTTTTATTTGGTGTGTTGTTCTTAGTTGTGTTTATTTTCTATTTGTTCTACTCGATTGTTGCAAGAAGACGAAGCGTGGTTCGTTAGAGCTGAAGACCATGAGCCGAGGACCGACAGTCGAAGCAGAAGTTGATGACCAAAAGATAGCAGCTAAAGATTCTGAGCAGCTTAACCTTGGGAAAGAGGCAAGTATAACATGGGACCATCCTTGTTGTCCTATTCACTAAAATTATCATAGATATGCATGTGTCCTCCTTGACAACCATAGAGATTATAACTTAGTTATTGGTATATTGTTTCCTTGTCACCTATGGGTTGTGCATTTGGGTGCTATTGCGAGCGCTTAATTATGAACGATGATCTTGTAATATGGCTAATGAATTATGCAACCAATCATTTAAGATAATTTCAATACTATTGAAAGGGGGCTAGAGCAAGGGGTTATATTGTTGCTCTGGTTTCTCTCCGTAAGGACTTACCTGTAAGTGATAACCGAGATTGACACTACAGCTCTGAGGGCTATATGTCTCTGGTTTTAGTTGTTTAAAGGACATTTTCTAGCTTGTTAGTGGTTACCTTAATTGGCGTAAGAATGACTTGACATGTTGGGTGTAGGACAGCCTCTAGTCTATCAGTATAGCCGAGAAGGAATTGTGCCATTTGAAAAGGGGTTCCTATATCTGCCTGCCGAGTGAATGTAATGGCCCTAACTTGTTAGACGAACTCTTAAATGGCTTTATATGGTTTTTAGTGTTTTGGAATTAATTACCCCAATGCAACTGAAAACCATGACTAACAGTGAAAGTGTACACCTCTGTGCAGAGTTTAATAAACTGGCATACTAGCCGTGCTCACGGATACGAGCAGCCTTGGGGATTCTTACAGAATAGATGATCACCATTGTTATATCATGTTTTAATTACTGTTGATATTTTTATGCCATGTTAATGCTATTTTATTATTCTTATTCCAAATGATCATTGGTTCATTAATGGGAATTGGATTACCTTGATGCTACTCAATTGCTATTTATATGATGATTAAAAGCTAATGAAGTCAAATAGTATTTAGCCTTTTATGCCTCATGAACCCTGTGTTATACTTGTGGAGTACGACATGTGCTCACCCTTGCTATTTCCCCTACACCCCAGTGTGTAGTAAGGTGCTGCTCAGAAGAAGAATAAAGGTATAGTGGAGTTTCCAGAAGTCTAATAGAAGTGCTTGGCATACGGAGCCCCCAGTCAGCCGTCCCTAAGAAGAATGGAGCCCGAGCAGAAGTTTAGCAACCGCTCTGTGATACTCTAATAGTTGTAAGTATTAATACAATATGTATTCCGTTGTATATAAACATTGTTTTGATATTTCTATTCTGTTGTTGTATGTGTGGACTTCCTGGGCACACATGTAACGAGTGCTTGGTCTTTTTTGGAAAACTGGGTGCAACAACAAGTCTACTAACAAGCTCATCATATGAATCAACATGATCAACCACATTAGCATTAGATACCTTAGTGTCACCTTGTGACATGAATCAATGTAGTGATGTTGGAACGCTTGTAGAAATATCAATCTCATAGCCCGAGCATGAACCATCATCAACAAGTGAGCATGGAGTATCATCATCAATTGCATCACTTGTGGCATCATCACTAACCTTGTCAAGTGAACTTGTGGTAGTATCATTATCATCATCATCACTTGACCATGAGGTGGAGCAATCTTCCACAATCACCAAATTACGGTCATGGTCAACACACTCATGCGCCTCCTTGTGATCATCCTCATTATTGAACTTTCCATCACTTGTGGAGGAGTCACCGAAGAAGGCTTGGAGTGCCATCCACATATCATGAGCACTCTTCAAGTCCCACACACGTCTAAATATATCTTCATGCAAAGCACACGTTAGATAATATTGAGCACATGTATCAAGTTGTAAGCAATCCTTTTGAGCTAGGGTTAGATTTCTCTTATCCAAAGCATCACGAGAAAAAGCCAACAATAATGATCCACCACTCCTTTGGACCCATTGCATGGAAATGATCAAGCATATGGTATTTCCACCATGCAAAGTGTGTGCCATAAAAAATGTGTGTCACACTCAACATAAACCCAAAGGTTGCCATCCTCTCAGGTCAGTGAAACCACAAATGAGACACCTAGCTCTGATACCACTTGTAGTTGACCCACCTCATCGTCGTAGCAAGCGGCGTTGCCCTAGACGATAACGTTCACTTCCCTAGCGAGTTCTCCATTATGGCCGATGCCTTCACTCTGGGCCAGATCCTCAACTTTGGGAGCCTGGCCTACATCGCTGACTACTATGGCGAGCTTCATCCACTCCATGGGGCCGCACCGACGAACAACGAACCCCCGACGCCACCTCCTCTACCGGAACTCTTAGGAGCTAATCTCAAGGTTTTGGCCTATCAGATCCGGTGCAGCTTGGGCCTGAACCCCACCATGTCAGAACACCGCCAAATGTTCTACATGCCGCCCAACGTCCACCACTAGATTGCCACTGGTGAGGTGCTCCCGTTGCCTGATCGCTTCTAGTACTACTTCTTGGACCTGCCTTTTAGGATACAAAATGTAGCAACATCCTTTCAACTAGAGCTAGAGCACCTCATTAGTCTTGAGGTGCCGCGGAGCACCATCCTCTCTGGCGTGGCGTGGACTAATGTCCCCTCGCTCCGTGCCTTCCTTGAGATTCTCTTAGGGAACAACCCAGAGTACGACTCCAACGACATCGACTACAATGACCCTTCGTGCATGTGCTACCATATTGATAGCGAGATTCAGCCTAAGGAGGCACTCAGGCTCACACCACCGAACTAGAGTCCCTGCAGCCACGTGGCCTACCTTCAGGAGAAGGCAGACCACTTGCGTGCTCAGAAGGTGGACCTGGAGGTTGTAATAGAACCAACCAATTTATACGAAATTAAGTAAGAAAATCACCTGCCGGGGTAGATAACCAACATACTTAATCCCATACAAACCCGATAGTCCGTGAAATCCTGAGGGATTTCAAACTTTTCAACAACTCAGCTAAGATCATTCAAGTTTAGCAATCACCATTCACATGATTACATAATTTTGGACATAACACAAGTTCATTGGAGTTCAAAATAAAGAGTTATTACAATACCAAGTTCAAATAGAATTAGCGGAAGCAAGTAGTTTTCAAACTGCACACACATAGTTCATTACAGTGCCAGGTACTGATCAAATCCAACAAAAGCATTGAGTTGAGATAAAGAGTGACCACGCCCTTGGTCTAATCATCTCCCATAGCTTGGTACAAGCAATTGATATAGTAGCCGTAGTACATCTGTCCATCTGCAACAAGTGGGAATAAACCCTAAGTATGAGAATGTACTTAGCTAGACTTACTCGACATAACCAAAAATAAAGTGACTACAAGGAGTATGAAAGGCTTTATAGTGGGCTAGCTAACTCATTTGCAAAAATCACATTTAACATTAAGAACTACTTTTTCTAGTATTATTGCCTCAAGTTAATAATCATTAACCTGTCAACTAGGTTTGCATCTACACTAGAGCAATCACTTGATTAAGGCAATCAATGATAACCATATGATCATTTACCATTTCATTCTTATCATAACCATCTGAGTGTTCCACAAACATTACTACGATGAAGTAGCTCAAGTCAAGTGCTCACTATCTAGGAGCGATGACGATTCGAATCGATTACTAACTAGTTGGTGATTTATTCTCCACACAAGCCACACTCACCCGCTAAGGAGAGCTACAGGTCACCGAATCAACTTTCTAGGTAAACGTCTCGGGTTCGACAGGTACCGCCGTACCCAGGGGCCGCCCGACTACTCATTGGCCTTACCATCATGCCCCTGTGTCCACTCACTGCTTAGCCAGTATAGTGCATTGCGGTCAACGCCTGGCCTGAATAGTTTCCCGGCTTCACGGTCGGAACGACTTATCCTTCCAGTTAAGCATGGGGCGTGTATTCAACATGACTTGAGGGACAACAACGATTGGTCCTTAACCGACACAGACGAAATCACTATAGTCCAAAACCATGCAAGGCTCTATCAGTCTCCATTTCTCAACAACAGTTGGTTATACTTCGTGATGCCACATTTAGCCAACAGTAATCCAGGTAACCACCTAAAACTCGTAGGTGATAGGAAATCATCCGACTTCTACCGGTCTAAGCAAGGCTAAGCATTTAACTCAGCTTCGTTTACTAAGGTATATCAAGGATATAATAACAAGGGTAGATAAGGAATAATGCAGCAACGGTTGCAATCAACTTCTAAACTTAATGCATCAGTCATAATTAAAGCATATGTTAGATATTTACAAACCAAGGGAGATATGCTCCTAGGCTTGCCTCTCTCAAAAGAGCTGGGACGGTGGTTAGGGCACTCCTGAAGCTCTTCACTGGCCTCCTCGTCTGCCTGCACCTCCTGTGTAGGCTCGTCCTGCGGTGCTCCCTCGTCTGACTCCTCTAGCTCTGCTACTACCAACTCCTCCTGCGATCCTGTATGATGCGTATGTATAAGTGATTATAGAAGTGGTGCATCAGATGGAATGGCATATGATGATCATGAGTGCATGTATGTAGACGAACATGTTTAACTATATTTGATAGAGTAGGTGCAAATCTCCTCTCTAGTAGAGAAGATTACAACACACCCAAACACATGCACACATATCACACAACATTAATATATTGATTCATACTAGCAAGTTATTAGTGCTTCAAAGATACACCAAAGCAACACATATACACTAATCATGCATAGAGAAAGGTTCATTTATTTTATTTTAAACTAAGGCTACAACAACTTATATTTCTGGTGCTCAGAAAATTCTAAGAAATTTATAGTAGCTTCATCATGTAATATAGTCTACCAAAAATTTTCATTGCATTTGGATAAGTACAGTAGCCTACACAAAAATAGTAAAAAGCATGGCATAATTACACATGAAAATAATTTGTATTATGAAAAGTATCAAACAACAGATTTCATATTTTCCCATGATCTACATAGTATAGAAACACTATAGAAAAAGTTTCACCTACATGTATTATTCATATTTTTGGCTCTAACAATTTTACAAGAAACACACCTAAATTACTTAGCCATATTTTTCCACAGAACATGCATGTCATATATTTTTCACAGAAAGTATATCACATAAATAGATTAACAAAACAAGTTTCACATTTTTCTTAGACATACAATTTACTATGCATTTTACAAGATATAAGCAAAATCAAGAATTAAATAAAGCTATATATAAAAGTATCTCAAAACTGACATGCAATAATTTTATACTATAGATCTACTCACAAGAAACCTAACAAAATTTGTTTCACCAAATGTGGACCAATATTTCTGAAGTAATGAATTTTACAAGCATTAAAACATTTTCTGGAATTTCCTTTTCTTTATTTTTCAAAAATCCGCCGACCCTAACTACTACGCACACCCCGTGCATTCACCTAGCACTGCACTAGAGCAGCTGACCCGAGGGCTACAGGGTCAAGCTGACCCCACCGGTCAGCCGAACCGGGGCAGGGGATGGCATTGACCCACCGGAGTTCACCGCCGGTGAGGTCTCCGGTGGCGGGACCGGAACCACTGAGATCCTCTCATCGAGCCACACCCGTAAGGCTAGAAGATGGGGCAGGTTAGGAGGCAGAGCAGGCTCGGTGGCGGCTATGGGGGCACGATGGCACTGCATGGCAGTGGGGACACCATTGCTGGCCATGACAGTGCTAGGCGATGCGCATACGAGCTCTAGTAGACCAAGGTGGATGCGGCGCTCCCAAAAGAAGGGAGAGAGCTAGGGCAGAATGGGGTTACCAACGCGGCCGCGAGCTCTGATGAGCTTCGGCGCGACATGCATGGCCGAGGCAGCCCTCACCTTCGACGACGGCAACTGCTAGCGTGCCCAGCCGATGGAGGGCATCGGGGCCAAGCTAGGCGCACGAGGAATCAAAGGCAGAGGCAAAGGAGAAGGCGCACGGTGCTGGCGTAGCTCCGCGGCGACAGAAATGGTGGAGCCGCGGCGTCGCGCTGCCACTGCTGTTGTTGGCGAGCGGAGGAGGCAAAATGGATGGAGTGGAGTGAGGAGGGCGTGGCATGGCATATTGAGGGCGTGCGGGGCCATGGGCCGAGAAGGGTGGCGGTAGCCCATTTTCAAAAGAAAATTCTTTTTCTTTTTCTTTTTTGATTAAACAGCCCCAAAACTTCCCACTTTGAGCATTTTCCAAACATTTTCAAGATTTGGGGTAAAAACAAAAGCTGCTTTGAAAATATGCTCCGCAACTTTGCCAAAAGAAGCAAAGCCAAATTCCAAATAGATTTTGAATTAGAGATTTAAAGTCAATTTAAATCAAAACCCTAATTTTTGGAGAATTATTTTAAAAGCATAATTTGGCAAAACTTTGAATATAAACTTTGCTCCAAATCTCACCCTAAACATTTCTAAGTTGTTTTAGTGCTCAAAACAAGCACAAACATTACCTAACAAGCATAGACATGGTATCACACTTATTGAAACAAGACATTGCAACGCACATGTTTCATTACCATGTTTCAAGTTATATTTCATGTGATGGTTTTGAATGCATAATGATGATTATGCTCATGATTTGCATGTGCTAATGCAAGCTGAACACCAGGGTGTTACAACCCTCCCCCTTATAAAAATCTTGCCCTGAGATTTGAGTTATGAACCATTTATTATAAAAATCTTGATAATCTTTTTATAGATAATCTCCTGTTTCCCATGTCGAGTCACCATTATCACGATTACTCCACTGTATCTTATATATTCTCACCACTTTATTTCGAGTAACCCTGTCCTTAACATCCAAAACTCAGATCGGTTGCTCACGATATTCCAAGTCTGATTTAATCTTAATGCCCCGGGGTTCTATTCTTTCTTCTAAAACACACAAACACTTCTTCAATTATGACCAATGTTTTAAAAACGCAATTAAACTTCGTTTAATCTCGATTAAACGCTAAACAGAGGCCCAACGTCTCGTTTAGGGCCTAGGCGCCCAATTAAACTTTGGGCGTGCCTAGATGTTGCGTCTACGCGCTAGGCGGCGTGGACGTGTGAAAAATCGGCGCTAGGCGTCGCTGGCTGGGTGGGCGGCGGTCACACACGTGTGGAGAACGTGAGCGGGAGAGGGCACGCTCACGCGGGAAAAAAGCGCAGGCTGTGGGCGGGCTGCACGTGGAAACAGAGCGGGCGGGAGGGATCAGACTTACTCCTCCTTTCCTTTCCTCACGCACGCGAGGCTGTGACCTGCCGCCGCTCTTGCCGCTGGTAGCGAGCAGAGCCCCTGCTCGAGAAATCGCACAGCCTGGATGGGGATCGAGGCAACACATCCAGGTGTTATTACTTACTACTAATCTTGCTCCAAGCAAGAGGTATGATCGCTGTTATTACTTCTAGTTGTGTTATTAGTACTGATTTTGCTCTCAGCATCACAAAAATAAAAAAAACCAAAAACATTTAATCAGGTTTAATCTACGTTTAAACTTCCTAAACTCTAAACCTTAGGCTAGCACACGCCTAGCGTCTAGCGTTTTTTAAAACATTGATTATGACACATGAAAGACTAGAAAGATTGAACTCATCTCTTCTAGTAACTGTAACTTATAAGCCACTGGACCCTTCTTTTCTAATATTTTATATAGTCCCACAAACCTAGCAGCAAGCTTTCTCTTGACTCCAAACCATTTCTTCTTCAAGGGTGTAACCTTTAAATAGAGATAGTCACCAACTTCAAACTCAAGTGGTCTTCTTCTCATATCTGCATAACTTTTCTAGTGTGATTGTGTAGCTTTCATATTTTTTTGGATAATACGGACCTTTTTCTTAGCCTCCTCAACAAAATCAACACCATAATACCTTCTCTCTCTAGGCTCAATCCAATTCAACGGTGTTCTGCACTTTTTGCCATACAATGCTTCCAATTGAGCCATCTTGATACTCTCTTGATAGCTGTTATTGTAAGTGAACTCAACCAAAGGTAACCATGATTCCCATGAACCCTTAGAAGATAACACATAAGCTCTCAACATATCTTCTAGAACATGATTAACTCACTCTGTCTGTCTATCAGTCTATGGATGGTAAGCAGTACTACAGACCAAACTGGTTCCCAAACCTTTATGTAAATGTTCCCAAAAGTGAGCTATAAACTGTGATCCTCTATCAGACACTATAGTTTTTGGTATACCGTGCAAACCGAACAATTTCTACAATATACCTTTTAGCGTACTGAGGTGGTCAAAATGCTATCTTGACTGGTAGAAAGTGAGCTGATTTGGTAAGACGATCCATAATTACCCAAATCGAATCATTTCCTTTCTGAGTAGGGGGAAGACCGGAGATGAAATCCATACTTATATTATCCCATTTCCAATTTGGCACTAACAATGGTTGTAACAAACCAGCAGATTTCATATGAAGAGCTTTCACTCTACAACACGTGTCACATATAGCAACATAAGCGAGAATCTCTTTCTTCATTTTTGTCCACCAATAATGAGGTCTTAGCTCTTGATACATTTTGCTACTTCCAGGATGGATGGATAGCTTAGAAAGATGAGCTTTATCCATGAGTTGACTTTTGAGCTCTTATTGACATTTCTTAGCATCACTGAAGCTAGGTTGTCATCCCCAGCATGGCACCAGAAATGTGGTATTAAATAAATGCAAATGCTCCTCTAGAAATAAATACGAAATCCACAAGCGCACAGATAATACCGATGTAGCATTTTAACCAGCAGTAAACCAGGTATCATTATTTATATTTTTACCCATGGGAAGGGATAGCTAAGGATATGAGCAATGAGCATCACTGCATGTGATAATGGAGAGTATAACCATGTCTTTGTCTATCTCTCATACAAGATAAGTGTCACATGATATATATATATATATATATATATATATATATATATATATATATATATATATATATATATATATAATGAATGAATGGTAAATGATAAATGATAAGCACATAGCACATAATAAATGATAAGCACATCTCAATAGATTACCCTAAGTCTATATCACTAGCATGGAACTAGAACGAACTACAAGAATAAATCCTAATTTATTCTAACTATAAGCCATAGCATACAATGATTAGTACAATTACACTTGGCAATTATGGCAAGACAAGGTTATATCTACGCATAGGGATATTACGAAGGAAGATGAAGAACAGAGCAATCACTTCCCTGTAATAGTTGTGTTCTACCTGTCCTATACTCGGGAGGAGGACTACAAAGGACTCAACAGGACTGTCACTCCCACGATCTACCTCATGATTCAGAATATAGGGTGCAATCACAGAAAAATACGTATAGGCACCACGCCTACATAATATTTACCACTCACCCATGATATCAATGAGCAAGCGCTATACGATCTTATACTTAAATATAATTCTAATCCAACTATGCCTAGCATATAACCAAAGTAGACTAAGAACATTATAATTGAGAATATAAGCAAATAGAGCAAAGTCATATCCAATATAATAGAATAGAGCAAAGTCATATTCATAGTAGCAGATGAACAATATGAATGACACATGAAGTATACAAGTAGGTGAGAATTACCAAGAACTCTCTTGACAGATCCGGAAACCAAGCGAAACTTGACTCCTAGTTCTAGTCCTATGTAGCTATGCTATGACTATGGAGATCTAATTGAGATGGTGGCTCTAGGGCTTGATCAGGGGCTTCTCTCTTGATGAATAATGAATTGAATGAGAATTAGGGTTTCTCCCAGGGCCAGGGGCCTTGCTAATATAGCCTCCTCAAATGCACCATGGCCGTTAGATCAAACCAACCTTGGTACATGCTGTAGATTTATCCTCGAAGACGGTGGGGTAGGATCCTCGAGACTAGACCTGATTGTTCCATGTAGGTGGGTGGGCGCCCACATGGACAGGGCGGGCGCCCTGCCTACGTGGCCATACGGCCTCCGGTCTGGTCTTGTGTCTTCTGGAGTCTTCTAGAGTATTCTTGTGCGTGAAGTCTTTCTCTCTATGTAAATCTTACATGTGGGCCTTCTTTGGTCATTTCCTGATAACCCTCTGCAGAAATAGATATTCACCAAAACTCGTGGAATTCTGTCAGTGTAACCCCTTAGCTAGATGATATTTATATTTAGGTTCTTTTTTATGCTATGTTGATAGTTAAAAATGACACTTATCTACCATCAATAACTCCTCCTAGCTTACCTTTTGCTCGTCCCTAAGCAAAGATAGACTCAGTGATGGATCAGAAGTTGCTACAATGCTTTCACACCTCAAAAGTACACATACGTTCAAACAAGATCTCTCCTCTGGATTAGAATTAATTATTCTGATTATAGACTTACTCATATTACCTTCTACCATGGGGCTTATGGCCGTCACTTGGGTCTTGAGCAGTTGAAAGACAGAACGATCAAGTCAAGCACCATGTTTCAAGCTCTTCGATCTACTATTATTCTGAAGTTTTTGCAAGATTTTTAAATAAAACTCAGAGATTCCTATGTACGAACCTCTCAAGTCTCTCCTTTGTGGTATTTCTAGATTCTCACTAAGGCAATAATGGTATATGCCTTCTCTCTTCTCTCAAGATATGTGGTATTTTTGGTATTTAGGCATAGTAACATTATGCCTTCTCTCTTTCACCTTACATCTAATAAGCTTATATGGAGTTCATAGGTGGGGAGACAAGAAAAACATACTTGCAAACATTTATTGCACAATCGAACCATGGATCTAGAGAAACAAATTATACAGTCAAATCAAGATATGCATGTGTATGGGATATATGGTATGTAGTGGATAAGTGGTAGATAGAATAGTAATGATGGTAAGGGGTGAAGGAATGGTAATGGTGGATACCTAATTCTACTAAGACTCCTTTGAATGGAATTCATACCTCTCTTGAACTTTGAAGACTTTGAAGGAGGACTTGGGCTCCTCATATATATATTTTTTCAAATGGGGGTATAAATATTTTTCTTTCCCCTCTTCTCTTTCTTTCCCCTTCTTTTTTTAATAGAGCAAATATCACCCAAGCTTCTTTTGAAACAGATAAATTAAAAAGAGGTAGCAATAGAAATATTTGGAGCTTTATAGGCTAGCAAGAAAATGGAAGTGATAAATATGATGGAATATCTTTTTAGGTAGTTTACTCCCAGGATAGGAGTAGAACTAGTTTTGGGTGGATTTGAGTGGAATGTATGAATGCGTACTTCAAGGATAAAAGTGGCATGAATGAGTGGAAAAATGCAGGTGCGTACTTCCAGGTTAGAAGCAGCACATATGTAGGTGGAGTGTATGTGGACACTACAAGAAATGTCTCGGTTTTTGACGAAACGTTGATGAAACATGCGTCACAAACCATGCATTTTATTCTATGGTTTGTGACGTTTATATGTTCATGTCACGTCATTTATGACGTTTATATGTTCATAGAATGTCAGAGAACATGTTCTCGGACATTCGTTTCGTCACAAACGACGTGACATGAACATATAAACGTCACAAACCATGGAATAAGACACATGGTTTGTGACGCACATTTCATCAACGTTTCGTCAAAAACCGAGACATTTCTTGTAGTGGGATCTTGATTTTAACCGCATGACCAGCTCCTAAGGGTCTACACAGCTCGACCACGCTCAATGCTCACAAGCAGTAACAAAATAAGTGTAGAGGTTTTTCCTAATCTAGAAAGCATGTATCTGGCTGTGGTAGGAATTTAAACTCTTGTCATATAGAAACTCATCATGCAACAATTTAATTTTTTTTAAAAGATAAATTCTCTAGAATTCTAGTATCTCTAGGAACAAAATAAACAACAGCTCAAAACCCTCCCATATCATATCCATCAACTACCTAGACTTAGATCAAGCATTCGCTACCCACAAGTTCAGGTTTAGAGCAAATCTTAAATCAAAACCATTGTATCCAAAACGCAGGAGAGTTCGAGGCTGAATACTAGGTACTTGAAAGGAATTACGGCAGAGCAACTATTTATCATTTTCATGCAAGAGTTTATTCTAGGGATTTATTTTAGCAAGGTTAAACTCTCCTACATTTTATTTAGCAAACTTAATATCTCACAGAAAAACATCTATATATATGTATATTTATAGAAAAGGGAAATATTTATTTGGTTCCTAAAGGTTATGCATCTTTTTATGTGTTTTATATTTTAACAGAGCAGAAATATATAAATAAATACTTAAGAAAATACTTAGCTGCATACACGGGGATGCTCTCTCTCAAGCTGGATGTTAACATAGTCTTGATTGATGCAACAGACAGACAGTAGAGGTGTACTTCCTCTCTCATAGTGTTTATGATGACTGTTGAGATAGCACGCTGATATAGGACAGATCATCCTCTTGTCTGTTAGCTCCCTTCGATTCTTGAAATTCTATGAAGCTTAAATAGACAACAAAGCTTATGGAACTGATTAAGTGTTAGTCATAAATCTCTAAGCCTTGAGCATATTAACCCCCTTTAATATATTTGTTTATTTAGCAGGATCTTTCTGTTAACAAATATTTTTATTTATATTATACCATGCAAAAAACTGTAAATATGATATATGCATATTTATTTTATTTTTATGTCACCACAACAAATATACCTATGGGTGTTATGCCATAAATTTTTTTGCATGGGGCTTAGCATTTCTATGAATGCAATGTATGACATTTTTATTTTCTTTTCTATGACAGCATTAAAGTAAACATGAAGCTAACTATACATTTTAAGGAAAAGGTAAATATGCTGATTAAAAACTTTATGCAATGCTAAAAAGGAAATTATTGATAACTACCAAGTTTACCTCTTGGCACAGCGTTCGGTGATTTAAGCCCTCCGAACAGGACCTCTTGTCTGCTTAATCTTCTCAGGGCGTCTTAGATGGCTCGAATGGTGCCACTGGCTGAACCTCTTCTTGAATTGAATCTGAAACTGATTTTACCTTTACTTTCCATACCTGTTTTGTTGGTGAGGTTGACTTTGAGGGAGGAGTTGGTTGCACTATCTTCTCTTCTTTGTTCTCCACAATGACTGGTTCACTTTCTGTTAGGGGTACAGCCTCCTCCTCAAGATAAATCTTTTCTTCGGGATATCGATCTTCATACCTTGACACTTCTCCTTCATAATCAGCCCATCCATCATTGGTGATCTGATTCTTCTAATTGCGGGTACGATGCCTTCTTCTTGTTCTATTCTTCTTGGGATCTTCATTGACCATATAGTTATCATTAAAGTAGTGGCGTACCTTCTCTGAGGGGAAGTGAAAGTGCACTTCTCTTGTTCCAATATAGATGATTGCTTTGGTGGTGTTCAAGGACGGCCTTCCAAGCATGATAGGTGGATCATAATCATCTCCTCCCATGTCAATGACTAGGAAGTCTGTAGGGATGAAATGGTCATCAATCTGGACGGGAACATCTTTTGCTAATCCATCCACGAAGCGAAATGACTAATCTGCCATCTGCAGCTATGCGTAGGTGGGATGCAAAGGCATGGTGCCATATAGATACTCATAAGTCACTTTGGCCATTATGTTGACGTCCGACCTAGTGTCGCAGACAGCTTTCTAGGAGTTGCGATTGATTGAACATTCAATGGTTGGGACACCTAGGTCACCCTTTTTTATCAAGTGTGGGGACTTGTGCTGGTGGTCATGGTCTTTGTGGACTGCAGTGACCATCCTCACTATCTCCATCTGTTGTGGCTTCTTGTTCTTGCTCTTGTTCTTGTTCCTCCTGTTGTTCTTCTTTGGCTCATAGGCGTGTTGATGGTGTGCAGGGAATTGTAACACCTGATTCTTGAATGAGAAAGTCTCTCTTCCCTTTGATGTTGAAACAGATCTTGGCAACATTAGCATAGATGATAGCTCTAGCGGTGTTCAAAAATGGCCACCCCAAGATGATGGGTGGCTTCTCATGACCACCTGTCTCTATCACCACAAAGTCTACAGGAACATACGAGGGATCCAAGCCGACATAGCTTGACACTCAACGTGTCAAAACAGAGCAGCCAGACGATGCCCAGAGCTTCTTTGGCTCTACGACATCGCCACGGTCCACACGACATACTGCATGACCCTTCTGGACTCCGGTGCATGTAGACCATAGGCTCAACTCCTCCAAACCACCATGTACCTGACCTACCTCGAGATATAAGGGGAAGGTCGGATCCTAAGAGTGGGAGGATGATTCCAGACAAATGATTCGAGTCCTCACCGTTCCGCTCACGCTCTACACCGAGAGCAGAGCACCCATAGAGGGGCACCGAGAGCTCCTCCACCGCACTCGTCGTCTTCCTCCTCTCTAACGAGAGGGAAGGCTCCATCGACGACGAGGCATTCTTAGGATCAACACTAAGCGATCCCCTACCAAATCTCTCTCTTTATCCCTTACATTTTGTTATAACCCCTAGATTTTAGGTGCTCTTGAGTATAATGATCATCAACGGCTAGACGTAGGGCACTGATTGCCCGAACAAGGATAAACCGTTGCGTCCCCTCTATGATTCTTGTGTTCTTGAGTCCACCTGAGCCACCCGAGATACGCACTCTGATACTACCACGAACAACAATGTTTGCCACTGTTTCGACCCCGCGACACCTATGAATATGTTTTTGATTGAATGTACTCATTATATAATAATATAATTTCAATAACTACGCGTGAATTTATGTTAACTTTATGTTTAATTTGTAATTTGATGGTTATTATTTTTAACATGCCTATTTCTATTTATGGTTAATATTTAGCTTTGCATGTGTTTGTGCGGCTATGTCATGTGATTCCCTAATAACCATGTTTGGAACGGAAGATTTCTAAAGGAATTGTGGAGGATTGACATTCCTATGAAAATGAATACTATAGATCTGTTTGGAACAAAAGAACACAACTATCCATTCCACAGGAAAGGAAGGCATCTGTCCACAAAACATAGGAATTAAAAAATCCATTCCGAGCTAAAGTTTTTTTTATTCTAGCCTGAGCTAAAGTTTTGACGGAAGTCTAAGGCAAAGCAAAGAGAGAAAGAGAGAAGAGGCACGCAGACTCTCACTTGGGCACTCAGCGCAGTCTCCCAGCTAGGGATGAAAACAGAACAGAAATATTTCGAATTGACCGTTTTCGTTTTCTATATTATGAACCGTTTTTAACATGAAAAATTATCAGTTTCAATTAGTTTCACAACCATTTTCAACCATTTTTTGTACTCTTTAATTGCTAAATGTAGAAATATCTCAAACCGACCGCTTTCGTTTTTCTATATCGTAAATCTGTTTTTGACCGTTTCCGACCGTTTTCATCCTTACTCCCAGCTTCTACGGTAGCTAGAATGAGTTCATTAATAAAGATCCCACATGCATAAAATATTATATAGAATTAAAGTACCATGGGTAAATAAAATAAATATGTCAAATAAATCAGTTTTAAATGCTAATTGTCTTTTAAGTTTTTTGTTCTATAATTCTCTATGTTATGGATTCCAGTGTTCCGAACGCTACTTCATCTTGTTTTCTATTGTTTTTCCTTTCCTGTATTTTACAACTACATTCATTTCTGTTTTCTCTGTTTTCGTTTTCGATTTCTTTCTTCTAGACAGGCCCTAAAGGTCTACGAACGGAGGTCCCCCAAAGGGTGACTCGGCCACTTCCTTGTTCCCTCTTCCGGTCTTCCCGTCCTGCTGAAGCCTACCTACACAGATCCGGGTTTGAGTGTCCAGCCTCGCCGGACCTCCAACTGGCGGCCGCTGCTATCTCTCTGGTCCCGCGGTCTCCTGCGCGCTTCTCTCCACTCGCTCCCACTCACCGGGTGGGGGGGGGGGGGGGGGGGGTGGGTATGAAGGATGTGGTAGGGAGTCCGGGGACCTGGAGTGGCATGGCGCTGAGGTTGTCGCAATGCGTGTCCTTCGGCGCATCCATGGGCGCTATGGCCACAGCGTACGGCTTCTCCAACTACACCGCTTTCTGGTAACTCCGTTTACCTTCTCTGCAGCTCTCCTCTGCTCCGCTTAGTTGCTTCTTGTGTGCTGCATTGGTTATTAGCTGGCTCTGGTGGTTAGGTAAAAGTACAGATTTTCTGGCTTTAGTAAGCCTTCCTGGAATTTCGCCAGCATTTCACAATGTGCGCAATTCTGGGGTTTTGATTGAGCACAATGTACATGTGCCTTGAATAAGTGGTTCTTGGCCCATTGCTGTTAGCTGAAGATCCAGTCGTGGAGCTAGAGAAGTGATGATAATCTGTGACATGAGCTGCTCCTGGCGATTTAAAGATTTCATCAGCATGGATTAGTTCTCGATAGGGGTTTCACCCACAAATCATCGCCACCGCTAGCTTAGGCAAACTTTATGTTATTGTATTCCCATTGAGCTTTAGATGGTTGGACTGTAGAGTCGACTTTATTTTCTTGTTTATGCCATGAATTGAGTCCGGATGGGCTGGCTAAAAAATGTATGATTTTGTTAAAAAAAATGAATTGTCTTTTATGAGTGTGAATTGAAAATACGATAAAAGGGCAATAAATTTGGTTTTTCAAATAATTTCTTCTGTCTCCTCTTAAAACTAATTTACATTCACAGCCTAAAAAGTTCTGGGCAACATATGATGTCCCACATCATTCTGGGCCCCAACTCCCAAGATTTCCAAATGGGCTCCCATGGTCCAAAAAGGATGGCACCATGGAAGAAGTTTTCATAGGCTGACTTGGCAGAGCACTGACTTGAAGCTGATAGCCTCCAACGATGTACATCATCAACACCTCAGACATGACATCCCAGACGCTGAGATTCTACAAGAACCCCAACCGATGTAGCCCCTTGAATGTCCTGGACCCAACAATCATCAGTGAGAGCATCCAAGACAGTTGTCGTGTTGGCCCTTCGAGTTGGAACCAAGGGAAAAATTTGAGGGGCCAAATCAGCAAATCTTTGACCACGAAGCCATTTGTCCTTCCAAAATAGAGTTAGTGGATCATACCATTTTTCAGTCACCCAATGATAATATGCAAGTTTTAGGGAAATTTTTTATTACAAACATCAAGGTAATTTTCCAAACCAAGTGTAAGCAATCAGGTCTAGAAACTAATATGTCTCTATCATGTCCAAGTGCAACATATGCGTACATTTTTCCGTTCTTGCATCCCCTGTTATTTTGCAAACTTTAAAAGGAACGTTGTAAATTTTGGACAAAGATGGTAAAATTTAGGGCCCATTATTTTTTTGTGCCCATTCAGATCTCCCAAAATAAATGTTACTGACTGCACCTAGGGTTTCCTTTATTCTACTGACCTGGCCATCCATAGCTCCTCCAAATTGTGGTGGCTGCCGCCACCCCTCCTTTTTTTCTCGAAAAACGCAGGAGAGCTGCGCTTCATTATATTAAGAAGAAGGATGAGTTAAGAACCCTTTACAACACACCACACACCACAGTTTGACTGATTACATTCATTCTCGTGAACTAGCTATCGAGGCGACCGAGCCATACATGCTAACCATCAGGGAGTGGGGCAGTCAGGAAGGACAGCCCCCGAGCACCTGCCATGCACCATAACCGGCGTTCCTCCCCTGCAGCGACCAAGGCCCTGGCGACGCTAGGCGTTACCCCATCAAAAACACACTGGTTTCGGTGATTCCACAATGTCCAGGCCCCAAGAATTATTAGCGAATTTAGTCCTTTCTTGGTCTCACCATTCACAGCAGAACTTGTCTTCTCCCACCACCCATCAAAGGAACCGTCTGAAGGTTGTGGAGCTAGAACATGGAGCCCAACTTGCTGAAGCAGAATGTACCAGAAATGCCTTGTGAAAACACATGATACTAGGATATGGTTGATGGTCTCATCATGCTGATCACATAGAGGACATTGTTCAGGGTGAGGCAATCCTCGCCGCGCAAGACGATCTGCAGTCCAGCACTTATTATGTGCAACCAGCCACAAAAAGAAACGACATTCTGCTCATAGGGGGCAAAAAACGTGGAGCCGAAGAAAAAACCCTCATATGCAGATTTGGCCGAGTATTGCCCACTGGAGAGTCGCCAAATATGCGGGTCCTCAACTTCAGGATGCAGCTCGAAACCAGATAGGAGGTCCCAAAGTTGTAGAAAATCCACTATAGCCCCAACTGTGAGGGCACCTTGTATATCTTTAACCCAAGTCCGATCAGTGAGAGCTTCATGAACAGTGAACTTTTTAATTCTTCTCTTTGGAACAGTAGCATAGAGTCGAGGTGCAAGGTCCGCAATGCACTGTCCATGGAGCCACCGGTCCGTCCAAAAGAGGGTATGCGAGCCGTTACCAACTTCAGAGATGATGGCCACCAAAAAAAAAGAGCGCACGTGGTCAGGGACTTGAATTGGTAGTTTGGCCCAGGGACGACTGGGTTCTGTTTTCTGGAGCCAAATCCACCTCATGCGCAGAGCCCATCCAAGAGTCCTGAGGTCTGAAATTCCCAATCCACCCAACTCAGGGGGGCGGCAAACTTTCTCCCATGCAACTAGACAGTGCCCACCCTGTACATCTTTTCGACCACGCCAAAGAAAGCCCCTCTGAATTTTGTCTATAGCTTTGATGGCCCATGGCTGGAAGTCAATGGCCATTAGGAGATAAACCAGCATTGCTGTTAGCACAAACTGAACCTGCACTTTTCGACCAGCATGAGTCATTAGGTCTGCCTTCCACCCAGGTAGCTGGTCTGCAATTCTGTCAATAATTGGTTGGACTTGTGCGTTTGTGAGCTTTCTTAGAGAAAGGGGCAAACCCAAGTATCTGCAAGGGAATTCAGCCAGTGCACATGGAAGTAGATTCTGCAGGACAGTAAGTTCCTGTTCACCGCACCTGATGGGCAGAACATTACTCTTTTGGAGATTGGTTCTAAGACCAGAAGCATCTCCAAAGAGATTTATCAAATCCATTATGATGGCAATATCATTGGCTTCAGGTCGAAGAAACAGAACCACATCATCTGTATACAGTGAAATCCTGTGTTGTAACAGCCGTGTTGAAAGTGGCTGCAGCAAACCTTCATTTGCAGCTTTAGAAATCATTTGTCCCAGAACATCCGTCACCAAGATGAATAGCATTGGGGATAGTGGATCCCCTTGCCTTAACCCATGCCGGTGAGGGATATGCTCCCCAGGAATCCCATTCAGAAGCACTTGAGTAGAAGTAGATAGTAACCCACTAATTATGTCCCTCCAGATCTGCCCAAAGCCCAAGGATTGCAAAACCTCAAGGACAAAGGGCCAGGAAACCGAGTCAAAAGCTTTAGAAATATCCAACTTGAGGACACGTGGCTGTTCTGTTGATGAAGGAATCTTGCTCCCCTCCTGAGCTTCATTCTTTGAGGATGAGAGATATACTGGGAAGCCCAGGTACCATGCAGAGTTTTCTTCTGTGAATCACACAATCCTTCCTTGCGAGTACTTCCATCATTGCCATGGCCTCTGATAATAACTTCATCAACTTCCCTGTCTTGTGGTACTGCCTCCTCTCTCTATTCCTCTATTATGCATTTAGGGTAAAATTTGTTAATTAGGTAAGCATCGTGAGTCCAATGGGGTGGGACCTTGTGTTTCCTATAATTCCCAACTCACATGCTATATTTCCAAGAGAGTACAAATTTCTCAGCCAGCTGGGTCAATGCTGCAACTGGAATTTGTAGTCAAGAGTTCTTGAAAAATGTGCTTCACAACTGTAATCGTGTTTTTTATGTTACCAAATTTCAGCATTAATCTGTATAGGTTATATGCGCATTTCAAGGAGGCTAACTATGTCATTAGATAATTGCAGGTTCTTTACAAGTAATTCACAAGTTAATATTTTAGTATGTTCTGTAAATTGCCTGTAAATTTCATTGGGATTTGCTACGGTACTCCAATTACTGCATACAAGGTAAGAGGTCCAATGATTGACAGCCCTTGATTTAGTTGAATAATTTAAATAACGGGGAACAATATAAGAAAAGATAATCAGGAAAAAAAAAGAAAATCCTATGCCGTCCTTTTTGTTTACCTTGGTTGAGATCACTCGTTGTAGTTTCCAGTCAAGGAGCCCACCAACTCATGCTCGAACCTGGGTGCTCACAAACTGTGGGTTCAGCGAGTTTCCTGGCCAACCAGGGTTTGGTGCTCCTATCTTAAGACAGCCAGGGAGTAACTAGTTGATTTTTTCCCTTCCCCAGACCCCACTCGTGTGGGAGCCTCTGGCACTGGGTCTGCCCTTTTTTTTTTTAATTTGTTCACCTTGGTTCCAATTTAACCATGAGGTTAGAAAAAGGGTCTCCTATGACTAACTTGCTCAGCAAGATTTATTTTTGCCCTTATACTTTTATGTTTGCATTATTATGTCTCATGTTTGCAAAATTTGTCATATAGATTTTTCTTTGACAAATTAAGCACTGAGAATATTTCACTGTTCAGTTTGATACTACAAGTCTACAACCATGCCATTGGTTTTAGACTTGTAGCATCCCTGTAACTCTTCTCTTTCCATATGACTTTTCTTTTAATCTTTGTTAGTTGTTTCTCAAAAGAGATGCAAGGAAGTTACAAATATGCTGCTGCTATTTTTTTTTAAATGTCCCCTTTACATAGTTTAGCCCTATCAGAATAGCCCTGATTGAAGCCAACCCTATCTGTGCATTGCTGACTATTGCAACAGTGCAACACCCATGCTGCTCCATGATGACTGCCACGTGCAACCCCTGTCAAGCTGACAGGTAAGTGAACCCAAAGTCCTTGCCGCTCTCTTTTTGTACATCTTGTCCTCCGGTGAGGGGCATGGAGGCAGCCTGAGCGAAGAAGCAAAAGTAGCAAAAGGGGGCAGATTGTTAGAGTACATTTGGTAGTTAGGATTGTAATGCAGTATTTATCCCAGGAAGTTTCTTGCCCCCATGTCTTTGTAATCTATATGTACTGTCTGAGAGGCTCAGTGCTATTCATCCACACATTGATGCACAAATGGTCTTATTGCTCCTGCTCAGCTTTTGGTAGTTGGAATGTGTTAGGACATGTATTTCAATGTGTTACATCTCTTCACTATTGCATTGATGCATAAATGGTTTTATTGCTCCTGCTCAGCTTTTGTATTAGCTGAATCTCATCTGAAAGTTGTAATGTTCAAAATGGCTTGGCCTTGAGCATGAGCTCATTGCTCAAATATGCATTATTGGTCTCATTTACATTGCTTCTGGTTATTTATTCTGATCTATTTTTTCGTTTCCAGCTACTTGATTGCTTCAATGGCCCTGCAGCTTCTTTGGAGTTTTGGCCTTGCTTGTCTTGATATCTACTCTTTGAAGACTAAGAGAGATCTTCACAACCCTGTGCTTGTAAGCCTTTTTGTTGTTGGGGACTGGGTAAGTGATTATTTTTGTGTTTGTTAGCTCAAGTGCTTACAACCCTGCAGTTCGAGGAAATTTCTTCTGTTATATACCTCGGGGACGTCATTACCCCAGGGGTTGAGTTTTTTTAGATACAAAACAATGAATTTTAACCATCAGATGCAGTCTGTAGATATGGAATGTTCTTTGTATGCAACTATTGATGCTTGCTGAGAAGATTCAAAATCAACTTGATAAAAAATGCATAAGTATTAGGCCACTTTGTTATCCTGGGTGTTCAATGTTTCTTAGAGTCCTTTGTTTTGCAGAATTCTCTTTTCTAGAGAATTTAGTACAAGTGTACAAAAGTTACCGAACCAAGTTTTCTTTTGTGAAAGGAGCACCTATAGTTGTTAATGAATATTGGGGTGCCATTACATTTGATTTCAATTCCACTATTAAGATTTAGCTAAAGAAAACTTTAACGGAACATTTTGGTGTGCCTACCTTTGCAAGGTCACTGCAATTCTGTCGTTTGCTGCCGCTTCGGCGTCCGCGGGCGTGACCATCCTGTTCGAGAGGGACGTCCACTTCTGCAGGATGTACCCGCAGTTGTCGTGCGGACGGTACGCGCTCTCGGTGGTCCTGGCTTTCATCACCTGGTCCTTCATCGCAACTTCTGCTGTCTCCATGTTCTGGTTGCTGCCGTCGCTCTGAGGTGGCACGCAAGGAGCCTGCCATCGTTGTCCTGTTTAGATCCGTTTGCTTGACCAACTGGTTGATGCCGTGTGTTGTGTGCTAAGTACCTGTCGAGTCCGTCTAAACAATGACCAATCTGCCTAAGTGTTTGGCTGTGTGTGTTTGTATTTATTAATTGAGTTTAGAAGATAGGAATTATGCAAGTGCACAATATACCATTGTAGCATTTCATCGGAAGTATTTTAGGTATCACTATTTATATTTTACCACAGAAAGGAGCGATAGCAAGAGGAGATTTATAAATATATACTTATGATGAAATCACTGACTAAATACTTACTCTAAATAGGGGTAAGCCAAAAGATATTTATATAATAAGTGCATGGCAATCCAGAGAAAGAGATTGATACTCGTAAATATAGGACAGCTAGATTATGTAACATTCAGGAGTTATTTCTAATTAATCATGTCAAATAATACAAAAGCATATACGCTTTATAGTAATAGGTAACTCTCCATCTATGCATAAGGGACATCTCTAAGGAGGAGTATAATAGAAATATAAATTCAGTAACTCTCCATCTATGCATAAGGGACATCTCTAAGGAGGAGTATAATAGAAATATAAATTTCTCCGTTGTGACACAGGTCCTATTAGTCCTATAGACGAGGGATACAGAGGGTCAACAACACAAGTGCATCCAAACTCCAAAGTGGGGGGTTGGGGGGCTCTAATCCCCCTACAGCTGGTGCATCAATGGAAATATGGGGAGGGTGAGGGAGAAGAAGAGGTGGAGAAAAGAAGAAAAATGAAGAGAGAGAGGAAGAAGAAGAGACTAGCCCCTCTTCAATCCTGTTCTACATCCGCCACTGGTCAACGAGGCTGTCACCCATGTGATCTACCACACTTCATGGAATGGAGGCTACATCTACAGGAAAGACACTGTATAAGCACCATGCTTACAAAAAGTCCGGCTACTCAACCCACTCGAGTACTGAGTCGAGTGCTCTATGATCTTATGCATAAACTTAAAGATAACTGTAACTATATCATGCATGTACTCGAAGTAAACTAAGAACATGATAAATAAAAATATAATATAGATTAAGATCAAAGTCATAACAAGATATGAAATATAAAAGATACAAAGGCTATACCAAGCCTCTAGAGACGAATCTGGAACCTTGACTAGTAGCTTGACTTTACTTGAATCTTACTCTAACTAGACTATACTAGAATTCTAAGTAATTGGAGATCTTCTCTTTTCTTCTGAATGAGATGCCTTTGTGGAGGGGGTCTGGGGGTCCTTTCATAGGGGGCACCCGGCACCCTATGGGCCCATCAATCCATGGCACGGCTTCATCTCGACTCTCCATCCCGAACCAACTTGAATACATGGTTGAGGTTAATCCTTAGAGGCAGTGGTGGATCCCTGAAGCTGACTGGTGGGACAAGGGGGGTCGACCGATCTACATGTGGGGTCGGTTGACCCCACCTCTAGTTCCTCCTTCGTTGATCTTCATCGGTAACTCTTGGACGGTGGAGTAGAGCCTAGTGGAGTCAGTTTCGTTGCAGATAAACCTGATTTATTGAGATAATATGGCCCACTTGGTCTGTTTCTTTGGATAAATCCTCCTACATTTACAAAATCATCAAAACTTGTAGAAATACTTAGTTCAAACCACTGCACCTATGTTGGTGATTGACTTAAGGATAAATGCAGGTTACATTGACAATTTATGATTGTCATTAACGACCGTCAATAAGCTCACCCAAGCTTAACCTTTGCTCATCTCTAAGCAAAGCTTAATCTTTAAACAGTGGATCAGGAGTTGCTACAATGTTTCACATTTCAAGAGTACCAAATGTACAACAAACATACTTCTCTTTTAAATAGAAAAATTGGCAATATTGAAAATTCACCCATATTACCTTAGTCCTTTATAGGGCGTATGACCCTTCCTTTGTCTTGGGTGGTTGAAAGACAAAACAACTTTTGACTTGAGCACCATTTTTTCATTCCGCGCAAGTTTCATATCGGAGGTTTTGTAATATTTTTCAAAATAAAACTTAATGTTCCTCAAATGGCACTCTCATTCTCTCAAATGGTGTATGATTCCTCACCAAGGCATATTTTTTAAGTTTCCTTCTCATCCTACTTCTATAAGGCTTATATGGAGCTTAGGTAGGGATAAAATATGTAGCATACTTATCTTGCATATTGTTGGCCTTTCTAAGCGACATTACCGAATATGGAGTTTTAAGTCTATCCCCAGCAACGGCGCCAGAAATGCTTGTTGGCGTTTCTTAGCGTCACTACAAAGTTTGGATATAGAATCCATCCCTAGCAGTGGCATCAGAAAACGCTAGTTGGTATTTCTTAGCACCATCACTAAGATTTAGTAAACCTTAGCAACGCTGCCAAGAAACACCAACCATGATAGTTCTTAACGATTACAAAAAATATCCGCAAGCGCACGAATCTATTGTCGTAGCATTTCACCCGGAAGTAAGGTATCGTTATTTATATTTTTCCAATAGAGGGCAAGGTATAAGAGTCTAGCATGGATATGAAAGACTACATACTTGCATAGTGAACCAATAGTCTATGACAGGGGTAAAGCAATATTTCAAGGATAGTGGACACACATCTGGGCCAACCTCAAGGATAAATGAAGAACAAAGAATGAAAGAACTGCCACTGATAGAAATTTCCAAATTACTTTCAAATTTTCTATAAAAGTTGAAAATCTGTAAAAACAAAAGTTGGTCAACTTTTCAAATTCTACAACTTTCTCAATAAAAACTTTTTCAAATTCAGCTTAAATTTTGAAATTTAAATTTGAAATCAAAAGGGGACATTTTCTGAATTTTGGTAAATTCATAATTACTTTAAATTTTATATTGAAACTTTAAAAACTCAAAATACCAAAGTTGTATATCTTGGCAAGATCTACAACTTTTATTTATAAACCATTTTCAAATTCTACCTCCATTTTGAAATTGGAATAGGGAAATGAAAAGGGGTCAAATTTGAGATTTGAATCTTTTGAAAATTACTCCTAATTTTATACTAAAACTTTGAAAACTCCAAAAATCAAAGTTGTACAACTTGACCAGATCTACAACTTTGCTTTTTAGCTCACCCCTAAATTCTTTTTATATTTTGAATTACACAAAAAGGGTTGAAAGGATCAAGATGCCCAAGAGGGGGGGTGAATTGGGCTTTTCTAAAAATTAAATGCAAGAATTAAATCCTACAAGCCGGAATTCACCCCTAGTGTCAACTTGTGTTCCTAGAGAGTCTACCGATATAAAGTTTTGCACCCTAGTTTCCAATCCTAGTCTAGCATGGCAAGTCTAGGAATGTAAAACAAGCAATGAAAGTAAATACGAGAAAGTAAATGCTTGAATGTAAAGGGGCAAGGAACACGGCGATGTTTTTCCGAGGTATCGGAGAGTCGCCACTCCCCACTAGTCCTCGTTGGAGCACCCACGCAAGGGTGTAGCTCTCCCTTGATCCGCGCAAGGATCAAGTGCTCTCTACGGGTTGATTCTTCGACACTCCGTCGCGGTGAATCACCCAAAACCGCTCACAAGATGAGTTGGGTCATCCACAAGCTCCGCCGGATGATCACCGAACACCCAATCACCACCAAGCCGTCTAGGTGATGGCGATCACCAAGAGTAACAAGCTAGAACTCTCACTTGACCACTACGAGCCCAAATGAGAAGGTGGATGCACACTTGCTACTCTCTAATCGCTAGTGAGGAACTCTCAAACTTTGATTCTCAAATCTCTAACCTCACTAGTGCTCTTGCACTCCCTTGCACTCCAAAGGTGTTTATCAGCTGATTAAATGAGCAAGAGACCTCTAAAAGAGGTGGTGGGGATGTATTTATACACCCCACAGACAAAACGAACCGTTACCCGCTGACTCAGCAAAACACGAGCTGACCGGACGCGCCGGTTGAACTGACCGGACGCGCCGGTCGCTCGTAACGGTCGAAAACCGAAAATCAACTGAGTGACCGGACGCACCGGTCAGGGGTGACCGGACGCGTCCGATCGTGCAGGAAGCATACTATACTCGCACCGGACGCGCGACCGCGTCCGATCGGTGATGACCGGACGCGTCCGGTCGTCTCTGGACCTTACTGGATTATGACCGGACGCGCCGATCACACCCAGGTCGCGTCCGATCGGGTGTTTCCCTCAAGTGACACGTGTCGACATCTGACCACCGCGTCCGGTCCTCGCGAGGACCGCATCCGGTCGTCAGAGCTGAAACCCTAGCCGCGGAACTGTACTGACCGGACGCGTCCGGTCATGCCGAGGACCGCGTCCGGTCATGGAAAAACGACCCGAAACTCTCCAAAACGCGTCACAACTTGAACCAAGTTGCTTCCTACTGAACTTTGAGTTGTTCTAGAGCTGCCTAGCGCCAAGTTTAACAAGTGTGCACCACACCTAAACGTAGGACTCGCCTAGGTCAAGCTACCTGCTCATGCCCCCCTCTATAGTACGGCCAAAAGAGAAAAACGAAGATCCTAACGACTATTCCAAATGTCTCTCAACACCTCGACATCCGGAACTTACCGTCCTTAATCTTGACGTCACTCTTTTGAAAACCGAAACGATTTCCATCAAGGGGCATGAATACCATGGTGCCCAAAGCAGTTAAAACCTCCATGACCTAACTTACCAAAGTTTCTGCAAAACACACGTTAGTCATGGTAATAAAGCGTTGTCATCAATTGCCGAAACCAAACCTCGGGGCCTAGATGCTTTCAATCTCTCCCTTTTTGGTGATTGATGACAACACTAAGATATAAAAGATTTGAGTTGAGGTTTTCGAGCATGCATGGTTCACATAAGCAAAAAACAATAAGCACAAGGGGTTAGGAATTGCTTATGTGCCCCAAACCAAAAGAGTGTACTCATAAGATAAGACAAAGAACATTAGTACACATACAGATATAGCTCATAAGAAATCGGAGTAAGGCACGGAAGCACAACCTTAGAGCTATAATTAAAAACGGTGACAAGTGTTAACACTGTGACTGGATAAAACATTAAGACTCAAGGTTTATCACACGACATGTCACACGAATGCAATGACTGAAAAGTAAACATGATGCATGAAAGTAGCACACAAGAAAAAACGAAAAACCCTCTCTCAAAACTCCCCCTGAAACTACTCTCTCTCCCCCTTTGGCATCAAGCGCCAAAAAACTAATCTAAGGATCTGACGGGGGGACAGACGGAGTCGTGTCGGGTGCCGAGGTACGCTGAGTAATCATGAAGTGTAGAGAATCTCCCTCGGAATCTGAGCTATCTGGCTGACCCTCTGAAGAATCACGTGGCTGTGAAGCGGTCTGGGTCTGAGCAGCAGGAACAGGTACTGACATAGTAGCAATAAGAGGATCCGTCTGAGTGACCTGAGCCTGTAGCAAGCCAATAGCAGGAGGATCTATCGAGGCAACTGACGAAGGAAGAGTCTCTGTAGTACCGGTCCCTGTCACTAGAGGAATAGCTGCCTCTGAAGCTGACAACCCTGAAGAAGTAGCAAAGGTAGTGTGCGAGGGCGTCGGCTGACCAGTCAACTCGCTGTAGGTAGCACTGTAATCACTGAAGGGTGTGCCTATCAGGAGGTGAGGGTGAGGCTGGTCTGAAGGTGTAAACCCCGTGTGAATAGGCGTGAAGCTCGGGGACTGGAATGACTGGGGAACCTGCTGCTGTGGAGATGTGAACTGGAAACCCGGCTGTCCCTGACTTGATGGATCACTGGATTGTAAAGCAGAAGTTAGGACAGAAGCAGGCGGAGGAACCCCAACAGTGACTAGGTGGCGCAGGAGATCCAAGTACTGTTGCTGACTAGCTGCACTCTGTCGCTGAATCTCGTACTGCTGTCGCTGCATTTCAACCTGCTGCCTCTAGATCTCAAGCTGCTGACGCTGAAACTCGTCCTGACGAGCCTGAATCTGTGCAAGTGCTGCAGCTGTGTCCTGAGCCTATCGCTGTATCTGCTGTTGCTGCTGCTCCTGTGCCTGGGTCAACCTCTCAAGTATAGCCACCATGGCTGGGTCTGTGCGGGAGGCTGAACCAGAGCCACCGGCCTCGTGGTCGTGAGACCGAGGAGACCGGTACCTGGGGATGGGCTGGTAGTCCTCATCAGTGCTGTCAGATGTCACATCCTTAGGAAGATCAGCAGGCTGAGCGTCAAGATCGGCAAGCTCTACCTCTGCAAGCTCATCAACTGTGGCGTCCTGCTCAGCCGCTGTCTCAGGAACCTCAGGTCGCACACGCTGTCCTGGCACTGGGGCCTGATCTCTAGTGACTGAAGCCCAAAGCTGACGGATATCATACTCAGGGAAAGCAGTAGTAGTATCTGATATCTCAGCTCGGATCTCTGCTGGTAGCTGAATGGATGATCTAATGATGAAGCAGATCCAGTGTGCATAGGGCAGCTGACGATTACCCTTGAAGCCCTCAGCTATGGTGTCCTCCATCTCACTAAGTATGAGATCCCAAATGTCAAACTGTGTCTGTGAGAGGAGGTGGTGAACAACCCATAGCTGCATCCGAGTCAGTCCCTCTCTGTAGCCAAGTCTGGGAAGTAGAGTGCGTCTGAGTATAGCATCCAGAACTCTGGCAAGTGGTGTCAAACTGGCAGGCGTGCGACGAGACCCTTCGCCAAAAGGCTCACGGAAGCAGGGTCGAACCAAGTCTGTAGGTGGCACTGCACCGCCGTGAGGGCGTCTCGGTGGAGGAGTCTGACCAAAACACAGCTGATGTATCTTTGTGTTGGAAGCTGGGAGTCTGAGAATCTCCCGTACTCTGGTGCTGTATAGACGGTGATCGCGGCCTCGGAATGCAAAGTGAATGAAATCATGGGCAGGATCAATCCATAGTGAAGCATAAAACTCTCTGACCCATGTGCCGCAGTATGCACCTGTCCGTCTAAGAAAATCTGACAAGCCTGGCAGAAAGGACAGGTGCGGACGTAGCTGTTCTCCCACAACCTCAACCAGTGACTCAAGTCGACAGACCCTCTGTGGTCGGAAAGCAATACCGCTGTCAACTAGAGCCTTGTAGAAATCCTCCTGAAGTGGGGTATAGAAGCCTTCTGAAGCTCTATGATCCCTCATAGGTGGAAACCACCGACTGACCTCCATGAACCTCAACCCTTGCACCTGACGTGCTGTAGCATCCCTCAAGTCAAAATGCTCGACCGGGGGTGAACCTCTAGCTCTGGGAGGAGGACGTGCTCCACGACGCTGGCCCTCTGGCCTAGGAGTCACCTGAGTATGTGCGCGTGTGGAGCGGCGACGTGGTGGAGACTGAGCTGGCTGCTCCTCTGTGTCCTCTGTAGCCTCTGGAGCCTCAGTGGCCTCTGGAGCCTCTGTGACCTCTGGAGGTGGATCAACTGACATACCCTCTGTAGCTCCAGTATCCTCAGTACCCTCAGTGGCCTCTGTGCCGAGCTGTCGACCTTCTAGATGAAAGCGACGCTCGCCTATGCGTATGCCACTGCTCCTACCACCTCTCTCTGCCTGCTCTGCTGCATCTGCCACGGCCTGAGCAATCTCTGCCTCTGTAAGTGTCTTCTTCTTCTTTCTGGCCAAGATCTTGATACGCTTCCCACGTGCAATCTCAGACCGACGAGGAGGACTGTCGTCCCCGTCACCAGGAGCACCACCGGCGTTTTTGCAACGCACCATGATGACAAACTGACCGAAAACCTCTGAAAGATGGTGAACTGTCACTCAAGAGGCTTGGCCTCAATCCGTATCCGCAGGCTTGGCCTCGGATTCAGCAAACTGATCTCACCCTGACACACGGACAGACTCGCTGCAACGACGGAATAGAGAGATCTACTATAAGCACATATATAACTAAAAGGTACGAAACCCTAGAGATAGCAAGCATATTAGATACGATGTGAATCGAAAGGCGAAGCTACCTCGGATCGACGAGACGACGGTGACAGGAAGAGATGACCTAGATCGCGAGATTCCCCAAAATCGCCGGACGAGCTCTGATTTGCCGAAACAAGATGCAATTAGGATTAAAAGAAAGAATTACGGCAAACCCTAGCGAGGAGGTCAAGGTGACGCGAAACAACCTCGCGAAGAAGACGACGCGCGACAAAACCTTGATGACGAACGATCGAACGACGTTACGCGAACCCTAGGGTTAGGGTTAGGGCAACTCGACGAAGAACGATCAGAGGCGAGCGTGAGGCAGTCCACTGCCAGAGGTGAAGCTGGCAAAGGGAGCGCGGCTCACCGGCGGTGGCGCGACTGCGCGATTGGCGTGGGCGTGGCTGCGGGCAGAGACGTGGCTGCGGGTAGGGCGGCAGCGAGCGCATGAGCGAGGCTAGCGCGGGCGAGGAGACGCGGCTGGGCTTGCCGGAGGCGAGGAAGATGGCAAGGATGCGGCGGCTTCGGCGAATCTGCGAGTTAGGGCAGGCGGCGGCGGAAAAAAAAACTCGGGCGGATGAAGAACACGGCCGAGGACGAACCGTTATATGAAGGGTTAGATCCGCTCGACGCGTGATGACCGGTCGCGGTGGTGCAGCGTCCGGTCACACTCCAGTAAGCTCCTGGAGTGACCGGACGCGTCCGGTGAGGACTGACCGGACGCGGTCAGAGTCCGGTCGAGGGGAGCTCGGGAATTCATCGCGAATGACCGGACGCGGTGGTGATAACCGGGACCGGACGCGGTGGTCAACAGCGGCGCGTCCGGTGCAGCGTCCGATCACTAGATCTGGAGTTGGTCTTCTGGATGACCGGACGCGCTGGTGGACGCCGGGACCGGACGCGGTGGTGTAGCATCACTGCGTCCGGTGCAGCGTCCGGTCCAGCGTCCGGTCACTGTTCTTCGCCCTTCTTCGTTCCGAACTACGACGCGACTTCTCCCAATCAGGTTCCAATTCAAAAAGACACAAATAAACACCAATTGGAACATGATATGAGTGACCTCACTCAAACCCTCAAAATTTTCAAAATAGATTGCCTTAGGCTAGTATTATTTTAAGAAAATAGGCAATAAACACCCAAGGAGCAACGTATGGCCATGCAATAGAGTTTTTGAACCTTTAGGAGCGTCAAAATGCTCTCTCTATCCATGGACGAACACAGAGGTTGCTCAAAGCTTAACCGAAAAGAAACGACAAGAACAACAACCATGCATATGCAATGCAAGGGACAACACACGCTCATTTTTTAAAGTTACTAGAATCAAGCACATTGAGTTCACTTCTTAACCTACAAAAGGTTGCCTCATCCAAAGGTTTAGTGAAGATATCCGCTAATTGATTTTCACTTCTTACACCTTCTAGTGATATGTCATTTTTAGCAACGTGATCTCTTAGAAAGTGATGGCGGATATCAATGTGCTTGGTGCGAGAGTGTTGTACCGGATTGTTAGCAATTTTAACGGCACTTTCATTATCACATAAAAGTGGCACCTTTTCAAGAACAATTCCATAGTCTAGGAGGGTTTGTTTCATATATAAGATTTGTGCACAACAAGCCCCTGCGGCAATGTATTCCGCCTCGGCGGTGGACAAAGCCACACTATTTTGCTTTTTAGATGACCAAGATACTAAAGATCTTCCAAGCAAATGGCACCCTCCGGATGTGCTTTTTCTATCAATTTTGCAACCGGCATAGTCCGAATCGGAATAGCCAACTAGTTGGAATCTAGCTCCTTTGGGATACCAAAGACCAATGCTTGGGGTGAGCTTAAGATATCTTAGGATTCTTTTTATGGCACTTAAGTGAGGTTCTTTAGGGCACGCTTGAAAGCGGGCACACATGCACACACTAAACATGATATCGGGCCTAGATGCGGTAAGGTACAACAAGCTACCAATCATAGAATGGTAGAGAGTTTGATCAACCGGTTTACCTCCCTCATCTAGGTCGAGATGTCCATTTGATGGCATTGGGGTCTTGATTGGTTTGCATTCTTCCATCTTGAATCTTTTGAGAAGATCCTTGGTATACTTTTCTTGAGAGATGAAAATCCCTTCTCTCATTTCCTTTACTTGAAATCCAAGGAAGAATGTGAGCTCACCAATCATTGACATCTCGAATTCCTTCGACATCAATTCACCAAATTCCTTGCAATAATCTTATTTGTTGATCTGAAGATGATATCATCAACATATACTTGACAAATAAAGATCTCCCCATTAAACTTCTTGGTGAATAGTGTGGTGTCGACCTTCCCAATGGTGAAGCCCTTCTCAATGAGGAAGTCCCGGAGGCGCTCATACCACGCTCTAGGGGCTTGCTTGAGCCCATATAACGCCTTGGACAACCTATAAACATGATTAGGATATCTAGGGTCTTCAAACCCGGGAGGTTGATTAACATAGACTAGTTCATTTATAAAGCCATTTAAGAATGCACTTTTCACATCCATTTGATATAGTTTCATATCATGATGTGATGCATATGCAAGGAGGATACGAATGGCTTCAAGTCTTGCAACGGGTGCAAAGGTCTCTCCAAAATCAAGACCTTCAACTTGAGAGAACCCCTTTGCAACTAGTCTTGCCTTGTTCCTCACCACTATGCCTTGGTCATCTTTCTTGTTTCGGAACACCCACTTGGTTCCAATGACTCTTGCACCTTTAGGATGCTCTTCAAGTGTCCATACTTGATTGCAGGTGAAGTTGTTCAATTCTTCATGCATTGCATTCACCCAATCCGGATCTTGAAGAGCTTCTTCTACATTCTTAGGTTCAACGCAAGAGACAAAAGAGTGATGTTCAACAAAAGAAGCTAGCTTTTGAGATCGAGTCATTACTCCCTTTGTAGGACTCCCTATGATGAGATCTTGTGGATGTGCTTGAAGTAGTGGTGAGTTTCTTCTATCAACCACTTGAGGAGGTGGATGGAGAGCATCAACATCTTGAGCTTGTGCCTCGACTTGTTCATGAGAGACATAAGTGTCTTCATTTTCAACTCTCTCATTCTTGTCATCATCTTGAGGCACACGTGATGAAGATGGTGGATCAACAATTTGTACATCGTCATCATCATCTTTTGGCTTGATGTCTCCCACCGGCATGTTCTTCATGGCCTCCCTCAAGGGTTCATCACCTACATCATCACAATTCTCAATTGCTCCTTGGGAGCCGTTAGATTCATCAAATTCCACATCATATGTTTCTTCAACCAAACCGGTGGCATGGTTAAATACTCTATATGCTTTGGACTTTGATGAGTAACCAACAAGAAAACCAATATCACAACGTCTTTGAAACTTCCCTAGGTGTTGACGCTTCTTGTAGATGTAACATTTGCAACCAAACACCCGGAAGAAAGAGACGTCCGGCTTCTTCCCATTAAGCAACTCATAGGGGGTCTTGCCAAGAAACTTTTGTAGGAAGAGGTGATTTGAAGCATAACATGCAGTGTTGATTGCCTCGGCCCACAACTTCTCCGGAGTGTTGTACTCATCTAGCATTGTTCTTGCAAGGGTGATCAAAGTTCAGTTCTTTCTCTCAACTACACCATTTTGTTGAGGAGTGTAGGTTGAAGAGACCTCATGCTTGATTCCAATTTCATCACAATAAGCTTCAATGTTGGTGTTGTCAAACTCTTTGCCATTGTCACTTCTAATCTTCTTTATCTTGACTTCAAATTCATTTTGAGCTCTCTTTGCAAACTTCTTGAAGCAATTTGCCACTTCGGATTTGTCATGAAGGAAGAAAGTCCATGTATACCTTGAGTAGTCATCCACTATCACAAGACAATAGAGATTACCACCCAAGCTCTTGTAGGTTGTAGGCCCAAACAAATCCATGTGTAGAAGTTCTAGCACTCTTGAAGTTGACATGAAAGCTTTGGTTGGATGAGTGTTTGCAACTTGTTTGCCCGCTTGACATGCACTACAAGGTTTGTCCTTTTCAAACTTCACATCCTTCAATCCTCTCACTAGTTCTTTCTTCAATAGCTTGTTGAGAGTGTTCATTCCAACATGAGCAAGCCTCCTATGCCAAAGCCAACCAAGTGAGGTCTTGGTGAACAAACATGTCATCAAATTTGCATCTTCGGAGGTGAAGTCAACAAGATAAAGATTGTTGTATCTAAAACCTTTGAATATCACTTGCTTGTCATCTATCTTTGAAACTTCCACTTCATTTGGTGTGAATAAGCATTGGAAGCCAAGGTCACAAAGTTGCCCAACGGATAACAAGTTGAAACTCAATGAAGCAACATAGAGCACATTTGAGAGTGAGTGATCATGTGATATTGCAATCTTGCCTATACCCTTGACTTTGCTCTTTGAATTATCCCCAAATGTGATCTTCTCTTGACATATTCCATTCTCTTCAATGGTGGTGAACATACGAGGATCACCGGTCATAAGTTGAGTGCAACCACTATCAATAACCCAATGAGATCCACCAGTCTTGTAGTTCACCTACACACAAGAGATCAAGCTTTTTGTTTAGGGACCCAAACTTGAGAGGGACCCTTGACTTTCTCCACTAGTGACTTGGCAACCCATATTTTCTTTGGCCTATTCTTGTTTGGGGGACCCAAAAACATGACTTTCATCTTTCCATTTGAATCTTTTCTTAGCATATAATGAGCATTGAAGGCGAAAGGTCTAGCATGCTTGGGCAAGGGTTGTGGTGGTGGAGTTTTGCATTCATGAGCAAAGTGACCTTCTTGACCACACTCAACACATCTCTTTGGCTTGGGCTTTGACTTGCTTTGTTGTTGTTGAGCTTTTGCTTTCTTCTCTTGATTTGCCAAGTACCCAATACCACTTCTATCCATCTTCATTATGGTGTTCATGAGGAGCTCACTTTGCAAATGTTGGCCTCTTGTGAACTTGCTTAGGCCGGTCTTGAGATGCTCTTTTTTTTGCTTGAGCTTTTTGTTTTCTTCAATGAGTGACTCATTTGTTGGTTGCTTCTCAAGAGCCATCAAACCTTTTAGCTTCTTGTTCTCATTTGCAAGCTTCTCATTCTCACACTTAATCTTGGCATAATCATCATAGTTGCTTGACTCAACCACACTCTTGCCTTTGCTACTAGAACCTTGCTCAATGCTTTCAATGATCAAATCATCACATGATGTGGCTATATCACACTTAACAACATAGTTAGTAGCATCATGTGTCTCAAGAGCAAGTTCATTAGCAACCACAAGACTATCATAGTCAATTTTTAATGTGGTGTATTTGTCCTTTAGAGAATTATGTCTAGTGATGAGCTCATCGTGCTTCTTCTCAAGTTTATCATGTTGATCTTTAAGCTCTTTATAAGAGGTTTTGAGCTCCTTGAGAGTGGAAGACATCACTTCATTTTGAACTTTAAGCTCACCACTAGTCTTTTAAATATTTTCAAGCTTGGATGAGAGTGATTCATTTTCATTTTGAAGATCATCATTTTCATTTCTAGTCCTTCTTATGATTTTAGTGTATTTGTTTAGCAATTTTACAAGTTCATCATAAGAAGGTGAGTCATATTCATCATCACTATCACTATCATCATTATCATCACTATCATGGTTTTGTACCTTTCGTTCACCCTTGGCCATAAGGCATAGGTGAGTAGTGGATGACGATGGTGAAGGAGGCGGTGAAGGTGGTGATGAAGATATCGATGAAGATGATGGCCCCATCACAAATGCGGCAACCTTCTCTTTCTCATCATCGCTCTCATCTTCGGAGGACTCACAAGATGATTCAATGTCGGTGAGCCAATCACCAACAATGTATGCCTTTCCTCCCTTCTTCTTCTTGTGGAACTCCTTCCTCTTGCCATCCTTCTTCTTGTATGGCTTGTTCTTCTTCTTCTCTTCTTCTTCATCACTTGAATCATTTTTCTTGCCCTTGTTCTTGTTCTTGTACTTGTCTTTTGGTGGTCTAGGGCATTGATGAGCTAGGTGGCCAAGTTCACCACAATTGTAGCAATCCATCTCCGAGATTGGCTTTCTCTTGCTACTTGTGAAGAATTTCTTCTTCTTGCCATCAAACTTGATGCCACTCTTGTTGAGCTTCTTTAGCATCTTGGTGGTCTTTCTCACCATGAGTGCAAGTGATTCATCATCAACATCACTTTCACTTGAGCTTTCTTGCACCATCATGGCTTGGCCCTTCTTCTTCTTCTTGTCATGACTAGCTTTGAAGGCCAAGTCTTTCTTCTTGGAAGATGATGAGCCCTCTTCCGGAGTGATATGCATGTACATCTCATGAGCATTGATTTTCCCTAATACTTGAGTCGGTGTTGCGGTGGAAAGATCACTTTGGTGAAGCACCGTGACAATGTGACCATACTTCTCAACGGGAAGCACACTCAAGATCTTCCTTGCAACATCCGATTGGCTCATTTTAGTGAGCCCAAGAGCATTTAGGTCCTCTACAAGAACATTCAAGCGAGTGTACGTGTCATTAGCACTTTCTTTGGGAAGCATCTCAAAAGAATTAATTTTCTTTAAAGCTATGTGATAGCGTTCCTCACGCTCACTCTTAGTTCCCTCATGGAGAGCACAAAGATTTTCCCACAATTCATGAGCATTCTTTGCATTACGCACACGATTGAAGATATCTTTGCCTAAGCCCCGATAGAGTGCATTTTTGGCCTTTGCATTCCACCGGTCGTACTTCTCCTCGTCACCAATGGGGTTTGTGGGATCCCTGATAGCGGGAAGCCCTTGGGTTGCGGCTCTAAGACATCCAACATCTATGGCTTCGAGATACGCCTCCATGTGGATTTTCCAATATGGAAAATCATCCCCCTCAAAGGTGAGAGGTGGTCCTTCCCCGTTAGACATCTTGCTCTAGGCGGTAAAGCCTAAAAAAGGAGCAACACGGCTCCGATACCAATTGAAAGGATCAAGATGCCCAAGAGGGGGGTGAATTGGGCTTTTCTAAAAATTAAATGCAAGAATTAAATCCTACAAGCCGGAATTCACCCCTAGTGTCAACTTGTGTTCCTAGAGAGTCTACCGATACAAAGTTTTGCACCCTAGTTTCCAATCCTAGTCTAGCATGGCAAGTCTAGGAATGTAAAACAAGCAATGAAAGTAAATACAAGAAAGTAAATGCTTGAATGTAAAGGGGCAAGGAACACGGCGATGTTTTTCTGAGGTATCGGAGAGTCGCCACTCCCCACTAGTCCTCGTTGGAGCACCCGCGCAAGGGTGTAGCTCCCCCTTGATCCGCGCATGGATCAAGTGCTCTCTACGGGTTGATTCTTCGACACTCCGTCGCGGTGAATCACCCAAAACCGCTCACAAGATGAGTTGGGTCATCCACAAGCTCCGCCGGATGATCACCGAACTCCCAATCACCACCAAGCCGTCTAGGTGATGGCGATCACCAAGAGTAACAAGCTAGAACTCTCACTTGACCACTACGTGCCCAAATGAGAAGGTGGATGCACACTTGCTACTCTCTAATCGCTAGTGAGGAACTCTCAAGCTTTGATTCTCAAATCTCTAACCTCACTAGTGCTCTTGCACTCCCTTGCACTCCAAAGGTGTTTATCAGCTGATTAAATGAGCAAGAGACCTCTAAAAGAGGTGGTGGGGATGTATTTATACACCCCACAGACAAAACGAACCGTTACCCGCTGACTCAAGTGACACGTGTCTACATCTGACCACCGCGTCCGGTCCTCGCGAGGACCGCGTCCGGTCGTCAGAGCTGAAACCCTAGCCGCGGAACTGTACTGACCGGACGCGTTCGGTCATGCCGAGGACCGCGTCTGATCATGGAAAAACGACCCGAAACTTTCCGAAACGCGTCACAACTTGAACCAAGTTGCTTCCTACTGAACTTTGAGCTGTTCTAGAGCTGCCTAGCGCCAAGTTTAACAAGTGTGCACCACACCTAAACGTAGGACTCGCCTAGGTCAAGCTACCCGCTCATGCCCCCCTTTATAGTACGGCCAAAAGAGAAAAACGAAGATCCTAACGACTATTCCAAATGTCTCTCAACACCTCGACATCCGGAACTAACCGTCCTTAATCTTGACGTCACTCTTTTGAAAACCGAAACGATTTCCATCAAGGGGCATGAATACCATGGTGCCCAAAGCAGTTAAAACCTCCATGACCTAACTTACCAAAGTTTCTGCAAAACACACGTTAGTCATGGTAATAAAGCGTTGTCATCAATTGCCGAAACCAAACCTCGGGGCCTAGATGCTTTCAAGGGTAAAACTGGGTTTTCCGGAAATCAGGGTTTTGAATCAAATTCAAACTCGATTTGGTTTCTACATTAATTGATGATTGATTAGTGATCACAACTATCATCCAAATGTACCATTAGGTCAAATCACACTTGACCTTCCCAATGCTCCATTTGTTTGAACCAATTTTGAATTATAAATTCATTTTAATAAACCTCCCAATTTGAATTCGAATTTGAATTGGAAAACTTAGGGCAAGTTTTAGAACTCAAATTCAACCTCAAACTTGGAGTTAATTTTTTAAATGTTGCACTTGAGTTTATCCCCTACACCTGACACTAGTGTAGAGCACAGCTTTACACCTCGATTTACATAGGGCATAATCCAAGTATTTGAAATGACATACAAAACTAAGGTTTTGGATTCAAGTCAAACATCACCAGAACTCAATCAACTTAGAACATGTAAACTTGTTTTAGTTGAAGCACATCAGATTGACTAAAACATGAATGCTTTGCAAAGCATATGATGACATGGCCAGTTTTAGTTACCATAACACCAGGGGTGTTACAATATACTTTTTGGACAAGGATAGGATATATATGCAGCAAGTGTTTTCATCCAACACCTATCACTTAATGCAACTATACATATAACATATATACTCAATTGCATTTTCAGAAATTAGGAGGCTTATAATACTCCGGGGCTTGCCTGGGATCTGACATGAGTCAGTCAAGTTAGCTTGCACTGTCTTGACGATGTCTCCACTCCAGGCATGCACTCCAGGTGCCTTCCATCTTCGGGATGGATCCACCAACACTATCTTTGGGTTCAGCTCCACATCATGTCCTTCACGTGGTGCATCTAGTGTACCTAGATGAGATGTAAGATGCAAGTATATGAATACATGAAAATGCAATAGATGATGCATTACACACTAATCAAGGCAAGTACAAGGTTATGCTAAATACACATAAGCACTTTACATTGCTTAATTAAACATCACACAACCTATCATGCTAAGATAGCAAGGAAAGCAAAACCAAACATGACACAAGATTTACAAAGTCTCAGGTGTACTAACTTCATCACCAAGGACATGAATCACACTTAGCAACATGCAAGCAAAGTAACCAAGCATTCATGTATTTTTAGCAATTCTGGACGTACATGCAGTAGCTGAGTAAATCAATCATATCTGGAGTTCTATAAATCCAAATGACTTGCAAAAAGACATTCTAGAAACCTTATGAAATTCTCTATATTTCATTTATAGTCATCACAGTATGATTCATAAGATAAGTAGGTCAAAATTATACATTTACAGAAACTGGTCTAACAAGACAGAGAGCAACAGATTCTGTGATCTAACTTTGAATAGCTGTAACTCCTAAACTACTTGGCCAAATGCAACACAATTTTAACAGCAGATAGATACATGAATTATCTACAACTTTTGTATAAACAAGTTTCACAACAAGGCACATTATCATGAAGAACTTTGCTAAGTTCTCAGATCCGTCCATAAACCACATTTGCAAGAAAATAAATATTAACTTATGTTGCAAACATATAATTGGACAAAACCACTTTATCAACACATCGCACCTATTAAAATAGCACCAGAAATTATGGTGTCACCATCTAAATAAATTCTTTAGAGGCATTTCTTAATTTATTTAGATGCCTAGGTGATTTAATGAACATATACCAAAAGTTCACCATAAATTCTACAAAAATTATAGTAGCTAGGATACCATCACAATAATCTACTTTACAAATTTCAAGCCATTTGGACATGTATATCAACCTCTATGAAAAAGACAAATTGTTATTACAAGAAATCATGTGAGAGCAAGATACACTAATAACTCACTCATACAGCAACCAAAATTCATGAAATTTTTACCACACATCAAACATCACATGAGTAGCATGCCACAAAAATTTCACTTCATTTAGAGCCCTACATTTGCAGTTATGAAAATGACAAATACAGCTAGCATTAAAACCTAGCTGCATAAATCTATTTTTAAAGCTCAAACTTTAAACTAAAACATGATATATTATAGCTCCACTGCATAGACAATTTCACAAGAATTCCAAAAAGTTCTCATTTTCTATTTTATCATTTTTCTATGATTTACTATGAATTTCCAAATTTCAGCAAAAACTACAACAAACAAGTCCTTATGGCAGTATTCACATGAGTCACGAGTTGTGCAGAAAGACCCCTATACTTCTTTGAATTCTTGTGCGAAGTCCTTGGTCATGAATTTACACAGAGAGGACACTAGGGCTTCGTCGGTTTCAGCCGGGAGGGGCTCGTCATCGGCAGTGGGGTGGCGGCGGAGAACCCTAGGGCCCGCGCGCACCTAGAGGACCACTTGGTTTGGCCCGAGGTGGCCTGGCCATGGCAGCCGGCGGCGGCGATGAGAGTGGCTCCGGTGGCAGCGCGCTACGGTGGCGACGAGAGGTCGAGGAGGGGCGCACGGTAACCGGGAGCGGGCGGCGAAGCCTGAGGTGGTGGCTGCTAGACTTCGAGACGCCCGGGGTGGAAGAATGGCGGTGGCCATGGAGCTTTCATGGGCATCCATGGTTGCAGTGGCCATGGAGGAGCTGCAGTGATGGTGAGAGGAAGAGAGTGCGAGCGCGAGAGGCAGCAAGGCGACTGGGGCTTGGCATCCACTTCGAGAGGGCACAGGGACGTGGCGGTGGAGGTTGGACATGCGTTGGCCACGGGGGCGCGCGGCGTTCATGCAAGAAGGCCACGTCGGCAAAACAATGAACAGGTGGCGAGCGTCGATGTGGTCAGTGTGGGACATGATTTGGGCTATTTCCAGGCCGAATTAGCTAATTGGCCACAAATGAAGTTTGTTGTACTGATGATGCTCTACAACTTTCATTTAGGGTGCAAGGTCATTAGTGATGTAGATTAGGAGATAATCAGTCCCCAAATCACTAGTGTCAACATGTTAAGCTAGGGCTCGGTTTTGAGATTTTGTAATTCCAAACTTGGTCAAATTGATTCCAACTTTTTGCATGTTGTCCTCCAATGAATTGTTTCCAACTTTTATTTTTGGCTCAACTTGAGTTGTTTTGTAAAATTAGAGAACACGGAATGTCAACATCAAGGTCTCTTACACGATAAAGTACAATCTTACTATTTTAGGAACTATTGTTGAAGGTCCAACTGAGCTCTAAATTGGGTGACAATTGATTCATTGTTTTCACCATGAAAAGTACTTCAACTCATAGTGAGGAATTAAATTGAGATACCACATAGATTTAGAAGATACAAATTCATGAACATGTCAACTTTCTGCTGTCAATCAAGGACTTAGAATATTTTCTGCTCTCCCAAAAATAGTAGCTGATTCAATCTCGTGAGCTCTATTTGGCCAAGCTAGAAGCCAAACTAGCTCTTTACCATTTAACAAAGTTTGTTCTACATAAGATGAACTACAACTTTTGTTAAAGGTCAAACCTCATAACTGGTACAGAATTCAAATGTTTGCTTTGGTCAAGGCAGCAACTTGATAAAGCCTAAACTAGGGTTTTAGGCCAATTGGGGCATTTTCTTGACATTTGCTCAACATGAACCCTTCATGACTTTTGTTGTAGAGTTAATCTAGAGTCATTTGGGAAAGGTTTCAAGTTTCTGTTGATGATCTATAATTCCATTCACTTAATGGTGCAATTCCAACATTTGGTAAAGTCATTGAAACAAAGACATGACTTATCATTTTATGTGACTTTTTGATTCCAAACTTCATGAAACTTTTCTAGGGATCACTATAGATAGAGGGTGATGTGAGACATATGAAATAAGTGACATCAAAACTCACTTGCATTACCAGGCAGAAGCACCAAACATACACACATTGAAACACAGAATAACAAGGTATGTTGCACATGTGTTTAAGGAGATGTTTCAAGCACATTCCATTTATACATGTTTCACATGTTGCACTAGTATGTTCCATATGTTTCACTAGTGCATCACATATGTTCCATGCTCATATATGAACAAATGATGCTTAGGCTCAGGTAATGCAAGTGCTAAAATGCAAGCTTAACACCTAGGTTGTTACAACCATGACGGTGGATGTGGTGGCGGTAAAGCCGCTGACCAGCTCCGCTCGCTTCGCTTGCCTGGCATGGTCTAGGAACCATGGTGCCACCTTAGAAAAGTCCTAGCTAGTGCAGAGCTACAGGGCGATGCTGGCTCCCTACCAAACTTCGGCCACCACCGCACGTTCACGATCCTCCATCAGGAGAACCTCCTAGAGGCAAGCCTCCTCCGTCTCATGGTGGGTGGGCGCCAACTGCTCCTGTAACACTGACAATGAGAAGAAAGGAAGATCAGAGAAAGATCAGGAGTGGCAAACAATGAGTGGGACAACAAGACAAAGAAGCACCCTTACCCACAATGCGGGCCTGAGCGTCGGTGGCCGTCGCTAGCGCGGCGGTGGTCTCCCTCTCTAAGGCCTCGGGCTCCTAATGGCGTTATGGAAGCGCTATAGTTAGCTCACTTCTCAGGTGGCATCGGAGTAGCGCTGGCAGGCCTCATCTGCCCGCGGGCGAGCTCGCGAAACTCATGATGATCATCTGAGGAGGATGACGATGAGCTTGACCCCCTGTGGATGGGGTCATGGCACGAGCGGCACTAGCAACCCCTCTAGATGTGGTGTGGGAGGCAGCCCTAAAACACATAGTCAATACAGGTTGAACCCTCGAACTTGAACATCATCCAAATGCACTTACCCCTGATCGCGTAGGTAAGGATGAAGGGGCGTTGGGGCCTTGCTAGCACCTCGATGACTCCTCCAATGGCTGTTTACCATGGTCCATCCTAGCTGGTGAGAAAGAAACTCTGGATGTGCAGGAGCAAGAGCGGTAGAGCAATGGAATAGGTGACGCAAAGTGAATGCCTCCCCGCCGTACCTCTCCAAGCGTATTTATAGCCACTAAGGACATTCAAGGCACACGCACGTTCATTCACATTTACTAACCACTTGGAAAAACACCATAGAGCAGGTGAAGTGATCGGGGGTATAACAAAATCATCCAATTTATTAGAGCATAAGTACAATAGCAACCACCAGAGCAGTTAAACCATCAAACTTGAGCCCATATAAACCCGGTAGTCCGTTGAGTATCATGAAGGACCTCGAATGAAGCAACATATAAACCAAGATTGTACATGATTCAACATACAAGTCACATGTTACCATAGATTCACAAATAGTTCAACATACATTAGAGTTCAACATAGTTATTACAAACCAAGTTTAAATGTAGCGGAAGCAACATAGTTTTGAAACCAACATCACACGTAGTTCAAATACATGCCAGTTTAGGGTCATCTCTAACAAAAGCAACTCAGATAAGATGACATAGAAGGACCACGCCCATGATCTTACCCCTCATCTATAGCAGGAGTCATACAGTTCTTGCAGTAGCCATGATACATCACATTATCTGCAACAAGTGGGAATAAACCTTGAGTACGAGAATGTACTCAGCTAGACATACCCGTCATAAACCAAAAATAAAGTGACACCAAGGATTATACAAGGTTTTATAAGTGGAGCTAGCTTGACAACATTTGCATAAAAAGCCACTAGTTGAGTTGCACATTTTATAATTGGGTTCCAAATTAATTATAGCTATTCTATCTAAATTAGCAGCTAACCTGTGCCAAACATGTTGTGTACAATTAAGCCATCATAATAATAACCATATTAGGTGTAGCATTTTCATATCCATCATAATCATCACATTGCATTAAGTTACTATGAGGAAAGTAGCTCCGTCAAGTTCTCACTATCAGGGAGAGACGGCGATTTGAATCAATTTCAACCAGCTAGGAATTTATTCCTAACATAAACCTAGGCATGCCAAATCAATAGTCGCCTTAGGTCACCTTTGGTATAACTCAGGTACACAATTCACGGGTTCGATCAGCGTGACACCCTTAGGGATACTACCGGATGCTAGGTCGATCAGGACTACCTTGCCCCTTGGCCTCACATCGGCTCCCCACACATCTTTACTACCTCAAGTGTGTGCACTTCCACTTAATGATCCCAGCCTGAGTTGAGCTACTCAACTTCACAGTCGGAATGACTTGTCTGGCTAGCTAAGTGATAGGCATACGTTCAACATGACGAGAGGGCCTTCAATGATCCGGTCCTTAATCGACACAAACGGAATCACTAAATGTCACAACACCACCAACATATAAGATTTTGCCTGGTCTCCAATTATAACACCACCAACATGGTTATTTCCACGATAGCAAATATAGCCAACCGTGACCAATTATTCACCTATATCTCGTAGGTGACAGGAAATCACCCAACTTCTACCGGACTAAGCATAGCTAAGCATATGTTTGATCCTAGACCTATATAAGATTCAAGATATATCTCTGGACAAGGAAAGGTATATGCATCAAGTGGTTCCATCCAACTCTTATAACTTAATGCATCAAACATAGAGAACTCAAGTTAACATTTATAAAACATAGGAGGCTTAGAATGCTCCAGGGCTTGCCTTTTAGGAAGACTGACGGCTGGTGATCAGGGCACTTAGGTAAATCTTCTAGGTCCTGCCCTCCTTCTCCTTGAGTCTCCTACTGCTGGTCCTCCTGCTCCCCGACCTCGAACTCGAGAAGGGTGACTCCCTTGGGCGATCCTATTGCATGCATGTGCACATAATAAGTAATAGGAATGCACAAGAGATGAAATGTCGATATGGTATGATGAAATGCATAAACATGTGCACTTAAGCAACAAGCTGAATTGGTGATAACAAGGTTAACTTTCGTTGATTGGGTAGGTGCATATCTCCTCTCTAGTACTTAACTAAATTTTACTGAGTAGGTGTATATCTCTTCTTTAGTATAAGAAACATACACTCACCGAGCTCTAGCAACCTAAGGTATAGTTGTTCATCATTAGAAAAAGGCTAGAACCTATAGCTAACAACAAATCTTAATTAACCTAGCACCTAAAACAAGCATCACATAAAAGCAAAACAAGTTACAAACTGAATTTAATCATTTTCTGGACTGCAGAACAACATCCACTTGTTTTAGCTATAGCTAGAGTTTTACACATCCAACAAACATGACACTTGACTTTTTGGAAAGCTTATAAAATTTTCTACAACTTTATTATAATCATCTCAAGGTCATTCAACAGTTAACAAGGTCAAACAATTCAAGCTTCCAGATATGTCCAGAGAGCAAGCAATTCTAATAGCAAACTTCAAACAGCTAAAACTCTCAAATCAAAAGGCCTACAGCTATGAAAATTTAGCATGAGGTAGATAAGTAAGTTATCTACAACTTCGTTAATACCAAGATTCACAGCAAACTTCATTTTCATAACAAAAACACCACGCCAAAAGAAACTATACAAACAACCATTAAAATGAATTATAGAGCAATAAATATCTAACTGCATATAACCATTAAAATCTAGGCACACCCAGTGGTACTAACAGTTTGTATATATCACAAACATGCTAGAAAATATCATGGTTAAGCCCAATTAAATTATTTGCATGAATTTATTAATTTCCTTAGATAATAAGGTGAAATAAAGAACATATATTTTCAGTGCACAATAAATTATAAGAAAATTACAGCAGCCTAAACATGGTCTCAATAGTCTACTATATACATTTCATGCCATTTGTATAAGTATAGCAATCTCTACAAAATGACAAGCTAGCAAGGCTTATAATAGCATAAATAGTTTAGCCTAGTAAAAAGTGTCAAACAACAAATTTCATTTTTTTTTATTTTCACCATAGTATAAGAACACTGTAGAAATAATTTCATGTTCATTGGTTACATATATTTACCACACAAATTTGCACAAGAAACTAGCATTTAGTCATGATAAATAGCAAAGTCACATTCCAAATATGTTTACTATAGGTTAATCATTTTTCCTAGCTACAACATGTCAAAATATGATCAACAAAATTGGAATCACATTTTTCTCATGTCCCTAACTCCAGTTATGCATTTTTCAAGTTTAATAGGCATTAAATGTAACAGAACCAACCAAATTATAAGAGCACAAGTACAAAAACAAGCGCCGAAACGCTCAAATTTTCGAACTTGAGCCCATATAATCCCGGTAGTCAATCGAAATCACGAAGGATTTCGAACCAACTCGTTTACAACCAAGATCGCATCATTCAACATACACATCACATGTTATATTTCACAAGTAGTTCGGAAGTTCACTTACAACACACGGAGTCACAAATTATTACAAACCGAGTTCATAAAGTAGCGGAAGCATAACACACTCACACTTAGTTCAAATACCACTGCCAGTCTTACAGATTAACATCCCACAAAAGCATTTAGGAAAGTAAACTAACAGACGATCACGCCCGAGTGATCTAGTCCTCATCACCCGCGGGGTGGAGGCAATTCTTGCAGAAGCCCTGATAAAGCATGTCATCTGCAACAAGAGGGAATAAACCCTGAGTACTAGACTGTACTCAGCTAGACTTACCCGTTGAAACGGAAAATAAGAGACACCAAGGATCATGCAAGGCTTTCATAAGTGGAGCTAGCTGACATCACCTTTGCAGAAAAGCATAAGTAATTTAAACTCTTTTAACCTGTACTAGCATTTATTTTAGCATTAACCTATCATCTATCTTAGCACCTATACTAAACATTCACTTGATTATAATCAAACAATAATATTATTATATCCATAGCAGGTATAAATTTGTGATAACATTAAATCATTCGCTTAACCATCTGTTCAATTTAATGAGATCTACGTTGCTGCTGCTCAAGTCAAGTGCTCACTAACCGGGAGCAACGGCGATTCAAATCAAATTCCTATCTAGCTGGAGGGGTATTTCTAACACTCACTGCGCAGGCCCCTGCCAGGGTCGCACAAGCCACCTTTCGTACAATTCAGGAGTCGCTGGTTCGAATGATGCCGCATCCCCAAGGGCAACACTCTGCCAGGTGATAGGGACTCTAACCCCCCCTTGGTCTCATGCCAATGTCCCCAAGTACATCCTTACTACCTCCAAGATGCGACCTACCATTTAATTCCCGGCCTGAACCGTATTACTCGGCTTCGCGGTCGGAACAACTTATCTGGCCAACTAAGTGTTAGACTGCGTTCAACATGACTCAAGGACGTACAGCGAATCAGTCCTTAAACGACTCAGACGAGCATAGCTCCGCACCCAAGACGTGAAGTGTCTTGCGCTTCACTATCAAACTCCCGCCTGGTCTCAATTTCATTTTAAGGCATGGTTCCATCCACGATAGCCAACATAGCCACTCGTGACCCATTCCTACATCTCACGGATGACTAGAAATCACCCGACTTCTACCGGACTAAGCAGGGCTAAGCATTGACACGTGCCTAAACCTAATTTAGGGTTTAAGTATGATATCTAGACAAGGACATGTATAATGCAATAGTGGTTTCACACAACTCCTACAACTTAATGCAGTAAACAAGTAAAAGTACTCAATATTGATATATATAAAACAAATGGGTTAGCATGCACCGGGGCTTGCCTTTTAGGAACAAGGACGGGCGATGATCCGGGCACTCAGGTAGCTCGTCTAGGGGAACTCCTTCACCGGCTGGGTCCTCGGGCTCCCTCGGCTGCTCCTGATCCTCCTCCGAAATCGCTCCCTCGAACTCGAGGAGTGTCACTCCCTCTGGTACACCTTTTGCATGAATGCACAATAAATCTCATGGATGCATAAGAAGGAATGCAACATGCTCGGAATGGAATGCACTTCAGCAAATTCTAGTGCTCTATTCAAATCACTTCAATAATAAGTGCAAATCTCTTCTTCGGTAAAGAAATACTTACCTGGTCTACACAACCTAATGTATAATGGTTCCTCCTCAGTTAAGGCCCTAACACCTAACAATCACAAGAACAACATTACTTAGGTTACCACCAACCAAGCATAAAATATCACAACACATTCTGGACAAAAGCTAAGTATTTCCATCACAACTGTAGATTCCCAAATCCTAAAGGCATGGTACAAGACAATCTGGAAAGCTTATATAATATTCTATAATTCATTTTCAGACCTCAACACTTAATTCCAAAGTTTACCTAGTCAAATTTCTAAATCTCCAGAAATCTGTCCTCTCCAAACAGAGAGCAGTCATTCCTAGACAGTCACTTCAAACAACTGTAACTCGTAAACTACAAGGCCAAATTCCACCAAATTTTGACACAAACTAGTTTAATAAGTTTACTACCACTTTGATATTCACAAGTTTCCCAGCAAACACCTTTATCGAAGCCAAAACCCAAAAATGCTAGCAGCTGTCAAGAGAACCTAGAAATGTAAAAATTAAATATTTATTCATGTGTCAAACTACCCTTATGACCAAACTAATTATACTACTAGGTCACATATGTCATGAAACCACCAGAAAGTAGGGTGTGCTAACCCAAAACATTTATTTTAACCCCTTTCTTAATTTACTTAATTAATTAAGTGGGAAATTAAACTTATTTGTATGCTACTTAGAAAATTCTACAAAAATTACAGAAGGCTCTCAGCCCTACAAGGAGGCTACTGTAAAAATTTGAACTAAAGTTATTCACAGAAACTCCCTACACAAAATTCACAAGCCAAAAAGGATGATTTTTGTATAATTAATGAATCACATGGAAAAGTGTCAAACAATATAGAAAAATTTCATGAGCATTGCACATATAGAAAAATTACTAAAATTCATGCAATTATCTTCTAATATAACATGACAACCTCATAACTTGAAAAGTACTCAAGCACTAGTACCCAAATTTTTACCAGAGCTAGTATAGGCATGGAATAGCATACCCACCAAATTTCATAATTTTTGTAACACTACAAACTCAAGTTATAAAATTAACAAGTTTGCACTCCATTTGGAACACATTTCAATTGTCTAATTAATCCTTCCAGAATTTAAATAATACATCTACATTTTATATTTTTCCTAAATACTACACTTCATATAGAGTCCAACAAAATTTGAATCACAATTTTTGGATAAGCCAAACCCTAGATATGAAAATCACAAACAACATTCAAAACTATGAAACAAATAAAGAAAAGCAAATTTTCAAAATAAAAAAGGGCCACTAGGCCGGCCCGACCCGCCAGCGCGCGGCCTGCTCAGACTCTCGCCCGCGCCTATGTCTGACAGGCGGGACCCGCTAGCCAGAGAGAGGTGAACATAGAAGGAGGAGCCGCAGCTCCGGCGAGCTCCAGCTCGTCGACGACGACGTCTTCGGCGAGGGGAAGGGCACCCCTAGGTTCCTCTCGACCTTCCGCATCGCCTGACCCCTAAACCGTGGACTCTACATGACCCTAGCTTCCTCAGCCATGGCGGCGGTGGCTCGGTGATGGCGCGCGGTGGTGCTCCATTGAGCTCTGACCACTAGATGGCCAGTAAAGGGATGCGTCAGCTCCCTGGAGCCTTGGTGGACCTAACGAGGCTACTAAAGAGGACCGAGACGGAGTGGAGTAGCGTGGCCGCGTGAGCACCTCATCGGCGGCCATGGCGTGGCAGTGCGCGGCCGCATTCTGGTCCGGTTTGGCCGGCATTTGCAGTAGCGTCATCACTAGAGCATCTATGAGTGGTAGGGAAGAAGGAACACGCGCTAGGGAAAGCGGAGGTGCATGGTGCTGTGCTGGCCATGGTGAGCCGTCGCACGGACGAACGCCGACGAGATCTCGCGGTGGCGGAAACGGCAATGTGCCAATTACCTCCACGCAATTGGCTTGAGTAAGGGATGGAGGAGGTGGTGGTGTCCCTGGCGGCAACGCGATGGTGAGCTCTTATGATGGCGGCGGAGCTCGCGGCAACGGCAGCGGCCCTCTTTTCCGCCTCAGCGTGCTCGGAGGGAGGAAGAAGGGAGGTATGAAGGGAGAAGCGAGTTGTGGACGTCGTGGTGACCTATAGACGCCTGCGACCTAACCGGTGGGGCCACGGCCGGCGTACGGCCACCACCGTGCATCCACGCGTTGGCGCGGGCCTGTGGCCGATCGGCCACACCGAGGCCTGACGAACTGAATCGAGGCCATCATCAGCGACTAACAGCGCCATTTTGAGGCCATATTACTCCTAATCAGGCTCAAATTAGCAAGAGGTGATACCATCAAAGTTGTAGAGCTACATGAATACTACAACTTTGTCAATTGGAGCTTGGACTAGTTCGGCCTGGTTTTTGAGTTACATGGCGTTCAAGTGGGGTACATTAAAACTGAAATTCCAAATTTCAGACTTAGAAATTTTCTAAGTGTTGAGCACCCCTCAAGCTGACTTGTGGGTCACTTTTGAGCATGTTCTGGTCATTTTCATGAGATGGCCATATTAGAACTTTTGTTCCTTATGAAATTCTCTACAACTTTGCTTAAGGTTGTTTCTTCATGCAAGATCTCCAAGCTGGACTTTTTAAACAGTCAAACCAAAGCACTCTAGGGGTCAAAACCTAGTCAAAAACACTTAGAAGGGCAATTTGGTCATTTTGGTGAACATGAACATTGCTCCACTAATGATCGTAAGTGTAATTAAGATGTTGTAGGGACTAATTACCCACACCACACATTGATCACACCAAAATTAAGCATCACATGCATTGAAACAAGGAAAAACAGTGAATTGCTACTTTTATTTCCAAGCCATGTTTCATATGTTACATGAGTGTGTTGCATAGCACTTGCTAATTATGTTTCACTAATGTGAGTGACATGTCTAAAAAGAAGTTACACATGTGTGCACTTGGGTGTTGCACACTACTCATTTCATAAACACACATGAAATATAAGCATATGTTGCAATGTTTCAAAAGCATGTTTCACACATTATAGCTCATGCATGAATGAATGATGCTCAAGTTTATGAAATGCAAGTGCAAATATGGAAGCCAACACCTGAGGTGTTACATTAAACAAGATAAATATAAACAAAATATAAACTATAGCACTTGTCACATTTCATATTTTTATCAAATAGTACTCATCAAGATGAATCTAACAAAATTTGGTTCACTCAAATTGAACACTTCTAACTCAAGTTACAAATATTTGAAGTTTGTACTCAAATCTGGAAAAAGAATAAAAATCAAATCAGCAAAAACCCTAACTAATGCTACATGCACCCGGTCTATGCACCACACTATGACTAACATGCAGGTCCTGCAGTCAACTAGCCCCACATGCCAACAAGAATAAATAAAAACAGAAAAAACTTCTACTAACACATATCATATTATGACTCTACTATGTAGATCTATTCTCAAGGATTCCAAAAAGTCTTCATTTGCTATTTTACGATTTTTCTATGAATTACTATGAATTTCCAAAGTTCAGTTGATTTCCTGCAAGAGGTCCTCATCAGCACTATTCATATGAGTATAGTTGTGCACTTAGACCCTTCCCTTTCTTCAAATTCTTGTGTGAAGTCCTTAACATGAATTAAATAGAAGGGGTCATTAGGGAGCTCGCTATTCCGAGGGAGGGAGGCCACGTTGGTGGTGGCTAGGGAGCGGGGGATCATCAGGGGGCCTGCGTGCTCCTGCTGGCAATCACGGATGACCGAGAGGTGGGCCGTGATGGCCTGGCCATGGCAGCAAGTGACGATGACGGCAGCGGCTCCGACGGTCGAGCTGCTCTAGTGGTTTTTGGCTCAGCCGAGGTGCACCGGTCATAGAGGAGGAGGAGGAGGCGGAGGTGGTGGTGCATACGGCTTAGTGTGGGGAGGGATAGAGCGGCAGGAACGACGGTGGCGATGGAGCTCGGGGCTGGCCATGGCGGACGCGGCCGCGCATGGCGTTGCTACAAAGAAGGGCGAAAAGGGGCAAGTGAGGGCAAGCGCTGGGGAGTGGGGTGTCCATGAGCGGCTCAAACGCTCCAAATCGAGGCAAAGATAGGGTAGGGCGTGTGGCAAGGAGGGGGCACGTGGCGTCCATGCACGATGGCCACGTCGTCAATATGTCGAGCACGTGGAGAGCGCTGAGGTGGGGAAGGTGGGCGCCGGTTTTGGGCCTCCTATGGGCCAAATTTGGACATGGGCTCAAAAGAAAAGTTGCAGCCCACGAGAAGCTCTACAATTTCTATTAAGGGTGCACAACCATTAGGATCCTCCATTAGCAGCTAATTAAGCTCCAAGCTGACGCTATGAACAACTTAACAAAGGTCAAGCCTTGCTCTGTTCGAACTCAAATTACTTGGTCCAAACATGATTAAACTAAGCCCAACTTTTTGTATGCTCTTTTCCAAAGAATTATCTCTAACTTTTATTTTTGAACCAACCCAAGTTTCTTAACAAAAACACGAGAACACGACGTGCCAACCGAATTGCTACTAACCCCGGACTTGAATAATTCTAAGTCTAAAAATAGCTGCAGATTCAGTCTTTGAGCCTCTGTTTGACTTACTTCCAAGCTGATTTAGGGTATGCTCCAAAAACAAAGTTTGTTGTGCTCAAACTAAACTACAACTTTTATTAAAGGATCTTTGACTAGTTTAGCCTGGTTAAGAAGATACAAAGCTCCAAACTAGGGTACTCGAAACTAAAACATCCTTAGTCAAAATCTTGGGCTCCAAAATAGCACTGCATTGAATCTTGTGAGCTCTATTTGACTAGGTTCGGGACCAAACTAGCTCTTGACCCTTAAACAATGTTTGTTCTACATAACATAGACTACAACTTTTATTTAAGGTCAAGCCTTGTATCTTGAACATAACCCATTCCTTTACTTCGGTCAAAGCAACATCATGATAAACCCTGAAATTAGGGTTTTTGACCAATTGAGGTATTTTCTTACATTTGCTCAACATGAATCCTTCATAACTTTTGTTGTAGAGTTCAATTAGAGTCATTTGGGTAAGTTTGCAAGATTTGGTTGATGACCTATGTTTCCCTTCACTTAATAGTGCAATTCAAGCAAGGATATAACTTATCATTTCATGTGACTTTTTGATTCCAAACCTCGTGAAACTTTTCCAGTGACCAATCTAGATAGAGATGGATGTGAGACACATGAAAGAGGCTCCATTAACATAGATTTGACCTTGACACCTTCATCATCACTTAACTTGTCATGTTTGAGCTCAAACCCACTGCTTAACTGGTGACAAACACCTAGGGTGTTACAGGAACCGTCAAGATGCGTGATTTGCGCAGTCAACCACACGGGTCATGAGTGATAGTGCAAAAAAGATGATGGGTCATGGAAAATGAAGTGATTTACATTCACTTGCACATTTCATACTCATCTATAAAAGGCCAGTCTTGGTGGGACTTTCATTTTCATCAAATAGGCACGATTACCAACTATATATGAGTCATGAAAGTATGGAATCAACATTCAACAATACAGTTATTTGAATTTGTTTGCTGACCCCTTAATTTGTTTCTCTATGTTGATTTCCCCATATTGTTAGATACGGCTGAAACCAGTGTCATCTGATCTAATTGCACACATAATTGTTTATAAAACTGAAATGTTTCAAACTGCATTTAAATTTTTTTATAAATGGGGTGTCTAGGTGGTAAGTGTAATGAGGTTAGAAAGGAATTGTATTTGCTACCCCGCCCATTGGATTTCCATACGATTGCACAGAGCAAGAGCAGGAGTTAAGGCAAGGCCACATCTCCCATGATCTTAGTGGAGCACACTTATCCCGTTATGACGTTGGAAGTTGAATGGAGAAAATTAACTACACCATGCGGCTCATTACGAGTTCCCCATGCTTCGCAATGGGTATTTCAAGAACTCTTGCTGTAGCCCCCGCTCGGTCGTCTCCCTTGCCTCCTCCTCAATCAACGTACGTCAATCGCGTCGCTCTGCCTCTCCAGCCCTCCAGCTCACCACCATCCACATGCCATAGCTCCATCCACAACCCTCATGGCGGCGAGGTGGCACCCTATGTTGTTGTTGCTGGCGCTTCCTACCAATCTAGCCATTGAGATCGCCGGCCACCTTGCTGTGACCTTGGAGCAGCCCATGGATGACCTCCGCAACCTATGGGTAACCTGCTCGTTCATGCGCCGCATCTGTGGTGACCCCACCGTCAGTCATCATGTGGTAATGGACCGGTGCAGACATGAGTTGACGTCGTGGAACGATCTTGACAACTACTATGCCCTCCTTGCTAGACTCACCCAACTCGGCAACACAAAGGTTTGCTTCCTCACTGGGATACCAATGGTATTCGCTGATAACCATAGCCCCCGCCCATGCCTCGATGATCTCTCCTATGCCACTAATGGCGAGCATAATGTGGCAGCCTATCTAGTTACCATATTGCTCTATAGGCGCAATGACGACGCCGGCGATGACGACACTCCACGACGGTACATAAGATAGGTTGAGGGTGAGGAAGAATCATGGGCGGTGACGATGGACGATGGTGGCGGACCAACGAGTAGGTGGCTACGCAACAAGAGGTGTGTGTTGTGCCGCTAGGCGGCCACCAAGGTGATCATCCAAATGACATGGAGAAAGATAATGCTACAGCCACCGGCATAGATGCGTGACGATCTTCCGTGTGCAGGCAGCGTCCGTGGCTGTATAGATGGATGGAAAGGATGGGCTATGTTTTGTAGCGAGGACTGCAGGCTTTCTCGAGAATTTGAGTTGTTCATATGGGAAATGGGAATAAGAAACTATATGTAGTTAGCTTTGGATTTTCTATTGCTTTTGCTTTTGTTTTTCTATTCTTTTGTTTTAATATTATTTTTAGTGCCCCATTATTGATATTGGTTACACACATGAAAGAATCTAAGAGAAATAATCCACTAGTGCACGGATATCGGTGAGCACTTCACCCGGGAGATATTTCTAGAGTATCGTATTTGTTTTATCCGCTAGGAGAAAGCGTGCGATGACTAACCTAAGTCTATGCTTAACCCCTAGGCCGCACTACAAGGTAGCAAAGATATAAGCGATTAGAGAAGACTACTACAATAGTCTAATTCCAAACTATGGTAAGCTATGAAACTACTGTTCTATGGGGACATACCATTGGAAAAGAGACACCATAGAAGATGCTTAACCAGGGCTTGGGTCCTACCAAACCTTCTGATAGGAGGAGGCTCCAAAGGTAACAATGGGATTGTCACATCCCATGCTACTACACAACATCTGGCCAGATAAGGGATATCTATGAGTATCCTTGCCCAAGCACCACGCTTACGCTACAGATGATTACTCTACCCTCTACCATGGAAGAGAATAGAGTAAACTCATAAACCAAAGAACAATAATAAGAACGTACTTACTTAGTATTAGAAGTTGAATTGTCGAAGAATCCTAGAACCAAGCCTCGGGTTAGGAGACTTGATCCCGCAGGTACAAGCCAGAGAGGAGACACCGACATGCCGAGCTTCCTCCAACTCATCCCTCCACTCTAACTCTCTCAATCTAGAAGAACTATAATCTCACATAGAGACTACAAAGCTAATCTCTCTTGTATGTGCCCTAAGAGAGGAGATCCATTCAAGGGACCCCTCTCAGCTGATCCCAACTGGAGCAAATGAATTAGGGTTTCATGGGATTGCTCCTCCAGGGTCTAGGGGCCTTACTTATATAGCCCCCTATGATGCACGACAACCCTTGGATCAAACCGACTTAAATCAACGGTGATTATTGATCCTCAAAGGTGGTGGAGGCATGATTCATGAGACTTGACATGATTGGTCCACGTAGGTGGGCGGGCACCCTGCCACCATGGTAGATCGGCCTCTCGTTCGTTCCGGTGCCTTCTCGTGTCTTCTAGGGTCTTCCTTCATGTGCGTGGGTCTTTTCTCTCTATGTAAACATGACAGGTGGGCCTTCCTTGGTTCTTTTCAGCTGACACCCTACAAAAATAAACATTCACCAAAACTCATGGAATTCTGTCAGTAAACCCCCTATATCTATGTGGTCTTTTCTTTTAGGTCCTTTTTCATGTTTCGTTGATGGTTAAAATTGACACTTATCTATCGTCAACAACTCCCCCAAGCTTACCCTTTGCTCATCCCTGAGCCAAGATAAACTCAGTGATAGATCAGGAGTTTCTACAATGCTTTCACGCCTCAAAAGTACACATGTGTTCAAATAAGAACTCTCCTCCGGATTGGAGTGAACTATTCTGACTTTCAAACTTACCCATATTACCTTCCACCATGGAGCTTGTAGCCATCACTTGGGTCTTGAGCAGTTGAAAGATAAAACGGTTAAGTCAAACGCCATGTTTCTAGCTCTTTGATCAACCATTATTCTGGAGTTTTGCAGATTTTTAAATAAAACTCAGAGATTCCTTTGTATGACCCTCTCAAGTCTCTCATTTGTGGTATTTGTGGATCCTTACCAAGGCATTAATGGTGTATGCCTTCTCTCTTCTCTCAAGATATGTGGTATTTTTGGTATAAGGCAGAGTAACATTATGCCTTCTCTCTCTCACCCTATAACTAATAGGCTTATGTGGAGCTCATAAGTGGGAAGACAGCTAATACATACTTGCAAACATTTATTGCACAGTCAAACCATGGATCCAAAGGAATGAGTCCAGCCATATAGTCAAATCAAGATGTGCATGTGTGTGGTCCTAAGTATATGGGTTGAATGGGTATATGGTGATAGTGGCAAATGGTGATGATGGTAGATGTATGTAGGAATGAAGGGGTAAAGAGATGATAATGGTGAATACCTAATTCTACTTTTGCTCCTTTGAAGAAACACATACCTCTTCTTTGAACATTGAAGACTTTGGGGAGAACTTGGACTGCTCAAAATTCCTCTATGTTGAGACATTTGTCCTCTTGCTTTTATTTTTATTTTCCTCTCTTTCTTCTTCTTCTCTCTCTTTTTTGAATAGAGCACCCAAGTCTCTTTAGGAAATATTGATGGAGGTAGTAACAAAGGGATATTTGGAGCTTTATAGGATAACAAAAGGCCTAGCAATGAATGACGGAAAATTTTTGATGCTCACTCCCAGTGTTGGAGTAGAACAATTTTGGGATGTGTCTAAATGGAAAGTATGTGGATGTGTACTTCCAGTGTAGAAGCAGCATATATGGGTGGAGTGTGTGCGATCTTGATTTTAACCACATACCAATCCCTAAGGGTCGACACAACTTGACCATACTCAATGCTCACAAGCAGTAAATATAAGTGAAAGTTTTCCTAGTCTAACAAACAAGTATATATGGCTGTGGTAGGAATTCAAGCTCTCGTCATACAAGAACTCATAATGCATCATTTTTATGTTTTTCAAAAGATAAAATCTCTAGAATTCTAGTATCTCTAGGAGCAGGATAAACAACAGCTCAGACCTTGCCATATCATATCCACCAACTACCTAAACTTAGATCAAGAATTCACTACCCACGAGTTTCAGGTTTAGAGCAAATCTTAGGTCAAAACAGTTGTGTCTAAAACTCGGGAGAGTTCGAAGTTGAAAACTAGGTACTTGAAAGGAATTACAGTAGAGCAACTATTCATCATTTCCATGCAAGAGATTATTCATAGACTTCTCTTTTATTATCAACTCCTTTAAGAACAAAAGCAAACTAGACACACCCTTTTTATTTTGTTTTTATTATTTTAGACCATCATTATTACTAAATAAGAAAACTCATAAAGAATAAGGTAAAATTGAGGAAAGAAAATACTTAGCAAGATACATGGGGGTGCTTTCCCCCAAGCTAGATGTTGACATAGTCGTTCAATCTTATGAAGTAGCAGACTGGCAGCAGGGGTGTTCTTCCTCTTCTAGTGGAGCATTAATTGTTGTTGTTGATTGTTGAGATAGTGCTCCAGTAGTGGATAGAACATCCACTTGCATGTCGGCTCTTCTTGATCCTTGAAATCCTATGGAACTCAAATAGACAACAAAACTTGTGGAATAGATTAAGCGTTAGTGGTTGGCCACTCAAGCCTTAATTTTCCAGAGCTTTTGAGATTTGCTCTTTATTCTTTCAAGCAGAGTTTCAACAAGATTTCTCTCAAATAATTTTTATATTTTTATAATGCTAAGAAAGTATAACAAGATGAATGCGTATTTATTTTTATTCTATGCCACCACAGTGAACATTCCTATGGGTTTTTACACGCCACAAAATTATTCACATGGGGCTTATAATTTATAATGCAGCAAAACAAACAAATAAATATTTATTTTCTTTTCTAATGCAATGCTAATGTGGAAAAGCAAACATGCAAAAAAGGAAAATGATTATGCAAATGCTCGAAAGTAAATATGCAAAAAGGGAAACTGATTTATGCAATGATAAAAAGATAAATATGGATAACTACCGATTTTACCTTTCGGCAAGGGTTCAGTGTTTTAAGTCCTTTGAATAGGACCTCTTACCATATTTATTCTGTAGGTGCATCATCTGGTCCCATAGTACTGTGACACCTTGTGGAAGCTTTCCTTTGTTGGTTGGTCTTGTGTCTTTGATCATGCGTTGATTGTCTTCTGTTGCACTCCTTTTTTCTTGTCACCATCTTTTGTTCTCTCTTTAATTTGTGCTTGGACCTTTAGCTCTTCTTATTGTTTCATTCCTGCATATCATTAGTGGACAACACATACTCGAAGGAATATACAAGCAATGATAAGGGCATTGTTGTCACAAAGCTAAGGATCACTTTCTATGCTACAAAAGAATTTGTTTGAACATGCTAGCATATAACATTAACTATTACTTCCTTTCTAGAGGATTGATTTTATCTTATATTTGATTCTCATATATTGGCATCATGGAATAACTCAAACTTATAGAAATAAAGCAAAGTGAATTGAGAGATTGCAAACCAGCATGTGGAGCGATGAGAGCATGAGAGGAGGAGGAGCTCGATTGGTTCATCTTGAGGAGTTGGCCTTCCTTCCTCATGCGTCGGCTTTTCAATCTAGGAAGTGAGGGTGCAGAAAGTTGCATGCTCTTCTCTTGTTAATCTCTTTTGATTCCCGATGATTAGTGGTTGACAAGAGAGTGCAACTAGAACTACAACTCAAATTCCTCCACGATGGTCCTTATCTTCAAGTGGCATGATGAAAATTTGTTCACCTACTTCCATGGAGTGCTTTGATTGTGGATCTTGTTTTGTGGCATTCTTCTTCTTTCTCTTTGGCTATGAATGAGTTGTGTCTCCCTTGTGCAAGATTATTGTGTCTCTCTTCATCTCCAGTATGAGTTCATCTCAGGGCTTTCCCAATTTAAATCTGGGAGTTTCTCTGCAGGGGTTAGTCCAACAAAATATACCTTTATCTATACTAGCAGTTTTTTTGATTCAATAACCAAACTAGACTCCATGTCTAATCGAATTAAGGAAGGCTACTTAACCTAAGCACCACGCTTAATTTAAAAGCTAATAGAAGTATGTGCAGTACTTTTGAACCAACACTTACCAGGGTAGACAAGGGTAGCATGAAAGCATTATAGAGATTTACTCAAATAGTGATGAAAGAGCATGATTGTTGTTTAGCAAATTGAGCATGTCTTAAAGGTAGAGATAACCAAGACAATGTAGCAACATGGCCAAAGATGTATTATAGAAGTATATTCCCCTAAGCTTGAATTTTGCAAAAAATCAAGTTTGGATGAATGTAATTCAATGTTGCTTAATGATGGGTTGGACATACCTTGCATTTGTCATTCCTTCGATCTTTTTGCTCCAAACCTAGAAAGTTAGTGACAAGAATACCCAAAGGAATTTTTTCACAATTATAACTCTATGCTCATCTCACAAGGGCAGAAAAGTGAACACTCATGTTATGGTCAAAAAGTGCTTGTTTTAGGACACTAAGCTTGTCCTTGGGAAACCCTCAAGATATGAATTGGTGAAGTGGTCTCCTCTCTAACACCAATTTATGTGTACTATCTCAAGATTCAACACAATAAGATCTGCAATATCTATGATAAACATATGCGTCTACAGCCACCCTTTCAAAATTCTTAGGAACAAGGAGCATGAGGGGGTTGAAGATCTCGTGTGGGGCAATGTTAGAGAGAGACTAAGTGAATCAGGAGATATCTTATACGAGCAAGGATTTGATGGGGTCTTTATGAAGTAGCTTCCTTGCTCATTGAAGTCTCCATTATTTCCAGCTTCCAAGGATGATTCACCATAAATGTCCCAAATTTCCCTTGGATTGCCTCTCAAACTAGTCTCATTTAAGGGCTCATCCACACATTCAATGGCAATAGCACATAGGTTTTTAATGCTCTTAAGCCATTGATGCTGCTCTTCTTGATCCTTCTTATGGTCTAGATGATTCCTATACATTGGATATCTCAATGGATTTCTAGGATCACCATGAGTCTTAGGAAAAAGAGAATAAGGGGAGTCATAGGTGTCAAGGATGAGTTTAAAGATGGATTTGAATTTTACATCCGATGAGGGCATAGAAGGGGAAAAGATTGGAGTGGATTCTAGATGATTTTGCTCTCCTTCTATGGCATCACTTAACATGCCATCCTTAAGTATTTCTAAGTATCCTTCAAAGGGATTGGATTTGAAAAAGCTTTCTAAGAGATCCCCTCTTGAGAAGATTCAAACTATATGTACTAAAAGGTCTCTTATGAAGCGGGAAGTTTATGCTCCTCTCAAAATCATCATTGGAAAGGATTTCCAAGGGTAGAATTTCTTCTTCCCTTAGAGGATTTTAGAGTATAGCTGGTTTGGGATGGATAGCCAAATCATGGGGTTGGAATGTTTGTAATGTGGCTATGAAAACTTCCTCTTCTAGTTTGGGGGATGATTCCTTCTTTACCTCTAGGAGTTCATCATGAAGGCTAATGCAAGGAGTGTGTTCACTAATAAGGACAACCCTTGCTTCTCTAATGTATAAAGAAAGAAAAACTCCTCCAAAGGCGATATTATCAAGACCCGTATAAAAATATTGGAGAGGGACATGGTCTTGTAAGGCTAGGTCTAAAACCTGAATTTGTAGGAAGATTGAAAGATTCCCTAAGTGTAGCCAAAAGTTCATTATCTTCTTGATCAGAACATAGGACCTTTGGTTCATTATCTTCTTGATTAGAAGATAGGACCTTGGGTTTATTATCTTCTTGATTAGAAGATAGGACCTTGGCTGTAGAAAAGGGTTAGTTTTGACCTATTGCAACCAAACATGGGCACAACTCATAGCTAGATGCGAGAATTATGGGCTCTAGTGGCTCTAAGCTTGCGCTCATGGGTGCAGCATATTGATAGATAGGCGTGGAATTTGGGTTATCCATAAGGATAGAAAAGGAAAGGCAAAAGAAAAAGAGAAAAAGATAAAAGTATAATACAAGGTTAAGAATGACTTAAGGTTAACTCAGCTGACGTCTTTCTCCCTGGCAACAGCGCTAGAAATGCTTGTTGATATTGGTTACGCACATGAAAGAATCTAAGAGAAATAATCCGCAAGCACACGGATATCGGTGAGCACTTCACCTAGGAGATATTTCTAGAGTATCGTATTTGTTTTATCCGCTAGGAGAAAGCGTGCGATGACTAACCTAAGTCTATGCATAACCCCTTGGCCACACTACAAGGTAGCAAAGATATAAGCGATTAGAGCAGACTACTACGATAGTCTAATTCCAACTTATGGTAAGCTATGAAACTACCATTCTATGGGGACATACCGTTGGAAAAGAAACACCACAGAGGATGCTTAACCAGGGCTTGGGTCCTACCAAATCTTCTGACAGGAGGAGGCTCCAAAGGTAACAATGGGATTGTCACGTCCCACGCTACTACACACCGATCCAGCCAGACATGGGATATCTATGAGTATCCTAGCCCAAGCACCACACTTACGCTACAGATGATTACCCTACCCTCTACCATGGAAGAGAATAGAGTAAACTCGTAAACCAAAGAACAATAATAACAACATACTTACTTAGTATTAGAAGTTGAATTGTCGAAGAATCCTAGAACCAAGCCTCAGGTTAGGAGACTTGATCCTGTAGGTACAAGCCGGAGAGGAGACACCAACATGCCGGGCTTCCTCCAACTCATCCCTTCACTCTAACTCTCTCAATATAGAAGAAGAACTCTAATATCACATAGAGACTACAAAGCTAATCTCTCTTGTATGTGCCCTAAGAGAGGAGATCCATTCAAGGGACCCCTCTTAGTTGATCCCAACTAGAGCAAATGAATTAGGGTTTCATGTTATTGCTCCTCCAGGGTCCAGGGGCCTTGCTTATATAGCCCCCTAGGATGCACGATAGCCCTTGGATCAAACCGACTTAAATCAATGGTGATTATTGATCCTCAAAGGTGGTGGAGGCATGATCTACGAGACTTGACTTGATTGGTCCATGTAGGTGGGCGGGCGCCCAAGAAGGTAGGGCAGGCACCCTGCCACCATGGCAGATCGGCCTCCCGTTCGTTCCAGTGCCTTCCCGTGTCTTCTAGAGTCTTCCTTCATGTGTGTGGGTCTTTTCTCTCTATGTAAACATGACATGTGGGCCTTCCTTAGTTCTTTTCAGCTGACACCCTGTAGAAATAAACATTCACCAAAACTCATGGAATTCTGTCAGTGAACCCCCTATATCTATGTGGTTTTTGCTTTTAGGTCCTTTTTCATGTTTCGTTGACGGTTAAAATTGACACTTACCTACCGTCAACAGCCGTAACTTAAGATGAATTAATAATAGACTATATGTACAAAGTTTTCTCTATGTTGCTTTGCCAGGCATGTGTCTGACCTGCCACTACGCTAACGAGTGTCGTTTGATCTAATAGCACATATGTTCACCATTTGATATGAATGTTTACTTAGACCGATCACCATTACATACTGTGAAAACCAGTGTCATCTGATCTATTGCACACATGTAAACCGTCTCTCATTGTACCTGATTGTAATAACTAGAAGATGTTAGAAAAAGTATGAAATAAAATAGAACTGAGTCAAATTCTTTCATTAATATCTTATACCCTACATATGGGTCCAAGAAAAGCGGCAGCCACATGGGCACATCCACACCATATGACACGGCCAGGCCACAAACTAAAATGTGCATCATATGATATGCATCAGAACACTCAGCACATGTACACCGTATGATACACAGATTGACTAAATTGTGCGAGAACTAGTGACATGTGATCAAATTGCACGCATAATTGTTTAAAACTGAAATGTTTCAAACTACAGGTACAATTTTTTATCCAACTCAAATGTTACATTCACATTTAGGTACATTACCTTGACATAGGTGACTTCGTTATGATCGCTTCTCACGTAAGTTGGTTCATCACCCTCCACAAACAGGGGAGATCCACATCTGGACCAAGAGCAGGCATGTCTCGATAGCCATTCCCTTCTTCCTTGTTTGTATCTTCGACATTGATGATCTTCCTTTTACCTTGAAGCACCACATGCCCACTGCCTCCATCACCTAGGTTTTTTCCATAGAATACTTGGACTACATCTTTCATGAAAATGAAAGGCTCATCCAGGTAGGCAAGATGCTTGAAATCTACGGTACGCATACCATACTTGTCGATCATGATGCCCTTTGGTACTCTTACCCACTTGCACCAAAAAAGAGGGACCTTCAGTTCTTCTAATCCATAGTCCAGCTCCTAGATCCCTCCTATGAATCCATAGTATGTTTGCACATGATTTTTGCTATCATAAGCTTCAATTTGGACATCACTATTTTGGTTAGGCTTTTGGCATCTTGTTGTAACATCCCAGTTTTTCCGAAAACCCAAAAATCACAACTGAAATTTTTTCACAAACATGCCCATGTTTGGTGAGTGTCATATAGGAAAAACACCCATGTAGTTGCACAAGTAGCACCTACATAGCAAAGTAGAGCATCTGCATTTAATTAAATACTTGTGAGTTGGCTTTTATCGCCTTTTGTTTTGCTAATAAAATCAATACTTTTTTTTATAAATAATCTTGCTAATTAATTAATTGAGAATGAATTAATTAACTTAACCTAGTACCTACCCTTGGATAGAACCCTAACCTACCCTAGACCCTTGAAGACTACCCCTAAGGGTGTACATGTAAGTGGCACGCACCTGTATACATATAGAAGCACTTGGTTTAGCTATAGTTAGAAAATAGGAAATAGAAGAGCTTTAGGTTAGGAGAGAAAAAGGAAAAGGCCATCTTGACCCAGCAGCCGGCCTGCCAAGGCAACCGTAGGCGGCCCCATCCCACAAAGTTGGCCCAGCCGCGCGATCTAGCCCACCATGGCCTCACCCCTTTTTTCCCCCACGCAGCGCAACAAGCCAAAGCCGTCATCTTCATTTCCCCCCCTCCTCTGCTTTTCCCCACCGGAGCAGAGCAGAGCACCGGCGGAGGGAATCCCAGGTGCTACCCTCGCGCCCTCGGCCGTCTGTGCCATGGCGGTTATGTCTCAATGGGCGGATGTTTGCCACGTGGGCAATTCGCACCCACGCACTGCCTCGAGCGGCGCTCGTCGTGCTGACGCCATGGGAGCGGCCCACGCGCTGCTGACACTGTCGTGCTCCCTTTTGATCGGCATGAATTCGAATTGGAGCGCCCAGGCACCGCCGCAACACGCCAAACGACCGAGAACCCTAGCCAAGCACCCCTATCCGCCCTCCACGTACCCCAACTCCTATCTCCACCGTTGGCCAAGCTTCCGTGACCGCCATGGCCGCGGCTCCCTATAAAAACGGGGAGTTCTGGCTGCCCTAACCCTCTCCCTAGCGCCACCATCGCCTTCGGCTCCACATCTGCCACACCAGCCCTTGTGCCAAGACCAAGAGGGAAAAAGAGGAGGCCGAGGGGAGGAGAAGGAGGCGGGGAGGAGGTTCGGAGGCTGCCGTAGCCAAAGTCAAAGGGAGGTGCTACCATCCTCAACATGGAGGTGACCAACTCTGCACTGCATCGTCCTGTTCCTGCCTCGCATCGTCATGGCCCTGACACCCTACCGCACCAAGCCCACGGTGAGCAGCCATGCCACCCTCCTCTGTGCACTGTTTTAGAGCACACCGGCCGCCATGGCGTTCTCGTACCGGGGACGGCCTAGGCATGTCTCGGATCACTGTGCCTCACGCACACGAGCACGCCACCATTGGCCTTGCCAAGCCAAAGAGGCCCGAGAACGTCGACTGAGTTTTCACACGCGCTCGCCATAGCCATGCTCGCCATGGCGTGGCTATGCGCTGTGCTTCCTAGTCCGGCAGAGGGAGCCTAGGAGCTGTTCCCTTCAACACTAGACCATTTGGGTTTCTAGCACACCCAATCGAAAGGGAAGAGAGCGCCTTTGATGAGGACATCGTCACGCTAGACACACCGATGATATGGTCTTCCCCAAGTTGCAATTCGTCCCCAACTCAGCTGCCATGTTACCCTCGGATTCAGTAGACACGTCGTCATTGTTTCGGTCATAACTTTCTCATACGACATCGAAATGGGGTGTTCTTGGATGCGTTGGAAAGGGGACGATGACGCCGTTATTTTGGATCTGGTCCCAGCTCCAAAAGTTCCGTGGATCATTTTGTGTGACCACAGCAAGGTGCTGCGTCACCTATTTGGGCCAACTTGGCCATGTATCATGTTGGGTCTTAAGCCCAAGTTGTGAGCGCCCAACCCCTAGCCGTCCTCAACCCTAGGTCGAGTCTTAGACTATAAACATAGCCGCCACCGCTGCTAGACAATTGGGTTTTGTTTAGAGTTTAGTTTTCCATCGAGAAACTAAATCATTCATTGTAACTGTGGTGACAAAGTCTTTTAAGTGATCTAGGGCCCCTGTTCTTGATCTCCTCCACTGTGTCGATTAGTCCTTTGGAACCGAGTTCTTGAACCCTCTATTAATATTCGCATCATTCATATTTGCAATTTTAGATTGCATGTTTTACCTTCTTGCTTGTGCTCTTCGATTCGCTTGCAGGAAAAGCCTTCTTGGTGAGGTCAATCAAGTTGTGCTTGGTTGATAACCAATGGAGCAGTGGTGTAATGGTTGCAGGGTTCGAATCATGTCTGATTTGAAGCCGGATCGCCAACGTCGAGATCTCCACAAATCGAACTTACCGGCTACCTCTCGGAAGATTGGGCCTGTACTCATCATTTAGTATCAGAGCTGGGCCCTTATTTAAGGGGGTGGGAATGATGAGGACATCCTCCACTATTACCCGCTGGCAAAGACGCAACAAAAAAAGGCCAAGTGGCCTAGTTGTAGTCGGGCGGCGATCGTGTGAGCCTCTGAATAATCCCACCTTGCTTAGCTTGGGAGGAGGAAGCCACCTTAAAAGAGAGAGTCACCCTTCCCCTATCAGACTAGTCTTTTAGGGACATTGGGCCTTTTCCCAAGTGGGTGTGCATAAGAACTGTTGGGGTCCGGGTAACCTTAATTTATTAGGCCTCGGCCAACCCCACCTAGGTCGGATGCATTTGTGGTTGCATCTTTTTTGATCCTTGTTCAGAGAAAAATATAAAAAAATATTGAAAAATAAAAAAGTTTGATTCGTACTAGCGCCTTTTGGAAAATTCCAGGAAAAATTCAGGAAAAAGGAAAAATCTAGGTTATTTGCTTGTTCTGTGAGTTCTTTCCATCATCCTTTGTTTTCACCTTGTTGCGCTGCGTCTCGACATATCTTAGCCAGCACCTGTGATTTGTACTTTGGATCCGGATTGAACAATCGTTAATCTGCATTCGTTAATTGTTAATCCTTGCTATCATATTGTGTGCCTACCCATAGCTCCACATATTCTTCTGTCAGCACAGGTTCATCTTGCAATTGTTACCCACGCTCAACAATAGATTACTTTGCCACTTTGGTTTTGCTCCTGTTTGGCGTTGGTAAGAATACAGGCAAGACGGTGGTAAGCCGCTTGTGATTTTGCATTCCACTTTCACCACCACCACCACTTGTTTCCTTTTAGTTGATTGGGATAATACTTTGGTGTTGTCTTTTTCTATCTTCTAACCATGACAGGATCTCCGATGGACTTCAATGAGTGCGTGTCCAAGGGCGAGCTTACAACGTTCATGACTGAACAACGCAATCTTATGACTGAGCTAACGCGCAATGTGAACAATCTGGTCACCCACATTGAACAACTCGAGCAACGCCCTCCACCTCATCGTGCTGATGATGAAGATGCAGATGATTTTGGTGATGAAGATGCGGATGCTGACGGTTATGCCCGTCGCTGCCTCAACTTCAACCGTCACAGTTTGGGAGGTAATAATCATGGTAATAATCATCCTTTTGCTAAAATTAAATTTAGCCTTCCTCCTTTTGCTGATAATGTTGATCCAGAGGCATATTTAGATTGGGAGCTTGCTGTTCAACAAAAATTTGATTCTCATAATGTTCCTGCTGAGCATAGAGTTAGACTTGCTACTAGTGAGTATACTAATTTTGCTTTGTTCTGGTGGAGTGATCTTTGCAATGCTAATAATGCTACTGTTGTGCCTCAAACTTGGAATGCTTTAAAGCAATGTATGAAATCTTGTTTTGTTCCTCCTTATTACCAACGTGATTTACGTTTGAAACTACAAACTTTAAAACAAGGTGATAAAGGAGTAGAAGCATACTATCAAGAATTGCTTATGGTTTAGCCCGTTGTGGTATAAATGAAGATGATAATGATTCTAGTGCTAGATTTTTTGGTGGTTTAAACCATGATATACAGAACATACTTGATTACAAAGAATGGCGTAATTTTTCCCAATTGTATCATCTTCTATTAAGGCAGAACGAGAAGTACAGGGATGTAAACAACACCAGCCTTTCAGGTCTAACAATGGGAGGAATTTTCAGCAGCGTTCTGAGCTGGAGTCACCCAAGCTTCCTTTTGCATCACAGCCATCTACACCTCCATTTTCTTCTAGGGTAAGTAAATTGTCTAATGTGCAGAAGAAAGGTGCCACTCCGGGTGCTTCTACTAGCTCCTCCTCGTCTAGCTCTAAAATCATTTGCCACTGATGCAAAGGCATGGGACATGTCATGAAGGATTGCCCCAGTCGTCGCGCTTTCATTGCTACCGAGGATGGATATGTAAGTGCTAGTGATGTTGCAGATGATTTAGCCCTTGCTGCTAACATTGATGTAGATTCCACCGATGGCGATCAAGACAAGGAGGCCATCATCATTAACTCTATGGCTGCTGCCGCGGACTACCCTAGCCTTCTTGTGCAGCATGTGTTGAGTACACATGTGGGACATGAAGAAGAGATGAAGATCCAATGAAACAATTTGTTCCACATGTATTTCATTGTGTAGGGTTGTCGTGTTCTCACTATCATTGATAGCAGGAGTTGTAACAACTTGGTGAGTTTAGATTTGGTTGAGAAGCTTGGCTTGCGCACACGACAACATTCGTATCCATATAAACTTCAATGGTTCAATAATACTGGTAAGACTAAGGTAACTAAATCAGCACGCATTAGCTTTTTCATAGGTTCTTATCATGATACTGCTGATTTTGATGTTGTCCCTATGCAAGCTTGTTCCATTTTGTTAGGTCGCCCATGGGAATTTGATAATGATGCTTTACACCATGGTAGAACTAATACGTACACTATCATACATATGGACAAGAAAATTACATTGCTACCTTTGTCTCCTACGGATATTATTAAACATGCTAATGAGCTTAAAAATAAACATCCAATAGACATTGCTAAAAATAATGGGATTAAGTTAAAAGGAGGTGCTTTTCTTGCTACAACTTCTGCTACTGCTGAGTTATGTGATAATCCTGATGCACCATGTTATACTATGTTTTGTTAACCTATTATGTCTGGTGCATTGCCTGCTATCACTAACCTTTTGCAGGAGTTCATTGATGATGGGATGAAGTCGAGGACGACTCCAATTCTAGAAGGAGGGGATGATGAGGACATTGCCAAGATGGAGTCAAGGATTACTCCAATTCAAGAAGGGGAGGATGATGAGGACATCGCCACGCTAGACACACTGACGCTATGGTCTTCCCCAAGTTGCAATTCGTCCCCAACTCAGCTGTCACGTCACCCTCGGATTCAGCAGACACGTCGTCACTGTTTCGGTCATAACTTTCTCATATGACATCGAAACGAGGTGTTCTTGGAAGCGTTGGAAAGGGGACGACGACGCCGTCGTTTTGGATCTGGTCCCAGCTCCAAAAGGTCCGTGGATCATTTTGTGTGACCATGGCAAGGTGCTACATCACCTATTTGGGCCAACTTGGCCATGTATCGTGTCGGGCCTTAAGCCCAAGTTGTGGGCGCCCAACCCCTGGCCGTCCTCAACCCTAGGTCGAGTCTTAGACTATAAACACAGCTGCCACCGCTGCTAGACAATTAGGTTTTGTTTAGAGTTTAGTTTTTCCATCGAGAAACTGAATCATTCATTGTAACTGTGGTGACAAATCCTTTTACAGTGATCCAGGACCCCTGTTCTTGATTTCCTCCACTGTGTTGATTAGTCCTTTGGAACCGAGTTCTCGAACCCTCTATTAATATTCACATCATTCATATTTGCAATTTCAGATTGCATGTTTTACCGTCTTGCTTGTGCTCTTCGATTCGCTTGTAGGAAAAGCCTTTTTGGTGAGGTCAATCAAGTTGTGCTTGGTTGATAACCAATGGAGCAGTGGTGTAACGGTTGTAGGGTTCAAATCGTGTCTGATTTGAAGCCGGATCGCCAACGTCGAGATCTCCACAAATCGAACTTACCGGCTACCTCTTGGAAGATCGGGCCTGTACTCATCAGCCTTGGCCTCGCGTCGGCCGTGGACGTCCTGCCTCTGTTCGCCCTTGTAGCCAAGCCGCTGCCGCCGCAAACAACCATATCGCATCCTATCTTGCCACCATGACCCTGCTGGGAAGGTTCCTAGTGAAGCACAGGGCTATGGGACAGCCTAGCTGCTCCACCGGGCCACCATGCCTTGCTCCTGGGGGAGCTCGTCGCCGGTGGCTACGTCTCCGTCCGTTCAAAGGAGAATAGGGAGGGGAAGGGAAAACTAGAGCTGCGCCATGCACCGAGTGCATGTGGACCATAGAGAGTGAGAGGAGAGGTGAACCTAGTCCATGTAGACTAAGCCTGTGGCTCACCATGTGGGGCGACCTGTCCACCATGAGCCGGCCCCCGGTAGACCAAGGCCCATTTTTGAACCCGAGCCATGACATGGCATCACCTAGGAGCGCCACATGTCCGGCCTGGGTGGCCCAACCCAGCCCATGTCTAGGCCCTGCCCCGGCCCGCCAAGCCCAGTCACGGCCCAGTCAAAGTTGACCATTGACTGGTCAACGTTGACCGGACCCACTTGTTAGCTGTTGTTCACTGAGACCCCACCTGTCATCCCACACTGTTCACTCAGCCAATCACGGCCTGCCACGTGTCAGCTCCTGGGATTTTCAGTCCTTTTTCTTTTTCAGAAAATGGTTTATACTTCAAAAATTCATAACTAAATCACCGTAGCTCAGAAAAATGCCAAACCAGAGTCTAGATTTTTCTAAAAATGAGCTCTACATCATAGGCTTGTTCTTGAGTGCTTTTGGACCTTTTGATTTTTAGTTGCTTCTTCGTGCACCTCTATAGGAGCCGCTAACGCGGTCGTATGTCATGTTTTACAGACCTAGAGGAGCCACCGACTAAGGAGTTTGACCCTGACTACACCGACGACTTGGGTGATGACCTAACAAGTGACACGCCCCACCCATTCGTAGATCCTATTACGCATTGCAAATACTTAGAATTTCTAGTGCTTTACTTTTATGCAATAATATTACTGATAGGTTGCATGGTAGTTTACTGCTTTTTGAGCCACTTACCTTGTTGCAACCTTACACTTGCTCACCTTGCTGTCAGACTAGATGTTGCATTATCACTCGTTACTTACTACTTTGCTCTTACTCGTATTATATCTGTGATGTGATGCTGGTGAGTAAGAGGCATGTGAGATAAGGCACAAGGTGCCATAAACCTGATAATAACCGGATAATGAACCTAGGGAGATCTTGGCATGAGTCTTGGGTGTGTGGTGAGGGTCAAGTTGACCGAGCAGGATCTACGATGAGTTGGGAAGACAAGTCTTGCCAAAGGATGCTACCTAGGTGTTCGCCATGTGAGGTGCCTGTGGCGGGTACATGTGATAGGGAGAGGTCCCGGGGTGGAGTGTCTTCGTGGGATGAAGCCCTGGGATGGGAGGTGCTATGATGGCATACGGTGTCGGGTGTTCCATTGAGCAGAAAATGGTTCCCCTAGTGAAGATGTCCTACTTAGTCATCCTAAGGACTGACACGCCTATGGACCGGGTCTTAGGAATCCTTGCACGCCTACTCGCTTCTGTGGGGAGGAGACGGACGTTCGACTTGCTGGTGCGGTGCCACTACTATTAAGAGGTTAGCGGATAGTTTAGGGAGGTACGGGCATGAGGACCCACACCCTCCCAAGACAGCGTAGTACACAGGGGCCAAGTACTACGTCTCACAGTCTCAGTGTGTTGGTGGTACTCTGACACAGCACTAGTTCTGAGTGATAGGGTGGTACCGTTTCTAGTCGGTAGGCGGCCTAGAATCAGCTTAGATGAGGCATCGTCGAGCATAGCTATCTTGTGGGATGTCTAAACCTATGCAGAGTTTCTGGTTGATCGATCGATACATATGCCAAATCTTTTGTCTATGGACCTATCCTAAGTATAGCTTCACTTGACTAGATGAGAGGAGTCTTTCTACCTTCCCTAGGATTTCAGTGTGTGTTCCGGCCTTAGCCGTTGAGACATGGGCGAGAGGGAGTTGTAACACTTCAAGTGTTTAGTCCTTAATTGCATTGCATTTGCATGGCATAAGCATAAGCATGCATCATTCATGTTGTTATTTTATGTGATGCAACACATGTGATTATTTTAGGGTTTGTTTGATTTATTTCATGAAGTACTTGATAGTTGGTGTAACAAAAAGGTAAGGTAGCCAATCATGACCTACAACACCTTAGTTATACTTAGGGTAACATTTGGAACAAAGTTCATGTTGACCAAAATTACAAATTTGCCCTCCAAGAGAAGTTTGACCACCATTTGACCCTAGAAGGCTCTAGTTTGACCAATTGAAAAGTCTAATTTAGAGACCTTGCATGGAAGAGCACCCTTAAGTAAAGTTGTAGAGAATTTCATGAGGAACAAAAGTTCTAATATGGCCATCTCATGAAAATGACCAGAGCATGCTCAAAAATGGCCCACAAGTCAGCTTGAGTGGGAATCAACACTTAGAAAAATTCTAAGTCTGGAAATTGGACTTTTCAGTTTCACTGTACCTCACTTTAGCAACTTGTAACTCACAAACTAGGCCAAACCAGTCTTAGAGCCAATTGACAAAGTTGTTGTCCACACATAGCTCTACAACATTGTCAATATCACCATCACCTGGTTCTCAATAGTTTAGGAGATATAGTGTCAAGAAGTTAGGGTTTCAGTCGGCATTGATCTCTGAAACTGCATTTCAGTTTCAAGGGGCACCACTTTGGAGCTCTGTAGTTTCAAATCTAGGCCGAACCAGCCCAAACTCCAATTGACAAACTTGTAGACCTCATGTAGCTCTGCAAAATTGGTGTAATCATCTTCGACTAATTCGAACCGGTTTGGGAGATAATCATCGTGGAAGTTGCTCTGTCAGTCGGTCATTGATGTCGTCGATTCAGTTTCGTCAGCGTCAGAGTGGCCGACCGGCCGCAGGCCGTCGTCGACGCGTGGAGGCGCGGTGGCGCCCGTACGCCGGCCCTGGCCCCACCAGTCAGGCCGCGACGCCTTCAAGACGCCACGACGCGCGAGCCGGCCTCCATTCCTCCGCCCCCTCTCGTCTAGTTGCCAAGAACACCGAAACCGAGCCGCCATTGCCGTTCTTCTCCGGCGAGCTCAAGCGCGAGCCACACCGCATCACCGGCTGCTAGACCTCGCCAATCCCTCCGCCTCACCACCCTCCATCTCCCTGACCCACCGAAGCCAGCGATTTGACTCAAGGTGAGCCGCATTGCTTTCTTCCCCGTCTCCGAGAGGTCGCCGGAGCCCGCCATGGGACCTCACCGTGGTCGGGGTGCTTCGGGCCTCTCTCCATCCTCCCTTCCTAGCAAAATGGATCCGCCTAGCTTCGGTGAAGCTCGTACCGAGCCTAGACCGCACCGTGCATCCTCACCGGCGACGGTGCGCCGCCACCGGACATCACCGGCCACCGCTCGCGGTGACAAGCCCCTTCCACCCCATCCCCATCCATTCCACGAGCACCAATCGACGCACCGGGTGACGGAGAACACGAGGCGGTGTCCGATTGGCCGAGCGAGCTCTTCTCCGGCGAGCTCGAGCTCGTCGGAGCTCGCGGGTCTCCGCTTCCCCCTGTCTCCGGTCGCTGACCGCGGGGGCCCGCCTGTCAGTGTCGCGCGCGGGCGGGAGCGCTGAGCGGGCCGCGCGCGCGCGAGTGTGGGCCGAGTTTTCCCGGGCCGGCCCAGTATAAATGAGATCTTTTTCATTTTATTTATATTGCTACAGAAATTTGGTTAAGTTTGGAAAATGTAGATCTAGGGTTTTACTTGCTCAAAAATCATGAGATAAATTTTGTTAGGATCTGCATGAGGTGTAGTATTTTAGAAAAATATGAGTTTGCTATATGATGTTTAGTTTTTGGAATATTTAAATAGGTCTTTGAAATGTGTTTTAAATCACATGCAAACTTGTTTAAATTATATCTCGAGTTTCAGTGTTCCAAAAATTATGAAATTTGGTGGGTAGACTAATTTATACTTGCTCTAGCTCTGGTAAAAATTTGGGCAGTAGTGCTTAAGTACTTTTCAAGTTATAATGCTATCTTGTTATTTTAAGAAATACTTAAATGAATTTTTGTAATTTTTCTACATGTGCAATGTTCATATAAATTTTTGGAGAATGTCTTGGTACCCTAGAGTGTCCAAGAAAATTAAGAAATCTGTTGTTTGACACTTTTGACTATGCTTTGTTATTTATACAAAAATCAGCCTTTTTGGCTTGAGAATTTTGTGTAGGAAGTTCCTGTGAATAAATTGAGTTCAAAATTTTACAGTAGTCTCTTTGTGGGTCAGAGAGTCCCCTGTAATTTTTGTAGAATTTTTGGAGCAGTTTACATATATGTTTGAAATTCCACTTAATTACTTAAGTAAATTGAGAAATGGGTTTAAATAAATGTTCTAGGTGGGCACACCTTACTTCCTGGTGTCTTTGTGATATTTGTGAACTTGTAGTAGCATTAGTTTGGTTTTAGAGAATGTTTGCCACATCAATAAATATTTAACCTTTGTAATTTTAGGTTTTCTGGACAGCTAAGTAGTAATTCTAAATTTGGCTTTGATAAAATTGGTTGCTGTAAAACTTGTAAATACCATAGTTGTAGTAAAACTCGTAAATGAGCTTGTGTCAAAATTTGAAAGCATTGGGCTTAGTAGTTTGAGAGTTACTGTTGTTTAAAGTGGCAGTTCAAAATCTGCTACTCTCTGTTTTGATAGGACAGATTCTGGAACTTGGGAAGTTTAACAGGGAAAACTTAGGAGTTTGGAGTGGAGGTCTGAAAATGAATTGTAGTGCATTTCTTAGGCTTTCCAGATTGTCTTAGATCATATCTTTTGGAATTGTAAATCTTCAGTTATGATAAAAACAAGTAGCTGCTGTCCAGAATGCTTACTGTGGTGTTTTGCTGATTAATATGGTGTAATATCCTAAGACATGCTACTTTTGTAATTGTTAGGTGTTAGGGCCTTAACTGAGGATGAGCAGCTGTATCTTAGGTTAAGTAGATTAGGTGAGTACTTCTCTACTGGAGAAGAGATTTGCACGTACTAATAAAATAACTTGAATAGAGTATTTTATTCTGAAATGCATTTCATTCCGAGCATGTTGCACCCATTTATGCATCCATTATATTTATTGTGCATTCATGCAATAGGTGTACCGGAGGGGGTGACACTCCTCGAATTCGAACAAGCAATACCGGAGGAGGTGCTGAGTCAACCGGAGGAATTAGCAGAAGAACCCAACGTCGGGGAAGCTCCGTCAGAAGATCTACCTGAGTGTCCTGACCACCGGCCTTCAACTTTTCTGAAAGGCAAGCCCCGGTGCATGCTGAACCCATCATTTTATAAATATATCTTGAGTACTTTTAATTGTTTACTGCATTAAGTTGTAGGAGTTATATGAAAACACTTGTTGCATTATACCTGTCCTTGTCTAGATATCGTACTTAATCCTATTTTAGGTTTAGGCACGTGTTAATGCTTAGCCCTGCTTAGTACGGTAGAAGTCGGGTGATTTCCGGTCGTCCGCGAGATATAGGAAGGAGTCACGAGTGGCTTTATGACTATCGTGGATGGAACCATGCCTTAAAATGAAATTGAGACCGGGCGGGAGTTCGATAGTACAGCCGCAAGACACTTCACGTCTTGGGTGTGGAGCTATGCCCGTCTGAGTCGTTTAAGGACCGATTCGCTGTACGTCCTTGAGTCATGCTGAACGCAGTCTAACACTTAGTTGGCCGGATAACCCGTTCCGACCGCGAAGCCGAGTAATGTGGTTCAGGCCGGGAATCGAATGGTAGGTTGCTTCTTGGAGGAGAGAAAGGATGTGCTTGGGGACATTGGCGTGAGACCAAGGGGGGGTTAGAGTCCCTATCACCTGGCAGAGTGTCGCCCTTGGGGTCGCGACATTATTCGGACCCGCGATTCCTGAATCATATGAAACGGTGGCCTATGTGACCCTGGCAGGGGTCTGCACGGTGAGTGTTAGAAATACCCCTCCAGCTGGATAGGAATTCGATTCGAATCGCCGTCGCTCCCGGTTAGTGAGCACTTGACTTGAGCAGCGGCAACGTAGATCTCATTAAATAAACTGGTGGTTAAGGGAATGATACAATGATGCCGCAATGATATACCTGCTATGGATATAATAATAATGTTGTTTGATTATAATCAAGTGCATGTTTAGTACAGGTGCTAAGATAGATGACAGGTAAATGCTAAAAATAACTGCTAGTACAGGCTACAAGAGTTTAAATTATTTATGCCTTTATGCAAAATGTTATGTCAGCTAGCCTCTTGTGTAAGACTTGCATAATCCTTGGTGTCACTTTATTTCTGGTTTTCGACGGGTAAGTCTAGCTGAGTACATTCCAGTACTCAGGGTTTATTCCCTCCTGTTGCAGATGACATGCTTTATCAGGGATTCTGCAAGACGTGTCTCCACCCTGCGGGTGATGATGACTAGATCACAAGGGCGTGATCGTCTTTATGTACTTTCCTCATGCTTTTGCGAGATGTCGATCATCCAGACTGGCAGTATTTAATTAACTAGTGTGTGTGTTATGCTTCCGCTACTTTCAAACTTGGTTTGTAATATTTGCTACTCCGTGGTGTAAACTTATTTTAGAACTACTTGTGAAATGTATCGTATGATGTTGTATGTTGAATGATGTGATCCTGGTTGTAAGCAGTTTGGTTTGAAATCCTTCGTGATTTCGATTGACTACCGGGATTATATGGGCTCAAGTTTGAAAATTTGAGCGCTTCGGTGCTTGTTTTCGTACTTGTGCTCTTATAATTTGGTCGGTTCTGTTACAGCTGGTATCGGAGCATAATTCAACATTAAACACATCTTACGAGTAATTAAAAACAAAAGTATTTGTTTGCAAAAAGGGTTAAAACTCTAAAAATTATTTTTATAGGTATGCCAGTGATCACATCCCTTAGCCCAAATAAGGACTCTTAGGTGGCTTATTATAAAGACTAACTTGGGGGCCTTGTTTGTTTTTGTTTCGTCGTCCATACGGTGTGAAATTGTATGGATGCCATCCACTTGGGTGGTAATGTAGACGCTCTGGTAAGTGTGAGTTGTGAGAGCATGATCGTCCAATCGGCGATCTAGGGGAGAGTAGTTTTGGTGACTTGCATACTTACATGTTTAAACCATGTAATTACGTAAGCACTTAATTGTGGGAACCTTTATATCGGGTAGCTTTGATACTGAAGTATATACATCTGGGGATGTGTATATGGAAAGTATTTAAATTACTGTTTTCTTGTGTGCTAATATTGGGAAACTGTTGGGCTGAAATGAGGTTTTCTGCAGGTACACTAACAGCGTAACGAGTAGACCGATAGTTTCGCTTATATGAGAGAACGTATGTATGCCACCGCCTAGCGTTAGAACTTTAGGTTTCTACTAAGGTGAGAGGGCGTACGGAACGTGCATGCATCATGTTTAATTATATCATACATATCATTTACTCCCTCCTTAAAAATTTCTGTACTCCCGACTAAAGTAAATTTCGTATCCCCTAAATGATCCTCACTTTAAGTCGTATCTTATCTTGTTGCTACAGATGGCACGTACCAAGAGGACCGCTCGTAAGTCCACTGGGGGCAGGGCACCGCGTCACCAGCTCGCTCCACGTGAACCCCGCCCTGAGCCTACGGAGGTGGAAAGGCTGAGGGCAGAGCTGGCAGAGGTGACTGCTGCTAGGGATGCAGCACGGCAACAACTGGAACAAGTGATTCATGATCGTGACCAGGAAACCCTTGCAGTCCAGAGGTTGACAGTAGCAAACCGCAACTGTCAACGTATGTTGGTCCGTGTGATGGAATAGAGGGATGAAGCCTGGCACGAGGAGAACGTTCTGAGAGCTCGCCAGTTTGAGCTCGAGCAACAGTTGGAAAATGCTGAAGAATACAATGATAATCTTCATGAAGAAGTGCATCGCCTGAACAACGAGCTTAATCCCCTGCTGCCTCGAAACAACAATGTAGATGAAGATATGGGATCAGGAATCTTCATGGCTGAAGATGATGATGAAGTGGAGGTTGATGGACCACAGGATGCCCCACCTGCAGAAGCGCCAGAAGAAGAAGAAGACGAGGAGTTAGAGCCTGTCAGTGATGAGGACGGCGGGGAGATCCAGGACACCGACTCGGAGGATGATGCTTAGAGTAGTCATCACGGGCCTTTAATGTTAGGATCGTCTTTTGTGCCCTCCCTGTGAAGGAGTGAGACCTTGTAATAACTTGACTTTGGGATATAAGGTTGAACCGTATGTTTCCTGAATGTAGTTTAAACTTGTTAATTTCGATCACAACTTGATGTCTTATTATGTTGCGTTCGATGATGGTGTCACGATTAGCACCCTTCGGTGCCGCGACGAAACCGAGGGCCTCCTATGGCGCGCGACATAAGGCTGTGCTGCTTGGCACGCGCAGGTATCGAGGTGGCTAGTCATGATCCACCATGGAACTCTTCATTGAGGAGTCTATTTGTGGTCAGTTTGAAGTAGCCTTTCACAGTCAACTAAAAACTTTGAAATTAAATTCAAGTACAGGCAAAAAAAAATCAAAAAAATCACGTAGATTTTTAACGTAAATGGTTCAGTAACTACTGTGCTCCTTGTGTGTGAGCCTTTATCAAAGTACACCTTGTTGGATTCTCTCGCATGATTGCGCCAATTGATCCGCTTGAATGGATTGTGCGGTTGTGATGAATTATTGTGCCATGAATAAGTTGAGAAGTCTATTTCATGAAGTCAGTTGGGCATATTTACAATAATTCATCTACAAATTTCCCACATCGTCAGTGCTCATTGGCTATGCATTTTGCAGATGTCGTACAATCTACGTCGGGGTCGTGGAAATGAGGAGGAGGAACAGCCACCCCCTCCGCCACCGCCTACTCCGGCCGAATTGATGCAAACAGTGGTCGAAGGGCAGCGCATGTTGGCGGATGCTATGCGCCAGCTGGCTAACCGGGAGGCTCGTCCTGGCCGCCAGGGCCCAGAACCCAATCAATACAGTGATTTCAAGGACTTTCTGGATACTAAGCCCCCGCTCTTCAAGGAAGCGGAAGAACCACTGCAAGCTGATGAGTGGTTGAATACTATTGAGCAAAAGTTTCGTCTGCTTCGCCTGACTGATGAGTTAAAGACTGAATATGCTTCTCACCAGTTGCATGGTCCAGCGGGAATTTGGTGGAGCCACTATCGTTCCACACTGCCTGCAAATGTCCCTATTGCTTGGGATCAGTTTAAGGCGGCATTCCGGGGAAATTATATTCCTCCCGGTCTTATGGCAATCAAGCACACAGAGTTTATGAGGCTGTCGCAAGGAAACAAAAGCCTGACTGAATACTTGCAGTCCTTCAACAACCTGGCAAGGTATGCCACAGAGTTTGTGGATACCGATGCCAAAAAGATTGCTAGTTTCAAAAGGGGCCTCGGTCCAAAACTGATGAAGACTATGGGCACTAGCAAATGTACTACTTTCAATGATTTCATCAGCGATGCTTTGACCCAGGAGAACAACAATGCTATTTATTCTGCTTCTAAGAGCCGTAAAAGGGCCCTTGAGGCAAGTGCTTCTCAGTCAAGGGCCTCAGTGGCACCGAGGTCTTCCCCTCGCCCACCTGCTCAGAATACAAAGTTCCGTCCGCCGCAGAAGAAGCCTGCTGCAAAGACGGGGTTCCGGAAGGCTTATACCGTCGCTCTGCCAAAGGGGACTTCTGGACAGAGCAGCTCTAGTGTTCCTCCTAGCAATATGCCTTGCTGGAATTGCAACAAGCCAGGACATTGGTCCAGGAACTGTCCGTACCCTAAGAAAAATGTCAACCAAGGTAGTCGTCAGGGACACGCCCATTATAACAGCATTGAGGAAATTCCATCTGGTGAGGTGGTCACCGCTGGTAAGTTTCTAGTCGACCAACACCCTGCAGTGGTACTTTTTGATTCAGGTGCTTCGCATTCCTTTATCAGTCCTAAGTTTGCATCAGAATTTGCACACAAATTGCATACTGTTGAAGGTGGGGGTTATTGTATTAGCGCAGCAAGTGGGAATATTTCCACAAATAAAGTAGTGGGGAATCTTGAGCTTGAGATAGAAGGGCGAAAGTACTCGCTTGCCTTAGTGGTTTTGCCGGGTTTAGGCATAGATGTTATTCTGGGCATGAATTGGATGAGTCAGAATGGGGTACTCATTGATACATCCACTCGGGTAGTTATGCTCAGAGACCCTACAGATCAAAAGGGTTTTCTGGTACAACTTCCCAGAAAAGTTGATTTGTCGGGGGAAGTTCATGCTATTCAAGCAAAGGCGTTGGCCGAAATTCCAGTAGTAAAAGAGTTTCCGGACGTTTTTCCCGACGATTTGCTGGGGCTTCCTCCGGATCGGGATGTGGAGTTTAAAATTGAGTTGTTGCCTGGCACGACGCCCATCTCTAGGAGACCCTATAGGATGCCTCCGAATGAACTCGCTGAACTTAAGGTGCAATTGAATGAACTTTTGAAGAAGGGGTTGATTCGTCCTAGTTCGTCTCCGTGGGGATGTCCTGCTATCTTTGTAAAGAAGAAGGATCAGTCGTTGCGGATGTGCGTAGATTATAGACCTCTCAATGCAGTCACTGTCAAAAATAAGTACCCTCTACCGCGCATCGACATCTTGTTCGATCAGTTGTCTAAAGCTAAAGTTTTCTCCAAGATCGATCTAAGATCTGGCTACCATCAAATTAAAATCCGACCGGAAGATGTTCCAAAGACAGCCTTTTCTACCAGATACGGTCTTTATGAGTATCTTGTTATGTCTTTCGGCTTGACAAATGCCCCCGTACACTTCATGTACTTGATGAATTCGGTGTTTATGCCTGAATTGGACAAGTTTGTGGTGGTATTTATTGATGACATCCTGGTATATTCTGTGAATGAAGAAGATCACGCTGAACATCTGCGTATAGTCCTCACAAGACTGCGTGAACATCAACTTTATGCAAAGTTCAGTAAGTGCGAATTCTGGCTTCGTGAAGTACCTTTCCTTGGGCATGTGCTGTCCGATGGAGGAATTATGGTGGACCCCGCCAAGGTACAGGAAGTACTGAACTAGAAGGCTCCTATCTCGGTTCACGAGGTCCGAAGTTTTCTTGGTTTGGCTGGCTATTATCGTCGCTTCATCCCGGATTTCTCTAAAATAGCCAAGCCAATGACTCGGTTGCTGCAAAAAGACACCAGGTTTGTCTGGACTCCTGAGTGTGATGCGGCTTTTCACCAACTGCGAACCCTCCTAACCTCAGCTCCGGTTTTGGCACAACCGGATATTGAGAAACCATTTGATGTTTATTGTGATGCCTCAGGCATAGGTTTGGGAGGTGTGTTGATGCAGGAAGGCCGAGTAATTGCATATACTTCTCAACAACTTCGGAAGCATGAGGTGAATTATCCAACGCATGACTTAGAACTGGCGGCAGTTGTTCATGCTTTGAAAGTATGGCGGCATTATCTGCTGGGAAATGTCTGCAATATCTATACCGATCATAAAAGCCTCAAATACATCTTCACCCAACCCGAGTTGAATATGCGTCAAAGAAGATGGCTCGAGTTGATTAAGGATTATAACCTTCAAGTGCACTATCATCCTGGCAAGGCAAACGTGGTTGCGGATGCTTTAAGCCGTAAGTCTCATTGCCATTCCTTAGTTGAAACTGATTTTCATCGATCTCGCCTTCTACATCCAGCAGTCTTGTACAACATCACTGTCAGTTGTACTCTCAAAAGCAGAATTATTGAGCTCCAAAAGACTGACACTGGTATATTCCACATCAAGCGTAAGATGAATGAACAAGAAACTACACAGTTCAGGGTAGATGAAGAGGGTGTACTATGGTTCAAGGATAGGTTAGTTGTGCCTAAGGACCGGGAGCTTCGAAATGATATTATGTCTGAAGCACACTCCTCTAAGTTGTCCATCCATCCTGGCAGCAATAAGATGTATTATGATTTGAAGCCATACTATTGGTGGACCAAGATGCGGAAAGAGATAGCTGCCTATGTTGCTAGATGTGACACCTGTTGCAGAGTTAAAGCTGTGCACATGAAAGCTGGGCTACTCCAGCCACTTTCCATTCCAGGCTGGAAATGGGAAGAGATAAGTATGGATTTCATTGTCGGACTTCCTCCTACTGTCAAAAATCATAACTCTATTTGGGTAATTGTTGATCGTTTGACCAAATCAGCTCACTTCATCCCAGTGAGAGTGGACTATCGTCCCACTGACTATGCGGAGTTGTACTTCAATCAGATAGTCCGGCTTCATGGGATACCTCGTACTATAATATCTGACCGTGGTCCCCAGTTCACTGCTCGCTTTTGGGAGCACTTGCATCACCTTCTGGGAACCAAGTTAGTGAGAAGCTCTGCTTATCATCCCCAGACATCGGGTCAGACAGAACGAGTTAACCAAATCTTGGAAGATCTGTTGCGAGCATGCGTCATTTCATCCAAGGGTTCTTGGGAAAAATGGTTACCTTTAGCCGAATTCTCGTACAATAACAGTTATCAAGAGAGTATTAAGATGGCTCCATTCGAAGCTTTATACGGTCGTAGGTGTAGAACCCCACTAAATTGGATAGAATCTGGTGAGAGAAGATTTTATGGTATTGCTTTTGTTGAGGAAGCTGAGGAACAAGTCCGTACCATCCAAAAACATATGGCTGCAGCCCAAGCTAGACAGAAAAGTTATGCTGATCGTCGTAGAAAACCACTCGAGTTTGAAGTTGGAGACTTCGTGTATTTGAAAGTTTCTCCAATAAAAAGTGTCCAACGTTTTGGTGTTAAGCGGAAACTTGCGCCAAGATACGTGGGTCCTTTTCAAATCATAGGCAAGAGTGGAGCTGTTGCATACAAAATTCAGTTACCTCCAGAAATGAGTGCCATATTCAACGTCTTCCATGTATCTCAGCTTAAAAAGTGTCTTCGAGTTCCTGAGGAACAAGTTCCTTTAGGTGATATCAGGCTGGAATCTGACTTAACCTATGAAGAAAAGCCAGTCCGAGTGATCGATACTCAGGAACGAGTAACTAGAAGTAAACTGGTTAAGTGGTACAAAGTGATGTGGAGTAATCAGGGAAGTGAGAGTGATGCTACGTGGGAACGGGAGGATTATTTGCGGGATGGTTATAAAGAATTCTATGAAAAATGGTACGCTTTCCAAATCTCGGGACGAGATTTTTATAAGGGGGGAGGGCTGTAACACTTCAAGTGTTTAGTCCTTAATTGCATTGCATTTGCATGGCATAAGCATAAGCATGCATCATTCATGTTGTTATTTTATGTGATGCAACACATGTGATTATTTTAGGGTTTGTTTGATTTATTTCATGAAGTACTTGATAGTTGGTGTAACAAAAAGGTAAGGTAGCCAATCATGACCTACAACACCTTAGTTATACTTAGGGTAACATTTGGAACAAAGTTCATGTTGACCAAAATTACAAATTTGCCCTCCAAGAGAAGTTTGACCACCATTTGACCCTAGAAGGCTCTAGTTTGACCAATTGAAAAGTCTAATTTAGAGACCTTGCATGGAAGAGCACCCTTAAGTAAAGTTGTAGAGAATTTCATGAGGAACAAAAGTTCTAATATGGCCATCTCATGAAAATGACCAGAGCATGCTCAAAAATGGCCCACAAGTCAGCTTAAGTGGGAATCAACACTTAGAAAATTTCTAAGTCTGGAAATTGGACTTTTCAGTTTCACTGTACCTCACTTTAGCAACTTGTAACTCACAAACTAGGCCAAACCAGTCTTAGAGCCAATTGACAAAGTTGTTGTCCACACATAGCTCTACAACATTGTCAATATCACCATCACCTGGTTCTCAATAGTTTAGGAGATATAGTGTCAAGAAGTTAGGGTTTCAGTCGGCATTGATCTCTGAAACTGCATTTCAGTTTCAAGGGGCACCACTTTGGAGCTCTGTAGTTTCAAATCTAGGCCGAACCAGCCCAAACTCCAATTGACAAACTTGTAGACCTCATGTAGCTCTGCAAAATTGGTGTAATCATCTTCGACTAATTCGAACCGGTTTGGGAGATAATCATCGTGGAAGTTGCTCTGTCAGTCGGTCATTGATGTCGTCGATTCAGTTTCGTCAGCGTCAGAGTGGCCGACCGGCCGCAGGCCATCGTCGACGCGTGGAGGCGCGGTGGCGCCCGTACGCCGGCCCTGGCCCCACCAGTCAGGCCGCGACGCCTTCAAGACGCCACGACGCGCGAGCCGACCTCCATTCCTCCGCCCCCTCTCGTCTAGTTGCCAAGAACACCAAAACCGAGCCGCCATTGCCGTTCTTCTCCGGCGAGCTCAAGCGCGAGCCACACCGCATCACCGGCCGCTAGACCTCGCCAATCCCTCCGCCTCACCACCCTCCATCTCCCTGACCCACCGAAGCCAGCGATTTGACTCAAGGTGAGCCGCATTGCTTTCTTCCCCGTCTCCGAGAGGTCGCCGGAGCCCGCCATGGGACCTCACCGTGGTCGGGGTGCTTCGGGCCTCTCTCCATCCTCCCTTCCTAGCAAAATGGATCCGCCTAGCTTCGGTGAAGCTCGTACCGAGCCTAGACCGCACCGTGCATCCTCACCGGCGACGGTGCGCCGCCACCGGACATCACCGGCCGCCGCTCGCGGTGACAAGCCCCTTCCACCCCATCCCCATCCATTCCACGAGCACCAATCGACGCACCGGGTGACGGAGAACACGAGGCGGTGTCCGATTGGCCGAGCGAGCTCTTCTCCGGCGAGCTCGAGCTCGTCGGAGCTCGCGGGTCTCCGCTTCCCCCTGTCTCCGGTCGCTGACCGCGGGGGCCCGCCTGTCAGTGTCGCGCGCGGGCGGGAGCGCTGAGCGGGCCGCGCGCGCGCGAGTGTGGGCCGAGTTTTCCCGGGCCGGCCCAGTATAAATGAGATCTTTTTCATTTTATTTATATTGCTACAGAAATTTGGTTAAGTTTGGAAAATGTAGATCTAGGGTTTTACTTGCTCAAAAATCATGAGATAAATTTTGTTAGGATCTGCATGAGGTGTAGTATTTTAGAAAAATATGAGTTTGCTATATGATGTTTAGTTTTTGGAATATTTAAATAGGTCTTTGAAATGTGTTTTAAATCACATGCAAACTTGTTTAAATTATATCTCGAGTTTCAGTGTTCCAAAAATTATGAAATTTGGTGGGTAGACTAATTTATACTTGCTCTAGCTCTGGTAAAAATTTGGGCAGTAGTGCTTAAGTACTTTTCAAGTTATAATGCTATCTTGTTATTTTAAGAAATACTTAAATGAATTTTTGTAATTTTTCTACATGTGCAATGTTCATATAAATTTTTGGAGAATGTCTTGGTACCCTAGAGTGTCCAAGAAAATTAAGAAATCTGTTGTTTGACACTTTTGACTATGCTTTGTTATTTATACAAAAATCAGCCTTTTTGGCTTGGGAATTTTGTGTAGGAAGTTCCTGTGAATAAATTGAGTTCAAAATTTTACAGTAGTCTCTTTGTGGGTCAGAGAGTCCCCTGTAATTTTTGTAGAATTTTTGGAGCAGTTTACATATATGTTTGAAATTCCACTTAATTACTTAAGTAAATTGAGAAATGGGTTTAAATAAATGTTCTAGGTGGGCACACCTTACTTCCTGGTGTCTTTGTGATATTTGTGAACTTGTAGTAGCATTAGTTTGGTTTTAGAGAATGTTTGCCACATCAATAAATATTTAACCTTTGTAATTTTAGGTTTTCTGGACAGCTAAGTAGTAATTCTAAATTTGGCTTTGATAAAATTGGTTGCTGTAAAACTTGTAAATACCATAGTTGTAGTAAAACTCGTAAATGAGCTTGTGTCAAAATTTGAAAGCATTGGGCTTAGTAGTTTGAGAGTTACTGTTGTTTAAAGTGGCAGTTCAAAATCTGCTACTCTCTGTTTTGATAGGACAGATTCTGGAACTTGGGAAGTTTAACAGGGAAAACTTAGGAGTTTGGAGTGGAGGTCTGAAAATGAATTGTAGTGCATTTCTTAGGCTTTCCAGATTGTCTTAGATCATATCTTTTGGAATTGTAAATCTTCAGTTATGATAAAAACAAGTAGCTGCTGTCCAGAATGCTTACTGTGGTGTTTTGCTGATTAATATGGTGTAATATCCTAAGACATACTACTTTTGTAATTGTTAGGTGTTAGGGCCTTAACTGAGGATGAGCAGCTGTATCTTAGGTTAAGTAGATTAGGTGAGTACTTCTCTACTGGAGAAGAGATTTGCACGTACTAATAAAATAACTTGAATAGAGTATTTTATTCTGAAATGCATTTCATTCCGAGCATGTTGCACCCATTTATGCATCCATTATATTTATTGTGCATTCATGCAATAGGTGTACCGGAGGGGGTGACACTCCTCGAATTCGAACAAGCAATACCGGAGGAGGTGCTGAGTCAACCGGAGGAATTAGCAGAAGAACCCAACGTCGGGGAAGCTCCGTCAGAAGATCTACCTGAGTGTCCTGACCACCGGCCTTCAACTTTTCTGAAAGGCAAGCCCCGGTGCATGCTGAACCCATCATTTTATAAATATATCTTGAGTACTTTTAATTGTTTACTGCATTAAGTTGTAGGAGTTATATGAAAACACTTGTTGCATTATACCTGTCCTTGTCCAGATATCGTACTTAATCCTATTTTAGGTTTAGGCACGTGTCAATGCTTAGCCCTGCTTAGTACGGTAGAAGTCGGGTGATTTCCGGTCGTCCGCGAAATATAGGAAGGAGTCACGAGTGGCTTTATGGCTATCGTGGATGGAACCATGCCTTAAAATGAAATTGAGACCGGGCGGGAGTTCGATAGTACAGCCGCAAGACACTTCACGTCTTGGGTGTGGAGCTATGCCCGTCTGAGTCGTTTAAGGACCGATTCGCTGTACGTCCTTGAGTCATGTTGAACGCAGTCTAACACTTAGTTGGCCGGATAACCCGTTCCGACCGCGAAGCCGAGTAATGTGGTTCAGGCCGGGAATCGAATGGTAGGTTGCTTCTTGGAGGAGAGAAAGGATGTGCTTGGGGACATTGGCGTGAGACCAAGGGGGGGTTAGAGTCCCTATCACCTGGCAGAGTGTCGCCCTTGGGGTCGCGACATTATTCGGACCCGCGATTCCTGAATCATATGAAACGGTGGCCTGTGTGACCCTGGCAGGGGTCTGCACGGTGAGTGTTAGAAATACCCCTCCAGCTGGATAGGAATTCGATTCGAATCGCCGTCGCTCCCGGTTAGTGAGCACTTGACTTGAGCAGCGGCAACGTAGATCTCATTAAATAAACTGGTGGTTAAGGGAATGATACAATGATGCCGCAATGATATACCTGCTATGGATATAATAATAATGTTGTTTGATTATAATCAAGTGCATGTTTAGTACAGGTGCTAAGATAGATGACAGGTAAATGCTAAAAATAACTGCTAGTACAGGCTACAAGAGTTTAAATTATTTATGCCTTTATGCAAAATGTTATGTCAGCTAGCCTCTTGTGTAAGCCTTGCATAATCCTTGGTGTCACTTTATTTCTGGTTTTCGACGGGTAAGTCTAGCTGAGTACATTCCAGTACTCAGGGTTTATTCCCTCCTGTTGCAGATGACATGCTTTATCAGGGATTCTGCAAGACGTGTCTCCACCCTGCGGGTGATGATGACTAGATCACAAGGGCGTGATCGTCTTTATGTACTTTCCTCATGCTTTTGCGAGATGTCGATCATCTAGACTGGCAGTATTTAATTAACTAGTGTGTGTGTTATGCTTCCGCTACTTTCAAACTTGGTTTGTAATATTTGCTACTCCGTGGTGTAAACTTATTTTAGAACTACTTGTGAAATGTATCGTATGATGTTGTATGTTGAATGATGCGATCCTGGTTGTAAGCAGTTTGGTTTGAAATCCTTCGTGATTTCGATTGACTACCGGGATTATATGGGCTCAAGTTTGAAAATTTGAGCGCTTCGGTGCTTGTTTTCGTACTTGTGCTTTTATAATTTGGTCGGTTCTGTTACAGGAGTCGCCCGTGCCGACGAGAGAGTGAGTTGAGATGTGATGTGGTGGTGAGATATGTGTTGGGATGGGATAACGTGTGTGAATGAGATGGGTTAAAATTTGACAAACTTATATTATTAATATATTGATTACTCACTTAGGAAACCACAACCAAAGATAGGTCTTTTCTTACCCCCTCTGCATCCAGTTCCACAAAGCAAATGCATCATAGGGTGGGAGATGCGTGGTCAGTACCAAGTGTACTGATAGATTTTTGGCAGGCTCGGAGCCCGAGTTCGACGAGGAGGATGACTGGGAGGAGTAGGGGTTCGCCCTGCGCTCAAGCTTGGTACGAGGAGTCCTAGTTTCCACTGCTATCTATGAGATACTATTCCAGATGTTGTGTGTTAGTGTGATCTGCCCTGCGTGGCGATGATAATAATTAATGTAAACCTTCTATTTGTACTCTGATATTCGTGTATGACTCTGTCATTCGACTGAGATTTGGGTAATGGCATGAACTCGTTCATCTATTACACCTCGAATCTGTGGTACCAGAGCCATGCTTGACCCAAGGATGAACCCTTAGGATTGTCCGATAGAAAAAGGCACGAATCTATGCACCTTCTCTTATATTACCAACCATGCTGCATTTTCTTGCATGGCTTACCTCATTTCACACGTCTTACCACAAATACTGCTTGCTTTCTTGCCTATCATTGCTCTCCATCACCCGACTTCACTCCACTTCAGGCTACTTTTCTCTACTTCGCTCTACTTCACCCTGAGTTACTTGTCTCACATAGTTGGATTTCCTATGTGTTACCCTTGTCTTACCCTATTTTGCCTTATCCTATCATGTTGTGTCTCAGACTTACTCTGTTCTACCTGGTTACCTTAATAACCTGCTAACTCCATTTTTACGGTTGTTTTGCAGATGGCTCCACTTGTTGAGCTTGCTGTTGACGCACGAGACTACTATGGGTTCGCCACGATCCTGTACGGGGTGCTGGACTCATTGGGCATCCCAACTGAGAGGATAATGTGCATGTGCTGGGGTGAGGCTAGACCGGACAGACTTATTTAGGGTCACGTCATCGTCCACCTCTGGGTCCCTACCAACACATACGTGCTCGTGCTTCACGCCTTCGAGGAGGTGGCTGTGGAGACTTCCGTTGCTGCTTGCGTACAGTCTGTTTCACGCACGGCTCTTCGTAGCATGATGCGTGACGTGCATGACTACCTCCAGACTAGGCCCTACTGTCTGCTGCCCCATGCCCTCAACCTCAACTAGGTCACGGTGCCGCAGGACGCTGCTACCGACTACGCTACGCGTGTCGAGGTCGACCCCTGTCTGAGTGCCTTCACGCAGTACATCCCTGCCCAGGACCACTACATCATGGAGGTGGAGTCACAGAACCACAGCCTTCGGGACTTCTAGTTCTAGCGCGACAACATCCTAGCCTTGGAGGAGTGGAAGCGTGAGTTGGTGATTTGCGATCTCATGAAGGAGCGCGAGAACTCCTACAAGATGGAGGTCCTCCATGAGTCCCATGAGAAGGTACTCAAGGCAGAGATTACCGAGCTCAAGGACAAGGTGCTAGAGCAAGAGCTCTACAACGACTACCTGTCCTCCCAGCTGCTGGAGTACGAGGATCGCATTGAGCGTCAGAGGCATGTCCTGAAGGAGCTCCAGGAGAAGGAGAAGAAGTATGCCTTCGCCAGGTGTGGCTTGCAGGATCACTGCAATGCCCTGGAGGATGAGGCAGAAAGGGTTGTCATTGTTTCCACCTACAACGCGCACCACCGAGTTCCTCCAAGACAAGGTGAACCATCTCCGTCAGACATGGGTCATCGCCGATGCTAATGCATCTAGGAGATCGAGATGGTACAAGACCCTCTTCCGCCTGGGACACGCAGGAAGCCACGTAGGTAGACTTTCCATGTTGAGCCCACCAAGCTCAACCTGGCAGCATGTTCATCCACGGACTATCCTAAGATTCCACGGACTGAGATGCTGGAGCACACCCTTGCCCGCGTTGCGAGGATCCACCACACCAACGACGAGCTCCGTGCTTTGGACCGCACTTCTGAAGTTTCCGCTTTCACCGATGGCCCGTCTACACCACCCGCCACTTTCGGACAGGAGTAGTTACCCTCTCATGATCATGTAATAATGTAGTAGTAACCTTGATGAGCCCTGCGTGGCCATGAGACATGACTCATCCCTTGGAGTAGAGTAGATTGTCCGCTTTTTGAGCTGCCTGCGAGTAGCACGATTCCCATGAGTCTGCCAAAGTGTAGCTACTGGAGACGTCGCTTTGTAATAAAACAATGTATTGGATGTTTGGATCTTACTGCATCTTATGGTTCTTATCGCCTTCTTGTATTGAGTGTCGGGTAGCAATCATTTGAAATTGTGATCAAAATTGTGTAATCACTTAATAAATCATCAATCCTGACCTAATCTTGCAGTGAGATGTCTTGCCGCCATTCCGCTCGTCTGAACAACCGCTCGCCCTCCCCCGCGCCCATGGGCCATGGGCGTGGCCGTGGCCGTGGAGGAGGTCGTGGAGCTCCCTTCACCGTTTTCGCTGCCATGGAGGAGCCTGTCCCCGTGGAGCCTGCTGGTGAGGCAGGAGCCGCTCAACCTGGAGGTGAGATTGGAGCCGCCACGCTTGGAGAAGAAGCACCACCGCCACCGCCACCACCACAACTGGTGGAGGTGATGGACCACCAGACTCGCCTTCTAGAGACATTGGCTGAGGGAATCCTTCACCACCACGGAGGGCAGCCGAATGACTTCCAAAGGAAGTTGGAGGGTGTTGACGATGGTTATCTACCATAATAAAAAATTAAAATAAATATATAAAGGGCTAATAAATGATCACCAACATAGGTTTAGGGTGTCAACTAATGAAATTCCATGAGTTTTGGTGAATCTATATTTTACAGGGGGTTATCACAATACTTTAGGAATTGATATCTTCCACGAGAAGGAACCCACGTCAATCAGCCTAATCTCCACGTCACGAATACGCAAGAGGCTTCTAGAGGACACTAGAGGACTCCATGAGGAGGGCCACCACGAGGCACCGCCAAGTGGGCTGATCGGCCTCAACCCTAGGCCGACCGGCCCCTAGCCGCCGCCCCTCGGCTCCTTCCTTTGCAAGCTACTTCAACCGCCTCCAAGGATGCATCCTAACCCCACGTGAAGGTCGGTTTGATCCAAGGGCCATGGTTCCATGCTCTAGGCTATATAAACGAGGCCCTAGACCCCCTCTAGGGGGAATTCATTCAATCCATCATCATAATCACCTTTAAGAAAAAAGCTAGGGTTTGGGGAAGAGAGGCGTCCCTCGAATGGATGTCCTCTCAACTCCCAAGTTAGAATAGATCTAGTCTTCTAGATAGTAGAGAGATGGAGAGCAAGGGAGGAGTTCAGAGGTGCTGGCCTGTCAGTGCTTCTTCAACAACTTGTACTTCGGCAGGATTGAGCTCTACGTGGGCTTGCTTCTTGGATGGCTCAGGCTCAGCAATCAACTTCTGATTCATGTAAGATTCATGTTTATATTATTCTTCTGGTTTGCGAGTCTCTTTTGAGCACTTTAATTCATGTATAATTCATAGTGTAAGCATGGCGCTTAGACTAGGGTTACTCGTAGATGCACCCTATATTCCGGATCGGTGGTAGATCACGAAGGTGACAGCTTCGTTGAGTCCTCTGTAGTCCACCTCCCGTCTATAGGCCTAGCAGGATATATAATTACATGGTAGATTTATACTCTGTTTGCGGTCTTCTATAGTAATTCCCCAGTTGAATAGTAGAAGATGTGGACTGCCCAAGTTAGAAGTAGAAACCCTAATCGAATTATCCTTTCTATACTCCTACTATTGACCCCATACTAGATTGATCCTCTCTTACGTTTTAGTCTTGTTTTCACTTTAGTTGTTCCCACCTTATCTATATTTCCAACTCATTCACCTTTTCTGGTTAAGTTAGAACATGTAGCTAACTTACATGTTTCCCTGTGGATACAATATTTAAAACCCTCCGGGTGAAAGATACAACGGTATCCGTGCGCTTGCGGATCTTTTATGTTCGCGTTAATAAATACCAACAAGCTTTCTAGCGCCGTTGCCGAGAAAACAGTTGCTGAATTGACTATGAACCTAGCCTAACCTTTTTCAAAAACAAAAATAAATAAATAAATAAATATATATATATATATATATACATAAAAGAAAAAAAATCTCTCTTTTATTATCTTTACCCTTTTGTTTTCTAAAAAGAAAAAAAATCTTTTCTCATACCTTCTTTCTTTTTATCCTTCACCTCATCCCTTCTATTCTTTTTTCCTTTCATCTTTTGTTAGCATAGATAATAACACTCCTTTATATCAATATGCTAACCCTATGGGAACACACCTTAGACCACCAGAACATTCCGAGCCTATCACAACATCTGGTTTTGAGATAAGCCCGGATTTCATAGAATTTGTTCAGAAAAAACCCTTCATGGGGGAAATTGAGGAAAACCCATATTCGCACCTACGAGAGTTTAAGCGGATCTGTGACCTCATTCGCATAAAGGGCATGTCCGATGAGACCATCCAATGGAAGCTATTTCCATTCTCTTTAACGGGAAAAGCTAAACATTGGTATAAACTCAATGTAGAATGTGCACAAGGAGATTGGAAGACACTATGTAATGAATTTCTATCAAAATTCTTTCCCATCTCCAAAGTGAATGACCTACGGAAAGAGGTTCTAACTTTTAGACAACTAGAAGAAGAATCTCCTGCTGAATCATGGGATCGCTTTATTGACCTTACCCTCATTGGCCCGGACCTTGCTATTCTAGACCCAATACTTTTTCAACATTTTTATGAAGGTCATAGCAAGGATTCTAGGGAATTTCTTGATTTATCCTCTGGAGGAGTTTTTCTTCATTTGCTTACAAGTGAAGCAAGGGTCATGCTTGAAAAAATTACTGGTCAAGCCACTCGCTGGACTAAAATCCATTTTAAGCCCCCCAAGAAAAAGAAGGAGTTCTCTCCTGAACAAAAAGAGGAAGTTTTGATAGCTAAGTCACAACCACTTCAATCCTGAGGTTTAGCTGTCAATCCTAAGACATCAATACCCCAACGTAATGATGATAGATTAGACTTCTAGTTTTGTAAGATGCTGGTCGATCAATATAAAAATAGAATGGCATCTAGAAAAAATGTTCTCAACTACCTTTCCCCCATAGAGCACATTGGAAGAAATGCAAGGATGGCATGTCTAGCGAGCCATAGAAGGAGAGCCAAGCAATTTTGGAAATTATTCTATCTTATCCCCTTCTATACCCACATCAGATGACTTACCTCAACCCATTTTTCAATCCATCCTTGACCCCGATGATCCCTCGTATGCTCTCCCTCCTAAGTCTCATGATGATCCTAGAAATCCATTAAGCCAACCAAACCATAGGACTCATAATGACCACATGGATGACGAAGAGATGCTACGACATTGGCAGGAATGTGTAGAATGGATGGACAAGGAAGAAGCCTTAATAGAATCTAATCTTGGCTCAAACTCAAATGGTGAGTTTTTAACTCCCTTTGACTTTGAGGACGATACTTATCCATCTATGGAGGAAGCCCTAGATGAGGCCAATTCAAGAGTCACCAATCCAAGTGAAATTCTAAACATTCAGATTAGAGACAAAGATGACATCAATGAGCATGGAATCTATTCCATAACCACCTTATTAAATCATGTTCATATGAGACATCTCCTAATTCAATTGGTCTCTTCAACCTCCCCACATTTGAGATCTCCAACCCCCTCACTCTTTCTGTTTATAAAAATTTCAAAATGGTGGTTGTAGATGCATATGTTTATCATAAATATTACAGATCTCGTTGTGCTCTTAAGGTTGGTGTTGGAGGGGAACCTACTTCACCAAAACACATTTTGAAGGTTTCCTAAGGACAAGCTTAGTGTCCTAAAACAAGCACTTTTTAGATCCTAACACGAGTATTCACCTTTCTGCTACGCTGCCCTTGTGAAACGAGCATAGAGATATAATTGTAAAAATATTCCTTCGGGTACTCTTGTCACTAACCTTTCTAGGTCTGGAGCAAAATGATCAAAAGAATAACAAACACAAGGGAAACACAGCTCACGCATCATGAAGAGATCCATGTAACAAGAAGATGAGTGCCACGAAACAAGATCTATAATCAAAGCACTCACTCCATGAAAGAAGGTGAACAAATCTCCACCAAGCCCCTTCAAGACAAAGACCATCATGGAGAAATTCTCAAGATAATGAGGGGAGCACAAGGACCGACAAGAATGTCAAGATCAGGAGAACAAAAAGATGATGAAGACAAGCCATTCATGAGCAGAACCAGTTGGGCAAGAGAAGCTTCCATAAGGTGGTTCAGTACCATCACTCTTCAATGATAAAAGTAATATCTTGAGGTACATAATCAGTATTCAAAATGCTTTTCTCGATCCTAGTATGCACATAAATGAAGAACCAAACATGTTTAAGTTACAACTTCACTTGATCCAACCTGATCAACTTAACATGTTCAGTTCTTTAATCTTTGTTCTTAGCTTCACTCTCTTGATCTCACTGTCTTAACCAAATGAGCTAAAAATATTGCATATTCACACTCATGTTCATCTTCTGATCTTCTCACCCATAACTTCAACTTTATCTTGTTCACCATGCCTAAGGTTAGAGAAGAATGAATAAAACTTTTGGTTCTGTTGGTGTTTTTCCACCAACAGAGCCCATGCACTTGATCTCTACCTTGTCTTTATAAGCAGGACACACTTTAAACAAAACATAGATGAGTTTGTCAACTCTCCCAAATTCTACAAAGTGAAGGTCCTGGATCTATAAGAACATGCACACTGAGCAAGATGTTGTCAACTTCCACAATTAATGCTTCATTTCAAATGGCTACAGGACGAACGAAGAACATGGGTAACACCATATCAAGAGGTGCAGTTATCAAGGTCTCCACCTCTGAGACTAGATGATTCACCTAAGTTATGAACATGGTGAGAAGTCCTGTTCAGAGGACTTAAAACAATGAACCCTCGTCGAGAGGTAAAATCGGTAGATATCTATATTTATCTTTTCTACATAATCATTTTCATTTAGCATATTTATCTATTCTGCATTAGCATTGCAATATTTTATATATATATATATATTATATTTGCTGCATCATGAATCCTAAAGCCCCATGTGGATAATTTTGTGGTGTGTAAAAAACCCATAGAAATATTCACCGTGGTGGCATAAAAATAAAAATAAATATGCATGCATTCATCCTATTGCATTTTCTTTTGCATAATAGAAAATATAAAAATACAAAAATATTGAGAAAGAAATCCCATTGAAACTCTGCCTAGAAGAAAAGCTTTGGACAACTGAGGCTTAAGTGGCCAAACCACTAACGCTTAACATGTTCCACAAGTTTTGTTGTCTATTTGAGTTTCACAGGATTTGAAGGACCAAAAAGAGCTGACAAGCAAGTGAATGCTCTATCCATTGTTGGAGCACTGTCTCATAGTCATCAACATCAATCAATTTATAACAGAAGACGTGCATCTCCACTGCCAGTCTGCTACATTGCAAGATCGAACGACTACGTCAACATTTAGCTTGGGGGGAGGCACCCCCGTGTATTCTAGGTAAGTATCCTTACCCCCTTAAAGTTTTCTTTCTATAAATAAATTCAAAAATAAAGAAAAAATATATTGAGCACATGAAGGTTCACACTTATATAATTATGGTCAGGAGACATACTTTTTAATATTTATGGATTTTTATTGTGTCTACTTTATCTAGTCGAGTATTTGTTTTATATTGTGCTATTTCATAATAATGTGTGTTAGTTAGAGTGTGTCAAGTTTGCTTGAATTAGTTTGTGAATGGAGAGCACTCAGAATAATCTCTGTTATGGAAATGATGAATAGTTGCTCTGCCGTAATTCCTTTCAGGTGCCTAGTTTTCAAACACGAATTCTCCCGAGTTTTGGGTAGAACTGTCTTGATCTAAAGATAAACTCTGAGCCTAAAACTTGTGGGTTGCAAATGCTGGATCTAAATCTAGGTAGTTAAGGAGTATGATATGAGAAAGTCTGAGCTGCTATTTATCTTGCTCCTACTGATGCTAGAGTTCTAGAGAATTTTATCTTTTGAAATCTTAAAATACCATGATGAGTACTTGTATGGCAAAGCTTAAAATTGCTACCACAGCCATACATAGGATAGAAAACTCCATTCATACTTTTTACTACTTGTACTTGCATTCAGCATTGTCGAGCTCTGTTGACCCTTAGAGGCTTGTCATACTTTTAAAATCAAGATCACGTACACTCCACTCAAATATGCTGCTTCTACTCTAGAAGTACGCAACAACATGCCTTTAGATCCACCAAATATATTTTTCTCCTACACTGGGAGAGAACACCACTCACATGTTTTATAGGATTTTTGTCACCTATCCATACATTTCATAAGCCCCAATTATTGTTGCTCCAGGTTATTATTATCTCTCAATCTTTCATTATAGATGAGAATGTTTTGGGCTTATATATTTATAAAAAAAGAAGAAAGAGAAATATATAGAGAGTAAAACATGGACAAGTGTCCTACCAAAACAATGGGTACTTAGATGACCACCTCTCTAAAAAACTATAGCCCAAAATATCTCTTAGTCTATGTTCTTCAATTATTCAAAGAGAGATCAAAATCCCTATCAAAGGAGCAAAAATAGAATTAGATCCACTATCACCTTCATCATAAATAAACCACTCCTTGATCCATACACATGCACTTCTTGATTTGATCGTATGCCTCGTTTCTCTGGATCCACTATTTGACTTTACAAAATATGCTTTGCAAGTATGTACACGCTGTCTCCATAACTATAAGCTCCAGATAAAGCATTAGATGTAGGATGAGAGAAGGCAAATCTCACTTTGCCTTGGAGAGGATCTAGAAATACCATATATATTGAGAGATTTGAGAGAGTCATACAAAAAGATACTCTGAGTTTTATTTTAAAAATCTTGCAAAACTCCAGAATAATAGTTGAATGAAGAGCTTGAGACATGTGCTTGATTTGATTGTTCTACTTTTTGACTGCTCAAGACCCAAGTGAAGGCTAATAAGCTCCATAGTTAAAGGTAATATGGGTAAGTCTGAAGGTTAGAGTGGTTAGACCTAATCCGGAGGAAAATTCTTGTTTGAACGCATGTGTACTTTTGAGGCATGAAAGCATTGTAGAAACTCCTGATCCATTATGAATATTTGCTAAGGGACTAGCAAAAGATAAGCTTGGGGGAGTTGTTGATGATGGTTATCTACCACAATAAAGAATTAAAATAAATATATAAAGGACTAATAAATGATCACCAACATAGGTTTAGGGTGTAAACTAATGAAATTCCACGAGTTTTGGTGAATCTATATTTTGCAGGGGGTTATCAGAATAATTCAGGAATTGATATCTTCCACGATAAGGAACCCATGTCAATCGACCTAATCTCCATGTCATGAATACGCAAGAGGCTTCTAGAGGACACTAGAGGACTCCACGAGGTGCGGCCGACCGGCCTCAACCCTAGGCTGACCAGCCCCTGGCCGCCGCCCCTTAGCTCCTTCCTATGCAAGCTACTTCAACCACCTCCATAGATGCATCCTAACCCCACATGAAAGTCGGTTTGATCCAAGGGCCACAGTTCCATGCTCTAGGCTATATAAATGAGGCCCCAGACCCCCCCTCCGGGGGGAATTCATTCAATCTATCATCATAATCACCTTTAAGAGAAAAGCTAGGGTTTGGGGAAGAGAGGTGTCCCTCAAATGGATGTCCTCTCAACTCCCAAGTTAGAATAGATATAGTCTTCTAGATAGTAGAGAGATGGAGAGCGAGGGAGGAGTTCGAAGGAGGTGCTGGCCTGTCCATGCTTCTTTAACAACTTGTACTTCGGCAGGATCGAGCTCTACGTGGGCTTGCTCCTGAGATGGCTCAGGCTCTAGCAATCAACTTCTGATTCAAGTAAGATTCATGTTTATATTATTCTTATGGTTTGCGAGTCTCTTTTGAGCGCTTTAATGTAGTCGACTAGGTTAGAGTATAATTCATAGTGTAAGCGTGGCACTTAGACTAGGGTTACTCATAGATGCACCCTATATTCCGGATTGGTGGTAGATCACAAAGGTGACAGCTTCGTTGAGTCCTCTATAGTCCACCTCCCGTCTATAGGCCTAGCAGGATATATAATTACGTGGTAGATTTGTACTCTGTTTGTGGTCTTCCATAGTAATTCCCTAGTTGAATAGTAGAAGATGTGGACTGCCCAAGTTAGAAGTAGAAACCCTGATTGAATTATCCTCTCTATACTCCTACAATCAACCCCATACTAGATTGATCCTCTCTTATGTTTTAGTCTTGTTTTCACTTTAGTTGTTCCCACCTTATTTATATTTCCAACTCATTCACCTTTTCTGGTTAAGTTAGAACACGTAGTTAACTTACACGTTTCCCTGTGGATACAATATTTAAAACCCTCCGAGTGAAAGCTACAATGGTATCCGTGCGCTTGCAGATCTTTTCTGTTCGCGTTAATAAATACCAACAGAGGGTTTCCTCAAGTTGAGGCCCCCTACCTTCGACTACACCGACGTTGACCCCATCACTGCCGAGGACTGGCTACGGGAGATCGAGAAGAAGCTAGACCTCACCACCTGCATTGACAAGAAGTGTGTTGGAGTCGCTGCTCATCAGCTCACTAGCGCTGCACGTGCTTGGTGGGACGGCTACTGTGATGACCACGATGACCCCAGGAGCATCTCATGGGAGGAGTTCACTAAGGCCTTCAGCGAGCACCACGTGCCCGAGGGCATCATGGATACCAAAGTGGAGGAGTTTTGCAGCTTCACCTAGGGGACTCTGAAGGTGCAGGAGTACACCACCCGCTTCATTTGCATGATGCGGTACGCTCCTGAGGAGACCAACACTGACAAGAAGAAGATGTACCACTACAAGAAGGGGCTAAACTCATGCCTCAAGATCACTCTCTCGGGCCATGAGTGTCATACCCTCTAGTAGATGATCAACAAGGTGCTAGAGATGGAGAGGGATCGCCTGGAGGTTGATGCTCAGAGGGAGAGGAAGGAGAAGAGGCATCAGGGCGAGGGTTCCTCTCACACCCCGGCCCTAAGGCAGTGTGGGTCTGCTCCGCCGCAGTCCCGCTCTCACTTTGCCTAGGGAGCTGCTCCAAGCCGTGGTGGTGGTTTCTACTCTGCCAACAACCACCGCCCCGCTCAGGGCCGCCCTGCTCAGAGCCCGAGCCAGAGTACATGGAAGGCACCTACGTCCACCGCCACATGCACTGTGCCCTTCACGTGCTTCACCTATGGCCAGCCAGGTCACAAGTTGGTGGTCTATCCGTAGAGGGCCGCACCTGTGCAGACCCCTACGAGGCAGGCACCAACCTAGGGAGCGCCTCGCAAGCCAGCCATGGGAGCCACCCGCGGCCGTCTCACTCACTTGACCATGGAGGACGCTCAAGATGCCCCCGACGCGGTGTATAGTATGTGTTTGGTACAGGGAGTTTTAGCATCAGTTCTTTTTGACTCTGGTGCTACATGTTCTTATGTATCATCTAAGTTTGCATGAGAGCACAACATACCTATCACACCATAGAGTGTACCCATAGACACCATATCTATAACAGAACCGACCAATTATACGAAATTAAGTAAGAAAATCATCCATCAAGCAGACGATTTCGCAAACTTAAGCCCGTATAACCCGGTAGTCCATGAAATCACGACGGATTTCAAACCAACTTACATACCAGGCAATTTCATAATAAGTTTAGCGGTCACCATAACAAATTACATAAAAGTTCACATCACAAATACATCAGAGTTTAAACATAGTTATTACAAACCAAGTTCAAATAAAAGTAGCGGAAGCATTTATTTCAAACCACACGCCCTCACACAGAGTTCGAAATAAAGTGCCAGCTCAGGATCATCTCCAACAAAAGCATTAGACGAGACGTAGGGAATGACCACTGCCCATAGTCCTAAGCTTCATCCATCGTAGGATAAAGGCAGTTGATACAGTAGCCGTAATACATCTGCCCATCTGCAACAAGTGGGAACAAAGCCCTGAGTATGAGAAGGTACTCAGCTAGACTTACCTAACATAACCAAAAATAAATTGACACCAAGGATCATGACAGGCTTTATGGTAGGGTAGCTGACTCATTTGCAAAAAGGCATTTTTAGCAATTAAAGAATATTTTCCAGAAGCTTTAGCATCAAGTTAAATCTTTATTAACCTATCGACTGCATTTGCACCTGTACTAGAGTAACATGTAATTAAACAAGTAAGGATAACCAATGATCATTAACAACTTCCATCATGTCATATTCCATATAACTGTCCAAGTGTTCCATCAATATTACTACGATGAAGTAACTCAAGTCAAGTGTTCACTATCCAGTGAATAATGGCGAATCGAATCGATTATTAACTAGCTGGTAATTTATTCCTCACACAAACCTCACTCACCCGCTAAAGTGAGATATTGGTCACCGAGTCAACTATTCAGGTAAGTCTCGAGTTTGCCAGGAACCACATGTACCCCGGGGCCGCCCGACTGCTCTTTGGCCTTATCATCGCGCCCCCATGTCCTACCACACCTGCTCTGGTACAGTGCGCTGTGGGCAATCCACTCGGCCCGAATAATCTCCCAGCTTCACGGTCGAAAGGTACATTATTCGGCCAGCTAAATGTAAGGCATGCGTTCAACATGACTCGAGGCCCAACAACGTTCGGTCCTTAATCGACACAGATAGAAAACACTATAGTCTAAAACTCTGCAAGTCTCCATCCGATCTCAATTTCATATTAACAGTTAGTTATTCTAAGATGACATACTTTTTCAAGCAGATCCAGGTAACCACCTATAGCTCGCAGGTGATAGGAAATCACCCGACTCCTATCGGTCTAAGCAAGCTAAGCATTTCTTGACTGCAAATAACAAGGTAACAAAGATATAGTAGAACAGGGTAAACAAGGTATAGTGCAGCAACGATTGCAAACAACTCCTAAACGTAATGCATCAGTTAAAGTAAAGCATTAATCAAATATTTGCAAACCAAGAGAGAAATGCTCTAGGGCTTGCCTCTTTCGAAAGAGCTCGAGCGGTGGTCAGGACACTCTGGAAGATCCTCACCGACCTCCTCGTCGGCTTCGGGCACCTCCTGCTCTTGCACCTCGGGCTGCTCTTCCGGCTCCTCGGGAACTGCTACCGGAGTTACTTCTTGCGATCCTGTATGATGCAAATGTATAAGTGCTCATGCCTAGGTGCATTGCAGAGATGACATGTAGAGATCATGATGAATGAGATGTAGATGAACAGGTTTACTTTATTGCATAAAGTAGGAATACAACTCTTCTACAAGGTAGTCCACATCATCCAAGAACATGTACTCATATACTACTACAAACATTCTCTACCATGCCAAGTCACCCCAGAAATCTAAGATGCTTCAAAGATACACCAAAGCAAACCTTATTAAATAATCTTGCATTAACAAGGTTAATTAAACCCTAGTTGACACTATATTTGAATAGCTACACTTCTTTTGGTAGCATAGAAAAATCTGATAAAATTACAGTAGCTTACTAGCATCTAATCTAGCATGCCACAAAAATTTCATTACATTTGGAGTACTAGAACTGCCTACACAAAAATAACAATCTAAGGCCTAAAAATGAGCATAAAAATACTCTATACTATGAAAAGTATCAAACAACAGATTTAGCATTTTTCCTACATTCTACACAATAAACAATCACTATAGAAAAATTATTATATGCATGTTTTATTCATATTTTTCTCTCTATAAAAAATAACAATTATCAACAATAATAAGCACTTGTACTACACATCAAAATTTTTCTACAGAACATGCATGGCACATATTTTTCCTAGAAAGTACATTACACAAAAAGATTAACAAAATTGAAACCATATTTTTCTGAGCTTTATATGATTTATTACATATTTATCAAGAAAACAGGAATTTCAATGATTAAATAAAAATCCTACAGAAAAGTATTTCAAACTTGACATGCAACAATTTTAGATAATAGATCTGGTTCTAAGAAGTCTACCAAAACTTATTTCACAATTTTTGGAGCCAAAATGAGCAAGTTATGAATTTTCTAAAGCATTTACATCTTTTCTGAAAAATCATTTTCAAAAATCCTTTTAAACATCAGCCGCTGAAACACTAGGTGCACCCGGTGCAGTGCACCTAGATCCACACGGAGGAGCTGATAGGCGGGCCCTTCGGTCAGTGGGACCCCACATGTCGGTGAAACAGGGACAGTGGCGGCGCTGACCGCGCGGATCTTGCCGACGGCAAGGTCGCCGGTGACGAGGTCACCAACATGGTGATCACCATGCCAAGGCGGTCACGTTGGTGCAAATGGCATGACCGGAGGAGCTCGGGAAGAGGCTCGCCATCGCCAATGGCAGAGCGGCGGAGCTGCTCCCCGGCGGTGAGCCGTCTCCGGCCAAGTCAAGGCGCGGGGAAGAGCTCACGGGCACCGGTGAGGTGGTGCGATGTGGTTGCGCTTGAAAAAAAGAGGCGAGGGGTAGAGCGGAGGGGCGAGCTCCACGGAGCAGTGCGCTCCGTGAGCAACGGCCGAACTCCGATGAGCCATTGCGCCGGCGTGAAGGCTTACCACGGCGTGCCGAAGCGAGCAACGGGTGCGGGTGGGCGAAGCGGTGCTCGTGGCACGGTGTAGTGGCCGACGGCGAGCTAGAACGGACGGAATCGCCAACTCCAGCGAGGGCGTGCGGTGGCGGTGAGCGGCGCGCGCTGCTGTAGTGCTGCGGCTGTGGAGAGTGGAGGGAAGGAATGGGCGAGTGGAGTGGGCGCGGCGCGGGGGAAATAGACGAGTGCGTGGGGGCGCGGGGCCACCGGACGCCACCTGGCCGCCGTTGCCGGCATGCGCTCGCCACACGGCGGGCGCGGTCTGCCGCGGTCGGGTGCGTGCGTGCGCGAGCGTGCGGGAGAAGAAGGAGGTCGCGCTGGGCCGGGCCGGGGTCGCGCGTGGGCGAGCGTGCGGTGCGGCGCACGCGCAGGAGAGCTGGGTTGGGCTAGCTTATGCGAGCGGGCCAGAAGCGAGGCGCCAGCCCACCAGGTGAGAAATTGATTTTTTTCAATTTTATTTTCAATAAATTTTCAAAAAATTTCAAATAACAGTTTTAAAATCCTATTTGAGCAAGAAAATGACTTCTTTTGAAAATGGCCCAAAAATGAAAGTTGCTTAGAATTTAATTCTCTACAACTTTTATTAAGGCACCAACTCAAAATTTCCAACAGATTTTGAATTGGAGAATAAAAGCTAAATAGGAAGGGTTTTTAACCATTTTCCAATAATATTTTTGAAAGCAAATTTTGACAAAACTTTGGTTACCAAAGTTGCTCCAAAAATCATGCTAATTAATTCTAAGTTATTTAAAGTTATAGCCAAACAAGTTTTACGACTCTTAGCAAGCAAATGCAATAATTTAGGGTTCAAACAGATGTTTTTCACACTTCAATTTAATTTCAACTTATATTGCATGTGATGATGAACATGTATGTGATGCTAATGCTCATGCTTTGGGATGTTAATGAATGCTTAATGTAACGGAACCGTCCAAATTATAAGAGCACAAGTACAAAAACAAGCACCGAAGTGATCAAATTCTCGGACTTGAGCCCATATAACTCCGGTAGTCTAATGAAATCATGAGGGATTTCAAACCAACGAACATACAAGCCAAGCTCGTAGTGATTCAACATAACAAGTCACATGTTACATCCATTTCACAAGTAATTCAATATACATCGGAGTTTAACATAGTTATTACAACTTAACTTGAAAAGTAGCGGAAGCAAAGTAATTGGAAACTAACATTTCTCTGATTTCAAATACATGCCAGTACCAAGGTCGACTTCCAACAAAAGCATTAGAGACAAGATAAATAAGGAGGATCATGCCCATGATCACACTCCGCCACTAAGGTAGGAGCCAAACCAACTCTTGCAGTCACCATGATACATCACAACCTGCAATAAGTGGTAATAAAACCCTGAGTACAAGAAGGTACTCAGCTAGACTTACCCATCAAAAATCAGAAATAAAGTGACACCAAGGATCATGCAAGGCTGATATAAAGTGGGCTAGCTTGACAACATTTTACATAAAAGCTTAATATGAATAAGTAATCATTAATGCTTAAGCATCAAGTTAATCATCGTTAACCTGTCATCTATATTAGCACTTGTACTAGAGCACTCACTTGATTAGGAGCAAACAATATTAACCACAGCAAGTATAAATTGGGGCAACATTTTCATCGTCATCCAATTAACTATCCGTTCAATTTAATTGAATATACGTTGCCGCTGCTCAAGTCAAGTGCTCACTAACCGGGAGCGACGGCGATTCGAATCGAATTCCTATCCAGCTGGAGGGGTATTTCTAAAACTCATCGAGTCACGCCTGGCGAGGGCTGCTCAGGTCACCTTTGGTACAGTTCAGGAGCCACAGGTCCAACTGATGCCACATCCCCAAGGACGACACTCTGCCAGGTGCTAGGGACTCTAACCTCCCCTTGGTCTCATGCCAATGTCCCCAAGCACAACCTTTACTCTTCTCCAAGATGCGACCTACCAATCGATTCCTGGCTTGAACTGTATTACTCGGATTCGCGGTCAGAACGACTTATCCGGCCAACTAAGTGTTAGACTGCGTTCAACATGACTCAAGGACGTACAGCGAATCGGTCCTTAAACGACTCAGATGGGGATAGATCCACACCCAAGACCTCCATGCCTTTGTTGCTTCACTATTGTCATCCCGCCCGCTCTCATTTTATTTTATTAACACATGGTTCCTTTCCACGATAGTAAATATAGCCAACCGTGCCATATATGAATATCCCTACATCTCGCAGGTGATAGGAAATCATCTGACTTCTACCGCTTAAAGCAGGGCTAAGCATCTACTCGATCTTAGTCTATGTAGGATTCAAGGATTCATATATCTGGACAAGGAATGATATAATGCAACAAGGGTTTCCAACCAACTCCTACCACTTAATGCAACAATACTTATAACATATATAGAATTAATTGCTTTGAAGGTAGGAGGCTTATAATACTCCGGGGCTTGCCTGGGATCCGACTCAAGTTAGAGTTTGTCAGGTGAAATCCACTTGGCGAGCATCCTCCAAACTAGCACTCGTTCGATCCTTCTACCTTCGGGATGGATCAACCAAACACCGTCTTCGGGTTTGGCTCCAACGCCATTTCCTTCACACATTTCTGCTAGCGTACCTATATGAGATGCAAGATGCAAGTGCATGAATACATGGAAGTATAATGGACAATGCATCACATACAGTAAACAAGACAAACACCATATTACACTCCACATGCATAGACACTTCATGTTGCTTAAATAAACATCACCCAACCTAATATAAAAGATGACAAGCATATTAGTCATGGCACACAAGGTTTCACAAGATCTCATGTGTATTAACTTAACTACCCTCAAAGGCATAAGTCACACTTAACAATATACAAGCAAACAACTATAATTGGAATTTATCCATTTCTGGACAAGCAAACAGTAGCTTCATAATTCAATCATATCTAGAGTTTTATAAATCCAAATGACTTGAAAGAAGACATTATGGAAAGCTTATGAAATTCTCTACATTTAATTTATAATCATCACAGCATGAATCCTAGGTTTAACATGTTGAATTTACACAAACACAGAAACTAGTCTAACAAGACAGAGAGCAAGCAATTCTGTAACCCATCTTTAAACAGCTATAACTCCTAAACCACATGGCCAAATACCACCAAATTTTAACAGCAGCTAGATATATAAATTATCTACAACTTTTGTATAAACAAGTTTCACAACAAAGCACATTATCATGAAGAACTTTGCCAAGTTTCCAGATCTGTCCAGAAACTTCATTTGCAAGAAATAATTATTAACTTATGTTGCAAACATATAATTGGACAAAACCAACTTTACCAACATTTCACACATGACTAATGAACACCAGAAAAATTAGTGTCAATTTCTAAATAAATTCTTTTAATACCTTTTCTTAATTTATTTAAATAATTAGGTGGAATTATGAACACATATCAAAATTGCACAATAAATTCTACCAAAATTACAGTGGCCTATATATGCTCCCAATAGTTTACTGTACAAATTTCAAACTATTTGGACATATATATCAACCTTTATGAAAAAGACAAATGGCTATTGCAAGAATTCATGTGAGAGCAAGATGAATCAATAACTTACACATAATACAACAAAAATTCATGAAATTTTTACCACACATCAAAAATCACATGAGTAGCATGCCACAAAAATTTCACTTCATTGGGAGCCCTACATTTGCAGTTATGAAAATAACAAATACAACTAGTATTAAAAACATAATCTAAAAAATCCATTTTTACAGCAAAAACGTTAAACTAAAACATGACATATTATAGTTCTACTGCATAGAGAATTTTACAAAGATTCCAAAAAGTACTCATTTGCTATTTTACAAATTTTCTATGATTTACTATGTAATTTCAAAGTTCCTGCAAAATCATCACAAAACAGTTCTCGTGGCACTATTCATCTGAGTCACTAGTTCTGCAGAAAGACCCTTGGATTTAGTCGAATTGTCGCGTGAGGTCCTTCACGCGAACTGAACAGAGGAGGTTCGCCGGAGCTTGCGGTTCGTCGGAGGGAGGCCACACCGGCGGCGTTGGAGTGGCGTGGAAGCATCTCCATCACCGGGCGCACCCACCGGTGCCCGTGGCTTGGCCCGAGATGGCCCGAGGTGGCCCGGCCACGTGCGCCGGCGGCCAAGCCCGTGGCATCACCGGCGGCGGGGCACTCCGGCGACCGCGGTGGACCAGAAAGCGGCGCTTCGGGGGCGACGCGAGCTAGAGATGGTGGCGCTCGGTTGGGACAGAGAGCGAGCGCAACAGTGGGAAGCCGGCGGAATAGTTCACATAATGTACCAAAGTATGTCATCATTAGAACACCATTACAAAAGAAAGATGTAGCGAGGCCTTAAGGATAACAAAAGTTGTAAGTATTTATTAAACCACGGGGAATAGTTCACTACCCAGCAGTTGAGTAAAATTTTTCCCTCGTGATGTAGTTGCACTGTAAGTTGAGTTGACTTGCAGCATAACAACTTTGTCAGGCCAACTTTCACCTTGAGGCTTCCTTTTTAGGATCAAACAACAGTTCTAAGATGGGAAATCTGTTGTTTGACACTTTTCAAATTACTTTTGATTGCGATGGTATAAATTGATTTGCAGAAACCAAGGCTGCTCGTACATTGGGGATACGAGAAAGCAAAAGCAAATAAAAAAGTGTAAACTAGTATCTGTGAGACCTCAAAAGGGCCATCCAATAGCAGATCTCGACTATTAATTTACATACCAATCTGAGGATGCACACGCTTTGAACTTGCGAGTTACTTTTGTAGGGCAAAACACATACTCTGTCTGGAGAACATTCCTACAAGGATAAGGAACCGCTTCTGATGAGGACAACGCCAAGATGGAGTCGAGGACGACTCCAATTCAAGAAGGGGAGGATGATGAGGACATCGCCACGCTGGACACACCGACGTTATGGTCTTCCCCAAGTTGCAATTCGTCCCCAACTCAGCTGCCACGTCACCCTCGGATTCAGCAGACACGTCATCACTGTTTTGGTCATAACTCTCTCATACGACATCAAAACGAGGCGTTCTTGGATACGTTGGAAAGGGGACGATGACGCCATCGTTTTGGATCTGGTCCTAGCTCTAGAAGATCCGTGGATCATTCTGTGTGACCACGTCAAGGTGCTGCGTCCCCTATTTGGGCCAACTTGGCCATGTATTGTGTCGGGCCTTAAGCCCAAGTTGTGGGTGCCCAACCCCTGGCCGTTCACAACCCTAGGTCGAGCCTTAGACTATAAATACAGCCACCGCTGCTGTTAGACAATTGGGTTTTGTTTAGAGTTTAGTTTTCCATCGAGAAACTGAATCGTTCATTGTAACTGTGGTGACAAATCCTTTTACAGTGATCCAGGGCCCCTGTTCTTGATCTCCTCCACTGTGTTGATTAGTCCTTTGGAACCAAGTTCTTGAACCCTCTATTGATATTCGCATCATTCATATTTGCAATTTCAGATTGTGTGTTTTTACCTTCTTGCTTGTGCTCTTCGATTCGCTTGCAGGAAAAGCCTTCTTGGCGAGGTCAATCAAGTTGTGCTTGGTTGATAACCAACGGAGCAGTGGTGTAACGGTTGCAGGGTTCGAATCGTGTCTGATTTGAAGCCAAATCGCCAATGTCGAGATCTCCACAAATCGAACTTACCGGTTACCTCTTGGAAGATCGGGCCAGTAATCATCAATTGGTATCAGAGATTTCAGGTTTACCGTGAGGTATAATCTCGTTTGCCTTATATTCATATTTGTTCATTACCTAGAGTCCACAAAAAGCCAATAATATTTCAATTTCCGCTGTCCTATCACCTTTGTGCCTTTGCAATTTCATTTCAGATTCGCGTTGTTGAGTTTGTGTCCGTGGTCGAGTCTTGTTGCTGGTTTATGATTGTGTTCATACTCGTAGTTCAATCGCCCGTTGCTATGATTTTTGTTTTTCGCCGCTATCCCATCCACCGTTTTCAAATAACAAGTCGAAGCCACCACATTACTCGACTTGCCCCACTAGCCGCCTTGTGTAACTTCTTGCCACCGCGCAAACCCTAGATAGGTTGTCAGCCGCTCTTATTTTGCCTGCATCGCAGCCCTCCTTACATCAGGCGAATACCTACTGCTGTTAGTCACAGGAACCATCTTGTGATTGGTGTGAATACCTACTGCTGTTAGTCACAGGAACCATCTTGTGATCGGTGTTGGAGTTTAGGGACGTTTTGCCCTAACTGTCGTATTGTGCCTTCCGGAAAACATAACTTGAGATACCTTCGGTAAAACAGGCATAACTTTTCGCTCGTTTATCAGAAAAATCTAAAATTTTTTGAGCAGATTCTTGACACCATTTGAGGCCGACCCAAACTTGGCTATGCCCTGTTTGGTTTCATCAAAATTGCCAAAAAAATTCAGGAAAATAAAGAAAAAAAATTGTCAAAGTTTTTGCACGCTTTTCAGAGAACTTGCTGTATTTCTATAGACCACATCCCACCTCCGTTGTAGGTGCCAATTTTTGTGGTTGCATCTTTTTTGGTCCTTGTTCAGAGAAAAATATAAAAAAAATAGCAAAAAATAAAAAAAGTTTGATTCCTACTAGTGCCTTTTTGGAAATTCCGAGAAAAATTCAGAAAAAGGAAAAAATTCGGGTTATTTGCTTGTTCTGTGCGTTCTTTCCATCGTCCTTTGCTTTCACCTTGTTGCGCTACGTCTCGTCACGTCTTAGCCAGCAGCTATGATTTGTACTTTGGATCCGGATTGAACAATTGCTAATCTGCATTCGTTAATTGCTAATCCTTGCTGTCATATTGTGTGCCTACCCATAGCTCCACATATTCTTCTGTCAGCACAGGTTCATCTTGCAACTGTTACCCACGCTCAACAACAGATTAATTTGCCACTTTTGTTTAGCTCCTGTTTGGCGTCGGTAAGAATACAGGCAAGACGGTGATAAACTGCTTCTGATTTTGCATTCCACTTTCACCACCACCACTTGTTTCCTTTTAGTTGATAGGGATAATACTTTGGTGTTGTCTTTTTCTATCTTCTAACCATGTCAGGATCTCCGATGGACTTCAATGAGTGCGTGTCAAAGGGCGAGCTTACAACGTTCATGACTGAACAACGCAATCTTATGACCGAGCTGACGCGCAATGTGAACAATTTGGTCACCCGCATTGAACAACTCGAGCACCGCCTTCCCCCTCATCATGCTGATGATGCGGATGCTGACGGTTATGCCCGTCGCCGCCTCAACTTCAACCGTCGTGGTATGGGAGGTAATATTCAAGGTAATAATGATCCTTTTGCTAAAATTAAATTTAGCCTTCCTCCTTTTGCTGGTAATGTTGATCCAGAGGCTTATTTAGATTGGGAGCTTGTTGTTCAACAAAAATTTGATTCTCATAATGTTCCTGCTGAGCATAGAGTTAGACTTGCTACTAGTGAGTTTACTAATTTTGCTTTGTTCTGGTGGAGTGATCTTTGCAATGCTAATAATGCTGTTGTTGTGCCTCAAACTTAGAATGCTTTAAAGCAACGTATGAAATCTCATTTTGTTCCTCCTTATTACCAACGTGATTTACGTTTGAAACTACAAACTTTAAAACAAGGTGATAAAGGAGTCAAAGCATACTATCAAGAATTGCTTATTGGTTTAGCCCGTTGTGGTATAAATGAAGATGATAATGATTCTAGTGCTAGATTTTTTGGTGGTTTAAGCCATGATATACAGAACATCCTAGATTACAAAGAATGGCGTAATTTTTCCCAATTGTATCATCTTGCTATTAAGGCAGAACATGAAGTACAGGGACGCAAACAACACCAGCCTTTCAGGTCTAACAATGGGAGGACTTTTCAGCACCGTTCAGAGCCAGAGACGCCCAACATTCCTGTTGCATCACAGCCGTCTACACCTTCCGGGGTAAGTAAATTGTCTAATGTGCAGAACAAAAGTGCCACTCCAGGTGTTTCCCCTCGCTCCTCCTCGTCCAGCTCTAAAATCATTTGCCACCGATGCAAAGGCATGGGACATGTCATGAAGGATTGCCCCAGTCGTCGTGCTTTCATTGCTACCGAGGATGGATATGTAAGTGCTAGTGATGTTGAAGATGATTTAGCCCTTGTTGCTAACATTGATGCAGATTCCACCGAGGGCGATCAAGACAAGGAGGCCATCACCATTGACTCCGTGGCTGCTGCCGCAGACTACCCTAGCCTTCTTGTGCAGCGTGTGTTGAGTACACGTGTAGGACATGAAGAAGAGATGACGATCCAACGCCACAATTTGTTCCACATGTATTTTATTGTGCAGGGTTGTCGTGTTCTCACTATCATTGATAACGGGAGTTGCAATAACTTGGTGAGTTCATATTTGGTTGACAAGCTTGGTTTGACCACACGACAACATTCGTATCCATATAAACTTCAATGGTTCAATAATACTGGTAAGACTAAGGTAACTAAATCAGCACGCATTAGCTTTTTTACAGGTTCTTATCATGATACTGCTGATTTTGATGTTGTTCCTATGCAAGCTTGTTCCATTTTATTAGGTCGCCCATGGGAATTTGATAATGATGCTTTACACCATGGTAGAACTAATACATACACTATCATACATAAGGACAAGAAAATTACATTGCTACCTTTGTCTCCTACAGATATTATTAAACATGCTAATGAGATTAAAAATAAACCTCCAACTCACATTGCTAAAAATAATGGGATTAAGTTAAAAGGAGGTACTTTTCTTGCTATAACTTCTGCTACTACAGAGTTATGTGATAATCCTGATGTGCCATGTTATACTATGTTTTGTCAACCTATTCTGTCTGGTGCATTGTCTGCTGTCACTAACCTTTTGCAGGAGTTCGTTGATGATGGGATGAAGTCGAGGACGACTCCAATTCTAGAAGGAGGGGATGATGAGGACACCACCAAGATGGAGTTGAGGACGACTCCAATTCAAGAAGGGGAGGATGATGAGGACATCGCCACGCTAGACACACTGACGTTATGGTCTTCCCCAAGTTGCAATTCGTCCCCAACTCAGCTGCCACGTTACCCTCGGATTCAGTAGACACGTCGTCACTGTTTTGGTCATAACTCTCTCATACGACATCAAAACGGGGCGTTCTTGGATGTGTTGGAAAGGGGACGACGATGTCGTCATTTTGGATCTGGTCCCAGCTCCAGAAGATCCGTGGATCATTCTGTGTGACCACCTCAAGGTGCTGCGTCACCTATTTGGGCCAACTTGGCCATGTATTGTGTCGGGCCTTAAGCCCAAGTTGTGGGCGCCCAACCCCTGGCCGTTCACAACCCTAGGTCGAGTCTTAGACTATAAATACAGCCGCCACCGCTATTAGACAATTGGGTTTTGTTTAGAGTTTAGTTTTCCATCGAGAAACTGAATCATTTATTGTAACTGTGGTGACAAATCCTTTTACAGTGATCCAGGGCCCCTGTTCTTGATCTCCTCCACTATGTCGATTAGTCCTTTGGAACCGAGTTCTTGAACCCTCTATTGATATTCGCATCATTCATATTTGCAATTTCAGATTGTGTGTTTTTACCTTCTTGCTTGTGCTCTTCGATTCGCTTGGAGGAAAAGCCTTCTTGGCGAGGTCAATCAAGTTGTGCTTGGTTGATAACCAACGGAGCAGTGGTGTAACGGTTGCAGGGTTCGAATCATGTCTGATTTGAAGCCGGATCGCCAACGTCGAGATCTCCACAAATCGAACTTACCGGTTACCTCTCGGAAGATCGGGCCAGTAATCATTAGCTTCCGAATATTCCTTGACACTTCGTCCAATAAAGTTATGGACAAACTGTTTGTGGCACCTAAGGCACAAGGATGATGATCAAACTAGGGTATGCTTTCTCTAATTCTTTACTTTAGCTAATAGAACACCTTGCACTATCTGTGTGATTGTCCAAGATAGAATTTACTTGATCACACTGGCTCTAGAAGATAGAGTATCACTCAGGTTATTGGCTAGTTGATTAACTTCGGGTTGGTTATTGCTCTGTAAGACATAGCCTTCGTAGCTACCAAGGAGTCGTTACCTAGTTGGAGATTAACCTTCCTATTGGTAATTAATCAGTTGTCTCTCAACACTAAAAGTTCCAAATCTTTATTCTTGATCACAATAATCATGGTTGATGCAGAACAGATGGTTGCCATCGAAGTCAGCAGATAAGGAGTCACACCAGAGATGATTGATTTCAATTGTATGGCCATTATGCATACAAAGGTTAAGACTTGCGTAATGTGACAATCGATTCTTATCCAACAGATGACTTGTCCAGCAGTAAGTGTTGTGTGTCCTTTTTATTCAACAGGAATGAGATACTTCGCTCACTAGATGGTGGTCGTCAATATTGGGATAGCTAAGTAGAGTCACTTGTCTACCACCTATCGCAGTATGTTAATGTTTATGTCGGTGACCTATTTTTCAAAGGTTATCCTCTTAGCAACTTCAGAAGGAAGCTCCACTACTTTCTGTCTAAGACATGGATCTTACGATACCATATGGAGAGATAACCAAGAAAGGAACACGAGAAAATAACACATCGACTGTCATTTCATAATGGATCATGACTAGAAACCGTGATACCAGCGCGTGCCAAGTAGCCAGCCATGTGTCTGCAGCCACAGGAGGCCCTTGGTTTCGTCGCGGCACCATCAGCGGCTACTCATAACACCATTACTAAACGTACAACGAAAGTGAAATTTCAAGTGGCACCAATGGGTTGTAAGAACAAGCACCATACAAGGAGGGATAGCAAGCAAAGGTAGTCACAAGGTTTAGAATCAACAGGGAAGCTATTCGTAGATCAAAACACCTCACAAGAGAACATAGCTCCATTGCCGAATGCGACTAAGCACGTGATTTTTTTACACTCACGCCTAGCGTTCACCAAAGTGAGGACAAAATGAAAGATTACCATGAGATTTGGTCATGTTGGACAACAACTGAGATCAAGACTGTAAACATCCCGAGGCTTGGGGAGGTTGAGGATGGATTAAGCAAAGTTCATGGACAAAATTGAGGTACCACTCAAAGATTGAGTTGATAAGGTGGTACTACACAATTTGCAAGCAAACGATTTTGAGACCGCAGCAAAGAGACGTTGCGTCATCCTAGCTAACCTTTGGGAGAGGCAACAGGAAGGTCCAACATGGATTTGGGTACGGTCTCCACAACTGGCCATGTATGAACCATGGTCAAAGGCTAGCGTTGATGGAAGTTAACTTGGTGGGTCAGTCGACAAGGGTCTTCACAAAGAGAGTTGCAAAACATCCACGGCTTATGCAAAACATATAGGAGAACTAAACTTTGGGCTTTCGGTCAAGCAAAGGCATGGATACAAACATTCAAGGGCTAACCACCAAGTCTACAGGCTCAGGCTCATAAGGAAAAGAACCTAATTGAAGACAACAACCATACAATTACGTAACGTGAACGTTGTTCTAGGATAAAGCTATGCGACCCTCGCATGCTCACCGAGGACAAATGGGGTGCCAACTAGGGTACTACCTAGATAACAAGCATACATACACACATCATAACTTCAAGCAACACATGAAGAAGCTTACACAAACAAACTCAAGCAACTATTACCAAGCAAAAAGCTCGCACACAGTAATCATTACTAATCACTAGGCTCACCCCTAACAAGCTTTATCTAAAGCAAGAACTAACTACAAGTTTAGTCCAAACAAACGTTAGCTAAGGTAGCTAACTTAGTATGTTCAAAGAATCTAGATGGCAGCACAGTAGTTACTTGTTTTAACCATAACTGAGGTTGTAGACATCCCACAAAGGTGATCATAGACTTTCTAGAAAGCTTAGGAAGATGACTATACTTTAGCTATCCATACCAAAAGCTAATTCATAGATTAACATGACCAAAAATGCTAATGTTTCAGGTCTGTACCAACATGGACAGAAAACTGACAAGAACTTCAAAAATGCATAACTAGAGTTCTAGCGACACAACAAGGCTGAGCCTTAACTTTATGTAAAGCTTATTACGTTTTCTATAACTTTCTTATTATCATATTAAGATGATTCTACAGCTAATAAGGCCAAACAAGACAAAGAAGACATCTCTGCCCAGATTTGGACAGATTCTGTCATTCCACTTTGCAAGCTCATAACTAGAGATTTAGACCACCACAATTAGTGCTATAGGACATTTTAGAAAGCTTAGAAAAAGTACTACACTTCTTCTATTATCTCCACGACATGGTTCCATATGCACACAGGTCAAAAAAACCAAACATTCAGATCTATGCAGAACATAAACAAAACCTAACAGCAAACTTCTAAAAGTCATAACTTCCAAACCATAAGGCCTAGTGTCATGAATTTTTTTGACAAGCTAGATGTGTAAGTTAGCTATAATTTTGGTATTCTCCATAACTATAGAAAACACCATTATGACCACGAAAGCATCACTACAACATAAAACATTCTAGCAGCCAATATTCGACAAGCAAAACAAAGCTTGCCTTTGTTCTACTTAACAAGAGAGCGCAGAAACATGTTATTCTAGTAGCTCTAAATTTTGTTACCTTAGACCAACATGAATTTATTTCATTCATGAGAATTCATAATTACTTAAGTGAGGTCTAAAGCATTGGCAAATGCTTGGGTGAGCAACATAGAGTAAGTCATTCTTGTTTAGCTTCACACAACAAAGATAGTGTACTACATTGATCACAAGTTACTTATCATTTGAACAAGGGTGAGAGGAGCATAGCCATGTATAAAGCAACAATCATGAAGATGCATGCTTCGTCCTATTCGTCCTTACAAGACTGCCAACCTAAGGTGGCGATCACGTTCTATGTCGGTGGCATAACACGCTCTCTCTCGATATATAGCTAGTCGATAGCTACATTCGACTTACGCATTCGTGGTTAGCGTACCTGCAGAAAAGTTTCATTGCAGCCCAACAATTCCCCAATATAGCACACAATGAAAGCATGAAAGTAAAATTCTAAGTACTCCCACATACATATACCCTCGTATATATACATGTAGCACCAAAACTACCCGAATCAGAAATCACCCACAATTAAGTACCTTCAGATATACATGTGTGTAACATGTAATAATCCAGTAACCAGAACTAGCTCTCCCCTAGACCACAGTTTGTATGGTCATGCTCTCACAACTCACACTTACCTGAGCGTAGGTGCGATGTTGCATAAAAGTAAACTAACGACATATATGGCTATTTCATATATGAAGGCTACCTCAAATCTGACACACTGGGTAGCATAGTGTGGGAGAGTTATCACACATACATACCTTGGCCTGGGCGTAGATGCATAAATGAAAAAAAACCCCAAGTCAGTACTTATATATGCCACCTAATAATCCTTATATGGGCATAAGGAAATTGACCACTGACATATTAGGTTTAGAATTCAGATTTCACAAACCTATATATAGCTATAAGTTGATAAAACTAATTTTATAAAACAAAACCTTTGTTTTAAATACCCATACGACAAGTTTAATGTTGAATCTTACTCTGATGCCAGCTGTAATGGAACCGTCCAAATTATAAGAGCACAAGTATAAAAACAATCACCGAAGTGATCAAATTCTCGCACTTGAGCCCATATAACTCCGGTAGTCCAATGAAATCACGAGGGATTTCAAACCAACCAACATACAAGCCAAGATCATAGTGATTCAACATAACAAGTCACATGTTACATCCATTTCAAAAGTAATTCAATATACATCGGAGTTTAACATAGTTATTACAACTTAACTTGAAAAGTAGCGGAAGCAAAGTAATTGGAACCTAACATTTCTCTGATTTCAAATACATGCTAGTACCAAGGTCGACTTCCAACAAAAGCATTAGAGACAAGATAAATAAGGAGGATCATGCCCATGATCACACTCCGCCACTAAGGCAGGAGCCAACCAACTCTTGCAGTCGCCATGATACATCACAACCTGCAACAAGTGGGAATAAAATCCTGAGTACAAGAAGGTACTCAGCTAGACTTACCCGTCAAAAACCAAAAATAAAGTGACACCAAGGATCATGCAAGGCTGATATAAAGTGGGCTAGCTTGACAACATTTTGCATAAAAGCTTAATATGAATAAGTAATCATTAATGCTTAAGCATCAAGTTAATCATCGTTAACCTATCATCTATATTAGCACCTGCACTAGAGCACTCACTTGATTAGGAGCAAACAATATTAACCATAGCAGGTATAAATGGAGGCAACATTTCCATCGTCATCCAATTAACCATCCGTTCAATTTAATTGAATCTACGTTGCCGCTGCTCAAGTCAAGTGCTCACTAACTGGGAGTGACGGCGATTCGAATTGAATTCCTATCCAGCTAGAGGGGTATTTCTAACACTCACCGAGTCATGCCTGGCGAGGGCTGCTCAGGTCACATTTGGTACAGTTCAGGAGCCACGGGTCCGACTGATGCCACATCCCCAAGGGCGACACTCTGCTAGGTGCTAGGGACTCTAACCCCCCCTTGGTCTCACGCTAATGTCCCCAAGCACAACCTTTACTCTCCTCCAAGATGCGACCTACCAATCGATTCCCGCCCTGAACTGTATTACTCGGATTCGCGGTCGGAACGACTTATCCGGCCAACTAAGTGTTAGACTGTGTTTAGCATGACTCAAGGACGTACAGCGAATCGGTCCTTAAACGACTCAGACGGGGATAGATCCACACCCAAGACCTCCATGCCTTGTTGCTTCACTATCGTCATCCCGCCCGGTCTCATTTCATTTTATTAACACATGGTTCCTTTCCACGATAGTAAATATAGCCAACCGTGCCATATATGAATATCCCTACATCTCGCAGGTGACAGGAAATCACCTGACTTCTACCGCTTAAAGCAGGGCTAAGCATCTACTCGATCTTAGTCTATGTAGGATTCAAGGATTCATATATCTGGACAAGGAATGATATAATGCAACAAGGGTTTCCAACCAACTCCTACCACTTAATGCAACAGTACTTATAACATATATAGAATTAATTGCTTTGAAGTTAGGAGGCTTATAATGCTCTGGGGCTTGCCTAAGATCCGACTCAAGTTAGAGTTTGTCAGGTGAAATCCGCTTGGCGAGCATCGTCCAATCTAGTACTCATCTGATCCTTCTACCTTCGGGATGGATCCACCAAACACCGTCTTCGGGTTTGGCTCCAACACCATTTCCTTCACACGTTTCTGCTAGCATACCTATATGAGATGCAAGATGCAAGTGCATGAATACATGGAAGTATAATGGACAATGCATCATATACAGTAAACAAGACAAACACCATATTACACTCCACATGCATAGACACTTCATGTTGCTTAAATAAACATCACCCAACCTAATATAAAAGATGACAAGCATATTAGGCATGGCACACAAGGTTTCACAAGATCTCATGTGTATTAACTTAACTACCCTCAAAGGCATAAGTCACACTTAACAATATACAAACAAATAACTATAATTGGAATTTATCCATTTCTGGACAAGCAAACAGTAGCTTTATAATTCAATCATATCTGGAGTTTTATAAATCCAAATGACTTGAAAGAAGACATTATGGAAATCTTATGAAATTCTCTACATTTAATTTATAATCATCACTGCATGAATCTAAGGTTTAACATGTCAAATTTACACAAACACAGAAACTGGTCATCTATAACTCCTAAACCACATGGCCAAATACCACCAAATTTTAACAGCAGCTAGATATATAAATTATCTACAACTTTTGTATAAACAAGTTTCACAACAAAGCACATTATTGTGAAGAACTTTGCCAAGTTTCCAGATCTGTCCAGAAACTTCATTTGCAAGAAATAATTATTAACTTATGTTGCAAACATATAATTGGACAAAACCAACTTTACCAAAATTTCACATATGACTAATGAACACTAGAAAACTTAGTGTCCATTTCTAAATAAATTCTTTTAATGCCTTTTCTTAATTTATTTAAATAATTAGGTGGAATTACGAACACATATCAAAATTATACAATAAATTCTACCAAAATTACAGTGGCCTACATATGCTCCCAATAGTTTACTGTACAAAGTTCAAACCAGTTGGACATATATATCAACCTTTATGAAAAAGACAAATGGCTATTGCAAGAATTCATGTGAGAGCAAGATGAATCAATAACTTACTCATAATACAACAAAAATTCATGAAATTTTTACCACACATCAAAAATCACATGAGTAGCATGCCACAAAAATTTCACTTCATTTGGAGCCATACATTTGCAGTTATGAAAATAACAAATACAACTAGTATTAAAAACATAATCTGAAAAATCCATTTTTACAGCAAAAACATTAAACTAAAACATGACATATTATAGATCTACTGCATAGAGAATTTCACAAGGATTCCAAAAAGTACTCATTTTCTATTTTACGAATTTTCTATGATTTACTATGTAATTTCAAAGTTCCTGCAAAATCATCACAAAACAGTCCTCGTGGCACTATTCATCTGAGTCACTAGTTCTGCAGAAAGACCCTTGGATTTAGTCGAATTGTCGCGTAAGGTCCTTCACGCGAACTGAACAGAGGAGGTTCGTCGGAGCTTGCGGTTCGTCGGAGGGAGGCCACACCGGCGGCGTTGGAGTGGCGTGGAAGCATCTCCATCACCGGGCGCACCCACCGGTGCCCGTGGCTTGGCCCGAGATGGCCCAAGGTGGCCCGGCCACATGCGCCGATGGCCAAGCCCGCGGCATCTCCCGCGGCGGGGCGCTCCGGCGACCACGGTGGCCCGGAAAGCGGCGCTTCGGGGGTGACGCGAGCTGGAGATGGTGATGACGCGCTCGGTTGGGACAGAGAGCGAGCGCAACAGTGGGAAGCCGGTGGTAGCGAAGCTGCTGCTCGCGGCCTTGGTGGATGAGGCCGCTCCTAGCGCTGAGCAGAGGGTGGCGTGCCAAGGTGGAGGAGGACGGAGAAGGGAGCAATGTCTGTAGCAGCGCTCGGCTCGGTGGCAGCTGGGAAGCACAGCAAGGCGCGAGAAGCACGGAGGCACTCAGCCATGGCGACAGGAAGGCAGTGCGAGAAAGAAAGATAAGATACCGAGGGAGAGAATGGGAGAGCGAGAGGAGGGATGGCGCTCTGACTCGGTCTTCCCCTTCTCCACGCGGCGCTCGGCTTAGGCGAGGTGGCGAGCATGCGTGGCACGGAGGGACGCGCGGCGCTGCACACCTGTGCGTGGTCGGGCACTGCTCATCAAATTTCAAATTTCCAATTCTACCTCAAACATACCACTGAAACCCATACCTCGTGCCTCTGTAACTCCTAAACTACGACGAGTTAGCGAAAACTCTATTAATAAAAGTTGTAGATCTACATACCAGCTCCAACTTTTATTAAATCTTCAAAGTCTAATTAGGCGTAGTTAGAGAGATAGAAGGACCTAAAGTGGGGTACACGAAACTGAAAATTCAAGTTTCAGATAACTCAGACTTAGAATATTTTTGGACTCTGAAAACAGCAGTAGATTCCAAGTTTGAGCCTCAGTTTGACTTAGTTCCAAGTTGATCTGGCTCTTGGTCCAAAAACAAAGTTTGTTCTACTCTACTCAAACTTCAACTTTTATTTAAGGTGCAACTCTATGCAAGCACTGTAAGGCATAGTTCAAACCAAGTCAAATTAGCGTCACGATAAAGCTTAAATTACACTTTTTGATCTATTTGAGCATTTTCTAGCCACTTGCTCAACATGAACCCTTCATAACTTTTGTTCATGAGTGTAAGTAGAGTTGTTTGATTAAGGTTGCAATGTTTGTTTGTCATCACATGTTCTCATTCACCTAATAAAGCAATTCAGGTGATAACATAACTTGTCATTTCATGTGACTTCTTGATTCCAAACTTCACAAAACTTTTCCAATCATCCATGTGGGTGGAAATTGATATGAGGAACATGAAAGAAGCACATCCAACATTACTCAAGCATGCTTTTTGGAAAGGGCAACATGTAAGCAATGGTGCATGGTCCAAGTTTAAGTGGTGGCTTATTTTTGGAGATTTGATCTGTCACCACTTAACATGTCATGGTTGAGCTCAACTGGTAACAAACACCTGGGGTGTTACATTTAACACCCAGGGGTGTTACAGCCCTCCTCCCTTATAAAAATCTCATCTCGAGATTTGGGTTACGAACCGTTTGTTATAAAAATCCTCATATGCTTTTTGTAGATATTCACCCGTTTCCCAAGTTGCATCCCCTTCATCATGATGACTCCACTGTATCTTATAGGTTTTCACCACACTGTTTCGAGTAGCCCTCTCTTTAGAGTCCAAAACTCGAACTGGTTGCTCACGATATACCAAATCAGACTTGAGCTTTATGCCTCGGGTTTCGATTCTTTCCTCTGGAACACGCAAACACTTCTTGAGATGCGATACATGAAAAACTAGGAATAGAGCACCCATTGTCTCAGGTAACTCTAACTTATAAGCTATTGGACCCTTTCTTTCCAAGATCTTGTATGGTCCCACAAATCTGGCTGTGAGCTTTCTGCGTACTCCAAACTATTTCTTCTTCATTGGCGTGACTTTCAGATAAACATAGTCACCAACTTCGAACACAAGCGGTCTCCTCCTTCTATTCGCATAACTTTTCTGACATGATTGAGCGGCTTTCATATTTTGCTGAATTATATGAACTTTCTTCTCGGCTTCTTCTATGAAGTCAATACCATAATATCTTCTTTCTCTTGGCTCGATCTAGTTTAGTGGTGTTCTACACTTTCTGCCATACAGAGCTTCGAATGGTGCCATTTTGAGACTTTCTTGATAACTATTATTGTAAGCAAATTCTGCTAAGGGTAACCATGACTCCCATGAACCCCTAGAAGACAACACACAGGCTCTCAACATATCCTCCAGAATATCATTAACTCTTTCGGTCTGACCATCTGTCTGAGCATGATAGGCAGTACTATGGATCAAATTAGTTCCCAATCCTTTGTGCAAGTGTTCCCAAAAGTGAGCAGTGAATTGTGACCCTCTGTCAGACACTATAGTCTTCAGTATGCCATGCAATCTCACAATCTCAGCAATATACTTCTTGGCATATTGAGGTGGTCTATAATCTGTCTTGACAGGTAAAAAGTGAGCTATCTTTGTAAGACGATCCACGATTACCCAAATCAAATTATGTCCTTTTCTGAGTAGTGGGCAAACCTGTGATGAAATCCATACTTATATCATCCCACTTCCAACTAGGTACGGACAAAGGTTGCAACAATCTGGCAGGTCTCATATGAATGGCTTTTACCCTACAACATGTGTCACATCTGGCCACATATGCTGCAATCTCTTTCTTCATTTTTGTCCACCAATAACGAGGTCTCAGTTCTTGGTACATCTTGCTACTTCTAGGATGGATAGATAACTTCGAAAGGTGAGCCTCATCCATAAGTTTATTCTTAAGCTCTCGATCCTTGGGAACAACAAGACGGTCGTCAAACCATAACACGTCCTATTCATCCACTCTAAAGTGCTTGGATGGTTCTTCTTTAATTTTCTCTTTGATGTGGAATATCCCTTTGTCAGTTTTCTGGCCTTCTATTATCTTACTCTCCAAAGATCAACTAATCTGAATACTATGTAACACGGTAGGGTGCATCAGATCAAAACCATCTTCGAGCAAAGGTTGCGCATTTAGGCAATGTGACTTTCTACTCAAAGCATCTACCACTACATTGGCCTTTCCAGGATGATACTGCACATTCAAGTTGTAATCTTTGATCAATTCTAACCATCTTCGTTGTCTCATGTTCAACTCTGGTTGGGTGAAAATATACTTGAGACTCTTCTGATCGGTGAAGATATTGCACACATTACCAAGTAGGTAATGTCTCCAAATTTTTAATGCATGCACTACGACAGCAAGTTCAAGATCATGTGTCAGATAGTTGATCTCATGCTTTCTCAACTGGTGGGAGGCATAAGTAATGACTCTTCCTTCTTGCATAAGAACACAGCCTAATCCTATTTTTGATGCGTCGCAAAACACATCAAAAGGTTTCTCAATGTCCGGTTGCGCTAGAATTGGAGTAGTGGTCAACAGTTTCCGCAAGGTGTGGAAAGCTATCTCACACTCCTCTGTCCACACAAACTTGTGATCTTTCTGTAGAAGACTTGTCATTGGCTTGGCAATCTTCGAGAAATCTAGTATAAAATGGCAATAGTAACCAGATAATCCTAAGAAACTTCTAACTTCTGAAACTGTGGTTGGTGTCTTCCAATCCATAACTTCTTGCACTTTATTCGGATCTACTGAAACTCCATTTTCTGACAGAATGTGACCAAGGAAAGGAACTTTCTTCAACCAAAATTCACACTTGCTAAACTTAGCATACAACTTATGATCTCTAAGTCTGGTCAAGACAATTCTCAGATGCTCTTCATGATCCTTCTCGTTCTCGGAGTACACTAGAATGTCATCAATGAACACAACCACAAACTTGTCCAATTTTGGCATGAAAACCGTATTCATCAGATACATAAAGTATGCAGGAGCATTTGTAAAATCCGTATCTGGTATAATCCATATCTGGTGGAAAAGGCGGTTTTCGGTATATCTTATGGCATAATCTTGATCTGATGGTAACCCGATCTTAATTCTATCTTGGAGAACACTCTGGCTTTGGCTAACTGATCAAACAAAACATCAATATGAGGCAAAGGATACTTATTCTTAATAGTTACAGCATTAAGAGGCCTATAATCCACACACATTCTCAAAGTACCCTCTTTCTTTTTCTTCACAAACAAGGCAAGACATCCCTATTCAGACTTACTTGGCCGGATAAACCTCTTTTTCAACAATTCCTCTAGTTGCTTCTTGAGCTTAGCAAACTCATCCGAAGGCATCCGATAAGGTCTCCTTGAAATTGGAGCTGTCCCGGGGATCAACTCAATTCCAAACTCAACATCCCTATCTAGCGGAAGACCAGGTAACTCATCTGGGAACACATCTAGAAACTCACACACTACCGAAATCTGATGAATATGAATGACTTCCATAGCACATGTCACACTCACAAGGTCTGTTCTTCTAGGCAATGGTACCTGAAAAGTACCCTCACCCTAGGGATCCTTAAGGGTAAGTACCTGACTTCCTGTATCTATAACTGCTCCCCAATCCTTCATCCAATTCATCCCTATGATGACATCCAGAACTAGTCCAGGCATAACTATCAAGTTTACTCAAAACTTTTGACTACCTAATTCAAGGGTTGCCCCTCGAACCATCTGATTAGTTAAAACATCAGCCCCCGCTGAACTTATATGGCAACCATAACTCAAATCTGTGCATAGTTGTTCATGTTTTCGTGCAAATGCTTGACTCATGAAAGAATGCGATGATCCAGAATCAAATAGAACAATTGCAGGGTGTTGGTTAACAGGAAACTTACCAGCGGTTACGGGCTCTCCCTCAGGAATCTCATCCATGGTGGTGTGGTGTACCCGAGCAGTATAGGTCTGTTGCTTCTTTCTGGGCGGGTAAGGACAGAACTTTGAAAAGTGGCCTAGCTGATCACAATTGTAGCATGGTCCCCTCACTATACCAGTAGATCCTATCGCTCCCTTAGAGTTGCCCTATCCCACAATAGCAGCTGTCTTTGCAGACGGCACGACCATCTTGTACGGCTTTTGCGGTCTGTTATAGTTCTGGGTTTTGTGCTATGGTGGCCTAAACCTTGCACCTAGTGCAGACGGACGATAGGCAAAACAATTAGCAGTGAGAACTCTTGGTTGTGATGGTCCTGACTCAAAGGCCCTCTTGCGAGTCTTGGATGCAGTGTACACGTTGTTATTCTTCTCTTGTTTCAGACAATCACTAATGAAGTCATTAAATCTGGCGCGGGTATTAGTACCCACATGCTTCATCATCTTCGGACTTAACCCTCTCTTGAAACTAGCAATTCTCTTACCATCTGTGTCTACCATGTCGGGAGCATAATGACACAAGTTGTTGAAGGCATGCAAATATTGTGTCACAGTTTTGGTGCCCTGATTTAAAGCCAAGAACTCTCCCAACTTCATCTCAACCAGCCCTGGTGGAATATAAACTCCACGGAAGGCTTCAGTGAACTCTCTCCATGAGATCTGGGCATTTGGAGGGAAGGTGGTGCGATGATGCTTCCACCACATCCCTGCTGGTCCCTATAACTGATGTGCAGCATATTCTGTCTTCAGTACTTCAGTCAGCCTCAACACACGGAACTTATCTTCCATGGTGTTGATCCATTCTTCAGCGTCAAGTGGCTCTGTTGCTTCCTTGATAATTGGTGGCCTAGTGTCCATGAAATCCTTGAAGTTGTTGTACTAATTAACCCCATTGCCACCACCTTGGTTATTACCGCGTTGAACATTGTTGGCAATGGTACGTAGAAAATCTTCCATGTTCTTCTGCGTTTGCTCGACATTGCGCTGACTTCCAAGAAACTGTGCAAAGAATACCTCTGCAGTGAGCGATGGAGGAGGCGGCAAATGTGGTTCTGGGTGTGGCTCATTGTGGTTGACATTGTTTTCACCACTCCCACCTGCCCCGGCACCATTACCACCAGTTTCAGCAGCCTCATACGTGGCGCGACGAGTGTTTGCCATCTACATATTTCAGCAACAAGTAATGATTAAGTGAAGCTATAGTAATTGTGAGTGAATGAAAAATTATGTCGTACTAAATTCATTGGAGAGAACAAGTCATACAATAAAACAGAGGCACAATAATCACATTCCAATTAAAACAACACCACTAATTAAATTACTTCGAATGCAAACATCGCATCCATACAACCAAATTGCCAGCATACATACACTGGACTTTTATACGCTCAGGTATCGCATGACCAACCAAGTTCCAACATACTACCAAGTCTTAAGGTTCGAAACGAGATACACCAAGATACATGAAACCAAAAGAAAGGTCATCGTGATAGGGTCTAGTAGCTAACGCAAAGCAACTAGCCTACTCCTCGGGGCCATCGTCGGGGTCGGAGATGTCACCATCGCTACCATCAGTAGTGACGTCGTCATCATCGGCAGGTGCAACTGCAGGCTCATCCTCGTCCTCGTCAACGTCCATACCGGCGGCGTCTGGAGGAGCATACGGGCCAATCCCGTTGTAGAGCACGTGAAACTCCTCATGCAAGTTGACATTATACTCCTCTAGCTCCTCGACCCTCTGCCTCAGAAGGTCCCTCTCGTTCTAGGCTTTATTCCTCTCCTGAACCAACTGTCCAATCATGCGGTCTGCATTATTGTTGGCCTGAGTCAACGTATGCACCCGCTGCAGAGCACTATCACCTCTCTCTAGAGCCTGATCTCGCTACAAGCTCATGTCAGCCAACTGTTCCTGCAAACTAGCTATAGCACGTGCCTGCTTCTTCTTCTGTTTTCTTGGTTTGAGCCAATCATCACCACGCAAACCAGTCAATGCCCAATAGGTACACTCAAGACCCTGGTATGCTCTGATAGCTGCATACATCGCACTCATAGCGTGGTTGTCGCTAGCCTGTCCTTCATTTGGGCCGCTGACCAAGGCACTTCCTTACGGCTGCACCCAAATAGCATCGCGAGGATCATCTCTAGGAAAAGTGCCAGCCAGGGCTGCTACTAGCTCATTGGGAAATCTGCTCATTATGTTCCTGATGACACGGAAAGCTGCTCCCTTTGCACCCTCAACCGGAGTGCGTCCCTCAAACTCCAAGTGTCAACCATCCCACTCTAGAGCATCACCAAGAGCAGGGACTATGATCTCCACTACTGCAAGTCCATCCTCGGCTAACTGGCTCTCACTCCAAGAGTACACCGGCTCCTGACCCTCTGCGTACCCCACATCATGGAGCACTCTCCAAAGCAAGGTTGGCATGCCAAACTCGCTCAGAAAGGTGTCCGTGTTGCGGCGCTCCCGCGGGGCCAACTGGTGTCGGGGTGCTCTTCCGCCTATGGACTTACATGCAGTCTGCTTCGTGCGGGCCATCTGTAGCAAAAGTTTTGATTACCCGGTGTGAACATATTTTAAGTTGATACATTTTTTATCAAAAGGGGATAATCACTTTATAAGGGGAGGAATGCATGACATGAATGAAATGCACAAGCAATATGATGTATGTACGTTTCTTATGTTCTCACAAACTTATGAAATAAATAATATATATCTAGCGATGAATTCGGTGGCATACAGGCGATCTCTCATATACGTAACTAATATGTTCTACACGAGAAACGTTGTTATGTACCTGAAGAAAATTCATTTTAGCTCAATTCCCTATGAATGCATGAAAGCAGTAAATTTACCTACACGCTCTACACGAATCCCCAGAAACGCGTACAACGGTAGTAACTACCCAAAACATCGCCCTCTTGACGGCATCGCCTCAACGGACAGAACAACCACACATGCGACACTTTTATAAAAACATGCGTAGAACATGTAATTACTCTAGTATCATATAAACACTCTCCCTAGATCGGCGGTGTATCCGATCATGCTCTCACATCTCACACTTACCGAGGCATAGAGGCAGCTGATCCATACATTACCACTCAATTAAGTGGCACTCATACAATAGCATGTCGTATGAGCAACGAAAGAGAAATATGGTGCAAGAACCCCAAGTCAGTACTTAAATAAGACACCTAGAGTCCTTAACTGGGCATAAAGGATATGACCACTGGCACACTTTTAGTTTGGAAATCACGTTTTTCAAACATAATTTTGTTTTAAATACACTTGTGAACAGTAAACACGCTAAACCATGCTCTGATGCCAGCTGTAACAGAACCGACCAATTATACGAAATTAAGTAAGAAAATCATCCATCAAGCAAACGATTTCGCAAACTTAAGCCCGTATAACCTGGTATTCTACGAAATCATGACGGATTTCAAACCAACTTACATACCAGCTAAGATCGTAATAAGTTTAGCGGTCATCGTCACAAATTACATAAAAGTTCGCGTCGCAAATACATCGGAGTTTAAACATAGTTATTAGAAACCAAGTTCAAATAAAAGTAGCGGAAGCATTTAGTTCAAACCACACGCCCTCACACAGAGTTCAAAATAAAGTGCCAGCTCAGGATCATCTCCAACAAAAGCATCAGACGAGACATAGGGAATGATCACTGCCCATGGTCCTAAGCTTCACCCATCGCAGGATAAAGGCAGTTGATATAGTAGCCGTAGTACATCTACCCATCTGCAACAAGTGGGAACAAAGCCCTGAGTACGAGAAGGTACTCAGCTAGACTTACCTGACATAACCAAAAATAAATTGACCCCAAGGATCATGACAGGCTTTATGGTAGGGTAGCTAACTCATTTGCAAAAAGGCATTTTTAGCAATTAAATAATCTTTTCCAGAGGCTTTTGCATCAAGTTAAATCTTTATTAACCTGTCGACTACATTTGCACCTGTACTAGAGTAACATGTAATTAAACAAGTAAGGATAACCAATGATCATTAACAACTTCCATCATGTCATATTCCATATAACTGTCCAAGTGTTCCATCAATATTACTACGATGAAGTAACTCAAGTCAAGTGTTCACTATCCAGTGAACGATGGCGATTCGAATCGATTATTAACCAGCTAGTAATTTGTTCCTCACACAAACCTCACTCACCCACTAAAGTGAGATATTGGTCACCGAGTCAACTATTCAGGTAAGTCTCGAGTTTGCCAGGAACCACATGTACCCGGGGGCCGCCCGACTGCTCTTTGGCCTTATCATCGCGCCCTCGTGTCCTTCCACACCTACTCTGGTACAGTGCGCTGCGGGCAATCCACTCGGCCCGAATAATCTCCTAGCTTCGCGGTCGAAAGGTACATTATTCGGCTAGCTAAATGTAAGGCATGCGTTCAACATGACTAGAGGCCCAACAACGGTCGGTATTTAATCGACACAGACGGAAAACACTACAGTCCGAAACCCTGCAAGTCTCCGTCCGGTCTCAATTTCACATTAACACTTAGTTATTCTAAGATGACATACTTTTTCAAGCAGATCCAGGTAACCACCTATAGCTCGCAGGTGACAGGAAATCACCCAACTTCTACCGGTCTAAGCAAGCTAAGCATTTCTTGACTGCAAATACCAAGGTAATAAGGATATGGTAGAACAGGGTATACAAGGTATAATGCAGCAACGGTTGCAAACAACTCCTAAACGTAATGCATCAGTTAAAGTAAAGCATTAATCAAATATTTGCAAACTGGGAGAGAAATGCTCTGGGGCTTGCCTCTTTCGAAAGAGCTCGGGCAGTGGTCGAGACACTCTGGAAGATCCTCACTGACCTCCTCGTCAGCTTTGGGCACCTCCTGCTCTTGCACCTCGGGTTGCTCTTCCGGCTCCTCGGGAACTGCTACCGGAGTTACTTCTTGCGATCTTGTATGATGCAAATGTATAAGTGCTCATGCCTAGGTGCATTGCAGAGATGACATGTAGAGATCATGATGAATGAGATGTAGATGAACAGGTTTACTTTATTGCATAAAGTAGGAATACAACTCTTCTAAAAGGTAGTCCACATCATCCAAGAACATATACTCGTATACTACTATAAACATTCTCTACCATGCCAAGTCACCCCAGAAATCTAAGATGCTTCAAAGATACACCAAAGCAAACCTTATCAAATAATCTTGCATTAACAAGGTTAATTAAACCCTAGTTGACACTATGTTTGAATAGCAACACTTATTTTAGTAGCATAGAAAAATCTAATAAAATTACAGTAGCTTACTAGCATCTAATCTAGCTTGCCACAAAAATTTCATTACATTTGGAGTACTAGAACTGCCGACACAAAAATAACAATCTAAGGCCTAAAAATGAGCATAAAAATACTTTATACTATGAAAAGTATCAAACAATAGATTTAGCATTTTTCCTACATTCTACACAATAAACAATCACTATAGAAAAATTATTATATGCATGTTTTATTCATATTTTTCTCTCTATAAAAAATAACAATTATCAACAATAATAAGCACTTGTACTACACATCAAAATTTTTCTACAGAACATGCATGGCACAAATTTTTCCCAGAAAGTACATTACACAAAAAGATTAACAAAATTGAAACCATATTTTTCTGAGCTTTATATGATTTCTTACATATTTATCAAGAAAACAACAATTTCAATGATTAAATAAAAACCCTACAGAAAAGTATTTCAAACTTGACATGCAACAATTTTAGATCATAGATCTGGTTCTAAGAAGTCTACCAAAATTTATTTCACAATTTTTGGAGCCAAAATGAGCAAGTTATAACTTTTCTAAAGCATTTACATCTTTTCTAAAAAATCATTTTCAAAAATCCTTTTAAACATCCGCCGCTGAAACACTAGGTGCACTCGGTGCAGTGCACCCAGATCCACATGGAGGAGCTGACAGGCGGGCCCTTCGGTCAGCGAGACCCCACATGTCGGTGAAACAGGGATAGTGGCGGCGCTGACCGCGTGGATCTCGCCGACGGCGAGGTGGCCGGCGACGAGGTCACCACCATCGTGATCACCGTGCCAAGGCGGTCACGTTGGTGCAAACGGCATGACCGGAGGAGCTCGGGAAGAGGCTCGCCGTTGCCAATGGCGGAGCGGCGGAGCTGCTCCCCGGTGGTGAGCCGTCTCCGGCCATGTCACGGCGTGGGGAAGAGCTCACGGGCATCGGTGAGGTGGTGCAATGCAGTTGCGCTTGAAAAAGATGCGAGGGGTGGTGCGGAGGGGCGAGCTCCACAGAGCAGTGCGCTCCATGAGCAACGACCGAACTCCGGTGAGCCATTGCGCCGGCGTGAAGGCTTACCACGGTGTGCCGAAGCGAGCAGCAGGTGCGGGAGGGCGAAGCGGTGCTCGTGGCGCGGTGTAGTGGCCGACGGCGAGCTAGAACGGACGGAATCGCCAACTCCGGCGAGGGCGTGCGGTGGCGATGAGCGGCGCGCGCTGCTACTGTGCTGTGGCTTTGGAGAGTGGAGGGAAGGAATGGGCGAGTGGAGTAGGCACGGCGTGAGGGGAAATAGACGAGTGCGTGGGGCACGGGGCCACTAGACGCCACTCGGCCGGCGTTGCCGGCATGCGCTCGCCACGCGGCGAGCGTGAGGGAGAAGAAGGAGGCCGCGCTAGGCCGGGCCGGGGTCCCGCGCGGGCGAGCGTGCGGTGCAGTGCGCGCGCGGGAGAGCTGGGTCGGGCTGGCTTGCGTTAGCGGGCCAGAAGTGAGGCACCGGCCCACCAGGTGAGAAAATTGATTTTTTTCAATTTTATTTTCAATAAATTTTCAAACAATTTCAAATAACAGTTTTAAAATCCCATTTGAGCAAGAAAATGACTTCTTTTGAAAATGGCCCAAAAATGATACTTGCTTAGAATTTAATTCTCTACAACTTTTATTAAGGGACGAACTCAAAATTCCCAACAGATTTTGAATTGGAGAATAAAAGCTAAATAAGGAGGGTTTTTGACCATTTTCCAATAATATTTTTAAAAGCAAATTTTGACAAAACTTTGGTTACCAAAGTTGCTCCAAAAATCATGCTAATTAATTCTAAGTCATTTAAAGTTATAGACAAACAAGTTTTACCACTCTTAGCAAGCAAATGCAATAATTTAGGGTTCAAACAGATGTTTTTCACACTTTAATTTAATTTCAACTTATATTGCGTGTGATGATGAACATGTATGTGATGCTAATGCTCATGCTTTGGGATGTTAATGCATGCTTAACACCCAGGGGTGTTACAATATCCCCATTAGGTACCACCAGATCCACCAAAATCTATAAGGGAGTGAGAATCACCATAGAAGGTATCACCTTTCTAGCCGACCTCACCTTACTTCCGTCAGAAGGTCTGGATGTTATCTTGGGTATGGATTGGTTGACTCTGCATAAGGGAGTGATATCTTGCTTGCCTAGATACATGGAGATCACACATCCGAGTGGTCGGGTAATCAGATGTGAGCCTCACCATAAGAAAACAGACGCCTTGATGAGTGCCTTGGAGGCCAAATTAGTTGAGGAGGTGCCCGTCGTATGTGAGTATCCTGATGTGTTCTCCGAGGAGTTATCGGGTATGCCACCTGATCGGGATGTGGAGTTTGTGATTGACTTACTGCCTAGTACGGGGCCCATTGCTAAGAGGCCCTACCACATGTCAGTCGATGAGCTAGAGGAGCTCAAGAAGTAGCTCAGGGAGTTGTCTAACAAGGGGTACATCAGACCTAGTGCTTCACCCTGGGGTTTCCCTGTCTTGTTTGTGAAAAAGAAGGATAGCTCTATGAGGATGTGCATTGACTATAGGAATCTGAATATCGTGACAGTCAAGAACAAATATCCTCTTCCTAAGATCGATGACCTCTTGGATCAGTTGAAGGATTCCAAGTTCTTTTCCAAGATTGATCTCAGATCTGGGTACCATCAGATGAAGATCAGGTCTGAGGATATTCCTAAGACCGCTTTTGTCACTAGGTATGGGCAGTATGAGTTCACTGTTGTGTCTTTTGGCCTCACCAATGCATCAGCCTACTTTATGAACATGATGAACAAGGTGTTACTGGACGAGCTGGATAAGTTTGTGGTGGTGTTCATTGATGACATTCTTGTCTATTCATCCACCACCGAAGAGCATGAGCAGCACTTGAGAGTAGTTCTGGAGAGGTTGAGGCAAAATCAGCTGTATGCTAAATTTAGCAAGTGCGAGTTTTGGCTCAAAGAAGTTGCTTTTCTCGGCCATGTACTCATAGCTGACGGTGTTGCTGTCGATCCCGCAAAAATCGAAGCTGTGAAAGAGTAGGAGCAACCCCGCAATCTGACAGATATTCGCAGTTTCCTTGGGTTAACTGGTTACTATCGTAGATTCATCGAGAACTTCTCTAAGATTGTCAAGCCCATGACCAACCTCCTGAAGAAGACCAATGAGTTTGAGTGGACGCACGAGTGTGACCTTAGTTTCCAGACTTTGAAACAGAAGCTTACCACCACTCCTGTTCTTGCCTTACCTGATATCCGAAAGGACTTTGTGGTCTATTGTGATGCATCCAGATAGGGATTTGGTTGTATTCTGATGCAGGATGGGAGAGTCATTGCCTATGCATCCCATTAGTTGAAGGACCATGAGTAGCGCTACCCTACTCACGATCTCGAGCTAGCCGCTGTTGTGCACGCTCTAAAGATCTAGAGGCACTACTTGATCAGGAACAAGTGCGATATCTATACCGATCATAAGAGCCTAAAGTACTTCTTCACCCAAGAGGATCTGAATATGAGACAACGTCGATGGCTGGAGTTGATTAAGGACTATGACCTAGAAATTCACTACCATCCGGGGAAAGCCAACGTAGTTGCGGATGCCTTGAGCCGTAGGAGATATTGCCACAGTCTGTCCACGGAGGTCGTACCATCCGAGCTACGTTAGGAAATGGGTGAACTTTGCCTCGAGATCATACCCAAGGGCATGTTGAATGAACTGCAAGTGCAATACGACATAATGGACCACATTAGTAAGGCTCAAAAGAAATGCCCTGAGATCTTGCAGCTTCGTGAATGGATGGAAGCTGGTAAGTACCCCGAGTTCCGAGTAGATGAATGAGGAGTGTGTTGGTGCAATGACAGAATCTGTGTACCGTCTGATAAGGCCATCCATAAGGAGATCCTGGCAGAAGCGCATGACTCTAAGTATTGCATCCATCCTGGCAGTACAAAGATGTATGCCAACATGAGAAAGATGTTCTGGTGGAAGGACATGAAGAAGGATATTGTAGGTCATGTAGCCAGATGTGATATATGCAACAGGGTTAGGGCCGAACATCAGAGACCAGCTGGTTTGTTGAAGCCACTAGATGTACCTATGTGGAAGTGGGAATGCATATCTATGGACTTCATCGTGGGATTGCCTCGATCCCCGAAAGGCCATGACTCCATTTGGGTTATAGTGGACCGATTGACCAAGGTAGCTCACTTTGTACCTGTCAAGGTTGACTACCATGTAGAGAAGCTAGCAGATCTGTATATCGAACACATTCTCCGACTTCTGGGGCACTTGTTAGCATTGTATCTGATAGAGGAACACAGTGGACATCTAGGTTCTAGCAGAGTTTGCACAAGTCGATCGGCACTCGTCTTGACTATAGCACCGCTTATCACCCTCAGACAGATAGGCAGACAGAGAGAGTGAATCAGATTCTCGAGGACATGCTACGAGCTTGCGTACTAAAGTATGGGACAGATTGGGAGAAGAGTTTACCACATGAAGAGTTCTCGTACAATAATAGCTATCAGGCTAGTCTTCATATGTCACCATTTGAGGCCTTATACGGGAGGAAGTGCAGAACCCCGTTGATGTGGTCCGAGGTAGGAGAACGAATGTTCTTCGGCCCTGCTAAGATCAAGGAGGCCGAGGAGGGAGTATCTCAGGTGCGAGAAAATTTGAGGATTGCCCAAAGCCGACAAAAGAGCTATGTAGATAACCGTCGAAGAGACCTCGAGTTCTAGGTTGGAGACCATGTCTATCTCAAGGTCTCACCTCTCCGTGGCACTTTTCAGTTTCATGTGAAAGGGAAGTTATTCCTGCGGTACGTAGGTCCCTACCGAATCTCAGAGAGGATGGGAAATTGGCATATAGGCTTGAGTTGCCTGAGGAACTAGCAGGTGTGCACCCAGTGTTCCACATATCACAGTTACGAAAGTGTTTGAAGTTGCCAGAGGAACAGGTTCACACAGATGCGCTTGATATTCAGGAACACTTGAGTACCGAGAGTACCTAGTCCAGATTCTTGACAGAGCAACCAAAGACACACGAAGCACCACTATACCAATATGCAAAGTTTTATGGAGCAATCACACTGAGAGAGAGGCAACATGGGAGAAAGAGTTAGAGCTACGAATCCGTTACCCCTACTTGTTCAAGAGGTATGTCACACTTTAAATCTCAGGATGAGATTCCAATGAGGGGGAAGGACTGTAACATCCTAGTTTTTCCAAAAACCCAAAAATCACAACTGAAAAATTTTTTGCAAACATGCCCATGTTTGGTGAGTGTCATATAGGAAAAACACCCATGTAGTTGCACAAGTAGCACCTACATAGCAAAGTAGAGCATCTGCATTTAATTAAATACTTGTGAGTTGGCTTTTATCACTTTTTGTTTTGCTAATAAAATCAATACTTTTTTATAAATAATCTTGCTAATTAATTAATTGAGAATGAATTAATTAACTTAACCTAGTACCTACCCTTGGCTAGAACCCTAACCTACCTTAGACCCTTGAAGACTACCCCTAAGGGTGTACATGTAAGTGGCACACACCTGTATACATATAGAAGAACATGGTTTAGCTATAGTTAGAAAATAGGAAATAGAAGAGCTTTAGGTTAGGAGAGAAAAAGGAAAAGGCCATCTTGGCCCAACAGCCGGTCTGCCAAGCCAAGCACAGGCGGCCCCGTCCAACCAAGTCGGCCCAGCCGCATGATTCGGCCCACCATGGCCTCACCCCTTTTTTCCCCCACGCAGCGCAACAAGCCAAAGCCGTCATCTTCGTTTCCCTCCCTCATCTGCTTTTCCCCACCGGAGCAGAGCAGAGTGCCGGTGGAGGGAATCCTAGGTGCTACCCTCGCGCCCTCGGCCATCTGTGCCATGGCGGTTACGCCGCAACGGGCGGATGTTCGCCACGTGGGCAATCCGCGCCCGCGCACTGCCTCAAGCTGTGCTCGCCGTGCTGACGCCGTGGGAGTGACCCGCACGCTGCTGATGCTGCTGTGCTCCCTTCTGACCGGTGCGAATTCAAATTGGAGCACCCAGGCGCTGTCGCAACACACCAAAGGACCGGGAACCCTAGCCAAGCACCCCTATCCGCACTCCACATACCCCAACTCCTATCCCCACCGTTGGCCAAGCTTTCATGACTGCCATGGCCGCGGATCCCTATAAAAACGGGGAGCTCCGGCTGCCCTAACCCTCTCCCTAGTGTTGCCATCGCCTTCGGCTCCACATCTGCCACACCAGCCCTTGTGCCAAGACCGAGAGGGAAAAAGAGGAGGCCGAGGGGAGGAGAATGAGGCAGGGAGGAGGTTCGGAGGCCGCCGGAGCTGAAATTCGAAGGGAGGCGCCGCTGTCCTCAACACGGAGGCGACCAACTCTGCACTGCATCGGCCTGTTCCTGCCTCGCATCATCATGGCCCCGCCACCCTGCCGCACCGAGCCCACGGTGAGCAGCCATGCCGCCCTCCTCTGTGCGCTGTTTTAGAGCACACCGGCCGCCATGGCATTCCTATACCGGGGATGGCCTAGGTAGGTCTCGGATCACCGTGCCTCGCGCACACAAGCACGCCACCGTTGGCCTTGCCGAGCCAAAGAGGCTCGGGAACGTCGACCGAGTTTTCACGCGCGCTCGCCATAGCCATGCTCGCCATGGCGTGGCTATGCGTTGTGCTTCCTGGTCTGGCAGAGGGAGCCTAGGAGTTGTTCCCTTCAACGTTGGACCATTTGGCTTTCTAGCTCACCTAATCGAAAGGGAAGAGAGCGCCTTGGCCCCGCGTTGGCCGTTGACGTCCTGCCTCTATCTGCCCTTGTAGCCGAGCCGCTGTCACCACAAACAACCATATCGCATCCTATCTTGCCGCCATGACCCTGCTGGGAAGGTTCCCAGTGAAGCCACAGGGCTGTGGGATAGCCTAGCTGCCCCACCGGGCCACCATGCCATGCTCCTAGGGGAGCTCGTCGCCGGTGGCCGCGTCTCCGACCATTCAAAGGAGAATAGGGAGGGGAAGCGAAAGCTGGAGCTGTGCCATGCACCGAGTGCATGTGGACTGGAGAGAGTCGGAGGAGAGGTGAACCTAGTCCATGTAGACTGAGCATGTGGCTCACCGTGTGGGGTGACCTGTCCACCATGAGCTGGCCCCCGGTAGACTAAGGCCCGTTTTTGAACCCGAGCCATGACGTGGCATCACCTAGGAGCGCCACGTGTCCAGGCTGGGCGGCCCAACCCGGCCTATCTCCAGGCCCTGCCCTGGCCCACCAATCCCGGTCATAGCCTAGTCAAAGTTGACCATTGACTGGTCAACATTGACCGGACCCACTTGTCAGCCACTGTTCACCGAGACCCCACCTGTCATCTGCACTGTTCACTCGGCCAATCATGGCCTGCCACGTGTCAGCTCCTGAGATTTTCAGCCCTTTTTCTTTTTCAGAAAATGGTTTAAACTTCAAAGATTCATAACTAAATCACCGTAGCTCAGAAAAATGCCAAACCAGAGTCTAGATTTTTCTAAAAATGAGCTCTACATCATAGGCTTGTTCTTGAGTGCTTTTAGACCTTTTGATTTTTAGTTGCTTCTTTGTGCACCTCTATAGGAGCCGCTGACGCGGCCGTATGTCACGTTTTACAGACCTAGAGGAGCCACCGACTGAGGAGTTCGACCCCGACTACACCGATGACTTGGGTGATGACCTTCCAGGTGCCACGCTCCACCCATTCGTAGATCCTATTACACATTGCAAATACTTAGAATTGCTAGTGCTTTACTTTTATGCAATAATATTACTGATAGGTTGCATGGTAGTTTACTGCTTTTGGAGCCACTTACATTGTTGCAACCTTACACTTGCTCACCCTGCTATCAGACTAGATGCTGCTTTATCAGTCGTTACTTACTGCTTTACTCTTACTCGCATTATATCTATGATGTGATGCTGGTGAGTGAGAGGCGTGTGAGATAAGGCACGAGGTGTCGTAAACCTGATAATAACCAGATAATGAACCTGGGGAGATCTTGGCGTGTGTCACAGAACCATCCAAATTATAAGAGCACAAGTACAAAAACAATCACCGGAGTGATCAAATTCTCGCACTTGAGCCCATATAACTCTGGTAGTCCAATTAAATCATGAGGAATTTCAAACCAACCAACATACAAGCCAAGATCGTAGTGATTCAACATAACAAGCCACATGTTACAACCATTTCACAAGTAATTCAATACACATTGGAGTTCAACATAGTTATTACAACTTAAGTTCAAAAGTAGCAGAAGCAAAGTAATTTGAAACTAACAACACCCTTATTTCAAATACATGCCAGTACCAAGGTTGACTTCCAACAAAAGCATTATAGAGAAGATAACTCAGAAGGATCATGCCCATGATCACACTCTACCACTACGGCAGGAGTCAACCAATTCTTGTAGTAGCAATGATACTTCACAACCTACAACAAGTGGGAATAAAACCCTAAGTACGAGAAGGTACTTAGCTAGACTTACCCATCAAAAACCAGAAATAAAGTGACACCAAGGATCATGCAAGGCTGATGTAGAGTGGGCTAGCTTGACAACATTTTGCATAAAAGCTTAATATAGATAAGTATTCATTAATGCTTAAGCAACAAGTTAATTATCATTAACCTATCATCTATATTAGCACCTGTACTAGAGCACTCACTTGATTAGGAGCAAACAATATTAACCATAGCAGGTATAAATTGAGGCAACATTTACATCATCATCCAATTAACCATCCATTCAATTTAATGGAATCTACGTTGCCGCTGCTCAAGTCAAGTGCTCACTAACTGGGAGCGACGGCGATTCGAATCGAGTTCCTATCCAACTGGAGGGGTATTTCTAACACTCACCGAGACACGCCTGACAAGGGCTGCTCAGGTCACCTTTGGTACCGTTCAGGAAAGCACGGGTTCGACTGATGTCGCATCCCCAAGGCAACACTCTGCTAGGATGATAGGGACTTTAACCCCCCTTGGTCTTATGCCAATGTTCCCAAGCACATCCTTACTACCTCCAAGATGCGACCTACCCTTTGATTCCTGGCCTGAACTGTATTACTCGGCTTCGCGGTCGGAACGACTTATCCGGCTAACTAAGTGTTAGACTGCGTTCAACATGACTCAAGGACGTACAACGAATTAGTCCTTAAATGACTCAGATGGGGATAGATCCACACCCAAGACCTCCATGCCTTGTTGCTTCACTTTCGTCATCCCGCCCAGTCTCCTTTCATATTATTAGCACATGGTTCTTTTCCACGATAGCAAATATAGACAACCGTGCCATATATGAATATTCCTATATCTCGCAGGTGACAGGAAATCACCTGACTTCTACCGCTTAAAGCAGGGCTAAGCATCTATTCGATCCTGAGCTAATAGGATTCATGGTATACTTTCTGGACAAGGATAGGATATCAATGCAGCAAGTGTTTTCATCCAACACCTATAACTTAATGCAACAATACATATAACATATACTACTCAATTGCATTTTCAGAAATTAGGAGGCTTATAATGCTCCGGGGCTTGCCTGGGATCCGACTCAAGTTAGAGTTTGTCAGGTGAAACCCGCTTGGCGAGCATCCTCCAATTTAGCACTTGTCCGATCCTTCTATCTTCGGGATGGATCCACCAACACCATCTTTGGGTTTGGCTCCACATCAGGTCCTTCACGTGCTTCAGCTAGCGTACCTAAATGAGGTGCAAGAGTGCATATGTATGAAAGTATAGAAGTGCAATAAACAAAGCAATCATGCAAGCATACCAAAGTTCTCATAAGCACCTAGAGCTAATTAACTTGATCCCCCCTTAAGGCATAACATAGAAGAGGGCAAGCACATCAATCAAGACACAAGTCTCATAAGATAATAGGATACTAACCCAAGTATCATCAAAGATATGAGTCACACTTCACACACTAGCATGGCAAAGTTAATCAAAGCACTAGAACTAGAATTTGCCACCTTCTAGACATCAGGACAGCAGCTGAGTAATTTAGTCACAACTGGAGATCTACAACTCCAAAAGATGTGCAACAAGATATTATGGAAATCTTATGAATTTGCCTACAATTACTTTAATATCACCTAAGCTTGATTCCCAAGTTTAATGGGTCAAAAAGATGAAACTACAGAACCTGGTCTACTCCAAACAGAGAGCAACCAAATCTGGGACCTGACTTTAAACATCTATAACTCAAAAACTACTTGGCCAAATGCCACCAAATTTTATCAGCAGCTAGATACATAAATTATCTACAACTTTTGTATAAACAAGTTTTACAACAAAGTACATTATCATGAAGAACTTTGCTAAGTTTCCAGATCTGTCCAGAAACCTCATTTGCAAGAAAGAATTATTAACTTATGTTGCAAACATATAATTGGACAAAACTAACTTTACCAACATGTCACACATGACTAATGAACACCAGAAAACATAGTGTCCATTCCTAAATAAATTCTTTTAATGCATTTTCTTAATTTATTTAGATAATTAGGTGGAATTATGAACACATATCGAAAGTGCACAATAAATTCTTCCAAAATTGTAGTGGCCTACATATGCTCCTAATAGTCTACTGTCCAAATTTGAAGCCATTTGGACAAGTATATAAGCCTCTATGAAAAAGAAAAATAGTTATTGCAATAAATCATGTGAGAGCTAGATGAATCAATAACTCACTCATATTACAACCAAAATTCAAGAAATTTTTACCACACATCAAACATCACATGAGTAGCATGCCACAGAAATTTCACTTCATTTGGAGCCCTACAACTGCAGTTATGAAAATGACAAATACCACTAACAAAGAAAACCTAGATGCAAAGATCTATTTTTAGAACTAAAACTTTTAACTAAAACATGACATATTATAGATCCACTGCATATATAATTTCACAAGGATTCCAAAAAGTCCTCATTTGCTATTTTTGGAGCTTCCTAGCATGAGATATTAATTTCCAAAGATTTAGCCAAAAATCTGCATAAAAGAAAAAGGAAAAAGGAAAACACTTTTGCCTCGAGGCCCCTGGATTTTCTAGAAATCAACCCGCGCTCTGCTTGTATTGTTCTGCACTGTTCCTATGAGTCATGAACTTTGCATCTGGACCCAAGAAAAAGCTTCTAATCCATTTTTCTCCTTCCCTTCGTCTTCTTCACGCACGTAGAACAGAGGAGGTGCGCTCGGGCGGTTCGATTTCCGCCGGTGGAGCTCCGGCGGCGGCGCTTGGACGGCCAGCGAGTGCGTGGGGGCGGCAGTGGCCCTAGACGTGCCTCAGGATGGCCGTAGCCCACCTTGCCATGGCCCGCAGGGGCCTGGCCACGAGAGCTCGCGGCTTGCGACGGAGTGGCACGACAACAGGGAGCCTAGCGGGGGAAGCGGAACTAGAGCGGAGTTGCTCTGCGTATAGTACGGCATGGCAAAGCTAGTGGCGAGCATGGCTTGGCCTGTGGTGGCCCGAGGTGACGCGACCACGGAAGCAGTCTGTGACCGGTGGCCACGACAAGCGGCAACGGTGCTCCGGCGACGAGTCGGTCGACCGAGGTGCGCACGGGAGGGAGAAGAAGACGGCGGAACTGGTTGTGGTGCTAGCTCAGCATGAGGGAGCATGAAAGCAAGGGAATAGTGGTGGCATGGAGCTTGCTCCATTGGCCATGGCTGCCGACGCGCTCCGGCGCATGCGTGCGACGTAGAGGCGACGGGGGAGGGAAGCAGAGAGGCAAATGAGGGCGCTCTGGTACTCGGGGTCTCCACTTCACATGTGCTAGAGGTAGGGGGCACGTGGCAAGGTCGCAGGGAGCTGCGGTGCGTGTCGTTGTGCATGGTCGACACGTCGGCATATTGACGAACAGGTGGCGAGCGCAGTTTAGGGCATCTTGGAGGCCGTTTTTGGGCCGTCTTCGGTCAGCTTTGGGCCAAGGGCCTTGAATCAAAGTTGTTGACCACAACATGCTCTCTGACTTTCATTAAGGGTGCTCAGCCATTGGAGCTACCCGAAACTGAAACACCAATTTGACTTAGCCAAAATCTGAGGCTCTAGAACAACAATGCATTGAATCTTAGGAGCTCTATTTGACTAGGTTAGAGGCTAAACTAGCACTTGACCTTTAAATAAAGTTTGTTCTATATAAGATGAACTACAACTTTTGTTTAAGGTTAGACCTCACAACTGGTACAGGAGTTAAACTTTCACTTTGGTCAAAGTAGCAACTCGATAAGGCCTAAACTAGAGTTTTAGGCCAATTAAGGCATTTTCTTAACATTTTCTCAACATGAACCCTTCATGACTTTTGTTGTAGAGTTCATCTAGAGTCATTTGGGCAAGTTTGCAAGGTTTGGTTGATGATCTATAATTCCATTCACTTAATGGCGCAATTCCAATAGGAATAGAACTTATCATTTCATGTGACTTTTTGATTCCAAACTTCATGAAACTTTTCTAGGGATTAATATAGGTAGGTATTAAGGTGAGACACATGAAATAAGTGACATCAACACTCATTTGCATTACCAAGCATGAGCATCTACATGCACACATTGAAACATAATTAACAAGAGTATGTTGTATATGTTTCAAAGAGATGTTGCAGATATTTCAAAGCACATTCTATATAGGCATGTTTCACATGTTGCACCAGTGCATCACATATGTTACATGCTCATATATGAACAAATGATGCTTAGGCTCATGCAATGCAAGTGCCAACTGCAAGCCTAACACCTGGGGTGTTACAGCCCTCCCCCTTAATGGAATCGCGTCCCGAGATTCAGAACGGAAGACTTTTAAGGAAGAGAGACATGTTATCTTGTTTCCAACATCTGCTATAGCATTAGGCTACTAAACTTCAACATTAGTGGAACTAATTTGGCCCAGGCAATTTTCTAGTGCTTGCTCATTGTAATAACTTCTTTTGTCTAAAGAATTTCCTTCATTGACTTCCATAAAGCATTGTTACTTTGGAAGGAATCCAAGATAGCACAACACTGCATTCTCAGTGTATGGAGATCATTTGGTCCATGAGATAACCACGCACAAGTATATCTTCTTCTCTAGTGAACATAGCATGGCCATATGAACTTCACACTAGACCAAAATCTTTAGAAGTATACTCGTTGAAATGACTCTATGTTCACAAAGTTTGAAAAGCAGTCCTCTACCAAGGTGGCTTGAGCACAACCTTCCAAAGGGTGAGATCATAGATGACAAACATCCTCTGAGGCTATAGGAAACTGACTAACCAACAGACAAGGTCTATGCTAGTCGTAAACGTTCAACCAATCAGATGTCAACTAATGGAAAGCTACTTACTATTCCATGTGTGTAGTTCTCTTTCTCTGATGACAACATTGTATTATCTAAGTCTGTTGAGGGAACAGGGAATATGGTAGCTGACTTGGTTGGCTCCATATTTCTTCCAAATGTTACTTACGAAGATGCTCTTATCCAAAGGCCACAGTTATCTAGGTTGAATCAGATGCAACCTCTTAGGTAAAAACACTTATAAGATACCAAAGATCAGTGAGTATTAGCAATTATTGCTATAGAAGGATGATAGCGAGGTCTGGAAGACAGCAAAAGTGGCAAGTATTTACCAACTTCGGTAAATAGTTCACTACCGAGCAAGTTGAGTACAATTTCCTTCGTGATGAAGTTGCACAGTAAATTGAGTTGACTTATAGCATAGTAAAACTAACCTTGTCAAGCTAACTTTTCACCTTGAGGCTTCCTCTTTAGGATCAAACAGCAGCTCTAAAATAGGAAATTTGTTGTTTGACACTTCTCAAATTGCTTTTGATTCGTGATGGTATAAATTTATTTGCAAAACACCAAGGCTTCTCGTATATTGTTGTTATGAGAAAGCAAAAGCAAACGAATGAGTGTAAAATAATATCTTTGAGACCTCAAAAGGGCTATCCAACAACATATCTCGACCATGTTCTACGTTGGGATATCTACCACTATCGTAACCTTCTCACGCGAGGAATGAGCACAGTTACCAGAAATGGCAGATTCTGTACACTTTGGTTTTCTGCTCGTATCTCACAAACTACTGCTCTATTTTACACGAATTTTGGTAGGCATATAGATGCATAAGTCCTCTAACTACTGACCAATTTTCAGCTCAAACGAACACCATTTGGCTATCCATATAATTCGTTTCCCAAAACTGCTTGGTTCTGAATTTACAGCAAACGAACTGACAAAACCTCCTTCAAATCTAGTGTTTTACTCAATCAATTCTCAAATTAAATTAAGAAATTGAAGTGTCCTAAGTAAGGAATAAAATTACCAAGTTTGGGTTCAATCCAAGCTCGTTTGTGTCATTAATCGGTGGCTTGAAGATAACCAGTTTAGGGCTACAAAATCTGGATAGAGTTCTTGTTCTTCTTTTCCTTTGCTTCACACATTGAGGTGTGTGTTTGCACTCTCTAACTTTTTGTACCGCAGCAGTAGCTTTCTCTCTATGGATAGAGGCTAAGGCTTACCTCATATGCCTCTTGGGAATAACCTCAACTATTAATTTACATATCAATCCGACGATGCACACGCTTCGAGCTTGCAGCTACTTTTGCAAGGCAAAATGCATACTCCACCTAATGGACATTCCTACAAAGATAAGGAACCACTTCCGAATATTCTTCAACACTTCGTCCAATAAAGTTATGAACAAACCATTTGTGGCACCTAAGGGCACAAGGATGCTAATTGAAACTAGGTCATGTTTTCTCTAATTCTTCGCTTTAGCTAATAGAACACTTTGCACTATCAGTGTGATTGTCCAAGATGGAATTGACTTGATTACAATGGCTCTGGAAGATAGAGTATCACTCAAGTTGTTGGCTAGTTGATTAACTTCTTGTTGGTTATTGCTCTGTAAGACATAGCCTTCGTAGCACCTTCCTTTTGGTAACTAGTCAGTTGTCTCTCAACACTAAAAAGTTCTAAATCTTCTCTCTTGGTCACAATAACTGTGGTTGACGTACAACAGATGGTTGCCATCGAAGTCAGTAGATAAGGAGTCTCACCAGAGATGGTTGATCTCGACGGTATGGTCCTTACGCATACAAGATTGAGACTTGGATAACTTCATCATATACACAATGTGATGATCGAGTCTTATCCAACGGATGACTTGTCCAACATTAAGTGTTGTGTGTCCTTTTTATCCAATAGAGATGAGATACTTGCTTACTAGATGGTGGTCGTCAATACTTGGGACAACTAAGTAGAGTCACATGTCTACCACTTCTTGCGGTCTGTTAATGTTTATGTCGGTGACCTATTCTTCAAAGGTTATCCTCTTAGCAACTTCAGAAGGAAGCTCCACTACTTTTGGTCTAAGATATGGATCTTACGATATGATATGGAGAGATAACCAAGAAAGGAGCACGAGAAAATAACACATCGATTGTCATTTCATAATGGATCATGACTAGAAACCGTGATACCTCATAACTGGTACAGGAGTTAAACTTTCACTTTGGTCAAAGTAGCAACTCGATAAGGCCTAAACTAGAGTTTTAGGCCAATTAAGGCATTTTCTTGACATTTTCTCAACATGAACCCTTCATGAATTTTGTTGTAGAGTTCATATAGAGTCATTTGGGCAAGTTTGCAAGGTTTGGTTGATGATCTATAATTCCATTAAGTGCATGTTGAATTCCAAATCTTTAATGTTCGCTAGCCTCCTAATGTTTGAGTAGTAGCGAGTAGGCACTTTGAGTTCATGGAAGAAACTTAAGAGCTTCTTTTTCTCCTCTATTTCGAAGGTCCATGAGGCTACTAGAAGTTTATGTGTCCCATTGGGTTGAAGTTCAGGAGTAGCTCTGGCCTGACTTTTAATTCTTTCAGATCCAAACGAGTGTTAAGTGAATCTTTCCCCTTGCCCTTTGTCTCCATTAAGGTGTCGAGCAGGCTTTCGATCATGTTTTTAGTGATGTGCATCCCATCAACTGCGTGGCGAACATCCAAGAACTGCTAATAAGGTAGATCCTAGAATATCTATTTCTTTTTGAACATAGAGGACCTCAGTGCTTATTTGCTTCATTTGCCCTTTTTAAGGATGACTTTTAGTTTGTTCACTTTTGTTAAGATATCCTTCACAGATATAGTCTGAGGAGCCAAGTGATCCTCAATTTTGTCATAAAAGGATTCCTTGTTCTTGCGGTATGGATGCTCCATGCTTAGGAACCAACGATGACCTATGTACACCATGTTGTTACTATTCTTCATCCATGAAGCATCCATGTCCTCCATACAAACCACACATCCTTTGTATCCTTTCGTAACTTTTCTAGACAAGCAATGAAGGCCCGGTAGGTCATTGATTGTTACGAACAACAATGCTTTCAGATAAAAGTGTTCTTTCTTGTACTCGTCCCACACCTTGACCATTGATGTCCACATTTCCATTAGCTCATCCACCACTAGTTGTAGGTAGACATCAATATTATTGCTAGGTTGGTGTGGCCCTTGGATCACTAACGTCATCATAATGTATGTTCGCTTCATACACAACCAAGGCGGAAGGTTGTATATGCACAGAGTCATGGCCCAGGTGCGGTGATTGGTGCTAACCATGTTGAAAGGATTCATCCCGTCAGTACTCAACTAGAACCTTACATTCCTTATTTCCCTTTTAAATGTCTTGTATATAGAATCAATAGCCCTCCACTATGATCCATCAGCTAGGTGTCTGAGCTTTCCATCATTGACACGCTTTTCGGCATGCCACCTCATTAGCTCTGCTATTTTTTGTTCACAAATAATCTCTTTAGGCATGGAATCATAGGGAAATACCACACAATCTTCTTAGGTGATCTTTTGTTCCAGTCAATGATTGTCATCGCCATAGGATAGTCAGACTTGTAGCATGAGAGTTCACACACCGGACACTGATCCAACTCTACATATTGCCATGGTACAATATGCAATCATTGTAGCACACATCAATCTTTTGTACTTCCAACCCTAATGGACAGACCATTTACTTCACCTGATATGTGTTCTCCTACAACTCATTTGGCCATGGAAGCATCTTGCTCTTTAAATGAGTTAGCAAATCATTGAATCCTTTGTCTGATAGACCATTCCATGATTTCATCTCAAGTAGCAAAAGGTTAGCTTCTAACTTGGTCATAGAAGAACCATTGAATAGCGGCATTTTTGCATCCTTTCTCATTTGCTCCAACTTCTTTAAATTTCTTGCATCTATTGATGCTTAATTAGGTCACACACTCGATAAGGAGCTAGATCGCTCGATGTAGGGCCTAACTAATTTAGGGATCAACTAGTGCCTAGGGGATGTCCACACCTAGACCTTGTGCTTCCAGCGATGAGCACAATATGCAAGACACGTTGCCGGAGGAGCCTCACCGGGAGCACGATACACAAGACACGCCAGCGAGGTCTCTTGAGACCTAGAGCCCTACAACCTAGGAGGGACCCCGTTGAGGGCGTGCAGTGGCAATGGGCTGCTCTAGCCAGCCTGACCACTATAGAGCTTCGCCATCATCGATCAACCATCCATGTAGTGCCGACGAAGAACAAGGAGAAGTAGAGGGAAAGAGAGAGAAAGATAGGGTAAAAGTGAGGTAGTAGATTGGTTTTTTTGGTACGATTGGATAGATGGGAACTCAATCGGCCATAATCCTCTTATATATAGAGGGGTGGTCTTATCCCAGTAGGAAACCTCTCCAAGCCTTATTTTCCAAGTTTCCCATGAGTTTGGAATAGTTCAGATTGGAATCCAGAAAGCTAGATCCGAATAGGCCTTTTTATTAGGTCTATCAGAAGTGCCGACGTCTACCGGAGCTACTGGCAGTCAGAACTACCGACGTTTTGTCACAACTGCCAACAGTCAGAACTGCTGATAGTCAGAACTATCGACGTGAGTCGAAACTACCGATAGTGGAGCATCTTCCTGGGGGCATAACTCTTTCACTCGAACTCCGAATTAGATGTTTCATATATGTTTTTTTGACCATCTTGACGAAAGAATGCAATGGTGAAGTCCATTCCACATTTTTACAACTTCACAAAATGGACATTTTTAAGTGTCAACAACATCAAGGAACTCTAACTCCCCATCACGTATCATCTTGTCTAGAGCATCAAGCACTTCAGTATCCAGCAAAGTGTCATGGCATGTTTCGTTGATGGTTACCTGCATAGTTTCACTCACTAGTTCATGGACAATTTCCAGCATGGTTTCACCAATTATTTCATGGACAGTTAGCTACAAGGTTTCATTCACTACAGTCTTCAGCAAGGGTCCTTGGATGGTTTCCTCAGGTAAGTTGTCACCCTCCTCGCCATGCATGTTTCAAACCTTATAGTTTTTCATGAAACCCCTACTTAGCAGATGATATCGTATCAGCTCAATGTCACGGATCCTAAATGCCTTCTCATTCTTGCAATCAACACATGGTTAGTGTATGTATCCTTTCACTACTAGGAATATCCAATTCTATGATGAACAATTTTCATCATTGAAGGAGCCAAATTCATTATAATTTTAGTTTTATGATGAATTTATGATGAAAAATGGTTTGTCATAGAAGTCACGTCACACTTGCACATCTATGACGAATCTGACAAAATTGTCATACAAGTGTCTTGATCTGTGATGAAAAATAGACTGTTATAGAACTATTTTGGCATGCGTGGTAGGGGGCTGCCACACTGGTGGGTGCTTTCGTTAGAGATGCTTTCCACATGTACATGTTATAGACACGTGTACATGGTATAGCCGGTTGCATTGGAGATGGTTCAGGTATGTGTTACTTTCTTATTGCACAACATGGTCATCTCTAGTTCTTGCACGTTCAGGTTCTTACTAGACCACGTGTTGGGTCCTTGTTGTTCCACATGTTAGTTTTCTATTAGCACACGTGTCATGTTGTGGTTGGATCACGTGTCACTTTTTCATTGGACCATGTGTCGTATTTTTATTGGTGCACATGGCCGTTTCATATTCGACCACGTGTCACGGCACTATCCATCCATGTTTCGTATTTTTATTCAGCCATGTGGCTTCACGACTTCCTTCCATGTGTTAGATTTTAATAGCCCACGTGTCGAGTCCTGGCTATTGCGCATGTCATGCACTAGTTTGTCCATGTGTCATATTTTTATTTGATCATGTGGCCTATCCTAGTTCTGTCGTGTGGAGTACAATCAATTCATCATAGAAGCTTATCAAAAAAATCATCATAGAAGTAATTCAACATCATCACTACTGCACAGATTGACTACATAACTATTTAGCCTGGCAATCAAATAACAATAATTAACATTTCACACATCAGTAGCAAACCACTAACAGAGTATCACCACATCAAACCGGCATATGAGTCCACACATCAAACTGGCACATGAGTCCACACATCAAACCACAAATGTTCACTGCATCAAGCCATAGGAGTTGAAGACTGAGAGTTACTAGAAGAGCTGAAGCACGTGCATAGCTCATGGAGATTGTTGTACTCCTCTTGTTGTCGTTTCTTGTATTCCTCAAGCTCTCTTTTAGTCTTTTATGTCTTCCTCTTCACTTCATCCACTTGATCGATGAGGGCAGCAAAACTTTCCTATTTAGTAGCATGCTATTCATAAAGCATTCTCTCCACCGATGTCTCTATTCTGGTGGAGCTTGTCTGGATACCAGCATTCTTTAAAAAAGGTTGTTTTCGCTTTCCTAGGAGGGAGCCTTGCCCTAGTAGATGCAGAGGACCTTGCAAACAATATCAGCACTAATCATTGGTTGCTACCCATCAACAATAGATTCTGCTTGCATAGTTTCCATAGCTTCCTACAAAATTCAACCAGTGAAATATTAGGTTACAGATAGTGTAAGAGGACATCAATTGAAAACCCAAGAGATTGATTCATAACAAGTAATACATAGGTCTTCCTCAGCCTACTACTGATAGAGATTACATAAGCTTTAGTAGATTTTAGTAGATTTCCATAACACTAGGGTCCTGCTACGTTTCCTTCTTTTATGACAATGGCTTCAGTAGATTTCAAGGGAAGCAAAAGAAGGTACTTACAACTGCTGCTCTTGTAGCATCACGCAGGCCCTTTTTGCTACTGGTATGGAAGTCTCTCAAGACTTCCACAGCATTAACATCTTCATCAGGTGGACCAATTTTTTCTTCAAGTCCTTGATCATGTTCTGCTGCCTGCCTCTTGTTCTCCTTCTGTTCATATTGCACATGAGTTTTGATTTATATTTATACAAAGGCAAGAGTAACAATAAAACACAGCTATCACTTACAAATTTTTGCATCTGGACAACATAGGAGCGAGATCCTATAGTCTGGTGGTACTTCACTTTTGCATAGTTTCGCTTGTTCTTCTCAGATGTTTCCTATAGCTCCATTTATGTTAGACTACAGCACAAGTAGACCATAGCAAAGACTAGACAGGAAATCGATGGGTTCACACACCTTGTTCTTAGCACTAGACCAAATCTTGACACGTTCACACCACTGTGCATCATTCATGGACGAGATAGGAGGGGTCATACGGATCTGATCAACAAGGACACTAATGAAGTATTTTTCTTCAACCTGTAGCGTGCCTATTCCCCTCGGCAACAGAGATGCACATCCTCAATCCTCCTAGTGATTTGCTCATTTTGTCAAGAATAATTCCATGAGTTTTGAGGCCTGGGCTCCCTCACTCTTCTCAGCAATGGTACTACATAGTTTTCATTCATTCAAATTGTTAGAAAAGTTACATGGATATCAAATAGCTACTACAAATTCATTGATAGACATCTATAAGGTAATACCAACCTTGGCAAATTTTAGTGTTCTGCAGGTGGGGGAGATGGGAGTTTGCTGAGAGGGCTCCTCTTTGGTAGGGCTATAATCATCTGGCCATGAGGAGTCTCTCTCAGGGTTAGGTAGGGTGCCATCATGACCAATGTCTCCAGTCAATTCATGAACTTGGAATTGATCCCTGGGTCTGGGTGTCGGTCGTGATGGAGAATTATGTTCACCTACTACTGCTACCTCTACCCTTTTGCCAGTGGTAGACCTCCAACTACAAACTCCATGAGCAGCCTGTTCTAGTGGTGTTAACCTCACTCGCTTGGAGGATTTCACCCAGGACTCATGGCAGTGCTGCCTTTTGTCCTATTGGTAGAGCCTCCTCTATGGATTCTTCCACCTAGACACTGAAATTGGAGATACAAACTTAAGCAACAAGCATGTACAAATTCCATTGCAATTCAAATAGTAAAGCATTGCATGGCTACCTACCCCCTCCCCCTCCAAACTAAATACAAGATAGAACATGCACCTTAATTGATAGGGGCACTAGCTCATCTTCTAAATCTAAATCTGTTTCATCTGTATCATCAAATCTCTCAACTACCTCGCCTAGTTGAGGGATATATTCTAAATCTTTACCATGTCTACCCTTTGTGCTTGACTTTTTTGCCTTTGGAGACACAGGTTTTGGGCCCATATGTATTCCAAGTTCTTCCATCTCTCTATGATTCCTTTCAATTTTTGCATCCCATGCTCATTCATAAGCAGTTAGTGGTTGTTCATCTAGATTACAAAGGCATTTATTAACTAAAGCTTCTATGGAATGTTAACACAACAGAGAAAGATTATGCAAATAAGCGTCTAACTAGTAACTATAGCTTATACGGAAGTCATTAATCCAATAAATCACATGTCAACTACACTCAACTATAGAAAATATGCAACCCATCGCTATCTACATATACTTGGTTCAGCCACTACAGTAGAGCACACATCATAAAAGGAATTTGGGTACCTCTTCCTCTATGTTCCTTGGCTTTGCTTTGCTGTCGGCACCGCCATCCTGTCATCGCAGTCGTGGAGCTAGTGTGGCCGGTGTTGATAAAGGGGTACCAGATCTGCCTCTGGCTAGGGATCAGATCCGGTCGGTGTTGACAGGTGCTGAGCTAGGTAGGGGATCCAGATCTAGCTTGTACCATCATTGAGGCGGTCCTTCCACCGTTAGCTGATCGACCTACTGTCGATGAATCTAAGGGGATCTGGCTTCGGCTATGGTTTAGAAATGTATGTGAGGGTGAAGCTAGAGAGTGGAGAGAGAGTCAAGCTACTGTTCTGATGGTGCCTAGGGTCCGGAGTGGGGTGACAAAGGGGGCGGCTAGAGAGTGGAGAGGGAGGCCTTGGGACTAGGATTTGGAGCTAGAGGAGAGATGGTGTAGTTGGAGAATGGAGATAGAGGTGGAGACAATGACTCTTTGCGCTTTTATGTGGCCATCACTTTACCACAAATGCCCTTGTTTGAAATTGATGGCGTGGTAAACCCATTTTCCACGCTGAGGGCAAAAGAGAGACATCTAATTTTTGGTGTGTGTTGGCAAGACTGATCGGCGCGGTGTGAAATCAAATTTTCATGCGGGCAGACCGCCCCGTCCGCTCAGTAGAGACTAGAATTTATTTCGTGTTTTAATAGAAAATGATTATGACAAAATGTTGTACGTACCTAATGTATGTCTTTTCATTTTTTTTTCTCTTATGCACCTGTTTATATATTCGAACAGTTAGTTGTTGCCCTTTGGTTTTTCATATTATAAATAAACATAATAATAAAAGACGATAATAATAAATAATTAAAAGATCCATGAATTTGACACCCAAAAGTTACCAAAAAAAGAAAAATAAACCTGCTCGCTGCACTTATTACGCTGCAACTGGCATTTTTTTGTGTGTGACTGCATATGCGGCTGCTTGAACTAAGGCCTATAATTAGGAAGCAAGGGGAAGGCACGCCTAGGGATGGAAAACCCTCCAAGAAAACTAAATGTGTTATTCAAATGATATCCCCATGGATTTCCTACCCTGGAAAAAGTAGTCATGGATTCTAAGGTGGTTTGAGTTTGTAGAGAAGAGAAAAAATTAAAGCAACCTCCTCCTGGCTAGCACTCTTGTGATTCACCGACTCACCAGTACTCTATATCGTCCTCCTCCTCACTGGAGTCATAGTAGGTGTTGTACTTTCCATCACTCGAGTATGTCCCCATTCTTCGTGAACCTCGATCCAGTTGCTAACACCGTCTTAGCGAAGGTGAACGTGGATGACAACAACCTGCACACCTGCCTCAACCCTTGATCTATGGGATGTATCATTAGTACAAGTCTTATTTGCATGCATGTCTATGTTAACTTTTGTTGAACTTTGTATTAGGTTGGTTAAACTCTGTTGAGCGTGGTGTAGCTTAGGTCCTTTAATTTGGTCATTTGGTATAGCCATGGTTCAGGACCAACCTTTTTTAGGCTTGGATTATGAAAATCCATATCATCACCTATGGGTGTTTGAGCAGCTCTGTGCTTGTCTAATCATTTCAAGCATGTCCTAAGAAACCTTGTGTTGGAAATTGTTAGCTTTTCTCTTAACAAGAGAGCAAGACAATGGTATGACCATAACGTAGGGAAGGTAAATGGAGATTGGGAAGAATTGAGGAATAGATTCTGTCTCGCATTCTTTCCTATATCTCAAATCGCTGCCCTATGACAAGAGATACTCAACTTCCAACAAAAAGATAAAGAACCATAGGTGTAGCCTAGGACCACTTTTTAATCCTATCTAGGTCTGGCCCAGACTTGTCTATATCAAACCATGTCCTGTTGCAGCATTTTTGGTTAGGTCTTATCAAGGAGTCTGCACTACAACTCGATATAACCGCCAGAGGGTCATTTACCCATAAAACCACAATGGAAGGAGAAGCTCTCCAAGATCGCATTCTAGAGAACACTCTCTCGTTAGAACCCCTCTGTGTTGAGCCCGAGCTGATCCATGAGAAAGTCTCTTCTGTAGAAGTTGAACCTATCACATCAATAGAGAGGCCCTCACCCGAACCAAAAGACCTGGAAGAAGGTTTTCAACCTTTAGACTTTCTGTTTTTCGAGGATGATAACTTTGAAGATTTTAGAAACGCCTCAAACTACAAATGTCAAAGGAGGCCACCCGTTCCTGTCACTCCTTCTGAGGCATTAGACAAAGAATTCCTCAGGGATTCCATTAAGGAGTTGACTGCTAGAATGAGCAGTGAATGTTCAAAAGAAGTGGAGCATTCGTCTAAAGAAATTCAGATTCATGTTCCATCTTCAACCGTTCAATGCCATATTAGTAGGAACATGGTAAACATGCTATACAACCCCACTGTCAGAGCAAACATCTTGTCTGTGTCTTTTGCACGCACTTTCTTGGTCAATGAACCCATCGCTCTGACGAACAAAACCTTTAGGGTTGGGCCTCGAACTAGACTAGAAGGCCTCCACAACATTTCCGTATACCATGATAATATGGAGATTATCCTAGACTTTCATGTCTTTGATATTTAGGATTTTGACATCCTAATAGGGCATCCCGTAGAAAAACTTTTTGCTGAACCACCAAAAATAGGGGATCTAGACATCAAGCTGGGCAAGGAATCCTTTTCTATCCAAGTCACTAGAGCAAAAAAACTCGGTGGCTGAACCTCTCCCCTATCCCAATTTGCGCTCAGAAGTCATGGCGGTGGCACCTTTTGACTCACCTGAGTTGTCCTCAAAAAAAAGATGCTACATTCTTAATAGAAGAAAAGGATGATCTAGGTGAAACCATAGACCTTCCTATTGGCGGTCGTTATCGACACATCTATACCACCAACATAATTCTGAAAAGGAGGAAAATATACAATCATACACACATATACCTATGCCACTGACATGTTTCCACTTGTACCAGTAGAAATGATATAAATGCAGAAACAGAAGCTAGAAATAGGTGAAACATAATAGAAAGGCGCCATTCAGGAAAGCACATTTGTAAGAAGGGAAAGAAGCCCATAGAAACGAGCACAACCGGGCTAGCCCACCATGTCACCGAATTGGAGGCCCAGAGGACAACTGACCAAGCGAAGATAGGGTGGTGTTGGGCCACCCTAGGTGCGGGTGTGTCCCGCTCTCTGCCGCCTAGCCCATCTTGCTCGTGTCAGCACATTTATGATAGAGGAGGACGGTGCGGGGGTGCACTGGCGAATATTCGGTCTAGAACCACCTCCTCTAGCCCTATATAAGAAGGGGGAGACCCTCCTACACACACAATACACAACACTTAGGTCAAGGAGCTCCACCTCCCTCCACCTCTCTTCTTTAGCTTAGGATTAGTGTAGGAAAGTAGAAGAGAGGAGTAGAGAAGCTACAAGGAGAGCTTGGCTCCTTGGAGGATTTGGTGAGAATAAAGTGTTCTACTTTTCATCATATTCTTCCATATAGTCATGCTCTTATTCAATTCATATAGTTGTTGCTATGAACTAGAGTATAGTCATTTTGACATGTTCTTGATATGTGTGCTAGTCTATAGTCCATATATCATGTTCATTTCATGCTTGGCTATGTGTAGTCTACTTAGCTTATATGTGGTATTTAGACTAGTCTATAGTTTACATATCATGTACATGCTAAGTTGGCTTAGAGCTTTCATGTTCATATCATGTTCATGAGTAGAACTATTTGTGTTAGGGGGTGTTGGTTCATCATGCCTTTAGGTATGCCCAAGTCTCTTACCTGTCGATCCATAGGGTCGGGGACCCGAGGGGATTTGGGTGGTCATTATATATGCGAGCGAGATGCCTGGGTATATAGTGGTGGGTGGATGCATTTCATGTCCTACGGTAGAGGGGTAGCAGCAGGTGGTGACAGCCATGTTTGTCCCTTGAACTCCCCCACATTCGGCCATGGTGTAGGAGTACGTAAATTGTCACATGAGGTTGCTAGCAAACCAATATTCGGTGGCCTCCAGATCCATCTCACACATACCTAGATCTATTTTGTGTACATGTATGATAACTTAGCTCATAGCAATCTAACTATATTAGAACCATCTACTCCTAATTAGGATATTCTTTTATTCTTTATTCTTGAGTGTGGAGTCTCTTACTGGAAGTATGTGTGTGTCCACTATCTATACTACAACTATTTTTACCCCTATATGATCATTTGGATAGTATGCATGTATGTCTGCTTTGCTCATACTCATGACAGAATATTTGTTACCATTGCCTTCCTTTGGGAAAATATAAATAATGATACCCTGAATACTTCCGGGTGAAATGCTACATCAATAGATCCATGTGCTTGCGGATAACATCTGTAAACATAAAGACCTATCGAGTTGGCATTCCTTGGTGCTATCGTTAGGATCCTCCGGGTCCTAGCGGCGGTGCTAGGGAATGCCCACTCCTCAGCATTTTCTGGTGCCGCTGCTGAGGGTAGACCCCGTGCCTACTCTTGGTGGTGACGCTAAGAAATGCCAACAAGCATTTCTGGCGCCGTTGCTGGGGAAGGCAAATGATAACAAATATCTAGCATGATATGTTCAAAGTAAGCATGCATGTATGGTAGCCATGTGCTCATACAAGCTAATCTTCTATGTTTTCTCCCTGTTGTGGATGAAAACAGGATAGTGTATGAGTGGATTCGACTTGCTGGACAACTTTGTTCCAAATCTGGAGGCACTCCTAAGGAAGAAGGGGACTCGTGCCTCTACTTCCTCTGCCACTACATCGACAACCAAACCACTCACGTCTGTACCAACTGTTACCACTATCATGGCCCAAAAGTCACTCCGTGAGTTCTCGATTCAAGGCGTTGGCAACGTGCCCACCGAGCCTGCTATCATCCTCAGGGACAAGAACTTCAAACTCTGAACCGGGCTTATCACAATGGTACAAGTGAGTCCATTCTATGGACTACCAAGTGAGGACGCTAATGCTACTTATAACAGTTCCTTGAACTGTGCAACATCATCGTCATCAAGGACGTCGCACCCAAGGCTATCAAGCTCTGTCTGTTTCTCTTTTCCCTTGTGGGAAAGGCAAAATAGTAGTTCTACAAGGACAAGGAAGTTGTTGATACATGGAGCAAATGCTCTGCTTTTGTGTTCCTCGCCAAGTTCTTCCCTATGGGCTAAACAATGCCCTACGGGGAAGAATCGCCAATTTCCAGCAAACTCAGATGGAACCCATCCCGAAGGCATAGGAGAGGCTGCAGGAGTACATCCAAGCTTGCCCTCACCATGGGATGGAGAACTGGCTGGTGCTCTAGAACTTCTACAATGGGTTAACACCCAAGTCTAAGGGGCACCTCGATGCCGCTGCTAGAGGCATGTTCTTATCGCTCACTATCGATGAGGCTACAGCCTTAATCAAGAAGATGGTGATCAACTATGGCTGGGAGGAGGACAAAACCCTAGCTAAAGCACAAAAAGGCATGCAAACCATGAAGGAGACAGATATGCTTGCCATAAAAATAGATCTACTCCTCAAGAAGTTTGATGAGCGTGCCACCGACATCAACACTGACACCGTCAAAGCACTAGACTCGCAGATGACATGCGAGGTCTGTGGGAGTGTTGGCCACTCGGGCAGTGATTGCCCCGAGACCTGAGAAGATGCTGCTTACATCAACAACGGGTATCGCCAACAAGGAGGCAACAATAGTGACTGGAGTAACCAACCTCATCCACCATTCCAAGGTAATTCAAATCACAACTCCAATTACAATTCCAATTTCAATTCGAATCAACCTTCACTTAAGGATTTGGTACTAGGCCAAGTTAAAATAAATGAAAATCTTAACAAAAAGTTGATGAATAATAATAGAATATTATAAAATATCAATTCAAATATAGAAGGTTTATCTTCCGCTATTAAGAATCAATTGAGCTTTAATAAAATGATAGAAACCCAGATAGCTCAAGTTGCTGCTACAATTCCTAATAATGAAGGAATCCTAGGGCAACATGGGAATTCCTTAGAAAATGTTAAGGCGGTGGCCACGAGGGGTGGTAAGTCCACTCGTGATCCACCAAATACTAACCATGCAGCAAGAAAATAGAAAGAGCGGCAAGATGAAGAACCTTCTACATCGACGAAAACACAAGAAGAGTTCGAAGGGGAAATGGTACCACTCGAGTACATGGATACAACATACCTACCATTTCCCACAAGAACCAGAAGGCAGGCTATGGATGAGCAATTCACGTGCTTTGTTGAGATGGTAGAGAAAGTACATGTAAGCATCCCGCTGTTGGATGTCTTGCATGTGCCATCTTACACCAAGTACATCAAGGACATCATCAACAACAAGTGACCATTACCATCCACAGAAATGGTGAAACTAACGAAAGAGTGTAACATAGCTATACTCAACCGTCTGCCAGAAAAGAAGAAAGATCCAGGGTGCCCCACCTCACCTGCTCAATTGGGACCTAGATCTTTAATCATGCCTTGTGTGACCTTAGGGTCAGCGTGAGCGTAATGCCCAAGGCCGCCTTTGACAAGCTGAGTTATACACATATAACTCCTACCACAATGATGCTCTAGTTGGCTGATTCTTCATTCCGCTACCCGGCGGGAATTGCAGAAGATGTTCTAGTGAAAATCGGGGACTACTTCGTCCTTGTCGATTTCATGGTGCTTGACATGGAATTCACCAAAGAATCACCGCTCATTTTTGGGAAACCATTCCTCAGCACTGCGGGAGCCCACATTGATGTTGGAGCCGGAGTAATCTGCTTCAATATCAATAGAAAGGAGAAGTTTGAGTTTTGGCCTAGACAACAAGAAGACTACAAAATGATCCGCATCAAGTACGGGCCGAACCAACAAGGCATAGGAGAGGTAGAAATTCAGCCTCATATCATTTTCAGTCGTTCTCAGGGCATGCAGAAAAAGGCAGCCCCTAAGAAAGGTAGAAAAGGAAACCATGGGAATGGTGCCCACATATCGCAAAAGAAGGATAAAATGGCAAAACAGCCAATGTGGGTACTGAAAGAGCCCAAGAAAAAGGAGACACCTGTACTCACTCCCCCGAGTACGGACATCCCTTCATCAAGCAAGCAATGAAGGGGGGGAGACAGTCCTATTCATTGGACTATAAACCATGGACCCTCACCACAGGCAAACGGTAGTTATCCTTCCATAAATAAACATTGCTAGAATAGGTAATAATAAAATGAAAACAACAAAAACATTTTGTTTTTGAAACTAAAAACTTCATTTCTGTACAAATTGTCTTAGCTTGGGGGAATGATGCTTGATCCATCATCACCCCATGGGCTCTATAATGCAAGCATGGTGCTTGGGTTATTTAGCCTACTGTGATCAAACTAAGATTCTTAGTTGGGTCATTGAGCTAAAATTGTTTGTATATGAAGTGAAAAGAAAAATATTCTATAATATCATAAAAATTTGGTTAAACTTTAGAGTTTATTATGAAGCATGTTTTAGTTTGAAGCATGATTAGCAACCATGTCATAGGCTTTTTAAACTAGCATGATGCTATGGTTAATTTGCCTACCTTGATTAAATATCATATTTGATCATTGTCCTAAAACTTGCCAAATATAAACTTTGAATGACAAACCAAACCAAAAACATTTACCTTTCGAATAAACTCTTGTTTATACTAGGTTTGAAAATATGGTTCTGTGTATGATCATATTTTCATAGACTTTTTAAATTAAGCATGGTGCTTGAGTTGACTAGTCTACCTTGATCAAATTGAACAATTTGCTTAATTTGATCATTGTTCCAAAAATTGCTAAGTATAAAACAAGGATAAAAATATAAAAATACAAAAACAAATAAAGTACCAGCCTCGGAGTCTTCCGCAAGCAACCTCAGACCTCTAGCCTCGAGCTAGCTTGGGGGAGGGCCCCACATATGTATAATGCATTGCATATTTATTTCCTTGCATTTGTTGTCTTTTGCATATTTACTTTACCATGCATAGAAAATGTAACACCTCAGGTGTTTAGCTCCATAATTGCATTGCATTACATGAGCATAAGCATGCATCATTTCATGTTAATTCATGTGGTTGCAACAAATGTGATTTGTTTTGAAGTTTTGTTTGATTCACATCATGTGACACTAGGTAGTTGGTGTAACTAAAGGGTAGAGTAGCTAATTATACCTTACAACACCTTAATTACACTTAGGATCATTAGTGGAACAATGTTCATGTTGACCAAAGTGACTAAATTGCCCTCCTAAGTGTGTTTCCATGCTAATTAGTGAAGTCATGTAAACTGAACCCTCAGAATCACTAGCTTAGAAGCAAAACCAGTTCAAGTCCATATTAACAAAGTTGTAGTAAAAATTGTAAGCTTCAACTTTGTCAATTAGCACAATTCTTGATTCAGTACCTAAGCCGACCAAATTTTCACTTTACCGTGCTGCTGATTTTCTGTTGTTTCACAAAAACAGATTTTGTTCCTGGCTCTGTAAATCCCAAAACATGTCGATTCAGGTTTAGCTCATATTGACAAAGTTGTAGAGAATTTCATGAGCTACAACTTTGTTAATTAGCTCATCTCGTGATTCGGGCTGGTTTTAGAGCTACAGGGCTTGAAAGCTGCTGCTGTTTGGGGGTGGTCAATGTTGCAAATGTTGCAATGTGGTGTTGCCTATGTTGCAGTTCAGATCGGGCAGAGGGGGGGAGTGGCCGACCGGCATCAGGCCGCGACCGCCGCGTGGGCGCGCGGTGGCGACCGTACGCCGGCCTTGGCCCCACCGGTCAGGCCGAGCGGGCTTCTTGAACGCCACGACGTGGCCTCCGCCTCACTCTCGCCTTTGCCTCTCTCTTTCTCGCCCTGAGCTCGCCGAGCGGAGATAACCGAGCCGCCTGCGGTGCCGCGCGCTCCGCCACCGCCGTGTGCGCTCACCGTCGCACCACCGACCAATACACCACGCCCACAGCTCCGTCACCACCTCCCGAACCTCGTCGAACCCTCCTTTGGAGCAACCGAGCAGGGTAAGGGCACATTGCCGGCTTTTCCCCCGCTCGGAGCTCACCGGCGCACCTTCACCTGCGGTGCTTGTATGCGGCCATGCTCCTCCACCTTGCCTCGGTCCTCAATAGAAATCTCGTTAGGTCCGCCTTGGCTCTGGGAAGCGAATGCGCCCCTCCGGTGACCACTTGGTGCTCGGAGCTCACCACCGCACCACCGTGCGCCATCACCGGGCCGCCGTCGCCATGGCCGTCGTAGCTAGGTGGGGATAGGGTCAGCCAAGCTAGGTTTGGTCGATGCGGAAAGTCACGGGGAAACCGTCGGTGATCTTCCCGTCACCGGAGACGCCGTCGTCGGCGAGCTAGAGCTCGCCGGAGTCGCGGCCGTCTCCTCCCCTCCGCTCTTCTCTCTCTGGCCTGCGGGCCCACGATGTCAGCGCCACGCGCGCGGGCGGGAGCCCGAGTAGGTCGCGCGCGGGAGTGGGCCGCGCCGCGCAAAGTGGGCCACGTCGTTTTTCCGGGCCGGCCCAGCATCCGATAGGGTTTATTCATTTTCTTTATTCTGTCACAGTTTTTGTTAAGCTTTGGAAAAATGTAGATCTAGGGTTTTACTTGCCCAAAAATTATGAGATAAATTTTGTGGGGATCTACAGGGTGTGTAGTATTTTAGAAAAATATGAGTTTGCTATGTGATGTTTAGTTTCTGGGAGATTTAAATTGGTTTTTTGGAATGTGTTTTAGTTTGCGTGCAAACTTGTTTAAATCATATCTTGAGTTTTAGTGTTCAAAAAATTATGAAATTTGGTGGGTAGACTAATTTACACTTGCTCTAGCTCTGATAAAAATTTGGGCAGTAGTGCTTAAGTACTTTTCAAGTTATAATGCTATCTTGTTATTTTAGGAAATACTTAAATGAATTTTTGTAATTTTTCTACATGTGCAATGTTCATATAAAATTTTGTAGAATGTCTTGGTACCCTAGAGTGTCTAAGAAAATTTGGAAATCTGTTGTTTGACATTTTTACTATGCTTTGTTATTTATACAAAAATCAGCCTTTTGGGCTTGTGAATTTTGTGTAGGAACTTCCTTTGAATAAATTTAGTTCAAATTTTTACAGTAGCTTCTTTTTGGTCAAATAGTCTCCTGTAATTTTTGTAGAATTTTAGGAGCAGTTTACATATATGTTTGAAATTCCACTTAATTACTTAAGTAAATTAAGAAATGAGTTTAAATAAATATTGTAGGTGGGCCAACCTTACTTTCTGGTGTTTTTGTGACCTATGTGAACTTGTGGTAACATTAGTTTGGTCTTATGGGATGTTTGCCACATAAATAAATATTTAATCTTTGCAATTCTAGGTTTTCTGGACAGCTGGTAGTATCTTTAGGTTTGAACCTTAATAAAAGGGTTTGCTGGAAAACTTGTGAATACCAAAATTGTAGTAAACTTGATAAACTAGCTTGTGTCAAAATTTGGGAGCATTTGGCTTAGTAGTTTAGGAGTTATTGCTGTTTTAAGTGACAGTCCAGAATTTGCTGCTCTCTGTTTGGGGAGGACAGATTCTGGATCTTTGGAATTTCGACTAGGTAAACTTTGGAATTAAGTGTTGTGGTCTGAAAATATTTTGTGGTGCATTTCATAAGCTTTCCAGATTGTCTTAGACCATATCTTTTGGAGTTGGGAATCTCCAGTTATGTTAGAAACAAGTAGCTGCTGTCCAGAATGTCTTACTGTGATATTTTGGGATTGGATGTGGTAACCTAAATAATGTCACTCTTGTGTTTGTTAGGTGTTAGGGCCTTAACCGAAGATGAACAACTATACCTTAGGTTGAGTAGATTAGGTAAGTACTTCTCTGTAAGTACTTCTCCACCGGAGAAGAGATTTGCACGTACTGATAAAGTAACTTGATTAGATTATTGTTTTTATTTCTGAAATGCATTTCATCCCGAGCATGTTGCACCATTATGCACCCATGATATTTATTGTGCACTCATGCAATAGGTGTTCCAGAGGGGATAACACTCCTCGAGTTCGAGCCAGTGATTCCGGAGGAAATCCAGGACCAGCCGAGGAGCCAGCGGAACCAGTCGGCGGAGGAGACGCCACTGAAGACTTGCCTGAGTGTCCTGACCACCGGCCTTCGACCTTTCTAAAAGGCAAGCCCCGGTGCATGCTGAACCTACTGATTTATAAATTAATCTTGAATACTTTTAATTGTTTACTGCATTAAGTTGTAGGAGTTATATGAAAACACTTGTTGCATTATACCTGTCCTTGTCCAGATATCGTACTTAATCCTATATTAGGCTTAGGCACGTGTCAATGCTTAGCCCTGCTTAGTACGGTAGAAGTCGGGTGATTTCCGGTCATCCGCGAGATGTAGGAAGGAGTCACGAGTGGCTTTATGGCTATCGTGGATGGAAACATGCTTTAAAAATGAAATTGAGACCGGGTGGGAGTTCGATAGTACAGCCGCAAGACACTACACGTCTTGGGTGTGGAGCTATGCCCGTCTGAGTCATTTAAGGACCGATTCGCTGTACGTCCTTGAGTCATGTTGAACGCAGTCTAACACTTAGTTGGCCGGATAAGCCGTTCCGACCGCGAAGTCAAGTAGTATGGTTCAGGCCGGGAATCGAATGGTAGGTTGCATCTTGGAGGAGAGAAAGGATGTGCTTGGGGACATTGGTGTGAGACCAAGGGGGGTTTAGAGTCCCTATCACCTGGCAGAGTGTCGCCCTTGGGGACGCGACATTATTCGGACCCGCGATTCCTGAACTATACAAAAGATGACCTGAGCAGCCCTCGCCAGCGCGTGACTCGGTGAGTGTTAGAAATACCCCTCCAGCTGGATAGGAATTCGATTCGAATCGCCGTCGCTCCCGGTTAGTGAGCACTTGAATTGAGCAGCGGCAACGTAGATCTCATTAAATGAACTGGTGGTTAAGGGAATGATACAATGTTGCCACAATTCATACCTGCTCTGGATATAATGATGATAATTGTTTGATTATAATCAAGTGCATGTTTAGTACAGGTGCTAAGATAGATGACAGGTAAATGCTAAAAAGAACTGCTAGTACAAGTTATAAGAGTTTCAATTACTTATGCCTTTATGCAAAATGTGATGTCAGCTAGCCTCTTGTGTAAGCCTTGCATAATCCTTGGTGTCATCTTATTTCTAGTTTTCGACGGGTAAGTCTAGCTGAGTACATTCCAGTACTCAGGGTTTATTCCCTCCTGTTGCAGATGATATGCTCTACCAAGGCTTCTGCAAAAATTGTCTCCACCCTACGGGTGACGAAGACTAGATCACTAGGGCGTGATCATCTTTTATGTACTTTCCTGATGCTTTTGCGGGTTTTCGATCAACAAGACTGGCAGTAGTTAAACAACTGGTGTGTGTTTGCTTCCGCTACTTTATAAACTTGGTTTGTAATAATTGCGACTCCGTGTGTGTAAACTTACTTCAGAACTACTTGTGAAATGTAATGTATGATGTTGTATGTTGAATGATGTGATCCTGGTTGTAAGCAAGTTGGTTTGAAATCCTTCGTGGTTTCGATTGACTACCGGGATTATATGGGCTCAAGTTCAAAATTTTGAGCACTTCGGTGCTTGTTTTTGTACTTGTGCTCTTATAATTAGGCCAGTTCTGTTACAGCTGGTACCGGAGCATAATTCAACATTAAACACATCGTACGAGTATTTAAAAACAAAAGTATTTGATTATGAAAAAGGGTTAAAACACTAAAAAAATATTTTTTAGGTATGCCAGCGATCACATCCCTTAGCCCAAATAAGGACTCTTAGGTGGCTTATTATAAAGACTAACTTGGGGGCCTTGTTTGTTTTTGTTTCGTCGTCCATACGGCGTGATATTGTATGGATGCCATCCACTTGGGTGGTAATGGATGGATCAATTGCCTCGACGCTCTGGTAAGTGTGAGTTGTGAGAGCATGATCGTCCAACCGGCGATCTAGGGGAGAGTAGTTTTGGTGACTTGCATACTTACATGTTTAAACCGTGTAATTATGTAAGCACTTAATTGTGGGAACCTTTATATCGGGTAGCTTTGATACTGAAGTATATACATCAGGGGATGTGTATATGGAAAGTATTTAAATTACTGCTTTCTTGTGTGCATATATTAGGAAACTGTTGGGCTGAAATGAGATTTTCTACAGGTACACTAATAGCGTAACGAGTAGAACGATAGTTTCGCTTATATGAGAGAACGTATGTATGCCACCGCCTAGCGTTAGAACTTTAGGTTTCTACTAAGGTGAGAGGGCATACGGAACGGGCATGCATCATGTTTAATTATATCATACATATCATTTACTCCCTCCTTGAAAATTTCAGTACTCCCGACTAAATTAAATTTCGTATCCCCTAAATGATCCTCACTTTAAGTCGTATCTTGTTGCTACAGATGGCACGTACCAAGCGGACTGCTCGCAAGTCCACTGGGGGCAGGGCACCTCGTCACCAGCTCGCTCCACGTGAGCCCCGCCCTGAGCCTACTGAGGTGGAAAGGCTGAGGGCAGAGTTGGCTGAAGTGACTGCTGCCAGGAATACAGCGTGTCAGCAACTGGAGCAAGTGATCCGTGATCGTGACCAGGAAACCCTTGCAGTCCAGAGATTGACAGTAGCAAACCGTAACTGTCAACGCATGCTGGTCCGTGTCATGAACCAGAGGGATGAAGCCTAGCACGAGGAGAACGTTCTGAGAGCTCGTCAGTTTGAGCTCGAACAACAGTTGGAGAATGCTGAAGAATACAATGACAATCTTCATGAAGAAGTGCACCGCCTGAACAACCAGTTAAATCCTCTACTGCCTCGAAATATCAACGCAGATGATGACATGGGTTCGGGAATCTTCATGGCTGAAAATGATGATGAAGTGGAGGTCAATGGGCCCCAAGATGCCGCACCAAAAGAAGCCCCAGAAGAAGCACCAGAAGAAGAAGAAGAAGAAGAAGATGAGGAGTTAGAGCCTGTTAGTGATGAGGACGGCGGGGAGATCCTTGACACCGACTCTGAGGACGATGCTTAGAGTAGTTATCACGTAGCTATGATGTTAGGATCGTCTTTTGTGCCTCCTGGGGTTGGAGTGAGGCTTTGTAATAACTTGACTTTTGGGATGTAAGGTCAAACCCTATGTTTCCTGGATGTTTAGTTGGAACCTGTTAATTTCGATCGCAATTGGATGTCTTATTGTGTTGCGTTCGATGATGGTGTCACGATTAGCACCCTTCGGTGCCGCGACGAAACCGAGGGCCTCCTATGGCGCGCGACATATGGTTGTGCTGCTTGGCACGCGCTGGTATCGAGGTGGCTAGTCATGATCCAGCATGGAACTCTACCGTTGAGAAGTCTTCTTGTGGTCAGTTTGAAGTAGCCTTCTCAGTCAACTAAAAACTTTGAAATTGAATCCAAGTACCTGGCGAAAGATCAAAAATCACGTAGATTTTTAACGTAAACGGTTCAGTAACTGCTGTGCTCCTTGTGAGTGAGCCTTTATCAAAGTACATCTTGTTGGACTCCCTCGCATGATTGCGCCCATTTGGTCCGCTTGAATGGATTGTGCGGTTGTGATGAATTATTGTGCCATGAGTATTTTGAGAAGTCTATTTCATGAAGTCAGTTTGACATATTTACAATAATTCATCTACAAATTTCCCACATCGTCAGTGCTCATTGGCTATGCATTTTGCAGATGTCGTACAATCTCCGTCAGGGTCATGGCAATGAGGATGAGGAACAGCCACCCCCTCCGCCACCACTGTAACAGAACCGACCAAATTATAAGAGCACAAGTACAAAAACAAGCACCGAAGCGCTCAAATTTTCGAACTTGAGCCCATATAATCCCGGTAGTCAATCGAAACCACGAAGGATTTCAAACCAACTCGCTTACAACCAGGATCGCATCATTCAACATACAACATCATACGTTACATTTCACAAGTAGTTCCGAAATAAGTTTACACACACACGGAGTCGCAATTATTACAAACCAAGTTTATAAAGTAGCGGAAGCATAACACACACACTAGTTAATTAAATACTGCCAGTCTGGATGATCGACATCCCGCAAAAGCATGAGGAAAGTACATAAAGACGATCACGCCCTTGTGATCTAGTCATCATCACCCGCAGGGTGGAGACACGTCTTGCAGAATCCCTGATAAAGCATGTCATCTGCAACAGGAGGGAATAAACCCTGAGTACTGGAATGTACTCAGCTAAACTTACCTGTCGAAAACCAGAAATAAGATGACACCAAGGATTATGCAAGGCTTACACAAGAGGCTAGCTGACATAACATTTTGCATAAAGGCATAAGTAATTGAAACTCTTATAACCTGTACTAACAGTTATTTTTAGCATTTACCTGTCATCTATCTTAGCACCTGTACTAAACATTCACTTGAGTATAATCAAACAACATTATTATTATATCCATAGCAGGTATATCATTGCGGCAACATTGTATCATTCCCTTAACCACCAGTTCATTTAATGAGGTCTACGTTGCCGCTGCTCAAGTCAAGTGCTCACTAACCGGGAGCGACGGCGATTCGAATCGAATTCCTATCCAGCTGGAGGGGTATTTCTAACACTCACCGCGCAGGCCCCTGCCAGGGTCGCACAAGCCACCTTTTCATATGATTCAGGAATCGCGGGTCCGAATGATGTCGCGACCCCAAGGGCGACACTCTGCCAGGTGATAGGGACTCTAACCCCCCCCTTGGTCTCACGCCAATGTCCCCAAGCACATCCTTTCTCTCCTCCAAGAAGCAACCTACCATTCGATTCCCGGCCTGAACCACATTACTTGGCTTCGCGGTCAGAACGACTTATCCGGCCAACTAAGTGTTAGACTGCGTTCAACATGACTCAAGGACGTACAGCGAATCGGTCCTTAAACGACTCAGACGGGCATAGCTCCACACCCAAGACGTGAAGTGTCTTGCGGCTGTACTATCGAACTCCCGCCCGGTCTCAATTTCATTTTTAAGCATGGTTCCATCCACGATAGCCATACAGCCACTCGTGACTCCTTCCTACATCTCGCGGATGACCGGAAATCACCCGACTTCTACCGTACTAAGCAGGGCTAAGCATTGACACGTGCCTAAACCTAATATAGGATTTAAGTACGATATCTGGACAAGGACAGGTACAATGCAGCAAGTGTTTTCATATAACTCCTAGAACTTAATGCAATAAACAATTAAAAGTACTCAAGATATATTTATAAAACGATGGGTTCAGCATGCACCGGGGCTTGCCTTTCAGAAAGGTCGAGGGCCGATGGTCTGGGCACTCAGGAAGGTCGTCTGCGGGCACTCCTTCGCCTGCTGGATCCTCGGGCTCCTGCTGCTCCTGGTCCTGGACTTCCTCCGGAATCACAGGCTCGAACTCGAGGAGAGTTACCCCCTCCGGTACACCTATTGCATGAATGCACAATAAATACCATGGATGCATAAATGGGTGCAACATGCTCGGAATGAAATGCATTTCAGAAATAAAATACTCTATTTAAGTTATTTTATTAGTACGTGCAAATCTCTTCTCCGGTGGAGAAGTACTTACCTAATCTACCCAACCTAAGATATAGTTGTTCCTCTTCGGTTAAGGCCCTAACACCTAACAATTACAAAAGTAGCATGTCTTAGGATATCACACCATATCAATCAGCAAAACACCACAGTAAGCATTCTGGACAGCAGCTACTTGTTTTTATCACAACTGGAGATTTACAATTCCAAAAGATATGATCTAAGACAATCTAGAAAGCCTAAGAATTGCACTACAATTCATTTTCAGACCTCAACTCCAAACTCCTAAGTTTTCCATGTCAAACTTCACAAGTTCCAGAATCTGTCCTCTCAAAACAGAGAGTAGCAGATTTTGAACTGCCACTTTAAACAACAGTAACTCTCAAACTACTAAGCCAAATGCTTCCAAATTTTGACACAAGCTAGTTCATCAAGTTTACTCCAACTTTGGTATTTACAAGTTGTCCAGCAACCAATTTTATCAAAGCCAAATTTAGAATTACTACTTAGCTGTCCAGAAAACCTAAAATTACAAAGGTTAAACATTTATTGATGTGGCAAACATTCTCTAAGACCAAACTAATACTACTACAAGTTCAGAAATGTCACAAAAACACCAGGAAGTAAGGTGTGCCCACCTAGAATTTTTATTTAAACCCATTTCTTAATTTACTTAAGTAATTAAGTGGAATTTCAAACATATATGTAAACTGCTCCTAAAATTCTACAACAATTACAGGAGACTCTCTGACCCACAAAGAGACTACTGTAAAATTTTGAACTCAATTTATTCACAGGAACTTCCTACACAAAATTCCCAAGCCAAAAAGGCTGATTTTTTGTATAATTAACAAAGCATAGTCAAAAGTGTCAAACAACAGATTTCTTAATTTTCTTGGACACTATAGGTACCAAGACATTCTCCAAAACTTTATAAGAACATTGCACATGTAGAAAAATTACTAAAATTCATTTAAGTATTTCCTAGAATAACAAGATAGCATGATAACTTGAAAAGTACTTAAGCAATAATGCCCAAATTTTTACCAGAGCTAGGGCTAGCATAGAGTAACCTACCCACCAAATTTCATGATTTATGGAACACTACAGCTCAAGTTATAAATTTAACAAATTGGCATGCATTCCAAAACACATTTAAAGAATCTATTAAATTCTTACAGAATTTAAACATCTCATGCCCGATCCATATTTTTCTAAAATACTACACATCATGTAGACCCTAACAAAATTTATCTCATGATTTTTGGATCATTAAAACCCTAGATCTATATTTTTCCAACTTGTACAAAAATCAGTGACAAAATAATAAAAATGAATTTCATTTCGGATGAACTGGGCCGGCCCGGAAAACTCGGCCCACACACTCGCGCGCGCGCGGCCCGCTCAGCGCCCCCGCGCGCGCGCGACACTGACGGGCGGGCCCCCGCGGTCAGTGACCGGAGACAGGGGAGGCGGAGACCCGCGAGCTCCGACGAGCTCGAGCTCGCCGGAGAAGAGCTCGCTCGGCCAATCGAACACCGCCTCGTGTTCTCCGTCACCCGGTGTGTCGATTGGTGCTCGTGGAATGGATGGGGATGGGGTGGAAGGGGCTTGCCACCGCGAGCGACGGCCGGTGATGTCCGGTGGCGGCGCACCGTCGCCGGTGAGGATGTACGGTGCGGTCTAGGCTCGGTACGAGCTTCACCGAAGCTAGGCGGATCCATTTTGATAGGAAGGGAGGATGGAGAGAGACCCGAAGCACCCCGACCACGGCGAGGTCCCATGGCGAGCTCCGGCGACCTCTCGGAGACGGGGAAGAAAGCAATGCGGCTCACCTTGAGTCAAATCGCGGGCTTCGGTGGTTCAAGGGGATGGAGGGTGGTGAAGCGGAGGGAGTGGCGAGGTCTGGCGGCCGGTGATGCGGTGTAGCTCGCGCTTGAGCTCACCGGAGAAGAACGGCAATGGCGGCTCGGTTTCGTTGTTTTTGCAACTGGAAGAGAGGGGGCGGAGGAATGGAGGCCGGCTCGCGCGTCGTGGCGTCTTGAAGGCGTCGCGGCCTGACTGGTGGGGCCAGGGCCGGCGTACGGGCGCCACCGCGCCTCCACGCGTCGACGACGGCCTGCGGCCGGTCGGCCACTCCCCTGCTGACGAAACTGAATCGGGTGAATGGTGACATCGATGACCGACTGACAGAGCGACTTCCACGATGATTATCTCCCAAACCGGTTCGAATTAGTCGAAGATGATTACACCAATTTTGTAGAGCTACATGAGGTCTACAAGTTTGTCAATTGGAGTTTGGGCTGGTTCGGCCTAGATTTGAAACTACAGAGCTCCAAAGTGGTGCCCCTTGAAACTGAAATGCAGTTTCAGAGATAACGCCGACTGAAACCCTAACTTCTTGACACTATATCTCCTAAACTATTGAGAACCAGGTGATGGTGATATTGACAATGTTGTAGAGCTATGTGTGGACAACAACTTTGTCAATTGGCTCAAAGACTGGTTTGGCTTGGTTTGCAAACTAAAAGCTCCTAAAGTAGGCATCAGTAAAACTGTAGGGTCAGATTCCAGACTTAGAAAAATTCTAAGTCTTGGAGCTACCTCTCTAACTGACTTGTGGGCCACTTTTGAGCATGTTAGGGTCAATTTCATGAGATGGTCATATTGAGACTTTTGTTCCCCATGAATTTCTTTACAACTTTGCTTAAGGTTGCTCTTCCATGCAAGGTCTCTAAATTAGACTTTTTAATTGGTCAAACTAGAGCCTTCTAGGGTCAAATGGTGGTCAAACTTCTCTTGGAGGGCAAATTTGTAATTTTGGTCAACATGAACCTTGTTCCAAATGTTACCCTAAGTATAACTAAGGTGTTGTAGGTCATGATTGGCTACCTTACCTTTTTGTTACACCAACTATCAAATACTTCATGAATAAATCAAACAAACCCTAGAACAATCACATGTGTTGCATCACATAAAATAACAAACATGAATGATGCATGCTTATGCTTATGCAATGCAAATGCAATGCAATTAAGGACTAAACACTTGAAGTGTTACAGCCCTCCCCCCTTATAAAAATCTCATCCCAAGATTTGGAAAGCGTACCATTTTTCATAGAATTCTTTATAACCATCCCGCAAATAATCCTCCCGTTCCCACGTAGCATCACTCTCACTTCCCTGATTACTCCACATCACTTTGTACCACTTAACCACTTTACTTCTAGTTACTCGTTCCTGAGTATCGATCACTCGGACTGGCTTTTCTTCATAGGTTAGGTCGGATTCCAGCCTGATATCACCTAAAGGAACTTGTTCCTCAGGAACTCGAAGACACTTTTTAAGCTGAGATACATGGAAAACGTTAAATATGGCTCTCATCTCAGGAGGTAACTGGATTTTGTACGCAACAGATCCACTTTTGCCTATGATCTAGAAAGGACCCACGTATCTTGGTGCAAGTTTCCGCTTAACACCAAAACGTTGGACACTCTTCATTGGAGAAACTTTCAAATAAACGAAGTCTCCAACTTCAAATTCGAGTGGTTTTCTACGACGATCCGCATAGCTTTTCTGTCTCGCTTGTGTTGCAGCCATATGTTTTTGGATGGTACGGACTTGTTCCTCGGCTTCCTGGACAAAATCAATGCCATAATACCTTCTTTCCCCAGCTTCTACCCAGTTTAGTGGAGTTCGACACTTTCGACCGTACAAAGCTTCGAATGGGGCCATCTTAATACTCTCTTGATAACTGTTATTGTACGAGAATTCGGCTAAAGGTAACCATTTTTCCCAAGAACCCTTGGATGAAATGACGCATGCTCGCAACAGATCTTCCAAGATTTGGTTAACTCGTTCTGTCCGACCCGATGTCTGGGGGTGATAAGCAGAGCTTCTCACTAACTTGGTTCCCAGAAGGTGATGCAAATGCTCCCAAAAGCGAGCAGTGAACTGGGGACCACGGTCAGAAACGATAGTACGAGGTATCCCATGGAGCCGGATTATCTGATTGAAGTACAACTCCGCATAGTCAGTGGGACGATAGTCCACTCTAACTGGAATGAAATGAGCTGATTTGGTCAAACGATCCACAATTACCCAAATAGAGTTATGATTTTTGACAGTAGGAGGAAGTCCGACAATGAAATCCATACTTATCTCTTCCCATTTCCAACCCGGGATAGACAGTGGTTGAAGCAACCCAGCTTTCATGTGCACAGCTTTAACCCTACAACAGGTGTCACACCTAGCTACATATGCAGCTATCTCTTTCCGCATCTTGGTCCACCAATAGTATGGCTTCAAATCATAATACATCTTATTGCTGCCAGGATGGATGGACAACTTAGAGGAGTGTGCTTCAGACATAATATCATTTCGAAGCTCTCGGTCCTTAGGCACAACTAACCTATCCTTGAACCATAGTACACCCTCTTCATCTACCCTGAACTGTGTAGTTTCTTGCTCTTTCATCTTACGCTTGATGTGGAATATACTAGTGTCAGTCTTTTGGAGCTCAATAATTCTGCTTTTGAGAGTACAACTGACAGTGATGTTGTACAAGACTGCTGGATGTAGAAGGCGAGATCGATGAAAATCAGTTTCAACTAAGGAATGGCAATGAGACTTACGGCTTAAAGCATCCGCAACCACATTTGCCTTGCCAGGATGATAGTGCACTTGAAGGTTATAATCCTTAATCAACTCGAGCCATCTTCTCTGACGCATATTTAACTCGGGTTGGGTGAAGATGTATTTGAGGCTTTTGTGGTCTGTGTAGATATTGCAAACATTGCCCAACAGATAGTGTCGCCAGGCTTTCAAAGCATGAACAACTGCGGCGAGTTCTAAGTCATGCGTTGGATAATTCACCTCATGCTTCCGAAGTTGTCGAGAGGTATATGCAATCACTCGGCCTTCCTGCATTAGAACACCTCCCAAACCTATGCCTGAGGCATCACAATAAACATCAAATGGTTTCTCGATATCCGGTTGTGCCAAAACCGGAGCTGAGGTTAGGAGAGTTCGCAGTTTGTGAAAAGCCGCATCACACTCAGGAGTCCAGACAAACCTGGTGTCTTTCTGCAGCAACCGAGTCATTGGCTTGGCTATTTTGGAGAAATCCGGGATGAAGCGACGATAATAGCCAGCCAAACCAAGAAAACTTCGGACCTCATGAACCGAGATAGGAGCCTTCCAGTTCAGTACTTCCTGTACCTTGGCGGGGTCCACCATAATTCCTCCATCGGACAACACATGCCCAAGGAAAGGTACTTCACGAAGCTAGAATTCGCACTTACTGAACTTCGCATAAAGTTGATGTTCACGCAGTCTGGTGAGGACTATACGCAGATGTTCAGCGTGATCCTCCTCATTCATAGAATATACTAGGATATCATCAATAAATACCACCACAAACTTATCCAATTCAGGCATAAACACCGAATTCATCAAGTACATGAAGTGTGCGGGGGCATTTGTCAAGCCGAAGGACATAACAAGATACTCATAAAGACCGTATCTGGTAGAAAAGGCTGTCTTTGGAACATCTTCCGGGCGGATTTTAATTTGATGGTAGCCAGATCTTAGATCGATCTTGGAGAAAACTTTAGCTTTAGACAACTGATCGAACAAGATGTCGATGCGCGGTAGAGGGTACTTATTTTTGACAGTGACTGCATTGAGAGGTCTATAATCTACGCACATCCGCAACAACTGATCCTTCTTCTTTACAAAGATAGCAGGACATCCCCACGGCGACGAACTAGGACGAATCAACCCCTTCTTCAAAAGTTCATTCAATTGCACCTTAAGTTCAGCTAGTTCATTCGGAGGCATCCTATAGGGTCTCCTAGAGATGGGAGCCGTGCCAGGCAACAACTCGATTTTAAACTCCACATCCCGATCCGGAGGGAGTCCCGGCAAATCATCGGGAAAAACTTCCGGAAATTCATTTACTACAGAAATTTCAGCCAACGCCTTCGCTTGCACAGCATGAATTTCCCCCGACAATTCAACCTTTCTGGGAAGTTGTACTAGAAAACCCTTTTGATCTGTAGGATCTCTGAGCATAACTACCCGAGCGGATGTGTCAATGAGTACCCCATTCTGACTCATCCAATTCATGCCCAAGATAACATCTATGTCTAAACCAGGTAAAACCAATAGGGCAAGCGAATAACTTCGCCCTTCTATCTCAAACTTAAGGTTCCCCACTACTTTGTTTGTGGAAATATTCCCACTTGCAGCACTAATACAATAACCCACACCTTCAACAGTATGCAACTTGTGTGCAAATTTGGATGCAAACTTAGGACTGATAAAGGAATGCGAAGCACCTGAATCAAAAAGTACCACTGCAGGATGTTGGTCAACTAGGAACTTACCAGCAGTGACAACCTCTCCAGATGGAATTTCCTCAATACTGTTATAATGAGTGTGCCCTTGACGACTACCTTGGTTGACATTTTTCTTAGGGTAAGGACAGTTCCGGGCCCAATGACCTGGCTTGTTGCAATTCCAGCAAGGCATATTGCTAGGAGGAACACTAGAGCTGCTCTGTCCGGAAGTCCCCTTTGGCAGAGCGACGGTATAAGCCTTATGGAACCTCGTTTTTGCAGCAGGCTTCTTCTGCGGCGGACGGAACTTTGTATTCTGAGCAGGTGGGCGAGGGGAAGACCTCGGTGTCGCTGAGGCCCTTGACTGAGAAGCACTTGCCTCAAGGGCCCTTTTACGGCTCTTAGAGGCAGAATAAATAGTATTGTTGTTCTCCTGGGTCAAAGCATCGCTGATGAAATCATTGAAAGTAGTACATTTGCTAGTGCCCACAGTTTTCATCAGTTTTGGGCCGAGGCCCCTTTTGAAGCTAGCAATCTTTTTGGCATCGGTATCCACAAACTCTGTGGCATACCTTGCCAGGTTGTTGAAGGACTGCAAGTATTCAGTCAGGCTTTTGTTTCCTTGCGACAGCCTCATAAACTCTGTGTGCTTGATTGCCATAAGACCGAGAGGGATATAATTTCCCCGGAATGCCGCCTTAAATTGATCCCAAGCAATCGGGACATTGGCAGGCAGTGTGGAACGATAGTGGCTCCACCAAATGCCCGCTGGACCATGCAACTGATGGGAAGCATACTCAGTTTTCAGCTCATCAGTTAGGCGTAGCAGCCGAAACTTTTGTTCAATGGTATTCAACCACTCGTCAGCCTGCAGTGGTTCTTCCGCTTCCTTGAAGAGCGGGGGCTTTGTATCCAGAAAGTCCTTGAAATCGCTGTACTAATTTGGCTCTGGGCCCTGGCGGCCATGACGAGCCTCTCGATTAGCCAGTTGGCGCATGGCGTCAGCCAACATACGCTGCCCCTCAACCACTGATTGCATCAACTCGGCCGGAGTAGGTGGTGGCGGAGGGGGCGGCTGTTCCTCCTCCTCATTTCCACGACCCCGGCGTAGATTGTACGACATCTGCAAAATGCATAGCCAATGAGCACTGACGATGTGGGAAATTTGTAGATGAATTATTGCGAAATGTCAATCTGACTGTATGAATAGATTTCTCATAATAATTAAGGCACAATAATTCATCACATCCGCACAATCCATTCTAGCGCATCATTTGACGAGATCATACTTGGTAATCCAACAAGATGCTCTTTGATAAAGGCTCACTCACAGGGAGCACAACGGTTACCGGACCGTTTACGTTGCTATCTACGTGATTTTTGACCTTTTGCACGGTACTTGGATTCGATCTCAAGATTTTTAGTTGACTGTGAAAGGCTACTTCAAACTGACCACAAAGAGACTTCTCAATGAAGAGTTCCATGGTGGATCATGACTAGCTACCTCGATACCTGCGCGTGCCAAGCAGCACAGCCTTATGTCGCGCGCCATAGGAGGCCCTCGGTTTCGTCGCGGCACCGAAGGGTGCTAATCGTGACACCATCATCGAACGCAACATAATAAGACATCAAGTTGTGATCGAAATTAACAGGTTCAAACTACATTCAGGAAACATACGGTTCAACCTTACATCCCAAAGTCAAGTTATTACAAGGCCTCACTCCTTCACAGGGAGGGCACAAAAGACGATCCTAACATTATAGGCACGTGATGGCTACTCTAAGCATCATCCTCCGAGTCAGTGTCAAGGATCTCCCCGCCGTCCTCATCAATGACAGGCTCTAACTCCTCGTCTTCTTCTTCTTCTGGCTCTTCCTCTGGTGCTTCTACAGGTGGGGCATCCTGTGGTCCATCCACCTCCACTTCATCATCATCCTCAGCCATGAAGATTCTTGATCCCATCTCTTCATCTACATTGTTGTTTCTAGGTAGCAGGGGATTAAGCTGGTTATTCAGGCGGTGCACTTCTTCATGAAGGTTGTCATTGTATTCTTCAGCATTTTCTAACTGTTGCTCGAGCTCAAACTAGCGAGCTCTCAGAACGTTCTCCTCGTGCCAGGCTTCATCCCTCTGGTTCATGACACGGACCAGCATGCGTTGACAGTTGCGGTTTGCTACTGTCAACCTCTGGACTGCAAGGGTTTCCTGGTCACGATCACGAATCACTTGCTCCAGTTGCTGACGCGCTGCATTCCTGGCAGCAGTCACTTCAGCCAACTCTGCCCTCAGCCTTTCCACCTCAGTAGGCTCAGGGCGGGGCTCACGTGGAGCGAGTTGGTGACGAGGTGCCCTGCCCCCAGTGGACTTGCGAGCGGTCCTCTTGGTACGTGCCATCTGTAGCAACAAGATACGACTTAAAGTGAGGATCATTTAGGGGATACGAAATTTAATTTAGTCGGGAGTACGGAAATTTTTAAGGAGGGAGTAAATGATATGTATGATATAATTAAACATGATGCATGCACGTTTCGTACGCCCTCTCACCTTAGTAGAAACCTAAAGGGCTAACGCTAAGCGGTGGCATACATACGTTCTCTCATATAAGCGAAACTATCGGTCTACTCTTTACACTGTTAGTGTACCTGCAGAAAATTTCATTGCAGCCCAACAATTTCCCAATATACGCACACAAGAAAGCAGTAATTTAAATACTTTCCATATACACATCCCCAGATGTATATACTTCAGTATCAAAGCTACCCGATATAAAGGTTCCCACAATTAAGTGCTTACATAATTACATGGTTTAAACATGTAAGTATGCAAGTCACCAAAACTACTCTCCCCTAGATCGTTGGTTGAACGATCATGCTCTCACAACTCACACTTACTAGAGCATTGAGGCAATTGATCCATACATTACCACCCAAGTGGATGGCATCCATACAATATCACGCCGTATGGACGACGAAACAAAAACAAACAAGGCCCCCAAGTTAGTCTTTATAATAAGCCACCTAAGAGTCCTTATTTGGGCTAAGGGATGTGATCACTGGCATACCAAAAAAATAATTTTTAGTGTTTTAACCCTTTTTCATAATCAAATACTTTTGTTTTTAAATACTCATATGATGTGTTTAATGTTGAATTATGCTCCGGTACCAGCTGTAACAGAACCGACCAAATTATAAGAGCACAAGTACAAAAACAAGCACCGAAGCGCTCAAATTTTCGAACTTGAGCCCATATAATCCCGGTAGTCAATCGAAACCATGAAGGATTTCAAACCAACTCGCTTACAACCAGGATCGCATCATTCAACATACAACATCATATGTTACATTTCACAAGTAGTTCCAAAATAAGTTTACACACACACGGAGTCGCAATTATTACAAACCAAGTTTATAAAGTAGCGGAAGCATAACACACACACTAGTTAATTAAATACTGCCAGTCTGGATGATCGACATCCCGCAAAAGCATGAGGAAAGTACATAAAGACGATCACGCCCTTGTGATCTAGTCATCATCACCCGCAGGGTGGAGACACGTCTTGCAGAATCCCTGATAAAGCATGTCATCTGCAACAGGAGGGAATAAACCCTGAGTACTGGAATGTACTCAGCTAGACTTACCCGTCGAAAACCAGAAATAAGATGACACCAAGGATTATGCAAGGCTTACACAAGAGGCTAGCTGACATAACATTTTGCATAAAGGCATAAGTAATTGAAACTCTTATAACCTATACTAGCAGTTATTTTTAGCATTTACCTGTCATATATCTTAGCACCTGTACTAAACATTCACTTGAGTATAATCAAACAACATTATTATTATATCCATAGCAGGTATATCATTGCGGCAACATTGTATCATTCCCTTAACCACCAGTTCATTTAATGAGGTCTACGTTGCCGCTGCTCAAGTCAAGTGCTCACTAACCGGGAGCGACGGCGATTCGAATCGAATTCCTATCCAGCTGGAGGGGTATTTCTAACACTCACCGCGCAGGCCCCTGCCAGGGTCACACAAGCCACCTTTTCATATGATTCAGGAATCGCGGGTCCGAATGATGTCGCGACCCCAAGGGCGACACTCTGCCAGGTGATAGGGACTCTAACCCCCCCTTGGTCTCACGCCAATGTCCCCAAGCACATCCTTTCTCTCCTCCAAGAAGCAACCTACCATTCGATTCCCGGCCTGAACCACATTACTCGGCTTCGCGGTCGGAACGACTTATCCGGCCAACTAAGTGTTAGACTGTGTTCAACATGACTCAAGGACGTACAGCGAATCGGTCCTTAAACGACTCAGACGGGCATAGCTCCACACCCAAGACGTGAAGTGTCTTGCGGCTGTACTATCGAACTCCCGCCCGGTCTCAATTTCATTTTTAAGCATGGTTCCATCCACGATAGCCATACAGCCACTCGTGACTCCTTCCTACATCTCGCGGATGACCGGAAATCACCCGACTTCTACCGTACTAAGCAGGGCTAAGCATTGACACGTGCCTAAACCTAATATAGGATTTAAGTACGATATTTGGACAAGGATAGGTACAATGCAGCAAGTGTTTTCATATAACTCCTAGAACTTAATGCAATAAACAATTAAAAGTACTCAAGATATATTTATAAAACGATGGGTTCAGCATGCACCGGGGCTTGCCTTTCAGAAAGGTCGAGGGCCGGTGGTCTGGCCACTCAGGAAGGTCGTCTGCGGGCACTCCTTCGCCTGCTGGATCCTCGGGCTCCTGCTGCTCCTGGTCCTGGACTTCCTCCGGAATCACAGGCTCGAACTCGAGGAGAGTTACCCCCTCTGGTACACCTATTGCATGAATGCACAATAAATACCATGGATGCATAAATGGGTGCAACATGCTCGGAATGAAATGCATTTCAGAAATAAAATACTCTATTTAAGTTATTTTATTAGTACGTGCAAATCTCTTCTCCGGTGGAGAAGTACTTACCTAATCTACCCAACCTAAGATATAGTTGTTCCTCTTCGGTTAAGGCCCTAACACCTAACAATTACAAAAGTAGCATGTCTTAGGATATCACACCATATCAATCAGCAAAACACCACAGTAAGCATTCTGGACAGCAGCTACTTGTTTTTATCACAACTGGAGATTTACAATTCCAAAAGATATGATCTAAGACAATCTGGAAAGCCTAAGAATTGCACTACAATTCATTTTCAGACCTCAACTCCAAACTCCTAAGTTTTCCATGTCAAACTTCACAAGTTCCAGAATCTGTCCTCTCAAAACAGAGAGTAGCAGATTTTGAACTGCCACTTTAAACAACAGTAACTCTCAAACTACTAAGCCAAATGCTTCCAAATTTTGACACAAGCTAGTTCATCAAGTTTACTCCAACTTTGGTATTTACAAGTTGTCCAGCAACCAATTTTATCAAAGCCAAATTTAGAATTACTACTTAGCTGTCCAGAAAACCTAAAATTACAAAGGTTAAACATTTATTGATGTGGCAAACATTCTCTAAGACCAAACTAATACTACTATAAGTTCACAAATGTCACAAAAACACCAGGAAGTAAGGTGTGCCCACCTAGAATTTTTATTTAAACCCATTTCTTAATTTACTTAAGTAATTAAGTGGAATTTCAAACATATATGTAAACTGCTCCTAAAATTCTACAAAAATTATAGGCGACTCTCTGACCCACAAAGAGACTACTGTGAAATTTTGAACTCAATTTATTCACAGGAACTTCCTACACAAAATTCCCAAGCCAAAAAGGCTGATTTTTTGTATAATTAACAAAGCATAGTCAAAAGTGTCAAACAACAGATTTCTTAATTTTCTTGGACACTATAGGTACCAAGACATTCTCCAAAAATTTATAAGAACATTGCACATGTAGAAAAATTACTAAAATTCATTTAAGTATTTCCTAGAATAACAAGATAGCATTATAACTTGAAAAGTACTTAAGCACTAATGCCCAAATTTTTACCAGAGCTAGGGCTAGCATAGAGTAACCTACCCACCAAATTTCATGATTTATGGAACACTACAGCTCAAGTTATAAATTTAACAAATTGGCATGCATTCCAAAACACATTTAAAGAATCTATTAAATTCTTACAGAATTTAAACATCTCATGCCCGATCCATATTTTTCTAAAATACTACACATCATGTAGACCCTAACAAAATTTATCTCATGATTTTTGGATCATTAAAACCCTAGATCTATATTTTTCCAACTTGTACAAAAATCAGTGACAAAATAATAAAAATGAATTTCATTTCGGATGAACTGGGCCGCCCCGGAAAACTCGGCCCACACACTCGCGCGCGCGCGGCCCGCTCAGCGCCCCCGCCCGCGCGTGACACTGACGGGCGGGCCCCCGCGGTCAGTGACCAGAGACAGGGGAGGCGGAGACCCGCGAGCTCCGACGAGCTCGAGCTCGCCGGAGAAGAGCTCGCTCGGCCAATCGAACACCGCCTCGTGTTCTCCGTCACCCGGTGTGTCGATTGGTGCTCATGGAATGGATGGGGATGGGGTGGAAGGGGCTTGCCACCGCGAGCGATGGCCGGTGATGTCCGGTGGCGGCGCACCGTCGCCGGTGAGGATGTACGGTGCGGTCTAGGCTCGGTACGAGCTTCACCGAAGCTAGGCGGATCCATTTTGATAGGAAGGGAGGATGGAGAGAGACCCGAAGCACCCCGACCATGGTGAGGTCCCATGGCGAGCTCCGGCGACCTCTCGGAGACGGGGAAGAAAGCAATGCGGCTCACCTTGAGTCAAATCGCGGGCTTCGGTGGTTCAAGGGGATGGAGGGTGGTGAGGCGGAGGGAGTGGCGAGGTCTGGCGGCCGGTGATGCGGTGTAGCTCGCGCTTGAGCTCACCGGAGAAGAACGGCAATGGCGGCTCGGTTTCGTTGTTTTTGCAACTGGAAGAGAGGGGGCGGAGGAATGGAGGCCGGCTCGCGCGTCGTGGCGTCTTGAAGGCGTCGCGGCCTGACTGGTGGGGCCAGGGCCGGCGTACGGGCGCCACCGCGCCTCCACGCGTCGACGACGGCCTGCGGCCGGTCGGCCACTCCCCTGCTGACGAAACTGAATCGGGTGAATGGTGACATCGATGACCGACCGACAGAGCGACTTCCACGATGATTATCTCCCAAACCGGTTTGAATTAGTCGAAGATGATTACACCAATTTTGTAGAGCTACATGAGGTCTACAAGTTTGTCAATTGGAGTTTGGGCTGGTTCGGCCTAGATTTGAAACTACAGAGCTCCAAAGTGGTGCCCCTTGAAACTGAAATGCAGTTTCAGAGATAACGCCGACTGAAACCCTAACTTCTTGACACTATATCTCCTAAACTATTGAGAACCAGGTGATGGTGATATTGACAATGTTGTAGAGCTATGTGTGGACAACAACTTTGTCAATTGGCTCAAAGACTGGTTTGGCCTGGTTTGCAAACTAAAAGCTCCTAAAGTAGGCATCAGTAAAACTGTAGGGTCAGATTCCAGACTTAGAAAAATTCTAAGTCTTGGAGCTACCTCTCTAACTGACTTGTGGGCCACTTTTGAGCATGTTAGGGTCAATTTCATGAGATGGTCATATTGAGACTTTTGTTCCCCATGAATTTCTTTACAACTTTGCTTAAGGTTGCTCTTCCATGCAAGGTCTCTAAATTAGACTTTTTAATTGGTCAAACTAGAGCCTTCTAGGGTCAAATGGTGGTCAAACTTCTCTTGGAGGGCAAATTTGTAATTTTGGTCAACATGAACCTTGTTCCAAATGTTACCCTAAGTATAACTAAGGTGTTGTAGGTCATGATTGGCTACCTTACCTTTTTGTTACACCAACTATCAAAATACTTCATGAATAAATCAAACAAACCCTAGAACAATCACATGTGTTGCATCACATAAAATAACAAACATGAATGATGCATGCTTATGCTTATGCAATGCAAATGCAATGCAATTAAGGACTAAACACTTGAAGTGTTACAACCACCTACCCCGGCTGATCTAATGCAGACCGTGGTCGAAGGGCAGCGCATGCTGGCAGATGCTATGCGCCAGCTTGCCAACCGGGAGGCTCGTCATGGCCGCTAGGGCCCAGAACCCAATCAGTACAGTGATTTCAAGGACTTTCTTGATACGAAGCCCCCGCTCTTTAAGGAGGCGGAGGAACCACTGCAAGCTGATGAGTGGTTGAATACTATTGAACAAAAGTTTCGTTTGCTTCGCTTGACTGATGAGCTAAAGACTGAATATGCTTCTCACCAACTACATGGTCCAGCGGGTATTTGGTGGAGCCACTATCGTTCCACACTGCCTGCAAATGTCCCTATTGCTTGGGACCAGTTCAAGGCCGCATTCCGTGGGAACTATATTCCTCCAGGTCTTATGGCTATCAAGCACACAAAATTTATGAGGCTGTCGCAGGGCAATAAAAGTTTGACTGAATATCTGCAATCCTTCAACAGCCTGGCAAGGTATGCCACGGAGTTTGTGGATACCGATTCCAAGAAAATTGCTAGCTTTAAAAGAGGCCTCGGCCCAAAGCTGATGAAGACTATGGGCACTAGCAAGTGCACTACCTTCAATGAATTTATCAGTGATGCTCTGACTCAAAAGTACAATAACTCTATCTATACTGCTTCTAAGAGCCGCAAGAGGGCACTTGAGGCAGGTGCTTCACAGTCTCGAGCTCCAGCTGCCCCGAGGGCTCCTCCTCGACCTCCTGCCACAAGTGCTAAGTTCTGTCCTCCGCAAAAGAAGGCGCCAGTGAAGACTGGGTTTCGCAAGGCATATACAGTGGCTCTGCCAAAGGGTAATTCGGGCCAAGGCAGCTCCAGTGTCCCTCCTAGCAACATGCCTTGCTGGAATTGCAACAAGCCAGGCCATTGGTCCAGGAACTGCCCTTACCCTAAGAAGAATGTCAACCAAGGTGGCCGTCAAGGGCACGCTCATTATAATAGTATTGAGGAAATCCCATCTGGTGAGGTTGTCACTGCTGGTAAGTTCCTAGTTGACCAACACCCTACAGTGGTACTTTTTGATTCAGGTGCTTCGCATTCCTTTATCAGTCCTAAGTTTGCATCAGAGTTTGCACACAAATTGCATACTGTTAAAGGTGGGGGTTATTGTATTAGCGCAGCAAGTGGGAATATTTCCACAAATAAAGTAGTGGGGAATCTTGAGCTTGAGATAGAAGGGCGAAAGTACTCGCTTGCCTTAGTGGTTTTACCGGGCTTAGGCATAGATATTATCTTGGGCATGAATTGGATGAGTCAGAATGGGGTACTCATTGATACATCCACTCGGGTAGTTATGCTCAGAGATCCTACAGATCAAAAGGGTTTTCTGGTACAACTTCCCAGAAAAGTTGATTTGTCTGGGGAAGTTTATGCTGTGCAAGCAAAGGCGTTGGCTGAAATTCCCATAGTAAATGAGTTTCCGGACGTTTTTCTCGATGATTTGCCGGGGCTCCCTCCGGATCGGGATGTGGAATTTAAAATTGAGTTGTTGCCTGGCACGGCTCCCATCTCTAAGAGACCTTATAGGATGCCTCCGAATGAGTTAGCTGAACTTAAGGTGCAATTGAACGAACTTTTGAAGAAGGGGTTAATTCGTCCGAGTTCGTCGCCGTGGGGATGTCCTGCTATCTTTGTAAAGAAGAAGGATCAGTCATTGCGAATGTGCGTAGATTATAGACCTCTCAATGTAGTCACTGTCAAAAATAAGTACCCTCTACCGCGCATCGACATCTTGTTCGATCAGTTGTCTAAAGCTAAAGTTTTCTCCAAGATCGATATAAGATCTGGCTACCATCAAATTAAAATCCGCCCGGAAGATGTTCCCAAGACAGCTTTCTCTACCAGATACGGTCTTTATGAGTATCTTGTTATGTCTTTCGGCTTGACCAACGCCCCCGCACACTTTATGTACTTGATGAATTCGGTGTTTATGCCCGAATTGGACAAGTTTGTGGTGGTATTTATTGATGATATCCTGATATATTCGGTAAATGAGGAAGATGACGCTGAACATCTGCGTATAGTCCTCACAAGACTGCGTGAACATCAACTATATGCAAAGTTCAGTAAGTGCGAATTCTGGCTTCGAGAAGTACCTTTCCTTGGGCATGTGTTGTCCGATGGAGGAATTATGGTGGACCCCGCCAAGGTACAAGAAGTACTGAACTGGAAGGCTCCTATCTCGGTTCACGAGGTCCAGAGTTTTCTTGGTTTGGCTGGCTATTATCGTCGCTTCATCCCGAATTTCTCCAAAATAGCCAAGCCAATGACTCGGTTGCTACAAAAAGACACCAGGTTTGTCTGGACTCCTGAGTGTGATGCGGCTTTTCACCAACTGCGAACCCTCCTAACCTCAGCTCCGGTTTTGGCACAACCGGATATCGAGAAACCATTTGATGTTTATTGTGATGCCTCAGGCATAGGTTTGGGAGGTGTTCTGATGCAGGAAGGCCGAGTAATTGCATATACCTCTCAACAACTTCGGAAACATGAGGCGAATTATCCAATGCATGACTTAGAACTCGCTGCAGTCGTTCATGCTTTGAAAGTGTGGTGGCATTATCTGCTGGGCAATGTTTGCAATATCTACACAGACCACAAAAGCCTCAAATACATCTTCACCCAACCTGAGTTAAATATGCGTCAAAGAAGATGGCTCGAGTTGATTAAAGATTATAACCTTCAAGTGCACTATCATCCTGGCAAGGCAAATGTGGTTGCAGATGCTTTAAGCCATAAGTCTCATTGCCATTCCCTAGTTGAAACTGATTTTCATCGATCTCGCCTTCTACATCCAGCAGTCTTGTACAACATCACTATCAGTTGTACCCTCAAAAGCATAATTATTGAGCTCCAAAAGACTGACACTGGTATATTCCACATCAAGCGTAAGATGAAAGAGCAAGAAACTACCCAGTTCAGGGTAGATGAAGAGGGTGTACTATGGTTCAAGGATAGGTTAGTTGTGCCTAAGAACCGAGAGCTTAGAAATGATATTATGTCTGAAGCACACTCCTCTAAGTTGTCCATCCATCCTGGCAGCAATAAGATGTATTATGATTTGAAGCCATACTATTGGTGGACCAAGATGCGGAAAGAGATAGCTGCATATGTGGCTAGGTGTGACACCTGCTGTAGAGTTAAAGCCGTGCACATGAAAGCTGGGTTGCTTCAACCACTTTCTATCCTAGGTTGGAAATGGGAAGAGATAAGTATGGATTTCATTGTCGGACTTCCTCCTACTGTCAAAAATCATAACTCCATCTGGGTAATTGTGGACCGCCTAACCAAGTCAGCTCACTTCATTCCTGTGAGTGTGGACTATCGTCCTACTGACTATGCTGAGTTGTACTTCAATCAGATAGTCTGGCTCCATGGGATACCTCGTACTATCATATCTGACCGTGGTCCCTAGTTCACTGCTCGTTTTTGGGAGCACTTGCATCACCTTCTGGGAACCAAATTAGTGAGAAGCTCTGCTTATCACCCACAGACATCAGGACAGACGGAACGGGTTAACCAAATCTTGGAAGATCTGTTGCGGGCATGTGTAATATCATCCAAGGGTTCTTGGGAAAAATGGTTACCTCTAGCCGAATTCTCGTACAATAATAGTTACCACGAGAGTATTAAGATGGCCCCATTCGAAGCTTTATACGGTCGTAGGTGTAGAACCCCACTAAATTGGATAGAATCTGGTGAGAGAAGATTTTATGGTATTGCTTTTGTTGAGGAAGCTAAGGAACAAGTCCGTACCATCCAAAAACATATGGCTGCAGCCCAAGCTAGACAGAAAAGTTATGCTGATCGTCGTAGAAAACCACTCGAGTTTGAAGTTGGAGACTTCGTGTATCTGAAAGTTTCTCCAATGAAGAGTGTCCAACGTTTTGGTGTTAAGCGAAAACTTGCGCCAAGATACATGGGTCCTTTCCAAATCATAGGCAAGAGTGGAGCTGTTGCGTACAAAATCCAGTTACCTCCTGAAATGAGTGCCATATTCAACGTCTTCCATGTATCTTAGCTCAAAAAGTGTCTTCGAGTTCCTGAGGAAAGAGTCCCTTTAGGAGATATCAGGCTGGAATCCGACCTAACTTACGAAGAAAAGCCAGTCCGAGTGATCGATACTCAGGAACGAGTGACTAGAAGCAAAGTGGTTAAGTGGTATAGAGTTATATGGAGTAATCAGGGTAGTGAAAGTGATGCTATATGGGAACAGGAAGACTATTTGCGGGATGGCTATAAGGAATTCTATGAAAAATGGTACGCTTTCCAAATCTCGAGACAAGATTTTTATAAGGGGGGAGGGCTGTAACACCTCAGGTGTTTAGCTCCATAATTGCATTGCATTACATGAGCATAAGCATGCATCATTTCATGTTAATTCATGTGGTTGCAACAAATGTGATTTGTTTTGAAGTTTTGTTTGATTCACATCATGTGACACTAGGTAGTTGGTGTAACTAAAGGGTAGAGTAGCTAATTATACCTTACAACACCTTAATTACACTTAGGATCATTAGTGGAACAATGTTCATGTTGACCAAAGTGACTAAATTGCCCTCCTAATTGTGTTTCCATGCTAATTAGTGAAGTCATGTAAACTGAACCCTCAGAATCACTAGCTTAGAAACAAAACCAGTTCAAGTCCATATTAACAAAGTTGTAGTAAAAATTGTAAGCTTCAACTTTGTCAATTAGCACAATTCTTGATTCAGTCCCTAAGCCGGCCAAATTTTCACTTTACCATGCTGCTGATTTTATGTTGTTTCACAAAAACAGATTTAGTTCCTGGCTCTGTAAATCCCAAAACATGTCGATTCAGGTTTAGCTCATATTGACAAAGTTGTAGAGAATTTCATGAGCTACAACTTTGTTAATTAGCTCATCTCGTGATTCGGGCTGGTTTTAGAGCTACAGGGCTTGAAAGCTGCTGCTGTTTGGGGGTGGTCAATGTTGCAAATGTTGCAACGTGGTGTTGCCTATGTTGCAGTTCAGATCGGGCAGAGGGGGGAGTGGCCGACCGGCCTCAGGCCGCGACCGCCGCGTGGGCGCGCAGTGGCGACCGTACGCCGGCCTTGGCCCCACCGGTCAGGCCGAGCGGGCTTCTTGAACGCCACGATGCGGCCTCCGCCTCACTCCCGCCTTTGCCTCTCTCTCTCTCTCGCCTTGAGCTCGCCGAGCGGAGATAACCGAGCCGCCTGCAGTGCCGCGCGCTCCGCCGCCGCCGTGTGCGCTCACCGTCGCACCACCGGCCAATACACCACGCCCACAGCTCCGTCACCACCTCCCGAACCTCGTCGAACCCTCCTTTGGAGCAACCGAGCAGGGTAAGGGCGCATTGCCGGCTTTTCCCCCGCTCGGAGCTCACCGGCGCACCGCCGCCTGCGGTGCTTGTACGCGGCCATGCTCCTCCACCTTGCCTCGGTCCTCAATAGAAATCTTGTTAGGTCTGCCTTGGCTCTGGGAAGCGAATGCGCACCTCCGGTGACCACTTGGTGCTCGGAGCTCACCACCGCACCACCGTGCGCCATCACCGGGCCGCCGTCGCCATGGCCGTCGTAGCTAGGTGGGGATAGGGTCAGCCAAGCTAGGTTTGGTCAATGCGGAAAGTCACGGGGAAACCGTCGGTGATCTTCCCGTCACCAGAGACGCCATCGTCGGCGAGCTAGAGCTCGCCGGAGTCGCGGCCATCTCCTCCCCTCCGCTCTTCTCTCTCTGGCCTGCGGGCCCATGATGTCAGCGCCACGAGCGCGCGGGCAGGAGCTCGAGCAGGCCGCGCGCGGGAGTGGGCCGCGCCGCGCGAAGTGGGCCACGTCATTTTTCCGGGCCGGCCCAGCATCCGATAGGGTTTATTCATTTTCTTTATTCTGTCACAGTTTTTGTTAAGCTTTGGAAAAATGTAGATCTAGGGTTTTGCTTGCCCAAAAATTATGAGATAAATTTTGTGGGGATCTACAGGGTGTGTAGTATTTTAGAAAAATATGAGTTTGCTATGTGATGTTTAGTTTCTGGGAGATTTAAATAGGTTTTTGGGAATGTGTTTTAGTTTGCGTGCAAATTTGTTTAAATCATATCTTGAGTTTCAGTGTTCCAAAAATTATGAAATTTGGTGGGTAGACTAATTTACAATTGCTCTAGCTCTGGTAAAAATTTGGGCAGCAGTGCTTAAGTACTTTTCAAGTTATAATGCTATCTTGTTATTTTAGGAAATATTTAAATGAATTTTTGTAATTTTTCTACATGTGCAATGTTCATATAAATTTATGGAGAATGTCTTGGTACCCTAGAGTGTCTAAGAAAATTTGGAAATCTGTTGTTTGACAATTTTTACTATGCTTTGTTATTTATACAAAAATCAGCCTTTTGGGCTTGTGAATTTTGTGTAGGAAGTTCCTTTGAATAAATTTAGTTCCAATTTTTACAGTAGCTTCTTATTGGGTCAAAGAGTCTCCTGTAATTTTTGTAGAATTTTAGGAGCAGTTTACATATATGTTTGAAATTCCACTTAATTACTTAAGTAAATTAAGAAATGAGTTTAAATAAATATTGTAGGTGGGCCAACCTTACTTTCTGGTGTTTTTGTGACCTATGTGAACTTGTGGTAAGATTAGTTTGGTCTTATGGGATGTTTGCCACATAAATAAATATTTAATCTTTGCAATTCTAGGTTTTCTGGACAGCTGGTAGTATCCTTAGGTTTGAACCTTAATAAAAGGGTTTGCTGGAAAACTTGTGATTACCAAAATTGTAGTAAACTTGATAAACTAGCTTGTGTCAAAATTTGGGAGCATTTGGCTTAGTAGTTTAGGAGTTATTGCTGTTTTAAGTGACAGTCCAGAATTTGCTGCTCTCTGTTTGGGGAGGACAGATTCTGGAACTTTGGAATTTCGACTAGGTAAACTTTGGAATTAAGTGTTGTGGTCTGAAAATATTTTGTGGTGCATTTCATAAGCTTTCCAGATTATCTTAGACCATATCTTTTGGAGTTGGGAATCTCCAGTTATGTTAGAAACAAGTAGCTGCTGTCCAGAATGTCTTACTGTGATATTTTGGGATTGGATGTGGTAACCTAAATAATGTCACTCTTGTGTTTGTTAGGTGTTAGGGCCTTAACCGAAGATGAACAACTATACCTTAGGTTGAGTAGATTAGGTAAGTACTTCTCCGTAAGTACTTCTCCACCGGAGAAGAGATTTGCACGTACTGATAAAGTAACTTGATTAGATTATTGTTTTTATTTCTGAAATGCATTTCATCCCGAGCATGTTGCACCATTATGCACCCATGATATTTATTGTGCACTCATGCAATAGGTGTTCCGGAGGGGATAACACTCCTCGAGTTCGAGCCAGTGATTCCGGAGGAAATCCAGGACCAGCCAGAGGAGCCAGCGGAACCAGTCGGCGGAGGAGACGCCACTGAAGACTTGCCTGAGTGTCCTAACCACCGGCCTTCGACCTTTCTAAAAGGCAAGCCCCGGTGCATGCTGAACCTACTGATTTATAAATTAATCTTGAGTACTTTTAATTGTTTACTGCATTAAGTTGTAGGAGTTATATGAAAACACTTGTTGCATTATACCTGTCCTTGTCCAGATATCGTACTTAATCCTATATTAGGCTTAGGCACGTGTCAATGCTTAGCCCTGCTTAGTACGGTAGAAGTCGGGTGATTTCCGGTCATCCGCGAGATGTAGGAAGGAGTCACGAGTGGCTTTATGGCTATCGTGGATGGAAACATGCTTTAAAAATGAAATTGAGACCGGGCGGGAGTTCGATAGTACAGCCGCAAGACACTACACGTCTTGGGTGTGGAGCTATGCCCGTCTGAGTCGTTTAAGGACCGATTCGCTGTACGTCCTTGAGTCATGTTGAACGCAGTCTAACACTTAGTTGGCCGGATAAGCCGTTCTGACCGCGAAGTCAAGTAGTATGGTTCAGGGCGGGAATCGAATGGTAGGTTGCATCTTGGAGGAGAGAAAGGATGTGCTTGGGGACATTGGCGTGAGACCAAGGGGGGGTTAGAGTCCCTATCACCTGGCAGAGTGTCGCCCTTGGGGACATGACATTATTCGGACCCGCGATTCCTGAACTGTACAAAAGATGACCTGAGCAGCCCTCGCCAGGCGTGACTCGGTGAGTGTTAGAAATACCCCTCCAGCTGGATAGGAATTTGATTCGAATCGCCGTCGCTCCTGGTTAGTGAGCACTTGACTTGAGCAGCGGCAACGTAGATCTCATTAAATGAACTGGTGGTTAAGGGAATGATACAATGTTGCCACAATTCATACCTGCTCTAGATATAATGATGATAATTGTTTGATTATAATCAAGTGCATGTTTAGTACAGGTGCTAAGATAGATGACAGGTAAATGCTAAAAAGAACTGCTAGTACAAGTTATAAGAGTTTCAATTACTTATGCCTTTATGCAAATGTGATGTCAGCTAGCCTCTTGTGTAAGCCTTGCATAATCCTTGGTGTCATCTTATTTCTGGTTTTCGACGGGTAAGTCTAGCTGAGTACATTCCAGTACTCAGGGTTTATTCCCTCCTGTTGCAGATGATATGCTCTACCAAGGCTTCTGCAAAAATTGTCTCCACCCTGCGGGTGACGAAGACTAGATCACTAGGGCGTGATCATCTTTTATGTACTTTCCTGATGCTTTTGCGGGTTGTCGATCAACAAGACTGGCAGTAGTTAAACAACTGGTGTGTGTTTGCTTCCGCTACTTTATAAACTTGGTTTGTAATAATTGCGACTCCGTGTGTGTAAACTTATTTCAGAACTACTTGTGAAATGTAACGTATGATGTTGTATGTTGAATGATGCGATCCTGGTTGTAAGCAAGTTGGTTTGAAATCCTTCGTGGTTTCGATTGACTACCGGGATTATATGGGCTCAAGTTCAAAAATTTGAGCACTTCGGTGCTTGTTTTTGTACTTGTGCTCTTATAATTTGGTCGGTTCTGTTACAGAAAACAAAAAATAAATAGTAATAATAATAAAATAAATAAAAAGTAATAAAAAAATTCCACTCCATACATATGTGTTATAGAAATGTTGATTCCATCCTTGTTGATATGATGAATAATTGCTCTGTTTTATGTTTCGACTATGCCTAGCTTATAGCTTAGTTTTCTCCAATGTTTAAGATTATTGGCTTAAAAATGTCTTACCCTAAAAAACTTGAAACTTGTGGGTAGCAAAATGCTCAATCTAGTCTAAGTAGTTGCTTGACATGATATAGAGAAATAGACCTTGCTATGAATTTGTTCTGAGAAAGACTTGACATCCGAAGATTTCATTTTCAAAATGCTAAAATCAAAAAGATCCTCAATGATTCAAAATTCCTACCAAATCCATATGACACATTCATATACAAAACCTTAGTCATATGCTACTTGCATTCATGGTGAGCTTTGTCAAATTGTTGTGACCAATATTGAGATTCTTTTCATGCACCTATGACCAAGATTCACGTACACTTTTCATCCATCAGAATAAAACTATATGTCAAATATTTCTCTCCAAAAGTTATCTAGAAAGTATGGGCTATGAAAAAAATATGAAAATAAAAGATGCCATACTAAAAAGGCATGAGTCAAAAAAAAGAAAAGAAAAAAAGAGAGAAAACAATAGGTACCCTGATGCCCGCCAAAAAGAGAGAAAACAATGGTGCAAAGACACCCGCTAGAGAGAATAAAAGATAGCCCATATTTTCAAAGATTTTAAAAAAAGAGAGGTATGACATTTGTGTTCATAAAAAACAAAAAATATTCCACACACTTGCACAATCTTGATCAAAGTGTATGACTAGTCTCTCATATGGTCTAGTTTTTGACTTAGCAACATGAAATGATGCAAGTAGGCCACTTTTATCCCTACCAAGCTCCACAAAAAGCCTTATTAGATGGTAGGATGAAAGAAAGGCAAAGTCAAAAGCCTTTGGTGAGGAATATACATACACTTTTGAGCGATCGAGTGTATCATTTGAGGAACTACATTTATCTTACAAAACTTTCAAAACCTCCAGAAATATAGCCAATCAAAGAACAAATGATAAGCAGGTCTATTCATCTGTTCTATCTTGCAACCACCCAAGACTAGGAGAAGGCCAAAAAGCTCCATAAGCAACAAGGTAATAACAGGTGAGCAAACATGCCAATTCATTCAAATTGCGGTCGAAAACTTTATTATAAACCTGGCATATTTGAAATGTAATCGGCATTGTAGCAACTCCTGATCAACAACCAACATCTTAGCTTTTGCTTGAGGACAAGCAAAGGGTAAGCTTGGGGGAGTTTGTTGGCAGTCGTCATTGACACATCTATATCGCCAACATAATTCCAAAAAGAAGGAAAATATACATTCATACAACACATATACATGTGCTACTGACATGTTCCCACTTGTACTAGTAGAAATGATATAAATGCAAAAACAGAAGCTAGAAACAGGTGAAACATAATAGAAAGGCGCCATTCAGGAAAGTGCATTTGTAAGAAGGGAAAGAAGCCCATAGAAACAAGCACAACCGGGCTAGCCCACCATGTCACCGAATTGGAGGCCCAGAGGACAACTGACCAAGCGAAGATGGGGCTGAGCCGGGCCGCCATGGGCACGGGTGTGCCCCGCTCTCTACCGCCTGGCTCCATCTTGCTCGTGTCGGCACATTTATGATAGAGGAGGATGATGCGTAGGCGCGCTAGTGAATATTCACACCAGAACCGCCTCCTCTAGCCCTATATAAGAAGGGGGAGACCCCTCTACACACACAACACACAATACACAACACTTAGCTCAAGGAGCTCCACCTCCCTCCACCTCTCTTCTTTAGCTTAGGATTAGAGTAGGAAAGTAGAAGAGAGGAGTAGAGAAGCTACAAGGAGAGCTTGGCTCCTTGGAGGATTTGGTGAGAATAAAGTGTTCCACTTTTCATCATATTCTTCCATATAGTCATGCTCTTATTCAATTCATATAGTTGTTGCTATGAACTAGAGTATAGTCATTTTGACATGTTCTTGATATGTGTTCAAGTCTATAGTCCATATATCATGTTCATTTCATGCTTGGCTATGTGTAGTCTACTTAGCTTATATGTGGTATTTAGACTAGTCTATAGTTTACATATCATGTATATGCTAAGTTGGCTTAGAGCTTTCATGTTCATATCATGTTCACAAGTAGAACTATTTGTGTGAGGGGGTGCTGGTTCATCATGCCTTCGGGTACGCCAAGTCTCTTGCCTGTTGATCCGTTGGGTCGGGGACCCAGGGGATTTGGGTGGTCATTATATATGCGAGCAAGGTGTCTAGGTATATAGTGGTGGGTGGATGCATTTCATGTCCCACGGTTGTGGGGTAGGTGGCAAGTGGTGACAGCCCTGTCCGTCCCTTGAACTCCCCCACATTCGGCCATGGTGTAGGAGTACGTAAATTGTCACATGAGGTTGCTGGCAGACCAGTACTCGGTGGCCTCCCGATCCATCTCACACATACCTAGATCTATTTTGTATACATGTATGATAACTTAGCTCATAGCAATCTAACTATATTAGAACCATCTACTCCTGACTAGGATATTCTTTGATTCTTTATTCTTGAGTGTGGAGTCTCTTACTGGAAGTATGTGTGTGTCCACTATCTATACTACAACTATTTTTACCCTTGTATGATCATTTGGATAGTATGCACGTATGTCTGCTTTTTGCTCATACTCATGACAGAATATTTGTTACCATTGCCTTCCTTTGGGAAAATATAAATAGCAATACCCTGAATACTTTCGGGTGAAATGCTACAATGATAGATCTATGCACTTACAGAGAACATCTGTAAACGTAAAGACCTATCGGGTTGGTGTTCTTGGTGCTATCGTTAGGATCCTCCGGGTCCTAGCGGCGATGCTAGGGAATGCCAACTCCTCGGCATTTCTGGCGCCGCTGCGGAGGGTAGACCCCGTGCCTACTCTTGGTGGTGACACTTAGAAATGCAAACACTTCCCAAAGAGGAAGTGCCAACACGACCTCCAGTTGAGCTTAAACCCTTGCCCACTGGCTTATGTCATGCCTTTCTGAATGGCGACAAAGAAACTCCTATCATTATTAGCGACAAGCTTAACGATGAGGAGACGTCCATACTCATTGCTATTATAGAAATGCATAGGTTGATCTTCAGGTAATCCCTGCAAGATCTCAAGGGAATAAACCCAACACTTTGTACCCATCGCATACCGATTGACCTAGCTAGTACACCATCTTGGGAGCCTCAGCGTAGGCTCAACAATGCAATGTGGGAAGTCATGAAGAAGGAGGCCCTCAAACTTCTTCATGCCGGGATTATTTATCTCGTACCACATAGCGACTAGGTTAGTCCTGTCTAGGTGGTTCCCAAGAAAGGAGGAATGACAGTCATTGAAAATAGCAAAAATGAGCTTATCCCACAACGAACTATCATGGGGTGGAGAATGTGTATTGATTACCGAAAGCTCAACATGACAACTGTTGACGGTCACTAACTACTATTATAAATTGTCAATGAAACATGAAAAGGGCATATATCAACCTCTGAACATAGAATTAGGGTTTAAAGTGACAGAATTCCATAGGTTTTGGTGAATCTGTGTTTCTATAGGGGTTTATTAGGAAAAGGAGGCAAGATATCAAGGACGTCAGGGTAAAAATAATATTCCACTGTAGAACCAAGTTGAGAAGGACTAGAAGACACGAAAAGGTGACCCACCAAAGGGGACCCACCTAGAAGCCACCTAGGTCAGCCGACCATAGGGGGTCCCATCTGTCAGCCTCCTCCGTAACTCAGTTCTCTACCGTCTTAGGTTTTGCATCTTTGCCATTGATCAAGGTTGGTTTGATCTGAGGGCTATGGTTCATCCCATCGACCTATATAAGCCAGCCCCAACCCCCTTGGTTACAAGCATTCAAGTCATTTGATCAAGTCATCAGAGCTAGAAACCCTAGTTTCCTTAGAGCTCCACCATATTCTAGAGCATAGCTACATAGGTTAGAAGTAGAGGAAGGCAAGCTTCGATTGGATTCTAGATCGTGTCAAGAGCGTGCTTGGTAAAGCCTTCTGTAACATCTCATTTGTATCTTTCTATATTTACTTGCTAGTTACAATAGATATGACATTACTCTATATATTATCTATGTTCTTGGTTATATTGTTCATTGCCTACTTTGATTATATACTTAGTATAGTTAGAATGCCTTTATATTCAAGCATAAGATCTGATAGCACTCACTCTTTGATATCATGGGTGAGTGGTCGATATTGTGTAAGTGTAGTGCTTATGCGTTGTTTACCAGCAAATGCAGCCTATATTCTGGGCCATGTGGTAGATCGCGAAAGTGACACTCCTGTTGAGTCCTTTGTAGTCCACTCCCCGAATATAGGACAAGTAGGACCTGGTTATGAAGGAAGACTTGCTCTGTTCTTGACTTCCTTAGTAATGTCCCTTGTGTGTAGATATAAAGTATTCTTGCCATGATTGCTAAGTGTAATTGCACTAATCATAGTATACTTTGACATATGATTAAGAATGACTTAGGAATATTCCTTTATTTCTACCTAAACCATGCTATTGCTATAGAGGAGTGCTCTAAGTAAATTACACTATTTATGACTTGACATTTATCACTCATTATCATTTATCTTATGACTTATCCCTGTTATGAGTAGATGGATTAGACATGGTTAACTCTCCATTGCATGTACAATTGATTATCACATTCCTATAGCCATCCCTTCCAAGTGGTAAAATATAAATAACGATCACTGGAATACTCTTGGGTAAAATGCTACAATGGTATACTTATCTGTGTGCTTGCGGATACTTTCTATTCTTATCTTTGTATTCTTCCTAGTCACATGAAATAATAAGATAACTACTTAGTAGTAATACTCGGTAGTGCCTATAGTCACCTTTAGGTCCATCACTAGGGATGACAACCTGGTACAATTAAGCTAGAGGTGTAGGTAATTAAGAGGTGACTACGAGAACAAGTGTCAAGTTAATAAATACCAACAAGCATTTTTGGCACCATTTCTGGGGATAGAATTCAAATTCTATTCTTGGTAGTGATGCTAAGAAATATCAACAAGCATTTTTTGCGCCGTTACCAGGGAAGGTTGAAAGGCTATCCAAAAGGATTATTGGTATCACTTGTACCACACTAATGTGATTGAGGAAACCATTTATCTCTACTCAAATGGGCTTACCCTTGGTTTGTCTACTTGTGTATCTTATGCAGGGTGATGTATGACCAGTTTTGATCTTCCGACAAACTACTTAGACGATCCAGAAGTACTACTTAGGAAAGCTAAAGCTAGTCTTAAGAAGATTCTCACTCTAGATTCGGAGGACAATCGAGTAAGAAGAAGTTTGACACTAGAGTTTGAAGCTATGGCTAACAAGACTCTCTATGAATTCTCTGCTCCAACCACCGCCAACATCCGTACTAGACTGCAAACCGATGTTGGAGAGAATGGATTCAAGCTCAAGCCAGCTCTTATCAACATGGTGCAAGCTAGTCAGTTTTGTGGAAAGACACATGAAGATGCGAGTGCACATCTCCAACACTTTCTAGAGATCTGAAGCACTTTTACTATCAAAGGAGTAACCAGAGATGCTATTCTACTCCGCCTTTTTCCATTCTCACTATTGGGAAAGCCAAAATAATGGTTCTACGCCAATAAAGACAAGAACACTACATGGGATATCTGCTCCACTGCCTTCCTAGCAAAGTTCTTCCCCATGGGAAAAACAAATGCTCTGCGTGGGAGAATCTCAAGTTTTCAACAGCAATATGATAAATCTATCCCTGAGGCCTAGGAACGCTTTCAAGACTATATCTCAGAGTGTCCTCATCATGGGATGGAGAATTGGCTACTCATGCAAACCTTCTACCATGGGTTGACTACTAGCACCCGTGAAACAATGGATGCTACTGTAGGAGGTACTTTTCTATCACTTACTTAAGAGATGCAATAGCTCTTGTGGAGAAGATGGCTTCCAACCAAGGTTAGAATGAAGAACAAACTTAGACCCACAAGAGAGGTGGAATGCACTAGCTCAAGGAGGTACACATGCTGTCTACCAAGATGAACCTACTGATAAAGAGGCTCAATGACCGAGCTAGTGAGAAGAAAGAAGTCATGCACATTCATGATTCCCGCATCACATGTGAGGAGTGTGGAGGCACTAGGCACTATTGGTATTTTTAACGCACACAGATAAATCCGTAAGTGCACAGATAAATATCGTATCCACAGGGAAATGTGTGTGGATCACCAAACAACTAGTTTATCCAAGGGTAGCAATCAAGGTTTAAGATATGATGGGTAGAGAGGATTCCTATGGTAATGATCCTATGCAAGGCAAGGTTATGATTCAAATGTCTGTCTAATGTTCACTTCAGGACGTCGCTAGATGGGAAAGCACCACTAAGGATAACTCTACCGACGTGACTACGGTCCTACTAATTTAAGAACCTACCAATTCGGTGTGGACAGGGCTATCACCTCTCGTAACTACCACACAACCAGAGAATAGGGCGCAAACACAGGTAACCAATAGCCTAAGTACCACGCTTATCCTAACAATTACTACTCTAATTCAGAGCGCTAACAAGAACTAGAGCAATCATAAGAACTGTGAACCAATGAACAAAAGAGTAAGATAAATACTTGAATAAAGATCAATTACTAGAAGTATCCCGGATGCAGACTTGAAGAATCCTGAATCCATCAAAGTACAAGCCAGAGAGGGAGCACCGACATGCCGACACCACCTCCAACTCTTCCCTTGCTCTCTATCTCTCTATTTTGCTAAGACTAGACCCTAATGAGGACTAATCTTCTCTTGATGGCTAGCTATGGAGAGGAGATCCATTCCAGAGACCCCTCTCAGCTGATCCCAACTAGAGAAAATGAATTAGGGTTTAAGGGATGCCTCCTCCAAGGGCTAGGGGCCTTGCTTATATAGCCTTCTAGGAAGCACCGCAGCTATCGGATCAAACCGACCTTGATCTATGATTATTATTCACCCTCAAAGGCGGTGGAGGGGCGATCCATGAGACTGGACCTAATTGGTCCACATAGGTGGGCAGGCGCCCACATGGACAGGGTGGGCACCCTGCCTACGTGGCCAACCGGCCTCCGATCTGGTCTGGTGTCTTCTAGAGTCTTCTAGAGTATTCTTGTGCGTGAGGTCTTTCTCTTTATGTAAATCTTACATGTGGGCCTGCTTTGGTCATTTCCTGATAACCCCCTACAGAAATAGATATTCACCAAAACTCGTGGAATTCTGTCAGTGTAACTCCTATAGCTAGATGATATTTATATTTAGGTCCTTTTCATGCTATGTTGACGGTTAAAAATGACACTTATCTACCGTCAACAGGCACTCAGGCCATATCTGTCTAGAGATCCAAGAGGATGTTAACTATATCAACAACAACACCAACTACCATCCTCAGAATCAAGGTTGGAATCAGCAATAGAGGCCTAGCTACTCAGGTAATTACCAAGGTAATTATCAAGGTAATAATTTCAATACACCTTTGAGAGATCTAGTTGTTGGTCAATCTAGATTATTGGATCAAGTGTCTAAGAAGATAGCTTCCAATGATAAACTTCTAGAAACTATCAATAATAGAATGGATAGCTTTGCTACAGCCATTAAGAAATAGCATAGCTTTAATAAAATGATAGAATCTCAAATAGCTCAGCTGGCATCTTCTATCCCTTCAGTCGACAAAGGTAAGATTCCAGGGCAACCAGAAGTATTAGAAACTGCAAATCCTATCGACATATTCAATGTAGGATGGTACTATAGAGATTGACCATCAGGAGGATGGAAAGATGACTCTATGCCAGAAAAAAAGGGTGACCTAGGAAGACCTATCATCTCAATAGCCATTAGGCCAAACACTTTCAAAGAAGCTATCTATGACTTCGGTGCAAGCATCAACATCATGCCAAAGGTAATTTATGAGAAAATTCATGGAGATCAATTGTTGTACACAACCATGTGTTTGCAGCATGCAGATCAGTCACTCTGCTACCCGAAGGGCATCCTTGAAGACATATGTGTGCGAGTGGGACACTCGTATGTACCTACAGACTTTGTGGTAGTAGAAACAGGTGGTGATGAGAAGGCACCTATCATTTTGGGTCGACCATTCCTAGGGACCACAAAAGCCATCATCTACATAGATAAAGCTAAAATATGTTTCACTATCAAGGGTAGAAAGGAGAGATTCACTTTGAAGAACAAAACACTACAATCTCCTGCTCATCCACAAAAGGCATACATATACGAGGACAAGACAGCAAAAAAGAATACAAATAGGAGGAGAAATAAGACTAAGCAATCACCTACAGAATCAGTGAAGATGATCAACATAGTTCACACGGAGTATGATCACCTCCTTATATCACTGTACCTCCTTAAACAAGATGATCTAGGTGTACCAACAATCGAGTGCACGATCAATCAAAGAATCTTCCACAAGACCTTCTGCGACACTGGGTCGGGAGTCAACATAATGGCCAAGGTAACATATGAGTATTTATTCGATAAAGAACCTTTGTACCCCACCTATGTGCAGCTGCAGATGGTAGACCAAACATTCTGATTCCCAGAGGGGATAGCAAAGGATGTCATGGTGCAAATTCATGATCACTATGTCCCCACTGACTTCATGGTCCTGGACATGGGAGAAGAAGAATACGATCCACCGATTGTGCTTGGAAGACCGTTCCTCAACACAACTTGAGCAATCATCTACATGAGATTAGGAGAGGTCCACTTCTAGTTCCCTTTTGAGAAGGTATGTTGTTATTTCAATAGTTATACAACTTGTGGATAACCAAAGAAGAACAGATCAAGGAGGAGATATCGTTCAGCCCAACACCGTAAGAATCAACTTCTGAAAGATGAAGAAGAAGAACCTATGAAGGACAAGTTGTTGGGAGTATGCCCTAGAGGTTATCATAGAGATGACTATATTGCCTTGTATCCATGAAATATTATGAGTCCATTGAATATCCATTAAAGACAACTTGTATCGATTAGCAATTATGTGAATTGTTTGTGAAACTCTTTTACTTGTATGGTTATTCTAGAATGGTCCCTGATCAGAGTTCATGTTAGGATGCACATAAATATTAGATCAACACATTATTAGTTGATGACTATGTTTCATAAGTCATAGACATAGAGATGTCAAACTAATAATGTGGGCACATGTGTGACATGTAGGCTGGACTGACCCAACGTGAGATGTTGTTATTATCTTGATTCACATCATGTACGTTATGTCCTTAGACCTAAGATTGTTGTATGTACTCAAGATGTGAAATGACCTACTTAGAGACTATCAAATGCTACTCTGTAACTGGGTAGTTATAAAGGTGGTCTTCGGGTTTGTCAAGAAACATGCTATGAGACATAGACAATCAAGATGGAATTTGCCCCTCTCTATATGAGAGAGATATCAATGGAACACTCTAATGATTGGATCAAAAAATGCATGGCCGTGCTTAGGTTGAGTGTTAACCTATGAGTTGGACCAAATATCGTGTGGCAAAAGGAATAACATGTATATGGTTTGTGGTGGTTCGTCTAATATGATCTTTGCATACACATAGGAGTTGACACGTCTTGCTAGAGACCGCTATCAACTAATGGCTGAGTAGGAGTACTCGGGCCACGTCTATGTGTGCATGAACCCATAGGGTCGCACGCTTAAGGGTCTGGAAGCCTAATTCGGGTTGGACCCGAATTTGACTAGGCTTAGGGTTTTCTAATTGGGCCTCCAACTTGGGGCTGATTAGAGGTGCCTATATAAGAGAGGGAGGGGGCATGGCTAGGTGACTCACACCATTGGGCAACCGCCATCAAACCCCCATGCTCACGCCTACTGCTCCTCGCGGACCTAGCAGTCCGGAGGCGCAACGTTTCCTCTCCGTACGTGTGGGATACCTTGGAGGTGCTGCACCTGGAGCACAAGGACAAACCACATGAGAGGGATGATCCACGAGCGCAGGGTGGATGTGACGGATGACCATGCAACTGCACAGCACTGCTACGATGTGTTCGACTACATCGAGTCGCTTCCGCTGCACTTGCGCGTTTAGTGGTAATTCCGTAACCTATAACTAGCAGTAGATCCTGGTTTATGAGGTCCAAATTTTGATTTTATGGCTAGCGTAGCACCCTCATAACCCTTCAGTGGTATTAGAGCCATAGCTGCTTCATTATAGATTCAGTTGTATGCATATGGAGATATGCACGGTTGTAGATGAGTCTCTGATCATGGTACGTGATCTTGCTGTGTTGGTCTTGTAACGATCTACTCATACTAGTCGGAATTTCTCCATCCGAGTTAAGTGATACATGTAAACCCAGTTATGGTGAGACGGAGATCAATCAGATTGATCGAATCGAACCTAGGTCAAGTGCCGAGCACATATGATGCGCGGCGGTGGTAGATTGGATCTACTACGAGGCGCCGTGGTGCAGGAAAAAGTGTTGTTCGGTAAAACGGCCATAACTTTTGCATACGACCTCAGATTGAGACGCATTTTATATGAAAATTGATCTAAAAAAAATTTTACATCTGATTCTCCCCCACTTCATCAGGTTTGTCAAAATTATATTTGCGAAAAAAGACCGAGAAGATGGTGTTTTTAGCATTTTAAGATTGGACGTCGGAATCGGTTAACTCTTTTTTGCAGGATTTTATGACTGGTATAGGCCTTATGTGTATGTGATGCATGTATGTAATTAATTCATGGCTTGCATGTCATGAGTATGACAATATGGCTGGAGCCACATAGATATTGTCAACTTGATGTAATGGCCTGCATGCAAACTATGATGATCCTATCCGCGACTGTGTAATATTACTTTATTGCCTTGCGTTAGTGATAGATAGTCTTGGTGGATTCATCACTAATGGACGGCGTACATGGATCATGGAGATGGAGATCATCATGATGTATAGATTGATGGAGATGGAGATCCCCAAAGTGACAATGGGCTATACCAAGTAATATATGTGATAATGTCGTTCTTATTATTATGTTCTACATTCACGTGATAATGTTTTTGTCTACATATGCAATAGTGAAGTAGAACGATCCCTCAGAAATGTTTAAGTTATATGCTTCCCCAAACCTTGCACTGTCATGTGTCTTGTACAATCAGTGGTGGGTATATGAAATTAGGGTGACACTAGTTTTGCTTGACTAGGCAGGTTCGTATCGGATACTTACTGTAGAAGGGTTGGTTGCTTGAACAAGGTCATCCTAATGGTTAGGGACCTTGGAGCATAAGGAGTTGGGCACCACAACATAGAGATGCTACTGAACAACAAGAGTCATATGTGATATGATTAGCAAAGAGTTGCTTACCGATCTACCATGTCTTCTAGCGGTGATGCTAAAGCTCACTAGTAGACTTGTTAGTTGTGGGTCTTGAATCACTAAGTTTCAATTGAGGGATATTGATTTTAGTGGGAGTAGATTCTATTAAGATTTTAATATGATTTACTCTATCTTGGATACTTTGTCTTAGTATTTTGCATTACTTTTGTTGTAAATAAATGGCACTTAGCAATCAACCATTTACTTTGCGTTCAATTCTTGAGAAAGATAAGTTGAATGGAACAAACTATGCGGATTGGATCCACAACCTGAGAATTGTTCTTAGGGCTGAGAAAAAGGAAGAAATTCTAGACAACCCATTACCTGAAGCACCTGCTGACAATGCACCCGCTGCTGAGAAAAACGCTTACAAAAGGGCATGTGATGCTGATCTTGAAGTGAGTTGCCTTATGCTTGTATGTATGGAACCAGATCTGCAGATGTAGTTTGACAACAACCATGCAGCGCACGATATGATCATGGCACTGAATGATATGTTTCAGACTCAAGCTAGGACTGAAAGGTTCAATGTCTCTAAGGCGTTTGTTGAAACCAAGCTTGCAGAGGGCGCACCTGTCGGGCCACACATGATCAAAATGGTTGGTCACATTTAGAGGTTGGGGACGCTGGGCTTCCCAATTGGTCTAGAGTTGGCTACTGATTTCATTCTCGCGTCTCTTCCGCCCAGCTATGGGAACTTCATCTCGAACTATCATATGCATGGGGCGGAGAAGGGCTTGAATGAATTGTGTGGCATGCTTAAGATAGCTGAGGCTGATATTAAGAAAGGTGCTGGCACTAGCCATGTGATGGTGGTCCAAAACAGGCCTAACTTTAAGAAGAAGGGCAATGCTTGGAGGAAGCAAAAGGGTAAGGGCAAGGCCAAAGGTGAGACCTCTAAGCCAAACCCACCTGCGCCCAAGGCTAGACCATTTGCTGATGAACAGTGCTTTCATTGTAAGGGTAAAGGTCACTGGAAGAGGAGCTACAAGCTGTATTTGGAGTCCTTAAAGAAGGATGGTGGTAAAGGTACTACCGTTGCTCATACACTTGTTGTTTATATTACAGACATTTTCCTCGCTAACTCTTATATTAATTCTTGGGTATTTGATACCGGATCGGGTGCTCATATTTGTAATGGAACCGTCCAAATTATAAGAGCACAAGTACAAAAACAATCACCGAAATGATCAAATTTTCGCACTTGAGCCCATATAACTCCGGTAGTCCAATGAAATCACGAGGGATTTCAAACCAACCAACATACAAGCCAAGATCGTAGTGATTCAACATAACAAGTCACATGTTACATCCATTTTACAAGTAAATTCAATATACATCGGAGTTTAACATAGTTATTACAACTTAAGTTCAAAAGTAGCGGAAGCAAAGTAATTTGAAACTAACATTTCTCTTATTTCAAATACATGCCAGTACCAAGGTCGACTTCCAACAAAAGCATTAGAGACAAGATGAATAAGAAGGATAGTGCCCATGATCACACTCCGCCACTAAGGCAGGAACCAACCAACTCTTGCAGTCGCCATGATACATCATAACCTGCAACAAGTGGGGATAAAACCCTGAGTACGACAAAGTACTCAGCTAGACTTACCCATCAGAAACCAGAAATAAGGTGACACCAAGGATCATGCAAGGCTGATATAAAGTGGGCTGGCTTGACAACATTTTGCATAAAAGCTTAATACAGATAAGTAATCATTAATGCTTAAGCATCAAGTTAATCATCATTAACCTGTCATCTATATTAGCACCTGTACTAGAGCACTCACTTTATTAGGAACAAACAATATTAACCATAGCAGGTATAAATTGAGGCAACCTTTCCATCGTGATCCAATTAACCATCTGTTCAATTAAATGGAATCTACGTTGCCGCTGCTCAAGTCAAGTGCTCACTAACTGGGAGCAACGGTGATTCGAATCGAATTCCTATCCAGCTGGAGGGGTATTTCTAACACTCACCGTGCAGACCCCTGCCAGGGTCGCACATGCCACCTTTTCATATGATTCAGGAATCACGGGTCCAAATGATGTCGCGACCCCAAGGGCGACACTCTGCCAGGTGATAGGGACTCTAACCCCCCCTTGGTCTCACGCCAATGTCCCCAAGCACATCCTTTCTCTCCTCCAAGAAGCATCCTACCATTCGATTCCTGGCCTGAATCACATTACTCGGCTTCGCGGTCGGAATTACTTATCCGGCCAACTAAGTGTTAGACTGCGTTCAACATGACTCAAGGACGTACAGCGAATCGGTCCTTAAACGACTCAGACGGGGATAGATTCACACCCAAGGCCTCCATGCCTTGTTGCTTCACTATCGTCATCCCGCCCGGTCTCATTTCATTTTATTAACACATGGTTCCATTCCACGATAGCAAATATAGCCAACCGTGCCATATATGAATATCCCTATATCTCGCAGGTGACAGGAAATCACCTGACTTCTACCGCTTAAAGCAGGGCTAAGCATCTACTCGATCCTAGTCTATGTAGGATTCAAGGATTCATATATCTGGACAAGGAATGATATAATGCAGCAAGGGTTTCCAACCAACTCCTCTCACTTAATGCAACAATACTTATAACATATATAGAATTAATTGCTTTGAAGGTAGGAGGCTTATAATGCTTCAGGGCTTGCCTGGGATCCGACTCAAGTTAGAGTATGTCAGATGAATTCGCTTGGCGAGCATTTCCCTTTGGGATGGATCCACCAACTCCATCTTCGGGTTTGGCTCCACAACACGTCCTTCACGTGGTGCATCTAGCGTACCTAAATGAGATGCAAGATGCAAGTGTATGAATACAAGGAAATGCAATAGGTGATGCATCGCACGTTAATCAAGGCAAGTATAAGGTTATAGTAAAGACACGTAAGCACATCACATTACTTAAGTACCCTTACACAAACAAATATGCTAAAATAGCAAAGGAAGCAATACCAAGCATGACATAAGATTTACAAAGTCTCAGGTGTACTAGCTTAATCACCAAAGACATGAATCACACTTAGCAATACGCAAGCAAAGTAACCAAGCAATCATGTATTTTCAACAATTCTGGATATTTATGCAGTAGCCGAGTAAATCAATCATATCTGAAGTTTTATAAATCCAAATGACTTGAAAGAAGACATTATGGAAAGCTTATGAAATTCGCTACATTTCATTTAATATCATCACAGCATGATTTCAAAGTTTAACATGTTGAATTTACACAAATACAGAAACTGGTCTAACAAGACAGAGAGCAAGCAATTCTGTACCCCAACTTTAAACAGCTATAACTCCTAAACCACATGGCCAAATGCCACCAAATTTTAACAGAAGCTAGATACATAAATTATCTACAACTTTTGTATAAATAAGTTTCACAACAAAGCACATTATCATGAAGAACTTTGCTAAGTTCCCAGATCTGTCCAGAAACCTCATTTGCAAGAAATAATTATTAACTTATGTTGCAAACATATAATTAGACAAAACCAACTTCACCAACATTTCACACATGACTAATGAACACCAGAAAACTTAGTGTCCATTTCTAAATAAATTCTTTTAATGCCTTTTCTTAATTTATTTAAATCATTAGGTGGAATTATGAACACATATCAAAAGTGCACAATAAATTCTACCAAAATTACAGTGGTCTACAAATGCTACCGAAGGTCTATTGTCCAAATTTCAAGCCATTTCGACAGGTATATCAACCTCTATGAAAAAGACAAATAGCTATTGCAATAAACCATGTGAGAGCAAGATGAATCAATAACTCACTCATACTACAACTAAAATTCATAAAATTTTTACCACACATCAAACATAGCATGAGTAGCATGCCACAAAAATTTCACTTCATTTGGAACCCTACATTTGCAGTTATGAAAATGACAAATACAACTAGCATTGAAAACCTAATCTGAAAAATCTATTTTTACAGCAAAAACATTAAACTAAAACATGACAAATTATAGATCCATTGCATAGATAATTTCATGAGGATTCCAAAAAGTCCTCATTTGCTATTTTATGAATTTCGTATGATTTACTATGAATTTCCAAAAATCAGCAAAAACTACCACAACTAGGTCCTTTAGGTACTATTCATATGAGGTTATGACATTGCAGTTGGGCCCCTGCCTTGAGTCAAATTCTTGTATGCAGTCCTTGACGTGAATTTAGAACAGAGAGATCGCCGGAGCTCGCGGTTCGTCGGAGGGAGGCCACACCGGCGTCGGCTGAGGGGCGGGGAAGCATCTAGGCATCCGCGCGCACCCGATGGTGGCCTTGGCTCGGCTCGAGCTAGTCCGAGACAACCTGACCATGAGAGCTCGCAGTTCAGCAGCGGAGCTGCATGGTGACAGGGCACCTTAGTGGGGAAGAAGACCGGAGCGGAGTTGCTCCGCATGCAGCACGACACAGCGTAGCTGGTGGCAAGCTCGGTTCGGGCTGCGAGCGTGTGAGGCTGCAGGGCGACGAGCAGCCATGGAGCTTGGCTTGCCAGCACTGGCAGCCATGGCGATGGTGGTGCATCTGGTGCCTTGCTGGCTAGAGAAAGGCGCGGGGAGGCGCTGGAGGGCGTGGGGCTGGCTTGGGTGCTCGGATGGCTGGGAGTGCAGAGCAGCGAGGGCAAACGGTGGAAGCGGACTCTGCCGTGGCGGACATGGCGAGCAAGATACAGAGACTGAGCGAGAGTGAGGGGGAGAATGGAGAGCGCAGGGAGCAAGGGCTTGGCTCGGCCTCCCCAAAACAACGAGCGTGGGAGAGGTGGCAAGCATGCACGAGCAAGGATGGGTGAGGTGTCGAGCGAGGCGAGCGGAGGGAGCCACGCGGTGTCCAAATCCTGTGCACGGTCGGCCATTGCTACTGCTGCTTCTACCGATTCAAAAACAAGAGTCTAATACCACCTCAAACATACCATGGAAGCCTCCTTTTCTTCCTTCCTTATTTCCCGATTCAGCTAGCGTTTGGTCACAGCGCAAGAAGCAAAGTTGTAGATCTTTGCGAGGTGAACAACATTGCTTTAAGGATCCAGAGCTAACTCGGACTAGATTGGAAGATATGGAGCTGCGAAAGAGGGAACCTCAAAACCGTGTTCTGCAGTCCAATTGCGAGCCAACTGAAACTGTACTTTTCTCCCCTCTCTACTCCCTAATCCAACCGGTTTTAGAAAAAACCTCATTAATACAAGTTGTAGAGCTAAGTGAATACTACAACTCCTATTAAAGGTTCATGAACTAGTTCGGCCTGGTTTGCAAACTACAAGGCATCAAAGATGGGTACAGGAAACTAAAATCGGGATTCAGTTAACTCCTAGTAACAGTTAGCTTTCACTGTTTTTGAATTAATCTTTGAATGACCAAACTTGCTCCAAAAGTAATGAGACTTGTTTTGTTGCGTCCTTCACAAAGGATACTTCAACTCATATTAAGAAATAAGAAATCCAATTGAGCTGCCATATGAATTTGGAAGATAAAATGCCGCAATCATAGCATCATGCTGCTGCTGATCGAGGACTTAGAAAATTTGGAGAGCTGAGAAAACAGCATCACTTTCAATCTTGAATCCACTATTTAAGCTACTTGGAAGCTGATTCGGCTCTTGGTCCAAAAAGAAAGTTTGTAGCACTCAACTTAAACTACAACTTTCATTAAAGGCTCATGGACTGGTTCAACATGGTTAAGGAGATAAAGATCATCAAACATGTCAACTTATTGCTGCCACTCAAGGACTTAGAAAAATTTCTGATCTTCCAAAAACAGCAGCTTATTCAATCTTGTGAGCTCTATTTGATCAAGCTAGAAGCCAAACTGGCTCTTGATCATTAAACAAAGTTTGTTCTACACAAGATGAACTTCAACTTGTGTTTAAGGTCAAACCTCATAACTGGTATAGAAGTCAAACTTTCACTTTGATCAAGGTAACAACTCGATAAAGCCGAAACTAGGGTTTTAGGCCAATCGGGGCATTTTCTTGACATTTGCTCAATATGAACCCTTCATGACTTTCATTGTAGAGTTCATCTAGAGTCATTTGGGCAAAGTTTCAAAGGTTGGTTGATGATCTATAATTCCATTCACTTAATCACACCATTCCAAGAAGGATATGACTTATCATTTCATGTGACTTTTTGATTCCAAACTTCATGAAACTTTTTCAGGGATCAATATAGATAGGTACTAAGGTGAGACACATGAAGATATTTCCATAACACCATCCAAGCATATATCTTTGAAAAGGGACCTATATGTAAAGCAATGATGCAACATCCAACTTTAGGTCAGGCTCATCTCCATAGGTTGACCTTGATATCTTTATCACCACTTAATCTATCATGTTTGAGCTTAAACCCACTACTTAATGAATGACAAACACCTAGGGTGTTACAGCCCTCCCCCCTTAAAAGAATCACGTCCCGAGATTCGGAATGGAAGACCTTTTAAGGAAGAGAGGCACGTTAACTAGTTTCCAAAAGTAGCGATAGCGTTATGCTACTTAGCTTCAAACATCAGCGAACAATTTGGCCAAGGAACTTTCTGATACTTACTCTTCGTGGTAAAATTTGTCTGAAGAATTTCCTTCATTGACTTCCATGAAGCATTGTTACTTTGGGAGGAATCCAAGACAACACAGTACTTCGTTCTCAATGCACAGAGATCATTGGGTCCATGAGCTAACCACCAACAAGTATCTAATTCTTTAGTGAACACAACATAGTCCGTATGAACTTTACATCAAACCAAAGTCTTCAGAAGTATACTCGTTGAAATGACTCTATATCCACACGGTTTTGAAAAGCAGTTCTCTACCAAAATGGCTTGAGTACAACCTTCCAAAAGGGTGAGATCATAGATGACAAACATTCTCTGAGGCTATAGGATACTGACTAACCAATAGACAGGGTCCAGGTTGGTCGTAAATGTTCAAACATTTCGATATCAACTAATGGAAAACTACTTGAGGTTCCATGTGTGCAGTTCTCTTTCTCTGATGACAACACTATATTATCTGAGTCTGTCGAGGGGTCAATGAATGTGATGGCTGACTCTATCGGCTTCGTATTCCTACCAACAGCTACCTAATAAGATTCTTTTATCCAAGACAATAGTTATCTGGGTTGAATCAGATGCAACCTCTTGGTAAAAACATGTATAAGGTACCAAGGTATGTCATCATTGGAAAAATAATTCCCAAAGAAAGATGTAACGAGGCCTTAAGGACAACAAAAGTTATAATATTTACTAAACCGTGGAAAGTAGTCTACCACCAAGCGATTGAGTAAAATTTTCCTTGGTGACTTAGTTGTATTGTAAGTTGAGTTGACTTGCAGCATAACAACTTTGTCAGGCCAACCATTCACCTTGAGGCTTCCTTTTTAGGATCAAATAGCAGCTCTAAGATAGGAATCTGTTGTTTGACACTTCTCAAATTGCTTTCGAATATTCCTCAACACTTTGTCCAATAAAGTTATGAACAAACTGTTTGTGGCACCCAAGGACACAAGGATGTTGATTGAAACTAGGGCATATTTACTCTAATTCTTTACTTTAGTTGATAGAACACTTTGCACTATCTGGGTGATTGTCCAGGACGGAATTGACTTGATCACAATGGCTCTAGAAGATAGAATATCTCTCAAGTTGTTGGCTAGTTGATGAACTTCTTGTTGGTTATTGCTCTGTAAGACATAGCCTTCGTAGCTACCAAAGAGTCGTTACCTAGCTGGAGATTAACCTTCCTATTGGTAACTAATTAGTTGTCTCTCAACACTAAAAAGTTCCAAAACTTCATTCTTGATCACAATAATTGTGGTTGATACAAAGCAGATGGTTGCCATCGAAGTCAGCAAACACGGAGTCTCACCAGAGATGGTTGATCTCAATGGTATGGTCATTATGCATACAAAGGTTAAGACTTGAGTAATGTGACAATCGATTCTTATCCAACATATGACTTGTCCAACATTAAATGTTGTGTGTCCTTTTTATCCAACAGAGATGAGATACTTTACTCACTAGATGGTGGCCGTCAATATAGGGACAACTAAGCAAAGTCACTTGTCTACCACCTATTGCAGTCTGTTAATATTTAGGTCAGTATTCGGTTCTTCAAAGGTTATCCTCTTAGTAACTTCAGGAGGAAGTTTTACTACTTTTGGGTTCAATATAAGGGTCTTTCGATAAGATATGGGAAAACAATCAAGGAAGAAGGTCACGTGAAAATCACATCAGTGTTGTTCTGCAATGGATTATGATTAGAAACCATGATACCAGCGCGTGCCGAGCAGCACAACCTTATGTGTGCACCCATAGGAGGCTCTCGGTTTCGTCGCGGCACCATTAGTTGCTACTCATAACATCATTACTGACCATACACCCGATGAGGGATTTCAAATGGCACAGATTGGGTTGATAAGGTAGATGCACGAATTTGCAAGCACACAATTGAGAGGCCATAGCAGAGAAACATTGTGTCACACTAGCTAACCTTTAGGAGAGGTAACCAAAAGGTTCAACATAGATTTGGGTATGGTCTCCACAATTGGCAACGTACGAACCATGGTCAAAGGCTAGCGTTGATGAAAGTTAACTTGGTTGGTCAGTCGATAAAGGTCTTCACAAAAAGGGTTGGAAAACATCCACGGCTTATACAAACATATAGGAGAACAAAACTTTGGATTTTTGGTCAAGCAAAGGCATGGATACAAACATTCAAGGGCTAACCACTAAGTCTACAGGCTCAGGCTCCTAAGAGAGAAAACCTAATTGAAGACAACAACCATACAATTTATGTACGTGAATGTTGTTCTAGGATAAAGCTATGGGACTCTCGCATGCACACCGAGGACAACGAGGTGACAACTAGGGCACTACCTAGCCAACAAACACACATACAACATCACAATCAAGCAGTCATTTGAGAAAATTCAAATGAATGGGTTTAAGCAACCAATACAAAGTACAAGGCTCACCTAAAATAAGCATTTATCTCAAGCACGAACTAACTACAAGTTTAGCTCAACACAAACGCTAGCTAAGGTGACTAACTTAACATGTGCACAGAATCTAGACAGCAGCAGAGTGACTACTTGTTTCAACCATAACTGAGGTTGTAGACCTTCTATAAAGGTGATCCTAGACTTTCTAGACAGCTTAAGAAGATGACTACACTTTAGTTATTCATACCAACAGCTAATTCATAGATTAACATGAGCAAAATTGCTAATGTTTCAGATCTTTACCAATATGGACAGAAAACTGACAAGAACTTCAAAGATGCATAATTAGAGTTCTAGAGACACAACAAGGCTGAGCCTGAACTTTATGTAAAGTTTATTAAGTTGTCTATAACTTTCTTATTATCATATTAAGATGATTCTATGGCTAACAAGGCCAAACAAGACAAAGAAGACATCTCTGCCCAGATTTGGACAGATTCTGTCATTCCACTTGGCAAGCTCATAACTAGAAATTTCGACCACCAAAATTAGTGCTATAGGACACTTTGGAAAGCTTAGAAAAAGTACTAAACTTCTTCTATTATCTCCAAGACATGATTCCATACGCACATAGGTCAAACAAACCAAACATTCAGATCTATTCAGAGCATAAGCAAAACCTGACAGTAAACTTCTAAAATTCATAACTCTCAAACCATAAGGCCTAGTGTCATGAAATTTTTGGACAAGCTAAATGTGTAAGTTAACTATAATTTTGGTATTCTCCATAACTACAGAAAACACCATTATGACCACGAAAGCATCACTACAACAGAAAACGTTCTAGCAGCCAATATTCAACAAGCAAAACAAAGCTTGCCTTTGTTCTACTTTACAAGAGAGCGCACAAACATGTTATTCTAGTAGCTCTAAACATTGTTACCTTAGACCAACACTAATTTAATTCATTCATGAGAATCCATAATTGCTGAAATAAGGTCTAAAGCATTTACAATTGCTTGTATGAACAACCCATCCACTACTTGGCTCAACTAGTGGACATCTATAGGTTCAGGCATGTAACCACACTTAGTTCTAACAAAACTAAGCACACACCATCTTCAAACATTCCCTATTCAAGCAACATGGAATAAGGCATTTATGTCTAACTCCACACTAGAAGATAGCGTACTACATTGATCACAAGTTACTTAATATAGAACAAGGGTGAGAGGAGCATAGCTATACATAAGGCAACAATCATGAAGATGCATGCTTCGTCCTATTCGTCCTCACAAGATTGCCAATCTAAGGTGGCGATCACGTTCTATGTCGGTGGCATAACACGCACTCTTTCGAAATATAGCTAGTCGCCAACTACATTCGACTTACGCATTCATGGTTAGCGTACCTGCAGAAAAGTTTCATTGCAGCCCAACATTTCCCCAAATATAGCACACAATGAAATAGGAAGGTAAAATTCTAAGCACTCCCATATACATATACCCCTGTATACGTACATGTAGCACCAAAACTACCCGAATCATTCGATCACCCACAATTAAGTACCTTCATATATACATGTGTGTAACATGTAGATAATCCAGTAACCAAAACTAGCTCTCCCCTAGACCGCAAGTTGTACGGTCATGCTCTCACAACTCACACTTACCTGAGCGTAGGTGCGATGTTGCATAAAAGTAAACTAGCAACATATATGGCTATTTCATATATGAAGGCTACCTCTAATCTGACACACCGGGAAGCATAGTGTGGGAGAGTTATCACACATACATACCTTGACCTGGGCGTAGATGCATAAATGAAAAACCCCCAAGTTAGTACTTATATAAGCCACCTAATAATCCTTATATGGGCATAAGGAAATTGACCACTGGCATACTTAGATTTAGAATTCAGTTTTCACAAACCTATATATAGCTATAAGTTGATAAAACTGATTTTATAACACAAAACCTTTGTTTTAAATACACATATGACAAGTTTAATGTTGAATCTTGCTCCGATACCAGCTGTAACGGAACCGTCCAAATTATAAGAGCACAAGTACAAAAACAATCACCAAAATGATCAAATTTTCGCACTTGAGCCCATATAACTCTGGTAGTCCAATGAAATCACGAGGGATTTCAAACCAACCAACATACAAGCCAAGATTGTAGTGATTCAACATAACAAGTCACATGTTACATCCATTTTACAAGTAAATTCAATATACATCGGAGTTTAACATAGTTATTACAACTTAAGTTCAAAAGTAGCGGAAGCAAAGTAATTTGAAACTAACATTTCTCTTATTTCAAATACATGCCAGTACCAAGGTCGACTTCCAACAAAAGCATTAGAGACAAGATGAATAAGAAGGATCGTGCCCATGATCACACTCCGCCACTAAGGCAGGAACCAACCAACTCTTGCAGTCGCCATGATACATCATAACCTGCAACAAGTGGGGATAAAACCCTGAGTACGACAAAGTACTCAGCTAGACTTACCCGTCAGAAACCAGAAATAAAGTGACACCAAGGATCATGCAAGGCTGATATAAAGTGGGATGGCTTGACAACATTTTGCATAAAAGCTTAATACAGATAAGTAATCATTAATGCTTAAGCATCAAGTTAATCATCATTAACCTGTCATCTATATTAGCACCTGTACTAGAGCACTCACTTTATTAGGAACAAACAATATTAACCATAGCAGGTATAAATTGAGGCAACCTTTCCATCGTGATCCAATTAACCATCCGTTCAATTTAATGGAATCTACGTTGCCGCTGCTCAAGTCAAGTGCTCACTAACTGGGAGTAACGGCGATTCAAATCGAATTCCTATCTAGCTGGAGGGGTATTTCTAACACTCACCGTGCAGACCCCTGCCAGGGTCGCACAGGCCACCTTTTCATATGATTCAGGAATCGCGGGTCCAAATGATGTCGCGACCCCAAGGGTGACACTCTGCCAGGTGATAGGGACTCTAACCCCCCCTTGGTCTCACGCCAATGTCCCCAAGCACATCCTTTCTCTCCTCCAAGAAGCAACCTACCATTCGATTCCCGGCCTGAATCACATTACTCGGCTTCGCGGTCGGAATGACTTATCCGGCCAACTAAGTGTTAGACTGCGTTCAACATGACTCAAGGACGTACAGCGAATCGGTCCTTAAACGACTCAGACGGGGATAGATTCACACCCAAGGCCTCCATGCCTTGTTGCTTCACTATCGTCATCCCGCCCGGTCTCATTTCATTTTATTAACACATGGTTCCATTCCACGATAGCAAATATAGCCAACCGTGCCATATATGAATATCCCTATATCTCGCAGGTGATAGGAAATCACCTGACTTCTACCGCTTAAAGCAGGGCTAAGCATCTACTCAATCCTAGTCTATGTAGGATTCAAGGATTCATATATCTGGACAAGGAATGATATAATGCAGCAAGGGTTTCCAACCAACTCCTATCACTTAATGCAACAATACTTATAACATATATAGAATTAATTGCTTTGAAGGTAGGAGGCTTATAATGCTCCGGGGCTTGCCTGGGATCCGACTCAAGTTAGAGTATGTCAGATGAATTCGCTTGGCAAGCATTTCCCTTCGGGATGGATCCACCAACTCCATCTTCGGGTTTGGCTCCACAACACGTCCTTCACGTGGTGCATCTAGCGTACCTAAATGAGATGCAAGATGCAAGTGTATGAATACAAGGAAATGCAATAGGTGATGCATCGCACGTTAATCAAGGCAAGTATAAGGTTATAGTAAAGACACGTAAGCACATCACATTACTTAAGTACCCTTACACAAACAAACATGCTAAAATAGCAAAGAAAGCAATACCAAGCACGACATAAGATTTACAAAGTCTCAGGTGTACTAGCTTAATCACTAAAGACATGAATCACACTTAGCAATACGCGAGCAAAGTAACCAAGCAATCATGTATTTTCAACAATTCTGGATATTTATGCAGTAGCTGAGTAAATCAATCATATATGAAGTTTTATAAATCCAAATGACTTGAAAGAAGACATTATGGAAAGCTTATGAAATTCTATACATTTCATTTAATATCATCACAGCATGATTTCAAAGTTTAACATGTCGAATTTACACAAATACAGAAACTGGTCTAACAAGACAGAGAGCAAGCAATTCTGTACCCCAACTTTAAACCGCTATAACTCCTAAACCACATGGCCAAATGCCACCAAATTTTAACAAAAGCTAGATACATAAATTATCTACAACTTTTGTATAAATAAGTTTCACAACAAAGTAAATTATCATGAAGAACTTTGCTAAGTTCCCAGATCTGTCCAGAAACCTCATTTGCAAGAAATAATTATTAACTTATGTTGCAAACATATAATTAGACAAAAACAACTTTACCAACATTTCACACATGACTAATGAACACCAGAAAACTTAGTTTCCATTTCTAAATAAATTCTTTTAATGCCTTTTCTTAATTTATTTAAATCATTAGGTGGAATTATGAACACATATCAAAATTGCACAATAAATTCTACCAAAATTTCAGTGGTCTACAAATGCTACCAAAAGTCTATTGTCCAAATTTCAAGCCATTTGGACAAGTATAACAACCTCTATGAAAAAGACAAATAGCTATTGCAATAAATCATGTGAGAGCAAGATGAATCAATAACTCACTCATACTACAACTAAAATTCATGAAATTTTTACCACACATCAAAAATAACATGAGTAGCATGCCACAAAAATTTCACTTCATTTGGAGCCCTACATTTGCAGTTATGAAAATGACAAATACAACTAGCATTGAAAACCTAATCTGAAAAATCTATTTTTACAGCAAAAACATTAAACTAAAACATGACAAATTATAGATCCATTGCATAGATAATTTCATGAGGATTCCTAAAAGTCCTCATTTGCTATTTTACGAATTTCCTATGATTTACTATGAATTTCCAAAAATCAGCAAAAACTACCACAACTAGGTCCTTTAGGTACTATTCATATGAGTCTATGACATTGCAGTTAGGCCCCTGCCTTGAGTCAAATTCTTGTATGCAGTCCTTGACGTGAATTTAGAACAGAGAGATCGCCGGAGCTCGCGGTTCGTCGGAGGGAGGCCACACCGGCGTCGGTTGAGGGGCGGGGAAGCATCTAGGCATCCGCGCGCACCCGATGGTGGCCTTGGCTCGGCTCGAGCTAGTCTGAGACAACCTGACCACGAGAGCTCGCAGTTCGGTGGCGGAGCTGCATGGTGACAGGGCACCTCAGCGGGGAAGAAGACCGGAGCGGAGTTGCTCCGCATGCAACACGACACAGCGTAGCTGGTGGCAAGCTCGGTTCGGGCTGCGAGCGTGTGAGGCTGCAGGGCGACGAGCGGCCATGGAGCTTGGCTTGCCAACACTGGCAGCCATGGCGGTGGTGGTGCATCTGGTGCCTTGCTGGCTAGAGAAAGGCGCGGGGAGGCGCTGGAGGGCGTGGGGCTGGCTTGGGTGCTCGGATGGCTGGGAGTGCAGAGCAACGAGGGCAAACGGTGGAAGCGGACTCTGCCGTGGCGGACATGGCGAGCAAGATACAGAGACTGAGCGAGAGTGAGGGGGAGAATGGAGAGCGCAGGGAGCAAGGGCTCGGCTCGGCCTCCCCAAAACGACGAGCGTGGGAGAGGTGGCAAGCATGCACGAGCAAGGATGGGTGAGGTGTCGAGCGAGGCGAGCGGAGGGAGCCACGCGGTGTCCAAATCCTATGCACGGTCGGCCATTGCTACTGCTGCTTCTACCGATTCAAAAACAAGAGTCTAATACCACCTCAAACATACCACGGAAGCCTCCTTTTCTTCCTTCCTTATTTCCCGATTCAGCTGGCGTTTGGTCACAGCGCAAGAAGCAAAGTTGTAGATCTTTGCGAGGTGAACAACATTGCTTTAAGGATCCAGAGCTAACTCGGACTAGATTGGAAGATATGGAGCTGCGAAAGAGGGAACCTCAAAACCGGGTTCTGCAGTCCAATTGCGAGCCAACTGAAACTATACTTTTCTCCCCTCTCTACTCCCTAATCCAACCGGTTTTAGAAAAAACCTCATTAATACAAGTTGTAGAGCTAAGTGAATACTACAACTCCTATTAAAGGTTCAAGAACTAGTTCGGCCTGGTTTGCAAACTACAAGGCATCAAAGATGGGTACAGGAAACTGAAATCGGGATTCAGTTAACTCCTTGTAACAGTTAGCTTTCACTGTTTTTGAATTAATCTTTGAATGACCAAACTTGCTCCAAAAGTAATGAGACTTGTTTTGTTGCGTCCTTCACAAAGGATACTTCAACTCATATTAAGAAATAAGAAATCCAATTGAGCTGCCATATGAATTTGGAAGATAAAATGCCGCAATCATAGCATCATGCTGCTGCTGATCGAGGACTTAGAAAATTTGGAGAGCTGAGAAAACAGCATCACTTTCAATCTTGAATCCACTATTTAAGCTACTTGGAAGCTGATTCGGCTCTTGGTCCAAAAAGAAAGTTTGTAGCACTCAACTTAAACTACAACTTTCATTAAAGGCTCATGGACTGGTTCAACATGGTTAAGGAGATAAAGATCATCAAACATGTCAACTTATTGCTGCCACTCAAGGACAGAAAAATTTCTGATCTTCCAAAAACAGCAGCTTATTCAATCTTGTGAGCTCTATTTGATCAAGCTAGAAGCCAAACTGGCTCTTGATCATTAAACAAAGTTTGTTCTACACAAGATGAACTTCAACTTGTGTTTAAGGTCAAACCTGATAACTGGTATAGAAGTCAAACTTTCACTTTGATCAAGGTAACAACTCGATAAAGCCGAAACTAGGGTTTTAGGCCAATCGGGGCATTTTCTTTACATTTGCTCAACATGAACCCTTCATGACTTTCGTTGTAGAGTTCATCTAGAGTCATTTGGGCAAAGTTTCAAAGTTTGGTTGATGATCTATAATTCCATTCACTTAATCACACCATTCCAAGAAGGATATGACTTATCATTTCATGTGACTTTTTGATTCCAAACTTCATGAAACTTTTTTAGGGATCAATATAGATAGGTACTAAGGTGAGACACATGAAGATATTTCCATAACACCATCCAAGCATATATCTTTGAAAAGGGACCTATATGTAAAGCAATGATGCAACATCCAACTTTAGGTCAGGCTCATCTCCATAGGTTGACCTTGATATCTTTATCACCACTTAATCTATCATGTTTGAGCTTAAACCCACTACTTAATGAATGACAAACACCTAGGGTGTTACAATATTTGCAATACGATGCAGGGAATGATAAGAAGTAGAAGCGTGGGAAAAGGAGAAGTTGATTTCCGCGTGGGCAATAATGCAAGAGTTGCTGCGTTGAACGTCGGTATGATGCAACTCCACCTGCCGTCAGGATTTATTTTGGAATTGAATAATTGTTATTATATTCCTAGTATAAGTTGAAACATTATGTCACCTTCATGTTTGATGAAGGATGGTTATTCATTTGCGAGTAAAGATAATGGTTGTGTAATCTCCAAGGATGATGTGTTTATGGCTTTTGCATCCATTGTGAATGGGATATTTATTTTAAATCTTGATGATGCACCTGTCTATAATGTTAATGCTAAAAGGCCTCGGCTTAATGAGTTAAGTCCTACTTATATGTGGCATTGTCGTTTAGGTCATATAAGTGAGAATCGCATGAAGAGGCTCTATTCTGATGGGCTTCTAACTTCATTTGATTTTGAATCATACGTGACGTGTGAGGCTTGCTTAATGGGAAAGATGACCAAGGCGCCTTTCATAGGTTTTCCTGAGAGGGCGGCAGACTTGTTGGAACTTGTACATACTAATGTATGTGGACCAATGAGCACGACAGCCAGAGGCAGATTTCAATACTTAATTACCTTCACTGATGATTTTAGTAGATATGGCTATGTCTACTTAATGAAACATAAGTCTGAGACTTTTGAAAAGTTAAAAGAATTTCAGAATGAAGTAGAGAATCAACGTGGCAAGAAAATTAAGGTCTTGTGATCTGATCGTGGAGGCAAATATTTGAGCCATGAGTTTAGCAATCATCTAAAGAGTTGCGGAATTATTCCATAGCTTACACCACCTGGAACGCCTTAGAGAAACGGCATGTCTGAGCGACGTAACCAGACTTTGTTGGACATGGTTTGGTCTATAATGAGCCAGTCGGATCTTCCTTTGTTGTTTTGGGGATACGCTCTAGAAACAGCCACTTTCACACTGAATAGGGTACCGTCTAAGTCCATAGTTAAGACACCACATGAGATGTGGACTGGTAAGAGTCCCAGTTTGTCTTTTCTTAAAATTTGGGGCTGTAAAGTTTATGTCAAATGACTTATATCAGATAACTAATACCCAAGTCAGACAAACTTGTAGTCCTCACATAGCTCTACAAAATTGCTGTTATCATCTTTTGCTGACTCGAGCTAGATTAGGAGATAATCAGCGCCAAAGTATCGCTGTCAGTCGGTCATCGCGACCCTCGATTCAGTCAAGTTCAGACATTCGAGTTTCAGTGTGGCCGACCGGCCACATGCCCGTGCCACCGCGTGGGCACGCTGTGGTAGCCGTACGCCGGCCGTAGCCCCACTGGTCGGTCCACGATGCCCTCAAGTCGCCACGGTACATTGGTGCGGCCCCTATTCCTTCTCCCTCTATCATTGTCAAAGCGGAGAAACCGAGCCGCCATTGCCGCTCTTACTCCAGTGAGCTCACGCGCGCTCACCACTGCACCACCGTCCACCAAATCTCGCCCACCGCTCCGCCTTGGACCCCTCTACCTCCTCCACCTCTTAGTTGGGCCAACCGCGTGGAGGTAAGGGCGCATTGCCGCATCCGCCACCGTCCGCCTCGAACGTTTCTTGCCCGGAGCACCACCGTGTCATGGCCGTACTCCTCTAGCATCTCACCGCCTCCCTTCTCTGGTGTTTTGAGTCTGCCTTGAGCCGCTGATGCTCACGGAACCAGCCAATAGGGTCACGCCGCCGCCTAGCTCACTGGAGCCGGTAAGCCGCGACCGTGGGCCGCCATTGCCATCACCAACCGCCTTAGCTGCCGCCATAGCCCCCTTAGGTTGTACCCTTAGGTTCGCACCGTTGAGGTGAACGCGTCGGTGCACTCGACCTCACCGGAATCGCCACCGGCGACGAGCTCCACCGTCGTCTTTGCCTCCCCTGCTCACGGTCTCTGCGGCCGGTGGGTCCTTCTCATTAGAGCGTGGGCGTGGGCGGGAGGCCGTCGCGGGCCGTGCGCCCTTATGGACCATGTCGCCTGGGTGAAGCCATGCGCGGGGTAAACGGGCCGCGCGTGGTTGAGCCGGCCCGGTAGCTTTTTAGGGTTTTGAAATTTTTGTTTTTCTTTATTTATTTCACAGATTTTCTTGCTACATTGTAAAATCCATATCTCATGCAATATAGATCCAAATGAGGTGATTCCAATTGTGTTTAGTTCTAGATAAAGTTTAGTATTTAGGAAAAATATCAAATGCACATGTGCTGTTTAGTTTCTAGAAGATTTAAATAGGCCTTTGAAATGTGCTTTAAAATGAAGGCAAACTTGTTAAATAGATAACTTGAGTTGTAGTGTTCCAAAAATTATGAAATTTGGTGGGTATGTTATTTCATGTATATACTAGCTCTGGTAAAAAGTTGGTACTAATGCTTGAGTACTTTTCAATGGGCCAGAGGATGTCCCACCAGATGATGACATGGAGGTCAATGGGCCAGAGGATGTCCCACCAGAAGAAGAAGAAGAAGATGAGGAGCTAGAGCCTGCTAGTGACGAGGATGACAGGGAGATCTTCGACACTGACTCTGAGGACGATGCTTAGAGTAGTCATCTCATAGCTATGGCGCTAGAGTTATCTTTTGTGCCCTCCATGTGTGGGAGTGGGGCCTTGTAATAACTTAGCTTTTGGGATGTAACATCGAACCCTATGTTATCCTAGATGTTAGTTTGAACATGTTAAATTTCGGTCACAAAGGATGTTTCATTGTGTTGTGTTCGGTGATGGTGTCACGATTAGCACCCTCCGGTACCGCGACGAAACCGAGGGCCTCCTATGGTGCGTGACATAAGGCTGTGCTGCTTGGCATGCGCTGGTTTGATGGCTATGAAGCACACTGAGTTCATGAGATTAACCCAAGGCAATAAGAGTTTGACAGAATACCTGCAAGCCTTTAACAACCTTGCAAGGTATGGAACTGAGTTTGTGGATACTGATGCTAAGAAGATTGCTAGCTTCAAGTGTGGCCTCAGTCCAAAGCTGATGAAGACCATAGGCACCAGCAAATGTGCCACTTTCAATGGTTTTATCAGTGATGCCCTGACCCAAGAGAACAATAATTATATCTATGCTGCTTCTAAGAGCCGCAAGAGGGCTCTTGAGGCAGGTGCTTCATAGTCCCGAGCTCTAGCTGCACCAAGGGCTCCTCCTCGCCCTCCTACCACGAGTGCTAAGTTCCATCCCCTACAGAAGAAGGCTCCAGCTCAGACTAGGTTTTGCAAAACATATACAATGTCTCGGCCAAAGAGTGGTTCTGGCCAAGGTAGCTCCAGTGTCCCTCCAAGCAACATGCCTTGCTGGAACTGCAACAAACTAGGTCATTGGTCTAGGAATTGCCCATATCCTAAGAAGAATGCAAATCAAGGTGGTTGTCAGGGGCATGTTCATTATAATAGTATTGAAGAAATTCCATCTGGTGAGGTAGTCACTGCTGGTAAGTTCCTAGTTGACCAACATTCCACAGTGGTGCTATTTGATTTAGGTGCTTCGCATTCCTTTATTAGTCCTATGTTTGCATCGAAGTTTGCACACAAATTACATACTGTTGAAGATGGGGGTTATTGCATTAGAGCGGCAAGTGGTAATATTTCCACAAGTCAAGTAGTAAAAGATTAGAATTTGAAATAGAAGGGCGAAAGTACTCGCTTACCTTAGTGGTTTTGCCTGGATTAGGCATATATGTTATTTTGGGCATGAATTGGATGAGTCAGAATGGGGTACTCATTAATACATCCACCCGGGTAGTTATGCTCAGAGATCCTACTGATCAAAAATGTTTTCTAGTGCAACATCCCTAGAAAATTGATCTTTCTAGTGAAGTTCATGCGGTGCAAGCAAAGGCATAAGCTGATATTCCTGTAGTGAGTGAGTTTCCTGACGTTTTTCCCGATGATTTGCTAAGACTGCCTCTGGATCAGGATGTGGAGTTTAAAAAAGAGTTGTTGCCTGGCACGGCACCCATCTCTAGAAGGCCCTACAGGATGCCTCCGAATGAACTAGCTGAACTTAAGGTGCAGTTGAATGAACTTTTGAAGAAGGGGCTGATTTGTCCTAGTTCGTCTCCATGGGGATGTCCTGCTATCTTTGTAAAGAAGAAGGACCAGTCGTTACTGAAGTGCATAGATTATAGGCCTCTGAATGCAGTTACTATCAAGAATAAGTATCCTCTACCGTGCATCGACATCTTGTTTGATCAGTTGTCTAAAGCTAAAGTCTTTTCCAAGATTGATCTGAGGTCTGGTTACCATCAAATTAAAATCTGTCTGGAAGATGTTCTAAAAACAGCTTTCTCTACAAGATACGGACTTTATGAGTATCTTGTTATGTCCTTCGGCTTGACCAACGCCCCCGCACACTTCATGTACTTGATGAATTCAGTGTTTATGCCCGAATTGGACAAGTTCGTGGTGGTATTTATTGATGACATCTTGGTATATTCTGAAAATGAGGAAGACCACGCTGAACATCTGCGTATAGTCCTCATAAGACTGCGTGAACATCAACTGTATGCAAAATTCAGTAAGTGCGAATTCTGGCTTCATGAAGTACCTTTCCTTGGGCATGTGTTATCCGATGGGGGAATTATGGTGGATCCCACCAAGGTACAGGAAGTACTAGACTAGAAGACTCCTATCTCGGTTCATGAGGTCTGGAGTTTTCTAGGATTGGCTGGCTATTATCATCGCTTCATCCCGGATTTCTCTAAAATAGCCAAGCCAATGACTCGGTTGCTACGAAAAGACACCAGGTTTATCTAGACTCCTGAGTGTGATGCAGCTTTTCACAAACTGCAAACCCTCCTAACCTCGGCTCCAGTTTTGGCGCAACTGAATATCGAGAAACCATTTGATGTGTATTGTGATGCCTCAGGCATAGGTTCGGGAGGTGTTCTGATGCAGGAAGGTCGAGTAATTGCATATACCTCTCGACAACTTCGGAAGCATGAGGTGAATTATCCAACGCATGACTTAGAACTCGCTGTAGTTGTTCATGCTTTGAAAGTCTGGCGACATTATCTGTTGGGCAATGTTTGCAATATCTATACTGACCATAAAAGCGTCAAATATATCTTCACCCAACCCGAGTTGAATATGCATCAAAGAAGATGGCTTGAGTTGATTAAAGATTATAATCTCCAAGTGCACTATCATCCTGACAAGGCAAATGTGGTTACCGATGCTTTAAGCCGTAAGTCTTATTGCCACTCCTTAGTTGAAAGTGATTTTCATCTATCTCACCTTCTACACCCAGCAATTCTATACAATATCACTGTCAGTTGCACTCTCAATAGTAGAATTATTGAGCTCTAAAAGACTAACACTGGTATATTCCACATCAAGCGTAAGATGAAAGAGCAAGAAACTAAACATTTCAGGGTAGATGAAGAGGGTGTGCTGTGGTTCAAGGATAGATTAGTTGTGCCTAAGGACCGCGAGCTTAGGAATCATATTATGTCTGAAGCACATTCCTCTAAGTTGTCCATCCATCCTGGTAGCAATAAGATGTATTATGATTTGAAGCCATACTATTGGTGGACCAAAATGCAAAAAGAGATAGCTGCATATGTTGCTAGGTGTGATACCTGCTGTAGGGTTAAGGCTATGCACATAAAAGCTGGATTTCTTCAACCACTTTCTATCCTGGGTAGGAAATGGGAGGAGATAAGTATGGATTTTATTGTTGGACTTCCTCCTACTGTCAAGAATCATAACTCTATCTGGATAATTGTAGATCGTTTAACCAAGTCGGCTCACTTCATTCTTGTCCGAGCAGACTATCGTCCTACAGACTATGCTGAGTTGTACTTCAATCAGATAGTCTGGCTCCATGGGATCCCTCGTACTATCATTTCTGACCATGGTCCGGAGTTCACTGCTTGTTTTTGGGAGCACTTGCATCATCTTCTGGGAACCAAGTTAGTGAGAAGCTTTGCGTATCACCCCCAGACGACAGGTCAGACTAAATGAGTTAACCAAATCTTAGAGGATATGTTACGGGCGTGTGTTATTTCGTCCAAGGGTTCATGGGAGAAATGGTTGCCTCTAGCTGAGTTTTCGTACAATAATAGTATCAAGATAGCATTAAGATGGCCCCATTCGAAGCATTGTACGGTCGTAAGTGTAGAACCCCACTAAATTGGATAGAAGCTGGCGAGAGAAGGTATTATGGTATTGATTTTGTCAAGGAAGCTGAGGAACAAGTTCGTACCATCAAAATACATATGGCTGTAGCTCAATCTAGATAGAAAAGTTACGCTGATCGCCGTAGAAAATCGATCGAGTTTGAAGTTGGAGACTTCGTCTATCTGAAAGTTTCCCCTATGAAGAGTGTACAACGTTTTGGTGTGAAGCGGAAGCTTGCACCGAGATACGTGGGTCCTTTCCAGATCAAAGGAAAGAGTGGAGCTGTCGCATATAAGATCCAGTTACCTCCTGAAATTAGCGTCATTTTCAATGTTTTCCATGTATCTCAGTTAAAGAAGTGTCTTCGGGTTCCTAAAGAAAGAGTTCCGTTGGGCGATATCAAGCTAGAATCCAATCTAACATATGAAGAGAAGCCAGTTCGTGTAATCGATACTTGAGAACGGGTAACTCGGAGTCGAGTGGTCAAGTGGTATAAAGTTATGTGGAGTAATCAAGGTAGTGAGAGTGACGCTACATCGGAGAGAGAAGACTATATACGAGAGGGTTATAAGGAATTCTATCAATAATGGTACGCTTTCCAAATCTTGGGACGAGATTTTTATAAGAGGGGAGGGCTATAACACCTCAGGTGTTTGGTTCCATATTTGCATTTGCATTTCATAAGCATGAGCATCATTCATCTCATTCATGTCTTTGTTTTGCTTGCAACATGAGTATGCAACATACTCTAATATGCTTGTTTCATAATTGATTTGCTTATGAAATGTGAGTGGTGCAATATGTAGATGCAACATGGGTGTCTCATACTTGGAAACATGGCAATGTTGTTAGTATACCATGATAAGCTTAATTGTTGCAACAAGGGCTTGAAACATATGCAACATGGTAGTGCAACATTTTGGTGGAAATGTTTGTTTTGCTTCTTTCAACTTATGTGACACTTGGAATTGTGTGTAACCAAGGTGTAGAGTGGCTAATTATGTCCTATAACACCTTAATTACATTTAGGGTAATTAGTGGAGCAATGTTCATGTTGACCAAAATGACCAAATTGCCCTTCTAAGTGTTGTTGACTAGGTTTTGACCCCTAGAGTGCTTTCATTTGACCGTTTAAAAAGTCCAGCATAGGAATCTTGCATGGAGATGCACCCTTAAACAAAGTTGTAGAGAATTTTATAGGGAACAAAAGTTTCAATATGGTCATTTCATGAAAATGGTCATAACACCCTCAAAAATGTGCCACAAGTCAGTAGGGGTGGTTGTTTTGGGGCTTAGAAATTTTGCTTAAGTCCTAACTGAAATGCAGTTGCAAGGTTACCTTCTTTGGGGCACTATAACTCACAAACCAGGCTAAACCAGTCCAAGTTCCAATTGACAAACTTGTAGTCCTCACATAGCTCTACAAAATTGCTGTTATCATCTTTTGCTGACTCGAGCTAGATTAGGAGACAATCAGTGCCAAAGTATCGCTGTCAGTCGGTCATCGCGACCCTCGATTCAGTCAAGTTCAGACATTCGAGTTTTAGTGTGGCCGACCAGCCATAGGCCCATGCCACCATGTGGGCGTGCCGTGGCAGCCGTACGTCAGTCACGGCCCCACTGGTCGGTCCACGACGCCCTCAAGTCGCCACGGTACGCTAGTGCGGCCCCTATTCCTTTCCCTCCCTCTATCATCGTCAAAGCGGAGAAACCGAGCCGCCATTGCCGCCCTTACTCCGGCGAGCTCACGCGCGCTCACTACCGCACCACCGTCCACCAAATCTCGCCCACCGCTCCGCCTTGAACCCCTCTACCTCCTCCACCACTTAGTTGGGCCAATCGCGTGGAGGTAAGGGCGCATTGCCGCATCCGCCACCGTCCGCCTCGGACGTTTCTCGCCGGAGCACCACCGTGTCATGGCCGTACTCCTCTAGCATCTCACTGCCTCCCTTCTCTAGTGTTTCGAGTCTGCCTTGAGCCGCTGATGCTCACGGGACCGGCCAATAGGGTCACGCCGCCGCCTAGCTCACCGGAGCCGGTAAGCCACGGCCGTAGGCCGCCATTGCCGTCACCAACGGCCTTAGCTGCCACCATAGCCCCCTTAGGTACGCACCATTGAGGTGAACACGTCGGTGCACTCCACCTTACCGAAATCACCACCGGCAACGAGCTCCAGCGTTGTCTTTGCCTCCCCTGCTCACGGTCTCTCTGGCCGGTGGGTCCTTCTCGTCAGAGCGCGGGTGTGGGCGGGAGGCCGTCGCAGGCCACGCGCGCTTGTGGGCTGCGTGACCCGGGTGAATCTGCGCATGGGGTAAACGGGCCGCGCGTGGTTGAGCTGGCCCGGTAGCTTTTTTGGGTTTTGAAATTTTGGTTTTTCTTTATTTATTTCACAGATTTTCTTGCTACATTGTAAAATCCATATCTCATGCAATATAGATCCAAATGAGGTGATTCCAATTGTGTTTAGTTCTAGATAGAGTTTAGTATTTAGGAAAAATATCAAATGCACATGTGCTATTTAGTTTCTGGAAGATTTAAATAGGCCTTTGAAATTTGCTTTAAAATGAAGGCAAACTTGTTAAATAGATAACTTGAGTTGTAGTGTTCCAAAAATTATGAAATTTGGTGGGCATGTTATTTCATGTATATACTAGCTCTGGTAAAAAGTTGGGTACTAATGCTTGAGTACTTTTCAAGTTATGATGTTGTCATTTTATATTAGAGGATACTTGAATGAATTTTAATAATTTTTCTGTATGTGCAATGCTCATGAAATTTTATGGAGCGTGTCTTGGTACCCTAGGGTTGCTAATAAAAATATGGTTTCTGTTGTTTGATACTTTTCAATGTGATTTATTAATTATGCAAAAATCAGCCTTTTTGGCTTGTGAATTTTTTTAGGGAGTTTCTGTGAATAACTTCAGTTAAATTTTTTACATTAGCCTCCTAATAGGGTAGAGAGTCTTCTGGAATTTTTGTAGAATTTTCTGAGCAGCTTGCATATAAGTTTAATTTCCCACTTAATTAATTAAGTAAATTAAGAAAGGGGTTAAAATAAATGACTTGGGTTGGCACACCTTATTTTCTGGTGGTTTTGGGTCATGTGTGAACTAGTAGTGTCATCAGTTTGATCATAAGGGTAGTTTGACACATGAATAAGTATTTAACTTTCACTTTTCTAGGTTTTCTGGACAGCTGGTAGCATTTTTGGGTTTGAACCTTGATAAATGTGTTTGCTGGGAAAATTGTGAATACCAAAGTGGTAGTAAACTTGTTAAACTAGCTTGTGTCAAAATTTGGTGGCATTTGGCCTAGTAGTCCAGGAGTTGTAGCTGTTTAAAGTGGCTATTCAGAAATGGCTGCTCTCTGTTTGGAGAGGACAGATTTCTAGAACTTTAGAATTTCGACTAGGTAAACTTTGAAATTAAGTGTTGAGGTCTGAAAATGAATTGTAGAGGATTTTGTAAACTTTCCAGATTATCTTGTATCATGCCATTTGGATTTTTTGAATCTACAGTTGTGATGGAAATACTTAGCTGCTGTCTAGAATGTGTTGTTGTGCTATTTTGTGCTTGGGTTGGTGGTAACCTTAAGTAATGTTGTTCTTGTTGATTGTTAGGTGTTAGGACCTTAACTGAGGAGGAACACTTATACATTAGGTTGTGTAGATTAGGTAAGTACTTCTCTACCGGAGAAGAGATTTGCACTTATTGTGAAGTAATTTGAATAGAGCACTAGGATTGTTGTAGTGCATTTCATTCCGAGCATGCTGCACTCCTTCTTATGCATCCATGAGATTTTATTGTGCATTCATGTAATAGGTGTACCGGAGGGAATGACACTCCTAGAGTTCGAGGGAGCAATTCCGGAGGAGGTTCAGGAGCAGCCGGGAGAACCCAAAGAGCCAGCCAACGAAGGAAACGCCATTGACGAGCTACTGGAGTGCCCGGACCATCGCCTTTCCTCGTTCTTGAAAGGCAAGCCCCGGTGCATGCTGATCCAATCTTTATATATATCAATCTAGAGTACTTTTACTTGTTTACTGCATTAAGTTGTAGGAGTTGAGTGAAAACACTTGTTGCATTATAACCATCCTTGTCCTGATATCGCACCTGAATCCTAAATTAAGTTTAGGCACGTGTCAATGCTTAGCCCTACTTAGTGCGGTAGAAGTCAGGTGATTTCCGGTCATCCGCGAGATGTAGGAAATGGGTCACGAGTGGCTATGTTGACTATCGTGGTTGGAACCATGCCTTAAAATGAAATTTAGACCGGGCGGGAGTTCGATAGTGCAGCCGCAAGACACTTCACGTCTTGGGTGCGAAGCTATGCCCGTCTGAGTCGTTTAAGGACCGATTCACTGTACGTCCTTGAGTCATGTTGAATGCGGTCTAACACTTAGTTGGCCAGATAAGTCGTTCCAACCGTGAATTCGAGTAATACAGTTCAGGCCTTGAATCGAAGGGTATGTCGCATCTTGGAGGTAGTAAGGATGTGCTCGGGGATATTGGCATGAGACCAAGGGGAGGTTAGAGTCCCTAGCACCTAACAGAGTGTTGACCTTGGGGATGCGGCATCAGTCGAACCCACGACTCCTAAACTGTACTAAAGGTGACCTGAGCAGCCCTCGCCAGGCATGACACAGTGAGTGTTAGAAATACCCCTCTAGCTGGATAGGGATTTAATTCGAATCGCCGTCGCTCCCGGTTAGTGAGCACTTGACTTGAGCAGCGGCAACGTAGATCTTATTAAATTGAACAGATGGTTAAGAGAACGATATAATGATGCCACAATTTATACCTGCTATGGTTATTATTGTTTGATTATAATCAAGTGAATGTTTAGTATAGGTGCTAATATAGATGACAGGTTAATGCTAAAAATAATTGCTAGTATAGGTTAAAAGAGTTTCAATTACAGGTGCTAAGATAGATGACAGGTTATTATTGTTTGATTATAATCAAGTGAATGTTGAATGATGCGATCTTGGTTGCAAACGAGCTGGTTTGAAATCCTTCGTGGTTTCGATTGACTGTCGGGATTATATGGGCTCAAGTTCGAAAATTTGAGCGTTTCGGCGCTTGTTTTTGTACTTGTACTCTTATAATTTGGTCGATTCTGTTACATTATTTCTACAACCAATCAGAGGGCAAAGTGTTTGTTGCTCGAAACGGTGTTTTCTTAGAGAAAGAGTTTCTTAAAAGAGAGAAAAGTGGACAGAAGGTGTATCTTGAAGAAGTTCAGGATGAACCAATAGGGAATGATTCCATGAGTGATGCTAATGTAGCCGAACATGTTGACATACCTATGGCAATAGAGACACCACCACAACCACGAAGGTCAGCTAGAATCCATGCATTACGTGGCGATTTGTTATTGTTAGACGATGACAGACCTATGACATACGCGGAAGCAATAATGGACTTAGATTCTGAGAAATAGCAAAGTGCCATGAGATCCAAGATAGATTCCATGAGTGAAAATCAAGTTTGGAACTTTGTTGACCAGCCTGATGGGGTTAAACCTATCGAGTGCAAATGGATCTATAAAAAGAAAAAGGATATGGATGGAAATATTCATGTCTATAAAGCTCGACTTGTAGCAAAGGGTTTTTGGCAAATTCAAGGAATTGACTACGATGAAACTTTCTCACCGGTAGCGATGCTTGAATCTATTCGGATCATTCTAGCAATAGCTGCTTATTTCAATTATGAGATTTGGCAGATGGATGTTAAAACAACCTTTCTAAATGGAAATTTGGAAGAGAGCGTGTATATGATACAGCCTGAAGGTTTTGTTGATCCTAATAATGCTAGAAAAATATGCAAGCTTAAGAAATCTATTTATGGGTTAAAGTAAGCATCTCAGAGTTGGAATATTCATTTTGATGAGGCAGTCAAAGGGTTTGGCTTCCGTCAGAATGATGAAGAACCTTGTGTTTACAAGAAGGAAAGTGGGAGCTGTAGTATTTCCAATCTTGTATGTGGATGACATACTATTGATTGGAAATGACATTCCTATGTTGCAATCTATAAAGACTTCACTGAATAATACTTTTTCTATGAAGGATTTAGGAGAAGCAACATACATTTTGGGCATAAAAATCTATAGAGATAGATCAAAGAGGCTTATAGGTTTAAGCCAAGATACGTACATTGACAAGGTGTTGAAACGGTTCAACATGGAGCAGTCCAAGAAAGGGTTCTTGCCTATGTCACATGGTATGCGCTTCAGCGAGAAACAATGTCCTTCGATAGCTGAAGAGTTGGAGCGCATGAGTAAGGTTCCATATGCCTCAACTATTGGTTCTATCATGTATGCCATGATATGTACTCGCCCAAATGTCTCATATGCTCTAAGTGTTGTGAGCAGGTACCAAGCTAATCTAGGTGAGAGTCATTGGACACTTGTCAAAAGCATCCTTAAGTACTTGAGAAGGACTAAAGATGTGTTCCTAGTCTATGGAGGTGAGGAGGAGCTTGTTGTAAATGGTTACACCGATGCTAGCTTCCAAACTGACATGGATAATTCACAATCTCAATCAGGTTTTGTGTTCATAATAAATGGAGGTGTTGTAAGTTGGAAAAGTTCCAAGCAGGAGATAGTTACCGATTCTACAGTAGAAGGCGAGTACATTGCAGCCTCTGGAGCTGCAAAGGAAGGTGTTTGGATGAGGAGGTTCCTCATTGAGCTTAGTGTGTTTCCTGATGCGTCTAGCCCATTGAATCTACATTGTGATAATAATGGGGCGATAGCGCAGGCTAAGGAGCCAAGGAATCACCAGAAGAATAAACATGTACTGTGGAAATTTCATCTCATTCGAGAGTTTATTAGACGAGATGAGATCAAGATGTGCAAGATACACATGGATTCAAATGTTGCAGATCCTTTGACAAATGATCTTCCACAGCCTACGCATGAGGCGCACGTGAGAGCTATGGGTATTAGATATCTTTGAGATTAACTCTAGTGCAAGTGGGAGATTGTTGGGAGTATGCCCTAGAGGTTATCATAGAGATGATTGTATTGCCTTGTATCCATGACATATTATGAGTCCATTGAATATCCATTAAAGACAACTTTTATCGATTAGCAATTATGTGAATTATTTGTGAAACTCTTTTACTTGTATGGTTATTCTAGAATGGTCCTTGATCGGAGTTCATGTTAGGACGCACATGAATATTAGATAAGCACATTATTAGTTGATGACTATGTTTCACAAGTCATAGACATAGAGATGTCAAACTAATAATGTGGGCACATGTGTGACATGTAGGCTGGACTGACCCAACATGAGATGTTGTTATTGTCTTGATTCACATCTTGTATGTTATGTCCTTAGACCTGAGATTGTTGTATGTACTCAAGATGTGAAATGACCTACTTAGAGACTATCAAACGCTACTCTGTAACTAGGTAGTTATAAAGGTGGTCTTCGGGTTTGTCAAGAAACATGCTGTGAGACATAGACAATCAAGATGGAATTTGCCCCTCTCTACGTGAGAGAGATATCAATGAAACACTCTAATGATTGGATCAACAAATGCATGGCTGTGCTTAGGTTAAGTGTTAACCTATGAGTTGGACCAAATATCATGTGGCAAAAGGAATAATATGTATATGGTTTGTGGTGGTTCATCTGATATGATCTTTGTGTACACATAGGAGTTGACATGTCTTGCTAGAGACCGCTATCAACTAATGGCTGAGTAGGAGTACTCGGGCCACTTCTATATGTGCATGAACCCATAGGGTCGCATGCTTAAGGGGCTGGAAGCCTAATTCGGGTTGTACCCAAATTTAACTAGGCTTAGGGTTTTCTAATTGGGCCTCTAAATTGGGGCTGATTATAGGCGCCTATATAAGAGAGGGAGGGGGCACAACCAGGTGACTCACGCCATTAGGCAGCCATCGTCAAACCCCCACGCTCACGCCTACTACTCCTCGTGGACCTAGCAGTCCGGAGGCGCAACGCTTCCTCCCCGTACGTGTGGGATACCTTGGAGGTGCTGCATTTGGAACACAAGGACGAACCACACAAGAGGGACGATCCGCGAGTGAAGGGTGGATGTGACGGACGACCACGCAACTGCATGGCACTGCTACGATGCGTTCGACTACATCGAGTTGCTTTCGCTACACCTGCATGTCTAGTGGTAATTTCGTAACCTGTAACTAGCAGTAGATCCTGGTTTATGAGGTCAAAATTTTGATTTTATGGCTAGCGTAGCACCCTCATAACCCTTCACAAGTCCCCAACATCAAAGTCAATTTCATCAACTAAACAGGTATGGAAGGAGAAGGGATCATCGTCTAGTTCACCATCACAAGAGGTGCAACCAGGGTTGCCTTTCTAGCCAGTGATGCACCCTGGGAAGACTGAGCAAGACAAGAAGTTTTGTTCAGAGGACTCAAATCACCGAACCCTTGATGGGAGGTAAACTTGGTAGTTATCCATATTTCCCTTTTTAGCATTACATAATTTTCCTTTAGCATATTTATTCTTTCACATTAGCATAATTAATTTCTATTGCATATTTACTCTGCTACATCTACATTAGAAAAAGAAAATAAATATTTGCTTACTGCATTGCATCAATAATCTTAAGCCCCATGTGAATAATTTTGTGGCATAAAACCTATAGGAATATTCACCGTGATGGCATAAAAATAAAAATAAATAATTATTCATCTTGTTACATTTTCTATTGCATCATAAAATCCAAAAATATTGAAAAAGAAATCCTATTGCAATTATGCTTAAAAGAAACATTATATCAAACATGGAAGAGCTCTAGGCAACTGAAGTTTAGGTGGTTCACCACTAACGCTTAATCTGTTCCACAAGTTTTATTTTGTCTATTTTAGTTTCACAGGATTTGAAGGATTAAGAAGAGCTGACAAGTGATTGGATGTTCTATTCATTACTGGAGCACTGCTTCAATCATCATCAACATCAATCAATGCTCTGATAGAGGGAGTAAATCTACGCTGCCAGTTTGCTACACTGCAAGAATGAACGACTACGTCATCATCCAGCTTGGGGAAAAAGCATCCTCCATGTATCTAGCTAAGTATTTCTTTCCTCTTTTTTACTTTACTACTTTTATGTGTGCTTTTAAAAATAATAAAAAGATGCATAACCATAAAACAAAAATAAAGAATTCCTTTTAAGTTCTAAGTAGATTGGTATGATTTTTAAGTTTGAAATAAAATAAAAAGAGAGTGTGTACAGAAGTTTGCTTTTGTGCTCAAATAAAATGGACTATAAAGATAATCTCTTTATGGAAATGATGAATAGTTGCTCTGCTGTAATTCTTTTCAAGTACCTAGTTTTAGCCTTGAATTCTCCTGAGTTTTAAATACAATTATTTTGACCTAAAGATTTACTCTGAGCCTGAAACTTGTGGGTAGTGAATGTTTCATCTAAGTCTAGGTAATTGAGGGATATGATATGAGAAGGTCTGAGCAACCGTTTATCTTGTTCTTAGTGACACTAAAGTTCTAGAGATTTATCTTTTGAAAACTCTTAAATGCTACCTGATGAGTTTCTGTATGACAGAGCTTAAATTCCTCCCACAGTCATACATAAATGCTAGACTAGGAAATCCTCATATACATGCTACTTGCTTTGCATTGAGTGTTGTCAAGCTTTGTTGATACCTTAGAGACTTGTCATGCTTTTAAAATCAAGATCACGCACACTCCACTCAAATATGCTGCTTCTACACTAGGAGTACGCAACAACATGTTTTCATTCATCCACCCAATCACCCCAATACCACCAAATAAATGCTCTAAGTTTTTGTTACTATCTCTCAAAAGTTTTATTGTAGAAAGAGGCTTGTAGCTATGCAAAAGTTACTCCAAAAAAAGAAAAGAAGAGAAAGAGAGTATTGAAAAAAATGGACAAGTGTCCAAGATATTAAAACAATGGGTACTTCGATGTTCGCCTAAAAAAGAGAAGAGAGATGAATAAGATAGCCCATGTTCTCTAACAAGTGTCTCCAAGTTCCAAGAGAGAGATATGTTTTCAAGGAGCAAAAGTAGAATTAGGTTTACACCTGTTGGCGTTCGGTCCCACGGGGATCCTAAGCCAACGAGTGAGTGCTGCGTGTCCCTAATCTGGATGGTGATGCAAGGAGAATACACGGAGATTTATCCTGGTTTGGGCAAGAGAAGGCCCTACGTCCAGCGGGGAGGGGGGAGTATTGTATTTCCTTGCACCGAAGTGCTTGTGTAGGGGTTACAAGCTGTGAGAGAGGAAACCGAGCCTAGGTCTCAAAGGGAAAGTGAGAGTACAAGGAGATTGCTTGAGATGTTGATTTGTGGGTGGTGTGCCTTTGCTCATTTGAGCGTGGCTTCTGGCTTGCGTCTTGCCTTGTCCATTTGTTTTTTGCCTCTCTCTCTTATAGAGCCCTAGCCTGCCCTTTTATCGGGTAAGAGGAGGACAGGACGCCGGGGTGCCTTAAGGTGAAGTTTTGTCGATCCCTGTCGAGGTGGCTGTAGTGACATGCCCCAGGAATGGCCAGACATCCCTAGACACCATGGTGACGTAGAGGATGAGACGGTGAAAAGACCCTAAGTCCTGTGCCACGTTGCCCTTTCCTCCCTGCTGGCCGGTGGTGGGTCGAGGCTGGGTTGAGGCAGGGTCGAGGACGGGCGGATAAGGCCGAATCCCCGAGATCGTGGGGTACGGACCTTGTCATATCCTCCCTCGAGGGTGACTGGTGGCAAAATAGTGTGCGGTATGGTGTGCATAGTGACAGGTTTTCACCTCCCATCCTGGGATGGGTGGTAAAAAGTGAGACCTGACACCGGCATTGCTTCCATGTTGGTCATGGTTGTAGCCATGACGGTAGTAGGTAGTAGGTAGTCATATTAAATACTCTGACTTTTGTCTCAGAGTAGGTGGATAGAATGGGTCGAGTGTTCTGACCCGGGGTCGTGCGAGTCGAAGATTACCGATAGTCGAGATGCCTTGTCGAACGAGCTTCGTACGAGTCAGGACGCGGTCAAGGTGTCCCATCGAGGGTGCCTCGTATGAGTCAGAACGTAGTCAAGGCGTCCCGTCGAGCTGGCCTCGTGCGAGTCAGAACACAGTCGAGGTGTCTCGTGCGCTATCTTTGGCTCGTCTCGTTTGTAGGTAGCGTTTTGTTTTTCTTAATCATGGATTGTGGGTACCCCTAGTTTGTAGGTACCGACAACACCATTGTCACCATTGATACCATTCATCCACCTTATATCCACTCCACTCCTCATATCCACATACATGAACATCTTGATTTGACTATATGTCTCGTTTCTCTGGATCTATTGTTTGACTTTACAATATATGCTTTACAAGTATGTATGCGTTGTCTCCCTACCTATGAGCTCCACATAAGGCTTAGTTATAGGATGAGAGAGAGAAGGTATAGTATCCTTAGTGCCTTGGTAAGGATCCACAAAAAACCACATATTGAGAGACTTGAGAGGGTCATACGAAGGAATCTCTGAGTTTTATTTTGAAAACTTGCAAAAACTCTAGAATAATGGTTGAAAAAAGAGCTTGAGACATAGTGCTTGACTCAATCATTCTGTCTTTCAATTGCTCAAGACCAAAGTGAAGGCTACAAGCTCCATAGTTGAAGGTAATATGGGTAAGTTTGAAAGTCAGAATAGTTTACTTTAATCTAGAGGAGAATTCTTGTTTGAATGTATGTGTACTTTTGTGGCATGAAACCATTACAACAACTCCTGATCCATTGCTGAGTTTAGCTTTGCTAAGGGACTAGCAAAGGTTAAGCTTGGGGGAGTTGTTGACGGTCACTAACTACTATTATAAACCATCAACGAAACATGAAAAAGGGCATATATCAACCTCCAAACATAGAATTAGGGTTTAAACTGACAGAATTCCATAGGTTTTGGTGAATCTATGTTTCTGTAAGGGTTTATCAGGAAAACGAGGCAAGATATCAAGGATGTCAGGGTAAAAAGCATATTCCACCATGGAACCAAGTTGAGAAGGATCTAGAAGACACGAGAAGGTGACCCACTGAACGGGGGCCCACCTGGAAGCCACCTAGGTCGGCCAACCCCACCACAGGTCGGCCGATCCTAGGGGGTCCCACCTGTTAGCCTCCTCCACAAGTCAGTTCTCTACCACCTTAGGGATTGCATCTTCACCATTGATCAAGGTCGGTTTGATCTAAGGGCTCTGGTTCATCCCACTGGCCTATATATAGCCAGCTCCTACCCCTTGGGTTAAAAGCATTCAAGTCATTTGATCAAGTCATCAAAGCCAGAAACCCTAGTTTACTTTGAGCTCCACCATATTCTAGAGCATAACTACATAGGTTAGAAGTAGAGGAAGGCAAGTTTTGCTTGGATTCTGGATCATGTCAAGAGCACGGCTTGGTAAAGCCTTCTGTAACCTCTCTTTTGTATGTTTTTGTATTTACTTGCTAGTTACAATAGATATGGCATTACTCTATATATTATCTATGTTCTCGGTTATATTGTTCATTGTCTACTTTGATTATATACTTAGTATAGTTAGAATGTATTTATATTCAAGCATAAGATCGTATAACGCTCACTCTTTGATATCATGGGTGAGTGGTTGACATTGTGTAAGCATGGTGCTTATATGTTGTTTACCTACGAATGCACCCTATATTCCAGCCCATGTGGTAGATCACGGAAGTGACACTCCTATTGAATCCTTTGTAGTCCACTCTCCAAATATAGGACAAGTAGGACCTAGTTGCGAAGGAAGACTTGCTCTATTCTTGATCTTCCTTAGTAAGTCCCTTGTATGTAGATATAAAGTATTCTTGCCATGATTGCTAAGTGTAATTTCACTAATCATAGTATACTCTGACATGTGCTTAAGAATAACCTAGGAATATTCCTTTATTTCTACCTAAACCATGCTATTGCTATAGAACAAGTGCTTTGAGTAAATTACACTATTTATTACTTGACAATTATCACTCATTATCATTTATCTGATGACTTATCCCTATTATGAGTAGATGGATTAGACATGGTTAACTCTCCATTGCATGTACATTTGATTATCATATTCCTATAGCCATCCCTTCCTAATGGTAAAATATAAATAACGATCCCTGGAATACTCCTGGGTAATGGTATAATTATCTGTACGCTTGCAGATACTTTCTATTCTTATCTTTATATTCTTCCTAGTCACATGAAATAATAAGTAACTACTTAGTAGTAATACTAGGTAGTGCCTATAGTCACCTTTAGCTCTATCACTGGGGATGACAACCTAGTACAATTAAGCTAGAGGTGTAGGTAATTAAGAGGTGACTACTAGAACAAGTGTCAAAGTTAATAAATACCAACAATCATTTTTGGCGCCATTGCTGGGGATAGAATTCAAATTCTATTCTTGGTAGTGACACTAAGAAATGTCAATAGAAACAAAGAAAGATCACTTTCCACTGCCCTTCATTGATGAAATACTGGAGCGGTTGGCAAATCACTCTTTCTTTTGTTTTCTCAATGGGTATTCGGGGTATCATCAGATTCCCTTCCACCCCAACGATTAAAGCAAGACCACATTCACATGCCCATATAGAACATATGCACATCATAGAATGTCATTCAGATTGTGTAATGCACCTGCTTCATTTTGATGATGCATGATGTCTATTTTCTTGGACATCATAGAAGAGATAATGGAAGTTTTCATGGTCTATGGAAAGACCTTTGACCACTGTCTAGAGAACTTAGACAAAGTCTTGCAAAGATGCCAAGAAAAGGACCTGGTACTAAATTAGGAAAAGTGTCATTTCATGGTACGAGAAGGCATTATTCTTGGGCACCTAGTGTCTAAGAGGGGGATCGAGGTAGATAAAGCTAAGATTGAGGTTATCGAACAACTACCACCCCTAGTGAACATAAAAGGGATTCGTAGCTTCTTAGGCCACGCAGGGTTCTATAAAAGGTTTATCAAAAACTTTTTGCAAATTTCTAGACCCTTTATGAACCTGCTAGCCAAAGATGCGCCCTTTGAGTTCACAGATGAGTGCTTGAATGCTTTTCACACACTTAAGAAAGCACTCATCTCAGCACCAATCATCCAGCCACTAGATTGGTCGCTACCCTTTGAGATCATGTGCGATGCAAGTGATTATGTTGTTGGTGCAGTCCTTGGCCAAACCAAAGATAAGAAGCATCAAGCAATCATATATGCTAGCAAAACGTTGACAGGAGCCTAGCTTAACTATGCCACTACAGAAAAAGAGCTTCTTGTAGTTGTTTTTACTATTGACAAATTTAGATCTTACTTAGTGGGAGCAAAAGTTATTGTTTACACAGATCATGCTGCATTAAAGTATTTGCTCACTAAGAAAGATGCAAAACCTTACTTGATCCACTAGATTCTTTTACTCCAAGAATTTGACCTAGAAATAAAAGATAAAAAGGGAGTAGAGAATATAGTTGCAGATCATTTGTCGCATATGCAAGTCACAAATATGCAGGAACTACCCATCAATAACTTCCTAAGCAACAACATCCTGCTGAAGGTGAGGACTCCAACCCGTGGTATGCAAACATCGTGAACTTTATGGTTGCAGGCTATGTACCACCGGGGGAGAACAAGAGAAAACTTAAGTCAAAAGCAGACGTCACCTTTGGGATGACCCATATCTATACCGGGTATGCTCGGACGGCCTATCGAGGAGGTGTGTACTGACGGTAGAGGGACTGCAAATCATCGAGAAATATCATTCGCCACCATATGGAGGCCACTACGGAGTATTCCGCACACAAGCCAAAATCTGGCAGTGTAAATTCTTCTGGCCGATGATGTATGAGGACACCAACGGAGGTGTCGGAAGTGCCAGTTTCAAGAAAACATCACATCTTAATGCAATGCCCCTCCACTACAACCTTCAAATAGAAATATTTGATGTGTGGGGCATTGACTTCATGGGACCTTTCCAAAAGTCCCAAATCCTAGTCACCGTCGACTACGTATCCAATTGGGTAGAGGCAATGCCATTTAGAGCTACTAGTGCCAAACATGCAAGGAGAATATTCCATGAAATAATCTTCCCTCGCTTTGGAACACCACACATGGTGATAAGTGATGGAGGATCTCATTTCATAGACAAAACATTCAGAGCATTCTTGAAGGAACTTGGCGCCAAGCATAACATTGCTACCCCTTACCATCCTCAAACAAGCGGGCAGGCCGAGACCTCAAAGAAATAGATCAAGAATATCCTATAGAAAATGGTCATCGACATGGGGAAAGGCTAGAAGAATAAGCTTCCCCCCCGTCACCTGCACTATGGGCATACAGGACCACTTACAAAACCCCCATTGGCATGTCACCATTCCATCTGATATACAGGAAAAGTTGCCACTTGTCAGTAGAGCTTGAACACCAAGCTCACTAGGCAATCAAGAGCTAGCAAAAATCAACAAAAGTGTCGAGCTACAAGAATGGCATGAGAAAGCTTATCACAGTGCCAAGCTTTATAAGGAAAGAACCAAAAGATGGCACGATCATCGAATCAAGCTAAAAGAGTTCAAGCAAGCAGCAAATGGAAAGGATCGTACACCATCATCAACTCTTCACCACATGGCGCAATCACAATTCAAGACGATGACGGTAATATCTTCAAAGTTAACGGTTAGCATCTCAAACCTTTCCTTAAGCCTTCTCACAATTCAAATTTTAATCAAGAATTAGATAGAATAGACTTGATCATTTCATGACAAAACATAAATATCTTACTAACAAAAACACAAAAACATGGCTAAACACGATATTGACCAAAATGCCCTCACTGAATATAAGCATGAAAGCTGATCAACTTAACTTCTTTTTCAAACTAGAGAATATCCTCTCATGATCATGCTTGATCCTTCATCATAATACTTGACCTAGGGCATTTAGTCTGCATTTTGAAATAATTCAAACGAGTGCACAAAATAATTTGAAAATGGGCACTTACTTCTGTACCTAGCCAAAAACATGACCAAAGGGGGGCTAGGGCAGGCATGGCCGCGCCCCTGCTACCTCCCCTTGCCTCGGTCTTTTGCCAGTGCATGTCTTAATCTGTGTTAATTCATGTCATAATGTGCATTAGCTCTGTGTGATTTGAAATCGTGACCAAAGAGGTCTGTCTTCCCTATATAAACACATCTCTACCTCTCTTCTTCCTCACACCAAACCAAACATAAAGGCTTTCTCTTCTCCTCTCCTATAGCAACATTTGTGATATTCTTCTCTAAGCCAAAGAGCAATGGCAAGCCAAGCTCTCACTCTCTACAACAAAGAGAGGGCTTTATCCTTTGCTAGAAAGTACCTCGGGAGAGAAGAAGGAAGACTGATCTCCGCGGCACCCATTGCTATCATGCCACCGCCATTGAGCAATGGCTATAGCAACGGAGGTGACCCCCTCAAGATAAAGTCAGCACCAACCAAGAGTGCTAGAAAGGCTCAACCAAAGAAGATGATAGGAGGCACCACCGACATCAAACCTGCAGCCTAGGACATTGGCCGTCCTATCAAACGCGCTTCAGGAACATCGTCAGGCAGCACACCCTCCCACCATAGCTCGCCCTTCTGGTCAGCTAAATCTAATGGGGGATGTGGGAAGGGCCTCATGGCCAAGAAGGTCCCCAAAGCACAAATCAGGGGACAACCCACTGGTTTCTTTGAGGATGTTGAGCCACCACAACCAATGGAACCTACTACAACCAGCCTAAACAAATAGATCAAAGCATTGTCTAGTCGCATTAGGTATCTCCAAGGTAGACTAGCTGAAGGGTATACCGTTGAATTGCACTTAGAAGAAGAGATTAGCTCTCTTCATCTCAGCTTTTAAGAAGAACTAGCTGGGATAACTAAAGCAGTGGGAGTGGAGCACGCTCTCCCTCTCTTTCGCTAAATAAATAGGCACACATTTACTTTCAGCATTTTATTTCCTATCATTTCAATTTCCATGCCATGTTGCGCCTATTGTATCAAGTTTTTACAAATTCAATAAATATATTATTAGTAGAAATATGTTGTCTCCACTTGTTTTTGTCCTTTGCACAAAAGAAAACAAAATACAAATACAAGTGTGGGGGAGATGCCACGCTCTCTCCAAAAGAAGTGCACAAATATGCAAAAGCATGATACAAACTCGGTTTGTGCACTCTCTCACTCCTTCCTATTTGAAATAGTTAATAAAATGAGCCTGAATTAAAAATGTGATGCCCCAACTCAGTTCTACCAATGGATGAAACAATGTGCATACATTTTATTCCTCACCAATATCCTAAACTTGTGAGCAACTTATCAATAGGAACCCCACTTTACTCTAAGTAATTGGAATATGTGATATAGTAGGATGATATGAAACTTGTTCTCTCTTGCAATAGACTTGGGATTTATTTTCAAATTTAGGAATGCAATAGCATGCTCCTCAATGATAAAATAATTCATACCAAAGCCATATACATTGCCTCTTGATATAAAACCTTACACATAGCTGCATACTTTGTGTTGAGTTTTGTCAAAATTTGATATCTATGTTGAGAGAAGTTTCATGCTCCCAAGATCGAAATTCATGTACACCCACAAAAATAAAATGCTAACTCTTACACTAAGAGTTACGCAATTCATGATTTCTCCATCCACTAAAAAATGCTCCAAACCATTATGATTCTCTCTCCAAAAATATTCATGTCCCAAAAGAGTATGGGCTATGAAAATATAACCATGCCAAAGAGCATAAGAGAAAGAAAGCATGCCAAAGAGCATGATGCATATAAAAAAGGGGGAGAGAAAACGATGGGCACTTAGATGCTCACCCCGAGAGAAAACAATGGGCACCTTGATGCCCACCAGTGAGAATAAGGTAGCCCATACTCTCAGAAGCACTATCAAAATAAGAGAGGGAGTCATAATCAAAGGAGTACAAAAAAATAAATATAATCAATATTTCACACACTTGCACAATTTTGATCTAAGAGTGACTCTTCCCTCCAAATATCTGGGGTTTGACTCAACAACACACAAGGTAAGTGTGCATTCTCATCATCCATACCTACAACCCCAACTAAAGCTTATAGAGGTAGGATGAGAAAGAAGGCCAAAGATATCAAAAGAAATGCCTTGGTGAGGAATTAGAAAGAAAATACATGAGTGACTTGAGAGTATCATTCAAGGAGCAAAGCTATCTCTTTTATGCAAAAAGTTCAAAACCCCAAGTTCTAGAGCATGAGTAGAATAAGTTGATTTGAATCCAAGCTATTCCATTTTCTAATTACTCAAGACAATTTTGTAGATACTTTGAATGCTCACAAATACAGGTGAAGCTTGGAATAATCTGTATGCATGTTGAAAATCTTGGAGTAACAACCACCTTTGTCCTTCATACCTTTACTCGAGGATGAGCAAAGGACTAAGTGTGGGGAGCTTATTGGCGGTTCTTAATTCATATCTTACCCCACCAACATTCGAATGAAATTCACCAAAAATAACATAGATAGGAGCTTAAAGCTAACCATTTCCATAGCCTTGGTGAGTTCACTTGTTTTGTAGAGCAAATATGGAAACACATCACAAATGGGCCAAAAGAGGAGAAAAGAATGAAAGAAATGCAAAACTCTATTCGAGCCCAAGGCAAAGCAAGAAAGAAGCCCATCCAAGTAAGCACAACAGGGCTAGCCCACTCCACAGACAGGATCCAAGCCTAGGAGGAAGCCCACCAGCACGAGGGGGGCAGCTGAACCAGCCCAGGCGCACCCACGCCTAGGGCGCGCCCGCTCCCCCACCTCTGCCAGCTGGGCCCTCCTTGCTCGTGTCAGTTCATTTAATGTAGTGGAGGACGGTGCGGGGTGTATTCAGGGAATATTCCCCCAAACAGACCCAGCCACCTCCTATATAAGGAGGAGCTCACCCCCTCACTCACACACACTCATATACACACAAGACAAGAGTAGCAAGGCTCATTTTCACTAGCTTCTAGATAGAGTAGAATAGGGAGTGAGTGAGGAAGAGTTGGAGAAAGAGCGAATTCGGTCCCTCTACCTCTTGTACCCGGTTCACCACGTACGCTGGGAGGGAGGAGTGCCGGGGTTGTTGGCTCCCTCCATACTTGTACCTCAACGTCCATCTTACCAATTGGGGTAAGAAGTTCATGTTATTCTGTTGGTTCGATTACTTTGAGCAAGTTATCGTATCGCTATACTTTTGTGGGTTCATCGTCTATCCCCATGACGGAGGTTCTAGTAGAGGGCTCCTAATAAAGATGAAAGTTCCTGGCCAACGCTAGAACCATAACCGATAGCTGTAACACCCCAGCCCATTTGTAGCTTGTTGTAGTTGTGAAGTTGGCCCATGTAGCCCAAGTGGTTTGTGTGGTTGTGGTTGGTGGGTTTAGCACCACCTTGGAAGCTTAGGAGGGTGAGGGCTAGCTTATAAGCCTTGTCATTCCAAATGTAGCACCTCTGGGTTAACCCTTCTACACGAAGCGAGGATGAAAGTGTAAGAGAGGTGCTACGCGTATATAGGCATGTTCCACGTGCAGAGCTGGGCCATATAAGCAGTTTTGGACATGGGGTGTTACAGATGGTATTCAGAGCATCAACCCTTGCTGCACATGCCCGTGGAGGGGTGTACCAAGGGGTGGTCCTAGACATCTACCACATATATGTGGTGAGCTATCGAGGGTGTCAGCCCTTAAGGGGGGTGAATGTAACACCTAGCCCATTTGTAGCATGTTGTAGTTGTGAAGTTGGCCCATATAGCCCAAGTGGCTCTTGTGTGGTTGTGGTTGGTGGGTTTAGTACCACCTTGGAAGCTTAGGAGGGTAATGGCCAGCTTATAACCCTTGTCGTTCCAAATGTAGCACCTCTGGGTTAACCCTTTTACACGAAGCGACGACAAATGTGTAAGAGAGGTGCTATGCGTATGCAGGCCTATTCCACGTGTAGAGTTGGGCCATATAAGCAGTTTTGGACATGGGGTGTCACAATAGCATTGACGTGGTGTTTGAGCTAGAAGTTACCTTCATTTGCCTCGTTCCCCACGGTTGAGGGGTTGGCAGTAGGTGGTGACAGCCCTATCCGTCCCTTGTAATCCCCCACGTTTGGGTTCAGCGTAGAGCTATAGGCCAGCAATGCTTGGCAGACCAGGTGATCTCCGGTGCCCAAAACAAGGTTATAACAATAGCGCTACCTTTCTTTAAGGAATCTACCCTTAGAAGAACCTCACTACCCAAGTTATCCTTCTCTTGTTCTTGGGGAGAACTATCTTTAGAGACTTCCTACACTACCGTTCCTCGAGAAAATACAATACCCTGCTTATCACCGGGTGAAGTGCTACAACGGTATTTCCGTGCTCTTGTGGATTTATCTACTTTTGCTAAGAAGCACCAACAATCACCATTTTCCCCCAACCACGTCCCTCTAGTATATTTGATGAAATGACATTTACCTATTTCTTGTAAACCGTTTGCTCGCCTGATAGTCCGAGCAGTGTAAATTTGAACGGCCGAACATGTAACTAGTTTTAATTTTATTTGTTTCCTTTAGGGATTCAGCAAATGTATTCATACAAAACATGTTGCCCTATATAACATGAGATGTGTCTAGCCCATCTAGCCCAGTCAGATTTACGATGCTTGGACTTTCTTGCGTGTGCTGTAAAATTTGAATAGCTATGTGGCTCCTTCGTTAGGCATTACATCGATGCGAGACTTGATTGGATGAATTCCGTTATGCATGTTTACCATACAACAGATCAGAAATAGTACCAAAAAACCTGCAGGCAAAACCAACCAACAGGGGCTAGAAACCGGCTACCAAATGACCAAAGGACCTGATCTACACCAGGCTCAATAGAGTTTAACCCACCTAATACAAAGTTCAACAAAAGTGAACATAATAAGATACATAAGGAAGAATGCAAGAGAAGATCTACCAAATGACCAACTAAGGCTTCACAAATCAAAACATGTACTCCCTCTGTACTCCCAACATAAGGAAGATGCATCAAATGCAACGTGAGATACATCAAATGCAACCTTATTTACTCCTCTACTCATTGTCGGTATCACTGTCCTCATCCTTGTCCTCGTCATTGGTATCAACATCGTCGTTGTCCTCCTCTATAGCCATTAGGCCCTTTTGCTCGTCAGTAGTGATGTGGTTGGCCACCTGCTTAGCATCAGCATGAACCAGGTTGCGCCAGTGCTTCTCGGTGTTGTGGGCGGTGCTAATTCCCTAAGTCACAACGGTAGTGTTGAAGCCATCTATCTAGCTCTAGTAGCAGGCGAGGATGTACTCTACATTGTCTGTGTGATTCTTGTTCAGGTAGGCTGGCAGTTCTTCTAGGACATCAGTGAGTTGGTGAAAAATGAAGACGTAACTGCTCACCTTTTCAACCTAAAGCAGGGTGAGGGTGCCCAGATTGATATTTTCTACCACACTCTTGATCTTCCAAAAAGCCTTACTCATGATGCAAACGGCCCAATCGTCTCTATCTCCAAAAGGGATCCACTGGAGCTTCATCTTGATTCACCATGGGCACGGCGTCATCCTTCTTCACCATGGGCATGGCATCATCCTCCTTCACCATGGGCACGGTGTCATCCGCCTCCCGTGCATGCTTCATAGAAGGCTTGCCCTTCACCATGGTAGTGTCTAAGAGTGAAGTAGGTTTGGATAAGGCAACCACACGTTCTTGGTGATTTTAGATCTACAGTGGGAATGAGAGGGCTCAAGGAAGGAAGTAAAACAAGCAGAGTTGCGAAAGAGATCACGATAGTTAATGTATCACTTCGATAGACGAACCATTGGTGATTTAGTGTCTTTAGAACAAAGAGGAGCCATTGGTGTTGAAATGTTACTGCACACACACAAAAGTCTGACCTCTGTAGGTTTGAACACGTCTAACACACTACACAAACCTTAACTTACATTACAAACAAGTTAAAAGTTGTTGCAAAATAATGACAACATCCATCCAAGAGGAAGTTAACATGTCCATAAACAATCAAACAACATTGATCCATTTAAATATGTCATGATAGAGAGATACATCAAATGTAGCTTTATTTACTACTTTGCTAATGACTCCAACTCTGAGAACAATGGAACATAGGGAAGGTAGTAAGGTCTCCCGATGATTTCTAGTAGGATGTCACGTCTACCATACGGAAAGTAATGTGTAGGGATGACATGAACTTTTTTGTTGTCCATGTTAATGCGATGATGGCTCTTTCCACGCTAACCCCAACAAAGAAAACCAAATTCCATTATGGGTGAACTATAACCATTGTGTAGCACAGCTCAAAATCAAAGTAACCCATTTGTTTCTTAGTCTTTCCAAACAACTTACGCAGGCTGATTTCAATGTTCATTTATTATTAGTACCATAGTCTTCAAGAATCCAGATTAAAAGCTTGGACATATTGTGACCACCAACAGTACATTGACACAAGTGACCCTAAGCTTGATGTATGGAGTGTGAAAAGCCACGTGGCCTGTTAGGAATTTTCCTCCATGTCTTTCCCTCCATATCCACAACAAGTATATGACGATAACCCTCGCATAACCCAATATAGTGCAAACAATCGTTAAGAAACATAGTGAAAATGTCAACTTAGCCTCCTCGTCCTATTTAGATTTCTTAAAGATCCATGCTGTAGTTTTAGATGAGTAGATGTCCACACCCACACACTGACCATCCTCCTCCATATATTCAAACACATGAAAGTGTGAGGAGGCTATCGAGTCAAACCCTAATGGAGCCTCACTAATAGAATGGATTCTAGGCGGCAGTACCTTGAACTTCTGGGTTTCCAGATTGTAGACGACATAGCGGTATCCATCAACCCCAAGGCACCAGCATAGGATGAGGCTGTTACAACAATCTAAGATAGCTACATTGTTCATGGTGAAGGGCAAACACCGATGATGCTGGTGAAGTTTCGTTGGCTGTAGATTCCATCATAGAAGAAGCCTGCCACAGTCTAGGGCATCAACTTATGGTTGTCTGAGATGAGGAATTTTTAGGAGCGACAGAAACATTTGTAGCAGAATAAGGAGTGAGCATGGAGGCGGTAGAGGATCTCGACAAAGACATCGTCCATGAGGCTGTCTAGTGCATTCCTCTTGTTGGGGGCCTCCATTTTATTAGTGTGCATGCAGTAGGTCATGAGCTTGCTTAGTAATGAAATCACTGAGGAGGAAAATAATCCAACAAAGATCTTTCAGTGAAGTCCACAACTCATACCAAAGTGCAACTTTAACAACCATTAACAATTTTTATGGTACGACCTCATCTAAATTTAGAGTAGCACCACATATATATATATATATATAACTCAAACTAGAGTAACAGTTAATGGAGCTGTAATCATTACAATTCTAGCTAAATCAAGTCTAACCATCACACTTACAATCAGTACATGAGCTCAGAGCTTCTTCCATAGGAGACAGACAAAGATTAAGAGGACTAGAATTACAACAGTTTTGAAGGACAAAGAGGGTGGAGCAGCTGTTGGGTTTTGAAGATAGAAGTCATCATCATGATCTAAGGGTGGATTTGAGTTGGTTCTTGACTTGAAGGTAGCAATTCCTTCTTCATAGGAGTTGTACTTTTTATAACAAGCACCACAAAACCTATGAACTTGTTCTTGGTAGTCAGGCCAGTCGTAGTAAACTCCTAGCTCATGGCCATTGAACATAACATAGCAGGGATGACTCATCTCAAATCTGCACAACCCAAACAGGCTACCTTAATTTTCACAAGTAGAATGTCAATGAACAAGTGGTAGTGATCATCATTGGCATCAGTAGCAACATGTGCAACTTAGACATTAATGGCCTCAGTCATGTGAATGATGGACACAAAGCATTGATTTGCTTTTGATGCCTTCATCTTGTTTGGAACCAAATGGATAACTTGGTTGTCAACAAGGAGAAGACATAGAAAGCAAACATATGAGCTGCATCCTAATACATCCAACAACCATGTAGACATCATTGGCACAGAAATGTGGCCTCAGATATGTTACAAGTTCAAATTACCATAAGGACTCACTGGTGGCCCTAGAGCATACGAAATAGAAATGTAGAATCAAGCAAGCACTGGATAGAAAAAATAGTTTAAGGTAGAAGCAAAGGGCCTATTTGTTTGCCTAGATAGATCTACAAGTGACGCGCATCAGCAGAAAACCAACCAGTGCCACCTCCTAGTTCTTTTCATCATCACTAGCCTAACCAGATCTGAAATGCTACAATGTTACTTGTATACCTCATGTTCAAGCAAGGACCAAAACAGTGAAGCGAATAGGAAAAGGCGAGAAAGGAGACCTGTAGATCTAATCTATCACCTCTGCCGTGGCACACGATGGAAACAGACGCCAATGCCGCTGCGCTCTATCGGGAAGACCCACCGCCTAGCCTCCAAAAGGACGCCTGAGCCACCACAGCACACTAGGGATCCTCCATTGCCACTGTCACCGCCGCAAGTCCAATGGGCATAGATTTGTTTCCACTTGCAGGGGATATATCCAATATATAAGTCAACATGTCCACACAGAGAACATATACTACTCCAAATACATGTCAACACAACCAGACGTCTAGCAAAATGGTGAAGACGGTCTATTCCTTGATCTAGGTCCTGGGTTCGACTCCTAGGTCTCATGGTTTTTATAGTTTGAATTTATTAAACCCCGGCGACAACAAGTGACACGCAAGCCATCAAGTCCCACAGGTCAGATGGAGATAAAAAAGGTCCCACAGGTACACGTGACATGTAAGCCATCGGGTCCCACAGGTCGGATGGAGAATGGGTCCACAAGTGACATGCAAGCCATCAAGTCCCACAGGTCGGATGGAGAAAGGGTCCACAAGTGACATGCAAGCGGTCGGGTCCCACAGGTTAGATGGAGATGGAGAAAGGTGTCGTCGGGTCCCACAAGTCAAACACGTGATATACAAGCCGTCGGGTCCCACAGGTCGGATGGAGATGGAGAAAGGTGTCGTCGAGTCCCACAAGTCGGACACATGATATGCAAGCCATCGGGTCCCACAGGTCAGATGGAGATGGAGAAAGGTGTCGTTGGGTCCCACAAGTCAGATGGAGAAGGGTCCACAAGCACAAGTGATACACAAGCGGTCAGGTCCCACAAGTTGGATGGAGAAAGGCCCCATAGGTACAGGTGACACATAAGCCGTCGGGTCCCACAAGTCGGATCGAGAAGGGTCCCACAGGTACATGTTGCATGGAGAAAGGATCGAGTGGAGACTTTTATGATGAATTGGAAGCATCATGGATGAGTAACTACAGGTCCCATAAGTACATGTCGAATAGAGAAAGTGCCTTGTGGAGATCTATGACAAAGCACCATCATTATAGATCGAATATTGTTTGTCACATATTAGTAATTAGTTCAATGATGAAGTTCTGTTCGTCACAGTTCTGAATGAGATCGTCACAAATGAGCCGGAACAGTCACGTAAATGATCTATGATGAAACCCTATGATGTTCTATGACATTTTTGTGACGATACCTGATTTCATCATAGATAAGGGGGGTTTGAGTATCGTCACCGATGATCTATGACAAAACCAAAATTTTCATCATAAAAAGTGATTTTTTGTGATGGTTTTGGATTAGTCATTAAGATTTTCGTCATAGAAGTGGATATTTCTAGTAGTGTTTACTACTCAAAACATTACTTCCTGCATACGCCTTGGTGGCTTTCACAAAAGAGTCAATGCCTTCCATGAATGTGGCAGTCATAGTTTCCAAGTACATCCATCCACAATCGATCTGTGAATAACACAACTTTAGTGACATAGGTCAACTATAGTCATTCAATTTAATACAAGCAAACTAGAGGATACAAACTGACCGTACCATAGGGTAATCTGGTGTGCACGCAACAATCAACAATAAGAAGAAATCAATTAGCACTCCCTTAGGAAGAAGGATGATTTTTGGTCATAATTTAACCATAGGGGTCGCATTCACAAAAGAGTCAATGCCTCCCACGAACGGGGCAGCAAGTACATCCACCCACATGATCCATCTGTGATTAACACAATGCAACTTTATTGATCAACATAGGTGTAACACCCTAGGTGTTTGGCTTGCATTTTGCATTTGCATTGCATCACATGAACACATTTATCCCATTATCACATCTGCATCATCTTATGTTTCAATGTTTTAACATAATGTTTCAGTAGTGCTTATGCATAGGGGTATCTTATGTGGTGTCCTTATGATATGCCTAGTACAGTAGAGGGGTTTTGCATGCCCCATAGGCAATGTTTCAAGTGTTGCATGCCTTTGTTTCAGTGTTTCAAATGATTGTTTCGTTTGTTTCAGTGGAATGTTTCATATGTTTCAAGTCTATGTTTTAGTTGATTTGAGATGCTAGAGTACATGAATCACATGCAAATAAATGTGGTGACTCACCAAAACACCCTAGCTACATTTAGAATGTCATTAGGAACAATGTTCATAAAGGTCATTAGCCCTAATCATGCTTCTAAGTACTAGTTGACTTTGGTTGACTCCTAGACCTCTTTTTCTTCCTAGAATAAAAAGTGCAGCAAGAAGTCAATGCATTTTGGTGCACCTTTAAACAAACTTGTAGTATTTTTATTGAGGAACAAAAGTTGTAATATGGTCATCTCATGAAAATTGACCTAACATGCTAAAAAATGGCCCACAAGACAAGTATATGGGTTGTTTGGGCACTTAGCAAATTTTGCTAAGTCAAATTGCTTTTACAGTTTCGTTGTACCACTATTTGATGCCCTGTAGTTCCAAATCTAGGCCAAACTAGCTCAAGTTCATATTGACAAAGTTGAAGCCCCCACATAGCTCTACAAGTTTGTCAATTACACTTTGCACTAACTCGATCTGGATTGGGAGGAATTGAACGCCAAAAATCAGGTTTCAGTCGGTTTCACGAGCTCTGATTTAGAGCGAGCAACAGCTTCAGTGCCTGACCGGCTCTAGTCATGGCCGCCACGTGGATGCCACGTGCCTTGCCTGCCTCCCCCGTGTCGCGCCCTGGCCAGCTAGAAGTGAAGAACGCTGCTGTTGCTTCTCCATTTCTGCCCTTCTCTTCTCCTCTGCACTCGCACCCGAGGCGAAAAAGCCGAGCTGCCATTGTTGCCGCAAGCTCTGACGAGCTTGTGCACGCTCGCCACCACACCACCGCCTGCTGAACCATGTCCACTACTTCGCCCTGATCTCTCCTACCTCCTCGTCCTCACTGCACAGCGAGTCACGCATGGGTAAGGCCGCATTACCCACTCCACTACCGCAGTGACCTCACCGGAATACCTTTGCACAAGGCGGTTACCGTGGTCCCGCCTCTCCTGTGCATCCTGCCTTCACTGGTCTCGCTTAGGAGCAGCTCTAGGGTCCGTAGGGTTGTAGCCATCGTCACCGGGAGCCACCATGGCCAGAGTTGGCTGGCGCACCACGCGCAGCACCGCCACACCCGCCATTGCAGTTGGCGTCTCCCTTCACTGTAGCATAGGGGGTCCATTTTCTAGCCTAGGCGATGCGGCTCATCAAGACGAGCATGCTGGTGCCCTCAGCCTCGCTGGAGTCTTTGTGTCTTTGTGTCCCCAAGACGAGTTCGCGCCGTCGCTCCCCCTCCCCCGTCTTTGTGTCCCTGACGCACAGGCCCCTGTCGTTAGCGCCTTCGGGCAGGAGCTGGCCGTGGGCCGAGCGGCTCATGCGGGCTGGCCCAGTAGTTAGGGTTAGATTTTGTTTTTGTTTTTCTTTTCTTTTATTTACATATTTGAATGCTAGATTCAAAAATGCATATCTGGAGGTTTAGAGTTCCAATTGATGTGGTTCAAATTTTATGGTGCTCCTTATGCAGTCTAGTTTTTATTAAAAATATGAAATATGCCATGTTCTGTTATGGAAATTAAAGCTATAAATTATCTCTTTTATTCATTTGGAATAGGAGACATTTGTATCTGTTGTTGTATAGCTCCAAATGAATTGAATTTTTTATGAGGTGTTATTCATGGTATGAGTAGGCTGTAGTTTAAATTTCAGCAATTTTGGACACTGTATGATAGAGTTATGTATTTATCTTGCTTCCATGGTTGGATCTTGTGTGAATTTTCATAATTTATCTATAGATCCAGTGAAGGTGAAATTTTGAGTGCTATTCTTATGTTAGTAAGAACCTAAGAAAAATATGAAATATGTTGCTTGACACTTTTCAATAGGGCTTCTTATTTATGTCAAAATCAGCCTTGCTATCTGTTATTTTTAGTATAGGAAAATATACTTGCTCAAATGCTATGAGAATTTTATGGTAGCCTCCTGAAAGCATGTGGTAGCCACTGTAATTTTTATAGAATTAATTGTGGAGTTTTGGTATAGGTTCCTTATTCCACCAAATTATCTAAATAAATTAATAAAGTGTATTAAAGAAAGTATTTAGATATTGACACCACACTTTTTGGTGTTCTTTTGATATGTGTAATAAGTTGGTAAACTTGGTTTAGCTCAAATGTGCTTTTGCTACATCACTAAATATTTAATTTAGTGAATCTGCCAATTCTGGATAGATTTTGAGATATTGTTAATTACTCTATGTAAATGACGGTTTCATGTCTTGTAGTCTATAAGAAAGTTGTTGTGAATTTCATGATCTAGCTGCTGTTAAATTTTTGTGGCATTTAGCTATATAGTTTAGGAGTTATAGCAGTTCAAAGTTGGCTCTCAGTTTTGGTTGCTCTCTGTTTGCTCAGGGTGTTTGCTTTAATTCGACCTAGTGAACTTTGGAATCATGCTTTGATATTTATAAATGATTTGTAGATAATTTCATAAGCTTTCCAGAATGTCCTCTTGCTAGTCAATTAGATTTGTAGAACTCCTGTTGTGATTGATTTACTGAATTGCTCCTTTGATTGTTAAACCTGAAATTTTATGTTAGGTGTGCCTTTATTATACTTAAGCGTGTTGGTGATGTATTAGGTGCTTAAATTTGATTAAGGTGAGTTTAGGTGCAGGTGTTAGGCCTTTAACTAAATATGAACATCTTTATCATAGGTTGTGCAAGTTAGGTGATTTTAATCTTGCTCTTTAGAAGAAAGATCGAGACATGTTTTTAAAGTGATTTGAATAGAGCGTTGCACCTACTCGGTCAATGAATGTCTTGTGATGTTTGGTCACTTGCTGTTATTCATCCATCATAAGCATCATGTCATTCTTATGCATTCATAGTATTCATCTTCTGCATATACATGCAATAGGTGTACCGGAGGGCGTGACCTTGCTGGAATTCGACGGGACGAACCAGGAAGCTCCAATGGTGCAGCAGCCCGAACCTGGAGTTCAGGAGGTGCAGCCCGCAGGAGAAGTGCTAGACGAAGTCATCGTTGACTGCCCGGACCATGTTTCATGCAATTTTGTGAAAGGCAAGCCCCGGAGCATTATAAGCCTCCTAATTTCCAAAATACAATTAATTACTCTATATATATATATATATATTATTATTATTATTATTATTATTATTATTATTATTATTATTATTGCATTAAGTGATAGGTGTTGGATGAAAACACTTACTGCATTGATATCCAACCCTTGTCTAGATATCGTTACCATGAATCCTATGTGGCTCAGGTTCGAGTAGATGCTTAGCCCTGCTTTAAGCGGTACAAGTCGGGTGATTTCCTGTCACCTGTGAGCTATAGGACTATACATGTGGCACGGTTGACTATATTTGCTATCATGGAAAAGAACCTAGTATAATTTGAATGAGGATCGGACAGGGGCTTGTAAGGCTATAGGCTTACAGTGACTCCATCCATGACGATTAAGGACCAATTCTTGGAGCCTTTTCTGTTCATGTTGAATGCAGCCTCTCTCTTAGTTGGCCAGGTCTGGAGACCGACCATGAAGCCGAGTAGCTCAACTCAGGCCGGGCTCCGGTAAGTATAAAGTGCGCCTCAAAAGGGAACCGTAGGCGTGAGTCCAAGGGTAGGTGATTTAAAAGTCATGATCGTCCTGGCAGAAGGGTAATCCCTGAGAGTGCTGGCGCTGACCGAACCCGCAAAGTTGGTTCCTGAGTTGTACCAAAGGTGACCCACGGCTACCCTTACAAGGTATGCCAGCGTGAGGGTTAGGAATACCCCCTCAGCTGAGTTGTAATTCGATTCAAGTCGCCGTCTCTCACCCACCAGGTGGGGCCAACTGGCCCTAGGGCTAGGCCGACCGGCCCTCCCCTGCGCCGCCTTGGCTCCTTCTCTTGCAAGCTACCTATACTGCCTCTAAGGATGCATCTAAACCCCATGCCAAGGTTGGTTTGATCCAAGGGTTGCGGTTCCACGACTTGGGCTATTTAAACAGCCCCTAGGATCCCCTCTCAAGGAATCAGTTTATGAATTAGATCATCTCTTCCTCTTTTGTGAAGGCAAGCCAGATGTTAGGGTTTCTAGAGATAAAGAGAGTTAGAGTTCTAGTTCAAGTTTAGAGTTTCGTCTAGATTGATTCAAGTAGAGGCAAGCAACTACTTGGGATCAGGATCGTTCGTAGGAGACTTGGTAATTTCATTGTAATCATCATTCGACTTTATGCTACTTCAATATATTTCTATATTTCAACTTCATTATGTTCTTGAGATTGTTCTTGTTCTACATCTTGATATGAATATGATTAGTAGAGAGTTTATGAAAATGTTCATAGAAAGCTTGATCCAATTTTGGATAGGATTGAGTGGCTGGCATATTGTAGGCGTGGTGCTTAGATTATGCTTGTCTGCGAATGCACTCTATGCTCTAGGCCATGTGGTAGATCGCGGGTGTGACATTCCTGTTGAGTCCTTTGTAGTCCACTCCTCGAGTATAGAACTTAGTAGAACACGGTTATAGGGAAGAGATCATTACTCTATTCTTGACTTTTCTCTCAGTAATGTTCCTTATTCATAGATGACATGTTGATTATATCATAGATGATTGTGTATAGCTAGATTGATTAATAGACTGATTGAATAAGAAATACTTATGATTTACATCTCTAAATTAATCTCCATGACTACTTGACTTGAATAATGTTAACTCTCTCTTGTCTCTGGAATACCCATGATTATCATTTATCATTTATCTTATTTGTCTTACCACTTTCATGACAAGTGATTAGTTGTTTTGAGATTTATTATTTAGTAAGTGCAAATGATTATCTCTACTACCATTGTAACTATTTATATAGTCCTATTTCAATTTTCCTTTCCTTAGTAAAATTATAAATAATGATACTTAGGAAAACCTGGGTGAAATGCTACAATTGGTGTATTTATCTGTGCGCTTGCGGATATACACTATAATATCTTTATTTAGTTAAATGGCATAAGTATAATACAACCACACTCTTGGTGTCATGTTGGGGATGACAACCTAACACGAGTGACGTTAAGAAGTGTCAACACTAGCTCCACTTTATATCAGCCTTGCATGATCCTTGGTGTCTTTATTTCTAGTTTTTGACAAGTAAATCTAGCTGAGTACCTTCTCGTACTCAGGGTTTATTTCCCACTTGTTGTAGATGACATGTTCTATTCTGGATGTTGCAAGTACTGTCTCCTCCCAGCCAGAGATGTGGACTAGATCATTGGGCACGATCTCTACTAGTTACCTTATCTAAGTTGCTTTTGTGGACATGACTACTATCTGGCAATGTATTTGAACTTATGAAGTATGTATTGAACTATGTTGCTTCCGCAAAACAAACTCGGTTTGTAATATTTTATTTTGAACTCTGATGGATGTAATCTGTATGCTACTTGCGAACTGTGGTAACGAATGATGTGTTGTGTTGAATCACTACGATCTTGGCTTGTATGTTGGAAGTTGTTGGAAATCCTTCGAGATTTCTGGACTATAGGGGTTATGGGAGCCTAAGTACAGGAATTTGATCACTTTGGTGATTGTTTTTGTACTTACATTCTTATAATTTAGTTGGTTTTGTTATAGCTAGCATCGGAGCAAGATTCAACAATAAACATGACATTTGTGTATTTAAAATAAAAGTATTTATTAAAACTCTAAATTAAATACTAAGTGTTGCTAGTGGTCATATCCTTTATGCACAATTAAGGACTCTTAGGTGGTTTATTAAAGCACTAACTTGGGGGTTAATTGCTTGTTTTCTATTTCGTTGTCCATACGGCGTGCTATCGTATGGATGCCATCCGCTTGGGTGGTAATGTATGGATCAAATACCTCTATGCTCTGGTAAGTATGAGTTGTGAGAGTGTGACAGTCCCATGGTCGGTCTAGGGGAGAGTTAGTTATGGTTACTAGCATAATTACATGTCCAACCATGTATTTATGAAAGTACTTAATTGTGGGTATATCTGTCATGTAGGTGTGATACTAAAGTACACGCATTGGGGGATGTATGTATGGATAGTATTTAGTTTACTGCTTTCTTTGTGTGCTTATTGGGAAGTTGTTGGGCTAAAATGAAATCTTTTGTAGGTACAATAACAACGCACCGTTGTAGATCGACTAGTTATCGTATATGAGAGAACGTATGTATGTCATCGTATATTGCGCTAGCCTTTAATTTTTCCTAGGTTTGTGAGAATGTATAGATCGTGCATGCATCATGTTCAAGCATACATTTTATTCTTGCATTACTCCCTCCCTTAAAATTTAATTGTCCTAACTAATTAAAAATTTTCGTATCTCTTAAATGATCCTCACCATAAGTTCCCAACCATTTTGCTATAGATGGCCTACACAAAAACCACTGCTCATAAGTCCACCAGAGGTAGGGCTCCTCATCATTGGTTAGCTCCTCATGAGCCCTGCCCTAAGCCTACTATGGAGGAAAGGCTGAGGGCCGAGTTAGCTGAGGTGACTGCTGAAAGGAATGCAGTCCGACAACATTTGGAGCAGGTTACGTGGGAAAGAGATCAGGAGACACTCGAAGTTCACATGTCGACTATTGCTCACCACAATTGTGAGTGTATGTTGGTTCACGTGATGAATCAGCGAAATGAAGCTTGGCACGAAGAGAATATCTTGAGGGCTCGGTAGGTTGAGCTAGAGAAGCAGTTGGCGGCTATAGAAGAGTACAACGACAACCTCCATGAGGAAGTTCATCTGCTACACAATCAACTCTATCCAATCCTTCCTCATGATGATGATGATGAGATGGGCTCTGGTGTCATCATGGCTAAAGATGATGATGACATTGAGATTAATAGACTTGAGGATGTTCCGCCTTAAGAAGAGGAAGATGAGGAGTTGGAGCCTGTTAGTGATGAGGACGGAGGGGAGATCTTCGACACCGACTCAGAGGACGACGCGTAGTTTAGCTTACCACTTAACTAATGCATTAGAACTAGTCTTTTGTTGACCCTCATGCATGGACAAGTAGCTTTGTTATAAACTGATCATTGGGATGTAACCTATTAGACATGCTTGTGCTTCATGTTATGTGAGCCTTTAATAAATTTTGTCTTTGTTGTCAGTGAAATTGTCGTTTTGTTAAGTACATCGCACTAATGCACCAAGTGATGCAATTGATGTTGTTGGGTTATTGTGATGAGGTATTGTGCCTTTGTTTTTTGTATGAATTTATTCTCTCCAATGGAATCAGTTTGACATAATTACACAATTCATCTACAAATTTTTCCACATCATCAGTGCTCATTGGCTATGCATTTTTGCATATGTCTTACAACCTTCATTTTGGTCACGGCATTGGGGATGAGGAACAACCACCACCTCCTCCACCACTGCCCACACTAGCTGAGCTTATGCAGACAGTTGTGAAAGTCAGCACATGTTAGCTGAGGCTATGCATCAACTAGTCAACCGTGGTGATCGACATGTCCGCCAGGGACCCGAACTGAATCAGTATAGTAGCTTCAAGGACTTTATGGACACAAAGCCTCCTATCTTTAGAGAGGCAGAAGAACCACTACAAGCTGACGAATGGTTGAGCACCATAGAGCAGAGGTTTCATTTGCTCAGGTTGACTGAAGGTATGAAAGCATCATATGCAGGACTTCAGCTGCAAGGACCTGCAGGTATCTGGTAGAACCATCATAGGACCACCTTCCCAACAAATGTTGAGGTTGTTTGGGACCAGTTCACGGAAGCTTTCAAGGGACATTTTATTCCTCCTGGCCTTATGGCAATCAAGCATACAGAGTTCATGAAGCTAACCCAAGGTAACAAGAGCTTGAATGAGTACCTCTAGGCTTTTAACAGCCTGGCAAGGTATGCCCTAGAATTTGTTGACGTAGATACCAAGAAGATTGCTAGCTTCAAAAGGGGAGTTTCCTATAAGTTGATGAAGTCTATGGGCAACAGCAAGTGTACAACTTTTAATGGGTTTATCAGTGATGCTCCAACTCAAGAGAACAATGATAAGATTTATGCTACTTCCAAGAGTCACAAAAGGAATTTTGAGGAAGGTTCTTCTTAGTCTAAAGCTCCTATGGTGGCCAAAACTCTGTATCATTCCCTTGCTACCAACATCCGGTATCATCCACCCCAGAAGAAGAATCAGGCTAAAACTGGCTTTTGCAAGGGGTACACAGTTTCTCTACCAAAGAATACTTTTGGGCAGGGCAGTTCCAATGTTCCACCAGCTAACAGGCCATGCTGGAATTGTAATAAGCCTAGTCACTGGTCCAAGAATTGTCCATATTCTCCCAAGTAGACTTCTTAGGGAAATGTCCATCAGGGGCGTGTTCACTATACCACTGTTGAGGAAATTCTTGCTAGCGAAGTGGTCACTACTAGTAAGTTTCTTGTTAACAATCATCCCGCAGTCGTGCTCTTTGATTCGGGTGCTTTGCATTCCTTTGTGAGTTCTACTTTTGCATCTAAGCATAAGTTGAGTATGATTACAATAGCCAAGGGTGGTTACTGCATTAGTGCTACTGGGAACAACAACATGACAAATCAAGTAGTTAATAATGTGAGGATTGAGATTGGTGATTGGGAGTTTCTAGTTGATCTGGTAGTCCTACCGGGCGTGGGAATCGATGTAATCCTAGGAATGAAGTGGATGAGTGGTAATGGATTGTTAATTGATACCTCAACCCGTGTGGTAATGTTGAGGGATCTTGTAGATAAGAAGTGTTTTCTAGTTCCACTTCCTCGTGATATCACTATCCACAATACGCCCAATGCTACTCTAGCTAAGGCCATTAAGGATATACCTGTTGTCTATGAGTTTCTAGATGTCTTCCCAGATGACTTGCCTAGATTACCTCCAGACCGTGAAGTGGAATTCAAGATAGAACTCATTCTGGGTATAGCTCCTATCTCTCGAAGGCCTTATCGAATGCCACCCAATGAGTTAGCTAAGCTCAAAATCTAGTTGAATGAGTTATTGAAGAAAGGTTTGATTCGACCTAGCTCCTCTCCTTGGGGTTGTCCTGCTATCTTTGTGAAGAAGGATGAATCTCTGCGCATGTATGTGGACTATCGACCACTCAATGTTGTCACCATCAAGAACAAATATCCTCTTCCCCGCATCGATATTCTTTTTGATCAACTATCTAAAGCTAAGGTATTCTCCAAGATTGATTTGAGGTCTGGCTACCATCAAATCAAAATTCATCCTGAAGATATACCTAAGACGGCGTTCTCTACTTGATATGGCTTGTTTGAGTATCTTGTCATGTCCTTTGGCTTGACAAATGCCCCTGCACACTTCATGTACTTGATGAATTTGGTATTCATGCCAGAGTTAGACAGATTCATGGTGGTTTTCATCGATGATATCCTTGTCTATTCTTAGAATGAAGAAGAGCATGCTGAACATCTGAGAATTATCTTGACTCAATTACATGACAAGCAGCTTTATGTCAAGTTCAGCAAATGCGAGTTCTAGTTGAAGAAAGTACCTTTCCTAGGTCATGTGCTATCTGGAGATGGAATCTTTGTTGACCCTACCAAGGTGCAAGAGGTGTTGGATTGGAAGGCACCTACTACGGTGTCAGAAGTCTGAAGTTTCCTCGGTTTGGCTGGTTATTATCGTCGCTTTGTCCTGGATTTCTCAAAAATAGCCAAGCCTATGACTTAATTACTTCATAAGGATGTGAAGTTTGTCTAGACCCTAGAGTGTGAAGAGGCTTTCCACACTTTATGAACTTTGCTAACTTCTGCTCCTATTTTGGCACAACCTGACATCAAGAAGCCTTTTGATGTATATTGTGACGCATTAGGCACCAGTTTAGGATGTGTTCTTATTATCACACCCGACCCAATTTGGAATTTGGCCCATAGTGGGCCATGTGAATGTTATGAGATATTGTGGAGAGTTTAGTCTCAACTTGGTTGTTTAGAGTGGGATAGACCAACATATAAGGCTTCTAGAGTTCATCTCACCATCCTGGGTTAATCCTTTTACGCGAAGCGAGGACGAAAGCGTAAGTGGGATGGTGGTAGGTGTGGTTCATTCAGCGTGCAGAGTGGATCTGAGCCGTTTGTAACACCCAAAAATCTTAAAAGTTTGAATTAGAAGAAATTTGGAGTTAAAAGAGATTTAGTTATGAGTTTAAATGATTTAGATAATATTTAATGGGGATTAAAAATTTAAAATAATAGGTGGAATGTTTGATGATGCATTCATGCTGTTGCATTTGATTACTTTTGTGGTGTGGTTTTGGTTTTATTTGATTTGGATTCAAAATCTATTTTTTTAAATGGCTTTGGAAACAAATTTAGATGAGGAAAGAAAAGAAAAAGGAAAAAGAAAGAGCTTACATGCTGCTGGCAGTCTGGAGGCCCGCGCGGACTGGCCTGCTTTTCTATTCTCGTGAGTGGGCTGAGCTGGGCCGAGCTTTTCCCTTTCTCCCGCGCCGCGTGGGCCGGCCTAGGAAGTCACCGACGCGTGCCCTCCCTTCCTTGTTTTGCTAACATCTGGACCCCACGCGACAGTGTCTTCCTTCCCTGCCTCGTGTTCGACTCGAATCCGCCCGAGACAAATCTCCTACCGTCTCTGATTTCCACGGGATTCGGTTGTGTTTGCCATGCTCTACCCCTTTATAAGATAGCCCGAGCCTGTCTCCTTCCCTTTCATCCGATTTGCAAGTCGCAGCTTTGCCCTAGCCGAGACGTCGCAAAAAATCCGACGCCGCTATTGCTAGGTTCCGTCGGTTGCCGTTTCAATCAACTCGGTAGGTAAATTGATGAGCTTGGCGATGGTTTTCCAAAGTTCACAAGCTCCTTTTTCCATCTAATTTTTTCTTTAAGGTGCTCACAGCGTAGTGCTGGCGATTGCAGGGCACCACTGCCCGCCATACTGTGCTGCGTGTCGTCTCCGAGCCACTCGCGCCTCCTTTTTCTTCCTAGGTGAGATGCCGTTCATCGTCTCTAGCTCCGAGTGCAAGCGGTTTGTTGAATAATGCACTACAGCGCTGAGACTGTGAATCCGGCGAAATTCCGGCCATGGCGCCGCCGCTGTGCCCTATGCGCCGGCAAGCCCCTCCTCTGATCTAATCCGGCTCGTCAAATTGAAATCCAACGGCTGAGATCTAGACATATCCCTTCGGTCTGGTATTTTGCTAAAGAAACCCTAGATTTCTTTAAGGCTTAACCCGCGGTCCATGACGTAATCCAGGGATTACGTTTCTTTGTTCTAAAAACGTATTTCTTCCCGGTAAATCAAAAATACGTTTTATGGTATTTACAGTTTTGCCACTCAAATTGTTTTGATCGTAAAATCTTCGTTTTAACTCTGATTTGACCCGTTCAAGTTGTGTTAGGTTCATATTTGCGAGCTCTACATGTTAGTGTAGCTGAACAGTAGGTTTGAGAAATTTAATTTTTGAGTTTATATTAAAGTAATTATTTATCTAAAGGAAATCTTAGAAAATTCATAACTTTCACGTTTTAAATCCGAATTTCGTGATCTTTACGTTTGTGTGATCGTAGGAACGTGTAGAAGAGTTTTACAAACTTTTCATACTGTTTTGATACTGTTGGTGTACTGTTCTAATTTTGTTTCTTTGTTTGCTTGGTGTATGATTGCTCGGATGATTGTGTGATGATGTTTGGTGATCGAGTATAGACGGTGAGCAGTTTCTTGACGATCCAGAGTATTATTTTGAGCCAGATCAGCAGGGTCAATAGGAAAGCTTTGATCAAGGCAAGTATAATATGGGACCATCCTTGTTGTCCTATTCACTGAAATTATCATACATATGCATGTGTCTTCCTTGAAAACCATAGAGATTATAACTTAGCTATTGATATCTCGTTCCTTGTCACCTACGGGTTGTGCATTTGGCTAGCTATTGCTTGTGCTTAATTATGAACAACGATCTTGTAATTTGATTAATGAATTAAGCAATCAACCATTAAGATGATTTTATTACTATTGAAAAGGGGGCTAGAGCAAGGGGATATATTGTTGCTCTGGTTTCTCTCCATAAGGACTTATCTGTACGTGATCATCCGAGACATATAGTACAGCTGTGGGGGCTATATGGCTCTGGCATTATTTGTTTAAAGGAGCTTTTCTAGCTTGTTAGTTGTTACCTTAAATGGCGTAAGAACGGCTTGCCACGTTGGGTGTAGGACAGCCTCTAGTCTTATGAGTATAGCCGTGAAGGAAGTGTGCCATTTAAAATGGGGGGTTCCTACATCTGTCTGCCGAGTGAATCTAATGGCCCTAACTTGTTAGACGAATCTTTAAGTGGCTATATATGGTTCTCCGGTGTTTGGGTTTGATCTCCCCACACATTTGGAAATCATGACTCACAGTGAAAGTGTACACCTCTGCGTAGAGTTAAAAACTTGTATACTAGCCGTGCCCATGGATACGGGCGGCCTTGGAACATCTACGGATAGATGATCACCATTGTTATATCATGTTTAATTGATGTTGTTATTATTATGCTCATGTTAATACTATTCATTATCATTATTACAATTGATCATTGATTCATTAATGGGAAGTGGAATATCTTGATGCTACTCAATTGCTAAATATATGATGATTAAAAGCTAAACGCAGTTAAACAGTGTCTAGCCTTTTGTGCCACATGAACCCTATGTTGTATTTGTGGAGTTCGACATGGACTCACTCTTGCTATTTCCACCATAATAGATGAAGAATATGATGATGATTATCGAAATAAGTACTAGTCTTGGTGTCAACTAGTCAACCGTGTCCCTATGTTTGAAGTTTCCGCTGAAGATCTACTACTAGTTACTACAAATTATTGTATAAGACTATGTGTTAAATATTTATTTGCTATGTAATAAGCACTGTGATGATACTATGTAATTTATCTACTTATGTGTGCGACCGATTCCTGGGGCGCACATGAGTCTTTTATGCATCCTATTTTTTGTCCTTAAAAATGGATGTGACAGATTATTATCAGAGCCGTATTGACTGTAGGACGCAAGCCTAGTTAGAATGGTTGTCATTAGTGTCTATGCTTCACCTATTTCATGCTTAATTCTTTCACCTTGATAATTGTTAAATTATTATGCTTCTTCTATCTTATTCTATTGTGAAAATATATTGATTCTATCTAATCTATGTCAAAATTCTCGTAGATGCCTCCTCATCCTCGTATGTCCATTGCTCAGTACGTTGGTCGCTTCAAACCCCAGGAACCCCATATTGACGGTGACCAAGAGATATCAGATGCCGAATCAAGAGTGGGAGATACCTCAAAGGAGAATTCAGTCATGGGATGGACCACGAAGCATCACATCATGGTTCCTAAAGCTGATGTTTTCTTCCATGACATGCTGACAAGAATTTTGGATAATTATTACTACGACTGGGAAGCTACGTTGGAGTATCACTGCAAGGAGTATAGTCATCCATTGATGGGCTCTTATTGGGATACTGAGCTATGGGTCAAGACAATGGATCCTACCACTAAGGAGCCTAAGGTGGAGTCAAAGTTCATCACCCGAGTAAGCCGGGCAACTGTAGAAACAAGTATGGAAGATGTCGCCTATAATGCGTTTGTCTACTACCATGGTCTTCGCTCGGACAAGATGTTGCAGGGTGCACTCCGGCATTTCCCCTGTCTCTTACATGACAAGGGTGTTTGGACTGTGCCGCTCGCTGATGATTCATCCTTGACATTACAAGCCACAGTGGGACTAGTTCGTGAGTTGGCCCTTCATGAGGCGGATTTGAAGGACGAGTTGTTAAAGGAAAAGAAACATAAAGAGCAAGCTTATAAGGAGATCGATGAATTAAGGGCTGCGCTAGGGCTTCCCAAGAATTATGAGAAGCTCAATTAAAATTAGGAAATCCCTATGTAATAGGAACGATATTAGTTGCGAGTCAATTTGAGTTTGGTAATGTCGAGTATTAGTATGTGGTGTGAACAATTGTGTGCTTGATGGATTGTTATTATGATAATGTGTGATTTGGATCTTTATAATGAGTGCTGGAACTTCGTGGACATGTCTACAAGTTCCATAGTTAAGAATAATTAGTTTGATCATGATTATTTAGTTGGGATCGGGGTAAACTTGGTTATGTCTTTTGCTGATTTCTGGATCAGTCTAGGATGTTTTAGGAATAACTAAAAATTTGTTCATGAGAACTTTATGAAATTTTACTGGGAATAATTAGACTTCTGTATCTTTCCAACCCCACAAGAATCATCTTTTTATCTATTATGGGCTAAGAGATATGCCTGTTCCAAGTTGGGGTCACTAGGCAGTCTAGAATTCTGAAACAGTTTCGGTTAAGCTCAGTTTTTTATTAATCTATCGATAGAATCTGGAAAAGTGATGTTAATGAAAGTTGTAGATAATTTCATAAGCTTTCCAACCATGTGAAGATCACCTTAATTGGATTTATGTAACTCGAGATATGGCAGATTTACTGAGTTGCTGAAATTGAAATTCGCCCAGAGAATTTAGATTTACTTATCTAGGATTTACATCATTTAGGATAATACTGAGCTTCGTCTTTGGTGCTTTGAAAATAGATGGAAGCCAGAGGTCATGGCAGAGGTCGTGGAGGTGCTAACCCACCCATTACTATGGAGGAACTCATGAATACACAGAATCAGATGATGCAGATGTTCATGCAGCATCTGCAGAACAACCCCCTGCAGGAGGACCGCCACCTGTTCATGTGAGAGACAAGCGTGGTGAATTTTTGAAAGGACATCCTCCAGTGTTCTCTCATGCTGCTGATCCATTGGAGGCAGATGATTGGGTGCGAGCGGTAGAGAAACAGTTGAACATCGCTCAATGTAATGATCTGGAAAAAGTGTTATATGCATCTGGCTAGTTACAGGGAACAACTCAGACTTGGTGGGAGTCATATCAAGTTGCACGTCCCAACAATGCTCCTCCTGTCACTTGGAATGAATTTGTTAGAGATTTTAGAGCTCGCCATATTCCAGAAGGTGTAATTGAGCTGAAGCAGGAAGAATTCAGAAATCTCAGGATGGGACAGATGAGTGTCAGTGAGTATCATGACAAGTTCACGCAGTTGGCTTGCTATGCTCCCAATGAAGTGAGGGAAGATGCAGATAAGCAGCGTCTCTTTCTCAAGGGAATTTATTATGATCTTCGTTTGCAGCTAAAGGGTAATAATTATGCCAGTTTCCAGTAGCTTGTGAATAAGGCTATTGTGCTGGATAATGAACGTCGAGAGATGGACAGAAAAAGGAAGATGAAAGGACAAGGTGTTGGGAACAATAATCGCCAACGTACAAATTCTCAGCATGGGTTTCATTCGAAATTTCAAGGACTAGTCAGTCAGTGGAACCGCAATTCAAATCAACAGTGGTCTCAGAATCAGCAGAATAATCAGTTTCAGCAACGACCCCAGTATCAGCAGAACAGATAGTTCCAACAGTAGAGTGGTCAGCAAACTCCACGCCAGAGTAATTCCAACTCTACTCCAATGAAGACCAGTGTTCCTAGTACTCCTAATCTGTGTTATCGCTGTGGAGAACCTGGACACTATGCTAATCATTGTCCCAAGAAGCAGAATCAACAGACACCATAGGGACAGAGGTCATCCAATACTAGAAAGGTGAATCATGTGTCTACTGAAACAGCATAGGCGGAGCCTGAAGTAATGCTTGGTACGTTCAATGTTCATTCTACCCCTGCAACCATTCTTTTTTATTCTAGAGCTTCGCATACCTTTATTTCAAACATTTTTGTTAAGATGCATAGTGTACCCATGCTTGCCATGAAAGAACTTCTCTTAGTAAATTTACCTGGGGGTACCATGCAAACCACTAATAGATGTCTTCCAATTAGTATGGTTTTAAGGGGGGTAGAGTTTAAGATAACTCCCATAGTGTTGAGGACATCTGGTATTGATGTGATTTTGGGAATGGATTGGATGAAACAAAATCAGGTAGTGATTCAGTGTCAGCAGAAGGTAGTAGTTGTGAATGCACCTAATGGAGAGAAAATCAGTGTGGATGTAGCAGTGCAGAAGCAACCAACAGCTGTAGTGAACCAGCTTGCTGATGATGCTAGTAAAGAGAATCCAGTTATCAATGATTTTCCAGATGTTTTTCCCGATGATTTGCTAGGTATGCCACCTAACCGAGACATTGAATTTCTTATTGAATTATTACCTAGAACTGCACCCATAGCTAAACGATCATATAGAATGGGAGTAGATGAATTAGAAGAACTTAAGAAACAAATTAAGGAATTACAAGATAAAGGTTTTATTCGTCCTAGTTCATCACCTTAGGGTGCGCCAGTTATATTTGTTGATAAGAAAGATGGTAGTCAGAGAATATGTGTGGATTATCGGTCGCTTAATGAAGTAACCATCAAGAACAAGTATCCTTTGCCCTGAATTGATGACTTGTTCGACCAGTTGAGAGGTGCTTGTGTGTTCTCTAAGATTGATTTGTGTTCTGGTTATCATCAGTTGAAGATTCGTGCCTCTGATATCCCAAAGACAACTTTTACTACGAGATATGGTTTGTATGAGTATACAGTTATGTCGTTTGCTTTGACCAATGCACTTGTCTACTTTATGTACATGATGAATAAGGTGTTTATGGAGTACCTTGACAAGTTTGTGGTGGTATTTATTGATGATATATTGGTATTTTCCAAGACGGAGAAAGAGCATGCTGAACATCTGAGGTTGGTATTGCAGAAACTTAGAGAGCATAAGCTGTATGCTAAGCGAAGTATGTGTGAGTTTTGGTTGAAGGAAGTCTCTTTTCTTGGTCATATTGTCTCTAATGGTGGAATATCAGTAGACCCAGGCAAAGTAAAGGATGTTTTGAATTGGAAGCCACCTACTGATGTGGGAGAGATTCGTAGTTTCTTGGGTTTAGCTAGATACTACAGACGGTTCATTGAAGGGTTTTCTAAACTTGCTAAACCTATGACATCTCTGTTAGAGAAGAATGCCAAGTTTGTATGGTCTGATCAATGTCAAGCTAGTTTTGAAGAATTGAAGGAGAGATTGACTACTGCACCTGTCTTGGTATTGCCAGATTTAAGTAAGAAGTTTTCTATTTATTGCGATGCTTCTCGTCAAGGTTTTGGGTGTGTTCTTATGCAAGAAGGTAGAGTTGTTGCCTATGCATCTAGGCAGTTGAGAAAGCATGAGCTGAATTATCCTACTCATGATTTGGAGTTAGCAGCTATAGTTCCTGCTATGAAAATTTGGAGACACTATTTGATTGGACATAAGAGTGATATATACACTGATCATAAGAGTTTGGAGTATATTTTCACACAGTCTGATCTAAACTTGAGGCAACGTAGATGGTTGGAGTTGATCAAGGACTATGATCTAGAGATACACTATCATCCGGGTAAGGCTAATGTTGTAGCTGATGCTCTTAGCAGAAAGAGTTATGCTAATGGGATGCAAATGTTGTCCATGACAAGTGAGTTGTGTGCTGAATTTGCATATCTGAATTTGGGAATTGCTGCTAATACAATGGAATTAGTAATAGAACCTACATTGGAGCAAGAAATATACAAGGGTCAATTGAAGGATGAGAAATTAAAGAAGATAGCAGAGGATATAGTGATTGGTAAGTCACCAGGGTTCTGAATGGATGATAATGGGATTTTGTGGTTTGTAAAGAGGTTGTGTGTACCTGAGGATCAGTCCATTAGGCAGGGAATCCTTCGTGAAGCTCATGAGTCAGCTTATTCTATTCATCCCGAAAGTACTAAGATGTATCTGGATCTCAAATAGAAGTACTAGTGGGTTGGACTGAAACAAGATGTAGCTGAGTATGTGGCAGTGTGTGACACTTGTCAGAGAGTGAAACCTGAGCATCAGAGACCAGCTGGATTACTACAACCAATGAAGATTCCTGAATGGAAGTGGGAGGAAGTTGGTATGGACTTTATAGTGGGGTTACCACGTACTCAGAGAGGTTATGATTCTATTTGGGTGATAGTAGATTGGTTGACTAAAGTTGCCCATTTTATACCAGTTAAAACTAAGTATACTAGGGAACAACTAGCTATATTATATATGGAGAAGATCGTGTGTTTACATGGAGTTCCAAAGAAGATTGTGTCTGATCGAGGTTCACAGTTTACGTCACATTTTTGGAAGGCTATACATGAATCTTTAGGTACAAAGTTGAATTTTAGTACATCATATCATCCACAGACAGATGGACAGACTGAAAGGACCAACCAGATACTAGAAGACATGTTGAGAGCTTGTGCATTGCAATATGGAACTAGTTGGGATAAGAGTTTGCCTTATGCAGAATTTTCTTGCAACAACAGTTATCAACAGAGTCTTAAGATGGCACCGTTTGAAGCTTTATATGGACGTAAGTGTAGAACTCCATTGTTTTGGGATCAGACGGGTGAGTCTCAAGTATTTGGTACAGATGTTCTTAGAAACGCAGAGGATCAAGTGCGAGTGATTCGTGAGAATTTGAGAGTAGCGCAATCTCATCAGAAGAGTTATGCTGACAATCGGAGAAGGGATTTAGTTTTTGAGGTAGGCGATTATGTTTATTTGAAGGTGTCACCAATGAGAAGTGTGAAGAGATTTACCATGAAAGGCAAGTTAGCACCAAGGTATGTTGGGCCATTTAAAGTTATTGATAGACGTGGTGAGGTTGCTTATCAATTAGAGTTGCCTGAAAATTTGTCTGGAGTACATGATGTGTTTCATGTTTCTCAACTCAAGAAGTGTTTACGTGTGCCTAAGGAGCAAATACCTTTGGATGAATTGACAGTTAAGGAGGATCTTACATATGAAGAGTTTCCGATTAAGATTTTAGAAACTGCTGAAAGAGTTACTCGAAGTCAGGTTATTAAGATGTGCAAAGTTCAGTGGAATCGGTATTCAGAGGCAGAGGCAACTTGGGAAAGAGAGGATGAATTGAGGAAATCATACTCGCAGTTATTTGAGTAAGCAGTCCAATCTCAAGGACGAGATTCTTTTAAGGGGGGTAGAATTTGTAACACCCAAAAATCTTAAAAGTTTGAATTAGAAGAAATTTGGAGTTAAAAGAGATTTAGTTATGAGTTTAAATGATTTAGATAATATTTAATGGGGATTAAAAATTTAAAATAATAGGTGGAATGTTTGATGATGCATTCATGCTGTTGTATTTGATTACTTTTGTGGTGTGGTTTTGGTTTTATTTGATTTGGATTCAAAATCTATTTTTTTAAATGGCTTTGGAAACAAATTTAGATGAGGAAAGAAAAGAAAAAGGAAAAAGAAAGAGCTTACCTGCTGCTGGCGGTCTGGAGGCCCGCGTGGACTGGCCTGCTTTTCTGTTCTCGCGAGTGGGCTGAGCTGGGCCGAGCTTTTCCCTTTCTCCCGTGCCGCGTGGGTCGGCCCAGGAAGTCACCGACGCGTGCCCTCCCTTCCTTGTTTTGCTGACGTCTGGACCCCACGCGACAGTGTCTTCCTTCCCTGCCTCGTGTTCGACTCGAATCCGCCCAAGACAAATCTCCTACCGTCTCCGATTTCCCTACGATTCGGGTGTGTTTGCCATGCTCTACCCCTTTATAAGACAGCTCGAGCCTGTCTCCTTCCCTTTCATCCGATTTGCAAGTCGCAGCTTCGCCCTAGCCGAGCCGCCGCAAAAAAATCCGACGCCGCTATTGCTAGGTTCCGTCGGTTGCCGTTTCAATCAACTCGGTAGGTAAATTGATGAGCTTGGCGATGGTTTTCCAAAGTTCACAAGCTCCTTTTCCATCTAATTTTTGCTTTGAGGTGCTCACAGCGTAGTGCCGGTGATTGCAGGGCACCACCGCCCGCCATATTGTGCTGCGTGTTGTCTCCGAGCCACTCACGCCTCCTTTTTCTTCCTAGGTGAGATCCCGTTCATCGTCTCTAGCTTCGAGTGCAAGCGGTTTGTTGAATAATGCACTACAGCGCCGAAACTGTGAATCCTGCGAAATTCCGGCCATGGCGCCGCCGCTGTGCCCTGTGCGCCGGCGAGCCCCTCCTCTGATCTAATCCGGCTTGTCGAATTGAAATCCAACGGCTGAGATCTAGACATATCCCTTCGGTTCAGTATTTTGCTAAAGAAACCCTGGATTTCTTTAAGGCTTAACCCGCGGTCCATGACGTAATCCAGGGATTACGTTTCTTTGTTCTAAAAACGTATTTCTTCCCGGTAAATCAAAAATACGTTTTCTGGTATTTACAATTTTGCCACTCAAATTGTTTTGATCGTAAAATCTTCGTTTTAACTCCGATTTGACCCATTCAAGTTGTGTTAGGTTTGTATTTGTGAGCTCTACATGTTAGTGTAGCTGTATAGTAGGTTTGAGAAATTTAATTTTTGAGTTTATATTAAAGTAATTATTTATCCAAAGGAAATCTTAGAAAATTCATAACTTTCACGTTTTAAATCCGAATTTCGTGATCTTTACGTTTGTGTGATCGTAGGAACATGTAGAAGAGTTTTACAAACTTTTCATACTATTTTGCTACTGTTGGTGTACTGTTCTAATTATGTTTCTTTATTTGCTTCGTGTATGATATCTCGGATGATTGTGTGATGATGTTTGGTGATCGAGTATAGACGGTGAGCAGTTTCTTGACAATCCGGAGTATTATTTTGAGCTAGATCAGCAGGGTCAATAGGAAAGCTTTGATCAAGGCAAGTATAACATGGGACCATCCTTGTTGTCCTATTCACTGAAATTATCATACATATGCATGTGTCTTCCTTGACAACCATAGAGATTATAACTTAGCTATTGATATCTCGTTCCTTGTCGCCTATAGGTTGTGCATTTGGGTAGCTATTGCTAGTGCTTAATTATGAACAATGATCTTGTAATTTGATTAATGAATTAAGCAATCAACCATTAAGATGATTTTATTACTGTTGAAAAGGGAGCTAGAGCAAGGGGATATATTGTTGCTCTGGTTTCTCTCCATAAGGACTTATCTGTACGTGATCATCTGGGACATACAGTACAGCTGTGGGGCTATATGGCTCTGGCTTTAGTTGTTTAAAGGACCTTTTCTAGCTTGTTAGTGGTTACCTTAAATGGCGTAAGAACAGCTTGCCACGTTGGGTGTAGGACAACCTCTAGTCTTATGAGTATAGCCGTGAAGGAAGTGTGCCATTTGAAAAGGGGGGTTCCAACAACTGCCTGCCGAGTGAATCTAATGGCCCTAACTTGTTAGACGAATCTTTAAGTGGCTATATATGGTTCTCCGGTGTTTGGGTTTGATCTCCCCACACATTTGGAAATCATGACTCACAGTGAAAGTGTACACCTCTGTGCAGAGTTAAAAACTGGTATACTAGCCGTGCCCACGGATACGGGCGGCCTTGGAACATCTACGGATAGATGATCACCATTGTTATATCATGTTTAATTGATGTTGTTATTATTATGCTCATGTTAATACTATTCATTATCATTATTACAATTGATCATTGATTCATTAATGGGAAGTGGAATATCTTGATGCTAATCAATTGCTAAATATATGATGATTAAAAGTTAAATGCAGTTAAACAGTGTCTAGCCTTTTGTGCCACATGAACCCTATGTTGTATTTGCGGAGTTCAACATGGACTCACTCTTGCTATTTCCACCATAACAGATGAAGAATATGATGATGATTATCGAAATGAGTACTAGTCTTGGTGTCAACCAGTCAACCATGTCCCTGTGTTTGAAGTTTCCACTGAAGATCTACTACTAGTTACTACAAATTATTGTATAAGACTATGTGTTAAATATTTATTCGCTATGTAATAAGCACTATGATGATACTATGTAATTTGTCTACTTATGTGTGCGACCGATTCCTAGGGCACACATGAGTCTTTTATGCATCCTATTTTTGTCCTTAAAAATGGGTGTGACACTTATGCAAGAGGGCCGAGTCATTGCTTATGCCTCCGCCAGCTGTTGACACCTCTAACACCACCTAAGCTAGGTTGTCATCCCCAGCATGACACTAAAGGTGCTGGTACTAAAATATGCAAATGCTCCTCTGAAATAAATATGAAATCCACAAGCACATAGATAATACCAATGTAGCATTTTAACAGGGTGTAATCCAGGTATCGTTATTTATATTTTAACCACTGGGAAGGGATGCTAAGGATATTGAGCAATGAGCATCACTGCATGTGATAATGGAGAGCATAACCATGTCTTTGTCGATTTTCTCATATATATATATATATATATATATATATATATATATATATATATATATATATATATATATATATAAGATAACTGATAAGCTCATAGCCACATATAATGATAAACATCTCAATAGATGACTCTAAGCATATAGCACTAGCATGGATTAGGACGAACTATAAGGATAAATCCTAAGTTATTCTAACTATATAGTCATAGCATACGATGATTAGTGCAATTACACTTGGCAATCATGGCAATAAAAGGTCATATCTACGCATAGTGATATTACTGAGGAAGATATAGAACATAGCCATCACTTCCCTGTAATAGTTGTGCTCTGCCTGCCCTATACTTGGGAGGTGGACTACAAAGGACTCAACAGGACTGTCACTCCCGCGATCTACCACACGATCCAAAATATAGGGTGCAATCACAGGTAAATACGGTATAGGCACTACGCCTACACAATGTTTACCACTCACCCATGATATCAATGAGCAAGCGCTATACGATCCTATACTTAAATATAATTCTGATCGAACTATGCCAAGCATATAATCAAAGTAGACTAAGAACAATATAATTGGGAACATAATCAAATATAGCAAAGTCATATCCAATATGATAGAATAGACTAAAGTCATATTCATACAAATGATAAACTAGATGAATAACATAAGAACAAATACAAAAGTAGGAGAGAATTACCAAGTATTCTCTTGATAGATCTGGAAATCAAGAAATGCTTGGCTCCTTCTAGTTCTAATCCTATGTAGCTATGCTAAACTAGAGATCTAATTGAGATGGTGGCTCTAGGGCTTCTCTGAATGAATGGAATGAGTTCTATCTCTTATGAATTGAATGAATTTAGGCTTTCTCCTAGGGCCTGGGGCCTTGCTTATATAGCCCTCTAGGAAGCACCACAGCCCTTGGATCAAATCGACCTTCATCAACAACTTTTTATTGATCCTCAAAGGCGGTGGAGGCAGGATCTATGAGACAGAGCCTGATTGGCTCCGTGGCCTAGGCGACCACCCATGAGTGGGGGCGGGCGCCCCACCTGTCAGCCCAAATGGCCCTCCCCTTCGAGGGGGTGCCTTCTTGAGTCTTCTAGATTATTCTTTTTCATAGTATGGTCGATTTCTCTCTATGTAAATCTGATATGTGGACCTCCTTTGGTTCTTTCTTGATAACCCCCTGCAGAAATAGATATTCACCAAAACTCATGGAATTCTATTAGTGTAACCCCTATATCTAGATTGTATTTTTGTTTAGGTCCTTTCTCATGCTATGTTGACGGTTAAAAATGATACTTATCTACCGTGAACACCAGCTTCGAAAGCATGAAGTCAATTATCCTACTCATGACTTAGAGCTAGCCGCAGTTATCCGTGCTCTGAAGATTTGGAGACATTACTTGCTTGGTAATGTGTGCAACATTTATACTGACCATAAAAGTCTCAAATACATCTTTACTCAGTCAGAGTTAAACATGCATCAACGATGATGGTTAGAGTTAATCAAAGACTATAATCTCCAAGTGCACTATCATCCTAGCAAGGCAAATGTGGTTGCTGATGCCTTAAGCCAAAAATCTCATTGCAATTCTTTTGTAAGTGAAGACTTTCATTTGTCACATCTCCTTCATCCTATAGTACTCCACAATATCACTATGGATTGCTCCCTCAGAAGTCAAATTATCGAACTCCAGAAGACTGATGTGGGTGTGTTTCACATCAAGCGGAAGATGAGGGAGCAAGAAACCAAGCACTTTCAAGTGGATGACAAAGGGATTCTCTGGTTCAACGATAGACTTGTCGTACCAAAGAACTTAGAAACCAAATCATGGCTGAAGCTCACTCTTCCAAGTTATCTATCCATCCTAGTAGTAGTAAAATGTATCAAGATCTCAAGCCTTACTATTGGTGGACCAAGATGAAGAAATTAATCACAGCCTATGTTGCTAGGTGTGATAACTGTTGCAGAGTCAAGGCTATTCACATGAAACCTGGTTTACTACAACCACTCTCTATTCCTAATTGGAAGTGGGAAGAGATTGTTATGGATTTCATTGTTGGGTTACCCACTACAAAGAGGGGTTTTGATTCAATATGGGTTATTGTGGACCGCTTGACCAAGTTTGCTCACTTTATTATGGTCAAGTCTAACTATCACCCTCACATGTATGCGGACGTTTACTTTCAACAAGTGGTATGTCTTCATGGTGTTCCTAAGTTTGTTATTTCTGATACGGGATCGCAATTCACCGCTTGTTTCTGGGAACGCTTACATCAAAATATTGATACTAATCTAATCTGCAGTTCTACTTATCATCCACAAACTTTAGGGTAGACTGAGCGTGTTAATTAGATTCTTGAGGACATGCTTAGAGCTTGTATTATCTCTTGCAAGGGCTCTCGGGAGAAATGGTTGCCACTCACTGAATTCTCTTATAACAATAGTTATCAAGAGAGTATCAAAATGGCTTCATTTGAAGCTTTGTATGGACGTAAGTGTAGAACTCCCTTGAACTGGGTGGAACCTGGGGAAAGGAGATTCTACGGTATTGACTTCATAAAAGAAGTTGAGGAGCAAGTCCGAGATATCCAGAAAAATATGGCAGCTGCTCAGGCTAGACAAAAGAGCTATGCAGATAAGAGAGAAAACCTATTGAGTTTGAAGTAGGTGACCATGTTTATCTAAAGGTCTCACCTATGTGAGGAGTAAAACGTTTTGGAATCAAAAGAAAGCTTGAGCCACGATATGTTGGACCCTATCGGATTATCGAGAAAAGTGGAAGAGTAGCTTATAAGCTCAATCTACCTTGTGAGCTGGGAGCTATCTTTCCAGTCTTCCATGTTTTTCAATTGAAGAAATGTCTTTGTCTTCCCGAGGAAAGAGTAGCAGTGAGGGGAGTCAAATTGAAATCCGATCTCTCTTATGAGGAGAAGCCTATATATGTTCTGGATACCTAGGAAAGGGTGACTTGTAATTGAGTAGTTAAGCTATACAAGGTGGTTTGGAGTAATCATAGTGAGCGTGATGCAACTTGGGAGAGGGAGGATTATTAAAGGGAAAATCATCCAACCTTCTATGCTAAATGGTACGCCTTCCAAATCTCGGGATGAGATTTTTATAAGGGGCGAGGGCTGTAACACCCTAGGTGTTTGGCTTGCATTTGTGCATTTCCATTGCATCACATGAGCACATTCATCCCATTATCACATGTGCATCATCTTATGTTTCAATGTTTCAACATAATGTTTTAGTAGTGATTATGCATAGGGGTATCTTATGTGGTATCCCTATGATATACCTAGTACACTAGAGGTGTTTGGCGTGCCCCATAGGCCATGATTCAAGTGTTGCATGCCTTTGTTTCAGTGTTTCAAATGATTGTTTCGTTTGTTTCAGTGGAATGTTTCATATGTTTCAAGTCTATGTTTCAATTGATTTGAGAAGCTAGAGTACATGAATCACATGCAAATGATTGTGGTGACTCACCAAAACACCCTAGCTATATTTAGAATGTCATTAGGAACAATGTTCATAAAGGTCATTAGCCCTAATCATGCTTCTAAGTACTAGTTGACTTTGGTTGACTCCTAGACCTCTTTTTCTTCCTAGAATAAAAAGTGCAGCTAGAAGTCAATGCAGGTTGGTGCACCTTTAAACAAACTTGTAGTATTTTTATTGAGGAACAAAAGTTGTAATATGGTCATCTCATGAAAATTGACCTAACATGCTCAAAAATGGCCCACAAGACAGGTATAGGGGTTGTCTGGGCACTTAGCAAATTTTGCTAAGTCAAATTGCTTTTATAGTTTCATTGTACCACTGTTTGAAGCCCTGTAGTTCCAAATCTAGGCTGAACTAGCTCAAGTTCATATTGACAAAGTTGAAGCCCCACATAGCTCTACAAGTTTGTCAATTACACTTTGCACTAACTCGATCTGGATTGGGAGGAATTGACTGCCAAAAATTGGGTTTCAGTTGGTTTCGCGAGCTCTGATTCAGAGCGAGTAGCAGCTTTAGTGGCCGACTGGCTTAGGTAATGGCCACCATGTGGACACCATGCATCATGCTTGCCTCCCCCGTGTCATGCCCTGGCCAGCTAGAAGTGAAGAACGTTGCTACTGCCTCTCCACTTCCGCCCTTAACTTCTCCTCTACGCTCGCAGCCGAGGTAGAAAAGTCGAGCCGCCATTGTTGCTGCAAACTCTGATGAGCTCGTGCATGCTAGCCACCACACCACTGCCTACCAAACCACGTCCGCTGCTCCGCCCTGAGCTCCTCTACCTTCTCATCCTCCCCGCACAGCGAGTCATGCCTGAGTAAGGCCGCATTCCCACTCCACCACCACAGTGACCTCACCGAAATACCTCCACACGAGCCGCTCACCGTGGTCCCGCCTCTCCAGTGCATCCCGCCTTCCCTGGTCTCGCTTAGGAGCAGCTCTAGGGTCCGTAGGGGTGTAGCCGTCGTCATCGGGAACCGCCATGGCTGGAGTTAGCTAGTGCACCACGCGCAGCGCTGCCGCACCCACCATTGCCACCGGTGTCTCCCTTCCCTATAGTATAGGGGTCCATTTTCTAGCCTAGTTGATGCAGCTCGTCAAGATGAGCATGTTGGTGCCCTCGGCCCCGCCGGAGTCGTCACCGGCGGCGAGTTCGTGCCGTCGCTCCCCCTCCCCTGTCTCTGTGTCCCTGACGCGCGGGCCCTAGCCGTTAGCGCCTTTGGGCAGGAGCTGGCCATGGGCCGAGTGACTCATGCGGGCCGACCCAGTAGTTAGGGTTAGATATAGTTTTTGTTTTTCTTTTCTTTTATTTATAGATTTGAATGCTAGATTCAAAAATGCATATATGGAGTTTTAGAGGTCCAATTGATGTGGTTCAAATTTTGTGGTGCTCCTTGTGCAGTCTAGTTTTTATTAAAAATATGAAATATGCCATGTTCTGTTATGGAAATTAAAGCTATAAATTATCTCTTTTATTCATTTAGAAATAGGAGACATTTGTATCTATTGTTGTATAGTTCCAAATGAATTGAGTGAGGTGTTGTTCATGGTATGAGAAGGCTGCACTTTAAATTTCAGCAATTTGGGACACTGTATGATGGAGTTATGCATTTATCTTGCTTGCATGGTTGGATCTCATGTGAATTTTCATACTTTATCTATAGATCTAGTGAAGGTGAAATTTAGTGAGTGCTATTCTTATGTTAGTAAGAACCTAATAAAAATATGAAATCTGTTGCTTGACACTTTTCAATATGGCTTCTTATTTATACCAAAATCAGCCTTGCTATCTGTTATTTTTAGTATAGGAAAATATACTTGCTCAAATGCTATGACAATTTTATGGTAGTCTCCTGGAAGCATGTGGTAGCTACTGTAATTTTTATAGAATTAATTGTGGAGTTTTGATATACGTTCTTATTCCACCTAATTATCTAAATAAATTAATAAAGTGTATTAAAGAAAGTATTCAGATGTTGACACCACACTTTTTGGTGTTCTTTTGATATGTGTAATAAGTTGGTAAACTTAGTTTAGCTCAAATGTGCTTTTGCTATCACTAAATATTTAATTTAGTGAATCTGCTAATTCTAGACAGATTTTGAGATGTTAATTACTCTATGTAAGTGATGGTTTCATGTCTTGTGGTCTATAACAAAGTTGTTCGGAATTTCATGATCTAGCTGCTATTAAATTTTGGTGGCATTTAGCCATATAGTTTAGGAGTTATAGCTATTCAAATTTGGCTCTTAGTTTTGGTTGCTCTCTATTTGCTCAGAACAGATTCTGTGTTTGCTTTAATTCGACCTGGTGAACTTTGGAATCATGCTTTGATATTTATAAATGATTTGTAGAGAATTTCATAAGCTTTGCAGAATGTCCTCTTGGATTTGTATAACTCCTGTTGTGATTGATTTACTAAATTGCTCCTTTGCTTGTTAAACCAGAAATTTTATGTTAGGTGTGCCTTTATTATACTTAAGCATATTGGTGATGTATTAGATGCTTAAATTTGATTAAGGTGAGTTTAGGTGTAGGTGTTAGGCCTTTAACTGAAGATAAACATCTTTATCTTAGGTTGTCCAAGTTAGGTGAGTTTAATCTTGCTCTTTAGAAGATCGAGACATGTTTTCAAAGTGATTTGAATAGAGCGTTGCATCTACTCGGTCAATGAATGTCTTGTGATGTTTTGTTACTTGCTGTTATTCATCCATCATAAGCATCATGTCACTCTTATGCATTCATAGTATTCATCTTCTACATATATATGCAATAGGTGTACCGGAGGGCGTGACCTTGCTGGAATTCGATGGAACGAACCAGGAAGCTCCAGAGGTGCAGCAGCCTAAACCCAGTGTTCAGGAGGTGTAGCCCGTAGGAGAAGTGCCAGACGAGGTCGTCATTGACTACCCGGACCATGTTCCATGCAATTTCATTAAAGGCAAGCCCCGAAGCATTATAAGCCTCCTAATTTCTAAAATACAATTATATATATATATATATATATATATATATATATATATATATATATATATATATATATATATATATATATATATATATTGTTGCATTAAGTGACAGGTGTTGGATGAAAACACTTGCTGCATTGATATCCAATCCTTCTCCAGATATCGTTACCATGAATCCTATGTAGCTTAGGTTCAAGTAGATGCTTAGCCCTGCTTTAAGCGGTTGGCTATATTTGCTATCGTGGAAAAGAACCTGGTTTAATTTGAATGAAGGCCGGGCGGGGGCTTGTAAGGTTGTAGGCTTACAGTGACTCTGTCTGTATTGATTAAGGACCGATTCATGGAGCCTTTCTTGTTCATGTTGAACGCATGTCTCTCTCTTAGTTGGCCAGGTCTAGAGACCGACCACGAAGCCGAGTAGCTCAACTCAGGCCGGGCTTCGGTAAGTATAAAGTGCGCCTCGGAAGGGAGCCATAGGCGTAAATCCAAGGGCAGGTGATTTAAAAGTCCTAATCATCCTAGCAGAAGGGTAATCCCTGAGAGGGCTGGCACTGACCAAACCCACGAAGTTGGTTCCTGAGTTGTACCAAAGGTGACCCACAGCTACCCTTGCAATGTATGCCAGGGTGAGGGTTAGGAATACCCCCTTAGCTGAGTTGTAATTCGATTCGAGTCGTCGTCTCTCACCGATTAGTGAGAACTTGACCGGAGTATCTCCAAAGTAGATACACTAAATATTACAATGGTTCTAGAATGATGATATGATGATGGCCTTATTATACTTGCTATGGTTATTATTGTTTGCTCCTAATAAAGTGAGTGTTTTAGTATAGGTGCTAATATAGATGACAGGTTAATGATTATTAACTTGATGCTAAGCTCTAGATGGTTACTTAATCTATGCAAGCTTTTATGCAAAATGTGTCAAGCTGGCTCCACTTTATATCAGCCTTGCATGATCCTTGGTGTCTTTATTTCTAGTTTTTGATGGGTAAGTCTAGCTGAGTACCTTCTCGTACTCAGGGTTTATTTCCCACCTATTGTAGATGACATGTTCTATTCTGGGTGCTGCAAGTACTGTCTCCTCCCAGCCGGAGATAAGGACTAGATCGTTGGGCGCGATCTCTACTAGTTACCTTATCTAAGTTGCTTTTGTGGACATGACTACTATCTGGCAATGTATTTGATCTTATGAAGTATGTATCGAACTATGTTGCTTCTGCGAAACAAACTCGGTTTGTAATATGTTATTGTGAACTCCAATGGATGTAATATGTATGCTACTTGCGAACTATGGTAACGAATGATGTGTTGTGTTCAATCACTATGATCTTGGCTTGTATGTTAGAAGTTGTTTAAAATCCTTCTAGATTTTTGGACTACCGGGGTTATGGGAGCCTAAGTACAGGAATTTGATTACTTCGGTGATTGTTTTTCTACTTACGTTCTTATAATTTGGTCGGTTCTATTACAATAGGTTGAACTAACTAATGTGTCATTCAATTTAATACAATCAAAACTATAGGATACATACTGATTGTAGGGTAATTTGGTGCGCACGCAACAATCAAGAGTCAGAGAAGCAGCCTCCGAAATCAAGAAGAACTCTAAAATGAAGAAGGATGATTTTTTGTCATAATTTAACCACATGATCAAACTCTTGTGATGATGACCTTTTCTCAAATCTACCATGGTTAGAAAATATATATCTATACTATACTTGTGAGATGGCAGGGCTCTAGTATTGATGGATCATGAACATTCATGCACCTTGGGTTCTTCAGTGTTTCTCTCTTCTTTTCTTGTGGAAGTTTGCCTGAAGGTCAAATCAGCGTGTGTTGTCCTGTTTATTCCATAATTCAACAAAACAGGAGTAATCCCACAAAAGCTAGTGATAACTAGATTAGTAGACATCAAGATCAATATCAAAATCTTTACGCCAATTATTTCCCTGGCAATGGCATCAGAAAACTTGTTGGTATTTTTAAACGCACACAAAGAAATCCACAAGCACATGGATACTGCTGTAGCTTTCACCCAAGAGTATTCTAAGGTATCGTATTTATCCATAGGGAAATAATGGTTAAGGAAGTTGATAGTTCACTGTCATGTATCTACTAACATGTATACCGACTAAAATAAAGTGGAGGTAAGTGATGATAATGATAAGAATTATGAATAATGACACACACATAGGAGAATTCCATGGTAAAATAAATGAGCAGTCTAGCTAAGTTGAGAAGACAACGGATGAGTTCAAGGTTCCTAAATACTTCTCTATTATTTTGGTTCTATTCTAGTTTAGATTAGAGGGTATAACTAAAGCATGGATAGATATAGCAATCACACACAATAACACTTTGGAGCAACAATACCTTTCTAATCTTGAGGGGGGTGAGAAAGCGTAGTCAAGGAAAGGCTGCCTAAAGCTCTACGAACACCAATCCAAACCTGCTGTCACACCCCAAAATTTCTAATTTTGGGTTGTGCTTGGAAAACACTAAATAAAATAAATGATTTCAATATTTGAATAAATTTATTAGATAAGTTAAGTTGTTACTAATTTAAATATAGAAAATTTTGGCTTTAAACTTTTTCATATTAATTTGATAATGTGGTGTTTATGTGATGCTTGTCTTTGGTGTTGGTGAGTGCTATTATTTTCAAAATACCATAGGACGACGTTTGCTTCTCATCGGAAAACTTTTTGGTATTTTCTGGATTTAAAATTTCAATTTCCGTGAGCTTAATCATTTTCCTTGATATCTTCATCAATCTTTTCATGAGCTCCAAATACTTTATTTGGGTTCGTCTCATTCTAAAATATCTCTGAGAATTTTCCCTAAATTTTCGGAGCCTTCGAGGTATTTTTCGTGGCTTAAAATTCAATTCTGGACTTTTCTAGAATTATTTTATCCATGAAATTAATTAATTCCGAAAATAATAAAATATCTCAGATTTCCTCATGCTCAAAGGCCCATGTCTTTATTTACTAATGGACTTTTAATAATTAATTAGGCCTATTAGTAAAAGTGGATGATGCAACGTCAATTAGCACCATATCGCTAGTTGACATGGAGGTGAAGAGTTTTCCTCCCTATATATACGTACCTATCCCTTGGGTAAAAGCACACCAAAACCACTGTAGAGGAGCCCCTAGTTTGGAAAATCTCTCGTGTAGTAAAATAGAATTTTCTCTCGTGTCACCGCTGGCCAACTCCGACGACTCCTCCAGCAAGCCCGCGTCGCTTTCGTTTCGTCGCTGTTGCCGTCCATGCAGTTGCCCTACAGTCGGCCATGAAGGAAGTAACGCCTGGTATTTTTCACGATCAGTTCATCCATTGCTGGCCGGGCGGCAATGTCACCAGGAGTTACAGTCACTCAAAACCTGTTGTACGTGAGCATCTGAGATCACATGAAGAAGCTAAGTAACTTTCCATCTATCTCTAGAAGTCTTTCCATAGAAATACAGATACTTGTAGACCAGTTTTAGCATCTTTAATCCCAAGCCATTTATCTGTTCTAGCTCCGTTCCAGCCATTCCTTATGTAATGTGTTTACGACAATGTAGAACCTACGTGTTAGCAATAGCCTATACCAAGTATTATGTTTCTGGATTTAAATATTAATTAATGTACAAGCAATGAGTTTTCTAATTTAAAAGTAATATAGGGGTATAATTTCGTTCTTGTTGCTTCGTGACTGTGCTGGCGTAAGGGACGTATTAGCAACGTTGTTTACCATGTCAGATTATGTGTTTACAAATTAAATTATGTTTATTTGATTAATGTTTATATCATGCTCTTTTAAATTAGAAGTAACTTAGGTTCATACATAGAACATTCTTAAATAAATGTTAACTTGATCGATAGCAATTTGAATATTCTTTACTAGTTATAACTTGGTTAGTACTGAAATTAATGTCTCTTTATTAATTATAATTTGTTTCTATAATTCTAAAACTAGTTTAGATGCTCACTTGTTTACTTTCTTTTCATAAAAGAAATGTGTTTGCTTATATGTTTATGAATAATATATGGCTAGATTTAACTTGGTATATTAATAATATAGGTTTATCGCGTAGGTCCTTTGTAATTAAGCATGAATGACGTATCTATTAGCAACTTGAATACGTTCTAATTATAATACGCTTAGACAAGCACGATATATATTATAAACTTGTTTTAGGGCTCACATGTTATATTGTTTTGCAAGTTAAAGTTTAACTGGCATAAACGATATCAAATTATGTATGAATAAATTATGATCAGCTCCAACACGCATCATGTATAATTTGAATAGATGTTCTCAAATTTTATTTTATTTTCTATTTGAAAAGTTAAAGTTTACTTTGATACATGCATGTTTATATTTAAAATATGATTATTGATTAAATAATATGAGACATTTTCATAAATAAAATATGACTAGTTTTAACTTGTTTCTAATATTAAAATATAATTTGACTAATATGAATTAGTATGTTCCACATGATTTTTCTTAATTAAAATTAATCAAGCTGGTAGTTGTTTCCTTTATAATATAAAAACTCTCGATAGTATTATTGTTTAGCATGTTTTAATTTATGTGTTTAAATAAAATATTAATCTATATGCAATTAGTTTTCTTTTTCTCATATAAACTCTCGGTAGTCGTTTATTTTCCATCGTAATTTCGTTATTGGCGTTTCTTATGTTCTCGTGACCGTAGCCGGTAGCTCTCTTTTAGTACGTTGTTTTCTTTTGTGTGGTGTATTGTTCTTAGTTGTTCCTATTTGTTTGCTTGTATGCCTGTTAGTGTGCTGGGTTGCTATGATCTACGAGTAGAAGAAAGACTATCCGTGAGCGCCGAAGATCCGAATGTGAAGACCAGAAGCTGAGTGCCAGAAGTTGCAAATGAAAGATTAAGTTGAGGTTTTTCAGAGCAAGTTGCTTTGGGCATAAAGCAAGTTCTAAGGCAAGTATAGCATGGGATTATCCTTGTTGTCCTATTCATATTAAGCAAATAATATCATTATGCATATATTCCTTGATAATGATGACTTAGTATTGATCTTATTCCTTGATACCTATTATACTGCATGGATTAGTATTGCTAGTGCTCAACTTGAACTATGATCATGTAATTTGACTAATGGAATATGCAATAAACATTAAAAGATGATTTTATTACTGTTTAAGGGTACTAGAGCATGGGGTTACTTTGGTGCTCTTGTTACTCTCCATAAGGACTCATCTATAAGCGAAAATCCGGGATTTACAGTACAACTGTGAGGGCTAAAATGGCTCTGGCTTTAGTCATATAGAAGGACCTTTTCTAGCTTGTTAGAGGTATTCCTTTATGGCGTAAGAATGGCTTGACGAATCGGGTATAGTGCGGCCTCTGTCCTCATGTGTATAGGCTGCGTGTTATTGTGCCATTTGGAAGGGGGGCTCTACATCTGTTTGCCGAGTGAAATCTAATGGCCCTAACTTGTTAGACGAACCTTCGAAAGACTTCATAGTGAACCCTGCCGACCTTCCTTGGTAGTGGGTCAAGAGGCTGATCACCTCGGGCGAAAGGGTAAATCACGACTCACAGTGAAAGTGTACAACCTCTGCAGAGTGTAAAACTGTTATAACAGCCGTGCTCACGGTCACGAGTGGCCTTGGACCCTTATGGAATAGTGGATCATTAATAATGAATATGTTTTTGCTATTCGTTAATCATTTCACATGGATCATATGTTTATTGATTATATTGAGACACTTTGATATCATTGATATACTGAATTAATGCTATTTAAAAGCTACATGCTGATAAACCTATGTTATGCCTTTGAGCCTCATGAACCCCATGTTACACTTGTTGAGTACGAGATGTACTTACGCTTGTTTATTTTTCTTAATTGGATAAAAATCCCGGATGGGTAACAGATGGTGCAAGTAGTGACTACTTCTACTTTCCGGAAGATTACTAGACTTGCTGTCAACCAGTCAATGTGCCTGTGATTGGAGCTACCACGAGAGTTTTTATATTTTACTTCCGCTATATTATTGTAAAGACTATGTGTTATTGATCGTGATGTAATAACATTTGTGATGATACATCCTTTATAATTTGTTAACTTATGTGTGATTGATCTCTGGGCACACATAAGGGTATGCATTCCATTTGGTCGATAAATGGGTGTGACACCTGCTAGATTACAAAGGCCTGACAGAGCTATCACCTCTGGGGCTACCACAACTAACCATGGGATTAGGCACAAACTCAAGTAATCCAAAGTCTAGACACCATGTCTAAACTATCAATTACTGCTCTAGTCACATATGATAACTTTAGCACTCGATGCGAGCGGAGATCCCATGCCAATGTGTGCTAACTATAATAACCATACAAAGGCATAAAAAGTAAATAGAGAAGATAACTATATTAAAGCATAAGTCTTGCAAAGGTAAGATACAAAGTTATACCAGACCTTTGAAGATTTCTCCAGATTCTGAGCATAGCTCAACTCTCCCTAAATCTCAACTTAACTATTCTACTTCTATATCTTGAGAGTGTTGTGGAGATTTCTCTCTTGTGGTGTATCTTGATCTGACTGAGAGATGGCCTCTGAGAGCGGGTCTAGGCATCCTTTTATAGGGGTCACCCGACGGCCTGTGGGCCCATTAATCCATGGCAACTCATCATCTAGACCCTTGATTCGAACCAACCTTGATACACGGCAAAGATGGAATCTCAAAGGTGGTGGAGAACTGACATATGAAGCAGATGCTGTATGGTGGGCCTAGGAGGCCGGCCGGCCTACGGGTGGGGACGATCGGCCCCACCCTCTATCTGTTCAGGTTAATTTGAGGCGGTTTGTCTTGGATGATGGATTAGAGGTCCTTTAGGTTAGTTTCATCACGGATGATCATGACTTGCTCTGATGCTATGGTCCACATGGTCTATTTTTTGATTAAATCCTCCTGCATTCATAGATTCACCAAAACTCACTACTACAGATTGATTTATCAATGTCACCACTTTCACTGCCGTAGCGATAGAAGCGATGGTGTGATACTTGCACCATCAGTTGGAACAATAGCAAGGCCTCCTAGGACTAAAACTGGCAGTTCAGACTTCTACCACCGACGAGTTAACGATAGATGTGGTAATGGTATTGGGGCTGCATTTCCTCCATTGCATGAAAAGCCAGGCCAACTGGGATAACACATTTTACCCGCCGGCCCTAAAGTAGCATTTGGTCAACCGGCGGTAAATTCAGCGTGAGTGTTGAATTGTCTCAACTTCCAAGGCCATCAAATCACCATTACTTCCACCGCCTAAAGCCTAAGAGCCATGTACCTACTGCTCTATTTATACTTCAGTTCTGGTGCCCTCTGAAACGACCCCGCTTGTTCATCCATCACCCTCTTCTCTTCTAAGCTACAAAGAAAATGTTAGACAGTCCTATCAAGTTTCCAAGCAACCCATCGTCCAACGAGGACGAATTGCCTTTCCACCACTCCTCCGAGGAGAACGTCTCCTCTGATGACAGGATGTCAGATTATAGTCCTCCGTGAAGCTCTGAGGACCCGAAGGAGGACGAGGACGAGGAAGATGCCGATGACTTTGCCGATGACTTTGACAACTCTAACTCTGACTCTGACTTTGCCTCACCTCCTCCCAAGTGAGCGAGGTGAGCATGATCCTCTCTATGAGAGGATCATATTTAGACTAAGTAGTTTACAGTTAGTATAAGTAGTTTTAATAGTTTAGGTTAGTTATTATGTTTTTGGACGAGTACAATCATATACTCGTCCAAATTGTATTTATCTGTATATGCAATGAATCAATGAAAAAAAGTTCTCTAAAATATTATGTTTCCTACTACTGTTCTGCTACCTATCTTTTATTCTTGCTATATACATGAATGAAAAGTAAAAACTATCATGTATGGTTCTAGTTCTAGGAGAATCTAATAGCAGTTCAACTCCTGACAACCCCATATTATAGCATTGGATTGGTGTGGCAATGGTCAGCTTAATACGAATACTGTTTACCTTATCCCGTGCCGTACGTTCTCGCTACCGATCAATCTGGACCGTCTGTTTGGAAAAGAAACCTAGAACTGCCTGGTCTGTTCCCCAACTCCCCTCGGCCCTATCGGTACATTGGCGGCTATTGGAACCACTAAAAAACCCTAATACGAAGCCATTAGTTCTCCCCACCCATTGCTTCATCTTCATTCTCCCCACCAGTTGCTTCATCTTCATTCTCCCCACTATTTGCTTCATCTTCAATCTTCCCACCCACCTTTGCTTGCCCTGCCTCGAGCACCTTGCACTGTCATCATGGACAACGCCCTATGAAGGTTAGATGGATTTGGTCACCCTCCTGCTATTTGCATTTGGTTCCAATTGGTTTTGGGTTCGGTATTAGTTTTGTTCATATTAGGAACATCTTTATTGCAACAGATGTCTTACTTCAGAAGAAGCCATTACAATGCAAGCAACCTTGCCTTTTAGCGGCTAGGATGGCACCAGGACCCCAGATGATGTTGTTTGCTACTTGGGGACGGAGCATTCACCCAAATCGACTGTGGATTGTTGAAGTTGTTGTTCGTCACCTCCTTAGACCACAAAAATTGACAAGAATCATTCAAGACCCTATTTGTGGAGAGATTTTTGTGCTTTGCAGGACTGGACAGGAAGTAGACATACTTTATAGATACAATGTGTCTGTGGATGGAGACGTTGTCATCTTTGCTACGGTTCACTACCTCTGGCTTTTGGGACTGCATCAACCAATTGAGTACCTTAGCAACCGTGGTAGAACCACCCAAATTATATAGCCCACATGCACATCATTGTCCTAAAAACCTCTAACGGCTGCACATGAGAGCCAAATAACTTCGGTAGTTTGTTGGGTGTTCTCGGGGAATCCTGAATCATCAATATTTTACAACTCATACAGGATCAACATGGAGTTACCACAATATTACAACATTTGATACAAAAATAACTTACATCAGAGTGCGGAAGAATTATAACATTAGTTTACAAAGCATGTTCAAGCAATATGTTAACTTATGTTCCAAAGGGTGAGTAGAACTTTAGGAGCAAACTAGGTGAAGCATCTAGGATCGAAGGGACGACCAAATCATGTCAAGCCCACTAACACAACCTCGATTAGTAGCACAAGTCAGATCCTGTAATAGGGGTCAACAAACCCTAAGTACTTGAGGGTACTCAACAAGTCTTACCCGACTAAAGAAAAGACTCTAAGGGCATGAAGGTTTAAAGGAAAGGTTTGAAGCAGAAGTAACTTTTGTAGAAAAGCTTACTACAAGTGGATCCTTACTTTCAATATTTTTGCTTCGTATTAAGTTATCATCAGTATCCAGTTAGTACTTGGTCTAAATTAATCACTTCATTAAGCATCTCATCTCATCTCATCTTGTACCAGCTCCTATCCAACAGTACCATAATTTCACTGATTAATCTTCGATGTAGGTTAGAGGATCGAGTCTTCATATCCGAGAAGCAACGGCAATTCAAATCGATTGGCCCGGCTGGGATTTCCTTACCACATGACATATGCAGGTACTAGCCCTACATATATCAACCCTCACTCGGATCGTCCAAAATAAACTGGTCTGTGCTACCCGAGAGCACGGTACACACCATCCTGTGCCATCCTAGATGGATTCACAAGGTGGGTACACGCTACTCTCACCATCTCCCATGCCTATGTCACACCCCAAAATTTTTAATTTTGGGTTATGCTTAGAAAACACTAAAAAAATAAATGATTTCAATATTTGAATAAATTTATTAGATAAGTTAAGTTGCTGCTAATTTAAATATAGAAAATTATGGTTTTAAATTTTTTCATATTAATTTGATAATGTGGTGTTTGTGTGATGCTTGTCTTTGGTGTTGGTGAGTGCTATTATTTTTTAAAATACCATAGGATGACGTTTGCTTATCACTGGAAAACTTTTTGGTATTTTCTGGATTTAAAATTTCAATTTTCGTAATCTTAATCTTTTTCCTTAATCTCTTCATCAATCTTTTCATGAGCTCAAAATTATTTAGTTGAGTTCCTTATCTCTCCAAGAGTCTTCAGAATTTTTCCAGTGATTTTTCTGAGCTCCAGGCTATTTTTCACGGCCAAAAAGGTAATTTTAGATTTTCTAAAATTATTTTATTCATGGAATTAAAATAATCCCGAAATTAAGAAATTTTGAAAAGTTTCCAAACCCTACAACTATATATATGTCAGTGTTCTCCTTGACATGCTGATCGCAGATCTAAAAACCCCATCGCGAGCCGCCGCTCGTAGCTCCCTCCATCCCTCGCCGAAATTCGTCGTGTACAGCTTGCGTTCCGGCGAACTTCCGACGAAGGTTCAGCGAGCTTTTTCGACCACCTCAGACATCTCCGGCGAATTCTGCTTTCACTCCGAGGTTTCTCTCGTCGTTCTCTTCTCCGTGGTATACTTATTTACGGCAATCCATCACCGTTTGATCGTTCCCCACGTCCGAGGAACCACCATGGCCGGCCTAACCATCATCTTCTCTGGCCACCTGCGACCACCACTCGCGCCACCACCAAGTAGGTGCGCCTGCGGGCCCAACCTGTGCCCGACCCCGCAGCCCCGCGCCGCCCCGTTCGCGCCCTGTCCCTGCCGCGAGCACGGTCGAGCAGGTAGGTGGCCGTGCGCGTGCGACCACATCCTTCGCGCCGTGCGGGTCAATCGGCCCCACTCTGGTCCTGCGCGTGGGACACCACGGCCGCGTGTCACCATGTCGCCGGCTTGTCGAGGCCCTGCCCTTCCCTCCATGCGAGGTGCAGCAGCAGATTCCAGTGGCCATGGAGGCCACAATCTCCTCCAACCCAAGGTACAAGATGACAATAATTATGATTTTGCCATCGATCATTTTATCTCCACCGTTTATTCATTTTACGTCCGATTCGAGTCGTTCTTGATGCGTTAGTTTTGTAGCGTCGCGCTCTACACAGTGTGCTAATGTTTGTCATGTCTTATAATTATGAATTTATTGATTTAAAATACAATTTGATTAGTATTAATTTAATAGTTTTTAATTAAAAGTGACATATGTTTATAATTCTGTTTTTGTTGCTTTGTGATCGTGGTGATGTAAGCGACATGTTAGCAACACTGTTTTTCATGTCACACATTTTTCTATGTAAAGCTAAATATTAAATTTATTAATATAGATGTGACCAATTTTAAAATTATTAAAAGCAATGAAAGTAAATGTCGATCTTTCATAATTAAATATTAATTTGATTAATGTTAACTTATATGTTTACAATTATAATCTAATTAGTTTCAACACGCTACATGTAATATACTCATACAGATGCTCTCATATATATTTTTTTTTGCAAAGTTAAAGTTTAACTTGTTTAATCTATATGATACGACAATATTTATAAATAAAGCATGATTAGTTTTAGCTCAGTTTTTAAACTAAAATCCAATACGTGTAATCTGAATTGACATGCTTCTTGTGATTTTGCCGAGTTAAATAAATCAAGCATGTAGGCCTTTCTTGTATAATGTAAAATAACAAATTAATATATTAATATAATACTCTAGATAGTAGTTTTCTTGTTAACCATAGGCTCGTTATCGGCGTTTGCTTGTGCTCTCACGACCTTTAGCAACTACTTCTCGTTTAGCATGTCTTATATCATTGAGTTTTATAAGTTAAATATTAGTTTGATTTATGCTTATGCAATTGAATTTCTAATTAAAAGTAATTTAAGGTTTTATATCTCGTCTTTTATAAACAAATGTTAACTTGACCGATAGCAATTTGAATATTTCTTTACTAGTTATAACTTGGTTAGTACCAAAATTAATGTTTCTTTATTAATTATAATTTGTTTCTATAATTCTAAAACTAGTTTAGATGCTGACTTGTTTATTTTTTTCATAAAAGAAATGTGTTTGCTTATATGTTTATGAATAATATATGGCTAGATTTAACTTGGCATTTTAATAATATAGGTTTATCGTGTCGGTCCTTTGTAATTAAGCATGAATGACTTATCCAATAGCAACTTGAATATGTTTTAAATTATGATTTGCTTAGCTCAAGCACGATATATATATCATAAACTCGTCTTAGTGTTCACTGGGTATATTGTTTAGCAAGTTAAAGTTTAACTAGCATAAATGATGTCAAACTGTGTATGAATAAATGTGATCTGCTTCAACACGCATCGTGTACAAATTGAATAGATGTTCTCATATGTTCTTTCATTTTGAAAAGTTAAAGTTTACTTTGATTGAATGATACATGCATGTTAATATTTAAAATATGATTAGTTTAACTCAACTCTTCTAAAATAAAAATATGATAATGACTAATCTGAATTTGTAGTTTCTCATGATTTTATTTAACTAAAATATCCTCTAGTTGATTGTTTTCTTTTATAGTATAGAACTCCCGATAGTCGTTTCTTTTTAACGATAGTTTTATTATTGGCGTGACCGTAGCCGATAGCTCTCTTTTAGTACGTTGTTTTCTCTTGTTTGGTGTATTGTTCTTAGTTGTCCCTATTTGTTTGCTTGTATGCCGGTTAGTGTGCTTGGTTGCTATGATCTATGAGTAGAGGAAAGACTATCAGTAAACACCGAAGATCAGAAGGTGAAGACTAGAAGCTGAGTGCCAGAAGTTGCAAATAGGAGATTAAGTGAGGCTTTTCAGAGCAAGTCCTAAGGCAAGTATAACATGGGACTATCCTTGTTACCTATACACTAAAAATATTATTCATATGCATGTGTCTATCTTGACAACCGTAGAGATTTATCCTAGCGATTAATACCTTGATTCCTTGTCAACCTTGGGGATGCATTTGGGTAGCTATTGCTAGTGCTTAATTATGAACAATGATCTTGTAATTTGATTAATGGATTAAGCAACCAACCATTAAGATGATTTTATTACTGTTGAAAAGGGGGCTAGAGCAAAGGGTTATATTGTTGTTCTAGTTTCTCTCCATAAGGACTTATTTGTACGTGATTTATCTGGGACATACCATACAACTGTGAGGGCTATATGGCTCTGGCTTTAGTTGTTTAAGAGACATTTTCTAGCTTGTTAGTGGTTACCTTAATTGGCGTAAGAATGGCTTGACACGTTGGGTGTAGGACAACCTCTAGTCTATGAGTATAACCGAGAAGGAATTGTGCCATTTGAAAAGGGGGTTCCTACATCTACCTGCCAAGTGAATCTAATAGCCCTAACTTGTTAGACGAACTTTTGAATGGCTTTATATGGTTTCTTGTGTTTAGGGATTCATGACCCCTTAGCATATGGAAATCATGACCCACAGTAAAAGTGTACACCTCTGCGCAGAGTTTAATAAACTGGTATACTAGCCATGCCTACGGATACGGGTGGTCTTGGAACATTTACAGATAGCTCATCACCATTGTTATATCATGCTTAATTACAATTGTTATTATTATGCTCATGTTAATGCTATTCATTATCCTTATTATAATTGATCATTGATTCATTAATGAGAATTGGTTCATCTTGATGCTACTCAATTGCTAATTATATGATGATTAAAAGAAAAATGCAGTCAAACAGTGTCTAGCCTTTTTGCGCCTCATGAACCCTGCATTATACTTGTTGAGTTCGACATGGACTCACCCTTGCTATTTCCCCAACACTCTAGTGGTTGTAAGGTGCTGCTTAGAAGAAGGATAAAAGCGTAGTGGAGTTTCCAGAAGTCTTTCATAAGTGTTTGGCATACGGAGCCACTAGTCAGCCATCCCTGAGAGGAATGGAGCCTGAAGTTTAGTCACTGTTCCACAATACTCTGATGTAAGTGTTATTATAGCTATGTGTACATTAAATAAATAACATTATTTCTGATACTTTTTCATTCTGACGTATGTGTGGACTTCCTGGGCACACATATGATTAGCCTGGTTTAGTTCTTTAAATCCAGGTGTGATAGGCTAGTGCGCAGTTGTCTTTTTCACATAATGGAATAGCCGAGATATTAAGCTTACCGGAGTACGTGGCCAGTATGGCAAAGTCTCGACCACACAATAGGCCTATAATGAATTGTCCTAGGTGGGATGATGCATAATAGGCTATCCCCGCCGGCCTACCCACCAGAGACATATCTCATGTTCCATACTAAGACATTACCCTTATCTTGTACGAAGACATAACCGTGTCCCACACATGTCTCAATTTAGATATTTATCACTAACAGGGTAATCTCATGAGCCATCAACAGAGCTGAGAAGAATATGGTTTTTGGTATAATTAATGCACACTCTAGTTATCCGCAAGCCCACAGATAATCTACCGATGTAGCACTTCACCGGAATGACCCAGTTTTAATATCGAACCCAAAGGAACGAAATGATATACTTTAGTCTTAAACCTAATCCCTGAGTAGCAAATAAGGACAGAGAAAATAGAACATAAAGGCGATCACTAAGGTTGTCTAGTTCTATTATTGCAGTAAGTTATGTTAATTACGATTCAGCTAGGGATTACTATAGAAGAGCACAATCAGAGTGTAGTCTCCTAAGTAACTAATCCTGCTCGGCCTATAAATGGGAGATGGACTATAGAATATTTAACAAGCCTATAAAAGTCACCCCTACGAGCTACCATCGATCCAGAATATAGGGTACATCATACGAGCAATCAAGTCTAAGCACTAAGCTTACACTATGATGACTACTCTACCCCTAGAGCTACCAAGAATAAAGTACTCAAAAAGAGTCGTAGACTAGAAGAATAATAATAACATTAAGACTTACTAACAAATAGAAGTTGATCATTGAAGAAATCTCAGACGCAAGCCCTTGAAGAACTTGAATCCGTAGGTACAAGGCGTAGAAGCAGCACCGACAGACTAGTACTCCCTTCAAATCTCTTCCCTCTCTCTCTTCTAATTCTAATTCAAGACTAGATTCTAAACCTAAACTAGAGGAGAACTAGTCTTCTTCTTGAAAGTTGGCTCTAGAGAGGTTTTCCTTTCAAGGGACACCTCTCTCTAATCCTATCCGAAGATAATAAATTAGGGTTTCAGGATGCTCTACGTCGGGGAGTCTGGGGTCTGGTTATATAGTCTGGTGGGATGAACCACGGCCCTCGGATCAAACCAACTTGAAACGACGGTCAAGATGCGACGTAGAGATGTGTCGTAACGCGTTGCATGAATGAGAAGAGCATAGCCCTCGGGAGGAGGCCAGGCGGCATGCATGTGGGGCCAGCCAGCCCCACATGTTGTCCTCTAGGCCTCCGATTCACTGGTGTTCTCTGGTGTCTTCTAGAGTCTTCTAGTGTCAGGGTCCGATCCATTTGACGTGATTTGATCTAGTTCGTTGGGCCCAACTCTTCTCTAGAATTCCTATTTTTCCTATTTAATCCCAAAAAAATCATAATTCACCAAAACTCATGGAATTCTGTTAGTTGAGTCCCTATTCTATGGTGGTGATTACATTTATACCCTTTTTCATGTTTTATTGATGGTTTATAATAGGAGTTAATTACCATCAACAATGGTAAACCTATTTCTCGCGAACGATGAAACCATCATTCAACTTCTACCGAAGTCTAAGCATTACTAAGCATAAGAGGTATCAACCTATCCATACTAGTAGGGTATAACTAAGGATACCTGTATATCAAGGTAATCACGTAGCAACGGTATTCGACCAACTCCTAATTACTTGATGTACATCTCACAAGACTTAAAGTATAATAAAGATTTGTAAATGATATAGAAGGGTGGTATGTACCGGGGCTTGCCTGCGCTACAGAGAAGGTTAGATTCTAGAGAAAGATCCAGCAATCAGACTTGGCATCCACACCACTAGAGGATGGACCTTCTCCAAAACTTGATCAACACACGAGGCTTCACACTCTCGTAAGCACTACACGTAATAAATGATGCTCGCTTAATGTTGACGGTCGTTAACGTCAACAATATATAGTGAAATAAACATGAGAGAATGGTCAAAATACATGAAAACATAGAAGACTAGGGTGTTATTTGATGAATTCCATGAGCTTTGTTAACTTTTAATGTTTGTAGGGAGTTATGCAGAAAAGTTGAGAGAGATACCTAATTATTAAAAGAATTTTTGGAATTTTGTCATGAGATAAATACTAGTATATTATAGAAGACCCCAAAAGACACCAGAACAAAGCGGAGGTCGAGTGTCTGCCAGGTGGGGCCAGCCGGCCAGGGGGTGGCTGGGCGGCCACCCCCTTCTCCCCTCTTCCACGAGCTTCTGAAGTATTCTTCTACCGACCTTAAGGATCAATCCTAGCCCTACGTGAAGTCAGTTTGATCCAATGGCTCACGTGCGTCCCACCAGGTTATAAATACAGGGGCAGAGCCCCCTGAAGGCATCAAGTCATTCGAAGATCAGTTCATTCGGAGCCAGAAACCCTAAATCATCAGAGTTCCTCTAGTTCATAGCTTTAGCATAGTTAGATCAGGTCTAGAGGAAGTCAAGCTAAGTCAACCTAGCTTGGATTCCTGATCATTGGCGAGCATGGAGTTTTGGTAGTGTTCTAGTTCTCCGCTCTTATTGTAATTCTGTCTTTGCACAATTATTGCAATGTCAACATTATTCTTCATCTTTATTATGTTCTTGAGTGCATCATTCATTGTCTGCTTCAATTTTAGTATAGTTAGGTTGCTATTTAGTTCGATCACTTGTTCGTATAGCGCTCGTCTATTTGGCCATAAGATGAGTGGTATGCATTATGTAAGCATGGTGCTTAGATGCTTTGCATATCTGTGGATGCCTCTAGTTGTTTAGGGTCATGTGGTAGATCGTGGGTGTGACTTTTATAGGCCCATTGAGTCCTCTATAGTCCTCCCCTTGTGTAGTGGATTATTGGTAGAGCAGCATTATCTGGTTAAGGAAATATTCGTATATCAGAGGTTTATGAACTCAACTTCTCCTGTTCATGGCTCCATTGTGGTTGGGACATATGGTAGTATTATTGATAACGATTATTAGTTATAGTAGCGTGACATGTAACTTGAATACTTAGTAATTATTCCTCTAATATTCTGATTGGATTACCTTATTAGTAATAGTTACGGAGCTCGGAGTGTCTCTACTTATTTATTTATGATGACTGATCATTACTTAACATATAAATATATTTTATCATGTGACTTATCCCTGTTATTGAGTAAGAGTGCATAACATTGGTTTACTCTCTTTATCATGAATATAAAGTTTATCAATACTCTAGATAGAAGTTTAGCTAGACCTTCCCAGTGGTAAAATTATAAATGACAACCTTGTAATACTCTAGGTAAAATGCTACAATGGTATAATTATCCGTTCGCTTGCAGATGTTCTTAATTGTTCTTAATCTTAATTGAACATATCTTTATATCATTTATATTTCTGCCTAGTCATATAAATCATAGTGCCACGTATATACTTCTAAGCTTATTTCACTAGGGATGACAACCTAGTTCCATGCTAAGAAGTATAGTTAAATATAAAAGGTGACTAATATTTAGAGACATTTTAATTTATTACCATGCATTTTTAGCGCCGTTGCTATTTAGCGATTGCGTTAATTAATGTCAACAAGCATTTTTGGCGCCGTTGTCAGGGAAGGTATTAAACTTAGGAAGTATTGATAACTTATATTTATGAAAAGATCGAAGTAACCAATTGACCTCTAACTTAAACAGGCTTACCCTTGTTCTTGTCTATTTATTTATCTTATGTAGGGTAATGTATGGGCTTTGACTTTCTAGAGAATTACATAGACAACCCAGAAGCAGTCTTAAAGAAGACTAGAGCCAAGCTCAAGAAGGTTTCTATAGAAAATTTAGAAGTCAGCCAAGCCAAGAGAAATTTAGCACTGGAATTTGAAGCTATGGCAAACAAGACTCTTCATGAGTTCTCTGCTCTGACAACAGAAAACATCCGTACTAGACCTCAAGTCAACATTGGAGAAGATACATTTGAGCTTAAGCTTGTGCTCATTACCATGGTGCAAGCAAGTCAGTTTTGTGGAAAGGCTCATGAAGATGCAAGTGCACATTTACAACACTTTCTTGAGATCTGTAGCACCTTCACGATCAAGGGAGTAACTAGAGATGCTATTCTACTCCGCCTTTTCCCATTCTCACTATTGGGGAAAGCCAAGCAGTGGTTCTACGCCAACAAAGAGAGTCACATTATATGGGACCGTTGCTCGACTGCTTTCCTAGCCAAGTTCTTTCCTACAGGCAAGACCAATGCTCTGCGTGGGAAAATTGCTAGCTTTCAACAACAACATGATGAATCTGTCGCTGAGGCATGGGAGCGTTTCCAAGATTACATATCAGAATGTCCTCATCATGGGATGGAGAAGTGGTTGCTTATGCAGACCTTCTACCATGGGCTATTCACTAGTACCCATGAATTAGTCGATGTTGCAGCTAGAGGTGCATTCTTGTCACTAAACCTCATAGATGCAACAACACTCATTGAGAAGATGGCCTCAAATCAGAGCTAGAATGAAGAATGTGTTCAACCTCACAAGAGAGGAGGAGATATGCATCAACTTAAGGAAGCCGACATGGTGTCTACGAAGTTAGACCTCATCATGAAGAAGCTTGAAGCTAGAGACATGATGAAGAAGGAAATCATGCACATCAGTGATTCTCGCATGACTTGTGAAGAATGTAGAGATGTTGGGCACTCAGGAGTCAACTGCCTCGAATTTCAAGAGGATGTGAACTACATCAATAACAACAACAACAACAACAACAACAACAACTATCGTCCTCAGCAGAATAAATGGAATCAGCAACAAAGGACAAACTATCAAGGTAATTACTAAGGTAACTTTCAAGGTAATAATAATTATAGCAATTACAATCAACCACCTTTGAGAGATTTAGTTGCTAGTCAATCTAAACTGCTAGATCAAATGAGTAAGAAGGTAGCTTCTAATAATAAAGTTTTAAGAAGGTAGCTTCTAGAATGGATATCTTTGCTTCTGCTATTAAAAACCATCATACCTTTAATAAAATGTTAGAATCACAATTAGCTCAGCTGGCAGCTGTTGTTCCTCCACTAGAGAAAGGTAGAATTCTAGGCTAGCCGGAAGATTTAGAAACTACAAATCTTGTCAATATTCACAATGCAGCCAACTACTACACTCAAACGGTAGAAGTGAAGTGGATTGACTATTCACTTCCCAACAAGAAAGGTGATCCAGGGAGACCTGTCATTCCTATCTCGATAGGATGCCATGTCTTTCTAGAAGCTATCTGCGACTTCGGCGCAAGTGTCAACATCATGCCCAAGGTAATTTATGAAAAGATATTAGGTAATCCTTTGTTGTACACAAATGTGCGTTTACAGCTTACAGATCAATCCATCTGCTACCTTGAGGGAGTACTAGAAGAAGCCATTGTTCATGTGGGGCAATCATATGCCCTAGTGGATTTTGTGGTAGTAGATATAGGAGGAGATGAAAGAGCACCAATCATTTTGGGACGACCGTTCCTATGTACAACCAAAGCTATCATCTATGAAGAGCATGCCAAGATTGTCTTTTCCATAAAAGACAAGAAAGAGAAGTTCTCATTCAAGGAACGCATCCTGCACTCCCCTGCACACCCACAGATGTCATACCTACCTGAAGAGCCAACAACAATAGCACCCAAGAAAAAGGACAACAGAAACCGAAGGAGGAACAAGCTCAGCCAAGTGCCAGAAGAAACTATCAAGATGATCAATGCAGTCAACGCAGAAAGCGACCATTTGCTCGCACCACCAATTATAATCAAGAAGGATGATCCCAGAGTACCAATAATTGAATGCACAATCAACCAAAATAATTTCTACAACACCTTCTGTGACATTGGATCAGGTGCTAACATAATGTCAAAGGTAACATATGAATATTTATTTGGTAACGAACTATTGTACCTGACCTATATGCAGCTATAGATGGCGGACCAGTCATTGAGATGGCCTGAAGGCATAGCAAAGGACGTCCTGGGCAAAATTCAAGATTACTATGTTCCTGCTGACTTCCTAGTCCTTGACATGCCGGGAGATGAAGACACACCAATCATCTTGGGGAGACCTTTCCTCAACACCACTGACGCAATCATCTACATTGGATTTGGACAAATCCATTTCCAACTTCCAAAGGTATGCTGTCAATTTAATAGTTATACTAACCATGAATAGCCAAAGAAGTCCCAATCAAGGAGGAGGCGCCAATCCCATCACTGTTCATTCAAGGATGGATGGGCTGGATTTCTTGGAGTTACGAGACCCAATGACATAGTCCTCGAACCAAAAGTAGAAGCTAAAAAGATTGAAGAGGAGCCAGTCAAAGAACCTCGCTGGAACGAGTGGGATAAAGAAGCTGAGAGACAAGAGCTAGCTCTAAAAGAAGAAGTCGAACTTATGAAGAACCGAGTCAAGATATGGAAGGAGAAGAAGGTAATGTTCGCACCACCACGAGAAGAGCAGGCATCTATACCGTCATCAGGATTAAATGATGCAATCGATAAGTAAGTACTCTCTCCTTCCCAGTCCTGTCAGTAGACTTTAAATGTTGCACCCTTGCCATGAGGTAATAATGGTAGTTATCTAAATACATTTGTTAGTTAAATTCATTTCATACTTCTTGCATTATTAAAAAAATAAAAGACTTTATTGCATACTTGCCATCATCGTATTAATATATATATATATACTCCATCATATTCACTATTGTTGCACATTAAGAAAACAAAAATATATTTACTTTATTGCACATAGAAAAAAAAATTTATTGCTCTTACTTATGTATTATTAAAATACTAAAGCCCCATGAGAATAAACTTGTGGTAATTCCCCATAGGAATATTTACTGTGGTGGCATAAAAATAAATATGCATGCATGTCATTTGCTATTACTTAATTGCATCATGAAATAAAAATCCTAAAAAAGAGAGAAGACGATAGAATAATTCCTGCTAAAGTATATCAAGTTAAATAAACTCATAAGAATAATCAATTGCTCATTTAGCTAACCGCTAACCCCATGTATAATCCAAGCTTCGAGTTTTTAGTGTTCTTGTTGGAATATAAATTTTGCAGGACAATACTATGACTAAAGAAAGAGTCTGCTCAGTGGCAACTAGTTGCTGTTGACAAACTCGCTCTAAAGTTCATTTAATAACTGACCACAACAACATCTAGCTTGGGGGAGGAGCATTCCCCGCTTATCTAGCTAAGTATCTACAGTCTTATTATTATTTTTTAAGTTTATTAGTTAAGAAAAAATAAAAAGATACATAACAACTAAAACTAAATAAAAGTGCCTATTTTAGTAAGTCTTAATTATATTAAGGTGTGATCATAGAGAATTAAAGTTTATATTTCTATCTAGTTAGGAGTAAAATAAAAAGATGAAGACTAAAATTTTGCATTGGAGATGATGAATAGTTGCTCTGCCGTAATTTCTTTCAAGTACCTAGCTTTCAACCTTGAATTCTCCTGAGTTTTGGATATTATTGCTTTGATATAAGAATTCACTTTGAACCTAAAACTTATGGGTAGCATATGCTTGATCTAAGTCTAAGTGATTGAGGGATATGATATGAGAAAGTATGAGCTGATATTTATCTTGTTCCTAGCAATACTAAGTTATGGAGATTTATCTTTTGAAAATTTAAAATCATGATGAGCTCTTTTATGACAAAGCTTAAATTCCTACCAAAGCCAGATTTAATATACATTTTAGATGAGCAAAAACCTTTGCTCATATATGCTGCTTGTTTTGCATTGAGTTTAGTCAAGCTTTGTTGTATACCATATGAGAGGTTTGTCATGATTTTAAAATCAAGATCACGTACACACCACCCACATATGCACTATTCCTACACTGGGAGTAGGCACAATCATTCTCCATTTTCCACTTAGATCCACCTTAAAATGTTTTTCTCCTACACATGGAGAGAACACCCAAAAATTTAACCTATAGGATAGCCCCCAAATAAATGCTCTAATTTCTTGTTGCAATCACTCTCAAATATTTTGTATGCAGAAAGAAAAGGCATGTGGCTATAAAAAAAGAGAAAAAATGGACAAGTGTTTGAAGTAGAATTAGGGGCAAAAGCCCACCTAAAAAAAAGAAGAAAGAAAAAATAAAGATAGCCCATGTTTTCCTACAATTGTTTTCAAATCCAAATGAGAGAAATGTCTTCAAAAGAGCAAAAGTAGAATTAGAATTAGACACCCTATATACACCTATCCATCATATTTTATACACATGCACATCTTGATTTGATTGTATGACTTAACTCTATTTAGATTCGTTGTTTGACTTTACAATATATGAATTACAAGTATGTTTTTCCTTGTTTTGCCACTCCTATGAGCTCCACTATAATCCTTAGTTGTAGGGAGAGAAAGGCATAACATTGTTAATGCCTTGGTAAAGATCCACAAATACCACATATATTGAGAGATTTGAGAGTGTCATACAATAAAAGCTCTGAGTTTTATTTTGAAAATTTATAAAAACTCCGGAATATCGGTTGATCGAAGAGCTTGAGACATAGTGCTTGACTTATTTATTCTGTCTTTCAATTGCTCAAGACCCAAGTAAAGGCTAAGAAGCTCCATAGTTGAAGGTAATATGGGTGAGTTTGAAAGTTAGAGCAGTTTTGTTTAATCTGGAGAAGAATTTTTGTTTGAAAGCATGTGTACTTTTAAGGCATGAAAGCATTGAAGCAACTCTTGATCCAAGTTTATATAATTAGGCTTTGCTAAGGGTCTAGCAAAGGGTAAGCTTGGAGGATTCTTGTTGACGGTTGTTAACGTCAACAATATATAGTGAAATAAACAAGAGAGAATGATCAAAATACATGAAAATATAGAAGACTAAGGTGTTATCTAATGAATTCCCTGAGATTTGTTGCATTTTAATGTTTGCAGGGAGATATGCAGAAAAGTGAAGAGAGACACCTAATTATTAAAAGAATTTTTGGAATTTCACCGCGAGATAAATACTAGTATATTATAGAAGACCCCAGAAGACACCGGAACGAAGCGGAGGTCGAGTGCCTGCCATGGGGTGGCTAGCTGGCCACCCCCTTCTCCCCCCTTCCATAAGCTTCTAGAGTATTCTTCTATTGACTTTGAGGATCAATCCTAGCCCTACGTGAAGTCAGTTTGATCTAATGGCTCACGTGTGTCCCACCGGGGTATAAATACAGGGGCAGACCCCCCCTAAAGGCATCAAGTCATTTGAAGATCAGTTCATCCAGAGCCGGAAACCCTAGATCATCAGAGTTCCTCTAGTTCATAGCTTTAGCATAGTTAGATCAGGTCTAGAGGAAGTCAAGCTGAGTCAATCTAGCTTAGATTCCCAATCATTGGCAAGCATGGAGTTTTGGTACTGTTCTAGTTCTCTGCTCTTATTGTAATTCTATCTTTGCACAATTATTGCAATGTCAACATTATTCTTCATCTTTATTATGTTCTTGAATACATCGTTCATTGTCTACTTCAATTTTATTATAGTTAGGTTGCTATTTAGTTCAATCACATGTTCGTATAGCACTTGTCTATTTGGCCATAAGATGAGTGGTTTGCATTATGTAAGTGTGGTGCTTAGATGCTTTGCATATCTATGAATGCCTCCAGTTGTTTAGGGTCGTGTGGTAGATCATGGGTGTAACTTTTATAGGCCCATTGAGTCCTCTGTAGTCCTCCCCCTGTGCAGTGGATTACTGGTAGAGCAGCATTGTCTAGTTAAGGATATATTCGTATATCAGAGGTTTCTAAACTCAACTTCTCCTGTTCATGGCTCCATTATGGTTAGGACATATGGTAGTATTACTTGACGATGATTATTAGTTGTAGTAGCTTGATATGTAACTTGAATACTTAGGAATTATTCCTCTAATATTCTGATTGGATTATGTTATTAGTAATAGTTAGGGAGCTCAGAGTGTATCTATTTATTTATTTATGATGACTAATCATTACTTATCTTATATATATCTTTTATCATGTGACTTATCCTTGTTATTGAGTAAGACCTTCCCAGTGGTAAAATTATAAATGACAACCTGGTAATACTCTAGGTAAAATGCTACAATATTATAATTATTTGTCCGCTTGTAGATGTTCTTAATTGTTCTTAATCTTAATTGATCATATCTTTATATCATTTATATTTCTGCCTAGTCATATAAAATCATAGTGCCACTTATATACTTCTAAGCTTATTTTACTTAGGATGATAACCTAGTTCCATGCTAAGAAGTATAGGTAAATATAAAAGGTGACTAGTATTTAGGGACATGTTAATTTATTACCATGCATTTTTAGCATTATTGCTATTTAGCAATTGTGTTAATTAATGTCAACACTTAATAAGATGGACTACATGCCATGATGCATGATGATGGATATACAGGTGCATAACAAAGCTTAACAACTTAGGAAATTTGATTACAACTTTCCTTTACTAAGGAACTAGGGTTATTATCAAAAAAGCACTTCAGTTTATTTAACCAATAAGTTAATTAGTTACTAACATGAAATGATTAAGTTTAACATGGACTAGCAAGAGATTAACATATAGCTTAACTCATGACATAACATAGAACTTATAAAACCAAACATTTAATTAAACCATTTTATTTATTTATATAAAAAACAAGTGGATACAAGGCATAGTAATCAAGTGAATAAAATGCCAAGGAACAACTAGTGTTTAGGTGCTCCAAGGTCTTCAAGAATTTCCCAAAACACACCAAGATCATTTTACCATTTTCCTAATTCATTTTAGTATTTATTAATTAAGGAAAAGGCATTTAAGCATACTTAAATTAATTAACTAAGTTAGATTTATCAAAAAAAGGACCAAACTTTTTGTGAAGGCAGGTATTAGCATGTAAAGTATACATAAAAAGTTTCATGATTAAAGGATCATTATTTTAGCTTATAAAAATCATGCAAGGTCCATTTATTAATTAAAAGAGGTAATTTTTAAGCATAATAAAATTACTGAAAATTACCAGTTCCTATTTTTCCATGGTAGATAATATCATAACAAGGCTACGCAATTAATTTCACATTTTTATCATGCACTAATATTTAGTTATGAAATAAACAAGAAACTACATTTTTAATCCATTTCTAAAAAAGATAAAATCATTTTCCTTCGCCAAGACTTTTCTGGCTCACTCCCCAGCGAGCCACTCTCACTGACGCGTGAGACCCAGGGTCAAACCAATCCACACTGGCCTTGATCGCGACATAACCGGTGGGTACGTCGCAGAGCTCGTCGGCAGCGAGGTCTCCGGCAATACGGCCTACCCTGGCGAGATCCCCATCATCTCCCGCACCAAACCCTGCTATCAAGGTTGAACGGAAAGGACAACCCGGCAAGCACAGCAGTGGTCTAGGCGGCCTAGCAGCGCTCTAACTCGGTGGAGGTGGCCGTCGATGAGGTCTCCGGCCACGAGGAGGTCACCATCACACTCTCAACACTCCTGTGAGCGCATCTATGCTACTGATTGGATGGTCTAGAGCTAGAATTAAAGCACGGCCATAGCCATGGTGGCTTGGCGGCGCACGATATGGCAGCGTGGCTATGCCCCGGCCATGCCTGGCCCTAATCGGCCTAGTAGGGGTCTGATGCACATCAACGGAGCTCACTGCAACTCGGTTGACCTCATAGGTGAAGCAGAGATGAAATAGGAGATGCTACCAGCGTTGATGGCGGATGCGACGGCAGTAATCAGTAGCGGGATCGGCGTTCTGATGCACCCTGTAGGGTGGAGATAAAAAGGAGAGGTCAGTAAGCATCACCAAGTGACAAGGGAACTACAACAGCAAACGAGAAGGCGGGAGCTGCTCCGTATGAGCCTAGCCACAGCGAGGTGAATCTCGGTGGCCATGGTGATGCAATGGTGGTGCAACCGGCGCCATGGATGATTCTGATGATGAGAGGCCAGGCGAGCGGGCTTAGGTGAAGCGCAAGGATGAGATGACCCTACGGTCAAGAGCTGGTGGGCTAAGGTGGAGCAAGCATGGCGAATTTCGCTAGCGATACGGAGGTGCACAGCGGCCACAGAACTGAGGAAAGAGAGAAGATGGCCACCGGCGGTGCGTTATATCGGACGCGGGTGAAGCATCGAGGTTGCCAGCTCCTGCTTTGGCATAGCCATGCGAACAGCTATGTGTCCACACACGCATAGGTGGCTAACTAAGGCGGCGGCCATTGGCGATGAGACAGGCAGGATACTACCGGCAGTGTGTACTGTAGCATCTGATAGGGAACCTTCTTCCTTCCTTTTCTCTCAATTTCAAACATGAACTCGACTTTCTCCAAAAAAACAAAAGTTGTTCACCTTGATGAGATCTCCAACGTTGCTTATAGGCTCATCCCCTAATTCTAACTAGACAGCAAGATCTAGGGTCAAGAATAGGGGCACAAGCAAACTGAAACACTAAACTTTAGTTTAGGGTTTTGTAAAACTATTTTGATTAGCAAACTTTAGCAATTAAATTATGAGCAACCAATAATCAAACACATCAACCAATTACATGTAACATAGCTCAAACATCATAGCAAGTAATGTAACAAAGTTTGGACAAATTTTATTTATGAAATTTCATTTAATAATTCCCCAAAGTTTTAACCCAATAACTGGATTTTAGGGACTTAGGCTCAAAGACTAAGTATGAGAAACAATTATTGAATTCAATCTTGGAGCTCAAATTTGAACATATTTGACTTAGAAATATTATCAATCTTTGATTCCACATTCAAGAGCATACATTAAACAACAAAATCTATTTTAACCAAATCTTAGTTGTTTAAGCAAATTCACATAAAAATTCACAAAGTTGCTTAATCACTAATATTAATAACATTTCATGTAACATAAGAAAACACCATAGATGCAACACATGCAACACATGAATGCAATAATTGAAATATAAAATGCACAAATGACATGATTCTTGGTGATTATGCTTCATGATGATCATGATCAAGTTTTAATTGCATTTTAGCATCTAGGATGTTACAATCATCCCCCTTAAAGAAATCTCGTCGCGAGATTACGGAGTGCCACAACTCGTGGGTCGAGTAATGGAAAAATAAATGTGTTAAGCACATTAACTTACAAGAATTTCATAAAACAAGGATTGGTTCGAAGATTACAACCAGGATCGAAATAAGAGTCACGATTAACAAGGGATTTAGGAAATTCAGGATAAGCACGTTCATGAATTTTCTAAAAGAGGTTTCAAGGAAAGCGAAAGCACATTAATTGTGGGCTATAATGAATCATGATCATAGACCCCGATAACAGCGAGTGTCCCGTATTTCCTTATGGTGGCCATCCATAGGAGATTCTAGGTTTCAACACTATACCGTTGTCACTGATCATGGTACCACCATAGGGCACAATTGCAGTAACTTTCAACCAACACATGTCGGTTGTCAAAATCAAAGGAGTAGCATGTGTCAAGGTAGAAGAAACCAAGGGATGACACATGCAAAGGTTGGGAAGCCAAGGATCAGTTCCAGGTTTCTATATTAAGTTAGCGGGGTCAATTAAGCACACACAAAAGTTCCCCAAGGATTAGGAACTGATGGAGCGAAGATCACCAATAGTGATTACTTTGCTAAACCTAGGACATGATGAGATTTATTGGAACAGAATAGCTACAAAGCAGAATAGTTGTTCCACAATAAAAGGGGAAAATATCAACTTCTTTATATTTTAATCTTGTGTGGATGACATGATGCATGCTCGTCCTATACGTCTTCACAATGTTAGTTAGGATATAACTACTTATATAGGGCAATACTTTATACTATCCTCACTGTGCCAAATGTGATGTCGAAAGGCACTCAGTAGAGCATTATCAGAGAAGTTCGACTCTTAACTTGACTTGCTGAAGAAGAGTTGAAATCTTTTCGATGTCTTCTACTTGAGTCACCAGAAAGTCTTTATGGAACTTGGACAACAATCATAAGAGAGGTTAAGGAACATTTTAAATTTGTTAAAGCTTTTAATTTGTAAATTCCTTTTGAAGTTTTCAAAAGTAATGTTGTTGTAGATCCATGTATGAGCTCTGATACCAGCTATGGCAAAATCACCCAAATTATATGGCCCACATGCACATGTCATTTTCCTACAGACCTCTGACTGCTGCACAAGAGCCAGATAACTTCGATAGTCTATCGGGTGTCCTCGGGAAACCCCGAATCATCCATATTTTACAACTCATATAGGATCAACATATAGTTACCACAATATTACAACATTTGATACAAAAATAACTTACATTAGAGTACGGAAGAATTATAACATTAGTTTACAAAGCAAGTAACATGTCAACTTATGTTCCAAAGGGTGAGTATAACTTTGGGAGCGAACTAGGTGGAGCATTTAGGATAGGAGAGATGACCAGATCATGTCAAGCCCACTGACACCACCTCGATCAGCAGCACAAGTCAGATCCTGCAACAGGGGTCAACAAACTCTGAGTACTTGAGGGTACTCGACAAGTCTTACCCAACTAAAGAAAAGACTCCAAGGGCATGAAGGTTTAAAGGAAAGGTTTGAAGCAGAAGTAACTTTTGTTGAAAAGCTTACTAGAAGTGGATCCTTACTTTCAGTGTTTTAGCTTTGTATTAAGTTATCATTGGTATCCAGTTAGCACCTAGTCTAAATCAATCACTTCATTAAGCATCTCATCTCATCTTATACCAGCTCGTATCCAATAGTACCGTAATTTCACTAATTAATCTACGATGCAGGTCAGAGGATCAAGTCTTCATCTTCGAGAAGCAATGGCGATTCAAATCAATTGGCCTAGTTGGGCTTTCCTTACCACACGACATATGCAGGTACTAGCCCTACATATATCAACCCTCACTCGAATCCTCCAAAATGTGAACCGGTCTGCACTACCCGAGAGCATGGTACACAACCATCCTGCGCCGTCCTGGATGGATTCACAAGGTAGGTACATGCTACTCTCACCATCTCTCATGCCTAGTGCGCAGTTGTCTTTTCACATAATGGAATAGCCAAGATATTAGGCTTACCGGTGTATGTGGCCAGTACTGGCAAAGCCTCGACCACACAACAGGCCTACAACGAATAGTCCTCAATTGACACAGGCAGGACGATGCACAACAGGCTATCCTTGCTGGCCTACCCACCAGGGACATATCTCATTTTCCATACTGAGACATTACCCTTTCTCGTACGAAGACATAACCATGTCCCACACCTGTCTCAATTTAGATGTTTATCACTAACAGGGTAATCCCATGAGCAAATAGCAGAGCTAAGAAGAACATGGTAAACCTATTTCTCGCGAACGATGAAACCATCATTTGACTTCTACCAAAGTCTAAGCATTACTAAGCATAAGAGGTATCAACCTATCCATACTAGAAGGGTATAACTAAGGATACCTGTATATCAAGGTAATCATGTAGCAACGGTATTCATCCAACTCCTAATTACTTAATGTACATCTCACAAGACTTAAAGTGTAATAAAGATTTATAAATGATATAGAAGGGTGTATGCACCGGGGCTTGCCTGCGTTGCAGAGAAGGTTAGATTCTAGAGAAAGATCTAGCGATCAGACTTGGCATCTACACCACTGGTGGATGGACCTTCTCTAAAACTTGATCAACACACGAGGCTTCACACTCTCATAAGCTCTACACATAATAAATGATGCTTTCTTAATAAAATGGACTACATGCCATGATGCATGATGATGGATATATAGGTGCATAACAAAGCTTAACAACTTAGGAAAGTTGAGTACAACTTTCCTTTACTAAGGAACTAGGGTTATTATCATAAATGCACTTCAGTTTATTTAACCACCAAGTTAATTAGTTACTAACATGAAATGATTAAGTTTAACATGGACCAGCAAGAGATTAACATATAGCTTAACCCATGACATAACATAGAACTTATAAAACCAAACATTTAATTAAACCATTTTATTTATTTATATAAAAAACAAGTTAATACAAGGCATAGTAATCAAGTGAATAAAATGCCAAGGAACAACAGGTGTTTAGGTGCTCCAAGGTCTTCAAGAAATGCCCAAAACACCCCAAGATCATTTAACCATTTTCCTAATTCACTTTAGTATTTGTTAATTAAGGAAAAGGCATTTAAACATACTTAAATTAATTAACAAAGTTAGATTTACCAAAATGTGACCAAACTTTTTGTGAAGGCAAGTATTAGCATGTGAAGTATGCACAAAAGTTTCAAGATTAAAGGATCATTATTTTAGCTTATAAAAATCATGTAAGCTCCATTTATTAATTAAAAGAGGTAATTTTTAAGCATAACCAAAGTTCTAAAAATTACCAATTCATATTTTTTCCATGGTAGATCATATCATGACAAGCCTACACAATTAATTTCACATTTTTATCATGCACCAATATTTAGTTATGAAATAAACAAGAAACTGCACTTTTAATCCATTTCTAAAAAAGATAAAATCATTTTCCTTCGCCGGGACTTTTCTCACTCACTCCCTAGTGAGCCACTCTCACTGACGCACAGGACCAAGGGTCGAACTGACCCACACCGGCCTTGATCGTGACATCACCGGTGGGTTTGTCACAGAGCTCGTCGGTAGTGAGGTCTCTAGCGATACGGCCTTCCCCGATGAGATCCCCATCATCTCCCACACCCAACCCTACTATCAGTTGAACGAAAAGGACAACCCGGCGAGCATAACGACGGTCCAGGTGGCTCGGTGGTGCTCTAACTCGGTGGAGGTGGTCGTCAATGAGTTTTCCAGCCATGGGGAGGTCACCATCGCACTCCCCACACTCCTGCGAGCGTGTTGAAATGTCCAAATTGGCTAGAGGGGGGGTGAATGTAATAGAACCGACCAATTATACGAAATTAAGTAAGTAAATCACCCGCTAGAGCAGATGATTTAGCAAACTTGAAGGATTTCAAAACAACTCACATACCATCCAAGATCGTAATAAGTTTAGCGGTCACCATCACATATTACATAAAAGTTCGCATCATAGATACACCGAAGTTTAAACATAGTTATTACAAACCGAGTTCAAATAGAAAGTAGCGGAAGCAAGTTGTTCAAATCCACACACACTCACACAGAGTTCAAGTACAGTGCCAGCTAATGATCATCTCCAACAAAAGCATTAGATGAGACGGAAGGAATGACCATTGCCCATGGTCCTAAGCATCACCCATCGCAGGATAAATGCAGTTGATACAGTAGCCATAATACATCTGCCCATCCGCAACAAGTGGGAACAAACCCTGAGTACGAGAATGTACTCAGCTAGACTTACCCGACATAACCGAAAATAAAGTGACACCAAGGATTATGATGGGCTTTATAGTGGTGTAGCTGACTCATTTGCAAAAAGGCATTTTTAGCATTTCAAGAACCTTTTTCCAAAAGCATTATGTCAAGTTAATCATTATTAACCTATCGACTACATTTGCACCTATACTAGAGCAAGCATGTGATTAAGCAAATAATGATAACCAATGATCATTACCAACTTCCATAATGTCATATCCATTATAATTGTCCAAGTTTCCATCAACATTACTACGATGAAGTAACTCAAGTCAAGTGTTCACTATCTAGTGAACGATGGTGATTCGAATCGATTATTAACCAGCTGGTAATTTATTCCTTACACAGACCTCACTCACCCGCTAAAGTGAGGTATTGGTCACCGAGTCAACTATCTAGGAAAAATCTCGAGTTTGCTAGGAACCACATGTACCCAGGGGCCGACCAACTGCCTTTCGGTCTTATCATCGTGCCCCCGTGTCCTACCACACCTGCTCCGATATAGTGCGCTGCGGGCAATCCACTCGGCTAGAATAATCTCCTAGCTTCATGGTCGAAAGGTACGTTATTCGGCCAACAAAATGTAAGGCATGCATTCAACATGACCTGATGTCCAACAACGGTCGGTCCTTAATTGACACAGATGGAAAGCACTACAGTCTGAAACCTTGTAAGTCTCTATCCGGTCTCAACTTCAAATTAACACTTAGTTATACCATGATGACATAGTTATCCAAGCAGATCCAGGTAACCATCTATAGCTCGCAGGTGACAGGCAATCACCTGACTTCTACCGGTCTAAGCCAGTTAAGCATTTACTTGACTGTGAATACCAGGGTAATAAGGATATAGTATAACAAAGGTAAACTAGGTATAATGCAGCAACGGTTGTAGACAACTCTTGAATGTAATGCATCAACTAAAGTAAAGCATTAATTAAATATTTGCAAACCGAGGGAGAAAAATGCTCCAGGGCTTGCCTCTCTCGAAGGAACTTAGGCGGTGATCGGGGCACTCTGGAAGTTCCTCAACGTCCTCCTTGTTGGCTTCGGGCACCTCCTGAGGCTGCACCTCAAGCTGCTCCTCAGGCTCCTTGGGTACGACGACTGGATTCTCGGTTTGCGATCCTGTATGATGCAAGTGCGTAAGTGCTTATGCAAAAGGTGCATCGAATGAAATGCACACAATGAATATGCTTGCATGTAAGGTAGATGAGCATGATTTGCTTTAATGGGTAGATTATAGTACAATTCTCATACAAGGTAGTCAACATCATCCAAGAGCATGTACTACAAGTACATGTCATCTACTGCATTCTCTTCTACTACTAACATGCTAAGTCAACACATCTCATTGAAATGCTTCAAAGATACACCAAAGATTCACTAATTCCTTAATCATGCATAAAGCAAGATTTAATTAAACCCTAATTAACACTAGGTTTGAATAACAACATCTATTTTGGTAGCATAGAAAAATCTTCAAAAACTACCATAGCACAGTACTACTCTAAGTAGACTACCATACAATTTTCATGGGATTTGGATAAGTGGAATAGCCTACACAAAAATGACAAGCTAGGGCCTAAATATGAGCATGAAAATACTTTGTATTATGAAAAGTATCAAACAATAGATTTAGCATTTTTCCTAGGTTCTACATAGCAAATAATCATTGTATAAAAATTATCACATGCATGTTTTATACAAATTTTGCTCTCTAGCAAAAATAACAAAAATCAGCCATTAAAGGCACTTGAACTACACATCAAAATTTTTCTACAGAACATGCATGACATATATTTTTCCTAGAAATTAAATTACACAAGAAGAGTAACAAACTTGGAATCATATTTTTCTAAGCTTTCTATGATTTATTATGCATTTCTTAAGAAAACAACAATTTCAATGATTAAATAAAACTCCACAGAAAAGTGTCACAAATTCAACATGCAATATTTTTAAACCATAGATATACTCCTAAGAAGTCTACCAAAATTTGTTTCACAATTTTTGGAGCCATAAATCTCAAGATATAAATTTTAGAAGCCTTTTATCATTTTCTGGAAATCTATTTTCAAAATCATTTTAAATCCAACCAGTAGAAATCGCTAAGCACAACCGAGGCTATGCACATGCGCGCACGGGGCGAGACAGATAGGTGGGCCCGCGGGGGAATCCAACCCCACCCGTCAGTGGGAGGAGGTAGAGGCGGCGGCGGTTTCACGGGATCTCGCCGACGGCGAGGTTGCCGGCGACGAGGTCACCACCACCGTGACCACCATGCCAAGGCGGTCACATTGGTGCAAGTGGCATGGCCAGAGGAGCTCCAGAAGAGGCTCACTGTCACCAATGGCAGAGCGGCGGAGCTACTCCCTGGCGGTGAGCCGTCTCCGGCCGAGCTAGGGCGCGGGGAAAGGCTCACAGGCTCCGATGAGGTGGTGCGGTGCCGGTGCGTGCGAAAGAAAGGTGAAGGGTGGAGCGGAGGGGCGAGCTCCACGGAGCAGTGCATGCCGGAGAGCATAGGTCGAACTCTAGCGAGCAATTTCTCCGGCGAGAGGGCTTACCACGACGCGCTGAAGCGAGCAACGGGTGCGTGAGGAGAAAAGGAAGCGGTCACGAAGATGGAGACTTCGCTGGTGTGGTGGGGTGGCCGGAACGGGCGTCACCGGTGATGGCGCGCGGTGGCGGAGGCGGAGCTACAGCTGCTACGCGTGTGGAGGAGCAGAAGCGAATGGGGGAGAATTAGAAGTGAGCCGAGGCGCAGATGTGGTACAAAAGGAGTAGGTGGGCACGTGGGGCGTGGGGGCCACCAGACGCCACCCGGCTGGTGTCGCCGGCATGCGCCCGCCACGTGGCGCGGGGAGCCTGACGCGGTCAGACGCATCCGCGCACGCGGGAGGAGACGACGCGCGCGGCGTGGGCCTGGGCCACAGAGGCCAGGCTAGGCCAGGGGAGTGGCATGGGCGCGGGGAGAGAAAGCTGGGCCGGCTTTGGCTAGCGGGCCGAATAGGAGGCGGCAGCCCGTTAGGCTAAAAAGAAGTTTTCCAAATTTCATTTTCAAATAAATTTCAAATATCAGTTTTCAAATCCCCTTTTGAGCAAGAAAATGACCTTTTTCTGAAAATGGCCCAAAATAAAATTTGCTTAGAATTTAATCCTCTACAACTTTGCTTTAGGGACCAACTAAAAATTCTACATAGATTTTGAATTGGGATGTAAAGGCTAAATATGAAGGGTTTTTGACCATTTCCAAGAATATTTTCAAAAGCATATTTTGCCAAAAGTTTGAATACAAACTTTGCTCCAAATTGCATGATAAATATTTCTAAGTGATTTGCATTTATAACCTAACATGTTCCATTGATCTAGCTAGCATAATTTGGGCAAAAATAAACTAAACAAGTGTATGCAACATTCACATTTCAAAGCGACGTTTCACATGTTTCAACTCAAACTTAAACTTTACTTCACATATGATTATGAATGCAAATGATGCATCGTGCGTATGCTTTGCAATGCTAAATGCATGTGTAACACCGAGGTGTTACAGTGAATAGCCTAAATTAAAACTCTACAAATCACTAGAGCAAAGATTAGTAACACAATGGCGATAAATGCGGTTTGCTCTAGCTCTAATTGTTAAGCAAGCCACCTAGTTGCAATTCTAGTTACCTAATGTCTCTATGGCACACACAAGCAAGGTTGCTACAACTACTACTACCTTGAGTGCTAGCAACAAGAACAAGCACAACTAAACATGCTATAACACAAGGTAAAGTTGTAGTAAGTAAACGATGGGAAGATGATTTTATACCGACGTGTAGAGGCAAGTGAACCGATGAAGAATATCAATGTGAAGCCAATCACCGAGAGACAGTCAATCACAATATCAAGAGAGACACCAAGATTTTCTCCCGAGATTCGCGTGGTTCGGTGGCTAATTGGGAATCCACACCCAAGCTCTCCAAGAGCGTCGCAAGAACCTATCGCTAGTGAGGTAACTTAATGACACGCACAATATATTAGAGCTACCTTATGGCTCTTCGCCAGGGAAGGTGCAAAGCCCCTCACAAGTCACCGGAGCCAGCCACGAACAACCTCCAACTCATGTCAGACCTCCTCCGCTATCCAAGCCGTCTAGGTGGCGGCAACCACCAAGAGAAACAAGAATCCCGCAGTAAAAGAACACCCAAGTGCCAACTAGATGCAAACTCACAAGCCAATACACTTGAGATCACTCAATCTCACTTTGATTAGGCAATCAAGCAAGGGAGATGAGTGGGAGGGTATGTGCTCAACTCAAGAGGATGTTAGAGAGTCAAAATGTCCAAGAGAGTGCTCCCCAAACCGGCCAAACACATATTTATAAGCAATTCCAAAGAATAGAGCCATTAGGAACAAAGTGTTGCTGCTATCGTGCTGACCAGATAGGCCAGTCGATCTAACCGGACGCGGACACAGCGTTCGATCACACTACGCACCTCTACCCGATGCTCGCCACGTGTCCCATTTTAAATTTTGTTTTGCTCGATCTCCAACGGTCATGAAACGTTATCTTCTCAGTCATAGCATGACTGGACGTGATGCTAGAATTGACTAGACACGCCCTAGAGTCCGGTCACGATGAATTCACGCTACTGAACACTTTGACCGGATGCACTGCAGAACCAACCGGACATGGCACACCTGGCATCCGATTTGAGTACAGAAAGGGTCTAGAGAGCATTTTTGTCGACCGGACGTGTCCGATCGTGACAGACTGTATGTGCCACCACGTTCGATCAACCCCTTGTGTTCTGCTGTCCTTCTAGGCGCCTGACTAGACGTGCCAGTCCCATGAGTGACCAGACGCACCAGTGGCAAACCATAGTTCACGAGCCTGTGCTGTAGCGTTGAACTGACCAGATGCGCCTGCTACGTCTGGTTACTTCGACCTCAGCGTCCGGTCACTACCAATGACCTCTGTTCACCTCTGTTTCTATCCACAAAGACTTAGAGAAATTCTCTGCCTCCGGCGTAGTCAAAAATATGATTTCACTTCCCCAAACCCATCTCTACCGCTCAAACTCCACCGCCTTCACAAATGTGTTAACACCACCAAGTGTACATTGTCATGTGAATGTGTGTTAGCATTTTCACAATCATTTTTAAGGCATTAAGTTAGCTCACCACTAGATCTAATTGCATATGCAAATGAATCTTCATCTAGTGGCACTTAAGTGATCAATAGCCCTAGAAATTTCTCTCTTTATAGTACGGCTATCGATCTAAGTGTGATCACACCCTCTATGGTGTCTTGATCACCAAAAAGCAAATCCTATTGATACCTTTGTCTTGAGCTCCATAGGGTTGCCCTTCATCTCCTCTTCTTCTCCAAGTATGGCACCAAGTCATCATGATCAACATGCATCTTGCCATCACTTAGGAGTGTACCAATCACCTTTTGCTATCAACGCTCAAGCACATGTGATTAGTACTTAGGTTTCATCAATTAGCCAAAACCAAACTAGGGAATTTCACATGTATATGCTACTGGTTGGATGGTCTAAATCCAGGAGAAAAGCATGGCCACAGCCATGGTGGCTCGACAACGCATAATACGGTGACATGGCTATGCCCCGATCATGCCTGGCCCTAATTAGCCTAGTAGTGGTTCGGCGCACATCAAGGGAGCTCACCACAACTTGATCGACCTCGTGGTTGAAGTGGAGACAGAATAGGAGACGCTATCGGCGTTGATGTGGATGTGGCGGCGGGAATTGGCGATGAGATCAGTGTTCTGGTGCACCCTATAGGGTAGAGATAAAAAGGATAGGTCGGTCAGCATCACCAAGTGAGAAGGGAACTAGAACAACAAACAAGAAGGCTGGAGCTGCTCCATAGGAGCCTGGCCATAGCAAGGTGAATCTCGGCAACCATGGTGGTGCGATAGTGGCACAACCGGCGCCATGGGCGATTCTGATGATGAGAGGCAAGGCGAGCGGGCTTAGGTGAAGCGCAAGGATGAGGCGACGCTATAGCCGAGAGCTGGTGGGCTAAGGTGGAGCAGGCATGGTGAATTTTGTTAGCAATGCGGAGGCGCACAGTGGCGGCGGAATAGAGGAAAGAGAGAAGATGGACACCGGCGATGCGTTATATCAGACGTGGGTGAAGCATCGAGGTTGCCAGCTCCTGCTTGGGCACGACCACATGAACAGCGGTGTGTCCACACGCACATAGGTGGCTAACTAAGGTAGCGGCCATTGGCGAGGAGATAGGCAAGCTGCTGCCGACGACACATATTGTAGCATCTAACAGGGCACCTGCTTCCTTCCCTTTCTCTAGATTTCAAACACGAACTCTATTTTCTCTAAAAATAAAAGTTGTTCACCTTGATGAGATCTCCAACATTGCTTACAGGTTCATCCCCTAATTCTAACTGGACAGCAAGATCTAGGGTCAAGAATAGGGCACAAGCAAACTGAAACACTAAACTTCAGTTTAGGGTTTTGTAAAACTATTTTGATTAGCAAACTTTAGCAATTAAATTATGAGCAACCATTAATCAAACACATCAACCAAATACATGGTAACATAGCTCAAACATGATAGCAAGCAATGGAACAAAGTTTGGACAAATTTTATTTATGAAACTTCATTTAGTAATTCCCCAAAGCTTGAACCCAATAACTGGATTTTAGAAACTTAGGCTCAAAGTCTAAGTATGGGAAACAATTATGGAATTCAATCTTGGAGCTCAAATTTGAACATATTTGACTTAGAAATGTTATCAATCTTTGATTCCACATTCAAGAGCATACTTTAAACAACAAAGTCTATTTTAACCAAATCTTAGTTGTTTAAACAAATTCACATATAAAAATTCACAAAGTTGCTTAATCACTAATATTAAAAACATTTCATGTAACATAAGAAACACCATGGATGCAACACATGAAACATTACATATGCAACACATGAATGCAATAATTGAAATATAAAACGCACAAATGACATGATTCTTGGTGATTATGCTTCATGATGATCATGATCAAGTTTTAATTGTATTTTAACATCTGGGATGTTATAGCAACTGCCAACCCATCCAACATTAACTCTTAGAATTTGTGAAACTTTTATGTTAATGAAGTTTATATGTACTAATGAAACATCTAGATTAGTATGTATGAGTACTGCATAATTGTTGAACTATTACTTCGGTTGAATAGTTAATTGAATTAGTTGGTCTTGATTGAGGTCCACGTGTACACCTCTATGTAAGCACAGAGGATCCAAAATAGGCCTTCTTCTACAGGTGGATAGTACCCTGAACCATCGGTGACACAACATTTTATCTTGGTGGGAGTCTGAGGGTCTTGAAGTATGTTTTGGCGCCTTGGCAGGAAGCAAAAGCCAAGACAAAAGTCCTAGGCTGACCTCTTCAACCAGAGTATGTGCAACACTTTGAACCTTCACTGCTCCATGGATGCATCTAGCTCCAACTCCTCCTAGTGGTTGGCACCATCCTAGGGCGCCGTCGCGAGAAGAACATTGGCTTCTAGTGGAGGAGGCTACAACGGGATGGAGCTACCCATCCATGTTGTGTCAAGAACCACCCCTACACATACCAACCACCACTTTTGTGTCGCTATGGCTTGAAGATGCCTCGGTGGATTTCATGGAGTGATGGAAACCCAGGGCATCGGTACCACAGATGTTGTAGGGAAAATAATGTAACTCGATTTCTTTCTTGTTCATTCTATTTTCGCAATGCAAAATGCTGAAATCCCGCTATACTTATGGTAATTTGGTTTTTTGTAGCCCAACTTAGATTGCGTGTTCTTTAAGTGGCATGATCCCCAATATGAAAAATTTCTAAGGACTTTGATTTTGGATTTATGTAACAAGATTTGGGAGCTAAAGGCGGAGTCCAATGTTACAACAAATGAAGAACATCTGCAAGAGGAGGAAGAGATTATGCAATAGATTGAAGAAATGGCCAAGGTTCCAACAAAGATGATGGAAGATTTCGTTCCTCTGAGAAAGAAATGTGCTTCCTATTCTTCTTTCACCTATTTTGTACTTACCTTAGTTCTTGGCATGTTCATTGGCAAGTTGTTTACTTCACCACAGTAGATTCAAATATCAATTTATGATGTATCGGACTAAAATTTGTCACTTTTGTACAACTATTGTTAAACTAAATGCAAGGTGATTATCCAGGTGTTCAATTTATTAAAATGTAAATGCTAGTACATCCAAGTATCAATTGATGTGTCAGACTGAAATCTATCACTATTGTACAACTATTGTTGAACTGAATGCAAGGTGATTAACCAGGTGTTTGTTGGCGGTGCTTAACTCATATTTCTACCACCAACATTTAACCAAAATAAAACAAATATGAATACTAAAACATAGACTTAGGGTTTACAACTCACATTTTCCATGAGTTTTGGTACATATATGTCTTACATTGCAATACATGAAAATACACCACAATGTGCAACCAAGAAGGCGCATTCAAGAAAAACATATGCAAAAGCCCATTCATACTTCACACCGGGGCAAAACACCAGCACAATAGAGGCCCAGGCCCAGCCTGGAGCCCACATGCCGAAGGCAGTGGCGAGGCGGTGGTGCGGCAGCATCGCCCCTAGCTCCGCCTCGCCCCACCTTCCTCTAGCGGTGCAGTCAATGCCCCAGGAGGCGGTTGCATGTGGTGTTTCCTAAAACACCTAAGCAAACCGACCATCTTCAAGCTTCACACATTTTAGAATGATCATACACATTGAAGAAGAAGAAGAAGAAGGGCTACACACATTTCATTAGCTTCTAGCTAGACTAGAGTAGGGAGTGAGAGAGGAAAGAGTTAAGAGGAATAGCGGAGTAGCAGTGCCCTCTACTTCTTGTACTCGGCAAGCCTTGTACATCGGGTGGATGGAGTGCTGAACTTGTCGGCTCCCCTCTACACTTGTACCTCTACGTTTGTCTTACTGCTTGGAGTAAGAAGTTCATGTTCATCTTTTGGTTTTGATCCCTTAAGTAAAGTTATCGTTCTTACTACTTACTTGCGGGTTCGTTGTTTGTCCTCGTGATGGGTGCTCTAGTAGAGGACTCCTGATAAAGACAAAAGTTTTTGGCCAATGCTAGAGTAGTAACAGTTAGCGTAGACGTGGTGTCTAAGCTACACGTTACCTTCGTTTGCCTCGTATCCCCTAGTTGAGAGGTAGGCAACAGGTGGTGATAGCCATGTCCGTCCTTCGTAATCCCCCACATTCGGATATGGCGTAGAGCTACAGGTTGGCATGGACTGGCAGACCAGTTGCAACCCGGTGTCCAAAGTGAGTATGTAGTAGTAAAGTTATCTTCGCTTAAGGTTTCTACCCTTAGAAGAACCTCACTTCCCAAGTTACCCTTCATCTTGTTCTCCCTAGTAAACTAGCCAAGAGACTACTTACACTATTGTTCCTTTGGGAAAATATGATACCCTAAATACTTCTGGGTGAAGTGCTACAATGGTACTTCCGTGCGCTTGTGGACTTTTTTGCTTACACTAAGAAGCACCAACAGTGTTCAATTTATTTAACTATAAATGATAGTAGATCCAAGTATCAATTGATGTGTTGGAGGCATCCTACTTCCCTAGACACTGGGCCTTGGTACAGGGGAAACCAATTTATTGAACTGTATACACACTCCTACGGTCCTACCACACCTTCCTCCCATCCATTCTCCACTCTGCTCCTTGGCTCTACTTCGCCCTTCTAGCATTGGATGAAAGGCAGCCCCTCGCGTGCTCACTGCTCCTTCACCTCCATCCTCACCGGTGCACAAATCTTTAGCGTGTCGTCCCTGCTTCTCTGCTCCATCTGGATCTACTATAACTGCACTAGATCTGCTCCTTCATCGGATTCTATATTCCTTTGTATTGCTCTCTCGTGCTTTCTGCTCCTTCACCTCCAACCTAGCTACAGTAATTTTGTTGGATCTGCAAATAAAAATGCATCTTCTCATTCTGGAGTTTGTGGCCTTGTATATCCATGGAGTGTAGCTTGTGAGCCTTATTGTCCTCAATATTGGTTCACCAAATCAGTGCTTTGTGAACAAAGTCGATGAGCTAAATGAAGTGTAAAAATGGATGTGGACAGGGTTGTAGTGGTCAAGGCTCGAGATGACATGGACATTGACAATGCTCCCATGGAGGTCGACAACTGTTGACGGTCATTAACGTCAACAATATATACTGAAATAAATGTGAGAGAATGGTCAAAATACATGAAAACATAGAAGACTAGGGTATTATCTGATGAATTCCACGAGCTTTGTTGAATTTTAATGTTTGTAGGGAGTTATGCAAAAAAGTAAAGAGAGATACCTAATTATTAAAAGAATTTGTGAAATTTCACCACGAGATAAATACTAGTATATTATAGAAGACCCCAGAAGACATCAGAACGAAGCGGAGGCCGAGTGCCTGCCAGGTGGGGCTGGCCGGCCAGGGGGGTGGTCGGGCAGCCACCCCCTTCTTCCCCTTCCACAAGCTTCTGGAGTATTCTTCTACCGACCTTGAGGATCAATCCTAGCCCTACGTGAAGTCAGTTTGATCTAATGGCTCACGTGTGTCCCACCGGGGTATAAATACAGGGGCAGACCGCCCTAAAGGCATCAAGTCATTTGAAGATCAGTTCATTCAGAGCCAGAAATCCTAGATCATCAGAGTTCCTCTAGTTCATAGCTTTAGCATAGTTAGATCAGGTCTAGAGGAAGTCAAGCTGAGTCAACCTAGCTTGGATTCCTGATCGTTGGCGAGCGTGGAGTTTTGGTAATGTTATAGTTCTCCGCTCTTATTGTAATTCTATCTTTGCACAATTATTGCAATGTCAACATTATTCTTCATCTTTATTATGTTCTTGAATGCATTGTTCATTGTCTACTTCAATTTTATTATAGTTAGGTTGATATTTAGTTCGATCACATGTTCGTATAGCACTCGCCTATTTGGCCATAAGATAAGTGGTATGCATTATGTAAGCGTGGTGCTTAGATGCTTTGCATATCTGTGAATGCCTCCAGTTGTTCAGGGTCGTGTGGTAGATCGTGGGTGTGACTTTTATAGGCCCATTGAGTCCCCTGTAGTCCTCCCCTGTGCAATGGATTATTGGTAGAGCAGCATTGTCTAGTTAAGGATATATTCGTATATCAGAGGTTTCTAAACTCAACTTCTCCTGTTCATGGCTCCATTGTGGTTGGGACATATGGTAGTATTACTTGACAATGATTATTAGTTGTAGTAGCTTGATGTATAACTTGAATACTTAGGAATTATTCCTCTAATATTCTGATTGGATTATGTTATTAGTAATAGTTAGGGAGCTCGAATTGTATCTACTTATTTATTTATGATGACTGATCATTACTTATCATATATATATCTTTGATCATGTGACTTATCCCTATTATTGAGTAAGAGTGCATAACATTGGTTTACTCTCTTTATCATGAATATAAAGTTTATCAATACTCAAGATAGAAGTTTAGCTAGACCTTCCTAGTGGTAAAATTATAAATGACAACCTGGTAATACTATAGGTAAAATGCTACAATGATATAATTATCTGTCCGCTTGCAGATATTCTTAATTATTCTTATTCTTAATTTATCATATCTTTATATCATTTATATTTCTGTCTAGTCATATAAAATCATAGTGCCACTTATATATTTCTAAGCTTTATTCATTAGGGATGACAACCTAGTTCCATGCTAAGAAGTATAGGTAAATATAAAAGGTGACTAGTATTTAGAGACATGTTAATTTATTACCATGCATTTTTAGCGTTGTTGCTATTTAGCGATTGCGTTAATTAATGTCAACAACAACGATCTGCAGGATATTATGGAGATTCAGAATGATCCCATGGAGGTCGACTAGGATCTGCATGGAGAATGATTAATTATGCAACCAATGATGTACATATGAAGACCTTTTAACTTTTGCATAGTGTTGGTCGAATTAGTATCTGCATTTTAGCTTTTGGCATGCTTGTTAGCTTGGTAGTGTCCACCTACTTATTCGGTATGAATGTGTAACACCCCAGGTGTTAGCCTTGCATAATTTCACTTGCATTACATGAGCATAAGCATCATTCTTTCATATTTGAGCATTTACATATGAAACATACATGTGCCACATGTGAAACACACCAATCAAACATGTGAAGGCATGCAACTAAAACATATGTAACTATTGGTATGAAACATACAAGTGAAACCTATGAAACATTGCCTGGAAACATATGCAACATATCTTTGTTATTCTATGTTTCAATGTGTGTATGCTTATAGATCATGCTTGTTAATGCAAGTGGTTGAGGTTTGGTCACTAAAACACCTTAGCTACACTTACGATGCCTAATGGAACATTGTTCATGTTGATCACTTTGCCTAATTAAGTAGCTAGGTTTAGGGTTGACTAGAAACCACTCTATACCTCTTTTGGTTGACCAATTAAAAAGTGTAGATTAGAATGTTTGCATGTTTGTGCACCCTTAAGAAAAGTTGTAGTAAATTTTATAAGGAACAAAAGTTGTTTAATGACCTTGAGCTAGAAATGTGCACAACATGCTCAAAAGTGGATCACATGGTGGAATTGGGGGCTGATTGGAGACTTAGAAATTTTTTAAGTCAAGAATCGACTTTCAGTTTCAACGTACCCATGTTTAGAGCATTGTAGTTTGTAATCTAGGCCAAACTAGATCAAGGTCCTATAATCAAACTTGGAGTACTTGTGTAGCTCTATAAGTTTGCTATTTACAGTTTTTGCTGAATCTATCTAGTTTAGGAGTTTTTGGGCATCCAATATCAGGTTTTAGTCGGCCTGATGGAGCCTAACGACCAACTTGACCAGCCATCGTGGCCGACCAGCGCCAGCATGTGGTGTCAACATGGAGGTCATACACTGGCATCGGGCCCACATGTCTGGTCGATGGGGCTTCAAGGCCGCCACGACGCATCTGCACTCACCCTCACCCTCTCTCTGCTTTCCGCTCTGCCTCACCAAAGCGCAGCTCTGAGCTCACCGCGCCACCACACCGCTCCTCCATAGCCGCTTGCCATTGATGTAGCTCCACTCGTCAATCAGTCTTGGCCATAGCTGCTCTATCTCCACTACCACCTCTGTAACCCCTTGCTTCACCATATTGCGCCTGGGTAAGGCCACATTTCATTTTCCACCACCGCAAGACCTCACCGGAGCTCTGCCACGTGCTCAGCTTACCGTGGCCTAGCCATTCCACCGCACCCCCCGCTTTTCTCTTCCCTGGTCCAGCACCGCACTAGGTCATAGAAGCTCAGGTCAGGTCTAGGTTAGATGCTACTGAGCAAGCGCACGGGAACACACCGCCGCTCCCACCACGGCTGCCTTGGCTGCTGTGGCACTCGAGCTCGCTGTAGTCGAGCCCGTCCACCATCTCCCTCTGCTCTCTCACATCTTAGGTAGAGTAGACCTAACCCCAGCTAACAGCATGATGGAGACTTCTCTCTTGCCGCCATCTAGCTGGAACAGCAAGAATACCGCCGTTCACCGTGCGCCACCGCGCGCCCACACACATGGGTAGAGCTCACCGTCGCATCGCCGGAACCCTAACCACCCTAACTAGCTCCGTTGAAGCACAACGGAGTCGTATGACCCATCACCAGAGCAAATGGTGGTCGGAGACCACTGGCGTACCACCATGCACCCTCCACCATCCGCCATTGCCACCGACGAGCATGCTCCAGTGCACCTCCAACCAAACCGTGGGTACCCCTAGGTGCGGGAGGTCACGGGGAGTGTAGCGGTGATAACCTTGCCGCCAGTGGCTTCACCATCGACAAGCAGTGGCCGATCAACTGCCATGCCCTGCCTCTGTTCAACTAACAAATGGGGCCCATTGACCTCTAGGTCCCACGCATTAGCGGATGTAGCTTTAGGGTTTTGTTTTATTCTTTTCTAGAATTTTTTGCTAACTTTGGAAAATCATATCTTGAGTTTTAGGAATCCAAATTGAGTGGTCAAATTGGGTTGTGCTCCTGGTGATGTCCAGTTTTTATTAAAAATATAAAATGTGCCATGTTCTACAGTAAAATATTTATTGGCTATTTATCTTGTTTATTCCTTAATAAACTTAGGAAATTCATAACTTGAGTTTGGTACATGCTAAAAATGTGATTCTAGTTTTGTTGGTCTCGCCTTGACATGTACTACCTAGGAAAAATATTGGTTGCATAGTGATCTTATTGGAAATAGGAGTTTGCTATTTATCTTGAATAAATGCTAGATTCTTATGCTATTTTTCATGATAAAAATATGTATCCAATGAGCATGAAATTTATTGCACATGTGTTATGATGAAGCTAAGAAAAATATGAAATCTGTTGTTTGGCACTTTTCAATAGGATTTCCTATTTATGCTACTTTAAGCCCTACTAGCTTGTCATTTTTGTATAGGATGTTATACATCTTCAAATGCTATGAAATTTATACAGTAGCCTATTGGGGACATGTATAAGCTACAGTATTTTTTTGTGGAATTTACCATACATTGTTGCTATATGTTTATTATTTCACCTAACTATCTAAATAAATTAATAAAGGCATGAAGAGAATTTATTTAGGGTTGACCACTATGTTTTCTAGTGTTCTTTTGATATATGCTAACTATTGGTAACATTGGTGGTGCTCAAACTATCATTCGTGTATGTAGTGAAATATTATTTTTCATAATTTTCACTTATAGTGACTTTTCTCGATAGTTTCTAGGGTAAAGCTAATTACACCATGAAGATGATGTTTGCTATGAATCTTCTCTATAACAAAGTTGTAGACAACTTACTTATCTAGCTTGTGTTAAATTTTCATGGCATTTGGCCAAATGGTTTATGAGTTATGGCTGCGCAAAGTTAGCCTCAAGAACTAGTTGCTCTTGGGAATCTCTGGACCATATTTGAGAAATGTGATTGTTTGACCTTGTTAACGTGGGAATCATGCTGAGATTATTAAAGATGTTTTGTAGAAAATTTCATAAGATTTCCAAAATGTCTTGTTACATGTCTTTTGGAGTTGTGTAACTCAATATATGATTTATTTACTCAGCTATTGTTTGTATGCCTAGATTTGCTGAATTGCCTGAATGACGTGATTGCTTCATATAAGCTTGTGTTGATGGTTTAGATGCTTAGGCTAATTGAAATAATTTGTTAGATACAGGTGCTAGCCCTCTAACTGATGATGAAAAGTTATACCTTAGATTGCTAGAGATTGGTGAGTGTGTATTCTTGTTTTGAGAAGAGATATGCACTTACTCAGTAAAGTGATTTGAATAGAGCTCTGCATCTACTCGGTCAACGAGTGTTAATTGTGTTATATTGTCTTACTATTAACCATGTCCATGTTCATGAGTTCATCATGTCACTTCATCTCTTATGTATACATGATATTCATCTGGTGCATATGCATGTAATAGGTGTGCTGGAAGGAGTGACTCTGCTAGAGTTTGAGGGGCTAAATCAAGAGGAGCATCCACCTATGGAGGAGTAGGAGGTGCAGGCACTAGAAGGATGAGCCAACAATGAGGAGTTTCCTGAGTGCCCTGACCATCAGCCTTCTTCTTTTCTAAAAGGCAAGCCCCGAAGCATTCTAGTCTCCTACATTTTGTAAAATACAATTTGAGTCTCTTGTGATGTTGGATGCATTAAATTATAGGAGTTGGTTGGAAAAAATTGTTGCATATATATCCTCTCCTTGTCTAGTGAATACATCCTATACCCTATCTAAGTCTAGGATCAAATACTTGCTTAGCCATGCTTAGACCGGTAGTGTCGGGTGATTTCCTATCACTTGCAAGATAGGAGATGTCTAGTCATGGTTGGCTATATTTGCTATCATGAAAATAACCATGTGTTAATAATGAATGAAGACCGGGCGGGATGTCGATTGTGAAGCAACAAGGCATGGAGGTCTTATATGTGGGTCTATCTCCGTCTGTGTCGATTAAGGACTTAGGCATGGAGGCCCTCTTGTCATTTTGAACGCATGCCTAACATTTAGCTGGCCGGATAAGTCGTTCCGACCGTGAAGCTGAGTAGCTCAACTCAGGCCAGAAGTTGATAAGTAAAAAGTGTGCACTCTAGAGGAAGTACGAATGTGCGGGGAGCTATTGGCATGAGTCCAAGGGCGGGCTAGACCTGATCATCCTGGCTGAGTGGCGTCCTTAAGAGTGCAGCACTGATCGGGCCCGTGAAGTTGGTTCCTGAGTTGTACCAAAGGTGACCTAAGGCTGTCTTGGTACGGGTATGCCTAGGTTTGTGTTAGGAATAATTCCCCAGCTGGGTGGAATTGATTCGAGTCACCATCTCTCCCGGATAGTGAGAAACTTGATGGAGCTTCTCCATTGTAGTGACACTAAATGAACTTGATGGTTAAGATGATGATGATGATGATGATGATGATAATAATGATGATGATGATGATGATGATGATGGCTTTACTACACCTGATATGGTTATTAGTGTTTGTATCTTAATCAAGTGATTGCTCTAGTACAGGTGCTAATCTAGATGACAGGTTAATATTAATAACTTGCTGCTAAGAAAGGAAAGGTTACTCCTCTGTTACATAAGCTTTTCTGTAAAATGTTATCAAGCGAGCTCGACTTATATATCAACCTTGCATACTCCTTGGTGTCACTTTATTTTTGATTTATGACGATTAAGTCTAGCTGAGTACATTCTCGTACTCAGGGTTTATTCCCTCTTGTTGCAGATGACATGCTTTATCAGGGTTACTGCAAGTACTATCTCCACCCAGCGGGTCACGAAGACTAGATCATGGGCATGATCTCTTATGTTATCTCATACTGATGCTTTTGTTGGTTGTGACCATGGAACTGGCTTGTATTTGAACTAAGTGTGTGGCTGATGGTTTAAACTATTTGCTTCCGCTACTTTCAAACATGGTTTGTAATAACTTATGTGACTCTAACGTATGTGAGCTACTTGTGAAATGTTGTAACATGTGATGTGTTATGTTGAATCATGCACGATCTTGGCTTATCGTTGGTTGGTTTGAAATCCTTTTGATTTCTATTGGACTACCGGAGTTATATGTGCTCAAGTATGACAATTTGATCACTTCAGTGATTGTTTTTGTACTTGTGCTCCTATAATTTGGATGGTTCTATTACAGCTGGCATCGAAGCAAGGTTCACCATTAAACATGTCATATGTGTATTTAAAAACAAAAGATTTTGTTTGTAAAAATCAGTTTTTGACAACTTATAGCTAGGTGTGTTCAATTCTGAAATTTTTATCTAAGTGTGCCAGTGGTCATATCCTCTATGCCCAAATAAGGACTCTTAGGTGGCTTATTTAAGTACTAACTTTGGGGGTTGATTGCTTGCCTTTATATTTCATTGTCCATACAGTGTGGAATTGTATCGATCCCATCCGCTTGGGTGGTAATGTATGGATCAACCGTCGGTCTAGAGGAGAGTTAGCCGTGGTAACTGGAATATTTACATGTTACAACCATGTATTTATGAAAGTACTTGATTGTGGGTATATCTGTTGGGTAGCTATGGTACTGAAGTATATATATCTGGGGATGTATATATGGAGAGTATTTAGTTTACTGCTTTTATTGTGTGCTATATATATCTCTTGTGGGGATGGGCTATAATGAATTTTTCTTTTGGTACGCTAATAGCGCAATGTGTAGCCCGACTAGATACGTATATTGAGAGAACGTGTGTATGCCACTGTATATGCCGCTAGAATTTTAATTTTTTCCTATATTTGTGAGGACGCACAGAACGTGCATGTATCATGTTTACTCATTCATTACATTCTTGCATTACTCCCTCCCTTATAATCGCTTATCCCATTTATTAAAATTCTTCTCTCATAAATATTCCTCTCACAAGGGTTGCATCCTTTTGCTATAGATGGCTGCGCCATCATTTCCGCCCAAGAGCAGTACTTTTCTACACACTTTTGGCACTCCTACTCTGTTGTGGAGGATGCTGTAATCGGTGGGGGTATCCTAAGCCGCCTCACTACACCTGGAATGAGGTGGAAACAAATGGATCAATGAGATGGTATGAAGTTTGTGTGATCATGCCGCTGCACGAGGGTAGGCCACTGTGGTGTGGCTAGAGTACTAAGTTCGATGGGCAAAGCCCATGGGAGGGTGCTCAAGTGGTAGCATTGGAAGTATTGTTGGACATCTGCCAAGATTTTGGTGATGAATTGATCAATGGGCCAGCAGGGTCCATCCCTCGAGTAGCTCCATTAGGGGTAGCTTGGCTGGATTTTAGGGATAATCCGTTGGTAATGACTAAGAGAGCGAGCACAAAGCTCCGGATCAGCTATGAGTGCTATCATGGCTGTCCTGAAGCTATACTATACACGATAGGAGACCTACTCTAGTACTATGCTAGTGCTTCACCAGGCATAGGAAGCACAACACCTAATGCAGAAGCGTACACGCAAGTACTGCAAGGAGCTTAAGACAGCTCAGCAAGAGCTTGGTCATTGGATGGAAATTGTGGAGACTCGCAGGCAGTAGTTTGTGAGGGCCATTAGAGAAAGAGATGAAGAACAGGTCCAGAGGAATTCAGCTTGGGTAGATGTGAGTGTTATCCATACGAAGCGGGATGACGTAATCTGTCTGGCACAAACTAGAAATAATGCTAGGATCATGGTAGGAATTCAGGCTGAAATAAGGGAAAATGAGCTTCTTCAGCAGATTGAGGAGCTGCAGGTTGACATGAACCGTCTCAACAACCAAGTTAACCTAATTCCTCACCCCATCCTAGCTTATCCAAATGTGGGGCCTCAGGTGATCCATGCTGATGATGAGGGCATTGAAGTGGATGCCAATGCCGTAGTCGTGCCTGAGGAAGAAGACAAAAATGAGGAACTTGAGCCTATCGAGGACGATGATGGTGAAGGAGTGTATGATGTTGACAATGATGAGGATGCGTAGTTTAGCTTTAGCACTTAGCTAGATGCATGAGTTCATGTCTTTTGCTATCTTGCTTAATCTCAATTAGTATCTTGACGTAATATCAGAACCTTTATGTTGTTTTCATGTAAGGTTGGAACTACCTAGTGACTTCATGTAACCTCTCAGACTTGCATATTAGCTCCATGTGAATGTTGAGCAACTAAATAAATTCCAGCTTCGATGTTGGTAAAATTTGGCATATATGCGAACGCATTGCGGGGATGTGCTAAGTAATGTAATTGACGATGTTATGTTGTGGAAACAAATTATTGTGCCTCTGTTTATTGTATGAATTTATTCTCTCTAATGAATTTAGTTTGGCATAGTTACACAATTCATCTACAATTTCTCTGACATCATCAATAATTACTGGCTATGCATTTTGCAGATGCCTCATAACCTCCGTTCCTCTGGTGGGGCTAGTGGCAATGAGGACCTTCAACCACCACCGCCGCCCACTCCTGCGAAGCTCATGGCCATGCTTGTTGAGGGCCAGCGTGCTTTGGCTGACGCACTCCACAACATGGCTAATCGTGATGGTCGCAATGTCTCTCAGGGACCAAAGCCGAATCAGTACAGCGATTTCAAGGATTTTCTAGATACGAAGCCTCCTATCTTCAAGGAAGCGGATGAGCAACTCCTGACAGATGAATGGTTGAACACTCTCGAGCAGAAGTTTTGTTTGCTTAGGGTGGCAGAAGTGATGAAGGTGGAGTATGCTTCCCATCAGTTGCAGGGACCTGCAGGTATTTGGTGGACTCACCACCGATCTACCTTGCTTGTGAATGCTTAGGTTACTTAGGATCAATTCAAGAGTGCTTTTTGGGGACATTATATTCCTCCTGGTCTCATGGCTATCAATCACACTGAGTTTATGAAGCTAACACAAGGTACCAAGAGCTTGAATGAATACTTGCAGGCTTTCAACAACCTGTCGAGGTATGCTACCGAGTTCATGGATACTGATGCAAAGAAGATTGCTAGCTTCAAGAGAGGGCTTAGCCCCAAGCTGATGAAAACTTTAGGAAACAGCAAGTGTGCTACTTTCAATAAATTTGTAAGTGATCCCTGACTCAAGAGAACAATAATGCTATCTATTTAGCTTCTAAGAGTCGAAAGAGGGCCTATGTGGTAGGTGCGTCTCAGGCCAAAGCTCTAGTGGCAGCAAGACCTCAGTTCCACCCACCTGTTGCAGCTACAAGGTATCGTCCACCGTAGAAGAAGAATCAACCTAAGACTAGATTTCATAAGGCTTACACCGTTGCTCTTCCAAAGGGCACCACTAGGCAGAGCAGCTCAAATGTGCCACCAAGCAACAGACCCTACTGGAATTGTGATATGCCTGGTCATTGGGCAAAGAACTGTCCTTATCCTAATAAGAAGAACAACAATCAGAGGCAAGGCAATGCAAATACGGGCATGTTCACTTCACCACCACAGAAGAGATTCCTTCTGGTGAAGTTGTCCTTGCTGGTAAGTTTCTTGTAAACCAACATCTTGTAGTTGTACTATTTGATTCAGGTGCTTTGCATTCTTTCATGAGTCCCGCATTTGCATCCAAGTATAATCAGAGGGTGATTATTGTAGACAAGGGTGGCTATTGTATTAGTGTAGCTAGGAATAATATCGCTACCAATCAGATAGTGAAAGAGGTGTGTATTGAAATAGGTGGCCGAGTGTATACCGTTGATCTTGTAGTTTTGGCCGGGTTGGGAATGGATGTAATTTTGGGAACGAAATGGATGAGTGGTAATGGAGTTCTTATCGATACCTCTACTAGAGTTGTTATGTTGAGGGATCATGTTAACAAGGAGGCTTTTCTAGTGTTGCTTCCTAGGGATATTGACCTCCACAATGTGTTTAATACTATCCAAGCCAAGAACATTGTTGATGTTTCCGTAGTGTGTGAGTTTCCAGATGGTTTTCCTGATGAATTGCCTAGCTTAATGTTGACGGTTGTTAACGTACATTACAAACCAATAAATTTCCTTGCATGTATGCACAAATATCATAGAATAGGAGGTTATTACTGACAAATTCCATGAGTTTTGGTGATTTATAATTTTCTAGGGTGTTATCTAGAAAGTCGACAAAAGGGACCTAGGAGTTAAAATAATTCACGGAATTTTGCCGCAAGACATATACTACAAGACTATAGAAGACACCAGAGCAAGCCGGGGCCCCAGCCCCTGCCAGGTGGGGTCGGTCGGCCATAGGGGTGGCCGGGCAGCCACGCCCCTCTACATCCTTCTATGAGCTTCTAGAGTATTCCTGCACCGTCTTTGAGGAGTCATCTAGGCCGTCCCTTAAGTTGGTTTGATCGAAGGGCTCACGTGCATCCCACCGGGGTATAAATAATGAGCTAGACCCCCTGGAGGAAGAAGCCAAATCAAGAGCTAAAGAGCCAGAGTTTCAATTCCATATCTAGAGATCTAGGCTAGCAATCAAGAGTAGACTAGTTCATCTTAGGATTAGTCTCAATTAGAGATAGAGAGATACAGTAGAAGAGTAGAGTTCTGGAGGAGTTCTGGCCTATTGGTGCTTCTCCGCTGTTGTGTTCGTCGGGATCAAGTTTTTTTGCAGGGGGCTTGCTTCTGAGATTCTTTGGTAATCAACTTCTGATTCAAGCAAGCAATTTGTTCGTATTGTTCTTCAAGTTTGCAACTCTTTTGAGTACTTTGATCTTGGTAGCACCTAGGTTGAAGTTGTTTTCGTAGTGTAAGCATGGTGCTTAGGCTAGGATTACTTGTGAATGCCCCCTGATTTGTTGGTTAGTGGTAGCTTGCGATGGTGACTTTATAGCTTTGTTGAATCCTCTGTAGTCCACTTCTAGTTAATAGGTAAAGGTAGGCTGATGCATGCTGGTAGGGGAGAACTCTAATTTCATCCCTTATTGAAAGTTATCGCCCACTGAATGAATGATTAAGAACATAGTTTATCAAAATTGGAATTAGAAAGTCCTTAGTAGTCTCCCTATTTTCACTATTATCTAAGCTTGATTGTGAATTGGGTTAAGTTTATAGATTCAGTAATCATCGTCAACTGTTCCTTTGGGTTTCATATTAAAACCGGGATTATCTTGGTGAAGTGCTACAACGGTATTATATCTGTGCGTTTGCGGATAGTTATCTTTTCTAGTGTGCATTTAATTTATACCAACAAGCATTTCTGGCGCTGTTGCCAGGAACGGTTGTTTTTCTCTTTGCTGAGTTGACTTTGAGTTTAGCTTAATCTTGCATTATACTTTTATCTTTATTTATTTTTAGTTTTAAAATTTAGTTTTATTATTTTACCATGGAACCCATACCTACACCTTTATATCTATACAGAATACCACCGGGATCGTGCCTTAAGCCACTAGAATCATCCAAACCCATTACATCATCTGGCTATGAGCTACGCCCGGAATTAATTCACTTAGTTCAGGAAAACGTCTTTTCTGGTAGTGATAATGAAAACCCCTATTCCCACTTAGGTGATTTTGAGCAGACCTGTGCATGCCTAAGCATTGAAGGCATGTCCAATGAAACTTTAAGATGGAAGCTTTTTCCCTTTTCTTTAACGGGAAAGACTAAATATTGGTATAATCGTCACGTTGGGAGTAGTCAAGGAGATTAGGAAGTTTTATGCTCGAATTTGTGTTTACAATTTTTCCCTATCTTTAAAGTTGCTAAACTTCATACAGAAATCATATGTTTTGAGCAATAGAAAAATGAATCACTAGGCAAGGATTGGGAACATTTTGATGCTATAGTTAATTCAGGCCCTAGTCTTGCTTTTTCAGAACCTATGCTTTTGCAACATTTCTTTATAGGCCTTAATAGAAAAATTAGAAAATATCTTAATTTGGCCTCAGGAGGAGCATTCATGCATATCACTACTGAGCATGCAAAAACTATTCTTATGAACATTTTAAATGATCTTCCTGAAGAAAAGTTGTTAGAAGAAGAAATCTCAATAGCTGAACCTGAACTTTTGCCTGAAACATGTCAACCTTTAGCTATTGTAGAACCTGAACTACCACAAAAGGAAGAGGAAGAATTTCCGCTTCCTAACTTTTTGTTTAATATTGAGGATGATTTGTTTACTGATTTTGGAAATACCTCAAATTATCATTTGATAAAGAAACCTCAGTAGCCTAGAAATTTTGCAACTATAGATCCTACACGTTCTGATGAGGTAGATTTTCTTAAAAGACAACAAAAGAGTTAATATCTATTTTGAGTGACAAGTGGTTAGAAGAATTAGAGTTTTCAAATGAAATTATTTGTATAAATTCTCCCTCTATCACTATTCAATATCAATTAGATAAATATCCTTTTGAAACTCTTTATAATCTAGTAGTAGGTGTTAATATTATGTCTGCTACATTTGCTGAACATTTATTAAAAGAGATATCATTAGCCCCAACTAATAAATTGTTAAAAAGTCTTTCAGGACGCATTATTCCAAGTTCAGGAATTCTGTGTGCCCTTTCTATTTATGTGAATGATTTCTGAGTCCGATTGAATTTCTACATCTTTGATGTTTGGGAGTCTGGTGTGTTGATTGGGGAACCTATAGAAAGACTTATCCAAGAAGAACAAACAGGAAAAATAAATGTTATGCTTGGGAAAGGATTTAAGCTCTCTATGCCTATAATTCACTCTTTAAAAACTAAGGTAGAGCTATTTCCTGAGTTAGAATCAATAGAAGAGGTTAAGGTAGCATCTCTTGAAGAATTAATCAAACCAAATTTAGAAGATGATGCCCAGTTTTTTACCAATGAGGTAGAGGATGAGGATCCCACTGATCCTGAACTCTCGATGAATTGCTAGAGCCACCTAAGCCACCTATTGAACTTAAACCTTTGCCCTCTAGACTTAAATATGCTTTTCTGAATAATGATTAGGATTCTCCTGTAATCATAAGTGATAAATTATCTCAAGAAGAATCTTCACGCTTAATAACTGTGTTAGAAAAGCATCGTGCTGCTTTTGGCTATTCACTCCATGACCTTAAAGGAATTAGTCCTGTTCTTTGCACCCATCACATTCCAACTGATCTAGAAATTACACCATCTAGAGAGCCCTAGCGTAGGCTTAATAATGCGATGAGGGAGGTCGTGAAGGAGGTTTTGAAACTTTTGCATGCTGGGATCATTTATCCTGTGCCGCATAGTGAGTGGGTTAGTCCTGTTCAAGTTGTACCTAAGAAAGGTGGAATGACTGTTGTTAAAAATAAAAGGAATGAATTAATACCCCAAAGAACCGTCACTAGATGGAGAATATGCATAGATTATAGAAAACTAAATAAAGCAACAAAGAAAGATCATTTTCTGCTACCCTTCATTGATGAAATGTTAGAGCATTTAGCGAATCATTCTTTCTTTTGTTTTCTTGATGGTTATTTGGGATATCACCAAATTCCAATCCACCCTGATGATCAAAGCAAAACCATTTTTACATGTCCATATGAAACTTATGCTTATCGAAGAATGCCTTTTGGATTATGTAATGCTCCAACTTCTTTTCAAAGGTGTATGATGTCTATATTTTCTGATATGATTGAAGAAATTATGAAAGTTTTTATGGATGATTTTTCTGTTTATGGAAAAAAATTTGATGATTGTCTTGAAAATTTAGATAGAGTTTTGGAAAGATGTGAAGAAAAGCACTTAGTACTTAATTGGGAAAAATGTCATTTTATAGTTAGAGAAGGAACAGTGCTAGGACACTTAGTGTCTGAAAGAGGTATAGAGGTAGACAGAGCTAAAATTGAAGTAATAGAACAATTACCTCCACCTGTGAATATAAAAGGGATTAAAAGTTTTCTTGATCATTGTGGTTTTTACCGTAGGTTTATAAAAGATTTTTCACATATTGCTAAACCACTGACTAACTTGTTAGCTAAGGATGTTCTATTTGAATTTGATTATGCTTGTTTGAAATCTTTTAATATTCTTAAAGAAGCACTCATCCCTGCACCAATCCTTCAACCTCTTGATTGGTCAATACCTTTTGAAATTATGTGTGATGCTAGTGATTATTTTGTGGGGGCAGTTCTATGACAGACAAAGGATAAAAAGCATCATGCCATTGTTTATGCTATTTAAACTCTGACAGGAGCTCAACTTAATTATGTAACAACGGAAAAAGAACTCCTAGTTGTTGTTTTTGCTATAGATAAATTTAGATCTTACTTGGTAGGAGCAAAAGTTATTATTTATACTGATCATGCTGCTTTGAAATATTTGCTCACTAAGAAAGATGATAAACCATGTTTGATAAGATAGATTTTATTACTCCAAGAATTTGATTTAGAAATAAAAGATAAAAAGGGAGTAGAAAATCTTATTGCCGATCACTTGTCTAGAATGCAATTTAAAAATCCATAGGAATTACCTATTAATGACTCACTAAGGGATGACATGCTTTTCAAAGTAACAAAATCAGACCCTTGGTACTCAGATATTGTGACTTTTATGGTTGCAGGTTATGTACCACTAGGGGAAAATAAAAGAAAACTTATTTATGAGAGTCATCAACACCTATGGGATCCATCATACCTCTTCAGAATATGTGCTGATGGACTACTAAGAAGATGTGTACCGACAGAGGAGGGCATTCAAATCATTCAAAAATGCCACTCATCACCATATGGAGGTCATTATGGGGCATTCCGTACTCATGCAAAAATCTGGCAGAGTGGATTCTTTTGGCCAACCATGTATGAAGACACCAAGAACTTTATCTAGAGATGTGTATCATGCCAGAAGCATGGAAACATCAACACAAGAGATTTCATGCCACTCACCAACAATCTTCAGATAGAGAGCTCTTTGATGTTTGGGGAATCGATTACACGGGACCATTTCTGAAATCAAAGAATTGCGAGTATATATTGGTGGCAGTTGACTATGTATCCAAGTGGGTAGAAGCCATGACATGCAAGAATGCTGATGCAAGACATTCCAAGAAGATGTTTGAAGAAATAATATTCCCAAGGTTTGGAATGCCTAGGATGGTGATTAGCAATGGAGGAATGCATTTCACTAACAGGAAGTTTCACTTATATTTGAAAGATCATGGAATTCATCACAACGTCGCTACACCATATCATCCTTAGACAAGTGGCCAGGCAGAGACATCAAATAAGCAGATCAAGAATATTTTACAGAAGACGGTAGATGAGATGGGAACCGCATGAAAAGATCATTTACCAGAGGCACTTTGGGATTACCGGACTACCTACAAGACACCATTGGGTATGTCACCATACTAATTGGTGTATGGAAAGACCTGTCATCTACCTGTGGAGCTAGAACACAAGGCTCATTGGGCTATCAAGCGTTGGAACATGGATTTTGAAGCTGCAGGAGAAAAGAGAAAGATGCAAATATCAGAGCTAGAAGAATGGAGAGAAAAAGCTTATCATAGTTCAAAACTTTATAAAGAAAGAACCAAGAGATGGCATGATAAGAGAATCAAGAAGGAGTTTCCACCTGGAGACAAGGTATTACTTTTTAATTCTAGGGTCAAATTATTCGGGCATGGAAAATTACGGAGCAAATGGGAAGGACCATTTACGGTGATAAACGCGTCATCGCATGGAGCGGTAACTCTACGCACAGACGAAGGTACGTTATTTAAGGTAAATGGCCAACGTCTTAAGATCTTTCTAGAACCTATTAGACCCTCTGAGGTAGTTGATGAATTAGATTTTATTATTTTCCCTCAATATTAGATATCCTTTTTCTGTTATGAGAAAATATGCGAAATAATACTTATCGGGTAGTAAATAATAATAGAAGACACAGTGCATGAGATCACCCTAAGAGGATGACCTGTGGGGCCAGCCGGCCAGGCCTATGGCCGCCCGACCACCCACCTCCTTGTCCACCCTCGTCTTGATCCTTGCGAGTCTTCTACACCCTTCCTCATCCAAATCCCATAGATTTAACTGACAAATCACATATTCTTCCATATAGATCCATTATTCCCTAGATCTTGACCCATTCTGCAAGCTAAACCCTTATATAAATACATACACATGCCTCCTTCAACCACATCCTATTCAAGCCTCCTCTCCTCTCCTTAGGGAAATTCTACTCCTTTCCATCTCCAAGCTCCAATGGCCAGAAAAGATATCATCATCGACAGATCTGACCTCAAGAAGATCCAGTCGAAGGAAGAAGCTCTAGCCATAGTCCCTGTGCTAGATCCCAAGCCTCTCGCTGTCATCCCATCGAAGCAGCTAGCGACAGTTCCTCCATGTTGTTATTATGAGCAAGCTTATTTTGCTCAAGCTCGCCAGCCCGCTCTCCCATCACCTCCTACAAAGATGCTCCTAAAAGGCCTAAAAGTCGCTGTCCCTCAAGGCACCAAGTTGCTACTTGTTGCAGATAATGAGAAGCTCATCAAGGTGACTACCAACAGATTTGGGGATGTGACTTGTGCAAAGTATGCTACCTCTCGCGTCTCCCTTGATGGAATCTGTGCACCTCCTGGCCAAGTCAAGTATGTCGCTCCAAGAGAAACTGGCAAGAGATCTGCTGCACCCTAGATTGAGAGAGAAGTAAAGCATCCTAGGATGACCATGGCTATGATGGAAGAAAAGTTTAATGCTCTCAACTAGAAAGTTGAAGTTATGAAGATATCTAGCAAGCTCCAAGCCGGTTCAATCACCAATCTACAGAATCAGCGGTCCGATGATCTTAAGGAGATCTGTAGGTTGACTAGGATCGTAGCTGCGCTCTCTGAGAAGAATAAGAATAAGGAGTAGATGTCTTAGTTATCTTAGCAATAAGGCACAAGTGTGTTAAATTAGTTTGATTTAGGTTTGTAATTTAAAGTTAAGTTTGTGATTTGCTCGGTTTATTAATTATTAGCTCAGAATGAAAAAAGTACCTTATTGTTATTATTTTGTTATGATTAACTATTCTCTCTATTTTTGGTATGTGCTTGTCTCCACATGTTGTGCAGAAAAGATATACAGGAAAACAAGTATGGGGGTGACACACCGTGACCACAAAAACATAATTTATCATGAAAATTATGCAATTTGGAAGATAATCGATCGAGGACCACGTACGACAAAGTGGGCCCCGAGGGGACCCCCTGGGTGGCCACACGGCTAGGCTCATGACAGGCTAGCCCACCACCTCCTCCTCTCTCGCCTCGCTTCGTCCACGGTCAAGTTTGAGCCCAATATACTTTAATTATATATATTTTGTCTTTTGTTTCTGTCACACCCGGTTTTAAAGAACAAAACCAAGTCAGCCATATGTGTGCCCAGGAAGTCCACACATATGTCAGAATGAAAAAGTATCAGAAATAATGTTATTATATAGCATATACATAGCTATAAATTAACACTTACATCAGAGTATCGCGGAACGGTGACTAAACTTTAGGCTCCATTCTTCTCAAGGACGGCTGACTGAGGGCTCCGTATGCCAAGCACTTCTGATAGACTTTTGGAAACTCCACTATGCTTTTATCCTTCTTCTAAGCAGCACCTTACTGCATACTGGAGTGTGGGGGGAAATAGTAAGGGTGAGCACATGTCGTACTCAACAAATATAGCAAGGGGTTCATGAGACTCAAATAGCTGACATTGGTTAAACTGCAAGTAGCTTTTAGGTGTATATCTGTTTAGCAATTAATGGCAGCAAGGTAGCATTTATTCCCATAACCACATGATCAATGTAAGCATAATTAATATAAAGCATAAATGATAAGTAAATGAGCATCTTAACATAACAAGAATCATCATCTTTAATGTAAATGTCTCTAAGGCCGCTTATATTCGTAAGCACAGCTAGTATACCAGTTTATTAAACTCTATGCAGAGGTGTACACTTTCACTGTGAGTCATGATTTCTAAATGCATGGAGAGGTCATTCCCAAAACACCAGAAACCACATAAAGCCTCTCAAAGGCTCATCTAACAAGTTAGGCCCACTAGGATTCTGTAACCTGCAAATGTAGAGCCCTCCTTCCGTATGGCACAACGACCGCAGCCTATACTCATAAGGACAAAAGCCGCACTACACCCAACCCAAGAAACACCCCATTTGCGCCTTTTGGTAACCTCTAACAAGCTTGAAAAGGTCCTTCAAGAGTCTAAAGTCAGAGCCATATAACCCTCATAGCTATACTGTAAATCCCGAATGATCATGTATAGATAAGATCTTATGTTGCTAAAATGTCATCTCTTAACCATCATTGCATAAACATTAATTAAGTTACAAGATCATGGTTTATTCATGCGCTAGCAAAGAATACTACCCATATGCATATATCCCAAGGTGACAAGGTATTTGGCAGTCAATTGCTAGGAAATCCTTAAATGGGTGATGAAGGACACATGCATATGAAATTTAATGTGTAACATGAGTAGGTCATCAAGGAGGTCCCAAGCTGTACTTGCCTTAGAACTTGCTTTATGCCGAAAGCAACTTGCTCTGAAAAGCCTCAACTTAATCTTTCATTTGCAACTTCTGGCACTCAGCTTCTGGTCTTCACCTTCAGATCTTCGGCGTTCGCGGATAGTCTTTCTTCTACTCATAGATCATAGCAACCCAGCACACTAACAGACATATAAGCAAACAAATAGGGACAACTAAGAACAATACACCACACAAGAGAAAACAGCGTACTAAAAGAGAGCTATCGGCTACGGTTACGAGAACACAAGAAACGTCGATAACGGAACTATAGTTAAAAAGAAAAAGACTATCAGAATATTTATATTATAAAATGAAGCACTACATGCTTGATTTATTTTAGCTAACAAGATCATGGAAAAGTAATTAGTTCAGATTAGACAAATCATATTTGGACTCAACACCGAGTTGAAATTAACCATAGTTTATAGATTTTATAAATATTCCCACACAATATTTTATTAAGAAAGTTATGCCTTTATATTTGCAAAAGAAATAATTTTGTGAGAGCATCCAAACGCACGTCAAAGTGCTAGGCTAAGCAATTTACAAAGTCAAAATATGTTTATGTTAGTAGCTAATTATTTTAACATTTATTTACATATACAAAATTGAAATGTACCTCTTGTTTTTAGATTGAAAACTGGTTACGTATCCATTAATCGAATTAATATTTAACAATGAACACAAAAAGTGATGTAGTGGCTATCAGGAGTTTTATGTATTACAATAGAAAAGAAAAGCCTACATGTTTAATTCATTTTAATTAAACAAGACCATGTGAAATAGTAGCTCAGATTAGTCAAATAATATTTTAATTCAAAAGCCAAGTTGAAACTAGCTGTATTTTTATTTGTAAACGTGCATGTATCATTTAATCAAACTAAACATTAACTTTGTAAAAGAAAAGTGCATGTGAAATTATCTACACAAGTTTATCATATATGCAACATACTTAGCCTAAGCAAAATTTAATTATAAAATAGATACAAGTATATTAATCAATTTAATATTTAACGGTATACAGAAAAACATGTGCCAACTGAACGAAATCACTTATGTTTTAAAGTTGAACTAAGCATCTTATAATTAAAAAGATATTTAGTTTAATATTAATTAGATTAACATTAATTTAGAACAGACTGAAGTATAAACCTGTGTTGCTTTTAATTAGAAACTCAATTGCACAAGCATAAATCAAATTAATATCTAACTTATAAAATTCAATGAGGTGGGATAGGTTAAACGTTCCTACTAACATGTAGCTTTGGTCGGCACGATCACAACTCAAACGAACCGAATCGGAGTTAAAATAAATTAAATATTGTTAATTAATTATGAAACCATTAAATAAATATATTAATCTAATTACTATTTAATTTAATAAATTCATAATCAAGTGACATGATAAACATCGTTACTGATATATAGTTTACGTCGACACAAACACGACACGACGCGAATGGAATTGCAACCCTTAGTTATTTTCTAATTAACAGTAATTAAATAATTATTAATCAAAAAGTTTTTAAATTGATAAATTTATAATTGTGAGACATGACCAACGTTGGTACTACTGCGTAAAGCGCGACTACATGAACCTAACGCGACAAGAACTACTCAAATCGGAGGTCAGACGATTAAACGACGAAGATTATACTAACTAATGGTAAACTTGTAATTAAGCACATCTCCTACCTTGGGCCTGTACGGATCATACCGAAAGGGAAGGCCATGTCCCTGGGCGATGGCTGACTGCTGCTGCTGTTCGCACACGAGAAGGGGCAAGGAGCTCCAGTGGCCGGGCAAGCGGCGCACGACCGCACGCGGCATAGGAAGCGGATCCGGACCAGCCCGCGGGGCACCTCTGCCAGAGTCCGTACGGCCGACGGCCGGCTCTGCTCATGCAAGCAGATGTACGCACGCGCGAAGGGCGGCCGAGAGCGGGAGGCTCGGGCCCAGGCCACGGGTTGGCGGCGTGGGGCCGTGGCTCGAGTGGAAGAGAGGCATAGGACGACGACGTGGCCGAAGAAAACAAGACGACGACGACCTCCATGGATCACCACGCCGGAAAGGAGAGAGAGGTTTTAGGGAATTGATAACAAATGATGGATTTACGAAACAAAAGGGGTGCCAGTGAAGAGGACGACGAGACAAACCTCGGAGTGAAAGCAGAATTTGCCAGAGATGTCCGAGGTGGCCAGAAAAGCTCACCGAACCTTCGCCGGAACGCAAGCTGTACATGACGAACTTCAGCGAGGGATGGATGGAGCTACGAGAGGTGACTCGCGATGGGGTTTTCGGATCTAGAATCAGTGCGTTGAGGAGAACACCAGCATATATATAGGTCTAGGGTTGGGGAATATTTCGCAATTTCTTAATTTCGGGATTATTTTAATTCTGTGAATAAAATAATTCTAGAAAATCTAGAATCATTTTTTTGCCGCAAAAAATAACTCGGAGCTCAGAAAAATCACTAGAAAAATCCTGAAGACACTTGGAGAGATAAGGAACTCAACTAAATAAGTTTGAGCTGATGAAAAGATTGGTTTTGATTCAATATGGGTTATAGTGGATCGTTTGACTAAAGTTGCTCATTTTATACCGGTTAGAACGACGTATTCCAGTGCAAAGTTGGTTGAATTGTATTTGGAAAGAATAGTAAGTTTACACGGAGTTCCAAAGAAGATTGTATCTGATCGAGGATCGCAGTTTACGTCGCACTTTTGAAAAGTTGTTCATGAATCTTTGGGAACAAAATTAAATTTTAGTACAACATATCATCCACAGACAGATGGACAGACTGAAAGGACCAACCGGGTATTAGAGGATATGTTGAGAGCTTGTGCATTGCAATATGGAACTAGTTGGGATAAGAGTTTGCCTTATGCAGAATTTTCTTACAATAATAGTTATCAACATAGTCTTAAGATGGCACCGTTTGAAGCTTTGTTTGGACGTAAGTGTAGAACTCCATTGTTTTTGGATCAGACAGGTGAATCTCAGGTGTTTGGTACAGATGTTCTTAGAAACGCAGAAGATCAAGTGCGAGTGATTCGTGAGAATTTGAGAGTAGCGCAGTCTCGTCAGAAGAGTTATGCTGATAATACGAGAAGAGATCTAGTTTTTTAGGTAGGTGATTATGTCTATTTGAAGGTGTCACCTATGAGAAGTGTGAAGAGGTTTAACATGAAAGGTAAACTAGCACCAAGGTATGTTGGACCATTTAAATTTATTACTAGACGTGGAGAAGTTGCTTATCAATTAGAGTTGCCTGAAAATTTATCTGGAGTGCATGATGTGTTCCATGTTTCACAACTTAAGAAGTGTTTACGGGAGCCTGAGGAGCAGATACCTTTAGAAGAGTTGACTGTTAAGGAGGATCTTACATATGAAGAGTTTCCGATTAAGATTTTAGAGACTGCTGAGAGAGTTACTCGAAGTCGGGTTATTAAAATGTGCAAGGTGCAGTGGAATCCATATTCAGAGGCAGAGGCAACTTGGGAAAGAGAGGATGAATTAAGGAAATCATATCCGCAATTGTTTGAGTAAGCAGTTCAATCTCGAGGACGAGATTCTTTTAAGGGGGGTAGAATTTGTAACACCCAAAAATTTCAAATTTTAGAATTAGTGGGTTCCAAATAATTTAAATAACATTTAATGGGAAATTAAAATTTAAAAAAACTATTTGGTGATGCATTCATGCTGTTGCATTTATTGTATTTTGTGTAGTGGATTTATTTTATTTTTGATTTGGTTTAGAAAATTTTATTTGAAAATGCATTTGGAAAATTAGAAAAAAAGAAGAAAATGGAAGTCTTCTTCATCTCTGTTTTGGCCCGAAGGCCTTCCCTCCTCTCTTCTTGGCCCAGCCCGTGCCTGCTTTTCTTGAGTTGGGCCGAAGCTAGCTAACTGGCCGCGTTGCGGGCCGGCCCAAGCTGCTGATGTCGCAGGCCGTCGCGCCCTCCTCTCTCTTGTCTCCATGACACGTCGGGCCCGCTTGTAAGAGTTGTCTTCTCCCCCTTGCTCGTAACCGAACCGACCATCGGTCGGAGGAGTCCGCCTCCGCCTCGACCCCTCCTTGCTTGAAGGGCACGTCGGCTAGCCCTCATAAATAGCGGCCCGTCTCCACCGCCTCCTTCCATCTAATCTTAGTAGCGAGCCACGCTGCAAAGCCTAGCCCTAGCTGCCGTCACCCAAGCTGCCGCTGCCGAGCTCGCTGAGGCGATTCCCGGCGCCAATCATCGCTGTAAGTTTGTTGACAAGCTCCGCGTCGTGATTCCGAGGTCGTCTCGATCTTTTTCTTCATCGAATTTTGGTTCGGATGGCTCATGGTGTCGCACCGTCATGAACAGGGGCTCATCGTCCACCGGGGGAAGCCGCGCGCCACCCGTGCCCGATTTCCGTTGCCAAAAACTGTCTTGGTGAGTCCGCAACGATCTCCTCTTCCTTTTTGCGCTTGTTCCGTCGTCTATGGTGGCCGGAACACCGAAAACGGTGAACTCCGGTGAATATCTCACCGCCGGCCATGTCTCCACCATGCTCGGCACTGTAGCCGCCCGGAGATCCCCTTCCTCTCTTCCCCAGTCAAATCTCGGCCGTTCAAATCTAATCCAATGGATGGAGAAGGCTGATACCCTTTCGGCCATGTCTTTTTGCTTAAGAGTCCCTGCCCTTTTTCTAAATAGAACTCGCGATCCTTAGCGCAATATCCTGAATCCGTTTTCGTGTTTTGAAAGCGTATTCTCTTCCGGTTTATTCAAAAATACGTTTTCAGGAAATTACAGTTTTGCCGCTAGAATTGTTTTGGTCATAAAAACTTCGTTTTAACTCCGATTTGATCCGTTCAAGTTGCGTTAGGTTCGTATTTGCGAGCTCTACATGTTAGTGTAGTTGTACAGTTGGTTTTGATAATTTATTTTTTGAGTTTATAATTGAGTATTTATTTATCTATAGGAAATCTTAGAGAATTCATAATTTTCACGTTTTAACTCCGAATTTGGTGATCTTTGCGTCTGTGTGATCGTAGAAACATGTAGAAGAGTTTTATAAACTTTTATTACTGTTTTGTTATTGTTGGTGTACTGTTTTAATTATGTCTATTTGATTGCTTAGTGTATGGTTGCTCGGATGATTGTGTGTTGGTGCTTGATGATCGAGTATAGACGGTGAGCAGTTTCTTGACGATCAGAAGTATTATTTTGAGCCAGACCAGCAGTATCATCAGGAAAGCTTTATTCAAGGCAAGTATAACATGGGACCATCCTTGTTACCTATTCACTGAAATTGTTATACATATGCATGTGTCTTCCTTGACAACCATAGAGATTATAACTTAGCTATTGATATCTTGTTTCCTTGTCACCTATGGGTTATGCATTTGGGTAGCTACTGCTAGCGCTTAATTATGAACAATGATCTTGTAATTTGACTAATGGATTATGCAATCAACCAATTAAGATGATGTTATTTCTGTTGAAAGGGGGCTAGAGCATGTGGGTTATTTTGATGCTCTAGTTACTCTCCGTAAGGACTTACCTGTAAGTGATAACCGGGACATACAGTACAGCTGTGAGGGCTATATGGCTCTGGCTCTAGTTGTTCAAGAGACCTTTTCTAGCTTGTTAGTGGTTACCTTAAATGGCGTAAGAATGGCTTGCCACGTTGGGTGTAGTGCGAGCCCCTGGCCTAGTGTGTATAGGCTGCGGTTGTTGTGCCACAGGGAAGGGGGGTTCTACATCTGCCTGCCGAGTGAATCTAATGGCCCTAACTTGTTAGACGAACTTTTGAATGGCTTTATATGGTCTCTGATGTTTTGGGCCTTGCAAACCCATGCATTTGGAAATCATGACTCACAGTGAAAGTGTACACCTCTGCGCAGAGTTAAAAACTGGTATACTAGCCGTGCTCATGGATACGATCGGCCTTGGGGATTCTTACAGAATAGTTGATCACCATTGTTATATCATGCTTAATTATTGTTGATTATTATTATGCTCATGTTAATGCTATTCATTATCCTTATTACAATTGATCATTGATTCATTAATGGGATTTGGATTACCTTGATGCTACTCAATTGCTAATTATATGATGATTAAAAGCTAAACGCAGTCAAACAGTGTCTAGCCTTTTTGAGCCTCATGAACCCTGTGTTATATTTGTTGAGTTCGACATGGACTCATTCTTGCTATTTCCCCCACACTCCAGTGTGTAGTAAGATGCTACTCGGAAAAAGGACAAAGGTGTAGTGGAGTTTCCAGAAGACTAGTAGAAGTGCTAGGCATATGTTACCCCCAGTCAGTCGTCCCTGAGAAGAACGGAGCCCGAAGTTTAGTCACCGTTCCGCGATACTCTGATGTAAGTGTTAATATAGCTATGTATATGTTATATAATAACATTGTTTCTGATATTTTTTTCATTCTGACATATGTGTGGACTTCCTGGGCACACATATGATTAGCCTGGTTTTATTCTTTAGAAAACCGGGTGTGACAGAGTGGTATCAGAGCCAGGTTGACTGTAGGACGTATGCCAAGTAGCTCTAGACGTATTCTAAAACTTATTTTACTATAAAACTATTTTGTCATCCCTTGACTCATTGATTTTGACTATTCCTCTTCCTTGTCTTGTTGTATCCTCTCCTTGATAGCTTTCTTTTGAGCTATTATTTCTTACTCCCTTGGATTTTATTTTATGTTGTTTTTACTAAAAGTTTTCTGATCTTACCTTGTTCAAAAGTTCGATGGCCTTTCATCATCTCCAATGTGCCAATAGGATGACCACCATTATTGAAGAAGCACGTGTAGTACCGATGATGTGATGTGTGCTTGTTTTGCTTGATGTGTTGCTTGTGTGTTGTTCTTGTTCTCGTGTTTCAAAGGTAGGCCCGGAAGGTATAAGTCTTGAGAAGTAGCTCGATCTATGTTAAGTGGGGTAGTGACATCTTGTATCTTACTTATCTTTCAATCGATCCTAATTCATGCCATTTTCTCTTACACCGTTCCTGTCTACCCTTGGTTGTCATGCTACCTTATTAATCTCATCTTAATGGATGATCAACACATGAAGGACTTATCATTAGTAGTAAGCCTTAGAGAAAGTGTTGCCTTCAATGACATCGTCAGGTGAAACAAGATCTTTGTTAAGTGGGGTAGCATCTGCTATCAACAACAGCAAGTCCTGAATATCTCAAGCGACGAGGCATGAGGAGGTACAAAGAACTCAAGATCAAACCTTATCTTTCTTGTCATCTTTTGGCTATCCTCGATCCATGTCTTATATCTCATCAACACAAAGCAAAGAAGCATGAAGACTTGAAGATTAGTGTTATCTATCTCTCTAGTGTCTTTGAATCTCGTTTCTACCTTATCCTGTTTTTTATAGCAGTCTGTCTACCATAGCTTATATCTATATTTTTGGATGCCCAAAAATCATAGATAAAATCTGGACAATAGTAGACTTCAATATCTTTCTCTGACCGTAAGAACCACCCTGATATCTATTATGGTTTGGGATTTATGAAAATCACAAGGCGACGCATCTGTGCTGTCAGCAATCTGGAATAGTTCCTGTTGTTCACAGTTTTCGACTACCTTAACTGCAGAATTTGGAGAAGTGTTATATAAGGAAGTTGTAGTAAATTTGATAAGCTTTCCAACGGTATAAGCTACAACATCATTGGATTCGTAGAACTCGAATTATAACTGTATTTCTGCACTGTCATTTTTCTGCTCGCGAGGAAGTGCAGGTTACTTGTTCTTGCATATGCTCATGAGTCTCTTTGACATGATAGAAGGACACGATAGTAGTTATCACTCAGAAACAAATGCAAGCTATCCTTTGGTGTACTCTAGTTGATCTCTTCTTAAGAGGGTTTGTCGAACTAAAAGACGATACAAGAAGGAGGTTTATATGTTCTATTTCGTCACTTGGAAGCATCAGCTATCTACATGGTTGCAAAGTCACTATCAAGCGTCAGTATCTTTTCTCAGAGTGGTAATCTGTTAGAACCATCTATAAGAATCATAAGGGTCTAAAGGAGACATTTATAATGTTGGTTATGAGCTTGTGGCATCATCATTGCATAAGAGTTGCTGAAGGAAAAAGAACTTAAGGAGCAAGCTTATAAGGAGATTGACCAATTAAGGGCGGAGTTAGGTCGTCCCAAGATTTAGTAGAAGCTTAACTAGGAAATAGGAAAAATCCCTATGTAATAAGAACGATAGTAGTTGCGAGTCAATTTTAAGTTGGATTGTTTTGAGAGTCAGTTTGTGGTGTGAACAATTGTGTGATTGATGGAATGTTAATGTGATAATGTGTGATTTGGATCTTTGTAATGTGTGCTGGAGTTTTGTAGACAGGCCTATAAGTTCCATGGTTAAGAATATTAAGTTTGATCAAAATATATTAGTTGGTTATGAGGAGAACATAGTTCTGTCCTTTGCTGATTTTTAGGTCAGTCTGGGATGTTTAAGAAATAACTTAAAATCCATTAATGGGAAATTTAAGAAATTATACTGAGAATAATTAGACTTCTATATCTTTCCAACCCCGCAAGAATTATTTTAATATCTATTAAGAGCTAAGAGATATATCTATTTCAAGTTGGGGTTACTGCACAGTCTGGAATTCTGAAACAGTTTCGGTTAAGTTCAGTTTTTGGCCAATTATTTGACAGATTCAGAAAAAGTGTTGTGAATAAAAGTTGTAGATAATTTTGTAAGCTTTCCAACCATGTAAAGATCATCTGAATTGGACGTCTGTAGCTCTAGATATGACAATTTTACTGAGTTGCTGAGATTGGAGTTCGTCCAGAAAAATCAGATTTTGCTTATCTATTGAATTGGAAACCACCTATTGACGTTAGCGAGATTCGTAGTTTCTTGGGATTAGCTGGATATTACAGACGGTTCATTGAAGGGTTTTCTAAACTTGCTAAACCTATGACATCTCTATTAGAGAAGAATGCCAAGTTTGTGTGGTCAGATAAATGTCAAGCTAGTTTTGAGGAATTGAAGAAGAGGTTGACTACAACGCCTGTTTTGGTTTTGCCAGATTTGAGTAAGAAGTTTTCTATTTATTGTGATGCTTCTCGTCAAGGTTTGGGATGTGTTCTTATGCAAGAAGGTAGAGTTGTGGCTTATGCATCTAGGCAGTTGAGAAAGCATGAGTTGAATTATCCTACACATGATTTGGAGTTAGCAGCTGTAGTTCATGCTTTAAAGATTTAGAGACATTATTTGATTGGACATAAGAGTGATATATACACTGATCATAAGAGTTTGAAGTATATTTTCACTCAGTCAGACCTGAATTTGAGGCAACGCAGATGGTTAGAGTTGATTAAGGATTATGATATTGAGATACACTATCATCCTGGTAAGGCTAATAGTAGCTGATGCTCTTAGTAGGAAAAGTTATGCCAATGAGATACGGACGTTGTCTATGACTAGGGAGTTATGTGCTGAATTTGAATATTTGAATTTGGGAATTGTTACTAATACAATGGAATTAGAGATAGAGCCTACTTTAGAGTAAGAAATTTACAAGGGTCAGTTGAAGGATGAGAAACTAAAGAAGATAGCGGAAGATATAGTGATTGGTAAGTCACCAGGCTTTCGGATGGATGATAATGGAATTTTGTGGTTTGGAAAGAGGCTGTGTGTATCTGAGGATCAAGCTGTTAGACAGGCAATTCTTAGCGAAGCTCATGAGTCAGCTTATTCCATTCATCCTGGTAGTACTAAGATGTATTTGGATCTTAAACAGAAATATTGGTGGCATGGTTTGAAAAGAGATGTTGCAGAGTATGTTGCACTATGTGATACGTGTCAAAGGGTTAAAGCTAAACATCAGAGACCTGCAGGATTGTTGCAACTGATGCAGATACCTGAGTGGAAGTGGGAAGAAGTTGGTATGGACTTCATAGTGGGGTTACCACGTACCCAGAGAGGTTTTGATTCAATATGGGTTATAGTGGATCGTTTGACTAAAGTTGCTCATTTTATACCGGTTAGAACGACGTATTCCAGTGCAAAGTTGGTTGAATTGTATTTGGAAAGAATAGTAAGTTTGCACGGAGTTCCAAAGAAGATTGTATCTGATCGAGGATCGCAGTTTACGTCGCACTTTTGAAAAGTTGTACATGAATCTTTGGGAATAAAATTAAATTTTAGTACAACATATCATCCACAGACAGATGGACAGACTGAAAGGACCAACCGGGTATTAGAGGATATGTTGAGAGCTTGTGCATTGCAATATGGAACTAGTTGGGATAAGAGTTTGCCTTATGCAGAATTTTCTTACAATAATAGTTATCAACAGAGTCTTAAGATGGCACCGTTTGAAGCTTTGTTTGGACGTAAGTGTAGAACTCCATTGTTTTTGGATCAGACAGGTGAATCTCAGGTGTTTGGTACAGATGTTCTTAGAAACGCAGAAGATCAAGTGCGAGTGATTCGTGAGAATTTGAGAGTAGCGCAGTCTCGTCAGAAGAGTTATGCTGATAATAGGAGAAGAGATCTAGTTTTTTAGGTAGGTGATTATGTCTATTTGAAGGTGTCACCTATGAGAAGTGTGAAGAGGTTTAACATGAAAGGTAAACTAGCACCAAGGTATGTTGGACCATTTAAATTTATTACTAGACGTGGAGAAGTTACTTATCAATTAGAGTTGCCTGAAAATTTATCTGGAGTGCATGATGTGTTCCATGTTTCACAACTTAAGAAGTGTTTACGGGAGCCTGAGGAGCAGATACCTTTAGAAGAGTTGACTGTTAAGGAGGATCTTACATATGAAGAGTTTCCGATTAAGATTTTAGAGACTGCTGAGAGAGTTACTCGAAGTCGGGTTATTAAAATGTGCAAGGTGCAGTGGAATCCATATTCAGAGGCAGAGGCAACTTGGGAAAGAGAGGATGAATTAAGGAAATCATATCCGCAATTGTTTGAGTAAGCAGTTCAATCTCGAGGACGAGATTCTTTTAAGGGGGGTAGAATTTGTAACACCCAAAAATTTCAAATTTTAGAATTAGTGGGTTCCAAATAATTTAAATAACATTTAATGGGAAATTAAAATTTAAAAAAACTATTTGGTGATGCATTCATGCTGTTGCATTTATTGTATTTTGTGTAGTGGATTTATTTTATTTTTGATTTGGTTTAGAAAATTTTATTTGAAAATGCATTTGGAAAATTAGAAAAAAGAAGAAAATGGAAGTCTTCTTCATCTCTGTTTTGGCCCGAAGGCCTTCCCTCCTCTCTTCTTGGCCCAGCCCGTGCCTGCTTTTCTTGAGTTGGGCCGAAGCTAGCTAACTGGCCGCGTTGCGGGCCGGCCCAAGCTGCTGATGTCGCAGGCCGTCGCGCCCTCCTCTCTCTTGTCTCTATGACACGTCGGGCCCGCTTGTAAGAGTTGTCTTCTCCCCCTTGCTCGTAACCGAACCGACCACCGGTCGGAGGAGTCCGCCTCCGCCTCGACCCCTCCTTGCTTGAAGGGCACGTCGGCTAGCCCTCATAAATAGCGGCCCGTCTCCACCGCCTCCTTCCATCTAATCTTAGTAGCGAGCCACGCTGCAAAGCCTAGCCCTAGCTGCCGTCACCCAAGCTGCCGCTGCCGAGCTCGCTGAGGCGATTCCCGGCGCCAATCATCGCTGTAAGTTTGTTGACAAGCTCCGCGTCGTGATTCCGAGGTCGTCTCGATCTTTTTCTTCATCGAATTTTGGTTCGGATGGCTCATGGTGTCGCACCGTCGTGAACAGGGGCTCATCGTCCACCGGGGGAAGCCGCGCGCCACCCGTGCCCGATTTCCGTTGCCAAAAACTGTCTTGGTGAGTCCGCAACGATCTCCTCTTCCTTTTTGCGCTTGTTCCGTCGTCTATGGTGGCCGGAACACCGAAAACGGTGAACTCCGGTGAATATCTCACCGCCGGCCATGTCTCCACCATGCTCGGCACTGTAGCCGGCCGGAGATCCCCTTCCTCTCTTCCCCAGTCAAATCTCGGCCGTTCAAATCTAATCCAATGGATGGAGAAGGCTGATACCCTTTCGGCCATGTCTTTTTGCTTAAGAGTCCCTGCCCTTTTTCTAAATAGAACTCGCGATCCTTAGCGCAATATCCTGAATCCGTTTTCGTGTTTTGAAAGCGTATTCTCTTCCGGTTTATTCAAAAATACGTTTTCAGGAAATTACAGTTTTGCCGCTAGAATTGTTTTGGTCATAAAAACTTCGTTTTAACTCCGATTTGATCCGTTCAAGTTGCGTTAGGTTCGTATTTGCGAGCTCTACATGTTAGTGTAGTTGTACAGTTGGTTTTGATAATTTATTTTTCGAGTTTATAATTGAGTATTTATTTATCTATAGGAAATCTTAGAGAATTCATAATTTTCACGTTTTAACTCCGAATTTGGTGATCTTTGCGTCTGTATGATCGTAGAAACGTGTAGAAGAGTTTTATAAACTTTTATTACTGTTTTGTTATTGTTGGTGTACTGTTTTAATTATGTCTATTTGTTTGCTTAGTGTATGGTTGCTCGGATGATTGTGTGTTGGTGCTTGATGATCGAGTATAGACGGTGAGCAGTTTCTTGACGATCAGAAGTATTATTTTGAGCCAGACCAGCAGTATCATCAGGAAAGCTTTATTCAAGGCAAGTATAACATGGGACCATCCTTGTTACCTATACACTGAAATTATTATACATATGCATGTGTCTTCCTTGACAACCATAGAGATTATAACTTAGCTATTGATATCTTGTTTCCTTGTCACCTATGGGTTATGCATTTGGGTAGCTACTGCTAGCGCTTAATTATGAACAATGATCTTGTAATTTGACTAATGGATTATGCAATCAACCAATTAAGATGATGTTATTTCTGTTGAAAGGGGGCTAGAGCATGTGGGTTATTTTGATGCTCTAGTTACTCTCCGTAAGGACTTACCTATAAGTGATAACCGGGACATACAGTACAGCTGTGAGGGCTATATGGCTCTGGCTCTAGTTGTTCAAGAGACCTTTTCTAGCTTGTTAGTGGTTACCTTAAATGGCGTAAGAATGGCTTGCCACGTTGGGTGTAGTGCGAGCCCCTGGCCTAGTGTATATAGGCTGCGGTTGTTGTGCCACAGGGAAGGGGGGTTCTACATCTGCCTGCCGAGTGAATCTAATGGCCCTAACTTGTTAGACGAACTTTTGAATGGCTTTATATGGTCTCTGATGTTTTGGGCCTTGCAAACCCATGCATTTGGAAATCATGACTCACAGTGAAAGTTTACACCTCTGCGCAGAGTTAAAAACTGGTATACTAGCCGTGCTCATGGATACGATCGGCCTTGGGGATTCTTACAGAATAGTTGATCACCATTGTTATATCATGCTTAATTATTGTTGATTATTATTATGCTCATGTTAATGCTATTCATTATCCTTATTACAATTGATCATTGATTCATTAATGGGATTTGGATTACCTTGATGCTACTCAATTGCTAATTATATGATGATTAAAAGCTAAACGCAGTCAAACAGTGTCTAGCCTTTTTGAGCCTCATGAACCCTGTGTTATATTTGTTGAGTTCGACATGGACTCATTCTTGCTATTTCCCCCACACTCCAGTGTGTAGTAAGATGCTACTCGGAAAAAGGACAAAGGTGTAGTGGAGTTTCCAGAAGACTAGTAGAAGTGCTAGGCATATGTTACCCCCAGTCAGTCGTCCCTGAGAAGAACGGAGCCCGAAGTTTAGTCACCGTTCCGCGATACTCTGATGTAAGTGTTAATATAGCTATGTATATGTTATATAATAACATTGTTTCTGATATTTTTTTCATTCTGACATATGTGTGGACTTCCTGGGCACACATATGATTAGCCTGGTTTTATTCTTTAGAAAACCGGGTGTGACAGAGTGGTATCAGAGCCAGGTTGACTGTAGGACGTATGCCAAGTAGCTCTAGACGTATTCTAAAACTTATTTTACTATAAAACTATTTTGTCATCCCTTGACTCATTGATTTTGACTATTCCTCTTCCTTGTCTTGTTGTATCCTCTCCTTGATAGCTTTCCTTTGAGCTATTATTTCTTACTCCCTTGGATTTTATTTTATGTTGTTTTTACTAAAAGTTTTCTGATCTTACCTTGTTCAAAAGTTCGATGGCCTTTCATCATCTCCAATGTGCCAATAGGATGACCACCATTATTGAAGAAGCACGTGTAGTACCGATGATGTGATGTGTGCTTGTTTTGCTTGATGTGTTGCTTGTGTGTTGTTTTTGTTCTCGTGTTTCAAAGGTAGGCCCGGAAGGTATAAGTCTTGAGAAGTAGCTCGATCTATGTTAAGTGGGGTAGTGACATCTTGTATCTTACTTATCTTTCAATCGATCCTAATTCATGCCATTTTCTCTTACACCGTTCCTGTCTACCCTTGGTTGTCATGCTACCTTATTAATCTCATCTTAATGGATGATCAACACATGAAGGACTTATCATTAGTAGTAAGCCTTAGAGAAAGTGTTGCCTTCAATGACATCGTCAGGTGAAACAAGATCTTTGTTAAGTGGGGTAGCATCTGCTATCAACAACAGCAAGTCCTGAATATCTCAAGCGACGAGGCATGAGGAGGTACAAAGAACTCAAGATCAAACCTTATCTTTCTTGTCATCTTTTGGCTATCCTCGATCCATGTCTTATATCTCATCAACACAAAGCAAAGAAGCATGAAGACTTGAAGATTAGTGTTATCTATCTCTCTAGTGTCTTTGAATCTCGTTTCTACCTTATCCTGTTTTTTTATAGCAGTCTGTCTACCATAGCTTATATCTATATTTCTGGATGCCCAAAAATCATAGATAAATTCTGGACAATAGTAGACTTCAATATCTTTCTCTGACCGTAAGAACCACCCTGATATCTATTATGTTTTGGGATTTATGAAAATCACAAGGCGACGCATCTGTGCTGTCAGCAATCTGGAATAGTTCCTGTTGTTCACAGTTTTCGACTACCTTAACTGCAGAATTTGGAGAAGTGTTATATAAGGAAGTTGTAGTAAATTTGATAAGCTTTCCAACGGTATAAGCTACAACATCATTGGATTCGTAGAACTCGAATTATAACTGTATTTCTGCACTGTCATTTTTCTGCTCGCGAGGAAGTGCAGGTTACTTGTTCTTGCATATGCTCATGAGTCTCTTTGACATGATAGAAGGACACGATAGTAGTTATCACTCAGAAACAAATGCAAGCTATCCTTTGGTGTACTCTAGTTGATCTCTTCTTAAGAGGGTTTGTCGAACTAAAAGACGATACAAGATGGAGGTTTATATGTTCTATTTCGTCACTTGGAAGCATTAGCTATCTACATGGTTGCAAAGTCACTATCAAGCGTCAGTATCTTTTCTTAGAGTGGTAATCTGTTAGAACCATCTATAAGAATCATAAGGGTCTAAAGGAGGCATTTATAAAGTTGGTCATGAGCTTGTGGCATCATCATTGCATAAGAGTTGCTGAAGGAAAAAGAACTTAAGGAGCAAGCTTATAAGGAGATTGACCAATTAAGGGCGGAGTTAGGTCGTCCCAAGATTTAGTAGAAGCTTAACTAGGAAATAGGAAAAATCCCTATGTAATAAGAACGATAGTTGTTGCGAGTCAATTTTAAGTTGGATTGTTTTGAGAGTCAGTTTGTGGTGTGAACAATTATGTGATTGATGGAATGTTAATGTGATAATGTGTGATTTGGATCTTTGTAATGTGTGCTGGAGTTTTGTAGATTGGCCTACAAGTTCCATGGTTAAGAATATTAAGTTTGATCAAAATATATTAGTTGGTTATGAGGTGAACATAGTTCTGTCCTTTGCTGATTTTTAGGTCAGTCTGGGATGTTTAAGAAATAACTTAAAATCCATTAATGGGAAATTTAAGAAATTATACTGAGAATAATTAGACTTCTATATCTTTCCAACCCCGCAAGAATTATTTTAATATCTATTAAGAGCTAAGAGATATATCTATTTCAAGTTGGGGTTACTGCACAGTCTGGAATTCTGAAACAGTTTCGGTTAAGTTCAGTTTTTGGCCAATTATTTGACAGATTCAGAAAAAGTGTTGTGAATAAAAGTTGTAGATAATTTTGTAAGCTTTCCAACCATGTAAAGATCATCTGAATTGGACGTCTGTAGCTCTAGATATGACAATTTTACTGAGTTGCTGAGATTGGAGTTCGTCCAGAAAAATCAGATTTTGCTTATCTATTGAATTGGAAACCACCTATTGACGTTAGCGAGATTCGTAGTTTCTTGGGATTAGCTGGATATTACAGACGGTTCATTGAAGGGTTTTCTAAACTTGCTAAACCTATGACATCTCTATTAGAGAAGAATGCCAAGTTTGTGTGGTCAGATAAATGTCAAGCTAGTTTTGAGGAATTGAAGAAGAGGTTGACTACAACGCCTGTTTTGGTTTTGCCAGATTTGAGTAAGAAGTTTTCTATTTATTGTGATGCTTCTCGTCAAGGTTTGGGATGTGTTCTTATGCAAGAAGGCAGAGTTGTGGCTTATGCATCTAGGCAGTTGAGAAAGCATGAGTTGAATTATCCTACACATGATTTGGAGTTAGCAGCTGTAGTTCATGCTTTAAAGATTTAGAGACATTATTTGATTGGACATAAGAGTGATATATACACTGATCATAAGAGTTTGAAGTATATTTTCACTCAGTCAGACCTGAATTTGAGGCAACGCAGATGGTTAGAGTTGATTAAGGATTATGATATTGAGATACACTATCATCCTGGTAAGGCTAATAAAGTAGCTGATGCTCTTAGTAGGAAAAGTTATGCCAATGAGATACGGACGTTGTCTATGACTAGGGAGTTATGTGCTGAATTTGAATATTTGAATTTGGGAATTGTTACTAATACAATGGAATTAGTGATAGAGCCTACTTTAGAGTAAGAAATTTACAAGGGTCAGTTGAAGGATGAGAAACTAAAGAAGATAGCGGAAGATATAGTGATTGGTAAGTCACCAGGCTTTCGGATGGATGATAATGGAATTTTATGGTTTGGAAAGAGGCTGTGTGTATCTGAGGATCAAGCTGTTAGACAGGCAATTCTTAGCGAAGCTCATGAGTCAGCTTATTCCATTCATCCTGGTAGTACTAAGATGTATTTGGATCTTAAACAGAAATATTGGTGGCATGGTTTGAAAAGAGATGTTGCAGAGTATGTTGCACTATGTGATACGTGTCAAAGGGTTAAAGCTAAACATCAGAGACCTGCAGGATTGTTGCAACCGATGCAGATACCTGAGTGGAAGTGGGAAGAAGTTGGTATGGACTTCATAGTGGGGTTACCACGTACCCAGAGAGGTTTTGATTCAATATGGGTTATAGTGGATCGTTTGACTAAAGTTGCTCATTTTATACCGGTTAGAACGACGTATTCCAGTGCAAAGTTGGTTGAATTGTATTTGGAAAGAATAGTAAGTTTGCACGGAGTTCCAAAGAAGATTGTATCTGATCGAGGATCGCAGTTTACGTCGCACTTTTGAAAAGTTGTACATGAATCTTTGGGAATAAAATTAAATTTTAGTACAACATATCATCCACAGACAGATGGACAGACTGAAAGGACCAACCGGGTATTAGAGGATATGTTGAGAGCTTGTGCATTGCAATATGGAACTAGTTGGGATAAGAGTTTGCCTTATGCAGAATTTTCTTACAATAATAGTTATCAACAGAGTCTTAAGATGGCACCGTTTGAAGCTTTGTTTGGACGTAAGTGTAGAACTCCATTGTTTTTGGATCAGACAGGTGAATCTCAGGTGTTTGGTACAGATGTTCTTAGAAACGCAGAAGATCAAGTGCGAGTGATTCGTGAGAATTTGAGAGTAGCGCAGTCTCGTCAGAAGAGTTATGCTGATAATAGGAGAAGAGATCTAGTTTTTTAGGTAGGTGATTATGTCTATTTGAAGGTGTCACCTATGAGAAGTGTGAAGAGGTTTAACATGAAAGGTAAACTAGCACCAAGGTATGTTGGACCATTTAAATTTATTACTAGACGTGGAGAAGTTACTTATCAATTAGAGTTGCCTGAAAATTTATCTGGAGTGCATGATGTGTTCCATGTTTCACAACTTAAGAAGTGTTTACGGGAGCCTGAGGAGCAGATACCTTTAGAAGAGTTGACTGTTAAGGAGGATCTTACATATGAAGAGTTTCCGATTAAGATTTTAGAGACTGCTGAGAGAGTTACTCGAAGTCGGGTTATTAAAATGTGCAAGGTGCAGTGGAATCCATATTCAGAGGCAGAGGCAACTTGGGAAAGAGAGGATGAATTAAGGAAATCATATCCGCAATTGTTTGAGTAAGCAGTTCAATCTCGAGGACGAGATTCTTTTAAGGGGGGTAGAATTTGTAACACCCAAAAATTTCAAATTTTAGAATTAGTGGGTTCCAAATAATTTAAATAACATTTAATGGGAAATTAAAATTTAAAAAAACTATTTGGTGATGCATTCATGCTGTTGCATTTATTGTATTTTGTGTAGTGGATTTATTTTATTTTTGATTTGGTTTAGAAAATTTTATTTGAAAATGCATTTGGAAAATTAGAAAAAAAGAAGAAAATGGAAGTCTTCTTCATCTCTGTTTTGGCCCGAAGGCCTTCCCTCCTCTCTTCTTGGCCCAGCCCGTGCCTGCTTTTCTTGAGTTGGGCCCAAGCTAGCTAACTGGCCGCGTTGCGGGCCGGCCCAAGCTGCTGATGTCGCAGGCCGTCACGCCCTCCTCTCTCTTGTCTCTATGACACGTCGGGCCCGCTTGTAAGAGTTGTCTTCTCCCCCTTGCTCGTAACCGAACCGACCACCGGTCGGAGGAGTCCGCCTCCGCCTCGACCCCTCCTTGCTTGAAGGGCACGTCGGCTAGCCCTCATAAATAGCGGCCCGTCTCCACCGCCTCCTTCCATCTAATCTTAGTAGCGAGCCACGCTGCAAAGCCTAGCCCTAGCTGCCGTCACCCAAGCTGCCGCTGCCGAGCTCGCTGAGGCGATTCCCGGCGCCAATCATCGCTGTAAGTTTGTTGACAAGCTCCGCGTCGTGATTCCGAGGTCGTCTCGATCTTTTTCTTCATCGAATTTTGGTTCGGATGGCTCATGGTGTCGCACCGTCGTGAACAGGGGCTCATCGTCCACTGGGGGAAGCCGCGCGCCACCCGTGCCCGATTTCCGTTGCCAAAAACTGTCTTGGTGAGTCCGCAACGATCTCCTCTTCCTTTTTGCGCTTGTTCCGTCGTCTATGGTGGCCGGAACACCGAAAACGGTGAACTCCGGTGAATATCTCACCGCCGGCCATGTATCCACCATGCTCGGCACTGTAGCCGGCCGGAGATCCCCTTCCTCTCTTCCCCAGTCAAATCTCGGCCGTTCAAATCTAATCCAATGGATGGAGAAGGCTGATACCCTTTCGGCCATGTCTTTTTGCTTAAGAGTCCCTACCCTTTTTCTAAATAGAACTCGCGATCCTTAGCGCAATATCCTGAATCCATTTTCGTGTTTTGAAAGCGTATTCTCTTCCGGTTTATTCAAAAATACGTTTTCAGGAAATTACAGTTTTGCCGCTAGAATTGTTTTGGTCATAAAAACTTCGTTTTAACTCCGATTTGATCCGTTCAAGTTGCGTTAGGTTCGTATTTGCGAGCTCTACATGTTAGTGTAGTTGTACAGTTGGTTTTGATAATTTATTTTTCGAGTTTATAATTGAGTATTTATTTATCTATAGGAAATCTTAGAGAATTCATAATTTTCACGTTTTAACTCTGAATTTGGTGATCTTTGCGTCTGTATGATCGTAGAAACGTGTAGAAGAGTTTTATAAACTTTTATTACTGTTTTGTTATTGTTGGTGTACTGTTTTAATTATGTCTATTTGTTTGCTTAGTGTATGGTTGCTCGGATGATTGTGTGTTGGTGCTTGATGATCGAGTATAGACGGTGAGCAGTTTCTTGACGATCAGAAGTATTATTTTGAGCCAGACCAGCAGTATCATCAGGAAAGCTTTATTCAAGGCAAGTATAACATGGGACCATCCTTGTTACCTATTCACTGAAATTATTATACATATGCATGTGTCTTCCTTGACAACCATAGAGATTATAACTTAGCTATTGATATCTTGTTTCCTTGTCACCTATGGGTTATGCATTTGGGTAGCTACTGCTAGCGCTTAATTATGAACAATGATCTTGTAATTTGACTAATGGATTATGCAATCAACCAATTAAGATGATGTTATTTCTGTTGAAAGGGGGCTAGAGCATGTGGGTTATTTTGATGCTCTAGTTACTCTCCGTAAGGACTTACCTGTAAGTGATAACCGGGACATACAGTACAGCTATGAGGGCTATATGGCTCTGGCTCTAGTTGTTCAAGAGATCTTTTCTAGCTTGTTAGTGGTTACCTTAAATGGCGTAAGAATGGCTTGCCACGTTGGGTGTAGTGCGAGCCCCTGGCCTAGTGTGTATAGGCTGCGGTTGTTGTGCCACAGGGAAGGGGGGTTCTACATCTGCCTGCCGAGTGAATCTAATGGCCCTAACTTGTTAGACGAACTTTTGAATGGCTTTATATGGTCTCTGATGTTTTGGGCCTTGCAAACCCATGCATTTGGAAATCATGACTCACAGTGAAAGTGTACACCTCTGCGCAGAGTTAAAAACTGGTATACTAGCCGTGCTTATGGATACAATCGGCCTTGGGGATTCTTACAGAATAGTTGATCACCATTGTTATATCATGCTTAATTATTGTTGATTATTATTATGCTCATGTTAATGCTATTCATTATCCTTATTACAATTGATCATTGATTCATTAATGGGATTTGGATTACCTTGATGCTACTCAATTGCTAATTATATGATGATTAAAAGCTAAACGCAGTCAAACAGTGTCTAGCCTTTTTGAGCCTCATGAACCCTGTGTTATATTTGTTGAGTTCGACATGGACTCATTCTTGCTATTTCCCCCACACTCCAGTGTGTAGTAAGATGCTACTCAGAAAAAGGACAAAGGTGTAGTGGAGTTTCCAGAAGACTAGTAGAACTGCTAGGCATATGTTACCCCCAGTCAGTCGTCCCTGAGAAGAACGGAGCCCGAAGTTTAGTCACCGTTCCGTGATACTCTGATGTAAGTGTTAATATAGCTATGTATATGTTATATAATAACATTGTTTCTGATATTTTTTTCATTCTGACATATGTGTGGACTTCCTGGGCACACATATGATTAGCCTGGTTTTATTCTTTAGAAAACCGGGTGTGACAGAGTGGTATCAGAGCCAGGTTGACTGTAGGACGTATGCCAAGTAGCTCTAGACGTATTCTAAAACTTATTTTACTATAAAACTATTTTGTCATCCCTTGACTCATTGATTTTGACTATTCCTCTTCCTTGTCTTGTTGTATCCTCTCCTTGATAGCTTTCCTTTGAGCTATTATTTCTTACTCCCTTGGATTTTATTTTATGTTGTTTTTACTAAAAGTTTTCTGATCTTACCTTGTTCAAAAGTTCGATGGCCTTTCATCATCTCCAATGTGCCAATAGGATGACCACCATTATTGAAGAAGCACGTGTAGTACCGATGATGTGATGTGTGCTTGTTTTGCTTGATGTGTTGCTTGTGTGTTGTTTTTGTTCTCGTGTTTCAAAGGTAGGCCCGGAAGGTATAAGTCTTGAGAAGTAGCTCGATCTATGTTAAGTGGGGTAGTGACATCTTGTATCTTACTTATCTTTCAATCGATCCTAATTCATGCCATTTTCTCTTACACCGTTCCTGTCTACCCTTGGTTGTCATGCTACCTTATTAATCTCATCTTAATGGATGATCAACACATGAAGGACTTATCATTAGTAGTAAGCCTTAGAGAAAGTGTTGCCTTCAATGACATCGTCAGGTGAAACAAGATCTTTGTTAAGTGGGGTAGCATCTGCTATCAACAACAGCAAGTCCTGAATATCTCAAGCGACGAGGCATGAGGAGGTACAAAGAACTCAAGATCAAACCTTATCTTTCTTGTCATCTTTTGGCTATCCTCGATCCATGTCTTATATCTCATCAACACAAAGCAAAGAAGCATGAAGACTTGAAGATTAGTGTTATCTATCTCTCTAGTGTCTTTGAATCTCGTTTCTACCTTATCCTGTTTTTTTATAGCAGTCTGTCTACCATAGCTTATATCTATATTTTTGGATGCCCAAAAATCATAGATAAATTCTAGACAATAGTAGACTTCAATATCTTTCTCTGACCGTAAGAACCACCCTGATATCTATTATGGTTTGGGATTTATGAAAATCACAAGGCGATGCATCTGTGCTGTCAGCAATCTGGAATAGTTCCTGTTGTTCACAGTTTTCGACTACCTTAACTGCAGAATTTGGAGAAGTGTTATATAAGGAAGTTGTAGTAAATTTGATAAGCTTTCCAACGGTATAAGCTACAACATCATTGGATTCGTAGAACTCGAATTATAACTGTATTTCTGCACTGTCATTTTTCTGCTCGCGAGGAAGTGCAGGTTACTTGTTCTTGCATATGCTCATGAGTCTCTTTGACATGATAGAAGGACACGATAGTAGTTATCACTCAGAAACAAATGCAAGCTATCCTTTGGTGTACTCTAGTTGATCTCTTCTTAAGAGGGTTTGTCGAACTAAAAGACGATACAAGATGGAGGTTTATATGTTCTATTTCGTCACTTGGAAGCATTAGCTATCTACATGGTTGCAAAGTCACTATCAAGCGTCAGTATCTTTTCTCAGAGTGGTAATCTGTTAGAACCATCTATAAGAATCATAAGGGTCTAAAGGAGGCATTTATAAAGTTGGTTATGAGCTTGTGGCATCATCATTGCATAAGAGTTGCTGAAGGAAAAAGAACTTAAGGAGCAAGCTTATAAGGAGATTGACCAATTAAGGGCGGAGTTAGGTCGTCCCAAGATTTAGTAGAAGCTTAACTAGGAAATAGGAAAAATCCCTATGTAATAAGAACGATAGTAGTTGCGAGTCAATTTTAAGTTGGATTGTTTTGAGAGTCAGTTTGTGGTGTGAACAATTGTGTGATTGATGGAATGTTAATGTGATAATGTGTGATTTGGATCTTTGTAATGTGTGCTGGAGTTTTGTAGATAGGCCTACAAGTTCCATGGTTAAGAATATTAAGTTTGATCAAAATATATTAGTTGGTTATGAGGTGAACATAGTTCTGTCCTTTGCTGATTTTTAGGTCAGTCTGGGATGTTTAAGAAATAACTTAAAATCCATTAATGGGAAATTTAAGAAATTATACTGAGAATAATTAGACTTCTATATCTTTCCAACCCCGCAAGAATTATTTTAATATCTATTAAGAGCTAAGAGATATATCTATTTCAAATTGGGGTTACTGCACAGTCTGGAATTCTGAAACAGTTTCGGTTAAGTTCAGTTTTTGGCCAATTATTTGACAGATTTAGAAAAAGTGTTGTGAATAAAAGTTGTAGATAATTTTGTAAGCTTTCCAACCATGTAAATATCATCTGAATTGGACGTCTGTAGCTCTAGATATGACAATTTTACTGAGTTGCTGAGATTGGAGTTCGTCCAGAAAAATCAGATTTTGCTTATCTATTGAATTGGAAACCACCTATTGACGTTAGCGAGATTCGTAGTTTCTTGGGATTAGCTGGATATTACAGACGGTTCATTGAAGGGTTTTCTAAACTTGCTAAACCTATGACATCTCTATTATAGAAGAATGCCAAGTTTGTGTGGTCAGATAAATGTCAAGCTAGTTTTGAGGAATTGAAGAAGAGGTTGACTACAGCGCCTGTTTTGGTTTTGCCAGATTTGAGTAAGAAGTTTTCTATTTATTGTGATGCTTCTCGTCAAGGTTTGGGATGTGTTCTTATGCAAGAAGGCAGAGTTGTGGCTTATGCATCTAGGCAGTTGAGAAAGCATGAGTTGAATTATCCTACACATGATTTGGAGTTAGCAGCTGTAGTTCATGCTTTAAAGATTTAGAGACATTATTTGATTGGACATAAGAGTGATATATACACTGATCATAAGAGTTTGAAGTATATTTTCACTCAGTCAGACCTGAATTTGAGGCAACGCAGATGGTTAGAGTTGATTAAGGATTATGATATTGAGATACACTATCATCCTGGTAAGGCTAATAAAGTAGCTGATGCTCTTAGTAGGAAAAGTTATGCCAATGAGATACGGACGTTGTCTATGACTAGGGAGTTATGTGCTGAATTTGAATATTTGAATTTGGGAATTGTTACTAATACAATGGAATTAGTGATAGAGCCTACTTTAGAGTAAGAAATTTACAAGGGTCAGTTGAAGGATGAGAAACTAAAGAAGATAGCGGAAGATATAGTGATTGGTAAGTCACCAGGCTTTCGGATGGATGATAATGGAATTTTGTGGTTTGGAAAGAGGTTGTGTGTATCTGAGGATCAAGCTGTTAGACAGGCAATTCTTAGCGAAGCTCATGAGTCAGCTTATTCCATTCATCCTGGTAGTACTAAGATGTATTTGGATCTTAAACAGAAATATTGGTGGCATGGTTTGAAAAGAGATGTTGCAGAGTATGTTGCACTATGTGATACGTGTCAAAGGGTTAAAGCTAAACATCAGAGACCTGCAGGATTGTTGCAACCGATGCAGATACCTGAGTGGAAGTGGGAAGAAGTTGGTATGGACTTCATAGTGGGGTTACCACGTACCCAGAGAGGTTTTGATTCAATATGGGTTATAGTGGATCGTTTGACTAAAGTTGCTCATTTTATACCGGTTAGAACGACGTATTCCAGTGCAAAGTTGGTTGAATTGTATTTGGAAAGAATAGTAAGTTTGCACGGAGTTCCAAAGAAGATTGTATCTGATCGAGGATCGCAGTTTACGTCGCACTTTTGAAAAGTTGTACATGAATCTTTGGGAACAAAATTAAATTTTAGTACAACATATCATCCACAGACAGATGGACAGACTGAAAGGACCAACCGGGTATTAGAGGATATGTTAAGAGCTTGTGCATTGCAATATGGAACTAGTTGGGATAAGAGTTTGCCTTATGCAGAATTTTCTTACAATAATAGTTATCAACAGAGTCTTAAGATGGCACCGTTTGAAGCTTTGTTTGGACGTAAGTGTAGAACTCCATTGTTTTTGGATCAGACAGGTGAATCTCAGGTGTTTGGTACAGATGTTCTTAGAAACGCAGAAGATCAAGTGCGAGTGATTCGTGAGAATTTGAGAGTAGCGCAGTCTCGTCAGAAGAGTTATGCTGATAATAGGAGAAGAGATCTAGTTTTTTAGGTAGGTGATTATGTCTATTTGAAGGTGTCACCTATGAGAAGTGTGAAGAGGTTTAACATGAAAGGTAAACTAGCACCAAGGTATGTTGGACCATTTAAATTTATTACTAGACGTGGAGAAGTTACTTATCAATTAGAGTTGCCTGAAAATTTATCTGGAGTGCATGATGTGTTCCATGTTTCACAACTTAAGAAGTGTTTACGGGAGCCTGAGGAGCAGATACCTTTAGAAGAGTTGACTGTTAAGGAGGATCTTACATATGAAGAGTTTCCGATTAAGATTTTAGAGACTGCTGAGAGAGTTACTCGAAGTCGGGTTATTAAAATGTGCAAGGTGCAGTGGAATCCATATTCAGAGGCAGAGGCAACTTGGGAAAGAGAGGATGAATTAAGGAAATCATATCCGCAATTGTTTGAGTAAGTAGTTCAATCTCAAGGACGAGATTCTTTTAAGGGGGGTAGAATTTGTAACACCCAAAAATTTCAAATTTTAGAATTAGTGGGTTCCAAATAATTTAAATAACATTTAATGGGAAATTAAAATTTAAAAAAACTATTTGGTGATGCATTCATGCTGTTGCATTTATTGTATTTTGTGTAGTGGATTTATTTTATTTTTGATTTGGTTTAGAAAATTTTATTTGAAAATGCATTTGGAAAATTAGAAAAAAAGAAGAAAATGGAAGTCTTCTTCATCTCTGTTTTGGCCCGAAGGCCTTCCCTCCTCTCTTCTTGGCCCAGCCCGTGCCTGCTTTTCTTGAGTTGGGCCCAAGCTAGCTAACTGGCCGCGTTGCGGGCCGGCCCAAGCTGCTGATGTCGCAGGCCGTCGCGCCCTCCTCTCTCTTGTCTCTATGACACGTCGGGCCCGCTTGTAAGAGTTGTCTTCTCCCCCTTGCTCGTAACCGAACCGACCACCGGTCGGAGGAGTCCGCCTCCGCCTCGACCCCTCCTTGCTTGAAGGGCACGTCGGCTAGCTGTCACACCCATTTTTAAGGACAAAAATAGGATGTATAAAAGACTCATGTGCACCCCAGGAAACAGTCGCACACATAAGTTGACAAATTACAAAGTATCATCACAGTGCTTATTACATAACGAATATGTATTTAAGACATAGTCTTGAATAATAGGTAATAATAACTAATAATAATTCTTCAGCGGAAACTCCACACAGGGACACGGTTGACTGGTTGACATCAAGACTAGTACTCATTCCGATAATCTTCCTCATTATCTTCATCTGTTATGGTGGAAATAGCAAGGGTGAGTTCATGTCGAACTCCACAAATATAACACAGGGTTCATGTGGTTCAAAAGGCTAGACACTGTTTAACTGCATTTAGCTTTTAATCATATATTAGCAATTGAGTAGCATCAAGATAAACCACTTCCCATTAAAGAACCAATGATCAATTGTAATAAGGATAATGAATAGCATTAACATGAGCATAATAATAATCAACAATAATTAAGCATGATATAACAGTTATGATCAACTATTCCATAAGAATCCCCAAGGCCGCTCGTATCCGTGAGCACGGCTAGTATACCAGTTTTTAACTCTGCGCAGAGGTGTACACTTTCACTGTAAGTCATGATTTCCAAATGAGTGGGGAGATCAAGCCCAAACACCCGAGAACCATATAAAGCCACTCAAGAGTTCGTCTAACAAGTTAGGGCCATTAGATTTCACTCGGCAGGCAGATGTAGAACCCCCCTTCCCTGTGGCACAACAACCGCAGCCTATACACACTAGGCCAGGGGCTCGCACTACACCCAAAGTGTCAAGCCATTCTTACGCCATTTAAGGTAACCACTAACAAGCTAGAAAAGGTCTCTTGAACAACTAGAGCCAGAGCCATATAGCCCTCACAGCTGTACTGTATATCCCGGTTATCACTTACAGATAAGTCCTTAAGGAGAGAAACCAGAGCATCAAAATAGTACACAAGCTCTAGCCCCCTTTTAACAACAATGAAATCATCTTAATAGTTGATTGCTTAATCCATTAATCAAATTACAAGATCATTGTTCTTAGTTTAAGCACTAGCAATAGCTACCCATATGCATACCCAAGGTTGACAAGGAATCAAGACATCAAACACTAAGTTATAATCTCTAAGGTTGTCAAGGTAAGCACATGCATATGTATGATCACTTTGATGAATAGGTAGCAAGGATAGTCCTGTGTTATACTTGCCTTGATCAAAGCTCTCCAAATGATACTGCTGACTTGGCTCAAAGTAATACTCCGAATCGTCCAAGTACTGCTCACCTTCTATACTCGATCATCAATCAACAACATACATTCATCCAATCAAACATACACGAAGCAAACAAATAGATATAATTAGAACAGTACACCAACAGTAACAAAACAGTAATAAAAACTTATAAAACTCTTCTACACGTTTCTACGATCACACAGACGCAAAGATCACCAAAATCGGAGTTAAAACGTAAAAGTTATGAATTTTCTAAGATTTCCTATAGATAAATAAATACTTAATTATAAACTCGAAAAATAAATTATCAAAACTAACTGTAAAACTATACTAACATGTAGAATTCGCAAATACGAACCTAACGCAATTTGAACGGATCAAATCGGAGTTAAAACGAAGATTTTATGACCAAAACAGTTCTAGTGGCAAATCTGTAAATTGCTGAAAACGTATTTTTGATTTAACCGGTTGAAAATACGCCTTCCAAATGTGAAAACGTATTTTCAAAACTACGCTAAGGACCGCGGGTTGATTTCCAAAAACCCGAGGGTCTCTTTAGAAAGATTACCCGCGAAGGGGTAAGATCTATTCTTGGCCGTAGATCACGAGATGGACGGCTCAGATTCATCATCAACTTCACTGTGCTAATCCGGCCACCCTCTTCACATCCGGCCGGCGGCTCCTCCATGGCCGGCGACTCCACCATGGCCGGAGGTGATGAATCTCCCCACCGAGACCATCATTCAAGCCCAAACTTGAACCAAACGATCGAGATTCTCCGTGCGAACTCACCCAAGCGACAAAACAAGCTACATCTACCCGTAACCGCCGCACGGCAACAAGGGGACGGCGGCGCCATTGCCAACCACGGTGAACTTCAAAACCTACAGTAAACATCACCAAAACTCCAACGGAGAGCATGGGAAGTAAGAGGAGAGGAAAACAAACTCACCCAAGCGAAAGACTTTGCCTCCGGTCCACCCGAAAGCCTCACCCGCTTCCAACCGAACTCGTCGGCACCGCCCAACCCTAGAGCTCGATTTCGTGTTGTGGAACTTGCGTTTTAGATGAAAAACGGAAACTAGATGACCTACACTTCCTATTTATGACCTCTACTAGACGTGTTCGGGTAGGAAACCCCGGGTAATGCGGATATGGCGGCGGTAGTTCACCGGTTCGGACGGAGTCCGTCTCGGTCACGAGGTTGAAGATGAAACGGAGACCAACAACTGGGACCCACACGTCAGCGGAAGAAAAGAGAAGGAGGCGGCTGCTGTGGCGCTGGGCTGGCTTAGGCCGCGCGGCTGCTGGGCTTGACTGCTGGGCCGGTTCGGGCGCAAGGAAGCAGGCCGTCGCGAACTGGGCTGGCTCGGTCGAACGGGCCGGTCAACAGCAGGTAAGCTTTCTTTTTTTTTTTTTTTATTTACTTGTTTTCAACAAAAAATATATCAAATAAATTCTAATCCAAAATAAAATAAATCAAATCCACACCACACAATAAAAATAAATGCAGCAGCATGAATGCAACATCAAACTTATTTTATTATTATTTTAAATTGGCCATTATTTATTATCTAACTTATTCCAATTTTTTTTATCTCTAAAATTTGGGTGTTACAAATTCTACCCCCCTTAAAAGAATCTCGTCCTCGAGATTGAACTGCTTACTCAAACAACTGCGGATATGATTTTCTCAATTCATCCTCTCTTTCCCAAGTTGCCTCTGCCTCTGAATATCGATTCCACTGCACTTTGCACATCTTAATAATCCGACTTCGAGTAACTCTCTCAGCCGTTTCTAAAATCTTGATCGGAAACTCTTCATATGTAAGATCTTCCTTAACAGTCAACTCTTCTAAAGGTATCTGCTCCTCAGGCACACGCAAACACTTCTTAAGTTGTGAAACATGGAACACATCATGTACTCCAGATAAGTTTTCAGGCAACTCTAATTGGTAAGCAACTTCCCCACGTCTAGCAATAACTTTAAATGGTCCAACATACCTTGGTGCTAGTTTACCTTTCATGTTAAATCTCTTCACACTTCTCATAGGTGACACCTTCAAATAGACATAATCACCTACCTCAAAAACTAAATCTCTTCTTCTATTATCAGCATAACTCTTCTGACGAGACTGTGCTACTCTCAAATTCTCTCGAATCACTCGCACTTGATCTTCTGCGTTTCTAAGAACATCTGTACCAAACACCTGAGATTCACCTGTATGATCCCAAAACAATGGAGTTCTACACTTTCGTCCATACAAAGCTTCAAACGGTGCCATCTTAAGACTCTGTTGATAACTATTATTGTAAGAGAATTCTGCATAAGGCAAACTCTTATCCCAACTAGTTCCATATTGCAATGCACAGGCTCTCAACATATCCTCTAATACCTGGTTGGTCCTTTCAGTCTGTCCATCTGTCTGTGGATGATATGCTGTACTAAAGTTCAATTTAGTTCCTAAAGATTCATGCACAGCTTGCCAAAAGTGCGATGTAAACTGCGATCCTCGATCAGATACAATTTTCTTTGGTACTCCATGCAAACAGACTATTCTCTCCATATACAACTCTGCCAATTTTGGTCCATGGTAAGTAGTCTTAACTGGTATAAAATGAGCAACTTTAGTTAACCGATCTACTATCACCCAAATAGAATCATAACCTCTCTGAGTACGCGGTAACCCTACTATAAAATCCATACCAACTTCTTCCCACTTCCATTCAGGAATCTTCATTGGTTGTAACAATCCAGCAGGTCTCTGATGCTCTGCTTTCACCCTCTGACAAGTGTCACACAATGCCACATACTCAGCCACATCTCGCTTTAATCCAACCCACCAAAATTTCTGTTTCAGATCCAAATACATCTTAGTACTACCAGGATGAATAGAATAAGCTGACTCATGAGCTTCACGAAGAATTGCCTGTCTAATAGCTTGATCCTCAGGTACACACAGCCTCTTTCCGAACCACAAAATTCCATTATCATCCATTCTAAAGCCTGGTGACTTACCAATCACTATATCCTCCGCTATCTTCTTTAGTTTCTCATCCTTCAATTGACCCTCATAGATCTCTTGCTCTAAAGTAGGCTCTATTACTAATTCCATTGCATTAGTAACAATTCCCAAGTTCAAATATTCAAATTCAGCACATAACTCACTAGCCATAGACAATGTTCTTATCTCATTGGCATAACTCTTCCTACTAAGAGCATCAGCTACTACATTAGCCTTACCAGGATGATAGTGTATCTCAATATCATAATCCTTAATCAACTCCAACCATCTGCGTTGCCTCAAATTCAGATCTGACTGAGTGAAAATATACTTCAAACTCTTATGATCAGTGTATATATCACTCTTATGTCCAATCAAATAATGTCTCCAAATCTTTAAAGCATGAACTACAGCTGCTAATTCCAAATCATGTATAGGATAATTCAACTCATGCTTTCTCAACTGCCTAGATGCATAAGCCACAACTCTGCCTTCTTGCATAAGGACACATCCCAAACCTTGACGAGAAGCATCACAATAAATAGAAAACTTCTTACTCAAATCTGGCAAAACCAAAACAGGCGCTGTAGTCAACCTCTTTTTCAACTCCTCAAAACTAGCTTGACATTTATCAGACCACACAAATTTAGCATTCTTTTCTAACAGAGATGTCATAGGTTTAGCAAGTTTAGAAAACCCTTCAATGAACCGTCTATAATATCCAGCTAAACCCAGGAAACTACGAATCTCACTAACATCAGTAGGTGGTTTCCAATTTAATACATCCTTTACTTTACCTGGATCCACTGATATCCCTCCATTAGAAACAATATGACCAAGGAAAGAAACTTCCTTCAACCAAAACTCACATTTACTTCGCTTCGCATACAGTTTATGCTCTCTAAGTTTCTGCAATACCAACCTCAAATGTTCAGCATGCTCTACCTCTGTCTTGGAGAATACCAGTATATCATCAATAAACACTACCACAAACTTATCCAAGTATTCCATGAATACCTTATTCATCATGTACATAAAGTATGCAGGTGCATTGGTCAATCCAAACGACATAACAGTATACTCATACAATCCATACCTTGTAGTAAAAGCTGTCTTTGGTATATCAGAGACACGAATCTTCAACTGATGATATCCAGAACGTAAATCAATCTTAGAGAACACACAAGCACCTCTCAACTGATCAAACAAATCATCAATCCGGGGCAAAGGATACTTATTCTTGATAGTTACTTCATTTAGTGACCGATAATCAACACACATCCTCTGACCACCATCTTTCTTATCAACAAAAATAACTGGTGCTCCCCAAGGTGATGAACTAGGTCGAATAAAACCTTTTTCTTGTAATTCTTTAATTTGTTTCTTAAGTTCTTCTAATTCATCTACTCCCATCCTATATGGTCGTTTGGCTATAGGTGCAGTTCCAGGTAATAATTCAATAAGAAATTCAATGTCTCGGTCAGGTGGCATACCTGGCAATTCATCAGGGAAGACATCCGGAAATTCCTCAATCACTGAATTCTCCTTAATAGTATCTTCAATCTGATTCACCACCGCGGTTGGTTGCTTCTGCATTGCTACATCCACATTGATTTTATCTCCATTAGGCGCAGTCACAACTACCACTTTCTGCTGACACTGAATCTCTGCCTGATTTTGCATCATCCAGTCCATACCCAATATCACATCAATCCCAGATGTTCTCAACACTATAGGAGTTATCTTAAACTCTACCCCCCTTAATACCATACTAATCGGAAGACAACGATTACTGGTTTGCATGGTACCTCCACGACCTCTGCCACGACCTCTTCCTGACATCTGTTTCCAAAACACAGAAGATGGAATTCAGTACGATCCGAGATGATGTATTCAATAGATAAACAAAATCTGATTTTTCTGGACAAGCTCCAATTTCAGCAACTCAGTAAAACTGTCATATCTCGAGCTACAGACGTCCAATTCAGATGATCTTTACATGGTTGGAAAGCTTATAAAATTATCTACAACTCGTATTCACAACACTTTTTCTGATTCTGTCAATAAATTGGTCAAAAACTGAACTTAACAGAAACTGTTCCAGATTTCCAGACTGTGCGGTAACTCCAACTTGAAACAGGTATATCTCTTAACTCATAATAGATATTAAGGTGATTCTTGTGGGATTGGAAAGATATAGAAGTCTAATTATTCCCAGTAAAATTTCTTAAATTTCTCATGAACGGATTTTAAGTTATTTCTAAAACATCCCAGACTGATCCAAAAATCAGCAAAGGACAGAACTAATTTAACCTCATGTTCAACTAATATATCTTGATCAAACTTAATATTCTTAACCATGGAATTTGTAGACATGTCTACAAAACTCCAGCACACATTACAAAGATCCAAATCACACATTATCATAATAACAATTCATCAATCACACAATTGTTCACACCACAAACTGACTCTTAAAACAATCCAAACTTAAAGTTAACTCGCAACTACTATCGTTCTTATTGCATAGGGATTTTTCCTATTTCCTAATTAAGCTTCTCATAAATCTTGGGACGACCTAACTCCGCCCTTAATTGGTCAATCTCCTTGTAAGCTTGCTCCTTAAGTTCTTTTTCCTTTAGCAACTCATCCTTCAAATCCACCTCATGGAGAGCCAATTCACGAGCTAACCCCACCGTAGCTTGTAAAGTCAAGGAGGAATCATCTGCAGGCGGCACGGTCCAAATTCCCTTGTCATGCAAGAAACAAGGAAAATGCCGAAGTGCACCCTTTAACGTCTTGTCCGAGCGTAGACCATGGTAGTAAACAAATGCATTGAAAGCGACATCCTCCATGCTTATCTCCACAGTTGCCCGGCTCACTCTGGTGATGAACTTTGACTCCACCTTAGGCTCCTTAGTGGTAGGATCCCTTTTCTTAACCCATAACTCCGTTTCCCAATAGGAATCCATCCATGGATGACTATACTCTGCACTACGATACTCCAGCGTAGCTTCCCAGTCGTAGTAGTAGTTATCCAAGGTTCTTGTCAACATATCATGGAAGAAAGCATCAGCCTTAGGAACCAGGATATGAAACTTCGTAGTCCATCCCATAACTACATCCTCCATAGGTGTATCACCAACTCTTGATTCAGCATCGGATAGCTCTTGCTCACCACCTTCATACGGCTCCTGGGGTTTGAAACGGGCAACGTACTGTACAGCTGACAAACGGGGATGAGGAGGCATCTATAAAATTTAGACATAGATTAGATAGAATCAATGTATTTTCACAATAGAATAAAGTAGAGGAAGCATAAACTTTAGTAATTAACAAGGTGAAAGACGAAGCATGAATTAAGTGAGGTATGGATGCTATCAACGACCATTCTAACTAGGCTTGCGTCCTACAGTCAACACGGCTCTGATACCAATCTGTCACACCCATTTTTAAGGACAAAAATAGGATGTATAAAAGACTCATGTGCACCCCAGGAAACAGTCGCACACATAAGTTGACAAATTACAAAGTATCATCACAGTGCTTATTACATAACGAATATGTATTTAAGACATAGTCTTGAATAATAGGTAATAATAACTAATAATAATTCTTCAGCGGAAACTCCACACAGGGACACGGTTGACTGGTTGACATCAAGACTAGTACTCATTCCGATAATCTTCCTCATTATCTTCATCTGTTATGGTGGAAATAGCAAGGGTGAGTTCATGTCGAACTCCACAAATATAACACAGGGTTCATGTGGTTCAAAAGGCTAGACACTGTTTAACTGCATTTAGCTTTTAATCATATATTAGCAATTGAGTAGCATCAAGATAAACCACTTCCCATTAAAGAACCAATGATCAATTGTAATAAGGATAATGAATAGCATTAACATGAGCATAATAATAATCAACAATAATTAAGCATGATATAACAGTTATGATCAACTATTCCATAAGAATCCCCAAGGCCGCTCGTATCCGTGAGCACGGCTAGTATACCAGTTTTTAACTCTGCGCAGAGGTGTACACTTTCACTGTAAGTCATGATTTCCAAATGAGTGGGGAGATCAAGCCCAAACACCCGAGAACCATATAAAGCCACTCAAGAGTTCGTCTAACAAGTTAGGGCCATTAGATTTCACTCGGCAGGCAGATGTAGAACCCCCCTTCCCTGTGGCACAACAACCGCAGCCTATACACACTAGGCCAGGGGCTCGCACTACACCCAAAGTGTCAAGCCATTCTTACGCCATTTAAGGTAACCACTAACAAGCTAGAAAAGGTCTCTTGAACAACTAGAGCCAGAGCCATATAGCCCTCACAGCTGTACTGTATATCCCGGTTATCACTTACAGATAAGTCCTTAAGGAGAGAAACCAGAGCATCAAAATAGTACACAAGCTCTAGCCCCCTTTTAACAACAATGAAATCATCTTAATAGTTGATTGCTTAATCCATTAATCAAATTACAAGATCATTGTTCTTAGTTTAAGCACTAGCAATAGCTACCCATATGCATACCCAAGGTTGACAAGGAATCAAGACATCAAACACTAAGTTATAATCTCTAAGGTTGTCAAGGTAAGCACATGCATATGTATGATCACTTTGATGAATAGGTAGCAAGGATAGTCCTGTGTTATACTTGCCTTGATCAAAGCTCTCCAAATGATACTGCTGACTTGGCTCAAAGTAATACTCCGAATCGTCCAAGTACTGCTCACCTTCTATACTCGATCATCAATCAACAACATACATTCATCCAATCAAACATACACGAAGCAAACAAATAGATATAATTAGAACAGTACACCAACAGTAACAAAACAGTAATAAAAACTTATAAAACTCTTCTACATGTTTCTACGATCACACAGACGCAAAGATCACCAAAATCGGAGTTAAAACGTAAAAGTTATGAATTTTCTAAGATTTCCTATAGATAAATAAATACTTAATTATAAACTCGAAAAATAAATTATCAAAACTAACTGTAAAACTATACTAACATGTAGAATTCGCAAATACGAACCTAACGCAATTTGAACGGATCAAATCGGAGTTAAAACGAAGATTTTATGACCAAAACAGTTCTAGTGGCAAATCTGTAAATTGCTGAAAACGTATTTTTGATTTAACCGGTTGAAAATACGCCTTCCAAATGTGAAAACGTATTTTCAAAACTACGCTAAGGACCGCGGGTTGATTTCCAAAAACCCGAGGGTCTCTTTAGAAAGATTACCCGCGAAGGGGTAAGATCTATTCTTGGCCGTAGATCACGAGATGGACGGCTCAGATTCATCATCAACTTCACTGTGCTAATCCGGCCACCCTCTTCACATCCGGCCGGCGGCTCCTCCATGGCCGGCGACTCCACCATGGCCGGAGGTGATGAATCTCCCCACCGAGACCATCATTCAAGCCCAAACTTGAACCAAACGATCGAGATTCTCCGTGCGAACTCACCCAAGCGACAAAACAAGCTACATCTACCCGTAACCGCCGCACGGCAACAAGGGGACGGCGGCGCCATTGCCAACCACGGTGAACTTCAAAACCTACAGTAAACATCACCAAAACTCCAACGGAGAGCATGGGAAGTAAGAGGAGAGGAAAACAAACTCACCCAAGCGAAAGACTTTGCCTCCGGTCCACCCGAAAGCCTCACCCGCTTCCAACCGAACTCGTCAGCACCGCCCAACCCTAGAGCTCGATTTCGTGTTGTGGAACTTGCGTTTTAGATGAAAAACGGAAACTAGATGACCTACACTTCCTATTTATGACCTCTACTAGACGTGTTCGGGTAGGAAACCCCGGGTAATGCGGATATGGCGGCGGTAGTTCACCGGTTCGGACGGAGTCCGTCTCGGTCACGAGGTTGAAGATGAAACGGAGACCAACAACTGGGACCCACACGTCAGCGGAAGAAAAGAGAAGGAGGCGGCTGCTGTGGCGCTGGGCTGGCTTAGGCCGCGCGGCTGCTGGGCTTGACTGCTGGGCCGGTTCGGGCGCAAGGAAGCAGGCCGTCGCGAACTGGGCTGGCTCGGTCGAACGGGCCGGTCAACAGCAGGTAAGCTTTCTTTTTTTTTTTTTTATTTACTTGTTTTCAACAAAAAATATATCAAATAAATTCTAATCCAAAATAAAATAAATCAAATCCACACCACACAATAAAAATAAATGCAGCAGCATGAATGCAACATCAAACTTATTTTATTATTATTTTAAATTGGCCATTATTTATTATCTAACTTATTCCAATTTTTTTTATCTCTAAAATTTGGGTGTTACACTAGCCCTCATAAATAGCGGCCCATCTCCACCGCCTCCTTCCATCTAATCTTAGTAGCGAGCCATGCTGCAAAGCCTTGCCCTAGCTGCCGTCACCCAAGCTGCCGCTGCCGAGCTCGCCGAGGCGATTCCCGGCGCCAATCATCGCTGTAAGTTTGTTGACAAGCTCCGCGTCGTGATTCCGAGGTCGTCTCGATCTTTTTCTTCATTGAATTTTGGTTCGGATGGCTCATGGTGTCGCACCGTCGTGAACAGGGGCTCGTCGTCCACCGGGGGAAGCCGCGCGCCACCCGTGCCCGATTTCCGTTGCCAAAAACTGTCTTGGTGAGTCCGCAACGATCTCCTCTTCCTTTTTGCGCTTGTTCCGTCGTCTATGGTGGCCGGAACACCGAAAACGGTGAACTCCGGTGAATATCTCACCGCCGGCCATGTCTCCACCATGCTCGGCACTGTAGCCGGCCGGAGATCCCCTTCCTCTCTTCCCCAGTCAAATCTCGGCCGTTCAAATCTAATCCAATGGATGGAGAAGGCTGATACCCTTTCGGCCATGTCTTTTTGCTTAAGAGTCCCTGCCCTTTTTCTAAATAGAACTCGCGATCCTTAGCGCAATATCCTGAATCCGTTTTCGTGTTTTGAAAGCGTATTCTCTTCCGGTTTATTCAAAAATACGTTTTCAGGAAATTATAGTTTTGCCGCTAGAATTGTTTTGGTCATAAAAACTTCGTTTTAACTCCGATTTGATCCGTTCAAGTTGTGTTAGGTTCGTATTTGCGAGCTCTACATGTTAGTGTAGTTGTACAGTTGGTTTTGATAATTTATTTTTCGAGTTTATAATTGAGTATTTATTTATCTATAGGAAATCTTAGAGAATTCATAATTTTCACGTTTTAACTCCGAATTTGGTGATCTTTGCGTCTGTGTGATCGTAGAAACGTGTAGAAGAGTTTTATAAACTTTTATTACTGTTTTGTTATTGTTGGTGTACTGTTTTAATTATGTCTATTTGTTTGCTTAGTGTATGGTTGCTCGGATGATTGTGTGTTGGTGCTTGATGATCGAGTATAGACGGTGAGCAGTTTCTTGACGATCAGAAGTATTATTTTGAGCCAGACCAGCAGTATCATCAGGAAAGCTTTATTCAAAGCAAGTATAACATGGGACCATCCTTGTTACCTATTCACTGAAATTATTATACATATGCATGTGTCTTCCTTGACAACCATAGAGATTATAACTTAGCTATTGATATCTTGTTTCCTTGTCACCTATGGGTTATGCATTTGGGTAGCTACTGCTAGCGCTTAATTATGAACAATGATCTTGTAATTTGACTAATGGATTATGCAATCAACCAATTAAGATGATGTTATTTCTGTTGAAAGGGGGCTAGAGCATGTGGGTTATTTTGATGCTCTAGTTACTCTCCGTAAGGACTTACCTGTAAGTGATAACTGGGACATACAGTTCAGCTGTGAGGGCTATATGGCTCTGGCTCTAGTTGTTCAAGAGACCTTTTCTAGCTTGTTAGTGGTTACCTTAAATGGCGTAAGAATGGCTTGCCACGTTGGGTGTAGTGCGAGCCCCTGGCCTAGTGTGTATAGGCTGCGGTTGTTGTGCCACAGGGAAGGGGGGTTCTACATCTGCCTGCCGAGTGAATCTAATGGCCCTAACTTGTTAGACGAACTTTTGAATGGCTTTATATGGTCTCTGATGTTTTGGGCCTTGCAAACCCATGCATTTGGAAATCATGACTCACAGTGAAAGTGTACACCTCTGCGCAGAGTTAAAAACTGGTATACTAGCCGTGCTCACGGATACGAGCGGCCTTGGGGATTCTTATAGAATAGTTGATCACCATTGTTATATCATGCTTAATTATTGTTGATTATTATTATGCTCATGTTAATGCTATTCATTATCCTTATTACAATTGATCATTGATTCATTAATGGGATTTGGATTACCTTGATGCTACTCAATTGCTAATTATATGATGATTAAAAGCTAAACGCAGTCAAACAGTGTCTAGCCTTTTTGAGCCTCATGAACCCTGTGTTATATTTGTTGAGTTCGACATGGACTCATTCTTGCTATTTCCCCCACACTCCAGTGTGTAGTAAGATGCTACTCGGAAAAAGGACAAAGGTGTAGTGGAGTTTCCAGAAGACTAGTAGAAGTGCTAGGCATATGTTACCCCCAGTCAGCCGTCCCTGAGAAGAATGGAGCCCGAAGTTTTGTCACCGTTCCGCGATACTCTGATGTAAGTGTTAATATAGCTATGTATACGTTATATAATAACATTGTTTCTGATATTTTTTTCATTCTGACATATGTGTGGACTTCCTGGGCACACATATGATTAGCCTGGTTTTGTTCTTTAGAAAACCGAGTGTGACACACCTTCAAGTAGACATAATCACCTACTTCAAATGCTAAGTCCCTTCTCCGGTTGTCTGCATAACTCTTCTGACGAGACTGTGCTACTCTCAAATTCTCACGAATCACTCGCACTTGATCTTCTGCGTTTCTAAGAACATCTGTACCAAACACTTGAGATTCACCTGTCTGATCCCAAAACAATGGAGTTCTACACTTACGTCCATACAAAGCTTCAAACGGTGCCATCTTAAGACTCTGTTGATAACTGTTATTGTAAGAAAATTCTGCATAAGGCAAACTCTTATCCCAACTAGTTCCATATTGCAATGCACAAGCTCTCAACATATCCTCTAATACCTGGTTGGTCCTTTCAGTCTGTCCATCTGTCTGTGGATGATATGCTGTACTAAAATTCAATTTTGTTCCCAATGATTCATGCACAGCTTTCCAAAAATGCGACGTAAACTGCGATCCTCGATCAGATACAATCTTCTTTGGTACTCCATGCAAACAGACTATTCTCTCCATATACAACTCTGCCAATTTTGGTCCATGGTAAGTAGTCTTAACTGGTATAAAATGAGCAACTTTAGTTAACCGATCTACTATAACCCAAATAGAGTCATAACCTTTCTGAGTACGCGGTAACCCTACTATAAAATCCATACCAACTTCCTCCCACTTCCATTCAGGAATCTTCATTGGTTGCAACAATCCAGCAGGTCTCTGATGCTCTGTTTTCACCCTCTGACAAGTGCCACACAATGCCACATACTCAGCCACATCTCGCTTTAATCCAACCCACCAATATTTCTGTTTCAGATCCAAATACATCATAGTACTACCAGGATGAATAGAATAAGCTGACTCATTAGCTTCGCGAAGAATTGCCTGTCTAATAGTTTGATCCTCAGGTACACACAGCCTCTTCCCAAACCACAAAATTCCATTATCATCCATCCGAAAGCCTGGTGACTTACCAATCACTATATCTTCCGCTATCTTCTTTAGTTTCTCATCCTTCAACTGACCCTTGTAGATTTCTTGCTCTAAGGTAGGCTCTATCACTAATTCCATTGTATAGTAACAATGCCCAAATTCAAATATTCAAATTCAGCACATAACTCACTAGTTATAGACAACGTCCGTATCTCATTGGCATAACATTTTCCTACTAAGAGCATCAGCTACTTTATTTGCCTTACCAGGATGATAGTGTATCTCAATATCATAATCCTTAATCAACTCTAACCATCTGCGGTTGCCTCAAATTCAGATCTGACTGAGTGAAAATATACTTCAAACTCTTATGATCAGTGTATATATCACTCTTATGTCCAATCAAATAATGTCTCCAATCTTTAAAGCATGAACTACAGCTGCTAACTCCAAATTATGTGTAAGATAATTCAACTCATGCTTTCTCAACTGCCTAGATGCATAAGCCACAACTCTGCCTTCTTGCATAAGAACACATCCCAAACCTTGACGAGAAGCATCACAATAAATAGAAAACTTCTTACTCAAATCTGGCAAAACCAAAACAGGCGCTGTAGTCAACCCCTTCTTCAATTCCTCAAAACTAGCTTGACATTTATCTGACCACACAAACTTGGTATTCTTCTCTAACAGAGATGTCATAGGTTTAGCAAGTTTAGAAAACCCTTCAATAAACCGTCTGTAATATCCAGCTAATCCCAAGAAACTACGAATCTCGCTAACATCAATAGGTGGTTTCTAATTTAATACATCCTTTACTTTACCTGGATCCACTGATATCCCTCCATTAGAAACAATATGACCAAGGAAAGAAACTTCCTTCAACCAAAACTCACATTTACTTCGCTTCGCATACAGTTTATGCTCTCTAAGTTTCTGCAATACCAACCTCAAATGTTCAGCATGCTCTTCCTCTGTCTTGGAAAATACCAGTATATCATCAATAAATACCACCACAAACTTATCCAAATATTCCATAAACACCTTATTCATCATGTACATAAAGTATGCAGGTGCATTGGTCAACCCAAATGACATAACAGTATACTCATACAATCCATACCTTGTAGTAAAAGTTGTCTTTGGAATATCAGAAACACGAATCTTCAACTGATGATAACCAGAACGTAAATCAATCTTAGAGAACACACAAGCACCTCTCAACTGATCAAACAAGTCATCAATCCTGGGCAAAGGGTACTTATTCTTGATAGTTACCTCATTTAATGACCGGTAATCAACACACATCCTCTGACCACCATCTTTCTTATCAACAAAAATAACTGGTGCTCCCCAAGGTGATGAACTAGGTCGAATAAAACCTTTATCTTGTAATTCTTTAATTTGTTTCTTAAGTTCTTCTAATTCATCTACTCCCATCCTATATGGTCGTTTGGCTATAGGTGCAGTTCCAGGAAGTAATTCAATAAGAAATTCAATGTCTCTGTCAGGTGGCATACCTGGCAATTCATCAGGGAAGACATCCGGAAATTCCTCAATCACTGAATTCTCCTTAATAGTATCTTCAAGCTGATTCACCACAGCGGTTGGTTGCTTCTGCACTGCTACATCCACATTGATTTTATCTCCATTAGGTGCAGTCACAACTACCACTTTCTGCTGACACTGAATCTCTGCCTGATTTTGCTTCATCCAGTCCATACCCAATATCACATCAATACCAGATGTCCTCAACACTATAGGAGTTATCTTAAACTCTACCCCCCTTAATACCATACTAATTGGAAGACAACGATTACTGGTTTGCATGGTACCTCCAGGTGAATTTACTAAGAGAGGTTCTTTCATAGCTAGCATGGGTATACTATGCATTTTAACAAAAATGTTGGATATGAATGTATGAGAGACTCCAGAGTCAAAAAGAACAGTTGCGGGAGTGGAATGTACATTGAACGTACCAATCATAACTTCTGGTGCATCATGAGTTGTATCAGAAGACACGTGATTCACCCTTCCAGTACCAGATTGCCTCTGGTTGCTCTTCTGGCTCTGAGGAGTCTGCTGGTTCTGCTTCTCAGGACAATGGTAAGACATATGCCCCTCTTTACCATAGACAAAACATCTAGTAGGCGTGCTGGGAGCACTATTCTTCATGGGGGTAACATTGGAATTTCCAGTACGAGGAGTCTGTTGCCCAGTCTGCTGATACTGTTGACGCTGTGGATATGATGAACGCTGTTGTGACTGATTACTTTGCCAATTCTGGGACCACCTCTAATTCGGATTACGATTCCACTGGCTAACCGGTCCCTGAAACTTCTGATGGAAACCATGCTGAGGATTCGTGCGCTGACGGTTGTTGCTTCCTGAGCTTTGTACCTTCATCTTCCTCTTCCTGTCCATCTCTCTGCGCTCATTATCAAGCACAATAGCTTTATTTACCAGCTCTTGAAAACTAGCATAGTTGTTCCCCTTCAACTGCAAGCGAAGATCATAATAAATTCCCTTCAAGAAAAGACGCTGCCTGTCTGCATCTTCCCTCACTTCATTAGGAGCATAGCGAGCCAACTGGGTGAACCTGTCATGATATTCACTAACGCTCATCTGTCCCATCCTAAGGTTTCTGAATTCTTCCTGCTTCAGCTCAGTTATACCTTCAGGAATATGACGAGCTCGAAAATCTCTAACAAACTCATTCCAAGTGATAGGAGGAGCATTGTCAGGGCGTGCAGCTTGATACGACTCCCACCAAGTCTGAGCTGTCCCCTGTAACTGACCAGATGCATATAACACCTTCTCCATATCATTGCATTGAGCTATATTCAGCTGTTTCTCCACTGCCCTCACCCAATCATCTGCCTCTAAAGGATCAGCAGCATGAGAAAACATTGGAGGGCGTCCCTTTAAAAATTCCCCACGCTTATCCCTCACTTGCACAGGCGGTGGTCCTCCTGCAGGGGGATTGTTCTGCATGTGCTGCATAAACATCTGCATCATCTGGTTCTGAGTTTGCATGAGTTCCTCCATAGTAATGGGTGGGTTAACACCTCCATGACCTCTGCCACGTCCTCTGCCTGACATCTGTTTCCAAAAACACAGAAGATGAAATTCAGTACAATCCGAGATGATGTATTCAATAGATAAGCAAAATCTGATTTTTCTGGGCGAACTCTAATTTCAGCAACTCAGTAAAACTGTCATATCTCGAGCTACAGACGTCCAATTCAGATGATCTTTACATGGTTGGAAAGCTTACAAAATTATCTACAACTTTTATTCACAACACTTTTTCTGATTCTGTCAATAAATTGGCCAAAAACTGAACTTAACCGAAACTGTTTCAGAATTCCAGACTGTGCAGTAACTCCAACTTAGAACAGGTATATCTCTTAGCTCATAATAGATATTAAAGTGATTCTTCTGGGGTTGGAAAGATATAGACGTCTAATTATTCCCAGTAAAATTTCTTAAATTTCTCATGAACGGATTTTAAGTTATTTCTAAAACATCCCAGACTGATCCAAAAATCAGCAAAGGACAGAACTAAGTTAACCTCATATTCAACTAATATATTTTGATCAAACTTAATATTCTTAACCATGGAACTTGTAGGCATGTCTACAAAACTCCAGCACACATTACAAAGATCCAAATCACACATTATCATAATAACAATCCATCAATCACACAATTGTTCACACCACAAACTGACTCTTAAAACAATCCAAACTTAAAATTAACTCGCAACTACTATCGTTCCTATTACATAGGGATTTTTCCTATTTCCTAATTAAGCTTCTCATAAATCTTGGGATGACCTAATTCCGCCCTTAATTGGTCAATCTCCTTATAAGCTTGCTCCTTAAGTTCTTTTTCCTTCAGCAACTCATCCTTCAAATCCACCTCATGGAGAGCCAATTCACGAGCTAATCCCACCGTAGCTTGTAAAGTCAAGGAGGAATCATCTGCAAGCGGCACGGTCCAAATACCCTTGTCATGTAAGAAACAAGGAAAATGCCGGAGTGCACCCTTTAACATCTTGTCCGAGCGTAGACCATGGTAGTAAACAAATGCATTGAAAGCGACATCCTCCATGCTTGTCTCCATGGTTGCCCGGCTCACTCTGGTAATGAACTTTGACTCCACCTTAGGTTCCTTAGTGGTAGGATCCCTTTTCTTAACCCATAACTCCGTTTCCCAATAGGAATCCATCCATGGATGACTATACTCTGCACTGCGATACTCCAACGTAGCTTCCCAGTCGTAGTAGTAGTTGTCCAAGGTTCTTGTCAACATGTCATGGAAGAAAGCATCAGCTTTAGGAACCATGATATGAAGCTTCGTAGTCCACCCCATAACTACATTCTCCATTGGTATATCACCAACTCTTGATTCAACATCAGATAGCTCTTGATCACCATCTTCATACGGCTCCTGAGGTTTGAAACGGGCAACGTACTGTGCAGATGACAGACGGGGATATGGAGACATCTACAAGATTTAGACATAGATTAGATAGAATCAATGTATTTTCGCAATAGAATAAAGTAGAGGAAGCATAAAACTTTAGTAATTAACAAGGTGAAAAGAGGAAGCATGAATTAAGTGAAGTATGGATGCTATTAACGACCATTCTAACTAGGCTCGCGTCCTATAGTCAACACGGCTCCGATACCAATCTGTCACACCCATTTTTAAGGACAAAAATAGGATGCATAAAAGACTCATGTGCGCCCCAGGAAACAGTCGCACACATAAGTTGACAAATTACAAAGTATCATCACAGTGCTTATTACATAATGAATAAATATTTAAGACATAGTCTTGAACGATAGGTAATAATAACTAATAGTAATTCTTCAGCGGAAACTCCACACAGGGACACGGTTGACTGGTTGACACCAAGACTAGTACTCATTACGATAATCTTCCTCAATATCTTCATCTGTTATGGTGGAAATAGCAAGGGTGAGTCCATGTCGAACTCAACAAATATAACACAGGGTTCATGAGGCTCAAAAAGGCTAGACATTGTTTAACTGCGTTTAGCTTTTAATCATATATTAGCAATTGAGTAGCATCAAGATAAACCGCTTCCCATTAAAGAACCAATGATCAATTGTAATGAGGATAATGAATAGCATTAACATGAGCAAATAATAATCAACAATAATTAAGCATGATATAACAGTTATGATCAACTATTCCATAAGAATCCCCAAGGCCGCTCGTATCCGTGAGCACGGCTAGTATACCAGTTTTTAACTCTGCGCAGAGGTGTACACTTTCACTGTGAGTCATGATTTCCAAATGAGTGGGGAGATCAAGCCCAGACACCCGAGAACCATATAAAGCCACTCAAAAGTTCGTCTAACAAGTTAGGGCCATTAGATTCACTCGGCAGGCAGATGTAGAACCCCCCTTCCCTGTGGCACAACAACCGCAGCCTATACACACTAGGCCAGGGGCTCGCACTACACCCAACGTGGCAAGCCTTTCTTACGCCATTTAAGGTAACCACTAACAAGCTAGAAAAGGTCTCTTGAACAACTAAAGCCAGAGCCATATAGCCCTCACAGCTGTACTGTATATCCCGGTTATCACTTACAGATAAGTCCTTATGGAGAGAAACCAGAGCATCAAAATAATACACATGCTCTAGCCCCCTTTTAACAGTAATAAAATCATCTTAATAGTTGATTGCTTAATCCATTAATCAAATTACAAGATCATTGTTCTTAGTTTAAGCACTAGCAGTAGCTACCCATATGCATTCCCAAGGTTGACAAGGAATCAAGATAACAATCACTAAGTTATAATCTCTAAGGTTGTCAAGGTAAGCACATGCATATGTATGACAATTCAATGTATAGGTAACAAGGATAGTCCTGTGTTATACTTGCCTTGATCAAAGCTTTCCAAGTGATACTGCTGACTTGGCTCAAAGTAATACTCCGAATCGTCCAGATACTGCTCACCTTCTATACTCGATCATCAATCAACAACACGCATGCATCCAATCAAACAAACACGAAGCAAACAAAGAGATACAATTAGAACAGTACACCAATAGTAGCAAAACAGTAATAAAAGTTTATAAAACTCTTCTACACGTTTCTACGATCACACAGACACAAAGATCACCAAATTCGGAGTTAAAACGTGAAAGTTATGAATTTTCTAAGATTTCCTATATATAAATAATTACTTTAATATAAACTCGAAAATAAATTATCACAAACCTACTGTACAATACTACCAACATGTAGAGCTCGCAAATACGAACCTAACGCAATTTGAACGGATCAAATCGGAGTTAAAACGAAGATTTTATGACCAAAACAATTCTAGTGGCAAAACTGTAAATACCTAAAAACATATTTTTGATTTAACCGAGAGAAAATACGCTTTCAAAACACGAAAACGTATTTTAGACAATACGCTAAGGATGGCGGGTCCTATTATGAGAAAATCCAGGGGCTCTTTATGAAGTTTACCCCGCGAAGGGGTATCTTCTGATCTCGGCCCTTGATTTCAAATCGGACGGCTCATGTTCATCCTCAACCCCACAGTGAACATCCAATCCCTCTTCCCCAGGTCCGGCCAGCGGCCCCCCATGGCCGGCGGGCTCCATCTCACCAGAGATGGCGGATCTCCCCCTCTAGACCACCGTTCGACCCAAAAGTTGATCCAAACAGAAGAGAAGCTCCGTGCTAACTCATCTAAGCATTAAGAACTAGCTACGATAGACCGAATACGACGCGCGGCAACAAGGGGCGGCGGTGCCATTACCGCACCGTCAGTGAGCTTCAAAATCACGATTAGGAGCACCTCCACCCAAAAGAAAACCATAGGATGATAGAGAAGAAGGATTCGGTCTCACCAATGCGATGAAAACAGCCTCAAATCCACCCGAGAGCTCTACCCGCGATCAACTGAAACCTCCAACAACCTCAAACCCTAAACCTCGTTTTCTCGCGGTAGAGTTCACGGTTTAGATGAAAAACAGATATAGGAAGGTCAAGGCGTCCTATTTATAACTTCTATTTGCCGTGTTCGGGTAAGATTCTCCGGGAATCACGAAGTCAAACGTCGTCGTCCGCTTCTGGTTTGGAGTCCGGGGCGCTCACGGGAGGTGGAAGACGACCGACAACCGGGCCCCACCGGTCAGCGACCAAGAGAGGGCGCGTGGCTCGTCACAGCGACGCTGGGCTGGCCCAACCGGTGGCTTGCGCGGAGGAAAACAGCAGCGGCCCACTGCGCAGCCTAGGCGCCGGCTCGGGAGAGCAGGCCATCGGGCCAGGCGGTCGGCTGCCAGGTAAGAAGGTAAGCTATTTTTTTTCTTCTTTCTTTTCTTTATTTGCTTATTTACCAAACTATTCCAAATAGAATTTTTCAAATCCAAATCAAAATAAAATAAAGTCCACACCACAAAATAAAATAAATGCAATAGCATGAATGCATCACCAAATATTCTTTTCTAAATTTTAATTTGCCCTTAATTGTTATCTAACTTATTTGAAATTCATTATTCCTAAAGTTTAGAATTTTTGGGTGTTACAGAATTTCACCGCAAGACATATACTAGAAGACTATAGAAGACAGTAGAAGACACCAGAGTGAGCTGAGGCCCCAGCCCCTGCTAGGTGGGGCCGGCCGGCTATAGGGGTGGCCGGGCGGCCACCCCCCACTACATCCTTTCATGAGCTTCTGAAGTATTCCTGCACCGCCTTTGAGGAGTCATCTAGGTCGTCCCTTAAGTCGGTTTGATCGAAGGGCTCACATGCATCCCACTGGGGTATAAATAAAGAGCCAGACCCCCTAGAGGAAGAAACCAGATCAAGAGCTGAAGAGCTAGAGTTCCAATTTCATATCTAGAGATCTAGGCTAGCAATCAAGAGTAGACTAGTTCATCTTAGGATTCGTCTCAATTAGAGATAGAGAGATAGAGTAGAAGAGCAGAGTTCTGGAGGAGTTTTGGCCTGTCAGTGCTTCTCCTCTAGTATGTTCGTCGGGATCAAGTTCCTTCGCAAGGGGTTTGCTTCTGAGACTCTTTGTTAATCAACTTCTGATTCAAGTAAGCAATTTGTTCATATTGTTCTTCAAGTTTGCAACTCTTTTGAGTACTTTGATCTTGGTAGCATCTAGGTTGAAGTTGTTTTCGTAGTGTAAGCGTGGTGCTTAGGCTAGGATTACTTGTGAATACCCCATGATTTGTTGGTTAGTGGTAGCTCACGAAGGTGACTTTATAGCTTCGTTAAATCCTTTGTAGTCCACTTCCAGTTAATAGGTAAAGGTAGGCTTATGCATGCTGGTGGGGGAGAACTCTGATTTCATCCCTTATTGAAAGTTATCACCCACTAAATGAATGATTAAGAACATAGTTTATCGAGATTGGAATTAGATAGTCCTTAGTAGTCTCCCTATTTTCACTATTATCTGAGCTTGATTGTGAATTGGGTTAAGTTTATAGACTCAGTCATTGTTGCCAACTATTCCTTTGGGTTCGATATTAAAACCGGGATTATCTTGGTGAAGTGCTACAATGGTATTATATCTGTGCGCTTGCGGATAGTTATCTTTTCTAGTGTGCATTTAATTTATACCAACACTTACCTCTGGATCGAGATGTGGAATTCAAGATTGAACTAATCCTTGGTACCATGCCCATCTCTAGAAAGACCTTATAGAATGTCGCCCAATGAATTAGCAGAGCTTAAGGTTCAGTTGAACAAACTCTTAAAGAAAGGTCTTATTCGCCCTAGTTCATGTCCCTGGGGGTGTCCCGCTATCTTTGTGAAGAAGGACCAATCTTTATGCATGTGTGTGGATTATTGACCACTCAATGCGGTAACAATCAAGAATAAGTATCCATTGCCTCGTATTGATATCTTGTTTGATCAGTTGTCTAAGGCTAAGATATTCTCTAACATTGATTTGAGATCTGGCTATCATCAAATCAAGATTCGGCCAGAGGATATACCTGAAACGGCTTTCTCTACCAGATACGGTTTGTATGAGTATCTTGTCATGTCTTTCAGTTTGACAAATGCTCCTACACATTTCATGTATCTGATGAATTCAGCCTTTATGCCTGAATTGGATAAGTTTGTGGTTGTATTCATTGATGATATCCTGGTTTATTCTGAAAATGAGGAAGATCATGCTAAACATCTGAAGGTTGTCTTAACCAAATTGTGAGAACATAAGCTTTATGCCAAGTTCAGCAAGTTTGAGTTCTGGTTAAGGAAAGTACCTTTCCTAGGTCATGTGTTGTCTGATGAGGGAATCTCTGTAGATCCGACCAAGGTACAAGAAGTATTGGATTGGAAGGCCCCAACTTCGGCTCATAAAGTTTGGAGTTTTCTTAGGTTGGCTGGCTATTACCGTCGCTTCATCCTAGATTTCTCTAAAATAGCCAAGCCCATGACGAGGTTGCTTCAGAAAGATGAGAAATTTTTTTGGGCTCCAAAGTGTGAGGCTACTTTCCACACTTTGCGAACTTTATTGACTTTAGCTCCTATTTTGGCACAACCTGATATCGAGAAACCTTTTGATGTGTTTTGTGATGCATGAGGTACCGGTTTGGGGTGTGTCCTTATGTAGGAAGGCCAAGTTATCGCCTATGCCTCGCGTCAGCTGAGGAAGCATGAGGTGAATTATCCTACTCATGACTTAGAGCTAGCTGCTATTGTTCATGCTCTGAAGATTTGGAGACACTACTTGCTGGGCAATGTGTGTCATGTCTATATTGATCATAAAAGTCTTAAGTACATGTTTACTCAACCAGAAATGAATATGTGACAGAGAAGATGGCTAAAGTTAATCAACGACTATAATCTTCAAGTGAATTGTCATCCTGGCAAGGCGAATGTTGTTGTTGATGCCTTGAGCAAGAAGTCTCATTGCAATTCTCTATTAGAAGAAGACTTTTATCTGTCACATCTCTTGCATCCTGCCATGCTACATAATATCACCATCAGTTGCTCTCTTGAAAGACGAATCATCGAGCTTCAGAAGACCGATGTGGGTTTGTTCCACATCAAAAGGAAGATGAAAGAACAGGAGACCAAGCACTTTCGAGTTTATGAAAAAGGTATTCTATGGTTCAAAGATAGACTCATAGTGTCGAAGGATAAGGAACTTAGAAATCAAATCTTAGCCAAAGCCCATTCTTGCAAGTTATCTATCCATCTAGGCAGTAGTAAGATGTATCAGGACTTGAAGCCTCGCTTTTGGTGGACCAAGATGAAGAAGGAAATCACACCCTATATTGCTAGGTGTGACAATTGTTGTTGAGTAAAAGTGGTTCACATGAAAGCTAGGTTACTTCAACCTTTGCCTATCCCAGGTTGGAAGTGGGAAAAATTAGTATGGATTTTCTCGTTGGTCTACCAACCACTGAGAGGAGTTTTGACTCCATATGGGTGATTGTAGATCATTTGACAAAATCTGCACACTTTATTCCTGTCAAGACCACTTATCGGCCGCACCAATATGCTGAAATATATTTCCATCAGATCGTGCGTCTCCATGGTGTGCCTAGAACCATCGTATCAGATAGGGGACCGCGGTTTATGGCTCGTTTATGGGAATACTTACATAAGGAATTAGATCATAAGGAAAGAGTGACATGAAGTCAAGTAGTGAGACTATATAAGGTGGTTTGGAGTAATTATGGTGAGCGAGATGCAACGTGGGAATGGGAGGATTATTTGTGAGATGTCTATTCTACTATCGGGTACCAATTTTAGGGTACCCGAAGAAGGGGAACTCATGGTCCCCAATGGTCAAAATCGAACGAACGATAAAAGGGCATGACCACGGCTTCATCCGACCCCTAGGGGGCAGATTCTGGTCCACCTGACCCCTAGCGAATGGGTTCTGCTCGTCCCCCTAGGAGCGGGCCACGCCTCGCTCGACCCCAACAAGGGGAACTCCACCTCACCCGACCCTAAGGGCTACGATCACCCTCGGACGGGGGTTGTAACACCCTAAAATTTGCTCTTTTCAAAATAGATGCAAAGTAATTTAATTTTGTATTCTAGTGCTCATGAAAACATAGAAAAATAATATTTTTCACTAAAATAAAATTTATCATACGGTTTTAGCAACATTGTGTGTATACATGCCAGTGCATATGATTTGATGTGATGTTTGCTTATTGTTCCTTTATGTGTTGAGAGTGAATAAAATCTTTAAAATGCATTTAGTAGGACGATCTTCCTTCTCTAGCAAGCCTTTATCGTTTTCTGCAATCAAATTCCTTGTTTCTCAGCTCAAGTTTTCATTTGGAGCTTCTCAAAATATTTTCTTTGTAACCCAAATCACTCCTTTCAATTCCTCGTCCGTCAATCAACCTCTACAAACTTCTCGGAAATTTTTCCGACTTTTTCTGTAGCTTGTTTCCACTTGTCTGTGAGCATAATCTAATTTTTAGATGCTCCAAAATATCTTATCATGAGCTCCAAATACTTTATTTGGGTTCCTCATGTTCCATAATGTCTCTAGGAATTTTTCCCGAATTTTCGGGGCTTTCGAAGTATTTTTCATGGCTTAAATAATAATTTTGGACTTTTCTGAAATTATTTTATCCATGAAAATAATTAGTTCCGAAAATAATAAATCTCTCATTTTCCCCAACGCTCAAAGCCCATGTGCAATAATCTTAATAAATCTCAAAGGCCCATACATTTATTTATTAATGGGCTTAAATGATTACTTAGGCCTATTAGCGGAGGTGGATGGTGCAACGTCAATTAGCACCATATCGCTAGTTGACATGGAGGTGGAGAGTTTTCCTCCCTATATATACGTAGCTACCCCTTGGGAAAAACACACCAAAACTATCATAAGAGGAGCCCCTAGTTTGGGAAATCTCTGGTGTAGTAAATTAGATTTTTCTCATCCTTCTCTCGCCGTCGCCGTCGCTGCCGCGCTGCCCAGCCCGGCGCTGCGCCGCCGCCGGTCGGCCAGCAGGCCCCGTGGCCAAGGTCGTCCTCGACTTTCCCCTCCGCGAGCAACAGTAGCCTCCTATGGCCATCGTTGTTCTATACGTTCTATTGGTGATGACGATCCAAGGTTGAAGATGAGGTATTTATGAGTTCACCACCGGTCGTTAAAAATCATAGTTTATTCATTTTAATTTCGTTTCAGTTTGTTATAGTTGCGTTAGTTTCATGTCATTGAGATCTATGTAGTAGAGTTATTAGTTTTCATATCACATATTTATAAATTTATTTTATTAAAATATTAATTGTGCATATAATTAACTAATTGCTGATTAATTAAAGTCGATTTAGGTTTTTGATTTCGATTTGATTGCGCGAGTTTCATCACAGTGTATGTTACGTGTTAACAATGATATTTAACATGTCTCATATCTTAGAAATTTATAAGTTAAATATTAATTTGATTAAGGATTATTTAATAACTTTTAATTAAAAGCAATTTAAGTTCTAATTCTGTTTTGCACTATTTAAGTTGCGTTTGGTTCGTGCTGACGTGAACTATATGTTAGGGGCAATGTTTTTCATGTGATATGTTTTTCCATATATAGCTAAATATTAAATTGATTAGTATATTTGCACACTAGTTTGGAATTAAAAGCAATATAGGTGCTTAACCTTGATAATTTATACCTAAAAGTTAATATGATTAATTGTTAACTTAAAAGTTTTTCTATAATATAATTTGATTAGCTGAACATGATACATATGTGATAAGTACGAGTAGATGCAGTCACGTGCTTAATTCCTTTGCGAAGGTAAAGTTTAATTGTTATGTGATAACATTTATAAATAATACATGATTAGCTTTAACTCGACTTTTAAAACTAAATATGTTGTGATTAATCTAAATCAATATTGCTCATATAGTTTTTCTTAGCTAATCTAAAACAAGCTCGTAGTTGTTTCCTTTGTAATATAAAAACTCTCGATAGTATTATTGTTTAGCATGTTTTAATTTATGCGTTCAAATAAAATATTAATGTATATCTAATTAGTTTTTCAATTAAGAGCAATATAGGTTTTATACTTTGCTATTTTATAAATGTTATTAACATAATTTATTCCAACGTTAATGTGTTTCTAAATTATAACATGATTAGTTTAAATATGAGTCCTAAATAAATTCGTTAGATGTTTTCAAACAATTACTATCCCTTCACAAATAAAGTTTAATTGGCTTAAATAGTATTTATATAAATAAAACATGACTAACTTGGTTTTTTTCAACTACAATATAATATGACTAACATGATTAATGATATTTATACTGTTTTGCCTAGTTAAAATCAAAAGCCTATAGTTTTCTTTTTACCATATAAAGCGAATCTCCTACTAGTCGTTTCTTTTGTACCGTAGCTCCGATTAGCGTGCTTTTCGCGTCTGTGTGTTCGTAGGAACATATAGAACATCTTTAAAACCTTTTTACTTGTTGTTTCACTTGTTTGGTATACTGTTCTAATTATTATTCATTGTTTGCTTCGTGTATGATTGCTCGGATGCTCATGTGGTGCTTTATAATCATGTCTAGTCGGTGAGATTTACGTGGTAATCAAGAAGCAGTTCTTTGGAGGTGATAAATCTACAAAAAGAAGGATATCAATTTAAGGCAAGTATAGTATGGGATCATCCTTGTTTCCTATTCACCTTTAATATACTTAATTCATGTGCATGTGTCTTTCTTATTACCACTAAGGATATCCTAGCTTTTGTATCTTGTACCTTGACATCCATGGGACATTGCATTGGGTAGTATTTATGCTAGTGCTCAAGATAAATAACCATGATATGTAACTTGACTAATGGTATATGTAATAAACGTTTAAAAGATGCTTTATGAAAACATGTCTCAAGAGGGCTAGAGCATATTGGGCTATCTTATGGTGCTCTAGTTTCTCTCCATAAGGACTTATCTATAAGCAAACATCTAGGACTTATAGTACAACTGTGAGGGCTATATGGCTCTAGCTTTAGTTAAGTATGAGGACATTTTCTAGCTTGTTAGTGGTAACCTTTATGGCGTAAGAACGGCTTGACGAATCGGGTATAGTGCGGCCTCTGTCCTTATGTGTATAGGCTGCGCGTCATTGTGCCATTTGGAAGGGGGGCTCTATATCTGTTTGCCGAGTGAATCTAATGGCCCTAACTTGTTAAATGAACCTTTGAAAGGCTTCATAGTGAACCCTGCCGACCTTCCTTGGAAGTGGGTCAAGAGATTAGCTACCTTGGGCAAAAGGGTAAATCACGACTCACAGTGAAAGTGTACAACCTCTGCAGAGTGTAAAACTGTTATAACAATCGTGCTCACGGTCACGAGTGGCCTTGGACCCTTACATAATAAATGATGAACACTGATGATAATGATAATACTAATGATATTGATGTTCACTAATGATTATTGTTTCTTGCTATACATTATTCTCGTTTACATGATCATGAGGTTATTTGGGCTTATGGTAAACTTGTTGCTACTCAATTGCTAAAAGGTGACTCAATAAAAGCTAATCGCAGTAAACTAGTGTCGACTTTTGAGCCTCATGAACCCTATGATATATTTGTTGAGTTTGACATGGACTCACCCTTGCTATTTCCCCCACATCTCAAGAAGGGTACCAGACTGCTAGATTCTAGAATTGTTAGGCTTGTGATCAACCAGTCAGTTTGTTCCTGGAGTGAAGTCTACACCCAGTGTTTGGAGTTATCTTTCTGCTGTGTTGTTCTCTAAGGTTATATCTTATACTATTGCATTATATTTAATAAGCATTTGTCTTTTGATATTACACTTATCTGCAGCTGTATGTGAGATTTGACCTCTTTATTTCACATATAGTATATGTCTGGTTTTGTCCTTAAAACCAGGTGTGACAGGGGTGTAGGCCCAGCAAGGGGCCCGCACTGCCCCTGACCATCATAGAAGCGAAATCTCAAACCCATGGTCAAACTTCTGACACCAGATGGGAGTGGGCACACCTCGACATGACCTAAAGCCATGGTAGACCACATCTAGGGGCCCACTGTTGGTATAAATTAAATGCACACAAGTTATAAGGTATCCGCAAGCGCACAGATAAATCTATCCCATTGTAGCACTTCACTAAGATAATCCTGGTTTTAATATCGAACCCAAAGGAACAGTATGTGAGTGTGTTCTAACTGGTCTATAAACCTAACCTGAATTCATAATCAATGTCAGACAATAAAAGAGGAATAAAGAAGACTACTAAAGATTGTCTAGTTCCAATCTCGATAAACTTTGTCAACTAAAGCTCAATTCATGGGTGATGTCTCCCTAGGAATAAAATCAGAGTTCCTTCCCTATGAGCACCAATTGGCCTACCAAGTCCTATCGACAGAAGATGGACTGCAAAGGACTCAATGCAGCTGTCACCTACACGATCTACCACCTTTTGGTCAATTAGGGGATATTCACAACTAACACTAGTGTAAGCACCACGCTTACACTACGAATACTACTTCAATCAAGGAGCCACCAAGATCAAAGCACTCAAAAGAGAGTTGCAAACTTGAAGAACAATAGAGATAAATTGCTTACTTAAATAAGATGTTGATTACCAAAGAATCTTAGAAGCAAGTTCCAGAAGAACTTGATCTCATAAAATACAGCAGAAGAGAGCACCGACAAGCCAGAACTCCTCTAGAACTCTACTATTGCACTCTATCTCTCTCTATCGCTAACTAAGACTAAATCCTATGGAGGACTAATCTTCTCGTGATTGCTAGTCTAGATCCTGATGGAATAGGAATTATGGTTTCTGGCTCTGGATCTGACTTAACTTCAAGGGGGGTTCTTGAAAGGTCCTTGTTTGGTTTTGTAATTGAGTGACAACCTTAGGTGGACTAATTGTGTTTAATGTGAGATACATAGGGATTAGTCCACAGGTAATGGTGTCATGAAGGAGCTCATTGCATATGAGACATGACATGGAGTCATGTGACCAAGGTGGAGAAGATCAAGATGAGGCTTGCTTGATGGAACAGTTGCTAGGGTGAAGGGCAAGTTGTGATGGCTTGGCGCCGAAGGACCGAGGCAACGGTGAAGAGCAAGTGAGGTCAAGATCGATGAACCAATACGGTCACGTGATGATATGAAGTGGATCATATCATTTGGTGATTGGTTGGTGCATGTCTTGCATCAACATCAATGGAGATGGAATGGAATGCGCAAGGCAAAGGTATAACCTATAGGGCTTTTCCATTTTACTGGTCATAGGTGTGTATAGAAGATGATGACCGGGTTTAGGATAGATGGCCGTACTATTAAGAGGGGCAAACTTGTTTGCATATCAGTCATCTAGTGCCACTTGAGCGATCTAACTTTGCATACGTGTTAGGATCGAGTGGCGAGGCAAGTTGAGTGCCTAATTCCTTTGAAGAAAATGTTTGTGAAAATGCTAACACACTTGCACATGTTGTTGATCACGTGCTGGTGTTGGCACATTTGCGAAGGTGGTGGAGTTTGAACGGCAGAGAGGGGTTTGGGCGGCGGGATTCGGGCATTTTCGAGGAGTTGAAATGCCTATTTTCCACTATGCCGGAAGTCAGAGAAGAAACAGAGGCGAACGGAGGTCACTAGGGTGACCGGACACTGGACCGGACGTGGTCACGGTTTGATCGGACGCGTCCAGTCAGTTCAACGTGGCAGTCAGGCGCGCGGGTGTTAGGGTTTGCAACCGGCGCGTCCATTCCCTCGTGGAACCGGAGCGTCCGGTCAGGTGCCTAGAGGAGAAGCGCGTGGCGTAGAACTACGTGGACGCGCGGTGCGTCTAGTCACACGCGATCGGACACGTCCGGTCGCGATGGGAGCTCTCTAGACCGTGACCAGACGCTGGCACTGTTGCGTCCGGTCGTTGCGTGGAGCGTGTCCGGTCATGTTGTCGCGCGCGCGGGTGCTATGCGCACCTACGCGTCCGGTCGGTTGAGCGGTGCATCCAGTCATCGTGTTTGACCATTGGCACACAGTGACCATTGAGATTGGGTGTTCGGTGTCGAACACGGAGGGACATGTGGATGGCGCATGGTGACCGGACGCGGTGCAGCGCGTTCGGTCAGCTCGATCAGTGCATCCGGTCGTTGCGTGTTGTGCCTAGTGAAGGGGTACAATGGCTCTTTTCATGGAGGGGCTTATAAATAGCCCATTGGTCAGCCTTGGCCGACAGCTGAGCACCCTTAGGCCTTGGTGGCTTGTGTTGGTTTGCTTGGGAGCCCTCTAACTCACTTAAGCTTGATAGTGATCATCCGATCAAGTGAGAGCAATTTTAGTGTGTTGCATCATGAGGATTGCATCGAGTGGCACTAGGTGATCGAGTTGCAAGCCTGTGGTGCTTGTTACTCTTGGAGGTTGCCACCTCCTAGATGGCTTGGTGGCTTGCGACTCCGTTAAAGCACGCGTGGAGATTGTGTGTGGCTCCAGAGGAGGATTTGTGAGGGGGATTGTGCTCACCCCGCGGGGATCGCGAAGAGCAACTCTAGTAAAGCTTGTGGCTTGGAGGATCCCCATCTTGGGAGTGGATGTGCGGCACCCACTGAGGGTTTGACTCTTGATAGTCAATTAGCTCGTGATCCATCAAGTGGGTGTATCGCCACAACAGGGACTAGCTTGGTGGCAACCAAGTGAGCCTCGGTGAAAAACCGCCGTGTCAACCTTGTGTACATCTTCTCGGTGGTTTACTTTTGATTCACAAGCTTGTATTTACATTCATATACTTGTGCTTGTGTAGTTGCTCTTGTAACTAGTTGGCTTGTGTAGTTTGCTTGTTATCTTCTTGCTTGTGTAGCTAGAAGTTGTTTCCTTGTCTTGCTTAGCTTGTGTAGCTAAGTAAGTTGATTTCTTGGTTTAGCTTGTGTAGCGTTAACCTTGAGCTTTGCTAGTGAGCTTAGTTGGCTTTGTGCTTTTGCTTACTAGTTGTGTAGGAGCTCCCTCGTGCTTGCTAAAGTACTAGTGCATAGGTTTGTGTGACCTTGCTCTAGAATTAATTAGGAGAGATCTTGCTAAGGAAAGCACCTTAGTTTCTTTTTAGAACCTTTGATAGGTGCTTGTGAACTTAGATAGAGGGGGTGTAGTCTTGGCTAGACCGATAAGTTTAATTCCGCATTTGTTTCGGTTAACCGGCGCGATTAAGTTTTAGAAAGGACTATTCACCCCCCCTCTAGTCCGCCATCTCGACCCTTCATTTGGTATCAGAGCCGGGTCTCTCTTTTGTGGTCTTCACCGACCCGAGAGGATGGTGGAATATGGGCTAGATGTTAAGAGTCCATACATTTTTAATGGCAGACACTTTGCATGATGGAGAAATTGGATGACTTGCAATTTTAAGTTTATTTCTCCTCAATTGTGGTGGATGGTAGATGTAGGCATTTCTCATGTTTTGGATGAAGAGAATCTAACTCAAGCACAAGAGAAATGCCTAGATCTCAACGCCCAAGCTATTGATATCATTTTTAGATCTTTTGATGATAGTGTCTTCGGAGAGATCATGAACATGAAAACCACCCATGAGATTTGGAGTTATCTCAATGAGAAATATGGGATGGTCTCCGATGATTATGATGAGGATGATGAGCCTAAGGAGGAGGCACATGAGAATGTTGAGCATGACCACAACATGGTGGTTGTGGAGGATTGCTCCACCTCATGGTCAAGTGATGATGATGATCGATTTACCACAAGTTCACTTGACAAGGATGGTGATGATGCATCAAGTATTACAAGTGATGTTTCTACCCCAGGCACACTTGATGGTGATGAAAGTTCATGCTCAGGCCTTGGTGATGTTACTACAAGCCCATCCACTACACCACATTGCTTCATGTCACAAGGTGACACTAAGGTATCAAATGATAATGTGGTTGATCATGTTGATCCATATGATGAGCTTGTTAGTAGACTTGCTAGCATGACCACGTCTTTAGAAAATGAGAAAGCTAAAACCATGAAATTGGAAAATGAAAACTCATTTCTAAAAACCACATTTGAACAACAAAAGCATCTACTTTATGTTACTAATTGTTCACATGAGGAGCTAAAATTGGCTCATGAGGAACTTAGTGTTGCTCATGATAATTTGGCATGAGAACATGCTTTACTCACTAAGAAGTTTTCTAATGAAGAAACCAAAACTAGTGAGAGCTCATCATTTGGGTCAAATGATCAATCACATATTACTAACCCTTGTGATGTAGGCAAGAAGCATGTATCCACCTCTTGTGATGTTTTGCTAGATATGCCATGTTCTCCACACATAGATACTTGTTCTACTTCTATGTCTTGTGAGACTAACCTTTTGAAGGAGAACAATGAGCTCAAAAATGAAGTAAAGAATTTGAGCAATAAGTTAGAGAGGTGCTACAACTCAAAAGTCACCTTTGAGCACATGTTGAACAACAAAAGAAGCTACGGTGACATGAGCGGCATTGGCTTCAACAAGAGCAATATCAAAGGCAAAAGAAGGGGGAAGAGAAGATACGAAAGAGAGATTAAGAAGCAAGAACAAAAGAAGCTCTCTCATTTTATGTGCTTTAAATGCCATGAAATGGGACATCTTTGTCACACCCATTTTTAAGGACAAAAATAGGATGTATAAAAGACTCATGTGCACCTTAGGAATCGGTCGCACACATAAGTAGACAAATTACATAGTGTCATCACAGTACTTATTACATAGCAAATAAATATTTAACATATAGTCTTATACAATAATTTGTAGTAACTAGTAGTAGATCTGCAGCGGAACTCTAAACACAGGGACATGGTTGACTGGTTGACACCAAGACTAGTACTCATTTCGATAGTCCTCATCATAATCATCATCTATTATGGTGGAAATAGCAAGAGTGAGTTCATGTCGAACTCAACAAGTATAACACAGGGTTCATGAGGCACAAAAGGCTAGACACTATTTGAATGCATTTAGCTTTTAATCATCATATAATTAGCAATTGAGTAGCATCAAGAAATTCCAATTCCCATTAATGAACCAACGATCAATTGTAATAAGGATAATGAATAGCATTAACATGAGCATAATAATAACAACAGTAATTAAGCATGATATAACAATGGTGATCATCTATCCGTAGATGTTCCAAGGCCGCTCGTATCCGTGAGCATGGCTAGTATACTAGTTTTTAACTCTGCGCAGAGGTGTACACTTTTACTGTGAGTCATAACTTCCAAATGCATGGGTTTGCGACTCCCCAAAACACCAGAAATTATATAAAGCCACTTAAAGGTTCGTCTAATAAGTTAGGGCCATTAGATTCACTCGGCAGGCAGATGTAGGAACCCCCCTTTTCATATGGCACACTTCCTTCACGGCTATACTCATAAGACTAGAGGCTGTCCTACACCCAACGTGGCAAGCCGTTCTTACGCCATTTAAGGTAACCACTAACAAGCTAGAAAAGGTCCTTTAAACAACTAAAGCCAGAGCCATATAGCCCCCACAGCTGTACTGTATGTCCCGGATGATCACGTACAGATAAGTCCTTATGGAGAGAAACCAGAGCAACAATATAACCCCCTTGCTCTAGCCCCCTTTTCAATAGTAATAAAATCATCATTAATGGTTGGTTGCTTAATCCATTAATCAAATTACAAGATCATTGTTCATAATTAAGCACTAGCAACAGCTACCCAAATGCATTCCCAAGGTTGACAAGGAAACAAGATAACAATCACTAAGTTATAATCTCTAAGGTTGTCAAGGAAGACACATGCATATGTATGATAATTTCAGTGAATAGGACAACAAGGATGGTCCCATGTTATACTTGCCTTGATCAAAGCTTTCCTGTTGACCCTGCTAATCTGACTCAAAATAATACTCCGGATCGTCAAGAAACTGCTCACTGTCTATACTCGATCACCATACATCATCACAAAATCATCCGAGCAATCATACACGAAGCAAACAAAGAAACATAATTAGAACAGTATAACAATAGTAGCAAAGCAGTATGAAAAGTTTGTAAAACTCTTCTACACGTTCCTATGATCACATAGACGTAAAGATCATGAAATTCGGATTTAAAACGTGAAAGTTATGAATTTTCTAAGATTTCCTATAGATAAATAAATACTTTAATATAAACTGGAAAATTAAATTTTCCAAACCTACTGTACAACTACACTAACATGTAGAGTTCGCAAATACGAACCTAACGCAACTTGAACGGGTCAAAACGGAGTTAAAATGAAGATTTTACAACCAAAACAATTTGAGTGGCAAAACTGTAAATACCAGAAAACGTATTTGTGATTTACCGGAAAGAATTATGTTTTTAGAACTAACAAGCGTATCTCCTGAAAGACGCTAAGGATGGCGGGTTCTATTCCATGAAAACACAGGGGCTCTTTATAAAGTTTACCCCGCGAAGGGGTATCTTCTAATCTAGGATGTCGATCAGCGAACGGACGGCTGCTATCGCTTACAGATGAAAGAGAGAGAGAGACGCCGGCATCCTCCTCTACTCCGGCCGGTGGCCACCATGGCCGGTGCCCAAAACTCACCGGAAAGCTCTGGTTTCCCCGATTTCAACCACCAAACGACTCACAGCCTACACCAATCGAAAGCGGAGCTTAATGCGAACACATCTATGCGGCTTAGGAAGTCTACGACCGACCGAGGGTAAAGCGTGGCTCGGGATGGCGGCGGCACCATTGTCGGCTTGTGAAAGCTTCGAAAACAACCGACTCCAAGCACCATAGCTCAAAAGAAAAGCAGGGGGAGGAAGAGAAGAAGATGGCGAGCTCACCAAAACGAAGAAGGACTCAAATCAACCCGCAAACCCCGACGACGAGCAACAGCTACTCCTTAGGGCTTCCAATCTCCTACCCTCGGTTTTACGTGATTCGGCTCGGGTTTTAGATGGAAAACGAGGAGACGAGGCAAGAGGCTACACATTTATAGACCTAATATGCCGTGTTCGGTTAGGAAGTCCTGAGATTCCTGATTGATTCGGTTGGAGGCGACGTCGGTCTCCGGCTCGGCCACGGCAAGAGGAAGAAGGCGCGACTGCCAGCGGGTCCTAATTGTCAGCGCCACAAGGGAGGGAGGCGCGCGCGGCCACTGCGGTTCCTGGGCCAGCCCACGCGGGTGAGAGAAGAAGCGGGGAAAGTGGCGCTCGGTTCGGCTCGGCCCAACCGAAGAGATAGAGGGGAGAGCAGGCCGGTGAGAAGCAGGCCTCCAAGCTACCGGGCTGTGTAGGTAAACCTTTTCTCTTTTTTTTTTCTTTTTCTCATTTAAATTTGTTTCCAAAGCCATTTAAACTAAATTTTCAAATCCAAATCAAATAAAACCAGAACCACACCACAATATAAAACAAATGCAACAGCATGAATGCATCATCAAATATTCCACCTATTATTTTAAATTTTATCCCCTTAAATATTATCTAAATCATTTAAACTCGTATCAAATTTTCTTTTAACTCCAAATTTCTTCTAATTAAATCTTTTAAGATTTTTGGGTGTTACAAATTCTACCCCCCTTAAAAGAATCTCGTCCTCGAGATTGGACTGCTTACTCAAATAACTGCGGATATGATTTCCTCAATTCATCCTCTCTTTCCCAGGTTGCCTCTGCCTCTGAATATCGATTCCACTGAACTTTGCACATCTTAATAACTCAACTTCGAGTAACTCTTTTAGCAATTTCTAAAATCTTAATCGGAAACTCTTCATATGTAAGATCCTCCTTAACAGTTAATTCATCCAAAGGTATCTGCTCCTCAGGCACACGTAAACACTTCTTGAGTTGAGAAACATGAAACACATCATGTACTCCAGACAAATTTTTAGGCAACTCTAATTGATAAGCAACCTCACCACGTCTATCAATAACCTTAAATGGCCCAACATACCTTGGTGCTAACTTGCCTTTCATGTTAAATCTCTTCACACTTCTCATTGGTGACACCTTTAAATAGACATAATCACCTACCTCAAAAACTAAATCTCTTCTTCGATTGTCAGCATAACTCTTCTGACGAGATTGCGCTACTCTCAAATTCTCACGAATCACTCTCACTTGATCCTCTGCATTTCTAAGAACATTTGTACCAAATACCTGAGACTCACCCGTCTGATCCCAAAATAATGGAGTTCTACACTTACGTCCATATAAAGCTTCAAACGGTGCCATCTTGAGACTCTGTTGATAACTATTGTTATAAGAAAATTCTGCATAAGGCAAACTCTTATCCCAACTAGTTCCATATTGCAATGCATAAGCTCTCAACATGTCTTCTAATATCTGGTTGGTCCTTTTAGTCTGCCCATCTGTCTGTGGATGATATGTTGTACTAAAATTCAACTTTGTACCTAAAGATTCATGTAAGCCTTCCAAAAATGTGACGTAAACTGTGAACCCTGATCAGAGACAATCTTCTTTAGAACTCCATGTAAACATACGATCTTCTCCATATATAATATAGCTAGTTGTTCTCCAGTATACTTAGTTTTAACCGGTATAAAATGAGCAACTTTAGTCAACCGATCTACAATCACCCAAATAGAATCATAACCTCTCTGAGTACGAGGTAACCCCACTATAAAGTCCATACCAACTTCCTCCCACTTCCATTCAGGAATCTTCATTGGTTGCAGTAATCCAGCTGGTCTCTGATGCTCAGCTTTCACTCTCTGACAAGTATCACACACTGCCACATACTCAGCTACATCTCGCTTCAGTCCAACCCACCAGTACTTCTGTTTGAGATCCAGATACATCTTGATACTTTTGGGATGAATAAAATAAGCTGACTCATGAGCTTCACGAAGGATTCCCTGCCTAATGGACTGATCCTTAGGTACACACAACCTCTTTCCAAACCACAAAATCCCATTATCATCCATTCGGAACCCCGGTGACTTACCAATCACTATATCCTCTGCTATCTTCTTTAATTTCTCATCTTTCAACTGACCCTTGTATATTTCTTGCTCCAATGTAGGTTCTATTACTAATTCCATTGTATTAGCAACAATTCCCAAATTTAGATATGCAAATTCAACACACAACTCACTTGTCATGGACGACATTTGCATCCCATTAGCATAACTCTTTCTGCTAAGAGCATCAGCTACAACATTAGCCTTACCAGGATGATAGTGTATCTCTAGATCATAGTCCTTGATCAACTCCAACCACCTATGTTGCCTCAAATTTAAATGAGACTGTGTGAAAATATACCTCAAACTCTTATGATCTGTGTATATATCACTCTTATGTCCAATCAAATAATGTCTCCAAATTTTCAAAGCATGAACTACAGCTGCTAACTCCAAATCATGAGTAGGATAATTCAGCTCATGCTTTCTCAACTGCCTAGATGCATAAGCAACAACTCTACCTTCTTGCATAAGGGCACACCCCAAACCTTGACGAGAAGCATCGCAATAAATAGAAAACTTCTTACTTAAATCTGGTAATACCAAGACAGGGGCAGTAGTCAATCTCTCCTTCAATTCTTCAAAACTAGCTTGACATTGATCAGACCATACAAACTTAGCGTTCTTCTCTAACAGAGATGTCATAGGTTTAGCAAGTTTAGAAAACCCTTCAATGAATCGTCTGTAATATCCAGCTAAACCTAGGAAACTACGAATCTCTCCCACATCAGTAGGTGGCTTCCAATTCAAAACATCCTTTACTTTGCCTGGATCTACTGATATTCCACCATTAGAGACAATATGACCAAGAAAAGAGACTTCTTTCAACCAAAACTCACACTTACTTCGCTTAGCATACAGCTTATGCTCTTCGAGTTTCTGCAATACCAACCTCAGATGTTCAGCATGCTCTTTCTCCATCTTGGAGAATACCAATATATCATCAATAAATACCACCACAAACTTATCAAGATACTCCATAAACACCTTATTCATCATGTACATAAAGTAGGCAGGTGCATTGGTCAAACCAAATGACATAACTGTATACTCATACAAACCATATCTCGAGTTACAGAAATCCAATTAAGATGATCCTTACATGGTTGCAAAGCTTATGAAATTATCTACAACTTTCATTTACATCACTTTTCCAGATTCTGTCGATAGATTAATCAAAAACTGAGCTTAACCAAAACTGTTTCAGATTTCCAGACTGCGCAGTGACCCCAACTTAGAACAGGTATATCTCTTAGCCCATAATAGATAAAAAGATGATTCTTGCGGGATTGGAAAGATACAGAAGTCTAATTATTCCCAGTAACATTTCATAAATTTGTCATGAACAGATTTTTAGTTATTCCCAAAACATCCCAGACTGATCCAGAAATCAGCAAAAGACAGAACCAAGTTTACCTCGAATCCCAACTAACTAATCATGTTCAAACTAATTATTCTTAACTATGGAACTTGTAGACATGTCCACGAGGTTCCAGCACTCATTACAAAGATCCAAATCACACATTGTCATAATAACAATCCATCAAGCACACAATTGTTCACACCACATACTAATACTCGACATTACCAAACTTAATTTAACTCGCAACTAATATCGTTCCTATTACATAGGGGATTCCTAATTTTAATTGAGCTTCTCATAATTCTTGGGAAGCCCTAGTGCAGTCCTTAGTTCATCGATCTCCTTATAAGCTTGCTCTTTATGTTTCTTTTCCTTTAGCAGCTCATCCTTCAAATCCGCCTCATGAAGAGCCAACTCACGAACTAGTCCCACTGTGGCCTGTAATGTCAAAGATGAATCATCAGCGAGCGGCACGGTCCAAACTCCCTTGTCATGTAAGAGACAGGGAAAGTGCCGGAGTGCACCCTGCAACGTCTTGTCTGAGCGAAGACCATGGTAGTAGACGAATGCATTGTAGGCGACATCTTCCATACTTGTTTCTACAGTTGCCCGGCTTACTCGGGTGATGAACTTTGACTCCACCTTAGGCTCCTTAGTGGTAGGATCCATTGTCTTGACCCATAGCTCAGTCTCCCAGTAGGAACCCATCAATGGATGACTATACTCCTTGCAGTGATACTCCAACGTAGCTTTCCAATCGTAATAATAATTATCCAAAGTTCTTGTGAGCATGTCATGGAAGAAAACATCAGCTTTAGGAACCATGATGTGATGCTTCGTAGTCCATCCCATGACTGAATTCTCCTTTGAGGTATCTCCCACTCTTGATTCGGCATCCAATATCTCTTGGTCACCATCAATATGGGGTTCCTGGGGTTTGAAGCGACCAACATACTAAGCAACGAACATACGAGGATGAGGAGGCATCTACGAGAATTTTAACATAGATTAGATAGAATCAATATATTTTCACAATAAAATAAGATAGAAGAAGCATAATAATTTAGCAATTATCAAGGTGAAAGAATTAAGCATGGAATAGGTGAAGCATAGACACTAATGACGACCATTCTAACAAGGCTTGCGTCCTACAGTCAACACGGCTCTGATACCAATCTGTCACACTCATTTTTAAGGACAAAAATAGGATGTATAAAAGACTCATGTGCACCCCAGGAATCGGTCGCACACATAAGTAGAAAAATTACATAGTATCATCACAGTGCTTATTACATAGCGAATAAATATTTAACACATAGTCTTATACAATAATTTGTAGTAACTAGTAGTAGATCTGCAGCGGAACTCCAAACACAGGGACATGGTTGACTGGTTGACACCAAGACTAGTACTCATTTCGATAGTCCACATCATAATCTTCATCTGTTATGGTGGAAATAGCAAGAGTGAGTTCATGTCGAACTCAACAAGTATAACACAGGGTTCATGAGGCACAAAAGGCTAGACACTGTTTGACTGCATTTAGCTTTTAATCATCATATAATTAGCAATTGAGTAGCATCAAGAAATTCCAATTCCCATTAATGAACCAACGATCAATTGTAATAAGGATAATGAATAGCATTAACATGAGCATAATAATAACAATAGTAATTAAGCATGATATAACAATGGTGATCATCTATCCGTAGATGTTTCAAGGCCGCTCGTATCCGTGAGCATGGCTAGTATACCAGTTTTTAACTCTGCGCAGAGGTGTACACTTTCACTGTGAGTCATAACTTCCAAATGCATGGGTTCGTGACTCCCCAAAACACCGGAAATTATATAAAGCCACTTAAAGGTTCGTCTAACAAGTTAGGGCCATTAGATTCACTCGGCAGGCAGATGTAGGAACCCCTCTTTTCAAATGGCACACTTCCTTCATGGCTATACTCATAAGACTAGAGGCTGTCCTACACCCAACGTGGCAAGCCGTTCTTACGCCATTTAAGGTAACCACTAACAAGCTAGAAAAGGTCCTTTAAACAACTAAAGCCAGAGCCATATAGCCCCCATAGCTATACTGTATGTCCCAGATGATCACGTACAGATAAGTCCTTATGGAGAGAAACCAGAGCAACAATATAACCCCCTTGCTCTAGCCCCCTTTTCAACAGTAATAAAATCATCATTAATGGTTGGTTGCTTAATCCATTAATCAAATTACAAGATCATTGTTCATAATTAAGCACTAGCAATAGCTACCCAAATGCATTCCCAAGGTTGACAAGGAAACAAGATAACAATCACTAAGTTATAATCTCTAAGGTTGTCAAGGAAGACACATGCATATGTATGATAATTTCAGTGAATAGGACAACAAGGATGGTCCCATGTTATACTTGCCTTGATCAAAGCTTTCCTGTTGACCCTGCTAATCTGACTCAAAATAATACTACGGATCGTCAAGAAACTGCTCACCGTCTATACTAGATCACCATACATCATCACACAATCATCCGAGCAATCATACACGAAGCAAACAAAGAAACATAATTAGAACAGTACACCAATAGTAGCAAAGCAGTATGAAAAGTTTGAAAAACTCTTCTACACGTTTCTACGATCACATAGACGTAAAGATCATGAAATTCAGATTTAAAACGTGAAAGTTATGAATTTTTTAAGATTTCCTATAGATAAATAAATACTTTAATATAAACTGGAAAATTAAATTTTCCAAACCTACTGTACAACTACACTAACATGTAGAGTTCGCAAATACGAACCTAACGCAACTTGAACGGGTCAAAACGGAGTTAAAACGAAGATTTTACAACCAAAACAATTTGAGTGGCAAAACTGTAAATACCAGAAAACGTATTTGTGATTTACCAGAAAGAATTACGTTTTCAGAACTAACAAGCGTATCTCCTGAAAGACGCTAAGGATGGTGGGTTCTATTCCATGAAAACACAGGGGCTCTTTATAAAGTTTACCCCAAGAAGGGGTATCTTCTAATCTAGGACGTCGATCAGCGAACGGACGGCTACTATCGCATACAGATAAAAGAGAGAGAGACGCCGGCATCCTCCTCTACTCTGGCCGGTGGCCGCCACGGCCGGCGCCCAAAACTCGCCGGAAAGCTCTGGTTTCCCCGATTTCAACCACCAAACGACTCACAGCCTACACCAATCGAAAGCGGAGCTTAATGCGAACACATCTATGCGGCTTAGGAAGTCTACGACCGACCGAGGGTGAAGCGCGGCTCGGGATGGCGGCGACGCCATTGTCGGCTTGCGAAAGCTTCAAAAACACCCGACTCCAAGCACCACAGCTCAAAAGAAAAGCAGGGGGAGGAAGAGAAGAAGATGGCGAGCTCACCAAAACGAAGAAGGACTCAAATCAACCCACAAACCCCGACGACGAGCAACAGCTACTCCTTAGGGCTTCCAATCTCCTACGCTCGGTTTCACGTGATTCGGCTCGGGTTTTAGATGGAAAATGAGGAGAGGAGGCAAGAGGCTACACATTTATAGACCTAATATGCCATGTTCGGTTATTAAGTCCCGAGATTCCCGATTGATTCGGTTGGAGGCGACATCGGTCTCCGGCTCGGCCACGGCAAGAGGAAGAAGGCGTGACTGACAACGGGTCCCGACTGTCAGCGCCACAAGGGAGGGAGGCGCGCGCGGCCGCTGCGGTTCCTAGGCCGGCCCACGCGGGTGAAAGAAGAAGCGGGGAAAGCGGCGCTCGGTTCGGCTCGGCCCAACCGAAGAGAGAGAGGGGAGAGCAGGCCGGTGAGAAGCAGACCTCCAAGCTACCGGGCTGCGCAGGTAAACCTTTTCTCTTTTTTTTTCTTTTTCTCATTTAAATTTGTTTCCAAAGCCATTTAAACTAAATTTTCAAATCCAAATCAAATAAAACCAGAACCACAGCACAATATAAAACAAATGCAACAGCATGAATGCATCATCAAATATTCCACCTATTATTTTAAATTTTATCCCCTTAAATATTATCTAAATCATTTAAACTCATATCAAATTTTCTTTTAACTCCAAATTTCTTCTAATTAAATCTTTTAAGATTTTTGGGTGTTACAATCTTGCAAATGGTTACCCTAATGAAGAAAATCTCAAGTTGAAGAAAGAAGAAGAGAGGCTCAAGTATGTGAAGTGCTTCAAGTGTCGCACTTTGGGTCATCTCACCTCAATGTGCCCAACCAAGAAACTAGTGAAGCAACAAAAAGAGCCTCAACCAAAGCCACAAGTTGAGCAAGAAACCACACCCCAATCTCATGTCAAGATCAACCACAAGGATGATGATGGTGACTTGATGATGATGATGAAGAAAACAAGAAGGGGTGGAAGAGGAAGGCATCCCATGCAAATCCAAGATGCCAAGATGATGAGCAAGATTCAAGATAAGAAGAGAGATTTGGCTCACACAAGTGCTTCAAGTGTGAAGATATGGGACACTTTGCCTCGGGGTGTCCTACCAAGCTTGAGAAGAAGGCTCAAGCAACTCATGAGAGGCAAGGCAATGAAGAGCATCACATGAGCAAGGAAGAAAAGACTCAACCAAAGAGAAGATGCTATTTATGCCGGGAAAGGGGACACATGGCTCATTCATGTCCCTTAGGTAATAATTCTAAGCCTAGTTCAATTAATGGTACTAACATGCTTAGAAAGGATGGCAATGGTACCTCATTGGTTGGAATTGTAAAACATCCCGCTGTAACACCCTAAAATTTTGAAAAGAAGAAAAATAGGAGAAATATGATTTTTATATATTTTTGTGAGCATGCAAATTTAGAATGATAATAATTTTTATAAATCTAAAATCAAATATAAGGGTAGAAACATGATTGAGCATTCATGCTGCTGCATTTGAAATTTTGTATTGAGTGGTTTAAATCAAATTCAAATTGGATTTAAAAATCTTTTGGAAAATGGTTTTGAAAAACTGAAAAAGAAAAAGAAAAGGGTATTAATTTCCTTCTTCGGTTTTCGACCCGGTCCAGCCAAAAGGCCCGCCAGCGCCCCACCTCGGCCTGCACTCCCCGCGCACGGCCCGCCTTCCCCCGCTCCCCGCTTCACTTCGTGGGCAGAGCCCAGCCGCAGCCGCCGGCCCAACTCGTGCGTGCGCTGCTCTTTCCCGCCTCCCGCGTCACTGACAGCCCGGACCCATGTGTTAGGCGCTTCTTCCTCCCCACGCCGCCGGATTCCTTTCCCTCCTTTCCTCGATCCGAATCGATCTCTCCAATCCATCCCTTTCCTTCTTTAGCGGTGCTCTCGGGCTATAAAAACGGAGCCGCGCCACCCTCCGCAACCCATCTTGCCTAGTTGTAGTTCCTGTGGTGGCCGAGAGCTAGGTCACTGCGAGATCGAGTTCCACCGTCCGCCATATCGAGCACACCATCGCCTCTATCCATCCCACGCCCTAGATTTCACCCTAGGTGAGTTAGCCATGCTTCGGTCTTCCTCTCCGTGCTCTCCGCTTGATGAATGGTGCCCGAAATCAAGGATTGGTGATTCCCGGCCATGGCGCCGCTGCGGGAGGCCACCGTCGGCCAAATCCGGCTAGAGCGCCGCCAGCTGCTCTCTCTCTCCTTCCCTGTTTTGATCTCGGCCGTCTGTTTTGAATCAGACGGATGTTATTCATTGATACCGGTTCGGTTGTAACTTTTGCTAAAGAGTCCCTGCTCTTTTCTAGTTTAGAACCCACAGTCCAAAACGTAAAGTCCCGAATCCGCTTTGATCTGTTGGAAGCGTATTTCGTTTCGGTAAATGAAAAATACGTTTTCTGATATTTATAGTTTTGCCACTAATCTTGTTTTAATCGTAGAATCTTCGTTTTAACTCCGATTTGATCCATTCAAATTGCGTTAGATTCATATTTGCAAGCTCTACATGATGATAGAACTGTACAGTAGGTTTGTGACAATTTATTTTCGAGATTATATTAAAGTAATTATTTATCTATAGGAAATCTTAGAAAATTTATAACTTTCACGTTTTAAATCCAAATTTCGTGATCTTTACGTCTGTGTGATCGTAGTAACGTGTAGAAGAGTTTTACAAACTTTTTATACTGTTAGTGCTACTGTTGGTTAGGTTTTCTATCTTTAAGTTTTGATGTTAGATTTAATCTATTACTTTACTAAAGAAAATCTCGTTTAATTCATAATTTATTTGTTTTAATTCCGAATTAGTCCGTTCAAAGTTCAATGGATTTATAACAATATGAACTACGTATTAGTATTAATGTTTTCTTTATCAAAATCTCTGGAATTTCATAGTTTAGATCTAACTTGATTAATAACTGTGCAACTAGATTTATAAATGAAATATTATTGATTTCTCCTTTAGTTTTCTAAATTTAAATGTAATTTAGCCTAAGTCACTTTTGAATATCTATAAAAAGTATTTTATAGTATATATATGATTTTATATAGTTAAAACAAATGAGACCTATAATTTTCTGTTTTATATAACAAAATCTTTCGGTAGTCGTTTCTTTCACCGTAGCTCCGATTAGCGTGTTTTTCGCTCCGGTGTGTTCGTAGCAATGCGTAGAACATCTTTAAAACCTTTTCACATATTGTTTCTTATGTTTGGTGTACTGTTCTAATTATTATTCATTGTTGCTTCGTGTATGATTGCTCGATGTGTGTGTGGTGATTTATTGATCAAGTCCAGTCGGTGAGATTTACATGGAGATTCAAGAAGCTATTAATTGAAGATTTGGATCAGAGAAGGATTTTGATTTAAGACAAGTATAGCATGGGATTATCCTTGTTTCCTATTCACCTTTAATACACTTAATTCATGTGCATGTGTCTACCTTGTTACCATTAAGGATATCCTAGTTTTTGTATCTTGTACCTTGACACCCATGGAACATTACATTGGGTAGTATTTATGCTAGTGCTCAAGATAAATAACCATGATCTGTAACTTGTCTAATGGTATATGCAATAAACGTTTAAAAGATGCTCTATAGTAACATGACTCAAGGGGGCTAGAGCATTGGGCTATCTTATGGTGCTCTAGTTTCTCTCCATGAGGACTTATCTGTAAGCGAAAATTCGGGATTTACAGTACAACTGTGAGGGCTAAAATGGCTCTGGCTTTAGCTTAGTATGAGGACCTTTTCTAGCTTGTTAGAGGTTACCCTTGTGGTGCAAATGGGGTAAAGCAGACTGTGGATCCCTGCGTGGTGTATCACACGGACTGACTTCTGAAACCTAGCAGCCCTAACTTGTTAGACGAACCTTTAAAAGGCTTCATAGTGTTTCCTTGCCTGCTCACCTTGGAAGTGTTTTGGGAGTCGCGATCCCGGACATATGGGTAATCATGACTCACAGTGAAAGTGTACAACCTCTGCAGAGTGTAAAACTGTTATAACAGCCATGCTCACGGTCACGAGTGGCCTTGGACCCTTACTGAATAAATGATGAATTCTGATGATATTGATGTTCACTAATGATTATTGTTTCTTGCTATACATTATTCTCGTTTACATGATCATGAGGTTATTTGGGCTTATGGTAAACTTGTTGCTACTCAAATGCTAAAAAGTTGACTCACTAAAAGCTATTGCAGTAAACCCGTGTCAAACCTTTTGAGCCTCATGAACCCTATGATATATTTGCTGAGTTCGACATGGACTCACTCTTGCTATTTCCCACATCTTAGGAAGAGTACCAGACTGCTAGATTCTAGAATTTGTTAGGCTTGTGATCAACCAGTCAGTTTGATCCTGGAGTCAGGTCTACACCCGGTGTTCGGAGTTGTCTTTCTGCTGTGTTGCTCTCTAAGGTATATTTTATACTATTGAGTTATGTTTATTAAGCATTTGTCTCTTGGTATTACACTTATCTGCGGCTATATGTGAGATTTGACTCCTTTATTTCACATATAGTGTATGTATAGTTTTGTCCTTAAAACCGGGTGTGACACCCGCTACCCATACTAAGGCTTTGCCTAAGTATGTTGCTCCTAACTTGAGAGGACCCAAACTTGTTTGGGTACCATCAAAAAGTGGATGATTGTTTGTAGATACCATCGGCATTGGAGGCTTGATTCATTTGGATTCATATTGGTCATCATATGTTGAATCAAGTTTTAAAGCTTAGTGCATATTCTATCCCAATGCCAAGTCTAAATAAGTGGATTCCAAATGCTACAACATACAAGTGCAACATTCAAGATTGTGGTGATTTATTGGATATATATGTAATGTTGCTTGCTATGAGATGATTGAATGGACTAAATTCCTAGCAATCAAATTTGGATTGATTTGTGTTAGATAAATCCATGAGATGACATTTAGTAAGTGGATTGAATGGATATATGTCTTATGAAAGTGTTCAAACAAGTTAGTTTCAAGTTTGATTCAATTTGGTGAAGTATAGCTCAATGTATTGAAATCTGTCCATTATTGAAAATCCGAGCTAGCTAAGATCAAGTCTGAGTTTGAGTGACCAAATCATATTGGATTGGCTTAAAATTTGGTATGCATGCTCTAGACTTATGATATGAGATTCTGTATAAATTTCATGATAATTGGATGAGAAATGCTATGGTTTTAGAGCACATTTTGTCAGCTATAGTGAAGCAGTTTTCAGCATGTAGCAGTGGTGGAAGATTTGAAATCTAGTAGCAATCTAGAAGTCAAATGAAGCTCAAATTTTTACAGTTGCTAGATGACTTAGTAATTCACATCTTCACCAAATTTCGTGGCATTTGGACCTGTATATTGGGAGATATGAATTATTATTTAAAGGGTACAGAATCTGCCAGAAAAGTGACAATTATTGGATTGATCTAGAGTCACTTTAAGTGAAAGGTCCTCAAGTTGGAAACATATTTATAAGTGTTTGAGGCACATAAGTTTGGTTTTGAATTGATCTAGAAGCATAACAAGAAATGAGTACAAGGGCATTGATTGTGGAATTACTTAGTGTACAAATTTGGTACTCAAATTTGAAAATGAAGATCAAACTCAAGATGAAGATGAGGTTCAAAGTTCTAGTAATGATTGGAGATCATTTGGTAGAAAGAAAATGACTTAAGGAAGTAGAAAGAAAAGGACTTAAAGAATAATTCAAGGTTACTCATCAAGTTAAGTCCATAGATCAATCAATCAAAGGCAATTTAAGTAAGTGTCAAGGATGGTTCTTTGGAGAGAGGTCACTTCTCCCTGCTAAGGGGGCTTGCCGCCCATGGGTGGGTAAACTGAGCACCGGCTTGGAAGGCTAACATGGAAGTGATGAATTCAAGGGACATGTGAGATTCTTAATTGAAGCAATCAATAGGGTTGATCAAGAAAAGCAAGCAACACCCAAAATAGAGCACGTGCAGGTTATAAAATTGGTATCATAAGTACTTCTCTCATGCAAGCATTGATCAAAGAGAAAAAGCAAGCCAACCACAACAAGAGATAATGCACTTGATTATTAGTGGTTCTCATTTCATATGGGTGAAGAATGGATTTCTCTATAATGATTGGTCTTCACCAAGCTTATAAATTGGACTTCACATTGCTATTGGAGTAATGAATTAGAATCTTTGTGACTATCCTCTACTCCAACATAACAAAGGTATCATTGTAATGTGCATGATCATTTCATCTCTTACTAGTATGCGATCAATGCATATAGTACATGCTTACTAGGATTGTAACAGAACCGACCAAATTATAAGAGCACAAGTACGAAAACAAGCACCGAAGCGCTCAAATTTTCAAACTTGAGCCCATATAATCCCGGTAGTCAATCGAAATCACGAAGGATCTCAAACCAAACTGCTTACAACCAGGATCGCATCATTCAACATACAACATCACACGTTACATTTCACAAGTAGTTCTGAAATAAGTTTACACAAACGGAGTCGCAATATTACAAACCAAGTTTATAAAAGTAGCGGAAGCAAACGCACACCAGTTGTTTTAACTACTGCCAGTCTTGATGATCAACACCCCGCAAAAGCATGAGGAAAGTACATAAAGACGATCATACCCTTCTGATCTAGTCATCATCACCCGCAGGGTGGAGACACGTCTTGCAGAATCCCTGATAAAGCATGTCATCTGCAACAGGAGGGAATAAACCCTGAGTACTAGAATGTACTCAGCTAGACTTACCCGTCGAAAACCAGAAATAAAGTGACACCAAGGATTATGCAAGGCTTACACAAGAGGCTAGCTGACATAACATTTTGCATAAAGGCATAAGTAATTTAAACTCTTGTAGCCTGTACTAGCAGTTATTTTTAGCATTTACCAGTCATCTATCTTAGCACCTGTACTAAACATACACTTGGTTGTAATCAAACAATTATCATCATTATATCCAGAGCAGGTATGAATTGTGGCAACATTGTATCATTCCCTTAACCACCAGTTCATTTAATGAGATCTACGTTGCCGCTGCTCAAGTCAAGTGCTCACTAACCGGGAGCGACGGCGATTCGAATCGAATTCCTATCCAGCTGGAGGGGTATTTCTAACACTCACCGCGCAGGCCCCTGCCGGGGTCGCACAAGCCACCGTTTCATATGATTCAGGAATCGCGGGTCCGAATAATGTCGCGACCCCAAGGGCGACACTCTGCCAGGTGATAGGGACTCTAACCCCCCCTTGGTCTCACGCCAATGTCCCCAAGCACATCCTTTCTCTCCTCCAAGAAGCAACCTACCATTCGATTCCCGGCCTGAACCACATTACTCGGCTTCGCGGTCGGAACGACTTATCCGGCCAACTAAGTGTTAGACTGCGTTCAACATGACTTAAGGACGTACAGCGAATCGGTCCTTAAACGACTCAGACGGGCATAGCTCCACACCCAAGACGTGAAGTGTCTTGCGGCTGTACTATCGAACTCCCGCCCGGTCTCAATTTCATTTTTAAGCATGGTTCCATCCACGATAGCCATACAGCCACTCGTGACTCCTTCCTACATCTCGCGGATGACCGGAAATCACCCGACTTCTACCGTACTAAGCAGGGCTAAGCATTGACACGTGCCTAAACCTAAAATAGGATTAAGTACGATATCTGGACAAGGACAGGTATAATGCAACAAGTGTTTTCATAGAACTCCTATAACTTAATGCAGTAAACAATTAAAAGTACTCAAGATTAATTTATAAATCAGTAGGCTCAGCATGCACCGGGGCTTGCCTTTCAGAAAGGTTGCGGGCCGGTGGTCTGGACACTCAGGAAGGTCGTCTGCGGGCACTCCTTCGCCTGCTGGATCCTCGGGCTCCTGCTGCTCCTGGTCCTCCTCCGGAATCACAGGCTCGAATTCGAGGAGAGTTACCCCCTCCGGTACACCTATTGCATGAATGCACAATAAATACCGTGGATGCATAATGAAAGATGCAATATGCTCGGAATGAAATGCATTACAACAATTTAACGCTCTATTCAAATCACTTCAAAAGAGTAGGTGCAAATTTCCTCTCCGGTAGAGAAATACTCACCTAATCTACTTAACCTAAGATACAGCTGCTCATCCTCAGTTAAGGCCCTAACACCTAACAATTACAAAAGTAGCATGTCTTAGGATATTACACCATATCAATCAGCAAAACACCACAGTAAGCATTCTGGACAGCAGCTACTTGTTTTTATCACAACTGGAGATTTACAATTCCAAAAGATATGATCTAAGACAATCTGGAAAGCCTAAGAAATGCACTACAATTCATTTTCAGACCTCAACTCTAAACTCCTAAGTTTTCCATGTCAAACTTCACAAGTTCCAGAATCTGTCCTATCAAAACAGAGAGTAGCAGATTTTGAACTGCCACTTTAAACAACAGTAACTCTCAAACTACTAAGCCAAATGCTTCCAAATTTTGACACAAGCTCATTTACAAGTTTTACTACAACTATGGTATTTACAAGTTTTACAGCAACCACCTTTTACCCAAGGTCAAACCTAGAATTACTATCAGCTGTCCAGAAAACCTAAAATTACAAAGGTTAAATATTTATTGATGTGACCAATCATTCTCTAAGACCAAACTGATACTACTACAAGTTCACAAATGTCGCAAAAACACCAGAAAGTAAGGTGTGCCCACCTAGAATATTTATTTAAACCCATTTCTTACTTTACTTAAGTAATTAAGTGGAATTTTAAACATATATGTAAACTGCTCCTAAAATTCTACAAAAATTACAGGAGACTCTTTGACCCAAAAAGAGGCTACTGTAAAAATTTGAACCAAATTTATTCACAGGAACTTCCTACACAAAATTCCCAAGCCAAAAAGGCTGATTTTTGTATAAATAACAAAACACAGTAAAAAGTGTCAAACAACAGATTTCTTAATTTTCTTAGACACTCTAGGGTACCAAGACATTCTCCAAAAATTTATATGAACATTGCACATGTAGAAAGATTACTAAAATTCATTTAAGTATTTCCTAGAATAACAAGATAGCATTATAATTTGAAAAGTACTTAAGCACTACTGCCCAAATTTTTACCAAAGCTAGAGCAAGTATAAATTAGCCTACTCACCAAATTTCATAATTTTTGGAACACTGAAACTCAAAATATAATTTAAACAAGTTTGCATGTGATTTAAAACACATTTCAAAGACCTATTTAATTATCCCAAAAACTAATCATCACATAGTAAACTCATATTTTTCTAAAATACTACACTTCACCTAGAGTCCAACAAAATTTGGACCAACTCAAATGGATCTATAAAATGGGAGATATAATTTCTACAACACAACATATAAATCTGTGAAAAGAATAAAAGGAAAAGTAGAATGGAAACCGAAACCCGTCATAGGGCCGGCCCAATCCACCAGCGCGGCCCAACACGCGCGCGGCCTGCTCAGGCCGTCCCGCCCGCGCGCGCGTGGGTCTGCCAGGCGGGACCCGCCGTCAGAGAGAGAGAGACAGGGGCGCGGCGAACCGCGCGCTCCGGCGAGCTCAAGCTCGTCGGAGAGGAGCCCGCCCAGAAAACCGAACCCACCCACGCGTTCCCCGTCACGCGACGCTTTGCTTCGTGCAAGTAGGAAGGCTCGGGTTGGAGTGGGAGGGGCTCGCCGTCGTGAGCGGCGGCCGGTGAAGTTCGGGTGACGGTGCGCCGCCACCGGTGAGGCCGCACTGTCACATCTGAGCTCGGTACGAGCTTCACTGCAACTAGGCGGACTGATTGAGGTAGAGAAGGGAGATGGAGAGAGGCCCTAACCATCCCGGCCACGGAGCGCCGTGATGCGGGGCGGTGAGCGCGACGACGGTGGTCGTCGTGTTCCGCTCCGGCGAGGTCGCATCCCACGGTAAGGTCTCGCCACAAGCATCCCCACAGATTGCGGAGGTGAGAACGAGGTTCATGACAGGAGTAGAATGAGGGAGGGGAGCTGGCCACGGTGGACCGTGGCGGCGGCGATACTCCGGTGAGCTCCAGTGGAGAGAAAATCGACAATACCTCCTCACCTCTACGAAATGGATCAAGCGCGATGTAGGGGAAGGTCCGGGAGCCTAAGGCGGAGCTGTGGGTGAAGTTAGGTAGGCTACCGTGTGGTGGTGAGCTCGCCCGGCCGCGGCGGGGTCGGAGTGGCACTGCTCGGCGGACCAGAGAGCAAGGGAATGGAGGAGGGAGTGGCGGGAGTGCTGGGGATGGAGGTGTCGACTCCCACTTCACTCCCGCGCGTGAGCTCGCGACGTGGAGACGACAGCAGCACGCACGCGCCACGCGGCCACCGGACTCTGCCCGAGCGCCACGACGCGAGCCGGCTGCATGGCGTCGCTGTTTACTGAATGGAGGTTATCCTCGCTCGACTGACAGAGCAGTTTTGTCGCCGATTAACTCCCAAACCAGTGAGAACCAGGCGTGGTTGATGTTGGCAATGTTGTAGAGCTACATGAGGACTACAAGTTTGTCAATTAGAGTTAGGGCTGGTTCGGCCTGGATTTGAAACTATAAGGCTCCAAAGGGGTGCCCCTTGAAACTGAAATGCAGTTTCAGAGATAACGCCGACTGAAACCCGATTTTCTAGACACCATATCTCCTAAACCATTTAGAACTAGATGATGGTGATATTGACAATGTTGTAGAGCTATGTGTGGACAACAACTTTGTCAATTAGCTCAAAGACTGGTTCGGCCTGGTTTGTGAGTTACAAGTTGCCAAAGTGAGGTACTGTGAAACGGTTTTCAGCTCAACACTTAGAAAAATTTGCTAAGTCCCAAAACAGCCCCTAATACTGACTTGTGGGCCATTTTTGAGCATGTTCTGATCATTTTCATGAGATGGCCATATTAGAACTTTTGTTCCTTATGAAATTCTCTACAACTTTGCTTAAGGGTACTCCTCCATGCAAGATCTCTAAATTGGACTTTTTAATTGGTCAAACCAGAGCACTCTAGGGTTCCAAACTTGGTCAACAACATTTGGAAGGGTAATTTGGTAATTTTGGTCAACATGAACATTGCTCCACTACTTACCCTAAATGTAATTAAGGTGTTATAAGACCTAATTAACCACTCTACATACTGGTTGCACAAAGTTCCTAGTGTCACATTCTTTGGAACAAGTATTTCAATACTTTCACCCAAATGTTGCAAGCCCATGTTGCACATGTTGCATGAGTGTGTTGCATAACACTTGCTAGTTATGTTACACTAAAGTGGTTGACATGTCTCACAAGGAAATTGCACATAAGGTACTTATGTTTTGCACACTACTCACTTCTTACTTCACATGAAATATAAACATATCATAAGCTTATGCATGAAATGAATGATGCTTGCTTATGCTCATGCAAATGCAATGCAATTAAGGAGCTAAACACCTGGGGTGTTACAAGGATCATGCATAACAAATGAAATGTTTAAATTCATAGCCTACCACTATTGCTTGAATTATTTAAATGATCTAGTGGTATGTGTATGAATTTGTTCAAGAGCTAGTGAACCCAAATACTTGATCTAGTTTGGATTGCTAACAAGTGACAAGTACAACATTAGCAAGATAACCCTTAGTATGAGGAGTGAAGAAGCTTGTCATTGGATCAAACCGGACTTAGAATCTTAGGCAAATCAACTTAGTTCAAGTCATACTAGAAGTTCATGACAATGATATGGGTACAAGCACAAGACAACAATACAAATGGATATCTAGGGTGTTTCAAATGGTATCTAGACTCAAAGTATTTCTTCAATTGATATTTACAAGTGGTGTCTAGATCATGATCTACAAGTGATATCCTACAAGTGGTACTCATAAAGATAGCAAATGTTCAAGAAAAGATCATATTGACAAATCCTACAAGTGGTTCCATGATAGAGGATTCTTCAAATTGGTATCACACCCTTATTCGTGGTATTTCTACACATGATATAATTTATACAAGATGGTGGTTCCACAAGTGATCCTCAACTTTAAGTGATCATCAAATGAAGAAAGTTCCCTCACACACAAGAGTTCAAGATTATCAAATGAATGACCCATGCTATGACATAGGGGGAGGAGCCCCACCTAATGGTATCAAGGTCAAAGATCCTAAGTGGTATCTCAAGAGCAACATACAAGTAATGTCATTCCAACATGTGTGGTGATGTCCATAAAAATGCAATATTCAAGTCTCAACCATCTACCCCAATGCAAGCCTTTGTATCAATTGAGAAGAACACCTTTTATGGAAATTGATGACAAAGGGGGAGAGATTGTACAAAGATATGAGTATAGGGGAGAGATAGAAGATAAAAAAAGTATGGGGAGAGATAGAAGATAAAAGATGGACATGGACAAAGAGGGAGCAACATTGAAGAAATGAGAAGGATCAAAATTCTTAGACAAAAGAAGCACACAAGTAGGAGGAGCAAGCTCATGAACATTGGTTGGTTGCAGTTGATATGTGCATATTCATGTGCTTGCTTGCATTGCATAAGTTTTATATTTAATATGCATGCTTGTGTGTTGTATGCTAGTTATAGAACTTGAATGATGATATGATAACTAGCATGCATAGGATGATAGCTAGACTTGTATTTCTACACGTGGTACTAGAACCTTGCTTATAATGTTGATCTCACGGGGTTTCTAGTATTTTTTATGTCTAGCCACTCATGATGCTAAGGCCTAAGGATGATGGCAAACTTGTGATTTTCAAATGGTATCGAGCTATCAAATGGTATCAAACTACAAAGGTTTATTCTATACACCTTAGCATCACTTAGTAGTGCTAACCCTCCCTCCCACAAATTTCATATTTATGCATATGTGCAAGCTTGAAACCAAACCATTTGAGCACATATGTAGGGGGAGTTATCACTACCAAGTTGGATTTTATGGTGCTTATCCAAATCCTAACATAGAGCTTAAAATGTTGGATAAGTGGCATAAAGTCCAAAAGAACTTAATTTCCATATCTTTGTAGAGTTGTCATCAATTACCAAAAAGGGGGAGATTGAAAGGTCCTTGTTTGGTTTTGGTAATTGAGTGACAACCTTAGGTGGACTAATTGTGTTTAATGTGAGATACATAGGGATTAGTCCATAGGTAATGGTGTCATGAAGGAGCTCATTGCATATGAGACATGACATGGAGTCATGTGACCAAGGTGGAGAAGATCAAGATGAGGCTTGCTTGATGGACCAGTTGCTAGGGTGAAGGGCAAGTTGTGATGGCTTGGCGCCGAAGGACCGAGGCAACGGTGAAGAGCAAGTGAGGTCAAGATCGATGAACCAATATGGTCACGTGATGATATGAAGTGGATCATATCATTTGGTGATTGGTTGGTGCATGTGTTGCATCAACATCAATGGAGATGGAATGGAATGCGCAAGGCAAAGGTATAACCTATAGGGCTTTTCCATTTTACTGGTCATAGGTGTGTAGAGAAGATGATGACCGGGTTTAGGATAGATGGTCATTTTCGAGGAGTTTTCGAGGAGTTGAAATGCCTATTTTCCACTACGCCGGAAGTCAGAGAAGAAACGGAGGCGAACGGAGGTCACTAGGGTGACCGGATGCTAGACCGGACATGGTCACGGTTTGACCGGATGCATCCGGTCAGTTCAACATGGCAGTCAGGCGCACGGGTGTTAGGGTTTGCAACCGGCGCGTTCGGTCCCTCGTGGAACCGGAGCGTCCGATCAGGCGCCTTGAGGAGAAGCGCGTGGCATAGAACTGCGCGGACGCGTAGCGCGTCTGGTGACACACGATCGGACACGTCCGGTCGTGATGGGAACTCTCTGGACCATGACCGGACACTGGCACTGTCGCGTCCGGTCGTTGCGTGGAGCGTGTCTAGTCATGTTGTCGCACGTGCAGGTGTTGTGCGCACCTATGCGTCCGGTCGGTTGAGCGGCGCGTCTAGTCATCGTGTTTTACCGTTGGCGCGCAGTGACCGTTGAGATCGGGCGTTCAGTGTTGAACATGGAGGGACATGTGGACGGCGCATGGCGACCGGACGCAGTGCAGCGCATCCGGTCAGCTCGACCAGCGTGTCCGGTCGTTGTGTGTTGTGCCCAGTGAAGGGGTACAATGGCTCTTTTCGTGGAGGGGCTTATAAATAGCCCATTGGTTGGCCTTGGCCGACAGCTGAGCACTCTTAGGCCTTGGTGGCTTGTGTTGGTGTGCTTGGGAGCCCTCTAACTCACTTGAGCTTGATAGTGATCATCCGATCGAGTGAGAGCGATTCTAGTGCGTTGCATCATGAGGATTGCATCTAGTGGCACTAGGTGATCGAGTTGCAAGCCGGTGGTGCTTGTTACTCTTGGAGGTTGCCACCTCCTAGACGGCTTGGTGGCTTGTGACTCCGTTAAAGCACGCATGAAGATTGTGCGTGGCTCCGGAGGAGGATCTGTGAGGGGGATTGTGCTCACCCCGCGGGGATCGCGAAGAGCAACTCTAGTAAAGCTCGTGGTTTGGAGGATCCCCACCTTGAGAGTGGATGTGCGGCACCCGCTGAAGGTTTGACTCTTGATAGTCAATTAGCTCGTGATCCATCAAGTGGGTGTATCGCCACAACAGGGACTAGCTTGGTGGTAACCAAGTGAACCTCAGTGAAAAACCACCATGTCAACCTTGTGTACATCTTCTCGGTGGTTTGCTTTCGATTCACAAGCTTGTATTTACATTCATATACTTGTGCTTTGTGTAGTTGCTCTTGTAACTAGTTGGCTTGTGTAGTTTGCTAGTTATCTTCTTGCTTGTGTAGCTAGAAGTTGTTTCCTTGTCTTGCTTAGCTTGTGTAGCTAAGTAAGTTGAGTTCTTGGTTTAGCTTGTGTAGCGTTAACCTTGAGCTTTGCTAGTGAGCTTAGTTGGCTTTGTGCTTTTGCTTACTAGTTGTGTAGGAGCTCCCCCGTGCTTGCTAAAGTACTAGTGCATAGGTTTGTGTGACCTTGCTCTAGAATTAATTAGGAGAGCTCTTGCTAAGGAAAGCACCTTAGTTGCTTTTTAGAACCTTTGATAGGTGATTGTGAACTTATATAGAGGGGGTGTAGTCTTGGCTAGACCGATATTGTAACACCCCAGGTGTTTGTCACTCATTAAGCAGTGAGTTTGAGCTTAAACATGACAGATTAAGTGGAGATGACAATGTCAAGGTCAACCTACGGAGATAAGCCAAATCTAAACTTGGATGTTACTCCTTTGTTTTGCATATAGGACATTTACAAGGTATGAGCTTGGGTGGTGTTATGGCAATATCCTCATGTGTTTCACCTTGGTACCTATCTATATTGATCCCTGGAAAAGTTTTATGAAGTTGGGAATCAAAAAGTCACATGAAATGATAAGTTATATGTTTGTTTGGATTATAACTGAAACATGCCTTAGATTCCATGGGAACTAGTGTTTGTGCAACATACAAATGCAACATGTGCAACACATCTTGGACACATGTGGGACAACCTAGTGAAACATGTGTAGCATGTATCTTGAAACAAACACATGAGACAATTGAAACATGGTGATGAAACAACTGTAGCATTTCACTTAAGTTCTATGTTTCAATGCATGTGAGGTCTACACTTTGTGCAACCTATGCATGGTGTGTATGTTTGGCCTCTACAACACCTTAACTATACTTAGGACACTTAATGGAACAATGTTCATGTTGATCATTTTGCCTAAATGTGCTTCTAAGTGATGGTTGATCATGTATGGACCCTAGAACACTTTTGTTTGACTGTTTCAAAAGTGCGACCTAGAAGCTTTGCATGACTATGCACCCTTTTACAAAGTTGTAGAGAATTTTATAAGGAACAAACTTTGTTTAAGAGTCAAGTCATGAAAATATGTGGAACATGCTCAAAAAGGGCCCACAAGTCAGAATTTGGGCTGTTTCCAACACTTAGCATTTTCTAAGCCTGGAAATTCATCGTCGTCGACATTGTCATCCCACGTTCTCTGAATTTTGTTGAGTAACTCAAGTTGACCTAAAAATGAAAGTTGGAAATAATTCATTAGAGAACAACATGTAAAAATTTGGGACCAATTGGACCAGGTTTGGCATTGCAAAGTCCCAAAAATCAAGCCCTAGTTTAACGTGTTGACACTGGTGATTTTTTACTGATTATCTCCTCATCTACAACACTAATGACCATGACCCTTAAACAAGTTTTGTAGAGGGTTATGTGGGCTTCAATTTTGCTTTTGGTCCCATGATCCAAAATGGCCCGTAACCAGCCCAAAAATGTGTCCCACCTTGCCTACTTCACTGCACGCCACATGCTCGACGATTGGCTTGCATGGCGATCATGCCCCGTGCGTGCCCCCACCATTGCCGACCTCCTGTGCCGTGTGTCCCGGTGCCCCTATGTTGATGTGGAGCACTCGAGCCACTTCTAGACCCTCCCCACTCCTCTTGCTCGCCGCTACTCGCTCCTCCCTTGCTCTGGAGCTGGGTACTCCCGCGCCATGGTCACCATCGCCATGAGGGCCACGGAGCTCTCTAGACGTGCCGGTTCTTCCTCATCCGCGCCTCCTCATCCTCAGCCGAGTATGGCACCACCTATTTCTCCTCGTGCCATCCCTTCTACGCTCTTTCTCTGACCTCGTCCGCCACTGGAGAGCCTCGTTGTCGAGGCCGCCCGCCTCCCTGCCGCAGTCATGCGGAGCCAAGCCACTCCGGGCTGCCCTCATCCAAGCTGAAGCCCTGCGCGGGTGCGCCCTTCTCTGGGTCGCTCGTGGTCCCTCTCGGCCGCGGCCGGCCACCGCTGGCCAAGGCCGGTCGGCCCGTGCTCGCCCGATGGTCCTCTGCCTTCGCTCTGTCTGTGCCTACGAAGGGAAGAAGAAGATGGACCGGAGTTATATGGGCTCAAGTGTGAGAATTTGATCACTTTGGTGATTGTTTTTGTACTTGTGCTCTTATAATTTGGATGGTTCTGTTACAGCTGGTATCAGAGCAAGATTCAACATTAAAACAGATAAGGTTAATTCCGCATTTGTTTTGGTTAGCCAACGCGATTAAGTTTTAGAAAGGACTATTCACCCCCCCTCTAGTCTGCCATCTCAACCCTTCAGTTCTGTCGTTTGTTATAGCCCAGGAGGTTGAATACGAGCCCTTCGATCAAACCGACATTACGTATGGCTGAGATGCATCCTTGGAGGTGGTGGAAGAATACTCTAGAAGCTCGTGGTGACTTCCCACCATAGGGGGTCAGGTGGCATTGGGGTGGGGCCGGCCAGCCCCACTTGGTAGGCTCTCTAGCCCTGCCTCGGTGTGGAGTCCTTTGGTGTCCTCTAGAACCTTCTAGTGTATACACCACAAAATTATCCCACGATAGATAGGTCCTCTTTGGCAATTTTTTGTGTAAATCCTGTAGAAAATATAAATTCATCAAAACTTGTGGAAACTATTGGTAATAACCTCCTACTCTATAGTATTTATTCATTTTGATCATTTATGAAAGAAAGTTTGATGGTTCACGGTATACTTTAACTACCGTCAACAAGCTCCCCTACACTTGGACTTTTACTCGTCCCCGAGAAAAGGATGGATTACTTAAGACATAACTTTAGAACAAAACATTAACATAAGACTGTTCCTAGTCATGCATGTACTACAAGATTCAAAGTGTCTACCATGAAACTTTAGGCGGTTGAAGAACGGAACAGCATGAAACAGATCACTTTTATTCTTTTAGTTGAGTTAATCGGAGAAATAGTTGAGATTTTAAAAAAACAAAAATATAGCTTACCTTCTCCTTTTGCAGTACTCTCAAATCACTGATATATCTGGTATTTTTGGATCCTTACCAAGGCATAAATGACATTGCCTTCTTTCTTCCTACATCTAAAAGCTTATGTGGATCTCAGGTAGGGATGAAAATGTGAAAACATACTTGTATTGTATATATTGTAAAGTCAAAACAAGAATCCAAGGAAAAAAATGTCATACTCTTAGATCAAGATGTGCTTGTGTGTGGAATATATAGTGGCTAATCCTAATTCTATTATGCTCCTTGAAACATGTCTCTCTTATTCAACACTTGAAAACCTTTGCTAGAGAGTATGGGCTATCTCTTTTCTTTTCTTTTTTTAGCAGGCATCTAAGTACCCATTGTTTTAGATACTTGGACACTTGTCCATTTTTTCTATACTTTTCTTTTTATATAGCCACATATCTCTTTCTGCAATTGTAAAATTTTAAGAAAGACATTTACAAGAACTTGGAGCATTTATTCCTAGCAAATATTTTTGTGTCTTCTCCTAGTGTCGGAGTAAAACTTTTTTAGTGGATGAAAAACATGTGATTGTGTACTCCTAGTGTAGGAGCAGTAGAAAATATGTGGAGTGTATGTGATCTTGATCTTGAAAGCATGATAAATTTCTCAACAAGGGTCACAAGGTTTGACCAAACTCAATACAAACACAAGTTGTATATGTAGAAGGTTTATTTATCCTATATATGGCTCTAGTAGGACATTACAATTACTACAAAGGAGAGGTATAGCTATTTATTTTACTTTTGAAATAAATTTCTCCAATGACAAAACTTCAAGATTCAGGTTCTCATTATTCCACTATATCATATTCCTCAACAACTTAAGCAATCATGGGGTCCCTAAAATAAGTTTCCAATAGTAGCAAGACTTCTAGGAAGAGTGTTATGTGAGTTTATTCCTAAGTCAAGACTGAAATAATCTTTCCTGTCTCTTTTAAGATATCTTAGCATGTGATTTTCAATTCAGCTCGAAACAGAAGGCGAAACATATGAAACTAGAGTGCATTGGGCTCAAACCTGACCTTGGACAAAACATGACATGAGGTGGCGAAGTGGTAAGCTAGCCAGCCCAATAGGGTGGTTGAGCAACACCGTATGGTGTCCCCTTAGGGCCCACTTTGGTGTACGAGGTCCTTGATTAATTATCTTCCCAATTTCATGATTTTCCCGATCAAATATCATTCCGTGATCGCAATGTGTCTCTGTCACTATCTATGAGACTAGCAGGACACACCTACAGGAGGAGGAGGGTGGCACAACCCCGAGGCTGTCATCTCCTTTGTTTTTCTCTTTCCTCCGTTCCTCTCTCTCTCTCATACCCCGAGTCCTTCTCTTGGCCTAAGCCCCTCTTTTTTGGAGGAGGCTTTTTCAGACAACTGAGAAGCACTTAAGCTCCACTTCACTTCCACTAGAGACCTGGGAGCTCATTCCTCTCTCGATCGTTTGTAACCCCTACAATAGACCCAAGTGCAAGTAACACGAGTAGGTTGCCACTGGACGTAGGGACATTCCGCTCGAACCAGTATACATCTTTGTGTCCTCTTTGCACACCATCCGAGCCTAAACACGCAATCATAGAAATTTACTAGCTGGTGATTCCGAACACCAACAGTTGGCATGCTAGGTAGGGGGCTTTTGCACGTTTCGACGTGCATACTCGGGCCACGGATGGCTAGCCACGGCGTGAGTTGGACCATGGGCATATGTGCGTGGTTCGGAGTCTAGACTTCCTCACACTGCAGGGGAGGGCTGATGCAGGTTCCCACCCCAATCTAGCCTCCATGCTCTGCCAACCTTGACACCGCCATCATGGCCCTCAAGACACTACAGCTACATGCCCCAGAGGCTCATGCCCCCTGGGGCAACCAGTTTCTCAACTTCAACTACGCGCGGCTAGAATGCCAGCTCTCTGTCCTCCTGGGGTGTGGCAGAACCACCCAAAAAGACATACTTTCGGAGGCACTTGTCTTCCACTAGACACTAAGCACCCCAAAATTAAGCCAAGTCAAGCAGTTCCATCGAGCACACCCCAAGGGAGAACTCAAAACAATCCACGCTTTACATCCAGGATTCAATAATGAGTATGAGCTTACCATACTTAGTCCATTTCATACAACATAGAGTCTCAGAAAGTCTTTATTACAATATCAATGTTCAGAGTATGATAATTAAATAGCGGAATAAAAATAAACATCTACCAGTGAGAAACAAGGATCTGTCTATGCCCACTAGAAGAATCCTCCACATAAGAGATAGCTTCTCAAGTTGTACCTGCAACAAGGGTAAATAAACCCTGAGTACACAATGTAGTCACAAGACTTACCCAACTAGGGAATATATTTCTCGACTCTCAAGGAATATGACAGGCTATATGGCTTGTGATTTTCTTGTTTGTGGAAGGCAATACTAAGAGTGGGTCCTTATCTTCTTAGATGATTAGCAGTCATGATTAGTTCATTATCCAACCATTCTATGTAAGCACTTGTTCTACTTTTAGGCAAGAGTTGAGCAATCAGAACCATTTTCCCATCTTTCATATTCTAGTTGTTACTATGGTGCTAGACCGTAGTCAAGTCGTGATACATCCGGCCCAGGTGGGGTTGGCCGAGGCCCAATAAATTAAGGTTGCCCGGACCCCAACAGTTCTTATGCACACCCACTCGGGGAAAGGCCCAAGTCCCTAAAAGACTAGTCCGATAGGGAAGGGTGGCTCTCTCTTTTAGGTGGCTTCCTCCTCCCAAGCTAAGCAAGGTGGGATTATTTAGAGGCTCACATGATCGCCGCCCGACTACAACTAGGCCACTTGGCCCTTTTTTTGTTGCGTCTTTGCCAGCGGGTAATAGTGGAGGATGTCCTCATCAAGTCGTACCGTCATGTAGAAATGGTGATTCGTGAATTAATGTAGCCAGCTGGGTACCCTAAAAAATAAACCACTTGCTTGTTCCCCAAGCACAAGCAAGACCAACCCATTCCACTCCTGTTGAGGGGTCTAGGTCCTCGTCCAAACTTAGACTCCAAGCCCCCACACTTGAGACTTGGTCTCAGTGCGGTGCTTAGACCTCCACCTTTTCCCGCCTCCAATCAGTCAGTTCGGAAAGAGCCAGAACCCATGACAAGAGAGTAACGAGCCTTCCCGCTCCCATAAGCAAGTATGTGCTCAGGATAATAAGTCTGTGACTTGACTAGTATCCAGTGCAATGGACGGTTCTCAATCAACACGAATAGGAAAAACAGTGCAACCAAGCTAAGCCCTATGGCCGCGGGACACAACCTGTTACACCCACCAATACCCATACCATATCCCTGCCCGGTCACCATTTTTCTTTTCATCATTTTATCATGTGTAATAATAATCACCTATTATGAGCAACGGCAGGTCGCTCATGCAACCGGTAAACCTAAGCATAGCAAGTAATCGATCCTGCACTAGTAAGACTCATATGCAATGTAAATGCACAACATTTATATATACGATGATTATAAAAAATAAGGGTTATACACCGGGGCTTGCCTTGGGCAGGCACAATGTCAGCAAAGTCAGTCAGTAATGGCTCCTAGACCTCCTCCGGTACGAGGATCTCCTCCTCATATTTCTCGATAATCTCCTCGTACTCCTGATTACCGACAATCACGATCTTCGCCAATTCGTTCACTATATGTATGCAATGATGATGCAACAATTCAGAAATCAGGCAACAACAACTCTTAAAATAAGAATACGCTTAATAAACTAGCTCTACTGATCACATACCAACTGAATATCATTTCATTAACAAGAAAAATTTTGCAACTAAATTCTTAAATGATTTAATATGCTTTCCATCAGGGTATGTTAGCTTCATTAATAAATTAGCTATTCAAAGGCTACAAAAGTTACAGAGAGCATCTAATATTACCATGAGCCTACTATAAAATTTTAGGGCTAGCACTTCTATCAATGCATCACAAAAAGTCATTCTCTAAATAACCATAATAATATTAAGCATTTCAAAATAATAAATTAACCCTAAAGGTATCACTGAACTGTATGAACTAAATACACTAATAAATCGATCATGAATTTCGGAATCTAACAAAATTCATTTCATGATAAATAAATAAATAAATAAATAAATTCAAATGAGGTCTAGAGATGAAGAAAATGGCATGGACGGATAGTTCTTGATTTTAGATGAATTTAGGAAGAAGAATCGAGTGAATCGAAGATCGTATGGTGGAGATATTGACCGCACAAGGTGGCTATTTAATTAATTCTGAAAACTAAAAGGAATTAATTAGCTCTTGGCCTTGTCTCCCGTGACTTGCTCATGAATGTGGGTCTTTGGTCTTTTGACTTGTCAAGTGGGCTGGTGGATTTCTCGTGATGGACTTGGATTTGGGTGAGTCTTTGATACAAGCAATTAATGAAGAAGACCACGGGTCAAGATAATGGAGAGGAGAATGAAGGAATTCTTGCAGGCTAGCTACTGGACCTCAGAGCAAATGTGATACAGACAAGGAGAAAGGATGGTGCTACTAGGGAGAGATAGAGGAAGTACTAGATGGACTCATGGGATACCCACCGCATTCGACTGGTGCTTCAGAGAGGGGGGTTGACCGAATGGCCGAGTTCTATAGGAGAACGGAGAAAGCTGGACTCTGGGAGGAAGAAGGTGGGCAACAAAGTGGGATGGCTTGGCAAGCTCACGACTGCAATGGAGGTTGCGCGATGTGTCCTTTATAGGTAGGAGACGCGGGGATGGAGGTGGAGCTCACACCAAGAAGGACGCCTGGCGTGCGCGACACACTTTGGCAGAGGCAGCGTGACACGCGTTAATTATTTTTTTACGGAGCGATTAGTAGACGAAGTAAAGGTGCGACAGTGATGCATCGTGAGGTTGGTGGCTAATTAGCTTGCTTAACGGTAATAAAGCGTTGTTGGTGCATGAAATGATGCTTGGATGAACAGTGATTTCTATGATGAATAGTTCTCCACTACACTGTTGGTCTGCATTGTTCTGGTTTACTTTCTGGTGTAGTGCTCAGCGTGACATGTAGGCAGGGCGGCATTGATTTTTGCAGAGCGCGATGGCTAGTAGGCGAAATAAAGACATAGACAGTGATGCGTTGCGAGGTTGGAGATATTGGTGGTCTTATTATTGGATGCTAATCCTCTTTCGAGAAAGGAAAGTATTTGGATTAATCAATCATTTGGACTTGCATGCATGTGACTACTTGAGGAATGTATTTTGGGCTAAACATGTAGGTGCTGCTAGTTGGACTTTTTGGCGTGGACAAGGCCATGGGCTCTACTGTTGATGCATGAATGTGTTGTTGCAAGTAGTGAGCGAGCGGCGTGCTCAGTGGACTGAGTCAGAGTGTGGTTAGCACATAGCGTGTGCGATGTTGCTGTCGATCGGTCATCTGTGGCCAAACTTGCCTTGCTTGACATGATGAAGTAAAAGCACTATGTCTTGCCAATGAAATGTACTGAAGCGTGCTTCATGGGCTTGCGAGTGCCGAGTATGAGCTTGGAGAATTAAGGAGGAGAAGATAGCAAGAGCTGGAGTTGGATCAGAATGAATGAAAGTGATTTGGACTACGGGAGAATACTTGGACAAGGAATAATTTAGAGCTCACTTTGAGAATTAGTGCAACAAAATTTAATTTCTCATTTTGCCACATGCAATAATACCTAAACATGATGCTCATGACATGGTTTAGTGAGTTGTTTTACTCGGTAACACCTGGGTGTTACATGGGGCCCCAGCCATACCAGGAGGACCGACATCACTTTTCTTCCTTCTATCAATGACACGATGTGGCTCGCCGGGGGCGAACCACTCTCCCTGGCGTATCTCACCTAGAACGCCCCGACAAGCGTTTCTGTTTGGGCCGCGCGATGCTACCAGGACCATCGGTCACCTCGAGGTGCGGCACACGCATCTGCCCCCCATGGTCTCCGCCATGGGAGGGACCATATATCATCGCGGAGGTGCTCCGACCAAGCAACTACGAGCTCAAGGCCATCGATGACCGATTCTTCGCCAACACACGGGATATTAAATAGATATGTTGCTTCTACCCCTAGTTTCTTCCGAGTTGTTAATGTACTTGTGAAAAATCATGTTTCTAAAATAAAAAGGTGCATTCCCCAGTCGGTCGCATTATCGTATCCTTGGTTTTTAGTGACACACAACCCTAGCCTAGGGTCAGGCCTCACTCGAGGGCTAGTAAGGGTATATACATATTCAGAGATGCTCTTTACATCTGACCCCTTCTCATGTTTAGGGCCCAAAGCAAGAGGTCACAGAAAAACAGACATTGAGTAAAACTGGGTGGACTGCGAAAAACCCATGCCCCAGCGGCTACGGTGTTTTTGCTCTCCAATGTGATCAGAGTTTTCTCGCCTGCACCTCAAACTTTTTAACCTTAGCGTTGGGACAGATTGGACTGCATCACCTAACCCTTGAAATGGCCGAGAGTCAGGCCTCACTTGGGGGAGCTATCGTGGGCGTCTAATATTCTTGAGCGCTTTTTTGTAGCTGACCCCTCCTTACGCTAAGACTCAGAGGTGAGAATCGCAGGAACAAACCCTAAGTGAAGCTGGTCGGACTATGAAAGGCTTATGCCCCGATGGATACCGTACTTTTGCTCACTAGTGTGATTAGAGTTTGTCGCCCATGCCTCGAACTCTCTAAACTTAGCGTTAGGAGGGATTGGATAAAAAAGGGACAAGTGTTTAAACGACAAAAGTTAAATGTTTGTTCGATCAAACTTAAAAAGCAAAATACTTGTTTGAATTTCAAGTCCATGGGCACCACACCTTAGCTCACTAAGGGACAACCTCATCCTCTATCTGATTGGCTAAATTTTGTGTAGGGGAGGCCGCTGCCTTCTCGATCTGGTCTAGCTAGGTGTTGGGGTAGCCGGGCACGTAGCCTTGGCTCATCGCCACCAAGTCAATGTTCTCATAGTGAGAACAGGTGATCGTGAACGACTGATGGACACCGAAGTCAAGCACAAGCCTCATGATCTCGCATGCCCGATCCACGATCCAGGTAGCACGAACCACGAGGGAGCTCCCCTCCTACTCTAGGACCAGCGAGAGGTCAACACAGACTAGGCTAACAGCGGCATGCAGGGCTTCATGCTCATCGTGCTCCTTCTGGAGGGAGCCTCCCAGGTCTCGGCTCTTCACCACCTCCTCTGTGAGCTTATCTTCGAGACCTTCCCAAGCCATTATGCCAACCATGTCAAGAAGGCACCTCGGACCTAGAAAGAAGAGTGACATAGGGCTTGAGGGCTCACCATCGATGTTCGACCAAAGTTTGTCAATCTTCCCGCTCTGTTGAGACACCTCAATCTCTAGGGTATGAAGTTTTGCCTTGCACCGAGCGACCTCCATGGCAAGCAAGGCAGAGACATCCTTGGCCTTCAACTTCAGGCCCCTCTCCATTTCAACCTTGCTTTGGAAGTCATTGACACACCCACGAGCGACGTCACGTTCCTGCCGGACTGAGTCACACTTTGCGCGGAGCCCCGCTATAGTTTGGAGCAGATCATCCCACTCCTTCCAAACCCACTCGTCTTCTGCAACATCCTTGTGCACCCTTTAAATCAGGGTCTTAGCCTTCTCTTTAGCCTCAACGACATGCCGATGGGCATCCACCTCCTTGATTCTAAGATTGGCCACCTCCTCGGTGCCCTTCTGATGAGTGGCAGCAAGTAGCACTGCTAGCTCCTCGGGCAGCCGCACCTCCTTGGCAAGATGGTCACAAATGTCCCTCTCATGACGGAGGAACAGGGATTTCTCGCGGCTACGCTCCATGAGGGACTATGAAGGAGACACAGGTTAGAAGCACATGAAGGATGAAAGAAGCATGGGAGCATAAACAGATCATACCTGACCAACTGGGGCGATGACATCACACAGTGAGTCCAAAGTGGTCTTTAGGGAGCAGACCGAAAGTCCGACCCCCAACTGGATGGTGCCCTAGTCTCTCACCTCCTCCTTATCATCAAGGACAAAGAACACTGACTTAGGATTTTGCCTCTTGCCCCACCGGATCCGAGGGCCTCCCCACGCGTGTGGCTCACCGCCCACCCAAACCAGAACATGACACGGCCCTATGCTGTCACTAGGCAACACTGACCCCTCCTGCAGCAACACCTCCTTTGGAACAGTCTGTCTGATGGCAGTTGGGGTAGGTGGCACGAACACATACACCTCACCCACCACTGCAATCTCTGCGGATGCCTCAAACGTGCCTGCCTTTGCCTGCCCTGTCGCAGACGTAGACGCCGGCATGGGCGATGGCTCTGTTTGCACCATCTCCACCGTGGGTGCCTCGAGCGTGCCCTCCCCCATCTGTCCTACCGTGGACGCGGTGACACGCACGAACGATAGCTCGGGCGGCATCACCACCAGTGCAGTTAGCATCGCCACCTCCGTCCGCACGGGCGGTGACACTAACTACGCCGTCTCTTCTCGAGATGCGACAGTCACGCCCAGCCATGGCATGTCTGCCATGGACGCTACTACCTCCACCTGCGGTCTTGCAACTGCACCCTTTACGGGTGCTTCACGCATGCCCTGCTCCACCGACACTGTCATCGTTGCTGGTGGCACTCTCATAAGAGACGCTAGGGATGCCCCGATGCCAACCCTCCCTATCTCTGGCGTGGTATCGACCGACCCTTGGTGTGTCGGTAGGCGAGCGAGGGCCTTCTGTGGCACGAGCTGTAGGGGGCCCACGTCTGCCAACACTACAGAGGGTGCAACGCTCAACCATCGGCGAGATTCGTTAAAAACAAGAGGAATGAAGATTTCCTAACTCACCTTAGCACCATCGGACGGCGACACTTTGGGGCCGACCTGCCCGATCTCGGTCGTTCCTCGTCTGCCACTTCAGACCCTCTCTCGGCTTGAAGGGCCCTGACGGGGCTGAGTGGCCTACCTCTGTCAGCCCCGAGGGCCCTTCATCCTTCACATGATACAGGAAGGATCCCAGTGCTCACAAGGATGAATCCAAGTCCTCATCTGCCAGCTGCAGTGAGGACAAATCCGTGGCATCATCCTACAGTGCATCCCATTGGACACCGTTGTCCCCCTTCTCTTCCTCCTCCTCGTCGTCTTCCTCCTCTTCGTTGTCCTCCTCGTCTCCTTCATCCTCTGACCTTTGGTGCCGCTTCCTTGGTCTAGCTTTGCTTGCTTGCTCCGTGCCTTCCTTGTTTTCTTGTTGTCCTTCTCCTTCTTTGCCTTCTTGGCTGTAGCGTGATTCGTCGCCCTGATGACCGCATCCTCTGGTAACGGTGCATTGGAGGCTCGGGCGATGAAGCCAGGCTGCATGTCCTGGCACTTAGAACTAGGTAACCAGAGAAGGGTCAGCCAGGAAAGGAAACAGGGAACAAGCATACCATTTCTATGAAACCTAGCTTCGGGCACATCACGGGATCTCCTAGAATTAGGAACTCGAACATGACAATGTTCACCTCCATCGCCTCCTGGATGCGCTGCTCAATTTCGCTGTTGTGGAGCGGCTCGAGGGAAAGCACTGTTCCCTCAAGCAACACAACAGGCATCATCTGGTTGAGCAACAACGTGCACGCCATCAGCGGCGCCACCCTCCTCGTGTGGTAAGCCTAGATGACATCGGTAGTGTGGAGGTCGTGGTGCTTCACAAGCGCGATGTCCTTGAGGAGGTCGCCTAGCCTCCTCTTCTCCATGTTGATGGGGCCCTATCCTCATGACTGCAATGGCTCCTCGATCAAACGACCAGTGAAGATTGATAGAGGAGCATCGGCGTCATTCTTCAGGTAGACCGGTAGGTCCTCCCCTTTCTTCTCCCTCTTCTTCTGCAGGGAAACGGCGAAGAAGTATTTCCACAATTCAAAGTGGGGCTCGACCCCCCTCACACAATGTGATGAAGGTAGTGATGTGCTAGACTTTGTTGGGGTTTAGGGGCTACAACTCAATGCCATAGTGGTAAAGCAGCCCCCGGAAGAATCGGTAGGGGGCACCACGAGCCCACGCTCATGAAATGGCACGAAGGAGATGACGTAGCCATCAGGCGGCATTGGCACCTCCTTATCACCGGGCATGATCCACTCATGCACCTCTGTCCTCACCTGGAGGAGCCCGTGCTTGATGAGGGCCTCCATGTGAGTGCGAAGGATGTTGGAGCTATGCCATGACTCCATGAAGGAAGGAGGGTGGGAGACTCTGGCAATGGTGGCGGAGCGGTGGTGGAAGGACAAGGGTGAGAAATCCCGATGCTGGCGGTAGGAGAATGGATGCCATGAGATGGTGATTAAGTGTACCCTAAGACAGGAGTTAAGGCTCTCTACTTATAGGGAGAGGTAGAACAAGAAGGCGAACCGCTCACCTAGATCCACATGCCCACCACGTCCTATCATCATGTCCCTTCGGGAAACATGTACGTGCCATCCCTAGCCGCTCCCCTGAAGGATGTACCGGATGGTGGTTCATCCCCCCATGGGCCACAGACCGCTGTAGGTAAGAGGGATATGAAGCTGAAAAATGATCCTACGGCCCATGAAGGCCTAGGAGTTTGAAGGCTGGCCAACCGATGAGTTTGATAGCCACTCTAGGGCGCCCTTCAGAGCCAGGGGTGGAAAAGGATGGGCCCGCTAGTAGCCGGTACCTAGGCACATGAGCACCATGGGCATCCTGACTCATGTTCGGGTCTTGACCGCACACGGTCCATGGTTTTTCCTTGGAGAAAGGCAACGAGCCCTTGGGACCGGTTGAATAGACCTGAGAACTATATGGACTGGGCGTCAGGAATCTCGAGTCAGTCACCAGCTGACCCATGTTAGATCCCCACGAACAAGAACTAGGGCCCCACTCAAATTGACCCGTTAGCAGCTCACCGAGCACCATGCTTCATCCAATGACAAAAGCATGGCACGGCTTAACCCTCTATTTTTTCGAAAAAGGCGCTTGAGGGAGAACGATCACAAGACGAGCCGACCCCTTGACTGGACCCTTGCTGCGCGTGGGGCCTCAAGGGCTTGGGCTCACTGGGAGACCCACTGCGAGGCTGCACATAAATGATGAATCAACCGTCACAACCTAACCAAGGAGACCCTGCGAGCCGCAGCAGGCACTCCAAAGTCTTACCACATGAAAAAATCCTGTGAAGGAGTAACCCACTCCTCCGTAGGCTCGAGGGCTACACCCACTAGGTGCTCTCATGCGCACCCTCAGGCAGTCGAAAAACCCCTCGAATGATCCTTTCTGGATTGCTCAGGGGTTCGGGGGCTACTATCGGGTACCAATTTTAGGGTAGCCGAAGAAGGGGAACTGATGATCCCCAACAGTCAGAATTGAATGAATGATTAAAGGGCATGACCATGGCTTCATCCAAACCCTAGGGGGTAGATTCCGGTCCACCCGACCCCTGGGGGACAAGTTCCGCTCGTCCGACCCCTGGGAGCGGGCCATGCCTCGCTCGACCCCAAGAAGGGGAACTCCGCCTTGCTCGACCCTAAGGGTGTGTGATCACCCTCGGATGGGGGTGTAGGCATAGCAGGGGGCCTGCACTACTCCTGACCATGACAGAAGCGAAAACTTGAGCCTGTGGTCAAACTTCTAACACCAGATGGGAGCGAGCACACCTTGACATGACCGGAAGCCATGGCAAACCACATCTGGAGGGACCACGCTACCCACAGTGCCAGGCACGATGGGACAGTGCACTAGGATCGGCTGATGACGCCCGTGCATGGTGCCAGTAGCAAACAGGGCCACGACGCGGAGCCGTCTCCATCACCATTAGCATCGCGACATGAAGACGTCTTCATCACTATCTATGAGACTAGTAGGACACGCCTATAGGAGGAGGAGGGCGGCATAGCCCTAGGGTTGTCTCCTGCTCTATTTTTCTCTTTCCTCTATTCTTCTCTCTCTCTCTCATACCCCAGGTCCTTCCCTTGGCCTATAAAAGGGAAGACCAGGCGCCCCATTAGCGGGAGCTCTTTTTGGAGCCCTTCTTTTTTGGGGCAGGCTTTTTTGGACAACTGAGAAGCACTTCAACTCCACTTCACTTTCACCAGAGACCTGGGAGCTCATCCCTCTCTCGATCTTTTGTAACCCCTACTATAGACCCAAGTGCAAGTAACACGAACAGTTCACCACTGGACGTAGGGACATTCCGCCTGAACCAGTATAAATCATCGTATCCTCTTTGCACACCATCCGAGCCTAAATGCGCAATCACAGAAATTTACTAGCCGGTGATTCCGAACACCGACACCTACTTTCTTTGCAATATGGTTCATCTTTCAAATCTTGAGACGAGATTTTATAAGGGGGAGGGTTGTAACACTCCAAGTGTTAGCCTTGCATAATTGCACTTGCATTACATGAGCATAAGCATCATTCTTTCATATTTGAGCATTTACATATGAAACATACATGTCCAACATGTGAAACACACCATTGAAACTTGTGAAGGCATGCAAGTGAAACATATGTAACTATTGCTATGAAACATACGAGTGAAACCTATGAAACATTGCCTAGAAACATATGCAATATATCTTTGTTATTCTATGTTTCAATGTGTGTATGCTTATAGATCATGCTTGTTAATGCAAGTGGCTGAGGTTTGGTCACTAAAACACCTTAGCTACAATCAGGATGGAACATTGTTCATGTTGATCACTTTGCCTAATTAAGTAGCTAGGGTTAGGGCTGACTAGAAACCACTCTAGACCTCTTTTGGTTGACCAATTAGGAAGTGTAGCTGAGAATGTTTGCATGTTTGTGCACCCTTAAGAAAAGTTGTAGTAAATTTTATAAGGAACAAAAGTTGTTTAATGACCTTGAGCTAGAAATATGCACAACATGCTCAAAAGTGGCTCACATGGTGAAATTGGGGGCTGATTGGAGACTTAGAAATTTTCTAAGAATCGACTTTCAGTTTCAATGTACCCATGTTCAGAACACTGTAGTTTGTAATCTAGGCCAAACCAGACCAAGGTCCTATAATCAAACTTGGAGTACTCATGTAGCTCTACAAGTTTGCTATTTACAGTTTTTGCTGAGTCGATCTAGTTTGGGAGTTTTTGGGCATCCAATATCGGGTTTTAGTCAGCCTGATGGAGCCTGACGGCTAGCTTGACCGGCCAACATGGCCGACTAGTGCCAGCATGCGGCGGCCGCATGGAGGCCGTACGCCGGCATCAAGCCCACACATCGGGCCAAAGGGCTTCAAGGCCGCCACGCCACATCTGCACTCGCCCTCACTCGCTCTCTGCTTTCTGCTCTGCCTCACCAAAGTGCAGCTCTGAGCTCGCTGCACCACCATATCGCTCCGCTGCAGCCGCTCGTCGTCGATGTAGCTTCACCCGTCAATCGTTCTCAGACACAGCTGCTCTATCTCCACTACCACCTCCCTGACCCCTTGCTTCACCGTATTACGCCTGGGTAAGGCCCCAGCGCCACTTCCCCACCGGAATCCTGGAGCCCGGCCAAATCCCTGAGCCAGTGCCTTTTGGATCTATTTATTTTAAATCGGCTGGAACTTTGTAAATGCATAGTAATTCATAGAAAAATTATAAAATAGCAAATGAGGAATTTTTGGAATCCCTGTGAAATTGTCTATGATGTAGATCTATAATATGGCATGTTTTAGTTTAAAGTTTTAGATGTAAAAATAGATTTATGCAGCTAGGTTTTTAATGCTAGTTGTATTTGTCTTTTTCATAACTGCAGATGTATGGCACAAAATGAAGTAAAATTTTTATGGCATGCTACACATGTGATGTTTGATGTGTGGTAAAAATTTCATAGTCATTGGTTGCGGTATGAGTGAGTTATTGGTTTATCTTGCTCTCACATGATTTCTTGCATTAGCATTTATTATTTTCCACGGAGATTGCTATACATGTTCAAATGGCCTGAAATTTGTACAATAGTCTATTGATAGTATGTAGAAGCTATTGTAATTTTCATAGATTTTACTCTGCATTTTTGGTATATGTTCATAAATACACCTTGATATCTAAGTAAAATTAAGAAATGCATTAAAAGAATTGATTTAGTGATGGGAACTATGCTTTCTAATGTTCATTTAACATGTACTTTATGATGGTTACATTGGTTATAGCCAAATGTATGTTTGGAATATAAGTTAACTTTTATTTTCTTGTTTTATGCTTTCCTGGACAGTTTCTAGGATAATGTGAATTACACCTCGATAATGATGTTTGCTGGGAAACTTGTTTATAACAAAGTTGTAGGTAACTAACTTACCTAGCTTGTGTTAACATTTGGTGACATTTGGCCTTGTGGTTTGTGAGTTATGCCTGTTCCAAATTGGGTTCCAGAAATAGTTGTTCTCTGGAATCTCTGGACCAGATTCTATAAATATGCATGTTTGACTTAGTTAACTTGACAATCATGCTAATATGATTAAATAAGAATTATAGACAATTTCATAAGCTTTCCATAATGTCTTGTTTCATGGCTATTTGATTTGTATAACTCTAGTTATGATCCAAACATGCAGCTGTTGTTTACAGTCTAGAAATGGACAGATGCTAGTTGTGGTTGTTTACTCCATGTGTTGCTAAGTGTGGCTTATGCCCTTGTTGATGGTCAAGTTAAGATACTTGTGACCTTGTTAAACTTGTGTCATGCTTGATGTGCTTGCTCTCTATAATTGATTGTGTGATGTTAGTTAAATAGCTATTGGTGCCTATGTCTAGATTAAACTTGTGCTTGTCTTGAATGCTCTTGTGTGATACATTTCATTTTACCATTCTTCATAAAGTACCGAGTTAAATGCTTATCCCTACTTAGACCAGTAAAAGTCGGTGATTTCCTATCACTGGCAACTATAGGTGGTTACCTGGATACTTTTTGCTATGGATGCTATCATGGAAATAACCAAGTGTTGTTGGATAAATGGAGACCGGGTGAAATGTTAGGCAGCAAGACATGGGTCTTGTGTGCTTGTAGTTTCTGTCTATGTTAGTTAAGGACCGATCGTTGCATGTCCCTCTTGTCATGTTGAACGCATGCCTCACATTTAGCTAGCCGGATAAGTCGTTCCGATCACGAAGCTAGTGGCACTATTTGGGCTGGGATCGACCTGATGGGCACATGTATTGGAGCTAGATGGGGACGACAGGGGCACGAAGAGTGAGCCCAAGGGTAGGCAAGGCCTGATTCTTGGCAATTGTATGGCCCCTAGGTATTGCGGTCCCTGTTTGTCCCACGACTTTACCGGAATAGTATCATTGGTGATCTAAGTGACCCTGACGGGGGAAGCGTGGTTTGTGTGGGGAATAAATCACCAGCTGGTTAGTAATCGATTCGAATCGCCATCGCTCCTAGACAGTGAGCACTTGACTTGAGCTATGTCATCATAGTAATGATTATGGAACACATGGTTGGTTATGATGATGAGGATGTTGGAAATGCTAAAATATGACTTGGTTACTATTGATTACCTTGATCAATTGATTGCTCTAATACAGGTACTAATCTAGTTGTCAGGTTAATAACTATTAACTTGATACTACACTATTTAAAATGATTCAGCTATAGTGCTTATGCTTTTCGCGAATGAGTTCAGCTAGTCCACACATAAAGCCTTTCATACTCCTTGGTGTTCACTTTATTTCTAGTTTATGATGGGTAAGTCTAGCTGAGTATATTCTCGTACTTAGGGTTTATTCCCACTTGTTGCAGGTTGTGATGTGTCATGGCTACTGCAAGAAGTGGATGGCTCTTGCCGTAGTGGTGGAGTGTGATCATGGGCATGATCCCTCTAAGTTATCTCGTCTCTAATGCTTTTGTTGGAGGTTGACCTTGATACTGGCATATATTTGAAATAAGGGTGATGTTGGTTTTAAACTACTTTGCTTCTGCTACCTTTAAACTTAAATTGTAATAACTATATTGAACTCCGATGTATGTTGAACTACTTGTGAAATGGATGTAACATATAACTTTTCATGTTGAATCACTACAATCTTGGCTTGTATGTTGGTTGGTTTGAAATCCCTTGTGATTTCAATGGACTACCGGAGTTATAGGAGCTTAAGTACGAGAATTTAATTGCTCCGGCGATTGTTTTTGTACTTGTGTTCTTATAATTTGGGCGGTTCCATTACAAAGAAAGACGCTAAACCTAGATTAATAAGATGGGTTCTCTTACTCTAAGAATTTTACCTAGAAATAAAAGATAAAAAGGGAGTAGAGAATACTGTTACAGATCATTTGTCGCGTATGCAAGTCACTAACATGCAAGAACTACCAATAAATGACTTCCTACGTGATGACATGCTACTTAAGGTGATGGACTTCAACCCGTGGTATGCAAACATCGTAAACTACATGGTTGCAGGTTATGTACCATCGGGTGAAAATAAGAGAAAATTGCAAGTCGAAAGCAGACGTCACCTTTGGGATGATCTGTATCTGTGTTGGCGGTCCTTATCGATAGATTTATACCACCAACATAAGCCCAAAAAGGAGGAAAATATACATCTATACACACATATACATGTGCAACTGATCTGTTTCCATGTATACTAGTAGAATAATCATAATTGCAGAAACAAGGGCTGGAAACAATGAAATAGAGTTAGAAAGGTGCTTTCTGGAAGGCATAGAGGGGCAAGGATGAGCAATAGGCCAACTTCGTGCAAAACCAGGTTGAGCCCACCATGCCATGGCACTCCAAGAGCAGAGAAGAGGCGGCCACGTGAAGATAGGCCCGAAGGGGGCTGGCCCAGGCGCGCGCGCCTAGGGCGCGGCCACGCCCCCTGTGGCACCACCTTGGCCCGCCTTGCTCGTGCCGATAGCATTGATGGAGAGGAGGATGGTTTGGGGGTGCGCTCAGGAATATTCCCTCTGCAACCTCCTGTCTCCACCCTATATAAGAAGGGGGAGGCTCCCCCTAACACACACACACAACACACACAACACATACCACACTCCACACTAGCTCAAGAGAGCTCCCCACTCCCTCTCCACCTCTTCTTTAGCTTAGGTTAGATTAGAAAATAGTAGAAGAGGAGAAGAGAAGCTACAAGGAGAGCTTGGCTCCATGGTAGGATTTGGTGAGAATAAAGATGAATCATTTCATTCTTATATTCATCATGTTCTTCCAATTAGCTTTGTTCTTATATTCATATAGTAGATGCTATGAACTAGAGTATAGTCATGTTGACATGTTCATGATATGTGTGCTAGTAGATAGTTCATATGTTATGCTCATTTCATACTTAGCTATGTATAGTCTACTTAGTCTATATGTGATATTTAGACTAGTCTATAGTTTACATATCATGTATATGCTAAGTTGGCTTAGGAGCTTCACTCTCATATCATGTTCATGAGTAGAGCTATTTGTGTGTTGAGGGGGTGGTTCATCATGCTTTTGGGTACGCCCAAGTCTCTTACCTGTCGATCCGTAGGGTTGGGGACCCAGGGGGAATTGGGTGGTCATTATATATGCGAATGAGGTGCCCGGGTATATAGTGGCGGGTGAATGCATTTCATGTCTCACAGTCGATTGGTAAGTGATAGGTGGTGACAGCCATGTCCTTCCCTTGAATTCCCCCACGTTCATCCATGGTGTAGGACTACGTAAATTGTCACATGAGGTTGCTGGCAGACCAGTACTCGGTGGCCTCCTGATCCACCACACACATACCTAGCACTATTTTGTGTACATGTATGATAACTTAGCTCATAGCAATCTAACTATATAGAACCCTCTACTCCTGACTAGGACATTCTTTTATTCTTTATTCTTGAGTGTAGGAATCTCTTGACTAGTATAAGTGTGTGTGTCCACTATCTTGAACTATAACTGTTTACCCCTATTATGATCATTTAGATATTATGTAGTATGTTTGCTTTGCCCATACTCATGTCAGACCATTTGTTATCCCTACCTTCCCTTGGAAAAATATAAATAACGATACCTTGAATACTTCCGGGTGAAATGCTACAACGATAGATCTGTGCGCTTGTGGATTATGTCTGTAAATGTAAAGACCTATCGAGGGTTGGTGTTCCATAGTGTTTTCATTAGGGTCCTCTAGGTCCTAACGGTGGTATTATGGGATGCCAGTCCATCAACATTTCTAATGCAGTTGCCAAGGGTAGACCATCATGCCTGCTCTTGGTGGTGATGCTAAGAAATGCCAACAATCTATACTGTGTGTTCGGATGGCCTGCTAAGGATGTGCGTGCCAACAGTGGAGGGGCTGCAAATTATTGAAAGATGCCATGCAGCACCGTACAGAGGCCATTACGGAGTATTCTGCACACAAGCTTAAATCTGGCAGTGCGGATTCTTCTAGCTAACGATGTATGAGGCCACTAAGGAGTTCATCCGAAGGTGTTAGAAGTGCCAATTCCAAGGAAGCATCAACGCTCGCAACGCAATGCCCCTACACTACAATCTTCAAATAGAAATATTTAATGTGTGGTGTAACATCTTGGGTGTTAAGCATACGTTAGGCACAGCAAAACATGAGCACAATCATCATTATGCACACATAAGCATCACATGAAATAATGAATTGAAACAGATTTCCAAAACATGCACGTAGCAATGTTTTGTTTCAATAGATCTAAGGTTATGTTGATGCTTGTTATGCCATTGATACATGTTTGTTTAGCAAGTAATTTGGAGCAAGTTTGGTATTGAAAATTTCCTCAAATTTTGCTTTTAAAAATAACCTAGAAAAATGGGATTTTGATTTAAATGAACTTTGAATCTCTAATTCAAAATCTAGTTGGAATTTTAAAATGCACCTTTAAGCAAAGTTGTAGAGTTTAAAATTCTAAACAACTTTTGTTTTAGGGTCAAATTTTAAAAATGCCATTTTCCACTCCAAATTTTGAATTTGGGATTGTTTAGTTAAATTTGGATTTAAAAATATAAAAGAAAAAGCAGTTTTCGCGTTACTAGGCCGTCGCCTCCCTTTTAGCCCACCAACGCAAGCGACCCAGCCTCTCCCGCGCCGCGCTCGCACCCGGCCTCCCTCTCCTGCGCGCCGTGCCCGACCGCAGTAGAAGCCGCTCGCCCCGTGGCCGCCATGCGCCGGTGATGGCAACACCTGGCCGCCCAGTGGCCCCCACGCCCCACGTGACCGCTTACACCTGCAGCACTGCGTCCACCTTTCCCTGCTCCATCTCATTTGCCTCCCCACCGAGCCTCGACAGTAGAGCACGCGTAGGTGAGCCTCCGCCACCGCCCGCACGCACGTGCTCACCGGAGTTGCCTGTTTCGGCCACCTTAGCTCACCGCCAGCCTCTCCGTCTTGCTTCGAGCTCCCTTTCTTTCTCGCGTAGCTCGCGCTTGCCTCAACTTCCCGTGGTAAGCGTCCTCTCCGCGGGAATCCCTCGCCGGAGCCCCGGCCGAGCTCACCAGAGAACTTCGCTCCGCGGACTCCTCTCCTCTGGTCCCCCTTTTTCCTTTTTCGTGCGCGCATCTCTTTCACCTTGCTTCCTCGGTGCTCGTACGCCTCTCCCTGTGCCCTCTCTTGGCTGGAGATGGCCGGCCGTCATTGAGCCGCGCCGCCGCTCCACCATCACCGCCGGTAGGACCTTACCGTAGCTCCACCGGCTCAAACATCCGGTGCACCTGGCTCGTCTCGTTGCAGGGAGCACATTGGTGCTCACCCCGAGGCTAGGGACCTCACTGACGGTGAGTTATCGCCGCCGGTGGCTCCTTCCCCTTCTCGAGTGAATGACATGTGGGGCCTCGGGTCCCACTGTCAGTCGCAGACGATGAGCGTGGGTGCACTGCGTCGGGTAGACGTAGCGATTTCGGCAATTGGGTTTTTAAAGGGATTTGAAAAATGAATTTTTAGAAATTATGTAAATGCTTTGGAAAATCATAACTTGCTCAATATGACTCCAAAAATGATGAAAAAAAATTGGTAGACTTCTTAGGAGTAGATCTATAGCTTAAAAATATTGCATGTTGATTTTGTGATACTTTTCTGTGGAGCTTTATTTAATTCTTGTAATTGCTATTATCTTAGAAAATGCATAGTAAATTGTAACAGAACTGCCCAATTATACGAGATTAAGTAGGAAAATCATCCAACGGGAGGACAATTTAACAAACTTAAGCCCGTATAACCCGATAGTCCGTGAAATCTCGACGGATTTCAAACCATTTCACATAACAGCCAAGATCGTACTAAGTTTAGCGGTCACCATCATAAGTTACATAAATGTTCGCGGCATAAAATACATCGGAGTTTAAACATAGTTATTACAAACCAGGTTCGAATAAAAGTAGCGGAAGCGGTAGTTCAAATCATGCACACACACAACATTTTGAAATAAAGTGCCAGCTTGTGATCATCTCCAGCAAAAGCATCAGACGAGAAGTAGCGAATGACCATTGCCCATGGTCCTAAGCTTCACCCATCGTAGGATAGAGGCAGTTGATACAGTAGCCGTAATACATCTGCCCATCTGCAACAAGTGGGAACAAAGCCCTGAGTACGAGAAGGTACTCAGCTAGACTTACCCGTCATAAACCAGAAATAAAAGACACCAAGGAATCATGATAGGCTTTCTGGTGGGACAGCTGACTCATTTGCAAGAAAAGCATTTTTAACTTAACAATTCCTTTCCAAAAGCATGCAGTAATTAACTCTTTATTACCCTGTCAACTATGTTTGCACTGGTGCTAGAATAACATGTAATTAAGCAAGTAAGGATTACCATTGATCATTAACAATAGTTATCATATCATCTTCCACATAACTATCCAAGTGATTCATCAAGATTACTACGATAAAGTAGCTCAAGTCAAGTGTTCACTATCCAGTGAACGATAGCAATTCGAATCGATTATTAACCAGCTGGTAAGTTATTCCTCACACAAACCTCACTCACCCGCTAAAGTGAGGTGTTGGTCACCGAGTCAACCATTCAGGTAAAGTCGCGAGCTTGCCAGGAACCACTTGTACCCGGGGGCCGCCCGACTACTCTTTGGCCTTATCATCGCGCCCCCGTATCCTGCCACTACTGCTCCGGTACAGTGCGTTGCGGGCAATCCACTCGGCCCGAATAATCTCCTAGTTTCGCGGTTAGAAGGTACTTTATCCGGCCAGCTAAATGTGAGGCATGCATTCAACATGACCCAAGGTCCAACAACGGTCGGTCCTTAATCGACACAGACGGAAAACACTATAGTCCGAAACCCTGTAAGTTTCCGCCCGGTCTCAAATTCATTTCGACACTTAGTTATACCATGATTTCATAGTCATCCAAGCAGATCCAGGTAACCACCTATAGCTCGCAGGTGACAGGAAATCACCTGACTTCTACCGGTCTAAGCCAGCTAAGCATTGACTCGACTGCGGATACCAGGGTAACAAGGATATAGTATAACAAAGGTAAGCAAGGTATAATGCAGCAACGTTTGCAAACAACTCCTAAACGTAATGCATTAAATTAAGTAAAGTTAATAATAAATTATTTGCAAACCGGGAGAGAAATGCTCCGGGGCTTGCCTCTCTCAAAAGAGCTCGGACGGTGGTCAGGGCACTCTAGGAGATCTTCACCGACCTCCTCTTCAGCTTCGGTCACCTCCTGCTGCTGCTCCTCTAGCTCCTCGGGTACGACTGGGTTCTCGGTTTGCGATCCTGTATGATGCAATGCGCGTAAGTGATTATGCAAACGTGCATCGAAGGAGATGAATGCAATGGATATGTTGAAATGCAAGGTAGTCAACATCATCCAAGAAACTACATACTACAAGCACATGTCATCTACTGCATTCTCTTCTACTACTATTATGTTAAGTTAACATATCTTATGAAATGCTTCAAAGATACACCAAAGCTTTACTAATTTCTTAATCACACTTAAAGCAACACTTAAAGCAACACTTGCTTAAACCCTAAATAATAATAGGTTTGAATAGCAACATATATTTCTGATGCTCCTAAAAATCTAAGAAAATTACAGTAGTATAATACTACCCTAAACCGACTACCACAAAAATTTCATGGCATTTGGATAAGTAAACTATCCTATGCAAAAATGACAAGCTATAGCATAAAAATGAGCATGAAATTACTTTGTACTATGAAAAGTGTCAAACAACAGAATTAATATTTTTCCTAGGTTCTTCATAGCATACTATGACTGTACAAAAATTATCACATGCATGTTTTATACAAAGTTTGCTCTCTAGCAAAAATAACAAAAATCAGCCATTAAAGGTGCTTGAACTACTCCTCCAAAGTTTTCCACAGCACATGCATGAAACATATTTTTCCTAGGAAGTACATGACACAAGAAGATTAACAAACTTGGGAATCATATTTTTGTGAAGCCTATAGATTTTTCTACATTTTTCAAGTTATCAGCAATATTCATGATTAAATAAAATCCTATAGAAAAGTATTTCAAATTTGACATGCAATATTTTTATATTGTAGATCTAGTTCCAATGAATCCATAGAAATTTATTTCACAATTTTTGGAGCACATTTAATCACCCAACAATTACTAAAGCATTTTTATTTCCAATTAATAAAAGAAAAGAAAAATGGAATCCTCTTTTTGAAAACGGGCCGACACAGTACAGGGCAAATGGCCCGGCCTGCTCAGTCCGAGCGAAAGGAAGTGGAGGCGGCCTGGCTCGGGGCTCGGCCCACGGCCGCTCGCGCGAGGAGGCCGGGGGGGAGAAGCCGGAGGCGCCGGTGACCGCAATGTCACGGCCGCGCGACGACCGGCCAGCGGCCATTGCCGACCACGCCCGGGTGCGGAAAAGCGAGCAACAGGTGCGCGGGGAGGAGGCGGACCCGTTTTCGGTGATAGAGAAACAAGAGGGGTAGCGGGGAATCACTCCCGCGGGAGGCCGCGCGCGCGGTGGCGCCATGGCCACCGGCGGCGGATGCACGAAATCCGCACCTGCTTGGCTCGGGTGACGGCAACGAGGTGCGCACGGGGTGTCGGAGAAGGAGGCGAAGTTGGGTGCGCGAGAAGGTGAGCTATGGCGGCTCACCGTCGGCCAATTTGGCCGGCGGGTGCGGCGGTGGCGGTGCTCGCGCGGTGCGGTGCTCGCGCGGCACGGAGCGGAGGAAGGCCGAGGCGGAGAAATTCGGAGAGGGAGGGTGGATGTGTAGCGTAGGCGACTTAGAAGAGCGAGGCGCGCGCTGGCGGGGGCCACCGACGGCCAGCTGTCGATGGCGAGCGGCGCATGCCGGCCACGGGGCGCGCGGTGCCTGCGCGGGCGCGTGCGTGTCGCGGCGAGCGCGGGCGAGCGGGCACGACGCGCGGGCGAGCGGGCGAGCGGGCGGTCAGCTGGGCCGGGCCGCTTCGCGGGCGGGCCGAGAAGGGAAGCGGCGGCCTGCTAGCGCTGAAATTGTTTTTCCTTTTTATTTTTCCAGAGAAAATTCAAATAAAATTCTATTTGCAGTTTTCAAATTCAATTTTGGGCAAGCAAACGACCTTTTCTGAAAATGACCCAAAAATAAAAGTTGCTTAGAATTTAATTCTCTACAACTTTGATTAAGGGGCCAACCTCAAAACTCTTATAGATTTTGATTTTTAGAATAAAAGCTAATTTAGTGAGGATTTTTGAATATTTTCAAATAACATTTTTAAAACAAATCTTTGGCAAAACTTTGAGTGATTTAGTGGCTCCAAAAAATTTCCTTATAATTCTAAGTGATATTAAATTTATAGTTGCACAAATTTGATGAATGTCATTAGCACATTATCACAACATGTTATGCAATACTAGTTTCCACACTTTTATTTTACTAAAGGTACACCCTAAGCACATATGATTATGAATGCCATGACATGTTATGCTCATGATTTGCAATGCAAATGTTTGCGTAACACCGGAGTGTTACAGCCCTCCCCCCTTATAAAAATCTTGTCCCGAGATTTGGGTTACGAACCATTTATTATAAAAATCTTTGTATGCTTTTTGTAGGTATTCACCCGTTTCCCAAGATGCATCCCCCTCATCATGATGACTCCATTGTATCTTATACGTTTTCACCACACTGTTTCGAGTAGCCCTTTCTTTGGAATCCAAAACTCGAACTGGCTGCTCATGATACACCAGATCTGACTTAAATTTTATGCCTCGAGGTTCAATTATTTCCTCTAGAACGCGTAAACATTTCTTGAGATGTGATACATGAAAAACTGGGAATATAGCACCCATTGCTTCTGGTAATTCCAATTTGTAAGCCACTGGACCCTTTCTTTCTAAGATTTTGTAGGGTCCTACAAATCTGGCGGCAAGCTTTCTGCGTATTCCAAACCGCTTCTTCTTCATTGGCGTGACTTTTAGATAAACATAGTCACCAACTTCGAACACAAGTGGTCTCCTTCTCTTATCCGCATAACTTTTCTGACGTGACTGAGCTGCTCTCATATTTTGCTGAATGATATGAACTTTCTTTTTGGCTTCTTCCACGAAGTCAATACCATAATACCTTCTTTCCCCTGGCTCAATCCAGTTTAAAGGTGTTCTACACTTTCGGCCATACAGAGCCTCAAAAGGTGCCATCTTGATACTTTCTTGATAGCTATTATTATACGCGAATTCTGCTAAAGGTAACCACGACTCCCATGAACCTCTGGAAGACAACACACAAGCTCTTAACATATCTTCTAAAATAGCATTAACTCTTTCAGTCTGACCATCTGTTTGAGGATGATAGGCAGTGCTACGAATCAGACTAGTTCCCAAACCTTTGTGCAAATGCTCCTAAAAGTGAGCAGTGAACTGTGACCCTCTGTCAGACACGATAGTCTTCGGTATGCCATGCAATCTCACAATCTCCGCAATATACTTCTCGGCATATTGAGGTGGTCTATAAACTGTCTTGACAGGCAAAAAGTGGGCTGTCTTGGTAAGACGATCCACGATTACCCAAATCGAATCATGGCCTTTCTGAGTAGTGGGCAAACCTGTGATGAAATCCATACTTATATCATCCCACTTCCAACTAGGTACTGACAAAGGTTGCAACAATCCGGCAGGTTTCATGTGAATAGCTTTCACTCGACAACATGTGTCACATCTGGCTACATAAGCTGCAATTTCCTTCTTCATCTTTGTCCACCAATAGCGAGGTCTTAGTTCTTGATACATTTTACTACTGCCAGGATGAATGGACAACTTAGAGTGATGAGCTTCATCCATAATTTCATTCTTAAGCTCTCTATCCTTCGGAACAACAAGACGGTTGTCGAACCACAACACGTCCTGCTCGTCCACTCTGAAGTGTTTTGAGGGTTCTTCTTTAATTTTCCTTTTGATGTGGAATATCCCTTTATCTGCTTTCTGACCTTCTATTATACTACTCTCCAAGGTGCAACGGATCTAAATACTGTGTAACATGGCAGGGTGCATTAGATTAAAACCATCTTCGAGTAAGGGTTGCATATTCAGACAATGCGACTTTCGACTCAAAGCGTCGGCTACCACATTGGCTTTCCCAGGGTGATACTGTACATTCAAGTTGTAATCTTTAATTAGTTCTAACCATCTTCGTTGTCTCATGTTCAATTCTGGTTGGGTGAAAATGTATTTGAGACTCTTATGATCGGTGAAAATATTGCATACATTACCAAGTAAATAGTGTCTCCAAATCTTTAAGGCATGCACCACAGCGGCAAGCTCAAGATCATGTGTTGGATAATTGATTTCATGTTTTCTCAACTGACGGGAGGCATAAGCAATGACTCTTCCTTCTTGCATCAGAACACAGCCTAATCCTATTTTTGATGCGTCACAGAACACATCAAAAGGTTTCTCGATGTCTGGCTGTGCAAGAACTGGAGCAGTGGTCAACAGTTTCCGCAAGGTGTGGAAAGTTGTCTCACACTCCTCTGTCCACACAAACTTGTGATCTTCTGTAACAGACTTGTCATCGGCTTGGCAATCTTCGAGAAGTCTGGGATAAAGCGGCGATAGTAACCAGCTAACCCTAGGAAACTCCTGACTTCTGGCACTGTGGTTGGAGTTTTCCAATCCATAACCTCTTGCACTTTGCTCGGATCTACTGAAACTCCATTCTCAGATAGAATATGACCAAGGAAAGGAACTTTCTTCAACCAAAATTCACATTTGCTGAACTTAGCATACAACTTATGATCTCTCAGTCTGGTCAAGACAATTCTCAGATGCTCTTCATGATCTTTCTCATTCTCAGAGTATACTAGAATGTCATCAATGAAGACAACTACAAACTTGTCCAACTCTGGCATGAAAATCGTATTCATCAGATACATAAAGTATGCAGGAGCATTTGTTAAGCCAAAAGACATAACAAGATACTCGTACAACCCGTATCTGGTAGAAAAGGCGGTTTTCGGGACATCTTGTGGCCTGATCTTTATCTGATGATACCCTGATCTTAGGTCTATCTTGGAGAACACTCTAGCTTTAGCCAACTGATCAAACAAAACGTCGATATGAGGCAAAGGATATTTATTCTTGATAGTTATAGCATTAAGAGGTCGATAATCCACACACATTCTCAGAGTACCCTCTTTCTTTTTCTTCACGAACAAGGTAGGACATCCCCATTCAGACTTACTCGGTCGGATAAACCCCTTCTTTAGCAATTCTTCCAGTTGCTTCTTCAGCTCAGCTAACTCATCCGGAGGCATCCGATAGGGTCTCCTCGAAATAGGAGCTGTCCCGGGGATCAACTCGATTCCAAACTCAACATCTCTATCTGGAGGAAGGCCAGGTAACTCGTTTGGAAACACATCTGGGAACTCACATACTACTGGGATCTGGTGGATAGTAACAACTTCCATGGCACAGGTCACACTCACAAGGTCTGTTCTTCTAGGCAATGGTACCAGGAAAGTACCCTCTGCCTGGGGATCCTTAAGGGTAAGCAACCGACTGCTTGTATCTATGACTGCCCCCAGTTCTTCATCCAGTTCATTCCTATTATTACATCCAAAACTAGTCCAGGCATAACTATCAGGTTCACTCGAAACTTCCGACTACCTAACTCAAGGGTTGCCCCTCTAACCATCTTATTGGTTAACACATCAGCCCCGGCTGAACTTATACGATAACCATAACTCAATTTTGTGCATAGTTATTCATGCTTCTGTGTAAATGCTTGACTCATAAAAGAATGCGAGGATCCAGAATCAAATAGAACAACTGTAGGGTGATGGTTAATAAGAAACTTACCGGCAGTTATAGGCTCTCCCTCAGGAATCTCATCAACGGTGGTATGGTGTACACGGGAAGTGTAAGTCTGTTGCTTCTTTTTAGGCGGATAAGGGCAGAACTTTGAAAAGTGGCCTGGCTGACCACAATTGTAGCAGGGCCCCTTCATTGTACCAGCAGATCCTATAGCTCCTTTGGAGTTGCTCTGTTCTACAGCTGCGGTGATCTTTGCTGGCAGCATGGCCATCTTGTACGGCTTCTGTGGTCCCTTGTAGTTCTGGGTTTTATGCTGTGGCGGCCTGAACCTTGCACCAGGTGCGGACGGATGATAAGAAAGACGATTTGCAGTGACAACTCTGGACTGGGATGGTCCTGACTCAAACACCCTCTTGCGATTCTTGGATGCAGTGTAAGCGTTGTTGTTCTTTTCTTGTTTCAAACAATCACTGACAAAGTCATTGAACCTGGCGCGGGTATTGGTACCCACATGCTTCATCATCTTCGGACTTAACCCTCTCTTGAAACTAGCAATTCTCTTTGCATCTATGTCGACCATGTCTGGAGCATAGCGGCACAAGTTGTTAAAGGCATGCAGATACTGTGTCACAGTCTTGGTACCCTGATTTAAGGCCAAGAACTCTCCGAGCTTCATCTCAACCAACCCTAGGGGAATATAAACTCCTCTAAACACTTCAGTGAATTCTCTCTAAGTAATCTGGGCATTGGGAGGAAAGGTGGTGTGGTGATGCTTCCACCACATCCCTATCGGTCCCTGTAGCTGATGTGCAGCATATTCTGTTTTCAGAACTTCTGTCAGCCTCAACACACGGAACTTATCTTCCATAGTGTTGATCCATTCTTCAGCGTCGAGTGGCTCTGCTGCTTCCTTAAAAATAGGTGGCCTAGTATCCATGAAATCCTTGAAATTGCTATACTGGTTCACCCCATGACCACCACCTTGATTATTACCTCTTTGAACATTCTCGGCGATGGTACGCAGAAAATCTTCCATATTCCTTTGTGATTGCTCGGCATTGCGCTGGCTTCTAAGGAACTGTGCGAAGAATACCTCTGCAGTGAGCGGTGGAGGAGGGGGCAATTGTGGCTCTGGCTGTGGCTCCTGGTGATTGACGTTGTTTGCACCACCCCCACTAGCCCCTGCACCGTTGCCACCAGTTTCAGCGGTCTCATACGTGGCACGGCGAGTGTTTGCCATCTGCATATTTCAGCAACAAGTAATAATTGAGCGAAGTGGTAGTAATTGTATTCGAATGAACAATCATGCCATACTGAATTTATTGGAGAGAAAAAGTCATGCAATAAAATAGAGGCACAATAATCACATTCCAATTAAAACAACATCACTAATCAAATTACTTCGAATGCAACATCGCGTTCCATACAACCACGTTGCCAGCATACATACACTAGACTTTTATGCGTTCGAGCATCGCATACACAACCAAGATCTAAAAGATCGCCAGTCTCAAGATCGAACAGGATACAACACGATACATGGAAACCAAAAGAAGGCCATCGCAACAGAGCCAATCACTAACGCAAGGCAACTAGCCTACTCCTCGGGGCCGTCGTCGAGGTCGGAGGCGTCACCATCGCTACCATCAGTAGCGGCGTCGTCGTCGACGTCCATCTGGGCGGCGTCCGGAGGAGCATATGGGCCCATCCCATAGTAGAGGGCATGAAACTCTTAATGCAAGTTGGCATTATACCCATCTAGCTCCTCGACCCTCTGCCTCAGAAGGTCCCTCTCGTTCCAGGCTTCATTCCTTTCCTGCACTAGCTGTCCCATCATGCGGTCTGCATTTCTGTTGGCCTGAGTCAACGTCTGTACCTGCTGCATAGCACTCTCACCTCTCTCGAGAGCCCGGTCTCGCTGCAAGCTCATGTCAGCCAACTGCTCCTGCAAGCTAGCTATAGCACGTGCTTGCTTCTTCTTCTGCTTCCTTGCTTCAAGTCGGTCATCACCACACAGACCAGTCAAGGTCCAATAGGTACTCTCTAGACCCTGGTATGCTCTGATGGCTGCATACATGGCACTCATTGTGTGGTTGTCGCTAGCCCGTCCTTCACTTGGGCCTCTAACCAGGGCACTTCCTTGCGGTTGCACCCAAATGGCATCACGAGGATCATCTCTCGGGAAAGTACTGGCCAAAGCTGCTGCCAACTCATTAGGAAACCTACTCATTATGTCTCGGATGACATGAAAGGCTGCGCCCTCTGCACCCTCAACTAGAGTGCGTCCTTCAAACTCCAAATGCCAACTATCCCATTCTGGCGCATCACCAAGAGCAGGGACGGTGATTTCCACTACCGCAACTCCATTCTCAGCTAACTAGCTCTCACTCTAGGAGTACACCGGCTCTTGACCCTCTGGGTACCCCATATCATGGAGCACTCTGCAAAGCAAGGTGGGCATGCCAAACTCACTTAGAAAAGTGTCCATGCTGCGGCGCTCCCGCGAGGCCATCTGGTGACGGGGTGCTCTTCCGCCAGTGGACTTACGTGCAGTCTGCTTCGTGCGGGCCATCTGTAGCATAAGTTTTAAATTACCCGGTGAGAACATATTTTAAGTTGATGTCACTTTTATCAAACTGGGATAATCCTTTTATAAGGGGAGGAATGCATGTTATGAATGAAATGCACAGGCAATATGATGCATGCGCGAGTCTTACGTTCTCACAATCTTAGAAAATAAAGACATCTAACGATGAATTTGGTGGCATACAAATGATCTCTCATATACGTAACTAATTCGATCTACACGATAAACGCTGTTATGTACCTGCAGAAAATTCATTTCAGCCCATTCCCCATGAATGCATGAAAGCAGTAAATCTACCTACACGCTCTACACGAATCCCCAGATGCGTGTACAACGGTAGTAACTACCCAAACACATCGTCCTATTGACGACATCGCCTCAACGGACGGAACACCCACACATGCGATACTTTCATAAAAACATGTGTAAAACATGTAATTATTCTAGTATCATATAAGCACTCTCCCTAGATCGGTGGTGTATCCGATCCTGCTCTCACAGCTCACACTTACCAAAGTGTAGAGGTAACTGATCCATACATTACCACTCAATTAAGTGGCACTCATACAATAGCACGCCGTATCAGCAACGAAAGAGAAATATGGTGCAAGAACCCCAAGTTAGTACTTAAATAGCCACCTAGAGTCCTTAACTGGGCATATAGGATATGACCACTGGCACACCTTTAGTTTTAAAACCACACTTTTTAAATAGAATTTTGTTTTAAATACACTTATGAACAGTAATCACGCTAAACCATGCTCCGATGCCAGCTGTAACAGAACCGCCCAATTATACGAGATTAAGTAGGAAAATCATCCAACGGGAGGACAATTTAACAAACTTAAGCCCGTATAACCTGGTAGTCCATGAAATCTCGACGGATTTCAAACCATTTCACATAACAGCCAAGATCGTACTAAGTTTAGCGGTCACCATCATAAGTTACATAAATGTTCGCGGCATAAAATACATCGGAGTTTAAACATAGTTATTACAAACCAGGTTCGAATAAAAGTAGCGGAAGCGGTAGTTCAAATCACGCACACACACAACATTTTGAAATAAAGTGCCAGCTTGTGATCATCTCCAGCAAAAGCATCAGACGAGACGGATCGAATGACCATTGCCCATGGTCCTAAGCTTCGCCCATCGCAGGATAGAGGCAGTTGATACAGTAGCCGTAATACATCTGCCCATCTGCAACAAGTGGGAACAAAGCCCTAAGTACGAGAAGGTACTCAGCTAGACTTACCCGTCATAAACCAGAAATAAAAGACACCAAGGAATCATGATAGGCTTTCTAGTGGGATAGCTGACTCATTTGCAAGAAAAGCATTTTTAACTTAACAATTCCTTTCCAAAAGCATGCAGTAATTAACTCTTTATTACCCTGTCAACTATGTTTGCACTGGTGCTAGAATAACATGTAATTAAGCAAGTAAGGATTACCATTGATCATTAACAATAGTTATCATATCATCTTCCACATAACTATCCAAGTGATTCATCAAGATTACTACGATGAAGTAGCTCAAGTCAAGTGTTCACTATCCAGTGAACGATGGCGATTCAAATCGATTATTAACCAGCTGGTAAGTTATTCCTCACACAAACCTCACTCACCCACTAAAGTGAGGTGTTGGTCATCGAGTCAACCATTCAGGTAAAGTCGCGAGCTTGCCAGGAACCACTTGTACCCGGGGGCCGCCCGACTACTCTTTGGCCTTATCATCGCGCCCCCGTATCCTACCACTACTGCTCCGGTACAGTGCGTTGAGGACAATCCACTCGGCCCGAATAATCTCCCAGTTTCGCGGTCAGAAGGTACTTTATCCGGCCAGCTAAATGTGAGGCATGTATTCAACATGACCCGAGGTCCAACAACGGTCGGTCCTTAATCGACACAGACGGAAAACACTACAGTCCGAAACCCTGCAAGTTTCCGCCCGGTCTCAAATTCATTTCGACACTTAGTTATACCATGATTTCATAGTCATCCAAGCAGATCCAGGTAACCACCTATAGCTCGCAGGTGACAGAAAATCACCTGACTTCTACCGGTCTAAGCCAGCTAAGCATTGACTCGACTGCGGATACCAGGGTAACAAGGATATAGTATAACAAAGGTAAGCAAGGTATAATGCAGCAACGTTTGCAAACAACTCCTAAACGTAATGCATCAAATTAAGTAAAGTTAATAATAAATTATTTGCAAACCAGGAGAGAAATGCTCTGGGGCTTGCCTCTCTCAAAAGAGCTCGGACGGTGGTCGGGGCACTCTGGGAGATCTTCACCGACCTCCTCTTCGGCTTCGGTCACCTCCTGCTGCTGCACCTCGAGCTGCTCCTCTAGCTCCTCGGGTACGACTGGGTTCTCGGTTTGCGATCCTGTATGATGCAATGCGCGTAAGTGATTATGCAAACGTGCATCGAAGGATATGAATGCAATGGATATGTTGAAATGCAAGGTAGTCAACATCATCCAAGAAACTACATACTACAAGCACATGTCATCTACTGCATTCTCTTCTACTACTATTATGTTAAGTTAACATATCTTATGAAATGCTTCAAAGATACACCAAAGCTTTACTAATTTCTTAATCACACTTAAAGCAACACTTAAAGCAACACTTGCTTAAACCCTAAATAATAATAGGTTTGAATAGCAACATATATTTCTGATGCTCCTAAAAATCTAAGAAAAATACAGTAGCATAATACTACCCTAAACCGACTACCATAAAATTTCATGGCATTTGGATAAGTAAACTATCCTATACAAAAATGACAAGCTATAGCATAAAAATGAGCATGAAATTACTTTGTACTATGAAAAGTGTCAAACAACAGAATTAATATTTTTCCTAGGTTCTTCATAGCATACTATGACTACACAAAAATTATCACATGCATGTTTTGTACAAAGTTTGCTCTCTAGCAAAAATAACAAAAATCAGCCATTAAAGGTGCTTGAACTACTCCTCCAAAGTTTTCCACAGCACATGCATGAAACATATTTTTCCTAGGAAGTACATGACACAAGAAGACTAACAAACTTGGGAATCATATTTTTCTGAAGCCTATAGATTTTTCTACACATTTTTCAAGTTATCAGCAATATTCATGATTAAATAAAATCCTATAGAAAAGTATTTCAAATTTGACATGCAATATTTTTATATTGTAGATCTGGTTCCAATGAATCCATAGAAATTTATTTCACAATTTTTGGAGCACATTTAATCACCCAACAATTACTAAAGCATTTTTATTTCTAATTAATAAAAGAAAAGAAAACTGGAATCCTCTTTTTGAAAACGGGCCGACACAGTACGGGGCAAATGGCCCGGCCTGCTCAGTCCGAGCGAAGGGAAGTGGAGGCGGCCTGGCTCGGGGCTCGGCCCACGGCCGCTCGCGCGAGGAGGCCGGGGGGAGAAGCCGGAGGCGCCGGTGACCGCAATGTCGCGGCCGCGCGATGACCGGCCGGTGGCCATTGCCGACCATGCCCGGGTGCGGAAAAGCGAGAAACTGGTGCGCGGGGAGGAGGCGGACCCGTTTTCGGTGATAGAGAAACAAGAGGGGTAGCAGGGAATCACTCCCGCGGGAGGCCGCGCGCGCGGTGGCGCCATGGCCGCCGGCGGCGGATGCACGGAATCCGCACCTGCTTGGCTCGGGTGACGGCAACGAGGTGCGCATGGGGTGCCGAAGAAGGAGGCGAAGTTGGGTGCGCGAGAAGGCGAGCTATGGCGGCTCACTGTCGGCCAATTTGGCCGACGGGTGCGGCGGTGGCGGTGCTCGCGTGGCACGGAGCGGAGGAAGGTCGAGGCGGAGAAATTCGGAGAGGGAGGGTGGATGCGGAGCGCAGGCGACTTAGAAGAGTGAGGCGCGCGCTGGCGGGGGCCACCAACGGCCAGCTGTCGACAGCGAGCGGCGCATGCCGGCCACGGGGCGTGCGGTGCCTGCGCGGGCGCGTGCGTGTCGCGGCGAGCGCGGGCGAGCGGGCACGACGCGCGGGCGAGAGGGCGAGCGGGCGGTCAGCTGGGCCGGGCCGCTTCGCGGCCAGGCCGAGAAGGGAAGCGGCGGCCTGCTAGCGCTGAAATTATTTCTCCTTTTTATTTTTTCAGAGAAAATTCAAATAAAATTCTATTTGCAGTTTTCAAATTCAATTTTGGGCAAGCAAACGACCTTTTCTGAAAATGACCCAAAAATAAAAGTTGCTTAGAATTTAATTCTCTATAACTTTGATTAAGGGGCCAACCTCAAAACTCTTATAGATTTTGATTTTTAGAATAAAAGCTAATTTAGTGAGGATTTTTGAATATTTTCAAATAACATTTGTAAAACAAATCTTTGACAAAACTTTGAGTGATTTAGTGGCTCTAAAAATTTTCCTTATAATTCTAAGTGATATTAAATTTATAGTTGCACAAATTTGATAAATCTCATTAGCACATTATCACAACATGTTATGCAATACTAGTTTCCACACTTTTATTTTACTAAAGGTACACCCTAAGCACATATGATTATGAATGCCATGACATGTTATGCTCATGATTTGCAATGCAAATGCTTGTGTAACACCGGAGTATTACATAAATAGAATATTTATCAAAAAAAAATATGGTTCTAGTTTTGTTAGTCTTCTTTTGTGATGTGTTTTGCATGAAAAAATATATGTCATGCATGTTCTGTAGAAGAATTCTGATGTCTAGTTCAAGTGCCTTTATTGGCAGCTTTTTGTTATTTTTGCTAGAGAGAAAATTTTGTATAAAACATGCATATGATAATTTTGTATAGTGTTTGTTTATTGTGTAGAACATAGAAAAAAATACTAAACATGTTGTTTGATACTTTTCATAGTACAAAGTATTCTCATGCTCATTTATATGTCATAGCTTGTCATTTTTGTGTAGGCTGTTTTACTTATCCAAATACCATGAAAATTTTATGGTAGGCTACTTAGAGTAGGCCTATGCTACTGTAATTTTTATAGATTTTTATATGAAATATAAGTATAGGTTGCTGTTGTAACCCTAGTTTAAATTAAATATAAAGTAATATTCTTTATGTATAATTAGTTTAATAATGAAGCTTTGGTGTCACACCCTAAGATTTACTATTTTGGGTTGTGCATGAAAAACACTAAATAAAATAAATAATTTCAATATTTGAATAAATTTATTAGATAAGTTAAGTTGCTGCTAATTTAAATATAGAAAATTGTGGTTTTAAACTTTTTCATATTAATTTGATAATGTGGTGTTTGTGTGATGCTTTTCTTTGGTGTTGGTGAGTGCTATTATTTTCAAAATACCATAGGACAACGTTTACTTCTCATCGGAAAACTTTTTGGTATTTTCTGGATTTAAAATTTCAATTTCCATGAGCTTAATCTTTTTCCTTGATATCTTCATCAATATTTTCATGCGCTCCAAATACTTATTTGGGTTCATCTCATTCTAAAATATCTCTGAGAATTCTCCATAAATTTTCGGAGCCTTCGGAGTATTTTTTGTGGCTTAAAATTCAATTCTAGACTTTTCTAGAATTATTTTATCCATAAAATTAATTAATTCCGAAAATAATAAAATATCTTAGATTTCCTCATGCCCAAAGGCCCATGTCTTTATTTACTAATGGGCTTTAATAATTAATTGGGCCTATTAGTGGAGGTGGACGGTGCAACATCAATTAGTACCATATTACTAGTTGATGTGAAGGTGGAGAGTTTTCCTCCCTATAAGTATGTTCCTTCCCCCAGGGGCGAAGCTACGTTCACTCGACGGGGTCGGGCGACACCGACGACTTTGCGGTCATCCTTGTACCCTACGATTTCTTGCCTGCGTAGACCCCAGCAGGCCGGCAGCCCAACAGCAGCAGTCTGCAGTCCAACTATCTCCTCAGCCCATCCGTCGATCAATATTCCATTCGCAGGCCTAGAATACCAAACGTTGGCTTGCCTCCGCCCTCTGGTACAACCTGGCCACATCTGCACCCTTTCAACTTCCTAGTCTCGCATCATAATTCTCAAACCCTCCACGGTCGTGGGGGAGATTGGCCGGCAGCCTGGCCCCTAGCCGCAGCAGCGCAGCTCCGTCGTAGCGTCATCTGTTCTTGATCTCACATCGACGCAACTACGCAAGTCCCAGCGGGCAGCAGCTGCCAGCAAAAAGCTCTGTGGCATCCGTGTTCCTTGCGTTCCAGTAGAGAACGTGCTTTTTCATTCAGACCAAGATGCCACACGCCAGGTATGTATGCTACTTTTGTAGTTCAGTATGGCACTATGGCTTGCATTTCACTAGTGACTTTTAAATGTACTAATGGATGCTTGCACATTAGTATCTGCTACAATTTTTATTATATGTCTAATTTGATAGGTTATGCGTGTCCATTGAACTCTTGTTAGCATCATGACATCATCCCGACATCACCCACACTTTATTACCATTTTCTTTTAGAAAAACAAATCCTGAAATACAATAGAAATACGTATACACATACAATCTTGTTTAGGCCATATCTTCCACGTTTTAACTCCGATTTGACCCGTTCAAGTTGCGTTAGGTTTGTATTTATGAGCTCTACATGTTAGTGTTATTATACAGTAGGTTTGGAAATTTTAATTTTTGAGTTTATATTAAAATAATTATTTATCTATCGAAAATCTTTGAAAATTCATAACTTTTACGTTTTAAATCTGAATTTCATGATCTTTACGTCTGTGTGATCGTAGTAACATGTAGAATAGTTTTACAAACTTTTTATACTGTTTTGCTACTGTTGGTGTACTGTTTTAATTATGTCTCTTTGTTTGCTTCGTGTATGATTGCTCGGATGATTGTGTGTTGATGCTTGGTGATCGAGTATAGACGGTGAGCAGTTTCTTGACGATCAGGAGTATTATTTTGAGTCAGACCAGCAGTATCATCAGGAAAGCTTTGATCAAGGCAAGTATAACATGGGACCATCCTTGTTGTCCTATTCACTGAAATTATCATACATATGCATGTGTCTTCCTTGACAATCATAGAGATTATAACTTAGCTATTGATATCTTGTTTCCTTGTCACCTATGGGTTATGCATTTGGGTAGCTATTGCTAATGCTTAATTATGAATAATGATATTGTAATTTGATTAATGGATTGAGCAACCAACCATGAAGATTATTTTATTACTGTTGAAAAGGGGGCTAGAGCAAGGGGTTATATTGTTGCTCTGGTTTCTCTCCGTAAGGACTTACCTGTAAGTGATAACTGGGACATACAGTACAGCTGTGAGGGCTATATGACTATGGCTCTAGTTGTTCAAGAGACCTTTTCTAGCTTGTTAGTGGTTACCTTAAATGGCGTAAGAATGGCTTGACACGTTGGGTGTAGGACAGCCTCTAGTCTATGAGTATAGCCGAGAAGGAATTGTGCCATTTGAAAAGGGAGGTTCCTACATCTGCCTGCCGGGTGAATCTAATGGCCCTAACTTGTTAGACGAACTTTTGAATGGCTATATATGGTTTCCAATGTTTTGGGCCTTGCAAACCCATCCATTTAGAAATTATGACTCATAGTGAAAGTGTACACCTCTGCGCAGAGTTAAAAACTGGTATACTAGCCATGCTCACAGATACGAGCGGCCTTGGGGATTCTTACAGAATAGCTGATCGCCATTGTTATATCATGCTTAATTACTGTTGATTATTATTATGCTTATGTTAATGCTATTCATTATCCTTATTACAATTGATCATTGGTTCATTAATAGGAATTGGAATACCTTGATGCTACTCAATTGCTAATTATATGATGATTAAAAGCTAAACGCAGTCAAACAGTGTCTAGCCTTTTTGAGCCTCATGAACCTCATGATATATTTGTTAAGTTCGACATGGACTCACTCTTGCTATTTCCACCACACTCCAGTGTGTAGTAAGGTGCTATTTAGAAGAAGGATTCAGAGGTAGTGGAGTTTCCAGAAGTCTTTCAGAAGTGTTTGGCATACGGAGCCCCCAGTCAGCCGTCCCTGAGAAAAATGGAGCCTGAAGTTTAGTCACTGTTCCGTGATACTTTGATGTAAGTGTTAATATAGCTATGTATACGTTATATACTAACATTATTTCTGATAATTTTTCATTCTGACATATGTGTGGACTTCCTGGGCACATATATGATTAGCCTAGTTTTGTTCTTTAGAAAACCAGGTGTGACAGAGTGGTATCAGAGCGGTGTTGACTATAGGACGTATGCCAAGTAGCACCGGACGTATTCTAAAATTCATTTTACTATAAAACTATTTTATCATCCCTTGACTCATTGATTTTGACTATTTCCTCTTCCTTGTCCTATTGTATCTCCTCCTTGATAGCTTCCTTTGAGCTATTATTTCTTACTCCCTTGGTTTTTGTTTTGTTGTTTTTTAAAAAAAATCTGATTCCACCTTGTTCAAAAATTTGATGGCCTCTTCATCATCTATAATCTGCCATGTAGGATGACCACCATTGTTGAAGAAGCACGTGTAGTATCGATGATGTGATGTGTGTTTGTTTTGCTTGATGTGTTGTTTGTGTGTTGTCCTTGTTCTCATGTTTTGAAAGTGGCTCGGAAGGTATAAGTCTTGAGGAGTAGCTTGATCCATGTTAAGTGGGGTAGGTTTTACGTAATACTCCGCATGCTGATTTCTATAGCAGTCTGCAATATTTCTGTTATATCTCAAGATATGGACATGAGAAATTTATGAAATTTTACTGGGAATAACTAGACTTCTGTATCTTTCCAAACCCACTGGACTTACCTTTTTACCTATTCTGAGCTAAGATATATACCTGTTCTAAGTTGAGGTTACTGCACAGTCTAGAATTCTGGAATAGTTTTGGCTAAGCTCTGTTTTTGATTAATTTAATGACAGAACCTGGAAAAGTGTTATTAATAAAGTTGTAGATAATTTCATAAGCTTTCCACCCATGTAAAGATCACTTCATTTGGATCTTTGTAGCTCGAGTTATGCCAGATTTACTGCACTGCTAAAATTGGAATTCGCCCAAAAATTTTCTGCATTACTTCCTTATCTTGTATAAGTGAATATATCATTGGATATCTTTGAATCTCATTGATTTGCCTTGGAATCTTACATTAGAGATGATTATGGTTATCTAGTATAAAAGGAGATGCAAGTTACTTTGGTGTCCCCTAGTTTCTTTTTCTTAAGGGGGGTAGCAAAGTTGTGAGTGTTGCAAGATGAAGGTTTCGTATGTCCTAGTGCTTCACTTGGAAGAAGTGGTTATCTCTATGATTGGAAGTCTACTCATGTGCTAGTGTTGTTTGCTTGGGATCAGTGCTTTGTTGGATCGTCTACAAGAAGCTCGGGTATTCGTCAGGACTAGTCTTCACTTCAAGCTATCATTAGTTGGGAGTTCAACATTCAATTCAACATACTCTATACAAGTTAGCATGGACGACATAGGAAGGAGATGTTGGAAGTCTATAGTTAGTTTCATGAAAACTTAGATGACATCACCCCCATATCAAGTATGTTTAGTAAGTTTTAAGTGAAGGGAGTTTTCTACATGATAGGTATTCTCTAGTGGAGTTACTATGAAGAAGAGCTCAAGAGAGTTAAATGTGGAAAGCTCTTAAGGCTGTAAGTGTGGCATTTATTGGGATTATAAGAGTCGATCAGGAAAGAATGAAGACTTGAAGATTAGTGTTATCTATCTCTCTAATCTCCATGAATCTTGTTTCTACCTTATCATGTCTTTTTAGAACAGTCTGTCTTCCATAGCTTATATCTCTATTTTTGGATGACCAAAAATCATGGATAAATTCTGGACAACAGTAGACTTCAATATCTTTCTCTGACCGTAAGAACCACCCTAATAGCTATTATGGTTTGGGAATTATGAAAATCACAAGACGACACATCTGTGCTGTCAGCAATCTAGAATAGTTTCTGTTGTGCACAGTTTTCGACTACCTTAACTGCAGAATCTGGAGAAGTGTTCTATAAGGAAGTTGTAGTAAATTTGATAAGCTTTCCAATGGTATAAGCTACAACATCGTCGAATTCACAGAACTCGAGTTATAACTATATTTCTGCACTGCCATTTTTCTGCTCGTGAGGAAGTGCAGGTTACTTGATCTTGGATATGCTCATGAGTCTATTTGAGATGATAGAAGGACATGATGGTAGTCATCACTCAGAAACAAATGCAAGTTATCCTTTTGTGTTCTCTAGTTGATCTCTTCTTAAGGGGGTTTGCTGAACTAAAAGACGATACAAGATGGAGGTTTATATGTTCTGTTTCGTCATCTGGAAGCATCAGCTATCTACAAGATTGCAAAGTCACTATCGAGCGCAGGTATCTTTTCTTAGGGTTGGTAAAATGTTGGAACCATCTACGAGGATCGTAAGGGCCTTAAGGATACCTTTACAAAGTTGGTTTGAGCTTGTGGCGTCATCATTGGATAAGGGTTGTGCATGAAAACACCAAATAAAATAAATAATTTCAATATTTGAATAAATTTATTAGATAAGTTAAGTTGCTGCTAATTGAAATATAGAAAATTGTGGTTTTAAACTTTTTCATATTAATTTGATAATGTGGTGTTTGTGTGATGCTTTTCTTTGGTGTTGGTGAGTGCTATTATTTTTAAAATACCATAGGACAACGTTTACTTCTCATCGGAAAACTTTTTGGTATTTTCTGGATTTAAAATTTCAATTTCCGTGAGCTTAATCTTTTTCCTTGATATCTTCATCAATATTTTCATGAGCTCCAAATACTTATTTGGTTTCATCTCATTCTAAAATATCTCTGAGAATTCTCCCTAAATTTTCGGAGCCTTCGGAGTATTTTTCGTGGCTTAAAATTCAATTCTAGACTTTTCCATAATTATTTTATCCATGAAATTAATTAATTCTGAAAATAATAAAATATCTTAGATTTCCTCATGCCCAAAGGCCCATGTCTTTATTTACTAATGGGCTTTAATAATTAATTAGGCCTGTTAGTGGAGGTGGACGGTGCAACATCAATTAGTACCATATTACTAGTTGATGTGAAGGTGGAGAGTTTTCCTCCCTATAAGTATGTACCTTCCCCCAGGGGCGAAGCTATGTTCACTCGATGGGGTCAGGCGACACCGACGACTTTGCAGTCGTCCCTGTACCCTGTGATTTCTTGCCTGCGTAGACCCCGGCAGGCCGGCAGCCCAACAGCAGCAGTCTGCAGTCCACCTGTCTCCTCAGCCCATCCGTCGATCAATATTCCATTCGCAGGCCCAGAATACCAAACGTTGGCTTCCCTCCGCCCTCTGGTACAACCTGGCCGCATCCGCACCCTTTCATCTTCCTAGTCTCGCATCTTAATTCTCAAACCCTCCGCGGTCGTGGGGGAGATTGGCCGGCAGCCTGGCCCCTAGCCACAACAGCGCAGCTCCATCATAGCGTCATCTGTTCTTGATCTCACGTCGACGCAACTACGCAAGTCCCAGCGGGCAGCAGCTGCCAGCAAAAAGCTTTGTGGCATCCGTGTTCCTTGCGTTCCAGTAGAGAACATGCTTTTTCATTCAGACCAAGATGCCACATGCCAGGTATGTATGCTACTTTTGTAGTTAAGTATGGCACTATGGCTTGCATTTCACTAGTGACTTTTAAATGTACTAATGGATGCTTGCACATTAGTATCTGCTACAATTTTTATTATATGTCTAATTTGATAGGTTATGTGTGTCCATTGAACTCTTGTTAGCATCATGACATCATCCCGACATCACCCACACTTTATTACCATTTTCTTTTAGAAAAACAAATCCTGAAATACAATAGAAATACGTATACACATACAATCTTGTTTAGGCCATATCTTCCACGTTTTAACTCCGATTTGACCCGTTCAAGTTGCGTTAGGTTTGTATTTATGAGCTCTACATGTTAGTGTTATTATACAGTAGGTTTGGAAATTTTAATTTTTGAGTTTATATTAAAATAATTATTTATCTATAGAAAATCTTCGAAAATTCATAACTTTTACGTTTTAAATCTGAATTTCATGATCTTTACGTCTGTGTGATCGTAGTAACATGTAGAATAGTTTTACAAACTTTTTATACTGTTTTGCTACTGTTGGTGTACTGTTTTAATTATGTCTCTTTGTTTGCTTCGTGTATGATTGCTCGGATGATTGTGTGTTGATGCTTGGTGATCGAGTATAGACGGTGAGCAGTTTCTTGACGATCAGGAGTATTATTTTGAGCCAGACCAGCAGTATCATCAGGAAAGCTTTGATCAAGGCAAGTATAATATGGGACCATCCTTGTTGTCCTATTCACTGAAATTATCATACATATGCATGTGTCTTCCTTGATAACCATAGAGATTATAACTTAGCTATTGATATCTTGTTTCCTTGTCACCTATGGGTTGTGCATTTGGGCTAGCTATTGCTAGTGCTTAATTATAAACAATGATCTTGTAATTTGATTAATGGATTAAGCAACCAACCATGAAGATGATTTTATTACTGTTGAAAAGGGGGCTAGAGCAAGGGGTTATATTGTTGCTCTGGTTTCTCTCCGTAAAGACTTACCTGTAAGTGATAACCGGGACATACAGTATAGCTGTGAGGGCTATATGGCTCTGGCTCTAGTTGTTCAAGAGACCTTTTCTAGCTTGTTAGTGGTTACCTTAAATGTCGTAAGAATGGCTTGACATGTTGGGTGTAGGACAGCCTCTAGTCTATGAGTATAGCTGAGAAGGAATTGTGCCATTTGAAAAGTGGGGTTCCTACATCTGTCTGTCGGGTGAATCTAATGGCCCTAACTTGTTAGATGAACTTTTGAATGGCTTTATATGGTTTCCGATGTTTTGGGCCTTGCAAACCCATCCATTTGGAAATTATGACTCATAGTGAAAGTGTACACCTCTGCGTAGAGTTAAAAACTGGTATACTAGCCGTGCTCATGGATACGAGCAGCCTTAGGGATTCTTACAGAATAGCCGATCGCCATTGTTATATCATGCTTAATTACTATTGATTATTATTATGCTTATGTTAATGCTATTCATTATCCTTATTACAATTGATCATTGGTTCGTTAATGGGAATTGGAATACCTTGATGCTACTCAATTGCTAATTATATGATGATTAAAAGCTAAACACAGTCAAACAGTGTCTAGCCTTTTTGAGCCTCATGAACCCCATGATATATTTGTTGAGTTCGACATGGACTCACTCTTGCTATTTCCACCACACTCTAGTGTGTAGTAAGGTGCTATTCAGAAGAAGGATTCAGAGGTCGTGGAGTTTCTAGAAGTCTTTCAGAAGTGTTTGGCATACGGAGCCCCCAGTCTGCCGTCCCTAAGAAGAATGGAGCCTGAAGTTTAGTCACCGTTCCGTGATACTCTGATGTAAGTGTTAATATAGCTATGTATACATTATATACTAACATTGTTTCTGATACTTTTTCATTCTGACATATGTGTGGACTTCCTAGGCACACATATGATTAGCCTGATTTTGTTCTTTAGGAAACCGGGTGTGACATTTGGTGTATCTTTGAAGCATAAAAATCACTTGTTGAGGTCATTGGTATGTTAGTGTAGTTATGTTGAAGACAGGGTAGTAGCACTTGGTAGGGTTATATGTTAGTTAGCGTAAAAGTAATGGGGATTAGTAGTAGAAGAGAATGCAGTAGACGACATGTATTCGTAGTAACTAATCTTGGAGGATGTTGACTACCTTATAGAAAGGTTTTACCTCTAGTCTATACAATAAGTCTCAATGTATTCATCTGCATATCATGTCATCATGATCATCGCAGTCCATCACATTCGATGCACCGTTTGCATATTTACTTATACAATTGCATCATATAGGATCGCTGGAGGAAGCACTAGTAGCAGTGCAAGAGGAACAGACCGGGTCTGATCCACAAGAAATCTAGGCATAGGAGGTGCCAGAGGTAAAAGAGCAAGAAGAGGATCTACCTGAGTGTGTGGACCACCAACCCAGTTCCTTCGAACGAGGCAAGCCCCGGAGCATTCTAAGTCTCCTACTTTATAAAAGCAATTCTTTATCTATATGAGTCTTATATATTGTTACATTAAGTTATAGGAGTTGGGTGAAACCATTGATGCATTTATTACAATCCTTGCCTACCTTATTACTTTCTTACCCTATTGGTTTAAGATCGAATAACTGCTTAGCTCTGCTTAGATCGGTAGCGATCGGTGATTTCCTATCACCTACAATTATGGTGGTTACTAGAATACTTTAGCTATGGAATGGATGAAATCCTAGAAATAACCATGTGTTGATGGATGACTGGAGACCGGACAGAAAAGTTGGAGGCAACCAGATAGGGTTCTGGGGTGCTATTAGTTTTCCGACTATGTCGGTTAACGACCAATCGTTGCTCATCCCTCTTGTTATGTTGAACGCATGCCTCACATTTAGCTGGCCGAATAAAGTACCTTTCGACTGCGAAGCTCGTGACACTATTTAGGCCAGGATAGACTCAGGCTAGCAGACTGGTGCCGAAGGGGGATAGACGAGGATGCGAAGAGTGAGCCTAAGGTGCGTCCTAAAAGTCAGGCGGTCCTTGGGTATTGCGGTCCATGATTGCTATCCCGCGACGTTTACCTAAAAAGTGTCATTGGTGATCTGTAGCTCACTTGATCGGTGAGTGTGGTTTGTGTGAGGATTAAATCACCAGCTGGTTAGGAATCAATTCGAATCGCCATCGCTCCTGGATAGTGAGCACTTGACTCAAGTTATGGCATCATAGTAATTATGATGGAACACTGATGGTTATATGGATGATGTTGGAATTACTAAATCCAAGTGGTAACTAGATGTTACTGGTTAATCAAGTGATTGTTATAGCATAGGTGCTTACCAAGATGGATAGGTTATAATAAACATGATGCAAAAATACTTAAAATGGTTTATTCATGATAGCTTATGCTTTTCGCAAATGAGTCAGCTAGCCCACTAAAAGAAAGTCTTGCATATTCCTTGGTGTCACTTTATTTTGGTTTAAGACGGGTAAGTCTAGCTGAGAACTTTCTCATACTCAGGGCGTTGTTCCTATTGTTGTTGCAGATGGTCAGATGTATTACGGATATTGCATCAACTGCCTATACCCAGCGATGGGCAACAACTAGGACCAAGGGCAATGGTCGCTCCGTATTTCTTATCTGATGCTTTTGTTGGAAATGACTACCTCCTGGCACTGTATCTGAACTAAAAGTGTGTGTGGCTTTGAAACTATTTGCTTTCGCTATTTCATTATGAACTTGATTTGTAATAACTTTATGTTCTAAACTCTGATGTATTCAACTGTCATTGTGAACTTTATGTAATATGTGTTTGTGGCTGCTAAACTTGTACGATCTTGGTTTGTATGTTGGTTGGTTTGAAATCCTTCGTGGTTTCACGAACTACCGGGTTATACGGGCTTAAGTTTGCTAAATTATCTGCTTCGGCGGGTGATTTTCTTACTTAATTTCGTATAATTGGTCGGTTCTGTTACATGTGGGGCATTGACTTCATGGGACCATTTTAAAAGTCCCAATATTGTGAGTACATCCTCATCGTTGCTAACTATGTATCAAAATGGGTGGAAGCACTATCTTGCTAAGGTGCTGACGCCAGACATGCAAGGAAGATGTTCCATGAAGTAATCTTCCCTCGCTTTGGAACACCAAGGATGGTGATAAGCGATGGGGATCTCACTTCATAGACAAGACATTCAGAGCATTCCTAAAAGAGCTTGGAGCTAAGCATAACATTGCCACTCCGTAAGATCCTCAAACCAGTGGCCAAGCCAAAACCTCAAACAAACAAATCAAAAACATCTTACAGAAAACGGTCAATGAGATGGGGAAAGGTTGGAAAAACAAGCTCCCTGATGCACTCTGGGCATACAGGATAGAATACAAAACCCCTATCGGCATGTCACCATTCCAACTTGTTTATGGAAAGAGCTACCACTTGCCTATTGAGCTTGAGCACCGAGCTCACTAGGCAATCAAGAGCTAGAACATGAATGTGAAGCTAGCCGGTAGAAATCATCAAAAACAAATTGCTAAGCTAGAAGAATGGTGAGAGAAAGCATACCATAGTGCCAAGCTCTACAAGGAAAGTACAAAGAGATGTCACGATCAATGAATCCAATACAAATAATTCAAGGAGGGGGATAAGGTTCTTTTGTTCAACTCCCGAGTCAAACTCTTCGGTGAAGGAAAACTAAGAAGCAAATCGCAAGGACCGTACACCATCATCAACACTTCGATCACCATCTAGGACGATGACGGTAACATTTTTAAAGTTAACGGTCAACGTTTAAAAGTTTTCCTAGAGCCTTCTTATAACACTAACTTAGAAATAGATAAAACATATTTAATTGCTTTTGATAAATTTATTCAAAGCTTATAAAAATTTTTAAAAAATAATAATCATGCTAACATATTCTTTTATTTACTTAAAAATATAAAAATTTGTTTTATCTTCTTAAGCAAGTAGTCATGGTAAAATGACCTTTATGCCCTCACTAGATAAACCATGATTCTTGCTCTATCTTATTTGATTTTTGTTGATCACATGTATATTCACTAATTAATACAAAATCATGTGAAACGTGCATTACAAATATTCTCTTGATTCACCATGATCATGTGCATCTCACTTTATCACTCGCTGATCCTGCTGAATAAAAATCCGACACCAGGATCTCTATGATCACCAAGCATGCACAAGCATCTGGATGCAAACTCAGGCCAATGGGAGGAGCTAGGGGTGCAGTCACACCCCCGCACCACCCGTGGCTTTACTGGCCCCAAATCTTTTGTGCATCTCTTTGATCTCCTATGTATCGCAGCCACGGCGGTGCTTGTTTGTTTCCTTCATGGTAAAGGCTCAAGCACCTATAAGAACCACCCCATAGCATCTCCTCTCTTCAGACCAAGCTACAAGCTCTCTTTTCTCCCTCCACTTAGCACTCAGAGCTCTAAGCTTAGCTTCCCTCAAAAAAAGCTCTAAGCTTAGCAATGGCCACCCACGCTCACTTTGTACAAGGGCTCTTGCTCCACTTACAACCTTGATGGCATCCCAGCTCCATAGATAGTGCCCAAGAGCTCATTCGTGAGGGAGGAAGCAAAGGTGATCTTGGAGGCTATTGGTATAAATTAACGCACACAGATAAATCCGCAAGTACACGAATACCGCTGTAGCTTTCACCCGGAACTATTCCAAATATCGTATCCACAGGGAAACGTGTGAGACTAACTATGGTCTAACTTAACTAAGGGTAGCAATAAGGTTAGGATAAACAAAAGCATACAGAGGATAACTAAGGTTCTCTAGTTCTGACTTAGGTAAGCTATTCTTTTACTATTCAACTAGGAACATTAGTAGGGAAAGACACCAGTAGAGGATGCTTTCCTTCGCAACCACGTCCTACTTGCACCTATAGACAGGACGTGGACTACAAAGGATCAACGAAGCTATATAGTACAGGCTATATAGAATTGATGTCACTCACACGATCTACCATCGATCCGGAATGCATGGTGCATCCACGATTAACCTAAGTCTAAGCACCACGCTTACACTTATGATTAATACTCTATTCCCTCTAGAATAGGAATAAAGCACTCAAAAGAGTCATGATCCTGATGAACAATATAAACAAGATGCTTACTTGAATTAGAAGTTGATTACTAGAGAAATCTCAAAGGAAAGCCCAAGTAGAAGTTGGATCCACCAAGGTACAAGCCGTAGACAGAGCACCGATAGGCTAGTACCTCCTCCAAACTCTTCTCTCACTCTCTATCTCATTATTTCTAATCATAAGACTAAAACCTATAGAGGACTAATCTTTTCTTGATAGTTGGCTCTTATCCTCATGATATGAATTAGGGTTTTAGGGATCTGCTAAGGGAGGGGGTCGAAGCTGATATATAGGCTGGAGCATCAATTATGGACCCTCGGATCAAACCAACTTGAAAGAACGACGTAGATGCAACCTAGGAGGCGGTGGAGAACCGACTTTTGAAGCGAAGGCTGACTGGTGGGACCCATAGGCCGGCCACCCTACAGGTGGGGCTGGCCGGCCTCACATGGAAGCCCCTCGAGTTCTGCTTTGGTGAGTTGCCTTCCGAAGTGTTCTAGAGTCTTCCCACGTTGGTTACGTGATGGAATTTTGTAATTTTCTTTGACGAATAGGTCCCCTTGACAGCTTTCTAGATAAACCCTGCTAAAAACATAGATCTACCAAAACTCATGGAATTTATTATTTTAAACGCCTATACCTATGTTTGGTGATGGAGTTAAGTATATATGCAAGTTATGTTGATGGTTTATAATTGATGTTAATGACCGTCAACAAGCCCCCAAGCTTACCCTTTGCCAGTCCCTAGCAAAGCTAAACTTAGTAATAGATCAAAAGTCACTACAATGCTTTCACGTCTCAAAAGTACATATGCATTCAATCAAAAATTCTCCTCTAGATTAGAATAAACTAATCAGACTTTCAAATTTACCCATATTACCTTTAACCATGGGGCTTCTCAGCCTTCACTTGGGTCTTGAGTAATTGAAAGAGAACAATCAAGTCAAGCACTATGTCTCAAGTTCTTTTTTCAACCATTATTCTAGAGTTTTTATAAGTTTTTAAAATCAAACTCAGAGATTCTATTGTATGACACTCTCAAGTCTCTCAATACATGTGGTATTTGTGGATCCTCACCAAGGCAATAAAGGTGTTATGCCTTTTCTCTTCCTACCACTAAGGTTTATGTGGAGTTCATAGGTAGGGAGAAAGGTAGGGCATACTTGCAATGCATATATTGTAAAGTCAAATGATGGATCCAAAGAGAGTTGAGTCATACAATCAAATCAAGATGTTCATATGTGTGGATGTATGATAGATATATGTGGTGGCTAATCCTAACTCTGCTCCTTAAAATTTATCTCTTTTGAAACTTGGAACACTTGCTAGTAAAGTTGAAAACAGATGGGATAAATCCCGTTTCGTCCGGAACAGTATACCATATTTTTCCATCCATTTTTGTTTTTTCTAGGATAAACGAAAATGGGACTGAAAATGGGACGGAGTGAACCAGGAACGGGATCGAAAACGGTAGAGCGTTTGTCCGTCCGTATTTGTGGTATACCATTTTTAACTAGGATTATCCCATTTTTATCCCCTTTTTTGTTATCCGGGATAGGTCTGCACCTGTGGCCTGCTCACTCAGTCCACGGCTCCACGCTCCAGAGGCCTAATCTGGCCCTACAGCCCAGCAACCGCCGCTGCACCACCCATCGCCGACGTGACCTGTGTTGATGTCGCGCTCTAGAGTACAAGGAGACTGTGGTGAACCATTAAATAAACATGTATGAGTGCTGCCTGCTGGTGGACTACTGCACTTTTTTTAATTTTCTATTGCACTGTATTGGCTACTCCTATTGGTGTATTGTTGTTTCCTGTTTGTGTTGAACACATGCTATTTGTGACTTGTGAGCAAGTGATGTGTCATGTCTTTTTGTACTAATTTTTATGTGTGGTACTAAGGTCAGTGGATATTTGATACTTGGTATTGCACTTTGGTCTCTGTATTTGAGCTATCATATGCAGCATATATGTTCTGACTTAAGTTTTCGCTTACCGTTCGTTTCCATCTATTTTCCAATCGTATTTACCCATTTTCATATTACCGTTTATCCTGCTACTATTTTCACTCCCAATTGTCTGGCTCCCGCCCCCGTTTCTATCTAAAAATATGAAAATGAAAACGGTAGAGCGATTTTCCGTTCGTTTCCATCCGTTTTCATCCTTACTTGCTAGAGAGCAAAGGCTATCTTATTCATCTCTTCTTTCTTTTTTTAGGCGGACATCTGGGTACCCATTGTTTTAGATATCTCAGACACTTTTGTGTCCATTTTTTCTCAACTTCTTTTTTTTCTTTTTTATGAATAACTTTTGCATAGCCTATGTCCTTTTTCTGTAACAAAACTTTGAGAGATAGCAACAAGAACTTGGAGCATTTATTTAGTGGATCGACAACCTATCAAGCATGTTTTTATGTTCACTCCCAGTGTAGGAGTAGAACATTTTTGGGTGGATCTAGCATGTTTTTGCGCCTATCCCCAGTGTAGGAGTAGTGCATATGTGGGTGGTGTGTACGTGATCTTGATTTTAAGAGCATGACAAACCTCTCATAAGGGTTAACAAAGCTTGACAAAACTCAATGCAAAAGCAAGCAACATATATGTGGAAGTTTTTCTAGCCTAAATAGCATGTATGGCTCTAGAGGAAATTCAAGCTTTGTCATACAGGAACTCATCATGTAGCATTTTTGTGTTTTTCAAAAGATAAATCTTCAGAACTTTAGTGACACTTAGAGCAATATAAACAACAGCTCAGACCTTCTCATATCATATCTGTCAATTACCTAGACTTAGATCAAACATATGCTACCCACGAGTTTCAAGTTTAGAATAAATCCTTATATCAAAATAATCTTATCAAAAACTCGAGAGAATTCAAGGCTAAAAACTAGGTACTTGAAAGGAATTACAACAGAGCAACTATTCATCATTTCCATTTAAGAGACTATTCTAAGTCCTCTTTATTTTATTTAGCTCTTAAAAACATATTAAAGCAAACTAGACACACCTTTTTATTTTGTTTTTAGTTTTACTAAATCACACATTATTACAATAAATGCAAAGATAAATTTTTTATTTTGTTTTTCATTTATCATTTTTTTACCATTTAAAAGAAACTAAATCTAAAACAAAAAAGAATACTTATCTGGACACACGGGAGTGCTTCTCCCCCAAGCTAGCCCTTTCGGTGAGGGTTTGATGTTGTACGTCCTTCGAAACAGACGACTCCTTGTGAAGTTCATTGAGCACCTTAGTTTGCTCCGAAGACGAGGATTATTGTGATGACGTGTCACACCCATTTTTAAGGACAAAAATAGGATGCATAAAAGACTCATGTGCACCCCAGGAATCGGTCGCACACATAAGTAAACAAATTACATAGTATCATCACAGTGCTTATTACATAGCTAATAAATATTTAACACATAGTCTTATACAATAAATTGTAGTAACTAGTAGTAGATCTTCAGCGGAACTCCAAACACAGGGACACGGTTGACTGGTTGACACCAAGACTAGTACTCATTTCGATAATCATCATCATATTCTTCATCTGTTATGGTGGAAATAGCAAGAGTGAGTCTATGTCGAACTCCGCAAATACAACATAGGGTTCATGTGGCACAAAAGGCTAGACACTGTTTAACTGTTTAGCTTTTAATCATCATATATTTAGCAATTGAGTAGCATCAAGATATTCCACTTCCCATTAATGAATCAATGATCAATTATAATAATGATAATGAATAGTATTAACATGAGCATAATAATAACAACAACAATTAAACATGATATAACAATGGTGATCATCTATCCGTAGATGTTCCAAGTCCGCCTGTATCCGTGGGCACGGCTAGTATACCAGTTTTTAACTCTGCGCAGAGGTGTACACTTTCATTGTGAGTCATGATTTCCAAATGTGTGGGGAGATCAAACCCAAACACCAGAGAACCATATATAGCCACTTAAAGATTCGTCTAACAAGTTAGGGCCATTAGATTCACTCGGCAGGCAGATGTAGGAACCCCCCTTTTCAAATGGCACACTTCCTTCACGGCTATACTAATAAGACTAGAGGTTGTCCTACACCCAACGTGGCAAGCCATTCTTACGCCATTTAAGGTAACCACTAACAAGCTAGAAAAGGTCCTTTAAACAACTAAAGCCAGAGCCATATAGCCCCCACAACTGTACTGTATGTCCCGGATGATCACGTACAGATAAGTCCTTATGGAGAGAAACCAGAGCAACAATATATTCCCTAGCTCTAGCCCCCTTTTCAACAGTAATAAAATCATCTTAATGGTTGATTGCTTAATTCATTAATCAAATTACAAGATCATTGTTCATAATTAAGCACTAGCAATAGCTACCAAAATGCACAACCCGTAGGTGACAAGGAACGAGATATCAATAGCTAAGTTATAATCTCTATGGTTTTCAAGGAAGACACATGCATATGTATGATAATTTCAGTGAATAGGACAACAAGGATGGTCCCATGTTATACTTGCCTTGATCAAAGCTTTCCTATTGACCCTGCTGATCTGGCTCAAAATAATACTCCGGATCGTCAACAAACTGCTCACCGTCTATACTCGATCACCAAACATCATCACACAATCATCCGAGCAATCATACACGAAGCAAACAAAGAAACATAATTAGAACAGTACACCAACAGTAGCAAAACAGTATGAAAAGTTTGTAAAACTCTTCTACACGTTCCTATGATCACACAAACATAAAGATCACGAAATTCGGATTTAAAACGTGAAAGTTATGAATTTTCTAAGATTTCCTTTAGATAAATAATTACTTTAATATAAACTCAAAAATTAAATTTCTCAAACCTACTGTATAGCTACACTAACATGTAGAGCTCGCAAATACGAACCTAACACAACTTGAACGGGTCAAATCGGAGTTAAAACGAAGATTTTACGATCAAAACAATTTGAGTGGCAAAATTGTAATACCAGAAAACGTATTTTTGATTTACCGGGAAGAAATACGTTTTCAGAACTAACAAGCGTATCTCCTAAATGACGCTAAGTACGGCAGGTTCTATTCCATGAAAACACAGGGGTTCTTTATAAATTTTACCCCACGAAGGGGTATCTTCTAATCTCGACCGTCGATCAACCAACGGACGGCTGCTATCGCTTACAGATGAAAGAGAGAGAGGGCGCTATCATCCCCTCCAACGCCGGCCGGTGGCCACCATGGCCAGCCTCCATGGCTCGCCGGAGAGCTTCGGCTTCCCCATTTTCGAGCACCAAACGACTCGCAACCGACACCAATCGAATGCGGAGCTCAATGCGAGCACATCTACGTGGTTTAAGAAGACTATGACCGACCGAGGACAACACACGGCTCAGGATGGCGGCGGCGCCATTGCTGGCTCACTGGAACTTCGCAAACTCGTGATTCAAAGCACTAAAAACCTAAAGAAGAGCATGGGAAGGGAGAGAGAAGGATGGCAATCTCACCAATGCAAAGAAGAGAGGCGCAGGTTCACCGGCAAGCTCCGACGACGTACAACCGCGACTTCCTAGGGCTTCAAACCGTCTAAGCTCAGTTTCAAGCGGTTTGGCTCAGAGTTTAGATGGAAAAAGAGGAGAGGAGGCAAGCGGCTACACGTTTATAGCTCCAATTCAATGTTTTCGGGTAGGAAATCTTGATTTCCTCGGTGGATTCGGTTGGGGTGATGTTCGTCTCTGGCTCGGTCACGACGGAAGGGAGGAGGACGCGGCTGACAGCGGGGTCCCACCCGTTAGCGACCTGGAAGAGAGGGACGCGCGGCCGCTGCTGCGCTCTGGCCTCGGCCCACGCGGACGCGGTGAAGAGCGGAAGAAACGGGCTGCTCGGCTCCGACGGCCCAACCGCGAGGAAGAGAAGAAGCACGCCGGCTCGGTTCGGCTCGGGCGGGCCTCAAGGCCACCGGGCCATAGGTAAGGAGGTAAGTTCACTTTTTTCTTTTCTTTTATAAATTTGTTTTCCAAAACCATTTTAAAATGAATTTTGAATTCAAATCAAATAAAACCAAAACCACACCACAAAAGTAATCAAATGCAACAGCATGAATGCATCATCAAACATTCCACCTATTACTTTAAATTTTTATCCCCATTAAAAATTATCTAAATTATTTAAACTCGTAACTAAATCTCTTTTAACTCCAAATTTCATCTAATTCAACCTTTTAAATTTTTTTTGGGTGTTACAAATTCTACCCCCCTTAAAAGAATCTCGTCCTCGAGATTGGACTGCTTACTCAAATAACTGCGGGTATGATTTCCTCAATTCATCCTCTCTTTCCCAAGTTGCCTCTGCCTCTGAATACCGATTCCACTGAACTTTGCACATCTTAATAACCCGACTTCAATTAACTCTTTCAGTAGTTTCTAAAATCTTAATTAGAAACTCTTTATATGTAAGATCCTCCTTAACGGTCAATTCATCCAAAGGTATTTGCTCCTTAGGCACACGTAAACACTTCTTGAGTTGAGAAACATGAAACACATCATGTACTTCAGACAAATTTTCAGGCAACTCTAATTGATAAGCAACCTCACCACATCTATCAATAACTTTAAATGGCCCAACATACCTTGGTGCTAACTTGCCTTTCATGTTAAATCTCTTCACACTTCTCATTGGTGACACCTTCAAATAAACATAATCGCCTACCTCAAAAACTAAATCCCTTCTCCGATTGTCAGCATAACTCTTCTGACGAGATTGCGCTACTCTCAAATTCTCACGAATCACTCGCACTTGATCCTCTGCGTTTCTAAGAACATCTGTACCAAATACTTGAGACTCACCTGTCTGATCCCAAAACAATGGAGTTCTACACTTACGTCCATATAAAGCTTCAAACGGTGCCATCTTAAGACTCTGCTCATAATTGTTGTTGTAAGAAAATTCTGCATAAGGCAAACTCTTATCCCAACTAGTTCCATATTGCAATGCACAAGCTCTCAACATGTCTTCTAGTATCTGGTTGGTCCTTTCAGTCTGCCCATCTGTCTGTGGATGATATGTTGTACTAAAATTCAACTTTGTACCTAAAGATTCATGTACAGCCTTCCAAAAATGTGACGTAAACTGCGAACCTCGATCAGACACAATCTTCTTTGGAACTCCATGTAAACACACGATCTTCTCCATATATAATATAGCTAGTTGTTCCCCAGTATACTTAGTTTTAACTGGTATAAAATGAGCAACTTTAGTCAACCGATCTACTATCACCCAAATAGAATCATAACCTCTTTGAGTACGAGGTAACCCCACTATAAAGTCCATACCAACTTCCTCCCACTTCCATTCAGGAATCTTCATTGGTTGCACTAATCCAGCTGGTCTCTGATATTCAGCTTTCACTCTCTGACAAGTGTCACACACTGCCACATACTCAGCTACATCTCGTTTCAGTCCAACCCACCAGTACTTCTGTTTGAGATCCAAATACATCTTAGTACTTTCGGGATGAATAGAATAAGCTGACTCATGAGCTTCACGAAGGATTCCCTGCCTAATGGACTAATCCTCAGGTACACACAACCTCTTTCCAAACCACAAAATCCCATTATCATCCATTCGAAACCCTGGTGACTTACCAATCACTATATCCTCTGCTATCTTCTTTAATTTCTCATCCTTCAACTGACCCTTGTATATTTCTTGCTCCAATGTAGGTTCTATTACTAATTCCATTGTATTAGCAACAATTCCCAAATTCAGATATGCAAATTCAGCACACAACTCACTTGTCATGGACAACATTTGCATCCCATTAGCATAACTCTTTCTGCTAAGAGCATCAGCTACAACATTAGCCTTACCAGGATGATAGTGTATCTCCAGATCATAGTCCTTGATCAACTCCAACCATCTACGTTGCCTCAAGTTTAGATCAGACTATGTGAAAATATACTTCAAACTCTTATGATCAGTGTATATATCACTCTTATGTCCAATCAAATAGTGTCTCCAAATTTTCAAAGCATGAACTATAGCTGCTAACTCCAAATCATGAGTAGGATAATTCAGCTCATGCTTTCTCAACTGCCTAGATGCATAGGCAACAACTCTACCTTCTTGCATAAGAACACACCCCAAACCTCGATGAGAAGCATCGCAATAAATAGAAAACTTCTTACTTAAATCTGGCAATACCAAAACAGGTGCAGTAGTGAATCTCTCCTTCAATTCTTCAAAACTAGCTTGACATTGATCAGACCATACAAACTTGGCATTCTTCTCTAAAAGAGATGTCTTAGGTTTAGCAAGTTTAGAAAATCCTTCAATGAACCGTCTGTAATATCTAGCTAAACCCAAGAAACTATGAATCTCTCCCACATCAGTAGGTGGCTTTCAATTCAAAACATCCTTTACTTTGCCTGGGTCTACTGATATTCCACCATTAGAGACAATATGACCAAGAAAAGAGACTTCCTTCAACCAAAACTCACACTTACTTCGCTTAGCATACAGCTTATGCTCTCTGAGTTTCTGCAATACCAACCTCAGATGTTCAGCATGCTCTTTCTCCGTCTTGGAAAATACCAATATATCATCAATAAATATCACCACAAACTTATCAAGGTACTCCATAAACACCTTATTCATCATGTACATAAAGTAGGCAGGTGCATTGGTCAAACCAAACGACATAACCGTATACTCATACAAACCATATCTCGTAGTAAAAGTTGTCTTTGGGATATCAGAGGCACGAATCTTCAACTGATGATAACCAGAACGCAAATCAATCTTAGAGAACACACAAGCACCTCTCAACTGGTCGAACAAGTCATCAATTCTGGGCAAAGGATACTTGTTCTTGAGGGTTACTTCATTAAGCGACCGATAATCCACACACATTCTCTGACTACCATCTTTCTTATCAACAAATATAACTGGCACACCCCAAGGTGACGAACTAGGACGAATAAAACCTTTATCTTGTAATTCCTGAATTTGTTTCTTAAGTTCTTCTAATGCATCTACTCCCATTCTATATGGTCGTTTAGCTACGGGTGCAGTTCTAGGTAATAATTCAATAAGAAATTCAATGTCTCGGTCAGGTGGCATAGCTGGCAAATCATCGGGAAAAACATCTAGAAAATCATTGATAACTGGATTCTCTTTACTAGCATCATCAGCAAGCTGATTCACTACAGCTGTTGGTTGCTTCTGCACTGCTACATCCACACTGATTTTCTCTCCATTAGGTGCATTCACAACTACTACCTTCTGCTGACACTGAATCACTGCCTAATTTTGTTTCATCCAATCCATTCCCAAAATCACATCAATACCAGATGTCCTCAACACTATGGGAGTTATCTTAAACTCTACCCCCCTTAAAACCATACTAATTGCAAGACATCTATTAGTGGTTTGCATGGTACCCCCAGGTGAATTTACTAAGAGAGGTTCTTTCATGGCAAGCATGGGTACACTATGCATCTTAACAAAAATGTTTGAAATAAAGGTATGCGAAGCTCCAGAATCAAAAAGAATGGTTGCAGGGGTAGAATGAACATTGAACGTACCAAGCATTACTTCAGGCTCCGCCTGTACCGTTTCAGTAGACACATGATTCACCTTTCCAGTATTGGATGACCTCTGTCCCTGCGGTGTCTGTTGATTCTGCTTCTTGGGACAATGATTAGCATAGTGTCCAGGTTCTCCATAGCGATAACACAGATTAGGAGTACTAGGAACACTGGTCTTCATTGGAGTAGAGTTGGAATTACCATGGTGTGGAGTTTGCTGACCACTCTGCTATTGGAACTGTCTGTTCTGCTGATACTGGGGTCGTTGCTGAAACTAATTATTCTGCCAATTCTGAGACCACTGTTGATTTGAATTGCGGTTCCACTGACTGACTGGTCCTTGAAATTTCGAATGAAACCCATGCTGAGAATTTGTACGTTGGCGATTATTGTTCCCAACACCTTGTCCTTTCATCTTCCTTTTTCTGTCCATCTCTCGACGTTCATTATCCAGCACAATAGCCTTATTCACAAGCTCCTGGAAACTGGTATAATTATTACCCTTTAGCTGCAAACGAAGATCATAATAAATTCTCTTGAGAAAGAGACGCTGCTTATCTGCATCTTCCCTCACTTCATTGGGAGCATAGCGAGCCAACTACGTGAACTTGTCATGATACTCACTGACACTCATCTGTCCCATCCTAAGATTTCTGAATTCTTCCTGCTTCAGCTCAATTACACCTTCTGCAATATGGAGAGCTCTAAAATCTCTAACAAATTCATTCCAAGTGATAGGAGGAGTATTGTCGGGACGTGCAACTTGATATGACTCCCACCAAGTCTGAGTTGTTCCCTGTAACTGGCCAGATGCATATAACACTTTTTCCATATCATTACATTGAGCGATGTTTAACTGTTTCTCTACCGCTCGCACCCAATCATCCGCCTCCAATGGATCAGCAGCATGAGAGAACACTGGAGGACGTCCTTTCAAAAATTCACCACGCTTGTCTCTCACATGAACAGGTGGCGGTCCTCCTGCAGGCGGGTTGTTCTGCAGATGTTGCATGAACATCTGCATCATCTGATTCTGTGTATTCATGAGTTCCTCCATAGTAATGGGTGGGTTAGCACCTCCATGACCTCTGCCACGACCTCTGGCTGCCATCTGTTTTCAAAGCACCAAAGACGAAGCTCAGTATTATCCTAAATGATGTATACCATAGATAAGTAAATCTGAATTCTCTAGGCGAATTTTAATTTTAGCAACTCAGTAAATCTGCCATATCTCGAGTTACAGAAATCCAATTAAGGTGATCTTTACATGGTTGGAAAGCTTATGAAATTATCTACAACTTTCATTAACATTACTTTTCCAGATTCTGTCGATAGATTAATCAAAAACTGAGCTTAACCGAAACTGTTTCAGAATTCCAGACTGCCTAGTGACCCCAACTTGGAACAGGTATATCTCTTAGCTCATAATAGATAAAATGATGATTCTTGCGGGGTTGGAAAGATACAGAAGTCTAATTATTCCCAGTAAAATTTCATAAATTTCTCATGAACAGATTTTTAGTTATTCCCAAAACATCACAGACTGATCCAGAAATCAGCAAAAGACAGAACCAAGTTTACCCCGATCCCAACTAAATAATCATGATCAAACTAATTATTCTTAACTATGGAACTTGTAGATATGTCCACGAAGTTCCAGCACTCATTACAAAGATCCAAATCACACATTATCATAATAACAATCCATCAAGCACACAATTGTTCACACCACATACTAATACTCGACATTACCAAACTCAAATTGACTCGCAACTAATATCGTTCCTATTAGATAGGGATTTCCTAATTTTAATTGAGCTTCTCATAATTCTTGGGAAGCCCTAGCGCAGCCCTTAATTCATCGATCTCCTTATAAGCTTGCTCTTTATGTTTCTTTTCCTTTAACAACTCATCCTTCAAATCCGCCTCATGAAGGGCCAACTCACGAACTAGTCCCACTGTGGCTTGTAATGTCAAGGATGAATCATCAGCGAGCGGCACGGTCCAAACACCCTTGTCATGTAAGAGACAGGGGAAATGCCGGAGTGCACCCTGCAACATCTTGTCCGAGCGAAGACCATGGTAGTAGACAAACGCATTATAGGCGACATCTTCCATACTTGTTTCTACAGTTGCCCGGCTTACTCGGGTGATGAACTTTGACTCCACCTTAGGCTCCTTAGTGGTAGGATCCATTGTCTTGACCCATAGCTCAGTCTCCCAGTAAGAGCCCATCAATGGATGACTATACTCCTTGCAGTGATACTCCAATGTAGCTTCCTAGTCGTAGTAATAATTATCCAAAGTTCTTGTCAGCATGTCATGGAAGAAAACATCAGCTTTAGGAACCATGATGTGATGCTTCGTGGTCCATCCCATGACTGAATTCTCCATTGAGGTATCTCCCACTCTTGATTCGGCATCCGATATCTCTTGGTCACCATCAATATGGGGTTCCTGGGGTTTGAAGCGACCAACGTACTGAGCAATGGACATACAAGAATGAGGAGGCATCTACGAGAATTTTGACATAGATTAGATAGAATCAATATATTTTCACAATAGAATAAGATAGAAGAAGCATAATAATTTAACAATTATCAAGGTGAAAGAATTAAGCATGAAATAGGTGAAGCATAGACACTAATGACGACCATTCTAACTAGGCTTGCGTCCTACAGTCAACACGGCTCCGATACCAATATGTCACACCCATTTTTAAGGACAAAAATAGGATACATAAAAGACTCATGGGCGCCCCAGGAATCGGTCGCACACATAAGTAGACAAATTACATAGTATCATCACAGTGCTTATTACATAGCGAATAAATATTTAACACATAGTCTTATACAATAAATTGTAGTAACTAGTAGTAGATCTTCAGCAGAACTCCAAACACAGGGACACGGTTGACTGGTTGACACTAAGACTAGTACTCATTTTGATAATCATCATCATATTCTTCATCTGTTATGGTGGAAATAGCAAGAGTGAGTCCATGTCGAACTCCGCAAATACAACATAGGGTTCATGTGGCACAAAAGGCTAGACACTATTTAACTGCGTTTAGCTTTTAATCATCATATATTTAGCAATTGAGTAGCATCAAGATATTCCACTTCCCATTAATGAATCAATGATCAATTGTAATAATGATAATGAATAGTATTAACATGAGCATAATAATAACAACATCAATTAAACATGATATAGCAATGGTGATCATCTATCCGTAGATGTTCCAAGTCCGCCCGTATCCGTGGGCACGGCTAGTATACCAGTTTTTAACTCTGCGCAGAGGTGTACACTTTCACTGTGAGTCATGATTTCCAAATGTGTGGGGAGATCAAACCCAAACACCGGAGAGCCATATATAGCCACTTAAAGATTCGTCTAACAAGTTAGGGCCATTAGATTCAGTCGGTAGGCAGATGTAGGAACCCCCCTTTTTAAATGGCACACTTCCTTCACGGCTATACTCATAAGACTAGAGGCTGTCCTACACCCAATGTGGTAAGCCGTTCTTACGCCATTTAAGGTAACCACTAACAAGCTAGAAAATGTCCTTTAAACAACTAAAGCCAGAGCCATATAGCCCCCACAGTTGTACTGTATGTCCCGGATGATCACGTACAGATAAGTCCTTATGGAGAGAAACCAGAGCAACAATATATTCCCTTGCTCTAGCCCCCTTTTCAACAGTAATAAAATCATCTTAATGGTTGATTGCTTAATTCATTAATCAAATTACAAGATCATTGTTCATAATTAAGCACTAGCAATAGCTACCAAAATGCACAACCCGTAGGTGACAAGGAACGAGATATCAATAGCTAAGTTATAATCTCTATGGTTGTCAAGGAAGACACATGCATATGTATGATAATTTTAGTGAATAGGACAACAAGGATGGTCCCATGTTATACTTGCCTTGATCAAAGCTTTCCTGTTGACCCTGCTGATCAGGCTCAAAATAATACTCCGAATCATTAAGAAACTGCTCACCGTCTATACTCGATCACCAAACATCATCACACAATCATTCGAGCAATCATACACGAAGCAAACAAAGAAACATAATTAGAACAGTACACCAACAGTAGCAAAATAGTATGAAAAGTTTGTAAAACTCTTCTACACGTTCCTACGATCACACAAACGTAAAGATCACGAAATTCGGATTTAAAACGTGAAAGTTATGAATTTTCTAAGATTTCCTTTAGATAAATAATTACTTTTATGTAAACTCAAAAATTAAATTTCTCAAACCTACTGTACAGCTACACTAACATGTAGAGCTCGCAAATACGAACCTAACACAACTTGAACGGGTCAAATCGGAGTTAAAACGAAGATTTTACGATCAAAACAATTTGAGTGGCAAAACTGTAAATACCAGAAAATGTATTTTTGATTTACCGGGAAGAAATACGTTTTCAAAACTAACAAGCGTATATCCTAAATGACGCTAAGGACGGCGGGTTCTATTCCATGAAAACACAGGGGCTCTTTATAAATTTTACCCCGCGAAGGGGTATCTTCTAATCTCAACCGTCAATCAACCAACGGACGGCTGCTATCGCTTACAGATGAAAGAGAGAGAGGGCGCTGTCATCCCCTCCAACGCCGGCCAGTGGCCGCCATGGTCAGCCTCCATGGCTCGCCGGAGAGCTCCGGCTTCCCCGTTTTCGACCACCAAACGACTCGCAACCGACACCAATCGAATGCGGAGCTCAACGCGAGCACATCTACGCGGTTTAAGAAGACTTTGACCGACCGAGGACAACACACGGCTCAGGATGGCGGTGGCGCCATTGCTGGCTCACTTGAACTTCGCAAACTCGTGATTCAAAGCACTAAAAACCTAAAGAAGAGCATGGGAAGGGAGAGAGAAGGATGGCAATCTCACCGATGCAAAGAAGAGAGGCGCGGGTTCACCGGCAAGCTCCGACGACGTACAACTGTGACTTCCTAGGGCTTCAAACCGACTAAGCTCGGTTTCAAGCGGTTTGGCTCAGAGTTTAGATGGAAAAAGAGGAGAGGAGGCAAACGGCTACACGTTTATAGCTCCAATTCAACGTTTTCGGGTAGGAAATCTCGGTTTCCTCGGTGGATTCGGTTGGGGTGATGTTCGTCTCTGGCTCGGTCATGACGGAAGGGAGGAGGACGCGGCTGACAGTGGCGTCCCACCCGTCAGTGACTCAGAAGAGAGGGACGTGCGGCCGCTGCTGCGCTCTGGCTCGGCCCACGCGGACGCGGTGAAGAGCGGAAGAAACGGGCTGCTCGGCTCCGATAGCCCAACCGTGAGGAAGAGAAGAAGCACGCCGGCTCGGTTCGGCTCGAGCGGGCCTCCAGGCCACCGGGCCACAGGTAAGGTGGTAAGTTCACTTTTTTCTTTTCTTTTATAAATTTTTTTCCAAAACCATTTTAAAATGAATTTTGAATTCAAATCAAATAAAACCAAAACCACAACACAAAAGTAATCAAATGCAACAGCATGAATGCATCATCAAACATTCCACCTATTACTTTAAATTTTTATCCCCATTAAATATTATCTAAATTATTTAAACTCATAACTAAATCTCTTTTAACTCCAAATTTCATCTAATTCAACCTTTTAAAAAAAATTGGGTGTTACATGACGCCTCTATGGTGATGTCACTTTCTTCTGCCAAACTTGTCTTGGTTGTGAGTTTTCATTTTGGTTTGATAGGTTTAGGACCTTCAATTATAGAAATTTATAGAATCAACTGACTCTCCCATACCTTGCATGAAGTGTGTCCTACTCATAAAGACAAGGTAGAGATCAAGTGCATAGGCTCATGTTGGTGGGGAAACACCAACAGAACCAAAACTCCATTTATTCTTCTCTAACCCTTAGGCGCATTGAACAAGATGAAGTTGATGTTATATGTTGTGTTCATTTATAACATGGCTAATAAGATTAGAAGATTGAGCATGAATGTAGCATTTAAGTTTATTTGGCAGAAAAGATTGAGTTGCTTCACCCATGCAAAGATTGTCTATCTATGCATAATGTATCAATCTTTACATGATTATGACTATCATCTTCCAGAGATAATATGTGTAATGTTTTAGCTCATTTGGTTAAGACTACGAGATCAAGAAAATGGTGCTAGTAACAAGCTTGAAGAGCTAAACATGTTGAGTTAATCAGGTTGGATTAATCAAGTTTGTAACTGAGACATGTTTGTTTCTTATTTATGTGCATACCAGAATCAGGGAAAAACTTTTTAAATAATGACCATTTACCTTAGGATATTACTATTGTCATTAGAGCATGATGCCACCATATGACGAAGAGTAGATGACTCTTGATTGTCCTTCCTATTTTGCTTGAAGTTTTCCTTGTTCGGCTAGTCTCGAAGTACGAGTTGTTCATGAACTTCTTGTCTTCTAAATTGCACCCTTTCTTTCTCATCCTTTTGTCATGCCATTATTTTACTCTTCAATCTTTGACACTTTGTTAGACCTTTTGCCTCACTCATTGTTTTATGCCTGCAAAGGACTAGTGGACAACACATACTTAAAGAAATATACTATTTTGAAACACGGGTTGTTTGTCCAGAATTTTGTAATTTCCCTCTATGCTAATGAAAAGATGGTTTTGAGATTACTTTAGTATAGAGATCATGTTTTATACAAGCATGGCTCAAGGCAAAGGTAACTTACAGTAAAAGACAAAGTGAATGAACTTTGGTACTTATAGTTCTTTCATCCATGTTGAATGAGGTGTAGTTCTTACATCTATGATGAATGAGTTATGTCTTCTTGTGTAAGTTATTAAAGTTCATCATGTGCCTTGCTTGTCCGATTTGAATTCATCTCGTGACTTACCCAAATTGAATTGAGAGTTTCCTATAGGGGTTAGTCCAACAAAATAACCAGTATATACTAAAGCATACTTTCAGCTCAAAAATCAACCTAGACACCACGTCTAATTTGAAAAGCACCATGCTTAATTTAAAAAGCCTTTGGAAGTAAGATCAACACACCTCTTGGTTTAAAAATCAAACTAACACCTTGTCTAATTTGATTCAGGAAAATAATTTAAACTAAGCACCATGCCTAATTTAAAAAGTGTATGTACTTCAAAACCTACGCATATACTATAGCAGACAAAGGTAGCATGAAAGCATTATAGAGATTTATTTAAGTGGAGATGAAAGAGCATAATTGTTATTTAGCAAGTTAAGCATGGCTTAAGGGTAGAGACAACCAAAACTAGCAACATGGCATAAGATTTTTCAATTGATCCCCCAGACTTGAATTTTGTAGCAAAATCAAGTTGGGATGATAGAACTCTCATGTCTGAATGTGATTCAATGTTGCATGATAATTGGTTGGACATACCTTGTGTCATCATCCTTCATTTTTTTTGCTTTAAACCTGGAATGGTTAGTGACAAAAATACCCAAAGGAATATTTTCACAATTATATTTTATGCGCATTTCACAAGGGTATCACAGCAAAAGGTGAAAACTCATATTATCTTTCGAAAGTGCTTACTTTAAGACAAAAGCTCGTCCTTGGGAACCTTCGAATTGCATTTCAAGTTGGTGAAGTGGTTTCCCCTCCAATATCAACCTTTCTATACCTATCTCAAGATTCACACAATGAGATCTATAATATTTATGATAAACATATGTATCTACAACCACCCTTTCAAAGTCTTTATGAACAGGGAGAATGAGGGGGTTGAAGATCTTGTGTGTGGCAATGTTGGAGAGACCAATTAATTTAGGAGATTTCTCATGTGAACATGGATTTGATGAGGTGTTCATGTGTTCATGAAATAACTTCCATGCTCATCGATGTTATATTCCTTTTCAACCTCCAATGGTGTTTCTTCATGAATGTATATAGGTGGAAACATTGTCTCCATCATTCCATGCCTACGACATTCATTGGATGTTTTATTGTCCAAGATTTCCCATGGATTCGTGACTCTTAGGGTGATCTTATCTAAGGTCTTCTCCAAACTTGGATAAGTCATATTTATTAAAGAGATTGATTTAAGCTCACTGTTTGGATCTATGCCAAGTTTGGATTCTACCCATAAGCTTCGTCCTTGTCCATCCATTCTTTAGCAATGGCATATGAATTCTCAATACATTCCAGCCAATTCTTAATACATTCTAGCCATTGTCATTGCTCTTTTTGGTCACCCTTATAGCCTTCATGATTCCTATGCTTTGGTTGTCTTAGTGGATTTCTAGGGTCATCATGGGACTTAGGAGAAAGAGCATAAGAAGGATCATCGAGGTTAGAGATAGGTTCAAAACTTATATCGGTTCTGGGCATAGAAGGGGAGAAGATAGGATTGGCTAAATGACTCAGCTCTCCTTCTATAGCATCGCTTGACATGCCATCCTTGAATTCTTCCCAATGTCCCACATGGACATAAGGACGCTTCCTAAGATATATCTTCTTGAGAGGATTTGGATTATATTCACTCGAAGGTCTCTTGTGGAGCTGAAAGTTTAAGCTTTTCCCAAAATCAGCATCAAAAAGATCATGCTTAATTTCATTAGGGCTTTCCAAAGGTAGAATTTCTCCTCCCTTTGGAGGATTTTAGGGTATTGATGGTTCAGGATTGATAGCTAAATCTTGGGATTGGAGTGGTTGTGGTTTGGCTATCAAAACTTTCTCTTGAGACTGTCAAGATGATCAACACAATCAAATCAAAGTATGAAGGTTTACTCACTCCACCATTCCTAGCCAAGAAGGATGATCCTGGAGTACCGACAATTGAATGTTTAATCAATCAGAAAGTTTTCCATAAGACCTTCTGCAATATTGGATCGGGTGTCAATCGGGTGTAAACATAATGTCAAAGGTAACATATGAATATTTATTTGGTAACAAACCCTTGTATCCTACATATATGCAGTTGCAGATGGCAGACCAATCAGTTTGGTTCCTAGAGGGAATAGCGAAGGATGTCATTGTACAAATCCAAAATCGTTATGTCTTGCTAATTTCATGGTCCTAGACACGGGAGTAGAAAACGAAGAAACCCCCATTATCTTGGGAAGACCGTTCCTCAACACCACCAACAATGTCATCTACATTAGATCTGGATAAGTCCACTTCCAATTCCCAGATGAAAAGGTACACTGTCACTTTAATAGTTATACTAATTATGAATAGCCCAAAAAGAATCGCAATAGGAGGAGACGTCGATCCCACCGTCAAGCAACTTAGCCCTTGAAGGATGGATGGGCAGATTACCTAGGAGAAGTATCAAGGTATGAAGACCGCTGGAATGAATGGGACACTCAAAACAAGAAGATTGAGGAGCCTATTAATGAAGAAGCTACACAGCCAGATTGTGGTACATATACCACTCAGGTATGGAGAAAGAAGACAACATCAACATCAATGCCACAAGAAGAGCAAGCATCTGATCCTTCTTCAAGATCAGATGATGCACCTGAATAGTAAGTACTTACTCCTAACTAGTCCTATCCGGAGGACTATTAAATTCCGTACCCTTGCCATGAGGAAATAATGGTAACTATCCATATTTACATTGCATGAATTATTTTTTCTGTTAGCATATTTACTTTTCTGCTCTAGCATTACATTCAGATTATTTCCACTTTAGCATTTTATGTTAGAAAAGAAAATAAAAATATTTCATAATGTTTTCATCTGTCTTTGCGTATAAAAAGAAAATAAAAATATATTGCATACGTATTTCTTTTTGCAATATAAACAGAAAATCACAAAAAGATGAAAGTCAACATCCTGTCTAAGTTCTGTCAATTTATGAATCTATCTTAAGTAATAAGATTAGTCAATTGCTCAACAGCTGACCACTAACCCCTTGTCATAACAAAGCTTATAGTTTTTGGTGTTCATGTTGGAGTATATTTTGCAGGATGTCACTTTGAGTAAGTTTATTCGGTGGTAGACGCTACACTCTGCCAGAATAAAAAGGACTGCCACTGACGAGCTCGCTGTTGATAGTAATTAACTATAAATTTTAAATGTCAACAAAAGAAGATAAATGACTTAAAATGAACGTCACCATAGACTTAGGGGTTTTAACTGACGATTTCTACAAGTTTTGGTGAATGTCTGTTTCTACAGGGGGTTATCAAGAAATAACCAAAGAAGGCCCGCATGTCATGTTTACATAGAGATAAAGACACACGCATCTGCAAGAAGACCCTAGAAGACTCAGGAAAGCACCCCCTAGAGGATGGGGCCCACCTATCAGGTGTACAGGGCGCCCACCCACGTCATCAGGGCGCCTGCCCTACCCCTCAGCTAATCAGGGCCAAGCTCGTGGATCATTCCCCTAACCACCTTTGAGGATCAATCTACACCGTGCATGAAGGTTGATTTGATCCGAGGGCTCTGGTGCATTTGAGGAGGCTATATAAGCAAGGTCATACCCCTGGGTTGAAACCCTAATTCATTATTATTATTGTCAAGAGGAAGCCATCATCAGAGCTAGGGTTTAGAGATCTCTCTCCACCAGAGAATTAGAATAGCTACTCCAATACTTTAAATTCTACATAGGTTTAGACTAGATAGATTCAAGAGTTGGGCGCCTGTGCCTAGGATTTGGATCATCATCTACAAGTTTGGTACTATCTTGTATCTTTCTCTATGACTTTATTGTAAATATCATTATATTTCTATTTATTATGTTCCTAGTTTGCTCTAGTTCTATGTTTGATATAGTTATGATTGATGATGAGTTTATATTTAAGTTTGCAAAGCGCTTAGCTCTTTTCTCGAGAGAGTTAAGTGGTAGATTACATGTAGGCGTGGTGCCTAGATGCTATTTACCTGCAAATGCACCCTATTGGCTGGGTCATGTGGTAGTTCACGGAAGTGACAGTTTCGTTGAGTCTTATATAATCCACCCCCCGTTAGTAGGACAGGCAGAATTGGTATTACGTGGGAAGTCATGTTATGTTCTGGCTTTCTTTAGTGATGTTCCTTATACATAAATGAAGATTCTTTTGTGCTATATATGATAGTGTATGTGCTAGAGTAGATAAAGACTTAGTTGATTAGAACCTACCTAGAATTCAATCTTTTGCATAGTCAGATGTCTACCTACCTTTATGATGAGTAGTCTATCTCTAATCTCTGCGTGTGTTATCCTCTGAGCTTATCAATTCATTATATTTATTTATCATGGCTTACCCCCTGTCAAAGAAAGTGAATGTGTGATTGATTCTCATAAGTAGTCGTATTTTGCAAGTTCATCTCTAGTTTAAGTCCTTAGTTCTTTCCCTTGAGCTAAATATAAATTAACGATACCTAGAATATTTCCTGGTGAAGTGCTACAATGGTATTTAATCTGTGCGCTTGTGGATCCCTTATTTATTTTCTAGAAGAGCATTTATAATACCAACACTTCTGGTGCCATGCAAGGGATGACAACCTAGTACTTAAAGTGGTGTTAGAAGTGTCAACACTCACTCTAAAGAGTTCTCAATTTCTAACCACGACAACATTCAGCTTGGGGGAGGAGCATTCCCCTATGTATGTAGCTAAGTATTTCTTTCTTGTTTAGTTATTATGTTTGAGTTAAAAGAAATAAAAAGATGAATAACAATTCAAAGCCAAATAAAAATTGTTCTAGCCAGTTATACAAATTAAGGTGTGATCTTAATCTTTGAAAACAAAACAAAGAGTGTGTTTAGATTTTTCCTGTTTTAAGAGTCATAAAATATTGGCAATAGAAATAATGAATAGAGCTCAACTATAATTCCTTTTTAGTACCTAGCATTCAGATTTGAATTCTCTCGAGTTTTGATTTGATAAAAGAATTTGCTCTGAACCTGAAATTTGTGGGAGTATGTCACACCCATTTATCGACCAAATGGAATGCATACCCTTATGTGTGCCCAGAGATCAATCACACATAAGTTAACAAATTATAAAGGATGTATCATCACAAATGTTATTACATCACGATTAATAACACATAGTCTTTACAATAATATAGCGGAAGTAAAATATAAAAACTCTCGTGGTAGCTCCAATCACAGGCACATTGACTGGTTGACAGCAAGTCTAGTAATCTTCCGGAAAGTAGAAGTAGTCACTACTTGCACCATCTGTTACCCATCCGGGATTTTTATCCAAGTAAGAAAAATAAACAAGCGTAAGTACATCTCGTACTCAACAAGTGTAACATGGGGTTCATGAGGCTCAAAGGCATAACATAGGTTTATCAGCATGTAGCTTTTATATAGCATTAATTCAGTATATCAATGATATCAAAGTGTCTCAATATAATCAATAAACATATGATCCATGTGAAATGATTAATGAATAGCAAAAACATATTCATTATTAATGATCCACTATTCCATAAGGGTCCAAGGCCACTCGAGACCGTGAGCACGGCTGTTATAACAGTTTTACACTCTGCAGAGGTTGTACACTTTCACTGTGAGTCGTGATTTACCCTTTCGCCCGAGGTAGCTAATCTCTTGACCCACTTCCAAGGAAGGTCGGCAGGGTTCACTATGAAGTCTTTCGAAGGTTCGTCTAACAAGTTAGGGCCATTAGATTTCACTCGGCAAACAGATGTAGAGCCCCCCTTCCTGATGGCACAATAACACGCAGCCTATACACATGAGGACAGAGGCCGCACTATACCCGATTCGTCAAGCCATTCGTATGCCATAAAGGAATACCTCTAACAAGCTAGAAAAGGTCCTTCTATATGACTAAAGCCAGAGCCATTTTAGCCCTCACAGTTGTACTGTAAATCCTGGATTTTCGCTTATAGATGAGTCCTTATGGAGAGTAACAAGAGCACCAAAGTAACCCCATGCTCTAGTACCCTTAAACAGTAATAAAATCATCTTTTAATGTTTATTGCATATTCCATTAGTCAAATTACATGATCATAGTTCATGTTGAGCACTAGCAATACTAATCCATGCAGTATAATAGGTATCAAGGAATAAGATCAATACTAAGTCATCCTTATCAAGGAATATATGCATAATGATATTATTTGCTTAATATGAATAGGACAACAAGGATAATCCCATGCTATACTTGCCTTGCTCAAACTGGTCCTGGTGATCTTGTTCGTAGTAAAACTCTTGATCTCCAACGAATTGCTCACCGTCTATACTCGATCAACAATAGCAACAACATTCATCCAGAGGCAATCATGCATAGACAAACAAGACTATAATTAGAACAATACACCAACAGTAAGAAAATAAGATAAAAAGTCTTTAAAACGAATCTACAACTCACTAGGATCACACAGACGCGAAGATCACGAAAATCGGAGCTAAAACGACAAAGTTATGAATTTCCAAAGATTTCCTATAGAAAAATGAATACTTTAATTAAAAACTCGAAAATAAATTAATTCAAACCTACTGTACAGTTGTATAGTTACATAGAGCTCACAAATATGAATCTAACGCAATTTGAATGGACCAAATCGGAGTTATAACGAAGATTCTACGACTAAAACAAATTAAATGGAAAAACTGTAAATATCAGAAAGCGTATTTTTCTTTTCCGTAACGAATTACGTTTTCATTTAATCAAAACGTATTTTCCGGTTTACGCTTTGGACCGCGGGTTCGATAACACAAAAGTTTAGGGTCTCTTTTACAAAAGTTCACGCGAACCGGTATCATTAAATAAGATCCGTCCGATTCAAAACGGACGGCCGAGATCGGATCGGGGAGAGAGAAAGAGAGCGGCCGGCGCACTCCGGCCAACTTTCGGCCGCCGGCGAGCCCCCACGGCGGCGCCATCACCGGAAAACATCAAAACACTGCTCCGGCCACCAAACGGAGAAGGGAAAACACCGGGAGGTCGAGAAACTCACAGCGAACTCACCCCGCGCGACGATAGGGCCGGGGGAATGATCGGAAGACGGCGGCTAGCTCGCGGTGGCGGGTATGGCGGCGGTGGCGCGTGCGGTGGCTTGAAGAGACGACCAAAGCGGCTCAAAAGAGATGGGATGGATGCGAAATAGCACGGGGGTTCCATTTTATAGTCTGTAGATGCGAGAAAACAAGGAAGGGGTGAAGATTCGCGGCGGATTCGGATCACCAAATCGGTGAAGAAGGGGAAGGCGGTGTTCGACCGGAGGAAGAAGAAAGGAAGGTGAAGACAGTCGCTGACAGGCGGGACCCACATGTCGGCGACTCAGAAGAAAAACGGGTGGCGGCTGGCTTAGCAGGCCGCGTGCGCTGGCTTGGGCTCGGCCCAGGAGAACCGAAGGCGGGCGCGGAAGAAGGCGGGCTGCGGCTGAGTTGGGCCGAAACCGAGATGAGCTGATTTTCCTTTTTTTTTTCTTTTTCTAATTTTTCAAAGCCATTTTTCAAAAGATTTTCAAATCCAATTTGAATTTGACTAAAACCACTCAACACAAAATTTCAAATGCAGCAGCATGAATGCTCAATCATGTTTCTACCCTTATATTTGATTTTTAAATTTATAAAAATTATTATCATTCTAAGTTTGCATGCTCACAAAAATATACAAAAATCATATTTCTCCTATTTTTCTTCTTTTCAAAATTTTAGGGTGTTACAATTATACCCCCCTTAAGATGAATCTTGTCCCGAGATTCAGAAGATGCTTACTCAAACAGTTTTGGGTAGGTTTTTCTCAGATCCTCTTCTCTTTCCCAAGTGGCCTCACCCTCTGTGTACCGATTCCACTGAACTTTGCACAACTTAATAGTTCGACTTCTTGTAACTTTTTCGGCAGTCTCTAGAATTTTCACTGGAAACTCTTCATATGTAAGATCCTCCTTAACAGTGAGCTCCTCTAGCGAAATCTGTTCCTCTGGTACTCGCAAACATTTCTTCAGTTGAGACACATGGAACACATCATGTACACCCGCCAAACTTTCTGGTAATTCCAACTGATATGCTACTTCACCACGTCTCTCTATAATCTTGAAAGGTCTAATATATCTTGGTGCCAATTTACCTTTCATGTTGAACCTTCTCACACTCCTCATTGGTGATACTTTCAAATATACATAATCTCCTACTTCAAAGATTAACTCTCTTCTCCGAGTATCAGCGTAACTCTTCTGTCTGGACTGAGCTATTTTTAGATTATTCCTAATCATTCTTACTTTCTTTTCAGCATCCTTGAGTACATCAGGCCCAAACACTTGACTTTCCCCTATCTGATTCCAGAACAACGGGGTTCTACACTTTCATCCATACAGAGCCTCAAACGGTGCCATCTGAAGACTCTTCTGATAACTATTGTTATAGGAGAACTCTGCATAAGGCAAACTCTTATCCCAACTAGTACCATATTGTAAAGCACAAGCTCTCAACATATCCTCCAATATCTGATTAATTCTTTCCGTATGTCCATCTGTCTGTGGATGGTAAGCTGTACTAAAATTCAGCTTGGTTCCTAGTGATTCATGTATCTTTTGCCAATAATGAGATGTAAATTGGGTACCTCGATCAGACACAATTTTCTTAGGAACTCCATGCAGACTCACTATTCTTTCCATATACAATTCTGCCAACCTCGCACTGCTATATGTAGTCCTAACTGGCAGAAAATGAGCAACCTTTGTTAAGCGATCTACTATTACCCAAATCGAATCATACCCTCTCTGAGTACGTGGCAATCCAACTATAAAATCCATACCAACTTCTTCCCATTTCCATTCGGGTATCTGCATAGGTTGTAACAATCCTGCAGGTCTCTGATGTTCAGCTTTCACCCTTTGACATGTGTCACACAAAGCAACATATTCAGCAACATCTCTTTTTAAACCATACCACCAATATTTCTCTCTCAGATCCAGATACATCTTAGTACTCCCTGGATGTATGGAATAAGCTGACTCATGAGCTTCACTCAAAATTGCTTTTCTGATAGTCTTATCCTCTGGCACACACAACCTTTTTCCAAACCATAATGTACCCTTATCATCCTTATGGAATCCTGGTGATTTGCCCTTCACTATATTCTCCGCTATCTCTCTCAATTTTGCATCTTTCATCTGACTATTGCGTATCTCTTGCTCCAGAGTAGGTTCTAGTACCAATTCTACTGCATTGATGGTAAACCCTAAGTTCAGATACTCACATTCAGCACACAACTCTCTTGCCAAAGGCATTACTTGCATTTCATTAGCGTAGCTTTTCCTACTAAGAGCATCAGCAACGACGTTAGCCTTTCCGGGGTGATAATGCACCTCTAGATCATAATCCTTTATCAACTCCAGCCATCTACGCTGCCTCAAGTTCAGATCTGATTGAGTGAAGATATACTTCAAACTCTTGTGATCAGTATATATATCACTTTTATGTCCAATCAAATAGTGTCTCCATATCTTTAATGCATGAACCACTGCAGCTAATTCCAAGTCATGAGTAGGATAATTTAATTCATGCTTTCTCAACTGTCTTGATGCATATGCCACAACTCTACCTTCTTGCATAAGAACACATCCTAAACCCAAACGAGATGCATCACAGTAAATAGAGAACTGTTTACTCAGATCTGGCAAAACTAATACTGGTGCAGTGGTCAATCTTTTCTTTAATTCCTCAAAATTAGCCTGACACTTCTCAGACCACACAAACTTGGCATTCTTCTCTAATAGTGCAGTCATTGGCTTCGCAAGCTTAGAAAATCCCTCTATAAATCTTCTGTAATAGCCTGCTAATCCCAAGAAACTACGGATCTCACTTGCACTGGTTGGTGGCTTCCAGTCCAATACGTCTTTCACTTTGCTAGGATCTACTGATATTCCTCCATTTGAGACAACATGACCAAGAAAGGAAACTTCCTTCAACCAAAACTCACATTTACTCCGCTTGGCATATAACCGGTGTTCTCTGAGCTTTTACAAAACTAGCCTCAAATGTTCAGCATGTTCCTCCTCAGTCTTGGAGAATACTAGAATATCATCGATGAATACCACTACAAACTTGTCCAGATATTCCATGAATACCTTATTCATCAAATACATAAAGTATGCAGGAGCATTAGTCAGACCAAAAGACATCACTGTATACTCATACAACCCATACCGTGTGGTAAAAGCTGTCTTTGGTACATCACTAGCACGAATCTTCAACTGATGATATCCAGAACGAAGATCAATCTTGGAGAATACACAAGCACCTCTTAACTAATCAAACAAGTCATCAATCCTGGGCAATGGGTACTTATTCTTGATGGTGACCTCATTGAGAGACCGATAATCTACACACATCCTCTGAGTACCATCTTTCTTATCCACAAAAATCACTGGTGCTCTCCAAGGTGAAGAACTAGGATGAATGAAACCCTTATCCTGCAATTCCTTAATTTGTTTCTTAAGTTCTTCTAATTCATCTACTCCCATTCTATATGGACGCTTAGCTATGGGTGCAGTCCCAGGTAATAATTCAATAATAAATTCAATGTCACGGTCGGGCGGCATACCTGGCAATTCCTCGGGAAACACATCGGAGAACTCTTCCACAACCTGGTCCTCCTTGTTGGCACCATCAGTAAGCTGATTCACTAAAGCGGTCTCCTGTTTCTGCACTTTCACATCAACTCTTATCCTATCTCCCTTTGGTGTTGTCAGTACTACTGATTTACCTTTGCACTGAATCTCTGCTTGTTGTTGCATCATCCAATCCATTCCCAAGATAAGATCGATCCCAGCTGTTCTCAATACTATAGGACTCACCTTAAACTCTACCCCCTTAGAATGAGACTAATCGGGAGACAACGATAAGATGTTGGCATACTTCCACCAGGTGAGTTTACTAATATAGGATTCTTCATGGCACACAAATGAATTCTATGTATTCTAACAAATGATTGTGATATGAAAGAATGTGATGCTCCAGAATCAAAAAGAATAGTGGCGGGAGTGGAATGGACATCGAACGTACCAAGCATAACTTCTGGTTCCTCCACTGTGGTTTCCTAGGACAAGTGGTTCACCCTTCCAGTATTAGATGCAGGCTTCTGGTGACTACCCTGCCTCTGTGGAGTCTGCTGATTGATCTTCTCAGGGCAGTTGTAGGACAAGTGACCTTCTTTTCCACATCGGAAACACTTGTTAGGGGTATTGGGAGCACTGGTCTTCATGGGAGTATTATTGGAAGGACCCTGGCGCTGAGGTTGATTCCCATTCTGCTGCGGAGGGCGTTGGTTACCATTCTGCGGCTGGAATAGGGGACGTTGCGGAAACTGATTGCGGAAAGGGACCTGTCCACGATTCCACTGACCAGAAGGAGGCCTCTGTTGATTAACCTGCTGGAAACCAGTACGGGGACGAGTGTTACTACCAGAAGTTTGTCCCAGAAGCCTTTTCCTCTTGGCATCCATCTCCTTGTGCTTGTTGTCCACCACGATAGCGCGGTTCACAAGCGTCTGAAAATTGGGATAGGTATTAGACATCAGCTGCAGTTGTAATCCATCATACAATCCCTTCAAAAAACGGCGCTGCTTATCATTGTCATTGGCCACCTCATGTGGTGCATATCGTGACAACTGGGCAAACTTGTCACGATACTCAGCTACAGACAATGACCCCTAGGTCAAATTCCGGAATTCCTCTGCCTTCAGTTCTATTATTCCTTCTGGTATATGATAAGCTCTGAAGTTCTCTCTAAACTCCTACCAAGTGACTGCAGGAGCATTGGCGGGACGACCATACTCATATGATTCCCACCAGTCCTGAGCTTCTCCCTGGAGTTGTCTAGAAGCAAACAACACCTTCTGACGGTCATCACATTGAGCAATGTTGAGTTGCTTTTCCATGGCATGGAGCCAATCATCTGCTTCCAATGGATTAGCGGCATGCGTGAACATCGGGGGATGACCCTTCAAAAACTCACCACGCTTATCACGTGGTGGTACTCCAGCAACTGGATGATTATGTTGGTTCTGCACCAATTGTTGCATGAGTTGTGTCTGCACTGCCAGAAGTTGCTCAATAGTTGGTGGCGGTGGTGGTGGTGGATTCGGGGGAACACCTCCACGACCCCTGCCTCTTCCTCTTCCGGCCATCTGACATCCATAAGAATGCAAACTTTGAGATTTCTATGTTATCAACCACTTATAAGATAAAGAATGATATCTGAAAGTTTTCTGAGCGAATATCAATGTGATCAGTTCAGTAAATCAATCATATCTCGAACTACAGAAGTCCAATAGAGGAGTGCTTTATATGGTTGGAAAGCTTATGAAGTTCCCCACAACTTCTATTTAGACCATAATACCAGATTCTGTCGTTAAGTTAATGAAAACTAAGGCGCAACAGAAACTGTTCTAGATTCCAGACTGTGCAGAAACTTTAACTTGTAACAGTTATATCTCTCGAACCAGATCAGATAAAAAGGTGATTCCAGTGGCCTTTGAAAGGTGCTTAAGCCTAGTTTCTCTCATAAAAATTTCATAAATGTTGCACGAACCGTTTTTGAACCATATCAGAAATATTGCAGACTGCTCCAGAAAACAGCAAGGACAGAAACGAGACAATACCAAACCTAACTATTATTCCCTTGACTAATAGTCTGTTATTCTTAAAAATGGAACTTGTAGACATTCCTACAAGCCCCAGCACTCATAACAAAAATCCAACTCACACATAAACATAATGATAAAGCAACTATCACACCAAAGTTCAAACCACACGACAAACTCGAAGACTCAACTGACGTTACTAAGAACGTTCTTATTACATAAAGGACTCCTATTTTCTACTGGCGTGGCTCATGCTCTAATGTCTCATAAATCTTTGCCATGCCTTGGTTTGCTCGGAGTTCATCAATCATTGCTTGGCACCTCTTGATGGTCTTCCCTTGTGCCTTCACCATCTCCTCTAACTGCAGCTTCCTCTCCATCATGTCATAGACAAAGTTCACCATCACCCGAGGAAGTGGTTCCAACTGCACTGGATCCATCATGGCCCATCCAAGGTCGGGGTGTGCACGAGGGAGGTAGCGGTGGATATCATGCTTCATGCTGTCAAAGCGAAGGTAGCGAAGGCCCATACACACTTCAAAAGCAGCATCTTCAATACTATCCTCCATGGTAGCTCGACGACCCATGTGAGCATACATCCTGTCCAGCTGGTATGCTCCTTTTTCTTCATCCTTAGGAAAAATGCTCGCTCTTGCCTTCCAGTAAGTGTCCTCCAGCGGATGGGTGTACTCCCAACAGACATACTCCACAGCTGGGTGCCAATCAGCGAAGTAGGCAGAGAGCATTCCCACAAGTCGATGGTGAGAAACAGCATTTCCTCCTGTCTTGTGGTAGATCTTCACAGTCCAACCCATTGGAGGGGGTGGCACATCCTCAGCAGCTGCACCAGGTGGGGGAGACAGGGGTTGCTCTCCTCCATTGGCTTCCTCCTCTTCATCATCATCAATCTCGATGATCTCAGGGTCTTCTTCAGGCTCGGGTTCTTCCTGAGAAGGTGCTAGCACTTGGATTGGTACTTCAGGGGTCTAATCATTCTCCTGGGGTACTTCCTCTTGTGGCTCTTCAGGTGAAATCAAAGCACGAGGTGGGTAGTGTCCTCCAGTGGTGATGCGGGCAGTCTTGCAGCCACGAACCATCTACAGAGTTTTTAGATGTAATTAAAATAGAGGCAAAATTTCGCAATAGAATGAGACATAAGAAGCATAAAAATTTATCAAATAACAAGAGCAAGATAATGAGCATAAAAATAGTGAAAAGATGACACTAAATCGACCATTTCTATCTAGGCTTGCGTCCTACAGTCAACAATAGCTCTGATACCAATTTGTCACACCCATTTATCGACCAAATGGAATGCATACCCTTATGTGTGCCCAGAGATCAATCACACATAAGTTAACAAATTATAAAGGATGTATCATCACAAATGTTATTACATCACGATTAATAACACATAGTCTTTACAATAATATAGCGGAAGTAAAATATAAAAACTCTCGTGGTAGCTCCAATCACAGGCACATTGACTGGTTGACAGCAAGTCTAGTAATCTTCCGGAAAGTAGAAGTAGTCACTACTTGCACCATCTGTTACCCATCCGGGATTTTTATCCAAGTAAGAAAAATAAACAAGCGTAAGTACATCTCGTACTCAACAAGTGTAACATGGGGTTCATGAGGCTCAAAGGCATAACATAGGTTTATCAGCATGTAGCTTTTATATAGCATTAATTCAGTATATCAATGATATCAAAGTGTCTCAATATAATCAATAAACATATGATCCATGTGAAATGATTAACGAATAGCAAAAACATATTCATTATTAATGATCCACTATTCCATAAGGGTCCAAGGCCACTCGTGACCGTGAGCACGGCTGTTATAACAGTTTTACACTCTGCAGAGGTTGTACACTTTCACTGTGAGTCGTGATTTACCCTTTCGCCCGAGGTAGCTAATCTCTTGACCCACTTCCAAGGAAGGTCGGCAGGGTTCACTATGAAGTCTTTCGAAGGTTCGTCTAACAAGTTAGGGCTATTAGATTTCACTCGGCAAACAGATGTAGAGCCCCCCTTCCTGATGGCACAATAACACGCAGCCTATACACATGAGGACAGAGGCCGCACTATACCCGATTCGTCAAGCCATTCTTACGCCATAAAGGAATACCTCTAACAAGCTAGAAAAGGTCCTTCTATATGACTAAAGCCAGAGCCATTTTAGCCCTCACAGTTGTACTATAAATCCTGAATTTTCGCTTATAGATGAGTCCTTATGGAGAGTAACAAGAGCACCAAAGTAACCCCATGCTCTAGTACCCTTAAACAGTAATAACATCATCTTTTAATGTTTATTGCATATTCCATTAGTCAAATTACATGATCATAGTTCATGTTGAGCACTAGCAATACTAATCCATGCAGTATAATAGGTATCAAGGAATAAGATCAATACTAAGTCATCCTTATCAAGGAATATATGCATAATGATATTATTTGCTTAATATGAATAGGACAACAAGGATAATCTCATGCTATACTTGCCTTGCTCAAACTGGTCCTGGTGATCTTGTTCGTAGTAAAACTCTTGATCTCCAACGAATTGCTCACCGTCTATACTCGATCAACAATAGCAACAACATTCATCCAGAGGCAATCATGCATAGGCAAACAAGACTATAATTAGAACAATACACCAACAGTAATAAAATAAGATAAAAAGTCTTTAAAATGAATCTACAACTCGCTAGGATCACATAGACGCGAAGATCACGAAAATCGGAGCTAAAACGACAAAGTTATGAATTTCCAAAGATTTCCTATAGAAAAATGAATACTTTAATTAAAAACTCAAAAATAAATTAATCCAAACCTACTGTACAGTTGTATAGTTACATAGAGCTCGCAAATATGAATCTAACGCAATTTGAATGGACCAAATCGGAGTTATAACGAAGATTCTACGACTAAAACAAATTAAATGGAAAAACTGTAAATATCAGAAAGCGTATTTTTCTTTTCCGTAACGAATTACGTTTTCATTTAATCAAAACGTATTTTCTGGTTTACGCTTTGGACCGCGGGTTCGATAACACAAAAGTTTAGGGTCTCTTTTACAAAAGTTCACGCGAACCGGTATCATTAAATAAGATCCGTCCGATTCAAAACGGACGGCCGAGATCGGATCGGGGAGAGAGAAAGAGAGCGGCCGGCGCACTCCGGCCAACTTTCGGCCGCCGGTGAGCCCCCACGGCGGCGCCATCACCGGAAAACATCAAAACACTGCTCCGGCCACCAAACGGAGAAGGGAAAACACCGGGAGGTCGAGAAACTCACAGCGAACTCACCCCGCGCGACGATAGGGCCGGGGGAATGATCGGAAGACGGCGGCTAGCTCGCGGTGGCGGGTATGGCGGCGGTGGCGCGTGCGGTGGCTTGAAGAGACGACCAAAGCGGCTCAAAAGAGATGGGATGGATGTGAAATAGCACGGGGGTTCCGTTTTATAGTCTGTAGATGCGAGAAAACAAGGAAGGGGTGAAGATTCGCGGCGGATTCGGATCACCGAATCGGTGAAGAAGGGGAAGGCGGTGTTCGACCGGAGGAAGAAGAAAGGAAGGTGAAGACAGTCGCTGATAGGCGGGACCCACATGTCGGCGACTCAGAAGAAAAACGGGCGGCGGCTGGCTTAGCAGGCCGCGTGCGCTGGCTTGGGCTCGGCCCAGGAGAACCGAAGGCAGGCGCGGAAGAAGGCGGGCTGCGGCTGAGTTGGGCCGAAACCGAGATGAGCTGATTTTCCTTTTTTTTCTTTTTCTAATTTTTCAAAGCCATTTTTCAAAAGATTTTCAAATCTAATTTGAATTTGACTAAAACCACTCAACACAAAATTTCAAATGCAGCAGCATGAATGCTCAATCATGTTTCTACCCTTATATTTGATTTTTAAATTTATAAAAATTATTATCATTCTAAGTTTGCATGCTCACAAAAATATACAAAAATCATATTTCTCCTATTTTTCTTCTTTTCAAAATTTTAGGGTGTTACAGAGTATATGCTTGAGCTAAGTCTAGGGAATTGAGGGATATGATATAAGAAAGTCTGAGCTGCTATTTATCTTGTTCCTAATGATACTAGAGTTCTAGAGATTTATCTTTTGAAAACTTTAAAACTTATATGATGAGCTCTTGTATGACAAAGCTTGAATTCCTACCAAAGCCAAATATGATTAGAATAGGAAACCTTCCACTTATATGCTGCTTTCTTTGCATTGAGTTTGGTCAAGCTTTGTTGATGCCTTATGAGAGGTTAGTCATGCTCTTAAAATCAAGATCACATACACACCATCCACATATGCACTATTCCTACACTGGGAGTAGGCGCACTCATTTTTTCATCTAGATCCACCTAAAAATGTTTTGCTCTTACACTAAGAGTAAACATCCAAAAATATACCCTAATAAATGCTCAAAGTTCTTATTATCTCTCCAAAGTTTTATTGCAAAAAGATGCATGTGGCTATACAAAAGTATTGAAAAAAAGAAGAGAAGAAAAAAGTATGAAAAAAATGGATAAGTGTCTAAGAGAATAAAACAATGGGTACTCTGATGCCCGCTTGAAAAAAAAGAGATGAATAAGATAGCCTATGTTTTCTTTGCAAAGTATTCTTCAATTATCTAGAGAGGTATGTTTTCAAGGAGCAATATTAGAATTAGGATTAGCCACCATATACACCTATCATATATCCACCATATTCCATACACATGCACATCTTGATTCGATTGTATGACTTAACTCTCTTTGGATTCATTGTTTGACTTTACAACATATGAATTGCAAGTATGCGTTGTTTATATTTTCTCCACTCCTATGAGCACCACATAAGCTTTAGTTGTAGAAGACAAAGGCATAATATCATTAATGCCTTGGTGAGGATCCACAAATACCACATATATTGAGAGATTTGAGAGTGTCATACAATTGAAGCTCTGAGTTTTATTTTGAAAACCTACAAAACTCTAGAATAATGGTTGAGTGAAGAGCTAGAGACATAGTGCTTGACTTGATTGTTCTGTCTTTCAATTACTCAAGACCCAAGCAAAGGCTAAGAAGCTCCATAGTTAAAGGTAATATGAGTAAGTTTGAAACTTAAATCAGAATCTAGAGTATAATTTTTGTTTGAATGCATGTATACTTTCTTGGAGTTATCTCAATGTTTTTTCTAAAAATCTCAACATGTTCAAGTTCTTTTCCAAGTTTGCTAAGTTTGGCATTGCCAAGGGACTAGCAAAGGGTAAGCTTGGGGGAGCTTGTTGACGGTGGATAACGTCAACATTTTATATGCGAATAAACAAGAGAAATGGTTCAAGTACAATATTATACATAGGTCTAGGGTTTAAACTGACAAATTCCATGAGTTTTGGTGAATCTCTGTTTTTCACAGGATTATTCCAGAAAATGTAGGAAGGGGGACCTAATTGAGAAAAAGGACGAAACTTGATCGTAACGAAGGATACACTAGAAGACTATAAAAGACAACAGAAGGTACAAGAATGAACGGGAGGACGAGACGCCGCCAGGTGGGGCTGGCCGGTCCCACCCTTGTGCCGCTAGGCCCCATGTGAGGGGATTCCTCCATGAGCTTATTAAGTATTCCTCCACCACCTCCTAGGATGCATCTCCACCCTACATCAAAGTCGGTTTGATCCAAGGGCTTTACGTTCAACCCCCAGTGCTATATAAGGACCCCTGCACCCCCCTGAAGCATCAAGTCATCAAGATATTCAGTTAAAGATCAATTCATCTAGAGCCAACCCTAGTTCCTCTAGATTAGAGTTTAGGCTAGTTAGATTAGGTCTAGAGGGAGATCAAGCAACGCTTGGATTCCCGACGTTGGCAAGAGTGTGGTTCGGTATATCTCTTGTACTTTACTCTATTTCTTTATTTTATTGAGATTGTATCGTTGCTACTATGTTTATGTCAACATTAAGCTATATATCATTTATGTCATTGAAAGCAGTGTTCATTGTTTGCTCTAGTTTTATATTTGGTGTAGCTAGATTATGGAAACCATGCATAAGATCGTATAGCGCTCACCCTACAGGACCATGGGTGAGTGATAGACATTATGTGAGCGTGGTGCTTAGATATTTGTTTAGCTGCGGATGCCCTTATATATCAGGATGTGTGGTAGATCTCATAGGTGACAGCTGCATTGAGTCCTTTGCAGTCCATCCCCATATATATTGATGTTAGTAGAACCCGGTATCAAAGGAGAAGAGGACTTTGTTTCCAACTTTCCTAAGTTGATGTTCCTTATGCGGCATAATTTGGCTATGATCACTAGATATAATTCATTAGACTAAACATTTGACATGTTAGTAAGACTACTTAGGAATTATCTTTCTAGTATTCTAATTGAACTTAACTTATTGCTTAACTAGAGTGCTCTGAGTTAATATTTATTTATCATGATGATTGATCAAGTACTTTATCATTTATATATCTTTATTTATTATCTTGTGACTTATCCCTATTTTGAGTAGAGTATATGATATTGGTTCATTCTCTCATGCATATTCCTAGGTAAAATGCTGCAATGGTATAATTATCTATCTGCTTACATAATTCTTTTCATTCTTATCTTTATATTATTTTTAGTCACATGAAATAATAGATTCTTGTTTAGTGTTATTCTTGTAGTAATGCTAGATAGAACCAACAAACATTTTTAAGTTCCTCATTAGGGATGACAACCTAGTTTAATATTAGAAATGAAGGTTAATTGATAGGTGGCTATTGTAATAGTGACAAGTTAATAATTGCCATATCATTTCTGGTGCCATTGCTATTAGTAGGAGTAATTCTATTTGTAGTAGTGGTGCTAAGAAATGCCAACAACCTTCTACCACGGGCTGACCACTAGCACCCGTGAGACAATGGATGCTACTGCTGGAGGTGCTTTCCTATTACTCACATTAGAGATGCAACAGCGCTTGTTGAGAAGATGGTCTCTAACCAAAGCTAGAATGAAGAACGTACTCAGACTCATAAGAGAGATGGAGGTATGCATCAACTCAACGAGGTAGACATGCTATCTGCTAAGATGGACCTGCTGATGAAGAAGCTTGAAGACCTAGTTGTGAGAAGAAAGAAGTCATGCACATCAATGATTCCCGCATGACTTGTGAAGTTTGTGGCGACACTGGGTATTCAGGGAATAATTGTCCTGAAACCTAACAGGATATGAACTACATCAATAACAACAACTATCATCCTCAACAGGATCAAGGATGGAACCAACAGAGGCCGAACTATCAAGGCAATAATTATAATAATTTCAATCAACCACCCTTGAGAGAATTAGTTGCTGATCAATCTAGACTTATGGATCAATTGTCTAATAAGATAGCTTCAAATGATAAAATCCTAGAGAATATAAGTACTAGAATAGATAATGTTTCTTCTGCCATTAAGAACTAGCATAGCTTTAATAAAAATAATAGAATCACAATAGCTCAGCTAGCAGCTGTTGTTCCTCCATCTGACAAAGGTAAGATTCCAGGGCAGCGGGAAGATTTAGAAACTGCAAATCTTGTCAATATTCACAATGCAGCTTTCTACTACACTCAACCGTCAGAAGGAAGGTGGATTGACTACACCCTTCCCGACAAGAAAGGTGATCTAGGGAGACCTATCATTCCTATCTCTGTTGGACGTCACATCTTCCAAGAAGCTATCTGTGACTTCGGAGCAGGTGTCAACATCATGCCTAAGGTAATTTATGATAAGATTCTAGGAGATCCTTTGTTATACACAAATATGTGTTTGCAGCTTGCAGATCAGTCACTTTGCTACCCCAAAGGTATTCTAGAAGATGCCATCATTCGAGTGGGACAATCATATGTGCCCGTAGACTTTGTGGTTCTAGAAACAGGTGGAGATGTGAGGGCACCCATCATTTTAGGCTGACCATTCCTGAGCACCACGAAGACCATCATCTACGTGGACACTGCCAAGATCTGTTTCACCATCAAAGACAAGAAGGAGAAGTTCTCATTCAAAGATCGCAAACTATACTCTCCTGCTCATCTATAGAAGGCATACCTACCCAAAGAGACAACAACAGTAACCAACAAGAAGAACAGGAGAAGGAGGAAGAACAAGACTAGCCAGTCACCTAAAGAGATTGTCAACATAATCAACACCATCCGATCAGAGTATGACTACCTCCTTGCTCCACCATTCCTTGAGAAGAAGGATGATCCTAGCATACCGACGATCAAGTGTACCATCGGTCAGAAGGTCTTGCGACATTAGATCAGGTGTCAACATAATGTCCAAGTTAATGTATGAATATTTATTTGGTAACGAACCTCTGTACCCAACATATATGCAGCTACATATGGTAGACCAATCAATTTAATTCCCGGAGGGCATAGCAAAGGACATAATGGTCAAGATTCAAGATCACTACGCCCCCGCTAACTTTATGATCCTAGACATGGAAGAAGAAGATGATTCACCCATCATCCTAGGAAGATTGTTCCTCAACACTACCAATGCAGTCATCTACGTTGGATCTGGACAAATTCACTTCCAATTCCCTAGAGAAAAGGTACGATGTTGCTTTAATAGTTATACTACTTATGAGTAGCCAAAGAAGTCTCGCTCCAGGAGGAGACGTCGATCATCCTGCTAACAAGAGAATCAACTCCCTAAGAATGGATGGGGGGACCATGAAGTAGAAGTGGTGAAGAACCAACATCAACCCCGATGGAACGAATGGGATGATGAAGAACCTAAAGCACCTACAAAAGAAGAATCTATACCGCCAAAGTCAAGCTCACAGACTAAACAGGTATGGAAAGAGAAGGTAACATCATCACCATCACAAGAGGTACAGTCATCTGAGTCTCCATCACCAAGACCAGATGATGCACCTGAAAAGTAAGCATTCTCTCCTGCCTAGTCCTGTCCGAAAGACTTTAAAATCCGAACCCTTGCCTTAACATCGGTACTTATCCATATTTATTTTCTATAATTTCATAAATTAGTTTCCCTTTAGCATATTTACTTTTCTGTATTTGCACTGTATTAGAGAAAAGAAAAATAAGAAACACTTTCATACATGTCATCAATATTGCATATTAAAAGGAATTAAAAAGCTCTACTGCTTTCCATTATTGCATCATAAAAACCTTAAGCCCCATGTCAGTAAATCAACGGTGTGTAAAAGCTCGTGGGAGTATTCACCGTGGTGGCATAAAAAATATATATTCCATGTATACATATTTTTGTTTCTGCATTATAAAAATAGAAAATCTAAAAAGATAGTAAATAGACCTCCTGCTAAAACCTTGCCAATAAACTCATAAGAAGAACAAATCCTTGAATGGCTGACCGCTAACCCTTTATCTTAATCCAAGCCTCGAGTTTTTGGTATTCTTGTTGGAATATTTTGTAGGATTATACAAATGATCAAGAGTAAGTTTACTCGGCTATAGACATCTCATTCTACTCATAGGTGAGAAGGACATCCGTCGACAAACCCACTCTGAGGATCACTTCAAGAACCGACCACACCAACATCTAGCTTGGGGGAGGAGCATCTCCCATGTATCTAGCTAAGTATTTCTTTCCCTTTTCAGTTTTATTATTTTTGAGTGTGCTATATTTTTGTTAAAGAAATAAAAAGATGAATAACAAAGAAAACAAAATAAAAATTTATCCTAGCTAGTTATATCTATATAGTAAGGTGTGATCTTAAAATTTTAAAAGCAAAATAAAAAAAAAAGTAAGTGTGTCTAGTTTTCTATTGTTAAGAGCTGAATAAATAATGCAGTCTGAAATAATCTCTTGCAATGGAAATGATGAATAGTTGCTCTATCATAATTTCTTTCAAGTACCTAATTTTTAGCCTTGAATTCTCTTGAGTTTTGGATACAACTGATTTGATATAAGAATTTACTATGAACTTAGAACTCGTGGGTAGCATATGCTTGATCTAAATCTAGGTAATCGATGGATATGATATAAGAAAGTCTGAGCTATTGTTAATCTTGTTCCTAGCGATATTGAAGTTCCAAAGATTTATCTTTTGAAAAAATATAAATTCATGATGAGCTCCTGTATGACAAAGCTTGAATTCCTACCAGAGCCATATATGATGTTTAGACTAGGAAAACCTTTCACTCATATATGTTGCTTGCTTTGCATTGGGTTTAGTCAAGTTTTGCTTATGCCTTATGAGATGTTTGTCATGCTCTTAAAATCAAGATCACGTACACACCACCCACATATGCACTACTCCTACACTGGAAGTAGGCGCAACAATATGCCATTCCATCTAGATTCACTCAAAAAAATATTTTACTCCTACACTGAGAGCGAACACCAAAAAATATACCTTACAGGATATCCACCAAATAAATGCCCCAAGTTCTTGTTGTTATCTCTCAAAAGTTTTGATGCAGAGAAGAGGCATGTGGCTATGCAAAAGTTATTCATAAAAAAAGAAAAAAAGAAAAAAATTAGGAAAAATGGACAAGTGTCCGAGATATCCAAAACAATGGGTACTCAGATGTCCACCTAAAAAAGAGAAGAGAGAGAAAAATGAATAAGATAACCAATGTTCTCTTGAAAGTTGTTTCCAAATTCCAAAAAGAGAGATGTATGTTTTCAAGGAACAAAGTATAATTAGGTTAGCCACCATATATATCCCCCATACATCCATACACATGCACATCTTGATTTGATTGTATGACTTAACTCTCTCTTTGGATCCATTGTTTGACTTTACAACATATGTGATGCAAGTATGCTCTTTCATGTTTTCTCCCTACCTATGAACTCCACTATAAGCCTTAGTTGTAGGAAGAGAAAGGCATAGCAACACTATTGCCTTAGTGAGGTTCCACAAATACCATATATATTGAGAGAACTGAGAGTGTCATACAATAGAAGCTCTGAGTTTTATTTAAACTCCAGAATAATAGTTGAGCAAAGAACTTGAGACACAGTGCTTGACTTGATTGCTTTGTCTTTCAATTGCTCAAGACCCAAGTGAAGGCTAAGAAGCTCCATGGTTAAAGATAATATGGGTAAGTTTAAAAGTCAGATAGGTTTATTCTAATCTGGAAGAGAATTTTTGTTTGAAGGCATGTGTACTTTTGAGGCGTGAAAGCATAGAAGCAACTCCTGATCTAAATTTGCTGAGTTTAGCTTTGCTAAGGGACTAGCAAAGGTTAAGCTTAGGGGAGCTTGTTGACAGTAGTTATTGTTCATCATAAACTATCAACATAACTTTAATAAATGCTTAAAATAGATCACCAATAGAAACTTAAGGATTTAAACTGATAATTTTTGCAAGTTTTGGTGAATCTGTATTTTCAGCAGGGTTATTCCAGAAAACCAGCAAGAGGGATCAAAACGTGAAAAGAACTAAACTTAACCGTGTGGTAGATTGCGGGTGGGTGGCAGAGATCATGTAAGCAAGGTACTTAGATGTTATTTACCTATGAATACACTCTATATTCCGGGCCATGTGGTAGATTGCGGGTGTGACACTACTGTTGAGTCCTTTGTAGTCCACTCCCTGAATATAGGTCACAGAAGTAGGGCCCGGTTGCAAAGGAAGGGAAAGCTCTGTTCTTGAACTTCTTGAAGTAATGCCCCTTATGTGTAGTAACAATGGTGATCTTAGTAGTGACTACTAAGTGTAATTGCACTAATCAACGTATGCTTTGACTTGTAATTAAAAATGACTTAGGAATTATTCCTCTAATATTCTGACCTGACCATACTAATGCTATAGATAGAAATGCTCTGAGAGATTTATTTATCATTATTATGAACTTAATCAATGCTTATCATATATATCTTTTTATCTTGTGACTTACCCCTGTTATGGGTAGAGAGATTGTTATGGTTTATTTCTCCATCAATGTTATAAGTTATCAATACATGTCCAAAGATACACCTTCCCTATGGTAAAATATAAATAAGATACCTAGAATACTCTTAGGTAAAATGCTACAATGGTATAATTATATGTCCGCTTGCAAAATCCTTTTCATTCATATTCTATATTCTTTCTAGTCGCATAAAATGATAAACATCTACTTAGTATTGTTCTAATAGCAATGCTAGGTGGTACCAACAAACATTTCTAGCACCATCACTGGGGATGACAACCTAGTTTAAGTAATACTAGAGGTGTAGATAATTAACAGGTGGCTACTAAAACAAGTTACAAGTTAATAAATACCAACAATTGTCTTCCCTATGTGAAGCTATCGTGCCCGGTTTTCCAAAGAATAAAATCAGGCTCGTCATATGTGTGCCTAGGAAGTCCACACATACAACAACAGAATAAAAATATCAAAACAATGTTTATATAAAGCGGGAAACATACTATATTAACACTTATAACTATCAGAGTGTCGCGGAACGGTCACTAATCTTTTCTTCAGGCTCCAACGTCACTGGGACGACTGACTAGGGTTCCATATGCCAAGCACTTCTGAAAAGACTTCTGAAAACTCCACTACACTCTTATCCTTCTTCTGAGCAACACCTCACTAGACACTGGAGTGTGAGGAAATAGCAAGAGTGAGTCCATGTCGAACTCAACAAATATAACACGGGGTTCATGAGGCTCAAAAAGATAGACACTGGTTTATTGCATTTAGCTTTTAATTATCACAGTTTTATCATATGAGTAGCATCAGGTTTGCATTAATCCCACAATAAACATATGATCAATGTAAAGATGAATAATGAATAGCAAAAACATATTTATAGTCATTAGTGATCATCAATTCTGTAAGGGTCCAAGGTCACTCGTGACCGTGAGCACGGCTGTTATAACAGTTTTACACTCTGCAGAGGTTATACACTTTCACTGTGAGTCGTGATTTACCCTTTCGCCCGAGGTGATCAGCCTCTTGACCCACTACCAAGGAAGGTCAGTAGGGTTCACTATGAAGTCTTTCAAAGGTTCGTCTAACAAGTTAGGGCCATTAGATTTCACTCGGCAAACTGATGTAGAGCCCCCCTTCCAAATGGCACAATAACACGCAGCCTATACACATGAGGACAGAGGTCGCACTATACCCGATTCGTCAAGCCATTCTTACGCTATAAAGGAATACCACTAACAAGCTAGAAAATGTCCTCATACTTGACTAAAGCCAGAGCCATTATAGCCCTCATAGTTGTACTGTAAGTCCCGGATGTTCGCTTATAGATGAGTCCTTATGAAGAGTAACAAGAGCACCAAAGTAATCACCATGCTCTAGTCCCCTTTAAACAGTAATAAAAAGTCATCTTTTAATGTTTATTGCATATTCCATTAGTCAAATTACATGATCATAGTTCATGTTAAGCACTAGCAATACTAATCCATGCAATATAATAGGTATCAAGGAATAAGATCAACACTAAGTCATCCTTAACAAGGAATATATGCATAATGATATTATTTGCTTATTGTGAATAGGACAACAAGGATAATCCCATGCTATACTTGCTTTAACACTTGCCCAAACTTTCTCATACGTTGCTTCTGGTCATCACCTTCTGATCATCGGCGCTCACGGATAGTCTTTCTTCTACTCGTAGATCATAGCAACCCAGCACACTAACAGGCATACAAGCAAACAAATAGGGACAACTAAGAATAATACACCACACAAGAGATAACAGCGTACTAAAAGAAAGCTAACTACTATGGTCACGCCAATAACAAAACTATCGTTAAAAAGAAACGGCTATCAGGAGTTCTATACTATAAAAGAAAATAATCAACTAAAGGATATTTTAGTTAAATAAAATCATGAGAACTACAATTCAGATTAGTCATTATCATATCTTTTTATTTTAGAAGAGTCGAATTAAACTAATCATATTTTAAATATTAACATGCATATATCATTCAATCAAAGCAAACTTTAACTTATCAAAATAAAAGAACAGGTGAGAACATCTATTCATTTGGTACACGATACGTGTTGAAGCAGATCACATTTATTCATACACAATTTGACATCATGCTAGTTAAACTTTAACTTGCTAAACAATGTACCCCGTGAACACTAAGACGAGTTTATGATATATATCGTGCTTGAGCTAAGCAAATCATAATTTAAAACATATTCAAGTTGCTATTAGATACGTCATTCATGCTTAATTACAAAGGACCTACGCGATAAACCTATATTATTAATATACCAAGTTAAATCTAGCCATATATTATTCATAAACATATAAGCAAACACATTTCTTTTATGAAAAGAAAGTAAACAAGTGAGCATCTAAACTAGTTTTAGAATTATAGAAACAAATTATAATTAATAAAGAGACATTAATTTCGGTACTAACCAAGTTATAACTAGTAAAGAATATTCAAATTGCTATCGATCAAGTTAACATTTATTTAAGAATGTTCTATGTATGAACCTAAGTCACTTCTAATTTAAAAGAGCATGACATAAATATTAATCAAATAAACATAATTTAATTTGTAAACACATAACGTGACATGGTAAACAATGTTGCTAATACGTCCCTTACGCCAGCACAGTCACGAAGCAACAAGAACGAAATTATACCCCTATATTACTTTTAAATTAGAAAACACATTGCTTGTACATTAATTAATATTTAAATCCAGAAACATAATACTTGGTATAGGCTATTGCTAACACGTAGGTTCTACATTGTCGTAAACACGTTACATAAGGAATGGCTGGAACGGAGCTAGAACAGATAAACGGCTTGGGATTAAAGATGCTAAAACCGGTCTACAAGTATCTGTATTTCTATGGAAAGACTTCTAGAGATAGATGGAAAGTTACTTAGCTTCTTCACGTGATCTCAGATGCTCACGTACAACGGGGTTTGAGTGACTGTAACTCCTGGTGACATTGCCGCCCGGCCAGCAATGGATGAACTGATCGTGAAAAATACCAGGCGTTACTTCCTTCATGGCCGACTGTAGGGCAACTGCATGGATGGCAACAGCTGATGATCGTATAGGCTCAGCAGAGCCAGCAGGGTGCAGGTCAGGGAGGGGAAATTAAAAGGAGGCGCACGGAGGTCCTCACCGACGAAACGAAAGCGACGCGGGCTTGCTGGAGGAGTCGTCGGAGTTGGCCAGCGGTGACACGAGAGAAAATTCTATTTTACTACACGAGAGATTTCCCAAACTAGGGGCTCCTCTACAGTAGTTTTGGTGTGCTTTTACCCAAGGGGTAGGTACGTATATATAGGGAGGAAAACTCTCCACCTTCACATCAACTAGCAATATGGTACTAATTGATGTTGCACCCTCCACCTCTACTAACGGGCCTAATTAATCATCAAAGCCCATTAGTAAATAAATGTATGGGCATTTAAGATTATTGCACACGGGCTTCGGTGAAAAATGAGATATTTATTATTTTCGTAATTAATTAATTTTGTGGATAAAATAATTCTAGAAAAGTCTAGAATTATTATTTAAGCTGTGAAAAATTCTCCGAAAGCTCCAAAAATTCGGGAAAATTTTCCAGGGACATTAGGGAACATGAGGAACCCAAATAAAGTATTTGGAGCTCATGATAAGATATTTTATAGCATCTAAAAATTAGATAACGTTCACAGAAAAATGTGAACTAGCTCCAGAAAAATCCAGAACAATTCCCGAAGAGTTCACTGAGATTAATTGACACATGAGGAACTGAAAGGAATAATTTATGTTATAAAGAAAAGATTTTAGGAAACTCCCAATGAGAACTTAAGATGAGAAACAAGGAATATTGATTGCGGAAAAAGATAAAGACGTGCTGGAGAAGAAAGATCGATCCACTAAACGCATTTTGAAAGACTTTGTTCGCTCTTAACACACAAGAGTTAATGAGCAAACATCGCATCAAACAATAGCCCGTCAAATTAGTTTAGAAAAATTTAAAGATTCTTATTATTTTTTTATAACTAATTGATGCTATCATAAACTAAACTTAGGAAATTTTATTCGAATATTAAAACATTTATTTTATTTAGTGTTTCCTATACACAACCTAAAATTAGAAAATTTTAGGGTGTGACAGAAGCTAGGCAAATGCCTTGTTCCATGCTGCCTGAATAGTTGTGTTTGAAGATAGTGTTTGTATGTTTGCTTACAAAGGAATTAGATGACAAGTTAGTAGTCAGCAGAAACTTCAAACTTTTGAAAACTAAAACTTGTAGTGAAACCTTGTTAGAAGCCTGCACATGCTTCTTTTAAATATAATGTGAGGTCCTTCAGTTCAAGTTATCTTCACATTTGTTCTTTAGAAGTGTGGTTGCTTGCTTTCTAGGTATTACCATTATTTGTGTAACCTTTTACCCTCGGTGAGTGCATGAGTTGTGATCAAGCCTTATCGTTGTGCTCATCTCGTAGTTGCCTTTAAGTAGACCTCCTTACTTAAAAGACATGAGCCTACAGGTGCATTTGCTAACCTAACACCGCTGAGTTCTCTTGAATGCTAACTCTGCCCATGGTATGTCCATGTGCATGTTGGGAACCATGCCCAAAACCCTTTGGACCCCTTTGCTACCTATATTAAAAAATCATCTTGTCCCTAAAGACTTGACCATATCCACATGCTTAGTAGCACCTCCCACATCATGATCCTTAAACTTAGAACAAATGTGTTGTGTTGCTACAGATGAATGCTTGTGATGTGTGAGCTTTGTGCTTAGTAATAGTTGCTTAAGCTATTTTGTAAGTTTCTCAAATGCCTGCTTAGGACCAGGATATGTTGTTATCTAGGTAGTGCCATAGTTGTCACCCTTTTTTGTCCTCGGTGAGCATACGAGTGTTGAAGAGCCTTATCCTCGAACAGTACGCAAGATATGTCAATCTCATGGTTGTCGTCTCCAATTAAGTTCTCTCTCTTAGAAGCCTGAGCCCATATGCATGGTTGCTAGCCCTTGAATGTTTGTGTTGCAAGAACCTATATCCATACCTTTGCCTAACCCGTAAGCCCAAGCTTAGTTCCCTTGAACGTTTTCTTATGCCATGGATGTTCTGCACCCTTTTGTGAATCCCCTTGTTTAATTGACCTACCAAGTTATGTTTTCGCTAGCGCCAGCCTTTGACTATGGTTTGTTCTTTGCCAGTTGTGGAGACCGTACGAAATCCATGTTGGCCCTCCCGGTTATCTCCCCCAAGGATGAGCTAGTGTAATGCAATCTCTCTTTGTCGTGGCCTCGGAACCTTTTGTTTGCAAATCATATAGCTACCTTATCAATTCAATCTCTGATCGGTATATTGGTTTTGCCCTTGGAGTTTGTTAAATTCATCTTCAACTTCCCAAGTCTCTAACTGTTTATCAGCCTTAATCTCATGTGCTGCCCAATAAGACCAATTCTCATGTTAAGCTTTTATCTAGTAATCACCTTGGTGGAAGCTGGATGTGTGTGAAAATAAAGCAAGAATCCCCTGCTCAGTTATCTTCGAAAATTAAGCTATGTCCTCTTGTGTTGTGTTTTGATCTTCGGATCACCCCTTGTTGACTCCTAACCTTGTGACTACCTTTGCTTGTTATCCCTCCTTGGCATAGTGCTTGCTCCTTTGTAACCCAATTTGTGCCACGTGAGATTGTTGTAGGTTGTATGTTTAGTAATGGTGTCTTGGTTAATGACTAACGGTGCCGCGGCGGAACCTAGGGCCTCCATGTGGCCGACCGACACATGGTTGTGCTGCTGGGTGCGCACTGTTATCGAGGTTTCTAATCATGATCCATTATGGAACTACGTTGATGTGTCATCTCATCGTGAGCTTTTCTTTGGTTACCTCTCCATATCCTATCTAAAGATCCCTTGATTGGACTAGATGCAGTAGGACATCCTTCTGAAGTTGCAAAAAGGATAACCTTTGAAGAATAGGTCACCGACATAAACATTAGCAGACTGCAAGAGGTGGTAAACAAGCGACTCTACTTAACGGTCCTTGTAATGACATCGGTCATCTAGTAAGCAACTTATGTCACCACTGTTGGATCAAAAAGGGCATGTAACACTTAATGTTGGATAATTTATGAGTCGGATAAGAATTAATCATCACATTATGCTTACGACCTAGCTATGCCAGTCTTAATCTTTATGTGCATGATGATCATATAGTCAAAATCAACCATCTCTGGTGTAACCCCTTGTCTGTTGACTTCTGTGGTGACTGTCTATTTGCGCATCAACTACAATTGATGCCGTCAAAAAGGAAGTTTGGAGCTTTTTAAGTGTTGAGAGACAACTAATTAGTTACTAGTAGGAAAGGTTAATCTCTGACTAGGTAACAACTCTTTGGTAGCTACGAAGGCTATGTCTCACAGAACAATGTTAAGCGAAGAAATAGCAAAGCCGGTCAGCAATGCAAGTGCTACTTTCTTCTCCAAACCATGTGCTATCAAGCCAATTCCATCTTGAACAATCACATAGGTAGTGCAAATGTTGTATCAGCTAGGCAAAGAGCTAGAGAGAGCACGCTCCTAATTTCAGTCAGCATCATTATGCACCTATGTGCTGCAAAAGAATTTGTTCAGGACTATTAGATGAGTGCCGAAGGATAGTCAAAAATCGGTCCCTTATCTTTGTAGGACTATCCCTCCATGTGGAGTATGCAATTGGGCCCCACAAAAACAGCCCACAAGCCCAATGCTTGTGCACATTGAGTTGGTGTCTAAATCAACGGTTGAAGTTCTCCCCTGAGAAACAGGTGAGCAAAACCCTAGCCTCTATCCTCAGCGAGAAAGCTATCACTGCTATAAGAAGAGTTAGAGAGTGCAGAACACACTCTCCAATGTGTGAGGCAAAGAAAAAGAAGAAGCGGGAAATTTTTTCGGATTTCATGGCACTAAACCAGTTATCTTTAAGCCGATGATTAGTGACTCAAACGTGGTTGGATTGGCACCAAACTTGGTGATCTCATTCCTTACTTATGACACTTCGATGTCTTAAGTTGGTTTGAGGATTGGTTGAGTAAAACATCAGATTTGAGAGAGGTCTTGTCAATCGGATCACTAAAAATTTCAAAATAGAGCAGTTTTCATAGATGGTTTGTTTGGATAGTCGAACGGTGTCCGTTTGAGCTAAATTTTGGTCAGTAGTTAGAGGACCCTTAGGTGCCTACCAAAACTTGTGCATGATGGAGTAGTAGTTAGTGAGATATGACCTGAAAACCAAGGTGTACAGAATCTGTGATTTCTCTATTGACTGCTAGAAATTTGTGTTTGCAATTGATGCCAAGATTAGCAACATGGTAAATATTTGTCGTTAGATAATCCTTTATATGCCCTAGAGAAGACTCCATGCACCCCTATGTGCCTTGCTTTTAGCCTCTCATATCAACAATGTTTGAGCAGTCAAGGTGTGCTACAAGTCAATTTGTGCTGTTGCGAATCGAAAACAGTTAGAAATGGTGTCAAACAATAGATTTTAGATTATGATTTTGAGTGGTTGATTGACATTAGAAAGAGAAGCTCAATGTCAAAAGTAGTCTAACAAAGCTATTTTTGCTACAGTGCAAGCCAACTCAACTTACTATGCAACTACACCATGAAGGGAAAATTGTACTCAACTCGCTTGGTAGTGTACTATTTCCCCAGTTCGGTGAATACTTGCAACCTTTGTTGTTCTCTAGGCCTCGCTATCATTCTTCTTCAGCAATGATTGCCAATGCTGACTTGTCCTTTGGTACCTTCCACATGTTTTTACCCAAGAGGTTGCATCAAGTTCAACCCAAATAACTATTGCCGCTTGGATATGAGGATTTCCTTAAATGATGATTGTCGGGAATGCTAAGTCGACAGAGTCAGCCATCACTTTCACCGCCCACTCAACAGACTAAGATAATACAGTATTGTTATCCGAAAAAGAGAACTACACACATGGAGCATTTTGTAGTTTTCCATCAATTGACATCTAAGTGATTGGACGGTTACGACTGCCATAGACCTTGCCTGTTGGTTAGTCAGTTTCTCACAAGCCTCAGTGGATGTTTACCCCGTCTATGATCTCATCCCTTATGGAAGGTTGTACATGTTATGCCCACCAGAGAAGTAGAAGTTGCAAGTAATTAGTCTATGCTCTGTAACACTCTCCGCATCCCAAGAACGAAGTATTGTGTTGTCGTAGATTCCTCCCGAAGTAGCAATGCTTCATGAAAGTCAATGAAGGAAATTCTTCAGACAAAAACTACTACAAAGAACAAGTATCATAAAGTGGTCTTAACCAGATTAGTCTCTCTGATGCTCGATGCTAAGTAGCCTGATGCTCTCGTGGATGTTAGAACATGGATGACATGTTTCTCTTCCATTGAAAGTCTTTTGCCCTGAATCTCGGGACGAGATTCTCTTAAGTGAGAGGGTTGTAACACCCTAGGTGTTTATCACCAGGTAAGCAATAGGTTTGAGCCCAAACATGACATGTTAAGTGGTAATCAGGAGCTTTAGTTCCTTATCTCCGAAGTAGTGATGAAGATGTCAAGGTCAAACCTATAAAAATGAGCCCAACTTGAATTTTGACAACACACCTCGCCTACATGTTAACCCTTTTCAAATGTATGTTTGTGTAATGTTGAAGGTGCTTCTTTCATGTGTCTCACATCACTTTCTATCTATATCGATTACTGGAAAAGTTTCATGAAGTTTGAAATCAAAAAGTCATATGAAATGATAAGTTAAGTCGTTTTTTCTTGAATTGCTCTATCAAGTGAATGGAAACATAGGTCATCAACCAAACCTTGCAACCTTGCCCAAAGGACTCTAATTGAACTCTACAACAACAGTTATGAAAGGCTTATGTTGATCACATGCCAAGAAAATGGTTAAAAAGGAGCCAAAACCCTAGTTCCATCTTTCCCATGATGCTACTTTGACCAAAGTAGAACTGTAGGTTTGGCACCTATTTTGATGTTGAACCTTAAATAAAAGTTGTAGCTTGAGTTGTGTACAGCAAACTTTGTTTAAGGGTCAAGAGCTAGTTTGGTCCCTAACTTAGTCAAACTGAGGCCTCAAAACTGAACCCAGTGCTGTTTTGGATCTCAAAGATTTGGCTAAGTCTGAGATTGCAATGTCAATGATGGTTGACATCCCGCATTCTCCTATTTTCGTTAAGCAACTTGACTTGATCCAAAAATAAAAGTTGGAGGTAATTGCATGGACAAGGTCTGAGTAAAAGTTGGTTTTGGTTTGACATGTTTTGACCAACTAATGGGAGTCCAAACCGAGCAAAGCTTAATCCAAATTAAGTTGTTGACACAATCACTTTGGAGCTTAATTAACCGTTAATCCAGAGCCTGAATGACTATGACCCCTTAAGCAATCTCAGTCTTGTAGGCCATCAAGAGAGCAGAAACTTTGCTTCAAGGCCCACGGCCCAAATCGAATTGGAACCAGCCCAAAAACGGCCTCCAAACCGGTTGCTTCGCTGCCCACTAGGTGTTCGATGAATTGTCTACGTGGCGTTCATGCACGAGCCGAGCTCCCCGCCTTGCTGCCCGCGTCTCAGCGTCGCTACCACGATATGGGGCGCCCGAGCCACTCGCAGGAATCCCCACTCACCCCAGCCGCTCGTAGGCATCCCCTCCACTCCCTCACTCATGCCCTCCCACGCTCTCCTTGCCGTGCCGCCGCACACCATGGCCGGCGAGCAGAGCAGCCGCCGCCGCTGATGTTCCCTTGCCTCTGGCCCTCCTCTGCTTAGGCCGGCAATATCTTTGCCTTCCCAAGTTCGCGCCGCTCCTCCCCAACTCCTTTCCCAGGCGCCTTCCTCGCCGTTGTGGCCTCATCGCAGAAGCCGCTGCCGCCAGTGCTGCCTGTCCTCGTGGCCTCACCTCCTTGGACCATTGTGGGACAAGCCGTGGCCACCAATGGATGCGCGCGGGCCCGTGGCACCTCCCCCGCCACTCCACCACCGCCGACGAGCCTTCCTCGGCTGGTACCGATGAGCTCCAATGCATCCTCTACTCCAAAAATGTGACAGGGGCCTCATCCTCAAATTCGAGTAAAGGGAGGGGTCGATCTACGAAGTCTATGACTCAGTTGAACAGTGCCTCAGATTAGTTTATTTTAATCTAGAGGAGAATTTTTGATTGAACGCATGTGTACTTTTGAGGAGTGAAAACATTGTAGCAACTCCTGATCCATTGCTGAGTTTAGCATTGCTCAAGGACGAGCAAATGTCTAAATGTGGGAGAGCTTGTTGACGGTCATTAACATCAATCATAAACCGTCAACATATCATACATATATACCTAATTCCATCACCAAACATAGGTATAGGGGTTTAAACTAATGAATTCCATAAGTTTTGGTGAATTTATGTTTGTAGGGGGATCTATCCAGAAAATGAGCAAGGTGTACCTAATCGTCGGATTAAATCATGTTTATCCACGACGAAACCGACTTAGGAAGACTCTAGAACACTCTAGAAGACAAACCACCACGACAGAGCCCGAGGGGCAGCCAAGTGGGGCTAGCCAGCCCCACCTACAGGGCGGCCGACCTATGGGTCCCACATGTCGATCTCTCCTTCGTACGTCGATTCCCCACCGCCTTTGAGAGTCCATCTCCGTCGTTACTCAACGTTGGTTCAAATAGAGGGATGAGATGGAGACATGCCATATGAGATATGGTATAAAGTTTAGTATCACATCGGCTACTAAGAGGGGAAGGGTGCCAAGCGCCCCTTATATAAGGCCCCTCATACCCCCTCCTAAGGCATCTCTCCACTCTCCAGAGAAATCCATCAAAGGAATAGATCTAGAGCTCTCCAATGTAGTAGATTGGTAGCTCAGGAGTGAGGGTCGAGTTGGGCTCATGCTCAGGTTCCGGATCCAGCCTCGGAGGCTCAGTAATGCCATTGTATCTTCACTTATTTATCTTATGAGACATTGTTATCATTATATCATTCTTATCTATATGGCTATACTTACTTTGAATGCATATCTTGCTTAGTAAAGTTTATCTTTACTTTTGTGTGCGAGTTCATAGAGCGCTTAGCCTGCTAGTTTATCGATTGGGCTAAGTAGCTGAGTTTCATGTAAGCATGGTGCTTATACGATGCTCTGCCTGTGAGTGCACCCTGTTCTCTGGTCATGTGGTAGCAGCAGAAGGTGACAGCCCCATCTATTCTCTGTAGTACACCCTATGTTGAGTAGGTTCTTAAATTGTTGGACCGTAGTCGCGTCAGTAGAGTTATCTTTTGCAGTGCTCTATTGTCTAGCAGCGTCCCGAAGTGCACAAGAGCAGAGTGAGTCTTAGCTATAGTCGGGTATATATATACTTTGATCCTGTAATAAGAATATCATAGGAATCTACCTCACTCGTTGTTCTCCTGAGTTAACTAGTTTACATTATCTTAGTAATCTATCCTCTGAGTGTTATTATGCTTTATTCTTATCATTACATTCACCCCTGCTCTAGCCGTGCTGGTATGTTGACTGAAAGATATTTTAATAAGTCTTTACTCCATTGTTTCTCTGTGGTAAAATATAAATAAAGATACCTAGAATACCCCTGATAAAGTCCTACAATGGTATTCTATGCGCTTGTGGAAATCTTATATTTTAGTTTGCACTCATAAATACCAATAGTTCGCCAGCTCAGTCTGACCCGAACTCTTTCCAAACCGATGTTTGGGCCTATTTTGCATAGAAAACTTGGAGATTACGATTTGAACTTGTTTACTATTGAGATAAGACCACCTCCTCTATATATTAGAAGATCATGGCTGATTGAATGATCCAACACTAAATCGTCTTTCTACACCTATTACCCTATTTTTTCCCCTTTTCAACCCTCTTGTTGTCCGTTGCATCTCTCTGCGATATTCGTCGGTGTTCTAGATAGCCTTGCTGATCCTAGAACAAACCTTGGCATGCTCCTCCCCGACGGATCCTCCTGAGAGGCATGCCCAGGCTTTTATGGCGAAGGACGAGCTCTAGATCGGACTAACCGTTCTCTAGATCTGTTTAGTCGTTCTTGGAGTTGCTTGCTGCGTGTGATAGGTTGATTGCAACCTAGGACATGCCAGTCCTTGCTGTTGTGTGATTTGGATCTCAATCCAACGTCAACACATGGTGTATCAAATTACCTAGCTTCATGTGATTAAGGACAAAATGATTGCTCGCTTAACTATGGTTAGTTATTTGTTTGTTAAAAAAAAACAGGTCGTTAGTCTTTCATTGCGCGGCGGAGCCGGAGAAATCACAATTCCTAGCTCCTCCTTCCCAGTGCAAAAGGGCTACGGTTCCTCCATCAGCTCCTGCGGTCAATCTGTTTCTATCCGTGGCATTTGCTGTGCTCCTCCTTCCTAATGCAAAAGGGCTCCAGCTCCTCCATCAGCTCCTGCGGTGAATCTGTTTCTATCCGTGATGTTTGGTATTGACTCCTTCAGCAGTCGGAGCTGGAGCAGGAGCACCTTTGGGAGCCATACCTTTTGCATTTTGCTGATTTTCTAGGAAAACCGGCTCAGTTCCCATAGCGGTCCGTCTGTCTTTCTTTTCCGAGCCAAGAGATGACGTCGCGGGCAAAATGGTAAGCCAAAACGATCCTGGACTCAGGATAGTGGCACGAACGGCCGACGCCGTAACAGTGACCATTTCGATTCTTTTTCGTTACCAAACAAAAAAAATCATATTTGCTATTAGTCAAATAACTTATGTTGCAAATGCGACGCCCGTGGTAAAAGACAATATCCGCCCCTTTTAGTCGATATAACCACCCTTTGTAAAATTCCATGAAAAAGGTAAACCCTGCCGTGAAAAAGAAACGGACAACTTTCCATAGAGGAACGTAAACATACACAGATACAGCAGTAGTAATTATTTGCTTCAGAGTTCAGACGAGAACAGCTGCAGCCTCCGGGCAACGGGGCAAGCGACCATTCATCTTAACACGATGCAAGCACCACATAAATGTACGAAGATCATACCCCATAGGAAACTATTTTGATCACTTGACCTCTCTTCAGTGTTCAGTCCAAAGAGAGGCAAATTAAAACGATACAGTTCCAACACATTCCAACCCTGAATTTGGGGGGGGGGGGGGGGGGGGGGGGGGCTAAAAGGAGAGCTACAGTTCATTTCTTATGTGTGGTACACAGGAGCATTACCATCTTTGATCATCCACATTGGGTCAGGGTCCAAAAAGATTATAATGGTAATTGTAAACTACAGAAATCATGAAAAGGGAACCTTTTCTAAGCTCAGCTGCTGGCAGCTATGCTACCGGGTCTAAATCTCACATTCCTACACTGTCTCAACTTCCCAACAGCCTCCTGGGACTTCCCTTGCAAAAGGTCTATGTAAACTGATGCTAGCACTGCCCGGGGATTGTTGGGCAACATCGCCAGGCCACGGCTCACCATGTAGTTGGCCTGCTCAACTTCTCCCTGCATTGCAGCAGTCATGCCAAGGTCAATATACAGAACACCACGGGCCTCCTCGGGCCTGAGGCTCTCTGAGTGCTCAGATTCTTCTGTGGCTAGTTTTGTCACTGAAGGAGCAACCGAGTCTTCACCATCACTGTCTCTCTCAACTAAGGCCTTTTCAGAGTTCTCCACATTATACGGCAACTCGATATCATTGTCATCTCTTATATAAACTGATAGCTTCTCAGCAGCATCCTTTGGTCTGTTCAAAGTACACAAAGCTTCAGCTGCGTATACATGGCTGAGGAATACATACATCCTGGAACAGTCTGTCAGCTGCAGTACTGACTTTGCATAAGACAAAGCTTTCAAGGGATTCTCAAGACACAATTCAACAAACGCCAAGTTCCCCAGGATGGCCTGTTTGATTTTGAGGTTATCTTTTCTACATATCTCATCATACAAAGCAAGAGAACTCTGCAAGGTAGCATTCAAGCTCGTTCCCTTTTGTTCTCCATTTACATTAGCTAGAGTTGGGCCAGAAGGTGATTTAAAATCTGTACTTGCAGTGCTCTTCTGACCTGAGCTTTTATATCCTTGTACTGCTCCTTGGTTGCAATCCTCTGTGTTAGATGCGATTACCGAATTTTCCTGCTCAGTAGCATCCAATAATAGCAGCGCATTGAGTAGACACTGTCTAGCAAATCCAAGTGAAACCAAATTTTTATGTTCACCTGAAATCACACCTGCAGAATCAAAATTATTTCTCAAGTTCACAGGGTTGACAATCAACTGCCGCCATTGTCCTGACCCCACAACATTGACTTCAATCTCATCGTTGCATGAAGAAGCACCATTTGCACACAGGAGACCCTTTTCTAGAGCTAGCAGACTACACTCAGAAAAACGGAGCCAGAAAAGGGGTCGCTTGTAGAAGAGCGGCATGGCCTCACGAAAACAAGAAGCTGCTAACAAAGGCTTCCCACACATCAAATGTTGGATACCACAGTTGTATGAAATAAGGCAAGACTTGTCTTGTGATAATGCAGACAGCTTCATTGGTTTCTCTGAGCGAAGTGATAAGCTGTATTTTAGTGCTTTGCTAAAGCACCATATAGAGGTGTGATACGATCTCTGTTGGTGGAGTATACATCCCAGGTTGTTGTAGAAAATGGCTAGCATTGCTGGTTCAGTCCGATTATTCGGTGTGCTCAATAGCTTCACAGCCTTCCTATAATTCCCCCGGGCATACTCCAGCTGAGATTTCAAGAGAAGCTCTGTAGATGAATCCCTACCACGTGCCATGTTCATTAGTACTTTGAGTTCTCGCTTCGCAACCTTAAGGTTCCTAGTGAGCAGTAGAAGCCGGACCTTGTAAATCTGAAGTCTAACTTTCAAATCAGCAGCAGTAGCAGCGAGATCAGCAGATGCCCTTGAGAAATCATTCAAGATACGCCTGCCCAAATTCTGATGTCCATCAAAAGTAGAGTACAGAGATTCAAATTCTATTTGATCATCTGGGAAAATTCCTGCTGAAAGGTTCTCGTATCCACCAGCATAAGCATTTGAATCAGAATCTGGAGGCGTGTTAATTCTGGCAGGAGGCTTCGGTTGAGCTAATTGCTGCTGAGGTATGCTTACATTTTCATTCGGGTTCATTGTGTTAGCTACTCCAAATGACCTTTCCAAGTATTGTATTATGTCCTGTAAACCAATAAATAATCATAAAGTTTAATAAGACTAACAAAGCTTCCTCTACGTGAAGTCAATACTCTAGGTCCAAAAAAGAAACAAGACCAAATGAACACAAAAAATATGACTGTACTAAATGACTGTACTAACACAAAGAGTTAAAGGTTGGAACAATATGTAGGAACCGCAAGATCAACACACCCCAGATCTCTCGTTAAGAATCATCACATGGCAAGGAATTGCAGTGATAGCATAAAAATGTCATAAAAGGATATGAAACCAGGAAACATATGGAAACTAAGTGCATAAGATCCAAAATACTCCCTCCAGTCAGATAAATGATGTTTTAGGTTGCGTGCAGTTCACCATTTCAATCTTTGACTAGAAATACTTTCCAAGTTGAATTTGGATGCTTGAAAATTGTGGAAGTAGATTTGTCCTGAAAAGTTTCATAGGACTACACTTTTGCTATATATCTATAGACATCATAACAAAAAATTAGTAGCCAAAGTTGTCTCAAAGACCATGTCAATGTCCAAAACATCATTCATTTGTGACAGGAGGGAGTGTCAAATAAAATAGCAAACACAACCGAAGGAAAAAGTCAATGAAGTAAATCCAATCTAAAAAGGAAAAAAGAGCAAACAAGGGCCAAGATCAATGTTTTCAGGTCGTCCGATTAATCGCGATTCGTCCTGGTCGCCCCTGGAGGTCGATCAGGAGCCTCGATTCGATCAGCTCGACCAGCTTTCTGGTCGTCCGATTAATCGTCGATTAATCGCGATTAATCGGACGACCAGGGCATATGGACGACCAGTGTGTACACTCTGCTTTTGGGCCTGGTTTTACTTGGTGGACATGTGGGCTACTAGGCTTTAGTTTTGGCCTGTTAGGGTTACAATAAGAGGGCAGGGCAGGCACATAGCACCCCGAGTCCCCCCGTCGGGCGTCAGCAGCCGCAATTCCCCTCCCCCCGTTCAGCCGCAAAATCTCACCCGCGCGCGGCTTCCCTTCCTCCCCCGCGCGCGACTGAACTCTCCCGCACGCGCGGCTTCCCTTCCCGCGGCTTCCCTTCCTCCCCCGCGCTTCTCCCTGTCTCCTTCCTCTCTAGTGGTACTCTGCTGTCTGCTCTGCGGGTGAGCAGCAAGGAGCCGTCGACGCCCTCTATCAAGTATCAGGTCAAGTAATCGCCGCTGGTCTTCGTCATGAGCTCCTACGATGGTTATGGTATGTGCCTTTCCCCTCTACATCTTCTTGCTCCCCCCCAATCCCTCGCTCTCTGATAGGTTGTTTGGTGCTTGTTGTGAACTTGTGGTGTTCCTCTGGCCTCTGTGCTTCTGCAGATGTGGACTTTGTGTTGAATTGAACACTTTAGCTTATCTGTACTAGTGAACTAGTTTGGTTATGTAATATGCTGTGCTGGCTGCTATGGTCTACTACTCTACTAAATGTTTGTTATTTGCTATTGCAGCAGTGCTGCTGTGTCAAGTTCAAGACTGCAGTAGTGTTGCTACTTGCTAATTATGGTCTTCTTTGATATTCCAGGCTTCCAGCAGCAAGTCAGCAAAGAAATGGAGTCTGGGACAGGAATATGGACCTCTAGACAGTGCAGAAAAGAGAAGAAAACAACTCCCACAAGTAAGTCACCAGCTAAACACTAATGCAGTCTTGATGCTTGCTTTATTGTGTATAATATAGTGTATATATAGAGGTATATATATAGGTCGACCAGCTGATACACCTGGACGACCATATGGACGACCAGGGTCGACCAGGTTCGATTAATCGACCTGGTCGACGACTAATCGCGATTAGTCGTCTGGTCGGTCCAAGGTCGACCAGGTTCGACCAGGCGACCTGAAAACATTGGCCAAGATCCCAGTTAAATCTGACTGTTAACCTCAAGAGTCCAAAGTTCGGCGAATGGACCTCTGGCTGAGTTGGTCAGGTGGCTCTAGTAGCACTCCTCGGGTTCGACTCCCAGTGGGAGCGAATTTCAGGCTGGAATAAAAAAAAATCCTGTCTGTCCCATGACAAAGCATAGGCATAAGGTCCGGCCTAGGTCGCGGTCGTTCTCAGATGAGCTACGGTGCCGCTGTGTATGGGTGGGCAGGGGTTTTCTTGACCTGCGTTAGATCTTAGCAAAATGCCCAGGGGCTGTCTTACACCCCCCCCCCCAGGTGAGTTTTTTTAGAGTGCAAAGTTCTAACACAGGCCAAACTGTAGGATCCTAATAATCACCCTAACAAACTAAATCTAACAGACAATATATAGATAATAGCACAATCAATACACATACATAATCGATCACTCTCATATTAAAAATCACTATAGCAAGAGACTGACAGCAACACCACAAAAATGAAGTAGCGGAATATGGCACCAGGAAGCATATGTCAGCAAAATGATCCAACATGCCAAATACAAATAATCCCTCCGTTCCTTATAAGACATTTTGGCTTTTCTAGATACATTGCTTTTACTATGCATCTAGACATAGTGTATATATAAGTGCATAGCACAATGTTTTCAAATCGTCTGGTCGGACCTGGTCGACCTAGGACCGACCAGGACGATTAATCACGATTAATCGCGATTAATCGGACGACTTGTACAGGTCGACAGTACCCCTGATCGGTCACCTGAGACCGACCAGGACGATTAATCGCGATTAATCGCGATTAATCGGACGACTTGAAAACAATGGCATAGCAAAAACTATGAATCTAAAAAAGCCAAAATGTCTTATCATTTGGAATAGAGGGAGTAGAATATAAACAATCAATAATAAAACCAACACAATAATAAAACCAACATAAATGTTAAAATGCCATTTTTATGCCAAACGGTGAATGCCACTCATGGCGCATTTTCAGGAGCCACCAATGACAATAATAATCAGAGACGCATAGAAACAATATAAGTACAAAAATGTTTACTATATCCAAGGGAGCAAATTTTAGATGGCAACTGCAGACAAGGAGAGGAACTTACCACAGCCTTTGTTGCATCTTGCAAAGCTAATGTAATGTCCAATAATAGAAAGCATACATGAAGAGCAGTTGTCTGTAAGAGTAAAAAAAAAAAGTGTTGACACAATGTTCTCTTATGACAAAGCTACGGAATCGCTAATAATACCTCATCCATTGGTTCAATGTTTCGGTACAACGGGTCCAAAACAGATAGTGCAGATTCATAGTCATGAAGATGATATAGAATGACAGCCTGCAAAATCATAGAGGCCATGAGCAAATCAGCGAAATACAACATACTTAGTGCTTATATGGATAAAAATGCAATCTATTTGATATAGATACTATAGAACAGAAAAAATAATCAAGTAGTTACAGCTACATAGCAAGACATACCGTGTTGAATGTAATTATGGTCGTGTCAAACTCATCCCCATAAGTTGATGCGTTATGTGTAGCAGAAAAAGGTAGTACAATACCACTCCCTCTTGATCCTGAAGGAGCATTGTTTCCTACCCCATTGGCAGAATCAGCTAGTTCTCTAGATGCACATGCAAGCTCTTCACTTCTTCTCTGAATAAAAATGTAAAGGAAGAACATTAGAATAAAACTACCAAGAAAATTAGTGTACACTGAACACGGTAATATAATACAATTGTTAAATTTGTCACCTTTGACCAAAGCACACAAAACAAAACAAAATATTTCAAATAAGCAGGGCCCCCTCTACTATGTTGGCCAGCTTTGTCACTCAGGTGTGTATCACCACACCCCTCACACACACGTGCTGGAGGTTGAAGAAGAGGATATCAGAGCACGCACACACTATGAACACACGAGAATGGTGCTGCTGAACTGAACTGGCTGCAGCTAGCCACCACCTTCATATAGAAGCAAAGTCAAACAAAGGGCCATACTGCCCACTACTTGCTACTATGGCCATGATCCCCAACTGCTGCTGTCCCACAGAGGGGGATGGAGCTGTCACTATTCCTATGGTCCTATGACAAAAGAAAAATGAGAGCGCAGCAGATTACCCAACATACGAAGACCACATAAAGTAAGTATGGCAAATAATCATGGGTACAGGTGGCAGGAGTATTGGTAGACTTGGCAGGATCATTTGATGGAAAAGTTCACTGAGACAATGGGGCATTGAAAAATAATTGCAAATGATAAATGATAAAATGGTTAAAAGCGAGAGTATTGCACATAGTACAGTACAAAATTTAGATAAAAAATAGATGGCACAATGACATGACTCGTTATTAATATTGATATGTTTTGATATACATTATACAATGTTTCAAACTCTATACCAGTGTTATCAGATCGGACAGCTAATCATGATCGCGTTTAGTCATCCTTATCGTAAACTGTGACTCGATAAGGCTCTCGATTCGATCAGACTGACTAAAAAACTAGTCGTCCGACTAATCGATGACTATTCATGATTAGTCATCCGATAAGTAGTCTGGACGACTAGTTGGGCCAGCCCAAGGAAATGTTTTGTAAGGAATTGGCCCACTTTAGCTGGCCTTTAGGTTTTGGTACATATACCATATATGTTGTAGAAAGGAGGGGGGACGAGCAGCCGCCAGTGCTTTAATGACAGCATGCTCGTTCCCTTCTCCCGCCTCCGCTTGCTGCTCCCACAGCCACTCGCACGCTCCTCCAGCCTCCACCCTCCGCACGCTCCGAGAGCCACCACCCTCCGCACGCACCCACCTCTCCTCCACTGGCGGGTCCTTCTCTCCCTTGCCAGTGCTTCCTGCCTCTTCCAACCAGCGCCTCCCGCCTTCGCCCATCCCCACCAGCGCCTGTAGCCTGGACCTGGAGTCAAGCAGCAGTGCAACAGCAAGCCAGCGACTGTCCCCTTGAAGCTGCAGCATTTCATGGTGAACAAGGAGGGGATAGGGGTGGTGTAAAGCAGTTCATGGTGAAGCTGAAGGTGCTGCTGCTGCTGCTGAACCAAGTTCTGGGACAAAGGCATAGGCTGCTGCTGCTGCTGGCTGCTTGCCTCTTCCATTTACCAATTTATGGCCATGTTTACATATTTTTACATCATATATATGGTGCACATACATGGTCAATCAGATCATCTGGGCACATGGACGACTAAATGTTCGACTAGCCGACTAGACCGACTAGGACCGACTAATCGACCCTGATCGACGACTAACCGCGATTAGTCGTCTGATCAGTGGTCATACGTCTAGCCTCGATCATACGATCTGATAACATTGCTCTACTATGCAGCACGGATACGGATACGCGTATCGGTATCGGAAGGATACGGATACGCGGATACGCCAATTTCCCAAAAAACCTGATACGCGGATACGTTTAATATTTTAAAAATAAAATAAAAATAATAATAATGCAGGTCTAAATTGAAACCGATAATAACAAAGCATTTCATATGTAACATTATGACATTTACCTATTCCCTTTCCCCCCTTCTGCAGCAGATGAGCTTCAACTCTACTGTAACTACTCAGTTTTGCATTGGACAGTACTTGCATTTCCACATCGTATTTCCTCCACCGGGTTTTGGCTTCTCTAAAATGGTGACATGATCCCAAAGTGGAGCCTTGATGTTTGTTGTTTCTGTGGCTGCAGATCCTACACTAGCACTTGTACTTGCACTAGCACCGCTCAAATTGGGTGACGCCATCTACTGCATACAAGGAACAAGAGCTCACTAACTCCGCTGCTGAGTGCTCAAATTGAATAGATCGAGAATGGGGAAAGGAAGACGGAGTGGGGATCGAAGAAATCAAGCAGCTACGAACTGAAGAAGAGGAGATCGAGAATGGGGAAGGGAAGTCACCGTCACCGGAGCTGGCTCCGCATCGCAGCCTGGCGGAAACTCCACTGCCGAGCGCGGAAACTCCACTGGCGGCTGGCGAAGTGGCGAGCAGGGACGGTGCTCGTCGCCGGCGGCCGGCGGGCGGCGAGCGGCGCTCGCGGCGTCACCGCGCGGGGATGCGGCGCGATGCGGGCACGGGGATGCGGCGCGATGTGGGAGTGCGACGCGATGGAGGCTAGGGCGACGGGGATATGCGGTTGTTATTGGGCCAGGCCGTATCCATAAACGCTGATACGCGTATCCGCACCACTGATACGTATCAAGCCACGTATCGGAATTTCGCGAAATTAATTAATATTCGGATACTCCGCCGATATGTATCCGCGGCGTATCGGACGCGTATCCGTATCCGATACGTATCCGATACGCGATACGCCTGTTCCTTGAAGTATCCGTGTAACGTAGTTGCTCTATACTGCAACCAGTTTAGGACATGATGAAATAAGTTCGCCTACTAGGCTACTACGAATTTGAAACTTCCAAAAAAACTGAAGACAGCTAAAAAATCATTGAAATATTTGGGAGCTACTAGGTCAGTCAGTTCGGTGTTTGAAAGAAGTCCCATATTAACTGCTATTTGTACATATCTTACTGCAACACACCGTAATTTGACTGCAGCCAGCTGCTGTCAAGGTCATAGCAGCTACAATAGAGCATTAGGTTACGCTAGACACCATAAAGAAACTAAGCCAACTGTAGCTTGAAACTCAGAATCGCGACAATACGACATGCTAAAAAAATCAAGTGTCCATTTGACAAATAGAAGCACCTTCAGTGTTGCTAAAGCAAAACATTAAAAGCATAAAGGACAAACTGCTAAGAATAAGAATACGCCTGTTTGGTGCAGCAAAAGCAGAATATCCTTGAATGTAACTCACTTATTACACCAAAACAACAGTGAAGATGTCCATACGATTACATTGCTTCACATGCAGTTCTAACAATATGCACAATGAAGCCAAAATATGATCTTAATGCTTTTTTTGACCGAAGTCAGCAGGGGAAACCCCAACCTATTTTTTATAATTTTTTTTATTCCAGACCTTTTAAATTTGCTCCCACGGGGAGTCAAACCCAGGCCTGCTGGATGCTACTTAGGTGCTCTAACCACTAGGCTAAAGGCCCTTTCGCATATGATCTTAATGCTTAGGCATATAACTTTTGAACAAATTGCTTATATGTCTTAATATCTAAATATTTTCACAATTTGAACTTTTAAGCGCCTTTACATAATGTCCTCAGTTTCACACAAATCGGCAGGAAAGGTAATGTCGACATGTGGGTGTATCCTTTGGTCCTATGAGCACACCTGTTCTGTCTACACATGCACATCACGAACTTTTGAGTATCGCAAAAAAAAAATTCTATTTTGTGCAATCCTATCTATACATTTTTTTTGCGACTAATCCTATCTATACATGATACAAGAATAAACAACAGAATCCACTATCTATACATGAAAGAATTTTGTAACTAGCCAAACACAAATAGAGAATCCAGGCATTTACTTATAAAAGCAAGCCATTTCTGTTACTTTACTGCAAATCAACATGACAATAAAATTATAGCACAATGAGCATTGCAGATTCACTAACCTTAACATCACCAAGAATTTTAAGCAGCCTGTTTGAATCAGGACAACTATCCAAGAAGGATTCGGTGATGGCCATGTTATGGTGGACCTGAATTTCAAAATTGTGACATCAGATGCAAGGAAAACAATTCTGATAGAAGAACCATTTCTTCCCAAAGCAAAAGAAGAAACCATATTGATTTAATCTAACAATTGTCCTATACAAAGACAATGGAAAACCATACCATCCACCATTCTAAAGCAACTGTTTACCTTGCTGTTTTCAGATGGGTTATGTTTTGAATTTATAGCATAAGGCACACAGATTAAACAGTTTCAACGAATAAGTGACATCACCAGTGTCATGACATACATGGAGGAAAATATGGGCCCAATGGCACAAAAACTGGCATTGGCATGCACCGAGGCACAATTTGATGAGAAAATAGAACTGTACAGACTAACATGGGTGTTGAGTCAAACCGGTGGTAAAAGTGGGTGGTGGCATTCTACAGAACAGCTCTAGAAACAGCTGCACGAGAACCAGACACATGGTGAAGGTGAATCCATACAACCACATACATAAGCAAACTTTAACCCCTTCACCTAACAAACACCAGCAAGTACCACCAAGCTCACAACCTCTCAGTTGGAACTCAAACAGCACATAAGACCCATTTCCAGCCATTTCCCACACAATTCCACGAGGACCGATCATCTCATTTCCCACACAATCCCATGAGGACCAACCATCAGTCAGAGAGCAATTGAATCATTTCCCGCACAATCCCATGAGGACCAACCATCAGTCAGAGAGCAATTGAAACGTGCACATAGATTTGCTATACCCTTTCCCACACAGAACAACAATCAGTCAGAGAGCAGTTGAAACATGCCTAACACATAGATTTTCTATTCCCGAAGAAATAGCAATTGAAACGTGCCCAACACATAGATTTGCTATTCCCGAAGAAACAACATAGATTTGCTATATTCCGAGCTAGATTCCCAAACCGCACCGCACGAGCTCGTAACTCTTACTTACGAGAAGAGCTAGATACAAAGAGTAGTTACAATAACACAAAGAGTAACTACAATAGCACCTTGGGATCGCCCTCTTTCTTGTCCAGCAACTTCGTGAGCAACACGGCACAGTCGGCGTAGCGGCGGCCCTGGAACGCTAAAGCGGCTTCCTTCGCCATGGCCGCCGTCGCAGAGAGCATCGCGTCCTCCTCCGCCGCGGGCGGGAACGGCGGCGGCGGCGCCTCCTTCGCCGCCGGGGGTTCCATCCGCTGGATCTCGCCTGGATGGAGCGGTTGAAGCGCAGGTGCAGGGCGCAACGGGAGCGTCGGGATACCGCGTAGCCGCGGGGAATAGGACTGGAAGAGACAGGTCGGTCGGCAGGATAGGAGGCAGGCTAGGGTTTGTAGGAAGCGACGACGAGGGACCGGAGGGAGATGGGGAAGGCGATGGATGGAGAGAGGGGTTGCTGCTTGCCTTTCCTGATTTCACGTTGTTTTACGAATTTGCCATTGCTTCCTCTCTTTACGGTTTTCAATTTGTCGTTTTCTCTTATCTTCTCGACTAATATAAGGCCCTGTCTGGTTTTCACGGGTTAAAATTTAACTCTCATCACATCAATGTTCCCTTAAATAAATATTGTACTAAATGTAGACTAATTGCATGTATATCGGCACATATTAGGAGTAATTTACGAGACGAATCTATTAAGCTTAATTAGTCCAAGATTGGAAACTTTTTATCAAATAAGACGAAAGTGTTACAATGTTTATTAAACTTTAACACCCAAACCAACACAGGCCCTAAGGATGGAGAGAGGGGTTGCTGCTTGCCTTTCCTGATTTCACGTTGTTTTACGAATTTGTCATTGCTTCCTCTCTTTACGGTTTTCAATTTGTCATTTTCTCTTATCTTCTTGACTAATATAAACTTTTTTTACAAGAAACCAATGTATTATTAGCAGCAACCAGCTACAATCAAGGATACAGCAGATAAGCCCACATAATGTAGAGCTTGAGGCACGTTACAAGAGGAGTTATGCCTCTGTGCAGTACAAATGTAATTGGAATCAGCCCTCAAAGAAGGCTGAAGAACTCTGGCATGTCTAGCTAGTGAGTCTGACACTGTGTCGAGCCGTCTGTGAATCTTGAAGATGGAGGCAGATTTGTTGGCAGTGTGGTTGACAAAGGTCTGCATGAAGAATTTGATTGTCCACTCTGGTGGGCTAGCAAGGTCATCGTGGTGGAGGAAGCGAATCAGTTATTCACAATATGACAAGTAGTGGACACCTGTAAGGTTGAGAGAGGAGCAAACAGCCGATGCAAGCGCCAGAGCCGCTGCCTCAGCCATTAAGACAGAGCTGCAGTTGTGAAGCCTGGCTTTGATGTGAATGGTTTGGCTCATCATGTCCTGTAAGTTGAGAATAAAGATTCCCAGACTAGCCGGAGCATTGCCTGCATTAGTATTATCTGGTTCTGTGGAGGCGTCGACATAGCACCTGGGACCTTGGAGGCATGCTGGAGTATCTATAGTGCAGTTACCGGTCAGGTTGAGCTACTGGGTTAGAGAAGGCATACCTTGGCCTGATGGTTGTGGTCTCAGTGGATCAGTGTCAGGTGGATGTAGATTGTTGTAACACCCCTGGTGTTAGTCTTGCCTAATTGCACTTGCATTTCCTGATCATGCACGTCATTCATCCATTCATGAGCATATATCACTTGAAACACGGGAAACATGACTTTGAAACAAGAGTATCATTTCAATTGTTTTTCATCGTTTCAGTACCTTTAGTGCTTAATTATTGTACGACCAATGTGTGGTATGGCTAAATACATTATTAAACATCTTAGCTATGCTTAGAAAGTCATTAGGAACAATGCTCATATTGATCATTTTGCCTGATTAAGATTTCAAATCATGGTTTGACTTGTTTGACCCTAGAATCTTTTTTTGTTTGACTGTTCAAAAAGTGCCACTTAGAATGTTTGCATGTCTGAGCAACCTAAAACAAAGTTGTAGCAAATAATATGAGGAACAAAAAGTATTTTGTGACCAAGTCATAAAAATGTGCACAACATGCTCAAAATGATCCCACAAGTCAGAATTTGGGTTGGTTTCAACACTTAGAAATTTCTAAGTTTAAATTCCAGTTTTCAGTTTCTTGAACACGACTTTGACATGATTTTACTCTCTGTTCTTTGCGAATTAGACAGTGATCTTTAAATGAGTTTTGTAGCTGGCATGTAGGTGTACAACTTTCGTTTTGATTACTTTCGCTAACACTCAACGGATTAGGAGATCGAGCATCATCTTTTGGCGCTGTCAGTCAGCCCTTTTGTTCTCTGAATCGCAGCTACAGTACCCGACCGGTTCAGAAGAACACCGTCGCGTGGATGTCGCGCGTCGCCGGTCTTCTGCTCGCGCAGGCCACGCGCCGCGGCCGTTCTGGCACCGCTGGCCTCGCCTTAAGCCCCCGCGCGCCTGCCCGACCAGTACACCTGCTCGTTTTTCGTTTCATTCGCCTTCTCCGCTCGTTCGCAACTCCGCAGCAGTAGCCGCAGCAACTCCGGCGAGCTTGTTCTTGCTCGCCGTCGCAAAATCGCTCACTACATCTTCATCGCAGTGCCGCCTTGTTCTCTTCTACCTCCACCCTTGGCTGCACCGTCTGAGTTCTGGTAAGGGCGCATTGTCCGTTCCCGCCACCGTCGCCATGCGTGTGTCCTCACCGGAGTTGAGGCCGCCGTGGTTGGGGTAGCTAGGGACTCTTCCGTACTTTTCTAGTTGCATGGGTAGCTCCGTAGTAGTCTCGTGAAGCTTGTATCAAGCTTGTTTGGGGCAATGGGAGTTCACCGTCGCCGGAGTGCCGCAGCGATCTCGCTGCCGCCCGCCGTTGCTAACGCCATCGTTGCTGGGGTACGGTAGAGGTTGAAATGAAGGTATGGAACCGCATAGTCGTGGGGAGCACGCCGGTGCCGTCGGGTTCACCGGAGAACTCGCCGTCGGTGAATTTCGCAGCTGCCGTGCCATCGTCTCCCTCCGTCCCCTGTTTTCTCTCGCTGACGTGCGGGTCCCATTTGCCAGTCGCCGCTGCTGAGAGGAAGCCGGAGCTAGGCTGCGCCGTTTTGGGCCGTGTGCGTGCATAGTCGTGGGCCGCCTAAGTCGTTCGGGCTGGCCCAATAGCGTTTGAATAAATGGTTTCAATTTATTCTTTATTATTTGAAATTTGAAGTGGTTTGAAAAATGTTTGGGTTCTCAAAGTTGTTCCAAATCTGTTAAGATAAATTTGTCTAGGTTCCTTATCATCAGATCCACTTGAGAAAATTATTGCATGTCATTTTTTAGATACTTTTCTATAAGATTTTATTTAATTATGTATATTGCTGATAAATTGAAAAATGTGTAGAAAAATCTATAGGCTTCAGAAAAATATGATTCCCAAGTTTGTTAATCTTCTTGTGTCATGTACTTCCTAGGAAAACTATGTTTCATGCATGTGCTGTGGAAAACTTTGGAGGTGTAGTTCAAGTACCTTTAATCGCTGATTTTTTTTGTTATTTTTGCTAGAGAGCAAACTTTGTATAAAACATGCATGTGATAATTTTTGTACAGTCATTATATTCCATGAAGAACCTAGGAAAAATATTAATTCTGTTGTTTGACACTTTTCATAGTACAAAGTAATTTCATACTCATTTTTATGTTATAGGTTGTCATTTTTTTATAGGATAGTTTACTTATCCAAATGTCATGAAATTTTTATGGTAGTCTGTTTAGGGTAGTATTATGCTATTGTAATTTTCTTAGATTTTTAGGAGCATCAGAAATATATGTTGCTATTCAAATCTATTATTATTTAGGGTTTAAGCAAGTGTTGCTTTAAGTGTGATTAAGAAATTAGTAAAGCTTTGGTGTATCTTTGAAGCATTTCATAAGATATGTTAACTTGACATGTTAGTAGTAGAAGAGAATGCAGTAGATGACATGTGCTTGTAGTGTATAGTTTCTTGGATGATGTTGACTACCTTGCATTTCAACATATTCATTGCATTCATCTCCTTCGATGCACGTTTGCATAATCACTTACGCGCATTGCATCATACAGGATCGCAAACCGAGAACTTAGTCGTCTTACCCGAGGAGCCAGAGGAGCAGCTCGAGGTGCAGCAGCAGGAGGTGACAGAAGCCGAAGAGGAGGTCGGTGAAGAGCTCCCCGAGTGCCCCGACCACCGTCCGAGCTCTTTTGAGAGAGGCAAGCCCCGGAGCATTTCTATCCCGGTTTGCAAATAATTTATTATTAACTTTACTTAATTTGATGCATTACGTTTAGGAGTTGTTTGCAAACGTTGCTGTATTATACCTTGCTTACCTTTGTTATACTATATCCTTGTTACCCTGGTATCCGCAGTCGAGTCAATGCTTAGCTGGCTTAGACCGGTAGAAGTCGGGTGATTTCCTGTCACCTGCGAGCTATAGGTGGTTACCCGGATCTGCTTGGATGACTATGAAGTCATGGTATAACTAAGTGTGAAATGAATTTGAGACCGGGCGGAAATTTGCAGGGTTTCGGACTGTAGTGTTTTCCGTCTGTGTCGATTAAGGACCGCCCGTTGTTGTCCCTCGGGTCATGTTGAACGCATGCCTCACATTTAGCTGGCCGGATAAAGTACCTTCCGACCGCGAAACTGGGAGATTATTTGGGCCGAGTGGATTGCCCGCAACGCACTGTACCGGAGCAGTAGTGGCAGGATACGGTGGCGCGATGATAAGGCCAAAGAGCAGTCGGGTGGCCCCCGGGTACAAGTGGTTTCTGGCAAGCTCGTGACTTTACCTGAATGGTTGACTCGGTGACCAACACCTCACTTTAGCGGGTGAGTGAGGTTTGTGTGAGGAATAACTTACCAGCTAGTTAATAATCGATTCGAATCGCCATCGTTCACTGAATAGTGAACACTTGACTTGAGCTACTTCATCGTAGTAACATTGATGAAACACTTGGACAGTTATATGAATTATGACATAATGGAAGTTGTTAATGATCATTGGTTATCATTACCTGTTTAATTACATGTTACTTTAGTACATGTGCAAATGTAGTTGACAGGTTAATAAAGATTTAACTTGATGTAAAGCTTTTGTAAAGGTTTTCCTAAATGCTAAAAATGCCTTTTTACGAATGAGTCAGCTATCCCACCAGAAAGCCTATCATGATTCCTTGGTGTCTTTTATTTCTGGTTTATGACGGGTAAGTCTAGCTGAGTACCTTCTCGTACTCAGGGCTTTGTTCCCACTTGTTGCAGATGGACAGATGTACTACGACTATTGTATCAACTGTCTCTATCATGTAATGGGCGAAGCCTAGGATCATGGGCAATGGTCATTCGCTACTTCTAGCCTGATGCTTTTGCTGGAGATGATCACAAGCTGGCACTTTATTTCAAAATGTTGTGTGTGTGCGTGATTTGAAGTACCGCTTCCGCTACTTTTATTCGAACCTGGTTTGTAATAACTATGTTTAAACTCCGATGTATTTTATGCCGCGAACATTTATGTAACTTATGATGGTAACCGTTAAACTTAGTACGATCTTGGCTGTTATGTGAAATGGTTTGAAATCCGTCGAGATTTCACGGACTACCGGGTTATACGGGCTTAAGTTTGTTAAATTGTCCTTCCGTTGGATGATTTCCTACTTAATCTCGTATAATTGGGCGGTTCTGTTACAGCTGGCATCGGAGCATGGTTTAACGTGATTACTATTCATAAGTGTATTTAAAATAAAATTATGTTTAAACAGTGTGATTTTAAAACTAAAGGTGTGCCAGTGGTCATATCCTATATGCCCAGTTAAGGACTCTAGGTGGCTATTTAAGTACTAACTTGGGGTTTTTGCACCATATTTCTCTTTCGTTGCTCATACGGCGTGCTATTGTATGAGTGCCACTTAATTGAGTGGTAATGTATGGATCAGTTACCTCTACGCTTTGGTAAGTGTGAGCTGTGAGAGCATGATCGGATACACCGCCGATCTAGGGAGAGTGCTAATATGATACTAGAATAATTACATGTTTTACGCATGTTTTTATGAAAGTATCGCATGTGTGGGTGTTCCGTCCGTTGAGGCGATGCCGTCAATAGGACGATGTGTTTGGGTAGTTACTACTGTTGTACACGCATCTGGGGATTCGTGTAGAGCGTGTAGGTAGATTTACTGCTTTCATGCATTCATGGGGAATGGGCTGAAATGAATTTTCTGCAGGTACATAACAGCGTTTATCGTGTAGATCGAATTAGTTACGTATATGAGAGATCGTTGTATGCCACCGAATTCATCGTTAGATGTCTTTATTTTCTAAGTTTGTGAGAACGTAAGACTCGCGCATGCATCATATTGCTTGTGCATTTCATTCATAACATGCATTTCTCCCCTTATAAAAGGATTATCCCAGTTTGATAAAAGTGACATCAACTTAAAATATATTCTCACCGGGTAATTTAAAAACTTGTGCTACAGATGGCCCGCACGAAGAAGACTGCTCGTAAGTCCACTAGCGGAAGAGCACCCCGTCACCAGATGGCCCCGCGGGAGCGCCGCAGCACGGACACTTTTCTAAGTGAGTTTGGCATGCCCACCTTGCTTTGGAGAGTGCTCCATGATGTGGGGTACCCAGAGGGTCAAGAGCTGGTGTACTCCTGGAGTGAGAGCCAGTTAGCTGAGGATAAACTTGCCGTAGTGGAAATCACCGTCCCTGCTCTTGGTGATGCGCCAGAATGGGATGGTTGGCATTTGGAGTTTGAAGGACGCACTCCAGTTGAGGGTGCAGAGGGTGCAGCCTTTCACGTCATCCGAGACATAATGAGCAGGTTTTCTAATGAGTTGGCAGCAGCTTTGGCCGGTACTTTCCCGAGAGATGATCCTCGTGATGCCATTTGGGTGCAACCGCAAGGAAGTGCCCTGGTTAGAGGCCCAAGTGAAGGACGGGCTAGCGACAACCACACAATGAGTGCCATGTATGCAGCCATCAAAGCATACTAGGGTCTTGAGAGTACCTATTGGACCTTGACTGGTCTGCGTGGCAATGACCAGCTTGAAGCAAGGAAGTAGAAGAAGAAGCAAGCACGTGCTATAGCTAGCTTGCAGGAGCAGTTGGCCGACATGAGCTTGCAGCGAGATCGGGCTCTCGAGAGAGGTGAGAGTGCTATGCAGCAGGTACAGACGTTGACTCAGGCCAACAGAAATGCAGACCGCATGATGGGACAGCTAGTGCAGGAAAGGAATGAAGTCTGGAACGAGAGGAACCTTCTGAGGTAGAGGGTCGAGGAGCTAGAAGGGTATAATGCCAACTTGCATGAAGAGTTTCATGCCCTCTACAACGGGATGGGCCCGTATGCTCCTCCGGACGCCGCCCAGATGGACGTCGACGACGACGCCGCTACTGATGGTAGCAATGGTGACGCCTCCGACCTCGACGACGGCCCCGAGGAGTAGGCTAGTTGCCTTGCGTTAGTGATAGGCTCTGTCGCGATGGCCTTCTTTTGGTTTACATGTATCGTGTTGTATCCTGTTCGATCTTGAGACTGGCGATCTTTTGAATCTTGGTTGTGTATGTGATGCTCGAACGCATAAAAGTCCAGTGTATGTATGCTGGCAACGTGGTTGTATGGAACGCGATGTTGCATTCGAAGTAATTTGATTAGTGATGTTGTTTTAATTGGAATGTGATTATTGTGCCTCTGTTTTATTGCATGACTTGTTCTCTCCAATAAATTCAGTATGGCATGATTGTTCATTCGAATACAATTACTACCACTTCGCTCAATTATTACTTGTTGCTGAAATATGCAGATGACAAACACTCGACGTGCCACGTATGAGGCCGCTGAAACTAGTGGCAACGGTGCAGGGGCTGGTGGGGGTGGTGCAAACAACGTCAATCACCAGGAGCCATAGCTAGAGCCACAATTGCCCCCTCCTCCACCGCTCACTGCAGAGGTATTCTTCGCACAGTTCCTGGGAAGCCAGCGCAACGCCGAGCAGTCACAAAGGAATATGGAAGATTTTCTGCGTACCATCGCTGAAAATGTTCAGAGGGGAAATAATCAAGGTGGTGGCCATGGGGTGAACCAGTACAGCAATTTCAAGGATTTCATAGACACCAGGCCGCCAGTTTTCAAGGAAGCAGCAGAGCCACTCGACGCTGAAGAATGGATCAACACTATGGAGGACAAGTTCCGTGTGTTGAGACTGACAGAAGTTCTGAAGACAGAATATGCTGCACATCAGTTACAAGGACCGGCAGGGATGTGGTGGAAGCATCGTCGCACCACCTTTCCTCCCAATGCCCAGATTACTTGGAGAGAATTCACTGAAGCGTTTAGAGGAGTTTATATTCCCCCAGGGTTGGTTGAGATGAAGCTCGGAGAGTTCTTGGCCTTAAATCAAGGTACCAAGACTGTAACACAGTATCTGCATGCCTTTAATAGCTTGTGCCGCTATGCTCCAGACATGGTCGACACAGATGCAAAGAGAATTGCTAGTTTCAAGAGAAGGTTAAGTCTGAAGATGATGAAGCATGTGGGTACCAATACCCGCGCCAGATTCAATGACTTTGTCAGTGATTGTTTGAAACAAGAAAAGAATAACAACGCCTACACTGCATCCAAGAATCGTAAGAGGGTGTTTGAGTCAGGACCATCCCAGTCCAGAGTTGTCACTGCAAACCGTCTTTCTTATCATCCGTCCGCACCTGGTGCAAGGTTCCGGCCGCCACAGCATAAAACCCAGAACTACAGGGGACCACAGAAGCCGTACAAGATGGTCGTGCCGCCAGCAAAGATCACCGCAGCTGCAGAACAAAGCAACTCCAAGGGAGCTATAGGATCTGCTGGTACAGTGAAGGGGCCCTGCTACAATTGTGGTCAGCCAGGCCACTTTTCAAAGTTCTGCCCTTATCCGCCTAAAAAGAAGCAACAGACTTATACTGCCCGTGTACACCATACCACCGTTGATGAGATTCTTGAGGGAGAGCCTGTAACTGCCGGTAAGTTTCTTGTTAACCATCACCCTGCAGTTGTTCTATTTGATTCTGGATCCTCGCATTCTTTTATGAGTCAAGCATTTGCACGGAAGTATGAACAACTATACACAGAATTGAGTTATGGTTATCGTATAAGTTCAGCCGGGGCTGATGTGTTAACCAATAAGATGGTTAGAGGGGCAACCCTTGAGTTAGGTAGTCGGAAGTTCCGAGTGAACCTGATAGTTATGGCTGGACTAGTTTTGGATGTAATAATAGGAATGAACTGGATGAAGAACTGGGGGGCAGTCATAGATACAAGCAGTCGGTTGCTTACCCTTAAGGATCCCCAGGGAGAGGGTACTTTTCAGGTACCATTGCCCAAAAGAACAGACCTTGTGAGTGTGACCTGTGCCATGGAAGTTGTTCCTATCCGCCAGATCCCGGTAGTGTGTGAGTTCCCGGATGTGTTTCCAGACGAGTTACCTGGCCTTCCTCCAAATAGAGATGTTGAGTTTGGAATCGAGTTGATCCCCGAGACAGCTCCTATTTCGAGGAGACCCTATCGGATGCCTCCGGATGAGTTAGCTGAGCTGAAGAAGCAACTGGAAGAATTGCTAAAGAAGGGGTTTATCCGACCGAGTAAGTCTGAGTGGGGATGTCCTGCCTTGTTAGTGAAGAAAAAGAAAGAGGGTACTCTGAGAATGTGTGTGGATTATCGACCTCTTAATGCTGTAACTATCAAGAATAAATATCCTTTGCCTCATATCGACGTTTTGTTTGATCAGTTGGCTAAAGCTAGGGTGTTCTCCAAGATAGACCTAAGATCAGGGTATCATCAGATAAAGATCAGGCCACAAGATGTCCCGAAAACCGCTTTTTCTACCAGATACGGGTTGTACGAGTATCTTGTTATGTCTTTTGGCTTAACAAATGCTCCTGCATACTTTATGTATCTGATGAATACGGTTTTCATGCCAGAGTTGGACAAGTTTGTAGTTGTCTTCATTGATGACATTCTAATATACTCTGAGAATAAGAAAGATCATGAAGAGCATCTGAGAATTGTCTTGACCAGACTAAGAGATCATAAGATGTATGCTAAGTTCAGTAAATGTGAATTTTGGTTGAAGAAAGTTCCTTTCCTTGGTCATATTCTATCTGAGAATGGAGTTTCGGTAGATCCGAGCAAAGTGCAAGAGGTTATGGATTGGAAAACTTCAACCACAGTGCCAGAAGTCAGGAGTTTCCTAGGGTTAGCTGGTTACTATCGCCGCTTTATCCCAGACTTCTCGAAGATTGCCAAGCCAATGACAAGCCTGTTACAGAAAGATCACAAGTTTGTGTGGACAGAGGAGTGTGAGACAGCTTTCCACACCTTGCGGAAACTGTTGACCACTGCTCCAGTTCTTGCACAGCCAGACATCGAGAAACCTTTTGATGTGTTCTGTGACGCATCAAAAACAGGATTAGGCTGTGTTCTGATGCAAGAAGGAAGAGTCATTGCTTATGCCTCCCGCCAGTTGAGAAAACATGAAATCAATTATCCGACACACGATCTTGAGCTTGCCGCCGTGGTGCATGCCTTAAAGATTTGGAGACACTATTTACTTGGTAATGTGTGCAATATTTTCACCGATCATAAGAGTTTCAAGTACATTTTCACCCAACCAGAATTGAACATGAGACAGCGAAGATGGTTAGAACTAATTAAAGATTATAACTTGAATGTACAGTATCACCCTGGGAAAGCTAATGTGGTAGCTGATGCTTTGAGTAGAAAGTCACATTGTCTGAATATGCAACCCTTACCCGAAGATGGTTTTAATCTAATGCACCCTGTCGTGTTATATAGTATTCAGATCAGTTGCACCTTGGAGAGTAAGATAATAGAAGGTCAGAAAGCAGATAAAGGGATATTCCACATCAAAAAGAAAATTAAAGAAGAACCTTCAAAACACTTCAGAGTGGACGAGTAGGACGTGTTGTGGTTCGACAACCGTCTTATTGTTCCAAAGGATAGAGAGCTTAAGAATAAAATTATGGATGAAGCTCATCACTCTAAGTTGTCCATTCATCCTGGCAATAGTAAAATGTATCAAGAACTAAGGCCTCGCTATTGGTGGACAAAGATGAAGAAGGAAATTGCAGCTTATGTAGCCAGATGTGACACATGTTGTCGAGTGAAAGCTATTCACATGAAACCTGCTGGATTGTTGCAACCTTTGTCAGTACCTAGTTGGAAGTGGGATGATATAAGTATGGATTTCATCACAGGTTTGCCCACTACTCAGAAAGGCCATGATTCGATTTGGGTAATCGTGGATCGTCTTACCAAGACAGCCCACTTTTTACCTGTCAAGACAGTTCATAGACCACCTCAATATGCCGAGAAGTATATTGCAGAGATTGTGAGATTGCATGGCATACCGAAGACTATCGTGTCTGACAGAGGGTCACAGTTCACTGCTCACTTTTGGGAGCATTTGCACAAAGGTTTGGGAACGAGTCTGATTCGTAGCACTGCCTATCATCCTCAAACAGATGGCCAGACTGAAAGAGTTAATGCTATTTTGGAGGATATGTTAAGAGCTTATGTGTTGTCTTCCAGAGGTTCATGGGAGTCGTGGTTACCTTTAGCAGAATTCACGTATAATAATAGCTATCAAGAAAGTATCAAGATGGCACCTTTTGAGGCTCTGTATGGCCGAAAGTGTAGGACACCTTTAAACTGGATTGAGCCAGGGGAAAGAAGGTATTATGGTATTGATTTTGTGGAAGAAGCCGAAAAGAAAGTTTATATCATTCAGCAAAATATGAGAGCAGCTCAGTCACGTCAGAAAAGTTATGCGGATAAGAGAAGGAGACCACTTGTGTTTGAAGTTGGTGACTATGTTTATCTGAAAGTCACGCCAATGAAGAAGAAGCGGTTTGGAATACGCAGAAAGCTTGCCGCCAGATTTGTAGGACCCTACAAAATCTTAGAAAGGAAGGGTCCAGTGGCTTACAAATTGGAATTACCATAATCAATGGGTGTTATATTCCCTGTTTTTCACGTATCACATCTCAAGAAATGTTTGTGCGTTCCAGAGGAAATAATTAAACCTCGAGGCATAAAACTTAAGTCAGATCTGGTGTATCGTGAGCAACCAATTCGAGATTTGGATTCCAAAGAAAGGGCTACTCGAAACAGTGTGGTGAAAACATATAAGATACAATGGAGTCATCATGATGAGGGAGATGCATCTTGGGAAATGGGTGAATACCTACAAAAAGCATACGAAGATTTTTATAATAAATGGTTCGTAACCCAAATCTCGGGACGAGATTTTTATAAGGGAGGAGGGCTGTAACACCCCTGGTGTTAGTCTTGCCTAATTGCACTTGCATTTCCTGATCATGCACGTCATTCATCCATTCATGAGCATATATCACTTGAAACACGGGAAACATGACTTTGAAACAAGAGTATCATTTCAATTGTTTTTCATCGTTTCAGTACCTTTAGTGCTTAATTATTGTACGACCAATGTGTGGTATGGCTAAATACGTTATTAAACATCTTAGCTATGCTTAGAAAGTCATTAGGAACAATGTTCATGTTGATCATTTTGCCTGATAAAGATTTCAAATCATGGTTTGACTTGTTTGACCCTAGGATCTTTTTTTGTTTGACTGTTCAAAAAGTGCCACTTAGAATGTTTGCATGTCTGAGCAACCTAAAACAAAGTTGTAGCAAATAATATGAGGAACAAAAAGTATTTTGTGACCAAGTCATAAAAATGTGCACAACATGCTCAAAATGGTCCCACAAGTCAGAATTTGGGTTGGTTTCAACACTTAGAAATTTCTAAGTTTAAATTCCAGTTTTCAGTTTCTTGAACACGACTTTGACATGATTTTACTCTCTGTTCTTTGCGAATTAGACAGTGATCTTTAAATGAGTTTTGTAGCTAGCATGTAGGTGTACAACTTTCGTTTTGATTACTTTCGCTAACACTCAACGGATTAGGAGATCGAGCATCATCTTTTGGCGCTGTCAGTCAGCCCTTTTGTTCTCTGAATCGCAGCTACAGTACCCGACCGGTTCAGAAGAACACCGCCGCGTGGATGTCGCGCGTCGCCGGTCTTCTGCTCACGCAGTAGCCGCAGCAACTCCGGCGAGCTTGTTCTTGCTCGCCGTCGCAAAATCGCTCACTACATCTTCATCGCAGTGCCGCCTTGTTCTCTTCTACCTCCTCCACCCTTGGCTGCACCGTCTGAGCTCGGAGTGTGTCCTCACCGGAGTTGAGGCCGCCATGGTTGGGGTAGCTTGGGAGTCTTCCGTACTTTTCTAGTTGCATGGGTAGCTCCGTAGTAGTCTCGTGAAGCTTGTATCAAGCTTGTTAGGGGCAATGGGAGTTCACCGTCGCCGGAGTGCCGCAGCGATCTCGCTGCCGCCCGCCGTTGTTAACGTCATCGTTGCTGGGGTACGGTAGAGGTTGAAATGAAGGTATGGAACCGCATAGTCATGGGGAGCACGCCGGTGCCGTCGGGTTCACCGGAGAACTCGCCGTCGGTGAATTTCGCAGCTGCCGTGCCGTCGTCTCCCTCCGTCCCCTGTTTTCTCTCGCTGACGTGCGGGTCCCATTTGCTAGTCGCCGCTGCTGAGAGGAAGCCAGAGCTGGGCTGCGCCGTTTTGGGCCGTGTGCGTGCATAGTCGTGGGCCGCCTAAGTCGTTCGGGCTGGCCCAGTAGCGTTTGAATAAATGGTTTCAATTTATTCTTTATTATTTGAAATTTGAAGTGGTTTGAAAAATGTTTGGGTTCTCAAAGTTGTTCCAAATCTGTTAAGATAAATTTGTCTAGGTTCCTTATCATCAGATCCACTTGGGAAAATTATTGCATGTCATTTTTTAGATACTTTTCTATAAGATTTTATTTAATTATGTATATTGCTGATAAATTGAAAAATGTGTAGAAAAATCTATAGGCTTCAGAAAAATATGATTCCCAAGTTTGTTAATCTTCTTGTGTCGTGTACTTCCTAGGAAAAATATGTTTCATGCATGTGCTGTGGAAAACTTTGGAGGTGTAGTTCAAGTACCTTTAATGACTGATTTTTTTGTTATTTTTGCTAGAGAGCAAACTTTGTATAAAATATGTATGTGATAATTTTTGTACAGTCATTATATTCCATGAAGAACCTAGGAAAAATATTAATTCTGTTGTTTGACACTTTTCATAGTACAAAGTAATTTCATACTCATTTTTATGTTATAGCTTGTCATTTTTGTATAGGATAGTTTACTTATCCAAATGTCATGAAATTTTTATGGTAGTCTGTTTAGGGTAGTATTATGCTACTGTAATTTTGTTAGATTTTTAGGAGCATCAGAAATATATGTTGCTATTCAAACCTATTATTATTTAGGGTTTAAGCAAGTGTTGCTTTAAGTGTGATTAAGAAATTAGTAAAGCTTTGGTGTATCTTTGAAGCATTTCATAAGATATGTTAACTTGACATGTTAGTAGTAGAAGAGAATGCAGTAGATGACATGTGCTTGTAGTGTATAGTTTCTTAGATGATGTTGACTACCTTGCATTTCAACATATTCATTGCATTCATCTCCTTCGATGCACGTTTGCATAATCACTTACGTGCATTGCATCATACAGGATCGCAAACCGAGAACCCAGTCGTCTTACCCGAGGAGCCAGAGGAACAGCTCGAGGTGCAGCAGCAGGAGGTGACAGAAGCCGAAGAGGAGGTCGGTGAAGAGCTCCCCGAGTGCCCCGACCACCGTCCGAGCTCTTTTGAGAGAGGCAAGCCCCGGAGCATTTCTATCCCGGTTTGCAAATAATTTATTATTAACTTTACTTAATTTGATGCATTACGTTTAGGAGTTGTTTGCAAACGTTGCTGCATTATACCTTGCTTACCTTTGTTATACTATATCCTTGTTACCCTGGTATCCGCAGTCGAGTCAATGCTTAGCTGGCTTAGACCGGTAGAAGTCGGGTGATTTCTTGTCACTTGCGAGCTATAGGTGGTTACCCGGATCTGCTTGGATGACTATGAAGTCATGGTATAACTAAGTGTGAAATGAATTTGAGACCGGGCGGAAACTTGCAGGGTTTCGGACTGTAGTGTTTTCCGTCTGTGTCGATTAAGGACCGTCCGTTGTTGTCCCTCGGGTCATGTTGAACGCATGCCTCACATTTAGCTGACCGGATAAAGTACCTTCCGACCGCGAAACTGGGAGATTATTCGGGCTGAGTGGATTGCCCGCAACGCACTGTACCGGAGCAGTAGTGGCAGGATACGGGGGCACGATGATAAGGCCAAAGAGCAGTCGGGCAGCCCCCGGGTACAAGTGGTTCCTGGCAAGCTCGCGACTTTACCTGAATGGTTGACTCGGTGACCAACACCTCACTTTAGCGGGTGAGTGAGGTTTGTGCGAGGAATAACTTACCAGCTGGTTAATAATCGATTTGAATCGCCATCGTTCACTGGATAGTGAACACTTGACTTGAGCTACTTCATCGTAGTAACATTGATGGAACACTTGGACAGTTATATGAATTTTGACATAATGGAAGTTGTTAATGATCATTGGTTATCATTACCTGTTTAATTACATGTTACTTTAGTACAGGTGCAAATGTAGTTGATAGGTTAATAAAGATTTAACTTGATGTAAAGCTTTTGTAAAGGTTTTCCTAAATGCTAAAAATGCCTTTTTGCGAATGAGTCAGCTATCCCACCAGAAAGCCTATCATGATTCCTTGGTGTCTTTTATTTCTGGTTTATGACGGGTAAGTCTAGCTGAGTACCTTCTCGTACTTAGGGCTTTGTTCCCACTTGTTGCAGATGGACAGATGTACTACGGCTATTGTATCAACTGTCTCTATCCTGTAATGGGCGAAGCCTAGGACCATGGGCAATAGTCATTCGCTACTTCTAGCCTGATGTTTTTGCTGGAGATGATCACAAGCGGGCACTTTATTTCAAAATGTTGTGTGTGTGCGTGATTTGAACTACCGCTTCCGCTACTTTTATTCGAACCTGGTTTGTAATAACTATGTTTAAACTCCGATGTATTTTATGCCGCGAACATTTATGTAACTTATGATGGTAACCGTTAAACTTAGTACGATCTTGGCTGTTATGTGAAATGGTTTGAAATCCGTCGAGATTTCACGGACTACCGGGTTATACGGGCTTAAGTTTGTTAAATTGTCCTTCCGTTGGATGATTTCCTACTTAATCTCGTATAATTGGGCGGTTCTATTACAATTGTTGGGCTCCATGGTAGAGGTTGTGCTCGGTGTCCTAGTTCCTACAAGAGAGTTTGCCATACCTATTGTTATTGCCGTTGCAGGGGTGTGGGCCATAGTTTTCATGGTTTTGCATGGGTTGAGTGGGTGTCTAAGGAAAGAGCGCCGCTAAGTGTGAGTTGATGTGTGCCTGTGCTGCATGGTGTACCTGAGCCGGAGTCCATTGCTTCCTGTTAAAATGGAAATCATTTAGATGTACCACAGGGTGAATAGAGTTCAGTAAAAGTAGCTTCAGTAGTGTTATGGGAGATGAAGTATTGCAGGGTATTCTGGATGTCGTCCTGTTCAGGTGGGAAATCTTCAGTTCTGATGGATGGAGTGAAGGAAAGCCAGACCTGGGTTGGCAGATGGCAGTGGAAGAACAGGCGGTAGTTAGTTTCAAGTGTTCCATAGGTGTTGTAGTGCTGCGAAATATGGGAGTATCTGGCTACTCTATCTGTAGTGGCTAGTGCATTTCTGGTGAGTCTCCAACAAAGGTTTTGATGAGTGGTGGAAGAGACTTGTTGTTCCAGACACGCTTGAGAATCTGACTTGCATTGGCGGTGATGCTTCGGGAGCCTTATTGAGGAAGTTGCACAGTGTTTGCTACTGATAGGGACTTATAGATTGGACACCAGGGTGTTGACCAGATGGATGTGTGTTTGCTGCATGCAACTGGTAAGTAACATTAGACTAGAGGTCTTCTTTGACCTACAAAACAGATGACCAGAAGATAGATTTAGTGGTTAATGTGTTAGCTTTCCAGAAAGATTTGTTAGGATAATATTTAGCCTTGAGTATAGAAGTTAAGGGATTTTTTTCCATTGGCAATGTTGTAGGCTGCATGAATGATTAAACTCTAATTGACAGTTTTCAGATCCCTGATGCCTAAGCCTCCATTTTCTTTGCTTTGGCAGATGTCCTCCCATGATCTATAGGCAATAGGGGATGTGACTCCATCTTCCTGCACCCCTATCCACCAGAATTTCTGATAGTTGTTGTGATTTGCTGCAGAAAAGATTTAGAAAACAAGACAATGGACATATAATAGACCGGTATGGAAGCCAGAACAGAATGGATGTAGGTAAGCCTTCCTGCATGGCTGAGTTTGTTAGCTGTAATAGCAGCACTGCAGTACCTGTGGAGCACTTGAAACTGACTATCACCTGTTCTTCCACTGCCATCTGCCAACCCAGGTCTAGCTTTCCTTCACTCCATCCATCAGAACTGAAGATTTCCCACCTGAACATGACGACATCTAGAATACCCTGCAATACTTCATCTCCCATAACACTACTGAAGCTACTTTTACTAGAACTCTATTTACCCTTGTAAGGTCCTAGATGGCTAGAGGGGGGGTGAATAGCCTATAAAAATTCTACAATAAACACTAAGCAAACTTGTTAGAATAACAAACGGCGTAAAGCGAGTTTTGCTTAGCCTACGGTAGTGATGCAAGCCTCTTAACCACAAGTCTAGTAGATTATGATCTCTAGTTCACACAAGGGCTAAGTCACTAAACTTACACTAGAGAGCAAGCTAACAACTACTAGCAAAGGCTAACACTAGAGCTACACAAGAAAACTAGTAAAAGTAAATGCGAGAGAGAGGATTGTGAATCTTATACCGACGGTGGAGTGAAGATGTTGCCAATCACCAAGATGATATGCAATCAATCAATATTGACAACAACACAATATGAAGACTAATCACCAGGAGACAAGAGACACAATATTTTTGTTCACCCGGTGTTCACTTGTGCACCGACAAGCTACGTCACCGGTTGTGTCGACCAATGCTTAGATGGATCCTCGGTGTGACCCTCAAGTCACTTCCCCCCCAAGGCACGCCCCGCAAGGCACCGCAAGAGTCTACTCTCAAGTGAGGTAACTCAGTGACACGCGCAATCCACTAGAGTTGCTTTTGGTGCTCCACCGAGGAAAGCACAAGAACCTCTTACAATCAACCGGAGGTGGCCAAGAACAATCTCCTTCTCTTGCCAACGCCTCCAACAATCTCCAAGCCGACTAGGAGCGGTACTCTCCAAGAGTAACAAGAAATTCACCGGCTAAACCACCCACAAGTGCCACTAGATGCCCTCAAGCTATGCAATGCACTTTGGAATAACTCAATCTCACTTTTGATTTGCAATCAAGCAAGAGAGATAAGTGGGAGGGAGAAGCTCTAGCTCAAAGGATGCACAAGAGTGTTACAAATCACGAGAGACCTCCCCAAGGGCCAGCCAACAAGTATTTATAAGCATCCCAAACGAATAGAGCCGTTGTACCCCTTCACTGCGCGTTTTTTGGGACGACCAGACGCGCTGGTCGAAACTGACCGAACGCGCTCAACTGCGTCCGATCCTCCAACGGTCACTGAGCGCCAACGGTCAAATGCAACGACCGGACATGCCGCTCAACCGACCGGACGTGTCGATCGCACAGTACCGTGCGCCCGCGAACCATCGACTGGACGTGCTCCAGGCAACGACCGGACGCGACAGTGCCAGCGTCCGGTTGGAGTCCAGTAAGCTCCCTCAACGACCGGACGCGTCCGATCGCGTGTGACCGGACGCGCCACGCGTCCGATCGACCTTGCGAACTTCAGTTCCCTCTAGGTGCCTAACCGGACGCGCCGGTCCCGCGAGTGATCGGACGCGCCGGTTGCAAACCCTAACACCCGCGCGCCTGACTGCTGCGTTGAACTGACCGGACGCGTCCGGTCAAACCGTGACCGCGTCCGGTGCAGCGTCCGGTCACCTCTGTGACCTCCGTTCGCCTCTGTTTCTTTTTCGACTTCCGGCGTAGTGGAAAATAGGCATTTCAACTCCTCGAAAATGCCTGAATCCCGCGCTCGCAAGCTCGGCGGAGGGAGAGAGGAACTGAAACCCTCTCTACCGCTCAAACTTCAACGCCTTCGTAAATGTGCCAACACCAACAAGTGATCACCACATTGTGCACGTGTGTTAGCATTTTCATAATTATTTTTGAAGGTTTTCGAGTTAGCTCACTAGGCTCTACATGCAATGCACTTCATGAATTCACCTAGTGGCACCCGTGCATTGAATAACCGATAAGACTTCCTCTCTTAATAGTTCGGCTATCGATCCTAAACCACTCACAACCTCTATGGTGTCTTGAGTGCAAAACAAAATAGCCTTATGGTTATACCTTTGCCTTGAGCCCATTTTGTTTTTCCAAAAGATATGATCCACTTCATATCATCACATGACCGTCTCGATCCATCGACCTTGACTTTACTTGCTCTTTACCGTTGCATCGGTCCGTTGGCGCTAAGTCTTGCTCAAGCTTCACCATCACATGGTCCTTCGCTTCGAGGCCTCGACTTGCCCTTCACCTTCACAACCGGTCCATTGAGCCAAGCATCATCTTGGTCTTCATCATCTTGGTCACATGAGTCAATGTCATGTCTCATATTCAATGACCACCTTTATCTAAATCATCCACTTAGATACAAAGGTTAGTCCTAGGTTTCATCAATTAGCCAAAACCAAACTAGGGACTCTCAACCCTGTGGTACATCTAAATGATTTCCATTTTAACAGGAAGTAATGGACTCCGGCTCAGGTACACCATGCAGCACAGGCACACATCAACTCACACTTAGCGGCGCTCTTTCCTCAGACACCCACTCAACCCATGCAAAACCATGAAACTACTTCCCACACCCCTGCAACAGCAACAACAACAGGTATGACAAACTCTCTTGCAGGAACTAGGACACCAAGCATAACCTCTACCATGGAGCCCAATAATCTACATCCACCTGACACTGATCCACTGAGACCACAACCATCAGGCCATGGTATGCCTTCTCTAACCCAGCAGCTCAACCTGACCGGTAACTACACCATAGATACTCCAGCATGCCTCCAAGGTCCCAGGTGCTATGTCGACGCCTCCACAGAACCAAATAATACAAATGCAGGCAATGCTCCGGCTGGTCTAGGAATCTTTATTCTCAACTTACAGGACATGATGAGCCAAACCATTCACATCAAAGCCAGGCTTCACAGCTGCAGCTCTGTCTTAATGGCTGAGGCAGTGGCTCTGGTGCTTGCATCAGTTGTTTGCTCCTCCCCCAACCTTACAGGTGTCAACTACTTTGTCATATTGTGAACAACTGGTTCACTTCCTCCACCACGACGACCTTGCTAGCCCACCGGATTGGACAATCAAATTCTTCACGTAGACCTTCGTCAACCACACTGCCAACAGATCTGCCTCCATCTTCAAGATCCACATATGGCTCAACACGGTGTCAAACTCACTAGCTAGACAGGCCAGAGTTCTCCAGCCTCCTCTGAGGGCTGATTCCAGTTACATTTGTACTACATAGAGCCACGGCTCCTCTTGTAACGTGCTTCAAGCTCTACATCATGTGGGCTTATCTGGTGTATCCTTGATCGCAACTAGTTGCTGCTAATAATACATTGGTTTCTTGTCAAAAAACTTTAAGACCCTATCAAAAAATATATTAACTTTAAGACTCTCTGTATCCTTCCCAATTGTTAGAAATAAAAATTTTGATAAAAAAAATCCTCCAACAGATTATCTAATTGGTTATCTGTCGGGTACCTAAAACTAGGGGAACCCACAACCAACGATTAAGAAAAACAAAATGCTACCCGCAAATGAGATGAGCCAAAATAGCGGACGAAACGCCTCGACTGCGTTCCGACTCGTACGAGGCACCCTCGACGAGACACCTCGACTGCGTTCCGACTCGCACGAGGCTCGCTCGACAAGGCACCTCGACAATCGGCAATCTCCGACTCGCACGACCCCGGGTCGAAACACTCGACCCATTATATCCACCTACTCTGAGACAAAAGACAGAGTATTTAATATGACTACCTACTACCTTCTACCGTCATGGCTACAGCCGCGACCGATGTGGAAGCAATGCTGGTGTCAGGTCTCATTTTTTACCACCCATCCTAGGATGGGAGGTGAAAACCTGTCACTATACACACCATACCGCACACTATTTTGCCCGTCCTCGACCCGTCCTCGACCCGGCCTCGACCTAGCCTCGACCCACCGCCGGTCAGCAGGGAGGAAAGGCCGACGTGGCACAGGACTTAGGGTCTTTTCACCGTCTCATCCCCTACGTCACCATGGTGTCCAGGGATGGCCTGCCATTCCTGGGACACATCGCTACAGCCACCTCCACAGGGATCGACAAAACTTCACCTCAAGGCACCCCGGCGTCCCGGCCTCCTCTTACGCTATAAAAGGCAGGCCAGGCCTCTACAGGAGAAGGGGGGCGACAAACGAACGAACAAGGCAAGACACAAGCCAGAAGCCACGCTCAAACGAGCAAAGGCACACCACCCACAGATCAACATCTTAAGCAATCTCCTTGTACTCTCACTTTCCCTTTGAGACCTGGGCTCGGTTCCCTCTCTCACAGCTTGTTACCCCTACGCAAGCACTTTGATGCAAGGAAATACAATACTCCCCCTCCTCGCTGGACGTAGGGCCTTCTCTTGCCCGAACCAGGATAAGTCCTCATGTATTCTCCTTGCATCACCATCCAGATTAGGGACACGCAACACTCACTCGTTGGCTTAGGACCCCCGTGGGACCGAACGCCGACAGTTGGCGCACCAGGTACGGACGCTGCATGCCAACATCGTTTTCCTGCCATTTTTCTAGATGGCTGACCTCGAACGTCCACTCATGGTGATCTGGTTTGGGAGCTTGGAGTTCATGTCGCTTGGCCATGGCTACGACATGGTCCTCCTCCCGCCTAGGCACCCGACCGATGGGGACCACGAGCTCTCTCAACCTGGGGGAGCCCTGCACCGGTATCGTCGCTCTCGTCAGGCACGCGCCGCTAAGCGACGGCGAGCCCAGCACAACCGTTGTCATCGCCTTGCGGAGGACGGTGGGATTCCCCGATCTGGCACCTCTCAGCCGTCCGCTAACACGGATTTCCTCCCTGAGGATCTATGTAGGATGAGCTTGGCTGAGGGTAAGATGTCGACAGAGAGTTCCATCGCTCTACCGCCTGGTGTGACGCCACCACCACCCGGTCCGACTACACTAGCACAAGGAACGACGCCTTCATCAGCATTCCCGTTTGGGCTAGACTCGGTTGCCCAGGCGTACGCTTCCTTTGTAAGCACTAGCATGAGTGCTTACGAGGAACTCCTCGGACACCATCTACGCTCCACTCTCGACCTTGTTGCATCCACGCCAGCTTCCGAGTACCTGGACTCTACGGAGACCCCAGAAACTGAGCCCTGTGCAACTGCTTCTCGACGTTATGACCCCAGAGATAGACGACCTTACATACACCCATCATACTACTACTTCGGCGCTCCAGACTCCGACTCTGCCGATGACACCTACGACCCGACCCACGAGTGCTTCAACATCGATGGAGTTAGCACGTCGGATTTGGAGGATGAGGCACCCGTTGAAGGAAGGAACACGTCACCTCAGGTTGAGCTCCCTGCCGAGCGGGATGAAGCCTAATTCCTTGCGGATCAAGAAATGCAGCACGAGCAAATCCGCGAGTTGCAGGATAGGCTCGACGAGCAACGAGAAAACCTGCGTCTACTACAGCGAACCCTCGAGCAAGAGCGCGCGGCACGCACACATGGCGGAGGAGCTTGAGAAAGAGCTCACGACGTCAATCGTCGCATCGTCGAGGACCAGGCGGTCGACCCCCCGGTTTTTTGTCGAGCCAGCCAGAACGTGGTCGCCGCCGCCATGCTCCTTCGTAACATGCCCGAGCCATCGAACCCTGACGCTCGTTGAGCCCGAGATGAAATCCAAGGACTCCTCGAGACCGCTGCCATGCAGCAGGCCGAGAGTTCTGCCTCGAGGCGACGTGGGCCAGCCTTGGAGTAGCCTGCCGAGCCCTCCCGACAGGAGAGAGAGGCCTTGATTCATCCGGAGCACGCCCAACAGAACAGGGCGGCCCCTGTCCATGAGCGCATCGTCGACAACCATGAACCTCGAGATGCCCGTGACAACATCGTCGAGCGCTAGAGGCGCAAACACGGTGACGGTGCAGCTCGAGGCTACCACGAGCATAGGGGCGGGTGCTATGACAGCTCAGAAGATCAAAGCCCTTCACCCGAGCCACCGGGTCCTCGGGTCTTTAGCAAGGCCATTCGCAAAATGATACTCCCGGCTCGATTCTGCCCCCACGACTCTTACCAAGTATAACGGCGAGACCAAACCCGAACTTTGGCTCGCTGACTTCCGCTTGGCATGTCAGTTAGGTAGGGCCACCGATGACCGGGTCATCATCTGGCAACTCCCCATGTTCCTGTCGGACACCGCTTGAGCCTGGCTCGAGGACCTCCCACCTCAACAAATCCACGACTGGGACGACCTTGTGAGAGTGTTTGAGGGGAACTTCAAGGGAACCTACATGCGCCCCGACAACTCGTGGGATCTCCGAAGCTGCAAGCACAAGCCTGGTGAATCCCTGTAGGATTACATCTGGCGTTTCTCCAAGCAACGCACCGAGCTCCCCAACATCACTGACTCCGATGTTATCATGGCACCACTTGCAAAGAGTTGGTCCGAGAGCTGGGCCGCAACACCCCCATCACTGCCAATGGTTTGATAGACATCATCACCAACTTCGCCGCCGGTGAGGAGGCGGTTGGTGCCATCTTTGGTGGTGATCAGGACAAGGGGAAGCATAAGGTGGACGATCCTGCGAGCTTCAGCCGGGGCTCAAAGAGGAACAACAGGAAGAAGAAGAAGAACTAGCAGGGCAAGCTCGAGGCCCCGGCCGACGACCTTGTTGCTGCTGCTGATCGCAAGAAACCTCAAGGCCCCCCCGGCGGGGGCATCTTCGACAAAATGCTCAAAGAGTCGTGTCCCTACCACAAGGGGCCCACGAACCACAACCTCGAGGACTGCCACATGCTCCGAAGATATTTTGAAGGCATAGGCGTCAAGAAGGATGACAAGAAGGAAGATCCCAAGAGAGACGACAAGGAAGAGGGGTTCCCCGAGATCCACGACTGCTTTATGATATACGAAGGACTCTCGACGCGCCTCTCGACGTGCCAGCGCAAGCGAGAACGTCGAGAGGTTTTTTCCGTGCAGCCGGCAACCCCCCTCTTCCTTGACTGGTCTGAGGTGGCCATCACTTTCAACCGTGATGATCACCCAGACTATGTCCCCAATCCCGGGGTCTACCCGCTTGTTGTCGATCCCATTATCACCAATACATGCCTCACCAAGGTGCTCATGGATGGCGGCAGCAGCCTTAACATCATCTATGCCCGGACCCTTGACCTCCTGGGGATCGAGAGGACACGCCTCGAACCCAGTGTTGGGGGCTTCCATGGAGTCGTGCCAGGAAAGCGAGCAGAGCCCGTTGGCCGGGTCAACCTGCCTGTCTGTTTTGGCACTCCCACCAACTTCAGAAAAGAGACTCTCACTTTCGAAGTGGTCAGGTTCCATGGAACATATCACGCCATCCTTGGGCGCCCATGCTATTCCAGGTTCATGGCGGTCCCAAACTACACCTACCTCAAGCTCAAGATGCCAGGCCCCAACGGTGTCATAACTGTTGGGCCCTCATATGAGCACGCCTACGAGTGTGACGTCAAGTGCATCGAGCACGAAGAAGCCATCTTGGAGTTGGCAACCTTGGCGGCGGACCTCGATGGTCTGGCCAACGAGATCCCCGACCCCAAGCGCCACGCCGGCAGCTTCGAGCCCACAGAAGACGTTAAGCTTGTGCCCATCGACCCCGCCGATGCAAAGGGAAAGGCATTGAGCATCAGCGCCACCTTCGATCCCAAATAGGAAACAATGCTCGTCGACTTTCTCCACGCAAACATTGACATCTTTGCATGGAGTCCCTCGGATATGCCGGGCATACCCAGGGAAGTCACCGAGCATGCCTTGGAAATCCGAGCCAGCTCTAAACCGGTGAAGCAACGCTTGCACCGCTTCGACGAGGAGAAGCGCAAGGTCATCGGTGAGGAGATACACAAACTGCTGGAGGCCGGATTCATCAAGGAGGTTCATCATCCCGAGTGGCTAGCTAATCCTGTATTAGTTAAGAAAAAGAGTGGGAAGTGGAGGATGTGTGTAGACTATACTAGTTTAAATAAAGCATGTCCAAAAGTTCTTTTCCCTTTGCCACGCATTGATCAAATCGTTGATTCCACTACGGGATGTGAAACTCTTTCGTTCTTAGATGCATATTCCGGCTACCACCAGATCAAAATGAAGGAGTCCGACCAACTCGTGACTTCGTTCATCACTCCATTTGGCATGTATTGCTACGTTACTATGCCCTTCGGTCTCTAGAATGCAGGGGCTACATACCAGCGATGCATGCAACACGTTTTTGGGGAACACATCGGACCAACCGTCGAGGTTTACGTCGATGATATCGTTGTCAAAACCAAAAAGGCCGATCATTTGATAAATGACCTCGACGTTGCGTTCAAGTGCCTCCGGGCAAAGAACATCAAGCTCAACCCCAAGAAATGTGTTTTCGGTGTTCCTCAAGGCATGCTTCTAGGGTTCATCGTTTCTGAGCGTGGCATCGAGGCCAACCCGGAAAAGATTGCCATGATAACTAAGATGGGCCCTATCCGAGATCTGAAGGGCGTGCAGAGGGTCACAGGCTGCCTAGCAGCCCTCAGTCGCTTCATTTCACGCCTCGGTGAAAAAGCGCTCTCACTGTATCGTCTCCTGAAGAAATCGGAACACTTCTCGTGGACCCTCGAGGCCTAGGAAGCTCTTGCAAAGCTCAAAGCTACACTTTCTAACTCACCGATCCTCATCCCTCCGACCCCAGGAGAACCCCTCCTACTTTATGTCGCCACAACGACACAAGTAGTCAGTGCGGTCTTGGTTGTTGAGAGGGCAGAGGAAGGACACACCTTGCTCGTCCAGAGACCAGTCTGCTTCATCAGCGAGGTGCTCTCGGAAACCAAGGTTCACTACCTGCAGATCCAAAAGCTGTTCTATACCATCGTCTTAACGCGGCGCAAACTCTGTCACTATTTCGAGGGCCACCCAGCGACTGTGGTTTCTTCTTTCCCTCTGGGAGAGATAGCCCAGAATCGGGAAGCCTCGGGTAGGATAGCTAAGTGGGCGGTCGAGCTCATGGGTGAGACCGTCTCTTATGCGCCACGCAAAGCCATTAAATCCCAAGTACTAGCAGATTTTCTGGTGGAGTGGACCGACACTCAACTTCCTCCGGTTCAGCTCCAGGCTGAGCTTTGGACCATGTACTTTGATGGGTCGCTGATGAAAACAGGAGCAGGCGCGGGTTTGCTCTTCATCTCACCCCTCGGAGTTCACATGCGCTATATCATCCGGCTTCATTTTCCTGCCTCCAACAACATCGCCGAATATGAGGTGCTCGTCACGGGCTTGCGAATCGCTGTCGAACTAGGGGCCCGACACCTCCATGTTCAAGGTGACTCTCAGCTCGTAATCGACCAGGTCATGAAGAGCTCAAGCTGCCGTGATCCCAAGATGGAGGCCTACTATGGAGAAGTATGGCGCCTTGAGGACAAGTTTCACGGCCTCGAGCTCAACTACATCACACGCAGGTATAATGAGGCTGCTAATGAACTCGCAAAAATCACGTCCAGTCAGACTACAATTCCACCAGACGTTTTCGTCAACATCGGGGCGAATGGAGGGGTCGACGGGCCATCACTCGACCCTCCACCTGAGGCGGAAGCCCGCTCCTCAGGGCTGAAGCCATGCAGGTGGAAGGCTCGGCCCCACTAGCCAACCCCGAGCCTAACTGGCATATTCCGTACCTCGACCATCTCACTCGAGGGGACCTCCCCTCGGATAAGATCGAGGCTCGACGGATTGCTCGCCGGGCCAAATCCTTTGTGATATTTGGCGACAATAGGGAGCTGTATCACTGCAGCCCTACTGGCGTCCTCCAACGCTGTATCACAAATAAGGAAGGCAGAAACCTGCTCAATGATCTACATTCGGGGCTTGTGGTCATCACGCAGCGCCTCGAACCATCGTCGGAAACGCTTTCCGACAAGGTTTCTATTGGCCGACCGCAGTCTCTGACGCTGTCAAGCTAGTACGCTCCTGCGAAGGCTGCCAATACTATGCAAGACAGACCCATCTCCCGGCTCATGTCCTACAAACTATTCCCATTACGTGGTCGTTCGCTGTTTAGGGGCTCGACCTAGTCAGGCCCTTGAAAAGGACAATTGGGGGCTTCACCGACTTGCTCGTCACCATTGACAAATTTTTCAAGTGGATCGAGGCCCGTCCTATCACCAGCATCAGGTCTGAGCAAGTTGTGCTCTTTTTTACCGACATCGTCCACCGCTTTGGAGTTCCCAACTGCATCATCACGGATAATGGCACCCAATTCACTGGTAAAAAGTTTCTGGATTTCTACGACAACCACCACATCTGTGTGCTCTAGTCGGCCATAGCTCATCCAAAAACAAATGGCCAAGTAGAACGTGCCAACGGCATGGTCCTACAAGGCCTGAAACCCAGAATTTTTGACAAGCTAAACAAACACGGCAAGAAATGGGCTGTCGAGCTTCCCTCGGTCCTGTGGATCCTAAGAACAACGCCGAGTTGAGCCACGGGGTTCACTTCGTTCTTCTTAGTCTACGGATCTGAGGCTATGCTCCCAACTGATGTAGAATACGAATCCCCGAGGTTGAAAGCCTACAACGAGAAAAATAATAACGCCACAAGAGAGAACGCCCTCGACCAGCTCGAGGAAGCCCGCGATGTGGCTCTATTGCATTCTGCTAGGTATCAGTAGAGTCTCCGACGCTACCACGACAGACACATCTGCAGGCGCGACCTCGATGTTGGTGACTTGGTGCTACGGCGAAGCCAGAACACCAAGGGACGACACAAGCTCACACCGCCGTGGGAAGGGCCATACATCATCGCAGAAGTATTGAAGCCCGACACCTACAGGCTATCGAACGAGAAGGGCGAAATCTTCACCGACACTTGGAACATTGAATAGCTATGTCACTTTTTCCCTTAAAAGGCCTCGAGGCTCTGTAAATTCTTTTCAATCTCATCAATAAAGAATACAGTGTGTTCAAAGCTTTGTTTTCATAACAACCAGGAAGGATCGACTCTGTTTTCTTAGAATCAACCCTCCCTCGGGGGCTGCAAGGGGGGAACCCCCTGTCCCCGAAAAAACTCATACTCTTTTTCAAAAAAGAGAGCTGTCACTTAAGTCGACAACGCCGCGGGAGTACCCTAAGGCTCAAAGGGTCGTCGAGCCGTGAGATCACTTACGCCTCCGAGGCTACGGTACCTTCACTCATTCCTCACGCCTAGGGGTGCGACCGCGCGCTAAGTAGACCTAGTAACGGTTCATAACTTTGAAAAAGATTACACCCCTGTTCGCTTTAAATCAAGTTCTTACACGATCTGCAAGGCCGCAAGCACACCCTGAAGCTCAAGGGCAGTCGAGCCACGAGATCACTTACGCCTCATAGGCTACGGTACCTCCACTCGCTCCCCTACGCCAAGGGGTGCGATCGCGCGCTAAGTAAATCATGCAAGAATGTGATTCAAGCGATAAAGTGAAGAAAAAACTCGAACAAAACTTAACGATCAGTACAAGTTTACATTCGAGCGTACGAAGGCCTCTGAGGCCACCACGACCAAAGTTACAAACACTAACTTATTACATGGGCCTTCATGCCCAGGTTTGGCTCACAGGCCCTCGTCGTCGGCAGGCGGAACCACCTCGACCTCGAAGAGCTTGGCCAGGCGACTACCAGGCTCCTCTGCGGCTTCGATTAGGCCCAGGTAGGCGGTTTCATTCTCCTCGTCCGTCCGATCCAGATTCGTGATGAAGCCATCAGCAACAAGGTTCATGTCGTACACGAATCCGGACCGAACGACCGCCAGAGCCCTCTTCATGCCGTGATGTAGGTTGCCTCGTATCCTCTCGCGAACGAGGCGGCCCAGCGCCACCATCCGATGGATGAAGGAGTTCCCTGGGGCGTCCTCCTCAGTGTCGGCGTCGGGCTCGACCCCTAGGCCATTGCATACGGAGGTGATGGCGCCCTAAAGCAACTGAGTCTGCTGGGTCTCGGCCTCGAAGAGGTTTTGGAATGAGGTGGCCGTCACCTGAGCCGCCTGCTGCTCCTTCTCCAACTCTGGAACACAAGCATCAAGTTAGCGCAAGCCTGGGACTTCGACACCAATGCCACTATACAACAAAAGCTTACCCTCAGAATGGGTTTGCTAGCCCATGACCTCGTCGCGCAGCTCCCCACACATCTTCTCAGATGCTCGAAGAGCCTCGTCCCTGTCATGGAGCGTCGCCCTCAGCGCCTCAACCTCCCGGCCGGTGCCCAAGAGAGCCTCGTCTCTCTCTCGGACCATCCCCGACAACGTCACAACCTCGCTTTCCAAGGTTCTGACATGGGCAGACGCCACCCCGATCTGGATGTTGAGGGCATCATGCTGGCCACCGACCAAGGCGATGTCCTCCTCGAGCTCCTTCACACGCGCCAGCAGTGGCGTGAGGTCCTCACGGGCTTTGGCAGCCTCCTCCCGGGCCCTTGCCGTGTCTTCACGCGCCACGGCCTCGACCTCCTGGGCCTGCGCCGCCTCCTCCTTGACCTCTCGGTGCTCTGCTAGGAGAGCCACCTGTTGGCTTCCTCGACCAAGGCCCGTTGATGGGCGAGCGCCGCCCACACGCCACTCTCATGACGAATGAAGAGTGAGTTGCGGCGAGAACGCTCCTTGAGCTCCTGACCACGGTTAAAATCTAACAGTCAGAACCAAGGAAAAGGGAGGGATAAGGCACAAGAAAAAACTAACGAATCTGGCTTACCTCGAAAGCCTCCGACATGCCCCGTGCCAGGGTGTCTGAAACCACACGCAGGGACTGCATCGTGTGCTTCTGGAGTCCCTCGAGGTACTCCCAGTGGTGCACCTCGTCCTTGTCGTCGAGCGCGGAGAAGGGCTCGGTGCTAGGGTTGGACGCGTTCCTAAATTCAAGGGTCAACCTCTCCCAGCGCGGAAGCTCCTCCTCCGCCCGCACGAGTGCCAACCCGGCAAAGTCTGGCCACCCGGCCGACGCCTCAGCCTGGTCACCTTCCAACGCCGCAGAGGTATAGGCCCGATCTGTGGCCTCGGCCGCCACGACGTCCGCCACCTTCTTCCCCTTGTCGACAGGGGAGTCGTCGAGGGTGAGGTCGATCAGGGCCGGGGTCGACCCTTGCGGCGGGGCTAGCACCTCGACTACTGGCACCACCGCCCGGACGATGGGCGGTGGCGCGACCGCCCCCCTCTCCACCACGACCGTCGGCTCCGCCGGCCGGTCCTGCTGCGGCTGCGGCTCCTCCAGCCACGTCGCCTCTGGCCCCGCCTCCGGCGGGGCCTCCACCACCTCCTGTTCTTCTTCAACATCCGCCCGCCCCGCGTCGCGAACGGATGTTTTGGCCTCGGCGGCCTCGACGGACACCTGGGTGGTCGTTGTCGACCCAGGCTCCGACCCACCAGTGCCGGGCGCCTCGAGCCTGGCACCGCTGGGGACCACCGTTTCCATCGGCCCCAACCCCTGTGTGGCGGGGTTAGGGCCGGTGACCTCCTGGGCGCCTACCCCCGCCTGGGCAGCCGCCTCCTGCTGCTTTAGCCACTTCGTTGCAGCTTGGAGTCTCGTGACCTAGGCGGCATCGTCGACTGCCATCCGCATTATTACGGCGACGCCCGATCGGAGCGCCTTCACGGGGGTCGGACCCGCAAGCTCCACCTTACGCTTGTGCCTAAGGAACAAATAAACGCGTTAGAATAAAAAATGGGATCACTGATCACAAAAAATAGGGCAGAAAGGCTTACCCAGATATGGGAACCAGGGGCCTAGGCCCCGGCGGGCTAGAGCCACCCGACGGCGTCTGCGACGGCCCTACCATTGAGCCTCCTGCTGGCCGGGCGCTCCTCGGAGCCCTAGCTGGTGGAGTGTCCAAGGTCCTCTACGCCGTCGAGGCTAGCTGGCCTCGGGTCCTCACGCCCGTCGACGGTGCCCTAGACGCTGACGCCGACGCCAACGCCGCTGCCCCGGCCGCCATCTGAGCCCGAGGTGCTTGGACTCGTGGGGGCGACGCCATCGACCCTTCTTGCAGGGCCCCAAACGAGGCGCCCCCCGCTGAGGGGCCTGCTCCGGCCTCCTCTCCTGGCTCCTCCTCCCTCTCAACGGGCGCCGAGGCCGCCCTCGACGCCTGGGAGGTCGACCCCCCAATGGGCTCCAAAAAGGGGCGCACATCGAGGAGGTCCGCTAGACAAGTCATGGCGTCGTACCGCGACAAGGCATCATCGTCGTCACCGTCATCATCATTCTCCCCCGAGACCATCTTGGAGGGAGACTCCTCGAGCGGGAGCCCGTCGAGGCTCTGTTGACGTCGACGCTTCTTCAGCGCCTCTTGCTCCTGGGCCTTGCGGACTTGACGCTTCTTGGCGGTGTATTTCTCCTCTTTCTTCTAGGCCGCCAAGAGGCGTCGAGCCTCCCGAGCGACCCGATCTTCTGGAAGTGGCGGTCGTGTTTCCTTAACCGCTGACAGATCCTATACACGGACCTCGACCAAGTTAGTGGAAGGAATTCGGAAGTAAAAGATCTCAAGAACGCAAGGACGACACTTACCAGGGGCTTGAATCCCTGGGTGGGGCGCATCGAAACCCGGTCGATATCCTACTGCCGGAAGCTCCCCACCATCCGTCGCGCACGTCGAGCGACCTCATCGAGGGGGAGAGACTCGTGCGACATCCTACTCCCCTCCAACGGCGCCTCCGGCGTCATCTGGTCAAGCCGGAGCCGACGCTGCATCAGCGGCATCACCCTCCGGCGATGAAACGCCGCGGCCACCATCCCCGCCGTTAGTCCACGCTGACGGACCCTCCACAGCGCGTCGAGCAGCGGCTCCAGCTTTGGCTTCTCGTCTTCAACAACGCCGTACCCCCAGTTCTCCTCTCGAGCGACCAGCACCCGGCCGGAATACCTCGACAACTGGTCGCCGTCATTGCGGAGGTAGAACCAGCCGTCGTGCCAGCTGCTGTTCGAGGAGATCAACTGCGCCGGGATGTACTGTCGCCTCGACTAGACCGGACTTGGAGGACACATCTCCCCACGTGCACCACGCGCTACGCCCCTCGCTCTCCCGCCTTCTTGGCAAAAAGCTCCACCCTAAAGAGGTGAAGCCACAGATTCCACTGTGGCTCCATCCCCAGGTATCCCTCGCAGACCGCCATGAAAATGACGGCCTATGAGATGGCATTGGGGGTGAGGTGGTGTAGCTCCACTTTGTAGTAGTGGAGGAGCGCCCGCATGAAGGGGCTAGCCGGCACGCCGAACCCCCTCTCGTGGAAGCATATGAAGCTCACCACGTAGCCTTCTGGGGACGCCGGTTCCCGGTGGTCAGATGGCGGTGCTCTCCACTCCAGCTGGGTCCGACTCATCTTCGGCCGCAAAAGCCCATCGTGGACCAGCTCTTCCAGCCTCCTCTCCGTTACCGAGGAGTTGGCCCAAGCGTCGGTGGGGAGGAGCTAGCTCTTGCCTGCCATTGTTGTCGGAAAACTATGCAGGCGAGAAAAAGCGACGGCGGCGCTGGACAGCGGCTGAAGGGCGCAAGGCGACGGAGAAGGAGAAGTAGGGCAGGGAAGGCGAGAATGCAAAAGGGCATGTAGGGGAAAATGGAACCTTGGGTCTTGCTCTTATACCCCGATGGAAGTCCAACGGGCGGGCGAAAAGGTAGGAGCAATTTTTGCATTCAATGACCTTACCTAACCGCTCCCTCGAAACCCGCAGATATGGGCACGTGGCCGCTATACGCACCGTAACCGTCGCACCACGCCAATCTCGCTTCTCCTCCTAAAAAGACATGCCCGAAATAGGTAGGAGAAGGATCCGTGGATGGATATTCCCAGACGCATGGGTAACGGGCTCTGAGCCCGATATGAATCTCGAGGGATCGAAAGCTAGCCCTCGACTAGGGTTCGACAGCTACCCTCGAGTAATGGAGTCAGGGACGACTAGGGATGCGTCCATACAAGGTCAGGGCTCGAGCCGCGCTCTCGAGGCACCCCAAGACGTATTCGAGGCTAAAAGAGAAGGTCGATGGAGGAATCCCCTCGGAGGGAGGCATCGAGCCCTCGAATCCCATCGCAAGGAATCAAGATCCACAAGACCATTCTTTGGCATTTTTGAGAGCGTCTCTGCGGCCGCTAGCTGACTCCTACAGAATGGAGCACGGGCTCACACTTGAATTCCCCGTTAATAGCTCACCGGAGACCGTCGGAACTCGCCCAAACGAGGGTAGAACGACGTTCCCCACCCCTCCTCTCTTTTCCCTAAAAAGAGAGCATGAGGGTCGAAACGATAAAAGACGGCCAAGACCCTGATCGACCTCACGTGCACAAGGCTCGGGGGCTCGGCCGCAGAAAGCCAAACCTCGAACGAAAGAAGATAGCCTGATATAAACCTTGAGGGAATGAAAGCTGGCCCTCGATCAGGGTTTGACAGCTGCCCTCGAGTAACGGAGTCAGGGACGACTAGGGATGCGCCCGTATAAGGCCAGGGTTCGAGCCACGCTCTCAAGGCACCCCAAGACGTATTCGAGGCTAAAAGAGAAGGTCGACAGAGGAATCCCCTTAGAGGGAGGCATCGAGCCCTCGAATCCCATCGCAAGAAATCAAGATCTACAAGACCACTCTTTGGCATTTTTGAGAGCGCCTCTACGGCCGCTAGCCGACTCATATCGAATGGAGCACGGGCTCACACTCGAATTCCCCGTTAATAGCTCACTGAAGGCCGTCGGAACTCGCCCAAATGAGGATAGTACGACGTTCCCCACCCCTCCTCCTTTTTTCTAAAAAGGGAGCATTAGGGTCGAACGATAAAAGACGGTCAAGACTCTGATCGACCTCACGCGCACGAGGCTCGGGGGCTCGACCGCAAAAAACCAAACCTCGAACGTAAAAATACAAAACACGCCACGATACGAGACCGTTCCTCAATAGAGCGTGTAAAAGACCTCGGAGGAGTCCAAATACTCCACCGAGGCCTCGGGGGCTACAACCGGTGGGTGCGCTTGCACGCCCCCACCGGAAAAAGTTATAACGCTACGACTCCAGTTCATGAACCACTGAGCCTCTGTGAGAGTGACCCACACTCACCCAAAGGCTCAGGGGCTACTGTCGGGTACCTAAAACTAGGGGTACCCACAACCAATGATTAAGAAAAACAAAATGCTACCCGCAAATGAGACGAGCCAAAATAGCGGACAAAATGCCTCGATCGCGTTCCGACTCGTACGAGGCACCCTCGACAAGACACCTCGACTGCGTTCTGACTCGCACGAGGCTTGCTCGACAAGGCACCTCGACTATCGGCAATCTCCGACTCGCACAACCCCGGGTCTGAACACTTGACCCATTCTATCCACCTACTCTGAGACAAAAGTCAGAGTATTTAATACGACTACCTACTACCTCCTACCATCATGGCTACAGCCGCGACCGACGTGGAAGCAATACCGGTGTCAGGTCTCACTTTTTACCACCCATCCTGGGATGGGAGGTGAAAACCTATCACTATACACACCATACCGCACACTATTTTGCCACCGGTCACCCTTGAGGGAGGATACGACAAGGTCCGTACCCCACAATCTCAGGGATTCAGCCTTATCCGCCCATCCTCGACCTGTCCTCGACCCGGCCTCGACCTAGCCTCGACCCACCGCCGGTCAGCAGGGAGGAAAGGTTGACATGGCACAGGACTCAGGGTCTTTTCACCGTCTCATCCCCTACATCACCATGGTGTCCAGGGATGGCCGGCCATTCCTAGGACACATTGCTACAACCACCTCTACAGGGATCGACAAAACTTCACCTCAAGGCACCCCGGCGTCCTGGCCTCCTCTTACCCTATAAAAGGGCAGGCCAGGGCTCTACAAGAGAAGGGGGCGACAAACGAACAGACAAGGCAAGACACAAGCCAGAAGACACGCTCAAACGAGCAAAGGCACACCACCCACAGATCAACATCTCAAGCAATCTCCTTGTACTCTCACTTTCCCTTTGAGACCTGGGCTCGGTTCCCTCTCTCACAGCTTGTAACCCCTACACAAGCACTTCGGTGCAAGGAAATACAATACTCCCCCCTTCCCGCTGGACGTAGGGTCTTCTCTTGCCTGAACCAGGATAAATCCCCGTGTATTCTCCTTGCATCATCATTCAGATTAGGGACACGCAGCACTCACTCGTTGGCTTAGGACCCCCGCGGGACCGAACGCCGACATTATCCAAATATAGTCATCTTCTATCTCGGATTTCTCGTTAGCCAAATAAAGAAAACAAAAATGGCTTGGAGAGTGAAAATATATTAAAATGATTTTTATGCAAATGACTCTCTAAACGATGATTTAGAGAGTGGGTTTCACAAAGACTCTTATAAATCCTCTAAGAACAAGCCCTCAAATAGGCCTCCACTTTTGATTTGAAAGTTAGTCTCCTCTTTTACGTCTACTCTAGCAGAAGCCCTCAAATTTATTATAGTAGAGAATGACATGCGAGACCCATTTGTCATTCTCTTTCTTCATCTTCTTTCTCATTGACTAATTTGACCATGTCTCGACAGTCGTAAGCATGAGGTCACACCAGCGAGGATCGCCCTTTCATGGTAAGGGAGCTCGTCAGGGAAGGGAGAGATGCGTTCACGGGGTTTGACCTCCCACGGCTCAACGGAAGGGTGGACATGGACATAGTGGCTCACCTGGGAAGGGCGCCACGTTCATCCATGCAAGCTCGATGGGGAAGGGTGGCACATCCACACGCTTAAGCGGACGGGGAAGGTAAAAGGACTCGAGGATGTCTACTAGAGGGGGTGAATAGGCGTTTCTGAAAATTTACAAGTTAAAATGTGGAAGCCGTTAGGAGTGGATTTCCAATTACTTGGACATCCCAAATCAGAGTAAAACAACCCCTTAAATATAATTTAGTAAGAATACAAAGGTTATCAAACAAGTCTAGAAGCCAAACATCTGCAACACAATTAATTAGAACAACAACTAACAAATTTCAACACAGAGTGCAAACTGGACTGGTCCAGTGTGCCTACTGGACCGATACGGTATTCATGGGCACAACAAGTCCTTCGCTAAAATTTGACTCTTTCAATTCAACTTTCACTCATAGTTGCAGAAGGTCGTGAAGGCAGGAAAGAGCCATCATATCTATGATGGGGTTGCCTGACCTCCAGAGCGTGACTGCACCACCATCATATCCTCTGCGATGAAGATAGCGCGGTGAATCCATCCACAACCAGCGACAACTTCGTGCTCCCGAGCTGGTAGGGTTAGGGGAATGACAAAGTCACATGGTTGCAGGTTCAGCGGTTGCACAATCTCATCCTCTCCTGCTTGCAAGCCTCCTTCTAGCACCAGTTGCTAGATGAAGCATCACCGACCTCCGGCCAATGCAACTAACCCCTAGCGGGTTGCATCCTCAAAACCTCTGCTATCTATTAAAAAACGCTCCCTCTCTCAGACTCAACTTTTCAAAAATCTAAGAGTAGTTCAAAGGCGTGGTCGAAGTTCAAATGGGAAGAGAACCCCTATTTATAGGCCCAAAGGTGGATTGTTCAGCCCGTGACTCCCAAGCCGCATGGCAAACAATGAGAGGCCTTACCTAGTGTCAGAAGCCTGCATGAGGATGGGCAAATCAAGATCCTCCAAAAGGCAGAGCCGGTACAACGTTGACGAGACCACATGGCTCTATTTGGAACTTGTACCCTCGCACGCGGTATCCTAACACATCAAGGTTCAATAGGGCGACATTCACCTCACCATCAAGGCAGCTTGATGGGACAGGATGTAGCGCCCACCTACCGCATTGAACGTTTAACCGATAAGGGTTGGAGCTCCGAGCTCAGACCAACCACGACCTCGGCCTTGCATATGACACTATCAAGAATCAATGTCTCCACGATCATTCTAAGATTGCGAAGACACTCGGGGGCTACTGTTGGGATTAAGATACCCCGGGTATCTAAGGGCACCAATTAGTTAGCCTCTCGAGCAGCCCAACTGGAAGAGGCCTAGCAGCCACGGTTCACCGAAGCCACGAAGGCCCCGGGTCAAATGCCAAGACAAATGGTCCACCATGACCTCTCCCTTCTCCTTCCACTACACGTAGCCGCCCTCGACCTCTTTCTCATCTCAACCCCTGGGAAGGGACAGGGAGAGGACGAACACAGTCAAGTACGCTTGCTCTGACAGAGACATACACCCTCCACTCACTCCATAAGGACTGAAAGGGCATCCATCTCGAGGGTAGACGCCATCCTTGCACGCTCCTACGTGGACAAGACAACACTGCCAGATGGTGACAATTGGTATGGCACAACACCATCCAAATCCAGCATGACAAGATGAGCGTATAGCTCCACCCGATACGGGATGGGACGTGCGACCTCGACCTTGACTTTAAAGACTGGCCAAGCCACCAGAGACCTTGACCTCATAGTCTAGGGTTGAGGCCATCAGCATCATGACCAGCAAAGGCGGCCAACAACCTGGGAGTGGCTACCTACTCCCACACTGTCGCCACGACGCCACTAGGAGAACAGGTGATGATAATAAAAGCCACGGCAAGACCACGTCGCGCAGGACAGTTGGTGAACCACCACCATGCCAATAGTGTCGTCACGACCGGCACTGTAGCATCACGCCACGCCATGGCATGACGTGGGAGCAAGACCACGACGATGACCATACCAGAACGTGCGGTGACGCTAGGACAAGACAAAGCTTGTTTGCAGGCGAAGCTTACTCCATTTTCCCTCCCTCAGGCTCATGACACTCGGTCGGGAGAACTCCTCTCTATGTGTAACTGGCCCCGAACTTTATATAAGGGCGGTCAGGCCTCCCTTCCAATGGGACGAACTCTCGTTCGGACATTCGTTCACCTCACCCCTCCTATCTCTTTTCCTTAGCTTACATAACCCATCGTAAGAACTTCAGAGCACTTAACCAAGGAATACGAACTCGAGCCATCTCTTAGACTGGATATAGAGCTCCGGCCTGAACCAATATAATTCCTCGTGTCTTTGAGGGCTATCGTTGTCTTCCTAAAATAGCACGACATGTGTATAAATTCCCTAACTCTACAACTAAAAAGAACCGCGTGTTATCATCAGATTAGACTAATCACCCCGCCCCTCTCGTAATTGCCCCACGCTAAATGCCCCGCCCCACTCCCTCTATCGCGTCTCCACGGCGGAACCGCCATTGCGCACGATGCCTAGCCTGGAGCCCGTGGCCTTCTATCACCCTCCTCCCCTTCCGCGCAGCCCCCGTGCAACCGCTGCTCAGATCTCGCCCTGCAGCCTTCGGTGTCCCGGCGAAGGCGACGCGGCATCCCATCGGCGGAGGCGGAGTGGCATCCAAGCGGCGGAGGTAGAGCGGCGTCCTTGCACCCTTGCTGAGGCGCCTGCCTCGGCACGCGGCATCGCGCGGGGTGGATGCGCTCCGCTCGCTCGGCGTAAGGGGCGCCAAGGCGGCCGATAGGGACACGGTCGTGGACTTCGACACATCAAACTTCCCACCTTCCTCCAGGCCTCACCAGAGTCGTTCGTGGTCGTCGAGTTATTGACTCAATGGTCGGCCCCTCGTCTCTGACTCGATTAATTCGTTTTCTTTTTGTCCTTTTGGTTCTCGTTGATTTGATTCAGCTGGCCTCATTATGCCGCCATTGAGGAGCTCATTAATCTCGACATAGGTACCGTGCTTTTGATTTCCCCAATGTCCACGGTGATGGCCAACGGACGTCAAGCAACTCAGCATCAAGCTTTGAACCATCTCGAAGATGATCTTTCTTCTCTCAATAACTCCTGCCTGTTGTAGTTTCCTTGCGCACTGCAACAACTCGAGGGACACTCTCATGGTGTTTGTTGAAATGCCTCTTAAACTGTTGCAACGTTATTTGATAGCAATGGCCGGTGCACGTTTTTCCAAAGAGTCTCCCTCCTATTTAGTTGGGAGAGATGGCAGCATGCCTGGTGAGTCCCTGATTGCACTAGCCTGTTGATGTTTGGAGAAAAAAGATCCTGCTTGCACTAGCATGTTTTTTCTGTCTTTTATTTTGGAAGAAGCATGTTTTTTGTTTCAGTATGAGGCTTGCAGTAGCATTCAATAGCCTATTTTTTATGATGCAGTGCGTGCGACTTGAAACAACGTGAGTCAATTTATAACTGATGAATGAATTACGTGCTTTAGAATAGATTGCTTTGGTTGGTGATTTGGTTGATTGGTTGGTCGATTGAATCCTCTAAAAGTTGAACACTAAATGAGCCCTCTCTTATTGAATACCGATGAAATGAAATTTAATTGGTGGTGCAGTGAGAGGATGCCGCTTGAGCCATGCGGGGATGCCAATGTAGTGGTCGGTGTTCCATGGCGAGACTGATGGAAATGGTGAGTGGAGGTGCAAGGATTGCAGATGGGTGGCAACCGCATAGCTCATGGAGCTGCTCTGTGCTCCGCTGGCAAGCCTGTACATGCCCTCTGCTCACCGAGATGCCTACCGATGATGGACGTATTGAGCATTTACATGCCCTCTGCAACGATGATGGGTGAGTGCTTGTGCCTCTCTCTCTGCTGGATCTGTTTTAATTTATATGTAGCCATCTTTTTCCTGATTGCACAGCTGCTCCCAAAATTAACATTTGTGGCTTTGTGTTCGATTGCCATCAGAATAGCATTTGTGAATAATTTTTGAGTGATTACATAAGTAGCCTATTTTGTAAATAGGTAATTCATGGTATTTTGTAAAAAATGGCTGAGTATACTAGCATGGAATAACAGTTCATCTTTGAATCCCCACCAATACAGCCGTTGTTGCCATGTACTGCATAGCCGGCCGACACAACTGCCAGAACTCAAGATCTGCAGTGACAACAATCGTTTTTTGTCTGCAGCAGTGGACCCCTCCAAGCTAGGTTAGCCATCGGCACATATAACTTAATTTCATTGATGTTCAGAATGCAGCTATCAAGCTCTAGGTCATCAAAGCATCTATTAGTAGGACTGACTAGGACATGTTCTTTAAGGTGACGTGAGCTCCTTAGTGTTGGATAAATTAGCAGTTTAGTGCGAAACATAGATTATTACATGTATATGCGCATGGCAATAGACGTTGAACAAGTTCTCATCTTCAATGAGCAAGAAGAGATAGTCAGCGCCAGTCATTTGCTCTTGTTTGATTTGTGCAGTTTGATTTGGTTCAATGTTCAAAGAATCAAAGACATATACATTATTGCACTTTTGGAGAATTTGTTTTTGTTTGGTGATCGATGCTCAGATACATTAGGCAGAGAGTGATTAGATTGGCCCGGCCAGGGACCATCCAACCATGCAACAATTAATTATGCCCTGCACAGTAGTACCACAATTTTAGGGATAAAGAATTTATCACTATCAATTAATTATCATTCTCGGGTCTTAAATCATTAGTATGAATCAAGGCAATAATATGGCTATTACGAAAAGTGTATTCTTACTATACTGAATTTTTAGTTACTGCATTGTAAAAACAAATATTAAAAAGGCAAGATTGTCACACCCTCAGTTGTAAATGAATGAGTCCTCCCTGTTTTTTTTTTTTTTTTGCTTGTGAACATCTGTGCATGCAAAATTACAAAATGATATGATATTTGTACTTTGAATAGAAATCAGAACCAAGGTAGTAGTTAACTTGGTAGCATATGTATGCCTTTTCCAATTGCATTACTTTGTGAACCTACTCGAATTGGAATGCATTGCAAACCTACCTGTTGTCAAAATCTGTTCAGTCTTGCTGCAGCTTAGAATTTTGTACTTCGAATTTGTTCAGTCTTTGCACCATATCAATGAATATGGACCTCAGAAATAGAATATTGCAACAAATAAAATTATGTAAAAATATAATGGTTCTTCTATCGAGCTAGAACTACCATACTATTTTTTCCCGTGTGTTACCAATGTAGATCTCATTGCTGTTGTGACCCTGCAAATGGTTGAACTAACAATTATAGAGCTTTCTGACAGAGCATGTTGGTCTTTGGTTAAACTTTTCATGTGCTTCCGTGTCGCTTATTGATGCCAATTTTTTTCAGGACAACTCAATTGGCTTGCAGCTGTTAATATAAGCTACCTATTTCCCAGGCTCGCTGACATCCACATCAAGAGAAACGGACGAAGCAGCTCAAGCAGAGCTAGAAACAGAAGCCAAAGCAGCATATTCTGAATCTTATGAGAATGTTTTTTTCTAATCCCCTGACGTGGAGTTGTCTCGTCGTATTGAATGTACTTCAAGGAGTAGTTTCAGTGTAAAGTCTGAACTTGGGTGGGTAGCTTTGATTTTTGTAACTTATGGAGTTTAGATATTTCCAGTGGATCAACCATGAGAATAGTTTTATGGAATATTTAAAATGATTTTTTCATTTGGGAAACCATCTGTTAGGCTTGGTTACACACGATAGCAGTTTTACCTTTGCCATCACCACTCATCTAGAGTTGTCGGAAAATGAATAGCTCATAATGGATTTTTTTTTTCAGAAAAAGATGCTTATATAAGGAAGCACATATAATAAATAAATCATTATACAAATATACGTACTTCTGTTATCCGTTGCAACGCACGGATAGGTTGAAAAACAACGAACAAAAGAGAGACCGGGGTATCGAACAGGAGCTCCATTCCTAGCCTGGGCAACAAACACACCCTCACTTTGGGTGCCGAAATCCAACGCAATCCCAATTCCGAATCCACCCACGGGCTCGCTCCCCGCCTAGTGTCCACCCCTCCGCCTCCCCCCAGTATTAGTCGCCCCTCCCACTGCTCTCGTGCTCTCCACGCGCTTCCCCGCAAAACCCTAGCTCCGCGACATGAACCGTGGCGGCGATCGCTCGGGTGGCCCCTCCAGCGGCGGAGACCGCTCTGGAGCCCGGTTCCAGCGGGGTCCCTCCCGCTGGTCCGGCAGCGGCGGCGGCGGATTAGGGGGTAGCCCGCCCCATCGCTACTCCTCCCGCGGCGCGGCAGATGGCGGTGGTGGAGGGGGCGGTGGCGGGAGGTTCCACCCCTACCGTGGTTCTTCTGACTATTCTAGCGGCGGTGGAGGGTACAGAGGCGGTGGTGGCGGCGGGAACGACTTCGGCGAGCAGAGGCAACGCTATGGCGGCGGCAACAGAGGCGGAGGCCGTGGGGATTTCCAAGGTTCGTTCCAAAATTATATGGTTCTTTGTTATGCAATGCGATTATTAGGGTTGTGCCAACCCAAGATGGGGAACTTGAGCTTGGTTAAGCGTAGCTAGGGAGCTCAAGCGTAGCTAGGGTTTTGGTGCTGATAGAAAGGCGTGTTTGTGACCTCCGATTATTGATGCACATTCAATCAACTTCCTCGGAAGTTACTTGATAGAACTGACTAGTCAATTTGTGGACCTAACAAGTAAGCTGAAGTTCAGAAAGCCAAGCAGGATTCAGATGCGTAATATGGTCATACCTGCATGTGCTGTAATGACAAAACCACCCAACCTTTTGAATAGACGAGCTCCTTAGTGTTTTTGGATGTAGACAGTGCACCTTGTCCAGGTTTTCTACATGTGAAGAGAGGGACATCCACAGTTCTCCGTTGATGCATGGTTAACTTTTGTAACACCATGTGTTCAGATTTTTTTCTTAGGTTTTTATTGATATAATAATATGTTGTAAATTTGTAGAATTTGCAATTTATAGTTTGGGCAGATATGTTTATTCCAACATTTGATATTCAACTACTTAGAATGTTGAAGTGTCAATTATTGACTAGTTTTACCATGGTCCCAAACATCTCAAAACTTCACTGTCAATTGTCAACAGGTTTACCATTGATCCCCAAACATCCCCCAGACATCTCAAAAGTTTAAGTTAGAGTTAGATTACTTAACTTTTATTTTAGTTTTCCTTTTAACTTTCAAGCTTCCTATCCAATCCAACATTGCAAACATCTCAAAACTTCACTTCAATTGTGAATAGGTTTACCTTTGGTCTCCAAACATCCGTCAGACATCTCAAAACTTTAATAGAGTCAGGTTACTTAGCTTTTATTTAGTTTTTCCTTTTTAACTTTCAAGCTTCTGTTTCAATCCAATGTTATACAGCAAATATATTGGTAAAAAATTTGTTGAATTTGTCATTCCATGGTAGGAATACCATATGGAAAAGTGCTGTATGTGATTGAGCTTAAGTGGAAATAAATCTTAATCCTAATCTCTTACCCTGTCTTTGTCAAATATTGATATTGCTCTTGAAAGTTCCTGCAGATCATGATAGTAGAAGTAACTATGTCAAACTTTTTGTCGGATCTGTTCCAAGGACAGCAACTGAAGAAGACGTGAGCATTACTTCCATGCTACTATCTTCTCTTCTTGCATAGTATTTTTTTATGTTTTGCTAGCATCTTTATTTTTTAAACCTTATTTCTCCTTACCTGATATCATTTTATTTGCACTTATGTATGATGTTGTGTTACCATTGTGTATCACTGTGCACAAAACAAACTAGAAGCTTCTAACTAAGGCCCTGTTTAGATCCTATGGTCTAAAGTTGGCTAAAGTTAAGGACTAAAACTTTAGACCATTTTAGCTCACTTGTGTGGTCTAAAGTTTTTGTGAGGTTGGCTGTACTTGGGTAACACTTTAGACCTCCTGTTTGGAGCCTCAAGAGCCTATAGACCATGGGATCCAAACAGGGCCTGAGTTCTCTAAGGTATCTTATACAAGATAAAAGATGCAAAAGCTCTTTTTGTCATATATATCAGCTCATACAACAACAACAACAACATAGCCTTTTGTCCCAAGCAAGTTGGGGTAGGCTAGAGATGAAACCCAAAAGAGACGAGAAACAAGGAGACACATAAAGGGACATAAATGGCAAGACAAAAAGATGTCACGGTTCAGGCACGTTGATTGCCAATCTCCAAGCGCTCCTGTCCATAGCTAAATTCTTGGAGATATTCCACTCCTTAAGATCTCTCTTAACGGACTCGTCCCAAGTTAGTTTAGGTCGACCTCTACCGCTCTTTACATTATCGGCCCGCTTTAGAACTCCACTACGCACCGGCGCCTCAGGAGGCCTCCGTTGGACATGTCCAAACCATCTCAACCGATGAATCAATTTGTCCTCAATTGGTGCCACCCCAACCCTATCCCAAATATCGTCGTTCCGGACTCTATCCCTCCTTGTGTGCCCACAACACCAACGCAACATACGCATCTCTGCTACACTCAATTGCTGGACATGTCGTCTTTTTGTAGGCCAACACTTAGCACCATATAACATCGCCGGACGAATCGCCGTCCTATAAAACTTACCTTTCAGCTTCTGTGGCACCCTTTTGTCACAGAGAACGCCAGAAGCTTGACGCCATTTCAGCTAGCCGGCTGAAATTCTATGCCTAACATCTTCATCAATGTCTCCATCCTTTTGTAGCATCGACCCTAAATACCGAAAAGTATCCTTCTTGGCCACCACTTGCCCATCGAGGCTAACGTCTCCCTCCTCGTGCCTAGTCACGCTGAAATCGCATCTCATGTACTCGGTCTTAGTCCTACTAAGTCTGAACCCTTTCGACTCTAACGTGTGCCTCCATAGTTCTAACTTCCTATTAACCCCCGCCCTACTGTCGTCAACTAGCACCACATCATCAGCAAAGAGCATACACCAAGGGATATCACCTTGTATGTCCCTTGTGACCTCATCCATCACTAAAGCAAATAAATAAGGGCTCAAAGCTAACCCCTGATGCAGTCCTATTTGAATTGGAAAGTCACTGGTGTCGCCATCACATGTTCGGACAAACGTCACAACATCCATGTACATATTCTTGATGAGGGTAACGTACTTAGTTGGGACTTTGTGCTTTTCCAAGGCCCACACCACATGGCATTTCTCGGTACTTTGTCATATGCCTTCTCGAGGTCAATAAAGACTATGTGCAAGTCTTTCTTCTGCTCCCTATATCTCTCCATCAATTGTCGTAATAAGAAAATCGCCTCCATGGTCGACCTACCAGGCATGAACCCAAACTGATTTTGGGTCACATGTGTCACTCTCCTTAGGCGATGCTCGATAACTTTCTCCCAGAGCTTCATCGTATGACTCATCAACTTAATCCCACGGTAGTTAGTACAACTTTGAACATCTCCTTTGTTCTTGAAGATAGGTACTAATATACTTCTCCTCCATTCTTCAGGCATCTTGTTAGACCGAAAAATAAGGTTAAAAAGTTTAGTTAACCATACTATCGCTCTGGCGTGTAGGTATCTCCACACCTCAATGGGGATACCATCAGGGCCCATCGCTTTACCTCCCTTCATCCTCTTCAAAACCTCTCCGATCTCTGCCTCCTGAATTCTCCTCACAAGGCGTCTGTTGGTATCGTCAAATGAGTCGTCCAACTCAAGGGTAGGACCCTCATTCTCCCCATTAAACAGCTTGTCGAAGTACTCTCTCCATCTGTCCTTGATCTCCTCATTCTTCACCAGAAGTCGATCTGTCCCATCCTTGATACATTTTATTTGGTTGATGTCCCTTGTCTTCCTCTCGCGGATTCTAGCCATCCTATAAATGTCCTTCTCCCCTTCCTTCGTGCCTAGCCGCTGATAAAGGCCATCATACGCCTGACCTTTTGCTACACTCATAGCTCGCTTTGCAACCCTCTTCGCTATTTTATAGCCCTCGATGTTGGCTACACTCTTGTCATGGTGGAGACGCTTGAAACACTCCTTCTCCCTAATAGCCCTTTGCACCTCGTCATTCCTCCACCATGTGTCTTTCGCTTTCCGTTTGCCTCCCCTACTCACGCCAAACACTTCTGAAGCCACTTTCCGGACACATGTTGCCATCTTTAGCCACATGTCGTCGGCATCTTCTCCTTCTTCCCAAGGCCCCTCGTCTAGCATCCTCTCCTTAAACGTTTGCGCTGCTTCCCCTCTAAGCTTCCACCACTTCGTTCTCACAATCTTGGCCCGTTTGTCCCGGTGGACACGTACCCGAAAGTGAAAGTCCGCCACCACAAGCTTATGTTGAGGGACAACACACTTCCCAGGTAACACCTTACAATCAAAGCAAGCACGTCTATCCTCCCTCCTTGCAAGGATAAAGTCGATCTGGCTCGAGTGTTGTCCACTACGAAAGGTTACTAGATGAGATTCTCTCTTCCTAAAGAGGGTGTTCGCTATCAACAAGTCATAGGCCAGCGCGAAGTTCAAAACATCCTCCCCCTCTTGATTCCTACTACCATACCCGAACCTCCCGTGCACCCGCTCGAAACCTACATTAGTCGCACCAACATGGCCGTTGAGGTCTCCTCCTATAAAGAGTTTCTCGCTGATAGGCACGGTACTAACCATGCTATCAAGATCTTCCCAAAACTACCTCTTGGTGCCCTCGCTAAGATCTACCTGAGGGGCATAGGCACTGAATTCTTGGATTTTTAGGATCCAGTCAAAGCTGCGTCAAGACAATCATTTCTTACACCTTTTCTTGTCAGCTCCAACCTCCATGATGATCATTGTGTTAGTTATTTTCTTGTTTGGCTAACAAGTTGAATCTTGAATAAAACTATCAAATATGCATTTTTTCTGTGCTTGTGATGCCTTATTTTTCTGTTATTTAGATTTTTATTGTATTGTTCAGTTTGTGACAGATTCTTGTGTCTTCAGGTTCGGCCTTTATTTGAGGAACATGGAGATGTTCTTGAAGTTGCTTTAATTAAGGATAGGAAGACCGGTGAACAACAAGGTGGTGCTAAGGCTTTGTTTTTCTTGTATTATCACAATCGAGTATCTCTTTTGTTTTCAGGTTTCTGAGAGGTTATAGGAGCAACAAGGTTGCATCTTCTCTCAGTTAGATTGGCGGTTGTTGATTTTCATTTCCTGTGCTTCCATTCTGTTCGTCTCCTGTGGATTCAGTAGAAGACTAGAATGGAAGCGACTAACTGTCCGCTGATTACTGCAACCTAACTAGCCACAACTCTACTGCTACACAAGGCAGAAAATTTGGTACCAAAAGCTGTGTTTAGATGATATTGATCTTCTGGATGCTCTGTAGTTCTAGTAGCAATGAGGTTGTAGTTTCACCTTTGCATCTGTGCCTTGATTTTGTTGCAAGAACTTATATAACCTTATAATGAATCAATACAAAACTTCCCATCCTTGCCTCTCATGGTTTAAGATTTATTATCCATGTAATCATGAATTGCATATGATGTGGAATTCCTTAATGTGAGCGACTGAATCCCTCGATACACGAGTTATCGGATGATGTGGTATAGCTGCATATTGCTGTCACAATTGATGGTGGCTGGTGTGTGTGGTGTTGATGACCTTGTACTGTTTGGAAATCGTGTGTTGTGCACCATCATTCTAGATTCATCTGATTCGATGGGTACCAATATTGTCATGGGTGGTCTGGAAACATGTTCCTTGAATATTATAAATCTTGTGAGTTGTGGCTTTGACTGTGATATGTTCTTGCTATATGCAATTTGTGGATATTTGAGTGTAAATTTTGGATGTGCTTAGTGTTTCCCTGACTGGATGATGTTGCTTCACACGACAACGGTTATGGTGATATTTACTGTTCGTGTGGAATATCTACACAAATGCAGTCTTTGTAATAATTCTTCCAGCTAGTTCCCAATGGCGCTTAAAGTTCTGTAACTTGGAGCTGAATGTTGATGACACATGATGATGTACCAGTGCTGTGCGTCTTGCATCTAATGTAAGCATGGTCACTTAGCTAATGACGCTTCATCTGCTCTGTGTGATGATTGTCACTCAAAGTGCTTGGCTTGCAGAATATTATCCGTGTAACCGCTGTCTGTGAAGGGTCAGTGTTAACCCTATTCTGGATTGGATCATTTGACATGCAGCTGATGAGAATGCACCAGACTCTTCTATTGGTCTATGTTGCTGCTGCTTATGTTATTTTAGGGAAAATTGAAGCTGAATACTGATTCTGGCTGCATTACTGTGACACAAGTGCACATCTGGATTTCAAAGCCTTCATCACACATGATTTGATTGCCTTTAATGTGAATCAATCTGCTGTTTGAAATCATAAGGTTGATGCGATAGATGGATGGAAACTGTTGCTCATTATTGTTGTACTTTCGTGCTAAGCAACTAGTAGTGGATCCTGTCTTCTGACAGATTACTCTCATTTACTGGACTAACTTTATACTTCTACCTAAAGGTTACTCATGGATGCTATCAGATGCTGGTTGAATTGGCATAGCAGTTGATTTGATCTTTTTTTTTTTCATGCGTACTTATATTAATTAATGTGCATTGGCTGCATTATATAACCTTTTTTCCCAAAACCTTTTGGGTCATTGGCGCAGCCTCTTATTATATCATTCTTTTGCATGAGTAATTTTCCGTGTTTTATCTAGACTATTTGAGCATTATTTACCATGCACTTCACAGTTTTTTCATCTTCTATTGAATGCATCATCAGATGCAGCTATAAAAGCGTCACCGTGGAACACCATATATAATTTAGTGATTTTGCTTGTTCAAAGGTCATGCCATTTTGATGGCTTGTTTTATATATATATATATATATATATATATATATATATATATATATATATATATATATATATATATATATATATATATATATATATATTAATATATTTTTAATTCAATATATACACCAGATATCAGCTTGCTGTGGTGCCTAGTTTAATTGCCAGTGCTGCTGTGTTTCACTTTTATCAGCTTATTGAAGCTTGCCTTTTGGCAATTGCTATGCTAGATTATTACTTACTGCTATCAAAATATGCTGTATGAGGATGATGATGATGGATCTTTGTTAATGCTTTTTACTGTATTGCATATACTGGGAGCATGAACCCCCTCTAAACCTTCTGCGGTTCAACCCAAGCAACTTTCTTGGACATGTTGATGGCCAGTTTCTTATAACTTCGACACCTGATATTTGTTGCTCATTATGTGACATTTATTTGAGTATGACTACTTATAGTATTTGCAATTTTGGTGCATCAGTGCTATGTTAAGGCCCTGTCACAATTTGCATTTTCTGCACAAAATGTCATCCTAAGCGCAAACACAATTCTAACTATACCACAGCTGGGTTCAGATATCCTTGAGCTTTTTGATGTGTGAAGAGTGCACTTATTTTCTTCATTCCATGTAATATTTGGGTGTCACTAAAATTTAGTGCAACCAGCTGTAGTGTGTAAAATTGCTGTACCTGATGTTCTATGTTTTAGCTGTAACTTCTAAATTGAGGAGACCGTCGGTGTTGCAAATACAGAGCATAGCTTAAATTGTAATTGTGACATGTTCTGCAAAGTCTTTATATTTTTGTACTCTTTTCATGCTTTAACACTCCTGAATGGGGCTTGCTCTTGAACTTTGAAATGGTCTTGGTTGTTTTTCTTGATTGTTTAGAACAAGCATATAAAACAAATGTATCTCCTTTGCCCCTGCTGTTCACTGACTAACTATATATATATATATATATATATATATATATATATATATATATATATATATATATATATATATATATATATATATATATATATATATATATATATTATATATATATATATATATATTACTATATATCAGATCACAATGAGATATACAGAAAATAGTATCTGACTGAGTAATTTACATTTTGTGCATTCCCAGGTTGTTGTTTTGTTAAATATGCTACTTCTGAAGAGGCAGAGAGGGCCATCAGGGGTCTGCACAATCAGTACACTTTACCTGGAGTATGTATCTTGTAAGCTATTTGTTAAGCTCTGTTCTTTGTTTGCAGATTATTGACTGTAAATCTGTTTATGTTCAGGCGATGGGCCCTATTCAAGTTAGATATGCTGATGGTGAAAGGGAACGGCATGGTAATGCTGTGATCTTCAGTAGTTTACCTATTAATGACCTGTGTGCGTTGAATGTTATACTGGTTTTCAGGCAACCTTAACAGTCCTACCTGCTCTATATGCTCAAAAAGTGCATATTCAACACTAGTTTTTCCCCCTTGAATATGCAGGAGAGATGCATACCCTTGCATTAATAATAAGAAGAAAGGAGAGTACCACACACACACCACACCCATAGTCCCACACACAAATACATCTACGAAGTGCCAGCTTCTCTAAAATTTAGCACCATACCTTTACATGTCACTTATCACAGAACATTTTGTTTGTTGTAGCATACTAGCATGTAGAGACGAATTTATTGTGCTTTCCCAATCTTGTTTTTACGTTTTACAGTTACACGTACATGTTTCTTGATCAATTTACAAGTGACTTCTATTCTGATTCTGCATTTTTTTCTCTATCTGAAAAATACTATTCATTTAAGGATTGTTTACTGTTTTGTTCTTGTAATCTGAGTTATATAATCATATTCAGAAAGCAATTTCATCAGTTTTTGTGACAAATTTGCTAGGGGCCATCGAGCACAAATTATTTGTTGCGTCCCTCAATAAGCAAGCAACTCCAAAGGAGATTGAAGAGGTAAATGGGTTGAACTTCTTATTTTCCTTTTTGTTCCTTGATGATTTAATGATTTGCTCATCTGAGAGAGTATATGATTTAAAAACCACTGCTCGGTGTCCATAATCAACCTGTGATACTGTATTCTTATCTGCATTTGAGGACATGATTAAGACAAATTTAGTAGCTCGCTTTTCCAAGGATTGATGATAAGAGCATACATTTTTCAGATATTTGCCCCATATGGTCATGTGGAAGATGTTTACATTATGAGAGATGGCATGAGGCAGAGCCGAGGTTTATGAATGCCTGTTTGCTTTAGTTATACACTTCCATTCCAACCTTTTTGTTTTAACTTGTAATATATGTAATATAAAGGCTGTGGCTTTGTCAAATTCTCGTCAAAAGAGCCAGCAGTGGAAGCTATGAATGCCCTTAATGGGACTTACATAATGAGGGTAAATTTCTCTGCCAACTGACATATTGTGTGTATAGCTTTCTGGATATTTATGATGTATTTATTTCTGTATTAGGGGTGCGAGCAACCATTAGTCATTAGATTTGCTGATCCTAAGAGGCCTAGACCTGCAGAATCGAGGTGATTAACAACTGTGACTATGTTTCTTTGTTACATAGCATATGCTATTTTATTTACTTAAGATAAGTATAATCATTACCATTTCTGCTTTCTGATTTACCTTACTGGTTAGGGGTGGCCCTGCATTTGGAGGTCCTGGTTTCAGTCCTCGATCGGATGCAGCACTTGTTATCAGGTTTGAGTTCATTATTCAGTAATTTTTTCTCAAGAACAATTAAATTAACTAGGTAATGAGATGAAACAGGCATGGTCTCTCTTCTCACATGAGTTGTTGATGCTAAGGGCATCTACTGAAGTGCATTTGTGAAAACCAAATATTAACTCTAGAATAACACAAGAATAACACAGTAGCTCTAGAATAATCTGCAAAAGATGTTTAAAGTAGGATAGATAAGGTATTATGATATATATAGACAACAATGAAATGTCTGAAAGTGAAACAAGTGCTAGCTTCTGTGTATTTTCTGCCTTACATAACCTGTCTAATAATCAATTGAACTAATTTCTTAATAAATAGCTTCTGCTCCTTTTTTTATATATGACATTTAAGACAAGCTAGTAGTTTATTCTCGAACTAATTAGCTTGTCCAAAAGGCCTAAATGACTAAATGTTTTATATTTAAAAATGGACGGAGTACATGGAGAAGTTTAGCAGTTCATCGGAGGTTTCTTATTGCTATTCATTTTATAATTCAGGCCAACAGCCAATCTTGATGAATCAAGGGGTCGGCATATGCCTCCTGAATCTTGGCGTCCATCAAGTCCAAGGTCAATGGCACCCAACCAATATAATAATTTTGGATCTGACAATCCCTTGGCACTAAGTGGTGGCACTGTAACATCAGCAGATAATGTATGTTTCAAGTCGATCCTTCATTACGGTTTTACTTTTGTTTAGTCTGTTTCCCAACCTTTGGTTCCAAAACATGATAGGCTGCTTTTCGGCCTCCGATGTTCCCTGGAAATGGTTCCTTGTCAAATCAGACAGCTGTGCCGACTTCGTCACACATGGTATAATTTGGAATATTATTACTTCCGTTTATCTAATGATTTTCCTTTAATGGAAATTGTTATGCCATAGTGATGGGGACTCTGCTTTTTAGGGCGTGAACACTCCCATGGTACAAGGGCACCATCTAGGAGGCCAACAGATCCCACCCTTGCAAAAGCCACCTGGTCCACCACAGAATTTTCCTGTACAACTGCAGAATGCTCAGCCAGGACAGCCTCTGCAGGGGCCTATTCCACAGATTGGGCAACTTCAGGTCCCACAATCCACGGGACCTGTTTCATTTGGCCAGAATATTTCATCTATGCAATTACCTGGCCAACCTCCTGCATCACAGCCGTTGATGCAACAGAATGCTTCTCTAGGTGCTTTACAGGCCCCTCCATCTGTACAGTCCAATTCAATGCAAGCTGTTCCTGGCCAGCAGCAACTTCCCACCAGTGTTGCTCCCCAAATGCTCCAGCAGTCGATGCAGCAGATGCCTTCACAAGCACCACAGTTGCTGCTTCAACAGCAGGCAGCTTTGCAGTCTAGTTATCAATCTTCACAGCAGGCGATTTATCAGCTTCAGCAACAGCTACAACTAATGCAGCAGCAGTCTAACCTAAATCAGCAACCCTCTGCACAGGTTCCTAAACAGCAGGTAATTTCCTCATAGCTACAACATTAGACAGCAATTTATGATACAAGACCACTCTGCATTTATGCTTCCCTTGTTGCTACCTTCCATTGTCATCATATTCAGTTAAAATGCATTCAAAGTTTCTATGTAATTCTTCATTTTCAGTCTGGGCAGCCAGTGCAATCCAGTAACCCTGGTGCTCCGGGTGCCATTGTTCCGATAAACATTAATGCAACTCCGCAGCAGGTTGGTTCACCTGCAGTTTCTTTAACCTGTAACTGGACAGAGCATACCTCCCCTGAAGGTTTTAAGTACTACTACAATAGCATTACTCGAGAGAGTAAGGTGAGGAATGATGCTCATCATGTTAATTTTAGCCAATTTTGTGGCTTGTTCCTACGAGCTACTGTGTCCCTGCAGTGGGAGAAGCCTGAAGAGTATGTGCTGTATGAGCAGCAGCAGAAACTGCTTTTGCTTCAACAGCACCAACAAAAGATTGCTGTACAGCAACTGCAGTCACCGCCACAGGGTCAATCACTTACATCCATGCAACCGATTCAACAGCTTCCCCAGGCACAAGGACAAACACAAATGCATATGAAACAGCAGGTGCACATTCTGTTCCGTCATAGTTTTGGTTTGTGGGATATTATTTTTGTTCCAGAATAGTTTTATGTTGGTATTTTGCTTGTGTCCAGATATGCTTAAAAGAGATCTCTTGGATGAACTTAAGTTATTCAAATGCATTCTCCTTTTTAGCATTTCTCACTATAGCTCACATCCTATATATTCAAATTGGTTGCTTTTGAATTTCATGTAAAATTTTATTTTGCTGTCTTCTTTTTCGGTGCTCATAGTACAAAAGAGGATAAGGATATATCATTTATATGTATTGAGCCGTCAGCTCTTATTTTACTATCTTTTAGTTGTCAGTTCTGGAAACTTTGCCCTTGGCCTTTGTTTTTCTTTCTTATGGTGTTATGTGTCATTATATAATAAAATTTGTGATATTCTAAATTTATGGATCTCAAACTTTTATGCAGGAATTAAATTATTCCCAATTTCAGGCAGCTGGTTCCATTGATCCCAACAGGATTCAACAGGTACTCTAGTTTATTCCGTTATCTAAATGTTTTAGTGCTGTGACTACTTTATTCATATTCCCAGTCATGCCGCTTATTCTGGTGACATAATGTAGGGCATTCAAGCTGGGCAAGAACGTGCTTGGAAAAGTTAAAGCTGCAGGTAATCAGAATCATTGTTCTTCCTTCAGACATCTGGGGATGTTCCCTTGATCTGAAACATGATTTTGCCATACCCAACGTTCTCATTATCTGTTATTTGAAACTTTGTTTTGCTTAACCAATTGGTGCAACAGCCACAAACAATGATGTTCTTTAGATCATAACATGTTACTAAAAAAAGAAAGAAAAAGAAAATATTCCTAATGTTTTCCTTTTCTGATCTTGATAGGATGCTGATCAATGAATGCGTTGTGTTTTCGGCTCATACTTTGCTCGGACTTTTCCCTCCATTTTCCAGGTCGCAATAATAAAGCACTAGTCAAGACTCAGGAAGTGAACAAAGCCCTTGTGCCGTCCAATTGTAGGAGCAGCTTTTGTCTAGTGCATCCACAGCCTGTCGCCCATGCCGATCAGTGTAACTCCGGATTTAGATTAGACTGATACGTAGATGGTAGATCCTGTATGTGTACATTGTTGCAACGTAGGCCATGTATTCCGTGTTGCCGATTCACCATGCTGGTGTACGTACGCAGGAGTTGCTAGATGTCATCACTTGTGTTTTCCTTATGATTGTGGCATGATTTGTGATGTTCGGCGCGATGTGTGGGCATTACATTTGACGCTCTGGTTGTTTTGCCTCGCTTTGTGTGCTGCTGATACTAGTACGAGGAACCATGCTATTGACTTGCTGTCCATTTCTGGGAGCACGCGGTAACATTTGACCCATAGGGCTGTCCATTTCTGGGGTATCTCTTACTATACGAATCCTGCACCAGAAAACGGGCCAGTGGATTGTGCCATCATCTGTTAACCTATTAACTGTAGGATCAAGCAATCGCATTGCGTGGACCGTTTGATCCCGAGCATTGCGGGTCTACTACCCATTAAGCTAAGCTGCATACATGGTCCCTCTTCTGGTCTTCCTAGGGGACGCTTAAGGTCCGATCGTGCATGTGCCGAGATTTGTTCAGAACTCTCCTACTTCCGTGAAACAAATGCTCATGCGCGAGAGTGGAATGCGGTACACGCAGCACACGCACTCGTGTTTTATTTTTCATTTTCCCTTCTTTTATATATTCGCACACGCACTCAGTGTTTCATTTTTCATTTTTCCTTCTATATATTTGCAGCACACGCACGGAATTCTGCTACTTCCGATCCGTGCCTTCTGGTCTTCCTCGGGGACGCTTAAGGTCCGACCGGGTGGCACTTTAGACCAACAAGTTTCCTCCTACACATGGACTAGCAGTTTGCCCTGCGATCCACTCTCGTGCATGGGCCGACCCGCTCCGCGGTTTGCGCGCACTCGTGATTTGTTCGGAACTCTGCTACTTTCGTGAAACAAATGCACACGCTCGAGAGTGGAACGCGGCACACGCAGCAAACGCGCTCATGTTTCATTTTTCATTTTTCCTTCTATATATTCGCACACGCAGCACACGCACTCGTGTTTCATTTTACATACTATATATTTGCAGCGCGCACACGGAACTCTGCTACTTCCGATCCGTCTGCTTGTGTGCACAAAAATGAAAAGGAAAAATAATATTTATTATAAAATAGAAAAAGCAAAAGTAGTATGCATGAAAGGTTGAAAACAAGACCCGTAGATTGAGAAAGTCATTCTTTACCACTACACCATGTAACTGTCCCGTTTAAGTTGTGAAAATTTATATTAATAAACAATCAAACCATTTAAGTCAAGGAAAAAAGTGTTCCACTTTTACAGAAACTAGGTAGTGTGTTGCTGTAACAGAACCAATCAAATTATAAGAGCACAAGTACAAAAACAAGCGTCCGAAACACTCAAATTTTTGAACCTGAGCCTATATAATCTCGGTAGTCAATCGAAACCACAATGGATTTCAAACCAACACACTTACAACCACGATCGCATCATTCAGCATAACACATCATACGCTACATTTCACAAGTGCTTAAATAAAAGTTTACAACACCACGGAGTCGTAATTATTACAAACTAAGTTTATAAAGTAGCGGAAGCATAAATACGCACACACCTAGTTAAAGTACGATTGCCAAGATCATGATCCCACAAAAGCATTAAGAAAAGTGAACTAAAAGACGATCACACCCCAGTGATCTAATCCTCATCACCCGCCGGGTGGAGGCAATTCTTGCAGAAGCCCTGATACAACATGTCATCTGTAATAGAAGGGAATAAAACCTGAGTACGAGAATGTACTCAGCTAGACTTACCCGTCGAAACAGAAAATAAAAGACACCAAGGATCATGTAAGGCTTTCTTAAAGTGGAGCTGACTGACATCATATTTTGTGAAAAAACATAAGTAGTAGTAACTCTTTTAACATGTACTAGCAGTTATTTTTAGCATTAACCCATCAGCTATCTTAGCACCTGTACTGAACAGTCACTTGATTATTGGCGGAATAGCCAAATTCGTCCTTGAACTATCGCCGAAAACTCAGTTTCGTCCCTGAACTACGAAAACGGCCGTCCTCGTCCTCAAACTTTCGCAGCTGGCTCAATTTCATCCCTGGAGCGCCACGCTGGCTCACGTCGTCATCGTCCAGTCAGCTAGGGTTATGAATTGACGTTGTTGCCCTTTCCCCTTGGCCATCTCTTATGGCTGATATTGTAATCGCTGGAGGCCTATAGTTGATATTGTAATGTTGTGAAATGTAAGCATGTCTCCAATTGATATAATAAAAGTAGTAGTTCATTTAAAGCTTCTAGTTGGAAGTTCAAAGTGGCAGATCGTGAGAGTCTTTAATACAAATGATACTTGTGACATGCACTGGATACTCAAATTATTACATGATGCTCTTCTCTGATGACACTACATGCTTTCCTAATCTTTTCCTCGAGGAGCTGCCTTGTCCTCCACGTCCAACTGAAGAAGATCGGATGGTTGCAGATCCAGTCCCACCTGACACATTGATGGTTGCCTTTGCAGATGAGGCAGTAGCTATACCAGCACCTTTCTCAATTATAACAGATGCACTCCCACCAGCACGTGCCTTTGCTAATGCTTGAGCAATGGACTTCGAGTTTGCAAAAGGAGACCATTTTTTTCTTACGGTCAGACTGCACAAAAATGATTTTAAATTACTTATTTGAAACTTGACTTCTTTTTATACCACTTAACTAAATTTACTAACCTGAAGATAGGATGAATCAGTCCTTTCACTTGCCAGCAATTTGCTCTGACTTGAAGATGAGGCTGCATGCTTTCTCTTAGATTGCTTTGATTGTGCAGGTTCTATTGCCAAAGGTGTGGTACTTGCCTAACTTATTGCATTGGCGGCCTGCTGTTGTGAAGGATTTTGTGACCCTGAAGCTCCCTGCAGTTAAGACACTCAAAGTTAGTGCTATCTCAAGTCAAATAACAAATTATATATAGGATAATAACTCAACAAGATAAACACCATTGCCACACTGCATCTCCTAATATTGTGACTAGACCCTTTGCAACGGCTATATTTGATTTTAGTGCCAACTCTGCTTGCTTTGGTGCTTGATTTCACTGGCTCTGAAGCATCTTTCCTTCTACTTTTTGGTGGTCGACCTGGCATCTTTTTCACTCTAGGAGGCAATGGTTTAGGATTTTCGGACACAGGCCATGCTGACTCATGTTCTACTGGTTGGAGAACATGTTGATATGTCCTCTTGTATGCCTCAATAGAAAAACACATATGCACATAATTGTTTGGCTCTTTAGTCATCTTGAACAGGGCAGCACATGCATGTGCACAGGGAATTCCAGAAACTTGCCAATATCTGCAGGAGCATGTATTGGTCTTGAGATCTACTGTGAACCTCCATTTTTTATCTCTGACTTCAAATCCAGCTTCACCGTTCCATAGTACATGACAGTATTGGGTTCTATGCCTAATCTTACGAAACTTCCTGATAATGTTGGGGCATATATCCATTAACCACCTCTCACTGTTGCTTCTATTCTCTTGGATTCTTCTGGTCACTAGGACCCTTATTTCCTCTAACATAGATAAGATAGGCTTGAACCTTGCTTCTATAATCCAACTGTTAAATGATTCACTCATGTTGTTGTCAACAGATTCACAATTGGACCCAACCTTGAACCAAGCTCGAGACCAATGTACTAGTTCTGTATTTTACAAATCCTTCCATCCATCAGGAGTTTTGTTGGCAAGCTTGTTCTTGTAGTGATTAAACTGAATCAGGTTTGATGCCTTGGCAATCTTCCAGAATCTCTTTTGATATTCTTGTAGCCTATGTTTTTTCCTCTAGTTGGCGTAAATGTGTCGTGCACACATTCTATGCTCGGCTAATGGAAATAGATTATTAACAAAACTTAGAAGACCCTGCATAAATAGATAAAATAATATTATTACTCAATTTTGTATTGCAGTGAACTGTTACAACACAATTTTGAGTAAAAATTACCTTTTGTTTGTCTGTTATGAATACCCAGCCTTCAACACCAATTGGGATATGGATATCTTTTTGAAGATGTCCAAGAAACCAATCCCATGAATCTTTATTCTCATATTCCACAACAGCCCATGCAATTGGGTAAATCTGATTATTTGCATCCCTTCCAATAGCTGACAGTAACTCACCTTTCATAGGCCCTTTAAGAAAGCAACCATCAAGCCAAATAACTCTCCTGCATCCATCTAAAAATCCCCTTCGACATGCATCCAAACAGATTTAGATTCTTTGAAAGACATGGTCCTTTTCTTCAAGATCTAGAGCAACATGTACACTACTTCCAGGGTTACTTCGCTTTAGCTCCAATGCATAGTCAAACAACTTTGAGTACTCACCGACCTGACAATCCATTATCTTCTTAACAACCCTTGCCTTTGCCCTCTTTATCATGTGATCAACACATCTACACCCATGTCTTCTTGTACTGTCTCCTTCAAAGCTCTAGCCTTCCAAGCTGGATTTGCCTTTATAGTACTTTCATACTTGTCACATATTCTTTTTGTAGATAACCTTTTATTTTTTTTAATTCTGGACAGCAGGCATGATTGTCATTATATGTTACAATCTGAAACCAATCCGACCTAGAGTTGTATGAAGCATGCATAACCTAGGGACATCCTTTCCACATGCAAATAGCCCTAAGCCTCTGCTTGTCATTCTTGAGAAATCTGATATTTACCTTCATTTTCAATGCATACCTCTCTATTGCATCTTTCAATTCATCCCTTCCTCTAAAGCACATGTCCACAGCAAAGTGTGGAGTCTCATCATGACTGTCAAATATTGGGAACTTGCAGTTCCTTCTCCTAGAAACACCATCACTATCCTCATCATATGATGCCTCATGATCTGAATCAAAATATGCGATGCCATCTCCAAATTCATTGACTCAAACAGTATTGTTTACATCACTCCCTCCAGGAATGTCCAAAGTAACTGGATTGTCTAATGGAATATCTCATCTCTTCCTTGCATCTGTCATAAACTCTTTGTATTTGGTTCTAAACTCTCTTGCTTCATCATCTTCATCACTTGTAAATCTTGTGGCATCAAAATCACTGTCCTCCTCCTCCTCCTCTCCCTCATTCTCTACATGTTGGTCACCATTTTGTCCATTCTGACCATCACCAATAGTGGTTGTAGCATTCGAGCCATCCATAGGAGCTACTAGAGCATCCAAATCCATTATGTTTTCATCTCAAAATAGGTCAAATACATCATCATCTCCATACTGTATCTCTATACCTTCATTGGCACTCATGTCCAACTCAATTATTTCAGTGTATATGTCCACAGCCCCACCAGATCCTATCTCATCAAGCATGTCCATGCAGGACTTGTCATCTACAAGAAGCCTCATTCCACTATTTAGCTTTGCACCAATTGGCAACTAGTACATCCTAACAGATCTACGAAAGGTTGTGTGATCCATAAGATGGCCATTGAGCTCCAGGATTGATAATTTGTCCTTCTCTATGTGTGATACTCTAGAACCCCTATTACAATACTGTATCTGTGATCCATCAACAACAAAATCCCCATTGAAATGAAATCTAACAGTCAATACCTCATCATCTACCATAGTAATTCTGCCCTACAGATCCATTACATGGTCAACTTTCATCCAATAACAAAATCAAACTCAGATTCTATGAGTCGAACTCACCTCAACCGTCGACGCACCTCCACGACACAAGATCTTCACTCCACGGATTCGCCAAATGATCCAGAGTAGCTAGACTGCGCCTACTAGATCATGGCACCGTGATGTGGAGAGGAGACGGGCGACGGTTGGCTGCGCAACGCCATCGCTGGAGGGGTCAGCTACCACCACATCTAACCGCCAAGCTGAGCCACCAGCGCCACCACCAGAGATGAAGAGGCCACGCGCAGCTGGGTCTTGGAGCACAGACACCTAGGATTTCCTAGAGCACAAGAGGACACGAGGAAGAACGTCAGGGGTACCTGTGCCGGTGACCACCAGAGGGGCCCGCTCGCTTCATGCTATGGCTGGGGACCGCTGCTGCCGGGACGCACGAGCAGCGCTTTGCCGCAGCCCGAGGACGCCGCCGTGCCAGGCCTGCACGCCGCCACGTCGAGAGAGAGGAAGAGGGAGGAAGAGGCGGCGGGGGCAGCCAAGCACGGGGTGGCACCGGAGATGGGGGAGGGGCGGTGGGCAGCGGAGGCGCGGGGGTAGAGGAGGCAAGCGACGGAAGCGAGGCTAGAGGGATCAGTTTCCTTTTTTACGACGAGGTGAGGAGTGAAACAAAGGAGGGGTAAAAGGGTAAGCAAAAGACATAACGAAACCCTAGCTGACTGGGCGATGACGACATGAGCCAGCGTGGTGCTCCAGGGATGAAATTGAGCCAGATGCGAAAGTTTGAGGATGAGAACGGCCGTTTTCATAGTTCAAGGTTGAAACTGGGCTTTTAGCGATAGTTCAAGGACGAATTCGGCTATTCCGCCTTGATTATTAAGCAAACAGTAATAACCATAGCAGGTATAAATTGAGGCAACATTAAATCATCATCCATTTAACCATCCGTTCAATTAATGGAATCTACATTGCCGCTGCTCAAGTCAAGTGCTCACTAACCGGGAGCGACGGCGATTCGAATCGAATTCCTATCTAGCTGGAGGGGTACTTCTAACACTCACCGTGCAGGCCCTTGCTAGGGTCGCTCAAGTCACCTTCGGTATAATTCAGGAATCACGGGTTCGACTGATGCCGCATCTCCAAGGACAACACTCTGTCAGGTGATAGGGACTCTAACCCCCCTTGGTCTTACGCCAATGTTCCCAAGCACATCCTTACTTCTTCCAAGATGCGCGCTTGACCCTTCGATTCCTGGCCTAAACTGTATTACTCGGCTTCACGGTTGGAACGGCTTATCCGGCCAACTAAGTGTTAGACTGCGTTCAACATGACTCAAGGACGTACAATGAATCGATCCTTAAACGACTCAGACGGGCATAGCTTCGCACCCAAGACGTGAAGTGTCTTGCGGCGCACTATCGAACTCTTGTTCGGTCTCAATTCATTTTTCAACATGGTTTTTTTTCTATGATAGCAAATATAGCCAACCGTGATCCACTTCAACCTACAGCTCGCGGATGACCGAAAATCACCCGACTTCTACCGCACTAAGCATGGCTAAGCATTAACACGTGCCTAAACTTTAATTGGGATTCAAGTGCTATATCTGAACAAGGATAGATATAATGCAACAAGTGTTTCACTCAACCCCTACAACTTAATGCAGTAAACAAGTAAAAGTACTCAAAAGTATATGTATACAAAAGTTGGGTTAGCATGCACCGATGCTTGCCTTTTAAAAAGGAAGAATGGCGGTGGTCTGGGCACTCAGGTAGCTCTTCTTCGGGAACTCCTTCGCCGACTGGCTCTTCGGGCTCCCCCGGCTGCTCCTGATCCTCCTCTAGAAGTGCTCCCTCGAATTCTAGGAGTGTCACCCCCTCCGGAACACCTATTGCATGAATGCACAAATGAATCTCATGGATGCATAAGAATAAATGCAACATGCTCAGTGAATGCAAAAGTGAACTACAGCAACACTTAACGCTCTATTCAAATCACGTTACAAAACGTGTAAATCTCTTCTCCGGTAGAGAAGTACTTACCCAGTCTACTCAATCTAATGTATAGTTGCTCTTCCTCAGTTAAGGGCCTAACACCTAAACAATCAATAAGAACAACATTACTTAAGCTTATCACGACCTGAACCCAATTGTAACACCCCTAGTGTTACTATACTAAATAACACCTGATTAAGTAATGAGCATGCATTATCATTATACATAAGGCATAAGATGCATTTCATGTTGCATAAGCAATGTTGCATAGTGATGTTTTATGTGTTGCTTGGTAGTGTTTCATATGTTGCAAACAGGGTGTTTCATGTTACATACATGTTTTACATGTTTCAATAGTAATCTGATATGTTGTTTTATTAGTATGATTAATATGTTAATAATGCCATGTTTGTTTATCATCTGAAATAATGTTTTGTTAGTGTTAAAGGATTAATCATGTTTAGTCTCTAATTAATTACCAAATTAATGAAATAACAAAATAATAAAAGGATAAAAAAACTAAATTTCCATGTATAGTTTTTCCCATTTTTGAATAACTCAAAATCTAAGAAAAATTTTGAGGTGAGTCTAAAAGCAAAGTTGTAGCTCTTGTTGAGAGGTACAACTTTGGTGTTTTGAATTTTCAAAGTTTCAATGCAAAATTTTGAATAAATTAAAAAGATGCAAATCCCAAATTTGAATTTCAAACTCAATTTCAAAATGTAGGCATAATTGGGTGATGGCCCAATTATGAAAGTTGTAGCTCTTCAAAATTTGCACATTTTATCTTTTTACAGATTTTCAAGTTTTATTCAAAAATTTAAAGTAATTTTGAATTTTCTAAAATCCTAAAAGTGCTCCCATTTGAATTTGATTTCAAATTTCATAAACTATTCAAAATATGAGTTTGGTCCAAAAAGCAAAGTTGGAGATATCGAAAAGTTGAACAACTTTCATTTTTGGAGATTTTGAAGTTGCTATGCAAATTTGGGAGTAATTTGAAGAAAACAGAAAATGTAAGAATGAGGTAGTATTGATGCTACAGTAACCGACGTGCTCTGTTTTCCTTCTTCTCTCACTGTCGCCGGCGTCGTGGTGGCCGTGTCGCGCCTTCTCGCGCCTGGACGCGCGGCCGTCCGCGTGGGCAAGCTCACGCAGTTTTTGGAAGACTCGCCCATGCCCTGCCTCGTCGTTTTAACACGAAGCCGCCGCTGCTTAAGCTCTTTTCCTCCTCTGCTCTGCCACCGCACAGCCGACATGCGCCGGCCAAATTCGCCTCCGTCATGCCATCTCCGCCCGCTCCATCTTGCTGATAGCTTCGCTTCGTCTTTGCGTACCATTAGAGACCGCTCGCACCGTCCCTCTCCATCGGAGCTGGCCGAGAGCCGTCTTCTTCCTCGCAGCCGGTCGTGTGCGCCGCCGTGGCCGGCCGTCTACAGCAGTGCTCTCTCCTTTTTATCGTATGATTTGAGCTCACCGTTGTACCACAAAGCTCATAAGCTCTCCGGTTGCTCGTTTCGTGCACAGGTCGTGTCGGAACACGAGCTCGCCGCCAGTTCACCGCCGCCGCCTCCGCCTCCCACGCCGGCAGCCTCGCCTAAGCCGTCTCCGCTTCAACCATCTAGCCGGGAGGGTTACGGTGAGCTCCTCATTGCTTTCTATAACCTCAGCCAGGTCGGTCTCGCACCGGAGCCGCCGGTCCACCACCATGCTGCCATGCTGTGCGCCACCACCCCGCCATGGGCGCCGCCATGGATGTCGCAGTATGGTAGAGGCTCCACCGATGCTCTTACTCGATGCACCTTGACTTGGGGAGCACGCCGGTGACCTTCCGGTCGGCGAGGACCTCACCGGCGTCGCGCTCTGCGACTTACCCACTGCCTACGTCGCGGTCAAGGCCGGCCTGGGTCATGTTGACCCTGGCCCCCGCGGTCAGTGAGAGGGGGTAGGAAAGGGGTGGGTGAGATGGGGAGAAGTCGGGCTGGCTGCCTGCTGGGCCGGCGCGTCTGCGAGCTGGGCCTGGAGTGGGCCGAATGGAGGAGATCGTGGGCTAAGAAGAGAAAAGTGTTTTTCCTTTTTCAAAAATGTATTAACATGCTTTATATTGTTTCATTCATATAAAATAGTAGAAGCATGATAAAAATATGAAATTTTGTGGGTAGTCTTTTCATGTTATGCTCTATCATAGAAAATTATGAATTGGTAATTTCCTAAACTTTTGTTATGAGTAATAATTAGCTCTTTTAATTAATAATTGTCATTTGCATGTTTTCTATAAATTAGAATAAGTATCCAAAAATCATGAAACTTTGCGAGTATGTTTTACATGGTTAGATATACCTTCACAAAAATATTGGTACTGTTTTGATAACTTTTAATTATATACTTTATTACATGTTTTTTTATATATAATAAGTGCTTAATTGATTAGAATAAATCATGATTTGATTTGAGTGACTTTTGGATTGATTGTGGACCTTGGGACATGACCATGATGGTGTTCCTTGGCACTTTAATTAATTGTTCGAGTTCATGATTAACTTGTTAATTAAGTTTTGATAATGATAGTCAATGTCATTAACTTAGGTCATTAGTAGTTAATAACTTACTTATGTTAATACTTAGTGGTATTGTGGTAGAATTAATTGTTATTATATGCAACCTCTTGGGTAAAAAGTAAAGTTAAGTAGTTTTCTTAACAACATCTTAATGTGATTGAAGTTGTTTAATAGTTCTGTTGGATTGCAACTGTACCGCGAAGGAAAGTTGTACTCAAGTAGATAACTAATGTTTATCCTTTCTAAATGTCTCTTGTATACTATGCCTTGTTCATCGTCATGTATCATGGCATCCATTCCATCATGTTAAGCATCGCATCATTTATATACGTGTAGTGCATACGAGAGTGTTTTGGATCATGTCGATCAAGCTTCGGAGAAGGGGATCCACCCGTGGTGTTGGTGTTAAACTTGACTTCTACGAGAACTAACCACTGCTGCAACAAAGGCAAGCCCCAGTGCATTTAAACCCTTCCTTGAGTTTTTACAAATCTTTATCAAATCTTTATCACTGGTACTATGGTTTATTGCATTAAGTAATTAGGAGTTGAGTGATAACCCAATTGCTGCATTATCATCCTTGATTATTACGATATCACCCTTGGTACCTGTTTTATTGAAAATGCGTAGTTAAGCTTCATAATACTTAATGAGATAGGCTTTTAAATGAAATGTTTACATGGCCATGATGGCATACTTAATGAATAATGGAATATAAGAATGAATTTAAAGATTGGGCGGGTTGTTTGACCACTGCTAACTTACATTGGGAAATGAGTCTCAATGTAGTGTTTTCGCCTTGTCAGTTAAGGACCGTTCGTTGTAGTCCTGTTTGTGTTTCGAGACTTTGCAACTAGCCTTATGCCTTGGGTAAGCCCAAGATGTTAGTGATTCCATTACAAGAACGTCTAATCTCGCATTGGGAGTGGAGAGGTGGCGAGAGTAGCGTGTACCCTCGGGGCTAGAATTGGGCCGGGTTCGAGGAGTACTGTACTCTCGGGTGGCAATGGACACGTTCTGGTTTTGAAAGATCTAAATGAGGGTTGGCATATGCAAGATTTGGTTCTATATATGTCGTGAGGTTAGAGATCCCCAGCTGGGTATAATCGGTTCGAATCGTCGTTGCTCCTCGATTATGGAGACTCGATCACCTGTCCTGCATCGTAGTTAAGAACTGGAATTGGAAGAAAGAATAAGGAAATATCTTGATGAGAATTACTTTGATCTAGCTTAGGATCACTTAGAATTAGTTAATGAACCATCAATGATAAAAATAAAATGTTGAAAGTAAGGACTTACTTTAGTAAGCTTTTCTGCAAAAGAAATTTTGATTCTTTAATACCCATATCTTGATTCCCTAAAGCTAGCATGCCCTTGGAATCTTTTTCTTTTGTCGGGTAAGTATTGTTGAGTATCCTCAAGTACTCAGGGTTTGTTAACCCCTGTTCAGATACTGACTGGTGCTGTTAACCGGGGGTCATGTCAGTGGGTTCGATATGATCTGGTCGACCTCTCCTAACTTAGGTGCTCTGCCTAAGTTATCTCCTGTAGTTCTACTTGACTTCCGCAATACAAGTTAAGTTTGTAAAAAGTTAACTTAATCATGATTTATAAATTCATTGTTGTTATTCTTTCGCACTCTGATGTAAAATTTTGTACAAATATTATAATGTTGTAGTTACTCCTTTGTTGATCCTAGTATGAGTTGTCAAATGTAGTTGAATCGGGGTCCTGTGAGGGCACCTGATAGATCTTCTTAGGTTACCTAGTGTACATGCATAGCCGTCAGAGGTCTTAGGGACAATAATAGGTGTATGTGGGCCATATAATTTAGGAGGTTCTGCTACACCAATCTAGCAACACATAAATCTGGACAACAGTTTGGTGTTTTAACCATAACTGGAGATCTAAAAATCCAAATAACATGATATAAGACAAGCTAGAAGGCTTATAAAATGCTCTACAATTCACTTTCATACCTCAAGACTTGATTCCCATATTTACCTATTTAAAATCTTAAAGTTTCAGAATCTGTCCTCTCAAAACAGAGAGCAGCCATTTCTGGACAGCAACTTCCAATAGCTATAACTCCTAAACTACTGGGCCAAATGCCCCCAAATTTTGACACAAGCTAGTTTTACAAGTTTACTACCACTTTGTTATTCACAAGAAAACACCTTTATCAAGGTCTAAACCCAAAAATGCTACCAGCTGTCCAGGGAACCTAGAAATAGAAAAAATTAAATATTTACTTATGTGCCAAATTAACCTTTTGACCAAACCAAAGGCACTACTAGTTCACACATGACATAAAAAGCACCAAAAAGTAAGGTATGCCAAATCAATTCATTTATTTTAATCCTTTGCTTAATTTAATTAATTAATTAAGTGAGAAAATAAACCTATATGCAAACTACTCAAAAAATTATACAAAACTGATAGGGGACTCTATACCCTACCAGGAGGCTACTGTAAAAATTTGAGCCAAAGTTATCTAAAGAAACTCCCTACACAAAATTCACAAGCCAGAAAGGCTGATTTTTTTTGCATAATTAAGAAATCATATTGAAATGTATCAAACAACAGAAACAATATTTTTCTTAGCAATCTTAAGGTATCAAGACACTCTCCACAAAATTCCATGATCATTGGACATATAGAAAAATTATGAAAATTCATTCAAGTACCTTCTAATATAAAAAGAAAAAGGCATAACTTAAAAACTACTCAAGTAAAGGCATCTAAATTTTCACCAGAGCTAGAATATACATGAAATAGCACACCCACAAAATTAATAACTTTTGGTGCACTAGAACTCAAGTTATCAATTTAACAAGTTTGCATCTATTTTAAAACACATTTCAAAGGTCCATTTAATTCTTCTAGAATTGAAATAACACATATATATATTTTATATTTTTTTTCTAAATACTATACTTCACATAGATCCTAACAAACTTGAAATCATCTCAATTGGATCTACCAAATGTGAGATTTGGAAATTACAAAATGACATCCAAATCTATGAAAATAATAAAGAGAAAAACAAAATCGAGACCTAATTCCACTACTGGGCCGGCCCAATTAACGCCAGCGCGGCCCACACAGCGCGCGGTTCGTGTCGGCTTCCCGCCCGTGCCTGCTGACAGGCCGGCCCCATCCGTCATCGAGACAAAATAGGGGAGCGGGCACCGCCGAGCTCCGATGAGCTCGCTCTTACCAACGGCAGCTTCGCCGGCGGTGCAACGACCCCTACATGCTTCCCATGACCCCCCGCATCATCTGAGCCCACAAACCTAATCTCTATCGGCTTGGGGAGGGGCTGGCCATGGCAATGGCGGACGGCGGTGAGCGGGCGATGCTGCGTCGGCCGACTCTGGGCATCTCTGGCCCAGCCAAGCTCGGTACGAGCTTCACCGACCTTAAGCAAACCTAACAAACCTAGCGCGCGGATCGGAGATGGACCAACGGAGGCTAGCCACGGTGGCGCTCAGCTCCGGTGAGGTCCATCCTCGGTAGCGGCTGCGGGAATGGCGTTTTCGCCCTTACCGATGAACGATTCGGTCAGCTCGGTGGTGCACGAGGTAGTAGGGAGGGTGGAGTAGCTATGGCTGAGGCGGTAGGGTCAATGCCATGGCGGCGTAGGCGCACGAGACTACCGAGGTCTGCGGCAATGGCGAGGGCGCATTTTTCCGTCTCTGGCTCGCGCGAGAGAGGAAGGAAATGGGAGGGCGGGGTCTGGACGGCAGCGGGGACGCTCCTCTTCGTGCTAGGCAGCAGACCATGACGCCAAGTCACGCGCGGCGCCTGGAGGACATACGGCGGCACTGCCCTGCAGCCGGTGGTCCACTGAAGGCCTAAAGTTCTCTGAATCGACACCTACAATGATGACAGACAGCCGTACTTTGAGACTCTAGATCTCCCAAACTAGACCGTTTTAGTGAAAACTATGAACATCAAAGTTAGAGATGGGTATGTGATCTATAATTTTGTCAATAGGAGCTCAAGCTGGTTCAGCATGGTTTGAGAGTTACAAGTCTCCCAAGGTGGGTAATTTGAAACAGTTTTAGTATTTGACTTAGCCAAATTTTGCTAAGTACCAAAACAACTACTTCCACTGACTTGTAGACCACTTTTGAGGTTGTTCTTGTCATTTTCATGAGATGGCCATATTGAGACTTTTGTTCCCTATAAAATTCTCTACAACTTTTATTAAGGGTGCACCTCCATGAAAGATCTCTAAGCTAGACTTTTTAAACAGCCAAAAGAAAGCATTTAAGAGGTCACAACTTAGTCAACAACACTTAGAAGGGCAATTTAGTCATTTTAGTTAACATGAACATTGTTCCACTAATGATCCTAAGTGTGATTAAGGTATTATAGGACATGATTAACCACTATACACATTGGTTACACACAATCCCAAATGTCACATAAGTTGAAACAAAAAAACAAGCATTTTCACCAAAATGTTTCACCACCATATTGCATGTGTTTCAAGCTCTTGTTGCAACTATTAAAATTATCATGTTCTACTAACAACATTGCCATGTTTCAAAGTATGAGACACCCCTGTTACACCTACATGTTGCACCACTCACATTTCATAAGCTAACTATTATGAAACAAATGGAGTATGTTGCATACTCATGTTGCAAGCAAAACAAAGGCATGAATGTGATGAATGATGCTCAATTGCTCATGCTTATGAAATGCAAGTGCAAATATGTGAGCTAAACACCTGGGGTGTTACAGTTGCTATGGGATTACTAACGTTTTTACTTTAAACACACGGATGACACGATAATATAACAATATTGTAAAAATTAAATATCAACGTTAAGGTGACATTTAATCGAGAAAATAAAGTTTGTGAAATTAACACAGTCATGAAGAGTATAACGTCGCAGGCTCACAATCTATACTTTATAGACCTTTTTGTGATGCGCTAAGATAATGTTTTATATTGGTAGGAAGAAATCTTTAATATCCATTTCTTTCGTGCGTCAATAAATCCACGAATAAATTCCACCGCATCTTCATACTATCCTATACTATATATATAAATATTAGTGCCTGTCACATGGGTAATACTGCACTATCTTACCTTGTTTGGAGGTGTTAGTCTTGTCTCACAATGGTGCTGAGAGCAATTATTTTTCATTGTAGAAATCAATAATACAGTTAATTTTTCAGAAACTTAGAAATTATAGTATATACTTTTCCTCCGTTAATAAATAAACAAAATTAAAATATGAAAATATACACGGTATACATTTCCTCTGTCAGGCTGTCAGCACTTCCCATCCTCACTTTCCTCTCTCTAGTCTCGGGCCTTATTTAGATTGCAAAATTTTTCAACTCTAGCTACCGTAGCATTTTCGTTTATATTTGGTAATTAGTGTTCAATTATGGACTAATTAGGCTTAAAAGATTCGTCTCATGATTTACTACCAAACTGTATAATTAATTATTTTTTATCAACATTTAATGTTTTATACATGTGTCTATAAAATTGATGTGACGAAGAGAAAAAAAAAACTCAAAATTTAGAAGGGAAGAGAACAAAGGCATCACACACACTCTCACTCCTCTGCCGGCCCTTCTCCGCCCCAGGCCAAGCCCCTCCGCGGCCGCTTGAGTCTGCCGCGACGCCACTCTATCCCGCCGGCGGCCGCTCCCTCTCCTCTGACCCCGGCCATGGCCCCTCCGCCGCAACTCGAGCTTGCACTCGGCCGCGTCGCATCATCCGTCAGCATGGATCGAGGTCGCCCCTTGCCGTGTCCCTTCTGCTTCTATCGCTCGAGCTTGCGACGACGAGTTCCATTTGCTTGTGAACGGGCAGATCTACCGCTGCTCCACTGTCTCCTGCTTCGCATCCTCCTCGCCGTTGCTGACACCGGCATCCGCTGGTACTTTCTACATCTCCAAGCCCGCTCCAACACTCCGGTAAGCAGCCCCCTCCCTTTTTTCCTAGATCTCACTGCAAGGTCTCTTCTTTTGTTGTTCCTTTCACAAGTTCTTATCATTGCCTTTTGCTGGTTCTGTGCGCCAAGATCGACATGATGAAGGAGCGGTTCGCGAAGGTCCTACTCAGTGCGAACATGTCCAGCAGTGGCAAGGGCATCTGCACCATGCTCGCCATCACCAACCTCTCTGGCACGCACGAGCGAGGTCATCCGGGGATGCCGCAAGCTTGGCCAGGAAGGTGAGCAATTTTTGGATTTTTTTTGTTTGGTATTGGGATGACAAGGGCAATTGGTGCTGTCATTGTTTATGTGAAGTATGCTCCAAGGATCTGATGTTGTGATCTAATTTAGTAAGGCCACTGGCAAAACTAGAGGGTGGGGATGCACTTATCAGCATATTCAATATATACAACAGAATTTTTGTGGAGTCTTATGATAGATTTTTTCTACAATTAAATGTACACCTGCATATAAAAAGGGCATGGAAACAATAACACCGAATGTGCTATGGACCAACCTGAAAAAGGAAAAAACATACTTTTGATTTTGCTTTTTGCTTATTTTTTGGAATGAAATCATCTCGTCATTGATAAAAGCATAAGGGGTTTGCAAGTTGTAAATAATGAAAAAGAAAGAACTGGGAAGCTTTACTCAGATATTTCGGGAACTCTCTTGATGCCCTTTGATAAAGAAAGTATCAGTAAGCATTAATTTAAGGCATATTTGGACTTCCATCTTATGGTCACAAACCCTTTAGATTAAGTAGAACCATTTGGAAAGGCTGGCACTTCTGGATTCACATTCTATATAGAAAAGTTGCTAGAGGTGAACACACATCTGTTGAATGGTCACTGTTGATGCAATTGTTCAAATTTTCAATCTAAGATAATGTCAACTACAGTTGGTGACTCTTTGTTTGGATAGTGTCAATCTAAGAAAATGCCATCCAAACATAAATTGTGTCTTTGTTTGTGTCTAACTGATGTGATTTGAAAAGTGACTAACTGATGTGATTGTCCAAACTTAGCTCCCTCTAATTTGGTGATGATGAACCATGTTCATTTTCATTATATTATAACAAGCTTTCTTATAGTTGAAGCATTGTATATGATCAGTCTCTTAAGCTTAAACGTGTTCTAGTAGTGCCCTATTACTATTTGCTTGTCTGAAGCCTGCAGTGAATCATCTCATTGTAACCATTTGTGTAGTAGCATGACAATGAAGTCATGATAAATTGACTTGGCACAATAATGCAACGCATGGCAATAGCAACAGTTTATACCTACCATTTGTAACTTTGGGGTGGGGGTGTAGGGTCTTTAGTGCTGGTTTAACCAAGGAGAGTTTTGATCTTATATTAGACATGTGACCTGTATACATGCTATTTTTTCCAACTTTTTATGGCTTCTGAAATTGCCTCAGTGAGAGAAAACATAGCAAAAGTCCTGATGATGGAAAAACCGATTCATCCATAAGTTTTAGAAGTTCGTTCTGATAACGAAGACAGAGGAAAAGATGAAAGGTACTTAAGCAGTGATGGTTCAATCTTTTCCTCTAGGTCAGTACTATGTTTTTCATTCCTATATTATCAACTCATTTTCCCCATACATGTGCAACTCAGCAACCTATTATATCTTGCCATCTTGGTGCCTAATACTTAAGCAGTTATGTACTCAGGTGCTCAACATAGCGGGCGCTGCAGCAGTGACCACAGCAGCTCTCAATGCTCTGGGCTGCCATGTACAGCGTGTGCCAAAGAATTAGCAGCAGCGAGAACGAGCGTGTGGTGCGTGGGAACCCATCATCGAGCGCCAAAAGGGCCAGCATGGATAGTGGCTCCAAGTTCTACTCCGTCCTCAACCTCGTTTCCGCCTACTTCGTCTTCCAGGTCACCCCATCTCCTCTATTGCCCTTGCTATCTTGCCATTGATATTCCTAACTACACAATTCGTCCATCCAGATGTCTGTTGATGTGCTATTTTGTCAATGCGGATCTACTTTCATCCAATTTTTCCATCATGGTTTGATTCATTTTTTGTATTTTCATTATCTCAACCATGGCCATTATGTCATTTATCTGAAATGCTTGAAGTATCTGTTTTCCTATATTGTCTTAGTCTAAAAGTTATTGAGAATGCTCATTATTTAGAGAAGTCAGGCAAGTTGCAGTTTTGCTGCAATGGGATTTGCCTACATTTCAGATAAATCATAAATGCCAATTTGTAATAGTTTGTCTATAGTCAGGAAAGTTGCAGTTTTGCTATGGTAAGATTCACCTACATTTGAAACAAATCATAGATGCCAATTAGTAACAGTTTGTCTATACATTTAGCGTGTCTGATTGTGCAAAATCAATAATGAAAATGCATATTGCAAACTCATATGGACTTGGGGGGCCAGGCTAGAAATTGTTGGCACTCTCTTTAACTTATTTGAGTGTAAGAAAACGTCTTGCAAAAAAAAAAAGAGAAAATTCCTGTATCTTTTTTTAATCTCTTTGGTTCACCAAATAAATTTCCTACGTGCAGATTCAGGTATAGGTTTTGTATTACAATGTTAATTTTTCCAAAGATAGGTCAATAATACAACAAATAGAAACTACAAGACATTTGGTGACTTCTATATCTTAGCATTATAAATAGCAGGGGAAAAAAGAAATTCTACAACTATACATAGCCTTGTAACATCAATGAAAAATTTCATATGCCATTCCATTTTATCGAGTGTCATTCCCTTTTGTTTTAATGAAACCACTATTGGACAATGAACACATGAAGCTATATATTGGCATTCTGATAGTGCTGCATTTTTTATGGATCCAGTCAGAGTAGTTCTATTCAGCAGAGCTGCATCAAATAATCCTGTAAGTCATTTTCTTTGTTTTCGACAAATGAATTTGATTGGCACTTGGCAGTGGACAGTGACTTTATAGGGGAGGGGTGAAATCAATTAAGATCTTTTGTATTCTCCTTACTAGTTGTGGCTAGTTCTTCTTCTCCTTACCAAAAATCTTTCCAACTTTGTACATAAAACACTGAAAGTTACTATACTTCACTATGTGTATGATCAGTAAGGCACACAATGTAAGGGAACTGATCCAGATTGGCAAGAACATTGTAGTATAGAAAAAAATAGAGATAGGAATAGCATCTGTTTTTTTTGATTGAGAACAAGTAGCATCTGCTTTTAGTTTTGCAATTGTTGGACTGCTACAGTTTTACCATGCAACAAGGTACTGCATAATGCAAAAGCAAAATCCATATCCTTCACCTCTAGATTCCATCCTTTAACATGAGGTGACTAATGATGGCAATGGTTTTGGCCGGCCGTTGGCTAGTTGTAGCCAGGCAGGGCCGGCTGCTGGCCAGCTGTGGACTGGCCAGGGCTGACTGTGTCGTGGCTAGCGACGGCCGTCGTCTGCTTGGTTCCCGCCGCGCCCAGGAAACTAACGCACGCATGCGCCGCCAACAAATTTACCCGTCGGTGGATCACAGGACGTACATGGTGCTAGGGACACGGTGCTTCAACGACGGCTTCGGTTCGCGCGATCGAGGTCATCGTCGTGCTTCAAGGGGACACGACGCCTGCCGCCACCAGTGACGGAGGCCCTGCCCGGTTTCGTCCTGCCCGCGATCGAGGTCGCGGTGCTTCACGCGGACTGCAGGGCGAGGGCTGAGGGATCGAGAGCTTGTTTGACGTCGCGGTGCGTGCTGGCGGCAGCGCTGATGGTGGTGGCGAGAGGGCAAGGACGGAGGGATGAGGAGCGTGATTGACGTCGCGGTTTCCTTCTGTGATTAGCGTCGCGGTTTGCACGGGGGCGGTGACGCTGATGATGGAGTTCGCAGGATCCCAAGATTGTGTCCGTTCCAACGCCGACCGGGTGGAAAAACGCCGGGTGGTCAATGTTACCACGGGCGGCGGGGTTCAGACGGCGGCGGGCGGCGCTGGAGAGGAAGGAGCGCGCGGGGGAAGGAAGGATTGCGGGGAGGAGATGGATCACATGATCGTGCGGGGGAAGGAAGGATCGTGCGGGGGAAGGAGCGCCGGTTGCGTGATTGACAACGCGGAAAGGAAGGAGCGCGCGAGAAAGGAAGGATCGCAGGGAGGAGAGGGATCGCACGATGGGCACGGGGGCGTGATTAGAGGACAATTTTATATCAGGAATCCTTTCTTATTCTTTATTTTCTTTTGCACCCTTCCACCTCTATGTTTCTTATTCTTTATTTTCTTTTGCACCCTTCCACCACTATGTTTATATATTATTTCTTTCTTCTACATATGCATCTGAAATCCTTTCTTATTCTTTATTTCTTTGCACCCTTCCACCTCTGTTACGAAGCGCGCGGTATCGCAAGGGGAGGGACGGACCAACGGAGCGACGATTGTCGCACGAAACGGTGGTCTTTCTTTTCTTTTTAGTTGTAGAAGATATTGTTCCAGACCAAAAATATATTATTGGACATCTCATGAAGTATAAAAAAGCTACCGACTGAACAAAATATGAGCAACCAAAAATAGCGAGTTAGAAGGTCAAACACGAGACATTGTATTTAAGAATATCCTTCTCCATCCATTGCCCCTTTACACGTTATCAACTAGATATAAAACATTTCCATTACTGAACCTTATCAAATCAATTAAGTCTGAGAAAAATATTGTAGACAAAAAATATTCTACACCAAAAATAATATTCTAAAGCAAAAGTATATTGCGGGACATCTCATGAAAAATGGGAAAAAACTAAATAATAGGAAAAACAAACAAGGAAAAAGGAGAAGACAAAGTGAAAAAAACCAAAGAATGGTTGAAAACAATAAAGTAATAATCAAATGTAAATAAATGGAATGGAAACTAGCATATAATATGAAATAACGTACCGAAAAGAATATAATAAAAAACACATAGAACTTCATTTCGATATTACTAGAACAACATAAAATATACCATAGAACATCTCACTACGTGAATACTCAAAGAAAATCATGGAACATCCCATCTATACTACATGAAAATTATGAAAATACATCATAAACAATTACATGTAAACAAGACATATGGGGAAACATAAATAACAAAAATAAAAAAATGTAATAGAGAATAAAAATGAACATCACGTGGATAATACTTGAATGGACTAAAATATATCACAGAATATCCCACACATCATAGAACATCACGTGTATAATACATGAATTGTGAACATCACATATATCTCATGGAATGTAGTTTTTTTTTAAAATGATAATAAAAATAAACTACTTAACTAACATATAATAATGAAGAAGAAAAACTAAAAGTCTAAACAAATTATAAAGAACATCACATGTTACTACTTGAGCAATTTAAAATATAATATATAACATATCATAGGTATTATGTGAATTCTCAAAAATAATTGTAGAACATTTCGTTTATGCTAGTTGAACATCTAAAAATATATTACAGAACATCACATATGTATTACGTGAACATCACAAAATACATTATAGAGCATTCCATTTATACTACTCAAATATCACAAAATACATCATTAACACCTGATATATACTACGTGAACATTACACGTATACCACAGGAACATCACATATATTACATGGGATGTAGAAAAATTTAAAAGCAAAAAATTAAAATAAAACAAACTACTTCATTGAAGTAAAGTAACGAAGAAGAGAGTAAAAAATCTAGAGAAAAATTTAAAAGAACATCACATGGTTTTTTTTATGCAAGGGAACATCACATGATACTGTTTGAACAACCTAAAATATACTATAGAACATATCACAAGATAATTATAAAAAAATCTCATTTATATTAACTAAACATCCCAATATAATAATAGAGAAGAAAAAAGAAAATAAAAATAAAAGCAATTTAAAGACAAATAAGAAATAAAAGAGAAGGAAAAAAGAAGAGTCGAAGAAAAGAAAGAAAAACAAAAAAGGAAGAAACTTATTCGGGCCTTGGCACGAGTGTGGGCTGCAGCTCCGTGTTTAAGCGCTTCATACCCTCGTTCAATAGTCAATAACAACCTTGCAATGAAGAAAACAAAACATGAAAAGACACTAAACAAATAAAAAACATAATTATGAAAAAAATAAAAGAAAGAGTAAATAAAAAAGATAAAGAAGAAGAAAAGAGAAAATAGAAGAAAGAAAAAAGGACGTACAAGAGGAAGAAAATATAAGAAATAAAAAAAGAAAATATATCTGAACGCCACCTTGGAGTCGGAGAAAAAGAGAAACTTACATCGAATGAAAGAAAAAGAAATGTATGTAAGAAAGAAAAAAAAGAGAAAAATATACGTACACATACCTGTCCTTGGACGTCGCCGTCCGAGACGGATCCGGTAGCTCCCCAGCTCCGGGCTGCGCTCGCTTTAGTAGGATTGCCGCGTTCATGCAAGCGTGGCCCAATTACTTCATCGTGAGGTCGACGCATGACTCCGGTCCGACTGGTTGGACCAGAAGATTGGCAATCTTCCTGTCCGTCGTGGCTCTTGCTGCCGCACGGCACCACCGTCCTCGCACATCTCGCCTTTCAGGCACAGGTCCGCTGTGGTCATCACTTCTCCTTCTTAGATCTCGAGCTCCTCCTTCCTCTTGGATCTAGCTTTCGCTCCTAAGCTCGACTTGTAGAATGGCTCGCATACAGCGTGGTATCCGTCCTCGACAAAGTCACCAACGCCGCGCATATGGTGCCTGGCTGCGCTAGAGTCCTCGATGACGGGATGGAGTGGAGGATGAGCGCTAGATGGGAGCTAATGTCACGCATAACGAGGTGGCAGTAGAGCAGTGGGACAATAGATGGGGGCCTCACGGCGTGGGAGGTCCCCCGAAGCGACGAACTGACAGTCTGACACTGCTCCTGCCTTGCCCCCTCGGCTGTTGCTTCTATTATCGCACATCGATGCTGCCATCAACAACATTGCATTCTCCCTAGGCACTTGCCTGACCCGCATCCCAAGCAAGGTGAGGAGGCATCGCTGGCAAGGAACCTCGTGCTACACGTGAGGTACCTCTGTCTATGACAGCACATATGCATAGCAAGTGTTCGATGTTTTGCCTCTATGAGATTCTTACGAACTAGATAACTGATCGAGAATTAGGCAGAGAAAGAGAATGGGATCAGAGTAAGGCAGGAAGAGCAAAGCATAGGTTTGGGGATCAGACGGGTTCTTCTTGCAGGAGAAGCATGGGGTTTGTTACAATTGTAATTGGTTGATGCTCTCACAGCTAGCCTATTACAAATAGCAAAGATCTCTACTCTTGAGGCCAGCAGACAACCAACGAATCACGTCGTCGCCCACATGTCTCCACTCAAGCGTGTGTTAGGAAGCCTAGGCCTTGTGGACCTCCTGGGCTATGGCCCGTTAGCCACTCCTCTTGCCGGACAAGGAATAGTTGTTGAAGCAGTAATAGCAGGCATAATATCCCCCTTCCTTGCGCGCAGGGATGACTCCAGACAGTGGCGCAAGGGAATTGCTGCCAAAGGTACTCCAGGTCCTCCCAAGTAGCAAGTGACATAGGTAAGTTAGATCACTTAACGAGACCTTGAAGGATGGAATGCGTACCCTTGGTGATGGTGCATTGCTGAAGAACACGTTCAGGAACACTCCAAAGCACATCATCCGAAGGTGGAACTGCTATAACTGAATGGTGAGCACTCATCACCTTCGTCTTCAATTGAGAAACATGGAAAACCGGATGAACCGACGAAGAAGCTGGGAGCTCAAGCGAATATGCAATGGTACCCATGCGAGCTGTTATAACAGAACCGATCAAATTACAAGAACGTAAGTAAAAAATAATCACCGAAGTGATCAAATTCCTGTACTTAAGATCCCGTAATCCAGATAGTCCGGAAATCTCGAAGGATTTCAAACAACTTTCGACATACAAACCAAGATCGTAGTGATTCAACACAACACATCATCTGTTACAACATTTCACAACTAGCATACAGATTACATCCATCAGAGTTCAAAATAAAATATTACAAACCAGGTTTGTTTCGTGGAAGCAATATAGTTCGATACATAACTTCATAAGTTCAAATACATTGTCAGATAGTAGTCATGTCCCACAAAAGCATCTTAGATAAGTTAACTAACAGGGATCGTGCCCGATGATCTAATCCTCATCTCCGGCCGGGAGGAGGCAATACTTGCAGCACCCAGAATAGAATAGGTCATTTGTAACAGGTGGAAAATAAACTCTGAGTACGAGAAGGTACTCAGCTAGACTAACCCGTCAAAAACCAGAAATAAAGGACACCAAGGATCATGTAGGGCTTTATAAGGTGGGCTAGCTTGACACATTTGCATAAAAGAGCTTATGAGTATAAGTGACCAATTTAAACTTAGCATCAAGTTCATCATCATTTACTTGTCAACTATATTAGCACCTGAACTAGAACACTCACTTATTAGGAGCAAATAATATTAACCATAATAGGTATAATTAGGCCATCATCATATCATCATTCTTAAACCATAATTATTTAGTGCATCTACTTTAGAGATAAGCCCGTCAAGTTCTCACTAACCGGTGAGAGACGGCGACTCGAATCGAATTACAACTCAGCTGAGGGCGTATTCCTAACTCTCACCCTGGCATACTTTGCAAGAGTAGTCATGGGTCATCTTTGGTACAACTCAGGAACTAAATTCACGGGTTTGGTCAACGCCAGCACTCTCAGGGATTACCCTTCTGCCAGGACGATCAGGACTTTTAAATCACCTGTCCTTGGACTCACACGTATGGCTCCCTTTTGAGGCGAACTTTATACTTACCAGAGCCTCGCCCGAGTTGAGCTACTTGGATTCACGGTCAAGCACTCGGGCCCGGCCAGCTAAGAGAGAGGCATGCGTTCAACATGAACAGGAAAGGCTCCAAGAATCGGATCTTAATCGACACAGACGGAGTCATTGCAAATCGGCAAGCCTTCGTCCGGTCTTTATTCAAATTTAACCAGGTTCCTTTCTCCGATAGCAAATATAGCCAACCTTGCCACATGTATATTCTTATAGCTCGTAGGTGACAGGAAATCACCCGACTTCTACCGCTTAAAGTCGGGCTAAGCATTCTACTCGATTCTGAGCTACTTAGGATTCAGATAGTAGTATCTGGACAAGGATTGGATATCAATGCAACAAGTGTTTTCATCCAACATCTATCACTTAATGCAACAATAGATATAACATAATACTTAATTATATTTCAGAAATTAGGAGGCTTATAATGCTCTGGGGCTTGCCTTTCACAAAGTTGCACGGCTTGTGATCCGGGCACTCAACCACCACTTCTCCTAGTTCTCTGGCTGCGAGCTGCACGTCTTGAGCTTCGGGTTTGGGCTGCTGCACTTTGGGAGCTTTCTGGCTCGTCCCGTCGAACTCTAGCAACGTCACATCCTCCGGTACACCATTGCATGTATATGCAGAAGATGAATATGATGAATGTATAAGAGTGACATGATGCTTATGATGGATGAATGACAGTCATTAACAAAACATTAAGACCTTCGTTGACCGAGTAGGTGCAACGCTCTATTCAAATCACTTTAGATAAATCTTAAATATTTCTTCTAAGGAGCAAGATTACTCGCCCAACTTGCACAACCTAAGATAAAGGTGTTCATCCTCAGTTAAAGACCTAAAATCTACACCTAAACTTACCTTAATTAATTTTAACTTCTAATACATCCAAACATGTTTAAGTATAGTAGAGACACACTTAAATTCGAAAGCTTCCGGCTAAACATAGAAATGAGCAGTTCATTAAATCGATCACAACAGGAGTTCTACAGATCCAATTGACTTGCAAGAGGACATTCTGGAAAGATTATGAAATTCTCTACAATTCATTTATAAACATCAAAGCATGATTCCAAAGTTTACTAGGTCGAATTAAAGCAAACATAGAATCTGTTCTGTGCAAACAGAGAGCAACTAAAGCTGAGAACCAACTTTAAACAGCTATAACTACTAAACTATATGACCAAATACCACCAAAATTTTAACAGCAACTAGATCATGAGATTCACAACAAATTTGCTATAGACTACAAGGCATGAAAACATCATTTACATATAGTAATTAATAACATCCCAAAATCTGTCCAGACCTGATAGATTCACCAAATTAATTATTTAGTGAAGTAACACAAGCACATTTGAGCTAAACCAAGTTCACCAACTTGTTAGTCATATCAAAAGAATACTAAAAAGTATGGTGCCAACATCTAAATTATTTTTTTAATGTGCTTTATTAATTTATTTAGATAATTAGGTGAATAGAGGAACCCCTACCCAGACTCCACAATTAATTCTATAAAACTTACAGTGGCTACCATATACATCCAGGAGGCTACCATAAAATTTTCAGAGCATTTGAGTAAGTATATTTTCCTATACCAAAAATAACAGACAGAAAGGCTGACTTTGGCATAATTAAGAAACCCTATTAAAAAGTATCAAACAATAGATTTTATATTTTTCTTGGGTCACTGATAACATGAGAATAACACTCACCAAGTTTCACCCTTATTGGATCTACAGATAAATCATGAAAATTCACACAAGATCCACCCAAGGAAACAAGATAAATATATGACTTCACCATACATTATCCAAAATTGATGAAATTTAAACTACAAGCTATTCAAGGCATAAACAACATCACATAAAAATTTCAAGTCATTTGGAGCTATAAAATAGTAGATACAATTTCCTCTTATTTCTTAATGAATAAAAGAGGTCATTTATAGCTTCAATTTCCATAACAGAACATAGCATATTTTATATTTTTACTAAAAACTAGACATCACCAGGAACTCAACAAATTTTGAACCACCTCATTTGGATCCCTAGAACTCTAGATCTAGATTTTTAAAGTTGTACACAGATCCGAAAATTTGAATAAAAGAAAATAAAATTCCATTTACTAACTGGGCCGGCCCGCTTAAGCCGCTTGGCCCAAAGTTGATTCTGGCCCGACGTCGAAAATAGGGGAGCAGGCAACGCCGGCGTGAACTCGTCGCCGACAGCTTCGCCGGCAAAGCCGAGGTCACCGGAGTGCCCAGCTCGCCAAGCCGCGTCGAACGAGGTAGAACACGAAGGCTAGGGTTAACGCAGCGAGCCTTATCGTCGGCGATGACGGAGCAGCTCGGTGGTACGCCAGTGAGCTTAGGCTCTAATCGAGCCAGAAGAAGGCGGCTATAGCTACACTAGCCCCTAGAGAGATGAACAAGGCAATCTAGGGTTCCGGTGGAGCCCTCTAGCCTAGTTGTCCACAAGCACGGCGACGTGGTGCGGTGAGCACGGCGACGGTGGTCGTCGTGTTCTGCTCCGGCGAGATCACGACGCATGGTAAGGTCATGCATAGAGTGAGAGAAAGACCTAAGCTAGCCCTAACGCTGACCAGATGGAGAGAAGGGCGAAAGAGGATGACGGCGACGAGCTCGCAATGGTGGCGGCCATGGCGGAGCTTCGCCCCGACAGAATTCGACTGGGCGATTCGCCCTCTACCTTGACCAAGTGACCAAACCGAGGTGATGATGACGTAGAGTGGAGGCAGGGGAAGCTGTGCATGAGTTTTGTTGCGTGGTGGCGAGATGGTGCGCGCACATGAGCTCGTCGGAGCTCGCGGCGGCGATGGTGGCTTGGTTCTCCGCTTCAGTGGAGACAAAAGGGAGGGAAGAAGCGAATGAAGGCAGCAACAGCGTGTGGGGGTGGCTATGGAGGCTCCCCGGCCAGACGCTCGGCCTCCCCGTTGGCGTACGGCCTGGTGCTGTCGGCCACTGAGCCTAGGTCGAGATGGCCATCAAACTTGCCATTCGAACCTGACAGCCAAATTTTGGCGCTCAAGAACTCCTAATCTAGCTCGAGTTAGTGAAAGGTGATATTAGCAAACTTGTAGATCTAAGTTAGGTCTCCAATTTTGTCAATTGAGTCAAGAGCTGATTTGGCTTAGATTCAAAGATACAAGAGCCCAAAGTGGTGTACTTGGAAACTGAAATCAGCCTTAAACTTAGAAAAATTCTGAGTGCTGAATTGATTCCCAAAACTGCCTTGTGGGCCCTGTATGAGCATGTTCTGACCATTTTCATGAGATGGCCATATTGAAACTTTTATTCCTTGATAAGTTTGCTACAACTTTATTTAAGGGTGCACCACCATGCATTGACTTTTGACAACACTTTTTAAACAGTCAAACAAACTAGTTCTAGGGTCAACCCAAGTCAAACTAGTACTCAGAATCATAATTTGAACTGATGACCTTCATGAACATTGTTCCTAATGACCTTCTAAATGTAGCTAGGGTGTTTTGGTGAGTCACCACATTCATTTGCACATGATCCATGTATTCTAGCTTCTCAAATTAACTGAAATATAGAATTGAAACATATGAAACATTCGATTGAAACAAGTGAAACAATCAATCGAAACATTGAAACAATGACATGCAACACTTGCAACATGGTCTATGAGGCATGTTCAATCCCTCTAGGGCACTAGGGATAACAGTGGAACACCACAAATGATACCCTTATGCATAAGCATTACTAAAACAATATGTTGCAACATTGGAAACATAAAGTGATGCACATGTGATAATGAAATTAATGTGCTTATGTTATGCAATGCACATGCACAAATGTAGGCGAATCACTTCAGTCATCAACTCCCGATCAGCCAGCCAAGAAGTTAAGTCAGTGACAGGTTGCTTAGAGTCGACAGCCGCACCAAACTGCTAATGAGAATAACCATAAAGCACCTCAAAAAGGGAACGATTAAGCGCCGAGTGCCAGCTTGTATTGTACCAAAATTCTGCTTGATTGAGCCATTGTTTCCACTGCTTCAGATAGGCATGAACAAAGCAATGCAAAAAGGTTTCCAAACACTGATTCATGCGCTCAGTTTGCCCATCGGACTGAGGGTGATATGCTGTGCTCAGACGAAGCTCAATGCCAGCCAACTTGAACAACTCACGCCAAAAAGCACTTGTAAGGATTCAGTCTCGATCAGAGTAAATCGCCTAAGGAAGACCGTGGAGTTTGTAAACATTGGCGAGAAAGCTATGAGCCATAGAAGAAGCTGTAAACTGATGCATGAGACTAACAAAGTGTGCATACTTGGAAAATAGATCAACCACCAGTATGCAAGTGAAACCCCAGAAGCGAAGACCCTCGATGAAATCAAGAGAAACAATTGACCAGGCACGATCAGGGACCGGGAGTGGCTAAAGAAGGCCAGGGAGCTTAGATCAATTTGGCTTGGCCTACTAGCAAATCTCATAAAAAGTCACAAATGAATGGACTACTGCCTTCGTTCCACTAGAGGCAAACAACTACTTGAGCCGACAGTAAGTGACTGACATGCCTGAATGCCCACTGATGGCACTGCTATGTGTCATGTGGTCAAAACCACAACAAGCATTATTGTTCATGGTAGTGTCAGAGTGCATGTCTCTGGTGGCTCGGGTGGACTCAAGAACACAAGAATCACAAAGGGGATGCAACAATTTATCTTGGTTCGGGCAATCGGTGCCCTACGTCCAGCAGCTGATGATTCTTATACTCAAGAGCACCCAAAATCTAGGGGTTACAATGTCATGGAACCGTCCAAATTATAAGAGCACAAGTCCAAAAACAATCGCCGGAGCGATCAAATTCTCAAACTTGAGTCCATATAACTCTGGTAGTCCATGAAATCTCGACGGATTTCAAACCAAACCATAACGAGCCAAGATCGTAGTGATTCAACATACATATCATTCGTTACAATAGTTTGCAGATACATCTCATACATCAGAGTATGAATAAGTTATTGCAAAACCAAATTAGGAATAGCGGAAGCAACATAGTTTTAAAACCACTTTTAATTTATGTACTGCCAGTGCATAGTCACATCCTGGAAAAGCATAATAGAAGAGAAACTACAGAGACCATGCCCAATGGTCTAGTCTTCACACCCAACAACAAAGACAGTACTTTAGGTAACTAGTAAGAATCTGCTACCTGCAACAAGGTGGGAATAAACCCTGAGTACGAGAAGGTACTCAGCTAGACTTACCCATCAAAAACCAGAAATAAGATGACACCAAGGAGTATGCAAGGCTTTATATAAGTGGGCTGGCTTGACACCTTTGCATAAAAGCTTAAGTACATATAAGTAATCATTATTACTTTAAGCATCAAGTTAATCATTATTAACCTATCCTCTAGATTCGTACTTGTACTATAGCAATCACTTGATTTAGCTAAGGCCTGGTTTAGTTGCAAATTTTTTTGCAAAATGGAACTGTAGCAAATTTCGTTGTTATTTAGCAATTAGTGTCCAATCATGGTCTAATCAGGCTTAAAAGATTCGTCTCGTCCATTTCGTCTAAACTGTGTAATTAGTTTTATTTTTTATCTATATTTAATGCTTCATGCATGCGTCCAAAGATTCGATGTGATGGAGAATGTTGAAAAAATTTTGCAAATTTTTTTGTAACTAAACAGGGCCTAAGCAAACAATAGTAACCATATCAGGTTTATAAGGCCATCATTATATCATCATCATCTTCAGAACCATCAGTATATTTAGTGAAATCTATGTTGCCTCTACTCTGTCAAGTTTCTCACTATCCAGGAGAGACAGCGATTCGAATCGATTTCAACTCAGCTGAGGGGTATTCCTAACACGAACCGGGCATACTTTGCAAGAGTCGTCAACAGTCACCTTTGGTACAACTCAGGATAGGCCCGAACAACACCGCACTCTTAGGGATTCCAGTGGCCAGGAAGCTCAGGACTTTTAACTCACCTGCCCTTGGTCCCACCTGGCTCCCCTCCGAGGCGACTTACACTTTTCGGCTTCATAGCCTAAGCTGAGCTACTCGGCTTCGCGGTCGGCAATCTCAGGCCGGCCAGCTAAGTGTTAGGCTGCGTTCAAAATGACAAAGGAAGTACAGCGGATCGGTCCTTAACCGACACAGATGGGGATAGATCCACACCCAAGACCTCCATGTCTTGTTGCTTTCCTATCGACATCCCACCCGGTCTAAGTTCATTATTAATACTTGGTTCTTTTCCCCGATAGCAATTATAGTCAACCGTGATCAAATACTTTCTACTTTGCAGGTGATAGGAGATCACCTGACATTACCGTTCTATTTAAGCAGGGCTAAGCACATAGATGATCCTGTCTACATAGGATTCAAGGATTCATATATCTGAACAAGGAATGATATAATGTAGCAAGGGTTCTAAATAACTCCTACCACTTAATGCAACAATACATATAACATATATAATTAATTGCTTTGAAAGTAGGAGGCTCATAATGCTTCGGGGCTTGCCTTAACTATACGAGGATAGTTCGGGTTCAGCGCTCAACCACGGTTTCTTCGTCTCCTTGGGTTCCGTCGGACTAGGCCTCCTGCCCTTGAGCTGGTTCCAACTCCACCGGGTACGTCTTGTGAAGCTTCACGTTCGCCACGCTCCTCAGTACACCTATTGCATGCATATGCATAGGATCAACTTCATGTATGCACCACAGGTGAGATGACGGATATATGACTATGTATGAGATGATGACATGATGAATGACATGATCAACTTTCGTTGACCGAGTAAGTGCAAGGCCCTATTCAAATCACTTCACGTATCATGATTAGGTTCACACCAACTTAGCCAACAGCAAGTACATGCTTGAAGAACACCAAAAAGTATCATGTTACTTATATAATTACTTATCTCCTACTACTTTTCCATTTACCCAATTAATTAGGGCAATAAATCAATATAAAGCAAAAGTACTCAATTAATTCTACAAAAATTACAGCAGCTACTGGGTCCTGTACAAAGGCTATCATAAAAATTTTACATACATTGCCCATGTATATAATGAGATATTAAAAATACCAAATGACAAAGCATGCTTTGGCATAAATTGGAAATCATATTCAAAAGCATCAAACAATAGATTTCATAATTTTTCTAGCTACTGCAACACATCAGAAGCATGCTCACAAAATTTGAGCTCAAATGCAGGTACCAAATAATTACTAAAATTCTTGCAAGATATAAGCATCTAAATAAGAGAAAATTATAACTAATTCATACAGTCACAAAAATTCATAAAAATTTAATTATAGCCTACTCATGTCATAAACAGAACCACATAAAATTTTCATGCTAATTGGAGTTCTATAGAAAAAGATATAATTTCCACCTATTTGCACATGTATTAAAAGTACAATTTATAACTTTATATTTTTCCATAAAACATGTCACATTATATATTTTTCCAGCAAAGTGCATTTGATACAAAGCTCAACAAAATTTGAATCACCACAAATGGATAACTACAGCTCTAGTTATGCATTTTACAAACTGCACCAGAATCTATTATTAAAATAAAAGAACAAAAACGAAAAGCCTTAATAGGCTCCAAGCCCAGGCGGCCCGCGCTACAAGCACGGTTTCGGCCCACTCGCGGCCTAGCTAAGCAACTAGAGGGGGAGGCCAGCGCTGACACGTGGGCCCTGCCTGTCATCCACAGCAGAGCAGGGGAGGAGGTCCGGCCGGCGCTAGCTCGCCGCCAGTGGCTCCTCCGGTGAAGCCGACTATGCAGGCGCTCTCCTCACATCATCCCGCACCTTGGCAACTGGTTTCCCCCAACGCTATCGCACTCGAGCACGCTCATCGCCGACAATGGCGGACGGCGACGGGCGGTGCATGTCGACGGCGGCGAAATCGGCCATCGCACGGCGATCTAAAGGCACCTACACACTCTACTTCACGAGACGAAGCTAACAAGCCTGACATCGAGGCATGAGAACGACCACCACTGCATGGCCACGAGCGCACCCTCGTGGCGGCCATGGAAGCTCCGTCGGGGCTACGACGTTGCACGCTAACGAGATGAAATCGGTCGATGAGGTCATGCGGTCAGCTAGATGCACACCCGAGGCGCATGGAACACGAAGCCAAACAAATAACAAGCAAGCGAGCAGAGCAAAATCGAACTTGAGCTTGGTGCGGCCATGGCGGGCGTGCCCAGTGCGGCGGCTCGTCCCCATGGACCCAACGCAGTAGCGTCTAAACCGGCAAGCTCTACAGCTTCTACAGCACACAAGCAAGCGCGAACAAGAAAGAGCGCACGTGGTGGAGCTCGGCATTGGCCGGCCCACGGCAGAGCACAAGCTCGATGGCGCCCGAGCATGGTGACGGTGGTGAAATGAACTTTTCGCTCTACCTGATGCACGTCTGGCTCAGCAAGTTGGATCAACACGTAGTGCAGGGCGAGGCGGTGCTTTTGGCCGAGGTGATTTGGAAATGATGCGGTGGTTCCGGAGCTGTGCGTGGTGGAGCTCTCGGCGGCACGATGGCGGTGCGCTCGCCTTACTTGCGAGCGGAAGAAGGCAAGGTGAGGCGAGAGAATGGGGGAAGTGGAGGACATCAGCAGCGTACTGGCAGCTTGAGCTTGCCAGCGCGCTCACGAGTGGGGGCGGAGCTGAAGCATGACGGCCACGCGGTAGCCTGGCCCTGCGCGTGGTCGGCCACGGTCGACAGTTTCTGAAACCAAAACACTGATTCAGTTATCGGCACCACGACTGACCGTGCGATTTCATCGCCTCGTAGATTATAATCTAGGTCGGTTCGGTGCGAGCTGTAGTTAGAAAAGTCGTAGAGGGACATGAGGTCTACAAGTTTGTCAATATGATCGTGGGCTAACTCGGCTTGGTTAGTGAGATACAACGCCCCAAAGTAGGTCACCTAGAAACTGAAACTAAGTTTTAGTTAAGCCTCGACTGAACCCGACATTTCCCTGCTCTATAATTCCTAAGCCAGTGAGAATTAGATGATGGATCTATTGACAATATCATAGAGCTATGTGAGTACTACAATCATGTCAATATGGGTTCAGGCTGGTTAGGTCTAGTTAGTGAGATACAGGGTCCTAAACAAGGGTACATGGAAATTGAAATGCAGTTCTAGGACTTAGAAAAATTCTAAGTGTCAACAGCTTTCACTTCCAACTTGTGGGCCATGTTTGGGCATGATCCAAGCTTTTTCATGACTTGGCACAAAAACAACTTTTGTTCCTCATGAAATTTGACACAAACTTTGTTAAGGTGGCATAGCCATGCAAGCAACCTAAGTTGTACTTTTGGTTAGGTCAAACTAGGGAGGTTCTAGGGTCACCCATGGTCAACACATGAGTCGAGATGGAATTAGGGCAGGACCTAAACATAAACCCTAGTTCATTTTGCACCACTAACAAGATACACACATTGCCAAGGCCTTAACACACATTAGCATCACTTATGCATAAAAGTTACTCAAGTAGGCATTGAAACACTGGCTATAACTAATGACACATCACTAACATAGTTATGGAAAGTGCACAACCCCAATTAATTTATTTAAACCCATTTCTTAATTTAATTAGTTATTAAGGTGGGAAATTAAACACAGATGTAAACTGCACAAGATATTCTACAAAAATTACAGTAGATCCTACATGCTACTAAGAGACTACTATAAAAATATGAGCCAAAGTTACCAATAGAAACTCCCTAAATAAAATTCACAAGCCAGCAGGGCTGATTTTAACATAATTGAGAAACCCCATTGAAAAGTATCAAACGACAGAAACAATATTTTCCTTATCAATCCTAAAGTATCTGTCGGTGTTCGGACCCGAGGGGGTCCTAAACCAACGAGTAAATGCTGCGTGTCTCTTTCCTGGATGGTGATGCAAGGAGAACACACGGGGGTTTATCCTGGTTCAGGCAAAAGAAGGCCCTACGTCCAGCGGGGGGGGGGAAGAAGTTTGTATTTCCTTGCACTGAAGTGCTCGTGTAGGGGTTACAAGCATGCGAGAGAGGGCGTCGAGCCCAAGTCTCAAAGAGAGGAAAAAAGGACAAGGGTGGTTGCTTGAGGTATCGATCTCTTGTTTTTCTTCGTTGTCTGTTGTTGTCTGGTCGGGTGCTTCGTTCCTCCTCCTCTCGTAGAACCCTGGCCTGCCCTTTTATAGGGCGAGAGGAGGCCAGGACGACGGGGAGCCTTGAGGTGATGTTTGGTTGATTCCTGTTGAGTTGACTGTAGCGACGTGCCCTGGGAATGGCTGGCCATCCCTGGACACCATGGCGTCGTGGGAGACGAGACGGCGAAATGACCCGGAGCGCCGTGCCATATCGTCCTTCCCTTGCCGTTGAACTGTGCCGAGCGTCGAGGTTGGGTCGAGGCCGGGTCGAGACCGGATGGATAAGGCCGAATCCCCGAGATTGCGGAGAACCTTGCTTGTCTTATCCTCCCTCGAGGGTGATCGATGGTAAACAGTGCGCGGTAAGGTGGGTATAGTGACGGGTTTCACCTCCCATCATGGGATGGGTGGTAAAACAGTGAGACCTGACACGGGCATTGTTCCCACGTCGATCCTGGTCGCAGCCATGCCGGTAGGTGATAGTAGGTAACCGCATTAAATGCTATGGCTTTTGTCCTGGGATAGGTAAAGAGAAGGAGTCGAGGCGCTCGACCTGGGCTCACGCGAGTCGGAGTTTTTCCCAGTGGGTGGACGAGCTTCGCGCGGGTCGGAGCGCCGTCGAGGTAGCTTGCTGTACGGGATGGGGCGCGGTCGAGGTGCCCCGTCGAGTGGGCCTCATACGAGTCAGAGCTGGAGTGCGGTCGAGGCACCCCGTCGAGCGGGCCTCGTACGAGGCGGACAGGATGCGCGGTCGAGGCGGGCTGCCTTTTATTGCGGTTTCAGTCGTTTTAGTTTTTTACTAGCGATGGGTGTGGGTACCCCCGTACTTTTGGTACTGATAGTAGCCCCCGAGCCTTTGGGTGAGTGTGTGATCACTCTCCCAGAGGTTTGTTCGAACTGGAGTCGTAGCGTCGTGATTTTTTCCGGTGGGGGCGCGCGAGCGCACCCGCTGGGTGTAGCCCCCGAGGCCTCGGTGGAGTGCTGAGACTCCTCCGAGGTCTTGTTTTCGTTTTATTGGGGGGATGATTCGTTGCGGCCGAGCCCCCGAGCCTCGCGCGCACGAGGTCGATCAGAGTCCCGACCGTCTTTTGTGCGACCCTCACGCTCCTTTTCGAAAAAAGGAGGAGGGGTGGAGAACGCCGTACTACCCTCGTTTGGGCGCGAGTTCCGACAATCTCCGGTGAGCTGCTAGCGGGGGAATTCGAGTGAGAGCCTGTGCCCCGTTCGTTAGGGGTCGGCTAGTGGCCCGGAGGCGCTCTCAAAGATGCCAAGGAGTGGTCGTGTGGATCTCGATTCCCTGCGACAGGATTCGAGGGCTCGATGCCTCCCCCGGGGGGATTCCTACGACAACCTCCTCCTTCGGCCTCGAATACGTCCTGGGGTGCCTCGAGGGCATGGCTCGAGCCCTTGGCCATGTACGGGCGCACCCTAGGACGTCCCTAACTTTGTTGCTTGAGGGCAGTTGTCGAACCCTGGTCGAGGGCCAGCTTTCGCTCCCTCGAGGCTTAGGTTTCTGCGGTCGAGCCCCCGAGCCTCGTGCGCACGAGGTCGATCAGAGTCCCGACCGTCTTTTGTGTGACCCTCACGCTCCTTTTCGAAAAAAGGAGGAGGGGTGGAGAACGCCATACTACCCTCGTTTGGGCGCGAGTTCCGACGATCTCCGGTGAGCTGCTAGCGGGGGAATTCGAGTGAGAGCCCGTGCCCCGTTCGTTAGGGGTCGGCTAGTGGCCCGGAGGCGCTCTCAAAGATGCCAAGGAGTGGTCGTGTGGATCTCGATTCCCTGCGATAGGATTCGAGGGCTCGATGCCTCCCCCAGGGGGATTCCTACGACGACCTCCAACTTCGGCCTCGAATACGTCCTGGGGTGCCTCGAGAGCGTGGCTCGAGCCCTTGGCCATGTACGGGCGCACCCTGGGTCGTCCCTAACTCTGTTGCTCGAGGGCAGCTGTCTAACCCTGGTCGAGGGCCAGCTTTCGCTCCCTCGAGGCTTAGGTTTCTGCGGTCGAGCCCCTGAGCCTCGCGCGCACGAGGTCGATCAGAGTCCCGGCCGTCTTTTGTGCGACCCTCACGCTCCCTTTCGAAAAAAGGAGGAGGGGTGGAGAACGCCGTACTACCCTCGTTTGGGCGCGAGTTCCGACGATCTCCGGTGAGCTGCTAGCGGGGGAATTCGAGTGAGAGCCCGTGCCCCGTTCGTTAGGGGTCGGCTAGTGGCCCGGAGGCGCTCTCAAAGATGCTAAGGAGTGGTCGTGTCGATCTCGATTCCCTGCGATAGGATTCGAGGGCTCGATGCCTCCCCCGGGGGGATTCCTACGACGACCTCCTCCTTCGGCCTCGAATACGTCCTGGGGTGCCTCGAGAGCGTGGCTCGAGCCCTTGGCCATGTACGGGCGCACCCTGGGACGTCCCTAACTCTGTTGCTTGAGGGCAGCTGTCGAACCCTGGTCGAGGGCCAGCTTTCGCTCCCTCGAGGCTTAGGTTTCTACGGTCGAGCCCTCGAGCCTCGCGCGCACGAGGTCGATCAGAGTCCCGACCGTCTTTTGTGTGACCCTCATGCTCCTTTTCGAAAAAAGGAGGAGGGGTGGAGAACGCCGTACTACCCTCGTTTGGGCGCGAGTTCCAACGATCTCCGGTGAGCTGCTAGCGGGGGAATTCGAGTGAGAGCCCGTGCCCCGTTCGTTAGGGGTCGGCTAGTGGCCCGGAGGCGCTCTCAAAGATGCCAAGGAGTGGTCGTGTGGATCTCGATTCCCTGCGACAGGATTCGAGGGCTCGATGCCTCCCCCGGGGGGATTCCTACGACGACCTCCTCCTTCGGCCTCGAATACATCCTGGGGTGCCTCGAGAGCGTGGCTCGAGCCCTTGGCCATGTACGGGCGCACCCTGGGTCGTCCCTAACTCTGTTGCTCGAGGGCAGCTGTCAAACCCTGGTCGAGGGCCAGCTTTCGCTCCCTCGAGGCTTAGGTTTCTGCGGTCGAGCCCCCGAGCCTCGCGCGCACGAGGTCGATCAGAGTCCCGACCGTCTTTTATGCGACCCTCACGCTCCTTTTCGAAAAAACGAGGAGGGGTGGAGAACACCGTACTACCCTCATTTGGGCGCGAGTTCCGACGATCTCCGGTGAGCTGCTAGCGGGGGGAATTCGAGTGAGAGCCCGTGCCCCGTTCATTAGGGGTCGGCTAGTGGCCCGGAGGCGCTCTCAAAGATGCCAAGGAGTGGTCGTGTGGATCTCGATTCCCTGCGACAGGATTCGAGGGCTTGATGCCTCCCCCGGGGGGATTCCTACGACGACCTCCTCCTTCGGCCTCGAATACATCCAGGGGTGCCTCGAGAGCGTGGCTCGAGCCCTTGGCCATGTACGGGCGCACCCTGGGTCGTCCATAACTCTGTTGCTCGAGGGCAGCTGTCGAACCCTGGTCGAGGGCCAGCTTTCGCTCCCTCGAGGCTTAGGTTTCTACGGTCGAGCCCCCGAGCCTCGCGCGCACGAGGTCGATCAGAGTCCCGACCGTCTTTTGTGCGACCCTCATGCTCCTTTTCGAAAAAAGGAGGAGGGGTGGAGAACGCCATACTACCCTCGTTTGGGCGCGAGTTCCGACGATCTCCGGTGAGCTGCTAGCGGGGGAATTCGAGTGAGAGCCCGTGCCCCGTTCGTTAGGGGTCAGCTAGTGGCCCGGAGGCGCTCTCAAAGATGCCAAGGAGTGGTCGTGTGGATCTCGATTCCCTGCGACAGGATTCGGGGGCTCGATGCCTCCCCCGGGGGGATTCCTACGACGACCTCCTCCTTCGGCCTCGAATACGTCCTAGGGTGCCTCAAGAGCGTGGCTCGAGCCCTTGGCCATGTACGGGCGCACCCTGGGTCGTCCCTAACTCTGTTGCTCGAGGGCAGCTGTCGAACCCTGGTTGAGGGCCAGCTTTCGCTCCCTCGAGGCTTAGGTTTCTGCGGTCGAGCCCCCGAGCCTCACGCGCACGAGGTCGATCAGAGTCCCGGCCGTCTTTTGTGCGACCCTCACGCTCCTTTTCGAAAAAAGGAGGAGGGGTGGAGAACGCCATACTACCCTCGTTTGGGCGCGAGTTCCGACGATCTCCGGTGAGCTGCTAGCGGGGGAATTCGAGTGAGAGCCCGTGCCCCGTTCGTTAGGGGTCGGCTAGTGGCCCGGAGGCGCTCTCAAAGATGCCAAGGAGTGGTCGTGTGGATCTCGATTCCCTGCGACAGGATTCGGGGGCTCGATGCCTCCCCCGGGGGGATTCCTACGACGACCTCCTCCTTCGGCCTCGAATACGTCCTAGGGTGCCTCAAGAGCGTGGCTCGAGCCCTTGGCCATGTACGGGCGCACCCGGGGTCGTCCCTAACTCTGTTGCTCGAGGGCAGCTGTCGAACCCTGGTTGAGGGCCAGCTTTCGCTCCCTCGAGGCTTAGGTTTCTGCGGTCGAGCCCCCGAGCCTCGCGCGCACGAGGTCGATCAGAGTCCCGGCCGTCTTTTGTGCGACCCTCACGCTCCTTTTCGAAAAAAGGAGGAGGGGTGGAGAACGCCGTACTACCCTCGTTTGGGCGCGAGTTCCGACGATCTCCGGTGAGCTGCTAGCGGGGGAATTCGAGTGAGAGCCCGTGCCCCGTTCGTTAGGGGTCGGCTAGTGGCCTGGAGGCGCTCTCAAAGATGCTAAGGAGTGGTCGTGTGGATCTCGATTCCCTGCGACAGGATTCGAGGGCTCGATGCCTCCCCCGGGGGGATTCCTACGACGACCTCCTCCTTCGGCCTCGAATACGTCCTGGGGTGCCTCGAGAGCGTGGCTCGAGCCCTTGGCCATGTACGGGCGCACCCTGGGACGTCCCTAACTCTGTTGCTTGAGGGCAGCTGTCGAACCCTGGTCGAGGGCCAGCTTTCGCTCCCTCGAGGCTTAGGTTTCTACGGTCGAGCCCCCGAGCCTCGCGCGCACGAGGTCGATCAGAGTCCCGACCGTCTTTTGTGCGACCCTCATGCTCCTTTTCGAAAAAAGGAGGGGTGGAGAACGCCGTACTACCCTCGTTTGGGCGCGAGTTCCAACGATCTCCGGTGAGCTGCTAGCGGGGGAATTCGAGTGAGAGACCGTGCCCCGTTCGTTAGGGGTCGGCTAGTGGCCCGGAGGCGCTCTCAAAGATGCCAAGGAGTGGTCGTGTGGATCTCGATTCCCTGCGACAGGATTCGGGGGCTCGATGCCTCCCCCGGGGGGATTCCTACGACGACCTCCTCCTTCGGCCTCGAATACATCCTAGGGTGCCTCGAGAGCGTGGCTCGAGCCCTTGGCCATGTACGGGCGCACCCTGGGTCGTCCCTAACTCTGTTGCTCAAGGGCAGCTGTCAAACCCTGGTCGAGGGCCAGCTTTCGCTCCCTCGAGGCTTTGGTTTCTGCGGTCGAGCCCCCGAGCCTCGCGCGCACGAGGTCGATCAGAGTCCCGACCGTCTTTTATGCGACCCTCACGCTCCTTTTCAAAAAAAGGAGGAGGGGAGGAGAACGCCGTACTACCCTCTTTTGGGCGCGAGTTCCGACGATCTCCGGTGAGCTGCTAGCGGGGGAATTCGAGTGAGAGCCCGTGCCCCGTTCATTAGGGGTCGGCTAGTGGCCCGGAGGCGCTCTCAAAGATGCCAAGGAGTGGTCGTGTGGATCTCGATTCCCTGCGATAGGATTCGAGGGCTCAATGCCTCCCCCGGGGGGATTCCTACGACGACCTCCTCCTTCGGCCTCGAATACGTCCTGGGGTGCCTCGAGAGCGTGGCTTGAGCCCTTGGCCATGTACGGGCGCACCCTGGGTCGTCCCTAACTCTGTTGCTCGAGGGCAGCTGTCGAACCCTGGTCGAGGGCCAGCTTTCGCTCCCTCGAGGCTTAGGTTTCTACGGTCGAGCCCCCGAGCCTCGCGCGCACAAGGTCGATCAGAGTCCCGACAGTCTTTTGTGCGACCCTCATGCTCCTTTTCAAAAAAAGGAGGAGGGGTGGAGAACGCCATACTACCCTCGTTTGGGCGCGAGTTCCGACGATCTCCGGTGAGCTGCTAGCGGGGGAATTCGAGTGAGAGCCCGTGCCCCGTTCGTTAGGGGTCAGCTATTGGCCCAGAGGCGCTCTCAAAGATGCCAAGGAGTGGTCGTGTGGATCTCGATTCCCTGCGACAGGATTCGGGGGCTCGATGCCTCCCCCGGGGGGATTCCTACGACGACCTCCTCCTTCGGCCTCGAATACGTCCTAGGGTGCCTCGAGCGTGGCTCGAGCCCTTGGCCATGTACGGGCGCACCCTGGGCCGTCCCTAACTCTGTTGCTCGAGGGCAGCTGTCGAACCCTGGTTGAGGGCCAGCTTTCGCTCCCTCGAGGCTTAGGTTTCTGCGGTCGAGCCCCCGAGCCTCGCGCGCACGAGGTCGATCAGAGTCCCGGCCGTCTTTTGTGCGACCCTCACGCTCCTTTTCGAAAAAAGGAGGAGGGGTGGAGAACGCCGTACTACCCTCGTTTGGGCGCGAGTTCCGACGATCTCCGGTGAGCTGCTAGCGGGGGAATTCGAGTGAGAGCCCGTGCCCCGTTCGTTAGGGGTCGGCTAGTGGCCTGGAGGCGCTCTCAAAGATGCTAAGGAGTGGTCGTGTGGATCTCGATTCCCTACGACAGGATTCGAGGGCTCGATGCCTCCCCCGGGGGGATTCCTACGACGACCTCCTCCTTCGGCCTCGAATACGTCCTGGGGTGCCTCGAGAGCGTGGCTCGAGCCTTTGGCCATGTACGGGCGCACCCTGGAACGTCCCTAACTCTGTTGCTTGAGGGCAGCTGTCGAACCCTGGTCGAGGGCCAGCTTTCGCTCCCTCGAGGCTTAGGTTTCTACGGTCGAGCCACCGAGCCTCGCGCGCACGAGGTCGATCAGAGCCCCGACCGTCCTTTGTGCGACCCTCATGCTCCTTTTCGAAAAAAGGAGGAGGGGTGGAGAACGCCGTACTACCCTCGTTTGGGCGCGAGTTCCAACGATCTCCGGTGAGCTGCTAGCGGGGGAATTCGAGTGAGAGCCCGTGCCCCGTTCGTTAGGGGTCGGCTAGTGGCCCGGAGGCGCTCTCAAAGATGCCAAGGAGTGGTCGTGTGGATCTCGATTCCCTGCGACAGGATTCGGGGGCTCGATGCCTCCCCCGGGGGGATTCCTACGACGACCTCCTCCTTCGGCCTCGAATACATCCTAGGGTGCCTCGAGAGCATGGCTCGAGCCCTTGGCCATGTACGGGCACACCCTGGGTCGTCCCTAACTCTGTTGCTCAAGGGCAGCTATCAAACCCTGGTCGAGGGCCAGCTTTCGCTCCCTCGAGGCTTAGGTTTCTGCGGTCGAGCCCCCGAGCCTCGCGCGCACGAGGTCGATCAGAGTCCCGACCGTCTTTTATGCGACCCTCACGCTCCTTTTCGAAAAAAGGAGGAGGGGTGGAGAACGCCGTACTACCCTCATTTGGGCGCGAGTTCCGACGATCTCCGGTGAGCTGCTAGCGGGGGAATTCGAGTGAGAGCCCGTGCCCCGTTCGTTAGGGGTCGGCTAGTGGCCCGGAGGCGCTCTCAAAGATGCCAAGGAGTGGTCGTGTGGATCTCGATTCCCTGCGATAGGATTCGAGGGCTCGATGCCTCCCCCGGGGGGATTCCTACGACGACCTCCAACTTCGGCCTCGAATACGTCCTGGGGTGCCTCGAGAGCGTGGCTCGAGCCCTTGGCCATGTACGGGCGCACCCTGGGTCGTCCCTAACTCTGTTGCTCGAGGGCAGCTGTCTAACCCTGGTCGAGGGCCAGCTTTCGCTCCCTCGAGGCTTAGGTTTCTGCGGTCGAGCCCCTGAGCCTCGCGCGCACGAGGTCGATCAGAGTCTCGGCCGTCTTTTGTGCGACCCTCACGCTCCTTTTCGAAAAAAGGATGAGGGGTGGAGAACGCCGTACTACCCTCGTTTGGGCGCGAGTTCCGACGATCTCCGGTGAGCTGCTAGCGGGGGAATTCGAGTGAGAGCCCGTGCCCCGTTCGTTAGGGGTCGGCTAGTGGCCCGGAGGCGCTCTCAAAGATGCTAAGGAGTGGTCGTGTCGATCTCGATTCCCTGCGATAGGATTCGAGGGCTCGATGCCTCCCGCGGGGGGATTCCTACGATGACCTCCTCCTTCGGCCTCGAATACGTCCTGGGGTGCCTCGAGAGCGTGGCTCGAGCCCTTGGCCATGTACGGGCGCACCCTGGGACGTCCCTAACTCTGTTGCTTGAGGGCAGCTGTCGAACCCTGGTCGAGGGCCAGCTTTTGCTCCCTCGAGGCTTAGGTTTCTACGGTCGAGCCCTCGAGCCTCGCGCGCACGAGGTCGATCAGAGTCCCGACCATCTTTTGTGTGACCCTCATGCTCCTTTTCGAAAAAAGGAGGAGGGGTGGAGAACGCCGTACTACCCTTGTTTGGGCACGAGTTCCAACGATCTCCGGTGAGCTGCTAGCGGGGGAATTCGAGTGAGAGCCCGTGCCCCGTTCGTTAGGGGTCGGCTAGTGGCCCGGAGGCGCTCTCAAAGATGCCAAGGAGTGGTCGTGTGGATCTCGATTCCCTGCGACAGGATTTGAGGGCTCGATGCCTCCCCCGGGGGGATTCCTACGACGACCTCCTCCTTCGGCCTCGAATACATCCTGGGTTGCCTCGAGAGCGTGGCTCGAGCCCTTGGCCATATACGGGTGCACCCTGGGTCGTCCCTAACTCTGTTGCTCGAGGGCAGCTGTCGAACCCTGGTCGAGGGCCAGCTTTCGCTCCCTCGAGGCTTAGGTTTCTGCGGTCGAGCCCCCGAGCCTCGCGCGCACGAGGTCGATCAGAGTCCCGACCGTCTTTTATGCGACCCTCACGCTCCTTTTCGAAAAAAGGAGGAGGGGTGGAGAACACCGTACTACCCTCATTTGGGCGCGAGTTCCGACGATCTCCGGTGAGCTGCTAGCGGGGGGAATTCGAGTGAGAGCCCGTGCCCCGTTCATTAGGGGTCGGCTAGTGGCCCGGAGGCGCTCTCAAAGATGCCATGGAGTGGTCGTGTGGATCTCGATTCCCTACGAGAGGATTCGAGGGCTCGATGCCTCCCCCGGGGGGATTCCTGCGATGACCTCCTCCTTCGGCCTCGAATACATCCTGGGGTGCCTCGAGAGCGTGGCTCGAGCCCTTGGCCATGTACGGGCGCACCCTGGGTCGTCCCTAACTCTGTTGCTCGAGGGCAGCTGTCGAACCCTGGTCGAGGGCCAGCTTTCGCTCCCTCGAGGCTTAGGTTTCTACGGTCGAGCCCCCGAGCCTCGCGCGCACGATGTCGATCAGAGTCCCGACCGTCTTTTGTGTGACCCTCACGCTCCTTTTCGAAAAAAGGAGGATGGGTGGAGAACGCCATACTACCCTCGTTTGGGCGCGAGTTCCGACGATCTCCGGTGAGCTGCTAGCGGGGGAATTCGAGTGAGAGCCCGTGCCCTGTTCGTTAGGGGTCGGCTAGTGGCCCGGAGGCGCTCTCAAAGATGCCAAGGAGTGGTCGTGTGGATCTCGATTCCCTGCGACAGGATTCGGGGGCTCGATGCCTCCCCCGGGGGGATTCCTACGACGACCTCCTCCTTCGGCCTCGAATACGTCCTAGGGTGCCTCGAGATCGTGGCTCGAGCCCTTGGCCATGTACGGGCGCACCCTGGGTCGTCCCTAACTCTGTTGCTCGAGGGCAGTTGTCGAACCCTGGTTGAGGGCCAGCTTTCGCTCCCTCGAGGCTTAGGTTTCTGCGGTCGAGCCCCCGAGCCTCGCGCGCACGAGGTCGATCAGAGTCCTGGCCGTCTTTTGTGCGACCCTCACGCTCCTTTTTGAAAAAAGGAGGAGGGGTGGAGAACGCCGTACTACCCTCGTTTGGGCGCGAGTTCCGACGATCTCCGGTGAGCTGCTAGCGGGGGAATTCGAGTGAGAGCCCGTGCCCCGTTCGTTAGGGGTCGGCTAGTGGCCTGGAGGCGCTCTCAAAGATGCTAAGGAGTGGTCGTGTGGATCTCGATTCCCTGTGACAGGATTCGAGGGCTCGATGCCTCCCCTGGGGGGATTCCTACGACGACCTCCTCCTTCGGCCTCGAATACGTCCTGGGGTGCCTCGAGAGCGTGGCTCGAGCCCTTGGCCATGTACGGGCGCACCCTGGGACGTCCCTAACTCTGTTGCTTGAGGGCAGCTGTCGAACCCTGGTCGAGGGCCAGCTTTCGCTCCCTCGAGGCTTAGGTTTCTACGGTCGAGCCCCCGAGCCTCGCGCGCATGAGGTCGATCAGAGTCCCGACCGTCTTTTGTGCGACCCTCATGCTCCTTTTCGAAAAAAGGAGGAGGGGTGGAGAACGCCGTACTACCCTCGTTTGGGCACGAGTTCCAACGATCTCCGGTGAGCTGCTAGCGGGGGAATTCGAGTGAGAGCCCGTGCCCCGTTCGTTAGGGGTCGGCTAGTGGCCCGGAGGCGCTCTCAAAGATGCCAAGGAGTGGTCGTGTGGATCTCGATTCCCTGCGACAGGATTCGGGGGCTCGATGCCTCCCCCGGGGGGATTCCTACGACGACCTCCTCCTTCGGCCTCGAATACATCCTGGGGTGCCTCGAGAGCGTGGCTCGAGCCCTTGGCCATGTACGGGCGCACCCTAGGTTGTCCCTAACTCTGTTGCTCGAGGGCAGCTGTCAAACCCTGGTCGAGGGCCAGCTTTCGCTCCCTCGAGGCTTAGGTTTCTGCGGTCGAGCCCCCGAGCCTCGTGCGCACGAGGTCGATCAGAGTCCCGACCGTCTTTTATGCGACCCTCACGCTCCTTTTCGAAAAAGGAGGAGGGGTGGAGAACGTCGTACTACCCTCATTTGGGCGCGAGTTCCGACGATCTCCGGTGAGCTGCTAGCGGGGGGGAATTCGAGTGAGAGCCTGTGCCCCGTTCGTTAGGGGTTGGCTAGTGGCCCGGAGGCGCTCTCAAAGATGCCAAGGAGTGGTCGTGTGGATCTCGATTCCCTGCGACAGGATTCGAGGGCTCGATGCCTCCCCCGGGGGGATTCCTACGATGACCTCCTCCTTCGGCCTCGAATACGTCCTGGGGTGCCTCGAGAGCGTGGCTCGAGCCCTTGGCCATGTACGGGCGCACCCTGGGTCGTCCCTAACTCTGTTGCTCGAGGGCAGCTGTCGAACCCTGGTCGAGGGCCAGCTTTTGCTCCCTCGAGGCTTAGGTTTCTGCGGTCAAGCCCTCGAGCCTCGCGCGCACGAGGTCGATCAGAGTCCCGGCCGTCTTTTGTGCGACCCTCACGCTCCTTTTTGAAAAAAGGAGGAGGGGTGGAGAACGCCGTACTACCCTCGTTTGGGCGCGAGTTCCGACGATCTCCGGTGAGCTGTTAGCGGGGGAATTCGAGTGAGAGCCCGTGCCCCGTTCATTAGGGGTCGGCTAGTGGCCCGGAGGCGCTCTCAAAGACGCTAAGGAGTGGTCGTGTGGATCTCGATTCCCTGCGACAGGATTCGAGGGCTCGATGCCTCCCCTGGGGGGATTCCTACGACGACCTCCTCCTTCGGCCTCGAATACGTCCTGGGGTGTCTCGAGAGCGTGGCTCGAGCCCTTGGCCATGTACGGGCGCACCCTGGGACGTCCCTAACTCTGTTGCTTGAGGGCAGCTGTCGAACCCTGGTCGAGGGCCAGCTTTTGCTCCCTCGAGGCTTAGGTTTCTACGGTCGAGCCCCCGAGCCTTGCGCGCACGAGGTCAATCAGAGTCCCGACCGTCTTTTGTGCGACCCTCACGCTCCTTTTCGAAAAAAGGTGGAGGGGTGGAGAACGCCGTACTACCCTCGTTTGGGCGCGAGTTCCAACGATCTCCGGTGAGCTGCTAGCGGGGGAATTCGAGTGAGAGCCCGTGCCCCATTCGTTAGGGGTCGGCTAGTGGCCCGGAGGCGCTCTCAAAGATGCCAAGGAGTGGCCATGTGGATCTCGATTCCCTGCGACAGGATTCGGGGGCTCGATGCCTCCCCCGGGGGGATTCCTACGACGACCTCCTCCTTCGGCCTCGAATACGTCCTGGGGTGCCTCGAGAGCGTGGCTCGAGCCCTTGGCCATGTACGGGCGCACCCTGGGTCGTCCCTAACTCTGTTGCTCGAGGGCAGCTGTCGAACCCTGGTCGAGGGCCAGCTTTCGCTCCCTCGAGGCTTAGGTTTCTGCGGTCGAGCCCCCGAGCCTCGCGCGCACGAGGTCGATCAGAGTCCCGACCGTCTTTTATGCGACCCTCACGCTCCTTTTCAAAAAAAGGAGGAGGGGTGGAGAACGCCGTACTACCCTCATTTGGGCGCGAGTTCCGACGATCTCCGGTGAGCTGCTAGCGGGGGAATTCGAGTGAGAGCCCGTGCCCCGTTCGTTAGGGGTCGGCTAGTGGCCCGGAGGCGCTCTCAAAGATGCCAAGGAGTGGTCGTGTGGATCTCGATTCCCTGCGACAGGATTCGAGGGCTCGATGCCTCCCCCGGGGGGATTCCTACGACGACCTCCTCCTTCGGCCTCGAATACGTCCTGGGGTGCCTCGAGAGCGTGGCTCGAGCCCTTGGCCATGTACTGGCGCACCCTGGGTCGTCCCTAACTCTGTTGCTCGAGGGCAGCTGTCGAACCCTGGTCGAGGGCCAGCTTTCGCTCCCTCGAGGCTTAGGTTTCTGCGGTCGAGCCCCCGAGCCTCGCGCGCACGATGTCGATCAGAGTCCTGACCGTCTTTTGTGCGACCCTCACGCTCCTTTTCGAAAAAAGGAGGAGGGGTGGAGAACGTCGTACTACCCTCGTTTGGGCACGAGTTCCGACGATCTCCGGTGAGCTGCTAGCGGGTGAATTCGAGTGAGAGCCCGTGCCCCGTTCGTTAGGGGTAGGCTAGTGGCCCGGAGGCGCTCTCAAAGATGCCAAGGAGTGGTCATGTGGATCTCGATTCCCTGCGACAGGATTCGAGGGCTCGATGCCTCCCCCGGGGGGATTCCTACGATGACCTCCTCCTTCGGCCTCGAATACGTCCTGGTTTGCCTCGAGAGCGTGGCTCGAGCCCTTGGCCATGTACGGGCGCACCCTGGGTCGTCCCTAACTCTGTTGCTCGAGGGCAGCTGTCGAACCCTGGTCGAGGGCCAGCTTTCGCTCCCTCGAGGCTTAGGTTTCTGCGGTCGAGCCCCCGAGCCTCGTGCGCACAAGGTCGATCAGAGTCCCGGCCGTCTTTTGTGCGACCCTCACGCTCCTTTTTGAAAAAGGAGGAGGGGTGGAGAACGCCGTACTACCCTCGTTTGGGCGCGAGTTCCGACGATCTCCGGTGAGCTGTTAGCGGGGGAATTCGAGTGAGAGCCCGTGCCCCGTTCATTAGGGGTCGGCTAGTGGCCCGGAGGCGCTCTCAAAGACGCTAAGGAGTGGTCGTGTGGATCTCGATTCCCTGCGACAGGATTCGAGGGCTCGATGCCTCCCCTGGGGGGATTCCTACGACGACCTCCTCCTTCGGCCTCGAATACGTCCTGGGGTGTCTCGAGAGCGTGGCTCGAGCCCTTGGCCATGTACGGGCGCACCCTGGGACGTCCCTAACTCTGTTGCTTGAGGGCAGCTGTCGAACCCTGGTCGAGGGCCAGCTTTTGCTCCCTCGAGGCTTAGGTTTCTACGGTCGAGCCCCCGAGCCTCGCGCGCACGAGGTCAATCAGAGTCCCGACCGTCTTTTGTGCGACCCTCACGCTCCTTTTCGAAAAAAGGTGGAGGGGTGGAGAACGCCGTACTACCCTCGTTTGGGCGCGAGTTCCAACGATCTCCGATGAGCTGCTAGCGGGGGAATTCGAGTGAGAGCCCGTGCCCCATTCGTTAGGGGTCGGCTAGTGGCCCGGAGGCGCTCTCAAAGATGCCAAGGAGTGGCCATGTGGATCTCGATTCCCTGCGACAGGATTCGGGGGCTCGATGCCTCCCCCGGGGGGATTCCTACGACGACCTCCTCCTTCGGCCTCGAATACGTCCTGGGGTGCCTCGAGAGCGTGGCTCGAGCCCTTGGCCATGTACGGGCGCACCCTGGGTCGTCCCTAACTCTGTTGCTCGAGGGCAGCTGTCGAACCCTGGTCGAGGGCCAGCTTTCGCTCCCTCGAGGCTTAGGTTTCTGCGGTCGAGCCCCCGAGCCTCGCGCGCACGAGGTCGATCAGAGTCCTGACCGTCTTTTATGCGACCCTCACGCTCCTTTTCAAAAAAAGGAGGAGGGGTGGAGAACGCCGTACTACCCTCATTTGGGCGCGAGTTCCGACGATCTCCGGTGAGCTGCTAGCGGGGGAATTCGAGTGAGAGCCCGTGCCCCGTTCGTTAGGGGTCGGCTAGTGGCCCGGAGGCGCTCTCAAAGATGCCAAGGAGTGGTCGTGTGGATCTCGATTCCCTGCGACAGGATTCGAGGGCTCGATGCCTCCCCCGGGGGGATTCCTACGACGACCTCCTCCTTCGGCCTCGAATACGTCCTGGGGTGCCTCGAGAGCGTGGCTCGAGCCCTTGGCCATGTACTGGCGCACCCTGGGTCGTCCCTAACTCTGTTGCTCGAGGGCAGCTGTCGAACCCTGGTCGAGGGCCAGCTTTCGCTCCCTCGAGGCTTAGGTTTCTACGGTCGAGCCCCCGAGCCTCGCGCGCACGATGTCGATCAGAGTCCTGACCGTCTTTTGTGCGACCCTCACGCTCCTTTTCGAAAAAAGGAGGAGGGGTGGAGAACGTCGTACTACCCTCGTTTGGGCACGAGTTCCGACGATCTCCGGTGAGCTGCTAGCGGGTGAATTCGAGTGAGAGCCCGTGCCCCGTTCGTTAGGGGTAGGCTAGTGGCCCGGAGGCGCTCTCAAAGATGCCAAGGAGTGGTCATGTGGATCTCGATTCCCTGCGACAGGATTCGAGGGCTCGATGCCTCCCCCGGGGGGATTCCTACGACGACCTCCTCCTTCGGCCTCGAATACGTCCTGGTTTGCCTCGAGAGCGTGGCTCGAGCCCTTGGCCATGTACGGGCGCACCCTGGGTCGTCCCTAACTCTGTTGCTCGAGGGTAGCTGTCAAACCCTGGTCGAGGGCCAGCTTTCGCTCCCTCGAGGCTTATACCGGGCTCGGGGCCTGTTTCCCAGATATCTGGGAATATCCATCCGTGGATCCCTCCCCCGCCCGTTAGCCGGGCGCGTCTTTTGGGGGAGGCGAGATCGGCGCGGTAGTGGGCGACGTGGCATACGGTTACGACGTGGGGGACGGCCACGTGCCCGACTCCTGCGAGATGTAAGGAAACGGTTAGGTGGGCGCATTTAATGCGGGAAATTGTTCCTACCTTTTCGCGCGGCTGTTGGGCTTCCGCCTGGGCATATAAAATCAAGGCCTGGGGGTCTGCGTTCCCCTCCGTTCCCTTGCGCTCCTGCATTCTTCTGCCTCAGACAACCCTTGCCTTATCACGCTCTGCGCCCGCATCGCTGTCGCCACCGCATCCTCTTCGTCCAACCCCCCTTTCGACAACACCGATGGCAGGAAAGAGCCAGATCCTCCCCGCCGACGACTGGGCCACCTCCTCGATGACGGAGAGGAGGTTGGAAGAATTGGTCGAGGACGGGCTGCTATGGCCGAGGACGAGCCGGTCACAACCAGAATGGATCGCGCCGCCCCCTGCCCACCGGGAGCCAGCGCCCCCAGAGGGGTACGTGGTGAGCTTCGTCTGCTTCCACGAGCGGGGGTTTGGCGTGCCAGCGTCCGTCTTCATGCGCGCGCTCCTCCACTACTACCAGGTGGAGCTTCACCACCTTTCCCCCAATGCCGTCGCGCAGGTCGCCATCTTCACGGCGGTCTGCGAGGGCTACCTTGGGGTGGAGCCGCAGTGGAACCTGTGGCTTCACCTTTTCAAGGCCGAGCTCTTCGCCAAGAAGGCGGGGGAGAAGGGCGTCTTGTGCGTGGCCCGAGTAGGGAGCTGCGTCCTGCAGGTGAGGTCGAGCCGAGCGGATTTGTATATCCCGGCTCGCCTCATCTCTTCGAACAGTGGGTGGCACGAGGGTTGGTTCTACCTCCGCAACGATGAAAATCAGTTGCCGAGGTACACCAGCCGCGTGCTAACCGCTCGAGAGGATCGCTGGACATACGGAGTGCCAGAAGCCGAGAAGCCACGCCTGGACCCGCTGCTGGCGGCGCTGCAGCAGCTTCGCCTTCGGGGCTTGACGGCTGCGGCGGTGGCCGCGGCCTTCCATCGCCGTAGGGTGATGCCGCTGTGCCGGCGTCGTCTCCGCCTCGACCAGATGACTCCGGAGGCATCGCTGGAGGGGACCCGGATGTCCCACGAATCCCTTTCCCTCGAGGAGGTCCTCCGGCGAGCGCGTCGGATGGTCGGGAACTTCAAGGTGGAGGAGGCTAACTGGGTCCCCATGAGACCTACCGAAGGGTTCGAGCCAGTGGTACGTATCTTAGGGTTAGTAGGTTTGCCAATTTCGTTTATTTTTGGATTTCGCTGATTTGGTCGAGGCCGGCGCATAGGATTTGTCGGCGCTGCGAGAGACGCGTCCGCCAGTCCCAGAGGACCGGCCCGCCCGGGAGGCTCGACGCCAGCATGCTTCCAAGAAGAAGCAAACCAAGGAGACGGCCAAGAAGCGGGCAATCCGCAAGGCCAAAGAGGCGGTGGCGTTGAAGAAGCTCCGGCGCCAGCAGACTATCGATGGGGTCCCCCTGGTGCCGTCGCCTTCCGAGATGATCTCGGGGGAGGACGACGACAGCAGCGGTGAGGACGATGACGCCCTGTCGCGGTATGAGACCGCGACCGGGCTGGGGGATCTTCCCGACGTTCGCCCCCTGGTGGAACCCATCAGGGGGGCATCCTCCTCGGTCGTCGTGGTCAAGGAGTCCGAGGAGGAGAAGACGGAGAAGGAGACGGGCCCCTCGACGGGAGGGGCCGCTTTACCCCGGACCCATCAAGAGGGGTCGACGGGGACGTCCGCACCAGCCCAGGCCCCACAAGCTCGGGCAGGGGCTGGGACGGTAGTACCGGCGTCGTCATCGGTGGCGGCGTCGGTAGGCGTGAGAACCCGAGGCCAGCTGGCCTTGGAGGCACAAAAGGCGCAGGGCGGTGCGTCGGTCAGGGCCCCCAGGAGTGCCTGGCCTGCTGGTGAGGCCGCTGTGAGGCCACAATCGGCCGCCCCGGGAGGCTCGGGTCGCACGGGGTCGAGGCCCTTGGTGCCAATTTCTGGGTAAGCGTCTTGGCTCGGTTGTCCTGCCTTTCTCGGGGTCCGTTGGCTGACGTTTCTTCACTTTGCAGGTTAAAGCGGAAGGCGGAGCCAATGGGGCTTACCCCTGTGAAGTCGCTGCGGGCCAGCGCCGTTGTCCTTAACCGGACGGTGGAGCAGGATGCGGCCTGGGTCCGGCAGGTCGAGGTCACGAAGGGGCGCCTGCGACAACGGCAGGAACCAGCGGACGCCACGGTGGTTACTGGCACGGACCCTGCCGTGGAGGGGTCCGAACCGGTGGAGATGGTGGCGCCCGGTGCGGTCGAGGCGGGGCCCAGGTCGTCAGCGACGGCCGAGGCTGCCGTCGAGGTCGCGACGGGCGAGGCACCCATCCGCGGCGCGGAGCGGGTGGGGGCTGACGTGACCATGGAGGAGGTCGCGTCGGTGTCGGGGCAGGAGGCGGCCCTGGCGGGCGGGTCGCCATCGCAACAAGACCCGTTGGCCGAGCCAGCGGGTATGGTGGAGGGCGGGGCAGTCGAGCCCCTGACCGGAGCGCCGGAAGAAGAGGCGCCTGCTCCGGGGGCGCCTACGGTCGAGGCGCGGGTACCGAAGCCGTCTTCGGTCGAGGCGCCGGCTCCGGAGGCGCCGGCGGTTGAGGGGCCAGTTCCCCTAGGGGGGCGGGCACCCATGGCCGTGGACCTTCCCCCCGACGACACTCCCCTGGACAAAGGGAAACAAGTGATGGGGTCGAGGGGGGCGAAGCCGCGGATCAGGCCGGTGCCTCGACGGCCGTCGGAGAGGTGGAAACTACGGGCGAGGCCGGTCCTTCCGCGGGACCGGGAGATGCTCCGGCTGGGTCGTTGTCGTCATGGCCTGACATCGCCGCGCTGGCGATAGCACGGGCAGAGGCAGAGATACCGAGGTGGGGGGGCCGTCGCTCCAGTTTAGGAACGCCGCGAACCCCGACGCCGAGCCCATCTTCATCCTGAACGACAAAGATGAAGTGCACCGATGGGAGTACCTCGAGGGCGTCCGCGGGCACCTTGATCGGTTGCTCCGAGTGGCGTCTGGTGCCATGCGGAGTATGGGGGATGCCACCGAGGTACGATCGACCCGTCGGCTTTTTCCGTGGTTTTCTTGGTGTCTTTTTCCCTTGGCTTTTTAACCTTTTCGGTTTTTTTTCGGATTGCGTTCAGGAGCTGAAGGAGCACTCCCGCCGCAAGTCACTCTTCATCCGGGATGATAGTGGCGTGTGGGCCACGCTGTCTCAGCAACGGGTCTTGGCCGAGGAGGCCCAGAAACGGCTTTCCGATCGGAACGCTGAAATGGCTGAGCTGCGCGTCGCCTACGCGGTGGTGAAAGAGGAAGCGATGCAGGCGTGGGCGGCCGAGGCCATGATGCGCACTGGCATGGACAAGGTTCGGGAGGAGGCTGCCCAGGCCCGCGGGGATCTCGAGCCCCTGTCGAGACGGGTGAAGGAGCTCGAGGAGAATGTCTCCCAGGTTAGCCGTCAGCGCGATACCCTCAACATCGAGGTCAAGCGGGCCACCGCTCGTTCTGATGCTCTGAAGGACGAGGTCACGACGCTGAAGGGAACCGTCCAAGAGAAGGACGCAGCTCTCGAGTCTGCTCAGCAGGAGATCGAGGCGCTAAAGGCGACCATCAGTGACAAGGACAGCGCCCTCCTAGGGCTCGAGCGAACGTGCGGGGGGCTTCGCGACGAGGTCGTGGGCCTGCAGATGTGGAGGGCCTTGCGTTGGGTAAGTGTGATTGTTACGGCTACGATGTGGAGGGCCTTGCGTTGGGTATTAATCTGTTCGTCGTGTTTCAGAGCTGGAGAGGGAGAACCGAGAGGCCCAATCCTCTGCCGACTCCTTCCAGAGCCTCCTCGAAGCCGAGATCCGGAGGACCCAACTGCTCCAGGGCGCGATCACCACCGTGTGTGACGGCCTGGGGGTCGAGCCCGACGCCGACACCGGGGAAGATGTTTCGGGGAACTCCTTCATCCGTCGGATGGTGGCGCTGGGCCGCCTTGCCCGGGAGAAGATATGGGACGGCCTCCATCACGGCGTGAAGAGGGCGCTGGCCGTCATCCGTTTATGGTTTGTGTTCGACATGAAGCTCGTCGCTGAGGGCTTTACCACAGACCCGGACCGGACAGATGAGGAGAACGAGGATGCCTGCGTGGAGCTGATTGAAGCTGTCGAAGAGCCTGGAAGCCGTCTGGCCTCGCTTTTTGAAGCCGAGGTGGTTCCGCCTAATGACGATGAGGGCCTGTGAGCCAAATCGTAGCCTCGGAGGCATAGGTGATACTCCTGACTCAGGAGCCCTTTCGAACCTTAGGGTGCTCTTGCAGCGAAGTCGATCTAAGAAGCGGTTCTTAAATTTAAAAAAGAGCATAAGTTTTTTCGGGGACTGGGGGGTTCCCCCCTTGTAGCCCCCGAGGGAGGGTCGATTCTGGGAGTGCAGAGTCGATCCTTCCTCACTGTAAAACGAAAGTTTGAACATCGTTGTATTCTTTATTGACGAAAAAGAAAATACAGAGCCTCGAGGCTTTTTAAGGAAAGAAGCGACGTAGCTGTTCAATGTTCCAAGCGTTGGTGAGGATTTCGCCCTTCTCGTTGGATAGCTTGTAGGTGCCCGGCTTTAGTACTTCTACGATGATGTACGGCCCTTCCCATGGTGGCGTGAGCTTGTGCCATCCCTTGGTGTTCTGGTCCCGCCGTAGCACCAAGTCGCCGTCGTTGAGGTCACGCTTGCGGACGTGTCTGTCATGGTAGCGTCGGAGATCCTGCTGGTACCTGGCAGAATGCAACAGAGCCACATCTCGGGCTTCCTCGAGCTGGTCGAGGGCGTCCCGTCTTGTGGCGTCGTTATTTCTTTCGTTGTAGGCCTTCAACCTTGGGGATCTGTATTCTATATCAGTTGGGAGCATAGCCTCGGACCCGTAGACTAAGAAGAACGGAGTGAACCCCGTGGCTCAACTCGGCGTTGTTCTTAGGCTCCACAGGACCGAGGGTAGCTCGGCAGCCCATCTTTTGCCATGTTTATTTAGTTTGTCAAAGATTCTGGGTTTCAGGCCTTGTAGGACCATACCATTGGCACGTTCCACCTGACTGTTTGTTTTTGGATGGGCCACGGCTGACCAGAGCACTCGGATGTGGTGGCTGTCGCAGAAATCCAAAAACTTTTTGCCAGTGAACTGGGTGCCATTGTCTGTGATGATACAGTTAGGGACCCCGAAGCGATGAATAATGCCGGTGAAGAAGAGCACAGCTTGCTCGGACCTGATGCTGGTGATAGGGCGGGCCTCGATCCACTTGGAGAATTTGTCGATTGCGACGAGCAAGTGGGTGAAGCCGCCAGCTGCCCTTTTCAATGGTCCGACAAGGTCGAGCCCCCAAATGGCAAACGGCCATGTGATGGGGATAGTTTGTAGGGCATGTGCCGGAAGATGGGTTCGTCTCGCATATTACTGACAACCCTTGCAGGAGCGTACTAGCTTGACAGTGTCGGAGACCGCGGTCAGCCAATAGAATCCTTGTCGAAAGGCGTTTCCGACGAGGGTTCGAGGTGCTGCGTGGTGACCGCAAGCCCCCGAGTGGAGATCGCCGAGCAGGTTCCTGCCTTGCTCATTTGAGATGCATCGTTGGAGGATACCAGTAGGACAAAGGTTTTGGCTCGGCGCGCGATCCGTCAAGCCTCGGTCTTACCCGAGGGGAGGTCCCCTCGGATAAGGTAGTCGAGGTACGGGACGCGCCAGTCAGGCTCGAGGTCAGACGGCGGGGTCGAGTCTTCCACCTGCATGGCTTCTGCCCCGGTCGAGGGGGCTTCTGCCACAGGTGGAGGGTCGAGTGACGTCCCGTCAACCCCTCCGTCTGGCCCGAGGTCAACGGACGGTTGCTAAAGGTCTTTTCCGAAAACGTCTGGTGGAACCGTAGCTCGACTGGACGCAATTTTTGCCAGTTCATCGGCGGCCTCATTGTACCTGCGCGCGATGTGGTTGAGCTTGAGGCCATGAAACTTGTCCTCGAGGCACCGTACTTCTTGACAGTAGGCTTCCATCTTGGGGTCACGACAGCTCGAGCTCTTCATGACCTGATCGATCACGAGTTGGGAGTCGCCTCGAACGTCAAGGTGTCAGACCCCGAGTTCGACGGCGATTCTTAATCCCGTGACGAGCGCCTCGTATTCGGCGACGTTGTTAGACGTAGGAAAATGAAGCCGGATGACGTAGCGCATGTGAACCCCGAGGGGTGAGACGAAGAGCAAGCCCGCGCCTGCTCCCGTTTTCATCAGCGACCCATCGAAGTACATGGTCCACAGCTCCGCCTGAAGCTGTGCAGGGGGGAGTTGGGTGTCGGTCCACTCAGCCAGGAAATCTGCTAACACCTGTGACTTGATAGCTTTTCGCGGCGCATAGGACAAGGTCTCGCCCATGAGTTCGACTACCCATTTGGCAACCCTACCCGAGGCTTCCTGGTTCTGGGCTATCTCTCCTAAGGGGAAAGAAGAAACCACAGTAATCGGGTGACCCTCGAAGTAGTGTCGGAGCTTGCGCCGTGTCAGGATGACGGCATATAGCAGTTTCTGGATCTGTGGGTATCGACTCTTGGTTTCAGAGAGCACTTCGCTAATGAAATAGACCGGCCTCTGGACGAGCAAGGTATGTGCCTCCTCGGCCCGTTCGACAACCAGGGCAGCACTGACTACTTGTGATGTCGCGGCGACATAGAGTAGGAGTGGTTCACCCGGGGTCGGAGGGACAAGGATTGGTGAGTTAGAGAGTGTGGCCTTGAGTTTTGTGAGAGCCTCCTCAGCCTCAAGGGTCCAAGAAAAGTGCTCCGATTTTTTCAAGAGACGGTACAGAGGGAGTGCTTTTTCGCCGAGGCGCGAAATGAAACGACTGAGTGCCGCCAAGCAACCTGTGACCCTCTGTACGCCCTTCAGATCTCGGATGGGGCCCATCTTGGTTATTGCAGAGATTTTTTCAGGGTTGGCCTCGATGCCACGTTTGGATACGATGAACCCTAAAAGCATACCTCATGGGACGCCAAAGACGCATTTCTCTGGGTTGAGTCTGATGTTTTTTGCCCAAAGGCATTTGAACGCGACGTCGAGGTCGCTGACCAGGTTGTCGGCTTGTTTGGTTTTGACAACGATGTCGTCGACATAAGCCTCGATGGTCGACCCGATGTGCTTTCCGAAAACATGCTGCATGCATCGCTGGTACGTAGCCCCCGCGTTCCAGAGACCGAAGGGCATCGTAACGTAGCAATACATGCCGAACGGGGTGATGAATGAAGTTGCAAGCTGGTCGGACTCCTTCATTTTGATTTGGTGGTAGCCGGAGTATGCATCTAAGAATGAGAGAGTTTCACATCCCGCAGTGGAATCAACGATTTGGTCAATGCGTGGCAAAGGAAAGGGAACTTTTGGACATGCTTTATTTAAACCGGTGTAGTCTAGACACATCCTCCATTTCCCACTCTTTTTCCTAACTAATACGGGATTAGCTAGCCACTCGAGATGATGAACCTCCTTGATGAATCCGGCCTCCAACAGTTTGTGTATCTCCTCGCCGATGACCCTGCGCTTCTCCTCATCGAAGCGACGCAGGCGTTGCTTCACCGGTTTGGATCCGGCCCGGATCTCCAAGGCGTGCTCGGCGACTTCCCTGGGTATGCCTGGCATATCCGAGGGACTCCACGCAAAGATGTCGACGTTTGCGCGGAGAAAGTCGATGAGCACTGCTTCCTATTTAGGATCGAGGGTGGCACTGATGCTCAGTGCCTTTCCCTTGGGATCAGCGGGGTCGAGGGGTACGAGTTTGACATCTTCGGCGGGCTCGAAGCTGCCGGCATGGCGTTTTGGGTCGGGAATCGCATTGGCGAGACCGTCGAGGTCTGCAGCCAAGATCACCGACTCCAAAACAGCCTCGCCATGCTCGACGCACTCGACGTCGCACTCGTAGGCATGTTCATACGAGGGCCCTATAGTGATGACACCGTTTGGACCCGACATTTTGAGCTTGAGGTAGGTGTAGTTCGGGATCGCCATGAACCTGGCGTAGCATGGGCGTCCCAGGATAGCGTGGTACGTTCCACGGAATCCGACCACTTCAAAAGTGAGAGTCTCCTTTCGGAAGTTGGCCGGTGTGCCAAAACAAACGGGCAGATCGACCCGTCCGAGGGGTTCTGCCCGTTTCCTTGGCACGACTCCGTGGAAGCCCCCGACGCTAGGTTGGAGGCGCGCTCTCTCGACCCCCAGAAGGTCGAGGGTCTGGGAGTAGATGATGTTGAGGCTGCTTCCGCCGTCCATGAGCACCTTGGTGAGGCGTGTGTTGGCAATGACGGGGTCAACAATGAGCGGATAGACTCCCGGGTTGGGGACGTGGTCTGGGTGGTCGTCACGGTCGAAAGTGATGGCCACCGCAGACCAATCAAGGAAGCGAGGGACTGCCGTTTGTACGGAGAAAACCTCGCGGCGTTCTCGCTTGCGCTGGCGTGCCGAGAGGCGGGTCGAGGGCCCTCCGTAGATCATGAAGCAGTCATGGATCTCGGGGAATTCCCCGTCCTTGTCGTCGCTTTTAGGGTCCTCCTTCTTGTCGTCCTTCTTGACGCTGGCACCCCCAAAGTACCTGCGAAGCATATGACAGTCCTCGAGGTTATGGTTAGTAAGTCCCTTGTGGTAGGGACACGGTTCTTTGAGCATTTTGTCGAAGACGCCCCCACCGGGGGGGCCTCGAGGCTTTTTGTGCTCGGTAGCAGCGACGAGCTCGTCGGCCGGGGCCTCGAGCTTGCCCTGCTAGCATTTCTTCTTCTTGCGGTTGTTTCTCTTGGAGCCCCGGGTGGAGCTCGCAGGATCGTCGACCTTCTGCTCCCCCCTCTCTGGGTCGCCACCACAGATTGCACCAACCGCCTCCTCGCCGGCGGCGAAGTTGGTGACAATGTCCATTAACCCATTGGCAGTGAGCGGAGTATTACGGCCCAATTCTCGGACCAACTCTTTACAGGTGGTGCCGGAGAGGAAGGCCATAATTACGTCGGAGTCAGTGACGTTGGGGAGTTCGGTACGCTACCGGGAGAAGCGCCGGATGTAATCCTGGAGGGATTCACCTAGTTTCTGCTTGCAGCTCCGGAGGTCCCACGAGTTGCCGGGGCGCATGTAGGTCCCCTTGAAATTTTCCTCAAACACCCTCACGAGATCATCCCAGTCGTGGATCTGTCGAGGTGGGAGATCCTCGAGCCAGGCTCGGGCGGTGTCGGAGAGGAACAGGGGGAGTTGTCGAATGATGACCCGGTCGTCGGTGGCCCCGCCCAGCTGACACGCCAAGCGGAAATCGGCGAGCCAAAGTTCGGGTTTGGTTTCACCGTTGTACTTGGTGAGAGTCGTGGGGGAGCGAAACCGAGCCGGGAGCACCGTCTCACGGATAGCCTTACTGAAGACCCGAGGACCCGGAGGCTCGGGTGAAGGGCTTCGATCTTCCGAACTATCGTAGCGTCCGCCCCTATGGACGTGGTAGCCTCGAGCCACGCCATCACCGTGCTTGCGCGTGCGGCGCTCGACGATGTTGCCACGGGTGTCTCGAGGCTCGTGGTCGTTGGTGGTGAGCTCAGGGGCCGGAGCTACCCGGTTTCGCCGGGCAGGCTCGGGGTGAACCGAGGCCTCTCTCTCCTATCGGGAGGGCTCGATGATCTGCTCCGAGGCTGCCTCGCGTCGCCTCGAGGCGGAGCTCTCGGCCTGCTGCATGGCGGTGGTCTCGAGGAGTTCTCGGATTTCATCCCGAGCCTGATGGGCGTCGGGGTTTGACGGCTCGGGCATGTTGCGGAGAAGCATGGCGGCGGCGACGACGTTCTGGCTGGCTCGAGCGAAAACCGGGGGGTCGACCATCCGGTCCTCGTCGATGCGACGGTTGACGTCGTGAGCTCTTTCGCGAGCTCTCCCGCCAAGTGCGCGTTCCGCACGCTCACGCTCGAGGGTTTGTTGGAGTAGGCCTAGGTTTTCCCGTTTCTCGTCAAGCCTGTCCTGCAACTCACGAATCTGCTCGAGCTGCGCTCCTTGATCCGCAAGGAACTGAGGATCGTCTCGCTCAGCAGGAAGCTCGACGTGGGGTGGCGTGTACCTTCCTTCGACTGGCTCTTCGTCCTCTGATTCCGAAGTGCTTTCAACGTCGATGTTGAAGCATTCGCGGGTCAGATCATAGGTGTCGTCAGCCGAGTCAGAGTCAGGAGCGCCAAAGTAGTAGTATGATGGGGGAATGTGTGGCCGTCGCAAATCATCACTGGGGTTGCAACGTTGAGAAGTAGTCACATGGGGCTCTGTGTCCGGTGTCTCCGTAGAGTCCAGATAATCAGAGGCCGGTGTGGATGCAACGAGGTCCAGAGTGGAGCGTAGATGGTGCCCGGGGAGTTCCTCATAAGCACTCATGCGAGTGCTCACGAAAGATGCGTACACCCGGGCAGCCGAGTCTAGCCCAAACGGGAATGGTGATGGAGATGTTGCTGTCCGTGCCGAAATGGATGCTCCGGACAGTGGTGTCTCACCGGACGGTGGAGCGGCGGGATTCCCCGTTGGCATGTTACCCTCAGTCAAGGTCGTCCTTCCCAAACCTTCCACAAGGAGGTCTAGGCTGGCGCCTGGCTGGGGGTGCCAGACCGGGGGACCCTATCACCCTCCGCGAGGTGAAGACGGTGGTTGTGCCGGGCTCGTCGTCGGGCGGCCCGCGCCCGCCTAGAGCGACGGTGCCGGCGGATTGCTCCCCCGGGCTGGGAGAGCTCGTAGTCCTCGTCGGATGGGTGCCTGGAGGGAAGTAGGACCATATCGTAGCCATGGCCAAGCGACATGAACTCCAAACTCCCGAACCAGATCACCGTGGCCAACGGAATAGGACGTTCGGGGTCAGCCATCCAGGAAAAAAGGCGAGAAAGCGACGTTTGGCACGCAGCGATCCCCTACCTGGCACGCCAACTGTCGGTGTTCGGACCCGAGGGGGTCCTAAACCAACGAGTAAATGCTGCGTGTCTCTTTCCTGGATGGTGATGCAAGGAGAACACACGGGGGTTTATCCTGGTTCGGGCAAAAGAAGGCCCTACGTCCAGTGGGGGGGAAGAAGTTTGTATTTCCTTGCACCGAAGTGCTCGTGTAGGGGTTACAAGCATGCGAGAGAGGGCATCGAGCCCAAGTCTCAAAGAGAGAAAAAAGGACAAGGGTGGTTGCTTGAGGTATCGATCTCTTGTTTTTCTTCGTTGTCTGTTGTTGTCTGGTCGGGTGCTTCGTTCCTCCTCCTCTCGTAGAACCCTGGCCTGCCCTTTTATAGGGCGAGAGGAGGCCAGGACGACGGGGAGCCTTGAGGTGATGTTTGGTCGATTCCTGTTGAGTTGACTGTAGCGACGTGCCCCGGGAATGGCCGGCTATCCCTAGACACCATGGCGTCGTGGGAGACGAGACGGCGAAATGACCCGGAGCGCCGTGCCGTACCGTCCTTCCCTTGCCGTTGAACTGTGCCGAGCGTCGAGGTTGGGTCGAGGCCGGGTCGAGACCGGATGGATAAGGCCGAATCCCCGAGATTGCGGAGAACGGGTCTTGTCTTATCCTCCCTCGAGGGTGATCGATGGTAAACAGTGCGCGGTAAGGTGGATATAGTGACGGGTTTCACCTCCCATCATGGGATGGGTGGTAAAACAGTGAGACCTGACACGGGCATTGTTCCCACGTCGATCCTGGTCGCAGCCATGCCGGTAGGTGATAGTAGGTAACCGCATTAAATGCTATGGCTTTTGTCCTGGGGTAGGTAAAGAGAAGGAGTCGAGGCGCTCGACCTGGGCTCACGCGAGTCGGAGTTTTTCCTAGTGGGCGGACGAGCTTCGCGCGGGTCGGAGCGCCGTCGAGGTAGCTTGCTGTACGGGATGGGGCGCGGTCGAGCGGGCCTCGTACGAGTCGGAGCCGGAGCGCGGTCGAGGCGCCCCGTCGAGCGGGCCTCGTACGAGGCGGACAGGATGCGCGGTCGAGGCGGGCTGCCTTTTATTGCGGTTTCAGTTGTTTTAGTTTTTTACTAGCGATAGGTGTGGGTACCCCCGTACTTTTGGTACCGACAGTATCTAAAGTATCAGGACACTCTCCACAAAATTTCATGATTATTGGACATATAGAAAAATTATGAAAATTCATTCAAATATCACTAATTATAAAATGATAAATGCATAACTTGAAAACTACTTAAGCAATGACATTGAAATTTTTACCAGAGTTAGCATATAACTAGAAAAGCACACTCACCAAATTTCATAATTTTTGGAGCACTGGAACTCAAGTTATAAAATTAACAAGTTTGAATCTATTTTAAAACACATTTCAAGTTTCTATTTAATTCTTCTAGAATTTAAATAACACATATACATTTTATATTTTTCCTAAATACTACACTTTACACAGAGCCTAACAAAATTTGAACCACAATTTTTGGATAAGCCAAACCCAAGATATGAAATTCACAAAACAGGCTTTCAAACTGTGACTTAAATCATTTGAATCTAAAGAGTGAGTCATTGACGAGTGGGCTCCGCTGGCCAGGCGACCCCACGGGTTAGAGAGACAAAACAGGGGAGAGAGAGCCGCGCACTACGGCGAGCTCCAGCTCATCGGCGGCGGGCGCTCCAGGGAAATCAAAAGCGCCAACGTGACCTCCGACCTCCCCCGAGTCGATTGAGGTAGGGTGGCGGGGTTAGGGCAAGGTGGAGGTGGCACGTCGCTGGCAATGGCGGCTCGGCGGCGATAGCCACCGTACTGGCCATCCCCGGTGACGAGCGAGTCGAGAAGGTGGGGGCAACGGACCAGTGAAGCAAGGCAAAGAAAATGAGGTGCTCAAGAGAGGCAGGGATGCGACGGAGCGACCGGACCACATGCACCGAGCAGCAGCGGCGCACTGGCCACTCCGGCGAGGTCGGTGTTCTGGCCAAACGACGGGGAGATACGGGGCTACATCTCCCAAGGATGTACTATGGATCAAGGCGATTCACATGCGCACACTAGGGAGGACAGAGACGGATGAGACGAACCCGTGAAATGTTCCGGTCCCTACATTGCCCGCGAGAACTGCAGATAGCTGATGAATGTGAAGGGGCATGGTCTAGCAGCAGGAACCGAGGCACATCAGAGAAGTCAAGTTAGCGAGCCTAAATGGACAGAGAAAGCCGTTCCCAGCAATCCTTGGTGATCATTGCCCCTAAGTATCACAAGACATAATATCTTGCTAGCTAAATAAATATAGGTATCCTATAGTTTCTGCTTGTATCTCTATTTTCACTTGTCAGGACATTCTGAATGCAGAAGTCATTTAGAATAGACTCTTGTAAGATACTTCCTCCGTTCCAAATTATAAGTCGCTTTGACCTTATTAGTACATCCATTTTGCTATGCATCTAGATATAATAACATGTCAAGATACATAGTAAAATGGGTGAACCAAAAAAGTCAAAGCGACTTATAATTTGAAACGAATGGAGTATTTAAAATCCATTTCACTATTGCAGCGGGAGAGCAGTCAATGCACAGTGCCGTGCCCAACTTTAGAGAGAACGAACAAGGCCAAAGAGAAATGTGTTAACTTCAATTAGGCTAACTTCAATTAATATTAATGTATGTTAAGTTTATACTGACCTAAAATGTGTTGCACTAGCATCTCAACCAAAAGACAAAGAGAAGCAAAACCTTCATTCATGTCAGTCCTCGATGAATAACCAAAGCTTCGAATTTTGCCCCTTAGTCTCCATTTGCAGCTAGGCTGATGATTCGAATTTCTATTGTTTACAGCAAGTCACCATCGACTGCCCGCACACCATCCTAGCGTGCGTTAACATTATTTGCCATCATCTGAGACTGTTGCATCCACCAACAAATTTCAGTGTCTTTAGTCTTCATTACTGTTTTTCTGATAAAAGAAATACAATAGTAAACCGAACCGAATAAAGTTTGGATCTTATAACAGTTACAGATTTTCATACCTTTTCAGTCTACCCACTGCCTCACTGCATTTTCATGAACATCCAATTGCAGGTAGAGTTACAAGTAGGGGTGAAAACGGTACGGATATTTCCCGACCGTATTCGAGACCGAATCCGTTTAGAGGGGTTCAGATCTGTACGTATCCGAGTTCGGATATTCAACATCCGATACCGTATCCGTATCCGAATACTCAAATTGCATATTTATGATGTCGATATCCAATCGTATTCTATCCGGCATAGTTAAAACTATCTGTATTCGAATCCAAATCCGGACAAAAATATGAAAACAAATATGAGTGTTACAAGCCTTGTGGCTAAGAAAGCTGTAGCTTTAGCTACATGGATTGAAGAGGCAATCAATAAAACGAGAGCCTGCAAGCTCTCACGACTAACAGTATCAGAAAGCCAAGCAACTGGCAGGTATAAATATTTATTATTATATTACTAGTTACCTTGTCTTCAACATACATATTGTTATATTGACTTGGTGTAAATAATAAAAAAAAGCAGGCTTTAATATCAAATGTGTAGATGCCACAAGAACCACAGGATATCTCATGACTCTACAAAGGACCTTAGAAGAGCTGAGCTACCTAACAGTTGTACAGATAACCTTATACGATGTAAATATTAGCTTCCCAAAATAGTACTCCAGTGATACTATAAAAAACACTACTCTAGCCAATGACACTTAGGGGCATCATGTCATATTTTCTACCACAATTAGACACTAACACGACCAGCTAATCTGAGTAGCATTGCTTGGATACAAATACAAATGTACAACTACCTAACACAATGTGGTCACCCACTGATACAGTGGTAGCTCCAAACAGGGCTCGGCAAAGCCGCGCCGGTTTTTCTAGTGCCAATCGAAATCGACTACAGAACAAAATCAACAAGCTTAACAGAAACATACAAGATATTCAGTCAAATCACAGACGTTGTATGTAACACGAGGGTTGGTCCATACAGTTCCAGATTAACATATAGGAGCCACACAAATACCATGACAAACTGTTGCAAGCATTTATTCGTGACTTGCAACAGCGCAACAGCAACTGACACACTGTTTCCAGAAGGGAAATATCAAGATAACTAGACACAGTAATTAATACTTGAGAAACGACTTGGCAACATGCTCGTTGTTCCTCAAACTTCTATTCTTAGATGGCATAGCCCAACTGACAACTGACATCCACACTGAATGGCCTTTTAGTTGCAGCAGCAACCGTCCACTCACACCATTCTTGTGGTAGCTACATGTCCAATGAGAGATGAATCATATGGTCCGTGCAGAGCGCCTATAATCACTGGATTCGAGTTTGTTTCATTAACCCTTTGTGTCAGCATTAAAGACCTCATATAATTCATCCCCATCAGACTGCCGACAGATCAATCATCTTCCACTCACTCTTTGGCCCAGAAGATGGTGGCACTCCCTGTAAATTGCAAACCAACCAAATAAGTGTATAAGCATATAGAAGATTCCACAAGAGAGACATTAACCAACAAAAGAGAACACACTTTTGCAAATATATAGCAAAATTAAAAGCAAAAGGCCTATCTAGGCAAGCCCTGTAGTCCGAAAAATGACTATTCTAGAAAAGTGGAAGCACCATTCCCCTGCACTCTGCAAAGTATTCCATCCAATTGGGAGAAGTCTAAATATAAGTCTATAATATCTAAAGAGTTAAATGCACTAGCGCCCCTTAAACATGTAAGGGTGTGTCCTTAGGTCCTTGAACTTTAAAAATGCATTTTTGGGTCCCTAAACTTATTAAATGATGCACTGGTCCATGCCAGCAACATAAGCCGCTTAGCAGCCTGGGAACGGGAACATGACCCACGTTCCCGTTCCCACGTTATAAAATGATACCCCAAGTTCCCATTCCTGTTCCAGGAACGGGAACGGGAACAGGAACATGGTTGCTAAGCATAAGCATTCCATGTTGATGTGGCATGCCAGTGTGGCATATTTTTTTACATTTAACCCCTCCCCTTACCTCTTCTTCCACAAATGGATCATTCACTACTACAGGATTGAGCATCAACGACCATTCTCTAACGACCATGTGTAATTTGTGGTTGTCAGGTTCTATCATGCATCTAACCATGCATCGTACAAGGATACTAGATGACTAATTTTTTGTCACTAGTTATCTAGCGCTCTCTCGTGGTCGCTAACTCGCTCGATCTATTTTACCGGTCCCGTCCCCACTAACTCTTTTGTTCCTCTTCATGATCTATTCTTCCCCATAAAGCCAGGGTCGTTTCTCCCACGCCAAGATCAATCTAATCTCCCTGCTCAAAGGTCGAACTGATTTCACCATGTGAAAATCAATCTGTTTCCAACTAGGTTTCTCCGACCACCACCACTTTAGTATGGAACATACATGTGGCTGGCATGGAACTACGGTGCACCACTCAACAAGTTACGGGACCCAGAAATGCATTTTTAAAGTTCGTGCACCGAAGTGACACACCCTTACAAGTTTAAGGGCTGCTGGTGCATTTAACTCTTATCTAAATATAAGAATACAAATCATTTTAGAATTATGTTCATCTCATTTCTTCCTAGTATACTTTTTTGAATGGTGTTCCAACTCCCATAAATAAATGCAGTCGCTTTCTAATCCCTCTCAATAAGAGAAGCAGATTATGTTCAGGAACAAAAGAAAACCAACTCTAATTTAATCACTCTATGACTACTCTTGCACCCAAGTACATATAAAATCAAAGGACATCGGTTCTACTTTGTATAGATGATAAATACTACTCCCTCCCTTCCAAATTATAAAATGTTTTGGCTTTTCTAGATACATTGATTTTCCTATGTATCTTAGACATAATGTATATCTAAGTACAAAGCAATAACTATGTATCTAGAAAAGCCAAAACGTCTATAATTTGGAATGGAGGGAGTAGAAGATAAATTAATATCATTGATAAACTTATTAATTATAACTAATTACCATGCTCCCTAACAAACCCATAAATGGCACTGAACTAAAACAATCCTAGGTGTAAGATACCACAAAAACTGTTGACAATAGCAATATAATGGGATGGCTTACTCCTTTTTGGCACTAAAGGAAAGTGGACTAAAAAGATCTTAGTCCATTTTACAGCTGCATCTAGAAATCAACCAAATAAACTGCAGAAGTACTTCAAGCGATTTTATGATATTATTAAGTCATCTCCCATTGAATACATCAAAAATCAAAAGAACAAAAAGAAAGAGAACAAATTGAAAGGGTGCAAGTCTAACCGGAGGCTGTGCCACGTACCAAACATAACATCAGCCGTTGTCATGCTTCAAAGATCACCATTCTCAAAAGAAATTTAACACTATGAGAGTGCTGCAGGTATGGGCCAAGCTCAATAGGTCAGACTGTGCCACTTAATCCAATAGTCCCCAGCAACTCCTACATAAATGAAATAATAAAACAAAATATAAATGAGAACTGTAACATCTTCATACACGTGAACCAAATTTCGCTGCAAGAAAATAGAACACAAAATGAAATGATAGTTTACACTTGCTAAGAAGAATTGTTTGTAATGTTGACAACTGGAAGGAGTGTCTTTACCAGCAATCATCCTGGTACAAGTTACTGAATCACACATGGTAACTGCTAGACCAGATAGAATTTGCTGGCTCTTGTTCAGCTATTTGACCACTTTGCTGATTTTTTTGGTGGTAATTTTGGAACATATTCTGTTTTGAAGGCTCAAAAAGGTGGAAATCTTGCCATGTCTTCTCATTGGCCCCTTGTGCATGTATCCCAGAGACCTGTTGTTTCCCAGGGAAGGGGAATGGAGTGGAAAATGCGGTGCTAGTATCACTGACACCAGGATAAACAGCTCTTAAATTGTTAACATGATCAATCGATGGCTGATAGCCATCTAGCCAGCTGTAATCATCGACCTGTGGGCTCTGCAGTTTTTCAACCAGAATAGAATCATCTTGACGCTTTGGGGTTACATGATTAAATCCTGGAGGTGGCCCAACAGGCTTTGATGGACGACTAACAGGGTTCTTCTTTGAAGCAGTTAGTGGTGCTTCTGTGAATTTCATTGGCATGCCACCTAATGGTGCTATTGAAGGTACAACTAAATCAAGTGTAGAGGGGACAGTCTCTCCAGTAATGTTCACATGATTATGCATCGAGTTTTTAGTGGTACCAGCAGGTTCAGTAGACGAATACCCAATAGACTGTACACCACTCAATCCAGCCTGCAATCTCTGCTCTAGATAGCCATTTCCAGTTATGTTGACAGTCTTCAGTCCATTCATTAACAGCATTTCTTGTTCACTGAGAAATTTCGAATAGTCAGTGCTACTAAAACGTTGAACCATTGATGCAGATACACGTGGTTCAGAGACAACATCTTGGAAAGTTAAACCTGTGTGCTGAGGACCAACATGCTGTGCACCACTGCTTGTCCAGCTGGAAGCAGGCTCCTCAACAGGCTGCATGAGTTCAAATCTTGGAGCAATGCTAGGAATAACATTTTGCTCACCATCGACAGCCCAACCAACAGAAGACCTGGGAAGCGACTGGTTAATGTTATAATTACCAGCAGCTAGAAAAGAATGTGACCCACCATTGGGTGGCCAACCAGTCGCAGACATTGATGCAGTGCTCTGAACAGACACTAAACTAGCATTGGTTGTCCAGCCAGCAGCAGACATTGGTAAAGGATAGGTGTATCCATTAACCGACAGGTCTGAAGGAGCTTTCGGAAACTTTTCAGAAGCTGTAGGCTTGAAAACAATTTCTTCATCATCGTCACCATCAGGACCAAAGTGCACATTAGACTGCAGTGTGCCCATATTAGAGGAAACTGAGTCAAATCTTCTAGCAGCCTCATGATCCATGTCAGCGCCATTTGTTTTAAGTGCATCAGGAGATTCATGAAGAGGGTTGTTAGCTTTAGAAACAGGAGGGTTCTTGGCCATGACAAATTTCTTGGAAGATGGATCAAAATATATCCTCAACTGATCGATCTGAACAAAGTTCAGCAGTGACTTCCCTGCGGCAAAAATTCGTTGAACCCGTGCTTTCTTCTCCTTGGTGTTTCCAACACTTCCAAATGTGTGTTTGCTTGAAAAATCCAAAATGGTATGTGCAGGAACTAAGGGCAAAAAACCTCTCAATTCAAGATCTTCCCAAAGGGCAAGCCTGTTGCCAGTTTCACCTTCCTCATAAATGCTCATATTAGAGAAGCAAGCCTCATCATCATCATCATCATCCATAGATGCAAGGTTGGTAAGTATCAGCTTATTCATAAATGAGATACATTGGTTCCAGAAGAAAGATCTGGCATTTGCATGCTTTTCCTCCATCTCTGAATCAACAGCCAACTCTGGATGGGACGCCAGCCATTCAATGTACACCAGAATGGCTGGCAGATAGAAGCTTGATGCGATATCACGGAGCTCTGAACACCTTCTGAGAATTCGTCCAACAAAATCAAAAGCGGCCGTAAACGCACTTTGGAGCAGTACTCTGCGTTGCACAATTTCAGCATACGACTGGCTATCAGGTTCCTTCTTTACATTGTGTACTGTGAATATAAGGATGACAGTAAGCCTAACAGCAGCTAATGCATTTTCTGCAGCATCACAACCGAAATTAAGCTCGTCCTCAAGACCAGAAGAAAGGAGAATCTGCAAATCATTGCTAACTGAAGAAAACAGCTCCCCAAATGTTTCCAAACTGTTAAAAAGGGAGAGGAGAAGAAAGAATTTATTAGGCAGATTGAGACCAGTAAGAGGGTTGAAGAATTGATTCTGATCATGTAAGAGACTGGGCTGTACCTGGTCCTCGTGAAAAGAATTCCATTGAGTCTGACAAATCGTATATAGAAGGCCTTCAATGTATCATGAATATTGCACTCCCGTTCCCTTTCAGCTGTTTCAGCAGTAACATCTTTTGGCTGAAACCTTACTTCTCCCCGTCCTCGGCCCCTCCCAGATGACCGTGGGGGTAATGTCTTAGCACTGGGAACTTTGTTGTTGTCTGGCAGCTGTCCATAGATTTGGCGATTCTGCATAGGAAGTTGTACCATCATTAAGAGAAGCTTAATAGCACAAATCTGGAAACAATTGTTCATTTGATGATGAAATCATTTCAGTTCTTTTTTTAATACAAAAACTATGTTCTCTGTTAGTGTTGTGTATTACTCAAGACTATGATGCAAACATGACAGCGAAACTAACAAATATTGAGAACCATATGGAATACAAATTGGAAATCATCCTACCATTAGCTATTGATTTAATATGTTCATCGAGTAAGGGTATCATGAACAATTACAGTCCCATATAAGCCACAAAGAAGTGATATCTTGGGCTATCGGTATCAACCTGAATGCTAACATTTGCAAATGAGAACACACAAATATAGATGCCTCAAAAACTATTTGCACTTAATTCTACTAACTTATCGAATCAGTGACACTACTGTATGACTGGAGGTACTAAACAATGAAACACCTCAAGATAAATTAACATTATATAAACATAAATTTACATAAGTATTCTGGACATGACAGCTGTATACAAAATAAAAGCTGAAGAACAAAGGAGAAAATAAACATTTGCTATGTATGAACCTGCAAATTAAGTGCCATTACAGGGCACCTATATTATATATGGTTGTACAAAGTAAGTGACTAAGTGCCAAGGGTAAACAGATATATTAGATGTGCAGAAACAATTAAAATGCTAAAAAGAAATCCAACCAAATTTTCAACCATCTGGTCTTCAGATATCATCAGACGAACAATACAAAGTTTGCCAGATAAGTCAGGAAATCAAGCAAAATTTTCATGTCATATCAAACAATACAATCTTCTACTGAAGGTATCAAACCAAAATAAGAAAGCATGATAAGAACAATACTTTGGACATGAATTAATGAAGACAGCAACAATACCTTTTCAAAAAGAATAATCAAGTTGTCCCGTGCAGTGGTAAAAGGAGTATCTGCAGCTAAGCTTCGGAAGTACCTATAAACAGCTACCACCTCGTTGCCTGAGTAAGAAGCTAGTATAGCAAGCTGAAAAAATGACAGCAGCAATAATTAAAAGACTGAGTAGAGAATAAATAGTCAACTAAGCAAGTATAGTAATGTGGTAATACCTGATGATGAGGGTTTCCACTGGAAGGGTAGATAGAAGCTGCCTCTTTGTAGTAACTAGAAGCAGCTGCATATTCACGACTAGCAGAATCACCATCACCATGCAAGCTCTTGTAACGAGCAAGATCTCCCAAATATATCAGACAGCGATGGCATGAAATCAAGCCTTTCTTCAACTGAACTGTTTTCTTGTCATCTCGCACAGAGTTGTTTGCATTGTCAAGGCCCTCTGGAAAGTAACTGAGTGGAAGGCCCCAATTTGATTTGATCTTTAACATCAAGTCATGATAGAAGCCAGTTGCTTCTGAAAGGAAGCTTTTGAAGGCTGATTTAATTCTCTTGACTCGATCTGGGTTAGCGTTGCTCTTCCCACTAGATGCGACTGAGCTTGCAGCACTAATGTTCCTCCTGAAGTCCTCAATTCTTTTGTAGTGCAACTGCCACAGGAGATATTCTACCTCTTTCTGTTCAGAGAGGTCATGATCTAAGAGAATTATCTTCTCAAAGTTGTCACGCATCTGAAGCCATATGTTGGGATCCGATGGGACTTTGGATTGTGCGGACTTGCGGAGCTGATCTTCGAGTTCATTATTCTGCATAATAACATTGCAATGTCACAACTTTATCATTGTGCTTCACATAAACATGAGTATCAATTGCATCTCCTTGCTATTATGGGAGAAACCCAAATACAAGCAAAGCTTGACTTACATCCAAGGAAACAATTAGCTCAGGTATTCTCCTTTCTTAAGCAATTTATCATACAAACTAATTATAACCTATGTAAAGAAAAAAAAACTATCCCAAGAACTGCTCGAGGATCCACAGTACCAACTACCCAACAAATAACCTAACAAGCAGCACAAGCCATCCAAAAAACCGTGGAAAACCCAGGGGCACAGCGGAAACCACTGGATCAAAAACCCAGAGTGTAGACCAGTAGTATTACCTGTACCATGCAAAGGAACAAAAAAGGAACTAAGAGGCTTTACCCTAGTAAGGAGACGCTCGGCAAGGTCCCGCACGGAGGATGGGGCTACGCTAGCACTATCCATGGGAACAGTCATTATCCATCAACCGCTCACCGGTTTCAGCACCTGCAACCAAATTACAAGCCCACGAGTCACCAACGGAAAGCAAACATGCCAGAAAGTACCGATCCAATCTCGCAAGCAGGTAGGCAACAAGAGTATCCGGGCCCTAACCCCTAACCTGAGCAAAACAAACCCTAATCCCCCTTCTAGACCAAGCTAGGACGATGAATCTACGCGCCCGACTAACCCCCGGCCACCAGCAACGAATCGCGGATCACTTCAAACCCCGGTAAACCAGAGGCGAATGGCCACGAAATCTGGGCTCAAAATCCACGGTTCCGCACCGGGAAAGCTCGCGATCGGGTCAACGAGAGGGTGAATCCAAGGAAATCGCGAGTGCCCGGGAGGAATTCGTACCTGCGCGCTGCTTGCTCTCGCGACGCAAGCGAGGGGAAGAGGGGAATTTGGGGGAGATTGCAGAGCGAGGGAAAGAGGAGGATGCGATTTGTGTCGTCGCGTCGTCGCCGTGTTGCGGTTGGACTCCAATGTCCAATCCTTCGGCGAGGGCGAGGCGGCTGGGGGCTCTGACGCTGAGACCCACGCGTCCAGTGTCTCTCTTTTTTTTGGCTGGTTGCTTGCTGGCTTGGTAGGCTCTGACGCCTGAGACCCACGCGTAAGGATGGCAACGGGTCGGGTTCGGATCGGGTGGAGTCTCCGTGCACCCAAAACCGAAACCCGAAATCGAAACCCGAACCCGAACCGAAAACCGATTCGGGTGGAAATCCATCACCAAAACCAAACCCGCGGATACCCGAAACCCGAACGGATACCCGAAACCCGAATAGATACCCGAAACCCGCGGATAAATATACAAATATTCACATGTATAAATAAGAGGCAATAAATAATAAATATTTTCATGAGTCAATTTTGAATAGATTTAATAATCTAAGTAAACAAGTTATTATTAGCATATTATAAAACATGAGTTTTAATTACAAATGATTTATTTCGGATATCCATTGGATATCCACGGGTGAAAAACCAAACCCGAAACCGAACCCGAAACCAAACCCGAAACCGAAACCGAAAACCGTGGGTGAGAAACCATCCCCAAACCCGAAACCGCAGGACCCGAAACCCGCGGGTATCCGACCCGAACCCGATCCGCTGCCATCTCTACCCACGCGTCCAGTGTCTTTTTTTTTGGGGGGGGCTGGTTGCTTGCTGGCTTGGTAGTAAAAAAAACGTAGTACTCCTTACGGTCCATTTTTTCTGGCGTAAGTTAGAATGACACGGTCTCCTAGATTACATTTTGACCATTTATTTGTTTTATATTATATTATTTATATTTATAAACTTATAATCATTGGGTAGTACAATTCCTTACAAATCTAATCATATAAAGTTTGTATTATAATAATTAAAAACTATTAGCCTAATTATTAGTCAAAGTTTTTAAAGTTTGAATCTTGATATACGTGTGCGCCAGATAAAATAGACCGGAGGGAGTAGTTGATTTTCGTGATGAAAAGTTGGACTTGATTTATAGAAAATACATGTAATACTCTAAATAAATTTATTAAAAAACTAGATTCAAATATCTAGCTAATGGTATTAATTATGTACCAGAAATATTAATTTTTATATATATATTTAGTCAAAGTTGTTTCTTGAGAAGCGAAAACAACAGATATTTAGAGACGAAGAGAGTATGTGTGCAAATGGACAACAATATAGTTAATATTTTATATTTATTTTCGCATTTTTGTTTGGATTCGGATTCAAATTTAAATATGAATAGTATTAGCTATATTGGATAAGATACGAACGAATATTGACATCATCAATATATGATTTAAGTATTTGGATACAGATACTGTATCTGATGTTATATTCAAACTCAATAAGGACGGAATTGAACTCCTCTAAACATCAGATACGGTTGATAAATATTCGTACCATTTGCACCCCTAGTCAAATGACTGTTAGATGGCAATGTGTACCCGATACCTGAATATCTGATGGGTTTTACCCGACAAAGAGCAGTATGGATAATTTTACGCACCCACGAGTACGTTATTGGACGGAATCCTCTACATGTCGGGTACACGGGTGCGGGTGTGGGTGTATACTACCATACCCGCCTACCTAGTACCTGCATTAGACAACTAGTCATCCTACTCAAATGTTACTTTTATTATATACTTGTTCTTGTTGTTTATTATTATCATATGTTGATATGCTCATGTCAAGTATGTGTATGTGATGTATGAATTTTGATCATAGACGTCTTTGTGCTTGGAATGTATGATTAATGAGTGTCTAAATTGATGATATTCTTATGTGTTAAACCGGATGTGTGTTGGTATTTCTTATGCTCAAGTAGAGTATTCCGCAAGCACATAGAATATACCGTTGCAGCACTTCACCCAAGAATATTTCAGGGTATCGTTATTTATTTTATCCCAAGGGAAAGCGGTTGCTAGGAATGATAATAAACAGGAGATCCTAATATTTACCACAAACTAGTATAAAATAGTGTAGTGGGGTGTTGACGGTAATTTTACCATATTTTTACATCACCAAAACCGTCAACAAAATACTCTTTCTATGAGCTAACAAACAAGAACATAGTGACTTAGGTACAAATAACTTAATTCCACATGTACATGTCATTATTTGCTTGTAGGTACACAAAGCATGACCTTTGGGTGGCTGGAGGCTCCATACGCAGGTCGCCCGACCTCTATATGGGCCCATGGCCCTCTCTCAAGCCTCCCATGATCCTCCCAATACTTCCAGAGTCAATCTCTACCTTTGGATCCCGAGGTTCTCTTCTCTTATTGGGCAAAAGGGAGAGCACACAGATTCATGGGCCCACGACGAAGCATCTAGCGTGAGAAAAGTATCCAACCTTCACTATGACACATGAGGACACCTTTCTAGAAGATGGTGGCATGGCCCACCTACCATAGGGAGGTCAGTCGACCTCCTTAGGTGGCTAAACCAATTCAACTTTGGTGAATCACCTCTATGCATGTCTCCATGCATCTTCCTTGATCTGGACTATTGATCAAAGGTCGATTTGATCCAAAGGCTAGGAGAAGTCACCTGGGTCGCTGACGTGGCACTACCCCTCACTCTAGCTATAAATATCCTCCTAGACTTCACTCTCATTCATGACACATTAAAGTAAACCACTCGCTAGTAGCTTTTAGCGAAGCTCTGCTGTAGTGTTATGCACTTAGGGAGAGAGTGAGGGGAGTGTGGAGAAGAGTCGGGCATGTCTGGTGTCTTCTCCAAGCTATACCTCGGCGAATGCAATCTTCTGGTAAGTGATACATCCAAGTTCTTTATAGTATTTGATATTCTGTCTCTACTAGTAGTTATATGTAACACCCCTGGGTGTTAAACATGCATTAACATCCTAAAGCATGAGTATTAGCATCACATTCATTTTTATCATCACATGCAATATAAGTTGAAATTAAATTAAAGTGTGAAAAAATCTGTTTGAAGCATATTTGTTGCATTTGCTTGCTAGAGTTGTAAAACTTGTTTGGCTATAATTTTAAATAACTTAGAATTAATTAGCATGATTTTTGGAGCAACTTTTGTATTCAAAATTTCCCCAAATTTTGCTTTTAAAAATATCCTAGAAAAATGAGTTTTTATTTTAAAATTGGACTTTAAATCGTTAATTCAAAATCTGTTTGGAATTTTGAAAAATAGCCTAAATAAAAGTTGTAGAGAATTAAATTTTAAACAACTTTTGTTTTGAGGTCAACTTTTAAAAATGTCTTTTACATCTTCAAAATTTAAATTTAAAATGAATTAGAAAATCTGGAATTCGATTTATAAAAGAAAAAGCCTTTTCGGCCTTAACGGCCGTCGCCTCCGCTTCGGCCTGCTCGCGCAGGCCGGCTTGGCCCGTCTCCCGCGTCCACGCCTGCTCGCGAGCGCGCGCGCTCGCGCCCGACCGCGGCAGAGCCTCGCCGCCCCGTGGCCGCCATGCGCCGGCGCCGCCCTCCGCGTGGCCGTCCGTGGCCCCCGCGCGCCCGCCTCCTTGGCAACACGCCCACGCCCCTGCTTCCTCCCTCTCCCTCACTCGCTCTCTCTTTCGCCCGCTGAGAGAACGTAGCGCGCCTCGCGTCCTCTCGCACGCTCGCCACCGCTGCCGCTTGCTCCATCGCCACGTTCCGCCACCGGTGAGCTTTCTCCGAGCGATTGCTCGCGCGTCACGCTCCGCCATCTCCTCCTCTCCTCCGAACGCACCTCCGCGCTCCACTTCCACCTCCAGTAAGGCGCCATTGTGCGCATCCCGCCACGCCACCATTTTCAGCCACCGAGTCGCGTTTCGCCCCTCCGACGTCCTCGCCCTCTCTCGAGCTCGCGCGCTGCACTCTGGTGTTTGCTATTTTTTCCGCGAGTCTTGTGCGTCCGCTCGCTGGTCCCCGCTTGGCCAGAGTTGGCCGTTGGCCGCCGGCGGGCATCGCAACGCAGCGACGTCGCGAGCACCGGCGTCGTGCCCGTGCCCCGCTCCCCCCTCTCTGTTTTCCTTGGGCCGCAGCGCTAGTGGGCCGCGCCACCGAGTCGGGCCGCTCGTTTCCCCCGTGCGGGCTGCTGAAGCCGTTTTCGGCAGTGGGCCACTGGAGCTCGCGGGCCGGCCTGTTAGGCAGAAAAAAAAAAGAAACAGATTTCGATTTTCATTTTCTTTTGAAAGGAAAAATGTTTGGGAAAAATGTTGTATATCCATTTTAGCTCCAAAAATTGTGAAACAAATTTTGTAGTGTTTCTCATGAGTAGATCTATGGCTTAAAAATATTGCATGTTAATTTTGTGATACTTTTCTGTGTAGATTTATTTAATTCTTGTTATTGCTGTTATCTTAGAAAATGTCTAGTAAATAGAATATTGATTAGAAAAATATGGTTCCTATTTCATTAGTCTTCTATAGTGATATACTTTCTAGGAAAAATATTTATGATGCATATTCTGTGAAAATTTATTGAGGGGTAGTTCAAATGCCTTTAATTGATAATTTTTGTTAATTTTGGTAGAGAGCAAAAATTGTATAACACATGCATGTGATAATTTTTGTGATGTGCTTGTTTACTGTGTAGAGCATAGGAAAAATAATAAATCTATTGTTTGATATTTTTCCTAGTATAAAGTATTTTCATGCTCATTATTATGCTATAGCTTGTTTATTTTGTATAAATTATTTTACTTATCCAAATCCCATAAATTTTCTGTAGCATGCTATTTGGAGTAAGACTATGCTACTGTAATTTTTGTAGATTTTTTATGCAACAGAAATAGGTGTTAATGTGTAACCCTAGTTTAAATAGGAAATCAAAGGTTATTCTTTATGAATAATTAAAAGTAATAAAAAGTGTTTGGTGTATCTTTGAAGCACCAAACTACCTTGCTGGTGTTACTTGATAGGTTAAGGTATTAGAGTTTGGCAAAGTGTAGCAACACTTGTGTGAGAATTATATGCTAACTAGTATAAGAGTAGATGACATGTTTTGTGGTACATGTTCTTGGATGATGTGGACTACCTTGTAGAAGATTTTTGTCTTTGATCTATACTATCAGTTTCAATGTGCTCATCTGCATATCATGTCATCATGGTATTCCACCGCATCCGATGCATCATCTGCATGTTTACTTATGCAATTGTATCATACAGGATCGCAGGAGAAGTCGCCGGTAGCAGTGCCGGAAGAACAGACTTGGACCGATCTGCAAGAGCTTCAGACACAGGAGATGCCCGAGGAAGAGGAGCAAGGAGAGGAGTTGCCCGAGTGCGTAGATTACCAGCCTCGTTCGTTTAAAAGAGGCAAGCCCCGGAGCATTCCAAATTCCCTATTTTATTCAAGCAATTCTTTATATATGAATTATATATTGTTGCATTAAGTTATAGGAGTTGAGTGAAACACTTGCTGCATATATACCTTTTCCTTGTCCCATAAATATGCTAGGAATCCTATTTTAGTTTAGGATCGAGAGTATTGCTTAGCCATGCTTAGACCGGTAGAAGTCGGGTGATTTCCTGTCACCTGCGAGATATAGGTGAATACCTGGTTATGGTTAGCTATAATTGTTATCATGAAAAGTAACCAAGTGTTGATGGATAAACGGAGACTGGGCGGAGTCTTATATGGTTTTGGACTATAGTGATTCCGTCTGTGTCGATTAAGGACCGATCGTTGCTCGTCCCTCTTGTCATGTTGAACGCATGCCTCACATTTAGCTAGACGAATAAAGTACCTTTCGACCGTGAAGCTAGTGACACTATTCGAGCCGGGATAAACTCGGATTGGCAGACTGGTGCTGAAGGGGGTATGACGGGGACACAAAGAGTGAGCCCAAGGTGTGTCTTGGCTGTCGGGCGGTCCCTGGGTAGTGCGGTCCATGACTATTATCCCGCGACTACTTGGAAAGTGTCATTGGTGATCTTAGCGACTCTGACGGGAGAAGCGTGGTTTGTGTGAGGAATAAATCACCAGCTGGTTAGGAATCGATTCGAATCGCTATCGCTCCTGGATAGTGAGCACTTGACTCGAGCTACAGCATCGTAGTAATAATAATGGAACATGGATGATTACGTGAATGATGTTGGAAAAGCTAAACCTGATATGGTGATCTTTGATGTGAATGGTTAATCAAGTGATTGCTCTAGCATAGGTGCTTACTTAGATTAATCAGGTATAATTAAGTTGATGCTTATATTTTTAAATGGTTCATAACTGATAACTTATGCTTTTCTGCAAAACTAGTCAAGCCAGTCTACTTTATAAAAGTCTTGCATACTCCTTGGCGTTATTTATTTTTGGTTTATGACAGGTAAGTCTAGCTGAGTACCTTCTCGTACTCAAGGCGTTGTTCCCATTATTGTTGCAGATGGCCAGATGTACTATGGGTATTGCGTCAACTGTCTGTACCCGGCGATGGGCGACAACTAGGACCAATGGCAATGGTCACTCCGTCTATCTTATCCCATGCTTTTGTGGACTATGACTACCTGCTGGCACTGTATCTGAACTAAGTGTGTGTGGTTTTAAAAATACTTGCTTCCGCTATATTAATTTGAACTTGTGTTGTAATAACTTTATATTCTGAACTCCAATGTATTTAACTGTCATTGCGAACTTTATATACCATGTGACTGTGGCTGCTAAATCAGTACGATCTTGGTTGGAATGTTGGTTGGTTGGAAATCCTTCGTGATTTCATGGAATCTCGGGTTGTACGGGCTTAAGTTTGGTAAATTATCTGCCTCGGTGAAAGATTTTCTTACTTAATCTCATATAATTTGCCTGTGTAGACCGCTTGTCGCACGGATAGTTAGTGGTAACTAGCAGGTAGTGATAGCCCTGTCTAGCCTTTGTAGTCCACCATGTGTGTAAGACAAGTTTTTAAAAGGTAGGACATCAATACAACATGGTAGCCACTTTGGATAGGGTTTCATTCCCTATTGTCTCGCCTATCGCCTCTTGTAAGCGGGTGGGTAACTAACCCTTTATAACTACTATCTTTACTAGATATCATTGCTATCTAGATCCTCTCTACCCAAGTTCCATAGGCTCTTTTGTATCATCATAGGATGATCTTGAGTCTTAGTTTACTTCACATTCTCCGTGAAAATATGATACCTGGAATACTCCTGGTGAAGGTTACATTGACTACCATATGCTTGCGGTATATCCGTTTGTCACTTCTGGTGTCAACATGGGGTAATCGAATAATGGATAGGAAGGGTGATGAAACAGGTGCAAAGAGCTAAAAGGATAACTTAAGATGTATAGTTAGGTGGGAGAACAATGAGAGAGTACAAGGTTCCTATGTTTGTTACTTTACTCCTATGGTTTATCTTAATCACACAGCTGCAAATATAGAGATTGAGTCCTGACAACAAGTACACTAGGTGGAAGACACAACAATAGGAGATTCAGCTCCTACCCGAAGCCTCAACACAGTTACTGAGACCTTACCTTTTAAGAACTTGCCTAAGAACATGTGGTGGAATACAAAGACTAGATAGTGCTATCACCACCTGCTAGCTACCATAGTCTATCTGTCGGGGTTATGATACCTCGGGTATCTCAGGACACCGATTGGTTAGCCACTCGGACAGCCTACGATGACCAAGCTAACGCAAGCCCAGCAACAACATAGATTGGGCCAAGCACTAAGGCGAGTGGTCAACCACGACCTCTCCCTTCTCCTCTCCCTACGCACAACACAGCGACGCACGACCTCTCCTTCGTCCTGACTCCCAGAAGGAATAGGGAGAGGTCGAGCTTCACCGAGTACGCCTGCTATTGGCATTTCTTAGCGCAATTACCAAGTTTAGAGATAGAATCCATCCCCGGCAATGGCGCCAGAAATGCCTTGTCGATATTTCTTAGCGCCATCACTAAGATTTATTAAACCTTAGCAACGCTGCCAAGAAACACCATTACGATAGTTTTTAACGATTACAAAAAATATCCGCAAGCATATGGATCTATCGTTGTAGCATTTCACTCAAAAATATTTAGGGTATCGCTATTTATATTTTCTCAAAGAAAGGCATGATGTAAAGAGTCTAGTATGAATAGGAACAAGATGACATGATTGTAAAGTGTTGACGGTGGATAATGTCAATATTTTATATGTGAATAAACAAGAGAAATGGTTTGAGTACAAGAATATACATAAGTCTAGGGTTTAAATTGACAAATTTGAGTTTTGGTGAATCTCTATTTTTCGCAGGATTATTTTAGAAAATATAGGAAGGGGGACCTAATTGAGAAAAAGGACGAAACTTAATCGTGATGAAGGATATACTAGAAGACTATAGAAGACACCAGAAGGCACGGGAACGAACGAGAAGATGAGACGCCGCCAGGTTTGGCCGCCCGGCCCTACCCTTGTGTCGCCTAGCCCCCTGTGAGGGGATTCCTCCACAAGCTTCTGGAGTATTCCTCCTCCACCTCTTAGAATGCATCTCCACCCTACGTCAAAGTTGGTTTGATCTAAGGGCTTACGTTCAACCCCTAGGGCTATGTAAGGACCCCTGCACCCCCCTAAAACATCAAGTCATCAAGCTATTCAGTTGAAGATCAATTCATCTAGAGCCAACCCTAGTTACTCAGAGTTCCTCTAGATTAGAGTTTAGGCTAATTAGATTAGGTCTAGAGGGAGATCAAGCAACGCTTGGATTCCCGATGTTGGCAAGAGTGTGGTTCGATATATCTCTTATACTTTACTCTATTTCTTTATTTCATTGAAATTGTATCGTTGCTACTATGTCTATGTCAACATTAAGCTTTATATCATTTATGTCATTGAAAGCAATGTTCATTGTTTGCTCTAGTTTTATATTTCATGTAGCTAGATTATGGAAACCATACATAAGTTTGTATAACGCTTACCCTACAGGACCATGGGTGACTGATAGACATTATGTGAGTGTGGAGCTTAGATATTTGTTTATCTGCGGATGCCCTTATATGCCGGGACATGTGGTAGATCGCATAGGTGACAGCTGCGTTGAGTCCTTTGCAGTCCATCCCCCATATATATTGATATTGGTAGAACCCGGTCTCGAAGGAGAGGAGGACTGTTTGCAATTTTCCCAAGTTAATGTTCCTTATGTAGTATAATTTGGCTATGATCACTATATATAATTAATTAGACTAAGCATTTGACATGTTAATAAGACTACCTAGGAATTATCTTTCTAATATTCTAATTGGACTTAACCTATTCCTTAACTAGAGTACTCTAAGTTACTATTTATTTATCATGATGATTGATCAAGTACTTATCATTTATATATCTTTATTTATTATCTTGTGACTTATCCCTATTTTGAGTAAAGTATATGATATTGGTTCTCTCATGCATATTCAAAAATTATCAATACTATTGTATTCATAGTCATGCCTTTCTAGTGGTAGAATTATAAATTGACAACCTGGTAATATTCTAGGTAAAATGCTACAATAGTATAATTATCTGTCCGCTTGCAGAATTCTTTTCATTTTTAAATTTATATTTTTTTAGTTACATGAAATAATAGATTCCTATTTAGTGTTATTCTTGTAGTAATGCTAGATAGAACCAATAAATATTTCTAAGTTCCTCACTAGGGATGACAACCTACTTTAATATTAGAGATGAAGGTTAATTGATAGGTGGCTACTGTAAGAGTGACAAGTTAATAATTACTATATTATTTCTGGTGCTATTGCTATTAGTAGGAGTAATTCTATTTTTAGTAGTGGTGCTAAGAAATGCCAACAAGCATTTTTAGCGCCATTGCCGGAAAAGGTATTTAACTTAGAAAGTATTAATAATTTTATGTAATTGCTGAGAAGAAAAAATGACCATTGATCTCTACTCATAACGGGCTTACCCTTATTTTGTCTACTTGTGTATCTTATGCAAGGTAATGTATGCGTAATCTTCCAGAGAACTTTGTTGACGATCCAGAAGCATTACTCAAGAAGACTAGAGCTAAACTCAAGATGGTTCTTGCTCTTGAGTTGGAAGATCACCGAATTAGAAGAAGTTTGACACCAGAGTTTGAGGCTATGACACAGAAGAGTCTCTGTGAATTCTCTGCTCTGACAACAATAAATATTCATATTGGACCAAAAGTCAACGTTGGAGACAATGGATTCGACCTCAAGCCTGCACTTATCACTATGGTGCAAGCTAATCAGTTTTGTGGAAAGGCTCATGAAGATGCAAGTGCACATTTACAACACTTTCTATACAGCATCTTCACTATCAAGGAAGTACCTAGAGATGCTATTTTACTCTGCCTTTTTCCATTTTCACTATTGAGGAAAGCTAAGCAGTGGTTCTATGCAAATAGAGAGAAACACACTACATGAAATATCTGCTCAACTACTTTCCTGGCCAAGTTCTTTCCCACAGGCAAGACCAATGCTCTGCGTGAGAAAATTTCAAGCTTTCAACAACAACATGATGAATTAATTCCCGAAGCTTGGGAACACTTTCAAGATTACATTGCAGAATGTCCTCATCATGGGATGGAGAATTGGCTATTACTGTAGACTTTCTATCACGGGCTAAACACTAGCACCCGTGAGACCATTGATGTTGTTGCTAGAGATGCATTCTTGTCACTCAACCTCGCAGATGCAACATCACTTGTTGAGAAGATGGCTTCCAATCAGAGCTAGAATGAAGAACGTGTTCAACCTCGTAAGAGAGGAGGAGGTATGCATCAACTCAAAGAGACAAACATACTGACTGCCAAGGTAGATCTGCTGATCAAGAGGCTCGAAGATCAAATGGGTGAGAAAAAAGAAGTCATGCACATTCATGATTCCCGTATGACTTGTGAAGAGTGTGGAGACACTGGGCATTTAGGGAGCAACTGCCCTAAACTTCCAGAGGATGTGAACTATATCAACAACAATAATAACAACTATCGTCCTCAGCAAAATCAAGGATGGAATCAGCAACAGACGCTAAACTACCAAGGTAACTATCAAGATAACTTTCAAGGTAATAATTACAATACTTCAAATCAATCATCTTTGAGAGATGTAATTGCTAGTCAATCTAGATTGTTAGATCAAATGACTAGAAAGGTAGCTTCTACTGATAAAACTTTAGAAATTATAAGCACTAGAATGGATGCCTTTGCTTCTGCCATTAAGAATCAGCGTAGCTTTAATAAAATGATAGAATCACAATTAGCTCAGCTAGCAACTGCTATTCCTCCATTGAAAAAAGGTAAGATTTTGGGCTAGCCGGAAGATTTAGAAACTACAAATCTTGTCGATATTTATAATGCAGTCAATTACTACATCAAACCACCGAAAGTGAAGTGGATTGATTACACACTTTCTGACAAGAAAGGCGATCTAGGGAGACCAGTCATTCCTATCTCCATAGGATGTCACATTTTTTAGGAAGCTATTTATGATTTTGGCGCAAGTGTCAACATCATGCATAAGGTAATTTATGATAAGATTTTAGGAGATCCTTTGTTGTACACAAATATGCATTTGCAGCTTGCAGATCAGACACTGTGCTACCCTGAGGGAGTTTTTGAAGATGCTATCATCAGAGTGGGACAATCATATATTCATGTAGACTTTGTGGTTGTGGACATAGGAGGAGATGAGAAATCACCGATCATTTTAGGCCGACCATTCCTATGCACCATGAAGGCCATCATTTATGCGGAGCATGCCAAGATTGTTTTCACTATTAAGGACAAGAAAGAGAAGTTCTCATTCAGGAGCCAGATGCTGCACACACTTGCACGACCTCATGTGCCATACAAGAGAGATGAACCAATGACGATTAAAGAGAAGGAGAAGAATCCTAGAGGCTAGAGGAAGAACAAGGCTAGCCAGGCATAAGAAGAGACTGTCAAGATGATCAACACAATCCAATCAGAGTATGAATGTTTGCTCACTCCACCATTCCTAACCAAGAAGGATGATCCTAGAGTACCGATAATTGAATGCTTAATCAATCAGAAAGTTTTCCATAAGACCTTCTGCGATATTGGATCGGATGTCAATATAATGTCAAAAGGTAACATATGAATATTTATTTGGTAATGAACCCTTGTATCCTACATATATGTAGTTGTCGATGGCAGACCAATTAGTTCAGTTCCCGAAGGGAATAGCGAAGGATGTCATTGTACAAATCTAAGATTGTTACATTCCTACTGATTTCATGGTCCTAGACATGGGAGTAGATGACGAAGAGACCCCCATTATCTTGGGAAGACCATTCCTCAACACCACCAATGTTGTCATCTACACTGGATTTGGATAAGTCCACTTTTAATTCCTAGATGGAAAGATACACTATCACTTTAATAGTTATACTAATTATGAACAGCCCAAGAAGAATTGCAATAGGAGGAGACATCAATCTCGCCGTCAAGCAACCCAACCCTTGAAGGATGGATGAGCAGATTACACAGGAGAAGTATCAAGGTATGAAGACCGCTAGAATAAATGGGACACTCAAAACAAGAAGATTGATGAGCCTATTAATGAAGAAGCTACATAGCCAGATTATGGTACACAGACCACTCAGGTAGAAAGAAGACAACATCAACATTAATGCCACAAGAAGAGCAAGCATCTGATTCTTCTTCAGGATCAGATGATGCACCTAAACAGTAAGTACTTACTCCTACCTAGTCCTGTCTAGAGGATTATTAAATTCCGTACCCTTGCCATGAGGTAATAATGGTAATTATCTATATTTACATTGCATGAATTATTTTTTCTATTAGCATATTTACTTTTCTGCTCTAGCATTACATTTAGATTATTTCCACTTTAGCATTTTATGTCAAAAAAGAAAATAAAAATATTTTATAATGTTTTCATCTGTCTTTGCATATAAAAAGAAAATAAAAATATTTATTTCATCATTGCACCATAAAAAGTCTGAAGCCCCATATGAGTAACTTATGATGATCCTGTAGTGTTATTCATCATGGTGGCATAAAAATAAAAATATAGTGCATACGTATTTCTTTTTGCATTATAAACAGAAAATCACAAAAAAGATAAAAGTCAACATCCTATCGAAGTTCTATCAATTTATGAATCTGTCTTAAGTAATAAGATCAGTCAATTGCTCAACAGCTAACCGCTAACCCCTTGTCATAACAAAACTTTGAATTTTTGGTGTTCTTGTTGGAGTATATTTTGCAGGATGTCACTTTGAGTAAGTTTATTCGGTGGTAGATGCTACACTCTGCCGAAATAAGAAGGACTGCCACTAACGAGCTCGCTCTAAAGATTTCTCAATTTCCAACCACGACAACATTCAACTTGGGAGAGGAGCATTCCCCTATGTATCTAGCTAAGTATTTCTTTCCTATTTAGTTATTATGTTTGAGTTTATTTTCTGTCTAGTTAAAAGAAATAAAAAGATAAATAACAATTCAAAACCAAATAAAAATTGTTCTAGCTAGTTATACATATTAAGGTGTGATATTAAACTTTGAAAATAAAATAAAGAGTATGCTTAGATTTTTCTTGTTTTAAGAGTCATAAAATGTTGACAATAGAAATAATGAATAGAGCTCAACTATAATTCCTTTTTATTACCTAACATTCATATTTGAATTTTCCTAAGTTTTAATTTCATAAAAGAATTTGCTCTGAACCTGAAATTTGTGAGAGTATATACTTGAGCTAAGTCTAGCAAATTGAGGGATATGATAGAAGAAAATCTGAGCTGCTATTTATCTTGTTCCTAACGATACTAGAGTTCTAGAGATTTATCTTTTAAAAACTTTAAAACTTATATGACGAGCTCTTGTATGACAAAGCTTGAATTCCTACCAAAGCCAAATATGATTAGAATAGGAAACCTTCCACTTATAAGCTGCTTGCTTTGCATTGAGTTTGGTTAAGCTTTGTTGATGCCTTATGAGAGGTTTGTCATGCTCTTAAAATCAAGATCACGTACACACCATCCACATATGCACTATTCCTACACTGGGAGTAGACACACTCATTTTTTCATCTTAATCCACCTGAAAATGTTTTGCTCTTACACTGAGAGTAACCATCCAAAAAATACCCTATAGGACAACCCCTAGATAAATGCTCAAAGTTCTTGTTATTATCTCTCCAAAGTTTTATTGCAGAAAGATGCATGTGGCTATGCAAAAGTATTGAAAAAAAGAAGAGAAGAAAAAAGTATGAAAAAATGGACAAGTGTCCAAGAGAATAAAACAATGGGTACTCTGATGCCCGCCTGAAAAGAAAGAGATGAATAAGATAGCCCATGTTTTCTTTGCAAAGTATTCTTTAATTATCAAGAGAGGTATGTTTTCAAGGAGCAGTAGTAGAATTAGGATTAGCCACCATATACACCTATCATATATCCACCATATTCCATACACATGCATTAACATCCTAAAGCATGAGTATTAGCATCACATTCATTTTTATCATCACATGCAATATAAGTTGAAATTAAATTAAAGTGTGAAAAAATCTGTTTGAAGCATATTTGTTGCATTTGCTTGCTAGAGTTGTAAAACTTGTTTGGCTATAATTTTAAATAACTTAGAATTAATTAGCATGATTTTTGGAGCAACTTTTGTATTCAAAATTTCCCCAAATTTTGCTTTTAAAAATATCCTAGAAAAATGAGTTTTTATTTTAAAATTGGACTTTAAATCGTTAATTCAAAATCTGTTTGGAATTTTGAAAAATAGCCTAAATAAAAGTTGTAGAGAATTAAATTTTAAACAACTTTTGTTTTGAGGTCAACTTTTAAAAATGTCTTTTACATCTTCAAAATTTAAATTTAAAATGAATTAGAAAATCTGGAATTCGATTTATAAAAGAAAAAGCCTTTTCGGCCTTAACGGCCGTCGCCTCCGCTTCGGCCTGCTCGCGCAGGCCGGCTTGGCCCGTCTCCCGCGTCCACGCCTGCTCGCGAGCGCGCGCGCTCGCGCCCGACCGCGGCAGAGCCTCGCCGCCCCGTGGCCGCCATGCGCCGGCGCCGCCCTCCGCGTGGCCGTCCGTGGCCCCCGCGCGCCCGCCTCCTTGGCAACACGCCCACGCCCCTGCTTCCTCCCTCTCCCTCACTCGCTCTCTCTTTCGCCCGCTGAGAGAACGTAGCGCGCCTCGCGTCCTCTCGCACGCTCGCCACCGCTGCCGCTTGCTCCATCGCCACGTTCCGCCACCGGTGAGCTTTCTCCGAGCGATTGCTCGCGCGTCACGCTCCGCCATCTCCTCCTCTCCTCCGAACGCACCTCCGCGCTCCACTTCCACCTCCAGTAAGGCGCCATTGTGCGCATCCCGCCACGCCACCATTTTCAGCCACCGAGTCGCGTTTCGCCCCTCCGACGTCCTCGCCCTCTCTCGAGCTCGCGCGCTGCACTCTGGTGTTTGCTATTTTTTCCGCGAGTCTTGTGCGTCCGCTCGCTGGTCCCCGCTTGGCCAGAGTTGGCCGTTGGCCGCCGGCGGGCATCGCAACGCAGCGACGTCGCGAGCACCGGCGTCGTGCCCGTGCCCCGCTCCCCCCTCTCTGTTTTCCTTGGGCCGCAGCGCTAGTGGGCCGCGCCACCGAGTCGGGCCGCTCGTTTCCCCCGTGCGGGCTGCTGAAGCCGTTTTCGGCAGTGGGCCACTGGAGCTCGCGGGCCGGCCTGTTAGGCAGAAAAAAAAAAGAAACAGATTTCGATTTTCATTTTCTTTTGAAAGGAAAAATGTTTGGGAAAAATGTTGTATATCCATTTTAGCTCCAAAAATTGTGAAACAAATTTTGTAGTGTTTCTCATGAGTAGATCTATGGCTTAAAAATATTGCATGTTAATTTTGTGATACTTTTCTGTGTAGATTTATTTAATTCTTGTTATTGCTGTTATCTTAGAAAATGTCTAGTAAATAGAATATTGATTAGAAAAATATGGTTCCTATTTCATTAGTCTTCTATAGTGATATACTTTCTAGGAAAAATATTTATGATGCATATTCTGTGAAAATTTATTGAGGGGTAGTTCAAATGCCTTTAATTGATAATTTTTGTTAATTTTGGTAGAGAGCAAAAATTGTATAACACATGCATGTGATAATTTTTGTGATGTGCTTGTTTACTGTGTAGAGCATAGGAAAAATAATAAATCTATTGTTTGATATTTTTCCTAGTATAAAGTATTTTCATGCTCATTATTATGCTATAGCTTGTTTATTTTGTATAAATTATTTTACTTATCCAAATCCCATAAATTTTCTGTAGCATGCTATTTGGAGTAAGACTATGCTACTGTAATTTTTGTAGATTTTTTATGCAACAGAAATAGGTGTTAATGTGTAACCCTAGTTTAAATAGGAAATCAAAGGTTATTCTTTATGAATAATTAAAAGTAATAAAAAGTGTTTGGTGTATCTTTGAAGCACCAAACTACCTTGCTGGTGTTACTTGATAGGTTAAGGTATTAGAGTTTGGCAAAGTGTAGCAACACTTGTGTGAGAATTATATGCTAACTAGTATAAGAGTAGATGACATGTTTTGTGGTACATGTTCTTGGATGATGTGGACTACCTTGTAGAAGATTTTTGTCTTTGATCTATACTATCAGTTTCAATGTGCTCATCTGCATATCATGTCATCATGGTATTCCACCGCATCCGATGCATCATCTGCATGTTTACTTATGCAATTGTATCATACAGGATCGCAGGAGAAGTCGCCGGTAGCAGTGCCGGAAGAACAGACTTGGACCGATCTGCAAGAGCTTCAGACACAGGAGATGCCCGAGGAAGAGGAGCAAGGAGAGGAGTTGCCCGAGTGCGTAGATTACCAGCCTCGTTCGTTTAAAAGAGGCAAGCCCCGGAGCATTCCAAATTCCCTATTTTATTCAAGCAATTCTTTATATATGAATTATATATTGTTGCATTAAGTTATAGGAGTTGAGTGAAACACTTGCTGCATATATACCTTTTCCTTGTCCCATAAATATGCTAGGAATCCTATTTTAGTTTAGGATCGAGAGTATTGCTTAGCCATGCTTAGACCGGTAGAAGTCGGGTGATTTCCTGTCACCTGCGAGATATAGGTGAATACCTGGTTATGGTTAGCTATAATTGTTATCATGAAAAGTAACCAAGTGTTGATGGATAAACGGAGACTGGGCGGAGTCTTATATGGTTTTGGACTATAGTGATTCCGTCTGTGTCGATTAAGGACCGATCGTTGCTCGTCCCTCTTGTCATGTTGAACGCATGCCTCACATTTAGCTAGACGAATAAAGTACCTTTCGACCGTGAAGCTAGTGACACTATTCGAGCCGGGATAAACTCGGATTGGCAGACTGGTGCTGAAGGGGGTATGACGGGGACACAAAGAGTGAGCCCAAGGTGTGTCTTGGCTGTCGGGCGGTCCCTGGGTAGTGCGGTCCATGACTATTATCCCGCGACTACTTGGAAAGTGTCATTGGTGATCTTAGCGACTCTGACGGGAGAAGCGTGGTTTGTGTGAGGAATAAATCACCAGCTGGTTAGGAATCGATTCGAATCGCTATCGCTCCTGGATAGTGAGCACTTGACTCGAGCTACAGCATCGTAGTAATAATAATGGAACATGGATGATTACGTGAATGATGTTGGAAAAGCTAAACCTGATATGGTGATCTTTGATGTGAATGGTTAATCAAGTGATTGCTCTAGCATAGGTGCTTACTTAGATTAATCAGGTATAATTAAGTTGATGCTTATATTTTTAAATGGTTCATAACTGATAACTTATGCTTTTCTGCAAAACTAGTCAAGCCAGTCTACTTTATAAAAGTCTTGCATACTCCTTGGCGTTATTTATTTTTGGTTTATGACAGGTAAGTCTAGCTGAGTATCTTCTCGTACTCAAGGCGTTGTTCCCATTATTGTTGCAGATGGCCAGATGTACTATGGGTATTGCGTCAACTGTCTGTACCCGGCGATGGGCGACAACTAGGACCAATGGCAATGGTCACTCCGTCTATCTTATCCCATGCTTTTGTGGACTATGACTACCTGCTGGCACTGTATCTGAACTAAGTGTGTGTGGTTTTAAAAATACTTGCTTCCGCTATATTAATTTGAACTTGTGTTGTAATAACTTTATATTCTGAACTCCAATGTATTTAACTGTCATTGCGAACTTTATATACCATGTGACTGTGGCTGCTAAATCAGTACGATCTTGGTTGGAATGTTGGTTGGTTGGAAATCCTTCGTGATTTCATGGAATCTCGGGTTGTACGGGCTTAAGTTTGGTAAATTATCTGCCTCGGTGAAAGATTTTCTTACTTAATCTCATATAATTTGCCTGTGTAGACCGCTTGTCGCACGGATAGTTAGTGGTAACTAGCAGGTAGTGATAGCCCTGTCTAGCCTTTGTAGTCCACCATGTGTGTAAGACAAGTTTTTAAAAGGTAGGACATCAATACAACATGGTAGCCACTTTGGATAGGGTTTCATTCCCTATTGTCTCGCCTATCGCCTCTTGTAAGCGGGTGGGTAACTAACCCTTTATAACTACTATCTTTACTAGATATCATTGCTATCTAGATCCTCTCTACCCAAGTTCCATAGGCTCTTTTGTATCATCATAGGATGATCTTGAGTCTTAGTTTACTTCACATTCTCCGTGAAAATATGATACCTGGAATACTCCTGGTGAAGGTTACATTGACTACCATATGCTTGCGGTATATCCGTTTGTCACTTCTGGTGTCAACATGGGGTAATCGAATAATGGATAGGAAGGGTGATGAAACAGGTGCAAAGAGCTAAAAGGATAACTTAAGATGTATAGTTAGGTGGGAGAACAATGAGAGAGTACAAGGTTCCTATGTTTGTTACTTTACTCCTATGGTTTATCTTAATCACACAGCTGCAAATATAGAGATTGAGTCCTGACAACAAGTACACTAGGTGGAAGACACAACAATAGGAGATTCAGCTCCTACCCGAAGCCTCAACACAGTTACTGAGACCTTACCTTTTAAGAACTTGCCTAAGAACATGTGGTGGAATACAAAGACTAGATAGTGCTATCACCACCTGCTAGCTACCATAGTCTATCTGTCGGGGTTATGATACCTCGGGTATCTCAGGACACCGATTGGTTAGCCACTCGGACAGCCTACGATGACCAAGCTAACGCAAGCCCAGCAACAACATAGATTGGGCCAAGCACTAAGGCGAGTGGTCAACCACGACCTCTCCCTTCTCCTCTCCCTACGCACAACACAGCGACGCACGACCTCTCCTTCGTCCTGACTCCCAGAAGGAATAGGGAGAGGTCGAGCTTCACCGAGTACGCCTGCTATTGGCATTTCTTAGCGCAATTACCAAGTTTAGAGATAGAATCCATCCCCGGCAATGGCGCCAGAAATGCCTTGTCGATATTTCTTAGCGCCATCACTAAGATTTATTAAACCTTAGCAACGCTGCCAAGAAACACCATTACGATAGTTTTTAACGATTACAAAAAATATCCGCAAGCATATGGATCTATCGTTGTAGCATTTCACTCAAAAATATTTAGGGTATCGCTATTTATATTTTCTCAAAGAAAGGCATGATGTAAAGAGTCTAGTATGAATAGGAACAAGATGACATGATTGTAAAGTGTTGACGGTGGATAATGTCAATATTTTATATGTGAATAAACAAGAGAAATGGTTTGAGTACAAGAATATACATAAGTCTAGGGTTTAAATTGACAAATTTGAGTTTTGGTGAATCTCTATTTTTCGCAGGATTATTTTAGAAAATATAGGAAGGGGGACCTAATTGAGAAAAAGGACGAAACTTAATCGTGATGAAGGATATACTAGAAGACTATAGAAGACACCAGAAGGCACGGGAACGAACGAGAAGATGAGACGCCGCCAGGTTTGGCCGCCCGGCCCTACCCTTGTGTCGCCTAGCCCCCTGTGAGGGGATTCCTCCACAAGCTTCTGGAGTATTCCTCCTCCACCTCTTAGAATGCATCTCCACCCTACGTCAAAGTTGGTTTGATCTAAGGGCTTACGTTCAACCCCTAGGGCTATGTAAGGACCCCTGCACCCCCCTAAAACATCAAGTCATCAAGCTATTCAGTTGAAGATCAATTCATCTAGAGCCAACCCTAGTTACTCAGAGTTCCTCTAGATTAGAGTTTAGGCTAATTAGATTAGGTCTAGAGGGAGATCAAGCAACGCTTGGATTCCCGATGTTGGCAAGAGTGTGGTTCGATATATCTCTTATACTTTACTCTATTTCTTTATTTCATTGAAATTGTATCGTTGCTACTATGTCTATGTCAACATTAAGCTTTATATCATTTATGTCATTGAAAGCAATGTTCATTGTTTGCTCTAGTTTTATATTTCATGTAGCTAGATTATGGAAACCATACATAAGTTTGTATAACGCTTACCCTACAGGACCATGGGTGACTGATAGACATTATGTGAGTGTGGAGCTTAGATATTTGTTTATCTGCGGATGCCCTTATATGCCGGGACATGTGGTAGATCGCATAGGTGACAGCTGCGTTGAGTCCTTTGTAGTCCATCCCCCATATATATTGATATTGGTAGAACCCGGTCTCGAAGGAGAGGAGGACTGTTTGCAATTTTCCCAAGTTAATGTTCCTTATGTAGTATAATTTGGCTATGATCACTATATATAATTAATTAGACTAAGCATTTGACATGTTAATAAGACTACCTAGGAATTATCTTTCTAATATTCTAATTGGACTTAACCTATTCCTTAACTAGAGTACTCTAAGTTACTATTTATTTATCATGATGATTGATCAAGTACTTATCATTTATATATCTTTATTTATTATCTTGTGACTTATCCCTATTTTGAGTAAAGTATATGATATTGGTTCTCTCATGCATATTCAAAAATTATCAATACTATTGTATTCATAGTCATGCCTTTCTAGTGGTAGAATTATAAATTGACAACCTGGTAATATTCTAGGTAAAATGCTACAATAGTATAATTATCTGTCCGCTTGCAGAATTCTTTTCATTTTTAAATTTATATTTTTTTAGTTACATGAAATAATAGATTCCTATTTAGTGTTATTCTTGTAGTAATGCTAGATAGAACCAATAAATATTTCTAAGTTCCTCACTAGGGATGACAACCTACTTTAATATTAGAGATGAAGGTTAATTGATAGGTGGCTACTGTAAGAGTGACAAGTTAATAATTACTATATTATTTCTGGTGCTATTGCTATTAGTAGGAGTAATTCTATTTTTAGTAGTGGTGCTAAGAAATGCCAACAAGCATTTTTAGCGCCATTGCCGGAAAAGGTATTTAACTTAGAAAGTATTAATAATTTTATGTAATTGCTGAGAAGAAAAAATGACCATTGATCTCTACTCATAACGGGCTTACCCTTATTTTGTCTACTTGTGTATCTTATGCAAGGTAATGTATGCGTAATCTTCCAGAGAACTTTGTTGACGATCCAGAAGCATTACTCAAGAAGACTAGAGCTAAACTCAAGATGGTTCTTGCTCTTGAGTTGGAAGATCACCGAATTAGAAGAAGTTTGACACCAGAGTTTGAGGCTATGACACAGAAGAGTCTCTGTGAATTCTCTGCTCTGACAACAATAAATATTCATATTGGACCAAAAGTCAACGTTGGAGACAATGGATTCGACCTCAAGCCTGCACTTATCACTATGGTGCAAGCTAATCAGTTTTGTGGAAAGGCTCATGAAGATGCAAGTGCACATTTACAACACTTTCTATACAGCATCTTCACTATCAAGGAAGTACCTAGAGATGCTATTTTACTCTGCCTTTTTCCATTTTCACTATTGAGGAAAGCTAAGCAGTGGTTCTATGCAAATAGAGAGAAACACACTACATGAAATATCTGCTCAACTACTTTCCTGGCCAAGTTCTTTCCCACAGGCAAGACCAATGCTCTGCGTGAGAAAATTTCAAGCTTTCAACAACAACATGATGAATTAATTCCCGAAGCTTGGGAACACTTTCAAGATTACATTGCAGAATGTCCTCATCATGGGATGGAGAATTGGCTATTACTGTAGACTTTCTATCACGGGCTAAACACTAGCACCCGTGAGACCATTGATGTTGTTGCTAGAGATGCATTCTTGTCACTCAACCTCGCAGATGCAACATCACTTGTTGAGAAGATGGCTTCCAATCAGAGCTAGAATGAAGAACGTGTTCAACCTCGTAAGAGAGGAGGAGGTATGCATCAACTCAAAGAGACAAACATACTGACTGCCAAGGTAGATCTGCTGATCAAGAGGCTCGAAGATCAAATGGGTGAGAAAAAAGAAGTCATGCACATTCATGATTCCCGTATGACTTGTGAAGAGTGTGGAGACACTGGGCATTTAGGGAGCAACTGCCCTAAACTTCCAGAGGATGTGAACTATATCAACAACAATAATAACAACTATCGTCCTCAGCAAAATCAAGGATGGAATCAGCAACAGACGCTAAACTACCAAGGTAACTATCAAGATAACTTTCAAGGTAATAATTACAATACTTCAAATCAATCATCTTTGAGAGATGTAATTGCTAGTCAATCTAGATTGTTAGATCAAATGACTAGAAAGGTAGCTTCTACTGATAAAACTTTAGAAATTATAAGCACTAGAATGGATGCCTTTGCTTCTGCCATTAAGAATCAGCGTAGCTTTAATAAAATGATAGAATCACAATTAGCTCAGCTAGCAACTGCTATTCCTCCATTGAAAAAAGGTAAGATTTTGGGCTAGCCGGAAGATTTAGAAACTACAAATCTTGTCGATATTTATAATGCAGTCAATTACTACATCAAACCACCGAAAGTGAAGTGGATTGATTACACACTTTCTGACAAGAAAGGCGATCTAGGGAGACCAGTCATTCCTATCTCCATAGGATGTCACATTTTTTAGGAAGCTATTTATGATTTTGGCGCAAGTGTCAACATCATGCATAAGGTAATTTATGATAAGATTTTAGGAGATCCTTTGTTGTACACAAATATGCATTTGCAGCTTGCAGATCAGACACTGTGCTACCCTGAGGGAGTTTTTGAAGATGCTATCATCAGAGTGGGACAATCATATATTCATGTAGACTTTGTGGTTGTGGACATAGGAGGAGATGAGAAATCACCGATCATTTTAGGCCGACCATTCCTATGCACCATGAAGGCCATCATTTATGCGGAGCATGCCAAGATTGTTTTCACTATTAAGGACAAGAAAGAGAAGTTCTCATTCAGGAGCCAGATGCTGCACACACTTGCACGACCTCATGTGCCATACAAGAGAGATGAACCAATGACGATTAAAGAGAAGGAGAAGAATCCTAGAGGCTAGAGGAAGAACAAGGCTAGCCAGGCATAAGAAGAGACTGTCAAGATGATCAACACAATCCAATCAGAGTATGAATGTTTGCTCACTCCACCATTCCTAACCAAGAAGGATGATCCTAGAGTACCGATAATTGAATGCTTAATCAATCAGAAAGTTTTCCATAAGACCTTCTGCGATATTGGATCGGATGTCAATATAATGTCAAAAGGTAACATATGAATATTTATTTGGTAATGAACCCTTGTATCCTACATATATGTAGTTGTCGATGGCAGACCAATTAGTTCAGTTCCCGAAGGGAATAGCGAAGGATGTCATTGTACAAATCTAAGATTGTTACATTCCTACTGATTTCATGGTCCTAGACATGGGAGTAGATGACGAAGAGACCCCCATTATCTTGGGAAGACCATTCCTCAACACCACCAATGTTGTCATCTACACTGGATTTGGATAAGTCCACTTTTAATTCCTAGATGGAAAGATACACTATCACTTTAATAGTTATACTAATTATGAACAGCCCAAGAAGAATTGCAATAGGAGGAGACATCAATCTCGCCGTCAAGCAACCCAACCCTTGAAGGATGGATGAGCAGATTACACAGGAGAAGTATCAAGGTATGAAGACCGCTAGAATAAATGGGACACTCAAAACAAGAAGATTGATGAGCCTATTAATGAAGAAGCTACATAGCCAGATTATGGTACACAGACCACTCAGGTAGAAAGAAGACAACATCAACATTAATGCCACAAGAAGAGCAAGCATCTGATTCTTCTTCAGGATCAGATGATGCACCTAAACAGTAAGTACTTACTCCTACCTAGTCCTATCTAGAGGATTATTAAATTCCGTACCCTTGCCATGAGGTAATAATGGTAATTATCTATATTTACATTGCATGAATTATTTTTTCTATTAGCATATTTACTTTTCTGCTCTAGCATTACATTTAGATTATTTCCACTTTAGCATTTTATGTCAAAAAAGAAAATAAAAATATTTTATAATGTTTTCATCTGTCTTTGCATATAAAAAGAAAATAAAAATATTTATTTCATCATTGCACCATAAAAAGTCTGAAGCCCCATATGAGTAACTTATGATGATCCTGTAGTGTTATTCATCATGGTGGCATAAAAATAAAAATATAGTGCATACGTATTTCTTTTTGCATTATAAACAGAAAATCACAAAAAAGATAAAAGTCAACATCCTATCGAAGTTCTATCAATTTATGAATCTGTCTTAAGTAATAAGATCAGTCAATTGCTCAACAGCTAACCGCTAACCCCTTGTCATAACAAAACTTTGAATTTTTGGTGTTCTTGTTGGAGTATATTTTGCAGGATGTCACTTTGAGTAAGTTTATTCGGTGGTAGATGCTACACTCTGCCGGAATAAGAAGGACTGCCACTAACGAGCTCGCTCTAAAGATTTCTCAATTTCCAACCACGACAACATTCAACTTGGGAGAGGAGCATTCCCCTATGTATCTAGCTAAGTATTTCTTTCCTATTTAGTTATTATGTTTGAGTTTATTTTCTGTCTAGTTAAAAGAAATAAAAAGATAAATAACAATTCAAAACCAAATAAAAATTGTTCTAGCTAGTTATACATATTAAGGTGTGATATTAAACTTTGAAAATAAAATAAAGAGTATGCTTAGATTTTTCTTGTTTTAAGAGTCATAAAATGTTGACAATAGAAATAATGAATAGAGCTCAACTATAATTCCTTTTTATTACCTAACATTCATATTTGAATTTTCCTAAGTTTTAATTTCATAAAAGAATTTGCTCTGAACCTGAAATTTGTGAGAGTATATACTTGAGCTAAGTCTAGCAAATTGAGGGATATGATAGAAGAAAATCTGAGCTGCTATTTATCTTGTTCCTAACGATACTAGAGTTCTAGAGATTTATCTTTTAAAAACTTTAAAACTTATATGACGAGCTCTTGTATGACAAAGCTTGAATTCCTACCAAAGCCAAATATGATTAGAATAGGAAACCTTCCACTTATAAGCTGCTTGCTTTGCATTGAGTTTGGTTAAGCTTTGTTGATGCCTTATGAGAGGTTTGTCATGCTCTTAAAATCAAGATCACGTACACACCATCCACATATGCACTATTCCTACACTGGGAGTAGACACACTCATTTTTTCATCTTAATCCACCTGAAAATGTTTTGCTCTTACACTGAGAGTAACCATCCAAAAAATACCCTATAGGACAACCCCTAGATAAATGCTCAAAGTTCTTGTTATTATCTCTCCAAAGTTTTGTTGCAGAAAGATGCATGTGGCTATGCAAAAGTATTGAAAAAAAGAAGAGAAGAAAAAAGTATGAAAAAATGGACAAGTGTCCAAGAGAATAAAACAATGGGTACTCTGATGCCCGCCTGAAAAGAAAGAGATGAATAAGATAGCCCATGTTTTCTTTGCAAAGTATTCTTTAATTATCAAGAGAGGTATGTTTTCAAGGAGCAGTAGTAGAATTAGGATTAGCCACCATATACACCTATCATATATCCACCATATTCCATACACATGCACATCTTGATTTGATTGTATGACTTAACTCTCTTTAGATTCATTGTTTGACTTTACAATATATGAATTGCAAGTATGCTCTGTTTATGTTTTCTCCACTCCTATGAGCTTCACATAAGCTTTAGTTGTAGAAGAGAAAGGCATAATATCATTAATGCCTTGGTGAGGATCCACAAATACCACATATATTGAGAGATTTGAGAGTGTCATACAATTGAAGCTCTGAGTTTTATTTTGAAAACCTACAAAACTTTGGAATAATGGTTGGGTGAAGAGCTAGAGACATAGTGCTTGACTTGATTGTTCTATCTTTCAATTACTCAAGACCCAAGTAAAGGCTAAGAAGCTCCATGGTTAAAGGTAATATGATTAAGTTTGAAAGTTAAATCAAAATGTGAAGTAGAATTTTTGTTTGAATGCATGTGTACTTTCTAGGAGTTATCTCAATGTTTTTTTAAAAAATCTCAACATGTTCAAGTTCTTTTCTAAGTTTGCTAAGTTTGGCTTTGCTAAGGGACTAGCAAAGGGTAAGCTTGGGGGAGCTTATTGACAGTGGATAACATCAACATTTTATATGTGAATAAACAAGCGAAATGGTTCAAGTACAAGAATATACATAGGTCTAGGGTTTAAACTGACAAATTCCATGAGTTTTGGTGAATCTCTGTTTTCACAGGATTATTCTAGAAAATGTAGGAAGGGGACCTAATTGAGAAAAAGGACGAAACTTGACCGCGATAAAGGATACACTAGAAGACTATAGAAGACACCAGAAGGCATGAGAACGAACGGGAGGATGAGATGAGACGCCGCCAGGTGGGGCCACTCGGCTGCACCCTTGTGCCGCCTGGCCCCCTATGAGGGGATTCCTCCATGAGCTTCTAGAGTATTCCTCCACCGCCTCCTAGGATGCATCTCCACCCTACGTCGAAGTCGGTTTGATCCAAGGGCTTGTGTTCAATCCCTAGGGCTATATAAGGACCCCTACACCCCCCCTGAAGCATCAAGTCATCAAGCTATTCAGTTAAAGATCAATTCATCCAGAGCCAACCCTAGTTCCTCAGAGTTCCTATAGATTAGAGCTTAGGCTAGTTAGATTAGGTCTAGAGGGAGATCAAGCAACGCTTGGATTCCCGACGTTGGCAAGAGCATGGTTCAATATATCTCTTGTACTTTACTCTATTTCTTTGTTTCATTGAGATTGTATCGTTTCTACTATGTTTATGTCAACATTAAGCTTTATATCATTTATGTCATTGAAAGCAATGTTCATTGTTTGCTCTAGTTTTATATTCAGTGTAGCTAGATTATGGAAACCATTCATAAGTTCGTATAGCGCTCACCCTACAGGACCATGGGTGAGTGATAGACATTATGTGAGAGTGGTGCTTAGATATTTGTTTATCTATAGATGCCCTTATATGCCGAGACGTGTGGTAGATCGCGTAGGTGACAGCTGCATTGAGTCCTTTGTAGTCCATCCCCTGTATATATTGATGTTGGTAGGACCCGGTCTCGAAGAAGAGGACTCAATTTCCAACTTTCCCAAGTTGATGTTCCTTATGTGGCATAATTTGGCTATGATCACTAGATATAATTAATTAGACTAAGCATTTGATATGTGAGTAAGACTACCTAGGAATTATCTTTCTAATATTCTAATTGGACTTAACCTATTGCTTAACTAGAGTGCTTTGAGTTACTATTTATTTATCATGATGATTGATCAAGTACTTATCATTTATATATCTTTATTTATTATCTTGTGACTTATCCTTGTTTTGAGTAGAGTATATGATATTGGTTCATTCTCTCATGCATATTCATAAATTATCAATACTGGAGCAGGCTTGTTCTAATATAGATGTCGGTGCTTTTTACCGGCAGATATTTGGTTATTTGAGAACCTCGATGGATGTGAAGAACAATTACAGATAAAGACGAGATTTATACTGGTTCGGGCCCCCGAGAAGCGAGTAAAAGCCGTACATCCAGTTGCTAAGGAGTCGTGCCCTAGTCGGAGTCTTGATGCAATCCGGAGATATCCTTCCTTGAATAGGGTTGTTGTGGGCCTTCGAGTCATATCTAATCTGAAGTCGGTAGTCGGCTATATGGAAGTCTGGGTACTCAGGGGTATGGTATCGACATAAGCCCCCAAGCTTGTCTTTCAAATGCAACTTGATCGTTTTGCGAGTAGTCAGGATTATCTTAGTCGGGTGGTTTGTAGTTCTAGTACCAAGAGGTAGCCTGGGTTACCAATAGTGACTTAACTCCTGATCCCGTGCAAGCTGATAAAGGTGCGTTGTTTAGCAGATGAGCTTGTTCTAGTGCCATCCCTGGGTCACCCTGTCTTGTCAATCCCATTTCGCACGCAAGCCAGGGGACACACAGTCGTTTGTCAGTCAAAATGCTACATCATCTCGATTCCCCATGAGTGTGTGTGGTGGAGATTTAATTCCTTATTAATTGGGACAGTGGTTGAGATTCCTAGAAGGGCGGCTTTGTCCTATTTAATCAGGCCCGCTCATGACGAATCTGCAATCTCCATTCTTAAATCTCATAGCAAAGATGAGGAAGAAGACCACTGGTTGCAAACGTCCCCACAAGGTGCCGCGTCTGCTGCTCACCAACTCGCTTGGCCAGTCAGCCATGGCAGCGTCATCAAGCAGTTTGCCATCGCCCACATCTTTGTCCCCGACGTCCTCCGGAGCCCCGGCATCGGCGACGTCATTGCCACTGGCCGCACTCCTCATGCCTCCATCCCCAATGGTCATAGGAGGGGAAGCTAGGGTCGATGAAGTCACTTCGCTAGGATCTCTGGCTGGGCCCTCGATCCAGCTAGTGCCATCAGCACCGGAGGTGGTGATCGAACTCTTCGATAAGGGCAAGCCGAAAGACTTGACCCCACCAGTGGTTCATGTTCCCGCTGCCCTGGTCTCCATCGCCGCTCCTGCCTCCGTCGTCTCTAACACTCCCGGGACCTCCACTTCTTGCGCCGTCGGCCAGCTAGACACGAGTCATGATGAGGAGATTATGAGGAAGCTCTTCATCGAGCTGAATTGTGAGGCCATTGGCATCCTAGGGGATGGCAGCCTGGTGATCCTCAGTAGTGATGATGAGGAAGAGGTCGCTGGGGAGGAGGAGGAGGATGACGAGGAGGAGGCAAAGGATGAACCCACGGGCAGCAGGTCACCATTGAGGAGCTAGGCTGCTCCCATCTCGTCAGCAAGCCCGCTGAGAAGCTTGGTGACAATCGAAGGTGGTGCCTTCTCCGTTTGCCTTAGATTAGGGTTCCAACTTATCATCTGTAAATCCATATCAATGAATTATCAATGAAATGACTAGTTCCCAATATAGATGCTTATTTTGCTTTCATCCGCATTTTTTAAAAACTGTTCCTTGTTCGAGTCACCGCGAGCAGAGTTGCAACGCACTTTGCATGTGGGCACAGTCCAATGTCGGGATAACTTTAGCAAATCATCCTAGTTATTGAGTTTACTCACAGCCCCGAGCTAAAGGCTAATCGGGAGGCTATAGTCGGGTTGGAGCTTTACTCATAACTCGGGCACAAAGCGCTTATAAATTATTCACAGGGCACTAAATCACCAATTTTATTCTAGGAATAAAAAAGTGATAGTTTTCTTTGTGAATAACTTACATTACGGCTATTGAGTGATATTTAACACTTGAGCAGACTGGTGAAGCTGAGCCTGTCAGTTTGTGATGAGGAAGAGGAAGAATGAAAACATTTATTTGTCCCTGCAACATTGTAAAATGTACTATGTTAAACTACTTTGTTAGTCTCACACAATTCTTCTTACTTTGGCTATTTGAATCCTTCATTATGTGAACAGTTAGACTTATAGCAACTAAACTCAAGTGGTTTGTGTACTGTAAGTCAATGTCGTTTGCTTGATTTAGGCTTAGCATGGTTGAGAATTTTTGTAGACTAGTGAATAGTAGTATGATAGCCCCCAACTCTTGATTTGGATGAGTAACTTATCTAACTAAAGAGTAGAAGACTAGTCGAGAAAAATATTGGAATTGAACAGCCTAGCCCCAGCCCCCGAGCGTATATGCTCGGCAAAATTAATACTAACAGAGAAATAGAATTAAATAAGAAATGATATACTTATCTGGGTAGTATGCTGAGAAACAAAATACCAGGAACGCAGTATATTATGCATAAAAGTGTTGTAGCTGATCCATGTTCCATGTATTTAGGAGCATATCCCATCTATCTCTGCTAGTCGGTATGGGCCTGGTCGGGCTATATCAACTACAATGTATGGACCCTAGCAAGGGGGTGTCAACTTAGTTTTATCCTTTGTGTGTTGGTCTCGTTTGAGTACCAAATCACCGATGGTAAGCGCTCGGCCGTGTACATGCTGGCTATGATATTTTTGAAGGGCCTGCTGATATTTCTCTACTTGGAATGCGGCTATATCACACTTCTCTTTGATGAGTTCTAGGTCGGTATAACGATGATCAGCTTGCTCTTCTTCGGAAAACATCGCTACTCGAGGTGAGTTTAGTCAAACTTCAGGGGGAAGGACAGCTTCAGCCTAGTACACAAGGAAAAATGGCATTTCACCCATGGCCTAGTTAGCTATATAGTACACATTACCCATAAAACTATCGAGAGTTCTTCAACCCATTTTATCGTAGGCACTAGCCTATAAAAAATACGGGTCTTGATCCCTTACATGATCAGGGGAGAACAAAAGAAAACTCATTTATTAAAGTCATCTCCACATATGGGATCCACCGTACCTCTTTAGAGTCTGTGCTGATGGATTGCTCAAAAGGTGTGTGCCGGCAGAGGAAGGCATTCAAATTATTTAGAAGTGCCACTCATCACCATATGGAGGCACATTATGGGGTATTCCGTACTCATGCGAAGATTTGGCAGAGTGGATTCTTTTGGCCAACCATGTATGAAGACACTAGAGATTTCATCCGGAGGTGTGGAGTGTGTCAGAGGCATGGGAATATCAATTCAAGAGATGCCATGCCACTCACCAACAACCTTCAGATTGAGCTCTTTGATGTTTGGGGAATCGATTACATGGGACCATTTCTAAAGTCAAAGAATTGCGAGTACATCTTAGTGGTAGTTGACTATGTATCCAAGTGGGTAGAAGCGATGCCATGCAAGAAAGCTGACTCAAGACATTCTAGGAAGATGTTTGAAGAAATAATATTTCCAAGATTTGGAGTTCCAAGAATGGTGATTAGTGATGGAGGAACACATTTCATTGACAAGAGGTTTCACCTCTATCTAAAGAGTCATGGGATTCATCATAATGTTGCCACTCCATATCATCCTCAGACAAGTGGCCAGGCAGAAACATCAAACAAACAGATCAAGAACATTCTACAGAAGATAGTAGATGAAATGGGAACAGTGTGGAGAGATCGATTACATGAAGCACTTTGGGCTTACCATACTGCCTACAAGACACCATTGGGTATGTCACCATACCAATTGGTTTATGGTAAGACTTGCCATCTGCCTGTAGAACTAGAGCACAAGGCTCACTAGGCTATTAAGTGATGGAACATAGATTTTGAAGCTGCAGGAAAAAAGAGGAAGATGCAAATATCAGAATTAGAAGAATGGAGAGAAAAGGCATATCATAATTCAAAAAACTACAAAGAAAGAACCAAGAGATGGCATGACAAGAGGATCAAGAAGAAGGAGTTTGCACCCAGAGATAAGGTATTACTTTTTAATTCTAGGGTGAAATTATTCAGGCATGGAAAACTTCGAAGCAAATGGGAAGAACCATTTACAGTGGTGAATGCGTTATCACATGGAGCGGTAACTCTAAAATCACATGAAGGTACGTTATTCAAGGTAAATGGACACCGTCTCAATATTTTCTAGAACCTACTAGACCTAATGAGGTAGTTGATGAATTTGATTTCATTAATTTACCTTAATTATGATAGTCATACTCTCTGTTATGAAAAATTAGTGAAAATATGTATATCGGGTAGTAAATGGAAGTAGAAGGCACCATAACGAAAGCCACCCCGAGGGGCTGACTTGTGGGACTGGTCGGCCTAGGCCCTTGATGCTGCCCGCCCCCCAACTCCACCTCTCCCCTCAGCTCAAGTCTCTCTGACCTTCTATGACCTTCCTCATTCTAATCCCACAGTTTTTGATGCGATTTGAAAATTCTTTCGTACGAAACCATGACAAGATGAATCTTGACCCCTGTTGCAAGTTGATGCCCCCTATATAATTGAGCCTAGGCCCCCCTCTAATCTCATACCATCAAAGCCTCCTCTCCTTTCCATAGAGAAAGTCCTCTCCTCTCCTCCTCCAATCTCCAATGGCTAGAAAAGAGATGATCGTCTTCGGGACTGACCTCAATAAGATCTCGAAGGAGGAAGCTCTGGCCATTGTCCCTATCAAGAAAGAAGCTCTAGCCCTTGTTCCTATTAAGGAAGAAGTTGTGGCCATCACCCCTGTCCCTGATGCTAAACCTTTCACCATTGTCCTACCGAAGGCAGTAGCAACAGTGCCACCAACCCGAAGCTATGAGCAAGCTTACTATGCTCAAGTTCGTCAGCCTACACTACCATCACCTCCGATGAAGCTGTTCCTGAAAGATGCTCCGAAGGACAAGAAGGTCGCTGTTCCGCAAGGCACCAAGGTGCTACCTCCTAAGGATAATGAGAGGGTCATCAATGTGAAGGCCAACAAGTTTGGAGATGTCACCTGTGTGAAGTATGCTACTACCTCCTGTGTCTCCCTTGACAGAATTCACGCACCTCCAGGACAAGTCCGATTCCTCCCTCCTCGAGAAGCTCCTAAGATATCTGCACCTCCACCACTGTTTGAAAGAGAAGTAAGGCGTCTGAAGACCACCATTGCTATACTGGAAGAAAGATTTGAAGCCATGAAGCAACAGATGGCTGGCATGCAGGCGAATAGAGATCTCTAGCATACGACAATGAAAAACATGACAACGCAAATAGAAACTAACACTAGAGAAATCTATAGACTTAGGAAAGAGGTTGAGAAATTAAAGAATCGCCCTTCTGAGAAGAAGGATTAGTTATCCTCAAGTTATCATAGTAAATAAGGAACATGAGTGTTAAGTATAAATTATTAGGTTTGTTAAAAGTTAGGTTTGTTCATGCCCTAAGTGTTTGGTCAGTGATAGCTCAATTTGTTAGAACATTGTTTTGTTAGGTTTGAATAAATAAAGTGCCTTATTCAATTATCATGATTTCCTACTCTCTCTCTCTATTTTTGGTATGTGTTTGTCTCCACATGTTGTGTAGAAAGTGTACAAAAAAATAAGTGTGAGGGTGACACACCGTGACCATGAAAAAGAATTCAATCGCAAAAATCATGCAATTAAGACAACAATCAACTGAGGACCACACATGGCAAAGTGGGCCCCGAGAGGCCACCATGGGGTACCGCCCGACCTCACCCTACTGGGCTGGCCGGCCCACTACTTCCCCTTCTCCTGTCTCATTTCGTCCACGGTCAAGTTTGAACCCAAGACTCTATAATTAAATATATTTCACCTTTTGTTTTGATCCGAATTTAAAATCACATGTTAAAACACCCTTAATTAGATAGGAAAGATTATTTAATTCATGACTTAAGAATAAACTCATATAATACTTTTCCTGAAAGTCATGTTGCTGTTGGGAACTTATTATTAGGGACCCCATGATTACTTAAGTTGTTGAGGAATATGAGATAATAAAATAATAAGAACTTAATTCTTGATGTCTTATCTTTGGAGAAGATTTCATTTCAAAAGTTAAAAAAGAATAGCTACACTTCTCCTTTGCAGTAAAAGCAATGTCCTACCAGAGCCATACATAGGATAGATAAACCTTCTATATTTACTGCTTGTATTTGTGTTGAGTTTGGTCAAACCTTGTTGACCCTTGTTGAGAAATTTATCATGCTACCAAGATCAGGATCATGTACACCCGCATATACCTGCTGGGAGTACGCGAAAACATGCTTTTCCATCCACTTAAAAATATTTTACTCCTACACTAGAAGAGAACACAAAAAAATATTTAGGAATAAATGCTCTAAGTCTTTTATAAATGTCTTCTCTTGAACTTTTCCAATTACAGAAAGGAGGTATGTGGCTATGCAAAAGTAAAAGTATTAAAAAAAATGGACAAGTGTCCAAATAAAGTTAAAAAAAGAAAGAAAGAAGAAGATAGCCCATACTCTCTAGCAAAAGTTTTCAATTTCCAAACAATAGAGACATGTTTTCGAAGAGCATAGTAGGATTAGGATAGCCACCATACATATATATATTCCACACACTTGCACATCTTGATCTAAGAGTATGATATTTTTCTCCTTAGATCCTTGTTTTGACTTTACAATATATATAATGCAAGTATGTTCTTACATTTTCATACCTACCTGAGATCCACATAAGCTTTTAGAAGTAGGATAAAGAAGGCAATCATCTATGCCTTGGCAAGGATCCAAAAATACTACATATATGAGTGATTTGAGAGTACTGCAAAGGGAGAAGGTAATCTATGTTTTGTTTTTAAAATTCTAAACCATTTATCCAATTGACTTGACTGACGGAAGAGAGTGATCTGTTTCAAGCTATTCTATTCTTCAACCGCCCAAAGTTTCATGGTAGACACTTTGAATCCCGTAGTGCATGAATGACTAGGAACAATCTTGTGTTGATGTTTTGTTCTAAAGTTATGTCTTAAGTAATCTATCCTATCTAATCTATCTTGATAATCCAACCTTTTCTCGGGGACGAGTAAAAGTCTAAGTGTGAGAGAGTTTGTTGACGGTAGTTAACGTATATCATGAACCGTTGACCTTCCTTGTGAAATGAATAAATATCATAGAATAGAAGGTTATTACTGATAATTTTCATGAGTTTTGATGAATTGCTATTTTTCTAGGGATTATTCCAGAAAGCATACAAAGGAGGATTTAATTGCATAAAAATACGAAATTTTCCCACGACGAAAACTACGCTAGAAGAATCAGGAAGACACCAGAAGACACCGGCGCGAAGGGAAGCACCAAAACCTTCTGGGGGGTGCCGACTGGCCCCACCCCTTGGTGCCGCCCGGCCTGCTGCTGTGGGCCCCACCTGTCATCTTCTATGACCTTCTTCCGCCAACTCCAAGGATGCATCTTGGCCCTACATTAAGTCAGTTTGATTCAATGGCACTCGTGCACCCCACTGAACTATATATACAGAGCCTGGACCCCCTCCCTGAAGCATTGCCTGATCAAGAGCTGAAGAGCCAGAAACCCTAATTCTACATCCCATAGAGATCTAGGCTAGCAATCAAGAGAGATTAGTTCTTATAATTAGTCTTGTTTAGAGATAGAGAGAGAGAGAGTTGGAGAGTGGAGTATTGGAGGAGGTCCGGCCTGTCGGTGCTTCTCTGCTACTGTATTCTTCGGGATTGAGTTCCTTCACATGGGACTTGCTTCTGAGATTATTTGGTAATCGACTTCTAATTCAAGTAAGCAATTTGCTCATATTGTTCTTCAAGTTTGCAACTCTTTTGAGTGCTTTGATCTTGGTAGCTTCTTGATTGAAGTAGTATTTGTAGTGTAAGCATGGTGTGTAGACTAGGGTTACTTTTGAATGTCCCCTGATTTTTCGGATGGTGGTAGCTCGCGAATGTGACTTTATAGCTTTGTTAAATCCTCTGTAGTCCCACCTCCCGTAAAAGGTTTGGCAGACTTATAGATACTAGGTAGGGGAGAACTCTGATTTCTGCTCCTATTTTGGTTATCGCCCACGATAGAACGATAGAAGGAATAACTTATCGAGATTGGAATTAGAAAGTCCTTAGTATTCTCCTTGTTCTTGATATTTTCTAGCTTGATTGTGAATTGGGTTAATTTTATAGACTTAGTCATCGTCACCTATTGTTCCTTTGGGTTTGATATTAAAATCAGGATAATCTTGGTGAAGTGCTACAACGGTATTATATCTGTGCGCTTGCGGATAATCATATTTACTAGTGTGCATTTAATTTATACCAATAGTCATAAAAGCACGAGCAAAGACTTGTATGACCACGAATAGGCTCATTAACCAAAGAAGACTCGATCTATTAAACATGTCAAATTTGAAATCCAATCACTAATAGTGGGGTGTTTCCATACAGCCATAATAATGACTGGACCAAGTCGCACCCAACATGTTCACAAGATCAAGCTTAATCCAACCAAAGATCTATCGAGATTACATAAGCTTTGAATGCACAATATGACACAATCAAGATTGAAAGGAGTTAGCCGATACGATCGGGAAAATCAATCATCTTAGCCAAATTAGACATTAATATCAAAAGATGATGGATCTCAATAAGATTTAAGGCCAAATCTATCAATCTTAATCGGGCAAAGTTATATTGCTATAATTAAATAAATCAATGAAAACAAACAATATCAATAACTTAATGAATCTATTAGGTTGTCATGCCTAACAGAGCCGATAACCAAGTTTTAGCGAAGAGATCAGACCTAACTGTTGCAGCCTTAGCTTAGACCAGATAAAACCGATAGTTTAGATCAAGCTTGTACGAGTTTGGACCTAACCAATGTAGCCTTGCAAACAAGATGTAAACCGATAACTAGCTTATACCAAGCTCACAAGAGGTTAGACCTAACCAATGTAGTCGTATGAATGAGGTATAAACTGTGGTAGTACTTACAAGAAAACCAAAGGTTAGACTTAACCGATGCAGCCCTGCTCGTTTGAAGAAACTCGCTGAAATCTACTCTACTCCTACTCCTAGGGTTTGGCATTGAGCCAAAAGATTGTGTTTGATTGATGTGTGTTTTACAATTGCTGGGGTTTATATTTATACCCAAGGCTCAATATGACTCCAAATCTATCACGACTTGTTACAATTGCCAAAACCTAAACCAAAAACAACCTAATTTGAATGATAACTTGGACCCCAAGCATTCCCTTTCTGTAGAGTCCAACACATTCTTCTCTTTTATCGCTATCATGGTCACGAGCTGCTAACATCATCAACCATAGTCAATTCTGTTGGTGTCTAGAGGACCGGATGTCTAAACAGAGCGACCAGTGAATTTGTATCTACGCGTCTAGACCCTGATGGTGTGCAAAGCGAACACAAGGATGTATACTGGTTCGGGCATGAACGGCCCTACATCCAGTGGGTTTCACTGTGGTTCATGTTGCCTTGCACCGGGGTGCTCGTAGTAGGGGTTACAAGCTTTCGAGAGAGGGAGCAGGTCCCAAGTCTCTTAAGTGGTGGTGGTAGTAGTTTTGAGTGTGGTGCGTTCTAGCTGTTGTTGCCTCGTTCGTTTTTTTGCCTCTGATTTTGATTGTGATTGCCTTGATCGCTCTCGCCCCTGTCTCCCCTTTTATAGCTTCTAAGGGGAGGTCTCGGGTTATATTTGCGGTAAAGTGGTGAAAACGGGGAAAATGAAAGAGAAAGGCAAAAAAGGTGACCTCAGACGTAGCCATCCTCCTCCTTATCCGGCAGGAACAACTTCCCTATAGCGTGGAGTCGTGCGGGGCATTGATCTTTTGGCCTCTCCATTTGCTGGTGCGATGTGCTGGGGCCATGCTTTGACCTATACACCTCTATGCCGTGAAGGCGGGCGGCGCGTGCGCCGAGATTTTTGTAGCGAGGGGGTTAGGTGGCACAGCTACCGTCAACCCCGTTGTTGTGGAGGTATGGATGTCATCGTGGTAGAATGACCGGGGTTATGTCAAGTCAGGGGGTGGTTCTGGTGCCCCTATTGACTGTGTACGGTCACGTCCATCATGTCGATAGAGCAAGTACCATAGTTGGGGGCCCTCGTGGCTCCCCATCTTGCCTAAGGGTTCCACGTGCCCCTCGGGCGAGGCAGAAACACACCGCGGGGGGTTAGGCACCTTTGATGATGCCATGGGGGCTCGGGCGAGATGGCGAGATGTCGGCCGAGATGCCTATCGTGATCGAGGCTTCTTTGTAAGGCTCGGGCGAGATAGAGTTTGTCGTTTGCGCTTTGAGCGATTGACATGCTGTCAGTGCTTTTTGGGTCCCCTATGGTGGGTCATTTTCAACAAACGTGTGGGGTGCCGTATTTTACCCCCTATTGGGTACCCTGGGTATTTTGATACTCGACAGTAGCCCCCGAGCCTATGGAGGAGTGGGGCACTCCTTCAGAGGCTTGAGAACAAGTGAATGCGGGTAGTTTTTGATTCAATTTTGTTTTTAGAAGGACTATCTGGTGGGTGCACGCGAGCATACCCGGCGGGTGTAGCCCCCGAGGCCTTAGAGGGATGGGTTATCCCTTCAAGGGCTTATAACCGAGGGAGCATGGTGTTTCCAATATGACTGTGGGTCGGGTGAGGAGCCCTTGCGGCCTTGGCGTGGACCATTCGCTAGGTCGGGATGCCGGAGAAGCCCGCGAGCCCCTACACGCTGCAAGGGACTAGCCGGATGGCCTCTCGGCTGTTGTATTGTTTCCCTTATGTTCTTTAGCAGAACGGAGGGGTATGCATGGGCCCTTGTCATCCCATTTGGGCCTTATTGTGGCTTGTTAGATTTTGAGGAGACTATCCTATGGGTGCGCGCGAGCGCACTCGCTGGTTGTAGCCCCCGAGGCCTTGGAGAGATGAGTTATCTCTTCAAGGGCTTTGAATTTAAGCAAGTGGGTCCGCCTAGGGAAGACAAAGGGTCACGCCGGGCAGTTGCTGTTGTGACGCTTCGTGTTGTGATGCGTGGGAAGGTGGGTGGTTCGTGTTCAATTGGGTATCTTTCGACGCCTATCGCCAGCCCATGGAGAGGAGGGGTGTAAATCGCCCATGAGAACGGTTCACCTTCTCGAGGCGTGGCATGAAACCGACGTGGTTCCCTTGGGAGATGAGCGGTGTAGTTGGGCATATTGAATGCCTGGGAGTTGAGAGGCCTCCCTGGGACCCTTTATAACCTGAGTCGGGGTGCTCAACCCTAGCATCTCTCCTCTTCTGTCCTTGCTCTTTGTTCTTTCTTTTTCACCACCCTAGCCATGGAGCATGGTGACTCGTCCAGGGGTTCCCGCGTGAGCATGATGGGAGGAGGTGATGGGGTGCCTTCTCATCGTCGTCGCATTAACCCTGGCATTGCTTCCTTGTTGGGGTATGGGCAGGCCCAAAATGCGGCGGCCTAGGGCATTCCTACCCCGCTTCAGGAGGCATGGGAGGAGTTGGCCACTGTGAAGGCGGTGGTGATGTCCTTGGAGGAGGAGGCGGCGCTCGCCCGTTCGTAATGAACAGAGTCCGACCGCTGGTGCGCGGGTTAGTGCTTTACCGTTTCCTTATTTTGCTTTTTAGGGATCTAATGCCTAATGCCCATCATTTGTTTTGGGTAGAACTGCTCATGGAGGTAGAGTCCCTCCATGACGCCGCCGACTTCCTGGCGGACTTTGTCTGCGCTCCGGTGGGGCACCGGGAGGAGCGCCTTCTCAGCGTGCGAGCGCTAATTCAGGCGGCGATCGAGCGTGGCATTCGTTGAGGGCCGGCCATCGCGCTGACAATGGCCCAGGCGGCTACGGACGTGGAGCTCTAGGATGTCGAGGGCTTCCTGTTGGGAGAAGGGCTTGGAGACTACGAGGACCTCCTCGAGGGCTTTGAACCGGCGGCGAACGTTGTCGCTGCCCTAGTCCCTACGGACCAGGTTCTCAGCGAGGACCCATAGGCATAGTCTAGGACCCCCTTTCCCCATGAATGTAAAATGACCTATCTATGAAATCAGTTCGTTTAATTGTCGTTATGTTCTATTTTCCCAATCCTATTATTTCGTTTCGTATTGTTTGTCAATAGCGGTTTTGGCGAGGTCGTCGAGACCCTACCTGTTGACGATTTTCTTTTAGTGAGGAACTAACTCGTGTTCGTGCAGATTTGATTGGACATTTGAGTGTAGCAGTTTCTCGAGTCCCAAGGTGGGGTTAGACACATCCTTATCGAGGCTCCTGTCATTACCTAGGACCGTAGGTGCGTCGGGACGCCTGAGAGAGCTCGCTCATGAGTCGGACATTTCTGCCCCCGGGTCCTGTACCTCGAGGAGGAGTCGGGCGCTCTTGTCTAAGCTTTAGGGTCGCTGGCCCATTGGGATACTTGGGAAAATTCGTTCATGGGTCGGGCATTTCTGCCCCCGGGTCCCGTGCCCCTGGGAAGGGGTCGGGCTCTCCTGCCTAAGTCTTAGGATTGCTGGCCCGTTGGGACACTTGGGAAAATTCGTTCGTGGGTCGAGCATTTCTTCCCCCGGGTCCTGTGCCCCCGAGGAGGGGTCGGGCTCTCTTGCCTAAGTCTTAGGATTGCTGGCCTGTTGGGACACTCGGAAAAATTCATTCGTGGGTCGGGCATTTTTGCCCCCGGGTCCTTCAAAGTCCTTACTGGCGTGCGAGGCTAGTTAAATGACTTTGTTAGTATATCCCTCATGCTTCTTTTCTGCAAAGGGGAGGGTTGGGCAACGCCACTGCTTCCCTCGCTGGGTCGAGTCGTGGTGCCCGTTGAGTTGCAATCGAGTCGGTTCAAGTGAAGCCCCGGTTCCCGTTCACGGGGATCCGACGGAGGTAAGTGTAACAGATCAACTTAATTATATGAAATTAAGTAAGAAAATCACCCGCCAGAGCAGACAATTTAGCAAACTTAAGCCCGTATAACCCAGTCGTCCTACGAAATCATGAAGGATTTCAAACCAACTCGGATACAAGCCAAGATCATAATAAGTTTAGCGGTCACCATCACATATTATATAAAAGTTCGCATCACAGATACATCGGAGTTTAAACATAGTTATTACAATCCGAGTTTGAATAGAAAGTGTAAGGAAAATGGACCTTGGCCCATTTACTTTGGATTTTGGTGTTTGATGATCAACACAACCAAATTGGACTAATGAATTTGCAAGTGTTTATTTTGTAGTTCAATAGGGTGCAAGACATGACTTGGACGAAGGCGACGTGATGATCCGATGATCAACACCGTAAGCAAGACCTTAGGAGCACAAGAAAAGACCCAAGATATCAAGCAAAGTCCAAGCATGAAGATTGGAACCAAGCCGTACGTAAGATCGCGAAGAAACGGGCTCGCAGAGGCGACCGGACGCTGGACCGGTGGCTCGGCAGACAGGCGACCGGACGCGCCGATCGAAGTACAGAAAGGTTCCAGGCGCGCGAAACTGCGATCGGACGCGTCCGGTGGCAGGCGACCGGACGCTGGCAGCGTCCGATCGGTAGTTCGCGGCTGCAACGGTCGGAACGACTGGACACAGAAACACCGCGTCCGATCGAAGTACAGAGAGGTTCCAGGCGCGTGAAACTGCGACCGGACGCGTCCGGTGGCAGGCGACCGGACGCTGGCAGCGTCCGATCGGTAGTTCGCGGCTGCAACGGTCGGAACGACCGGACGCGTCCGGTCAGGACGATTCAGCGTCCGGTCAGTAGCAGAATTGCGGGAGTTCGACCCCAACGGCTACTTTCTCAGTGGGGCTTATAAATACAACCCCCAACCGGCCATTTGAGTAGTGTGGAGCTGAGGAAACATACCAAGGGTGTTGATACACCATTTTAGTGATCTCCACTTGCTAAGTGCTTAGTGATTCATCAGGTGATTAGCGTAGGTGCTTTGCGAAGTGCTTAGGTTGATTAGACCACCGCTTATGCACTTGCTCTAGGTATATGCCTAGTGTTTAGTGAAGTTTGTATACCTCTTGCCACCCCGTGCTTGCGAGCACAAATGTTGTACATCGGAGGGGCTTGAAGTCTTGCGAGATCACACCAACCGCGTTTGTGGTGTGGCCGCCACCGTGTATCGGAGGGAACAAGGCCCGTGGCGTTTCGGCCAAAAGCTTGATAGTGAAGACGGCGGGAAGCATCCGGGAGAGGCTTGCCGAGAGGCACATCGGAGACCCACTTGCACGTGGGGAAGGCCCGAGGCTATCCACGGAGTTACCCGATCGGGAGCTTGGCCCTTGTGAGGGATTCCTTGCGAGGGGCTCCAACGAGGACTAGGGGGAAGCTTGTGCGCTTCTCGATACCTCGGTAAAAATACCGGAGTCGTCGATGGGAGTTTGCATATCTCTACCTTGCTCTTTAAGCTTCCGCATTTACTTTGATCATATTATTATCCTTTGCGGTAGAGATAGCAACACACTAGCAAAACCGTAGTTGCATATCTAGATAGATTATCTTTTACATAGGTTTTGCTATAGGTTGAAAAAGAGGCCATAGTTTAGAGTTAGATTTTTAAGTTGCCTAATTCACCCCCCCCTCTTAGGCGTCTCAGTCCCCTTCAATTGGTATCGGAGCGAGGTTGGCTCATATTTGGACCTTTGGCTTAAACCGCCGTTGAGCCGACGCGTTTGTAGAGTGGTTGGGATGGATACCGCTAGGCCTCCACAATTTGACGGCACTAACTTCCCATACTATAAAGCTAGAATGGCTTGCCACCTTGAGGCGGTTGATCTAGGTGTATGGAGAGTCACTCGTGACGGGATGAAACCCATCAAGAATCCCGAAAAACCCACAAAGAGTGACAAAAAAGAAATGCATTTTAATGCTAGAGCTAAGAATTGCTTGTTTGAATCCTTTAGCATGGATGTGTTTAACCAAGTGTTCACATTAAATACGGCACATGAAATTTGGTTAAAACTCCAAGAGCTCCATGACGGTACAAGTAATGTCCGTGAGCAAAAACATTGTCTAGCTAAGCAAAATTATGATTCCTTTGCTATGAATGATAATGAGCTTGTTCGTGATATGTATTCTCGATTGAATCTAATTATCAATGAGCTCCATTCAGTAGGATTATTAAAGCTAGATGATGCCGACATCGTGAGGAAGATCATCTCCGTTCTACCACAAAAGAAATATGCAAGCATTATCACCATCCTTCACAACATGGAGAACTTGAGCACCATGACCCCGGGCATTGTCATTGGCAAGCTAGTGGCATTTGAAATGTCACGCAAGATGGGGCAAGAAGAAGCTTCTTCATCAAGCAAAGGCAAAGCTCTCGCTTGTAGCGAGAAGAAAAAGATGAAGGGCAAGATAGTTGAGTCAAGCTCAAGCTCAAGCTCCTCAAGTGAAGAAGAAGAAGATGAGGATGATGATGATGAAGATTCAAGTGATGATGATCAATCTTCCTCCTCCACCTCCGACCTTGATGAAGAATCAATCAAACTTATCAAAAAGGTGGAGAAGATGATCGTAAGGCTCAATGTCAAGGGTGTGCCCATCCAAATTCAAGACCTCGTTTTCACTAATCAAAGAAACGAGCAAAGAAAGAAAGAAAGGATGCTATGGATGCGGCGAGTTGGGGCACTTTGTGGAAGTCTGTCCAAACAAGCCCACACCCAAGGCAAAGAAGAAGGCATGCAAGAACAAAGCCCTCACATCAATAAGGTCATGGGATGATTCCTCAAGTGAAGAAGATCATCACAAGAGGCGAGGGCGCAAGCACTCATCATCAAGCTCTTCTCGTTTGTGCCTTATGGCACGAGGTAATGAAAGCTCATCCTCTAGTGAGAGCGATAGTGATGATGATTTGCCTTCTTATAATGCAATTGTACAACAAAATCTTAAATATGCTAAAATTTGCACCAGTCAACAAAAGAAGCTCAAAACTTTAGAGGAAGAGCTAGGTAGTTCACAAGAAGCATACAAGAATTTGCTTGAACAATATGAGAACTTTGCAAATCTCAATGTTGAACTATCTACTAAAATTGAGCAACTTGAGGCTAGTGCAACAACAAGTGCATGTACAATTAATGATAAGCAACTTGAAAAGAAAAATGAAAAACTAAAAGAAAAGTTAGATAGCTCACAAAATGATTATCAAAGTTTGCTTATTAAAATGGAAATTATGTGCAAACATTGTGATGAGCTAACAAATAAAGTTGCTAATCTTGAGGCCGTCAAAAATACCCCCACCAAGGCATCTAAAAAGAAAAGTTCTATCATTAAAAAGGATGCCTCTACTTCTTGCAATGATTTATGTTTAGACTCACATTTGTGCAACCAAGTTTGTGTTGAGAAAGTTATTGTAGATACATGCACACAAGTGGTTGCAAAGGAGAATGAGCAACTCAAGCAAGAAGTAGCTCGCCTCACCAAGGACTTGACTCAAGTGAAAGGCAAGGCGAAGCAAACCCAACTTCATCAAGATAACACCATTAAGGGAGTGAAGAAGCTTGATAAAGGACAAACCGTGGTTTGTTACGTATGCCACAAGGAAGGCCACAAGTCCTATGAGTGCAAGGTGAAGAATGGGGGAGGAGCAAAGAAGAAGGAGAAAAAGCAAACAAGCAAGCTCTCCAACACCTACACCAACAAGGTGGACAAAAAGGCCTCCACACCTTATCTCTTAAAGAAGAAGAAAAATGACAAGGTGGTGGCCGTCAAGGTGAACAAGCAAACCAACAATGGGGTCAAACGCTTTTGGGTGCCAAAGGAAATCATTTCAAACATGAAGAGCACCAAGAAGGTTTGGATCCCGAAAGGGAAGTGAGAAGTCCGTCGGACCACGGGGAATTTGGAGACTTGGCAAAGTATGGGTGCATTTCATGGGGTGCATCAAGTTGGACAAAGTTATTGCCAAGTAGGTTAGTGAATACTATGGACCCAAATTCCCCTTCCCATGTTAGGTAACTAGATGTCACTACTTCCCAATTAGTATTCATTTCAATTGACTTTGTCTTTCAATTGACTTTCTTAAAAGCATCTAGTTATCTTTCATGCCTATGTTTGCATTTACATGCTTACATCTCTTGTTATGCATTCAATAGGTATATTATATGGTAGGCTTGCTCGGTTTCGTTATCAACCCTTGGAGCAAACCTACATGGTTTAAAATTGTTTAGGAGCACGGCACATAGCTTGTTTTGAAATTAATTATCTAATATGTGCCAAAGTCCAAATTGTAGATAATCTCTCCCAAATATCATCCTTCAAAGTGGTATTTACATACTTAAATCTATGAGTACAAGTTTTACAAGTATTCAACACTTGTGTGCACAATTTTAGGGGGAGCTTAATCTACAACTTGGATGCTTTGAGACTAACACTTGTTCAAATGTTTTTTTTAAAAAAAACCTTTCGCATGTGTAGTAGTCTCATTGTAAGGAAATTGGAATCCCCGGAGTTAAGCATCATTCTTCAATTGGCATCATCATGTTGTTTTCAGTTCATATTTACATGCTTTCTCCATGCATTATATAGATTAAACTCTCTTGAACAATAAATTACTAACTATGCACATGTTTTTCTTTCTACCATATGTATGCATATATTTAGGGGGAGCTTATTCTATATAATGTGAGAGTCAAATTTTGTGATCCATTTCACTCTGTATACAAAGGATCATGAAATTTCACCCTCCCTTGTGCTACTAATGTCTTCCTTTTCGGTATTTGATGCCAAAGGGGGAGAATTTGAAGGACCAAAGGCAAGCATCAAGTTGATGTCTACAAGTGGTAATGGTCCGAGAAAGGGAGATAATATCACATGGGGACATTTGCAAGGGCAAGACAAGTTTTTAAGTAAAGTTTTAATTGGTATCTATCAATTAGTATCATATAACCTTGCCCTTTGCATTGCATCCTAGCAAGTAGGCAGTTTTTATCTTTCAAATTCTTTTTATTTGCTTGCTTTGGTCGTGTTGGCATCAATCACCAAAAAGGGGGAGATTGTAAGGAAAATGGACCTTGGCCCATTTACTTTGGATTTTGGTGTTTGATGATCAACACAACCAAATTGGACTAATGAATTTGCAAGTGTTTATTTTGTAGTTCAATAGGGTGCAAGACATGACTTGGACGAAGGCGACGTGATGATCCGATGATCAACACCGTAAGCAAGACCTTAGGAGCACAAGAAAAGACCCAAGATATCAAGCAAAGTCCAAGCATGAAGATTGGAACCAAGCCGTACGTAAGATCGCGAAGAAACGGGCTCGCAGAGGCGACCGGACGCTGGACCGGTGGCTCGGCAGACAGGCGACCGGACGCGCCGATCGAAGTACAGAAAGGTTACAGGCGCGCGAAACTACGATCGGACGCGTCCGGTGGCAGGCGACCGGACGCTGGCAGCGTCCGATCGGTAGTTCGCAGCTACAACGGTCGGAACGACTGGACACAGAAACACCGCGTCCGATCGAAGTACAGAGAGGTTCCAGGCGCGCGAAACTGTGACCGGACGCGTCCGGTGGCAGGCGACCGGACGCTGGCAGCGTCCGATCGGTAGTTCGCGGCTGCAACGGTCGGAACGACCGGACGCGTCCGGTCAGGACGATTCAGCGTCCGGTCAGTAGCAGAATTGCGGGAGTTCGACCCCAACGGCTACTTTCTCAGTGGGGCTTATAAATACAACCCCCAACCGGCCATTTGAGTAGTGTGGAGCTGAGGAAACATACCAAGGGTGTTGATACACCATTTTAGTGATCTCCACTTGCTAAGTGCTTAGTGATTCATCAGGTGATTAGCGTAGGTGCTTTGCGAAGTGCTTAGGTTGATTAGACCACCGCTTATGCACTTGCTCTAGGTATATGCCTAGTGTTTAGTGAAGTTTGTATACCTCTTGCCACCCCGTGCTTGCGAGCACAAATGTTGTACATCGGAGGGGCTTGAAGTCTTGCGAGATCACACCAACCGCGTTTGTGGTGTGGCCGCCACCGTGTATCGGAGGGAACAAGGCCCGTGGCGTTTCGGCCAAAAGCTTGATAGTGAAGACGGCGGGAAGCATCCGGGAGAGGCTTGCCGAGAGGCACATCGGAGACCCACTTGCGCGTGGGGAAGGCCCGAGGCTATCCACGGAGTTACCCGATCGGGAGCTTGGCCCTTGTGAGGGATTCCTTGCGAGGGGCTCCAACGAGGACTAGGGGAAGCTTGTGCGCTTCTCGATACCTCGGTAAAAATACCGGAGTCGTCGATGGGAGTTTGCATATCTCTACCTTGCTCTTTAAGCTTCCGCATTTACTTTGATCATATTATTATCCTTTGCGGTAGAGATAGCAACACACTAGCAAAACCGTAGTTGCATATCTAGATAGATTATCTTTTACATAGGTTTTGCTATAGGTTGAAAAAGAGGCCATAGTTTAGAGTTAGATTTTTAAGTTGCCTAATTCACCCCCCCTCTTAGGCGTCTCGGTCCCCTTCAGAAAGTAGCGGAAGCAAATAGTTCAAATCCACACACACTCACATGGAGTTTAAAATAAAGTGCCAGCTGATGATCATCTCCAACAAAAGCATTAGATGAGACGTAAGGAACGACCATTGCCCATGGTCCTAAGCATCACCCATCGCAGGGTAAAGGCAGTTGATACAATAGTCGTAGTACATCTACCCATCTGTAACAAGTGGGAAAATAAAACCCTGAGTATGAGAAGATACTCAGCTAGACTTACCTGACATAACCAAAAATAAAATGACACCAAGGAATCATGAAGGGCTTTATAGTGGGGTAGCCGACTCATTTGCAAAAGCATTTTTAGCATTTAAAGAATCCTTTCCAAAAGTGTTATTTTAAGTTAATTATCATTAACCTTTCAACTACATTTGTAGTTATACTAAAGCAAGTATATGATTTAGCCATTTAAGGTAACCAATTGATCATGAGCATTTCCATAACATCTTTTCCATTAGAACTAACCAAGTGTTCCATCAATATTACTACGATGAAGTAACTCAAGTCAAGTGTTCACTATCTAGTGAACGATGACGATTCGAATCGATTATTAACCAGCTGGTAATTTATTCCTCACACAAACCTCACTCACCCGCTAAAGTGAGATATTGGTCACCGAGTCAACTATCCAGGTAAAGTCTCGAGTTTGGCAGGAACCACATGTACCTGGGGGCCATCTGACTGCACTTTGGTCTTATCATCGCGCCCCCGTATCCTACCATACCTTCCCCAGTACAGTGCGCTGCGGGCAATCTACTCGGCCCGAATAATCTCCTAATTTCGCGGTCAGAAGGTACTTTATTCGGCCAGCTAAATGTGAGGCATGCGTTCAACATGACCCGAGGTCCAACAACGTTCGGTCCTTAATCGATACAAACGGAAATCACTACAGTCCAAAACCCTATAAGTTTCCATTCGGTCTCAATTTCACATTAACACTTAGTTATCCCATGATGACATAATTATCCAAGCAGATCTAGGTAACCACCTATAGCTCGCAGGTGACAGGAAATAGCACTTTAAACTAAACATCCATATTTTTACATAGTGTCACACCCGGTTTTCTAAAGAACAAAACCAGGCTAATCATATGTGTGCCCAGGAAGTCCACACATATGCCAGAATGAAAAAGTATCAGAAACAATGTTATTATATAACATATACATAGCTATATTAACACTTACATCAGAGTATCGCGGAACGGTGACTAAACTTCGGGCTCCATTCTTCTCAGGGACGGCTGACTGGGGGTAACATATGCCTAGCACTTCTACTAGTCTTCTGGAAACTCCACTACACCTTTGTCCTTCTTCCGAGTAGCATCTTACTACACACTGGAGTGTTGGGGAAATAGCAAGAGTGAGTCCATGTCGAACTCAACAAGTATAACATAGGGTTCATGAGGCTCAAAAAGGCTAGACACTGTTTAACTGCGTTTAGCTTTTAATCATCATATAATTAGCAATTGAGTAGCATCAAGGTAATCCAAATCCCATTAATGAATCAATGATCAATTGTAATAAGGATAATGAATAGCATTAACATGAGCATAATAATAATCAACAATAATTAAGCATGATATAACAATGGTGTTCAACTATTCTGTAAGAATCCCCAAGGCCGCTCGTATCCGTAAGCACGGCTAGTATACCAGTTTTTAACTCTGCGCAGAGGTGTACACTTTCACTGTGAGTCATGATTTCCAAATGCATGGGTTTGCAAGGCCCAAAACATCAGAGACCATATAAAGCCATTCAAAAGTTTGTCTAACAAGTTAGGGCCATTAGATTCACTCGGCAGGCAGATGTAGAACCCTCCCTTCCCTGTGGCACAACAACCGCAGCCTATACACACTAGGCCAGGGGCTCGCACTACACCCAACGTGGCAAGCCATTCTTACGCCATTTAAGGTAACCTCTAACAAGCTAGAAAAGGTCTCTTGAACAACTAGAGCCAGAGCCATATAGCCCTCACAGCTGTACTGTATGTCCCGGTTATCACTTACAGGTAAGGCCTTACGGAGAGAAACCAGAGCAACAATATAACCCCTTGCTCTAGCCCCCTTTCATCAACAGTAATAACATCATCTTAATTGGTTGATTGCATAATCCATTAGTCAAATTACAAGATCATTGTTCATAATTAAGCGCTAGCAGTAGCTACCCAAATGCATAACCCATAGGTGACAAGGAAACAAGATATCAATAGCTAAGTTATAATCTCTATGGTTGTCAAGGAAGACACATGCATATGTATGATAATTTCAGTGAATAGGACAACAAGGATGGTCCCATGTTATACTTGCCTTAATCAAAACTCTCCGAGTGATACTGCTGATCTGGCTCAAAGTAATACTCCTGATCGTCCAGATACTGCTCACCTTCTATACCCGATCATCAATCAACAACACAAATGCATCCAATCAAACATACACGAAGCAAACAAAGAGATACAATTAGAACAGTACACCAACAGTAACAAACACAGTAATAAAAGTTTATAAAACTCTTCTACACATTTCTACGATCACACAGACGCAAAGATCACCAAATTCGGAGTTAAAACGTATAAGTTATGAATTTTCTAAGATTTTCTATAGATAAATAAATACTTAATTATAACCTCGAAAAATAAATTATCAAAACTAACTGTACAACTACACTAACATGTAGAGCTCGCAAATACGAACCTAACGCAACTTGAACGGATCAAATCGGAGTTAAAACGAAGATTTTATAACCAAAATAGTTCTAGTGGCAAAACTGTAATTATCTGAAAACGTATTTTTGATTAAACCGGGAGAAAATACGCTTTCAAAACACGAAAACGCATTTTCAGTAGTACGCTATGGATGGCGGGTTGATTACTAAAAAGCTAAAGGTCTCTTTAGAAAATTTGCCATGTGAAAAGGTATGTTCTAATCCTGATCGTTGATACATGAACGGAGGGCTCACATTGTTCCAAAGCAAAAGAAAGAGGAGAACCGACCGGCTACAGTACCTCCAGCCGGTGGCCACCATGGACGCCGCCATGGACTCGCCGGAACTCGCTAGAAACTGAAAACCGACCACTCTCGACCGAAGAAAATAACACAGGAGAGGAGCAACGACCTACGCGAGCTCACCTAGACCACCAACCCGGGCCAAAAACTCCTCGACGGCGACCACACGCGACCCCCGCTCCGATAGGGTTTCCTGAAAGTTCGGCATAGTCAAACTAAGCACCGGAACACGCAAAAATTGATAAAGAACCTCTGAACAGCTTCACTACCTCGTTAGAAACCTCGGCAACCAAGCACGGAAGATGAAGGCGCGACAAGAACTCCCACCACCGCGGCGGCTCTATCCCGACGGCAAGAGATAGCAAAACTAGCTAAAACGCGGAGCTTAGGGCATCTACTAAAAGAAAAACAATCATCGACCGAGTCATCCACTACTTATAAGAAAAAACTTGACTCGTGGTGAATCCGGAGTCGATCCCGTGACCACAACCGAATCCTCCTCAGAGTCCGGCTCGGTTACGCGAGTTAGAAGAAACATCCGACAGCCGGGACCCACTCGCCAGCGAAAGAAGGGAGAGAGAGGCGCGACTGCTGGCTCGGGCTGGCTCGGGCCGACTGGGCTGCTCGTCTGCTAGGCCGGCCCACGCGGTCACGGCGCGAGATGGAGCAGAGAACTTTGGGCTCGGCTAACTGGGCCGCCGGGCCAACAGGTAAGAAGGTAAGTTGCTTTTCTTTTTTTTTCTTTCTTTTCTTTATTAGTCTATTTTCCAAAACCTTTTCAAATAAAAATTTCTAAGCCAAACAAAATAAAATAAATCCACACCACAAAATAAATTAAATGCAACAGCATGAATGCAACACCACATATTTTTTAAAAAAATTTAATTCCCCTTCTCTAAATTATTTAAAATTTATTACTCCTAAAATTTGGGTGTTACAAATTCTACCCCCTTAAAAGAATCTCGTTCTCGAGATTGAACTGCTTACTCAAAGAACTGCGGATATGATTTCCTTAATTCATCCTCTCTTTCCCAAGTTGCCTCTGCCTCTGAATATCGATTCCACTGCACCTTGCACATTTTAATAACCCGACTTCAAGTAACTCTCTCAGCAGTCTCTAAAATCTTGATCGGAAACTCTTCATATGTAAGATCCTCCTTAACAGTCAACTCTTCTAAAGGTATCTGTTCCTCAGGCACCCGTAAACACTTCTTAAGTTGTGAAACATGAAACTCATCATGTACTCCAGATAAATTCTCAGGCAACTCTAATTGATAAGCAACTTCCCCACGTCTAGTAATAACTTTAAATGGTCCAACATACCTTGGTGCTAATTTGCCTTTCATGTTAAACCTCTTCACACTTCTCATAAGTGACACCTTCAAATAGACATAATCACCTACCTAAAAACTAGATCTCTTCTCCTATTATCAGCATAACTCTTCTGACGAGACTGTGCTACTCTCAAATTCTCACGAATCACTCGCACTTGATCTTCTGCGTTTCTAAGAACATCTGTACCAAACACCTGAGATTCACCTGTCTGATCCCAAAAACAATGGAGTTCTACACTTACGTCCATACAAAGCTTCAAACGGTACCATCTTAAGACTCTGTTGATAACTATTATTATAAGAGAATTCTGCATAAGGCAAACTCTTATCCCAACTAGTTCCATATTGCAATGCACAAGCTCTCAACATATCCTCTAATACCCAGTTGGTCCTTTCAGTCTGCCCATCTGTCTGTGGATGATATGCCGTACTAAAATTCAATTTTGTTCCCAATGATTCATGTATAACTTTTCAAAAGTGCGACGTAAACTGCGATCCTCGATCAGATACAATCTTCTTTGGAACTCCATGCAAACATACTATTCTTTCTATATACAAGGTAGCTAATTATATTCCCGTGTAATTTAGTCTTGACTGGTATAAAATGAGCAACTTTAGTCAATCTATCCACTATCACCCAAATAGAATCATAACCTCTCTAAGTACGCGGTAACCCTACTATAAAGTCCATACCAACTTCCTCCCACTTCCATTCAGGAATCTTCATTGGTTGCACAATCCAGCAGGTCTTTGATGCTCTGCTTTCACCCTCTGACAAGTGTCACACAATGCCACATACTCAGCCACATCTCGCTTTAATCCAACCCACCAATATTTCTGTTTAAGATCCAAATACATCTTAGTACTACCAGGATGAATGGAATAAGCTGACTCATTAGCTTCGCTAAGAATTGCCTGTCGAACAGCTTGATCCTCAGATACACACAGCCTCTTTCCAAACCACAAAATCCCATTATCATCCATTCGAAAACCTTGGTGACTTACCAATCACTATATCTTCTGCTATCTTCTTCAGTTTCTCATCCTTCAACTGACCCTTGTAAATTTCTTACTCTAAAGTAGGCTCTATCACTAATTCCATTGTATTAGTAACAATTCCTAAATTCAAATATTCAAATTCAGCACATAACTCACTAGTCATAGACAACATCCGTATCTCATTGGCATAACTTTTCCTACTAAGAGCATCAGCTACTTTATTAGCCTTACCAGGATGATAGTGTATCTCAATATCATAATCCTTAATCAACTCTAACCATCTGTGTTGCCTCAAATTCAGATCTGACTGAGTGAAAATATACTTCAAACTCTTATGATCAGTGTATATATCACTCTTATGTCCAATCAAATAATGTCTTTAAATCTTTAAAGCATGAACCACAGCTGCTAACTCCAAATCATGTGTAGGATAATTCAACTCATGCTTTCTCAACTGCCTAGATGCATAAGCCACAACTCTGCCTTCTTGCATAAGAACACATCCCAAACCTTGACGAGAAGCATCACAATAAATAGAAAACTTCTTACTCAAATCTGGCAAAACCAAAACAGGCGCTGTAGTCAACCTCTTCTTCAATTCCTCAAAACTAGCTTGACATTTATCTGACCACACAAACTTGGCATTCTTCTCTAATAGAGATGTCATAGGTCTAGCAAGTTTAGAAAACCCTTCAATGAACCGTCTGTAATATCCAGCTAATCCCAAGAAACTACGAATCTCGCTAACGTCAATAGGTGGTTTCCAATTCAATAGATAAGCAAAATCTGATTTCTCTGTGCAAATTCCAATTTCAGTAACTCAGTAAAACTATCATATCTCGAGCTAAGACGTCCAATTCAGATGATCTTTACATGGTTGGAAAGCTTACAAAATTATCTACAACTTTTATTCACAACACTTTTTCTGAATCTGTCAAATAATTGGCCAAAAACTGAACTTAACCGAAACTGTTTCAGAATTTCAGACTGTGCAGTAACCCCAACTTGAAATAGATATATCTCTTAGCTCTTAATAGATATTAGAGTGATTCTTGCGGGGTTGGAAAGATATAGAAGTCTAATTATTCCCAGTATAATTTCTTCAATTTCCCATTAATGGATTTTAAGTTATTTCTTAAACATCCCAGACTGACCTAAAAATCAGCAAAGGACAGAACTATGTTCACCTCATAACCAACTAATATATTTTGATCAAACTTAATATTCTTAACCATGGAACTTGTAGGCCTGTCTACAAAACTCCAGCACACATTACAAAGATCCAAATCACACATTATCACATTAACAATCCATCAATCACACAATTGTTCACACCACAAACTGACTCTCAACACAATCCAACTTAAAATTGACTCGCAACTACTATCGTTCTTATTACATAGGGATTTTTCCTATTTCCTAGTTAAGCTTCTAATAAATCTTGGGACGACCTAACTCCGCCCTTAATTGGTCAATCTCCTTATAAGCTTGCTCCTTAAGTTCTTTTTCCTTCAGCAACTCTTATGCAATGATGATGCCACAAGCTCATAACCAACTTTATAAATGTCTCCTTTAGACCCTTATGATTCTTATAGATGTTCTAACAGGTTACCAACCCTAAAAAAAATACCTGCGCTCGATAGTGACTTTACAACCATGTAGCTAGCTGATGCTTCCAGGTGACGAAATAGAACATATAAACCTCCATCTTGTATCGTCTTTTAGTTCGACAAACCCTCTTAAGAAGAGATCAACTAGAGTACACCAAAGGATAGCTTGCATTTGTTTCTGAGTGATAACTACTATCGTGTCCTTCTATCAAGTCAAAGAGACTCATGAGCATATGCAAGAACAAGTAACCTGCACTTCCTCGCGAGCAGAAAAATAGCAGTGCAGAAATATAGTTATATCTCGAGTTCTACGAATCCAATGATATTGTAGCTTATACCATTGGAAAGCTTATCAAATTTACTACAACTTCCTTATAGAATTCTTCTCCAGATTCTGCAGTTAAGGTAGTCGAAAACTGTGCACAACAGAAACTATTCCAGATTGCTGACAGCACAGATGCGTCGCCTTGTGATTTTCATAAATCCCAAACCATAATAGATATCAGGACGGTTCTTACGGTCAGAGAAAGATATTGAAGTCTACTATTGTCCAGAATTTATCCATGATTTTTGGGCATCCAAAAATAGAGATATAAGCTAAGGAAGATAGACTGCTATAAAAAAACAGAATAAGGTAGAAACGAGATTCAAAGACACTAGAGAGATAGATAACACTAATCTTCAAGTCTTCATGCTTCTTTGCTTTGTGTTGATGAGATATAAGACATGGATCGAGGATAGCCAAAAGATGACAAGAAAGATAAGGTTTGATCTTTAGTTCTTCATGCCTCCTCATGCCTCGTCGCTTGAGATATTCAGGACTTGCTGTTGTTGATAGCAGATGCTACCCCACTTAACAAAGATCGAACTACTTCTCAAGACTTATACCTTCCGGGCCTACCTTTGAAACACGAGAACAAGAACAACACACAAGCAACACATCAAGCAAAACAAGCACACATCACATCATCGGTACTACACATGCTTCTTCAACAATGGTGGTCATCCTATTGGCACATTGGAGATGATGAAAGGCCATCGAACTTTGAACCAGGTAAGATCAGGAAACTTTTAGTAAAAACAACATAAAATAAAATTCAAGAGAGTAAGAAATATTAGCTCAAAAGAAAACTATCAAGGAGAGGATACAACAGGACAAGGAAGAGGAAATAGTCAAAATCAATGAGTCAAGGGATGACAAAATAGTTTTATAGTAAAATGAGTTTTAGAATACGTCCAGTGCTACTTGGCATACATCCTACAGTCAACACCGCTCTGATACCACTCTTTCACACCCGGTTTTCTAAAGAACAAAACCAGGCTAATCATATGTGTGCCTAGGAAGTCCACACATATGCCAGAATGAAAAAGTATCAGAAACAATGTTATTATATAACATATACATAGCTATATTAACACTTACATCAGAGTATCGCGGAACGGTGACTAAACTTCGGGCTCCATTCTTCTCAGGGACGGCTGACTGGGGGTAACATATGCCTAGCACTTCTACTAGTCTTCTGGAAACTCCACTACACCTTTGTCCTTCTTCCGAGTAGCATCTTACTACACACTGGAGTGTTGGGGAAATAGCAAGAGTGAGTCCATGTCGAACTCAACAAGTATAACACAGGGTTCATGAGGCTCAAAAAGGCTAGACACTGTTTAACTGCGTTTAGCTTTTAATCATCATATAATTAGCAATTGAGTAGCATCAAGGTAATCCAAATCCCATTAATGAATCAATGATCAATTGTAATAAGGATAATGAATAGCATTAACATGAGCATAATAATAATCAACAATAATTAAGCATGATATAACAATGGTGTTCAACTATTCTGTAAGAATCCCCAAGGCCGCTCGTATCCGTAAGCACGGCTAGTATACCAGTTTTTAACTCTGCGCAGAGGTGTACACTTTCACTGTGAGTCATGATTTCCAAATGCATGGGTTTGCAAGGCCCAAAACATCAGAGACCATATAAAGCCATTCAAAAGTTTGTCTAACAAGTTAGGGCCATTAGATTCACTCGGCAGGCAGATGTAGAACCCTCCCTTCCCTGTGGCACAACAACCGCAGCCTATACATACTAGGCCAGGGGCTCGCACTACACCCAACGTGGCAAGCCATTCTTACGCCATTTAAGGTAACCTCTAACAAGCTAGAAAAGGTCTCTTGAACAACTAGAGCCAGAGCCATATAGCCCTCACAGCTATACTGTATGTCCCGGTTATCACTTACAGGTAAGTCCTTACGGAGAGAAACCAGAGCAACAATATAACCCCTTGCTCTAGCCCCCTTTCATCAACAGTAATAACATCATCTTAATTGGTTGATTGCATAATCCATTAGTCATATTACAAGATCATTGTTCATAATTAAGCGCTAGCAGTAGCTACCCAAATGCATAACCCATAGGTGACAAGGAAACAAGATATCAATAGCTAAGTTATAATCTCTATGGTTGTCAAGGAAGACACATGCATATGTATAATAATTTCAGTGAATAGGTAACAAGGATGGTCCCATGTTATACTTGCTTTGAATAAAGCTTTCCTGATGATACTGCTGGTCTGGCTCAAAATAATACTTCTGATCGTCAAGAAACTGCTCACCGTCTATACTCGATCATCAAGCACCAACACACAATCATCCGAGCAACCATACACTAAGCAAACAAATAGACATAATTAAAACAGTACACCAACAATAACAAAACAGTAATAAAAGTTTATAAAACTCTTCTACACGTTTCTACGATCACACAGACGCAAAGATCACCAAATTCGGAGTTAAAACGTATAAGTTATGAATTTTCTAAGATTTTCTATAGATAAATAAATACTTAATTATAACCTCGAAAAATAAATTATCAAAACTAATTGTACAACTACACTAACATGTAGAGCTCGCAAATACGAACCTAACGCAACTTGAACGGATCAAATCGGAGTTAAAACGAAGATTTTATAACCAAAACAGTTCTAGTGGCAAAACTGTAATTATCTGAAAACGTATTTTTGATTAAACCGGGAGAAAATACGCTTTCAAAACACGAAAACGCATTTTCAGTAGTACGCTATGGATGGCGGGTTGATTACTAAAAAGCTAAAGGTCTCTTTAGAAAATTTGCCATGTGAAAAGGTATGTTCTAATCCTGATCGTTGATACATGAACGGAGGGCTCACATTGTTCCAAAGCAAAAGAAAGAGGAGAACCGGCCGGCTACAGTACCTCCGGCCGGTGGCCACCATGGACGCCGCCATGGACTCGTCGGAACTCGCTAGAAACTGAAAACCGACCACTCCCGACCGAAGAAAATAACACAGGAGAGGAGCAACGACCTACGCGAGCTCACCTAGACCACCAACCCGGGCCAAAAACTCCTCGACGGCGACCACACGTGACCCCCGCTCCGATAGGGTTTCCTGAAAGTTCGGCATAGTCAAACTAAGCACCGGAACACGCAAAAATTGATAAAGAACCTCTGAACAGCTTCACTACCTTGTTAGAAACCTCGGCAACCAAGCACGGAAGATGAAGGCGCGACAAGAACTCCCACCACCGCGGTGGCTCTATCCCGACGGCAAGAGATAGCAAAACTAGCTAAAACGCGGAGCTTAGGGCATCTACTAAAAGAAAAACAATCATCGACCGAGTCATCCACTACTTATAAGAAAAAACTTGACTCGTGGTGAATCCGGAGTCGATCCCGTGACCACAACCGAATCCTCCTCAGAGTCCGGCTCGGTTACGCGAGTTAGAAGAAACATCCGACAGCCGGGACCCACTCGCCAGCGAAAGAAGGGAGAGAGAGGCGCGACTGCTGGCTCGGGCTGGCTCGGGCCGACTGGGCTGCTCGTCTGCTGGGCCGGCCCACGCGGTCACAGCGCGAGATGGAGCAGAGAACTTTGGGCTCGGCTAACTGGGCTGCCGGGCCAACAGGTAAGAAGGTAAGTTGCTTTTCTTTTTTTTTCTTTCTTTTCTTTATTAGTCTATTTTCCAAAACCTTTTCAAATAAAAATTTCTAAGCCAAACAAAATAAAATAAATCCACACCACAAAATAAATTAAATGCAACAGCATGAATGCAACACCACATATTTTTTTAAAAAATTTAATTCCCCTTCTCTAAATTATTTAAAATTTATTACTCCTAAAATTTGGGTGTTACACATAGGACATGTATGGAATATATTTTTCACATAAACTACATCACAAAAGAAGACTAATACAAGTGAAACCATATTTTTCTGAGCGGTAATGGACTTACTGTGCATTTTCTAAGTTAACAGCAATTAACAACATTTAAATAAACTATACAGAAAAGTATTAGAAAAGTGACATGTAATATTTTTGTATTGTAGATCTACTGATAACAAACCCAACAAAATTAGGTCCACCCGATTTTGAGCTAAAATGAGCAAGATATCATTTTATAAAGCTTTAATCGAAAACTGAAAAGCGTTTTCTTTTAATCCTTTTCTAGAAATCCGCTCGAAAATGCTACACATACACGGCTTTGTGCACACCAAAACCCAATGAGCCGCTGACAGCAGGCCTCGTGGGCTGACCGGGCCCCATCTATCAGCCAAACGTGGGCAGGGCGCGGCGTTGACCTGCCGGAGCTCACCGCCGGTGAGGTCTTCGACGGCACGGGTGCCACCGTTGTGCTCCTCTCAATGAGGCGAGCATGGCAAGCAGCGAGAGGCCGAAGGTAGAGCGGAGCGGCATCACCGGCGCATGAGGCGGCACGGCGGTGCTGTGCCACGGCGGTGAGCTGACTCCAGCCGAGATAAGGCGGGCGGGGGAGCGTGCGGGATCCACGGCAACGAGGCGGACGCGGTACCCTGACCGAAGGAAAGGAAGAGGGAGCGGGGAGCCTAGACCATGGCGAGGCCATGCTTGGTGGCACCATCACTGGAGGAAAGGAAGACCGCCCGATTGGGCGCTCACCTTGCGAGGGTGGCGACGTTGAGCTGTGTTCCAAGGAGAGGAAGGTGGAGCGGGGTCACGTGCGTGGCAAATCGAGCGGAGGCGAGCTACTGGTGGCGGAACGCCGGCGGTGAAGTGCGGCGGCGGTGGAGCAAATGGAGCTCCGCTCCCGTGCGGGATTTTGAAAATGGGCGAGGGAGCAAGAGAGGGAGCCGGTGCGGGGTGAAGAGAAGGAGAGTGGGCGTGGAGGTGGACGTGAAGGTGTCCAGGTGCGGGCGCGGACTGGCCGGCCGGCCATCGCCCATGGCCACCAGTGCGCTGTGGCCATGGGATGGGGCAGACGCGCACGGAGCGCGGGAGCGACGTGTGGCGTGCGTGGACCTAGCCCACTAGACCGGCGTCTAGCGGGCGCGCACGCGCGGTGCGAGAGCTGGGCCGGGCCGGTTTTGGCCAGCGGGCCTAATGGTTGGCCGCGGCCCACAAAGCCAAAAAAATGGATTTTCATTTTTGTTTTAAATTTCCATTTTCCAAACATAGCCCCAATTCAAATTTGAACAACAAAAATGCATTTTTAGAGCATGACTCAAAAATAAAAGTTGTTCAAAACTTCATGCTCTACAATTTTGCTTAAAGGTGACACTTGAAATTCCAAACAGAATTCGAGATGGAATTTAAAAGCTAACTAGAAAGGATCTTTGACCATTTTCATAATTATTTTTGAAAGCAAAATTTGGAAAAAAAATTAAATACCAACTTGGCTCCAAAAATCATGGTGAACACTTCTAAGCTATTTAGTTAAGCAAACAAGCATGTTAAGCATCATTATAAGCATAAACATGGCATGGATCAAATGGAACAAACAAGTGCAACACTAATGTTTCAAGCCTATGTTACATAGGTTTCAAGGCTTTGTTCCAATTATTATTTAACATGATTATGCATGATGATGATGATGCTTGATGGTGCATTATGATCATGATTTGCAGTGCCTAATGCATGCTTAATACCAGGGGTGTTACAGTAAGCTAGTGACCGGCTTCAAAATTTCCCGGCGGTTGGTTCGGGGAGTTCCCGGGGTCGTTCGACCGTCCTCGAGGGCTCGCTGTCTTTTTTTAGAAAAAACTCCCGAACTGTAAACCGGCCTGGACTTGAACATGGTTCGAGAAGGCCCATGACGCTATGTGCGTCCGGGTACTGGCCATGCATTGCCCCTTCTCATACCATCCCTCACTCGGGTGGCTCAGAGCGGTTGTCGAACCCTTCGCGGGCCAGCCTTCAAACTCCGTGCCATGATTGGACCGTAAAGGGTGGAAATGTATCACATAATTATCGCCGATAATATGAAATGTATTGCGTAATTATTGTTGATAATATAACTCGTGATTTAATGTGTAAATGATGAGATAAATTGCAGTAGATAACATGCAACGATTTCAGCAGTATGAAAAGATAATGTTATAATAGATCATGGGCAGGGGATGATGCGGTGATCTACCGATCGTGACGTGCTGGCGTCGTGTGCGACCTCCACCCTCCAGCGTTATGGCCACGTGAGCTTGTAGCCATTGTCGTCAGAGTCACCGTTGTCGAGAAGGTAGTCGTAGACGCTGATGAAGCGACGTAGAGCCCTCAGGTCGTTGAGCCCGGAGAAGTCGGTGCCGGCCCAGCTGCTGTCATCCTCGTCGGAGCTGGTACTAGAAGCTGTCTCGGTAGTCGCGAGTATCTCTATGATAGCTTGCGCTTGGTGACTCGGTAGATGTAACACCTCAGGTGTTTAGCTCCATAATTGCATTGCATTGCATGAGCATAAGCATGCATCATTTCATGTTAATTCATGTGGTTGCAACAAATGTGATTTGTTTTTAAAGTTTTGTTTGACTCACATCATGTGACACTAGGGAGTTGGTGTAACTAAAAGGTAGAGTAGCTAATTACATCTCACAACACCTTAGTTATACTTAGGGTCACTCATGGAGCAAGGTTCATGTTGACCAAAATCACCAAAATGCCCTCCAAGGTGTAGTTGACCAGCATTTAGCCCTAGGATGCTCTAGTTTGACCATTTAAAAAGTCTAGCTTAGAGACCTTGCATGGAGGAGCACCCTTAAACAAAGTTGTAGGGAATTTTATGGGGAACAAAAGTCTCAATATGACCATCTCATGAAACTGGCCAGAACATGCTAAAAAATGGCCCACAAGTCAGCTAAAGGGGCTGTCTCAACACTTAGAATTTTTCTAAGTCTCAAAAGTGTCCCTCCAGTTTTACTGTGGCCTACTTTGAAAGCTTGTAGTTTGCAAACCAGACCAAACCAGCCCCAACTCATATTGACAAAGTTGTTGTCCACACATAGCTCTACAACATTGTCAACATCACCATCACCTAGTTCTAATTGGTTTAGGAGTTATGGTGCCTGGAAAAATGGGTTTCAGTCGGTGTGACTCGCTGAAACCCAGTTTCAGTTTCGGGTGCCTCACTTTAGGACGCTATATCTCAATAACTAAGCCGAACCAGCCCTGGAGCCAATTGACAAAGTTATAGCCCTCATGTAGCCCTACAATTTTGATGTTATCATCTTCTCATAACTCGAACCGGTTTAGGGGATAATCATCGTTGAACTTGGCTTGTCAGTCGGTCAATGCGGGGTTTGAATTCAGTCGGTCAGACATCAGAGTGAGCTGTCCGACCGGGGCAGACCGTCGCCGCCGCGTGTCCTCCACGCGCCGCGCGCGACCTGGCGCCTTGGCCAGCTGCCGAGCGCATAGAAGGGTGCCTCTGCTGTCGTTCCGACCTCACCCCTCCATTCCCTCCTCCTTTCCTCCCTCGTCGGCAGAGCGGAGAAACCGAGCCGCCATTGTCGCCGCCCGCTCCGACGTGCTCGCAAGCGCTCGCCACCGCATCACCACTGGCCAAACTGCGTCTCTCGCTCCGCCTTGAAGCCCGCTACCTCACCGTCCACTCCTCGCAGCCAATCGCGCTTTGGTAGGGTCACATTTTTGTTTTCCTCCGCCGCGGTACCTCGCCGGAGTTCCTCCGCGCGACGGCTCTCCGTGGCCAGAGGTCTCTGGGCGTCTCTGTCGCCCACTTGTAGGTGCGTTAGGGTCGAGGTAGAATGGGGATGCTCATCGAGGGTTAGGGTTTTAGGCTCACCGGCGGCGAGATTTCGCCATCACCGTGCCGGTGGTCCGCCATGCCCGACGACGAGCACCTTACCGTGGCTCTGCTGCCCCGTTCTTGCCACCAATCGACTTAGCTCGATGACGTGGTCATGCTCGTCCGCTCAGCTTCGCCGGTCGGCTCACCGACGGCGAGCTCCGGCGACCCTAGCTCCGCCCCTCCGCCTCTCTCTCTGACCGGTGGGGCCACCTGGTCAGTCGCACGCGCGCGCGGGCGGGAGCCGTAGCAGGCCGCGCGCGGGAGCGGGCCACGCCGCGAGTTTTGGGCCGCGTCGGTTCCCTGGCCGGCCCAGTAGCGAATAGGAATTTATTCATTTTCTTTATTCTGTCACAATTTTGGTTAAGTTTTGGAAAATGTAGATCTAGGGTTTTACTTGCCCTAAAATTATGAGATAAATTTTGTTAGGATCTACATGATGTGTAGTATTTTATAAAAATATGAATTGATTATGTGATGTTTGGTTTCCGGGATATTTAAATAGGTCTTTGAAATGTGTTTTAAATCACATGCAAACTTGTTTAAATCATATCTTGAGTTTCAGTGTTCCAAAAATTATGAAATTTGGTGGGTAGACTAATTTATACTTGCTCTAGCTCTGGTAAAAATTTGGGTAGTAGTGCTTAAGTACTTTTCAAGTTATAATGCTATCTTTTTATTTTAGGAAATACTTAAATGAATTTTTGTAATTTTTCTACGTGTGCAATGTTCATATAATTTTTTGGAGAATGTCTTGGTACCATAAAGTGTCTAAGAAAAATATTAAATCTGTTGTTTGATACTTTTCAATATGAATTGTTAATTATACAAAAATCAGCCTTTTGGGCTTGTGAATTTTGTGTAGGAAGTTCCTGTGAATAAATTTAGTTCAAATTTTTACAGTAGCCTCTTTTTGGGTCAGAGAGTCTCTTGTAATTTTTGTAGAATTTTAGGAGCAGTTTGCATATATGTTTAAAATTCCACTTAATTACTTAAGTAAATTAAGAAATGAGTTTAAATAAATATTTTAGGTGGGCCAACCTTACTTTCTGGTGTTTTTGTGACCTATGTGCACTTGTGGTAACATTAGTTTGGTCTTATGGGATGTTTGCCACATAAATAAATATTTAACATTTGCAATTCTAGGTTTTCTGGACAGCTGGTAGTATTTCTAGATTTGATCCTTGATAAAAGTGTTTGCTGGAAAACTTGTAAATACCAAAGTTGTATTAAACTTGATAAACTAGCTTGTGTCAAAATTTGGGAGCATTTGGCTTAATAGTTTGGGAGTTATTGCTGTTTAAAGTGCCAGTCCAGAATTGGCTGCTCTCTGTTTAGGGAGGGCAGATTCTGGAACTTTGGAATTTCGACTAGGTAAACTTTGGAGTTAAGTGTTGTGGTCTGAAAATATTTTGTGGTGCATTTCATAAGCTTTCCAGATTGTCTTAGATCATATCTTTTGGAGTTGGGAATCTCCAGTTATGTTAGAAACAAGTAGCTGCTGTCCAGAATGTCTTACTGTGATATTTTGGGTTGGATGTGGTAACCTAAATAATGTTACTCTTGTGTTTGTTAGGTGTTAGGGCCTTAACCGAAGATGAACAGCTATACCTTAGGTTGAGTAGATTAGGTAAGTACTTCTCCACCGGAGAAGAGATTTGCACGTAATGGTGAAGTGACTGGAATAGAGTACTCTTACTGCTGAAATGCATTTCATTCCGAGCATGTTGCACCCATTATGCATCCATGATATTTATTGTGCACACATGCAATAGGTGTTCCGGAGGGGATAACACTCCTCGAGTTCGAGCCAGTGATTCTGGAGGAAATCCAGGACCAGCCAGAGGAGCCAGCGGAACCAGTCGGTGGAGGAGACGCCGCTGAAGACTTGCCTGAGTGTCCTGACCACCGGCCTTCGACCTTTCTGAAAGGCAAGCCCCGGTGCATGCTGAACCTACTGTTTTATAAATTAATCTTGAGTACTTTTAATTGTTTACTGCATTAAGTTGTAGGAGTTGTATGAAAACAATTGTTGCATTATACCTGTCCTTGTCCAGATATCGTACTTAATCATATATTAGGTTTAGGCGCATGTCAATGCTTAGCCTTGCTTAGTTCGGTAAAAGTTGGGTGATTTCCGGTCATCCGCGAGATGTAGGAAGGAGTCACGAGTGGCTTTATGGCTATCGTGGATGGAACCATGCCTTAAAATGAAATTGAGACCGGGCGGGAATCCGATAGTACAGCCGCAAGACACTTCACGTCTTGGGTGTGGAGCTATGCCCGTCTGAGTCGTTTAAGGACCGCTTCGCTGTATGTCCTTGAGTCATGTTGAACGCAGTCTAACACTTAGTTGGCCGGATAAGTCGTTCCGACCGCGAAGTCGAGTAGTATGGTTCAGGCCGGGAATCGAATGGTAGGTTGCATCTTGGAGGAGAGAAAGGATGTGCTTGGGGACATTGGCGTGAGACCAAGGGGGGTTAGAGTCCCTATCACCTGGCAGAGTGTCGCCCTTGGGGACGCGACATTATTCGGACCCGCGATTCCTGAACTGTACAAAAGATGACCTGAGCAGCCCTCGCCAGGCGTGACTCGGTGAGTGTTAGAAATACCCCTCCAGCTGGATAGGAATTCGATTAGAATCGCCGTCGCACCCGGTTAGTGAGCACTTGACTTGAGCAGCGGCAACGTAGATCTCATTAAATGAACTGGTGGTTAAGGGAGTGATACAATGTTGCCACAATTCATACCTGCTCTGGATATAATGATGATAATTGTTTGATTATAACCAAGTGCATGTTTAGTACAGGTGCTAAGATAGATGGCAGGTAAATGCTAAAAATAACTGCTAGTACAGGTTATAAGAGTCTCAATTACTTATGCCTTTATGCAAAAATGTGATGTCAGCTAGCCTCTTGTGTAAGCCTTGCATAATCCTTGGTGTCATCTTATTTCTGGTTTTCGACGGGTAAGTCTAGCTGAGTACATTCCAGTACTCAGGGTTTATTCCCTCCTGTTGCAGATGATATGCTCTACCAAGGCTTCTGCAAAAATTGTCTCCACCCTGCGGGTGACGAAGACTAGATCACTAGGGCGTGATCATCTTTATGTACTTTCCTGATGCTTTTGCGGGTGGTCGATCTTCAAGACTGGCAGTAGTATGTGAATTAATACGTGTGTTATGCTTCCGCTACTTTATAAACTTGGTTTGTAATATTTGCGACTCCGTGTGTGTAAACTTATTTCGGCACTATTTGTGAAATGTAACGTATGATGTTGTATGTTGAATGATGCGATCTTGGTTGTAAGCAAGTTGGTTTGAAATCCTTCGTGGTTTCGATTGACTACCGGGATTATATGGGCTCAAGTTCAAAAATTTGAGCGCTTCGGTGCTTGTTTTTGTACTTGTGCTCTTATAATTTGGTCGGTTCTGTTACAGCTGGTACCAGAGCATAATTCAACATTAAAAACATCGTACGAGTATTTGAAAACAAAAGTATTTGATCATGAAAAGGGTTAAAATTCTAAAAAATTATTTTCATAGGTATGCCAGTGATCACATCCCTTAGCCCAAATAAGGACTCTTAGGTGGCTTATTATAAAGACTAACTTGGGGGCCTTGTTTGATTTTGTTTCGTCGTCCATACGGCGTGATATTGTATGGATGCCATCCACTTGGGTGGTAATGTATGGATCAATTGCCTCGACGCTCTGGTAAGTGTGAGTTGTGAGAGCATGATCGTCCAACCGACGATCTAAGGGAGAGTAGTTTTCGTGACTTGCATACTTACATGTTTAAACCGTGTAATTATGTAAGCACTTAATTGTGGGAACCTTTATATCGAGTAGCTTTGATACTGAAGTATATACATCCGGAGATGTGTATATGGAAAGTATTTAAATTACTGCTTTCTTGTGTGCATATATTGGGAAACTGTTGGGCTGAAATGAGATTTTCTGCAGGTACACTCACAATGTAACAAGTAGACCGATAGTTTCGCTTATATGAGAGAACGTATGTAGGCCACCGCCTAGCGTTAGAACTTTAGGTTTCTACTAAGGTGAGAGGGCGTACGGAACGTGCATGCATCATGTTTAATTATATCATACATATCATTTACTCCCTCCTTAAAAATTTCAGTACTCTCGACTAAATTAAATTTCGTATCCCCTAAATGATCCTCACTTTAAGTCGTATCTGGTTGCTACAGATGGCACGTACCAAGAGGACCGCTCGCAAGTCCACTGGAGGCAGGGCACCTCGTCACCAGCTCGCTCCACGTGAGCCCCGCCCCGAGCCCACTGAGGTGGAAAGGCTGAGAGCAGAGTTGGCTGAAGTGACTGCTGCCCGGAATGCAGCGCGTCAGCAACTGGAGCAAGTGATCCGTGATCGTGACCAGGAAACCCTTGCAGTCTAGAGATTGACAGTAGCAAATCGCAACTGTCAACGCATGCTGGTCCGTGTCATGAATCAGAGGGATGAAGCCTGACACGAGGAGAACGTTCTGAGAGCTCGTCAGTTTGAGCTCGAACAACAGTTGGAGAATGCTAAAGAATACAATGACAATCTTCATGAAGAAGTGCACCGCCTGAACAACCAGCTAAATCCTCTGCTGCCTAGAAATATCAACGCAGATGAGGACATGAGTTCGGGAATCTTCATGGCTGAAAATGATGATGAAGTGGAGGTCAATGGGCCCCAAGATGCCGCACCAGAAGAAGCACCAGAAGAAGAAGAAGAAGAAGATGATGATGAGGAGTTAGAGCCTGTTAGTGATGAGGACGGCGGGGAGATCCTTGACACTGACTCTGAGGATGATGCTTAGAGCAGCTATCACGTAGCTATGATGTAGGATTGTCTTTTGTGCCCTCCCTGTGTTGGAGTGAGGCTTTGTAATAACTTGACTTTTGGGATGTAAGGTCGAACCCTATGTTTCCTGGATGTTTAGTTGGAACCTGTTAATTTCGATCGCAATTGGATGTCTTATTGTGTTGCGTTCGATGATGGTGTCACGATTAGCACCCTTCGGTGCCGCGACGAAACCGAGGGCCTCCTATGGCGCGCGACATAAGGTTGTGCTGCTTGGCACGCGCTGGTATCGAGGTGGCTAGTCATGATCCACCATGGAACTCTACCATTGAGAAGTCTCCTTGTGGTCAGTTTGAAGTAGCCTTCTCAGTCAACTAAAAACTTTGAAATCAAATCCAAGTACCTGGTGAAAGATCAAAAATCACGTAGATTTTTTTTACGTAAACGGTTCAGTAACTGCTGTGCTCCTTGTGAGTGAACCTTTATCAAGTACATCTTGTTGGATTCCCTCGCATGATTGCACCAATTGATCCGCTTGAATGGATTGTGCGGTTGTGATGAATTATTGTGCCATGATTATTTTGAGAAGTCTATTTCATGAAGTCAGTTTGACATATTTACAATAATTCATATACAAACTTCCCACATCGTCAGAGCTCATTGGTTATGCATTTTGCAGATGTCGTACAATCTCCGTCGGGGTCGTGGCAATGAGGATGAGGAACAGCCACCCCCCTCCGCCACCACCTACCCCGGCTGATCTGATGCAGACCGTGGTCGAAGGGCAGCGCATGCTGGCAGATGCTATGCGCCAGCTTGCCAACCGGGAGGCTCGTCATGGCCGCCAGGGCCCAGAACCCAATCAGTACAGTGATTTAAAGGACTTTCTTGATACTAAGCCCCCGCTCTTTAAGGAGGCGGAGGAACCACTGCAAGCTGATGAGTGGTTGAACACTATTGAACAAAAGTTTCGTCTGCTTCGCTTGACTGATGAGCTAAAGACTGAATATGCTTCTCACCAATTGCATGGTCCAGCGGGTATTTGGTGGAGCCACTATCGTTCCACACTGCCTGCAAATGTCCCTATTGCTTGGGACCAGTTCAAGGCCGCATTCCGTGGGAACTATATTCCTCTAGGTCTTATGGCTATCAAGCACACAGAATTTATGAGGCTATCGCAGGGCAATAAAAGCTTGACTGAATATCTGCAATCCTTCAACAACCTGGCAAGGTATGCCACGGAGTTTGTGGATACCGATTCCAAGAAAATTGCTAGCTTTAAAAGAGGCCTCGGCCCAAAGCTGATGAAGACTATGGGCACTAGCAAGTGCACTACTTTCAATGAATTTATCAGTGATGCTCTGACTCAAGAGAACAATAATTCTATCTATGCTGCTTCTAAGAGCCGCAAGAGGGCACTTGAGGCAGGTGCTTCACAGTCTCGAGCTCCAGCTGCCCCGAGGGCTCCTCCTCGCCCTCCTGCCACAAGTGCTAAGTTCCGTCCCCCGCAAAAGAAGGCGCCAGTGAAGACTGGGTTTCGCAAGGCATATACAGTGGCTCTGCCAAAGGGTAATTCGAGTCAAGGCAGCTCCAGTGTCCCTCCTAGCAACATGCCTTGCTGGAACTGCAACAAGCCAGGCCATTGGTCCAGGAACTACCCTTACCCTAAGAAGAATGTCAACCAAGGTGGCCATCAAGGGCACGCTCATTATAACAGTATTGAGGAAATCCCATCTGGTGAGGTTGTCACTGCTGGTAAGTTCCTAGTTGACCAACACCCTACAGTGGTACTTTTTGATTCAGGTGCTTCGCATTCCTTTATCAGTCCTAAGTTTGCATCAGAGTTTGCACATAAATTGCATACTGTTGAAGGTGGGGGTTATTGTATTAGCGCAGCAAGTGGGAATATTTCCACAAATAAAGTAGTGGGGAATCTTGAGCTTGAGATAGAAGGGCGAAAGTACTCGCTTGCCTTAGTGGTTTTGCCGGGCTTAGGCATAGATGTTATTTTGGGCATGAATTGGATGAGTCAGAATGGGGTACTCATTGATACATCCACTCGGGTAGTTATGCTCAGAGATCCTACAAATCAAAAGGGTTTTCTGGTACAACTTCCCAGAAAAGTTGATTTGTCTGGGGAAGTTCATGCTGTGCAAGCAAAGGCGTTGGCTGAAATTCCTGTAGTGAATGAGTTTCCGGACGTTTTTCCCGATGAATTGCCGGGACTCCCTCCGGATCGGGATGTGGAGTTTAAAATTGAGTTGTTGCCTGGCACAGCTCCTATCTCTAGGAGACCCTATAGGATGCCTCCGAATGAACTAGCTGAACTTAAGTTGCAATTGAATGAACTTTTGAAGAAGGGGTTGATTCGTCCTAGTTCATCACCGTGGGGATGTCCTGCTATCTTTGTAAAGAAGAAGGATCAGTCATTACGAATGTGTGTTGATTATAGACCTCTCAATGCAGTCACTGTCAAAAATAAGTACCCTCTACCGCGCATCGACATCTTGTTCGATCAGTTGTCTAAAGCTAAAGTTTTCTCCAAGATTGATCTAAGATCTGGCTATCATCAAATTAAAATCCATCCTGAAGATGTTCCAAAAACCGCCTTCTCTACCAGATACGGTCTTTATGAGTATCTTGTTATGTCCTTCGGCTTGACCAACGCCCCCGCACACTTTATGTACTTGATGAATTCGGTGTTTATGCCCGAATTGGAAAAGTTTGTGATGGTATTTATTGATGACATCCTGATATATTCTGTAAATGAGGAAGATCACGCTGAATATCTGCGTATAGTCCTCACAAGACTGCGTGAACATCAACTATATGCAAAGTTCAGTAAGTGCGAATTCTGGCTTCGAGAAGTACCTTTCCTTGGGCATGTGTTGTCCGATGGAGGAATTATGGTGGACCCCGCCAAGGTACAAGAAGTACTGAACTGGAAGGCTCCTATCTCGGTTCACGAGGTCCGAAGTTTTCTTGGGTTGGCTGGCTATTATCATCACTTCATCCCGGATTTCTCCAAAATAGCCAAGCTAATGACTCGGTTGCTACAAAAAGACACCAGCTTTGTCTGGACTCCTGAGTGTGATGCGGCTTTTCACCAACTGCGAACCCTCCTAACCTCAGCTCCGGTTTTGGCACAACCGGATATCGAGAAACCATTTGATGTTTATTGTGATGACTCAGGCTTAGGTTTGGGAGGTGTTCTGATGCAGGAAGGCCGAGTAATTGCATATACCTCTCGACAACTTCGGAAGCATGAGGCGAATTATCCAACGCATGACTTAGAACTCGCCGCAGTTGTTCATACTTTGAAAGCCTGGCGGCACTATCTGCTGGGCAATGTTTGCAATATCTACACAGACCACAAAAGCCTCAAATACATCTTCACCCAACCCGAGTTAAATATGCGTCAAAGAAGATGGCTCGAGTTGATTAAGGATTATAACCTTCAAGTGCACTATCATCCTAGCAAGGCAAATGTGGTTGCGGATGCTTTAAGCCATAAGTCTCATTGCCATTCCCTAGTTGAAACTGATTTTCATCGATCTCGCCTTCTACATCCAGCAGTCTTGTACAACATCACTGTTAGTTGTACTCTCAAAAGCAGAATTATTGAACTCCAAAAGACTGACACTGGTATATTCCACATCAAGCTTAAGATGAAAGAGCAAGAAACTACAAAGTTCAGGGTAGATGAAGAGGGTGTACTATGGTTCAAGGATAGGTTAGTTGTGCCTAAGGACCGAGAGCTTAGAAATGATATTATGTCTGAAGCACACTCCTCTAAGTTGTCCATCCATCCTGGTAGCAATAAGATGTATTATGATTTGAAGCCGTACTATTGGTGGACCAAAATGCGGAAGGAGATAGCTGCATATGTGGCCAGGTGTGACACCTGCTGTAGAGTTAAAGCTGTGCACATGAAAGCTGAGTTGCTTCAACCACTTTCTATCCCAGGTTGGAAATGGGAAGAGAAAAGTATGGATTTCATTGTCGGTCTTCCTCCTACTATAAAAAATCATAACTCCATCTGGGTAATTGTGGATCGTTTGACCAAATCAGCTCACTTCATTCCAGTTAGAGTGGACTATCGTCCCACTGACTATGCTGAGTTGTACTTCAATCAGATAGTTCGGCTCCATGGGATACCTCGTACTATCATATCTGACCGTGGTCCCCAGTTCACTGCTCGCTTTTGGGAGCACTTGCATCACCTTCTAGGAACCAAGTTAGTGAGAAGCTCTGCTTATCACCCCCAGACGTCAGGTCAGACGGAACGAGTTAACCAAATCTTGGAAGATCTGTTATGGGCATGTGTAATATCATCCAAGGGTTCTTGGGAAAAATGGTTACCTCTAGCTGAGTTTTCGTATAATAATAGTTACCAAGAGAGTATTAAGATGGCCCCATTCGAAGCTTTGTACGGTCGTAAATGTAGAACTCCCCTAAACTAGGTAGAAGCTGGTGAAAGAAGGTATTATGGTATTGATTTTGTTCAGGAAGCTGAGGAACAAGTCCGTACCATCCAAAAACATATGGCTGCAGCCCAAGCTAGACAGAAAAGTTATGCTGATCGTCGTAGAAAACCGCTCGAGTTTGAAGTTGGAGACTTCGTTTACCTGAAAGTTTCTCCAATGAAGAGTGTCCAATGTTTTGGTGTTAAGCGGAAACTTGCGCCAAGATACATGGGTGCTTTCCCGATCATAGTCAAGAGTGGAGCTGTTGCGTACAAGATCCAGTTACCTCCTGAAATGAGTGCCATATTCAACGTCTTCCATGTATCTCAGCTCAAAAAGTGTCTTCGAGTTCCTGAGGAAAGAGTCCCTTTAGGAGATATCAGACTGGAATCCGATTTGACTTACGAAGAAAAGCCAGTCCGAGTGATCGATACTCAGGAACGAGTGACTAGAAGCAAAGTGGTTAAATGGTATAAAGTAATGTGGAGTAATCAGGGTAGTGAAAGTGACGCTACATGGGAGCAGGAGGACTATTTGCGGGATGGTTATAAGGAATTCTATGAAAAATGGTACGCTTTCCAAATCTCGGGACGAGATTTTTATAAGGGGGGAGGGCTGTAACACCTCAGGTGTTTAGCTCCATAATTGCATTGCATTGCATGAGCATAAGCATGCATCATTTCATGTTAATTCATGTGGTTGCAACAAATGTGATTTGTTTTTAAAGTTTTGTTTGACTCACATCATGTGACACTAGGGAGTTGGTGTAACTAAAAGGTAGAGTAGCTAATTACATCTCACAACACCTTAGTTATACTTAGGGTCACTCATGGAGCAAGGTTCATGTTGACCAAAATCACCAAAATGCCCTCCAAGGTGTAGTTGACCAGCATTTAGCCCTAGGATGCTCTAGTTTGACCATTTAAAAAGTCTAGCTTAGAGACCTTGCATGGAGGAGCACCCTTAAACAAAGTTGTAGGGAATTTTATGGGGAACAAAAGTCTCAATATGACCATCTCATGAAACTGGCCAGAACATGCTCAAAAATGGCCCACAAGTCAGCTAGAGGGGCTGTCTCAACACTTAGAATTTTTCTAAGTCTCAAAAGTGTCCCTCCAGTTTTACTGTGGCCTACTTTGAAAGCTTGTAGTTTGCAAACCAGACCAAACCAGCCCCAACTCATATTGACAAAGTTGTTGTCCACACATAGCTCTACAACATTGTCAACATCACCATCACCTAGTTCTAATTGGTTTAGGAGTTATGGTGCCTGGAAAAATGGGTTTCAGTCGGTGTGACTCGCTGAAACTCAGTTTCAGTTTCGGGTGCCTCACTTTAGGACGCTATATCTCAATAACTAAGCCGAACCAGCCCTGGAGCCAATTGACAAAGTTATAGCCCTCATGTAGCCCTACAATTTTGATGTTATCATCTTCTCCTAACTCGAACCGGTTTAGGGGATAATCATCGTTGAACTTGGCTTGTCAGTCGGTCAATGCGGGGTTTGAATTCAGTCGGTCAGACATCAGAGTGAGCTGTCCAACCGGGGCAGACCGTCGCCGCCACGTGTCCTCCACGCGCCGCGCGCGACCTAGCGCCTTGGCCAGCTGCCGAGCGCATAGAAGGGCGCCTCTGCTGTCGTTCCGACCTCACCCCTCCATTCCCTCCTCCTTTCCTCTCTCCTCGGCAGAGCGGAGAAACCGAGCCGCCATTGCCGCCGCCCGCTCCGACGTGCTCGCAAGCGCTCGCCACCGCATCACCACCGGCCAAACTGCGTCTCTCGCTCCGCCTTGAAGCCCGCTACCTCACCGTCCACTCCTCGCAGCCAATCGCGCTTTGGTAGGGTCACATTTTTGTTTTCCTCCGCCGCGGTACCTCACCGGAGTTCCTTCGCGCGACGGCTCTCCGTGGCCAGAGGTCTCTGGGCGTCTCTGTCGCCCACTTGTAGGTGCGTTAGGGTCGAGGTAGAATGGGGATGCTCATCGAGGGTTAGGGTTTCAGGCTCACCGGCGGCGAGATTTCGCCATCACCGTGCCGGTGGTCCGCCATGCCCGACGGCGAGCACCTTACCGTGGCTCTGCCACCCCATTCTTGCCACCAATCGACTTAGCTCGATGACGTGGTCATGCTCGTCCGCTCAGCTTCGCCGGTCGGCTCACCGACGGCGAGCTCCGGCGACCCCAGCTCCGCCCCTCCGCCTCTCTCTCTCTGACCGGTGGGGCCACCTGGTCAGTCGCACGCGCGCGCCGGCGGGAGCCGTAGCAGGCCGCGCGCGGGAGCGGGCCACGCCGTGAGTTTTGGGCCGCGTCGGTTCCCAGGCCGGCCCAGTAGCGAATAGGAATTTATTCATTTTCTTTATTCTGTCACAATTTTGGTTAAGTTTTGGAAAATGTAGATCTAGGGTTTTACTTGCCCTAAAATTATGAGATAAATTTTGTTAGGATCTACATGATGTTTAGTATTTTAGAAAAATATGAATTGGTTATGTGATGTTTGGTTTCCGGGATATTTAAATAGGTCTTTGAAATGTGTTTTAAATCACATGCAAAATCAGCCTTTTGGGCTTGTGAATTTTGTGTAGGAAGTTCCTGTGAATAAATTTAGTTCAAATTTTTACAGTAGCCTCTTTTTGGGTCAGAGAGTCTCTTGTAATTTTTGTAGAATTTTAGGAGCAGTTTACATATATGTTTAAAATTCCACTTAATTACTTAAGTAAATTAAGAAATGAGTTTAAATAAATATTTTAGGTGGGCCAACCTTACTTTCTGGTGTTTTTGTGACCTATGTGCACTTGTGGTAACATTAGTTTGGTCTTATGGGATGTTTGCCACATAAATAAATATTTAACCTTTGCAATTCTAGGTTTTCTGGACAGCTGGTAGTATTTCTAGATTTGATCCTTGATAAAAGTGTTTGCTGGAAAACTTGTAAATACCAAAGTTGTATTAAACTTGATAAACTAGCTTGTGTCAAAATTTGGGAGCATTTGGCTTAATAGTTTGGGAGTTATTGCTGTTTAAAGTGCCAGTCTAGAATTGGCTGCTCTCTGTTTGGGGAGGGCAGATTCTGGAACTTTGGAATTTCGACTAGGTAAACTTTGGAGTTAAGTGTTGTGGTCTGAAAATATTTTGTGGTGCATTTCATAAGCTTTCCAGATTGTCTTAGATCATATCTTTTGGAGTTGGGAATCTCCCGTTATGTTAGAAACAAGTAGCTGCTGTCCAGAATGTCTTACTGTGATATTTTGGGTTGGATGTGGTAACCTAAATAATGTCACTCTTGTGTTTGTTAGGTGTTAGGGCCTTAACCGAAGATGAACAGCTATACCTTAGGTTGAGTAGATTAGGTAAGTACTTCTCCACCGGAGAAGAGATTTGCACGTAATGGTGAAGTTACTGGAATAGAGTACTCTTACTGCTGAAATGCTTTTCATTCCGAGCATGTTGCACCCATTATGCATCCATGATATTTATTGTGCACTCATGCAATAGGTGTTCCGGAGGGGATAACACTCCTCGAGTTCGAGCCAGTGATTTCGGAGGAAATCCAGGACCAGCCAGAGGAGCCAGCGGAACCAGTCGGTGGAGGAGACGCCGCTGAAGACTTGCCTGAGTGTCCTGACCACCGGCCTTCGACCTTTCTGAAAGGCAAGCCCCGGTGCATGCTGAACCTACTGTTTTATAAATTAATCTTGAGTACTTTTAATTGTTTACTGCATTAAGTTGTAGGAGTTGTATGAAAACAATTGTTGCATTATACCTGTCCTTGTCCAGATATCGTACTTAATCCTATATTAGGTTTAGGCGCGTGTCAATGCTTAGCCTTGCTTAGTTCGGTAAAAGTCGGGTGATTTCCGGTCATCCGCGAGATGTAGGAAGGAGTCACGAGTGGCTTTATGGCTATCGTGGATGGAACCATGCCTTAAAATGAAATTGAGACCGGGCGGGAATCCGATAGTACAGCCGCAAGACACTTCACGTCTTGGGTGTGGAGCTATGCCCGTCTGAGTCGTTTAAGGACCGCTTCGCTGTACGTTCTTGAGTCATGTTGAATGCAGTCTAACACTTAGTTGGCCGGATAAGTCGTTCCGACCGCGAAGTCGAGTAGTATGGTTCAGGCCGGGAATCGAATGGTAGGTTGCATCTTGGAGGAGAGAAAGGATGTGCTTGGGGACATTGGCGTGAGACCAAGGGGGGGTTAGAGTCCCTATCACCTGGCAGAGTGTCGCCCTTGGGGACGCGACATTATTCGGACCCACGATTCCTGAACTGTACAAAAGATGACCTGAGCAGCCCTCGCCAGGCGTGACTCGGTGAGTGTTAGAAATACCCCTCCAGCTGGATAGGAATTCGATTCGAATCGCCGTCGCACCCGGTTAGTGAGCACTTGACTTGAGCAGCGGCAACGTAGATCTCATTAAATGAACTGGTGGTTAAGGGAATGATACAATGTTGCCACAATTCATACCTGCTCTGGATATAATGATGATAATTGTTTGATTATAACCAAGTGCATGTTTAGTACAGGTGCTAAGATAGATGGCAGGTAAATGCTAAAAATAACTGCTAGTACAGGTTATAAGAGTCTCAATTACTTATGCCTTTATGCAAAAATGTGATGTCAGCTAGCCTCTTGTGTAAGCCTTGCATAATCCTTGGTGTCATCTTATTTCTGGTTTTCGACGGGTAAGTCTAGCTGAGTACATTCCAGTACTCAGGGTTTATTCCCTCCTGTTGCAGATGATATGCTCTACCAAGGCTTCTGCAAAAATTGTCTCCACCCTGCGGGTGACGAAGACTAGATCACTAGGGCGTGATCATCTTTATGTACTTTCCTGATGCTTTTGCGGGTGGTCGATCTTCAAGACTGGCAGTAGTATGTGAATTAATGCGTGTGTTATGCTTCCGCTACTTTATAAACTTGGTTTGTAATATTTGCGACTCCGTGTGTGTAAACTTATTTCGGCACTATTTGTGAAATGTAACGTATGTTGTATGTTGAATGATGCGATCTTGGTTGTAAGCAAGTTGGTTTGAAATCCTTCGTGGTTTCGATTGACTACCGGGATTATATGGGCTCAAGTTCAAAAATTTGAGCGCTTCGGTGCTTGTTTTTGTACTTGTGCTCTTATAATTTGGTCGGTTCTGTTATAGTAGATCTACGAGAATCTTCCCCATAGACGGATCAAAACGTATTGTGGTCGAAGACAAGCCACGAGCCCTCCCATGGTCATGTGGCTTACCGGTCGGCGTCGTTTGGCCTTGGGAACCTCCTGGGCAATTGTTCTCGGGGGCCTGCCCCTCGTCCATGCCTAGCCGAAGATTAGATAGGGCTTCAGAGATGGCGTCGAAGTTGACGTTAGGGGGGAGAGGAACCAAATCATAGTCCACTCCCGTGCAGATGAAATCTAGATTCCCGAACCAGACATGGGAGCCTAGGGCAAAGCGGATGCGAGGATTGTCCATCAAGATCTAGTAGATGGATTGTGACGCGCAGAAGGCCCCTACCTGGCGTGCCAACTATTGGTGTCTAGAGGACCGGGTGTCTAAACAGAGCGACTAGTGAATTTGTATCTGCGTGTCTAGACCCTGATGGTGTGCAAAGCGGACACAAGGATGTATACTGGTTCGGGCATGAACGGCCCTACATCCAGTGGGTTTCGCTGCTGTTCGTGTTGCCTTACACCGGGGTGTTCATAGTAGGGGTTAGAATCTTTCGAGAGAGGGAGCAGGTCCCAAGTCTCTTGAGTGGTGGTGGTAGTGGTTTCGAGTGTGGTGTGTTCTAGCTGTTGTTGCCTCATTCATTTTTTGCCTCCGATTTCGATTGCGATTGCATTGATCGCTCTCGCCCCTGCCTCCCCTTTTATAGCTTCTAAGGGGAGGGCTCGTGTTACATTTGTGGTAAAGTGGTGAAAACAGGGAAAATGAAAAAGAAAGACAAAAAAGGTGGCCTCAGACGTAGCCATCCTCCTCCTTATCTAGCGGGAACAGCTTCCTTGTAGCGTGGAGTCGTGCGGGGTGTTGATCTTTTGGCCTCTCTGTTCGCTAGTGCGACGTGCTGGGGCCATGCTTTGACCTGTATGCCTCTGTGCCATGAAGGCGGGCGACACGTGCGCTGGGATTTTCGTAGCGAGGGGGTTAGGTGGTGTAGCTGCCATCACCCCTGTTGCTGTGGAGGTATGGATGTCGTCATGGTAGAATGACCAGGGTCATGTTGAGTCAGGGGGTGGTTCTAGTGCCCCTGTTGACTATGCACGGTCATGTCCATCATGTCGATGGAGCGAGTACCATAGTCAGGGGTCCCCGTGGCTCCCCATCTTGCCTGAGGGTTCCACATGCCCCTCGGGCGAGGCGGAAACGTGCCGTGGGGGGTCGGGCACCTTTGATGACGCCGCGGGGGCTCGGGCGAGACGGAGAGATGTCGCCCGAGACGCCTATCGTGCCTGAGGCCTCTCCACAAGGCTCGGGCAAGATAGAGTTTGTCGTTCGCGCCTTGAGCGGCTGACATGTTGTTAGTCCTTTTTGGGTCCCCGATGGCGGGTTGTTTTCAACAAACATGCGGGGTGCCGTATTTTATCCCCTGTTGGGTACCCTGGGTATTTTGATACCCAACAAATTCTTTCAAACAGCCGATTCGGAGAAAATCAGCTATTTCCATGTCTTTCTTGTATGGATCCATAAGTGAAAATCCGTTGCCAAATTTTGGTGTTAGCAAAACCACACTTAGCAATACATAAAGCAAACAACTATTAATTAGAATCTATCATTTTCTAGACTACAAGCAACAGCTACATGTTTTGGTGATAACTGGAGTTATATACATCTAACAAACTTTAAACAAGACTTTATGGAAAGCTTATGAAATTGTCTAAAACTTTCTTATAATCATCTCAACATAATTCAACATCTATGAAGGTCAAACAATTCAGTTTCTCAAATCTGTCCAGAAATTCTAGAGAGCAAGCATTTCTGAAGCACAACTTTAAACAACTATAACTCTTAAACCGTTTGGCCTATTGCCATGAAAATTTAACACAAGCAAGATAAGCAAGTTATCTACAACTTTGTTATAAATAAGTTTCACAGCAAACACCATTTTCATTATGCAATTAGCATGGCAACAGAAACTGTCTAAAACAACCATTCTCTAAAAATATAGAGCAATAAATATGTGACTCCATATAACCAATCAAATCTGAGCACAATTAATGTTACCAAAAGTTTACACTCATCAAGAGAACACTAGACAATATAATGATCAAGCCTAAATAAATTCTTTATATGCCTTTATTAATTTATTTGGATAATAGGGTGAATTAAGGAACATATACCAAAAGTGCATAGTAAATTCTAAGAAAATTATAGCATCTCATACATGCTCTCAATAGTCTACTATACAATTTTCATGCCATTTGAATAAGCATAGCAACCTATATGAAAAAGACAAATTTCTATTGCAAGAAATCATGTGAGAGCAAGATAAATCTAAAGATCATCATTTTCTATAAACACATGGCCATATTATATGTTATTATGGTAGCACAACATTATACCAAGGTAGAGGAACAACATTTTCCATTTTTACACCTTTATAATAATTATAACTGATTTAAAACCATTTATCAAGCACCAAACAAGTTAAATCAATAACTCCATCATACTGCATCCAATAAGTATGAAATTTTTACCACAGTACACACATAGCATCAGTAGGCTATCATAAAAATTGCACAACAATTGGAGTACATAACTTTAGATATGAATTTATCCCTAATTATCATAGATAAATAAAAGTAGTAAAAACTTTCTATTAAAACATATCATATTATGACTCTACTATGTAGATCTACTCTCAAGGATTGCAAAAAGTTCTCATTTGCTATTTTTGGATTTTTATACAATTTACTATGATTGTTTGAAATTTCAGCCTATTTACACAAAAAGAAAAAGAGAAAACCACAAAGGACAAACACTTTGCACCGAGGTCCCTGAGGTTTTCCTAAATCAACCTATAGTCTGATGTTATTCAACTGAGTCATGATTCCTGCAGTTAGGCCCCTTCCTTTCCCTTATTTGAGCGTGAAGCCCTTCCTCACTTCTCAAAACAGAGGACGACGGGGACAACGACGATTTCGACGAAGGAAGGCCACGCTGGCGGCGGTGGAGGGGTGGTGGAGCATCCAGGCATCTGCGCGCACTCGCTGGTGTCCTTGGCTCGCTCCACGGTGGTCCGAGGCGAGCTAGCCATGCGCATAGGTATCGATGGTGGAATGGCTTCGCGACGATGTGTAGTGATGGCGGAGTGAAGGCCGGCGTGATGGTGCTAGAGCTTCACCGGGCTGAAGGAGTGGCCGCGGAGCCAGAGGCAAGCTAGGCACAGCCTGCAAGCACACGAGGTGATGGAGCATTGGCAATAGCTTTGCTTGGCCATGGTGGGCGCGTGGTTTGGGTAGAGTGGAGTGAGGGAGGGGCAAGCGAGAGCAGAGAGTGAGGGCGGGGAGGAGTGGGGAGCTCGGCGTCTCCACTCCATGTGCGATGGAGGCAGGGGGCATGCGGCAAGGTCACAGGGAGCTCAGGCATGTGGCATTGTGCATGGCTGGCACGTCGACATAGCCCTAAACAGGTGGCGAGCGCGGTTCAACGCATCTTGGAGGCCGTTTTTGGGCTGGCTCCGATCAGATTTGGGCCAAGGGCCTTGAAACAAAGTTGCTATTCTACAACTGATGCTCTACCATTTTGCTTAAGGGATCATGGTCATTAGGGCTCTCCATTAGTGGCTAATTAGTCCCTAGAATGGCAATGTCAGTGGCTTAATAAGGTTTAAGCTCTGCTCGGTTTTGGTTAGCTTTGAGGGGTCAAACTTGGTCAAAATAAGTCCAACTTTTTACATGCTCTTCTCCACTGAATTATCTCCAACTCTTATATTTGGCTCAAATCATGTTGCTTAACAAAAACACGAGAACGTGGCATGTCAATCAAGTTGGTACTAATCCCGGACTTGGAATATTTCTATGTCTAAAAACAGCAACTGATTCAAACTTTGGTCCACTGTTTGACTTGTTTCCAAGCTGATTCATGGTCTTCTCCAAAAATAAAATTTGTTGTGCTCAAACTAAATTACCACTTTTATTAAAGGATCTTCGACTGGTTTAGTTTGGTTAGGAAGATACAAAGCTCCAAACTAGGTACCCGAACTAAAACATCATTTAGGACTTAGCCAAATTCTTGGGCTCCAAAACAGCACTGCATTGAAACTTGTGAGCTCTATTTGACTAGGTTAGGGACCAAACTAGCTATTGGCCCTTAAAAAAGTTTGTTCTACGTATCATAGACTACAACTTTTATTTAGGGCTCAACATCAAAACAGATATATAACCTATAGTTCTACTTTGGTCATAGTAGCATCAGGATAAAGCTTAAATTATCCTTTTTGATCTATTGAAACATTTTCTAGCCACTTGCTCAACCTGAACCTTTCATGACTTTTGTTGTAGAATTTAATTACAGTCCTTTGGGCATGGTGGCATGGTTTGGTTGATGACCTATGTTTCCCTTCACTTAATAGTGAAATTCAAGCAAGGATATAATTTATCATTTCATGTGACTTTTTGATTCCAAACCTCATGAAACTTTTTCAGTGATCAATATATAGATAGAGAGTGAGGTGAGACACATGAAAGAAGCACCTCCAACATTACTCAAGCATACTTCTTGAAAGGGGTAACATGTAAGCAAGTGCATGGTCCAAGTTTAAGTTGGGGCCCATTTTCATAGGTTTGACCTTTACATCCCATCACCACTCCTGAGATAAGGAACTAAAGTTTTTGACTACCACTTAACATGTCATATTTGAGCTCAAACCCACTGCTTAGCGAGTGGCTAACACTTGGGGTGTTACAATCCTTAGTTGCTCAGAGGAAAGCAATGAACTCGAGTTCCTATTGAGGAGGATGGTTGGTCCTAATATGGGTGACCTTATCGGGGTTTGTTGGACAACAGTTATGGGCTTGGTAGTTTGGTCCCTAGTTGTGACTTCCTTGGGTTGAGGAACATCATCGGGTTTGTCTGCAACTATCACTTGATTGGAGATTTCCGTGTTGACCCCTAGAGTCTGAGGCTATGGAAGTGCCAAAACCTAAGTTTAGGGCGGTGTTGGAGCCTGAGGCTGCAAAAGCGTCAGAACCTAGGTCTCTAGCAAGGCCAAAGCCTTGAGTTTGGCTTCGGCTGCTTTAGAACTCTCGAGAATTGGCTGTTTCGTCGTGGCCTCAAGAAGCGACATTATCACGACAGGCACAGGTAGAGTTGCTGCTGGCGTTGTCATGATAGTCGAGTTCGCTGCTTTCTGTTGCTTTGATGGTGGCTCAGCTGGGTCTGCTGGAACTAGCTTAAACTGCTTGATTAAGTCAAGAGTCTTCATGTCATAGGCAACAGCGCCCTTTTGGTCATCGTATATAGTGATGGGGCCATGAGGACTGGGTATTTTGAGCACCGAGTAAGCAAAGTGGGCGACGTCCATGAATTTCTTTAGGAAAGGTCATCCCAAAATGCAATTGTGTGCAGACTCAAAATACGTTACCTCGAAAGTGAGGAATTCAGACCTTAGGTTCTCGCCTTCTTGAAGGGTAACCTTGAGGTCGATTCTTCCGAGGTAAGCTGACATGCTTGGCATTATTCCGTAGAAGGGTTCCTTGACTAGAATAAGAGCCTTCCTAGGCAACGCAAGGTTGTCATAGGTGTTTGCAAAGAGCAAATTGAGTGCACTGCCATTGTCGATTAAGGTTCGCCCGACCTTGTAATTCTCGATATATGGCTTGATCACCAACGGGAGCAATGGACCATCGTATAGATTCAGGGGATGATCCCTGATGTCAAATAAGATAGGGGACTTCTGACCACTTGAGCCTCTTTTTTCGATGGCTAGGTACTGTTTAACTGCCGCTTGACCTGTTTCAGCTTGGTCTTGGAAGCCGGGGTGGTTGTGCCATTGTAGATGGTGAGTATCTTGTTTTTGGGCAGGACAATTTCTTCTTCTTCTTCTTCTGCCACGTGAATGTTCTGATTTTGCCTTTGCTGATGTATGGGTGCTTCAGCCCTGCTATTAGGTACCAATTTTAGGGTACCTGAAGAAGGGGAACTGATGGTCCCCATGGTCAGAATCGAACGAACGATTAAAGGGCGTGGCCGTGGCTTCATCCGACCCCTAGGGGCAGATTCCGGTCCACCCGACCCTTGGGGGATGGGTTTCGCTCATCTGACCCCTAGGAGCGGGCCATGCCTCGCCCGACCCTCTGCCTCACCCAACCCTGAGGGCACGCAATCACCCTCGAACAAGGGTGCAGGCTGCCTCCGACCATCATAAGAAGCAAAAAACTCAAGCCTATGGTCAAACTTCTGACACCAGATGGGAGCGGGCACACCTCGACATGACCTGAGGCCATGGTAGACCATGTCTGGGGGCCCACGCCACCCACAGCGCTAGGCACGATGGGACGGTGCACCAAGATCGCCTGATGACACCCGTGCATAGCGCCAGCAGCAAATAGGGCCATGATATGAAGCCATCTCCATCACCATTAGCATCACGACGTGAATATGTCTCTGTCACTATCTATGAGACCAACAGGACATGCCTACAAGAGGAGGAGTGTGGCACAGCCCTGGGGCTATCTCCTCCTCTATTTTTCTCTTTCCTCAGTTCTTCTTTCTCTCTCTCGTACCCCGGGTCCTTTCCTTGGCCTATAAAAGGGAAGGCTGGGCGCCCCATTAGGGGGAGCTATTTTTGGAGCCCTTCTTTTTTGGAGGAGGCTTTTTTGGACAACTGATAAGCACTTCAACTCCACTTTACTTTAACCAGAGACCTGGGAGCTCATCCTGTAACAGAACCGACCAAATTATAAGAGCACAAGTACGAAAACAAGCACCGAAGCGCTCAAATTTTCAAACTTGAGCCCATATAATCCCGGTAGTCAATCGAAATCACGAAGGATTTCAAACCAAACTGCTTACAACCAGGATCGCATCATTCAACATACAACATCATACGATACATTTCGCAAGAAGTCCAGAAATAAGTTTACACCACGGAGTAGCAAATATTACAAACCAAGTTTGAAAGTAGCGGAAGCATAACACACATATTAGTTAATTAAATACTGCCAGTCTGGATGATCGACATCTCGCAAAAGCATGAGGAAAGTACATAAAGACGATCACGCCCTTGTGATCTAGTCATCATCACCCGCAGGGTGGAGACACGTCTTGCAGAATCCCTGATAAAGCATGTCATCTGCAACAGGAGGGAATAAACCCTGAGTACTGGAATGTACTCAGCTAGACTTACCCGTCGAAAACCAGAAATAAAGTGACACCAAGGATTATGCAAGGCTTACACAAGAGGCTAGCTGACATAACATTTTGCATAAAGGCATAAGTAATTTAAACTCTTGTAACCTGTACTAGCAGTTATTTTTAGCATTTACCTGTCATCTATCTTAGCACCTGTACTAAACATGCACTTGATTATAATCAAACAATTATCATCATTATATCCAGAGCAATTATGAATTGTGGCAACATTGTATCATTCCCTTAACCACCAGTTTATTTAATGAGATCTACGTTGCCGCTGCTCAAGTCAAGTGCTCACTAACCGGGAGCGACGGCGATTCGAATCGAATTCCTATCCAGCTGGAGGGGTATTTCTAACACTCACCGAGTCACGCCTGGCGAAGGCTGCTCAGGTCATCTTTTGTACAGTTCAGGAATCGCGGGCCCGAATAATGTCGCGTCCCCAAGGGCGACACTCTGCCAGGTGATAGGGACTTTAACCCCCCCTTGGTCTCACGCCAATGTCCCCAAGCACATCCTTTCTCTCCTCCAAGATGCAACCTACCATTCGATTCCCGGCCTGAACCATACTACTCGACTTCGCGGTCGGAACGGGTTATCCGGCCAACTAAGTGTTAGACTGCGTTCAACATGACTCAAGGACGTACAGCGAATCGGTCCTTAAACGACTCAGACGGGCATAGCTCCACACCCAAGACGTGAAGTGTCTTGCGGCTGTACTATCGAACTCCCGCCCGGTCTCAATTTCATTTTTAAGCATGGTTCCATCCACGATAGCCATAAAGCCACTCGTGACTCCTTCCTACATCTCGCGGATGACCGGAAATCACCCGACTTCTACCGTACTAAGCAGGGCTAAGCATTGACACGTGCCTAAACCTAATATAGGATTAAGTACGATATCTGGACAAGGACAGGATAATGCAACAAGTGTTTTCATATAACTCCTACAACTTAATGCAGTAAACAATTAAAAGTACTCAAGATATATTTATAAAACGATGGGTTCAGCATGCACCGGGGCTTGCCTTTCAGAAAGGTTGCAGGCCTGTGGTCCGGGCACTCAGGAAGGTCTTCAGCGACGTCTCCTTCGCTGACTGGTTCCTCGGGCTCCTGCTGCTCCTGGTTCTCCTCCGGAATTACAGGCTCGAATTCGAGGAGTGTCACCCCCTCCGGTGCACCTATTGCATGAATGCACAATAAATATAATGGATGCATAAATGGGTGCAACATGCTCGGAATGAAATGCATTTCAGAATGAAATACTCTATTCAAGTTATTTTACTAGTACGTGCAAATCTCTTCTCTAGTAGAGAAGTACTCACCTAATCTACTTAACCTAAGATAAAGCTGCTCGTCCTCAGTTAAGGCCCTAACACCTAACAATTACAAAAGTAGCAGGTCTTAGGATATCTCACCATAACAATCAGCAAAACACCACAGTAAGCATTCTGGACAGCAGCTACTTGTTTTTATCACAACTGGAGATTTATAAGTCCAAAAGATATGATCTAAGGCAATCTGGAAAGCCTAAGAAATGTACTACACTTCATTTTCAGACCTCAACCCCAAATTCTTAAGTTTTCCATGTCAAACTTCACAAGTTCCAGAATCTGTCCTCTCAAAACAGAGAGTAGCAGATTCTGAACTGCCACTTAAAACATCAGTAACTCTCAAACTACAAAGACAAATGCTCCCAAAGTTTGACACAAGCTAGTTCATCAAGTTTACTGTGACTTTGATATTTACAAGTTTTCCAGCAACCAATTTTTTTATTAAAGCCAATTTAGAATTACTACTTAGCTGTCCAGAAAACCTAAATTACAAAGGTTAAATATTTATTGATGTGGCAAACATTCTTTAAAACCAAACTAATGCTACTACAAGTTCACAATTATCACAAAGACACCAGAAAGTAAGGTGTGCCCACCTAGAACATTTATTTAAACCCATTTCTTTATTTACTTAAGTAATTAAGTGAAATTTCAAACATATATATAAACTGCTCCTAAAATTCTACAAAAATTACAGGGAACTCTATGACCCAAAAAGAGACCACAGTAAAAATTTGAACAAGTTTTATTCACAGAAACTCCCTACACAAAATTCACAAGCTAATAAGGCTGATTTTTGCATAAATAGGAAACCCTATTGAAAGGTGTCAAACAACAGATTTCATATTTTTCTTAGACACTCTAAGATACCAAGACATTCTCCAAAAATTTATAAGAACATTGCACATGTAGAAAAATTACAAAATTTCATTTAAGTATTTCCTAGAATCACAAGATAGCATTATAACTTGGAAATTAATTAAGCACTGATGCCCAAATTTTTACTAGAGCTAGGACTAGCATAGAGTAACCTACCCACCAAATTTCATAATTTATGGAACACTACAGCTCAAGTTATAAATTAAGCAAATTTGCATGCAATCCAAAACACATTTAAAGGATCTAATAAATTCTTACAGAATTTAAACATCTCATGCCAGATCCATATTTTTCTAAAATACTACACATCCAGTAGATTCTAACAAAATTTATCTCATGATTTTTGGATCACTAAAACCCTAGATTCCTATTTTTCCAACTTGTACAAAAATCAGTGACAAAATAATAAAAATCATTTTCACTTCGGACGACTGGGCCGGCCCGGAAACGAACTCGGCCCACAACGCATTCCCCCGCGCGCTCGGCCCGCTCAGTACCCCGCCCGCGCGCGACACTGACGGGCGGGCCCCCGCGGTCAGTGACCGGAGACAGGGGAGGCGGCGACCCGCGAGCTCCGACGAGCTCGAGCTCGCCGGAGAAGGGCTCGCTCGGCCAATCAAGCACTGCCTCGTGCTCTCCGTCACACGGTGCGTCGATTGGTGCCCGCAGAAGGGATGGGGATGGGGCGGAAGGGGCTTGCCACCGCGAGCGGCGGCCGGTGAGGTCCGGTGGCGGCGCACTGTCGCCGGTGAGGGTGTACGGTGCTGGCTAGGCTCGGTACGAGCTTCACCGAAGCTAGGCGGAGCTATTTAGATAGGAAGGGAGGATGGAGAGAGACCCGAGGTACCCCGGCCACGGTGAGGTTCCATGGCGGGCTCCGGCGACCTCTCGGAAACGGGGAAGGGAACAATGTGGCTCACCTCGAGTCCAATCACGGCCGTCGGTGGGTCGAGGAGATGGAGGGCGGTGAGGCGGAGGAAATGGCGAGGTCTAGCGGCCGGTGATGCAGTGTAGCTCGCGCTCGAGCTCGCCGGAGAGGAGCAGCAATGGCGGCTCGGTTTCGGCGTTTTGCAACTGGAAGAGAGGGCGGAGGAAGTGGAGGCCGGCTCGCGCGTCGTGGCGGTCTTGAAGGCGTCGCGGCCTGGCCGGTGGGGCCAGGGCCGGTGTACGGGCGCCACCGCGCCTCCACGCGTCGGCGCGGTTCTGTGGCCGGTCGGCCACCTCACTCTGAAGACTGAATCGCGATGACGGTGCCTCCATCAGTGACTGACAGCGCAACTTTGGGGTTGATTAACTTCTAATCCAGCTCGTTTCAGTGGAAACTCCAATTAACAAAGTTGTAGACCTATGTAAGCTCTACAAGTTTGTAACAGGCCTCCAGAGCTGATTCGGTCTAGTTAGTAAGATACAGGGGCATCAAGTAGTGCTCAGTGAAACTGGAACCGGTTTTCAGTTAACGATGCCGACTGAAACCCTAACTTCATGACATCATAACTCATAAACCATGGAGAACCAGACTTGGGTGATGTTGACAAAGTTGTAGGGCTACAAGAGGACTACAAGTTTGTCAATATGAGTGAAGGCTAGTTTGGTCTGGTTTGCAAACTACAAGCTCCTAAAGTAGGCATCAGTAAAACTGGAGGGTCAGATTCCATACTTAGAAAAATTCTAAGTATTGGAGCCACTTCTCTAGCTGACTTGTGGGCCACTTTTGAGCATGTTATGGTCAATTTCATGAGATGGTCATATTGAGACTTTTGTTCCCCAAGATTTTCTTTACAACTTTGCTTAAAGGTGCTCTTCCATGCAAGGTCTCTAAGTTAGACTTTTTAATTGGTCAAACTAGAGCCTTCTAGAGTCAAATGGTGGTCAAACCTTTCTTGGAGGGTATTTTTGAAATTTTGATCAACATGAACCTTGCTCCAAATGTTACCCTAAGTATAATTAAGGTGTTGTAGGTCATGATTGACTACTTTACCTTTTTGTTACACCAACCCCCAAGTATTTTATAGAATCAAACAAACAAACCCTAAACAAACACATGAATTGCATTACATGAAATACTAAACATGGATTATGCATGTCATGCTTATGCAAATGCAATGCAATTAAGGACTAAACACTTGAGGTGTTACAGCCCTCCCCCCTTATAAAAATCTCGTCCCGAGATTTGGAAAGCGTACCATTTTTCATAGAATTCTTTATAACCATCCCGCAAATAATCCTCCCGTTCCCACGTAGCATCACTCTCACTTCCCTGATTACTCCACATCACTTTGTACCACTTAACCACTTTACTTCTGGTTACTCGTTCCTGAGTATCGATCACTCGGACTGGCTTTTCTTCATAGGTTAGGTCGGATTCCAGCCTGATATCACCTAAAGGAACTTGTTCCTCAGGAACTCGAAGACACTTTTTAAGCTGAGATACATGGAAGACGTTGAATATGGCACTCATTTCAGGAGGCAACTGGATTTTGTATGCGACAGCTCCACTCTTGCCTATGATTTGGAAAGGACCCACGTATCTTGGCGCAAGTTTCCGCTTAACACCAAAACGTTGGACACTTTTCATCGGAGAAACTTTCAAATACACGAAGTCTCCAACTTCAAACTCGAGTGGTTTTCTCCGACGATCCGCATAGCTTTTCTGTCTAGCTTGGGCTGCAGCCATGTGTTTCTGGATGGTACGGACTTGTTCCTCAGCTTCCTCAACAAAAGCAATACCATAAAATCTTCTCTCACCAGATTCTATCCAATTTAGTGGGGTTCTACACCTACGACCGTATAAAGCTTCGAATGGAGCCATTTTAATACTCTCTTGATAACTGTTATTGTACGAGAATTCGGCTAAAGGTAACCATTTTTCCCAAGAACCCTTGGATGAAATGACGCATGCTCGCAACAGATCTTCCAAGATTTGGTTAACTCGTTCTGTCTGACCCGATGTCTGGGGGTGATAAGCAGAGCTTCTCACTAACTTGGTTCCCAGAAGGTGATGCAAGTGCTCCCAAAAGCGAGCAGTGAACTGGGGACCACGGTCAGATATGATAGTACGAGGTATCCCATGAAGCCGGATTATCTGATTGAAGTACAACTCAGCATAGTCAGTGGGACGATAGTCCACTCTCACTGGGATGAAGTGAGCTGATTTGGTCAAACGATCAACAATTACCCAAATAGAGTTATGATTTTTGACAGTGGGAGGAAGTCCGACAATGAAATCCATACTTATCTCTTCCCATTTCCAGCCTGGAATGGAAAGTGGCTGAAGTAGCCCAGCTTTCATGTGCACAGCTTTAACTCTACAGCAGGTGTCACACCTAGCAACATATGCAGCTATCTCTTTCCGCATCTTGGTCCACCAATAAAATGGCTTCAAATCATAATACATCTTATTGCTGCCAGGATGGATGGACAACTTAGAGGAGTGTGCTTCAGACATAATATCATTTCGAAGCTCCCGGTCCTTAGGCACAACTAACCTATCCTTGAACCATAGTACACCCTCTTCATCTATCCTGAACTGTGTAGTTTCTTGCTCTTTCATCTTACGCTTGATGTGGAATATACCAGTGTCAGTCTTTTGGAGCTCAATAATTCTGCTTTTGAGAGTACAACTGACAGTGATGTTGTACAAGACTGATGGATGTAGAAGGCGAGATCGATGAAAATCAGTTTCAGCTAACTCATTTGGAGGCATTCTATAGGGTCTCCTAGAGATGGGTGCCGTGCCAGGCAACAACTCGATTTTAAACTCCACATCCCGATCCGGAGGGAGTCCCGGCAAATCATCGGGAAAAACGTCCGGGAACTCATTTACTACCGGAATTTCGGCCAACGCCTTTGCTTGCACAGCATGAATTTCCCCCGACAATTCAACCTTTCTGGGAAGTTGTACTAGAAAACCTTTTTGATCTGTAGGATCTCTGAGCATAACTACCCGAGCGGATGTGTCAATGAGTACCCCATTCTGACTCATCCAATTCATGCCCAAGATGACATCTATGTCTAAACCAGGTAAAACCAGTAGGGCAAGCGAATAACCTCGCCCTTCTATTTCAAACTTAAGGTTCCCCACTACTTTGTTTGTGGAAATATTCCCACTTGCAGCGCTAATACAATATCCCACACCTTCAACAGTATGCAACTTGTGCGCAAATTTAGATGCAAACTTAGGACTGATAAAAGAATGCGAAGCACCTGAATCAAAAAGTACCACTGCGGGGTGTTGGTCAATTAGAAACTTACCAGCGGTGACCACCTCACCAGATGGAATTTCCTCAATGCTGTTATAATGGGCGTGTCCCTGACGACTACCTTGGTTGACATTTTTCTTAGGGTACGGACAGTTCCTGGACCAATGGCCTGGCTTGTTACAGTTCCAGCAAGGCATGTTGCTAGGAGGAACACTGGAGCTGCCTTGGCCCGCATTACTCTTTGGCAGAGCCACTGTATATGCCTTACGAAACCCAGTCTTTGCGGCAGGCTTTTTCTGCGGCGGACGGAACTTTGTATTCTGAGCAGGAGGGCGAGGAGGAGCTCTCGGGGCAGCTGGAGCTCGAGACTGTGAAGCACTCGCCTCAATGGCCCTCTTGCGGCTCTTAGAAGCAGAATAGATAGCATTGTTATTCTCTTGAGTTAGGGCATCGCTGATGAAATCATTGAAAGTAGTACATTTGCTAGTGCCCATTGTTTTCATCAGTTTTGGGCCGAGGCCCCTTTTGAAGCTAGCAATCTTTTTGGCATCGGTATCCACAAACTCAGTGGCATACCTTGCCAGGTTGTTGAAAGATTGCAGGTATTCAGTCAAGCTTTTATTGCCCTGCGACAGCCTCATAAACTCTGTGTGCTTGATTGCCATAAGACCTGGAGGAATATAATTTCCCCGGAATGCCGCCTTAAACTGATCCCAAGCAATCGGTACATGGGCAGGCAGCGTAGAACGATAATGGCTCCACCAAATACCCGCTGGACCATGCAACTGGTGAGAAGCATATTCAGTCTTTAACTCCTCAGTCAGGCGAAGCAGACGAAACTTTTGCTCAATAGTATTTAACCACTCATCAGCTTGCAGTGGTTCTTCCGCTTCCTTGAAGAGCGGGGGCTTAGTATCCAGAAAGTCCTTGAAATCACTGTATTGATTGGGCTCTGGGCCCTGGCGGCCAGGACGAGCCTCCCGGTTAGCCAGCTGGCGCATAGCATCTGCCAACATGCGCTGCCCTTCGACCACTGTCTGCATCAATTCGGCCGGAGTAGGTGGTGGCGGAGGGGGTGGCTGTTCCTCATCCTCATTGCCACGACCCCGACGAAGATTGTACGACATCTGCAAAACGCATAGCCAATGAGCACTGACGATGTGGGAAACTTGTAGATGAATTATTGTAAATATGTCAAACTGACTTCATGAAATAGACTTCTCATAATAATTAAGGCACAATAATTCACCACAACCGCACAATCCATCAAGATGCTCTTTGATGAAGGCTTACTCACGGAGAGCACAACGGTTACCGGACCGTTTACGTTGCTATCTACGTGATTTTTGACCGTTTGCACGGGGCTTGGATTCGATCTCAAGATTTTTAGTTGACTAGGAAAGGCTACTTCACACTGACCACAAAGAGATTTCCCAATGAAGAGTTCCATGGTGGATCATGACTAGCCACCTTGATACCTGCGCGTGCCAAGCAGCACAGCCTTATGTCGCGCGCCATAGGAGGCCCTCGGTTTCGTCGCGGCACCGAAGGGTGCTAATCGTGACACCATCATCGAACGCAACATAATAAGACATCAAGTTGTGATCGAAATTAACAGGTTCAAACTACATTAAGGAAACATACGGTTCAATCTTACATCCCAAAGTCAAGTTATTACAAGGCCTCACTCCTTCACAGGGAGGGCACAAAAGACGATCCTAACATTAAAGGCACGTGATGACTACTCTAAGCATCATCCTCCGAGTCGGTGTCATGGATCTCCCCGCCGTCCTCATCACTGACAGGCTCTAACTCCTCGTCTTCTTCTTCTTCTGGCTCTTCCTCTGGTGCTTCTGCAGGTGGGGCATCCTGTGGTCCATCAACCTCCACTTCATCATCATCCTCAGCTATGAAGATGCCTGATCCCATATCTTCATCTACATTGTTGTTTCTAGGTAGCAGGGGATTAAGCTCGTTGTTCAGGCGGTGCACTTCTTCATGAAGATTATCGTTGTATTCTTCAGCGTTCTCCAACTGTTGCTCGAGCTCAAACTGGCGAGCTCTCAGAACGTTCTCTTCGTGCCAGGCTTCATCCCTCTGTTCCATCACACGGACCAACATGCGTTGACAGTTGCGGTTTGCCACTGTCAACCTCTGGACTGCAAGCGTTTCTTGATCACGATCATGAATCACTTGTTCCAGTTGTTGCCGTGCTGCATCCCTAGCAGCAGTCACCTCTGCCAGCTCTGCCCTCAGCCTTTCCACCTCAGTAGGCTCAGGGCGGGGCTCACGTGGAGCGAGCTGGTGACGCGGTGCCCTGCCCCCAGTGGACTTACGAGCGGTCCTCTTGGTACGTGCCATCTGTAGCAACAAGATAAGATACGACTTAAAGTGAGGATCATTTAGGGGATACGAAATTTACTTTAGTCGGGAGTACAGAACTTTTAAGGAGGGAGTAAATGATATGTATGATATAATTAAACATGATGCATGCACGTTTCGTACGTCCTCTCACCTTAGTAGAACCCTAGAGTTCTAACGCTAGGCGGTGGCATACATACGTTCTCTCATATAAGCGAAACTATCGGTCTACTCGTTACGCTGTTAGTGTACCTGCAGAAAACTTCATTGCAGCCCAACAATTCCCAATATAAGCACACAAGAAAGCAGTAATTTAAACACTTTCCATATATACATCCCCAAATGTATATACTTCAGTATCAAGCTACCCGATATAAAGGTTCCCACAATTAAGTGCTTTTACATAGTTACATGGTTTAAACATGTAAAGATGTAAGTCACCACAACTACTCTCCCCTAGACCGCCGGTTGGACGATCATGCTCTCACAACTCACACTTACCAGAGCGTCGAGGTAATTGATCCATACATTACCACCCAAGTAGATGGCATCCATACAATATCACGCCGTATGGACGACGAAATAAAAACAAACAAGGCCCCCAAGTTAGTCTTTATAATAAGCCACCTAAGAGTCCTTATTTGGGCTAAGGGATGTGATCACTGGCATACCTAAAAAAAATAATTTTTAGTGTTTTAACCCCTTTTCGCAAACAAATACTTTTGTTTTTAATTACTCGTAAGATGTGTTTAATGTTGAATTATGCTCCGGTACCAGCTGTAACAGAACCGACCAAATTATAAGAGCACAAGTACGAAAACAAGCACCGAAGCGCTCAAATTTTCAAACTTGAGCCCATATAATCCCGGTAGTCAATCGAAATCACGAAGGATTTCAAACCAAACTGCTTACAACCAGGATCGCATCATTCAACATACAACATCATACGATACATTTCGCAAGAAGTCCAGAAATAAGTTTACACCACGGAGTAGCAAATATTACAAACCAAGTTTGAAAGTAGCGGAAGCATAACACACATATTAGTTAATTAAATACTGCCAGTCTGGATGATCGACATCTCGCAAAAGCATGAGGAAAGTACATAAAGACGATCACGCCCTTGTGATCTAGTCATCATCACCCGCAGGGTGGAGACACGTCTTGCAGAATCCCTGATAAAGCATGTCATCTGCAACAGGAGGGAATAAACCCTGAGTACTGGAATGTACTCAGCTAGACTTACCCGTCGAAAACCAGAAATAAAGTGACACCAAGGATTATGCAAGGCTTACACAAGAGGCTAGCTGACATAACATTTTGCATAAAGGCATAAGTAATTTAAACTCTTGTAACCTGTACTAGCAGTTATTTTTAGCATTTACCTGTCATCTATCTTAGCACCTGTACTAAACATGCACTTGATTATAATCAAACAATTATCATCATTATATCCAGAGCAATTATGAATTGTGGCAACATTGTATCATTCCCTTAACCACCAGTTTATTTAATGAGATCTACGTTGCCGCTGCTCAAGTCAAGTGCTCACTAACCGGGAGCGACGGCGATTCGAATCGAATTCCTATCCAGCTGGAGGGGTATTTCTAACACTCACCGAGTCACGCCTGGCGAAGGCTGCTCAGGTCATCTTTTGTACAGTTCAGGAATCGCGGGCCCGAATAATGTCGCGTCCCCAAGGGCGACACTCTGCCAGGTGATAGGGACTTTAACCCCCCCTTGGTCTCACGCCAATGTCCCCAAGCACATCCTTTCTCTCCTCCAAGATGCAACCTACCATTCGATTCCCGGCCTGAACCATACTACTCGACTTCGCGGTCGGAACGGGTTATCCGGCCAACTAAGTGTTAGACTGCGTTCAACATGACTCAAGGACGTACAGCGAATCGGTCCTTAAACGACTCAGACGGGCATAGCTCCACACCCAAGACGTGAAGTGTCTTGCGGCTGTACTATCGAACTCCCGCCCGGTCTCAATTTCATTTTTAAGCATGGTTCCATCCACGATAGCCATAAAGCCACTCGTGACTCCTTCCTACATCTCGCGGATGACCGGAAATCACCCGACTTCTACCGTACTAAGCAGGGCTAAGCATTGACACGTGCCTAAACCTAATATAGGATTAAGTACGATATCTGGACAAGGACAGGATAATGCAACAAGTGTTTTCATATAACTCCTACAACTTAATGCAGTAAACAATTAAAAGTACTCAAGATATATTTATAAAACGATGGGTTCAGCATGCACCGGGGCTTGCCTTTCAGAAAGGTTGCAGGCCTGTGGTCCGGGCACTCAGGAAGGTCTTCAGCGACGTCTCCTTCGCTGACTGGTTCCTCGGGCTCCTGCTGCTCCTGGTTCTCCTCCGGAATTACAGGCTCGAATTCGAGGAGTGTCACCCCCTCCGGTGCACCTATTGCATGAATGCACAATAAATATAATGGATGCATAAATGGGTGCAACATGCTCGGAATGAAATGCATTTCAGAATGAAATACTCTATTCAAGTTATTTTACTAGTACGTGCAAATCTCTTCTCTAGTAGAGAAGTACTCACCTAATCTACTTAACCTAAGATAAAGCTGCTCGTCCTCAGTTAAGGCCCTAACACCTAACAATTACAAAAGTAGCAGGTCTTAGGATATCTCACCATAACAATCAGCAAAACACCACAGTAAGCATTCTGGACAGCAGCTACTTGTTTTTATCACAACTGGAGATTTATAAGTCCAAAAGATATGATCTAAGGCAATCTGGAAAGCCTAAGAAATGTACTACACTTCATTTTCAGACCTCAACCCCAAATTCTTAAGTTTTCCATGTCAAACTTCACAAGTTCCAGAATCTGTCCTCTCAAAACAGAGAGTAGCAGATTCTGAACTGCCACTTAAAACATCAGTAACTCTCAAACTACAAAGACAAATGCTCCCAAAGTTTGACACAAGCTAGTTCATCAAGTTTACTGTGACTTTGATATTTACAAGTTTTCCAGCAACCAATTTTTTTATTAAAGCCAATTTAGAATTACTACTTAGCTGTCCAGAAAACCTAAATTACAAAGGTTAAATATTTATTGATGTGGCAAACATTCTTTAAAACCAAACTAATGCTACTACAAGTTCACAATTATCACAAAGACACCAGAAAGTAAGGTGTGCCCACCTAGAACATTTATTTAAACCCATTTCTTTATTTACTTAAGTAATTAAGTGAAATTTCAAACATATATATAAACTGCTCCTAAAATTCTACAAAAATTACAGGGAACTCTATGACCCAAAAAGAGACCACAGTAAAAATTTGAACAAGTTTTATTCACAGAAACTCCCTACACAAAATTCACAAGCTAATAAGGCTGATTTTTGCATAAATAGGAAACCCTATTGAAAGGTGTCAAACAACAGATTTCATATTTTTCTTAGACACTCTAAGATACCAAGACATTCTCCAAAAATTTATAAGAACATTGCACATGTAGAAAAATTACAAAATTTCATTTAAGTATTTCCTAGAATCACAAGATAGCATTATAACTTGGAAATTAATTAAGCACTGATGCCCAAATTTTTACTAGAGCTAGGACTAGCATAGAGTAACCTACCCACCAAATTTCATAATTTATGGAACACTACAGCTCAAGTTATAAATTAAGCAAATTTGCATGCAATCCAAAACACATTTAAAGGATCTAATAAATTCTTACAGAATTTAAACATCTCATGCCAGATCCATATTTTTCTAAAATACTACACATCCAGTAGATTCTAACAAAATTTATCTCATGATTTTTGGATCACTAAAACCCTAGATTCCTATTTTTCCAACTTGTACAAAAATCAGTGACAAAATAATAAAAATCATTTTCACTTCGGACGACTGGGCCGGCCCGGAAACGAACTCGGCCCACAACGCATTCCCCCGCGCGCTCGGCCCGCTCAGTACCCCGCCCGCGCGCGACACTGACGGGCGGGCCCCCGCGGTCAGTGACCGGAGACAGGGGAGGCGGCGACCCGCGAGCTCCGACGAGCTCGAGCTCGCCGGAGAAGGGCTCGCTCGGCCAATCAAGCACTGCCTCGTGCTCTCCGTCACACGGTGCGTCGATTGGTGCCCGCAGAAGGGATGGGGATGGGGCGGAAGGGGCTTGCCACCGCGAGCGGCGGCCGGTGAGGTCCGGTGGCGGCGCACTGTCGCCGGTGAGGGTGTACGGTGCTGGCTAGGCTCGGTACGAGCTTCACCGAAGCTAGGCGGAGCTATTTAGATAGGAAGGGAGGATGGAGAGAGACCCGAGGTACCCCGGCCACGGTGAGGTTCCATGGCGGGCTCCGGCGACCTCTCGGAAACGGGGAAGGGAACAATGTGGCTCACCTCGAGTCCAATCACGGCCGTCGGTGGGTCGAGGAGATGGAGGGCGGTGAGGCGGAGGAAATGGCGAGGTCTAGCGGCCGGTGATGCAGTGTAGCTCGCGCTCGAGCTCGCCGGAGAGGAGCAGCAATGGCGGCTCGGTTTCGGCGTTTTGCAACTGGAAGAGAGGGCGGAGGAAGTGGAGGCCGGCTCGCGCGTCGTGGCGGTCTTGAAGGCGTCGCGGCCTGGCCGGTGGGGCCAGGGCCGGTGTACGGGCGCCACCGCGCCTCCACGCGTCGGCGCGGTTCTGTGGCCGGTCGGCCACCTCACTCTGAAGACTGAATCGCGATGACGGTGCCTCCATCAGTGACTGACAGCGCAACTTTGGGGTTGATTAACTTCTAATCCAGCTCGTTTCAGTGGAAACTCCAATTAACAAAGTTGTAGACCTATGTAAGCTCTACAAGTTTGTAACAGGCCTCCAGAGCTGATTCGGTCTAGTTAGTAAGATACAGGGGCATCAAGTAGTGCTCAGTGAAACTGGAACCGGTTTTCAGTTAACGATGCCGACTGAAACCCTAACTTCATGACATCATAACTCATAAACCATGGAGAACCAGACTTGGGTGATGTTGACAAAGTTGTAGGGCTACAAGAGGACTACAAGTTTGTCAATATGAGTGAAGGCTAGTTTGGTCTGGTTTGCAAACTACAAGCTCCTAAAGTAGGCATCAGTAAAACTGGAGGGTCAGATTCCATACTTAGAAAAATTCTAAGTATTGGAGCCACTTCTCTAGCTGACTTGTGGGCCACTTTTGAGCATGTTATGGTCAATTTCATGAGATGGTCATATTGAGACTTTTGTTCCCCAAGATTTTCTTTACAACTTTGCTTAAAGGTGCTCTTCCATGCAAGGTCTCTAAGTTAGACTTTTTAATTGGTCAAACTAGAGCCTTCTAGAGTCAAATGGTGGTCAAACCTTTCTTGGAGGGTATTTTTGAAATTTTGATCAACATGAACCTTGCTCCAAATGTTACCCTAAGTATAATTAAGGTGTTGTAGGTCATGATTGACTACTTTACCTTTTTGTTACACCAACCCCCAAGTATTTTATAGAATCAAACAAACAAACCCTAAACAAACACATGAATTGCATTACATGAAATACTAAACATGGATTATGCATGTCATGCTTATGCAAATGCAATGCAATTAAGGACTAAACACTTGAGGTGTTACACATCCCTCTCTCGATCGTTTGTAACCTCTATAACACCCTAGGTGTTAAGCATTGCATTAGCATCTTAAATCATGAGCATTAGCATCAAATGCATTTCATAATCACATGCAATGTAAGTTTAAAACTAAATTGAAACATGTGAAATGTCGTTTTGAAACATGCATGTTGCATATGCTTGTTAGTTTTAATTTTGCCCTAATTATGCTTGATAGGTTAGTAAAACATGTTTAGCTATAATTTTAAATAACCTAGAATTAATTAGCATGATTTTTGGAGCAATTTTTGTATTCAAAACTTCCCCAAACTTTGCTTTTAAAAATATTCTAGAAAAATGGGATTTTATTTGAAAAATGGACTTTGAACCCTTAATTCAAAATATGTTTAGAATTTTAAAAAGTGCCCTAAATCAAAGTTGTAGAGAATTAAATTTTGAACAACTTTTGTTTTGGGGTCAACTTTTAAAAATGTCTTTTTCCCCTCTAAATGTGAATTTTGGGCTGTGTGGAAAATCTTGAATTTGAATTATAAAAGAAAAAGCTTTTTCGGTGTTACTGGGCCGGCGCCCTACTTTCGACCCATGGTCATAACCAGCCTAGCCCTCCCCACACTCACCGCTCGCCCCGCGCACGCCCCCTCCCGCGCGCGGACGCGGTCGTCCCGACCGCGCTCATGCCGCGGCCGCCGCGTGGTGGCCATACGCCGGCGACGACGGCCGGGTGGTGCTCCCGCGGGCCCCACTGCAGCCGCCCCGTGCTTTCACTCCGCCCAGAGCCGCCTACTCCCACTCCCTCGCCTCACTCTGCCTCCTCCGTTTTCCTCCTCTTTGCTTCTTCACGCAGCAACAGCAGAACCGCCACCACGCGCCATCGCCGGACGCATGCGTTCTAGCCACGCCAGCTCACCGCGAGTCACTCCATCTTGCCCCGAGCTTCTCCTCCCACTAGCGTAGCCCGCGCTCACCTCAACCGGCCGTGGTAAGCTTCCCCTCAGCGTGAATTGCTCGTCGGAGTTCCGGTCGAGTCCACCGACGATGCCTGCTCCGTGGAAACCTCCCCTCTGCTCCCGCTTTTCCTTTGCTCATGCGTGCATTCCGTTCACCCTGCCCTCCTAGTGCTCGGACGCCGTTTTCCGCACCGCCCCATGGCCGGAGGCGCGCTCCCGCCTGTGAGCCACGCCATCGAGCCGCCATGGCCGTGGGCGAGCTCGGTTGTGAGCTCTTCCGGCCACGCCGTTTGCGCCAACGTGACCGCCTTGGCACGGTGGTCACGATGGTGGTGACCTCATCGCCGGCGACCTCGCCGTCGGCGAGATCCGCGCGGTCCAGCGGCCGCCCTTGCCCGGCTCACTGACGGGTGGGGCTAATCAGCGCCTTGGGCCCGTATGTCAGTCGCAGTAGGCCGGCTTGGGTGAACGGCCTCGGGTGTGCGTAGCATTTTGGTTCGGGTCTTTTCAGAAAAGATAAAGAAAATGATTTCCAGAAATGGTGAAAAAGCTTCCAAAAATCATATCTCAAGAGTTATAGCTCCAAAAATTGTGAAATAAATGTTGTAGTAATCCTCATGAGTAGATCTATGGCTTAAAATATTGCATGTTAGTTTTGTGGTACTTTTCTATGGAGATTTATTTAATACTTGTAATTGCTGATATCTTAGAAAATGTGCAATAAATCATAGGAGGCACAGAAAATATGGTTCCAGTTTCATTAGTCATCTTTAGTGATATACTTTCTAGGAAAAATATGTGTCATACATGTTCTATGGTAAAATGTTGAGGTGTAGTTCAAGTGCCTTTAATTGATGATTTTTGTTATTTTTGATAGAGAGCAAAAATTATATAAGGCATGCACTTGATAAATTTTGTGTTGTGATTGTTTAGTGTATAGATCATAGGAAAAATAGTAAATCTGTTGTTTGATACTTTTCATAGTACTAAGTATTTTCATGTTCAATATCATGCTAGAGCTTGTCATTTTTGTGTAGGCTGTAGTACTTATCCAAATCTCATGAAATTTTTATGGTGTGCTACTTGGAGTAAAGCTAGGCTGGTGTAATTTTTTTAGATTTTTCTAGGCACTAGAAATACTTGTCGCTGTTGTAACCCTAGTTTAAATAGGAAATAAAATGTCATTCTTTATGAATAATTAGAGTATTAAGGAGTGTTTGGTGTATCTTTGAAGCACTCAATCACCTTGCTGGTGTCACTTGAAAAGTTAGTGTAGTGGTGTTGGTAAAGTGTAATAGCACTCTTGTTAGGGTTATATACTAGCTATAGTATAAAGAAGAGGACATGTTTTGTAGTACATGTTCTTGGATGATGTTGACTACCTTGTAGAAAGCTTTTTGTCTCTAACATTTACTTTAAGTTTCAATGTACTCATCTGCATACCATGTCATCATGATCATGGCATTCCACCGCATCCGATGCACCATTTGCATGCTTACTTATGCAATTGCATCATACAAGATCGCAGGAGGAATCGCCAGTAGCAGTGCCGGAAGAGCAGACCGGGACAGATCTGCAAAGAACTCCAGGCATAGGAGGTGCTTGAGGAAGAGGAGAAAGGAGAGGACTTGCCCGAGTGCGTAGATCACCAGCCTAGTTCATTTGAAAGAGGCAAGCCCCGGAGCATTCTAAATTCCCTATTTTATTCAAGCAATTCTTTATATATGAGTTATATATATTGATGCATTAAGTTATAGGAGTTAAGTGAAACCGTTGTTGCATTTATTACTATCATTATCCACCTGGTTATCTGTTACCCTATTAGGTTAGGATCGAATAATTGCTTAGCTTTGCTTAGACTGGTAGCAATCGGTGATTTCCGGTCACCTACATTGATAGGTGGTTACTGAAAGAATTTAGCCATGAAAAGCGTGATATCCTGGAATTAACCATGGGTTGGTGGATAATTGGAGACCGAGCGGAAAAGTTGGAAGCAACCAGACAGGGTTCTGGGGTGCAGTTAGTTTTCCATCCGAGTCGATAAGGTCCGATCGTTGTTTGTCCCTCTTGTCATGTTGAACGCATGCCTCACATTTAGCTGGCTGAATAAAGTACCTTTCGACCGTGAAGCTAGTGACATGATTTGGGTCAGGACCTACACAGGTGAGCGTACTGGTGCTAAAGGGAGTATGATAGGGACGCGAAGAGTGAGCCCAAGGTGAGTCCTGGCAATCGGGCGGTCCCTGGGTACTACGGCCCCAGTTTATCCTAGGACGTTTACCGGAATCTTGTCATTGGTGATCTATAGCTCACTTGATCGGTGAGTGTGGTTTGTGTGAGGAATAAATCACCAGCTGGTTAGGAATCGATTCGAATCGACATTGCTCTTGGATAGTGAGCACTTGACTCGAGCTACAGCATCGTAGTAATTATGATGGAACAATGATGGTTATTGGATAAGGTTGGAAAAGTCTAAATTCAAATGGTAACTGGAGGTATTGGTTAATCAAGTGATTACTATAGTCTAGGTGCTTACCTAGTGAAATAGGTCATAATAAAGATGATGCAAAGTACTTAAATTAGTTTCTTCATAATAGCTTATGCTTTTCGCAAATGAGTCAGCTAGTTCACTAAAAGAAAGTCTTGCATAATCCTTGGTGTCACTTTATTTTGGTTTAAACGGGTAAAGAATTGCATCATCTTATTTCTCGACTTCAACTACACATGGCTGGAACGCCAACTCTCCATCCTCCTAGGGCCCCAACCGTCCTAGGAGGACTGATGTCACTTTTCTTTCTTGTATCAATGACACGACACGGCTCGCCGGGGGTGAACCACTCTCCCCGGCATATCTCACCTAGAACGCCCCGACAAGCGTTTCTGTTTGGGCCACGCGATGCTACCGGGACAGTTGGCGCGCCTCATGGCATGGCACACGCATCTGCCCCCACGGTCTCCGCCATAGGAGGGACCATATGTCGTCGCGGAGGCGCTCTGACCAAGCGACTACGAGCTCAAGGCCATCGATGATCGATTCTTCCCCAACGCGCGGGATATTAAATAGATACATCGCTTCTACCCCTAGTTTTTTTTGAGTTGTTAACATACTTGTGAAAAATCAAGTTTCTGAAATAAAAAGTACATTCCCTTATCGGTTGCACTGTCATATCCTTGGTTTTTAGTGACACATGAACCCTAGGCTAGGGGTCAGGCCTCACTCGGAGGCTGGTAAGGGTATATACATATTCAGAAACGCTCCTTGCATCTGACCCCTTCTCACATTTGGGGCTTAAAGCAAGAGGTCATGGAAAAATGGACGCTGAGTAAAATTGGGCAGACCACGAAAAACCCATGCCCTGGTAGCTATGACATTTTTGCTCCGCAGTGTGATCAGAGTTTTTCTCGCCCGCACCTCAAACTTTGTAACCTTAGCGTTGGGATGGATCGGACTGCATCGCCCAACCCTGACAACGACCAGGGGTCGGGCCTCACTCAGGAGAGTTGTCGTGGGCATCTAATATTCTTGAGCGCTTTTTTGCAGCTGACCCCTCCTTATGCTAAGACTTAGAGGTGAGAATCACAGGAGCAAACCCTGAGTAAAGCTGGTCGGACTGCGAAAGGCTTATGCCCCGGCGGCTACCAAACCTTTGCTCACCAGTGTGATCAGAGTTTGTCGCCCATGCCTTGAACTCTTTAAACTTAGCGTGTGGAGGGATCGGATCGCGTCAACCTTTTTATGTTAAAAAAGGGACAAGTGTTTAAATGACAAAAGCTAAATGAAGCTAAAAAGGAACTCCCTAAACTTAGCATCTGGAGGGATCAGATCGGATTGGAAGTATTTCATCAATTCGAAGTGGGGCTTGACTCGCAAGTACCCCTCGCACAATGCAATGAAGGCAACGATGTGCTAGACTTTATTGGGGTTCAGGTGCCACAGCTCGATGCCATAGTGGTGCAGAAGCCCTGAAAGAATCGGTGGGGGGAACCGTGAGCCCACACTCATGAAATGGCACACACGAGACGATGTAGCCATCGGGTGGCATTGGCACCTCCTCGTCGCCGGGCACGATCCACTCGTGCACCTCTATCCTCGCCTGGAGGAGCTTGTGCTTGACGAGGGCCTCCATGTGAGCATGAAGGATGTCAGAGTGATGCCATAACTCCATGAAGGAAGGAGGGCAGGAGACTCTGGCAAAGGTGGCAGAGCGACGGCAGAAGGACAAGGGTGAGAAATCCTAGCGCTGACAGCAGAAGAACGGGTGCCACGAGATGGTGATTAAGTGTACCCTGAGACGGGAGGTAAGGCTCTCTACTTATAGGGGAGGCGGAATGAGAAGGTGAACCGCTTGCCTACATCCACACGCCCACCACGTCTCGTCATCATGCCCCTCTGGGAAACGTGTACTTGCCATCCCTAACCACTCCCTCGTAGGACGCGTCAGATGGCGGTTTATCCCCCCATGGGCCATGAACCACGGCAGGTAAGAGGGATACGGAGCTGAAAACGCTACTACGGCCCATGAAGGCCCAAGAATTAGAAGGCTGGCCTACTGATGGTTCGACAACCACTCGAGGGCGCCCTTTAGAGCGAGGGGTGGAAAAGGATGGACCCGCTAGCAGCCGGTACCTGGGCACATGAGCGCCATGGGCATCCTGACTCATGTTTGGGTCTTGACCACGCACAGTCCATGGGTTTTCCTTAGAGAACAGCAACGAGCCCTTGGGACCGGTCAAATGGACCTAAGAAATATATGGACTGGCCGTCAGGAATCTGGAGTTGGTCACTAGCTGACCCATGCTAGATCCTCACGAACGGGTATTGGGGCCCCATTTGAACTGACCCATTAGCATCTCACTGAGCACCATGCTTCATCCAATGAGAAAAAGCATGGCACGGCTTAACCCCTCCATTTTTTCAAAAAAGACGCTTGAGGGAGAACGATCGCAGGATGAGCCGACCCCTCGACCAGACCCTTGCTGCACATAGGGGCTTGGACTCACTGGGAGACCTGCTGCGAGGCCACACACAAATGATGAATCAACTGTCACAACCTAACCAAGGAAACCCTGCAAGCCGCATCTGGCACTCCAAAGTCTTACCATACGAGAAAAGCCTGTGAAACCCATCGGGTGCGCTCGCACGCACCCTCGGGCAGTCAAAAAACCCCCCGAACAATCCTTTCCGGATCGCTTAGGAGTTCAGGGGCTACTATCGGGTACCAATTTTAGGGTACCCGAAGAAGGGGAACTAATGGTCCCCAATGGTCAGAATCGAAAGAACGATTAAATGGCATGACCACGGCTTCATCCAACCCCTAGGGGGCTAATTCCAGTCCACTCGACCCCTGGGGGACAGGTTCCGCTCGTCTGACCCCTAGGAGTGGGCCACGCCTCGCTCGACCCCAAGAAGAGGAACTCCACCTTACCTAACCCTAAGGGCGCGCGATTACCCTCGGACGGGGGTGTAGGCCCAGCAGGGGGCCCGTGCTACCTCCGACCATCACAAGAAGCAAAAACTCGAGCCCATGGTCAAACTTTTGACACCAGATGGGAGTGGGCACAACTTGACATGACTTGAAGCCATGGTAGACCACATTTGGGGGGCCCACGCCACCCACAGTGCTAGGCATGATGGGACGGTGCGCTAGGATCGACTGATGACGCTCGCAGATGGCGCCAACAACAAACAAGGCCACGACGTGAAGCCGTCTCCATCACCATCAGCATCGTGACGTGAAGACATCTCTGTCACTATCTATGAGAACAGCAGGACACGCCTACAGGAGGAGGAGGGTGGCACAACCCTAGGGCTATCTCCTCCTCTATTTTTCTCTTTCCTCGGTTCTTCTCTCTCTCTCTCGTACATTGGGTCCTTCCCTTGGCCTATAAAAGGAAAGGCCGGGTGCCCCATTAGGGGGAGCTCTTTTTGGAGCCCTTGGCCTATAAAAATTATGATACTATTTTGATAAATATAAATTATCCACTTAATTTAGGTATGTTTAAAATGCCTTTTATTAATTAGATAAATACCAAAATGATTTAGATAAATCTTTAATTGACTTGGGTGTATTTTATACTTTGATTGAAGACCTTGAACACCAAACCCCTGTTGTTCCTTAGCAACCTGATTTCTTTCTTAGTATGCCTATAATTAAGTTATCTTTTAAAATAATTAAAATGGCTTTATTAATATTTAGATTTATGAGTTCTTTATATTGATCATGAGTTAAGATAAGTGTTAATCTCTTGCTGGTCCATGTTAAGTTTTATTTCCTTTCATAATAACAACTAATTAGCTTGTTGGGTAAATAACTAAATACCTTTTATAATAACGAACCCTAGTTATATGGTGAAGGAAAGTTGTACTCAACTTTCTTAACTTTGATAAACTTCTGTTATGCACTTGTGTATCTCTCATCATGTATCATGGCATGTAGCCCATCATGTTAAGCAAAGCATCATTTATTACGTGTAGTGTACAAGAGTGAGAAGACTCGTGTTGATCAAGTTTTAGAGGAGTCCATCCACCAATGGTGTTGGTGCCATGCCTGACTAACTAGATCTTTCTGTGGAATCTAACCTTCTCTACAACGCAGGCAAAGCCCCAATGCATACCACCCTTCTATAGTAGTTACAAATCTTTATTACACTTTACGTCTTGTGAGATGTGCAATAAGTAATTAGGAGTTAGTTGAAGACCGTTGCTGCATGATTAACTTGATATTCAGGTATCCTTAGTTTTACCCTGCTAATATGATAGGTCGATATCTCTAATGCTTAGTTATGCTTAGATTTCGATAGAATTCGAATGATGGTTGCATTGTTTGAGAGAATAGGTTTACCTTGATCTTCTCAACTCTAGTTATGGGTTGTGATCTTCCTTGGTTATGACAATATTAAATTGAGACCGAGTAGGTGGCTTGCATCGAGAATAGAGTCTCAATGTAGTGCCTCCGTCTGAGTCGATTGAGGACCGTACTGTTGTAGGCCATCGTGTGGTCGAGACCTTGTAGTACTAGCCACATACTCCGGTAAGCCTGATACCTTGGCTATTCTATTATGTGAAAAGACAACTGCACACTAGGAGTGTGGAGATGGTGAGAGTAGCGTGTACACATCCTGTGAATCCACCAGGAGTGGCATAGGGAGGTGGAGTAATGTGCTCTCAGGTAGCGCAGACTGGTTCATGTTTTGGAGGATCCGAGGAAGGGTTGATATATGTAGGTTCAGGTCCGGACCTAGACCTACATATGTCATGTGGTAAGGAAACCCTAGCTGGGCCAAATCGATTCGAATTGTCGTACTCCTCAGTTATGGAGAGTCGATCCTCTGACCTGCATCGTAGTTAATCAATAAAACATGGTTACTTTGGTTATAAGATAAGATGAGTTGAGATGAGATGCTTAAAGAAGTGATTGAGCTAGATCAGGTGCAAATTGGGTACTATTAATGACTTAATACATAGCTAAAACATTAAAAGTAAGGATCCACTTATAGTAAGCTTTTCTGCAAAAGTTATTCTTGCTTCAAACCTTCCCTTAAGCTTTCATGCCCTTGGAATCTCTTTGTTTGTTCGGGTAAGACTTATTGAGTACCCTCAAGTACTCAGGGTTTGTTAACCCCTGTTGTAGGTTCTGACTGGTGCTGCTAATCGAGGTCATGTTGGTGGGCTCGACGTGATCTGGCTGTCTCTTCTACCTTAGATGCTTCATCTAAGTGCTTTTGTAGATCTACTCACCTTTTGAAACTTAAGTTAAGTTTTTACTTGAACATGTTTGGTAAACTAATGTTATAAGTCTTCTGCACTCCGATGTAAGTTATTTAGTACCAAATGTTGTAATGTTGTGTCAACTCCACATTGATCCTATATGAGTTATAAAATGTGGCTTATGTGTGGGCCATATAATTTAGGTGGTTCTGCCACACCTAGCTGAATTGGAAGGTGCAGCGGCTTTTGTGTCTAGGCATTGCTTAGCCTGATTAGCTAAGTCTTGAGCCTGTTTGATGATGGTTGCCAATGGTGTTCCTTCTTGAGCAAGGGCTCCCATAGTTTCTAGGAGCGTTCTGATCTGGATATTGTCTTCCTGAGCTGCACGGAAGTTAGAATTTAGATTCCTTGGGCGTAGGGCAGATTCTGTCACTGTTCATGCTGAAATTAGGTCGAGCATCAGTGCATTGCTGAGACAGGGCAGCGATCGTGATGTTGATGACCCATCCTCAGTTGCTGCTTGCGTGTTGTCCCGTGTAGCCATGTAGATCTTACGGCTTTCATAAAGATCAATCTCAACCTCTTCGTCTAAGCCAATGTAGTCAAGATCGAGATAGGCAGCAGAGTCAGCTAGACGAGCTTTCATAGGCCATGTTTCAAGTGTTGCATGCCTTTGTTTCAATGTTTACATTGCTTGTTTCGCTTGTTTCAATTGAATGTTTTATATATTTCAATTCTTGTTTTAGTTATGTTGAGAAGCTAGAATACATGGTTCATGTGCAAATGAATGTGGTGACTCACCAAAACACCCTATCTATACTTAGAGTGTCATTATGAACAATTTTCATAAAGGTCATTAGCCCTAATTATGCTTCTAAGCCATAGTTGACTTAGGTTGGCTTCTAGACCTCTTTTGCTCCCTTGTTTAAAAAGTGCTTCCAGATGTTTATGCATGTTTGTGCAACCTTAAGCAAAGTTGTAGCCAATGTATTAAGGAACAAAAGTTGTAATATGGTCATCTCATGGAAATGAACCTAACATGCTCAAATAGGGCCCACTAGTCAGTTGGAGTGTTGTTTCCCTAGTTGACTTCAGAAGTACATCTGCTGAACTGTCCAAAATGTCCATCTTAGACTCCAAATCTGCCAAAGTCATCTATAACAAAGTTGTGGAAACTTTTATCAGATACAAACTTTATGTTTGGCTCATCTCATGAATCACCTTCTAACCCTCTCAAAATTCAGCTTTTCTGCTCTGCTGGATTTTTGTTGTCTCCTCAAAATAGTTCCTGTTCTTTGCCTTGTATCTCTTAAATTGTGCCGATCTGGACTTGACTCATTAAAACAAAGTTGTAGAGAATTTTTCAATCTCCAACTTTGTCAATTGGCTCACCTCGAGATTCAGCCTGGATCATGAGATATAGGCCAAGGAAGTAGCTGCTTTTTCTAGCTTTGAGATGTTGCAACTGTTTCAAAACTATGTTTCACATGTTCCAGTTCAAATTGGAACGGGAGGGAGGGGATGGCCGACCGGTCATAGGCCATCGATGCCATGTGGAGGCGTTGTGGCAGCCGTATGCCGGCGTGGGACCCACTCGGCCGGGCCACGACGTTCTCATGAGCGCCACACCGAATCCCCAGCTCATTCCTCCTTCTTGCGCCCTCTCTCTTCCTTGTTGTGCTTGTCGAGGTGGAGCAAGGCGACGCCACTGCCGCCACATCTTCACTGCGCTCGTGCGTCGTCGTCGAGGAGCCTCAGCTCAATTCCGCCAGCCCCGAGCACCGCCACACCTTCCTCTACCTTCTCCACCTTCTCCCTGAGCAAGTTGAGCCGTGGTAAGGCCACATTGGGCGTTTTCGCTGCCACTGCCTTGGAGGTTACCTCGCCAGAGTTCAAGCTCGTCGTGGTCGAGCTAGCTAGGGCCCTTCCCGCTCTTCTTTTTCCACCTAGGAAGCTTCGCCATGGCCGCCGTTGGAGCGCCGCCGTGCCTTGCGCGCCGCCACTGCTCTCGCCGCCGGCAAGGCTAGGGTTAGGAATAGGTCATGTTGTTGGTACCTATTGGTGTGGCTTGTTGCGGTGGTCGCGTTGGTGACCTCGGGTTCGCTGGTCGGCTCACCGGCAGCGATTTCATCGTCGCCCTCTCCCCTCCCCTGTCTCTGTCCCTCTGGCCAGCGGGCACCGGGTGTCAGCGTCGTCAGGGCGGGAGATGGTCGCGGGCCGCGCTGCGCCATCGGGCTGGCCCAGTAGCCGAGTTAGAGTTAGGTTTTTTTGTTTTGTTTTTATTCTTTTCATAGATTTGTGTGCTGGATTGAAAAATCCATATCTTGAGATTTGTAGATCCAAATGAAGTGATTCAAATTTTGTGGCGCTCCTTGTGAAGTCTAGTTTTTATTAAAAATAGGAAACATGCTATGTTCTGTTATGAAAAATGGAGTTATTATTTATGCTTTTTATTCATGCATGAAAAGAGGAAAATCATATCTCTTTGTATACAGCTCCAAATGACTAGAATTTTTTATGGAGTGTTGTTTATGTCATGAGTAGCTTGTGGTTTAAATTTCATCAATTTTGGATATAGTACGGTGGAGTTATGTATTTATCTTGTTGGCATGGGTGGATCTTGTGTAAATTTTCATAAATTATCTGCAGATCCAGTAAAGGTGAAATTTGGTGAGTGCTTTTCTCATGTAAGTAAGAACCCAAGAAAAATATGAAATCTATTGTTTTATACTTTTCAATAGGGTTTCTCATTTATGCCAAAATCCACCTTTCTGTCTATTATTTTTGGTATAGACAAATATACTTGCTCAAATGTTTGAAAATTTTATGGTAGCCTCCTAGATGTATGTGGTAGCCACTGTAATTTTTATAGATTTAATTGTGGAGTTTTGATATAGGTTCCTTTATTCGCCTAATTATCTAAATAAATTAATAAAGGTCATTAAAGAAATTATTTAGGTGTTGGCACCACACTTGCTGGTGTTATTTTCACATGTGTAATAAGTTGGTAAACTTGGTTATCTGAAGTGTGCTTTTGCTACATCACTAAATATTTAATTTAGTGAATCTGCCAATTCTGGACAGATTTCAAGATGTTATTAATTACTCTATGTGAATGATGGTTTCATGTCTTGTGGTCTATAACAAAGTTGTTGTGAATTTCATGATCTAATTTCTGTTAAATTGATGTGGTATTTGGCCATATAGTTTAGGAGTTATAGCTATTCAAAGTTGACTCTCAGCTTTGGGTTGCTCTCTGTTTGCACAGAACAGATTCTGTGTTTGCTTTAATTCAACCTAGTAAACTTTGGAATCATGCTTTGATATTTATAAGTGATTTGTAGATAATTTCATAAGCTTTGTAGAATGTCCTCTTGCAAGTCAATTGGATTTTTAGAACTCCTGGAGTGATTGGTTTAATGAACTGCTCATTTCTATGTGAAACCTGAAACTCTCTGTTAAGTGTGGCTTTACTATCCATAGGCATGTTTGTGATGCTATTAGGTGCTCAAATTAATTAAGGTGGATTTAGGTGCAGGTACTAGACCTTTAACTGGTGATGAAAAGTTGTACCTTAGATTGCTAGAACTTGGTGACTTTATATCCTTGCTTATAGAAGAGGTCTGTACTTACTATTAAAGTGATTTGAATTGAGCGTTGCACCTACTTGGTCAACGAATGTCTTGGGATGTTTTGTTACTGGCTGTTATTCATCCATCATAAGCATCATGTCACTCTTATGCATTCATGGTATTCATCTTCTGCATATGCATGCAATAGGTGTACCGGAGGGCGTGACCTTGCTGGAATTTGACGGGACGAGCCAGGAAGCTCCAGAGGTGCAGCAGCCCGAACCCGGAGTTCAAGAGGTGCAGGGCACAGGAGAAGTGCCAGACGAGGTTGTCATTGATTTCCCGGACCATGTCCCGTGCAATTTCATGAAAGGCAAGCCTCGGAGTATTATAAGCCTCCTAATTTCTAAAATGTAATTGAGTACTATGTTATATAAATTGTTGCATTAAGTTATAGATGTTGGATGAAAACACTTGTTGCATTGATATCCAATCCTTGTCCAGATATTATCACCATGAATCCTAAGTAGCTCAGGCTCGAGTAGATGCTTAGCCCTGCTTTAAACGGTAGAAGTCGGGTGATTTCCTGTCACCTGCGAGCTATAGGAATATACATGCGGCACGATTGGCTATATTTGCTATCGTGGAAAAGAACCTGGTATAATATGAATGAAGACTGGGCAGAGACTTGTGGAGTGGTAGGCTTACAGTGACTCCGTCTGTGTTCGTTAAGGACCGATTTGCTATATATCATCTTATCATTTTGAACGCATGCCTCTCTCTTAGCAGGCCAAACTTGAGTGTTTGACCGCGAATCCAAGTAGCTAACTTAGGTTGGGAGTCGGTAAGTATAAAGTGTGCCTCGGAAGGGAGCCATAGGTGTGAGTCCAAGGGCAGGTGATTTAAAAGTCCTGATTGTCCTAGTAGAAGGGTAATCCCTGAGAGTGCGGGCGCTGACCGAACCTGTGAAGTTGGTTTCTGAATTATACCAAAGGTGACCCACGGCTACCCTTGCAAAGTATGCTAGGGTGAGAGTTAGGAATATCCCCTCAGCTGAGTTGCAATTCGATTTGAGTCGTTGTCTCTCACCGGTTAGTGAGAACTTGACAGAGCAGCGACAACGTAGATCTCACTAATTATTAAGATAGTTCAGGAATGATGATATGATGATGACAGCCTTATTATACCTACTATGGTTAATATTGTTTTGCTCCTAATCAAGTGAGTGCTCTAGTACAGGTGCCAATATAGATGACAGGTTAATGATTATTAACTTGATGCTTCAGCATTAATGATTACTTACCTGTACTAAGCTTTTATGCAGAATGTTGTCAAGCTAGCCCCACTTATATCAGCCTTGCATGATCCTTGGTGTCACTTTATTTCTGATTTATGATGGCTAAGTTTAGCTGAGTACCTTCTCGTACTCAGGGTTTATTTCCCACCTATTGATGTCAGTGTCTAGAGGATTGGGTGTCTAAACAGAGCGACTAGTGAATTTATATCTGCGCGTGTAGACCCTGATGGTATGCAAAGCGGACACAATGATGTATACTGGTTCAAGCATAAATGGCCCTACGTCCAGTGGATTTCACTGTGGTTCGTGTTGCCCTTCACCGGGGTGCTTGTAGTAGGGGTTACAGGCTTTTAAGAGAGGGAGCAGGTCTCAAGTCTCTTGAGTGGTGGTGGTGGTTGTTATTTTTTTCTCTTGGTTCTTTGATTGCCTTTTTTCGATTCTATTCGCTCTGGACCCTGCCTCCCCTTTTATAGCTTCTAAGGGGAGGGCTCGGGTTACATTTGCGATATAGGGGTGAAAATGGGGAAAATGAAAGAGAAAGACAAAAAAAATGTGGCCTCGGGCGTGGCCATCCTCCTCCTTATCCGGTGGGAACAGTTTCCCTGTAGCGTGGAGTCGCGCGGGGCGTTGATCTTTTGGCCTCTCCATTTGCTGGTGTGACGTGCCGGGGCCATGCCTTGACCTATTGTCCCTGTGTCATGAAGGTGGGCAGGGCGTGCACTGGGATTTTCATAGCGAGGGGGTTACGTGGCACAACTGCCATCACCCCCGTTGCTGTGGAGGTATGGATATCATCGTGGTAGAATGACCGGGGTCATGTCGAGTCAGGGCGTGGTTCTGGTGCCCCTGTTGACTATGAACGGTCACGTCCATGACGTTGATGGAGCGAGCACCATGCTGGGGGTCCCCGTGGCTCCCCGTCTTTCCTAAGGGTTCCACATGCCCCTCGGGAGAGGTGGAAACGCACCACGGGGGGTCGGGCTCCTTTGATGGCGCCGCGGGGGCTCGGGTGAGTCGGAGAGATGTCGCCCGAGACACCTATCGTGCCCGATGCCTCTCCACAAGGCTCGGGCAAGATAGAGTTTGTCATTCGTGCCTTGAGCGGCTGACACCCTGTCAGTGCTTTTTGGGTCCCTTATGGTGGGATGTTTTTAACAAACGTGCAGGGTGCCGTATTTTACCCTCTGTTAGGTACCCTGGGTATTTTGATACCCCAACAGAAGCCCCTGAGCCTGTGGAGGAGCGGAGCACTCCTTCAGAGGCTTGAGAATGAGAGACAATGGGTAGTTTTTGACTCATTTTTGTTTTTGGAAGGAATGTCCGGTGGGTGCGCACGAGCGCACCCGGTGGGTGTAGCCCTCAAGGCCTTGGAGGGATGGGTTATCCCTTTAAGGGCTTATAATAGAGCAAGTGTGGTGTTTCTAGTATGACCATGGGTTAGATGGGGAGCCCCTGCGGCCTTGGTGTGGACCATTTGCTAGGTCAGGATACCGGAGAAGCCCCTGAGCCCGTGCGCGCTGCAAGGGACTGACCGGATGGCCTCTCGGCTGTCGTGTTGTTTCCCTTATGCTCTTTAGCAGAACGGAGGGCATGCGTGGGTCCTCGTCATCCCACTTGGGCCTTTATTGCGGTTTGTTTGATTTTGAGGAGACTATCTGGTGGGTGCGCACGAGCGCACCCACCAGGTGTAGCCCCCGAGGCCATGGAGGGATGAGTTATCCCTTCAGGGACTTATAATCGAGCGAGTTGGCCCGCCTGGGGAAGACGAGGGGTCGCGCGGGGCAGTTACTGTTGTGACGCTTCGTGTTGTGGTGCGTGAAAAGGTGGGTGGTTCATGTTCAGTCGGTTATCTTTTTTAGGCCTATCACCAGCCCATGGAGAGGATGGGTGTAAACCGCCCGTGCTGTGATGGGGTAACGACAGGCGTGATGTGCGAGGCGGAGGGTGCGAGGTGTGGGAGCAGTTTCACAGGGGTCGTGCGAGCGGTTACCGAGATATTCGGGATATGACGAGACGTCTTTGCAGCTGCATTAAATGCGGGTGGTTGGGGCCTCAAATCGCCCTGGTCTCCTTCTTTTAAACCCGGTGGTTTTTCCCTCCCTTGCATACCTCTGCCTCTTGCGTTTCCAGTGCCCCGGTAAGGAAGTGTGAGAGAAAGGGATAAAGAAAGATCAGAAAACTCACCCTGTGGCCACCACCATTGCATTCGCCGCCGGAGTGCTTTTTCAGTCATCTCGATGGATCCATGGTGTTGTTCTTGCTTCAGTGATAAGATCGCGTCGTGGCTCATCGAGAATGGGCTCCTCCGTCCGATGACGAACGCCGCGCAGCCAAAGTGGATTGTCCCTGGCAATGAGGACAAACCAAACCCCCCACCGATTATGTCGTCAGCTTTGCGCACTTCCATGAACGGGGGTTCAGGACGCCTGCGAGCGACTTCTTCCGCAGTCTTCTTCACCATTACGGGATTGAGATGCAAAATCTCAATCCCAATTAGGTTTTGCAGATTGCAATTTTCATTGCTCTATGCGAGGGTTATTTGGGCATCAGGCCCAACTTCACCTTGTGGAAGTACTACTTTAGTGCCACCGTCTTCCTCAAGTCGGTGAGGAGGGGCAAGTCGGTACCGGTGCACATTGGTAGCTGTGCGATCTAGATTCGACAGAGCCGGGTGGACGAGTACATTATCATGAAGGGGTCATCGTCGAACAAGGGGTGGCATCAACGGTGGTTCTACCTTAGGAGCGATGCCGACGCGCCCCTGCCCTTGTTCACCGGTCGCTTCTTTAGAGAAGCACCAGAGCGCTGGGGCTATGGTCCCATCGCCTCTGAAAATAAGAAGATTGACTCCCTTTTCCAAGCAGTCAAGCGTCTGGTGGACACAGGCATGATAGGGCTAGAGTCATCGCCGCGTTCCACGAGCAGAGGGTGCTGCCGCTGATGCGGTGAGCACGCCACTTGGACGAGGTGGTGCCTAACGCGCCCCTCAAGGGGACCATGCTCGTGACGGGGGGCTTGATTGGGAGGAGATCAAGAGGCGCATCAAGTCGGCGCTCAGGATTGTCCCTTCTGACGCCGTCCTTGACGTCCACCCGCCAATGCGCCCTGATGACGATTTCATTGAGATGGTGTGCGTCCCCCATTCTTCTCCTTCTCCTTCTTCTTCCCTGTGATTTCTTCGTGTTTCTTTTTTCTTGACCTGGGGCTCGGGTGGCTACAAGGGAATCTCTACTTGGTCCCTGACTTCGACCCACCCCTTCCCGAGGACGCAATGCAGAGGGTGCGGAATCAGGCCCGCGCTGAGGGGGTGAGGAAGCGGAAAGAGGAAGTGAAGAAGAAAATAGCTGAGAAGGCTAGGAGGAAAGAGGAACATGACAAGCACTGGAGACTGCAACGACAGGCTAGGGAAAAGGAGGAGTCATCGAGTACTGATGACGATGACGACGACGACGACGATGATGATGATGATGATGATGATGATGATGATGATGAGGTTGACCAGTATGACTGGCTAGAGTCTATGGCCAAAGAGGAGGAGCTATCCGAGGGGTCATCCCTCCTAACTAAGGGGCGATCGCCGTAGGCTGAACCACCTCATCAGGAATCAAGGGACCCTAGTCTAGGGGGCGTCGTGACGACGGGTGGGGGAATAGAGCCCCCGACGCAAGAATTGGCCCATCCAAAGAGGGTGGAGGGTCCTTAACCTCAGCAGACGGCGAGTTTGCTGTAGCCGCCTTCCTAGGCCGACATGACCGAGTCCATGGCGACCGAGAAGAGGCCTTGCCCTGCAACCGTGGGGTCAAGCCTGAGCGAGCCGTCATGAAAATGTCTCTGTCCTATGTCACTGAGGTAAGGGACGCTTATTTCTTGTTGTTCATTAGCGTCAAGGCCTAGAAGCGTTAATGCCCGTTGTCTTTGCAGGATGGTTCAGCCCGACGGTCCCCCGCTTGTGCCGCGGAGGGTGCTGAGGCAGCAAGGCCAAGCTTCGGCTGGCAGCATGCCGGGGCCGGACGTCTCTGTCTCGGAGGAAGTTGGTGGCGTTTCTTTGGCGTCTGCGGCTGTAGGGGGACGCGAGGAGCTAGAGGCCCCAGCTTCACCTCTGCCCTACCCTACCCTGTTAGCCGAGGTAGTGCTTTCAGAGGCAGAGGTGAAGAAATCTGTGCAGGAGGAGATGGCGGCGCTAGAGGAGCTACCGCGGTTTGGGCCGGATTCTCTTCTCGAGGGAGCGCTCCCTCAAGAATTCAAGGCATGTCCACTTTCGACGGCGGAGGCACCTGCACTGATCGTGGGGGCGGGCCCAAGCACTGGGGCTCAGGAAGCAACAAAGGAGGCCGCTCCTGAGGGCCCCTTAGCACAGGTGGGGTTCGCAGTGGGAGGCGGGTCTCGAGTGGATGATACAGCGACGAGTGGTCCTGGTGCCATCGAAGGGAAGGTGGTGTTGATATACTCCGGTGAGCCTTCGGACATGGCCGAGGTAGCCTAGTCTTCTGGCGTCGGGGGATCCGTAGCCCTTACGTGGATGGAGCATGATCCCTTCTAGTGGGGAGGTTCGCGCCTCACCTGGTTGGATCGAAGTCAGCCGGAAGCGCCGCCCGTCTTCGTGTTCGATGATGTTGAGGAGTTGGACGCCTAGAGCCGGATCTAGATGGGGTGCCAGACCTTGAACTAGGCTCTGACCACGGCATTCAACGTACTACACGATGGCATCTGCCTGGCTGGTCAGGTGTGTTAAGCAAGGTGGATAGTGGTCACTTGGTGCTTTCGCCTCTTGGTGCCTTTTAACATGATTTCTTGCGTAGGAACTGCTCGAACAGAGCCGGGCGAAGTCAGAGTTTCTCCATCGTGAGCGGGACTCCTGGGGACACCGGTCGGAAGAAACGCGGAGGACCGCTGCAGCCAAGGCATGGCTTGCGGTAGCCTAGAAGAGGATGGCAGCCCTCCATAATGAAATGGTGGATCTTCGTATTCGTTACGACGAGGCGGTCACCGTTGCCAAGGAGTCAGGGGAGAAGCTGCGGCCCTCGTTGAGCACGCTCATAGGGACCAGGAGGAGGCCCAAAAGGTGAAGAGCGAGTGCAACGAGCTGTCGGCGGCTTCAAAACTGCTTTAGGCCGATCTTGACTCCGTCCGTCTTGAGCGCAAGCATGCTCTTGGTGAGTGTGACGAGGCCCGCCAAGAGTGCAATATAGCGCGGTGGGAGAAGATCACCGCTGAGGATCAGCTGAAAGAGACCACGTGTGTGGCTTCTCGGGTTGCCGAGGAGAACCGCCAGCTGAAGTCTGAGGTGGGATCTCTCCGGGCCACGGTGGCTCAAGGGCGTCAGCAAGACCTGGCCCGAGTTGAGGATTTAGAAGGTAAGTACCTTTGGCTGACTATTATTGAGCATTTTCTCGAAACATTCTTCTTATCTCCTGTAATAATCAGGGCTGAAGGGTAAGCTTGCCGTGGTGGAAGCGGAGCTTTTGTCAGCACGAAAGGCGCTGGAGATGGAGTAGCACGAGCATTCCGAGCTTCGTGCCACCATTGAGCTTTTTATGTAATGCTCTTGGAGCGATCCAGGTGCATCCTGGAATGGGCACATTGTGAGGTCGTCATGGTGCCGCCTTCGAGTAGGTTCGGACCTAGGTGAAGGAGGCACTCCATCTTGGGATGCGACGTGCGTTCGCTGTCTTCAGGTCTCATTACCAGAAGATTGATCTGGTGGCACTTAGCGAGGGTTACGTCATCGGCCCTGATGAGGAGCTTGATGCGATCGATGAGGATGTGCTGGAGCCGGCGACAATTCTGGTGGCCAAGTTTGAAGAAGAGGTCGTCCCCCCGCCTTTGAATTTGTGAACAATGATGGGCAAGGTGCCCTTGTAAGAACTTGGGATATCAGACAAGTCTATGACCCTCGGGACTGCTGTTTAAAACTTGTACTTATCTTTCATTTCAAGTTTTACATGTTTGCCCCGATCCTTGTGATGCAGCTAGGCCTACGGTGTTTCGAGCTGAGTCCAATACCCTAGGTCGGGGTTAATGGGCGAGAATACCGTAGCCGTAGAGGCGTAGGCTTTTCACTGTCCGATTATCCTGACCCGAGGGATCCTCGTGCTCTATTACAACCGCATTTTCTAGTTGCCACCGAAGGGCTCGGGTGGCTAACTTTTTGTAAGTTTTTCAAGTGTTATGCTCAATCCTCGCATTGTGTTTAAGTTCGTGGATTCTTTAGAAGTACGAATTGGTCCCTTAGGCCGAGATTGGTGAGTAAAGGCACCATAACCACCGGGGTGTAGGTTTCTTCGCAATTGGACCGATCTAGCCTGAGGGGTTCTTCGCTTTTCTAAAGCATCTGTGTTTTTAAATAGTGCCACGGGCTTGGGAACAAAAAAAGACTTTCAAAAAGTTTCAAAAATTTTGAAACGTCAGGGGGCCCCTTTAGCCCCCGAGGGAGGCCCGACCCTAACCGAAGGTAGGGTCGAGTCTTCCTCAGAGAAAGATGAGATAAAGAACAATCGAATGCTCTTTTTATTATTCTGAGATCAAATATGTACACAACCCAGAAATCTAAGGGTAGAAGCGATGTAGCTGTTTGATGTTCTAGGCGTTGGTAAAGACTTCACCGTCAATGGTGGCTAGCTTGTAGGTGCCGGGTCGGAGTACTTCTGTGACAACGAACGGGACCTCCCACAGTGGCATCAGCTTATGGCGGCCTCTACTATCTTGTCTGAGGCGAAGCACTAAGTTCCCGACGCTGAACGCTCGACCCCACATGCAGCGATGGTGATACCGGCGTAAAGCTTGCTGGTATTTGGCAAAATGGAGTAGGGTGACGTCACGTGCTTCCTGAAGTTGGTCTACGGCATCCTCAAGGGACGCTTGGTTCCCTTGATCATCGTACGCTTTGACTCTTGGCGCTCCGTACTCCAGATCGGTGAGTAGGATGGCCTCGGATCCGTAGACCATGAAGAAGGGCGTGAAGCCTGTTGCTTGGCTCGGGGTCATTCTTAGACTCCAGAGGACTGTGAGGAGCTCTGCGAGCCATTGATGGCCAAATTTGTTCAACCAATTAAAGATCCTTAGTTTGAGTCCCTGCTGTTGGGAGTATGCCCTAGAGGTTATCATAGAGATGATTGTATTGCCTTGTATCCATGATATATTATGAGTCCATTGAATATCCATTAAAGACAACTTGTATCGATTAGCAATTATGTGAATTATTTGTGAAACTCTTTTACTTGTATGGTTATTCTAGAATGGTCCCTGGTCGGAGTTCATGTTAGGACGCACATGAATATTAGATCATCACATTATTAGTTGATGACTATATTTCATAAGTCATAGACATAGAGATGTCAAACTAATAATGTGGGCACATGTGTGACATGTAGGCTGGACTGACCCAACGTGAGATGTTGTTATTGTCTCAATTCACATCATGTACATTATGTCCTTAGACCTGAGATTGTTGTATGTACTCAAGATGTGAAATAACCTACTTAGAGACTATCAAACGCTACTCCGTAACTGGGTAGTTATAAAGGTGGTCTTCGGGTTTGTCAAGAAACATGCTGTGAGACATAGACAATTAAGATGGAATTTACCCCTCTCTATGTGAGAGAGATATCAATGGAACACTCTAATGATTGGATCAAAAAATGCATGGCCATGCTTAGGTTAAGTGTTAACCTATGAGTTGGACCAAATATCGTGTGGTAAAAGGAATAACATGTATATGGTTTGTGGTGGTTCGTCTGATATGATCTTTGCGTACACATAGGAGTTGACATGTCTTGCTAGAGACCACTATCAACTAATGGCTGAGTAGGAGTACTCGGGCCATGTCTACGTGTGCATGAACCCATAGGGTTGCACGCTTAAGGGGCTGGAAGCCTAATTCGGGTTGGACCCAAATTTGACTAGGCTTAGGGTTTTCTAATTGGGCCTCTAACTTGGGGCTGATTAGAGGCGCCTATATAAAAGAGGGAGGGGGCACGGCCAGGTGACTCATGCCATTAGGCAGCCGCCGTCGCCCCTCCCCCCCACGCTCATGCCTACTGCTCCCTGCGGACCTAGCAGTTCGGAGCCGCAACGCTTCCTTCCGTACGTGTGGGATACATCGGAGGTGCTGCATCTTGGAGCACAAGGACAAATCGCACGAGAGGGACGATCCGCGAGCGGAGGGTGGACGTGACAGATGACCACGCATCTGCACGACACTGCTATGACACGTTCGACTACATTGAGTCGCTTCCGCTGCACCTGCGCGTCTAGTGGTAATTCTGTAACATGTGACTAGCAGTAGATCCTAGTTTATGAGGTCGAAATTTTGATTTTATGACTAGCGTAGCACCCTCATAACCCTACAGTGGTATCAGAGCCATAGCTGCTTCGTTATAGGTTCGGTTGTATGCATATGGAGATATGCACGGTTGTAGATGAGTCTCTGATCATGGTTCGTGATCTTGCTATGTTGGTCTTGTAACGATCTACTCGTACCGGTCGGAATTCCACCATCCGAGTTAAGTGATACATGTAAACCCAGTTATGGTGAGATAGAGCTCAATCAGATTGATCGAATTGAACCTAGGTCAAGCGTAGCTCCTCAGATTGGTTGGGCATATTCTACAAGGAAACTCATTTATTTTCCCAGTTTCCCGATTGCAGCAGTTACGCCCAGATGCGGCCACCGCCATGGATTGCTTAATCTGTTGGTTTGGAGGCATCATCTTGGCGCACCTGAGAGACATGAGGGGTCGGGGCAAGAGGATGAAGAAAGGAGATCCCGACACAGGCGGATCAGCATCCATCATCGATTTCGAGTAAGGCGGAGACAACCGAATCATCTCAGTCCACGGGACACATGAGGTTTGTGATTGAATAACTTCATCCAGCCAATTTTAGGCTCATGTCGATAGCATAGATGGAGCTAGGGGATTTTTGGCGGTGGAGAGGGTTGGAGCCCCCTGTCAGTACGGTGGTTGCCTGTAGAGATGAGTTTGTCAGCAGGATGGAGCGGATGGGGAGGGATTACTGGGGCTAAACACATTAGTTGATGTTTTGTTTCATCGTTCCAAAGCAGGTTGACAACGTCCATGCCAGGAAACACGGAATGTCTTTACAGAATTACAGTCCTCTGAGAATCCGACGGAGCAGGACATACCTTTATGCAGGCTACCCACACAGCATCAACATTTCAGAAGCTCTTAAGATGCCCAAGGTTCGCACCCCTTTTTGACTACACAGATCTCTTCTTGGATTACTATTTTAATGCCATGTTAGACTTTGCCAGTGTATGTAAGTTTTTCACGTGCTCGATTTCGTCACATTCAGGCACCGATGGCGAACCTGCATCCACCAGATGCTGTGTTACATTAATCCGTGAAGTGGTTTCTAAGTTCGATTCCAATAAGAGGGTCAAGTCCATAGGATTTTAGGGCATTCTGTATTTCCCACCTATGAGGCAGATCAATCGGAAGTTTGTAATGTGGATCAATCTAAGGTTCTGCCCATATATTTTCTACTTTCGCTTTCAGTGGATGTTTTTTATATTCTTTTCTTTCAATCACACATAACAAGTGGAAAAAAAACCCTCTCTTTCTCTCAAACACATTACCTTTGCTCGCACCAGGTTTTCTTGTAAACTGAAACCATTCAATATTTATAGCTTAGGGCTGCAGCTGATAGCTGTTATCATTGGGATGGCGAGCTGCAGTTAGAAGGCGATGGATTGACAGTGCTATCTTGCTTGCAATCCGGGAGATTTCAGATGCTATCACTCATCTTCTTAATCTACCAATGGAGGTAACAACATATCAGAATTCCACATATTGTCATAGTCATAAGAGTTGATGATATGTCTTTACACGAACTCTGCTCCAAGATATATATGTACACTGCCCGTGCCAAGGATTGTTTTTACTTGTTAGTAAATTAAAAACAGAGTGTGTTTTTTCAACTTGGGTGTCCTAGTAGTATGTCTAAATCTTCCATTTTCATTTGCTAAAATTATGGTATTTGGCATGTTGCTATGCCGTGTTAAGTATCTATATATCAGCATTTTACTTTTTAAAATTGCAGTTCAGATATATGACTGCTGACTGGCACTGTTTTTATATGATCTGTATCCTCTGAAAAAGAACATATGGTCTTTCTATCCTGATTTTGATAACTTCACCGCATCAAGCTTTGGACCTTGTTCGTGGTTATTCAGCTTTGTCTATTACTGGTTCATGAACTATTGGATGAGTTGCAACCACTTCCCTTATATTTATGAACGTTTTTTCTGCTTATGAATTTTTAGGATATTTGGAGAACTTGGTTTTGCAACAAGTGTTTATGCATTATGTAGCTGACTCTTTTTGTTAAAAAAATGCAGCTGTTTGCTTGATGCGGCCAAGAAATTCTTGACACCAAAGGCTGATGAGTCCCAAAGACCTTCCTACTTCATCACTTCTTGCTGGAGCACTTGCTTGAGTCAGCTCAACCCTCTGCACATATCCTTTGGAATTGATCAAGACTAGATTGACGATAGAGGTGAACTGTGAACAGAGCTCTTTCTCAACGGAAGCTGGAGACGGACTGCCAAGTTCTGGCTGGTCTTTTGGCAAAACACACGAACCAAAAATCAGAAATCGATCCTCTACTGGAAGAGATGGATGTTCTTAGCTGGAGCTTTGAAGCTTGTGATTTGCATTTCATTAGTCGCAATTGTAAAAGGTTATTTCATGAATGTGCTCGTCTAACTTCCCGTGACAACCAGGTGGTGGAGTGGCTTATAAACCCACCAGGTCTAAGGGACATTATAGACGCCGATTGTAATTTGTTCATGGCTAATATATAAAGCTCCGGTTTCCCCTAAAAAAAAAGACTAGTTTGTGCTTTCTGGATTTTATCAGCTAATATCCATCGATCATGTTACAGGCTTACAGCATGTAGTCTGTAAATATGAACTCCAGCATGTAATCTGTAAAAATATGTACTCGTTTCCAAATGTCAGTATGGGTGTTAATTCAAATCTGAAGCAACTTGCTACTATGAATTGCGAATTTGCTATGTACTGACAGGAACTAAAGGAGTGATTTTTGTTTGAAACAATCATACTACGTTCAGTTACACATAATCTATCAGCTGCTACGAATGACATCACACATCATCTATGCATTACTAGAAACGTTGCCTTGTCACCAGTGTACACGACCTTATCAGTGCTACCAACCTGAACCAAACAAATTTCAGAACCATTACGAGGGATGCTGGCATAACTGAACATATTTAAAGCAATGGTGCACACAAGTTTACACACAAATACTGCCAACAACAGAATCACACAAGCAAAAATAGCTTGTAGTTCTTCTGCAGGCCACATTTAGCACATACTAGACCCAACTTTTTCATCAGTTCATACGCATCAGATCAGCTACTGTTCTCGTCTTAGCAGCAATGTTGCCTTCTTCGTCATTGATGTCCAGGAGGCTATCTGGCCTCTCGGTAGAGCTAACTTTCTTGACACTTACTTCATGTTTCTGCCATGATTTCAGTGAGGTGTTACGCGGGCGCCCTGTTCTCATAGGCCTAGGCGGGCAAGCAGTTGGCATGGACTCCGCATCCCCCAGGCTCGGTCCTGATGTTTTCACCTGACCCCCATGCTCATGGAAGGAACTTACTGAATGATCCTTTCTAGGCACGATCGCATCCATAGCTCGCATAGCTTCTGCAAATGCTTCATCATCAATCGGGCCATCCCCATGTGCAAGCTCTAGTGCCTTCTTCAGTAGAACGAGCCTCTTCGTGCCATCAACCCTCGCCGATACCTGATCCATCGTCAACTCCCTTGTGCACGGACTGTACTCTGGCCCTGCATGTTTCGTCAACCTGTACATGATGTTACCAGGCGGTATCTCTGTTCTGTCCAAATGCACCAGCACCTGTCAATGCATTTTTTAGCCTTTTCGTCATCAAAACTCACGGTACTCAGTGATTAGTGACAACTATAAACTGTGTTATAGCACAAACTACCTTCAAGCTATACCTGCACAGCAAACCTGCATGCTCATAGAGCCCGCAGGTGCATGTTACTTTCTCTGTCCCCGCCAGTCGCACCACGTGCACCCTTGCATCATCTCTCCCTATCTCTTTCGTGTGCACCACTGTAAACCTCTCTTCCTGTATTCCCTTCTCCACTATTGCGAATGAACCTGATTCGTAAAGCTCGTTGTAGAAGCGTTCATGCATTGCCCTTGTGTAAATTGTCTCTGCATGCTGTTCTATTGGAACTCCAATCCGTCTCCTACGAGATACCTGCACCAAAACCAATCCATGAGCACATGATTTTGTTATTAATAATGATAATAGGCGTGTTTTCATGAAGTGCAAACCATCCATTTTTTTCATCACCTGTTTGGTAACATGGTTTTCTTTTTCCTCCTCCTGGTTCCTGGCAAACTGAAGGTCTCTGAACTTGGACACAAACACATGCATTGGGGCTGATCGTTGGATGAATCGCTTGAGCATATGGTTGGCACTTTCGCTTCATTGAGTGCTTGTCATACCTGCACAGAAAATGTTCATGAAGTATGGCTTTGCCCACATACCCCTGAACTTGTACACTCTCGCCATAAACTTGTTCGACTCCAGTTTGTATTCCTTTACAAGCTCGTCCCACCGTCGTTCAAATGCAATTGCTGAGATCTCTTCTGTAATTAGCATGTTGAACTCCCTCTTGAATCCACTTCTTTTTGAATATGGAGTACCTATTTTTTGCTTTGCTTTTCTCAGCACATGCCATCGACACCACCTTGTAACTGGACAGCTAGGATAGGATACGATCTACGAGATGTATTGGTAGTACGTGGGGTGAACAAGGTCTCTAACCCCGGCAAATCGCCGGTGTCCGCCGCCACCGCAGCCAACAAGGCTCGGTTCAGGAATAATGACCAAGTCAGAGTTCTCCTCCCTTCGGAGTCGTTACAAGAAGGGGCAGTGAGCCACCTCCTGAATGGGCCACGCAGGGTCTGAAGTCTTAGTTGATCCACTCCGGCCCAGTAGTGCAAACATTCTTCTTCTTGGCCCGTGTTGACTTCTTTACTGCAGCTGGCCCGTCTTCCTAGAACGTTCCCTCAGAGTTGGCGCCTTTGGTTTTGGCTTCCTATTGCTCATCAGCTTCTGGATCGGTCACCGGGGCATCGCCGGTGACACTCCCCCTTCCTTGAGTACCAGCTTGTCCCCAAGCTGGTGCATGTGGGAAATCTTGACGAAGGGGTTCTTCATCTTCCCAAGTAGTCAAAGACGCCGGAAGATGGGACCACCGCACCAACACTTGTGGAATCATCATGTCGTTGTGTTGACGAAGCCGACGATCCAGAAGTTCTATTGGCACCTGAAACTGATTAGTAGGATCAGGGAGATCGACACTTACTGAAGTGTTAGGAGGCACAGCTCTCTTCAATTGAGAAACATGAAAGATTGGATGCACTTGGCATTGATCAGGGAGTTGCAGTTTGTAAGCAGTTTGGCCAATTCTGTTAATAATTTGGTAAGGCCCAAAGAATCTGAAAGCCAACTTGTTTGAAGATCTGGTTGCCAAAGATGTTTGCACATAAGGTAGTGCTTTCAGATAGACTTGGTCACCCACTGCAAATTCTCTGGCTGACCTGTGTTTGTCTGCTTGAGTTCTCATTTTGTTCTGTGCTCTGACAAGATGTTGTCTGACAGCATGTTGCATGAGCTCTCTTTCAGCCAACCAATTGTTCAGATCAGCAATGTGACAGGACTAAGAGATATCAATGCCAAAGTGTCTTGGTTCATGTCCATATAGTACTAGGAAGGGGCTATTAGCCTCTTACCCAAAGATGAGTGATAGGATGTATTGTACCAATACTCTGCCAGTGCTAGCCAGTGATGCCATTTAGTTGGACAAGTATGAACAAAACATTTCAGATATGTTTCCAGACATTGATTAACCCTCTCAGTTTGACCATCAGTTTGGGGATGATAGGCACTACTCATTTTCAAATCTACACCAAGAAGTGAGAAAAGCTCTTGCCAAAGATGGCTGGTGAACACCTTGTCTCTGTCTGAAATTATGGCAGTTGGAAGACCATGGAGTTTGAAGATGTTGTTCAAGAATAGTTGAGATACTTGAAAAGCAGTAAAAGGGTGGGACAGAGCTAAAAAGTGGGCATACTTGGAGAATTTATCAACTACAACAAGGATGCAGTTGTAATGAGCAGATCTTGGTAACCCTTCTATAAAGTCCATAGTAACTACTTGCCAGGCTCCTTCAGGTATGGGTAATGGTGCTAGGAGACCGGGGTAAGCTACTCTTTCAGTTTTTGCTTGTTGACAAATAGTACATTGGGAGACAAAAGTCTTAACATCTTGTTTCAGTTTAGGCCAGGCAAACAATGTTTTAATGCGGTGATAAGTTACCTCAAACCATGAATGACCTCCCATGGCACTGTTGTGCAGAGAAGACAAAATCTTTGCTTGTAATGATGAATTAGAGCCAATCCAGATTCTGCCTTTATACCTGATCAGACCTTCTTGGAGTGTATAGTGACCAATAGATGGCTGGACTAAGAGTTCTGTGAGTAATTTCATGGCATGAGGATCAAGATGATATCCACTCTGAATATACTGTAACCATACAGGTTTAACCATTGATATGGTTGAGAGTTCATAAGTATCAGATGGCATGACTCTGGACAATGCATCAGCAACTCTATTTTCAGTTCCTTTCTTGTAAATGATCTTGTAAGAGAGCCCCATTAATTTGGTGAGTGCTTTGTGTTGCCAGGGTGTAGATAACCTCTGATCCTCTAGATGAGTTAAACTTTTTTGGTCTGTGAGTATAACAAATGGTGAAGTCTAAAGGTAATGTCGCCAGTGGTCTACTGCCATAATAATAGCTATGTATTCTTTCTCATATGTACTTAACCCTTGAGCTTTAACACCTAAAGCCTTACTGACATAGGCAATAGGGTGGCCATTTTGGTGAAGAACTGCTCTAATGCCTTTAGCTGATGCATCAGTTTCAATGGTGAAAGGCAAGGAGAAATCGGGCATAGCCAAAACTGGTGCTGAGATTAAAGCCTTTTTGAGAGTCTAAAAAGATTGTTCAGTGTTTGATGTCCAAACAAAGATTGTCCCCTTTCTTAACAAATCTGTCAGTGGTTTACTAAGTAACCCAAATTGAGGTACAAATCGTCTGTAATAGTCAACCATACCAAGAAAACTTCTGACATCTTTAACATTTTGAGGTTGTGGCCAATCTTGTATTGTTTTGATCTTTAAGGGATCAGTTGCAACACCTTTAATACTGACAATGTGGCCAAGATAAGCAAGTTGTTGCTTTGCAAAGGAACACTTAGTCAACTTGACATGGAACTTGTGCTGCTGTAATATAGAAAGAACTTCTTGGATGTGTTTCAAATGATCTTCCCAAGATTTACTATAGATGAGTATGTCATCTATGAAGACAACAACACACTTGCACAGTAGTGGTTCCAAAATGATATTCATCACGGCCTGAAAAGTGGCTGGTCCACCAGTTACTCCATAGGGCATGACATTGTATTCAAAATGGTCGTGATGAGTTTGGAACGCTGTTTTGAACTCCTCACCTTTTGCCATTCTAATTTGGTAAAATCCAGAACACAAGTCAAGTGATGTGAACCACTGAGCTCCATGGAGTTCATCCAATAGATCTTCAATGAGAGGTAGGGGGTATTTATTCTTGGTGGTTAAGGCATTGAGGCGCCTATAATCCACACAAAGTCTCCAATCACCAGTTTTCTTGCGCACTAACAGAGCAGGTGAAGAGAAAGGACTTGTGCTCACTTTAATCCCGCCTTTATCAAGCATTTATTTGATTTGATTCTCAATCTTTGTCTTTTGTGCAGGGTTATACCTATAAAGCCTAAGACATAATGGTTGGGCTCCTTCCAATAATGGAATCTTGTGATCACCATGTCGCTCAGGAGGTAACTCAGTAGGTGCAGAGAACACATCTTCATATTGGTGCAATATATCTTACAGATCAGGGGGCAGAGAGGTGATGGACTGACCATTAGTTGTTGTGGAATCCACAGCTTGCAACTGAACCACATACAGGATAGAGTCAGTTTTATCTAATGCTTGGAGCTGAGAATGAGAGATTGGTGGCCCCAATTGAGCAGAGGACAGAATGCCTTGAAGTTTGATAAATTGCTTATCATGAGTAAACTGCATCCATTTATCAGCCCAGTGGATTTCCATTGGACTGTGTTATGCTAACCAGTCCATCCCCAAGATGACATCATAACTTTGAAGTGGAATAATCTTCAGTGTGGTGTGAAAAGAATATCCTTGAATGCCCCAAAGCTGGTGAGGTAATTGGTGATTACAGTGTAATAAGGCACCATTTGCTACTTGAACTTTCACTGGGTGAGGAAGCATTTGACTGGATCCCAGATCAGTGACCAACTGCTCATTGATGAAGCTGTGAGAGCTCCCTGAGTCAACTAATATAAATATTTCTTTGCCTTGAAGGTGACCCCTGAGTCTGATTGTTTCATTCCCTTTAGTACCACTGAGAGCCTAAACTGACAGTGCCATCAATTCATCATTGGAGTCAGATTCCACTTCATTAGCAAGGAAATTTAGTTCTTCACTTTCAGTTACACAAGACCATAACTGTTCCATGACATTGAGGGAGACTGTGGCAGGGAATTTATGTTGAGGCCCCCATTTTTTGCCACACTTGAAACAAATGCCCTTAGATCTTCTGTAATTTTTGAGAGCAGCAACCTTGTCTTCACCAGACTTGGGTAAATTGGAGGTAGTTGGCTTCTTGTCATCTGTTGGTTTGAGATGAGGTTTGGAAGAATCCCCAGAATGCTTCATGGTATCAGTTGAAGTCTTTTCGGATGAGTTACTGGACTCAAACCGTTTGACAGGTTCATCTTGGTTGGCTTCTTCCTGCAAAAGAGCCAAAGCACTAGCAGTATAGAGGTCTTGGGGCCTATGCATCATAACAGAAGCTCTGATGTCTTTCATTAAGCCATCAATAAAACGATTTGTGACAACAGTTGGAGGAAAAGATGGTTCATGAGCAAGTAAATGATGGACAATGTCATTGAATTGTTCTACATACTCAATGACAGTAGTTGTTTGTTTGATGTGGAAGAAATGACGAAGGAGGTGGTTATGCTCATCCTTATCAAACCGATTGCAAACGGCTGAGACAGAGGATTCCCAGGTCATGGTTGTGGTTCGATTTGGCAAGGTTTGAAACCAGAGGGCTGCAGAACCAGTTAAACGCATGGAGGCTAAATGAACCCATAAACTAGGATCAGTTTGATACACATCAAATTAAGTTTCCATCTCTTAACCCAGAGTTTAGGATTTCTGCCATCAAACTTATGAAACTCAACCTCAGGAAAAGGTGTAGGGTGAGCATATGAAGGATAAGTATGCATATAGTAATACTGATCATGTTGCTCAGACCCATCAACAAAAGGCAAAACAGGGGAAGTGTTCTGAATAGGTTTCGCACCTGTGACCGGGGCCATTTTCGGAACGACGGTGTATATCGTCCCGAAATCAGCACCCCAGTGAGTGTTGCTCTTGCCGTGGTCTAACGACCCAGATGCCGCCTGAGGCGGGAGAAGCTCCAGGCGGGCAGATCTCGGCACCTTGTTGCTCGGTGAGGCGAAGTGGTCCTCCCGAATCACGCAATGAGGGGTGTTGGTGAAGCAGTAACCGCTTGCGACTGCTCTTGGACCGACGGGTCAATCGGCTGCGTCAGAGGCTTGAGGGCCTCCAGTACTTGATCGACGCGCTCGCTGAGATCCAGTATGGCGTGTTCCAGCTCATGTACGCGGTGGTCAACGTCGGGCTTCTAGGTTAAGATCTCCATCCTGAGAGTCTGCATCTCCGTCATAGAGGTCTTGAGCTCGTTGATTCCCTTGGAATTCTCACTCAACAGAGCGAGGATTTGACCGAGTTGTTCTTCGGGTGTCGCCATGGCCATCTGACGACGGGTAAGGTAGGGGTGGGATGCTAGAATCACGATCTCACCACAAATCAACTTGTGTGCTAGGGAATTACAGAGAGATCACCGGCGGCAGCAGCTCACTGCCGATCAGCAATCTCGATTCGACCCGAAGCGTGTGCAAATCGATTGATGGAATACAGAGATTGGGCGATTTGGGATCGAACTGAATCCGATACCAAATGTAACCAGACAGCTAGGATAGGATATGATCTACGAGATGTATTGGTAGTACGTGGGGTGAACAAGGTCTCGAACCCCGGCAAATCACCAGTGTCCGCCGCCGCTGCAGCCAACAAGGCTCGGTTCAGGAATAATGACCAAGTCAGAGTTCTCCTCCCTTCGGAGTCGTTACAAGAAGGGGCAGTGAGGCACCTCCTGAATGGACCACGCAGGGTCTGAAGTCTTAGTTGATCCACTCCGGCCCAGTAGTGCGAACATTCTTCTTCTTGGCCCGTGTTGACTTCTTTACTGCAGCTGGCCCGTCTTCCCGGAACGTTCCCTCAGAGTTGGCGCCTTTGGCCTTGGCTTCCTGTTGCTCATCAGCTTCTGGATCAGTCACCGGGGCATCGCCGGTGACACACCTGTGCCTCGATTCTTTCAGGGTGCTCTTGATTGCTGCCGCCATTGCTTGGCACTGATCTGCGTAAGAATGGTTTTTTCTTATAAATGTAGCGAACGAAACGATGACATTATTGATTATTAGCTTATTGCCAAAACACAGTCGCATGAGATTTAGTTACCTGTGAGGATCGTCTGAGGCTGCTTACCACCCATTATTTCTATGAAGTTGGAAAATTCCCACTCAAAATCTTCGGTCCTTTCATGCCTCAACAGGACTCCTCCGAAAATGATCGATTGGTAGTGGTTGTTTACACCAACAAATATGCCAAATGGTAGGTTGTATAGGTTTGTCCGGTAAGTCGTATCAAAAGTCACCACGTCACCAAAGTGCTTATAGTCAACTTGGTTCTTTCCAGTACACCAAAGCATCGTTGTTATCCTGCCTTCATCGTCCTTCTGGAACCGCACTTGCATATCCTTGTCTTCTCTTTTCATACTCTCGAGAACTTGCATTGTCTTCCCGATGTTGTCTTTTATGTCCTCCTGGGCGAGCTTTGCACAAAGGTTCTTGACTGCTTGCTTACGTACCGACGCAATAGTGCTTACTGACATGACTCCAATTATGCTGCAGACACGACCGAATGTAACATTGTTCTCCCGCAGCTTCTTTATGAAATCCTTTGTTAGTGGGTCTATGTCACCATGGGATCCCCACTGATTCTTTTGCCCACAGCTATCAGAAAGCGGGTGGTTGTGTTCTGGTATTATCTTGGTCACAATCCATCCATGGCTTTCAGTTCGATGCAGGCGTAGCATTGCCTGGCACCCAGTCCTGAAAGATGCAGCTAGAGGATTTTTGCAGAATCCCTACAAGAGCATTCTAGAGGATTTTTGCAGAATCCCTACAAGAGCATTCAAAGTTTTCTTCAGAATTCAGCATGAACCCACCATGTGTTGGTAATTGTAAGCATTTATACGATATTCAGTTACCTCGCAGCAGCATACGAGACCCCGCCTTGTTGTGTACTCATTGCCGTTTTGCCTTGCTCTAGACACTCGAATCCCAAACCCAATTTCCCAGGAATAGAGGTTATAAAACTCTTTCGCTTCTTCATAGGAGTTAAAGGTATGGATAGAATATCGGTTGACCAGGCCTTTCAGCAGACGTCACAATCGCCCTTGAAACTACACTCTCGCCTGTAACTGACAAGCACGCGTCGGGGCCTTCCTTTGCTCGCATCCTGCACCAGTTGTATATATTGACGCATTGTATATCACACTGATCAAGGAACCATCTGGTAACATTGCTCATACTTACAAATTTATTGTTAATTATACTAAACTTCGCACACACCTTTTTTGGGGGGGAGGCCAAGTATGCAGCTCCTCCTGAGATTGCATCTGAATCTCACAAAGCCTTGAAACTGTAGAGCACTGTAGCAATTTTGTTTTTATTTGGTAAAAAATGTCCAAACATTGATTAATTAAGCTCAAAATGTTCGTCTCGCAAAGTACAATAAAATTGTACAATTAGTTTTTTTTATTTCATCTACATTTAGTACTCTACATATGTGCCGGTATTTTGATGTGATGGGGAATCTTCTTTTTGCATAGTGAAATTTAGGGTGAATTTGGGAAACTAAAAAAGCCCTTAGCCTTTGGATCAAGGGGGACACCACCTCCGCGTACGACAAACGACCCTAGCGGCATTTCGAAGGTCGTCAGGCTGCTCATTGCCGAGAACGAGCCACCGCTCTAGTTCGGCGATCTGCCGCCGTACCTCACGAAGAAGGATGTCCTCTCCTACCCGGTGATCGTGCACATCCAGAGCACGATGGACTTCGACCCGCTGAACCCGTCCCCACCTCCCTCCCCGCCGGACTCCGATGACGGTGATAGTGGGCACGACAACAACCCGGATCGCCACCACTTCAATCGTGGTTCTGAGCGCCGCGTTCAGGGATTCAGGTGCGTTCGCGGCGCGGTCGGTGGCGACGTCGGCGAGCCTAGCGGCAACAACACAGGCTTGACACGCATCCTCTACCGTGACATCACCACGCACACCAGGCCAACATCTGTGTCGCTCCCGCCAGAAAAGGAAAAGCAAAAGTGGGTGCCTAAAGCCTCTTTGCTACCAGAGCAGTACAGACCCATTGAGCCGGTGCAGGAGATCGGGAAAGAACTAGCTGCCCTCTCTGAACCGTGGGGGCCAATCAGTTTTGAATTCGAATCCGCGAAGCATCTCGAGGAGGGGACAGGAGTCCAGCCGGCCTTGGATCCTATGATCCTTGAGGCGGGGCTGCTCTGTCGCTAGCCAAACACGAGTGAGACAACAGGCAGAGTGAGTGGGGTGGAATCGGGTGTCGGCCTACAAGAGTCAGCAGGCGATCCTCAGGCCAAGGACCCAACAGCTACTCATGCAAAGGATGGGCATGCCTCCACTGTCGGCACCAGTCACGCCAGCGTCTAAGAGGGCCTTCGAGGCAATCTTCACTGGGAACTTGACGGAGACCTAGATCATAGCGCTCGATGAGCTATTCCCAGCGGCTAGATCATAGCGCTCAATGAGCTATTCCCAGCAGCCAACTGCAAAGCCGGTAGAGCACCTCAACATCCTACGCTAGTGGTCGCATGAGCACAACTGCCCATCATCAGAGTCCAATCCAATGGATAACACAACCATCATGTCATGGAACATGCAAGGGTTGAACGACAGGGCTCACCGGGATGTAGTTCGCAAGCTGGTAGACAACATCCGTCAAAGCATTGTATGCTTGCAGGAGACTAAACTCGATGTAATTTCGTAGTACTTGGTGTTTGCCATGCTCAGAATGAGTTTCGCTGACTTCGCCTACCTGCTTGCGTCGAACAGAGGTGGCGTCCTGGTCACCGCAAGGGAAGCTAAGATTTCATTGTCCGATACTCCGATGTACATGTTGGTTGCTACTCAATCACGGTCCGAGTACACCCATGCGCCCAGGCGAACGGGGACAAGGCCTCTTGGAGGCTCACCTCTGTCTACAGGCCTCAGGATGACAACAACGAGATCCTCTTCCTCGAGGAACTCGAAGCGATCAGGGATGCCTGCTCGGGACCGTGGGCCGTCTGCAAGGACTTCAACATGATCCTATCGGAGGCGGACAAGAACAACGCCAGGATTAACCATGCAAAATTATCACGCTTTTGGCGAACAGTGGCAGAGCTCGAGCTGCAGGACGTACACCTTCATGGGCGTTGTTTCACTTGGAGTAACGAGCGTCAGAACCCAACCTTGGTGAGATTCGACTAGGTGCTGGTGTCCATCGACTGGGACAAAATGTTCCCCAATTCCCACCTATGAAGCCTGGGCTCTGATGCTTTTTATCATTGCCCACTGCTATTACACACGAACCTGGGCAGCATGTCGAGGGCAAGGTTCCACTTTGAGATCTTCTGACCCAAATTCGACGACTATGAACAGGTGGTCTCCGACGCCTGGCACAGCCCGACGTCCTCTCGCGGGCCGCTATCATAGTTGAATGTCGAGACGAATCTTTTGAGCCTAGTTAGTCTATGGTTGGACAAATTTTGCCAAATAACAACGAAAGGTGTTACAGTAACTTTTCACCTACTTTTCCCTAACTAAACACACCCTTATTTATCGGATGAGTTGAAAATGAGTTGAAGTTATTAACCTACTAGGAGTGTACTCAAATTTCTCCCTTTACTTTGCCCTCGTAATCAATCTTGGACGTTGACATATTTAGCAGAGCTAGGAACTCCCCGTTGTTGGACCTCCATTTCCATCATGTTCCCGCCTTCTTCTCCCAACCACAGAGCCTTTTTCCTGGCCTACAGAAAAGCAACTCCCAAGATAATAACAACCCAGGCTTACCCTCCCTTGCACGGCCTCCCACCCCACCCCCCGTCGACGCCGGCCTCTCTCGCTGGCTCGGAGAGTCGGAGCCCGGCGGCCGGAGGGCGAGCGACGTCCCTAACAAATAATAATTTATCATTATTACACAGCTACTAACTAATAAGCCATGGGTAAGCGCAGCGTCCCTCGGTACCCTGAGGACGAGGACAAAGGCGGTTGCTGCGGCTGCCTGTGCTGGTGCTGCTGTTTCCTGTTGCTCATCGTGGCGGCACTGGCCGGCACGGCCGCCTACTTCTTCTTCGTCTACAAGCCCAAGGCGCCGTCTTACTCCGTAAGCAACATGTCCGTCGAGTTGATAGGTATAGGGCATCTAGGGCCATTTCTGTCACGCGGCGCCACCGCATTCCCTCTAGCAATCCGCCGCCACCACCACGGGTGCTCGCTGCCGTTGGCGAGCTCACCCCCGACTGCGGCGTGGGCTCCTACACACCGTACACCCATCCACCATCATCGAGTGCTAACGCCACTGGCGAACCTAACTCCGGCAAGCCCGGCACCCCTTCCTTGCTCCGCCGCCGTGACGGCCACCTTCGTCCGGTCACCATTCTCCCTCTTCCCCTCTTCTCTCACTGACATGCGGGACTGGGTGCTAACGGCGTTGCCATTACCCTGTTACTGTTCGCCACCTCTCTCCCTCTTCCTTCTCCTCTGACACGTGGGCTGAAGCCCTGACGCCGTCACCGCCTCAGGCCCACCTGTCACACACACGTGCACATCACACACACACACACACCAGCTGGGTACATGTTAGTAATTGCTAGGTACACCCGGTTAGTGTACATAGAACACTATAAACCTATTTTCCTAGCTTAGAAAAATTCTTAGAAAATTGGTAAACAAACTAGATGCATTAGGGAGTTTAATCATATAGTTTGCACCCATTTTCATGCACTAGAAAATACATGTAAAATTTCATCTAGATAAGTAGCTATAGAATAAACTTTCGCATCCTAGCTCCTTTTTACGTGAACCACTTCTAAAATTCATCAAAAATCTAGCTGTATGCATTCATCTTGGTACCACTTGATTGTTCTATGCTTGCTTTTCCTCTTTTCTTTTGTGTCCGGTGGTAGTCTTATTCGATAGCTACATCGACAGACGACGGTGACTACTGCTGAAAGCTCTATGTTTGGTGTTGGTAATTAGTGACAATGCCCAAGTGCTAATCATATGCTTAAGATTGTATGTAGCAAAGGATGATTAGCACATAGCATGGTGAAGCATGATGGTCAAGTATGGATGATAAAGTGCTTACCATGGTGATGAAGGAGGAACAAGGTGAAACCCTATGGAGCTCAAGGCAAAGGTATCAATAGGTTTTTGCATTTTGGTGATCAAGACACCTAGAGGGTGTGATCACATTTAGAATCGATAGCCGTACTATAAAGAGAGGAATTTCTGGGGGCTATTGATCACTTAAGTGCCACTAGATGAAATTCATTTGCATTTGCATTTAGATCTAGTGGAGAGCTAATTTAACACCTCAAAAATGATTGTGAAAATGCTAACACACATGCACAAGGCTATGATCACTTGGTGGTGTTAGCACATTTGCGAAGGCGGTAGAGTTTGAGCGGTAGAGAGGGGTTTGGTTCCTCTCTCCCTCCCGCCGAGCTTGTGAGGCGGGATTCAGCACTTTTCGGGAAATGAAACACCTATTTTCCACTGCGCCATATGCGAAGAAACAGAGGCGAACGGAGGTCACAGAGGTGACCAGAAGCTAAACCGGACGTGGTCTCAACGTAACCGGACACGTCCGGTCAGTGTCAGCGAGCAGCGTGAGAGGCTGCTAGGGTTTCTAACCAGAGCATCCAACGCCTCATGGGACCGGTGCGTCCGATCAACTTGGCGTGGAGCAGAATCAGCGAAAAGCTAACCGGACACGGTGTTGAGTCCGATCACGGTGGATCAGACGCGTCCGGCCATGGTGTGTGCTTACTGGACTCAAACCGGACGCTGGGTGTAATGCGTCCGGTCAGTTGTGCAGTGCGTCCGATCGGTGCTTCGTGAGCGCAGGCGCTGTGCGATCGGCGCGTCCGGTCGATTCAAGCTGCTCGTTCGGTCACTCTAGTGCGTGAACGAGTACTTTTAAATGACCGTTATGATCGAACAAATGAAATTCAAAGTGAGACATGTGACGTTCATCGGGGAGGTCACGGTGGAGTGACCGGACGCTGTGCGCGTCCGGTCAGGCCGGACCAGCGCATTCGGTCACCCCGAGTGTGACTATTTCATGAGCCAACGACTCAATTCTTTCGGGGGCTCCTATATATACTTGTTGGCCGGCTCCTAGAAGTCTCTCTTGGACATTTTGACTCTCTAACATCCTCTTGAGCTAAGCACATGCCCTCCCACTCATCTCCCTTGCTTGTTTGCCCAATCAAAGTGAGATTGAGTGATCTCAAGTGCATTTGTTTGTGAGTTTGTATCTAGTTGGCACTTGAGTGTTCTTTTGCTGCGGGATTCTTGTTTCTCTTGGTGGTTGCCGCCACCTAGATGGCTTGGAGCAGCGGTGGAGGTCCGACACGTGTTGGTGATTGTTCGTGGCCGGCTCCGATGAGCTTGTTGTGAGGGGTTGTTGTGGTTCCCCCGGCGGAGCGCCAAATTCCAACTCTAGTGGATTGCTTGTGTCGGAACTTCTCACCATTTGGTAGGTTCTTGTGGTGCCTTTTGAGAGGCTCGGTGTGATACCGATTAGCCACCGAACCACGTGGTGTAGGGGGACACAACGGGGACTAGCGTGCCGGCAAGCACGTGAACCTCGGGATAAATCATCGTGTCTTCACTTCTTTGAGTGTGATTGATTTATCTCGGTGGATTGGTTATCTTGATTATCATCACTTGGAACTATTGATTGATTGGCTCAATTCATCGCCCCTTGTGAAATATTTCTTACCCTACTCTTGTATTACATTTCAAGTACTTAGTTGTTTTCTCTAGTGCTTAGTACCTTGAGTAGAGTAGTCTTCTAGTTTTCCTCTTGCGGTTTGACTTGTGCGGTGGAGTGAAATATATTAGATTTATCTTTTGGATAGGTGGCTTGCAACACTCCATAGGCTAGGCAAAACTCGCTTCTCGCTATTTGTTATTGCTAATTAAATTGTCTAGCATATTTTGTAGGATATTCACCCCCCTCTAGCCATCAAGACCTTTCAACTGCGAAAGCAAAGGCCCAGACTACAAGAACGTGTCAGAAGGATCCAACAGCAAAGGCAAGTCCTAGCTCCCCCTCCTCTACCACTTGCTTAATTATCACTAAATGAATAACTAGCTTAATTATTATCCTAGAATATGAGCCTAGTTATTATGAAATGATTATTGTTGAATTAAGATAAATGGTTATCTTGTTATTTTATGAGCTCCATGACATAGATGAACTTAAGGATAATAATTAATGGAACTTAAAACTGGTAAACCTGAAATTAAACCCCGATAGGGGGCGAGCGAGGATAACTTGTGCAGGATAAGTTATCTTGGCAGGGACTCCTGGATAGGGTTCCTAGGGAGATGCTCGCCTCGGTCACATAAGGACCGGTTCGTAGTCCCTCTCGCCTAGTGCGATGTTACGTACAGCCACATACCTATATGGGTAGACTTGATTTCACACCCCGTTAGATAGAAGTATAATTTCTACTAGGAGGCCGGTGTTGGCAGCAGAATATTAGGAGCCGACACGGATGTGGACCTTCTGTGGTCCGGTTGGCGTGGTTGCTATATGATCCTCCATGTTAAGCCCCTTAACTTGGCCACGTTCGAGCCCATATTATTATTGTTTATTTTGTTGATTTGGTATCATCGACACTGTTACGTTGGGATGATGTGGTATCATCCGAGATTATATGAAGGGATGATGTGGTATCATCCGGGATTATGAGATGGGATGATTAGGTATCCTCCCAAGATTAGTGTGTTTTCCAACCCCTGAGAAGCTGCTGTAGAGTTATATGGAAATCTAGGTGGGTACGGGGTCTCGTTAGGCCTGTTTCGTACACTGATCATGGAAGGGATTGTGCCTATCATACGGAGAAATTTGTACACCTCTGCAGAGTCTTTTAAACCTATTTGAATAGCCACATCCTTGGAATGGGCAGATGCTAGAATGGGATATTATGATTAGATTTACTTTTATGTGTAATGAAACTGGTAACGTAACTTGACACTAACCCAGGAACTAGCTGGAATGGTAATGCTCCACTAGGACCCAACCTTAATTATAATCACCACCATACCTCTACTTCCACCCAATGGTTAGGGCTTGCTGAGGACGTAAGTACTCACCCATTGTTGACTCACAGACTTCGGCACGACAAAGACTATGATGAGGAAGCGCCCCACGAAGATTAAGAGTTATGCAAAGAGTCCAATCATAGGAAGATGACATCAAAGCTAGGGTTTTGACCATGCTCAATCTTGCTTGTGGAATAGGTTATCGCTACGCTATATAGTACCATCATACTAGAGACCACCATGAATAAATGCCGCTTCACGGCAGTAGATTTCCGCTAGCTATGTAAGCCTATGACTATGCCCTTTTGGCTACCATTGTAGAATCCTATTTTAGATATCAATAAAGCTCGGAATCTTTTGTTTTATATCGGTGTGCCATTTCTGTTGATTTTGTGCGTACTTGTGCATGATCCTGGCAGACCACAACCAACTACAAGAACAACAATAGTAGCACTAACAACAACAACCAGACCAAGAGTAGCAACAACACAACAACAGAGACCTATTTTGGATGCTGTTAGCCATCGCCCAATGCCCTTATAAAGCCGCAAACTCTGCCCTAGCCCAGTCTGTAGCCAGCAACTGGATAGCCGCCTCAAGAGTCGGACGCACCGCACCTCAAAATTCTAGACCACCAAGAAGAAATGCCCAAAGTTTTAGGAAGGCCGTGTGAACCATGTGAACGTAGAGGAAGTACAGGCAGCACCTGATGTCGTGTACGGTGAGTTTCTAGTAAACTCCACATCTGCAACCATGTTGTTTGATTTCGGCGCTTCGCATTCGTTTGTTTCTACTTGTTTTGTGCTTAAAATAGTTTTAAGAACAGTGTTACTCCCTACCCCTCTCTTGATTCGAACCCCTAGAGCTGTCCTCAAATGCACCCTAAAATGCCCTCAAGTGAAGATAATGATAGATGGAGTGGAATTTCAAGCGAATTTAGTAGTACTGAAGACTGAAGGATTGGACATAATATTGGGAATGGATTGGTTAAGGAGACACCATGTCAACATATCCTACAGTCATAGAGCAGTGACCCTAACAAATCATAATGGAATCACAGTGAAATGTCACCCTCAAGCCCTAAAAGTAGAACCAATGGTTTGCAATGTACATGCAACAACTATTGAAGAAGTACCAGTCATATGTGAGTACCCCGATGTGTTCCTTGAAGAATTACTTGGAATGCCACTAGACAGGGATTTGGAATTCATTATTGACTTAATACCCAGAACTGTACCAATATCAAAGAGGCCCTACCGAATGGCATCCAATGAATTGGAAGAACTAAAGAAGCAGCTACGAGAGTTACAAGACAAGGGATATATTAGACCAAGCTCATCACCCTAGGGATCGCCAGTTCTATTCGTAAAAAAGAAAGATGGCAGTCTCCGAATGTGTATTGATTACCGGTCGTTAAATGAAGTCACCAGCAAGAACAAGTACTCTCTACCAAGGATTGATGACCTATTCAATCAGCTAAAAGGTGCCAAGTATTTCTCTAAGAGATCTGAGATCAGGCTACTATCAACTGAAAATTTGGCTTAGCGACATACCGAAGACTGCTTTTGTGACCCGCTATGGACAATATGAGTTCACCGTAATGCCGTTTGGATTAATCAATGCCCTAGCATATTTCATGAATCTGATGAACAAAGTCTTTATGGAGGAGTTAGACAAATTCGTAGTGGTGTTCATCGACGACATTCTCATATATTCAAGAAGTGCTAAAGAACATGAGCAACATTTGAGAGTAATATTGAATAGGTTACGGGCGCATGAGCTATATGCTAAGTTCAGCAAATGTAAATTTTGGCTATAAGAAGTCACCTTCCTAGGACACATTATCACCGTAGAAGGAGTAAAAGTAGACCTAGAGAAAGTTAAGGCCGTATCAGAATGGAAACAACCAACAAATATGACAGAGATTCATAGTTTTCTCGGACTAGCAGGCTACTACAGAAGATTTATTGAAGGATTCTCGAAGATCGCAAGACCTATGACCACCCCGACACAGAAAGGAAAGGAATTCAAGTGGACCGATGCAAGTGAGAAGAGCTTCCAATAATTGAAGACAAGACTAACTACAACCCGAATGCTCACATTGCCAGACATACACCAAAGCTTTATAGTATATTGTGATGCCTCCAGACAAGGATTAGGATGTGTCTTGATGCAAGATGATAAAGTGGTCGCCTACGCCTCCTGACAACTAAGGAAGCATGAAGAGAATTATCTGACACACAACTTGGAATTAGCAGCCACAATGCATGCACTGAAGATATGGAGACACTATCATTGGAAACAAGTGTGAAATATTCACGGACCACAAGAGTTTGAAGTATATTTTCACCTAGCCTGACTTGAATCTATGACAAAGGAGATGGTTGGAACTAATCAAGAACTACAACCTAAGTGTACAATATCATCTGGGAAAATCCAACATAGTTGCAGACGCATTGAGCAGAAAATCTCATTGCCACTACATGGCAACTTCGAATCGAAGACCAGAGTTAGCATAAGAAGTTCACCAACTGAACCTACAAATCATACCACAAGGCACCCTAAATGTTCTACAAGTACGGCCAACATTAGAAGATCAGATAAAAGAAGCCCAAGACCAGGACAAGGAAATACTGGACCTCAAGGAACAAAGTAGTAAAAAGGAACTCCCAGGATTCAAAGTGGATGAGCAAGGAAATTTATGGTATAAAGATCAGATATGCGTACCCCAGGACGAAGCACTCCAAAGATTAATATTGGAAGAAGCACACCATTCTGCATACTCTATCCACCCGGGATCAACCAAGATGTACATGGACCTCAAGCAAAAATATTGGTGGACTGGAATGAAAGGAGATATTGCAGAATACGTCGTCCAATGCGACGCCTACCGACGAGTGAAAGTGGAGCATCAACGACCCGCCAGACTACTTCAACCATTGCATATACCAGTATGGAAATGGGATGAGATCAGCATGGACTTCATAGTAGGGCTGCCCAAGACACAAAATGGATATGACTCCATATGGGTCATAGTGGACCGACTAACAAAAGTGGCACACTTTATTCCAGTAAGAGTCAATTACAATGGGAACAAGTTAGCATAGCTAAATATTGACAATATCCTCCGATTGCATGGAGTACCAAGCCAAATCCTTTCGGATAGAGGGACACAATTCATAGCACGATTATGGAAAAGTTTACACAAAGCATTGGGAACACGTCTGGATTATAGCTCAGCTTATCATCCACAAACTGATGGATAGACGGAGCGGGTAAATAAGATATTGGAAGACATATTACGAGCCTGTGTACTCACTTATGGAAAGGACTAAGAAAAGAGCTTGTCATTCATAGAATTCTCCTACAATAATGGTTACCAAGCAAGGCTGAAGATGTCACCATTTGAAGCATTGTATGGAAGGAGATGCCGAACACCATTAATGTGGTCCAAAGTTGGGGAAAGAAGCCTATTCAGTCTAGACATGATCAAGGAAGCCGAAGAACAAGTAGCCCAAGTTCGAGAGAACCTAAAAGCGGCACAAAGCAGACAAAAGAGCTATGTAGATACTCGATGAAGGCCATTGGAATTTCAACTAGGAGAATTTTCCTATTTGAAAGTATCACCGATTAGGGGCACTCAAAGATTCCAAGTCAGAGGAAAATTAGCACCACGGTATGTTGGGCCGTATTAGATCATTGAAAATATTGGAGCCATAGCCTATCATCTAGAATTACCTCTGGAGATGTCAGATGTTCATGACGTGTTTCATGTGTCACAACTAAAGAAATGCTTGAGGGTACCAAAAGAACAAGCACCTATGGAAGCCATGGATTTACAGCCAGATTTACAGTATCAAGAGAGATCGGTCAGGATATTGGATGTTGCCACCCGATAAATAAGAAGGACGACAGTAAGGTTTTATCGGGTACAATGGAGCAATCATACTGAGGCAGAAGCCACATGGAAAAGAGAAGATGATCTTAAGAAGGAATTTCCCTCTCTATTTAAGGATCAGTTCAAATCTCAAGGATGAGATTCTTTTTAAGGGGGTAGGTTTATAGCGCCTGAAATTTTGACCTAGTTTAAAAACCACTAAAAATTAAACTTTTTAAAACTTTGCATAGGAACCAACATATATAATTAATTAACCTAGGTATTAGTATGAATAGACCAACATAGAAACAAAATTATATGTGTAGAATTGTGTGCTTGAGTGTTTGCTTCCATGTTGAACATATGGTGGTACACCTTGCATGCATTCATATTCAAATTTGAATTTAAATTGCATTCAAACCTAGTGTAGGAAATCTGGGAAAAAGAAAAAAGAAATAAAAATGAGCCTCTTGGCCCACAGTAGCAGCAGCAACAGCCCATCTCCTCTCCTCCTCTTCTCCTCTCCCACCCTCTCCCACGCTGGCCCGGCCCATTGCCGCGCCCTAGCCCAAACCTGCACCTGCCTCCTGTCTCTTCTCCCTCTCTCACTAGCATGTGGGGCCACCCAGTCAGGGTCATCGTCTACCTCGGGCCGACGACGTGAATACCGCGTCGCTGCCCGAGCTCCCTGGCCCCACCGCCACCACCTCGCCTTGGCGTAGTAAAGAGCACCGGGACGCTCTCACGATCTTTTTCGGTCCCACCTTCGCCCCGCTCCACCTCTCCCCTCTCCTCTCTCTCCCTCACTGCAGCTCCCTTGACACGTGGCGGCGAACACACCCGCCATACCGCCATGGACGAGACCGAGCAGTCACAACCGCACGCGTGGGCAAGCCCGCACTGTGGCGAATCGACCTAGCGGAATAGGCACGTGCGCACACCATGGGTGAGCTTGGCGGGCGAGAAATATCTCATCGCCGGAACTGACATGGCCCGCACGGCCTCACCCTCTCCACCACTAGCACTGCCACGGGCGGGACACCCCGTCTCCCCCACCTTTTCCCCTCTTTCCTCTCCATCCTTGCTCTACCCCGATTTTCCCCAAATCGGGAGTCGCCGGCGCCATTGGAGCTGCCTCCCTTCTTCTCCTTCTCTACTGCGCCACTGGCCGATTGGAGTGACAGGTAAGCTCCAGAGCTCCTTTTCCACGTCATCCTCTACCTAGTTGTCCTTCCCTCCTTTTGTGTTGCGCTGCCACCTTGCACCGTGCCCCACCGAGCCGCCATGGCCACCGGCTAGCCGATGGCAAGGCTCGACTGAGCACCATAGTATCCCGCTACACTCACCACTCATCCATGCTCATGATCACATAGATAGTTGATAGGTATAGGGCCTCTAGGGCCATTTCCATCATGCGTCGTCGCCGCATTCCCTCCGGCGAGCCGCCACCACCACCACGGGTGCCCGCTACCATCGACAACCTCACCACTGACTGTGGCGTGGCCTCCTACACACCGTACACCCATCCACCACCATCACTGAGCGCTAGCGCCACCGGCGAGCCTAACTCCGGCAAGCCTGGTGCCCCTCCCCTGCTCTGTCGTCGTGACGACCACCTCCGTCCGGTCGTCGTTCTCTCTCTCCCCCTCTTCTCTCGTTGACACGCGGGACTGGGTGCTAACGGCGTTGCCGTTACCCCGTTATCATCTGTCACCTCCCTCCCTCTCCCTTCTCTGACACATGGGCTGCAGCCCTAACGCTGTCACTGCCCCGGCCCCACCTGTCACACACCCAGTGCTAGGCACACATTAGTAATTGCTAGGTACACCTGACTAGTGTACATAGAAGGCTATAAACCTATTTTCCTAGCTTAGAAAAATTCCAAGAAAATTATTAAATAAACTAAATGCATTAGGGAATTTAATCATATAGTTTGCACCCATTTTCATGCATAGGAAAATACATGTCAAATTTCATATAGACAAGTAGCTATAGAATAAACTTCTAAAATGCATAACTTTCGCATCCTAGCTCCTTTTTATGTTAAACCACTTCTAAAATTCATCAAAAATCTAGTTCTATGCATTCATCCTAGTACCACCATATTCTTCTATATTTGCTTTTCCTCTTTTCTTTTGTGTCTGGCAGTAGTCCTGTTCGATAGCTACGCCAACAGACGACGATGACTATCGGAAAAGCAAAGACCCAGACTACGAGAAGGTACCGGAAGGAGCCAGCAGCGAAGGCAAGTCCTAGCTCCCCCCTCCTCTACCATCTTGCTTAATTATCACTAAATGAATAACTAGCTTAATTATTATCCAGGAATATGAGCTCGGTTATTATGAAATGATTATTGTTGAATTAAGACAAATGGTTATTTTGTTATTTTATGAGCTCCATGACATAGATGAACTTAGGTATAATAATTAATAGAACTTAAAATTGGTAAACCTAAAAATAAACCCCGACAGGGGGCGAGAGGGGATAATTTATGCGGGATAAGTTATCTTGGCAGGGACGCCTGAATATGGTTCCTGAGGAGATGCTCACCTCGGTCACATAAGGATCGGTTCATAGTCCCTCTCACCTAGTGCGATGTCACGTATAGCCACATGTTTATATAGGTAGACTTGATTTCAAATCTCGTTAGATAGAAGTATAATTTCTACTAGGAGACCGGCATTGGCAGCACAATATTAGGAGTCGACATGGATGTGGATCTTCCATGATTCGGTTGGCGTGGGTGCTATGTGATCCTCCACGTTAAGCCCTTGACTTTGGCCGCGTTTGAGCCCATATTATTATTGTTTATTTTGATGATTTGGTATCATCGGCACTGTTATGTTGGGATGATGTGGTATCGTCCGAGGTTATATGATGGGATGATGTGTTATCATCCGGGATTATGAGATGGGACGATTAGGTATCGTCCCAAGATTAGTGTGTTTTCCAACCCCTGAGAAGCCGAGGTAGAGTTATATGGAAATCTAGGCTGGTACGGGTCTCGTTAGACCTGTTTCATCCACTGATCATGGAAGAAATGGTGCCTATCATGTGGAGAAATTTGTACACCTCTGCATAGTCTTTTAAACCTATTCGAATAGCCATGTCCTTGGAATGGGCAGATGCTAGAATGTGATATTATGATTAGATTTACTTTTATGTGTAATGAAACTGGTAACGTAACTTGACACTAACCCAAGAACTAGCTGGAATGGTAATGCTCCACTAGGACCCAACCCTTAATTATAATCACCACCATACCTCTACTTCCACCCTATGGTTAGGACTTGCTGAGTACATAAGTACTCACCCGTTGTTGACTCATAGACTTCGGCACCGAAGAAGACCAAGACTGTGACGAGGAAGCGCACCACAAAGATTAGGAGTTATGTGAAGAGTCCAATCGTAGGAAGATGACATCGAAGCTAGGGTTTCGATCACGCTCAAACTTGCCTGTGAAATTGGTTATCGCTAAGCTGCATAATACCATTGTACTAGAGACCACCATGAATAAATGCCGCTTCATGGCAGTAGATTTCCGCTAGCTATGTAAGCCTATGACTATTGTAACAGAACCGACCAAATTATAAGAGCACAAGTACAAAAACAAGCACCGAAGCGCTCAAATTTTCGAACTTGAGCCCATATAATCCCGGTAGTCAATCGAAACCACGAAGGATTTCAAACCAACTTGCTTACAACCAAGATCGCATCATTCAACATACAACATCATACGTTACATTTCACAAGTAGTTCCAAAATAAGTTTACACACACGGAGTCACAATTATTACAAACCAAGTTTATAAAAGTAGCGGAAGCATACACACACCAGTTGTTTAACTACTGCTAGTCTTGTTGATCAACAACCCGCAAAAGCATCAGGAAAGTACATAAAAGATGATCACGCCCTAGTGATCTAGTCTTCGTCACCCGCATGGTGGAGACAAGTTTTGCAGAAGCCTTGATAGAGCATATCATCTGCAACAGGAGGGAATAAACCCTGAGTACTAGATTGTACTCAGCTAGACTTACCCGCCAAAAACCAGAAATAAGATGACACCAAGGATTATGTAAGGCTTGCACAAGAGGCTAGCTGACATCACATTTTACATAAAGGCATAAGTAATTGAAACTCTTATAACCTGTACTAGCAGTTCTTTTTAGCATTTACCTATCATCTATCTTAGCACCTGTACTAAGCATGCACTTGATTATAATCAAACAATTATCAACATTATATCCAGAGCAGGTATAAATTGTGGCAACATTATATCATTCACTTAACCATCTGTTCATTTAATGAGATCTACGTTGCCGCTGCTCAAGTCAAGTGCTCACTAACCGGGAGCGACGGCGATTCGAATCGAATTCCTATCCAGCTGGAGGGGTATTTCTAACACTCAACGTGCAGACCCCTGCCAGGGTCGCACAGGCCACCTTTTCATATGATTCAGGAATCGTGGGTCCGAATGATGTCGCGACCCCAAGGGCGACACTCTGCTAGGTGATACCCTTGGTCTCACGCTAATGTCCCCAAGCACATCCTTTCTCTCCTCCAAGAAGCAACCTACCATTCGATTCCTGAACTGAATCACATTACTCGGCTTCGCGGTCGGAACGACTTATCCGGCCAACTAAGTGTTAGACTGCGTTCAACATGACTCAAGGACGTACAGCGAATCGGTCCTTAAATGACTCAGATGGACATAGCTCCACACCCAAGACGTGAAGTGTCTTGCAGCTGTACTATCGAACTCCCGCTCGGTCTCAATTTCATTTTAAAGCATGGTTCCATCCACGATAGCCATAAAGCCACTCGTGACTCCTTCCTACATCTCGCGGATGACCGGAAATCACCTGACTTCTACCGTACTAAGTAGGGCTAAGCATTGATACGTGCCTAAACCTAAATTAGGATTTAAGTACGATATCTGGGCAAGGATAGGTATAATGCATAATGCAACAATTGTTTTCATACAACTCCTACAACTTAATGCATTAAACAATTAAAAGTACTCAAGATAGATTTATAAAATGATGGGTTCAGCATGCACCGGGGCTTGCCTTTTAGAAAGGTCGAGGGCCGGTGGTCAGGACACTCGGGTAGATCTTCGGCAGGAGCTTCGTCGCCGGTTGGTTCCTCTAGCTGCTCCGGCTGGTCCTAGACTTCCTCCAGAATCACTTGCTCGAATTCGAGGAGCGTTACCCCCTCCGGAACGCCTATTGCATGAGTGCATAATAAATCTCATGTATGCATAGTAAAAGATGCAGTATGCTCGGAATGAAATGCATTACAACATTCTTAAAGCTCTATTCAAATCACTTCAAATATTAAGTGCAAATTTTCACTCCGGTAGATAAGTACTCACCTAATCTACTCAACCTAAGGTATAGCTGTTCATCTTCGGTTAAGGCCCTAACACCTAACAATCACAAGAGTAACATTACTTAGGTCACCATATCCAACACCCAAAATATCACAGTAAGACATCCTGGATAGCAGCTAACTATTTCTAACATAACTGAAGATTCCTAACTCCAAAAGATATGATCTAAGACAATCTGGAAAGCTTATGAAATGCCCTACAAATCATTTTCAGACCTCAACCCTAAATTCCTAAGTTTTCCATGTCGAATTTCCCAAGTTCCAGAATCTGTCCTCTCTAAATAGAGAGTAGCCAATTCTGGACTGTCACTTAAAACAGTAATAACTCCTAAACTACTAAGACAAATGCTCCCAAATTTTGACACAGGCTAGTTTATCAAGTTTACTACAACTTTGGTATTTACAAGTTTTCCAGCAAACACTTTTATCAAAGGTCAAACCTAGAAATACTACCAGCTGTCCAGAAAACCTAGAATTGCAAAGATTAAATATTTATTTATGTGGCAAACATCCCTTAAGACCAAACTAATGTTACCACAAGTTCACATAGGTCACAAAAACACCAGAAAGTAAGGTTTGCCTACCTAAAATATTTATTTAGACTTATTTCTTAATTTACTTAAGTAATTAAGTGGAATTTTAAACATATATGTAAACTGTTTCTAAAATTCTACAAAAAATTACAGGAGACTCTATGAAACAAAAAGAGACCACTGTAAAATTTTGAACTAAAATTATTTATAGAAACTCCCTAAACAAAATTCACAAGCCCAAAAGGCTGATTTTTGTATAATTAACAAATAATATTAAATGTATCAAACAACAGATTTCATAATTTTCTTGGACACTTTAGAGTACCAAGACATTCTCCAAAAATTTATAAGAACATTGCACATGTAGAAAAATTACTAAAATTCATTCAAGTATTCCCTAAAATAACATGCTAGCATTATAACTTGAAAAGTACTTAAGCACTAATGCCCAAATTTTTACCAGAGCTAATATAGGTATAACTTAGCCTACCCACCAATTTTCATAATTTTTGGAATAACACAGCTCTAGTTATACATTTAACAAATTTGCCTTCATTTCCCAACACATTTGAAAGATCTATTTAATTCTCCCAAAAACTAAACATCACATACCAGATTTATATTTTTCTAAAATACTACACATCATGTAGATCCTAACAAAATTTATCTCATAATTTTTGGGCAAGTAAAACCCTAGATCTACATTTTCCAAACAACAATAAAAATCTATGACAATATAAAAAGAAAAACCAAAACCGAACCCTAACCCGCTACAGTGCTGGGCCGGCCCGGCTTGACAGTGCGGCCCAGCCAGCGCGCGGCCCGTCCCGGACTCCCGCCCGCGCGCGCGTGGCGCTGACAGCGCGGGCCCGTAGGCCAGAGAGAGAAGAGCGGAGGGGGAAGACGGCCGTGACTCCGGCGAGCTCTAGCTCGCCGACGACGGCGCCTCCGGCGACGGGAAGAGCACCAACGGCTTCCCTGCGACTTTCTGCATCGACCAAACCTAGATTTGCTGACCCTATCCCACCCTAGCTATGACGGCCATGGCGACCGCGGCTCGAAGGCGGCACCCGGTGGCGGTCCGGCGAGCTCCGGGGGCCAGGGACCTAAGTGAGGTGTGCTACGGCTTCTTGAGGACATGGCGGACCTCTCCATGCCAAGGAAGAGGACGGAGGTGGAGCGAGTGCCGCTGGCCGCGTGAGCACCGCACCGGCGACCATGGCGTGGCAGCGCACGACGGTGTTTCGACGTGTACCGGCCATCCCATCCGGTAGCGTCATCACCTAGGCTGCTCTACCCACCCCGGAACCCAGAACACGTAGCGGGGAGACTGGAGGGAGACCGTAGAGAGCTGGCCATGGTGAGCCGTTGCGCGGACAGCACGCCGGTGAGGACTCGCGGTGGCGGAAACCGAAATTCGCCCTCACCTCTGCACAATCGGGTCAAGCAACGGGTGCAGGAGGTGGATGGGATGTTGGCGGAGTAGTGAATGAGTTTTGGTGGGCTGCGGTGTGGTGGTGAGCTCGCCCGGCCACGGCGAGGTCGGGGTGGTGCTGCTCGTCGGACCAGAGGGCGATGGAATGGAGGAGGGAGCGGCGTGAGTGATGGGGATTGAGGTGTCGACTCCCACTTCACTCCCGCGCGTGAGCTTGCGACGTGGAGGCGATGGCAGGACGCGCACGCCACGTGGCCATCGGGGCTCTGCCCGAGCGCCACGACGCGGGTCGGCTGTCCGACTGAATGGCGACGCCGTTGACTGAATGGAGGCCGTCATCGTTCGATTGACAGCGCGAATTCGTCGAAGAAAATCTCCTAAACCAGCTTGATTTGGTCGAAGGTGATTACAGCAATTATGTAGAGCTACATGAGGGCTACAAAATTGCCAATTGGGACTGGGACTGGTTCTGCCTTGATTTGAAACCACAGAGCTCCAAAGTGGTGCACTTCGAAACTAAAACGTAGTTTCAGTCATTAAGCCGACTGAAACCCGATTTTCTAGACACCATATCTCCTAAACCATTTAGAACTAGGTGATGGTGATGTTGACAATGTCGTAGAGCTAAGTGAGTACTAGAAAAGTGTCAACATGAGTTGGAGCTGGTTTGGTCTGGTTTGCAAACTACAAGCTTCCAAAGTAGGTCACTGTAAAACTGGAGGGACACTTTTGAGACTTAGAAAAATTTCTAAGTGTTGAGACAGCCCCTCTAGCTGACTTGTGGGCCATTTTTGAGCATGTTCTGGCCAGTTTCATGAGATGGTCATATTGAGACTTTTGTTCCCCATAAAATTCCCTACAACTTTGCTTAAGGGTGCTCCTCCATGCAAGGTCTCTAAGCTAGACTTTTTAATTGGTCAAACTAAGACACCCTAGGGCTAAATGCTGGTCAACCACACCTTGGAGGGCATTTTGGTGATTTTGGTCAACATGAACCTTACTCCATTAGTGACCTTAAGTATAATTAAGGTGTTGTAAGATATAATTAGCTATTCTACCCCTTAGTTACACCAACTTCCTAGTGTCACATGATGTGAACCAAACAAAATTCTAAAAACAACCACATTAGTTGCAACCACATAAAATAACATGAAATGATGCATGCTTATGCTCATGCAAATGCAATGCAATTATGGAACTAAACACCTGAGGTGTTATAGCCCTCCCCCCTTATAAAAATCTCATCCCGAGATTTGGAAAGCGTACCATTTTTCATAGAATTCCTTATAACCATCCCGCAAATAGTCCTCCCGTTCCCATGTAGCGTCACTTTCACTACCCTGATTACTCCACATTACTTTATACCACTTAACCACTTTGCTTCTAGTCACTCGTTCCTGAGTATCGATCACTCAGACTGGATTTTCTTCGTAAGTTAGATCGGATTCCAGCCTGATATCTCCTAAAGGGACTCTTTCCTCAGGAACTCGAAGACACTTTTTGAGCTGAGATACATGGAAGACATTAAATATGGCACTCATTTCAGGAGGTAACTGGATTTTGTACACAACAGCTCCACTCTTGCCTATGATCTGGAAAGGACCCACGTATCTTGGCGCAAGTTTCCGCTTAACACCAAAATGTTGGACACTCTTCATTAGAGAAACTTTTAGATAAACGAAGTCTCCAACTTCAAACTCGAGCGGTTTTTTACGACGATCAGCATAACTTTTCTGTCTAGCTTGGGTTGCAGCCATATGTTTTTGGATGGTACGGACTTGTTCCTCAGCTTCCTGAACAAAATCAATACCATAATACCTCCTTTCACCAGCTTCTACCAAGTTTAGTGGAGTTCTACACTTACGACCGTACAAAGCTTCGAATGGGGCCATCTTAATACTCTCTTGGTAATTATTATTGTACGAGAATTCGACTAGAGGTAACCATTTTTCCCAAGAACCCTTGGATGAAATGACACATGCCCGCAACAGATCTTCCAAGATTTGGTTAACCCGTTCCGTCTGACCTGACGTCTGGGGGTGATAAGCAGAGCTTCTCACTAACTTGGTTCCCAGAATTGAGGTACCCCATGGAGCTAGACTATCTGATTGAAGTACAACTCAGCATAGTCAGTGGGACGATAGTCCACTCTAACAGGAATGAAGTGAGCTGATTTGGTTAAACGATCCACAATTACCCAGATAGAGTTATGATTTTTGACAGTAGGAGGAAGTCCAACAATGAAATCCATACTTATCTCTTCCCATTTCCAACCTAGGATAGAAAGTGGTTGAAGTAACCCAGCTTTCATGTGCACAGCTTTAACTCTACAGCAGGTGTCACACCTAGCAACATATGCAGCTATCTCTTTCCGTATCTTGGTCCACCAATAAAGTGGCTTCAAATCATAATACATCTTATTACTACCAGGATGGATGGACAACTTGGACGAATGTGCTTCGGACAGGATCTGATCTCTAAGCTCTTGGTCCTTGGGTACCACTAATCTATCCTTAAACCACAGCACACCTTCTTCATCTACCCTGAAATGCTTAGTTTCTTCCTCTTTCATCTTGCGTTTTATGTGGAATACACTAGGATCAGTCTTTTGGAGCTCAATAATTCTGCTTTTTAGAGTACAACTGACATTGATGTTGTACAAGACTACTGGATGTAGAAGGCGAGATCGATGAAAATCAGTTTCAACTAGGAAATGGCAATGAGACTTACGGCTTAAAGCATCCGCAACCACATTTGCCTTGCCAGGATGATAGTGCACTTGAAGGTTATAATCCTTAATCAACTCGAGCCATCTTCTTTGACGCATATTTAACTCGGGTTGGGTGAAGATGTATTTGAGGCTTTTGTGGTCTGTGTAGATATTGCAGACATTGCCCAGCAGATAATGCCGCCATACTTTCAAAGCATGAACAACTGCGGCCAGTTCTAAATCATGCGTTGGATAATTCACCTCATGCTTCCGAAGTTGTTGAGAGGTATATGCAATCACTCGGCCTTCCTGCATCAACACACCTCCCAAACCTATGCCTGAGGCATCACAATAAACATCAAATGGTTTCTCGATATCCGGTTGTGCCAGAACTGGAGCTGAGGTTAGGAGGGTTCGCAGTTGGTGAAAAGCCACATCACACTCAGGAGTCCAGACAAACCTGGTGTCTTTTTGTAGCAACCGAGTCATGGGTTTGGATATTTTTGAGAAATCCGAGATGAAGCGACGATAATAGCCAGCCAACCCAAGAAAACTCCGGACTTCATGAACTGAAGTAGGAGCCTTCCAATTCAATACTTCCTGTACCTTGGTGGGATCCACCATAATTCTCCCATCGGACAACACATGCCCAAGGAAAGGTACTTCACGAAGCCAGAATTCACATTTACTGAACTTCGCATATAGTTGATGTTCTCGTAGTCTGGTGAGAACAATACGCAGGTATTCAGCGTGTTCTTCCTCATTTTCAGAATATATCAAGATGTCATCAATAAACACCACCATAAACTTGTCCAATTCGGGCATAAACACTGAATTCATCAAGCACATGAAGTGTGCGGGTCATTTGTCAGGCCGAAAGACATAACAAGATACTCATAAAGGCCGTATCTTGTCGAGAAAGCCGTTTTTGGAATATCTTCGGGACAGATTTTAATCTGATGGTAACCAGACCTCAGATCAATCTTGGAAAAGACTTTAGCTTTGGACAACTGATCGAATAGGATATCGATACGTGGCAGAGGATACTTATTTTTGACAGTGACTGCATTCAGAGGTCTATAATCTACACACATCCGCAAGGTCTGATCCTTCTTCTTCACAAAGATAGCAGGGCATCCCCACGGAGACGAACTAGGGCGAATCAACCCCTTCTTCAAAAGTTCATTCAATTGCACCTTAAGTTCAGCTAGCTCATTCGGAGGCATCCTATAAGGTCTCCTAGAGATGGGAACCGTGCCAGGCAACAATTCAATTCTAAATTCCACATCCCGATCCGGAGGGAGTCCCAGCAAATCATCGGGAAAAACGTCCGGAAACTCATTTACTATGGGAATTTCAGCCAACGCCTTTGCTTGCACAGCATGAACTTCCCCAGACAAATCAACTTTTCTGGGAAGTTGTACCAGAAAACCCTTTTGATCTGTAGGATCTCTGAGCATAACTACCCGAGTGGATGTATCAATGAGTACCCCATTCTGACTCATCCAATTCATGCCCAGAATAACATCTATGCCTAATCCCAGCAAAACCACTAAGGCAAGCGAGTACTTTCGCCCTTCTATCTCAAGCTCAAGATTCCCCACTACTTTATTTGTGGAAATATTCCCACTTGTTGCGCTAATGCAATAACCTCCACCTTCAACAGTATGCAATTTATGTGCAAACTTTGATGCAAACTTAGGACTGATAAAGGAATGCGAAGCACCTGAATCAAAAAGTACCACTGCAGGATGTTGGTCAACTAGGAACTTACCAGCAGTGACAACCTCACTAGATGGGATTTCCTCAATACTGTTATAATGAGCGTGCCCTTGATGGCCACCTTGGTTGACATTCTTCTTAGGGTAAGGACAGTTCCTGGACCAATGGCCTGGCTTGTTGCAGTTCTAGCAAGGCATGTTGCTGGGAGGAACACTAGAACTGCTCTGTCTAGAATTTCCCTTTGGTAGAGCGACTGTATAAGCCTTGCGGAACCCAGTTTTGGCAGCAGGCTTCTTCTGTGGCGGACGGAACTTGGTATTCTGAGCAGGTGGGCGAGGGGAAGACCTAGGTGCAGCTGAGGTCTGAGACTACGAAGCACTCGCCTCAAGGGCCCTTTTGCGGCTCTTAGAGGCAGAATAGATAGCATTATTGTTCTCCTGGGTCAAAGCATCACTGATAAAATCATTGAAGGTAGTACACTTGCTAGTGCCCATAGTCTTCATCAGCTTTGGGCCGAGGCCTCTTTTAAAGCTAGCAATTTTCTTGGCATCGGTATCCACAAACTCTGTGGCATACCTTGCCAGGTTGTTGAAAGATTACAGATATTCAGTCAAGCTTTTATTTCCCTACGACAGCCTCATGAATTCTGTGTGCTTGATTGCCATAAGACCTGGAGGAATATAGTTCCCACGGAATACGGCCTTGAACTGGTCCCAAGCAATCGGGACATTTGCAGGCAGTGTGGAACAATAGTGGCTCCACCAAATACCCGCTGGGCCATGCAGTTGGTGAGAAGCATATTCAGTTTTCAGCTCATCGGTCAAGCGAAGTAGACGAAACTTTTATTCAATAGTGTTCAACCACTCATCGGCTTGCAGTGGTTCCTCCGCCTCCTTAAAGAACGGGGGCTTAGTATCAAGAAAGTCCTTGAAATCACTGTACTAATTGGGTTCTGGGCCCTGGCGGCCATGACGAGCCTCCCGGTTGGCAAGCTGGCGCATAGCATCTGTCAGCATGCGCTGCACTTCAACCACGGTCTGCATCAGCTCAGCCGGGGTAGGTGGTGGCGGAGGGGGTGGCTGTTCCTCATCCTCATTGCCACGACCCCGACGGAGATTGTACGACATCTGCAAAATGCATAGCCAATGAGCACTGACGATGTGGGAAATTTATAGATGAATTATTGTAAATATGTCAAACTGACTTCATGAAATGGACTTCTCAAAATACTTATGGCACAATAATTCATCACAACCGCACAATCCATTCAAGCGCATCAATTGGCGCAATCATGCGAGGGAATCCAACAAGATGTACTTTGATAAAGGCTCACTCACAAGGAGCACAGCAGTTACTGAACTGTTTACGTTAATATCTATGTGATTTTTGACCTTTCGCCCGGTACTTGGATGCGATCTCAAAATTTTTAGTTGACTGAGAAAGGCTACTTCGAACTGACCACAAAGAGACTTCTCAACGGTAGAGTTCCATGGTGGATCATGACTAACCACCTCGATACCAGCGCGTGCCAAGCAGCACAACCTTATGTCGCGCGCCATAGGAGGCCCTCGGTTTCGTCGCGGCACCGAAGGGTGCTAATCGTGACACCATCATCGAACGCACGCAATAAGACATCCAATTGTGATCGAAATTAACAGGTTCAACTAAACATCTAGGAAACATAGGGTTCGACCTTACATCCCAAAAGTCAAGTTATTACAAAGCCTCACTCCAACCCCAGGAGGCACAAAAGATGATTCTAACATCGTAGCTACGCGATGACTACTCTAAGCATCATCCTCAGAGTCGGTGTCAAGGATCTCCCCGCCATCCTCGTCGCTAACAGGCTCTAACTCCTCGTCTTCTTCTTCTTCTTCTAGCTCTTCTTCTGGTGCGGCATCTTGGGGCCCATTGACCTCCACTTCATCATCATCTTCAGTCATGATGATTCTCGAACCCATGTCCTCATCTGCGTTGTTGTTTCGAGGCAGCAGAGGATTTAGCTGGTTGTTCAGGCGGTGCACTTCTTCATGAAGATTATCATTGTATTCTTCAGCATTCTCTAACTATTGCTCAAGCTCAAACTGATGAGCTCTTAGAACGTTCTCCTCGTGCCAGGCTTCATCCCTCTGATTCATGACATGGATCAGCATGCGTTGACAGTTGCGATTTGCTACTGTCAATCTTTGGACTGCAAGGGTTTCCTGGTCACGATCACGGATCACTTGCTCCAGTTGCTGACGCGCTGCATTCCTGGCAGCAGTCACTTCGGCCAACTCAGCCCTCAGCCTTTCCACCTCAGTGGGCTCAGGGCGGGGCTCACGTGGAGCGAGCTGGTGACGAGGTGCCCTGCCTCCAGTGGACTTGCGAGCGGTCCTCTTGGTACGTGCCATCTATAGCAACAAGATACGACTTAAAGTGAGGATCATTTAGGGGATACGAAATTTAATTTAGTCGGGACTATTGAAATTTTTAAGGAGGGAGTAAATGATATGTATGATATAATTAAACATGATGCATGCACGTTCCGTACGCCCTCTCACCTTAGTAGAAACCTAAAGTTCTAACGCTAGGCAGTGGCATACATACGTTCTCTCATATAAGCGAAACTATCGGTCTACTCGTTACGCTGTTAGTGTACCTACAGAAAATCTCATTTCAGCCCAACAGTTTCCCAATATAAGCATACAAGAAAGCAGTAATTTAAATACTTTCCATATACACATCCCCTGATGTATATACTTCAGTATCAAAGCTACCCAATATAAAGGTTCCCACAATTAAGTGCTTATATAATTACACGGTTTAAACATGTAAGTATGCAAGTCACCAAAACTACTCTCCCCTAGATCGCCGATTGGACGATCATGCTCTCACAACTCACACTTACCAGAGCATCGAGGCAATTGATCCATACATTACCACCCAAGTGGATGGCATCCATACAATATCACGCCGTATGGACGACGAAATAAAAACAAACAAGGCCCAAAAGTTAGTTTTTATAATAAGCCACCTAAGAGTCCTTATTTGGGCTAAGGGATGTGATCACTGGCATACCTATGAAAATAATTTTTAGAGTTTTAACCCTTTTCATAATCAAATACTTTTGTTTTTAAATACTCGTACGATGTGTTTAATGTTGAATTATGCTCCGGTACCAGCTGTAACAGAATCGACCAAATTATAAGAGCACAAGTATAAAAACAAGCACCGAAGCGCTCAAATTTTCGAACTTGAGCCCATATAATCCCGGTAGTCAATCCAAACCACGAAGGATTTCAAACTAACTTGCTTACAACCAAGATCGCATCATTCAACATACAACATCATACGTTATATTTCACAAGTAGTTCCGAAATAAGTTTACACACACAGAGTCACAATTATTACAAACCAAGTTTATAAAAGTAGCGGAAGCATACACACACCAGTTGTTTAACTACTGCCAGTCTTGTTGATCAACAACCCACAAAAGCATCAGGAAAGTACATAAAAGATGATCACGCCCTAGTGATCTAGTCTTCGTCACCCGCAGGGTGGAGACAAGTTTTGCAGAAGCCTTGATAGAGCATATCATCTGCAACAGGAGGGAATAAACCCTGAGTACTGGAATGTACTCAGCTAGACTTACCTGCCAAAAACCAGAAATAAGATGACACCAAGGATTATGCAAGGCTTACACAAGAGGCTAGCTGACATCACATTTTGCATAAAGGCATAAGTAATTGAAACTCTTATAACCTGTACTAGCAGTTCTTTTTAGCATTTACCTGTCATCTATCTTAGCACCTGTACTAAGCATGCACTTGATTATAATTAAACAATTATCAACATTATATCCAGAGCAGGTATAAATTATGGCAACATTATATCATTCACTTAACTATCTGTTCATTTAATAAGATCTACGTTGCCGCTGCTCAAGTCAAGTGCTCACTAACCGGGAGCGACGGTGATTCGAATCGAATTCCTATCCAGCTGGAAGGGTATTTCTAACACTCACCGTGCAGACCCCTGCCAGGGTCGCACAGGCCACCTTTTTATATGATTCAGGAATCGCGGGTCCGAATGATGTCGCGACCCCAAGGACGACACTCTGCCAGGTGATAGGGACTCTAACCCCCCTTGGTCTCACGCCAATATCCCCAAGCACATCCTTTCTCTCCTCCAAGAAGCAACCTACCATTCGATTCCCGGCCTGAATCACATTACTCGGCTTCGCGGTCGGAACGACTTATCCGGCCAACTAAGTGTTAGACTGCGTTCAACATGACTCAAGGACGTACAGCGAATCGGTCCTTAAACGACTCAGACGGGCATAGCTCCACACCCAAGACGTGAAGTGTCTTGCGGCTGTACTATCGAACTCCCGCCCGGTCTCAATTTCATTTTAAAGCATGGTTCCATCCACGATAGCCATAAAGCCACTCGTGACTCCTTCCTACATCTCGCGAATGATCGGAAATCACCCGACTTCTACCGTACTAAGCAGGGCTAAGCATTGATACGTGCCTAAACCTAAATTAGGATTTAAGTACGATATCTGGGCGAGGATAGGTATAATGCAACAATTGTTTTCATACAACTCCTACAACTTAATGCATTAAACAATTAAAAGTACTCAAGATAGATTTATAAAATGATGGGTTCAGCATGCACCGGGGCTTGCCTTTTAGAAAGGTCGAGGGCCGGTGGTCAGAACACTCGGGTAGATCTTCGGCAGGAGCTTCGTCGCCGGTTGGTTCCTCTGGCTGCTCCGGCTGGTCCTGGACTTCCTCTGGAATCACTTGCTCGAATTCGAGGAGCGTTACCCCCTCCGGAACACCTATTGCATGAGTGCATAATAAATCTCATGTATGCATAGTAAAAGATGCAGTATGCTCGGAATGAAATGCATTACAACATTCTTAAAGCTCTATTCAAATCACTTCAAATAGTAAGTGCAAATTTCCTCTCCGATAGAGAAGTACTCACCTAATCTACTCAACCTAAGGTATAGCTGTTCATCTTCGGTTAAGGCCCTAGCACCTAACAATCACAAGAGTAACATTACTTAGGTCACCATATCCAACACCCAAAATATCACAGTAAGATATCCTGGACAGCAGCTTACTATTTCTAACATAACTGAAGATTCCTAACTCCAAAAGATATGATCTAAGACAATCTGGAAAGCTTATGAAATGCCCTACAAATCATTTTCAGACCTCAACCCTAAATTCCTAAGTTTTCCATGTCGAATTTCCCAAGTTCCAGAATCTGTCCTCTCTAAACAGAGAGTAGCCAATTCTGGACTGTCACTTAAAACAGTAATAACTCCTAAACTACTAAGCCAAATGCTCCCAAATTTTGACACAAGCTAGTTTATCAAGTTTACTACAACTTTGGTATTTACAAGTTTTCCAGCAAACACTTTTATCAAAGGTCAAACCTAGAAATACTACCAGCTGTCCAGAAAACCTAGAATTACAAAGATTAAATATTTATTTATGTGGCAAACATCCCTTAAGACCAAACTAATGTTACCACAAGTTCACATAGGTCACAAAAACACCAGAAAGTAAGGTTTGCCTACCTAAAATATTTATTTAGACTCATTTCTTAATTTACTTAAGTAATTAAGTGGAATTTTAAACATATATGTAAACTGTTCCTAAAATTCTACAAAAAATTACAGGAGACTCTATGAAACAAAAATTTGCCTTCATTTTTTGGGCAATTTTCATAATTTTTGGAATAATACAGCTCTAGTTATACATTTAACAAATTTGCCTTCATTTCCCAACACATTTGAAAGATCTATTTAATTCTCCCAAAAACTAAACATCACATACCAGATTTATATTTTTCTAAAATACTACACATCATGTAGATCCTAACAAAATTTATCTCATAATTTTTGGGCAAGTAAAACTCTAGATCTACATTTTCCAAACAACAACAAAAATCTGTGATAATATGAAAAGAAAAACCAAAACCGAACCCTAACCCGCTACAGTGCTGGGCCGGCCCGGCTTGACAGTGCGGCCTAGCCAGCGCGCGGCCCGTCCCGGACTCCCGCCCGCGCGCGCGTGGCGTTGACAGCGCGGGCCCGCAGGCCAGAGAGAGAAGAGCGGAGGGGGAAGACGGCCGTGACTCCGACGAGCTCTAGCTCGCCGACGACGGCGCCTCCGGCGACGGGAAGAGCACCAACGGCTTCCCTGCGACTTTTCACATCGACCAAACCTAGATTTGCTGACCCTATCCCACCCTAGCTACGACGGCCATGGCGACCGCGGCTCGAAGGCGGCACCCGGTGGCGGTCCGGCGAGCTCCGGGGGCCAGGGACCTAAGTGAGGTGTGCTACGGCTTCTTGAGGACATGGCGGACCTCTCCATGCCAAGGAAGAGGACGGAGGTGGAGCGAGTGCCGCTGGCCGCGTGAGCACCGCACCGGCAACCATGGCGCGGCAGCGCACGACGGTGTTTCGACGTGTACCAGCCATCCCATCCGGTAGCGTCATCACCTAGGCTGCTCTACCCACCCCGGAACCCAGAACACGTAGCGGGGAGACTGGAGGGAGACCGTAGAGAGCTGGCCATGGTGAGCCGTTGCGCGGACAGCACGCCGGCGAGGACTCGCGGTGGCGGAAACCGAAATTCGCCCTCACCTCTGCACAATCGGGTCAAGCAACGGGTGCAGGAGGTGGATGGGATGTTGGCGGAGTAGTGAATGAGTTTTGGTGGGCTGCGGTGTGGTGGTGAGCTCGCCCGGCCGCGGCGAGGTCGGGGTGGTGCTGCTCGTCGGACCAGAGGGCGATGGAATGGAGGAGGGAGCGGCGTGAGTGATGGGGATTGAGGTGTCGACTCCCACTTCACTCCCGCGCGTGAGCTTGCGACGTGGAGGCGATGGCAGGACGCGCATGCCACGTGGCCATCGGGGCTCTGCCCGAGCGCCACGATGCGGGTCGGCTGTCCGACTGAATGGCGACGCCGTTGACTGAATGGAGGCCGTCATCGTTCGATTGACAGCGCGAATTCGTCGAAGAAAATCTCCTAAACCAGCTTGATTTGGTCGAAGGTGATTACAGCAATTATGTAGAGCTACATGAGGGCTACAAAATTGCCAATTGGGACTAGGACTGGTTCGGCCTTGATTTGAAACCACAGAGCTCCAAAGTGGTGCACTTCGAAACTAAAACGTAGTTTCAGTCATTAAGCCGACTGAAACCCGATTTTCTAGACACCATATCTCCTAAACCATTTAGAACTAGGTGATGGTGATGTTGACAATGTCGTAGAGCTAAGTGAGTACTAGAAAAGTGTCAACATGAGTTGGAGCTGGTTTGGTCTGGTTTGCAAACTACAAGCTTCCAAAGTAGGTCACTGTAAAACTGGAGGGACACTTTTGAGACTTAGAAAAATTTCTAAGTGTTGAGACAGCCCCTCTAGCTGACTTGTGGGCCATTTTTGAGCATGTTCTGGCCAGTTTCATGAGATGGTCATATTGAGACTTTTGTTCCCCATAAAATTCCCTACAACTTTGCTTAAGGGTGCTCCTCCATGCAAGGTCTCTAAGCTAGACTTTTTAATTGGTCAAACTAAGACACCCTAGGGCTAAATGCTGGTCAACCACACCTTGGAGGGCATTTTGGTGATTTTGGTCAACATGAACCTTACTCCATTAGTGACCTTAAGTATAATTAAGGTGTTGTAAGATATAATTAGCTATTCTACCCCTTAGTTACACCAACTTCCTAGTGTCACATGATGTGAACCAAACAAAATTCTAAAAACAACCACATTAGTTGCAACCACATAAAATAACATGAAATGATGCATGCTTATGCTCATGCAAATGCAATGCAATTATGGAACTAAACACCTGAGGTGTTACAACTATGCCCTTTTGGCTACCGTTGTAGAACCCTATTTTAGATATCAATAAAGCTTGGAACCTTTTCTTTTATATCGATGTGTCATTTCTGTTGATTTTGTGCGTACTTGTGCATGATCCTGGCGCAAGTACAGATGCACCTAGGACTCTCAAAATGAGGGGCCAGCAGAGTGGTATCAGAGCTGAGCTTGACCGTAACACGAAGCCCTAGGATTGGAACGCGTATAATAACGGTAGTTATAGTAGGGGTAATAACGCCACACTTAGTAATAATATAATGAACGAACTTTTCCTATTGTCAAGTTAATTTTGGAACAATAATCCTCTTGCCTAAAGTATCGAGATAAATAAATCTAATAGTAAAAGACTATTTGTCTGTTGAATGTTAGTTGCAAAGCTTTCACCAAAGTGGCCAGTAATGGGATGGCAATAGCACAAAAGTTATTCATCCTTCACAAAAGCATTCCTTCTATAGGAAGAAACTAAATTGAAGTTGCCATTGTTTTACACAAAACAATTCATGAGCTATGTACATAAAAAGATGGGGTTATTTTTAAGGTTGACAATGCAAATGTTTATGATAAGGTCAATTTTGTCTTTCTACAACAAACCATTAGAATGAAAGACGAGCTACTAGAATAGAATCACCTAGTAGCAAGGGTGGCTAATATTAATCTACAATAGGGTAATGATGTTTTTCTGTGGAGATTATAAAAATGAGTTTGTTCATAGTAAACTTAATGTACACGGGTTAAAAGTTTCACAATTAGTTTGGTGGCTTAAAGTAACTTAGAAGATTAAAACCTTTGTTTGGTTTGTTAAAAGAAGGGATATTCTCACCGAGGATAATTTAGTAAAGAGGAATTAGAATGGAGATATATCTTGCTGCTTCCGCAGCAAACGAAACCATTCAACATCTTTTCTTCCAATGCCCGCATGTCATGTTTTTGTGGAGATCAATTTATATGGTGCTAGGAATTACACCACCTCAAAATTCCCTAGGAGAAAAAACCAACCTAGGAGGAAAACAACCGGTATCATTGTATCAATATAGTTGCAGGAGACAAATTAAACATCTGGGTTTTAGTTCGAGGGGGTACAGTAAATCAAATTACAACAATAGTTGAAGGAGGTTATGGCCAAAACTTCTAGTTTTCTAGTTCGAGGGGGTACGTAAATGAGACTACAACAATAATTGAATGAGGTCAGATGACTTTATTTTTCAAAACAAATAAGCTAGATCAAGTGACCAAAACTAGGCACTTACATCCCTCATGAATGTGTATTCATATATAAGACTTGTTTGCTTCATGGATCGGAAAGCTTCTCTCTCCCAGGCAGCGATCCTAGGCATTCAGTTTCAGATGCCTGGGCCTAGATTGAGCTGCCTGGCCGGTGCTCCCAAGCTCAGGACACCACACCAAGAAAATAGCCCCATGTTCCATGTGAGGGATAAACATGAGTTCTTTAAGTAAATTTGTATATACACCCTCTTAGTCGTGAAAAGAAGGCTGCTTGGCTTGGGTTGGACGTACGATACATAAAGATTATTCACATGTAATGTTAATATAAGGTCGTTGTCTTTCTAGATAAAGTAATTATTGTATGACAGGCTAATAAGTATGCCACAAGGAAAAATAAGTTACTCCAATTAGGAGCATGCAGAGACACGAAGAATCTAAACCTTTGCGTGAGAACATTGATTACTTGAATACGACTGCCGAATGAAGGTGATGCTAGCTCCAATTACGTACAGAAAAAAGACGACAAGATATGATGGCGGTGAGAGGAAAGACGGGGAATAAAGTAACGCGAACAAAATAGGATGAACCGAGGAAGCAAGCAGTGACGCAGGCAAGCACCATCCAGGGCTGCGATCGCATCACGCCATGCCAAAATTGCACACGCGCACAACACAAGGATGCTGTGCTGTGCAACCTCCACTGCTCTATAAATACAGTAGAGCTGAGCCGAGCACCCACCGCTCCACGTGGCCTCATCAGTAGATGCATATCTCACCTCCCTTGCTTGCATTGTTATAGTCCAGCATCGATCCCAGTCCCAGCTTCCAGGGAGATCGAGAAATGGTGAACGAGAACCAAGCAGCATCCCAGTCCCAATCCCAGGGAGAGAAAAATGAGCCGCAATCAACGACGGAATACCAGCTGAAGAAGTACCTCCTGCTTCTGGCCACCCTGGTGGCGACGGTGACGTACGCCGCGGGGCTGAACCTGCCGGGGGGCGTGTGGCAGGACACGCAGCAGGGGCACACCGTGGGCGACCCCATCCTCCCGGACACCCAGCACCGGCGCTACCTGGTGTTCTACTACTGCAACGCCACGGCGTTCACGGCGTCGCTCGTGGTGTGCCTCCTCGTCCTCGGCCTGGACAAGAAGAGCCAGGGCCCCGTCGCCGTGCTGCTGCGCCTCGTCATGTTGCTCGACCTGCTTGCCCTCATGGGAGCCTACGCCGCCGGGAGCTGCAGGGACAGGTTCACCACCATCTACTCCCTGCTGCTCATGTCCTCCGTCTTCGCCTACATCATGCCTGCCCTCGTTGCCTTTGCCATCTCCAAGCTGCCCGCCACAAAAATCATCAATAAGCATCATCAAGACAATAACACCACCAGCAGCAGCAACAGCAACGGCGGCGACAACAGCCGGCGTGAAGAAATGCATGAGACCCTGATGCTCCTCACCACCTTCGCGGTGGCAGTGACGTACGTGGCCGGGCTGAACCCGCCGGGTGGCTTCTGGGGCAACACCACCGTGCAGGGGCAGGGCGGCGCTCTCCCTCTGCAGCCTCACCGCGTGAGCCACCCGGTTCTCAAGGACCACCACCCCAGGCGGTACCAGGCCTTCTTCGTCTGCAACACCACCGCGTTCGTCGTGTCCCTCATCATCATCATGCTGCTCATGGACAAGAAGCTCACCACCAGGGTCTCCACGCGCTTCGTCACTCTCTACGGGCTCGTCGTCGTAGCGCTCATGGGCCTTGTGGGGGCCTACGTTGCTGGCAGCTCCAGGGAGCGTGACAATACCGCCTACGTCATTGGCCTGGGGATCGCGGTCCTTGCATGCATCCTCCTCCAGCTGTCTTTAAAGAATGAAATGAGGCAAGCAGAAGCGATCCGAATACTATTTGATTTTGCTAAAGAACGCATACAACGACTCTTCGTCGACGACGACAGCAGGTATATTGATCTTTGATTTTTTTATCTCGATTAATTACTATATATATGTGTGTGTTAATTATTTGTGAAATTACTACTTACTAGCAGGAGTGGCACACAGCAAGATGGCCAAGAAGAAACATCATTAGTGACGGCCCAGTCCCGTGAGCTGGTAATGCTGTTGGCAACTCTTGCCGCAACCATCACTTACCAAGCTGGACTAGATCCACCGGGTGGCCTCTGGCAAGACGACCGAGACGGCCACAAGAGTGGCGAATCGGTGCTCCTCACGACGAACCCTGCACGCTACATGGTGTTCTTCTATAGCAACTCGGCAGCTTTCGTGGCGTCCTTGGTCGTCATCATGATGGTCCAAAGTACATTCCTCCTTCAGCGCCACACGCTGGAGGCAGCCATGATACTGGACCTGTTCGGCCTCATATGCGCCTATGCTGCAGGGAGCTGCAGGGACGTAAGCACCTCCGTCTATGTTGTCGCCCTGGCAGGCGTCGTCCTCGTCTACGTGGTGATCCACATCATCTTCTTCACACTGGACCAGAAAGACAAGAAGCCTGAAGATTCTGAAGAAATGAACACCAAGCGTGAAGTCCTGCTGCTGCTTGCAATCCTAGTCGCGACGCTGACCTACCAGGCTGGGCTGACGCCGCCAGGAGGCTTCTGGCCAGCAACCTTCATCGACGAGTCCGGCCGCCACTACGCGGGCTACCCGGTCCTCCTTGACAACTACCCTAAGCGTTACAAGGCTTTCTTCTACTGCAACGCGGCGAGCTTCATGACATCCGTAGCCCTCATCCTGCTGCTGGTGAACCCGGCCCTGTACAAGATTGGCATACAGTGCTATGCGCTCTACGTGTGCATGGTGGCGGGCATGTTTGGCCTCGTGGGTGCCTACACCGCCGGGAGCTCCCGGCGTTTGCGCACCTCCATCTATGTCCTGGTGCTGGCTATTGGGCTTTTCGTGTTTGTGACCGTGCAGGTATTCATTTATTGGAGGAAATGGAAGTGCAGACGCCGAGAAGTAGACGTACAAATCTGTGGCGACAAAAGAGATGATCAACAGCCTTCTAGGAGTACTTCTACTTCTACTTCTACTAGTGGAGACAAGGGAAGAGGTGGTAGTGGCCAAGGCACTGGAACCAGCAGCACCGACGACAAGCAAAAGAGCGCCCTGCGTGAGTACTTGATGCTGCTGGGAATCCTCGCTGCAAGTGTAACATACCAGACTGGCCTGAAACCGCCGGGTGGACTATGGCCGGATGACAGCAACGGACATGTCGCCGGCGACCCGGTTCTCCATGACATCAACAAGCGCCGGTACCTCGCTTTCTTCTACAGCAACTCCACTTCCTTTGTGGCGTCCATTGTAGTCATCGTCTTGCTACTTCCGTCCACACTGCACAGCAAGCGCTTGCCGTTGTGGCCGATGCATACAGCCATTTTGCTGGACATGCTCGGCCTCCTAGCTGCCTACGCAGCAGGTAGCAACAGGGACATCCAGACGACCAAGAACGTCATCGGCCTGGTCATCCCTGTTCTGGTCTACGTTGCAGCCTACCCAGTGTATTCATTCGTCCGTAACAAGAGCCGGCGCAACAAGAAGAATGCCAGTCTTATCCATCTTCCGCAACATGGGACTACAACATGGGAACCTTGAGCTTGCTAGCTACAACCAAATCATGCTATGATTTTTTTTCTCTTATATAAAGCTATGAATTGAAATAGTTATTTGTATGCTTTTAATTTGGTTTCATCTGGGCCGGGAGTCCTGTGTGTGCATTAATAATAGGGATGTATATCGAATTATGTGGTCATAAATGTACGTATCCATTTGGTACTCTTTTAATTTTTCATAAAAGGACACTCAAAACAGTGCCTCACAGTTCATATATCACAAAAAAAACAAAGGGCAGTATAAAAGATGGACAACAAGACATAAACGACCTCTTCTAAAAAAAATAAGAGTACATAGAAGACCAAATTGATCGTCTTCTTCCTTCAGTCGTCCATTGCTTGTTGGAGCTTAAAAATCAGACAGTAAAAAAGAGGACACCTGCAAACACCCTTACCAAACAAGGTTTTGAAGACTGCAATAGCCACTCGCTATTGACGACAAGATCTAGTACCTCACTGAAAGAATATCAGCCGGAGGAACCCTCCAAGGAACACGGGCTTTACAATCATTCACCATCAGAATAGAGTTTTGAAGATACCAGACCTTGCTATAAGTCCAAAAGAAGTGGTCAAAATTGCCACATTGAAAGCCAACTAACTATTTCCTCTGATAACACAAAATGCCAAAATCTTAAGAAGACCAACATATCCGACACACCAAACTCCCATCTGCCATTTGCCGACGCCATATCGAACGTCGTCGAGATAGAGAGACCGATGAGACCTTATTCTAAAGCACCACCGTCACCACCACCTCATTGATGACACCAGAAACCAATCCCTAGATCAACAAGATCTAGAAACTAGCTGAAAACTACGAGGAAAAAGGGATCGGATCCCCGCTCCTCTGTCAACCGGCAAGATCACCACTTAGGAGAGAGGAGGGGGACTGAGCGAAGTCATGGGGAGGGCGGCGGCACTGGCGGCTGGGAGACGCGGTCGAGGGAGCGGAGGTTTTTTTTCGTTAGTTGGGCATGTTTAGATGTGGCAATGGAATAGCATCCAAATCCTTATAAATAAATTCAATTAAAATCGAAGGGAAACAATTCAAGTCCAAGCCTATCCGAATACATGTTCATTAGTGCCCAATCCAATTGCTCTTGTTATATCCAAATCCACCCAATATGATACAATAATAACAAAACTATTATAACTACAATACATGTTAATTCTATATCAAAAGCTGGACCATAAAATTTAAAACTTCTCGTTGACATCTTAAAATTTTGGCAAAATTGATTAAAATTTGTACAAATGAGTCAGAATGATTGCCTGCTACTTTGTGAAATACCGGTGTGAGTAGATATATACCGGTGTGAGTAGGCCTCATGTCGAAAGCCGGATCCTAGACTGAAACCTCACATTTTCACACCTTAAAATTTTAGTGAAATTGATTAATTGTTAGAAATGAGTCAGTATGACTACCCCAATTTTATGTGAACCGGTGTGACTAGATATAAACATGGGCCCTACGTTAAAAGCAGGATCCTACATTTAAAAACTCGCATTCACACCTTAAATTTTTAGCAAAACTGACTAAAATTTATTGAACATTATTCAGTACGTCAGCTTGCTACTTTATGCAGTAGATATATAAGTGGGCTCCACATTGGAAGGCAAACTCTAGAATTAAAACGCTTCATTCCCACCTTAAAATTTTAATGAAATTGACTGAAACTTTTTGGAAATGAATTAATACTATTGCCCGTTGCCTTGTGCAGATTAGTGCGACTAGATATGTACATGGGTCCCACATCAAAATCAGGCCCTAAAATTTAAAACTTCACGCTCACACCTTAAAATTTTATTGAAATTAAGTGAAATATATTGGAGATGACTCAGGACAGTTGCTGTCTACTTTTATGTAGCTAGACCAACGTGACTAGATATAGACATTTTTGAGTCAATGCCTAATGGATATTGAATTTTGTTGAATCAAATCATTATTGTGGACATCCAAATAAACCCAAATAGTTCGGATCTAAGTGCATCAAAAGCAACTAGAGTCCAATTAAGTTTTGGATTATATCCAAATCCATTGCCACCTCTAGGCATGTTTATGGCTTATTTTGAGGTCATAAATAACAAAATGAAACAGAATCATGTATAATATCTCATCATTACCTATCCACTCTATTGCTAAAACCATTCACAGATCGTGAAAAAACACACAGTGCAGCACCATGTGGTTGACGTTTCAGCTTTTCTTTGATTCTTCTTTTTTTTCCAAGATAATGGATAGAGTATCCGGCTTCATCCTATCGCAGAAGAATTAGACAAACGTGTTGATGAACATCCAAACTGAACTCATTGCTACCAGGTTGTGTATTATGCAATGTGATTCTAATTATCTTAAACATATACCGTACCAAAACCTTAACAACACATCAGGAAACCCCGTAAAAAAAACCCTGCTCATAGCAAAACCCTAGGAGCAATGTGATTATCGTCTTGACTTCTCAAAGCCTACTCATATATCAGCAATATTGACCATCTAAAGGTAGGATTTTGATTCACCTACCATATGTAAGGGACAACTGTCGCTTCCGCTACAACCTGGCATCTGTCTTCCTCAATCATTGTGACCAAGCCACAACGAAGTTACTATCAACAATGCCCTCCAACTCTGATCGATCTTGTGCTGTTGTTGTCGCCTCTCTTGCCGATCACCACCCCCTAACCGCCGCCTTACCTCCCTCCACTCTCGCCTTGACGAATCCAAAAGGACAAGTCCTAGATGTCAAAAGAGGAATGGGTCAACACGGGTTTTCTTTTCTTACATGTGCCACATGCATTAACTCAAGAATAGTTTAGGGACTAGGGCCATGTACTTAAAATTTTCTTATGATTGGACGGAGGGAGTAGTTAAAAAATTCACATGCCTATTTATCACGTTCTTTACTTAATAAACCATTAAATAGTTATTAAACATTGAATATTGAGTCTTGAATTAATATGAATGTTGATCACAGCTGTGAGTATGTTTACCAATTTAGTGAACGTTAAATAATTGACACATAGAGACATGTTCTCTTAGAATCTATATATGTATTTAAGTATTTGCGTTTATAAAATTTTTCTTATTTAAATTTTTGTGCATAATTAGTTAGATTTTTTAATTTTTATATAAAAACACTAAATAAATAACCTTACCTTGCTATTTATAACATTGCTTTTTTGAGGAAAATTTATAACTTTGCTATAATAAAGTCCTAAAGGTACAGCGCCACCGCCCACAGCCAGGCTGGGTTGGGCATTTCTAAATCACGTAGGTACCCTACCAGCCCACCACGTTACTCGGTGGCTCACCCAGCCAAAACCCCAACCTCACCTTCCCCGCCACCTTCCCCGTCGTGACGCCGTTCTCCGGAGTCCGAACCCTCCCCATTCACCTGGCCTCTGCCTCCGATTCCAACGCGGCAGCGCACGCCCCTCGGCCTCGAATCTCATCTCAGTACCAACCTAGGTAATGGTCGCATGCTTCTTGTTGTTGTTTTTTTTTGGATGAGCTGGATGTAGCTGTTACGGACCTACACTGATTGAATCAGCCAAACGATGCTAGCTCAGTTGGCTAGTTGTTCCGGAGGCATCCCTTAGGTCCTGAGTTTGAACCCCTATTGGAGCAGATTTCAGGCTGAGGGTAAAAAAATCCCCTTGCTCGTCCTAGACCAAAGCACAGGTTAAGAGACGATTCGGGTTTGGGCTCCCTGTATGCACACAGGTTAAGAAACGACCCTCTCATGGAGCTTGGCTCATGTGTATAGATGGGGGCGGGGGTTCGGGGATTTTCTCAATCTGCATGAGAAGATCTTCTTCTTAAGCTGGAATACTCGGAGACTGTCTGGCCCCCGCGGATCGAGTTTTTTTTTTACAGTGATTGGATCATTTGGCGCCGCCTCTGAGGCTACTAATGTCGTAATGCGAATTGCGAAACGCTGGTCTAGGGTAGTAATGGGTCTTGCGCGGATACGGCTGCCGGTTCTTGTTATTTGTCATATTTGGATGCGAATCTTGGATTTAGTTTAGCGGTGCCCGAGCTGGCTCAATTTCTTACCTCGGTTCAACATGATTGTGGCTGTTCTGTACGATGTGTAGAGTTGAAATCTTATATGTTGTTGTGCTCGTGCTATGGGTTTGTTTCCGAATTATGACTTACGAAAGGCGGAGTTGATTTTGCCGCTGTGGGGTAAAACTGAGAGGCCTCATCTTATCACGTATTGTATTCACCAAGGTGTGCGCATAGATCTAATAATTTAACACATGAATCCTTGTACAGAGATGATATCTGTGCGTTTCTTGGAAAACCCTCGGTTGGTTTTGGATTTTTTTTGTGGTGTTTGCCTGAGCTTGACTGTAACAGTGAAACCATTTCAATCAATATACATCCTGATATGTCCGTAAGTGTAGTCCATGATTTACTTTTTGCAGTCCTGCTCTTTTTTTTGTACATAAAGGAAGATGGGAGCGGTCTAATGTTTCAATATGACAATTTTTAGTGCCCTTGTGCAAGCAAGACACTAAGAACTCGGCAATCTAATGTTTTAATATGACAATTAAAATATATAGTACTATTAATAAGATATAATTTACAGTATATATTTAGTTCATAGAAAAATAACGTTACATCGAAGAAGTTAAAAAAACGGTAAAATAACTATTATGGTTACCACAAATATAGTGCACCTTCATTAGAATTAGCCTGCGCATCTAAATTTTCCTCCCCTGTAGCACCTTCATTGGCATCAGCTTGTGCATCTAAATTCTACTTCTCTGTACCACCATCATTGCTATCAGCTTGTGCAATTATTGGTTGATCATGTTCCTATCCCTGATCTTGACTGACTTCGGCATTTCTACTTGGAAAAAACTTATGTTTCTTTGGCGATTCTTTCAATTGATCTTCTAGTTTTCTTTTTTTTCCTTTTCTGACAACCAGACAAATGTTTCTTTGGCAACATCTAACATGTCAAAAAAATATATTTAAATTAGAATTTAGAAAATTAGATCCCTACAACTGATAGCTAAACTGGAACTGCAAATCTGCAACTGCAATCACTTACTGTTGGCCGCAGAGTCACGAAGTCGCGGAGTGCCGAACTGGCGAACTGAACTGATAACTGATAACTGATCAGAGCCACGGAGGCATCAGGCACGGAGCAACACTGCAACAGACAAGACAGGCAGAGGCAGGATTCAGTTGAGGGCCTTCGAGGAAGACAGGGAACGCCGGACCAGAACCAGGCTGCTGAGTGCTGACCTGCAGGGCTGCAGCACGCCGACGAGGTCACCGCGCCCGCCGCCCTCAAACCGTGATTCCTGGCACGCCGTCACCGCGAAGTCGCGATCTCGAATAGGAAGCGTCGTGACCAAGGATACGACGCAAGCGCAGGATCAAATGGACCGTATGAGCCTGAATACCTATAGTATAGAAGGGTATACTCATGGCCCCCCAACACCATGGCCCCCCGGCCATCGCACTCCCTGCACCCCCTATCAGACGGGCCTGGATGGGAGCATATGCGACGACTGGTATGCAGATGATGGCAACGCGCCCTTGTATCCCAGCCTGCAGGCAAATGCTTGGGTCGACATCAGCACTATCTGCATTTGGAAGGGCAATCTGTACCAGAACTGGCTTTGCCAGCTCTTCTAAAGCCACATCAGCAGGACCACTGGTTTCTTCAAATTGCAAGAGGGTTGTTGTGAGGGCAATGTCGCAGAGAGGTGCCCAAGGACTTCCCATTGATCTCACAGGTAAGCTGAACTAACATATCCATCCAGGAATTGTAGGTCATTACTGGTATATAGCTCTAATGGTTCATGTCTTTGCTTATGTACACTTGTGCTTCTGTAAAAATCTGTAATCATCAATCCATCACTTTTGTTCTGTGTTGATGTACATGATCTGGCAGTCTTTTTTTTATTCTATGGGATCTGAACTAATGCACATCTTCAATCACTGCAAATTTTCAGTTATCAATTATCTTGCAAGTTTTCAGGTAAAAGAGCATTTATTGCTCGAGTTGCTGATGATAATGGTTATGGTTGGGTAATTGAAGGCTCTTGCTGCCGCTGGTGCTGAGATTCTTGTCGGTAGATGGGTGCCTATAAGTTGATCTCATTTGTGAAATTTATCAGACTGGATGTTCTGGTGTCAAATTATAGTGGAGTTATCAAAATTTTGCAGGCGTTGAACATATTTGAGACAAGCTTGAGACGTGGAAGGTTTGATGAATCACGAAAGTGTGTGCATTTGATTAACAGTAGTTTGAGCATGATTTTTTTTAGAAAAGAGAATATATTGGCTTCTGCATTGATCAATGCATATGGCTGTTTATTATTACAAAACTGGAAGAAACGGTCTAGGGTATCTCAAAACAAAGTTTTGCGCCATAAAGATAGCAAAAGACTAAAAACCAGTACTAGAAAGCAATTCTATTACTAAAGTTCCAGTCATATCTAGCAAACACTTCCATCTCGGCTGTCTCAATGGTCTTGCAACCCATCTTCATCAAATGGCAATCCTCCTCCTCCTTCTGTAACAGAGACCAGAGCCTAGCCCAATAGATCTCGTGAAGATAGCCTGCAAGTAAGATGGCACTACCGCCTTATTAAAAATTATATCATTTCTGGTTAACCAAATCGCCCAACGCACTTGCACCCACAATGATCCGAGATTTCAGCTTCCTATTTATCCCTTCCAACCAGCCTGTAAATATATTGTGTACACTAGTTGGTGGTAATAAATTAAAGGAAACATGAACAATTCTCCAAATAAACTTAGCAAAATGACAATCAAAAAATAGATGTTGAATAGACTCATTTGAGGAACAAAAATAACATTTCCTATCTCCTTGCCACTGTCGTCGTGCTAAATTATCTTTGGTTAGAATTACTTCCTTGTACAAGTACCACATGAAAACTTTGATCTTGAGATATAGTTTTAGTTTCCAGATGAAAATATTATAAGGTATAGCTTGTGTTCATAAAGCTCTATATATTGATTTGACTGAAAACAGCCCGTTCTGATGTAGCCCCCACACAAAATGGTCTCTCTGATTTGTTAGTTGTATACTTGCCACCATAGCCACTACATTGTGCCATGCTTGCAAGTTAACACCTGTCAGAGATCTTCTGAAAGCAACATTTAACGGTATCGTAGACAATACTGATCTTACCGACGCACTTTTCTTTCTTACGATGTTATAAAGTGCAGGAAATAGTGATTTTAGTGGGCGCGATCTTATCCACGAATCCTCCCAAAATCGCACTTGAGACCCGTCACCTAGATCAAACTTGCCCAATGCGAGAAACTCCGTCTTGACCTTCATAAGGCCAGCCCAAAATTAGAATCTCTGATCATGTGTTGAACCTATGTCAAGCTTTTATTCCTTAGATATTTATTCCTAAGCAATTGCTATCAAACCTCATCTCTATTTATTAAATTAAACAACCATTTGCTAAGAAGACACTTATTGTGAGTTTCTAGATTTAGAACTCCCAACCCTCCTTGTCTCTCGATGTGCAAACTACCTCCCACTTCGTCAATCTATATTTTTTTTATGTTCATCACTTTGCCAAAAGAACTGTGATATATAATAATCTAATTTCTTCAAAACCCCTTTCGGGACTTTAAAAAAGGATAACATGAACATAGGGAGACTACTCGAGACAGAGTTTATTAGAACAAGTCTTCTTCCTACTGACAGCATCTTGCCCCTCAACAATTTAGTCTTTTTTAAATATTTCCCCAACATGTTTCCTGTTCTTATTCAAAAGTTTTCTATGATGCATTGGAATCCCTAGGTATCTGAACGGGAAAGATCCTGCATTGCACCTAAAAATTTGTGTATACTCAAGTTGATTGGCTTTGGCCGCCCCATAGTAGAACAATTCACTTTTATGAAAGTTGATCTTGAGTCCTGATAATTATTCAAAAGCACAAAGCAGGAGCTTCATGTTCTTGGCCCTCTCAAGATCATTATCCATAAAGATCATAGTATCATCCGCATATTGGAGAACCGAAAGTCCCTCATCTATCAAACGTGGAACAACCCTCTTAATTTGTTCCACCTCTTTAGCTCTTGAAATAAGGACAACCAACATGTCTACCACTATATTAAACAAGATCGGGGATAGTCTGAGCATGATTGAAGTTTCTTTATTCTACTTCAGTGATTCTTGCTGGAACTGTTAATCTTTTGACTTTACAAGTATTTGATGCAGGCTACCTGATGGATCTCTTATGGAGATTGCTAAAGTATATCCACTGGATGCAGTTTATGACACCCATGAGGATGTTCCTGAAGATGTAATGCTCATCATTTATGATGTTTCCGTCATCAATTTTTTTTCATGCTTTATGAACCTTTTGCCCCTGTTGCAGGTTAAAGCAAACAAAAGATATGCTGGAGCTTCAAACTGGACTGTTAAGGTTAGTTGCAGATGCAATGTGCCTACACCCATCAAGCAGCATCAATGCCGTGCTATGAACTTTTTCTTATCCAGTGCTTGATTCCTATGTGTTTAAAATCTGGTAGGAAGTTGCTGAGACCGTAAAGAATGATTTTGGCAGCATTGACATCCTTGTACACTCTCTCGCCAATGGCCCTGAGGTTAATTTGCCATCAAAACCTTTATATTTGTTGCTTTATTGCCACCATCAGGAGCATTTAGTTGATCTTTTCTTTTATCATCACAAAGGTAACAAAGCCACTGCTGGAGACATCAAGGAGAGGATACCTTGCTGCAATTTCAACATCTAGTTATTCTTATGTGTCTTTACTTCAACACTTCCTTCCCATAATGAATCCAGGTAATATTCCATACTGATATGCTGTGCTGATTTTCTCTTCTGTTCCTATGTGTTGACACGATTTGGGTGATCCCTTTTTTGCTATCAACACTATGATATTGGCTCAGGACTTAATTTTTGGGCAACTACCCATCTGCTCAAGGTATCATTATATATTTAAAGTGAGCAAAGTTTTAGTACTATGTTTAACTAGTGTACATGTACATTGGAAAAAGTTAAAATTCCAAAAGCATACTTTACCTACCTTGTGCTATGTGAATCATGTGCCCTGTTAGGTTGCTGCTGCAATCTGACATACTCACATTTAGCCCATGCTGTGTTATCAGTGTTTGTTTCCTACCGCACTGGTGTGCAACGAAACCCTTCCATGAGGTAGCCCCTTGCCACATTTTTCTTATATCTTAGTATAAACATAGCAAAGAGTAAAAGACAATGTTTGTCAGCTCTTAATGCTCACCACACTTGGGGTAAATTAAGGAACAAGCAGTCACTGTTGAGCCAAGCACCACAGTATGCCAGACTTACCATAAAATGAGGCCACTGCTACTAGCGTTGTATGTGCCTTGGTGTGGTTAAACTGCACTCTAACATGCTTGTTTAATAAAACGTATTTCTTATTCTCGTCAGATAAGAATTTATTTGTTTTGATGTGTTTACCATTCTTTGACACTATCACTTCTTAAAATAATTTGCAGGAGGTGCTAGTATCTCTTTGACCTACATAGCTTCTGAAAGGACAATTCCTGGGTAAATATTTCGTTATTGATTTCACAGCTAAGCTATCAGGGCTCATTACTTATGATTGTTTTGGTGATTGCTTTGTAGCTCGCCTCGTTCGGCTGGCTGGCTGCCAGTGCTTTTCTCTCACATCATTTCAGCACCAGCCACCAGCCAGCCAACAATATTTTTCTCTCACAACAAATCAACACCAGCCACCAGCCACCGGCCAGCCGAATGGTGGTGGTATGAGTTCAGCCAAAGCAGCATTTGACAGTGATACAAGAGTACAAACTTTTCGATGCGATCTCACATTCCTTACATTATGATGTCCAGTGGTGCTTCCCCATGCATATAGTTACTTGCAAGCCTTTTTTTTCTATTCAGGTTCTTGCTTATGAAGCAGGTCGAAAAGGCAAAATCAGAGTGAACACCATATCAGCAGGTAACTATTTTTTCCTTTTCCTTTTCCAAGAAAGTAAACAAGTCCACTTTAGCAAATCTTGCTGAACAGAATATGCATTCGGGAACATCACTTATATATACAAAATTAGAAGATAATTATAGTTTGCAGTTCGTCTGAGGCTTTAATAACTTATTACCAGCATTACATTGGTGTATGTCATGCATTGCATCTGTCCCCTTAGGTCCATTGGGAAGCCGAGCAGCAAAAGCCATTGGATTTATCGAGAAGATGATAGAGTATTCTTATGTCAATGCACCACTGCAGAAGGAACTACTGGCAGGTTAAATTTCATTCTTTCCTTTATATCTATTTTGCCTGCCTGAAAAGGGAAAAAAGGGGGATTTCTTCTTTACTTTCTTTGAAAACGGCTTGCATTACATATCAACAGATGAAGTGGGAAACACGGCAGCATTCCTTGCGTCTCCTTTGGCATCAGCAATCACTGGCTCAACTGTTTACGTTGACAATGGGCTCAACACAATGGGACTTGCACTTGACAGCCCAACTTTATCCACATGAGCACATTTCAGCTGAATGTGGGCAGTTAGGTTTGAACCGGAGTAGTACGTGCAGGTCTGAGCAAGGCAGTCAAATTTTGGAATTAATTTGGAGGATGGTAGATTTTGCAGGAGATTCCGTTTTTTAGTTCTCGTTAACTTGGACTGTCAGTTACCCGTTAGAAATGGGAACTGTAACAGGCTCCAGTCTCCTGGTCTATGCAATTCACTAATGCAGATTTAGATTTTGCAGCAATTGAGTTTGTTTTGCTGTCTGCTTCTGTTTGTATAACAAATCTCCGAGGTCTGGACTTCGGGGTAAATGTGTTGCAACTCTGGTTTGTATTTTTGTCTGCTCATTCGATCATGTCAAACAACTTAGAATAATTTCAAAACTTGCACGGTGGCGTGGCTTTGGAAATAGTTGGAGGTAAATACGCCGCTTTTCCATGTATACCGAATCATCTGTTATGTTGTTTTTAGTCAGAGAATCTTGCTTGGACCGACCCTATCTGTGCTAGGTCAGATGACGTGGCAACCTATTTTTTTGAAAAGTGTGGCAGCTGGGGTTGAAGAAATTCAGAAAAAGAGACGGAAGAGAGGGATGACATCTGCTCACAGTTACTGTCTGTCTCAAAAAGATGCAGTTTTGGGTTTGGTTTAAGGGTGTGTTCGGTGGAGATCCAGATATTAGTTTAGAAATGTTTCAGATTTAAATTCTCTCTAGAAACATTTCTATGTTAAATCAGAATCAATTTATATAACCGTTTAACTAACTCACTAAATTCTTAAAACTAGAAAGGTTTTTCTTTGGTAGTGATTCTATTGGTTCTATTAAGAATCTAAAATGTCTCTTGCTGCTAAAAACCCCTTAAGCCGAACTTCTTTAAATTTGAATAAGTTATACAAAATATTAATAACATTAGGACTCCAAATAGCTAGACGATTTTATAATGAATCTAATTATAATTATCTGAGAGCATAAATAATATTATTTTTGGCCGACTCTCTGGCCTAAGTTTCTTTTCTATAGAGAGGTGCCACGTAACTGAACATTTTTATATATTCGGATCGGACACCACGTTTTAAATATAGTGAAGGCTTCTAGGGAGAGGCCTTTTTTATAGGTACGGAGAGGCCTCTTGTCTTGGTTTAGAGACAATGTAGTTTCGTTGTTTCTAGCTCGTCGTCGTTGTTTCGTTGTGTTGTTCAGTATGAGTTTATTTTTTAAATATAATAGGTAGCTTTTCTGTTTGATTCTTAAAAAAAAAGGTTTAGAGATAACGTGAGAGCACCTATTGGCCCACACCCAAAATGGGTCTCACACATGCCTCCTCCTTTCTTGCATGCAAACACCACAAACTTTCCTCTGCGCACACGTTGTTGTTCCCATGATCTAGATGGCTAATGCCCTAGCTAATAGTTAGTTGATAATAATTAGCTTTGTTAATAGTTTAGCTAATCATCAGTTGAATACTCAACTAACAACTTATTATACCAAAGATGTAGTACTAGATGAGATATACAACTTTGTAGTTCAAATATTTTTTATTTGAGATTGTTTTGATGCCGAAATATCCATCACAAGATTTATAGAGTTTATACCATTGGAATCCATATGCTCTATAGTCACAAATGAGTGTATAGTAATAGGGAATGATCTCGGATGGAGAAATAAACAAAATAAAAGTTCTAGATATCGATAAGTTATGAAACTTTGTAGTTCGCAATCTTTTTATTCGGAGTTGTTTTGATGCCGAAATATAAGATTCACAAGATTTTACATAGTTCATACCAAAGGAATCCATATACTCTGTATAGTCACAAGTGAGTGTTTAGTAATAGGCAATGATCTTGGAAGGAGGAGTGACTAAAACAAAAGTCGTAGATCTCGAAAAGTTATGCAACTTTATAGTTGAAAACTTTTTTCATTTGAAATCATTTATCCAATGAAAATTACGTTTGAAATCTCATATTTGAAATTCAAATTTTTCAAATGACCTCGGATGGAGAAACAACCAAAACAAAACTTCTAGATCTCAAAAAGTTATGCAACTTTGAGTTAACAACTTTTTCATTTGAAATCATCTATCCAAGAAAAATTACATTTGAATTTCCTCACATTTGAAATTCAAATTATTCAAACGACCTCAGATGGAGAAATGACCAAAACCAAAGTTGTAGATCTCGAAAAGTTATAAAACTTTATAGTTGGCAACTTTTTCATTTTAATTTATTTAAGGTCTCTAATTTTAATTTTAAAACTAGATGAACATAAAATGGGAAGGACAAATATCCAAAATGGATAGAAGTGTCCTACAGGTGAAGTGGTTAGGATATGAACGCACAAAGCCTGAGGTTGTGAGGTTATGGGTTCTCTCGTAGTATTAAAAAGATATTTTTGCTATTTTTTCAACCTGTTTTTGGATTTTCTAGAAACCTTATAAGCAATGAGCCCCTCATCATTGACCGGCCGTGATGTTTTGTTCTGAGGCAGTGGTTCTACTTCTCGTCGCTCGGTTTCTTCTACTATTTAATTGGGTATGTATTTTTCAAATCTATATGTTCTGGTTCTACCGTCTTAATATATACGTGAACTTTATTTTAAAAAAAAAAGAGTTTAGATCTTTTTATATACTTTTCTAAAGCGTGAAACAGCGGAGTATAATAGCTAATCAGAAAGAGAATATATATTTGCATAAAAATAAAAAAAGAAACAATATATCAGTCGACTCTTCCTGTACTCGTGTCGCTAGCTTTTTATGGCACGTGTGATGGTGATGAGCACACTGCAGGTACTTGAACCCAATACACGTACACGGCGGTTGAAGCCGATCCCGGGACACGTGCATGTACACGTGTACAGCCTGACGCGAGGCGCGGTTACATACATGCATAAAACGACACGCACACAAATCCAACCGGCACGCACGCAGTTGCAGTTGCTACTCAACTCAACTCGCAGTGAGCAGTTCGATCGGCCCGGTTGCGATGCAGGGCGGGAGGAGCGCGAGCGCGGTGGAGGCCGCCAAGGAGGCGGCGGCGAACGTGGGCGCGTCGGCGTGGGCCGGCAAGGAGAAGATCAAGGCCGTCGTGCAGGAGAAGGTGGCCAAGGCGAGGGCGCATGACCCCGCGGAGAAGGCGGCGGCGGACGCCAGGATGCAGGAGCGCGTCCACGAGGTGGAGGCCATCAAACAGGACGCCATGCGCCAGAACGCCGCCGCCAAGGAGCGCGCCACGGCCGCAGGGCACCACCCGACGCCGCTCGGCGTTGGTGCCGCCGCCGCCAAGGAGCGCGCCACGGCCGCAGGGCACCACCCAACGCCGCTCGGCGTTGGGGGCCGCTGCCTCCGCGACGGCGCCCGCTGCTGGTGCCGGTGCCGGTGCGCCGGTTGCTACGACCGAGACGGACGTAGCAGCGAAGCCGCCCGGCGGCGGCGTCCAACGTGACGCTGGCTTCCACGGGACCGACGGTGTCCCACCGCCGACCGGCACGGCCGGCGGCCACTACACCTGAAGCGAATAGAGGCAATATCGTCGTGTGCTTGTTTGGCTGTCGAGATTGCACGTGTTATGTTGTTTTACATATGTAACCTTTGTGCGTTGTAACTTTATCGTATATATGTGCATTGCTATGTATATGGTGAAGTAGATGGATTGCAAAATTTGCAGCTTTGCTGCGTCGGTACTGATGCTTACCTGAGTTTCTGAATGATGAATGTGATCAGAAGGGTTGTGTTTACTTCCTAAAAAAAAGTACTGTGCAAACAAAAGATTCCCGTCACATCAAACTTACGATATATGCATTGAGTACTAAATGTAGATGAAATAAAAAATTAATTGTACAGCTTGGTTATACTTTGCGAGACGAACGTTTTGAACCTAATTAGTCAACGGTTGGACACTATTTGCCAAATAAAGTCAAAACGTGCTACAGTACTTTTTTTACACCTTTTTACACAACTAAACACAGCCAAGGTCGTTTTAGCTCAAGACTCGGAGTGCCTCTTGGCCCAGACATATATACCAACCAAAGAGTGAACGGGCCGGAGTGTGACGATATAACGTAGGCAAAAGTCCAAACCAGAATTTGCTCTCAAGAAAAAAAGTCCAAACCAGAATTACGATATAACGTAGGCAAAAGTCCAAACCAGAATTTGCTCTCAAGAAAAAAAGTCCAAACCAGAATTACGCGGATGCCGGACCTGATCTCTGTTTTGGATAGTAGTAATTCTACAGACCTAAATTGAATTCGGTATTACGCTGTGTTATCGATTTTACCTAAAAATTATTAATACAAGGCAATATGCAATTTGGTATTTCTTCTACGTAGACGGTTTATGGAGGCGGTCATAACTTTCCCGGCAGCGGTCGTTTTATGTATGGCGGCGATGACAATTTATCTATCTCTCAAAATGTATTTGCAGAGACCGTCACAAATTACCCATCCCTCAAATTCTAACAAAGACGGGCTCTTAAGAGGGCCTGCTCCGAAAATGGTCTATTTTTTCATAATAGGTAGACTCCTTAGGAGCCCGCCCCCGGGCTTGAGGCCTAAAACAGGTCATTACAGGTCACATATATAAGCAGGGGCTAGGGTTTCTAAGCCTCACTCCTTCTTTTCTGTCTTCTCTCTCTGATAGCCATCAAACCGAACAGCTGAATGGGTTCGACATTGGGCTTGGTGTTTTTTTTAAAAAAAATAATAATTAACCCAGGCAAGCAACGAGAATCGCCAGTGTTAATCGAGATTACCACAGACGTTGAATTAGAGGCGGACAGGCCGCCCACCTCAGCAAAATTGTTTTGTATTGTCTCAGCAAAATTGTTTTGTATCGTCTCCCATACTGTGAGATTAATTAGAGGTGGACAGGGTGCCCACCTTAGAGTCGGAGCAGGCCCTCTTAAGAGCTCACTATCTAAGATTCTCTTCTTCTCTCCCTGTTTTTAGGTAGTGCACAGCAATGTACTGGTACGTGGCAGGAAATGCTAACTTTGCTCTTATACAAAGTACTCAAAGTCTCCAATTGGTCACGGTTCATTTCAAATTGAATAGGTTACTTCTTAGATTTACTTTTCAATAAATTTCAGTAGGGGCTTACACCCCTCCTGTTCAATAAAAAAACTGAATAGGTTACTTTAAATGTGTTAGTTCGATGGAATTACTTTTCGGTTGACAGATTTTTTTTGTTTAAACAAAATGAAGGACGATTGATTTATGTGCTTTTGAAAAAGAAGACCTCAAGCTATCAACGGCATTGATCTATAAGACATCAGTCAAAGGGGGAACAGAAACTCTCCTCCTTCACCTTTGTTTGGCGCAATCCCCCCCCCCCCCCCCCCCCCCCCCCCCCCCCCGAGTCTAGTTCTTTGCCAGGTTCCTGCTTCAGAACCGGATCCAATGCAAAGTGAACCTTGCAAGGAAAGGAGTGGTCAGCAATGCAACTTGTGACATGTGTAAGATACACGATGAAGATGCCGATCAATCATCTCCACCTGCAACTTCGCCCACCAACTCTGGGCTAGAATCGGGTGGAGAGCTGAAGATATCGGGACAGTGGAGAACCTATGGCGTGCTAAGCCCCCCCCCCCCCCCCCCCCTCAAAGGAACCCCAGAGAAGGCAGCATCGTCACTGATCCTACTACTCTACTGCTTGAATTGTGGAAACACCGACATGATGTGGTATTTCGGAGCCTCCCTCCCAGCGTGGATCGACTTGTGATGGCTTGCAAGTCCACTGCGAAGCTTTGGCAGTGTCGTATCCCTAGAAATCCCCCCCCCCCCCCCCCTCCTCTCTAGTTTTTGGAGCTCAATTATTTGGATGTAATCTCTACCTCTCCCTATTCCCCAAATTTATAATTGGCTCCAAGCCGAACATTTAGGGCCTTGGCATCTCCACCCACCAGACACGTCTGGAATCTGTGGTAATATAATTCGGTGGGGACTCATTGTCCCCCCATTGTCCTTGCTCAAAAAAAAAGGATGACTGATTTTAGTTTACCTACTATTACTCTGTTAGTCACTTTTTCTGGCCACTAGATATTAAATCAACGACTCAAATTTGTTGTTAGCATTCTACTCATATTTAGTCACTCATTTACATGTAAGTTCAATGTTTTACAATCGAAGAAACTGTGGTGTAGTCGGTCTTTCAATAAAATAATGTTGCACAGTTAGATTTTGCTTTCCTCTAGCTCACATCAGAGGCAAGTTTGGAACCCTTGCCTTGCTTTGCCTAGCTAGGCAAGAAAATCTTTTTGCTGACATGAGTGTGTTGCAAGGATGGACGGGGTGGGATCGGCGACATGGGGGCATTGCTGGCAGTCTCCCCGGTCACCAGACACCTCCGTCGACAAGATTCTGCATGCAGATCGATGAGTTCAGTCAGAGAACAAGGATCCTACCTGTGTTACGTGCCCTTGAAGAAGCTATGGATGCCTAGAACCTTGCAAAGTCGCAAAGAGAGACCATAGGAGGGGACATGCAAAGTGTGTCAAGCGACATGTGGAGAGATCAAGCTTGAGAAAGAGGAGGATCAATGGCACATGTCACAACTTAGAGATCAAAGAGGGAGCGGAAATTGAGGAATTCTACCAACAACTTTGGTTGGTGCCAGCAAACCCAATTTGAGTGGCCCTTTCTGAACCTAGGGTTGGCCATGGAAATGGAAGGTGAGAGATGTTACGTGGATTAGAATAGAGTCATGGGAGAACATAAATTTGAGTTGAGCAATTACTTCCCAGCTATCGAAGGAGACTTGTGGATAAAACTACTGGTAAAGCTTGATTTCACTGCAAAATCTAGGTTCACGAGGTGAAGGATTCGTTCATGCAGAAGCTTCATAAGGCAATGGCTGGTGGAGGATGTGGAGGTTGAGGCTCGCCACGTTAGAGGAGCCCGAAGGCGGACTGGGAGAACTAGGGAGGGGGAGTTTGGTACCCTTTGAATCAGCTAACCCACCACCACCATACTGCTTGACGCCGATTGGGCAACACCACCACTATCATTGCCGCCAAGCTTTGTATTGGTTTTATCATCCTAACTGATGAGGACATCCTCCGCTATTACCCGCTGGCAAAGACGCAACAAAAAAAGGGCCAAGTGGCCTAGTTGTAGTCGGGCGGCGACCGTGTGAGCCTCTGAATAATCCCACCTTGCTTAGCTTGAGAGGAGGAAGCCATCTTAAAAGATAGAGCCCCCTTCCCCTATCGGACTAGTCTTTTAGGAACATTGGGTCTTTCCCCGAGTGGGTGTGCATAAGAACTGTTGGGGTCCGGACAACCTTAATTTATTGGGCCTCGGCCAACCCTACCTGGGCCGGATGTATCATTTGGTATCGGAGCTGGGCCCTTGTTTAAGGGGGTGGGAATGATGAGGATATCCTCCGCTATTACCCGCTGGCAAAGACGCAACAAAAAAAGGGCCAAGTGGCCTAGTTGTAGTCGGACGGCGACCGTGTGAGCCTCTGAATAATCCTACCTTGCTTAGCTTGGGAGGAGGAAGCCACTTTAAAAGAGAGAGCCACCCTTCCCATATCGGACTAGTCTTTTAGGGATATTGGGTCTTTCCCCAAGTGGGTGTGCATAAGAACTGTTGGGGTCCGGGCAACCTTAATTTATTGTGCCTCGGTCAACCCTACCTGGGCTGGATGTATCACTAACCAGTAACGACCAACCCTTTCCACCACTGATCCATCCAAAGCAGTACCCACTAACACACCACCCCAACTTCAATCAGTAATCAAATTAGAGGGGAGCAAGTTGGAGAGAAAAGGGACCGCTTCAAGGAGGAAGAAACATGAATCCACAATCACAACAACAATAACATAGGATTAGATTAGATCTAGAATCCTTAACACACACATGAGCAGGTAAATTGAACAAACAGAAGAAGGAACATGAGGGTTCACATAAGAGAGAAGAACCCTACCCAAGGTAAAGCTTTGCATGTCATCTGTTAATTGCAGTGAGCAAAGTATGTTTCATCTGCACAAAGAAAAATCACATAGCTACGAAGTGGCCGAGATGGAAAAGACCTCAAGAGGTTGTTGTAACGCCCCAAAGTCCAAACGCCTCAGATCCATACTCTGCATGCTAAGCGAACCACACCTACCACATTGAAAATGTATTTCTAGCTCCTAAACTTGTCACGTGGTGCACCGCAGGTCCTGAACAGTAGCATGCACGCCGGCACAGTAACATACACGTCGGCCAAGTAGCATTCAGCAGCTGATAAGCAACATATACATGCATATCGACCAGTGAGCTGCCGACAGGCCCCTATCGGCCGTTGAACAGCCGACAGGCTTATATATGTTCATTTTTTATAACAGCTTCTAAATTTATAATTAATCATAAAAAATATTATTTAAAAAAAATCAGCGTTGACCACGAGCTTGCATTGGGTCCCGTCCCATTGGTCCCATGCACGTCTACTGGCCCGTGCGCTGCTGCCGCCGCCGCATGCATGCATGTCCGGCGGCGGGACACGTAATACGGATATGGATGTCATGTACGGGTGCACCACACATTTCTTGAACACCTGTCATACGTATAGAATGTGTAGATAGTACATGTCGCGACCAGGGGTCCAACCTGGTTGAGCTATATATATATATATATATATATATATATATATATATATATATATATATATATATATATATATTAGCTCGTCGGCTGCTCACTGGCCGATAGACATGTGCTGTTGAACGCTACTTGGCCGGCGTGCATGCTACTGTGCCGACGTGCATGCTACTGTTCAGGGGCCTGCGGTGCACCACGTGACAAGTTTAGGGGATCAGAAATGCATTTTCAAAGCTCAGGGGGCCTATGTGACACACACTTACCAGTTCAGGGGCTTATGGTGCATTTAACTCATAAATCGATTAATTCTAGGCCCATATTAAATATTGTGGTACAATATAGCTTTAGTTCCGTATGAGATTTTGACTGATTGTTGACACAACTTAAATAGGATACACACGTGTGCACCTATAGAAAAGTTGAAAGAGCCTAAAGGCGTGCTAGTGCACGTGCACCGCTGTTGCCGAGCCGAGGCGTGGCGTGGCGAGCGATGCGATGCGTGACGTGCACGAGCGCCGGTTGGTTTTGCTATTTGGGCTGGCTAAGGAAGAGGAAGGGATACAGATGGGTTAGTTTTGTCACTTGGGCTGGCTAAGGAAGAGGAAGGGATACATACGTGATTAAAGAGGGGTTACTTATAGATCAGTTACCATCCACTCTGGTGGTGATTACTCGTAATAACTTCGATTGATTCGTCTCCCTAATCTCTCTAGCATTACCTTCCCTCTCGTCTCCCTGTTGCCTTACACGCCATACCACTCATTCCTCCAGTCAAGTTGCATCCGAGTAATCCCCGTCCCATCCTCTGCGCGCACGGAGTGTGGGAGAGCAGGCCTCCGGAACCGGTGTTCGCATCGGGACACCTGCTCGGGTGTGTGCGGGCGATTAGGCTTTTGGGGACGTCTCCGTGACTGCTCACTGTCTTCTTCTTCATTGAAACGTCTTCATCTCCTTCCTAGTGGTGCCCTTTCTTTCTCAGATCGGCTTCGTCTACTTCCCGATGGACGTTCGAGGTGATATAGACAAGGCCCGATCTTCCGATAGGTATGATAGCGTCGATTGGTGGAAACTCGACGTTCACGATCTAGGCTTCGAACCAAGACTGATTCGGACCCCCACAACCGTTACACCACAGCTCCGTTGGTTATCAACCACGCGAACGCGATTGACCTCGCCGAGAAGGCTTTCCTGCAAGCGAATCGAGAACACGAGCAAGAACAGGTAAAACGCAATCTGAAATTGCAAATAAATATGAGGCTCATAAAGTTAGGATCTCACAAACCGACGGCGGTGGCGAAATTGTTGTCAACAGAATAATCTAAGCAAAACCCAACTCTAATATAGGCGGCGACTACTGATTATATAGCCTAAGGGGCGTCCAAGGACCCATATTCGCGTCCCTGGGAGCGCCGACACGTTACAAGGCCCAAACGGCCCAAAAGACGGTGACACAGCGTCCTGACAGATTCTGGATGGTGACTTGTTTCGACGATTCCCGTTGATTCCGAATAGCTTTTGACGTGGGACCACTTGGGTTGGCTTTCTTATCAAATAAGCTTTCCATCCATATATGGATCATCGAAAACGGAGTCCGAACGCGTCCTGGGTGACCAGTTCAAGGCATACTGGTCCTGAATTCCGAGGTGGACTCGAACTTGATTTGGGCCTCCACCTTGGTGACTCAAACCGGATAAGCTTTGGCCCTCCTTCTCGATTTGGATGCCCTTGCTGATCTCCTTGGCCTCCATGTAATTCTCCAAGCATGGTCATATGCGTGGAGGCCATGTCCTCATCACGAGGGACGGCATTGCGTACATCTTCCTGCACCGACTGTGGTCCGCGACTTCGACCAACTCATCATGAGTGGGTCTGGAGCCACCGGTGCCTTGAGCATGGGTCCCTCCGCAGGGTACATCTATATTCTCAAATTGGTTAAGTTCAATCTCTTTTTCACTATGATCAGTATGATGTTAATCAACATATTTGCTGCTAATGTGAGTAGTAGTAATATAACACACATACACATATTTATCATCACAAATTTGTTATTATTTTTCTAAATTAATTTTAACATGAAATTGCCTAAATTCCTAACATAACATGCACATGGGCCACTATAGTCCAAATTTCAAACTGGACCGAATGTCAATGTTGTCCAGTACTTTGGGAGTGCCAACAAGGGTCTTGGATTTTTTTCACATTGATGTGAAACCCGGAGAGGACAAATTCAAGTTATGGACTAAATTTGATAAATTTGGTATCTTTACCATTGAGGTGGCGAGATGGTCCACGAGAATATCATGAAGGATTTGTTTGATAAGGATTGGCATTGGTAGTTGAAACAAATGTATGAATATAGGTTCTTTAGTGAGATTACCACCAAACAAAAGGGTTGAATGTTTTGTGATTAACAGGGTATCATATTTCTACCAACAGGAAGGCGTTGTTATGGCTTCTCTAAGAATTTGGAATGGGCGAATTGCTATATCGAGCCTACGGGAATAATGACAAAGGTTTGGGTTCAGACTTTAGGAAGTTTCCCTAAATGGTGCGACTCGAAGACCACGTGGCATATCACTTCTACTCTTGGTATTCTAATGGAATAGACTGGCAGTCCCTGTTTGCAAATTTCTTTGCTATGATTAGAATAAGAATAAATTGTAGGAACCCAACAAAAAAATACATAAGCAGAGGGTGATGCCGTGATGGAGATGAATAATGATTTTATTCATGGTGTCCTTTAAAACAGAACAAGTGGACCAGATTTTGTAGAATGAGGAAGAAGGAGATAATGAGATGATGGAGATGGTGGTATGGATGAAGATGATTTGTTGGGAATGATATTAAAGGTTCTGAAGACAAGTCAAAACAACCAAAACCTACCGTATATTGTAACAATTATTTTTCTTAATTACCACCTAGATTAGAAAAGTTATTTTCCAAGTTCTTGTTGCATCAGTAAGATACAATTTGATTGATAAATATTTAAAAATATAAAATACCTAAAAATTAAAAATGTTATGTTTTATTCATCTAACTTGATGTTTTCTTAAAGTATTTGTAATTATAGCATTACATTGGTATTAACTTGATGTTTGTTTAAATATTATTTTTTGATAAAGCATAAGTTTTGGGTGCTTTCAATAAGGTAAGTATGTTATTTAATTCTTGAATTAAATTTAAAAAAAGGAATTTTGTTGAACTTGTGATATCCAAATTCGGATCAGAACAGTATGATATATATTTTTTTCAAGGTATTCGAAATGATATTCATATCCATTTCAAAATATATATGGAAAGTATGGTATCCGATTCAAATTTCCGACCGACTTCCACTCCTAGGGCCTGTTTAGTTCCTAAAATTTTGCAAAATTTTTTAAAATTCCCTGTCATATCGAATCTTTAGACGCATGCATGAAGCATTAAATATAGATAAAAAATAAAACTAATTACACAGTTTAGACAAAATTTACGTGACGAATCTTTTAAGCCTAATTAGAAAATAATTGAACACTAATTGCCAAATAACAACAAAAGTGCTATAATATCATTTTTCAAAAAATTTCGTGAACTTAGTCCTACGGGAAAAAAAAAGCTGACTCGGAGTCTCGGACAGTCTCGGTCTCGGGGGTATGCTTGAAGTCGGTGGTAGTCATTCAAATTTCAAACGCGGACGCGGGCCCTGTTTCCGTTTCTGTTTCTGTTTCTGTTTTGGCTGTGATGAGCTGTCCGTGGCTCCGCGTCAGCGTCGGACACACGCACACCCAAACGAAACAGCAAAGAGTGCGGAAGGGCGGAGCCCTCGCATCCGCGTGGCGCCCACGCCAACTACATCTGCACCGTCCACGCATCCCCTATAAACAAATCTCCCCGACGCCGGCCGGCGCCCGCAGAGCAGCTCTTCCACAATTTCAGCTTCCCTCGCCTTCTCCTCTCGGCGCGCGCGCAACAAGAAGCGAAAAGCTCATGGCGGCGGCGATCGCCACCAGGAAGCGCCCGGCGCTCGACGGCCCCTGCTTCTCGGCGGCCAAGAAGCGTTCGCACTACGTCTTCGGCTCCATCTATGAGTACAAGAAGCTCGGGGTGCTCGGGGAGGGCACGTACGGCAAGGTGGTGCGGGCGCGCCACCGGCGCACGGGCGAGATGGTGGCCATCAAGTGGGTCCGCGCCACCCGTGGCGGCGGCGGCGACGGCACCCGCGCGGCACTCCGCGAGGCCGGCTGCCTGGCCGCCTGCCGTGGCGCCCCCTCGGTGGTACAGATCCGCGACGTGGCCGCCGACGAGGCCTCCGGGGACCTCTTCATCGTCACGGAGCTCGTCGACGGCCCGAGCCTCCGCGACCGGCTCACCCTCACGGGCCGCTTCCCGGAGGCCCCGGCGCGCGCTGCCATGCGCCAGCTCCTGCGCGGCGTCGCGTGGGTGCACCGCGCGGGGGCGCTCCACCGCGACGTCAAGCCGGAGAACGTGCTCGTCGGCCCCGGTGGCGCCCTCAAGATCTGCGACTTCGGGAGTGCCACGCCTGTGCGCCCGCCGTACCTGGAGGACCGCGTGGGCACCTTGTGGTACCTCGCGCCGGAGATGCTCAAGGGCAGCCGCTGCTACGGCCCGCCCGTCGACATGTGGGCGCTCGGCTGCGTCATGCTCGAGCTGCTCACCGGCAAGCCCGTGTTCCCTGGCGTCCAAACAAAGGAGGACCTGCTCGTGGAGGTGTTCCAGCTGCGGGACAAGATGGACTCGGACGGGGTGGCGGCGTTCAAGGGCCTGCCACCGGACCTGTCCAAGGCTGCCGGCGAGCTCTTGTGTGGGTTGCTTTGCTTTGACGAGGGCAAGAGGCTCACTGCGGCACAAGCGCTCAACCACCGGTGGTTCTCGGAGTCGGAGGAGGCAGAATCCATGGATCCTGACTGAGGATGCCTCAGAGGAAGCAGAGTCGCTGGGTCCAGAGGATACCTGATCTGATCAATAGCAGGCAGACAAACGGAGAGCAGTGTTATTTAGGATAAAATTGACTACTTTAATCTTATGCTTTCATTATTCATTCATGTGTAGCTTCATTGCCAATGTAGTACAGTAGCAAATTGCAATGCATTGCTATCTTATGTAATTATTAGTTGGCTGGAGACAATCCATTGTTGCTCATCATCTGATCAAATTGAAACAATTTAACATGGATTTGGTTGTCATTAATTAAGCTATAATGTGTGATGATCATGTCTTCGCTGCTTCATTTTTCTGCAATTCCGCAACCACCGAAATTCGACATCACAAAAGTGCTCAGGTTCTGTTTGATGCAACTACATTGGAGAATTGGACATTTTATGCCATGGGAGGCTGACATTTTCGTGATTAACTGAGCTAGTTTGTATAAAGCATGTCGTTCCCTTTTAGTTCTCAGAAACCTCTTTTCAAGACAAGAATGGACTCTGGTTTCATGGCAATTCATAACATCATCAAGATTCTCTTCTCAGAATCTTCCTTTTTAGACAAGAATGGACTTTGGTTTGATGACAATTCTTGGCAAATGCTTGCTTTATCACAATTTGGTTTAGTAGACCACATTTGGCAAGCATTGATTGTGGCAAATATCGGCAAGATTCTCTTATTAGAAGTTTAGAACCAACATTATCATAAGTACGGAAGATTCAAGCTCCATGATCTAGATATATCACAAATCCCACTCTTGATTATGTAGTATATATGTAGAATCACATGCCAAATGGTCAGAATTGGTTGAGTTGCAATTCCTTGGATTATCCCCAAATGGAAGGTATTAAATCTACAGACCTACTGTACATTACAATCAACTAGCAGCAATAATTTTTTACACAAGTTTTCTCATGGAGTTTATTGCATATTCCAGCGATGTTTGTTACTTTGCCTGATGCTGGTTACCAGCACGGCAGCACCTGATACATTCCTTCTCCCAGGGTTCTGCTAACCTGTTCACACAGAAAGAAAGGGGATTGTCAAACAAGTTGGCGTCAGTGCTGTCAAGTAATACTCGGTACAGAAAGGATATTTGTAATCATCTTCAAGACCCAACTGCAATTGCATGTACACTGTGCCAGGCTGCCAGCATAGAAGAAACAAGAGACTATATGATTCTACACTATACTGCAATCTCAGCAGGAGATGTTGAGAAAAATTTGGCATATCCTAGGACCCTAATTGTCATAGTCTGGCTGCCGTGTGGGCCCAAGCCAGGCTGTCAGGTGAAGTTTCAGCTAGAAAGGGAATAGAAGATAGAATCCCAGCCCCTAGCTACTGTTCTTCTTCCTCAAGTGTCTCTCCCTCTGTACCCAGTTTCCCCTTCTACCGATCTTTGCCAACCCTGTAGTGCTTCTCTGCTCCGATTCCCCTTTGCTCGCTGAACTCCAGACCTCCCTCTCCCTGAGGTCTTGCACTCTGATTGCTCTAAATCGAGTTAGCTGTGAACCGATTGAGGAGGTTGCTAACACTAATCAAAGACCCTGATCGGCTGTTGATTACAGCGCTTTTTGGCAGCCACGGCAGCACTGTCACAAAGTGCAGCCGAACTGACCCGAGAACGCGCCATCAGCCCTTGCCATGACACGAGCGTGCCCACGTGCACTCACAAAGGGCTCCTTGCACTGTCTCTGCGAGAACCAATCTAGATGGTTTTGACAGTTAGAGGGTACAGCTGGACTCTGGGCCTGCGCTTCCCTATTGGAGTATTGGGCATTGCCCCATAGAGTTAGGATAGATAGATTGATATGATTGATATCTATTAGGCAAGGATCAATTCAGTGGTTCTGTTTCAATGAATCTGGACATCCTTACCAATATATGTGTAACACCTTCTTCCCTCTTATCAATTTACTATCTACTTTCCTACTACATGGTATCATTCGTCCAGGTTTCTCTCGGCCCTTCTTCCGCTACCTAGGCGCGCCACCCAGCCGCGCCGTCTCCTTCACCGATCGCCGCCATATGCCGACCACCCCTACCCCCATCCACTCCTCTCTCTAAGAGCAAGCGCGACGCAACCGACACCTAGCACGAGCATGCCGTCGCTACTCCCTTGAGCACGCCGCCGCTGCCGAACGGGAGGCCAAGGTCGCTACTGGAGAGTGGCTCGCGGCCACGGATCGCGAGCGTGCCGACGTCGTGCGGGCTGAGGCCACGCGCACGCCCAACCCCGCCCTAGAGCCCGCTCCGCACTCCCTCCACGAAGCGCTACTTCTCCATGAAGCCGCGGTCCTCGTCAACTTCCACTCACAGGACGTCGGCGTCCAGAACATCCGCCCTCTCGTGTTGATCGTCCTCGACCTCTCCTCCAGCCAGTACACCAGGTGGCACGGGCGCATCTGTTCCTCCTCGCCTTGGGGAAGTTCACCCTCGAGGGCCATGTCCTTCAGGACGACCCCAACCCAGCCTTCTCGAACTGGGCGTGCATGGACTGCGTGGTCAAGTCTTGGCTCTACGGTGCCATCTTCCCCGAGCTGTCCGACATGGCACCACGTTTCTGCTCCACAACCGTCAGCCCGCTCGGTGTGGCTAGCCGTGAAATCACAGTTCTTGGGGAACCTGGAGACGGGCGCCCTCTACCTCAACTCTGAGTTTCGGACCTTCGCCCAGGGGACCTCTCCGTCACTACTGCCGACGCCTCAAGGGCATGGCTGAGAGGCTGACGCCCTCGAGGAACTCAGCGAACACGTTCCCGACCACACCCTCGTCCTGACCATGATTCGCGGCCTCAACGAGAAGTTCACCTCCATCGGCCTTCACCTCCAGCGTGGTCGTCCCTTCCCCACGTTCCTAGAAGCCCGGAACGACCTGTTGCTGGAGGAACTGAACCAGGTGCATCGGTCGTCCATGCCCTAGTGACTGCTGGCACGCAGCGTGCTCCCCCGGTGCCTGCCTCTCGTCAAGAGCAGCAGCCTCCACCATCCTTGGGACCAGCCGGTTCTGAGGGCTCTCCTCCCAAAAAAATCGGTGGGGCAAACAGGGTCAGTAGGCCGTAGCTGCACACATCTACGGACAGGGAAGCGCCCCTAGTGCTAGCGTGCCCTGGCCCTCCTATCTCTACCTGTTGTCTAGCTCCATACCCCCTTGCGCCCATCCCTATAGAGCTGCCCCAGCAGGCTCCTGCCCAGGCACACTTCCAATAGACGACATCCCCACACGCTCTTCTCACTAGTGCGCACCCTCTCCACCTCCGGGGATCAATACTTGGGCCACCCCAGGATGGAACTAGTCGGACCTCGCCGGCTCCTTCAACACCATGACGTTGCAACAGCAATAGGACTAGTACTTTGGTTCAGGGGCCACCTCACACATGACTTCCGAAATGTTGGTACTCTTTCACACACCTCCCCTGCCCAGTATCTTGTTCCCTCTTCGATTGTTGTTGTAGCTCCGGTTGACGCCAAGCCAAAGCTCCCTGCATACTCCGGTGACCCTGTCCAGTGCCCCAACGACTTCCACAGCTTGGCCAGGGCTCTACAATATATGACCTTCACCAGAACAGATATCTCCTATGTTGTGCAACAGAGATGCCTTCATATGCGTGATTCCCGGATATCTCACCTTGCTGCTCTCAAGCGCATCCTCAAGTACATTCAAGGCACTCTGGATTTGGGACTTGTTCTTTGGCCGTCCTAGCACACCAAGCACATTGAGATTGATCTACACTTCGTTCGTGAGCATGTGGCTCTAGGTGACACCAAGGTTTTGCACATCCCTACAATGTCGCAGTTTGCTGACATCTTCACCAAAGGGCTCTGAGGTTCCATTTTCGATGAGTTTAGGTCCAGTCTCAACGTCAGCAGTGCAGCACTTTGACTGCGGGGGCATGTTAGATAGAGGGTATAGCTGGACTCGGGGCCTACGCTTCCCTATTGGGCATTGCACCATATGGTTAGGATAGATAGATTGAAATGATTGATATCTAGATTCATATGATTGATATCTATTAGGCAAGGATCAATCCAGGGGTTTTGTTTCTATAGACCTAGACATCCTTGACTATATATGTGTAACACCTCGTTCCCCATATCAATCTACTATCTACTTTCCTACATTGACAAACTAAGTCATTCGTCAATCAATCGCACGGGAGGGACGGGCAATGCTTGTATGCCCTAGGCTCAGCTGCCAGATAGGATGCCTTCTCACTAGTGGTGGAGGATCAATTTTAAAGAGACAACTTGCCTTCAGTACTTCTGTGGTGCTTAACGTCTGTGCAAACTATCAACAACAACAACAACAACATAGCCTTTTGTCCCAAGCAAGTTGGGGTAGGCTAGAGATGAAACCCAAAAGAGACGAGAAAACAGGGAGACACATAAAGGGACAAAAAGAGCACAAGACAAAAAGAGGTCACGGTTCAGGCACGTTGATTGCCAATCTCCAAGCGCTCCTATCCATAGCTAAATCCTTAGGGATATTCCACTCCTTAAGATCTCTCTTAACGGACTCGTCCCAAGTTAGTTTAGGTCGACCTCTACCGCTCTTTACATTATCGGCCCGCTTTAGAACTCCACTACGCACCGGCGCCTCAGGAGGCCTCCGTTGGACATGTCCAAACCATCTCAACCGATGTTGAATCAATTTCTCCTCAATTGGAGCCACCCCAACCCTATCCCGAATATCGTCGTTCCGGACTCTATCCCTCCTTGTGTGCCCACAACACCAACGCAACATACGCATCTATGCTACACTCAATTGCTGGACATGTCGCCTTTTTGTAGGCCAACACTCAGCACCGTATAACATCGCCGGACGAATCGCCGTCCTATAGAACTTACCTTTCAGCTTCTGAGGCACCCTTTTGTGCAAACTATGTTGTCAAAAAAAACGTCTGTGCAAACTAGTCTCCTAGATCTCTTGAGTTTTCTTGCCACCTCACACCATGCACCTTCTGCTGCGCTTGCAGGGTGAAGCGGCACATATTCTTGTCAAATTTGGTTTGTTTTCATCACACTAGTTTTCAGTATAGATAGCTTAGCATATATCATAATTTAGCCCTTGAATTGAGTGGATGTTGATTATGGAATTGGCACCCCCTAGTTTAAGGCAAGCTCTGCCACTCACCCCATGGAGACAAGAGGAGGACAGCAAATGAGATTGGGAAAATAGGGCAAAGAAAAGAAGGTACAAGGATAAATTTGTTTCATATATGCAACTGGATGCACTCAATCGGTTGTGGCCCGACTTATCCAGTTAGGGGTCAAAACTCTTACAACATCCATGTGAAAATACAATTCTATCCTAGTATTAGGATGTCAAAACCGACCTAGATGGTTCTGGAAAACAACAACTTGCGGTTGTGGAACTACCCAAAACTATAATTCTCTCATCCAGACTCCAAAATGGACTTCTATATGTGCATTTCGATCTTTCGCAATGGTGAAGTTCAATTCATAATTTGATAAAGTTTGCAAAACCAATCTGTTTTCCCAGAATCAGACCAGGTTAGCCGATTTTGGGTGTGAACATACTTGATCAACAATGTCATCTGGGAAAAACAGAATCTTCAAGATAATGGAAAATTTCAAAATCTCAGCTTGTTGCATTTTGGAGGTCACATCATGAGAAGATCTAAGAAAATGGCCAGCCACATCAATGCATGTGGCTGCATAACTTCAAAGAACTTGTAGCCCTTCACATGCATAGAGATAATCCACAACTACAACTTCAAAAGAACATGTAATCTTCTCCTGGCTTAACACCTTTTCAGAATAAAAACACTTCTTCAGCCAGTTTTTTTGCCTCTTCGTAGAAACTCTCATGGGGGTTTCTCTCTCCACAGTTTCTTGTTTTTTTTATTAAAAAAAAGAGAAGTGGTAGTGTGAAAGCATCCCATGATAAGAAGACTACCGATTAAGGCCCCGTTCGTTTTGTTCGGAACGGGCCGTTCCGGGGCGTCGTTCCGGGTGGAACGGAGACGCCTGTATTGAAAACTGGAGTACCGTGGCCAGGAACGAAACCTGGTCCGGCCACTGCCGAACGAGCCCTAACATGGTACTCCCTTGACCCTTCATTCCAAACTATAAGATGTTTTGGCTTTTCTAGGTAAATAACTTTTGCTATGCACTTAATATATGCTATGTCTATATACATTGTAATTGGTAAAAGCATATATTTAGAAAAGCCAAAACATCTTATAATTTGGAACGGAGGGAGTATTTTCTTCTATGTTAGATTAAATTTCAGGGAACAAAGTTCCTTGTGCTAAATTATCCTAACATCCCATGGTGGGATTAGACTTGCATGGTATACAGTATGCAGGAAAAAGTGCACTGTCTGGGGAAAACAAATCAAACTATAGGAAATTTTCCACATGTTTATGGTACAGGAATAATGGGACATTAGTATTTACCACTTGCAACATCAGATGCCTCAGCAAGCCTTGCTATTGCACCAACTAGAGACCGTTCTTGATCCTGAAGGCATTCTGAGTTAGACAAAACTGAAAATTTCCTGACTTGATCAAGGGGAGAGACGTCCCCTTGACTTCAGTCTTAAAGAAGGGGCCCACTGAACCCGGAACAGGCAGGAACCTCACGCGTGCACGCTTTCTTTGGCGGCTGCGGACCATCTGCGCAGTTTCAACAGGGAGGTGGGCACACAACCATGCGGTGATAATATAGTTTGTATAATCGGACTTACTTCCAATGCTTTCTTTGCCCTCTCTACTTCCAGGGGATCAGGATTGCTAACGCTAAAAATTTTCTTCACCTGCATTAGAAGATGTTAAAATCAAAATTACAAGGCACAAGATCTGCAGTGTTTCTAATCAGAAAAAATTGGGGATGTTCATTCAAACTAACCACTTTTATCAGGCTCCCAGTATGAAATATATTGATATTGTTGTAACTTCTTGTCTCATCAACATTTTGTGGAGGTAGAAATCCTTCTTGGATACATTCTTCTGGAAACTTATTTCTCTTCCAGGAACACTTCGGCCCACCATGGCTAGTGGACTTCCCAGCACCACTAGTTCGAGCACCTTGACTTTGTAAATACATCACAGGGTCTATCCCAGACCCATCCTCTTGCCATCTTATATCTTCCTGTCCCATCTTTACTTGAGAAAAAAGCAGTGGTTTAGCACAATTCCATCAGATAAAAGAGTTTAGTAGATACTTGTAATTTATGCTTCTTATCAGAACGAATATTAGGTCTTCTTTCAAATAAGATGAGTACAAAACTACAAACATTTCAGATACTGAGCTTAGTTAACACAGACAAGTCAATTTGAAAGCAGTAACATCTCTGGAACAGCTCAACACGTTCTCCAAACAAAATTGTCCAGAATTAAATGGCTGGAATTAATATGCATTATCATGATATGCTTCTTGTCTAAAAGACTCCAGATTCCAAGTTGATGTGTTAATGAATTGAGTAGCAATGACTAAACATATAAAAACAGCAAACACTAATCCAAACCACTTTCCAAGTGCTGTCAAAAATCTTAATCTATCTATATAACTAGAAGGATACCCTGCGTGTTGCTGCGGGATTTTCTTAGAAATAAAACTGTTGCATGTATATGTTCTTGCTTCGGTTATTATCAAAATTGGGCAAGTCAATAAAATTAATAGAACTAGAATAATTATTTTTTAACGCAACAGCAGGAAGTTTGCTATCAATTAAGAGGGAGAGTTATATTTACAGGAAGTGAAAAACTCATAAGCACACCCAAACATAGCGGGGGAGCCCAAACAAAGGAACCAACCCAGCCACTACAGATTTTGCAGACAGTGCGCCCTTTTGTGGGTTTCCATGCTTTCTTTGATCATCCCTGCAACTTGTATGGTTGTGGCGTGATTATTCTCGAAAATCCTGCGGTACACTCGAAGGGATAAGCCTGAGTGTGGTTGTGTTATATACAGAGAGCTCTCGCTTTAGTTGTAGAGGTTGTCAGGGCTGATCACAGCCATTCTATCTTCTAGCATTTTAGTTGTTGAAATTGCACTTTAGTTGTTTTGTTTTTAGCTGTCATCTGTACTGCTTTCCCTTATATGGAGCAACCAGCAGATGCCTTAAGCACTGCCAGCCAATACTAAATTTTTCAATTGTGGTTTGTAGTCTATCAACGCTCTTTCCAAAGGTTCCACGTTGTACAGTAGCTTGGGGTCTTTGGGGATTGAATGTGTTACATGTATATATCTGTTGTGTATTTTCCCACTATTGTAAGGGGTTTTCTCCATATATTGTGTACAGACATTATCTTTCTCTTTGGGGACTAGAATACAAGCTAAGTTGCTATTTTTCTAACATGGTATCATGCTCTAGGGTTTAGATCAATGTAGTTGACACACCATGAGTTTGAAGGGGGGTGTTTGATGTATATATGTGTTGTGTATTTTCCCACTATTGCAAGGGGTTTTGTGCATATTGTGTGCAGACCTTATCTTCCCCTTTGGGGACTGGAATACAAGCCGACTTGTTATCTTTCTAACAAAGTGTAGAGAGTGATCCCACTAGTCTACCAAGATGAAGTTTGCATGTTGTGCCACATCAAGAACAGCAATGCTAAAGTGTAGGTTATGCTCTGCTGGTCTTGTGTAGTTCTCCTAATAGATTAGTTCATTTACCTATGTTGATCAGCACATGACCATGTTAATGGAAGTTATGGATAAGAGTGATATGGTCAAGTTGGCAAATATCCCCAAATAGTTAAGTCTTAGCATCATGTTTAAAACCAGTGTGATAATATTTTGTTGGAGTATGTGTTTAGGCCCATGTGGCTAAGGCCCATGTGGCCCATGTATGGGACCTATATAGCTACCCTTCTAGGGTTAGCCCTAATTGAGAGAATCACTTTCCAACATGGTATCAAGAGCCTAGGGTTAGGTTTTCCCTCTCCTCACCTCTACCAGCCGCCGCCAGCTCTCTGGTGGCCGCCGCCGCTGGCCCAGGCGCCATGGCCGGCGCTCCTCCCCCACCTCCATCTCTCTACCACTGCTTCCCTCCCCTCTCTACCACCTCCTGGGCACAGGTTCTTTCTTCTCCACCACCAGCCGCGTCTCCAGGGGGCGCGCCCGCTTCAGGCGGCGCTGCCGCGCCTCCAGCCGCCGCCATGGCCGCCGGCCTTCCGCCTCCCGTCGGGGCGCCACCTCTTCCGCCCGCTGCTGCCACAGGGGCCGGCCTTCTTCCTCCTCCAACCGCTGGCCACTTCTCCTCCTCTCCAGGCGCCGCCGCCTCCTCTCCAGGCGCCGCCGCCACCTCCCAGCCGCCCGCCCGCCCACCTCTCCTTGCCGATCCAGCACTCCAGAGCCGCCCGCACTCCTCTTCTTCCCCTGCTGCGGCTGCTGCTGCTGCTCACGGCGCCACAGTGGCCCGTGCCCTGGCCACCTCTTCCAATCTGGGCACGGTGGGGGCCGACACCGAGGCAGTCGCGCCTGCGGGGGTGCTTCAGTCAGGGGTTGTCCAGCCGATCCTCCACCCTGGAGACCCCACTGGTGCCGGTGCCGCTGCCACTGCTCCTGCTGTTGACCTTCTCGGTCTCAGTGGTCCTCATCCTCTGCGCGCTCCGGGGCCGGACTCCACTCTCGCCGCCGCCCTCGTGGCTGCCCGTGCTGCTGCCGCGGAAGGCCAGGCTCGTGTGCGCGCGGCGGCTCTCGTGTGGGAGCGCGAGCGCGACGCGGCCGACGCTCTGGCTCGCCAGATCGCCGAGGCAGAGCAGCTCCTCGGTCCCCCCGCCTCCCGGGACGTCGGTGCCACCTCCTCTGCCTCACCCGGGCGTCCCATCTCACACACCACCGTCCTCTGGCATGACCCAGCTGACCCGCTTGTGGCCCAGCTCCACTACCAGGCCGGGGGAGTCCAGAACATCCGACTTCTCGTCCCGGTCGTCCTCGAGCCGGAGTCGCCCTCCTACGCCCGCTGGCGGGATCTGGTGGTTCTCACACTTCGCCGCTACGCCCTTGACGACCACGTCCTCGTCGACGCCTCGGTCGCCGTCCAGACACCGTCGTGGCTCCGTCTAGACAGCATCGTCCTCTCCTGGATCTTGGGGACGATCTCTCTAGACCTCCACGACCTCGTCCGCACCTCCCCTGACGCGCGTCGGGCGTGGCTCGCCCTTGAGGGCCAGTTTCTGGGCAACGCCGAGGCCCGGGCTCTGCGTCTCGACGCGAGCTTCCGCACCTTCGTCCAGGGTGACCTCTCCGTCGGCGAGTTCTGTCGTCGGATGAAGACCATGGCGGACTCTCTTGGCGACCTCGGCTGGCCCGTGGAGGATCGTATCTTGGTCCTCAACGTCCTTCGCGGGCTCAGCGACCGGTATGCCCATCTCCGGACGTGGATCACCCGTCAGCGGCCATTCCCTACCTTCCTGGAGGTCCGTGACGATCTCGTCATGGAGGAGCTCACACAGGGCATCCAGCCGGGGTCTTCTGTTTCTCCGGGGTCCTCGACGGCACTGGCCGCTACTACACCGCGTCCTCCTACTCCACCACGGCCGTCTGCTCCGCCACCGTCGTCACTCCTGGGCCCTCCTCCCTCCGGGCCGAGCGGAGGTGGGGGGGTCGTGGCTCTCGTCGTCGCCGAGGAGGGGGCCGCGGGGGCGGCCGGGGCGGTCACCCCCACGCTCCGGCACCGGCCGGGACACACGAGGGGCACCATGGCCTTCGTTCCAGAACCCGTGGTCCGGTCGCATCTCCATGTGGCCCTACCACGCCCCCGGAGCCGACACTCGCCCACCAGTGGCCATGCTCACCGGAGCTCCTCCTGCTGGTCTTCCACCCGGCGCCTTCCCTGCTACGCCGTGGGTTCCACCCTCCGGGACTCCGCCGGGGGTCACCGGTTGGGACCATGCGGCACTGGCTCGCTCGTTCAGCACCATGGGCCTTGTAACACCCCAGGTGTTTGCCTTGCATATTAGCACCAGTTGAGCATGATCATGACATGGCATTACCATAAGCACCATCATTTCATGTGCATCGTTGCTTGAAACATGACCTTGCAACATTTTGCAACATATGTGTGTTATGGGTGCTAGTGATGAGATCATGTGTGTGGCCCAGGCTAGTACATGTGTTAGTTTTGTTATGCTTGAAAACATGTGAAACATGCTCATAAAACATATGCAACACTATGTTTCCATAATTATGTTAGTGATGTTTCATTAGTTATAGTAATAGTGTTTTCAATGTCTACTTGTGAAACTTTCATGCATAGGTGATGCTAGAATGTGTTTAAGGCCTTGATGATGTTTGCAACATGTTAGTTAAGCAATTTGACCTAGGGTTTATGTTTATGCCATGCCCTAATTCCATGTTGACTCATGCTTTGACTAGTTGACCTTTAGGACCTTCTTTGTTTGACCTTTTAGAAAGTCTAACCTAGAGCCTTTGCATGTGAGGGCAACCTTAACAAAGTTTGTGCCAAATTTCATGAGGAACAAAAGTTGTTTTGTGGTCATCTCATGAGAAAGCTTGGATCATGCCCAAACATGGCCCACATGTGGGAATGGAAGACTGTTTCTACACTTAGAATTTTTCTAAGTCCTAGAACTGCTTTTCAGTTTCCAAGTACCCATCTTTGGGAGCTTGTAGTGTGAAAACCAGACCAAACCAGTTCTAACCCATATTGACACTTTTGTAGTACTCACTTAGCTCTACAATATTGTCAATAACACCATCATCTAATTCTCACTGGTTTAGGAATTGTAGAGCAGGGAAATGTCGGGTTCAGTTGAGGTTTAACTGAAACTTAGTTTCAGTTTCTAGGTGACCTACTTTGGCGAACTATAACTCCCTAATCAAGCCGAATCAGTCTAAACTCCTATTGACAAACTTGTAGATCTCATGTCCCTCTACAACTTTTCTAACTACAGATCGCACCGAATCGACCTAGATTAGGAGTCATAGGACGTCCAAGTTCGCTTGTCAGTCGGTGTTAATGAAACTCGATTCAGTTCGAACCAACCGAACGCGTCGGTGGCCGACCGGGCACAGGGAGCTCACGCCGCGTGGCTGCACGCGTCGACACCACACCGTGCTCGCGCTCGTGAAGGCGCCACACATCCGCAGTCACCCTCGCTCGCCCGCTCACTCTTTCCTCTCGCCTGCCTCGCTCCACGCGGCTCCACCGCCTCGGCATTGCCGCTGAGCACTGCACCGGCCGTAGCGCCTCCATTCCTCCACCGCAACCCAATCGAACTCGGACAAAAGAACCGCCGTGAGATGCTCTGCATCCTGCTCTAGCTTGCACCCACAGCCGAGCCTCAGGTGAGCCTAGAAAATCCCATCTTCCCTCACCACCGCGCTCGGAGCGCCGCCGCGTTTCGACCTCGCCGTGGCCGGAACAATGCCGAGCTCCACCACGTGCGCTCTTGCTCGTTCGTGCTTGCTTGCGTGCTGTAGAAGCTGTAGAGCTTGCCGGTTTAGACGCTACCGCGTTGGGTCCGTGGGGACGAGCCGCCGCACTGGGTGTGCCCGCCATGGCCGCACCGAGCTCAAGCTCGATTTTGGCTCTGCTCGCTTGCTAGGGATTTGTTTGGCTTCGCGTTCCGTGCGCCTCGGGTGTGCATCTAGATGACCGCATGACCTCATCGACCAATTTCATCTCGTTAGCGTGCAACGCTGTAGCTCCGACGGAGCTTCCATGGCCGCCGCGAGGGTGCGCTCGTGGTCATGCCGTGGTGGTCGTTCTCATGCCTCGATGACGGGCTTGTTAGCTTCGTCTCGTGAAGTAGAGTGTGTCGGTGCCTTTAGATCGTCATGCGATGGCCGATTTCGCCGCCGTCGACATGCACTGCCGCCGCCGTCCGTCATTGTCGGCGACGAGCATGCTCGGGTGCGCTAGCGTTGGGGAAAATTAGTTGCCAAGGTGTGGGATGATGTGAGGAGCGCGCCTGTGTAGTCGGTTTCGCCGGAGGAGTCGCCGGCGGCGAGCCAGACCTCGCCGGAGTTCCTCCCCTGCCTCCGCTGTGGATGACGGGCGGGGCCCGCTGGTCAGCGCGGGATCCCCCTCCCCTGTTTGGTTGTTGGGCCGTCACGGGCCGGTTCGGGCTGGGCTGAGGGCCTGTTTTAGTTTTAGTTTTATTCTTTTTCAGCAAAGTGCAATTTGTGTTGATTCTTGTAAAAATCATATATGGAGTTAGGAAAGTCCAAATGAGATGATTCAACTTGCAAAATGCTCTGTGAAATGTCTAGTTTTTATTAAAAATATAAAACTATGCAAGTTCTGTAGTATAAAATGAAGTATATGAATTATTCCTTTATGTTTGTATTAAATTAGTAATATCTTGTGCAAATTTTTGGGAATTGTTGGTACATGATTTAAATGTGAAATTTGGTCAGTGCTGGTATGTGGATGTTATGTGACTATGGTAAATTTATCAGCTGTGTTTGATCCTCCTAGGTAGGGTTTCCTATTTTGTTTAGGTTAACCACATGTTTTGGTAATTGCTATAATTCCTGTTTTCAGGACAGCAAGTTAAATCTTGTTGATTCAAGTGTGGTTAATGATGTTTTCATGAGATGTGATATACACAAAGGTTGTAGTAAATTACTTGGTTAGGCTGCTGTTAGAATTTGGTAGCCTTTGGCTAAGTAGTTTAGGGGTTACACCTATTTTAAGTAAGGGTTCAGAAATTGTTATTTTTCTGGAATTCTGGACCAGATATGAGAAATATGTTTGTTTGCCCTACTTAAGTTAAGATTCATGCTTTGACATATGAAAATGAATTGTAGAAAATTTCATAAGCTTTCCAGAATGTCCTCTTTCAGGTCATTTGGATTTGTAGAACTCCAGCTATGAAGTTTCTTAGCTACTGCTGTTAACTTGTTGGAAAGACTCAATTTCTGAAATCTTATTTCTGAAATCTTGTTATGGGTGTGCTTAGTCTTAACTTTGTGGTACTTAGTGATTGCTTAAGGATGTTTAAACATGTTAATACCAGAAAAAGAAATTTGCACCTAAGCTTGAAGTGATTTGAGTAGAGCACCACATGACTTGGTTTTGTGCTCAAGTTGTTGCAATGTCATTGCATTCATCTTCACATCATTCATGCACGTCCATAAATCATCATGTCATTTTTGGATGCATACATGAAATTCATTGGATGCATATACATGCAATAGGTGTGCCGAGAATCGTGTTACAAGCGAAGTTCCGCTGGGTGTGGAACCCGAAGTTGAAGTCCGTTCGAGAACTGGAGGTCCAGTCCGACGAAGCCGGAGAAGACGTGGGAATCGTTCTTGAAGCCGAACCTTGATACCTCTTCTTTCGGTTAAGGCAAGCCCCGGAGCATTATAAGCCTCCTACTTTCAAAGCAATTAATTATATGTTATATGTATTGTTGCATTAAGTGGTAGGAGTTGTTTGGAACCCTTGCTGCATTATATCATTCCTTGTCCAGATATATGAATCCATGAATCCTAAGTAGACAGGATCGTCTATATGCTTAGCCCTGCTTAATTAGAACGGTAATGTCAGGTGATCTCCTATCACCTGCAAAGTAGGAAGTATTGGGTCACGGTTGGCTATATTTGCTATCGTGGAAAAGAACCAAGTGTTAATAATGAACTTAGACCGGGCGGGATGTCGATAGTGAAGCAACAAGGCATGGAGGTCTTGGGTGTGGATCTATCCCCGTCTGTGTCGGTTAAGGACCGATCCGCTGTACTTCCTTTGTCATTTTGAACGCAGCCTAACAATTAGCTGGCCGGCCTGAGGTTGCCGACCGCGAAGCCGAGTAGCTCAACTCAGGCTGCGAAGCCGAAAAATGTAAGTCGCCTCGGAGGGGAGCCAGGTGGGACCAAGGGCAGGTGAGTTAAAAGTCCTGAGCTTCCTGGCCACTGGAATCCCTGAGAGCGCGGCGCTGTTCGGGCCCATCCTGAGTTGTACCAAAGGTGACTGTTGACGACTCTTGCAAAGTATGCCCGGTTGGTGTTAGGAATACCCCCTCAGCTGAGTTGGAATCGATTCGAATCGCCGTCTCTCCCGGTTAGTGAGAAACTTGACAGAGCAGAGGCAACGTAGATTTCACTAAATATATACTGATGGTTCTGAAGATGATGATGATATAATGATGGCCTTATAAACCTGATATGGTTACTATTGTTTGCTTAGCTGAATCAAGTGATTGCTATAGTACAGGTACTAATCTAGAGGATAGGTTAATAATGATTAACTTGATGCTTAAAGCAATAATGATTATTTATCTGTACTTAAGCTTTTATGCAAAATGTGTCAAGCTAGCCCACCTTATAAAGCCTTGCATACTCCTTGGTGTCACCGTTGTTTCTGGTTTTTGACGGGTAAGTCTAGCTGAGTACCTTCTCGTACTCAGGGTTTATTCCCACCTGTTGCAGGTAGCAGATTCATACTTGTTGCTGCAAGTATTGTCTTCGCCATGTGGGCGTGAAGACTAGACCATATAGGCATGGTCTCTGTAGTATCTCTTCTGGTATGCTTTTGCAGGATGTGACTATGTACTGGCAATATTTGAATTTAAATGGTTTCAGAAATTATGTTGCTTCCGCTAATCTTTACTTTGGTTTTGTAATAAAATTATTTGTACTCCGATGTATGAGAGCTACTTACGAACTGTTGTAACAAGTGTTGTGTTATGTTGAATCACTACGATCTTGGTTGCTCTCGGTTTGGTTTGAAATCCTTCGTGATTTCGTGGACTACCGGAGTTATATGGGCTCAAGTTTGAGAATTTGATCGTTTCGGCGATTGTTTTTTGAACTTGTGCTCTTATAATTTGGACGGTTCCGTTACAGCTGGTATCGGAGCAAGATTCAACATTAAACATATCATTTGTGTATTTAAACAAAGGCTTTTGTGAAAAATCTTAATTCTAATCTAAAGAGTGTCAGTGGTCATATCCTATATGCCCAAATAAGGACTATTAGGTGGCTTATTAAAGTACTAACCTGGGGGTTCTTGTTTGTTTTCTGTTTCGTTGCCCATACGGCGTGCTATTGTATGGATGCCATCCGCTTGGGTGGTAATGTATGGATCCAATTACCTCTACGCCCTGGTAAGTGAGAGTTGTGAGAGCATGACCGTCCAACCGTCGGTCTAGGGGAGAGTAGTTGTGGTTACTAGCATACTTGCATGTTTAATCATGTGATTATAAGAGTACTTAATTGTGGGTATATCTGTCGGGTAGCTTTGATACTGAAGTATATACATCAGGAGATGTATGTATGGAAAGTATTTAGTTTACCGCTTTCTTGTGTGCTATATTGGGGATTGTTGGGCTGAAATGCAATTTTCTGCAGGTACACTAACAACGTTTCCTGTAGAGCGACTAGTTATCGTTATTGAGAGAACGTGTGTATGCCACCGAATTATACGCTAGAAATTTTAAATTCTTCCTAGGTTTGTGAGGACGTACGGTTCGTGCATGCACCATGTTTGCATCATACATTGCATTTTGCATTACTCCCTCCCTTATAAATGTTTACCCCACTTTTTCAAAAATTGTCCTTCCTCCAAATGGGTTTCCCGTAAGTAGTTGCATTCTTTCGCAAACGACTGATGTAATCAACCGATCTAGGGGAGTGTCATTAGTTTCAACTTTGGGAACGCAATTTGGATCTGATCAGTGGAAGCAAACAATATACCAAAAATTCTTGATGAACCTCTCGTGGTGTATCGTCTTGAGTTGTGATATCTTTGGAGCTACAACTCGCCTCCCTGTAACTCTAACCTTGGGATCACCTTTGTTTGCTACCCCTTCTTGTATGATGTGTTCTACACACCTAATTCTTGACATGTGAGGATTCCGCATGGGTGTTGGTTCAGTAATGGTGTTACGATTAGTAATCTACGGTGCCGCGACGAAACCAAGGGCCTCCTGTGGGCGCGCACACAAGGTTGTGCTGCTCGGCACGCGCTGGTATCGAGGATTGCTAGTCATGATCCATTATGGAGCTACATCGATGTGTTATCTTTCCGTGAGCTTTTCCTTGGTTATCTTTCCCTATCTTGTCTGAAGATCTTTGTCCCGGACCCAGATGTTCTTTTGTCAGGAATTGGAACCTTAGTAGTTGGATACAACCCTTTGACATGTTTATATCATTCGTCAACGGCCTTCCAACACCATCAATACTCACTGGTTTCCCGTAACTGCAGATGCCTCGTCAGCTTCGCTCTGGCAGTAGGAGTTGTGACAATGTGGGGCCTCCATTATCTCATACTCCGCAACCTACTTCTACTGAGTTACTACAAATGCTTGCTGAAAGTCAGCGTGCTTTGGCTGAAAGTGTCTGTATCAATGTCTATCAAGGACCTGAGCCTATTCATTATAGCAACTATAAGGATTTCTTAGATACTGAGCCTCCTATCTTTCGAGAAGCAGAAGAGCCACTTCAGGCAGACGAATGGTTAAACTCTATAGAACAAAAGTTTCGCGTACTCAATGTGGCCGATGATATGAAAACAGAGTATGCTTCGCAACAATTACAAGGGCCTGCAGGTATTTGGTGGCATCATTATAGGAGCACTCTGCCTAAGGATGATGAGGTCGTTTGGGATCAGTTCAAAGAAGCTTTTCGAGGATATTACATTCCTCCTAGTCTTATGGCTATCAAGCACACCGAGTTCATGAAGCTCACTCAAGGTGACCGAAGTGTAACCGAATATTGGCATGAGTTCATTCATCTATCAAGGTATGCTCCGGATTTTGTCAACACCGAGGCCAAGAGGATTGCTAGTTTCAAGAGGGGGCTACTTACGAACTATTGTAACAAGTGTTGTGTTATGTTGAATCACTACGATCTTGGTTGCTCTCGGTTTGGTTTGAAATCCTTCGTGATTTCGTGGACTACCGGAGTTATATGGGCTCAAGTTTGAGAATTTGATCGTTTCGGCGATTGTTTTTTGAACTTGTGCTCTTATAATTTGGACGGTTCCGTTACAGGCCTGACGCCTCCGGTCGGACCCGAGTGGATCGCTGACTCGGGGGCCACCTACCACACTACTCCTGACCCCGGTATACTTTCGTCGATTCACTCTCGCTCTTCCTCTCTTCCTTCGTCCATTATGGTCGCAAATGGTTCTTGTATTCCGGTCTCGTCTGTGGGTACCGCCGGTGCTCATGGCTCCTTTCGTCTTCCTGATGTTCTTGTTGCTCCTTCTATGGTTCATAATCTTCTTTCTATTCGCCGGTTTACAGCTGACAATTCTTGTTCTGTGGAATTTGACTCTTCTGGTCTTACTGTAAAGGATTTGGCTTCCCGGCGTCCTCTGCTCCGATGTGACAGCACCGGGCCCCTTTACACACTTCGCTTCTCGGCGGCTCCTTCGTCTTCTTCGCCGCCCGTTTTGTCAGCTGCCTTCGTCGCTTCTACTTCCTCTACTACCTGACACCGGCGCCTCGGCCATCCTGGACGTGATGCCCTGATACAGCTCAGTCGTAGCTCCGGTCTTCCATGTACTCGAGCTCATGATGAGCAACTGTGTCATGCGTGCCAATTGGGCCGACATGTTCGTCTTCCGTTTTCTAGTTCTACTTCCCATGCGACCCGGATTTTTGATCTTGTACATTGCGACCTATGGACATCTCCTATTCTGAGTATTTCCGGTTATAAGTACTATCTTGTGGTTGTTGATGATTTTTCGCATTATTCGTGGACTTTTTCTCTCCGTGCGAAGTCAGATACATTTACCACGCTCCTTCACTTCTTTTCGTGGGTGTCTACACAGTTCGGCCTCCCCATCAAGGCCATCCAGTGTGACAATGGACGCGAGTTTGATAACTCCACCTCCCGCGATTTCTTCCTCTCTCACGGCGTTCAGCTCCGCATGTCTTGTCCATACACCTCTTCGCAAAATGGCAAGGCTGAGCGGATGATTCGCACCACCAATGACACCATGCGTACCCTGTTGTTTCAGGCCTCTCTTCCCGCTCGCTTCTGGGCTGAGGGCCTGCACACCTCCACCTACCTTCTTAACCGTCTTCCTTCCGCGGCCTGCCCCGCTCCCACTCCTCACCACGCCCTCTTCGGTACCCCGCCTCGGTACGATCACCTCCGCGTGTTTGGGTGTGCGTGTTACCCCAACACCGCTGCCACTTCTTCTCACAAGCTGGACTCTCGCTCCACGCTCTGTGTCTTCCTCGGGTACTCTCCGGATCACAAGGGGTACCGGTGCTTTGACCTTACCTCCCGACGGGTTCTCATCTCTCGCCATGTGGTGTTCGATGAGTCCGTCTTTCCCTTTTCTAGCACCACCACCCCTCCGGTACCTGACCCACCCTCCCTGTTTCCCACTGACCCGGTGGTCCAGCCACCTTTTTCGTGGTCTCCTGCAGGTACCGCTTCGCCGCGTGCCGGGCCGGCCTCCTGTCCCGGATCCCCAGCAGGTCCGTGCCCGTCGTCCTCGGGCGCGGCCCCGTCCTCTCCGGTTGGTGCAGACCCGGGGCCTTCTTCCCCCGCTGCTGCCCCGGGGGGGTCGTGTCGGTCGACGACGCCGGATCCCATCCCGGCACCTGCCTCGGCTCCTCCGTCGAGGTTCGCCGCGCCGGTACGAGTGTACCAGCGCAGGCCGCGGCCGCCGCCGCTCGCGCTCCCTTCTCCACCGGGGACACCGACACCACCGCCGCTGTCTCCGCCGGCACGTGGTGCCCCGCCGGTCTACCACCCGCCGCTGCTGCACCGACACCCGCGGCATGTTTACCCGATGGTGACACGACACGCGGCTGGCACCCTGCCGCCTCGTGCCCTCGAGGCTTCGACCGGTGATGCGGTGGTCTCTCCGGTACCCTCCTCCGTCCGCGACGCCCTGTTGGACCCTCACTGGCGCCGCGCGATGGAAGAGGAGTACGCCGCGCTACTCGCCAACCAGACGTGGGAGTTGGTGCCCCGGCCGCCGGGCTCCAACGTCATCACCGGCAAGTGGATTTGGACCCACAAGCGCCGGGCCGACGGCTCTCTCGAGCGCTATAAGGCTCGCTGGGTCCTCCGGGGTTTCACTCAGCGCCCTGGCGTCGACTACGATGAGACCTTCAGCCCGGTGGTCAAGCCGGCCACCGTCCGTACCGTGCTATCGCTGGCACTTGCCCGGTCTTGGCCCGTCCATCAGCTAGACGTCAAGAACGCCTTCCTCCACGGCCTTCTCACCGAGACGGTGTACTGCAGTCAGCCGGCGGGGTTCGTCGACACCACCCGTCCTGACATGGTCTGCCGGCTCAACAGGTCCCTCTACGGCCTCAAGCAGGCCCCTCGGGCGTGGAACCACCGGTTCGCCGCTTTCTTGCTGACCCTGGGGTTCATGGAGGCCAAGTCCGATATGTCTCTGTTCGTCTACCACCATGGCGCCGACACTGCATACTTGCTGCTCTATGTTGATGACATTGTCCTCACCGCCTCCAGTGAGTCACTTCTCCGCCGGATCATCACCGCTCTCCAGCAGGAGTTCGCGATGAAGGATCTGGGTGAGCTCCACCACTTCCTCGGTGTCACTGTTGAGCACCGTCCTACCGGGCTCCTACTTCACCAGCGACAGTACACTCGGGACATCCTGGAGCGGGCTGGGATGACTGACTGCAACCCCTGCTCCACTCCGGTCGACACTCAGGGCAAGCTGTCTGAGGCTGAGGGACCACCGGTGGCCGATCCCACTGCGTACAGGAGTCTCGCCGGGGCCCTTCAGTACCTCACCTTCACCCGGCCGGACATCACCTATGCAGTTCAGCAGGTCTGCCTCCATATGCATGACCCCCGGGAGCCTCACCTCACGGCTCTCAAGCGCCTCCTCCGCTACCTCCGGGGCACGCTCGACTACGGCCTCCTCCTCCACCGAGCCTCCTCCACCGACCTCACCGTTTACACCGACGCTGACTGGGCCGGGTGCCCGGATACTCGCCGCTCCACCTCCGGCTACGCCGTCTTCCTGGGCGGCAACCTGGTGTCTTGGTCGTCCAAGCGCCAGCCGGTGGTCTCTCGGTCCAGCGCCGAGGCGGAGTACCGCGCCGTTGCTAACGGCGTGGCGGAGGCCGCCTGGCTCCGGCAGCTGCTTGCGGAGTTGCACACTCCGCCCTCCCGAAGCACACTGATCTACTGCGACAACGTCAGTGCGGTCTACCTCTCCACCAACCCCATCCAGCACCAGCGGACGAAGCATGTGGAGATCGACCTCCATTTTGTCCGTGATCGGGTGGCCATGGGCGAGGTGCGGGTTCTTCATGTTCCGACGACCTCCCAGTTCGCGGACATCATCACCAAAGGCCTCCCGTCCTCGACCTTCGCCGAGTTTCGCTCCAGCCTCAACATCACTGGTGGCTAGTTGCGTCTGTGGGGGGTTGTGTGTATTCTTTCTTGTTGTTCAGCCTCGAACTCCGCTGCGCCGGTAGTTCAGACTGCGGGGGGTGTTGGAGTATGTGTTTAGGCCCATGTGGCTAAGGCCCATGTGGCCCATGTATGGGACCTATATAGCTACCCTTCTAGGGTTAGCCCTAATTGAGAGAATCACTTTCCAACATATTTAAATAAAGAATTCTTTTTCAAAAAGATATTTCTAAAACTAGTGATATTAAATTATAACTTGCTCGTCCAACGGCACTTTAGAAAATAAAAGTATCTCACGGTATAATATGAAAATGTTGAGGAACCAAAATCCAAAAGATTTAGATTTCATAGACAATATAGAGGAAGAATGTCCACATTGAAAAAAGGATCATGTACCTTCTTAAGATCAACCCACTCCCAGGTCTCATTTGATGTATTCATGTCGTGAACCAGCGCGTAAAGGCCCTGCAAGGAAATTCCTAAGAAAGAGACCACTTTAATTAAAAGTAACTGCAACTATGGTGAGACAGAAACACACCGTTTCTTGATTGTAATCAGATATAACTACTTCATAGAAATTATTATCATCAGGCCAACGATTCATGGCTTTACGGCCAATTAATGGGTTGACATTCTGTGCTTGAGAAAGTTCAGCAGCAGGGCAACCAGGAAAATATCTATTCAAATGTGGTCTTCTTGCACTAAGACCTTCTGAAGATGGCATGGACTTCACTGCAGAGCCCCCAGGTACCTTCTGGTCCTAGAAGCACATAAGATTCTGTAAAAGAATCAAACAGAAAGATTTCTTTTGGAAACAAGTTGTCTAAATAAATCAGCATACCGTTTTTAGCCTTTTGCCTTTAGGTCCTGGTGGAACTTCCTTCGTAGCTGTTGAAGATGATGGGTGTGTTGGTGCAGCCACCTGCTGTGAATGCATCAGAGGAGATGGCGCAGGTGAAGCAGTGAGGGGTTGAGATGTCTTTTGCCTCTTGTGGGCAGACGTAGTATGAATGGACAAAGGATCATATACTGTCATAGGATTATTGGGCGCCCTTGCATCAAATCCTCCTTTTGATCTCCATTCGCTTAATTTCAAGGCAGAAATTCAGAATGCTGGAAAGAAGACAAATTTGTGGATAGGCATTGATGAAGTAAAGGGGATATTATTATACTACCTTATGCTGTGAATAAAATCATCATTGTAGATCTTGTTTAATAGCTGCCTATGTTCTTCGTCAGATACCCTTAGCTCCTCCCTAAGTTCTGTTATGAGACCTTCTTTCTCCTGAAAAATTGTAAAGTCAACCTCAGGTCAATTTTGAGGGGGGAAAATCTAACATAATCACCAAAACTAAATGTGTTGAAATAGTTTAATGGCCCCAACCCATGTAATGGTATCAGACTGTGCTTTAAATGCACGAAGAACCGAACAATATGCTTCTTGCTCAAGCTGATGAATTTGTGCTTCCATAGTTGTCTGTGCCGTATCATATGAACTAGTAGGAGTAATTGCTCTTCCATTACCACTGACATGTCCAGTGCCCCTCATATCTGTACTGCTCAAGTTTGGTGGTGGAAGATCATCATCAATTCCTGCAACCAGCACAAAATGAGAAACCTCAACAATTTACTGACTATATCTGCTCTAGAAAAGAATTACAATGCTAATAGTAGAGCAGATGAAATAGTTCAGTGATCTATTTTATGGGGTAATAAATAAACAGAAACACCAACACACATTTCAATGAATGAAAGAAGGTATAGTTATTTAGTTCATAATGAGCATATTTTATCAATTACCTAAAGTAATCTTCATTATTAATCAAAACACGACAATAAAAATGTCTGTGACCATGTCTAAGAACATTTTTCATTAAGAGGAAGAGAAAGTTATAACAAAGAATACTAGTAAGCCTAGGGTTACCAAGACCAACATGATCCTTGCAAGACTAGTCTTACAAGGATCACTAACGAAATTCACAATTGGGTACTTACGTGAAAACAATCGGTGACCAAACGCTGCTGAGCACTAAGAGAAGAAACTAGTAAAGCAACATGACTCTCAACTAAAAGCTCCACTCCTAACTCCTAAGAAGCAAAGACTACCATGTAGCCCACCAATTGAAGCGAGCTCAAGGAATGTAGTAATCACATCCTCATGACCATGGTGTTTCATGACTGCTCAACGACACCAACAGTCAACGGCACGAACTCATCTAGAAGCAAAATTTCTTGTACAGCTTATAATCCTTTTTCTCCAACAGAAGCCCACATAAAACACATAAAAGTGTTGCACCCAACATTGTTCTCATATACCCCCCGAGAAATTCATACTAACACATAAAACACCAACTGCTTTCTGTCAAACATCCACCAATATTAATTGTACACAGAATTATCTTATCCATCAGATCAACTTTGTCAAACGACTCAGGATGATTCAGTGTTCTGTCTTCCTCCAATAATCAATTGCCATAGTACCAGTACTGACTATTCTGGTCCCCAATCATCATAAATTACCCAACTAAACAAGCATGTACTGTGTGCAGTCACTAGTAACATGAAAGAGAACTGAAATGGAACAAGTCTGCAACTTCATCCAAACCCTATAAGGTGATATATGGTTCCTTCCAATATCATATGTAATATCTTACACCAAATCAGTAATCCTTGTCATAGTTATCAGGAAAACATGTAAATAGTCATACAATTTCAACATAACTAAAGAAGTTGAGTAAATGAGACACGCTGCAATCGATTAAGCTAATGGAGAAAGCTGTAAGAAAATCTGAATACGAGTGAAAGACGGAAACAGGGTACATTCTTATACCAAATTCCTGACCTATTAAAGGAGGCCTAAGAAAATCTTGAAAGTTTATTCATCAGTTACTAATGTTAGGCACAGCTCATACTACACATAGGCCAACTCCACAATGTTAAAAAAAAAAGAATCTAAAATCCTCAAGAAAAAAAAAACTCAATAGTTAAAACCTGTGCACCTAGCAAATAATTTCAAAGACCAAACGACTTGGACAAGATTGAAGGCAAAATCTTGAAAAAGAAAAGGTAATCATTCTTGTGGTCTTATAATATTTGTACCAACACCAAAATCTATTTACTATTTCTGGCCAAGAAATCATAAAGCTGTGCCCACTTTATAAGCCAAGAATGAAAGATAAAGCTTAGCAGCAACAAACCAAGAGAATTTCCAACAATGTAGAACAAGCAGCAAGATCACAACCTGCCAATAGTTACATATAAAGGTTCTACCTATGCAATAAACAGTGCTAACCACTGGACAAATATGCAGTAGTATGAATGCGTGAACTGGTACCATTAATTGGTCTCCCGCTAAAAGCAGAACTAGCTCGGCAAAATATTTCTGACCTGGGACATTGGCAACTGTAGTGGTGTCTGAAGCATCTTATGTCATGTAGAAACAAACTCATGGATTTCACATATAGGTGCACAGTCAATGTTTGAAGTACCGGTCAGAAAGTTTTTATTTTTCACCTTCCACATTTGGCACAACCCAGAAGCTCATGATTTAAAGCAATCAGTAAGGTGACAAGAACGTGCCATCGTTATGAAATGAAGGTGCTATGGCTACCTACACAACAAACCAGCTTACCCCTGTACAAGTATGCAGTACCATCAACTTGTGGACTTGCAACACTTGCCGATTCCCCACCATAAGTGGAACCAGGCAAATTTGCTGGGCAAACATTTCTGCTCTGGGACGTCAGCATCTCCATCTCCAATGATGTCTGAACCATCTTGTGTACTGTGGAAAGATGAAATACACCCATTTTTTTATTTCACATGTTAGTGTGCAGTTAATAGTTAAAGTAATATCATAGTTTTCCAAAAGATCACAGAGGAGAAGAGTCCACCACTAATTATCAAAATGAAGGTGCTACCTATCTAACTCATGCTTACCGTCAGATGGCTGCGCAATACCATGAACTTGTGAATTTGTAACCTTTTGCAGTTCCCCACCATAAGTGGAATCAGGCAAATTTGGTGGGTGGACTTTTCTGCTTCGGGACATCAGCAGCTCCAGTGACGTCTGCATCATCTTGTATACTGTGGAAACACAACAATGGATGCCACATGTAAGCGGGATAAACACTTAAGGGCACCGATCAGAATGATACTGTTTTTCACCTTCTGGGTTTGCATCAAGCCAGGAATGGGCACCTCTCGAATCGACTATGTTCTTTGTAGTACGAGCATTGTATCTGCAATTCAGTTCAGATGGCTCTGCACTCCCTTGCATTTCCAAACGCTTTATGTGAGGCCTGTGTTGGTTCCCCATTACATTAGCTGCAAGCTGTGCTTCAGAATCTGCAGTGTGCATTCGGCAGCCATCATCACCACGTTTGTAACTTCCAACTGAAGTTAAAAAAAAACAGAGAGGCATGCAGAGCAGAAGTTGTTTTGGCAACCATATGCATAACACCTGCATTAAGGATATTGATCGAGGTTCATCAGCATCAAGGCACATTTACCTTGTGGACGCAGTGAGTAACTGTAGTTCACATGCTGATGCTGGCCACTTCGATTGGTAATATCTAACAGAACAACCCTATCAGACGGCCTTCTGAATGCTGACATCCGCAAATGCTTGTGACTTGTGAGACAAAAATCACTTGAACCTACAAGTGACCAAAGGACAGAGTTATGCACTTATGTGAAGCAAAATTCACTTGTTCCTGCAAGCGCCCAAGGGCAAATTTATGTTTCACTATTTCGGCACAGACTTGCTTGAGTGTTATACCCCGGCTACATTTCGAACACGACCAAAGCAACCGAGAAACTGAAAGAATAAATTTCAGGTCACTAGTAAATTGCTGTCATCAGAAGGCGAGAAGTTATTGTTGGTGTTGTTCACATTAGTCCTAAGTGGTTATCTAATGGATTAGTCCCGCAACTATTTGAATGGATCATAATGGAAGCGTAATTAAAAATAATAGAACTAGTGGGAATACATTAGTCTACTGATTTACTCACGTAATCGCAAAACTGGCATGAAAACTCACAAGTTCTCGAGCCCAGCAATGGCGCGGCGACGTTGGTGGCTGCAATTCGCTGGACCGAGCGGGGATTGGAGAAATTGCTGTCGATAAGTTAGGGTTAGGGGGAACCGTCGGCGGCGTGGAGTGCGGGTGCTGACGGCGCGCCTGAGATAAATGCCGGACGAGCGTCGTGGTGAATCGGACTACGGAGTACGGAGAGAGGGAAATGGCGAGGCGGCCGAACTGAGGAGGAGAGACCTCAGGCGCCAAGCAGAGCGCGGTGGCCTCGGAGAGGTAGCGGCAGAGAGAGAGGAGTGATCGAGGGAAGGAACTGCGCACGATGCATGTGCCGCCCCTCAAAACCGCAGTTGGCAGTTCAGGATAACCACTGAGGGCACGCCGCGCCACGCGCTCACGCCCATTTTGATTTTTGAGATTTGAAATTCAAACTCCACTTTTCCTTTCCCTCACCTATAGCTAGCTAGTGATGTAGATACACGTATGCATCCGGTTAATGCAACGGTAAATATGCCCCCTTTTTTATAGTCTCTGTATAGCACCTCGATTCTCCTGTGCCAAGCATCGAAACGTTCTGGTGCTCTTTAGTCTGCTCCACATTTCTCCAACTGCCTCTGAACCTAAACTCTACTCCGATGACCTTCAAAAGTAAAGGTGAGGTATTCTCCTCTGTCTCTGCCTGCACCTAGCTAAGCTCCGGTGCTTCACCGAAGTTTCTTCGGTGAGTGCAAGATGATCTAACCGATCCTTTGTCCACTGCCCTATACTTTCCCTGTGGCCGGGAAAGTAAATGTGAACAGAGAGGTGGATGAGTGTGGATGTCAGCTTAGAAAAAAATTGGGTGGATGACGGGAGCACCGACGTGCACGTGCGCCCCCCTGCTCAATGGTTGCCACGTGGACCCAGACACCATCCTGCGAGACCACCGGCGACACGTGGCATGGACCCGAAACGGACGCGTGCGCCCTGGTGGTGTTCTTGCACGGACAGTTGTAGAAGTCGGATGAGAAGCTTCGCGTCTAGGTCCACGTGGAGCCATCGGCCCGGGGGCGCATGTGCGCGTCGGTGCTCTCGTCTTCACCCAATTTTTTCCGTCAGTTTAGGGTGCTAAGAGAGCTTACCTTCCTAACCACACACTATATTTATGGGTCAACTTAAGAAACTAGCCATTACGTCTTTCATGGACAATCTGGAAAGGTCACCCGAGACCTCCTGTGGTAGCATGGAGTGTACCACTAGAGCTTCCCAACGATAACTTTCATGGGCTCTCAAAATTAGTCATTAGAACTCCGATGTGCTCTCAGGTGCACCATCAGAGAGCTCTGGTGCTATATTGAGCCGTCAGCGAGTCACTCTCCGATACACCACCAGAGAGCTCTGGTGAGCTCTTTTGAATTCCACGCTCCTGATTGATCGCCACTATACTTAATCTCCAGTGCTCACAACTCTGGTGCACCAGAAGATAAGGTGCTCACACTGAAAACTTGGGTTAATAAAACACTGTTTCGAAGCTATGATGCACCACTGATAGCTACGATACCCTTGAAACGATCAGACCGATTCAATTGGAGCATTGTGCTTAAGCTCTGGTGCACATTAGAGGGCTCTGGTGAATGTAGAAACGTTCCACTGAGCTTTTCTCTTAAACCTTTTTTCAAGCGGCTAACTTCAATAGATCTTCCATGGGACTACCATCAACTTTAGCACCGAGTTAGCATTTTCAAAATATTTTTCAAAGGTTTTCGCTTGCGCTTTACCACGCCACTCAATTTAATACATATACATTGTTAGATCTCACCTAGTGGCACTAGATAACTGTATTAACCAAAGATTTTACTCTATTTATAATACGACTATCTATCCTAAACTCGGTCAATTCACTTCTCCAATCACCTTAGGCCAATGAAAACAAACCCTATGATATACCTTTGCCTTGGGCTTTGCTTTCATCTCCATCCATCCATCATTGGTCCTTGTCATCTCCTCTCTCTCCAGTACTCGATGTGCGCAACACACGCTTGTACGTGGACAAACCTAACTTTTCATCTTAGATGAAACATGTTAGTCTACTAATGTTGCCACTCAAAATCAAACCGAGACTTTCACCCATGGTGATTTTATCAATCTCTCAAGATTGCTGATTCAATCTAAATCTTCCAAAGGTACTCATATGGTTAGGTAGGGTATGTTCATGTCTCTACAAGGGTGAGTGTGTATGCATATGAATCCTTATATTTTAAAAAAGAATAGGTACTGCTAAAATAATAATAATAAATCACCATTTTATCTAAAAAATATAAAGTCACCATTGCAAAATGCTTCTCTTTAGAGAGAACAAATTAAAATGCAGTTATCCCTTCCCTCAAACATAAAATACACTCATGCCATAATTTGTAAAAAGACTTTGATTGCTCGCGATGTTGTCGAGCTTATGCTTCCAATAACAAGGTCATAGAGCCAGGATTACATAAAAAATGCACTCATGCCAATTTGTGAGAAGAAACGTGGAAGGTGGAACCACAACCATTCTCCCTTAAGAAAGAGGTGAAAATTAAATTTTTGCCATCGTTGCCAAAGGCACTTCGTCCAGTTGCCAACCTTAGTTTGGCAATTACACATTTGCCACATGGACAGTTCTTAGTGTAGTCATTTTTGCCACTTTGGTGTCATGGCAGTCCAAATCACCTTGCCTGCATGGATTGGATAAGGAAAAGGTGCTGTTGCCCCTAACGAGAGTCAAACATAGAGGTATGTTATGTCCCCGAGAGAGAGACTCCCAACAGACAGACCCTCAACCGAACCTGCCAAAATCACTCGAGGGCTATACCCATCGGGTACACTTGCGCATACCCTCCAGTCAAAAGTTGGGCAGAGCATGAGCACACCCACGGGCTCTGCTCAGGGCTCGATGGCTCGCCAAGGCCTTGAGCTCCCGACCAACGGCAGCCCGAGCCTGACTCTAGCTCGACCCTAGCCTGAGCTATCGCTCGGGCTAGCACCCGACGGCCCGACCGTCGGCTAACCCGCCGAGCTTCCATGACCTCGGTGGGCTCAAGTGCTTCCCGACGCCAACCCGTTCAAATGGGCACAAGGCGCTGTCGGCCGCTCCCTCGACAAGGTCATGCAGATGGCATGACACAACATGACAAAACCGCTCTATTGACTCCAGGGGCAAAAACCACTCCACTGACTCTAGGGGAACAGGGCTTCCGGGCCTGCCCATTAGTCCCCGAGCTGATGCGCCTTCACCATTAAGGAAGCCTTGAGAAGGCTCACCCGGTGGAAGCCGAACCGCAGCAAATAGCCCCCTAATGGTCAAGTGTCAGGGGCCTCAGCGACATCAGGTGGCGCCCACGGCTCTTCTGACTCCACGACAACACCGAGGTCCATCCGTGCTACAGCAGCACCCTCCTGGACCCCAGTGCACGAAGACCACAGACCGTAGCCCTGAACTACCTTGTACCTGACCTTCCTCAGAATATTAAGGGGAAGGTCGGCTCCCAGAGATGGGGGACTGAGCGATTTGAGTTCAGTCGAACACCGAGCAACCGAGACGAACAACAGAGTGTTCCTCCCTTCGTAACCCAGCAAGAGAGAGAGGACGTTTTCTCTTACTCACTGGGAAAAACCTCATCACTGATGAGTTGTAGGATAGCACCGAGCAATCCCATGCCAAACTCTCATTCTCCTTCGTTGTAACCCCCTGATTTGGGTGCTCTTGAATGCGAAGAACTACTCACTGCTAGACGTAGGGCCTCAACGGCCTAAACCAAGATACATCATTGTGTCTTCTCTTGTGTTCTTGAGTATTTGAGCCACTAGAGACCTATACTTCTGACATCCGATGAACAACGATGCTTGTCACGACACCTGCCGCTTTTTCTTATCACCTAGGCCTCCTCACTCAGTTCATTCAGTTCATTCCCCACACATTCTCTCCCTCTTTGTCATTCTCCTCCCGCTCCACAGGGACTTCAATGGCGACTCACACCTGCTTGCCATGTCTAAGTGGGAAGCTTGGCTACTCCGTATGGTGGTAGTGGAGCATTGAGGATGCTTCAGTGAGTCCCCCAGAGTCAAGATCGAGGTTGCATTTAGAGTATCCACTTGGGGAGGAAACTGGGCTCCCCTTGATCCCGTGCCCTGATTGTGGGCTGGTGAAGGTGATAGAGAGGCGCTCAACGAAGGAGACGTCCAAGAATCACTTACGTGTGTATTTCAAATGTCTGCGGAACTGGTGAGCATGGGTTGTCTGATTATTTTGAGCACTGCCCCATCTCTTTGTAAGCTAGGGTTAATGCATTTTCCTTGTTTGTTGTTGTAGTTTCCTAAACTATGCGGGTTCTATAGATTTCAATAGCGGTCTTTGGATAAACTGAAGGAGTTGGTCATTGTCACAATCCACAAATTTCCTACACCAGATATTGCTGAAGAAGCTGCATTGGATGCAGATGTAACCTCTGGGAACACACAAGGGAAATGAAGGTGGAGGCAAAGATTGAGGTAAAGATGGATGATCTGTTGTGGAAGTTCAACATGTTAATGTTTGTTTTTGCAGTTCTTCTTGGTTGTGTGTTCATGTACCTTGCGCATGGTTAAAACATGGTTAAAACAATAATAGTTAGTTAAAAAAAGTACCCTAACACTCTTATCATGTTGAGTCCTAGTTCAATAATCCATGGGCATCCTTCAGAACTGCAGTATTCCCTAAACCTGGTTGGGTCAAACTTCTCAGTACCAAGCTCAGACTCATTCATTATGGCATGCTGTCTAACTGCCAACCTGAAGTCATACATACAGGGATAATGTGTGCCAACAGACATATCAGGATAGTACCTATCCCAATCATACACTATCATCCACAGGAATAGCATCTTCTCCCATCTCTCTTTAAAGCTCACTACTCATAGCAGGAATGGGAATTTCCTCTCTAGCTTAGTAGCTTCCTCAGCCCTCTCATTAGCTGCTTTGAATCCCATTGTCTCCTACAGTCATACACTTGTTCCTCATTAGCTATTGCATTGGCCTCACCATCCTCATCTGCATCTAGCATTATGTCAGTGTAGCCCAGTCTACTGGAACTGTCTCATCAACATACTGTGGTGGAGAGGTATAGGTATCACCAATGCCTTCTGCATTAGGTCTAGCAGAAGAAGCATCCAAAAATAGTGACACCAGACCTAGGAGGAGTACCAGCGTTGCTAACCTTAGATGCCACTCAACTATCATTTCTCTCATATCCATCTTTGGCAACAACTTCCACAGCAATGTGAGCCACCCTTTCATCCCATTTGTCCTTCATCATTACCTGCCATTGATCATTCCTTCTAATTTTTCCATCCAGAGACAATATTAGTGTCCAAAACTCAAATTAACAATGTCTAACTAGGTCCCCAGATAATCTTTGTAGCAACATCATCATAAAACTGAGCTAAACTATACCCAGTGCTCTTATCCAGCCACAACTCATGCTCTTACTTAGCCATTTCTACCGGACCACCATATTCAACATCAGTGCTATACTTAGCAACTTGAAGTACTACTCTAAACGCATTGCCAGGTCCAGTCCTGGAATACATGTAAACATTCCACGGTTAAACATGCACCCAGCCCATGCAATATGTTCCCCGTACTGGCGAGAACATGACTTGCCAAGGGACACAACCGGCAGGATCCATGCTCATAGGTCTGGATCGAGCGCATACTACGTCAGCCACTTACGAAAGAACAACAAACAGACGAGTTCAGGCCAAGAAAGCCAAATCCCCCAAATCCCCATTGGACCCTAACCCTAGTTCACCAATGCTACATGCATAATATGGGGCAAGGGCTTCACTAACCTTCCTTACGTCGAGAGCGCTTGTGGGAATTGCGGATTCGTTGGGTTGGAACGAGCACGGGGCACTGTTGTCACCAGATGTCAGAGTCGCTGTCGAAGTCGCCGCGCAGCGGGAGAACGGGGAAGAGGGAGAGACTGGGTGGGGAATGCACAGAATGAACTGACCGAGGGGGGCCTAGGTGTCAAGAGAAAGCGGCAAAGGTAGCAACGTCTTTCCCCTTGCCCGATTTACACTGGCAGGATGATTTGGACTGCCACGACATCAAAAGTGGCAAAAATAACACACCGAGAACTATTTATGTGGCAAACATGTAATTGTCATACTAAGATTGGCAACTGAGTGCCTCTAGCAACTAGGGTAAAAATTTAATTTTCCAATTTGTCAAAAAAAATTCCGGAAAAACGCCTCCGTTTGTTTCGCTGTCTTCTCACTTTTGTTCTCAGCCCTGTTCTCCTCTTCGCGGCCTTACAAACCTAGAATCGTCTCATCTTATTCGTACCTCCACATGGATCCGTGCGGCACAAGTTTTTGGGACTCCTGGCACGGGTAGGCGCTTCCCTGCAGGAGCAGGACACAACCAGAAGGTTTCCTTCTTGGCTTCTATGTTTTCCTTTGGCGATTTGCACTTCCACAAGTTGTTGGTGTATGCTACCTTCCAGATTCTGATCTTAACATCTTTCTGACTCCATTTGGCTGTGGTGCTCTTGCTTATTTCACGGAGAAGGTTTCCTCTTCGTTTGGACATGGTTTTGGATTGTGGATGGATCCTTTCAGGTGGACTTGTATTGTCATGATGCGATTTCTGTTCTGACGAACTGCCTGCCTTTTTAATGCAGAATCTAGGTGTCCCATTCCCATCTGGGGTTTTGGATTTGGTTTGGGACTAAAGAGATCGGACCAGATACCACCTGTTTTCATGGGTCGAACGCTCTTGCTTCTTGTCGATATAACGTTTTCCCCTAGAAAATTTTGTTGTATCTCTAGATGCACTTTTCAGATGCTGGGTGGACTCGCTCGTTGATTTCAGCGCCCGTTCTGAGCAATAAAATAACCTATGTGATGTATCAGTAAATTGGTTGTTTCTAGAGAGAGGATTGGATTAGTTTCACAGGAACCTCGTACTTCAATCCATTTCTTGAGATGAGGCAAAGCACGGCTTGTTCTATTAAGAAATTCCACATCTGGTACATATGGGGGAGAAATATCTGCTTCTATGCTTCTCCCGTTACAAAAAGCCCTTTTGATTGTTTGCTACTTGACTTCTGTCTCATCATTTGTTTATCCTTATTAGCAATTAAACGTGCCCGTACGTTGCTACGGGATAGCTAACATTTAGTATTAAAAACATTTGAATCGCACGATAAGATAACAATACTGTAAACATTAAATATTAATGTTAAAGTGACATTTAATTCAAAAAACAAAGTTCGTGAAATTAACAGTCACAGGGAGCCCGGTATCATAGGCTCCCAAACTTTACTGTATAGATCTTTCTGCGATGCGATTAAGTCATGACACACATCTCTTGGTTCAGGAAGAACTGTAATTGAAATTGCCAGAAACAGAAAATTACGAGCAGCTACGAGTGCTTGAATTAAATAGAAATGCAAATTTAGGTTACAGTTCTTCCATGAACTCTCCAGCTCTCGGATCTCTCCTCGTATACTCTCCTCATCTTCCTTTCTACAAGATGACAAGAAAATAATGATTTTGCCATTATGAAAGATGGGTTTCGTTATTTTGCCATTCCACATGAGAGTTTCACTATTTTGCCATTATCAAACTGAACGCTCCGGGCCCAACGCCCGACTGCCATAGCGGCCGACTCTAAGCCAGCTTGTCGCGGCCGGCACGACACGAGTTCACCGTGGCGCCAGGACCAACGCCAGATCTGCAAGCTGCTGTTCCTGCCCGTCGCCGGCCACCCACACAAGCTGCTTCTCCTGCCCGTCGCCGGCCACCCACGCAAGCTGCTTCTATTGCCTGTCGCCAGCCGCCCACGCAAGCTGCTGCTCCTGCCTGCCGTCTGGTCCACGCGAGCTGCTGCTGCCCGCCCGGTGTCTGCGGCCGGCTACGCGGCTTGGCTGGCTGCCGGTGACGGCTGAGGAGGTGGGCTGCCGGCGACGGCCGCGGCAAATGAGCCTTTCCCTCTTCTCACGTGTTGTCTCCGTCTTATCTCGTTTTTTTCCGGCTTTTCATCTCTCTCTGGTTCGTGGTCTTCGTGAAACAAGGGACAGAAGAAAGGAAGGGCTTCCGTGCTCTCGTGAATGAGGAAATAAGAACAGGGGTAAAACGGGAACTAAAGGATGGAGAGAATAAAAGAATGATTAAATTTGGTAAAAAATCAGTAAAATAACATTTTAGCGGTTGTGTTCAGTTTGATAATGACAAAATAGCGAATCCCTCTTCCACGATAGCAAAATAGCGAAACCCATATCTCATAATAGCAAAATCACCATTTTCTCACACGACGACAGACCATGTTGGGCCGAAGAAGCGGGTGTTGGGCCTTCTGAGTCTGCGCTCTCCTGGACTCGATGACCCGGCTGGGCTTTCATCTTCTTGCTGGCAGGGACATGGTTAGCTGATGGGGCTAACACGGTGGTGCCACAGTGCCGCCCCACATCGCACACAGGATTGGCCTGCTCTTTTCCCACCTTTCTTCTTCTGAGAGAGTTCAGTCTTCCACAAGACAATCTTCGCGAGATCTTGCAAGCATGGTAGCCACTGCTATCTTAGCCTTCTTCTGCATAGTGTTTTAATTTTTGTTGTCAGAACTAAACATAAAGTCCAGCAGCAACTGATGCTTACTATTAGTGGAATCAAGATATTCAGGCAGCATGTAGTAATTTAGTAGGGCACACCAAAAAAATGAAAAACATATAAAATGTGTTGAACACAGGAATTTCATACTTGAGCAATTTGATCCTTCTTCTCAATTAGAAACTCCAAAAAGAGGTTTGTCTTCGTAACCAGCTCATCTAACTTGCTACACCATGTCTCAGGATCAAAATCAAGTCTTGCAGCTTCCTCCTTCCTGGCCTCTTCTTCTTCCTCCTCTGCCTTCAGAGACAAGTAGTTTGTCTTGTGAAAATCATAAGTCCAATCGATAAAGTTGCCTGCATTCACACAGAGGCCAGAGCAAAAATAGTGATGGCAAAAACTCAGGTGCACTTTTTTATAGAAAGATAGTAACATAACAGTTCACTACAGGTCTCCCAACTATTACTTTTCGCATGCCTTTTTTTCTTCCTGAGAATACTCATAGGACCATTTTTCACACTTTAATAGTGTAACCAATCTTTTTTGAGACAATCAGTTACAGCTATGATTGGTATGGATTGCATCAGTTAAACTGTTATTTGGACACACAAAGATGTGCCCACTGACCAACAAACGTAACAAGCAGAGAAAGTTAGGGAGATGCAAACTTGCAAAGATCTATGCTCCATTACACAAGCTTTGGTCCATACGGTTGTAACTTCCATACAGCTGGAGGCAAAATCACATGGTGAATGTACCAATAGTTTATTCATGCAACGATGATTCAAAAACTTTGCATTCGGAATGACCAAATAATGATCTAGACTATATCAATACATCTACAGGGCTGCTAAATCATTACCGATGGGCTGCAGGGCACATTGAAAATGACAGCTGCAGAGCTGTTCATCTCGTTTCTTCAGAGTTTAAGCTGTAGCCTGAACAAATCCTGACAACGGGTTAGTGGAAGGATGGAGCCAAACAAATTGTCAATTTTTTTTCACACTTACATTATTAATCTAATTTCCTAGACATCTTACGAAAAAAGCCTACTTTCCTTGTTATGTATGCAGTGTGTACAACCAACTTGCACAAGTTTATTATCTAGATAGAAAAGCATGCCGCAAAAACGAACGATTCCTTGTTCAGGAATGCCAACAAACAATCTTTTGAAAAAAATTGTACACACAATGTGATTTTGAGTAAGATGCAAAATCGAGTTGCAACAGCTAGCCGATTAAATGCTAACTTAAAATAATCTTAACTACCAACATAGAGGTAGGGAGAGATTCAGACCTTTTCACCCACAGAGGTTCATGTGCGGCAATGACGGCAGGCGAGGGGCACGCGACGGCGAGGACGGTGCAAGATCCTGGCGGGCCAGGGCCGACAATGGCCATGAGTCGAGCGAAACTGCCGGACGGATGAGGGATACCGAAAGAGCATGTGAATGACACACACCTCTAGGTAGGAGGGCAGCGACCCTTGAAACCATAGAACAAATCACCATTGAAGATGGCATCACTGTTTCATACACTATTTCCATATTAGTGCTGCACCTGGAAAAACAAAAGTACAAAATGAATTAACCAAATTAGCAAGAGTGCAGTTAACCAGCTACTGTTTAATTCGATGCATTCTAAAAGAGCAATTATTTAGGAACAAAGGTCATATAATGTTAAAATTATGAAAAGTGTAATCAGCTACACAATGGAGAAACCATGCGGCTTTACTGCATACTCGCGTCGTTCAAGCCATCGGTATGGCTGTTTCTGGGTGAAATTCTTTTGACAATATAAGCATGTTGCTTTTTAGTAGAAAACATGAGGCTAAATCTTATCAGGACAGGAAAATAACATTAGTATAGCCCAAATACCTGCACTGTTGCAGCTGTTAGTGTCAAGCATAGTATTGCAAGTATAACTGCTTGACCTCAGCTTAATTCTCTTTGGTTCAATATTCACTGTTGTCTACGGCTGGAATGCAAATATAGTTGAATCCAAAACCTAAATAAGCAGAGCAAACAAAAATTAATATAAAAACTGTAGCCAACTGACCTCTCATCTTGTCAGTGAATCGAGGGGATAAATCCTTAGGGTCCTGCGTGTACTTGGATCAAGGCTTATGGTACTCCAGTAAATTTAAGCAGATAAAAAGGGATGGAGAAATTGGCAATGATAATAGAACCATCACTTGGAATGAATATGAAATAGGCATGTACTGAGAGGCCTTTCATTTTTTTATCCTTGCTGTTATTCCTCATAAGATAATTTTTTTTGAGCATCACCGGAGCTTTATATTACTCATGAGCAGGGTTACAGTCATCATGGGCGATATCTCGCAATCCCGTTGGAGTTACAATTCCTCATAAGATAATTGTGATGTATGACCTGTCATAGCATGTTTATTTTTTTAAAAAAATAGCATGTTTATTTGATAAACTCTTGCAGCCTAAATAATAAAATCCAAAATCTAAACTCTTCGTGGCTGTATGGTGTTAACTCTTAGATGAGCTCTGCTACAAAAATCTAAATCATACTTGATCAAAACCAAAATTGTCAAATACTTAACTTGGACGGCAATTGTCAACTGCAGAAACAGTTGGCCACAGCCGTCAGCTACGATCGACATTGATTAAACACACTTAATATATTATTGTTTCAGATAATAGGTCGTGCCCAGAGGACGATCATTCCATCAGCTTTTAATGGCATCAGCAAACTGCTGGACCTCTTTAGCATCCCACTCAAGAGTAAGAAGTATTAAAAGTATTAAAACAGCATTCAAGCAGCAACCACATAAGTAAAATCTGTTAGATACTACCAATGATCTCTGCTTCGAATTTCTGTGGTGATTTGTTTCTTAGGATTAACATATCGATATTTATTTGAAAGGTTCTATCTAGATTTAGACACAAGACATTGGATAACTGTTGGAGTGTGTTTGTATTAGGCCCATGAGGCTAGGCCCATGTGGCCCATGTATGGTACCTATATAGCTACCCTTCTAGGGTTAGCCCAATCAATGAATCAGACATTATAGCATGGTAATCAGAGCCAGTGCTTCTACTCTTTCCCCTGTCCAGCCGCCGCCCCTCCTGGTGGCTGCCGCCGCCGGCCAGGAGGCCATGGCCGGCGCTCCCCCTCCCCACCCCTCCTTCTCCTGCTCCTCCCCTGTCACGTGGGCGCAGCAGCCCCCTTCCCCGGCCGCCTCCTCCTCCGAGGCGTGGGCGCAGCAGCCCCCTTCCTCTGCCCCTGAACACGCCCAGCCGCCGGAGCCGCCGCTCCTCCTGGAGCCGGCCATGGCTGGCCGTCCACCCTCCCCTCCTCCTTCTACCTCCATCCTTTCCCCTCCTCTTCCCTCCCCTTGGTCTCACATCTTGGATCCCCTCCTCTCTACCACCACCGACGCCCAGCAGCCCAACCACCCGCCATGTGCCGCCGCTGCCAGGTCTGCAGCCTCCGCACACACCTTCTCCATCCTGGCTCAGCCTGGGCGTCCTCCCCAACCGGCACTCGCACCTCTTCTTCCCTTCTGGCCCTCCCTTTCCCGGGCTCCCCCATCCCCTGCTGCGGTGCTGCCGCACGCTCCCTGCTCTTCCCCACCCGTCCTCCACCCGCCCCCTGCCCTTCCTGGAGGGAGCGCCGGGTACAGTGGCGGGCGCCCGGGTTGGGCGGCGCCTCCCCTGCTCGCACCTCGATTCCTCCCTTCCGCTGCTGAGCGGACCCTATCCCACCCGCTCCCTCCAGCCGGGCATGGCCCTGCTGCCGCCCTTACTGCTGCTGCGGGCCTGCTAGCTGCAGCCCCTGCTGTTTGCCACGCCGCCACCCTTGCCGCGGCAGGTAGTCCTACTGCTGCTGCGGCCACTGCTGCGGGTGCTGCTGCGGGCGCGGGCGTACGCCGTACCAGGGCCGGCGCCACTGCCGCTGCATGTCGTGTCGCGCGCCGGGCCTTGTCGGCTCCCTACCCTCTGCCATCGGCTCCATCTCCACCGCCGTCGCAGCCGGGACATCTTCCTGGCGCCGCTAACACCATGGCCGCCACCGCCGGGGCCGCTGGTGCGGGGGGCCCGGGCGTCGCCACTCCGGGGTTTCCCCCCAAATCCCTGTGGGCTACCGTGGCCTCCTCCTTCAGCACCACCGCCAGCACTCCACCAGTTAGTCCTGATTGGATCGCCGACTCGGGCGCCACCTTCCACACCACGCCCAATGCGAGTCTACTTTCCTCCCTTCGTCCTCCCCATCCTTCATGTCCCTCTTCCATCATGGTCGCCAATGGCACCTGCATTCCTGTCTCCTCCGTGGGCACTGCCAGTTCCCACGGCTCATTTCATATCTCTGATGTTCTTGTGGCTCCCGGGATGGTTCACAACCTTCTCTCTATTCGCCGTTTCACCACTGATAACTCTTGTTCGGTTGAGTTTGACCCCTTTGGCCTTACCGTGCGGGATTTGGCCTCCCGGGCTCCTCTGCTCCGGTGTAACAGCACTGGGCCTCTCTACACCCTTCAGTTTCCGGCATCTGCTTCACCTTCTTCGCCTTCCTCCGCCGCTTTCGCCGCCACTCCTTCCTCCACCACTTGGCACCGTCGCCTCGGCCATCCTGGCCGGGATGCCCTGATGCAGCTCAGTCGTAGTTCCGACATTCGTTGCTCTCAGGCTCACGATGATCACTTGTGTCATGCGTGCCAGCTGGGCCGTCACGTTCGCCTTCCCTTTCAGTCCTCATCCTCACATGCCCCTCGTGCATTTGATCTTATTCACTGCGACTTGTGGACTTCTCCTGTTCTCAGCATGTCTGGCTATAAGTACTACTTGGTGGTGGTCGATGATTTCTCCCATTATTCCTGGACTTTTCCTCTGCGTGCCAAGTCCGAGGCTTTCCCCACTCTTAGCAACCTCTTTGCTTGGGTATTCACTCAGTTCGGCCTCACCATCAAGGCTGTCCAGTGCGACAATGGCCGTGAGTTCGATAACTCTACCTCCCGTACCTTCTTCCTTTCTTCCGGTGTCCACCTGCGCATGTCTTGTCCGTATACCTCCTCTCAAAACGGCAAGGCAGAGCGTATGATCCGCACCACCAACGACATCATGCGCACCCTTCTGCTCCAGGCATCTCTACCCGCTCGCTTCTGGGCTGAGTGTCTGCACACCTCCACCTATCTCCTTAACCGACTTCCTTCTACTGCCTGCCCAGCTCCCACGCCTCACCACGCTCTTTTCGGTACCCCTCCTCGGTACGACCACCTTCGAGTCTTCGGGTGTGCGTGTTACCCTAACACCGCCGCCACCGCTCCTCATAAACTGGCTCCCCGGTCGACCCTCTGTGTCTTTCTCGGATACTCTCCGGATCACAAGGGTTACCGATGCTTTGACCTTACCTCTCGCCGTGTCCTCATCTCTCGCCATGTCGTGTTTGATGAGTCGGCGTTCCCTTACTCCACCACCTCTCCACCCACACCTCCCGCTGACCCTGCGGAGGCTTCCTTCTTTCCCACTGACCCGGCGATTCCGCCACCATTCTCCCCCTACCCTGCAGGTACTGCTCCGGCGCGCTCTCCTGGTGGTCCCGCGTCGCCCCAGGACCTTCCGGTGCCTGACACGGTCGAGGCAGCCCCGGAGCTTCCACCCTCGCTCCCTGTGGCTTCGTTGCCTCCCGTTGTGCCGGATGCTGCCGTTCCGATCGCGGGACCGCGCACACCGACCCCACCTCCTCCCGGGCGCTTCGGACTCGTCTACCAGCGCCGGCGGGAGCCGCGTCCGCCATCACCTCCTCCCGGACGTTTCGGGATCGTCTACGAGCGCCGGCGTGAGCCGGCTCCGCCGCTCTCGTCCCCAGCGCCGTTGTCGCCGGTGCTTGCTCCGCCGGCATCACCATGCTCTCGCGCCGACCCGTCGGTGTACCACCCACCTCTTCTTCACCGGGACCCTCGTCACACTCACCCGATGGTGACGAGGCAGGCGTCTCGCCCGCAGGCCCTCACCGCCGCCGCCTGCGAGCCGGAGATCTCTCCGATACCCTCTTCCGTTCGCGCGGCCTTGGCGGATCCTCACTGGCGCCGCGCGATGGACGAGGAGTACGCGGCCCTCCTCGCCAACCAGACGTGGGACCTCGTGCCTCGTCCGCCGGGTTCCAACATTGTCACCGGCAAGTGGATCTGGACGCACAAGAGGCGGGCTGATGGTTCCTTGGAGCGCTACAAGGCTCGCTGGGTCCTCCGTGGCTTCACTCAGCGGCCCGGCATTGACTATGCTGAGACGTTCAGTCCCGTAGTGAAGCCAGCTACAGTCCGCACCGTCCTCTCCCTGGCTCTCGAGCGCTCCTGGCCTGTGCATCAGCTGGATGTCAAGAATGCCTTCCTTCATGGCACTCTGACTGAGACGGTCTACTGCAGTCAGCCGGCCGGTTTTGTGGATGGTTCTCGTCCTGACTTCGTCTGCCGGCTCAACAAATCTCTCTACGGGCTCAAGCAGGCACCCCGGGCTTGGTACTCTCGCTTCGCTACCTTCCTGCAGACTCTTGGGTTCACGGAGGCCAAGTCTGACACCTCCCTGTTCATATACCACTATGGGGGTGCGACTGCTTACCTGCTCCTCTATGTGGATGACATTGTTCTCACTGCCTCCAGCGAATCTCTGCTCCACCGCATCATTGCCTCACTCCAGAAGGAATTTGCTATGAAGGATCTTGGGGTGCTCCACCACTTCCTCGGCGTCACTGTTGAGCCCCGACCTTCCGGCCTGTTCCTCCACCAGCGGCAGTTCACTTGTGACATTCTGGAGCGAGCCGGGATGACCGCCTGCCAGTCCTGCTCTACACCGGTGGACACCCAGGGCAAGCTGTCAGAGGCTGGGGGTCCGATGCTTGGGCCAGCAGACTCCACCGCCTACCGGAGTCTTGCAGGCGCGCTTCAGTACCTCACTTTCACACGGCCGGACATCACTTATGCCGTCCAGCAGCTCTGCCTGTACATGCATGCTCCGCGGGAGCCTCACCTGGCTGCTCTGAAGCGGCTTCTCCGGTACCTCCGTGGCACCCTTGGCTACGGGCTGCTCCTCGGCCGGTCTTCCACTGCCGAGCTGGTTGTCTACACCGACGCTGACTGGGCGGGATGCCCGGACACCCGCAGGTCCACCTCCGGCTACGCGGTCTTCCTCGGCGGCAACCTGGTCTCTTGGTCGTCCAAGCGCCAGCCCGTGGTTTCCCGCTCCAGTGCCGAGGCGGAGTACCGTGCCGTGGCCAACGGCGTGGCCGAGGCCGCCTGGCTCCGCCAGCTCCTGGCTGAGCTTCACCGCCCACTCGCCAGGAGCACGCTCGTCTACTGCGACAACGTCAGTGCGGTCTACCTCTCCACCAACCCCGTGCAGCACCAGAGGACCAAGCATGTGGAGATCGACCTACACTTCGTCCGCGACCGGGTGGCCATCGGCGACGTCCGGGTTCTTCACGTCCCGACCACCTCCCAGTTTGCGGATATCTTCACCAAAGGCCTCCCTTCCTCGACCTTCTCCGAGTTTCGCTCCAGCCTCAACGTCTCCAGTGGCTAGTTGTGGCTGCGGGGGGGTCCTGTGTCTTGTGCTCTTACTTGTTTTCTTTCTTGTTCAGCCTTGAACTCCGCTGCGCCGGTAGTTCAGACTGCGGGGGGGTGTTGGAGTGTGTTTGTATTAGGCCCATGAGGCTAGGCCCATGTGGCCCATGTATGGTACCTATATAGCTACCCTTCTAGGGTTAGCCCAATCAATGAATCAGACATTATAGCAATAACTAATAACTATTCCTGATAACGTTTGTCATTGAGACTTTCTAAGTTACAGAAATCAATTTCTTCATTTATCCTCGACTGTCAAACACCAGGACTCTCAAATCAGATCAGTCCCAACAGAACCTCACATTAGAACAACCCTGGGCGAGGAGCCGGCTCCATCAACCCGCAGCGTGACTCGACCAATCTAACTGGGATGGGTGCGAGCGGAGACATGGATCCGCGGCACGGAGAGGCAGCGTGGTAGGGTCGTAAGCAACACACCTTGTGGTCGGATTCGGAGGCGGAGGTGGAGGCGAGTGCGAGCAGGGCAGCGATGGTGATGGCTGACAGAAATAAGTCTGTGTGTGGCTGGTCTTTGTGGGACTGCAACACATGATCCTTGTGTCCTTGTAACAACATCCTTGACTGCTTTTAGGACAGTAGTTAGCATCTTAGGACAGCATCTTAGGATAGACATCTTAGGACAGCATCGGCATCTTAGGACAGCATCTTGACTAGCATCTAGGATAGCATCTTAGACTAGCATCTTAGCATATGCTTGGCTGGCTAGTAGCCCTATAAATATGTATCCCCAACCCCTCAGGTTGGTATGACATTGTGTGAGTTTATGTGAGAAATAAACTAGAAAATTGTCTCAACTCCTAGTGTCATCCTCTCTCGATTAGAGTAAGGATTCTACTGATACCAAGAGTGCGAATCCAGCGACTAACAAGTGGTATCGGAGCTGTACTATCCTGTAGCCTGAGCATCTCCTGCTCATCTTCTTCCCCGACCTCGCAGCAGCCTCAGCCGATAGCAGTAGCAGCTCCGACTGCCCCTGCTCTCCACACAGCAGCCCCTCGATAGCGCGCTATGTCCGCAGGACAGTCTCATGGCTCGGTCGCCTCGAGCACGTGGCGTCGGCAGGACGGGTCGACGGAGAGCGCGGCCTTCACAGGCAGCGTGGCTCTCTCTCCTCGGTTCGGTACCGTGGTCACCACGAGTACCAGGCTGTCGTCAGGGACGTCGGCCCCGACGGCGGGTGGCATACCCTCACCAAGACCAACTACGTTGAGTGGGCTGCGGTGATGAGGGTGAGGTTCCAGGTGCGGCATACGTGGGATGCACTCCGGTACGGCGATGCCGACTACGACCAAGATCGACGGGCGTTGGATGCTCTCATTGCTGCAGTCCCGCCCGAGATGCAGTTTTCGCTTACCAACAAGCGGACTACCAAGGAGGCCTGGAACACCATCGCTGCAGCACGCATCGGCAGCGACCGCGCCCGCAAGTCCACACTGCAGGCACTTCGCAAGGAGTGGGAGAACCTGACCTTCAAGCCAGGTGAGGACGCTCATGATTTTGCTCTCCGTCTCAACACTCTATTGCAGAAGTTGGTGTAGTTCGGCGACGACACCTACGGCGAGGAAAGAGTTGTTGAGAAGCTCTTCCGCTGCGTCCCCGAGAAGTACAAGCAGATGACTCGCTCAATTGAGTCTCTGCTAGACCTCTCCACGATGACGATCGAGGAGGCGTTGGGCCGCCTCAAGGTCGTTGACAGCGATGAGCCACAACGCCTCTCGGGACCCGTCACCATTGGCGGGAAGCTCGTCCTCACTCGGGAGCAGTGGGCTGCCGGCTAAGGTGACAGGAAGAAGGAGGAGCCTTCTTCCACGACAGACGGTCGCAAGCATGGCAAGCGTGGAAAGCCGCGCAAAGACGCCCAAGCAGGGGTGCGAGGACGTGCCGAGGGTGATGACCGTGGAGGCGTCCAGGGCGGCGCCGCTGGCAAGCAAAAGCCGGCACGAGATGACCCTTGCTACAACTGCGGCAAGGTTAGTCATTGGGCCAAGGATTGTCGACAGCCACGACGCGGCCAGGCCCATGTCGCGTAGGCGGAGGAGGAGGAGCAGCCGGCTCTATTCATTGCTTATGCGAGCATCGAACTACCTCCAGTGGCACCGGCCACAGCGGCTCTCCTTCACCTTGATGAGCCAAAAGCACACGCCCTTCTCGACGACAGCTCTGGCAACGACAAGACCGACGGGTGGTGCCTTGACACCGGCGCCACCCACCACATGACCGGGCGGCAGGAGTTCTTCTCCGAGCTCGACTCAGGCGTTCGAGGCACCGTCAAGTTTGGCGACGCCTCCGCTGTGGAGATCAAGTTCGTCGGCTCTGTCGTCTTCGTCGCCAAGACTGGCGAGCACAGACTGCTCACCGGTGTCTACTATATCCCCGCGTTGAGGAACTCCATCATCAGCTTGGGACAGCTGGATGAGAACGGATCGCACGTGGAGATCGAGCACGGGGTGTTGCGCATCTGGGATCATCGACACCGACTCCTGATCAAAGTCAACAAGAGCAACCGCCTCTACGTCCTTCACGCACAGGTGGCACAACCTCGTTGTCTTGCAGCCCGCCGCGATGACGACGCTTGGAGGTGGCACGAGCGCTTTGGGCACCTCAACTTTGAGGCCCTAAGGCAGCTCGGCAGCAAGGAGATGGTGCGGGGCATGCCGCACGTCGACCACGTGGAGCAGTTCTGCGACACCTGCGTCCTCACCAAACTGCGACGCTTCCCCTTCCCTCGCCAGGCGAGCTTCCGCGTCAAGGAGAAGCTGGATCTCATACACGGTGACCTCTGTGGCCCTGTGACACCGGCTACACCTAGAGGTCGGTGCTACTTCCTCCTCCTCGTCGACGACGTGTCCCGCTACATGTGGGTTGTCCTGCTCGACGCCAAGGCAGCCGCAGCGGATGCCATCAAGCACCTTCAAGCTGTTGCGGAGGCAGAGTGCGGCCACAAGTTTCGGGTCCTACGCACGTACAATAGCGGCGAGTTCACGGCGGCCGAGTTCGTGGCGTACTGCGCCGATGAGGGGTTCCACCGCCACTTCTCCGCGCCGTACACTCCGCAGCAGAACGGCGTCGTCGAGCGCCGCAACCAGACGGTGGTGGCCACCGCCCGTGCCCTCCTCAAGCAGAGAGGGATGCCGGCGATCTACTGGGGTGAGGCGTTGATGACTGTCGTCCACTTGCTCAACCGCTCCCCCACCAAGGTCCTCGACGGCAAGACGCCATACGAGGCTTAGCACGGGCGCAAGCCCGCGGTGAGCCACCTTCGCGTCTTTGGCTACCTGGCCTTCGTCAAGGAGCTCAACCACGTCGGCAAGCTCGACGACCGGAGCACGCCAGGGGTCTTCATCGGCTACGCGGAGGGCGCCAAGGCCTACCGCGTCCTCGACCCTGCGACACAGCGCGTGCGCATCACGCGTGACGTCGTGTTCGACGAGGGGCGAAGCTGGACGTGGGGCAAGATGGTGGATGACGGTTCGACTCCGACGACCAGCGATTTCGTCGTCGACTACGTCCACTTCAGGGAGGCGGGAGGAGCTAGCAGCTCGTCCTCACCGAGCTCGTCTACCCCACCACCTCGGCCACCACCTCCGGTGAGTCCTTCACCACTGCCACCACCAGCTCCGGCAAGTCCACAGGCTCCAGCGAGTCCACCACCAGCACCGTCGGCCACGCCTCGCTCTCCTACAGCGGACCCTACCCCTTCAGGTTCGGCACCGGCAGCTTCAGCCCACGACGAGTAGCGCACAGTGGAGTTCGCCACTCCGCTATCCAACGACGAGGATCGCATCGACGCTTACCATGGCGGCGAGCCTCTGCGCTACCGTACCGTGGACAACCTCCTCGGCGAGCAGCCGATCCCTGGACTGGCGCAGCACAACTTTGAGGCGGAGCTGCACCTCGCACAAGACGATGGTGAGCCTCGTTCCTTCGCCGAGACGGAGAGGGACGCGGCATGGCATGCCACGATGCAGATGGAGATGGACGCCGTCGAGCGGAACAAGACGTGGAAGCTGGCCGATCTTCCAGCCGGCCACCACGCCATCTCTCAAGGAGGTCTTCAAGCTCAAGAAGGATGAAACCGGAGAGGTGATCAAGCACAAGGCGCGTCTGGTGGCGAGCGTTTTCGTACAGCAAGAAGGAATCGACTTTGACGACGCCTTTGCGCCCGTTGCACGGATGGAGTCCATGCGACTCCTCCTTGCGCTAGCTGCCCAGGAGGGCTGGCGTGTCCATCACATGGATGTCAAGTCGGCGTTCCTTAACGGCGACTTGAAGGAGGAGGTCTACGTGCATCAGCCGCCGGGATTTACGATTCCCGGCAAGGAGGGCAAGGTGCTCCGCCTACGCAAGGCCTTCTATGGCTTGCGGCAGGCACTGAGGGCGTGGAATGCCAAACTGGATTCCACGCTAAAGGAGATGGGCTTCGAGCAAAGCCCGCACGAGGCGGCCATCTACCGGCGGGGCAGCGGAGGAAAGACCCTGCTGGTGGGTGTCTACGTCGACGACTTGGTGATCACCGGCACTAAGAATGCGGAGGTGGCGACATTTAAGGAAGAGATGAAGGCCACCTTCCAGATGAGTGATCTGGGGTCTCTCTCTTTCTACCTGGGAATCGAGGTGCACCAGGATGACTCCGGGATCACGCTTCAACAGACCACCTACGCCAAGCGCATCGTTGAGCTAGCTAGGCTCGCCGACTGCAACCCAGCCCTCACTCCGATGGAGGAGAGGCTGAAGCTGAGCCGCGACAGCACGATGGAGGAGGTGGACGCTACGCAGTACCGACGTCTTGTGGGGAGCCTTCGCTACCTCGCCCACACACGGCCGAACTTGGCATTCTCCGTCGGCTACGTTAGTCGGTTCATGCAACGACCGACGACGGAGCACCAGCAGGTTGTGAAGAGGATCATCCGCTACGTTGCGGAGACTCTCGACCACGGCCTCTACTACCCGAGGTGTCCTAGTGCGACACACTTCGTCGGGTACAGCGACAGTGACCACGCGGGCGACATCGACACCAGCAAGAGCACAAGCGGGGTCCTCTTCTTCCTCGGCAAGTGCCTCGTTAGCTGGCAGTCGGTCAAGCAGCAGGTGGTGGCCCTGTCCAGCTGCGAGGCCGAGTACATAGCGGCTTCCACCGCTTCGACTCAGGCGCTCTGGCTCACTCGACTGCTTGGTGATCTCCTCGTTAGAGACACTGAAGCGGTGGAGCTCAGGGTGGACAGCAAGTCCGCCTTGGCCTTAGCAAAGAATCCCATCTTCCATGAGCGCAGCAAGCACATCCGCATCAAGTATCACTTCATTCGGAGCTGCTTGGACGAGGGGAGCATCAAGGCCGGCTACATCAACACCCAGGATCAGCTGGCAGACCTTCTCACTAAGTCCCTTGTGCGAGTGAAGTTCCAGGAGCTTTGCGCTAGGATTGGGATGGTCTGAGTTCCCTAGACGGCGTCACACAAGACTTAGGGGGAGAATGACAGAAATAAGTCTGTGTGTGGCTGATCTTTGTGGGATTGCAACACATGGCCCTTATGTCCTTGTAACAGCATCCTTGACTGCTTTTAGGACAGCAGTTAGCATCTTAGGACAACATCTTAGGACAACATCAGCATCTTAGGACAGCATTTTGACTAGCATCTAGGAAAGCATCTTAGACTAGCATTTTAGCATATGCTTGGCTGGCTAGCAGCCCTATAAATATGTATCCCAACCCCTCAGGTTGGTATGACATTGTGTGAGTTTGTGTGAGAAATAAACCAGAAAATTGTGTCAACTCCTAGTGTCATCCTCTCTCGATGAGAGTAAGGATTCTACTGCTACCAAGAGTGCGAATCCAACGACTAACAATGGCGAGGCCGAGCAGGAGATGGCGGCCACGGCTCCGGCTCTGGCTCGAACGGAGCAGATCTTGCGCTCGCTCGCGTCCTCCGCTCTCCCCGTGTCCTCTGGGCGCCTGAGGATGGCCGGCAGCGGCTGTGACGTCGAGGAGGTAGCGGCCGTCCTCGTTGTCCAAGGAGAGGTCGGCAGTGATGAGGGAGGTGAATGCGTAGTCGTCGCCTGACTCCGCGGCGCGGAGACTCCGTGGTCGCAACAAGGTTTCCTTTTCTTGCTCGCTCCTTTCCTTTTTCTCGCCCGCCGGTTGGACAGCGTGGGAGGTGGGATCGCATGGGAGGGTGGCAGACGGATGACCCAAATGCCTCACCAAAAAAATGTCCACGTTTCGTTATTTTTAGTTGTAGGAGATTAATATGAGCCGGCATGTGAAACAAGGCAGCTGTAGTTGAGTTTGTTTTTGCTTTCATGCTCTGGAAATTTTATTGTATGGACTGCTCACATAAGAATCTTTTGCTCATTTCTATCCATGCTTCATCCAGTTCGTTCTTGCATGGGGGTAGAAATTCATTAGATCTGTGAGATAGGCTCCCACTAATTTGCATAAAGTAGCATGTCTTAGTGGCTTATGTTATGATAGTCCATAAGGCTGTTTTGTTTCCATGATTGGTTGGGTACAAATTTCATAGATTTGGAGAATATGAGCTACATTTTTCAGATGGAGCTTTCTTTCTTTCTGCAACTTTGTTGCTCAACTTACTTGGATTGGTTTCTGATTGAGAAACCAGTATTTAAGTTGATCATAATTGCTTTAGGCGATTCTTCCTCCTGTTCCCACTTCAAAAAAGTGCCTCATAGTAAAAACTTGTTTCCATTCTGAAGTATTTTTTGGATATGATGATTGATACCCTTCTATTTTGATTAGAGGAGCAACCTTGTATGCATTTGTAGATTGTGATCTATTTTTCTGCTCATACCATCTTAGTTATACAGTTTTTCTTGAGCAAATGAGATCAGTTGAATAGTTTCGTTTCATCTATTTATAAAGCTTTGTTTCCTATCTGTTTATATGCTTTTTGTTATGGTTGGAGTAATGTTAGTTAATAGTTGAATTTAGCATGATTGCAGTATACATTGGCTTTTTGTGTTGTATTCATCATACCAGTTTACTTAACAATTCTTTGATGTCGTGCAAATTTAGTGGCTTTGGAATGATAGTGGTAGTTTTTGTAAAGTATGACCCTGTCAAATGTGATGTTGCACAAATATGTTCATTTCTACCAAAATTTTGATACATTCAGAAGATTGATAGCTGTTCTATTACTAACAAGTGTTATTTTTTGTGGTTATATACATAATTACAAGATATCACCTTTTCTTAGTTTCTGTGTATATGGTTTCTATCTAGTGGAAGTATTTTCTTTAAATTGAACTGCACATTTTTCCTTTTGATATGTTATTTCTGTGGGGCCTCTTCAAATAGTAATGGTTGGTTACAACATAGAAAACCTGAAAAACAAGAAACTCTATAGAAGTTATGATGGTGACTGTTGGTACAATCTGCCATCTTGTTAATTTGAATAGAAGTGGGGTGGCCTAAGTTCATAATGGCATTGATTTTCCTTAAGATCTCTACTCAATTGTTTTTTGTGGCTTTTCTCGTTCCTAACCTGTGGACCGTGCTAAACTACTGCTTACTGCTGGAAACCGTGGACATAAATTGACCTGTATGTTACTTCCTACCAGAGCTTAGTTACAATTGAGGTGCAAATAATTGGAATAGATCTGCAAAAAATGAGCTCTACACTCTGTAGCATGTAGGGCATATGATTTATGGTGAACTGCCTATTAGATTGCATCCCTACTGTAGTACCTGCATTTACCGCTTAGGTTAATAACTTGATGGTCTTTCTGTTTGTGGAGACATTATTTCATTATTAGCTTCATATGTACAATATGAACGTGTGGTTTTTGAATTTGCATCATGTTCAGACAAACAACCGATGATAAAATTGTGAATCATGTCTAAACTAGCTGCTAGATAAGCAATTTGCTGCAAGTCAATGAACAATATTGCTTTGCTTGCAGTTCATAGGTTTCTACTATCACAATATGCAAACTACTTGTAAGCCAAACACAGTTCAGGCTTCACATCCTGTGATCATTGGTGATGTCAGTCATAATTACATTTTAAAGGGCATTCTGATCTTTGTCTATATACAGTTTCTCCTCTACCATTTCGTGTTTATTTGGGTTGTTTTCTGATGACGGTTCGAGCAACATGCAAATTGGCTGAATCCCTACTTTGCCTGGCCCGTCTTTTTTTCATATAATATTCCAGTTCATTGCTGCCTTCAGCGTTCAATTGAAATTGAAACAAAGAATACGGCACTCTCCTGCCTTTTATATATCGTGGAGCTCACTGCAAAGCTACTTTGAAAAAGTTCTCCCTTGTTTTCACTTTTCAGACCTCTTATTCCTATTGGTCCATTTGTTTCTTCAACAGATTGCTTCATCACAGTTTGATTGCAGTCGTGACGAGTTGCAATTACGTTCAGTCAGCTGCTCTATTTTTGTGCGCATTCATGGTCATGACGAATGATTGCTGCATTAAAATGGTGAAAGGTAAACTTAGTATTTTACAAACGTGATCTTTTTCCTTTTATTATGCTTATAGAAAGCTGAGACCACAGTACCACACTAACAAAAAGCTAGAGAAAGAAACACACATCTACAAGCTTTACTTGGTCAGCATTCTGAATTACAATTCTACTCAAAAAAATCAAGTGACCCAAAACAAAAGATACTTAGCCTACAGAGACCTAAATCCAGAACAAACAGTAGCAATTACATGGCATCAGCTTGGTCACCAACGGGCATGGCATCAACGTAGTTTGCTTGATGCTGGTTACCAGCATACAAGTTCCTTCGCCCACGATTGTGCCCATCTGTTCCCACCAAAAGAAAGGGACGTCAAAAGCTTCGCAGGAATCAACAAGATTCTCAAATGTAAAATGTTGACCTCATGGTACTATCATGACCTGAACAGGATCGCCAACTATCATGTGCATTTCATTAAGGTTGACTAAAATTATGAGAGCAAATGTCCGTTGCGTTACAATACTGCATAATATACAGCATGCAGAGAAGCATTGTACAACAACTGTATATCTGAAACCACTCCCCTTGTTTGGGGCAACCATCCATCCTAAACCGGAAGCAGAAATGAATGTTTTCTGCAGCATCGTGCAAAGTTCCATAAACCTATGGTAAAGGAACAAATGGATTAGTATTTACCACTTTCACCATCTGATGCCTCAGCAAGCCTTGCTATCGCGTCAATCAGCGACTGTTCTTGCTCCTGCAGGAATTGACAGTTAAGACTAAATGAATGCTTGTTGATAAGTTAACTTGTGCATTCTGGTTTACCTTCAGTGCTTTCTTTGCCTTTTCTACTTCCTGTGGATCAGGATTGCTAACGCTGAAAACTCTCTCCACCTACATGAGCAGATATAGCAAAAGAAAAGTAAAATGAAGTTCACAAGATCTGCAGTTCATTGTAATCATAAATATTCTGAGTTCACTCAAACCAACCTCTTTTATTAGGCTCTCAGTATGAAGGATATCAATGTCATCGGAACTTCTCTTGCCAACACCATTTTGTGGAGGTGGAAAATCTTTCTTAGACATGTTCTTCTGTAATCCTCTTCCTCTTCCAGAACCTGGCATGGGCCCACCGCGACCTGTTGGCTTCCTAACCCCACTAGTTGGGGCACCTCGGCTGCACAGATATGTCACAGGGTCTATCCCAGAGTCATCCTCTTGCCATCTTATGTCTTCAGGTCCCATCTGTACTCAAGCAATTTTCCCCACAGTTACATCAAATTAAAGGTTTTGGTGGGCAGTAACATATACTTCTGAACACAAAAGTGTGGACACTGGATGCATGGCCTGATAATGCATTTGAAATAAGTGAACAAGATAGGAGAGATCAATGTTTGCTTATTGTCTTTTAATGTTATGTCAAGCATGACATGACTTAAATTAATACATGCTACCAGCCTGTGTTTATTATCTAACAATTTCTATTGTCTTATTTTATTACTATAAATTATGAGAAAATAAATGAAACGAATAGAAATCACCCAATCACTACTAATCCAAACCAGATAGCAATCAGCAAGAATAACGCAGTTGGCAGCTGACAAAGTTATTACTAGAATGTAATCTTAAAGTTACTAGAATTTCAACGTCCTCACTTCAGATTAAAAGGTTACAAGACCAGCCATCAGCCACGCATTTGCACAAGATATTGACACCACAATCAGCTGCATATTATTATGTCAACGTTGTCCTACCCAGTGTAAAATGTGGAGAACTACCTTAAAATTGTTTCGCAACAACAGGACCCAAAAGTATGCTAATCTGGATGAACACCAACCATATCGAAAGCAAAATTTGGTAAACAGAAGCTTGGGAATCTTTGCAGTAACTAACCAAATAAAAATACATTAGTTATTAAAATACAAAGCTACCGCATTTGTATCAGTCTAGTATATCATTCTACAATCACGAGCCCCTTGCATGAGAATATGCTTACATGAATTTCATAGAGATCGCAACTTCATATTCTGCTGTCCAACTTGTCTACTTCTCTTTATATATCAGTTTTAATTGTCCATCAGCACAAGTCCATGCTGACACAGCATATGGATGTGTGTGATTTGATTTAAGTCGGCAAATTTCATCAAAGTAAAATTTACCTTCATGTTCACAATTGGTGTGACTACCATCTATAAAGATAGTTTTCTGAAAGCTAGTGCTGCAAAACCAAGTGATCCTAAACTACACCTTGCCCATAGGGCAGCCGAGTGCCAGGCGGCTCCCACTTGAGTGGGGTTCTGGGGAAGGGTTTAACCGAGGCCAGCCTTTACCCCCGCAAATATGCAGAGAGGTGCATCCAGTGTCAAATTAAAAAACCAAAAAAATATCAGAAAAGAAGATATAAAAATCCCTCAAGTGACCAAAGTATTCTCATTATAAATAGCATCTATGTACCTCTTTAAGATCAACCCACTCCCAGGTTTCATTTGCCGTATTGATGTCATAAACCAGCGCATAAAGGCCCTGCAATGAATTCCCTAAGAAAGAGTTGGAGGCTTGAATCAAAAGTAACGACCTCGGTATAGTAAAAAAACGCACCGTTTCAGCATTATAATCGGATATGACTGCTTCATAGAAACTATTATCTTCAGGCCACCGACTCATCACTTTACGACCAACCAATGGATCGAGATTCTGAGCTTGAGCTTCAGGAGCAGAACCACCTGGAAAATTCCTATTCATGTGTGGTCCTCTTCCACTAGGACCTACTGAAGATGACATGGGCTTGGCTGCAGAGGCACCTGGTACCTTCTGACCCTGAAAGTGTATGGACTCAAAGAACAGAAAAGAAGACTTATAGGAAAAAGAAGAACTCATTCAAATTATCTACTTACTGGTTTCGTCTTTTTGCCTTTAGGGCCTGGGGGAACTGCTTTCCTAGCAGTTGAAGACGATGGCTGTGTTGGTGTAGCCAGCTGCTGTGAATGCAGTGCAAGAGGCGGTGCAGGTAAAGCAGGAACAGATTGAGATGTCTTTTGCCTCTTACGGCCAGAGGTGGTAGGACTGGGAACAGGGTCATGAATTGGTTGTGGGTTATTGGACAAGCTTGCCTGAAGCCCTCCTGTTGATCTCCATTCCCTTAAATAAAAAGGCATCACAGGTTTAGTATGATGAAAACCAAGATAATGTGCATACTGTTACTACAACAAATACTATTCATTTGTTCATTTGCTACCTTATGCTACATATAATATTATCGTTGTTGACTCTATTTAACAGCTCCCTGTGTGCTTTGTCAGATACTCTTAGCTCCTTCCTAAGTTCAGTCATGAGACCTTCCTTCTCCTGAGAAGGTTAGAGTTCAGTCAACTTTGAGAAATGACATCTAAAATCATCATACACCAAATGAACAGTGAACAGTTTAATGATCTCAACCCATGTAATGGCGTCAGACTGGGCTTTGAATGCACGAAGGACTGAGCAATATGCTTCTTGCTCAAGTTGTTGAATTTGTGCTTCCATATCTGTCGGTGCCCTAGCATATGAACTGGCAGGAACAAGAGCTCTCCCATTACCACTGACACGTCCGCTGCCTCTGATACTCCTACTATTTGGAAATTGTGGAAGATCATCATCAGTTCCTGCAACCGACAGAGAATTGAGGATGCAACATTTACTGACTGACAGCAGCTTTTAAAAAAATACCCATGGTGCTAGCAGAATACAAATAGATCACATTTCAAAATGATCTTGCGAACAAGACAGATATACTTTGATGATTACAGAAATAGTAGTTATATTGTTCATAACAAGAATGTTTAGCAGTTCTAGAGGGCAATTACTTTTGAATACACCTCACAAACAACTTTTGAGGAAACTAATATTGATATGGTTCACAACTTCCCTAAACACACTGGTCCATCTGCACGAGAAGTCATACTGCATAATATTTACACAGCAAACCATTCAACCTTATCACAGTTCCCAAAACCAAATTAAATTATAACAATTTCAACAAAGAAAAAAAAGTTTTTCAGGAATCAGGACTACTGCAATATCCAAGGACTGAGACATACTGCGATCAATTAAACAAATAAGTGAAGAAATCTCCAAGATAGCAAAGTGGTGCAATTTCTACCAATAGTCAAGGCCTACAAAAAGCTTAAAAAAATTAAAAGACAGCATATTTTTAACCGCATAGTTCAGCTTACATGACAGATTGGACACAGCTCACAATAATAAATAGGCTAAAAGGCTGGACACATTTTTGTAAAATAAATCAAGAATCTAACAAACATGAGGAACAAGATAGGTCATCGAAATCCAGTCGGTTGGCCCCTACATAATACTTACACCAAATCATTTGGGCAAGGTTGGAATGTAAACTGCTAGCTGCCCTAAAAAGAACTATTCTCAATGCCTCACTCAATACATTGATGTAACTACTAAAATCCATCTGGCATTCCTTGCCAGAAATCTTAAACTCTTGTATATAGGATATGCTAAGATAAACCAAAGCAATGAGAATCACAAACAAATTCCCACAATATAGAGCAATAAGCAATATCACAAGAAGACATCATCAGTTACCAGATTGGCAACTTCAGGTACTTCACCAATTTTATCTGCAATCCCTTTATTACACTGACTATTTGGAGATGCCATTATGATATGCACTTATCACTCGCTCCAGAGTGAAAGCTAAAGAATCAGGCTCTAAGCTTGGGACATGGCACTTATGACCCTAGCCTCTTTAAGTTGTTACAAACATCTAAAGATTATATGCAAGCATGGTTTGGCTGCTAATCAAAATCAAAAGATAAATAATAAATGCACCTAAAACATTCAGTTTCCAAACCCTAATACTAAGGTAGTAAATCCTTTATTGAGTCAAGCCCATAACACTCATTCTACATCAAACTAAATTTCATAAACATAACTGAATAGGTATTTCAGCAACATATAAATTACAAACACATTCGGCGCATACAAAGCCAACACTATCCGAGTGCACAAAACCAGGCATCATACAGCAGCAAGTTTCTCATGAGAACTCCCAGAGTACCATGCTCCAAAGAGCCCCCTATACCAAATGTTCACCATTGGATACACAATTTAATTTTGCAGAAACAAAGGATACCAAGGGAGGAGAACCCCATTAATTCTCTAGCTGTCCAGAACAATTCAATATTTATAAGAAATCCAAATGGTGAAGCAAAGAAAATGAGAAATGAGGCTGAAACAGCCAAATTCACTCCATATGAAGGAAATTCTGCACTTCTATTTGGCGGGTTGTATTTTCCTGATCCCGAAATCTGCAAATTATACAGAAACCCCCAAATCCACCATGAGAAACTCAATTCACTAAAGCCGACCAATATTCCTGAGCAAGAATTCACCACAACACCCAAGTTCCCACGACGTTTGATTATTTCCCCCAAACTGGCGAATTCCAGATAACTCTACCCAAAACCCTGCTCCCGTCAGGCAAGCTCAAACCCTAGCTCCCAAATCCATCCAACCACCCTGAGGACGCGACCTTGTAGCCCCCTCATCTTCACAGCCAAGGAACTGTCATTCGCTAGGACTAGGAAGAACCTGAAGCAAGCAAAACCCTAGGGGTGGAACCCAAACCCTAGGCAAGGAGGCGGGCCCTAGCTCGAGCTCCCCCGCACTCACCGCTGCTGTCGGAGGGCCGGTACTCCATGGCCGACCCTCGGGGGCGAGTCCGCCAACCACCACCCACACCACCGGCGGTAGTGCAACAGGCGCGAACCTGAAAGCGCCCAACGAACAGGGGTCAGCTCCCTCCACCACGCCGGGGCACCAGCTGCCACCCCAAGGCCGCCACCGTGGCGGCCAAGGGTCAGCGAGCGCTCACCTGCGGCGGATACGGGGGCGCGGCGGAATCCGGCGAGATTTGGAGGAGGCGGAGAGGCTGGGGGTGGGGGAGGAAGAGAGAGGGCTAGTGCTACTGCTGGTATGGTGTCGGGCGCTTCGATTTCGGGCAAGCGAGAGAAACGGAGGAGAGAGAAAACAGCGAACAGACGGACTTGAAGCGGATTTTATAAACGTGTACTGCCCGTACTTCAGTCTGTGGGTAGATGCTGCAAACGTTGCCGGACCACTGTCCACAGTAGCATTAGAGCATGTTCAGGGATTCTACTTCTTAACTAGTTACATACAATCAATCCGATGACATACACCCGTACGGGTAGAATATATGTAAAAATTTATGTCCTCATAAACATCCAAATCAATAATATCCCCACAAGCCATCATAAACTACTTGTCTTATATTGTTCTCATACTTTTTCTATTACCTGAAATGCAGATAAATACGACAAATATCTCTCACAACTAAAAAGATTAAAGAGTGGACACTTTTTTTTGTGCGATATTCCAACATGAGTCCATGGTTCTGCCTGCTACGATCCCGCACACCCCGGCTTCCCCTTGCATCACCTGTGCGATTTGTCCCTACGGCACCTTGCGATAGGGTCTCCTCGGCTCTCTCGTGGTCCATCGAACAAGATCGGAAAGAAAATCAATCACGCAAAATCGGAAAGGAAAACAGGCACGCGTGAAAATGAAAGGTTCTATGTGGTCCATCAAACAAGAGCTAGTCATTCAAGGAAACGCTCCTTGCAGTTACTCATCATCCGCCTCCCCCTCGTCGCCCTCAACTGCCATCGTCTCGCGCTCGCCTTCCCTGCCCCGCACCAAATCACGCGGTCGTCCTCGACATCATCCTCCGTCACCGCACGTTCTCCAGGTCGAGGGCTCACCGGTGATGGCCGCCGGCAGGGCGGCGGGCGTGCGCACTTCAGCCTCGCCCTCTCCTTCCCGGACGCTAGCGGGCGCACGGGTCTCACCCCGCCCCCGTCCTCTCCTTCCCGCGACCCCACACATGTCCTCCGCCGTGACCCCCAGGCGTGCCACCCCATGCGGTCACGAGGACGGTTTCCCGCTGCCACCACTAGGCGGGCCGGCCGCCACGTCCCAGGGCCAGAGATCCGCCCCTCGTCGGTGCCTCAAGGCCGGAGATCCACTCTGGCAGGTGCACAGCGGATCTGTTCCCTCTTCGCGTGCCATAGCGCCGTGGGGGTTGTCTCGTCGTCCATGACTGCGCGGCTGCGGAGAAGGGCGCCAACTGGCTGGGTGGGCTAACCCCGCGTGGTTCCCCAAGGTGTTCATGTTCCGGACGACGAACGTCGGCGTATCAGGTCGAGGGCGCCGCGCCCACCCACGGCCGGGGCCCTCCATCTGGGATTCATTTGCGCACATCCCAGGTAATGGATCGTCTCTTGCTTGCTTCGCTTGTGGTACCTACACTATGTGCTCTGCTAGAGCTAGACTGCTTCGGCTGGTAGGGGAGTGACGAGTGAGGAAATATGATGTGTAAGCGTGGGTAGTCCTAGGAAGCAGGATCTTAGTACTGGGTATCCCAGCGACATTAGTTGTCGTATCAGTGCTGCAACAACAACGCAACTGAATTACCATAGCCAAGCATGCGTTGATTAGTGATTACAGTTTGAATCTCCGAATATGAGACAATGCATGAGAGCAAGTGTCGACAAAACCTGGTCGGCAGTCTACCGAAGAGTATGTCCAAGATAGTAGATTGTCAGCAGATAGGTGTGCAAGCCACGAACGAGATGGTGATGCAGAACAACACGCGGGTTTACCCAGGTTTAGGCCGCCGTGTGGGCGTAATACCTTACGTCCTGCTCTGCTTTGTTATTGCTGTCTTGAACAACGTATTACAAGCTAGATTGCCCTAGAGTATGTTGCGATATTTTTAAGGGGGTCCCCTGCCCTCCTTATATAGTCCGGAAGGCAGGGTTACAGATCTGGAAAATAATCTTAGCCGGTTACAATTGTCATATAGAGCCGGATAAGGATTCCTAATCTAACCGACCAAGACCTTACTTGATTCCTAAGTCCGGTTTGATGCCTTGCGCGAGACTCCATCCCGATGATCTGGATCGCGCGTCGTCATGTAATGGGCCGGACCGTCTGTTCTGGGCCTGCCCATGTCTAGCCGTAAGGGTATAGGGGTTTATACCCTCACAGCTAGTCCCCGAGCACTATGTATTCTGTATCGACACACTATCTTAGTCTTCTTCAACTTGCGAGGTTCGTCTTCACATCACCTTAAAATGTTAGTCGAGCATGCGCTAGTGTTCCATCTGGATCAGGAACCGTGATTGTCGATGAAGATCGCAGTTGTCGGTGAAGATTGCATAGTGGTCCAAAAAGAATAATTTTTTTCCTGGTGAAGTGTACCCACTTGTATTTCTGAGAAGAAATATAAGTGTGCATATTTGATGAAAGTAACTTATAAAAAATTCCAGACCGTAGGGGTCGACAAATAGAAATAATTCACCGTCAGGTGAAGTGTACCCACTTAGTCCCCGAGCCTGGTAATAGGTGACGTAGGCACGTGATGCCATGGTCTAAAAATATCAAGCGTCCATCGACTGTATGTAAGCATAGTACATGTAGTCGAGCAAGACGAATCCTACGGCAGGAAATGTTGTAACAAGTTCCCAAACTCGAAGGTCTAACGACAAGCCCCCGAGCTCGGAGTTCTGACGACGAATCCCCGAGCACAGAGGTCTGGCAACGAGTCTCCGAGCCCAGAGGTCTGGCGATGAGTCTCCGAGCTCGGAGGTCTAGCGACGAGTCCCCGAGCTCAGAGGTCTGGCTGCAGGTTCCAGAGCTCAGAGCTCTGGCTACAGGTTCTAGAGCACGCTGGTCTAGCGAGTCCTCGAGCTTGAAGGTCTGGCTACAGGTTCCAAAGCTCAGAGCTCTGGCTACAAGTTCCAGAGCACACTGGTCTAGCGAGTCCATCACAACGTTGTCTCTCTATCTCTCTTTGTTTTTTTTGAAAATAATGACCTCTCAACTGTATGTGAGTCAAATTTCACATGTAGCCGAGAAAAATCAGGCCTCGAGCTGTGAGCCTCGAGCTGTGGTCAGAGAGTGGTCGAAACAGTCCCCGAGCACAGCGTGAGACGTGGTCGACGAATCCATGAGCGCTGGTCTGGTGGTCGAGGGGGCAGTCCCCGAGCACTGGTCGAGTGTCGAGGAGGCAGTCCCCGAGCGCTGGTCGGGTGGTCGAGGAGGCAGTCCCCTAGCGTAGCCCGAAATTCCTACAATATAAATATGTAGAACAGTTTAATTTATTATAAACTTGTGCCTCGTAATTAGGCAAGTTTGTAATAATGTACTGTTGTGACAATATAAGCTTGTTTGTGTTTTTATAGAAAAAAAACATTTAAAGCTTGTATATTGTGTGGAGGATAACTAAGTTAGGAACGTATAAGTGTTCTATTTTAGTTATATCCGTTGGAAGACGCGTCATCCTGTAGAATCCGTACGGCCCCAGCCGGATCTGCGGTCCGAGTGCGAGGCGCAGAGCCTGTTCGCACGTAAGAGCACACAGGTCAGACCAGGGAGCGCCCGCCGACCACCCGGAGCGTAGAGAGCGGGTCCCGTGCACGCGTAGGGAGAAGCCGAAGATGGGGCTGGCTCCGAGAACTCAAGAAAGGATGGTGCTCTGCCAACTAATCTTTTATAAAATATTAATAGAAAGTGATTTTCATGTAGCACGTTAGAGTGGTCGGAAGAAATTGTATTAAATACAAATATCGGAAGTGTACCTATCTTTGGGCAGAAAACTAGTCGGTGGTGATGAAATTGTCTAGCCCTCGAGCTTTCCGATCAGTCATGATGATGGTAGTCGTGATTGTTGTAGCACCGTTCTTCGTGGTGATCGATGTGACAGGTGGTCGGAATAAGCTGAGCGGGCTCGCCAGGCTGCTCGAACAGCTTGCTGGAGAGCTCGGACGCCTTGGTTGGAAGCTCGGACGGATGTGATCGGAGCTCGGACGGAGTCGATCCATGTGGGCAGACGAAGTCCTTCAGTGCCTACTACGCAAAGGCCGGAGCCCATGGTGCAGCTTGACGATGTCCAACGCGGGCGTGGCGAAGTTGTGACGCTCGACGGAGTCCAGGAATTGGGGCTGAGCAGCAGCAGTGCCTCATGCGCACATCTGTTCACATCTTGATAGCTTCTGGATCGAGTAGCATGCATGTACACGATGTTTATACACGTATACGCATGATTAGCTTGCATGATGGTGTAGATCATCACGTGGTCGTTGTTTGTCTAGTTGTGGAGCTGTCGTGTCGCCGCCGATCAGGTCGATGCAAAGATCTGCTAGGGTCATATCGTCTGATCTCGAGTTGAAGACCTGGAGGGACAGCAACAAATCTGTACGTGTGTGTGCAGCTCAGGCGTATACGTGAATATACGTACGAATCTGCTCGGTCTTGCAGATCGAACGTCATTTGCGTCGTGACCAGTGCATGCATATATCGATATGCGCCTTGGCTTTTCTTGCATGTAAATTGGATCATCGATGGATCGTATGCCTTCTTCTATCTTTGCTTCTTCTCGTTGACTTGCTTGTAGATGCAAGCACCTTCGTTGTTTGCTTCATGCCCGTCGGTCAAGAGACAGAGTAGATCGTGTCGGAGTCGTGCTCGATCTGGAGCTGCCGATTCGGTGTAGTAGCAGATAAATCCCGCCACACGGAGTGATGAAACCGATGGTGAACATATCGATCCCGCCGTACGGAGCGACGAAACCGACGTAGTAGTAGATCGATCCCGCCGCATGAAGCCGTGTGTGGACGCCGGTGGTCCGTCAGTTGCTCGGTGATGCGCCGTAGTTGTCGAAGGATGTCGACGCGATCAGCAGGTTGAGTGTTGAGGTACGCAATCTCGCACGCCTCAAAAGCAGTACACATACCCCCTACCTGGCGCGCCACTGTCGACAAAACCTGGTCGACAGTCTACCGAGGGGTATGTCCAAGGTAGTAGATTATCGGCAGACAGATGTGCAAGCCACGAACGAGATGGTGATACAGAACAACACGCGGGTTTACCCAGGTTCAGGCAGCCGTGTGAGCGTAATACCTTACGTCCTGCTCTGCTTTGTTATTGCTGTCTTGAACAACGTATTACAAGCTAGATTGCCCTAGAGTATGTTGCGGTATTTTTAAGGGGTCCCCTGTCCTCCTTATATAGTCCGGAAGGCAGGGTTACAGATTTAGAAAATAATCTTAGCCGGTTACCATTGCCATATAGAGCCGGATAAGGATTTCTAATCTAAACGACCAAGAGCTTGCTTGATTCCCAAGTCTGGTTTGATGCCTTGCGCGAGACTCCATCCCGATGATCTGGATCGCGCGTCGTCATGTAATGGGCCGGACCGTCTGGTCTGGGCCTGCCCATGTCTAGCCGTAAGGGTATAGGGGTTTATACCCCCACAGCAAGTGACTAAGAGTACATGATTAGATGGTTAGTACTCCTTAGTACTTGACGTTATTGTGGGGTGGGGTGCAAGAGATGCATATCTAGGAAAAAAATTATGAACCAAATGCTGAATATTGGACAACAACTAATCTGATGTTGATTGGTAAGCCAAGCATTCATTGAGATCTATGCACCTTGATTCTCATTAACTGGTCAGCTATTCAACTTAAACTACATTTAAGATTTTCTTTTTTTGTTTTGTTGCAATGAATAGGAAATATTGTGGGGAATCAAAATGGAGACATTACAGTGGATCAATATCATCGCTACAAGGTAATACTTAACTATGAGAAGCAAATAAACAAACCTGAGCCGAGACGTAAGAGGGTTTGATGGTTTTATGATTAATTCTTTTGTTGTACTACAGAAAGATCTTGATCTCATGGAAAGCTTGAATTTTGATGCTTACCAGTTTTGAATCTCATGGTCCAGGATTTTCTCGGTGGCACCACCGACAGTGGTGAGTTCCTCAGCGCTTGGGGTGCCCCCATGGCCGCGGCTGCAGCGAATGCGCCGCTAGGTCGGACCTGCACTAGCCAGGTTGTCGTGGCCATCCGCGCGTCGTCGCCCACAGAAGTGATAGAGATGCATCAATTAGGTTTGACTCATGCAAACTATAGTTGTAGTAAGGAGGGTCGGTGGCTTTTGAGCCAGTTTTAGACCTGTACATAAGTAATTTTCAGTCAAAATTGGAAGCCATACTACTTTTCTTTGTGTTTCATTTACCAAATAGTTGTATCATTACGTGACCAAAGGCTGTGAGATTTTTGTTCGTGGCTTCCAGTCTATAGAATTACAGATGCTAATATTATATTTGGAATCTTTGAATCATCTTAGAAATTGCACTGATGAGAATATTAGTTGATGATAGTATTTGGCTGTTGATTACGCTACATCCTTTTCCTTTATTTTTTGCTTTTCTTGGACTAACTTATCTCAAATGTGCTTATCTTGCAAGTTGCAACAGATGGTGTTGTCATCGTATAATGATTAATGAGCTTGCCTTTCTTGGACATTTTAGAACCAGTAAGTTCATATCTTCCTTTTGGGCCATTCTCAGTTAATTGCAGTATTTGCGGTGCTCATGAGTATGCTATTTGCGGAAGCTACCTCGGTACATTGGTCGGCTATTTGCCGTGCTCATGTATATGCTACTCGATGTCCAGGATGAACCGGCATGGCATGCCGTGGTGTCAGAGGAGAACGCTGGAGAGACGAGGAGCTATGTTTTCGCACAGGAGTGTCTGGACCTGCTGTCAATTGCTGTTGGTGGTAATACGATTCTATCCATGGCAGCTGAGTTGCTACCATCATTTTTCTCCTCTGAAGATTGGAAGAGACGACATGCGGCACTGGTGACCATAGCTCAGATTGTAGAGGGCTCTGCTAAGGTGATGATTAAGAATCTAGAACAGGTGGTTGGGATGGTGCTGAATTCTTTCCAGGATCTGCACCCATGGATGAGATTTGGCAACAATTAATGCCATAGAACCAGTAACTGGTTAATAAGTTACGAGAGTGTGGTCTCATAGTAATCTTTTAAGCTACAATAGGTTGTCTTTTCTTTTAAATTGTCGGCATGTTGATCTATTTGTGCAGGCTATTTGGATGGATGGCAGGGAAATTAATATAAATATTTGCAGATCATCGGCATCCTTTATTTGCTATTGAATCTGATTATGTAAACTGAGCATTTTGTTCACTACAAACTGAACACATGTACTATATGTGCCTTCTCGAGAAGTAAATATCTGTATATAGATAAGGCTGTTCTAGAGTGGATAGGACCATTTATGTCATGGCTGGTGCATTAACTTGTATTGTGATATTGATCAATGTTCCATGCAAAAGATTGTCATTGCACAGTGTCAGGTTGTTTGCTGGAATTGCCACCACCACCACGGCAAGGGGTAAGAAGCCAGGGGTCCTCTCGCAGAGCGTCTCCTTCCATGTGCAAGGTGCAGTGGCTGTGATGACTATGAATAGCGCCCATCATCTGGTTGTCTTCAAGAAATATAAGTAAGAACTTCCCCTTACCATGACCTAGATTTTGGACATATTTTTTTGTTTGGATTCCTGGTGGAGAAGGGTCGGAGGCTAGGTTTAGGCGTTAAACTAATGAATTCAATTATAGCTTGATGAGGATAAGTGGAATTTGTGATCTGTGATACTTACAATTGAATTGATCATCAGATCACTATTTAGTCCAAGCTGATGGCTGCTACTTTATTAGGCTTTGTTTATTTGCTACTCTGGACTTAATTTTCTGATGTGATCAGTTGTTTGACTTTCTATGTTTTGCTTGTTTATCACAAGTATCTTACTATGTGAATAAAAAATCTGAATGATTTCCATTGCAGCTTTATAGTTTATCTTGTAACTGTACTGAAATTTAAACCATTTTTTTAATTGGTTTGGATTTCAAAACCCACTATTTTTTTACTTAAGACTGTTGGCAATGACAAATGCATTTGAGCACCTTCTTATAGTTGTTTCTTGACTAATAATGCTCTATATTGTTGCATGGCAGTTTTCTCCCGTTTAAATTGGACTATACTGGATTTGGAATTCTCATGTTTGGATATGGCAAGGACTCGGTTCATTTGGATTTGGCCTATCCGATCCTTTATTTTGTGTCCTTTCTAGATGCGGCAGATACCAAACCAATAGAACAACAATTTTGGAAAGAACGATTGGAGCAGTCAGTCAAACACAAATATTTTGCCTCCCAGATTTGACATGGTGATTCAGCTAACTCAAAAAAAATAGCCTGACTATTGATCCCTATATTTCTGATGATTGGAGGAGGCAGGAGCGCACGGGGAGGAGGCAGGAGCGTACGGGGAAGAGGCAGGAGCGAGAAGCGCGTGGGATTTTTGGAAAGGGATCGGTGATTGGAGGAGGAGGTAGGAGCGAGAAGCGCGTGGGTCTAGGATCGCAGGAGGCGGCAGATGGACAAACTAATTTTGTCGCACCAAAACGTGTCTATCTTTTAGTCTTTTTAGTTGTGATGAGATTCTGAGTTGAGATTTCACGAGTTGCATTCTGTCCGTGCATAGGTTTGTATTTTTTTAATCTGGTCTGTCTTGCATTAAATTTTGTGTTAAATAAAGGCCTCTAAAGACTCCGTTTAATCATGAACCACGCTCTTTCTTGCTCTGTGTGCAGTCTAGCTTTGGAGTGCTAGCGTCCATCGGAGTTGATTTGCTTGCTGTAATTATTAGACATGAACACATGAAATACATTCCTAGAAACTTTTTTTGTGACTTAGAAACTTTTCTTTCTTATGAACTTTAGTTTGGACAGTTAGAACTCATAAGGACGTGAGATCCTGTAGGGATGGGCACGCTCCATTTGTGAATCCCGCAAGACAAATAGTTTGCAGGGTTTTCTTTTGTTAATAGCATGGGATTCATAGTTTTTATTATAATTGCAGCGAAAGTGCATTAGTTGTCATTGGTGATTGTCATTGATGTTAGCAGTTAGCTCTCTCTATGTGGTTTTCTTATTTGAGTTTTTCAGTTCTATTCCCTATTCTACTAATGTGATCATTGCTTGAGAGGCCGGAGGAACAAAAGGACTTATAATAGAAGCAACACGCCCATGTTAAATGGTTACAAAAAGGTGATCGCAATACAAAATTGTATCACCAGTATGCATTTGAGAGGAGGAAAAGGAACAAAATATGATCATTGTTACAATACAATAGAGTTTGTGAGCCTGCGACGCCGTGTTCTCCAGGATTGTTAATTTCACGAACTTTGTTTTTTGATTAAATATCACTTTAACATCAGTATTTAATTTCACAGTATTGTTATTTTATCATGCGATCCGTGTGCTTTTAGTACAAAAGTTTAGTTGTCCCGTAGCAACGTACGGACACGAACCTTGTAAATTGCAAAAGACTCAAATGTACGATATATAATACTTATACAAAACAGAAGTTAATATCTTTCTATGGTGTTAGGACCTCTTTGTAGATAATATTTTTTGTATATGTACCATTAATTGTTGCCTTCTTTTTGTTATCCTTCTTATCACTGGGTGGGACAATAAGGATCCTGATGTTCGATATAGCAGTGGCTCTAGAGAGCGCAACATATAACTGACCATGAGAGAACACTGGTTCAGGCAAATACACACCAACATTGGAGATAGTCTGCCCTTGTGCCTTGTTAACCGTCATGGCAAAATTGAGCCTAACAGGAAACTGCTTCCTCTTGAACTAAAATGGGAACATCTCATCATCAGAGGGGCATAATGGAATCCATGGTAGGAAGATTCGTTTTGCAGTATGGCCCCTTACCACAATTTCTGCATCAATGGTATTTCGTTGGAACCCCCGGACCACCAGCCTCGTTCCATTGTAAAGTCCATTTGCAGGGTCAATATTCCTTAACAATATGATCGGGCATCCAATCTTGAGCCTTAACACATGTGGAGGGAGACCGCTAGGGGTTAAAGTGTTAAGGAACTCGGAAGGGTAGTAATTATGCGGGTCATCCACTGCAGAGTCAAAGCTATGGTACACGATCTCCTCACCTTGGAAACGACCTATCATCTTCATATTAATCATGTCCACCCAGTCGTTTCGTGTAGACAATATAGCTCTCGAAGTGATGTAGTTTTGATTTGACAAATTTTCATTGAGGCTCGGGAAAATGTAGTCTATTAATGTTTCAAGTTCATTGACATTCCACATATATGGAACGCAGATCTCATCGGGAAGACGGACATCACCATCACCATTGACCTCCTCGGTACCACAACCGATGCACAACAGATATTTAGCAAAACCTGGGTCACTCTATGCCCTCATGTTACGCACCAGTTTTAAGTGATGCTTGGAGACCTTCGTAGTGACGCGCCAACTATCTGAGCCCTCGACCCCTTCCTTACAACAGGAAGGACCTGCCTGAAATCTCCACCGAGCACAATAGTCTTACTACCAAAAGGAAGTACATGTCGATCCATTATATAACGTAGGCTGTTGTCTAGTGCCTCTACTGCTTGTCTCTTGGTCATAGAAGCCTCATCCCATAAAATGAGGGATGCTATCCATAGAAGCTTCGCGGTACCACTCTGCTTCTGTTGACACCGTTTTTGGCACGTGTCAAAATGATCAGAGTGGGCTAATCGGCAGAAGGAAAGTTATTGTATTACGCTGATAGAAGGGTACCGATGAAGATTAGCTTGTAAAGATTGTTGCCAATGAATGGTGGTGACCGATGGAAAGGTTGACTTAGACTCAGAGGCGTTGCTGGTAAGATCGGAGATGTTATTGCCGATGCCGATGAAGGAAGATTTGAAGACTACTGGCGATGAAGCTTGTGATGACGGGAAGCATGCCGATGGAGAGGAGATCAATGAAAATTTCATCGTAATTGAGGCGGACAAGGAAGTAGATAGGTGTTGATTTACTTTTCTATATTTGTTAGAGTATGATTCATGTAAGAGTCACGTTTTTCCTTAGATATGGACTCGGTGTCCTAGTCGTGTCTGGTTATGTTTCCTCAGATCAGGGTATAAATATAGACTGAGGGACAATGTAAGATAGAATCAATCAATATCAAACCAATTTTACTCCTATTTGCATCTACTTACTTTTCAGCGACTTCGTCAATTTGCATATTTTTCTTTTTACGAGTTCTCATCGATTCGACGAGTTGCATCGCTTTAGTGCGACCTTCGGCGATCCTCGAGTTCCGCGTGAGTACCTCTTGGCCATGGCTTCCGGGCGTATCGCTGTTGTTAGGACCAAAGTACTCTAATTTTCATCCTTATCGATTAACAGGTCAAATCGACTGACACGCTTTGGATATCAGATTGGGTATTAGCCCTTTATGTTTGCAGATCCACTTTTGCATCAACAGCTTTGTGAAACTATAAAAAGTGCCATCCTCGATAGTTAAGGGTATTTTGAAACGTGAGTGGGCAGTCCTCCCTCCAGGCAATATGGAAGCTTCAATGCCAGATGTAGCTGTAGCCACAACAATCTTGTTTTGACTATGTATTTTCGCGAGCAGGGCCTTATATAGATAGGTCTTTCCAGTGCCACCAGGTCCATCAACAAAGAATACTCGGCCTTCAGCAGAGTCAATGACAGAAATAATTTCATCAAAAGCAGCCCTCTGCTCATTGTTATGGGACCCCTCTAGGGCCACATCATCGGCATTGGGATAGATGCTTGACTCCTCAAAAATCTCCCTTGGAATACCGTTGGCAGCATCATATGTGTCATTGATATCTGGCAGAGGGAATGACTTTATGTCCTTAGACATTGAGTGTAGCAAATTCCTAATATCAATCAAGACCATCTGCTCTACAACTGAGGTGGATTGTATATTGCGCCGATAGTCCTCTGACATGGCATCTAGGTGTCTATTCCAAAGTCCACACACATCATTCGACTCATAGAATAGTAATATTGTCGCAAATAGCCTTCGTAGTGAGGATGACATCTGATACAGAGTAGCTTCAGCCATGCACTCATCTAATGAGTTGTCAGCTTCAATGAGGCCCCTTCTCTCTGCAGCTTCATAGAATGTCAGTAGGATCACTCCATTCACTGTTCTTAGATCATCTTAAGAGATCACACCACTCACATGGTTTAGGAGAACACGAAGATAGTAGCGTTCCCCCTTGGCCGGATTGGCAGAGACGATTTGTCCTACCTGGCCCTTATATTCCTGCTTCCTTCTTTGCCACTTTTTTTATCATGTGGTTGCCAAGTAAACCACTCAGGGAAGTTATTGTACAAAATTCCATGAGCCCTTTCATCTAATCTGTTTTCCTCAAAGTATGCCATGAGCATGGACCTATCAGCACCTGGACGGTTAACCACTCTTCGTATACCTTGTCGTTGGTGAAATGACACCATGTGCATGTTCGGAAGATGGAGTTGCAGCTGCATCACAGGTGGTGAGTTCTTGCTCAACTCAAATCCATATATCCTCCATAATGCTTCTGGAGGGGTCACCCACCTAGCCTCTCTATATTGTTCGATCTCATCAATTTTTCCGTTTTCATTAGGCTTGCTAGCTTCTCTCATAGACACAGAAGCACGATCATGGCCCTTGTATATGTACTTGAATAAGTATTTCATGGCCTTGATGCTACCGCATGCCTCAACATTTATGTGGTAATTGAAAAGTCAGAGGAGGTAAGGGTTGTAGGGGATGACCCATCTATTGTCTAGTATGGCCCCTCGAACTCTTGCCTAGCGTCCATCTTCATGTCACCTATAAATTGGGTAGGAGTCCTTGCCCTGTAAGGTAGCCTCGCTGTACGGTCGTGGATAATGATTCTTGCATGAATCATGACCCTTTGTGCATGGGCAATCACAATTTAGCACACTGCATGGGCCATGCATCATATGCTTGATAACCAACTTGTGCAGCTCTGGGTACTTGTTTGGAATCTCAGCCGAGATAAGACGATCATACTGTTCTGGGCATGTGAGCTTGTACCTCCTATTCATAATCAACAAAAAATGGGCATGTGGTAAGCCTCGTTTATGGAACTCTACGACATGCACATGTGCACAGACCTTCCCAAGAATATCATTTTCCATCAACCTTGTCTTTAGCTCCTCCAACTTTGCCCTAAACACACGCACAACAAGATCTGGACGATCTTGCGATGTCTGGCCAGGGTAGAGTTCATTCTTAATCTCATCCCAGTTTGGGTTGCATGTCATCGTAAGAAAGATATCCGGTTTTCCAAACTTCTGTACTAAAGCCATAGCGTCCATGTACCGACGCCTCATGTCCCGTGGGCCACCAATGAATGATGTAGATAGTACAGTTCGCTTTCCAACGGCAGCAGCTCTGTCCTCACCAGCCTGCAAGCTATCCACCAAACCCTGGTATAGGTCAGCCCTTATCCTATCCTGATTTCTCTGTTGATAATCTAGGCGATTGCTCTCGATCTTGATATACGTGTCGACCGCAAACTGTTGGAAAAGACGCTTGACAAAGAGTATCGGGTTGAATATTCCTAGACGCATCTGAAATTTATAACAGTAGTAGTCTCACACAAACACATATAGATTGCTAGGAGATTCTACACAAACAATTCCATGGAAATTAGTGATGAAAAATAGCATGCTTAAGAATGAATAGTGTAAACTACTATGAGGAAACAACTAACCTGGTTCATCCTCATTATTATCTGAACGTGCCTTGCGGAGTGCACGTGCCGCCATCACTTCTTCCATACTCACATTTTCCTTTGGAATGTCAATATGCTACCCAAGTTAACCTCTAGGGAAGAACACAGGGTATGATAGTGGGTCATAACATCCATTGTATGATCGGATGCCATACATTTGCCTATTTTTCCCTTGTAGGATTACACTATGTTGAAACTGTCCATGTCGTTCGCTTCCCTCGATCCAAACAGCGGCCACCTCAGAATTGATTGGGACATTATACACTCTCTGGTCCATCTTTTGGTCAAGGTTGAGTGTCACACAATAGTCATCAATTTGTCCAATCTGCCCCATAGTCCTAAGCTGGTTAGAGTATGGATTACCACGAAGGATGCCAACTAACCTCTCAATAACTTCTTTGTTTTTTTCATAGTGTTTCTTGCGGCAGCTGTGGTAACGGTGCTCAAGACTTGGATCGTCATCATAGAAGTATAGCTCTAGATGCTTAGGTTGTGTACGCTCCTGTCTACCAAATGACTATATATTGTGGTACATCTGGCCATGTGCACAGAATGTGTATACACCACTGTTCCTGATATCTGTGGTCATACTATCAAGGTAACAATAGAGGGAAGTAAATGAGAAATGACCATTGAAAAAATGAATGTTATCACAGAAGTGCTTAGCATCAGCATCAACACTCGACCATAGTCTCATGAGGTCAGGTGGTGTGTCTGGTGTGGATAGCTCAATCTTTCCGCTACGACAACAGAATCCAGGTGGCTCAAATTCAAACTTCTTTGCATTGCAGTGCTGGCAGTTGTGAATGGGCTTTAACTTATGCTCCCCTTTAGGGATATTGCTATACACCTCATCGTAAGGATTAGGTACGTCAGGAATAGATGTAGAGTCATCTTCTTGAGGATCACCTAACTCATCATCATCGTCAACTTCCTCATCTGAAGTGGTATTTAACAAATGCATTACTAATACTTTCCAAAGGCATGAATGTAAGTACATTTTTTTTCTATTATATTTAGCATAAGTACCTTGGCCAGTGAATAGATACCCCCAATCAACTTCTTCATCCTCTTCAAATATGACACCCTCGTCATCACCTGTTTTGTCATAGAGACCTGTGAAAGGTACATATTTGAAGATGGGCATTCAATTGTACCGATCAATCATGGTAAATACCATTTTAAACGATTGAGAATGATTATCCAATGGATGAAATATAATAAGATGTATTACCATTGCATCCTGTGGGGGGACATGTCTCGAAAGTTGTGGCATGTTGAGGGCTTGAACCGATACCTTTATTAATGATAGGGTGAGTATAGTAAGGCTATGCATTAATTTTTATATAATAAATTATATTAGTTGAAAGAGTAAAAAAGTGTCAGTAAGTACAATTGTTTTTGTTACATGAATGATTTGGAGTCTCAAATCCATAGCCATCTTCATCAGTCATGCAAGGATTCTCCATAGCTAAAGCAACTAGTTTCCTTGCAGTGGTTGCTTCAAAATGTTTGTTTTGCCGTGCAAATCATGATTGTCTCTCTCCAGATGGCACATGTCGTCTATGTGTTATCTGACGAGGATCCATATCAAGGGGTCTGACATACTGTGTCTGATCTGAAACAGGTGATCCACTTGCCTCAGGAATAATCCAATCACTCGGAGCAGTTGATTTGTCATTAAGTAATACAACATTGGGGATATACTCTGGATTCTTTATGGCAATGGAATCGCTATTCAGAGTATTGTGTCGACAATCCCTTTCCATCTTTTTCTTATCTCTCTTTGCCCATGCTTGCTCAGGTGTCATATTTTGCACCCTTTGACGTTCATTTTTTTTGCTTCAATCTGCTCCTTAGTTTGACTGTTTCGTCGACGTGCAGTTAGCTTTTTTTTTGCTCGACACGTCTCACCTCCTTTTGTTCAGGTGTCATGTTTGCATAGGGCTCTATATCCCTCACACAATTAGCTTCACGCTGCTCATCTGTTAATTTTCTCTTACGTGAATTCTTAACTGAGGGCGTTTTGATAGCACAGTCGCCATCTGAAGTGGTATTTGCTGGATCATGGCTAATTTTGGACAATATTTCCTCATCTACAAACCAAAGGAGGTTTTTGTTTAAATATTTTACATTTAACTATGAATTTGTAGGTTTGTTTAGGGTGTTAGCTGCGTGAACCATAATTGCGTGCATATCATTATTAACTAATGCCAGTCAATCAAACAAAATTGAAATAGATGTGTCATAGACATCAAATTCATAGTATACAACAAATATATCATATTCACTTTTGAAACACTATATAAGATGATATGAACTGGACAATTAATGACAGTACCCTGCAATTGAAGATAGGTATTTCTGGTACGTGCCACACTGTATGTATCATTTTTGTGCAACCAATCAGCATTGTCATCTGGAACCATATTTTCCTCTTCTAAATTGTAGCTTTGGTTGACATTACTGAAAGGTCTTGATGGCTAGAGGGGGGTGAATAGCCTTTTAAAAATTTCTACAAAGACAAGCTAAACAAGTTTATCAATATAACAAATAGCGAGATGCGAGTGTTGCTTAGCCTACGGGGTGTTTGCAAGCTACCTAATCAATTCACAATTCTAGTATATTTGCACTCAACCGCACAAGTCAAACCGCACAACTTAGCTATAACTAAAGCTAACTAGCTACATAAGCTAAGAGCTACACTAACAAGCTAGCAAGGTAACTAAGAAAATAATACAAGAGAGAGTTAGGAGGGTATCACCGAGGGACGAAGTATTGAGCCAACCAATCAATAAGATCAAGAAATGAATTCCACAATACACAACCACCAGGATCGATTAATCACAATAAGAATGATGACACAAAGATTTATCCCGAGGTTCACGTGCTTGCCGGCACGCTAGTCCCCATTGTGTCCCTCTTCACCACGTGGTTCGGTGGCTAATCGGTCACACACCGAGCCTCTCAAAAGGCGTCACAAGAACCTACCAAATGACAAAAGGTTGCAAATGACACGAGCAATCCACTAACATTGCCTTTGGCGCTTCGCCGAGGTAGGCACAAACCCCTCACAATCACCGAAGGTGGCCAAGAACAATCACCAACTCTTGCCAACGCCTCCAAGCTGCTCCAAGCCGTCTAGGTGGCGGCAACCACCAAGAGAAACAAGAATCCCGCAGCAAATCAACCACCAAGTGCCAACTAGATGCAATCTCACAAAGCAAATGCACTTGGATCACTCAATCTCACTTCAAATATGCAAAGATGCAAGAGAGATGAGTGGGAGGGGAGTTGCTTAGCTCAAAGTGCTCACAAGTATGTCAAAGAGTGAAAGAGTGTGAGCCTTGAGCCGGCCAACCAGTATTTATAAGTGAAAGGATCAAGATGCCCAAGAGGGGGGGTGAATTGGACTTTTCTAAAAATTAATTGCAAGAATTAAATCCTACAAGCCAAACTTCACCCCTAGTGCCTACTTGTGTTCCTTGTGCTTCTACCGATAAAAGTTATGCACCCTAAGTTTCAATCCTAGACTAGCAAGGCAATTCTAGGAAAGTAATCAAGCAATGAAAGTAATGCAAGAAAGTAAATGCTTGAAAGTAAGGGATAGGAACACGGTGATGTTTTGCCGAGGTATCGGAGAGTCGCCACTCCCCACTAGTCCTCGTTGGAGCACCCGCGCAAGGGTGTAGCTCCCTCTTGATCCGCGCAAGGATCAAGTGCTCTCTACGGGTTGATTCTTCGACACTCCGTCGCGGCGAATCACCCAAAACCGCTCACAACTTGAGTTGGGTCACCCACAATCTCGTCGGATGATCACCGAACTCCCAATCACCACCAAACCGTCTAGGTGATGGCGATCACCAAGAGTAACAAGCTAGAACTCTCACTTGACCACAACAAGTCTAATGAGAAGATGGATGCACACTTGCTAGACTCTTGTCACTAGAGAGGATTCTCAAACTTTGATTCGCAAATCTCAATCCTCACTATGGCTCTTGCACTCCCTTGCACTTCAAAGGTGTTTCTCAGCTAAACAAAAGAGCAAGAGACCTCTAAAAGAGGTGGAGGGGTTGTATTTATAGACCTCTCAGACAAATCCAACTGTTACCTTTCGAAACAGCCAGACGCACACTGACCGGACGCGCCTGTCGATATGACCGGACGCGCCGGTCAGTTGTAACGGTCGAAAACGAAAACCTGTACTGAGAGACCGGACGCGCTGATCTGTGCTGACCGGACGCGCCGGTCTGAGATGACCGGACGCGCCGATCAGGGATGCAAGAGCTCTCTGGAAATTTGACCTGATGCAACACCGTGTCCGATCATAGGTGACCGGACGCGTCAGGTCACCACGGGACCTTACTGGAACAAGACCGGACGCACGACCGCGTCTGTTCATAGGTGACCGGACGCGTCAGGTCTTCGCTGGACCTTACTGGAACATGACCAGACGCACCAGTCTTTTTCACAGTCGCGTCTGATCTTTGCTGTTTACCCTCTGGAACACGTGTCAGCCTGACCACCGCGTCCGGTCCTCTCAAGGACCGCGTCCGGTCAGTCAGCCGAAAACGCAGTTAAGACTTTGTACTGACCGGACGCGTCCGGTCATGACCAGGACCGCGTCCGGTCATAGGTAAACGGCTCAAACGTCTTCTAAACGCAATGCAACTTGAACCAAGTCACTTCTAACTGTACTCTGAGCTTTTCTCGAGCTACCTAGTGCTAAGTTTGACAAGTGTGCACCACACCTAAATATAAGACTCACCTAGGTCAAGCTACTCGCTCATGCCCCTCTTCATAGTACGGTCAAAGGAAGAAACAAAGATCCTAACGACTATTCCAGATGTATCTCAACACCTTGACATCCGGAACTAACCGTCCTTAATCTTATCGTTGATCCTTTGAAAACCGAAATGATTTCCATCAAGGGACATGACTGCCATATTGCTCAAAGCAGTTATCATCTCCATGACCTAACTTACCGATGTTTCTGCAAAACACACGTTAGTCATGGTAATTATGTGTTGTCATTAATTGCCGAAACCAACACCGAGGCCTAGATGCTTTCAATCTCCCCCTTTTTGGTGATTGATGACAACACTTAGATTCAGAAGATATGAGTTGAGGTTTTTGATCATGCTTGGTTCACATAAGCATAAAGCTGTAAGCACAAGGGGTTAGTCAATGCTTATGTGTTCCAAGCCAACTGAGTGTACTCATAGGATAAAACATGAAGAGTTAGTACACATAAAACAAAGCTCATATGAAATCGGAGTAAGGCACGGAAGCACAACCTTATGAGCTAAAAAACAAACAAGTGACATGTTTTAAAGCTGTGATTAGATAAACCATATAGACTTAAGATATCTCATAAGATCACATGTCACACGAATGCAATTACTATAAAGTAAACATGATGCATGAGAGTAGCACACAAGAAAAGAACGAAAACCCTCTAACAAAAGCTCCCCCTGAATCTACTCTCTCTCCCCCTTTGGCATCAAACGCCAAAAGCTAATCTAAGGATCTGACGGGGGAACAGACGGAGTCGAGTCGGGTGCCAAGGAGCGCGGAGTAATCACAAACTGAGAGATGTCTCCCTCGGACTCGGAGCTATCTGGCTGACCCTCTGAGGAAGCACGTGGCTGTGAAGCGGTCTGGGTCTGATCAACAGGAACAGGTGCTGCCGAAGTAGCGATAAGTGAAGCAGTCTCTATGACCTAAGCCTGAAGTGAGCCAAAAGCTAGGGGATCTGTCGAGGCAACGGATGACGGAACAGTCTCTGTAGTGCCTGTCCCTGTCACTGGAAGGAAAACTGCCTCTGAACCTAACAACCCTGAAGAAGTAGCAAATGTGGTGTGCGAGGGTGTCGGCTGACCAGTCAACTCGCTATATGTGGCACTCAGATCAATGAACGGTGTGCCAGTCAACATGTGAGGGCGAGGCTGGTCTGAAGGAGTAAACCCCGTCTGAATGGGCGTGTAGCTCGGGGACTGGAATGACTGAGGAACCTGCAGCTGTGGAGATGTGAACTGAAAGCTCGGCTGATCCTGACTTGAAGGTCCACTGAATGGTAAAGCTGAAGTCAGGATAGATGCAGGTGGAGGAGCCCCAACTGTGACTAAGTGACGCAGAAGCTCCAAGTACTGCTGCTGGCTAGCTGCACTCTGTCGCTGCATCTCATACTGCTGACGCTGCATCTCGACCTGTTGGCGCTATATCTCAAGCTACTGTTTTTGGAACTCATCCTGTCGAGCTTGTATCTGTGCAAACGCAGCAGCTGTGTCCTGAGCCTGTCTCTGTAGCTAAAGCTCCTGTCGCTCCTGTGCCTAGGTCAGCATCTCAAGTATAGCCACCATGGCTGGGTCTGAGCGGGAGGCTGAACCAGAGCCACCGGCCTCGTGGTCGTGAGGCCGAGGAGACCGATACCTAGGGATGGGCTGATAGTCCTCGTCAGTGCTGTTAGAGGTCTCATCCTCAGCTATATCAGCGGCCTGAGCATCTAGATCTGCAAGTTCTGCCTCAGCAAGACCCTGTATGGTCGCATCCTGCTCAGCCGCTGTCTCGGGCACCTCAGGTCTCTCTCTCTGTCCTGGTGCAGGGGCCTGCTCTCTAGTAACTGAAGCCCATAGCTGACGAATATCATACTCAGGAAAAGCAGTAGTGGTTTTAGTTATCTCAGCACTTATTTCTGAAGGCAGCTCAAGTGCAGATCTGATGATGAAACAAATCCAATGAGCATAGGGCAGCTGACGGTGTCCCTTGAAGCCTTCTGCCAGGGTGTCCTCCATCTCACTGACCATAAGATCCCAAATGTCAAAAGGTGTCTGTGAAAGAAGGTGGTGAACTACCCAAAGCTGCATCCTGGTGAGTCCCTCTCTGTAACCAAGTCTGGGAAGAAGAGTGCGTCTGATAATAGCATCCAAGACTCGGGTAATCGGTGTCAGACTGGCAGGTGTGCGACGAGACCCTTCGCCAAAAGGCTCACAAAAACAGGGTCGGATCAGGTCTGTAGGTGGCACAGAACCGCCATGAGGGCGTCTAGGTGGAGCTGTCTGACTGAAACAGAGCTGGTGAATCTTCGTGTCTGAAGCTGGGAGTCTGAGAATCTCCCGTACTCTGGAGCTGTACAGTCTGCGGTCGCGGCCTCTGAATGCAAAGTGTATGAACTCATGGGCTGGATCAATCCATAATGAAGCATAGAACTCCCTAACCCAAGTGCCGCAGTATGCACCTATCCGTCCAAGAAAATCTGACAGGCCTGGTAGATAGGACAGGTGCGGACGTAGCTGCTCACCCACTACCTTAATAAGTGACTCAATGCGATAGACCCTCTGTGGTCGAAAAGCAATGCCACTATCAACAAGAGCTCTGTAAAAGTCCTCCTGGAGAGGAGTATAGAATCCCTCTGAAGCTCTGGAGTCCCTCTGAGGTGGGAACCACCGACTGACCTCAACAAATCTCAAACTTTGCACCTGTCGTGCAGTAGCACCTCTCAAGTCAAAGTGCTCAACTGGGGGTGTACCTCTAACTCTCGGAGGTGGACGTCCTCCACGACGCTGGCCCTCTGGCCTGGGAGTCACCTGAGTCTGTGTGCGTGTGGAGCAGCGATGTGATGGAGTCTGAGCTGGCTGTTCCGCTGTCCCCTCTGAAGGTGCTGCAGGTGGATCAACTGACATAGTATCTGCATCCATTTGCACTTCTATGCCCTCAGTGGTCTCAGTGGTCTCTGTACCAAGCTGTCGTCCTTCAAGATGAAAACGAATGTCTCCAATGCGTATACCACTGCTCCTGCCACCCCTTTCTACTGCATCTGCTGCTTCTGCCACTGCCTGAGCTATCTCTGCATCAGTGAGAGTCTTCTTCTTTTTTCTGGCCATGATCTTTATGTGCTTTCCACGCGCAACCTTAGACAGACGAGGAGGACTGTCGTCCCCTTCACTAGGAGCACCACCGGCATTCTTGCAACGAACCATACTGTCACACTGTCGGAAAACCTCTGAAAGATGATGTACTAACACTCGAGAGGCTTGGCCTCAATCCATATCCGCAGGCTTGGCCTCGGATTCAATCAACAGAACAGCAGTTACCCCGACACACCGACACACTCGCTCGGATCGACGAGAAAGCGGTGATGAGATGAGATGACCTAGGTCGCGAGACTTCCCGACGCACCGGACGAGCGCTCGAGCGAAGACGTCGCGTGAGGGACGTTTCGGCGACGAACGAAGGAGACACTGTAGAATGAACCCTAGGGTTAGGGCGACGCGCGATGGCCGAAGATCGAGGATGAATGCGATGGTAGGGACTGGTCGGAGGTCGTGCACGGTCTCTAGCAGCAGCAGCAGCGGCTCACGGCGGTGGCGGCGGCGGCGGAGATGGTGGCGCGGTGAACGGCGGCTGCGCGGGCGTGGTGGCAGAGACGGCGCGTGCGCGAGAGGAGAGCAGCTGCAGGGCCGGGCGGTGGCGCAGGCGCGGCGGAGAGCTTCGGCGAGCGGCGGCGCGGCGGAGCTTCGGCGAGCGGCGGCGCGGCGCGTTAGGGCACGGAGGCGGCGGTTGCGAGTTGTACGGGCGAAGAAAAAGAAGAAACGCGAAAGATTATATGAGGGGTTAGATCCGCTCGATACGCGATGACCGGACGCGGTGGTCGATATGACCGGACGCGGAGAGGCAGCGTCCGGTCACATTCTAGTAAGCTCCTGGAATGACCGGACGCGTCCGATTATTCGCGATCGGACGCTGACAGCGTCCGGTTTTGATTTGCCCAGAAAACTGAGACGGATGACCGGACGCGGTGGTGGTTACCGGGACCGGACGCGGTGGTCAACAGGGCCACGTCCGGTGCAGCGTCCGATCACTAGATCAGGAGACGGTCTTCAGGATGACCGGACGCGCTGGTGGTCGCCGGGACCGGACGCGGTGGTGAAGCAACACTGCGTCCGGTGCAGCGTTCGGTCCAGCGTCCGGTCACTGTTTTTCACCCTTTTTCATACCGAACTTAGACGCGACTTCTCCCAATCAAGTTTCAATTCAAAGAGACACAGATAAACAACAATTGAAACAAGATATGAGTGACCTCACTCAAACCCTCAAGTTTCTCAAAATAGTTTGCCTTAGGCTAATATTATTTTTAGAAAAATAGGCAACAAACACCCGAGGAGCAACGTATGGCCATGCAATAGAGCTTTTGAACCCTTGGGAGCGTCAAAATGCTCTCTCTACCCATGGACGAACACAGAGGTTGCTCAAAACTTAACTGAAAAGGAATGACAAAACAACAACCATGCATATGCAATGCAAAACAAGTAAGTAAAGCTAGGTTGCTTGTCAAGTTTGATCCACGGTTAGGCTTCTTCACTCCTCCAAAGGAGGGTTATTGTAACCATGTTAGTCAAGCCCTAGATGCATTGCGGGTAATTAAACATGACATATAATACAAATGCAATGCAAGGAACAACACAAGCTCATCTTTTAAAGTTACTAGAATCAAGCACATTTAGTTCACTTCTCAACCTACAAAAAGTAGCTTCATCCAAAGGTTTAGTGAAGATATCCGCTAATTGATTCTCACTTCTTACACCTTCTAGTGATATGTCATTTTTAGCAACGTGATCTCTTAGAAAGTGGTGGCGGATATCAATGTGCTTGGTGCGAGAGTGTTGTACCGGATTATTAGCAATTTTAACTGCACTTTCATTGTCACATAAAAGCGGCACCTTTTTAAGAACAACTCCATAGTCTAGAAGGGTTTGTTTCATGTATAGGATTTGTGCACAACAAGCCCCCGCGGCAATGTATTCCGCCTCGGCGGTGGACAAGGCCACACTATTTTGCTTTTTCGATGACCATGATACTAAGGATCTCCCAAGCAAATGGCACCCTCCGGATGTGCTTTTTCTATCAATTTTGCAACCGGCATAATCCGAATCGGAGTAGCCAACTAGTTGGAATCTAGCTCCTTTGGGGTACCATAGTCCGATGCTTGGAGTATACTTAAGATATTTTAGGATTCTTTTTACGGCACTTAAGTGAGGTTCTTTAGGGCACGCTTGAAAGCGGGCACACATGCACACACTAAACATGATGTCAGGCCTAGATGCGGTAAGGTATAACAAGTTACCAATCATAGAACGGTAAAGAGTTTGATCGATTGGTTTACCTCCCTCATCTAGGTCGAGATGTCCATTAGTTGGCATTGGGGTCTTGATTGGCTTGCATTCTTCCATCTTGAATCTTTTGAGAAGATCCTTGGTATACTTCTCTTGAGAGATAAAGATCCCTTCTCTCATTTGCTTGACTTGAAACCCAAGGAAGAATGTTAGCTCACCAATCATTGACATCTCGAACTCTTTTGACATCAATTCACCAAATTCTTTGCAATAGTCTTCATTTATTGACCCGAAGATGATATCATCAACATATACTTGACAAATGAAGATCTCTTCTTTGAATTTCTTGGTGAATAGTGTGGTGTCAACCTTCCCAATGGTGAAGCCCTTCTCAATGAGGAAGTCCCGAAGGCGCTCGTACCACGCTCTAGGGGCTTGCTTGAGCCCATATAGCGCCTTGGACAACCTATAAACATGATTAGGATATCTAGGGTCTTCAAACCCGGGAGGTTGTTCAACAAAGACTAGTTCATTTATAAAGCCATTTAAGAATGCACTTTTCACATCCATTTGATATAGTTTCATATCATGATGTGATGCATATGCAAGTAGGATACAGATGGCTTCAAGTCTTGCAACGGGTGCAAAAGTCTCTCCAAAATCAAGACCTTCAACTTGAGAGAACCCTTTTGCCACTAGTCTTGCCTTGTTTCTTACCACTACCCCCTTGATCATCTTGCTTATTGCGGAACACCCACTTGGTTCCAATGACTCTTGCACCTTTTGGATGCTCTTCAAGTGTCCATACTTGATTTCGGGCGAAGTTGTTCAATTCTTCATGCATGGCATTCACCCAATCCGGATCTTGAAGAGCTTCTTCTACATTCTTAAGTTCAAGACAGGAGACAAAAGAGTGATGTTCAACAAAAGAATTAAATTTTTGAGATCGAGTCATTACACCCTTTGTAGGACTCCCTATGATGAGATCTTGTGGATGTGCTTGAAGTAGAGGTGAGTTTCTTCGATCAACCATTTGAGGGGTGGGATGAGGAGCATCAATGTCTTGTGCTTGTGTCTTGGCTTGATGATGAGAGACATGGGTGTCTTCATTTTCAACTCTCTCATTCTTGTCATCATCTTGAGGCACATATGATGATGATGGTGGATTGACAATTTGTATATCGTCTTCATCATCTTTAGGCTTGATGTCACCTACCGGCATGTTCTTCATGGCCTCCCTCAATGGTTCATCACCTACATCATCACAATTCTCAATTGCTCCTTGGGAGCCGTTAGACTCATCAAATTCCACATCATATGTTTCTTCAACCAAACCGGTGGCGTGGTTAAATACTCTATATGCTTTGGACTTTGATGAGTAGCCAACAAGAAAACCAATATCACAACGTCTTTAGAACTTCCCTAGGTGTTGACGCTTCTTGTACATGTAGCATTTGCAACCAAACATCCGGAAGAATGAGACGTCCGGCTTCTTCCCATTTAGCAACTCATAAGGGGTCTTGCAAAGGAACTTTTGTAGGAAGAGGCGATTTTCTCTTTTTCATCATCACTTTCATCGCCGGAGGACTCACATGATGATTCAATGTCGGTGAGCCAATCACCAACAATATAAGCCTTGCCTCCCTTCTTCTTGTAGAACTCTCTTTTCTTGCCATCTTTCTTCTTGTATGGTTTGTTCTTTCTTTTATCATCTTCTTCTTCACTTGAATCATCTTTCTTGCCCTTGTACTTATTCTTGTTTTTGTCTTTTGGAGGCTTTGGGCATTGATGAGCTAGATGGCCAAGTTCTCCACAATTGAAGCAATCCATTTCGGAGATTGGCTTCCTTTTGGTACTAGTGAAGAATTTCTTCTTCTTGCCATTGAACTTGATGCCACTCTTGTTGAGCTTCTTTAGCATCTTGGTGGTTCTTCTCACCATGAGTGCAAGTGATTCATCATCAATATCACTCTCACTTGTGCTCTCTTGCACTATCATGGCTTGGCCCTTCTTCTTTTTCTTTTCATAGCTAGCTTTGAAGGCCAAGTCCTTCTTCTTAGAAGATGATGAACCCTCTTCCGGAGTGATGTGCATGTACATCTCATGTGCATTGATCTTTCCCAATACTTGAGTCGGTGTTGCGGCAGAGAGATCACTTTGGTGAAGTACGGTGACAATATGTCCATACTTCTCAACGGGGAGAACACTCAAGATCCTCCTTGCAACATCCGATTGACTCATTTTAGTGAGTCCAAGAGCATTGAGATCTTCTACAAGAACATTCAAGCGAGTGTACATTTCATTAGCACTTTCTTTAGGAAGCATCTCAAAAGAATTAATTTTCTTTAAAGCAATATGATAGCGTTCCTCACGCTCACTCTTAGTTCCCTCATGAAGAGCACAAAGATTCTCTCACAATTCATGAGCGTTTTTAGCATTACGCACACGATTGAAGATATCTTTGCCTAGTGCCCGGTAGATTGCATTTTTTGCTTTTGCATTCCACCGGTCGTATTTCTCCTCGTCACCACTTGGGTTAGCGGGATCTCTTATGGGGGGAAGCCCTTCGGTTGCGGCTCTAAGGCAGATCTATGGCTTCGAGGTACGCCTCCATACGAATTTTCCAATATGAAAAATCGTCTCCCTCAAAGGTGGGAGGTGGTCCTTCCCCATTAGACATCTTGCTCTAGGCGGTAGAGCCTAAATTTAGAGCAACACGGCTTTGATACCAATTGAAAGGATCAAGATGCCCAAGAGGGGGGTGAATTGGGCTTTTCTAAAAATTAATTGCAAGAATTAAATCCTACAAGCCAAACTTCACCCCTAGTGCCTACTTGTGTTCCTTGTGTTTCTACCGATAAAAGTTATGCACCCTAAGTTCCAATCCTAGACTAGCAAGGCAATTCTAGGAAAGTAATCAAGCAATGAAAGTAATGCAAGAAAGTAAATGCTTGAAAGTAAGGGATAGGAACACGACGATGTTTTGCCGAGGTATCGGAGAGTCGCCACTCCCCACTAGGCCTCGTTGGAGCACCCGCGCAAGGGTGTAGCTCTCCCTTGATCCGCGCAAGGATCAAGTGCTCTCTACGGGTTGATTCTTCGACACTCCGTCGCGGCGAATCACCCAAAACCGCTCACAACTTGAGTTGGGTCACCCACAATCTCGTCGGATGATCACCGAACTCCCAATCACCACCAAACCGTCTAGGTGATGGCGATCACCAAGAGTAACAAGCTAGAACTCTCACTTGACCACAACAAGTCTAATGAGAAGATGGATGCACACTTGCTAGACTCTTGTCACTAGAGAGGATTCTCAAACTTTGATTCGCAAATCTCAATCCTCACTATGGCTCTTGCACTCCCTTGCACTTCAAAGGTGTTTCTCAGCTAAACAAAAGAGCAAGAGACCTCTAAAAGAGGTGGAGGGGTTGTATTTATAGACCCCTCAGACAAATCCAACCGTTACCTTTCGAAACAGCCAGACGCGCACCGACCAGATGCGCCTGTCGATATGACCGGACGCGCCGGTCAGTTGTAACGGTCAAAAACGGAAACCTGTACTGAGAGACCGGACGCGCTGATCTGTGCTGACCGGACACGCTGGTCTGAGATGACCGGACGCGTCGGTCAGGGATCATGCAAGAGCTCTCTGGAAATTTGACCTGACGCAACACCGCGTCCGATCATAGGTGACCGGACGCGTCAGGTCACCACGGGACTTTACTGGAACAAGACCGGACGCACGACCGTGTCCGTTCATAGGTGACCGGACGCGTCAGGTCTCCGCTGGACCTTACTGGAACATGACCGGACGCACCAGTCTTTTTCACAGTCGCGTCCGATCTTTGCTGTTTACCCTCTAGAACACGTGTCAGCCTGACCACCGCGTCCGGTCCTCTCAAGGACCGCGTCCGGTCAGTCAGCCGAAAACGCAGTTAAGACTTTGTACTGACCGGACGCGTCCGGTCATGACCAGGACCGCGTCCGGTCATAGGTAAACGGCTCAAACGTCTTCTAAACGCAATGCAACTTGAACCAAGTCGCTTCTAACTGTACTCTGAGCTTTTCTCGAGCTACCTAGTGCTAAGTTTGACAAGTGTGCACCACACCTAAACATAAGACTCACCTAGGTCAAGCTACTCGCTCATGCCCCTCTTCATAGTACGGTCAAAGGAAGAAACAAAGATCCTAACGACTATTCCAGATGTATCTCAACACCTTGACATCCGGAACTAACCGTCCTTAATCTTATCGTTGATCCTTTGAAAACCGAAATGATTTCCATCAAGGGACATGACTGCCATATTGCTCAAAGCAGTTATCATCTCCATGACCTAACTTACCGATGTTTCTGCAAAACACACGTTAGTCATGGTAATTATGTGTTGTCATTAATTGCCGAAACCAACACCGAGGCCTAGATGCTTTCAATAAGCCCACAATCGAATAGAGCCGTTAGAAACCTTACTGGGCAAATTTTGGGGGCGACAGACGCTGCACAGTAGCGTCTATCGCCGAACCGATAGACGCTGCATGGTAGCGTCCGTCGCTCCTACGACCACCACGTGTTCGACCGTTTGAATTCATCGCGTTCACGCCCACTGCGCCAGACGCGTCCGACGCTCACGACCCAGCGTCTGTCACCAGCGACAGACGCGGTCCAGAGAGCGTTGTTGACGCTCTGAGCCTACAGACGCGCGTCAGACGCGTCGCCACGTCTGTCGCCCATGCTCGTCCGCACAGCTGTTGACGCCACCGCGGACAGACGCTAACGCCAGCGTCTATTGTGTGAGCGTTCGCGCGTCTGTCGCGCTCACGCCAACCCCCTTAGCTAGGGTTTAGTGTCAGACGCTACGTGCCCACGTCTATTGCTCGCGGCGCCAGCGTCTGTCGCTCATAACTCAGTGAATTTTCATCGTTTTCTCGTTCCGCTTGATTCGCCCTTTCACTTATGAGCTAGACTAAGTATGTGTATCACTAAAGCACATGTTTTAGCTCATGAATCACCACGTGACATCGCCTCCAAATCTCGACATCGGCGTAAAGGAAAATAGGCGTTTCAACTCCTCAAAAACGCCTGAATCCCTCTACCGCTCAAACTATACTGCCTTCGCAAAGGTGCTAACACCACCAAGTGTTCATCGTCAAGTGCGAGTGTGTTAGCATTTTCACAATCATTTTTCGAGGCGTTATTAGTTCTATCCAAATGCATATGATTATGAAATGCACACCTAGAGGCACTTAGGAGTTCAATAGCCGCGTCATTCTCCTCTTTATAGTACGGCTATCTATCATATAATGTAACCACACCCACTAGGTGTATTGGTTACCAAAACACAACCTTTAAGCATATACCTTTGCCTTGATCATGTAGGGTTGCATCCAAATCCAAGTGTGGCCATCATGATCACCATGTCCATCTTGCCACCGACCTTGGAATGTACTAATCCTCATATGCTATATACAACTTAGTCATAGGATTAGTACTTAGGCATTGTCACTAATTATCAACACCAAACATAGAGCTTTTAATTACTTAGGATGCCTGTAGACAAGATTCACATCAAAAGGTGTTGTAAAATACAATTGAAAGGAAGCAAGGAGTGTCACCTGTAGCAGTGATTGGGGTTGTTGGTAGTGGCTCTTCATTTGTAAGGAGAGCTTGAGCTTTCCTTCGATGATAATCTTCTCGACGTTTTTAGTAACTTTTCTTTTTGGTCTTGAGGCATATTTGCATACGCGTCTCTTGCCCTTTGCCTCTTGCTTTCTTTTGGGTCTATAACGTCTAGTTGCAGATTGGACGTCGTGGGTCCACTTCCATTGTTAGTAGTGTTAGATATATCTTTGAATGGGATTTGGCACCCACTGTATTTCAAAGAAGCCATCTACAAAAAAGATTTCAAGTATTAACAAATATAGTAATTAAGGTTATATTACAATTCTTATCAACAATGTGAACCAATGTGATCCAAAATTAGCAATAGGGAAATCACAACATTCTTATCAGCAATTAAACAAACATGGGGAATTGGTCTCACTAACAGCTGCAACCCTCCTGACAAGTTGAAAACTAAATTTTGCATGAATGAGAAACATCTTGTAAACCTCTATTCCAAACACATAGAAATAAAGATACAACAAATAAGATTTGACCAAGACTATAACATGGTCTACATATCCCAACATTATTTATATTTAACAACATAAAGGCTTTAGTTTGTGCAACGGGATAACAGAGAAAGAACCTCACTTATGGATAAGACTGACTACATATTGGATAAGGGACAAAGTTTCATCCACAATTAAACAAAAACAAAGTAGAGGAAGGTACCTGTTGGTATTTATTAATGCACACTAAGTTTATCCGCAAGCGCACAGATAGAATACCGATGTAGCACTTCACCGGGATGACCCAGCTTTAATATCGAACCCAAAGAATCGGATAGAGGGATCTTGATCTTGGCTTAATCCCTGAGCACAATCAAGGATGAGATGCTAGAAGGTTGAGGGAGAAAAACTAGGGTTGTCTAGTTTTACTTTTAGGGAGTTTTGCAATTACTGGTCCGCTGGGGGATTACTATGGAAGACCGCAAATAGAGTACGAATCTACTACGCAACCAAAATCTCCTGCTAGGCCTATAGACGAGAGGTGGACTATGGAAGACTCAACAAGGCTGTCACCCTCGCGATCTACCACCGATCCGGAATATAGGGTGCATCTACAAGTAACCCGAGCCTAAGCACCATGCTTACACTACGAATTATACTCTAACCTAATGCATTAGATTAAAGCGCTCAAAAAGAGACTTGTAAACCAGAAGAACAATAAGAACAATAAAACTCACTGACTAATAGAAGTTGATGACCGAAGAAATCTCTGATCCAAGCTCCTAGAAAACTTGAATCCGCAAGTACAAGCCGTAGAAGGAGCACCGACAGGCCCGGGGCTTCCTTCAGATCTTCTACCTCTCTCTCTTCTGGTTCTAGTTCTAAGACTAGATCTAAACCTAACTAGAGGTGTACTAGTCTTCTTCTTGATTGCTAGGCTCTAGAGAGGTGATCCATTCAAGGGACCCCTCTCCTGAACTTGACTGGAGATAATAAATTGAAGTATCAAGATATGCCTCAGTGGGGGTCTGCCTCTGCTTATATACCCCGGTGGGATGAACCGCAGCCCTTGGATCAAACCGACTTGAAACAATGATCAAAATGCGTCATAGAGGTTGGTTGGAGGCCATCACGTAAAGATAGATGACAGGTGGCCCCCACCTGGGCCGACCGGCCCCACATGGCAGGCCGGTCGGCCTGGCTCAGAGCCAAGTGGCCTTCTCCTTTGCTCTGGTGTTCTTTGGAACATTTCCGTCAATTCTTGCGGAATTTCGACGTGATTTGATTTGGTTCCTTGACTCCTACTCTTCCTTGACTGTTTCCAATTCAATCTCTGAAAAATCACAATTCACCAAAGCTGTGGAAATTGTCATGTTAGTCCATAAAATTCTTGCTTGATGACGGTTCTGGTGTCTTCTATAGTGTTCCAAAGCATATTCATCGGGGACTCTATCGTCGGGACTACAATTATAGTGAATGATATATGTGTTTCGATCGTCTCAACGAGCTCTTTGCAATGGTGTGCTCTAATTCATCGTTTTAGATGCTTTTACATATAGAAATATTCAATGTCTGCAAAACAAGTGAGATCACCAAAACTCGTGGAACTCGTTAGATTTAAATCAAATCACCGGGCACTTTGGTTCATTTTAGTTGTTGTTGGACATTAGTTGACGGTTTATAATAGGAGTTAATTACCATCAACAGTACCCTTCTTTTTTCTGCTAGACTGTAGTAGCACGATGTTGGACTTGGCCCAACCTTAAATCCAACAAATTCCAACCTTAGATTCGAATCCTCATGTCAGATCTGCTCGCAAGAAGGAAATATTATTTTGGAAATTAATAAATCGTTGAAAATATCACCTGGCAGGGAAAAACTCATTTTGCCTTTCAGAATCTATGAATATTAAAACAAACTGCTCAGTGCCTTGTATACAGGAAAGATACAAAGTTGTTTATATAGTACTTGTTAATACATATGGACACTTGTTTGAAGGCATGGTGTTGCCTAGAAAAAATTGTGGAACAGGGATTGAAACTTTAGCTAGTATCAATATTGTTTAAAATGTATATTTAGATGGCTACATTATCATTTCAATTTCCTACAGGTGATGATGCTGCATGTCAGTTGTCCGTGGTGGCGGCTAGCAGGCTGGCAGATGGCCACCTGTTTCCCGCCCAGCCGCCGAAGCACCGTGCCTCAACCCAAGAATTACAGAGTACAAAGAAAGCCCAATGAAATTATTTCTAACATGGTTCATTAGTTGAAACATGTACTTGGCATTGTTACTGAACTAATATTCATCAACTGAGATCCAGTTATGTTATGGTTTGCTGCAATAAGTCAGTAACACTGAAGGAAGCAATCTGACGTTCCTAATCTCTACTACTAAAAAGAGTCAAGAGGACCCGTTCACCACGTGGTGAAGCCACTGCGCCGGTAGCACCCCATGACTCCTATTTGCACCGACATGTGGGGCAGGCACCCAGGGCAGGTCACCATCTCAACTCACGCTCAATGAACTGGTAAACAGGCTGAAATCTTCATCTTTATGGTTGCTGAATTGCATGGAACTTGTTTTGTTCTAAATGGACAGTACAGCAAAACAAGAATCAACACCCTTTAATTCAAAATTTATTTCTTTTCCTTCTAGATACAGATATCAAGGTGCGACGAATGATCATATTTCACAATTTTTCCTAATATACCTATTTCACAAAGTTTCACAGTTTTTTTTTTCAGTTTTTGATCAAATGGATACTGGTTTAAATGGTTCTTCTACTGAAGTTATTACAAACTGCCTTAGCTATATTCTTTTTCTGATTCCTCTTTCTGGGCAGAGCTTGTAGAAGATGTATTTGTTCATTTATGATGCATGTGCTAACACCAAGTGCAAAGATTGACATTAATTACTATTTTGCAGACATTTGGAGATGAGCATTGCCTTGTGATCAGTTGACAGAGGGGATTCACTGAACTTTTGTTCTGTTTAACGGGTGGCTAGCTGCTCTTTTTCAGTTACCAGATGCATTTTATTATACTACATTGATATTGTTGTTAAGAAAAAAATGGTGCAAGATCAGAGCTCCTACATAGATGCAGAGCTGTTGGTTGTTGCATTGGTGTCTGCAGCTTATCCATAGGAAGTGTCAGGTGCAACTGACAGACCAGTACATCTATTACTTTGTGGTTTCCTATCTATCTACAGATGATCGTTTAATCGTTTAATGATGGTCGACCCTTGCACAGACCGTGTTTGCCACCGAAGCTCAGCAGCAAATGGCTATTAATTTGTGGTTTTCTAGCCATTGATTAAAGTTCAGCAGCAAATGGCTATTAATTTGTGGTTTTCTAACCACTGATCGAAGTTCAGCAGCAAATGGCTAGACTCAGTGCAGACAATCCTGTAGACACCAAGCGGACGGCCTGGTGCAGGACAAAGGTTAACCTGATAGATGTCAATAATTTTATATTCAATTCCAAATGCTTATCAGCGAGGATCACAAGTGTTCCAGATGGCATATTTGAATGGTGGTGTCGTTTATAGGCCTCATCTATCGTATGGTTACTCTACTGAAAGGAGTGTCTTTTATTAGAACCCAGATGATGGACACGAGAAGAAAACACATATTCATTTTATGGCATATTTGGTTTTGGCCTTCAAGTTCTAGCAGTCCCAACTACGATAGATTCAGGCCCATGTCCATCTCCACTATTTCACACAGCATAAAGGGAGTAGAAGGCCACCAAAATTCAAATCAAAGCAGATCAAAGCACACTGAACCGCAGGCACGAACCCACTAAAGGATATTGGGTATGCACAGGTACGGATGATAATCTTTGAAAGGGATCAAAGTTAGCAGATCAGATCAGACCAGATTACAAATTCACACTCCATAAACGAAACAAAAGGTGTGGGCATGCATACCTGTTGGCTGCTCGTCGAAGATCAGGCGAAGGGACTGACAAAGACTCGAGCGCCTGGCGTGCAGCAGCGGCGGCGGAAAGCTGTGTGCCTAGCGTCGGCGGAGAGCTGAGCGCCTGGCGTCACTGGCGTAAGTGGGAGGTCATGGAGGCCGGGGCAGTGGTGTGGCGCTCGACGGCGGGAACAGGGCGCTCGGGCGTCGTGAGCTGAGCGCCTCTCTCTGATGGTCGGCGGTGCAGGGGCCGGTTGGCATGCCGGTATGCGGCGGCGACGATGGGACCGGTGCGAGCGTCGTCCTCGGCGGGGCAGGGGACAGGTGGTCTGCGACGGCGGCGTGACGTGGCCGGAGTGGGTGTCGTTCTCGGCGGGGAAGGGGCAGGGAAACCGCGAGCGGACGTCGCCTCAGCAAACGTGGAGGTGCAGGTGCGGGTGCTATCGTGTGGGGTTTTGGTGGGGACTTTGGTGGTGGCATGGGAAGATGGGTAGAGGAAGGCAGTTTTTTGGTTCGACTTTTTTACCGAGCACGGGGTCTGGGCGACGTGCGTCGGAGCTCGGACGAAAACTTCCATGCACGGACGACACAGACACTTTGCGCTTCATATAGTAGAGATCTGAGGTTTCCTTTATTTTTCGGGACCTCAATTCTTCCATCTACTTCAACAGAAACTCTCAAATGAGAGCCCTCATATTCTTTTTAATAGACACTTACATGCGGGACCCACCCATCAATCTCCGTTTCCCCACCCATCGCTCTCCTTTTCCTAGCCTCGGCATGAGCGGATACGACCACGAACCGAAACACCACACCTTCTTCCTGGCCGTCATCCTCCAGATCCGAAACCTCTCCTCCCTCTCCTCCCCGTCGTTCTTTGGATCTGGAGGAGCTACAGCATCGAGGAGTTGCTGCTGGGGTCGCAACCTGAGAGGAGCTGCCGCAGGGGTCACGGGAGGAGCGGCCGCCGAGGTCGCAGCCGGAGAGGAGCGAGAGAAGCTGCGCCGGTCACTGAGGAGAAGGAGAGGGTGCCGGAGCTACACGAGGAGGGGGCGCCGGTGGAGAACCGGAAAAGAACCGCGGCTCCTCTTGCGTAGGAGCACACCTCGCTAGCGACATCGAGGAAGATGACTAGCACACAGGGGCGGGAGCCAGGGCAAGCGTCGGTGCTCCGACGAGGTAGGTGGCGGCACCGACTAGTCACAGGAGGGAGATCCGGGCGGGGAGGAGATCCAGCTGGGGAGCGGAGAGGAGCTCCTAGCAAGGCCCGCTGGAGAGGAGGGCGCCACCAGTGCTCGCTTCCGTGTGAGCGTGGGCAAGAAACCGCCAAAACCGGAGGACGGGGGCTTGGCCTAGAGCCAACAGGAATTGGGGCTAGTGGGAGGATTTTATTGGCCCAACAAATTTAGGGTCCGTAGTAGGGGCCTGCTGGAATTGGATTTTTTTATCTAGGCACCTATATTTAGCTATTGGGGCTCAAGTAGGGGCCCTGCTGAAGTTGCTCTTAGGGCGTCCTCAATGAGGAGAAACAAAATGCTAGGCGACTTAGAAATAAACAAAGGAAAAAATTGCCAGCCCGACAACGTAGACCAGTGGCGGAGCCAGGAATTTTACGTAGGGGGGCCGACCAAGTTTAATTAATAGATTGCTACGATAGAACTGCCAGGGAAGATGAAGATTGGATATACTCTACCAAATGTATCACATATAAAGTCATGGTTTTATATTTTTCATGACATAAAAGTTGCTGCAAGCAAAATTATTCATAGGAACTAACTTTTTTATTTTAGTCTTACTTTGCGTGTCTTCGTAATTCTATCACGGTAATAATTCTAGTTGATTTTTTATAACTTAATTCTAGTTGTTGATGTCCACGTACATTCCTGGAGGAACTAGGAAACAATCAGATAGTTCTCATTCAGGCGCTGCTGCGAGCAGTCCTCCTAGGCAAAACAACGAACAGTTGGTGGGCATAGGCGACAGCCGCAGCAAACAAGATAAACTCACGAATTCAGTTCACAGGCGGCGATGGTAGTAGGCTGTGGATGTGTCGGTGCTACCGAGGATGGCGAAGCCGACGCCTATTGTTGGAGGTGTTGGTCCTCTCCCGACGAGGCATGACAAACTTGCCATCATTTGCTTGCAAGGGCCTCCGTCGCCAATCATTCGGTGGCCGGGAAAATAACAGCAGAGAGGTAGCAGATCAGCAGATGGTGGGAGAAGCAGAGAGACACAAGCAAATAGTATCAAGTTTATACTCAACTACAGCATAGCTGTTAAAATTTTTCAGCTGCGTTGGGGGGGGGGGGCATGGCCCCTGCTGGCCCCCTGGCTCCGCCAGTGACGTACACAGTAGTGGGCTACCAAGGCTGTGTTCAGTTCCGAAATAGGGGGAAATATTTCTGTAATACTTTCGTTGTTATTTGACAAAATTTATCCAACCATGAATTAATTAGGCTCAAAAGATTCATCTCGACCTTTACAGACAAACTGTACAATTAGTTATTTTTTACCTATATTTAATGCTCCATGCATGAGTCCAAAGATTCGATGTGACAGGTGACATAGGAAATATTTTAGGAAGTGAACGGGCCCAAGCCAGAGACAGAAAAAATCACAGGGAAACGTGCGAGCTGGGCGACGAACTCGTTGCTCGCAACCAAACTTTTCGGTAAATCAAGTTAGGTTTTGGCAGGATATATGGCTGGATAAATGCCCCCTGAAAATCAGGTTCCCTAGGCTGTACAGAATTAGCAAGCAGCAAGAATGGTCGGTAGCACAAATGAATGAGGCTCAGTGGGGTATGGATTTCAGGAGAATTTTAGGGGAGGAGGAGAGAGCAGAGTTAGATGAATTACTGGATGCTTTAGAGAGGATCGAGATAGACGACAATGATGATGGCTTAATCTGGGATCTTGAACCATCAGGAAGGTTTTCCAGTAGATCTTTATATAGACTGATGACTAGCCCAGGAGAGGTGGATGTTAGAATGAAAAGCATCTGGGGGAGAAGTTACCTCTGAAAATCAAGATTTTTTTGTGGATGATGTGGCACGACAGAGTTCAGACAGGAGAGCAGCTTAAGAGGAGGAAAGGAAAGGGTTCTGAATTTTGCAAATACTGTGGAAAATTAGAAACTTTAGATCACCTTTTCTTTAACTGTCCTATTTCTCAACTCCTCTGGGTTTGGGTTAGGATTAGTATGAGGTGGGGTCAAAGACCAATTTCTCTAACCAATTACCAGGATATGATGGACTATGGGGAGGTGGATAGGTCTAAGAGTGTGAATTTGTTTATCATTGCTAGTATATCATGGAGTGTGTGGAAGACCAGGAATGATTGGGTCTTCAATAATAATCTGATCAAATCTCCTAAATCCGTTGCTTACATGGCTCTGGGTTTCATGAAACAGTGGAAGATCCTGCTCAAGACGAAGGACCAACAACTGATGGAGGACGCTATCCACAAGCTCCAGGAGGGACTCAGAACTTGGTGATCAAAGGATGTTGAAAAGAAGCTCTGGAACTGTCGAAGTTCCTTTCTTTGTAGTGCTTTTTTCTTATTAGTTTTCTGTCGTTAAAAAGTTTGAGAGGTGAAGTGGCTTTTGTTGTCGTTGGATCTTGTTTTCTGCACTGTCACTGTTTGGCTGGTAACCCCAACAAAAACTGGCTGCTTTCAATATAAGCAGGGAAACCTTTGGTCTAAAAAAAAATCTCTCTCCTCCACGTAATCTCCTAGCTAGCTAGGAGTTCCCTGTTGGGACGCCCTTAGGCCCGTCTGGATCCACGGTGCAATAGGCAGCGTCTGGATCACAAGTTTTAAGAATCTCAAAATCTCAAAATCTTAAAAATCTTCCTAGAGTTTAGAGGATTCTAACACAGAGAACCAAAAAAAAACATCAGAGGTTATTTTTTTGTCCACAATCAGGATTTTAGAATATCATCCAAATATGCCCATAGACATCTGATTAAGACCTGTCTTATTTCTTGTGTCAACAAGCTAAAACAATTTAAGGCCCCTTTGAATTGTAGGAAAAATGTAGGTTCCCATTTCTATGGGTTGAGTTACTTAGCATGTTTTGGTTCGCAGAAATCACTTGTGCGAAAAGGAAACTTTCTTTTAAGTTGGATTTTATATAGGAAGACTATGGAAAAGAAACATCCACTCAAACTTCACGCTTCTCGTGTTTTTTCTATAGCTGATCCAAACACTTATTCCTATAAAATCCTATGTTTCTTATTCCTCTGTTTTACATGCATTCCAATTATATTATTGTATTTTTTCTATTCATGTATTTTTTTCAATCATATGTTCCAACGGACGAACAGGAAGAGCCTTGGTGAATCCTTGTGTAATTTGGTCACCAAATGGAACAAAATCAATGTCAAGTAATTTGTTGGACACCCATTCTCTCACAAAGTGATAGTCCACTTCAATGTGTTTTGTCCTGACATGAAAAAATGGGTTAGCAGACAAATATTTTGCACCAATGTTATCACACCACAATTTTGCTGTACGTGAACTTTGTATTTCTAGTTCCAATAAAGTCTGAATCCACATTATTTCTGTTGTGGCATTGGCAATAGCTTTATATTCTGCCTCTATACTAGATCTTGACACTATGGGTTGTTTGCGTGCACTGCAGGAGACAAGATTAGTTCCAAGAAAAATAGCAAACCTACCGGTTGACCTTCTATCATCTAGAGATCCTGCTAAGATTAGTTTTGTTGGTTGATAACTTAGAGCTTTCAAAATGACGTCTTTTCGTCAGGGTCGGAATTTCTGAGAAAAATTCTGATCAGGATTCACTGGTTCATTTGAGGTTTCTAGGTTAGAAATTCTAGACCCTAGTCAGAATTTCTGAAGTCCTATTGACTACTCTCACAAAACAATGTGCATAGATTCAAAATGCTTTAAGGATTGAAATTTCCAATCCCTATTGGAATTTTCGATACTTGACCAGAATACACTATAAGGGCTAGAATTGTGTGGGGAGTACATATATCTTTCTCCCTTCCTCATAAAACTACACACCACTAGGGCCTAACACACGCCAAGAACACTAAAAGCCCTCATCTCAACCTCCCCTTTCTCCCTCTCTTGTGCATCTTGTGATTGACTCCTCTATTTGTGGAAGGGATTGCTTAAGGGGTGTGTAAGAAAGCTTGTGAACTCCTCTATTTGAGCACTTGTGACCCTGCCGGTTCTTTGATTTCAATGTGTTACTCTTGGATTTTGATTTGTTGAAAATCCTAGGCGGCTAGGTGTTGCCCGGGAGCTCTCCATCTGTGGAGATCCCTAGGAAGTTTGGTTACCCATCTTTTCTAGTGAATTTGTGTCGGGTTGACCTTTTGTGGTTGCCTTGGCAAGAGGAGAGTTGTAAGAGACTCTAGACCTTTGTGGTCTGCTCAACAATGGGGAAGTAGGTACAACTTGTGGTGTGACCGAACCTCGGATTAAATCACGTGTTCTTGACCTATTTCTAGGTTTCTGTTTGCCCGATCTACTTGCATCGAAGGTTATAGGGCTCTTCAATGAGTTGAACACATTTCATATACTCATCTACATGTGTGGTAACTATAGCCCAATGTTACATTGATCATATCACTTGATTAGCTCGCACTCTATTTCCCAGGTTCGGAGTTTTGAGGTCCAGACTAGATCAGAAATTCTGAGTTGGACTGGAATTTTTGAACCTGGAGATTTAATCTGCTATCGAGCTGATTTTCAGGTTTAGCCTATTCACCTCCTCTAGGCATTGTTGATCATTTCGTACCTGGCGATAATACCGCTAGCCATAAACTTGTTGGGCAACACACACAAAAAAATACTTGAGTTTCGTATGCTAGTGTATCTCATGAGCTTGTTCCACTACAGATCAGTTATCAACTATCTTGGAGTCATATAGCTGCTCCATGACATACAGGTCACTACCAGCATCGGAAACACCAAACGTTGTCTCAAGTGCTCCCCATAACTCTTTGCTATTCAGCAGCGACATGTAGACATTCACCAAGTATTCAATGAGAACAGTAATCACAACGTCTTGAAACAAGTTATCGACAACCTTGAACGCTTTATCCTCTTTAGGATTAAGGACGTCTTTGGCAGGGCTCCTTCCCGGGCAGCTCCGGCTCTGGATGGATTGTGCAGCACTGTATGTTTCTGTAGCAATGGCAAAAGGGCTCCGGCTCTTTGTATCCTTGTCTCTGGAGCCAGCTAAGCTGCCATTGCCTGGCTCCTCCGGCTCTGCGCTACAGGGTACTACAGGAAGAGAGCTAGAGCCGAAGGAAGCGAGGCCAAACAGGCCCTAAATTGTTCAGGCTTCTCCCATGGGACATGATATATGTTCATAGCCATCAGCCACATGATCATCTTAGCACGCCACCACTTGTAATTGGTGCCGTCAAACATGTTTGTCTTAAGAGTGGACGCAAAACTACTAACCAAAAAGTGCCTAAAATCGGGTTCTTGGATTGTTAGATATTTGGGCAAATTTAGGCACGATTTATTCTAGAAAAACAAAAAAAGATTTATGACATCATGTATGTGCATGTGTGACCTACTCGTAGAGTCATAGTAGCAAACACGATGAATATGACGACACTGATCATAACAAATGTACTTCATTTAACAAATTTAACAAATCGAGCAAAGACAGATGTATACCTAGGGACGGATCAGGACCGAGAGATCCGACAGTGCTATTCTTACTAGTTGACATAGTGAACGAACAACCACCAGGAAATAATCGTTTACTATGATCATGCCTGTGCGTTGCTACTGGAACAAAATAATATTATGACTGAGCTCGTTTGAGCCCGGCTGAGGCCACCTGTGCCAAGGTCATTGTTACCCACGCTGGGGCCAAGCTCATTAGAAGCCAGGCGAGGCCACCCACGCTATGGCCATGGCCGTGGCCAAGCTCACGCTGAATGCCCCCTACTGAAGCCCTCCACCCACGTGAAGAGGAATGGAAGACAACAAAATGGCATTGACGACAAGGATGACAGCGTACCTAACCTTTTGAGGGATGACGAGTCCCGAACCTTAAGGAATATTCTCTGTCATGGACGGTTCCACCCCACCTGTCTCCAGCATAGGTTACAATAGAAAAAAAAATAATGCCACGATAATTCAAGTTGAACGTATGTTATACTTTTACAAAAAAAAATGATACTTCAAGTGATGTTTGCAACGTTCTTTTGTAGCCAGTCATCAAATTACATGAGTTTTCAAAAGCATGAACAATTATAGAGCAGTAGAAACACATCTGTAACAATTGCTTCTTCCTTATGGATGTTTGCAACAGAAAGGATCTTCATCCTCCAGAGAGCACATGCTCGGCATCTCAGTGGGCTCCGTCAGAAGGTCAGCACAACCTTGCATTGGTCTATCTATTACTGTTGACACTTCCTGTTTATAAGCTGCAGGCACCAATGCAACAGCCAGCAGCTGTGCATAGGCGCCGATCATTGGGTAGTCGCTGAACAACATCGTGCTCTACAAAGCTGAACGACCTCATGCTCTACAAAACTTGCAATATTGCTGAGATTGGGTGATATTACCAAAAAATTAATATCTTCATCCTATGCAGCTGCAACAGCTTTGCTCTAAGAGGGACTTCATTCTCAGCGTCACCAAGTGTATCATCGGAGTCGCCTTGCCACACATATGCAGATCATTCGAGCTCACAATGCTAGTGATGGCTGCTTTTTCTAGGAAGGCAACATTCTATTATCTCAGATCATTGCTGCAGCTTTCCCTCATAAACCCTATCCTTCATTATTATAGTTTTAGCAATCAATGATGAATCATGCAGAGGGAGGTACCATCTTGATAATTGAAATATTCATAAGTGTTGCTACTACATCAAAATTCCATATTTGAAAGTGGTAAACAACAGAGAAGAATACTGAAAGGAGCAGGAGTCACTACTACACTCAGACATTTCACAGCCACGTCGTAACCCCCATCGCAGCTGCATTTCGGCCTCGGCAGTAAGCTGTCGGCAGTGATGGTCATAGCCCTTACCGTCGGAATCTAAGACCGACTAGGGTGTACACTACACCGCCGTATTGGCTTATGATCCGTCCGTGATAAGGTCCTTACTTCCGTTGCATTGAAGCACGACCCGTTTGTGGGTATACACTAACACCACCACATTGGCAAACGATCCGCCTGTGTGGAGGCTACCATTACCATCGTGTGGGCATATCAACCGCTTATGTAGTGGTCACTAGCACCATCGTCTTGTACTTCAACCCGACTGTCTAGGGTGCACCTTCGCTGTCTCTTCGATGGTCGAGACGTCTGTAGAGGTAAACTTCACCGTCACTTCAGCATATGAACTGTCATAGAACCGTCCAAATTATAAGAGCACAAGTACAAAAACAATCACCGAAGTGATTAAATTCTCACACTTGAGCCCATATAACTCCGGTAGTCCAATGAAATCACGAGGGATTTCAAACCAACCAACATACAAGCCAAGATCGTAGTAATTCAACATAACAAGTCACATGTTACATCTATTTCACAAATAATTCAATATACATCTGAGTTCAACAAAATTATTACAACTTAAGTTTAAAAGTAGCGAAAGCAAAGTAGTTTGAAACTAACATCATCCTTATCTCAAATACATGCCAGTACCAAGGTCAACTACCACAAAAGCATTAGAGACAAGATAACTCAGAAAGATTATGCCCATGATCACACTCCGCCTCTACGGCAGGAGTCGCCCAATTCTTACAGTCGCCATGATACATCACAACCTACAACAAGTGGGAATAAACCCTGAGTACGAGAATGTACTCAGCTAGACTTACCCGTCAAAAACTAAAAATAAAGTGACCCCAAGGAGTATGCAAGGCTAATATAAAGTGGGCTAGCTTGACAACATTTTGCATAAAAGCTTAATACAGATAAGTAATCATTAATGCTTAAGCATCAAGTTAATAATCATTAACCTATCACCTATATTAGCACCTGTACTAGAGCACTCACTTGATTAGGAGCAAATAATATTAACCATAGCAGGTATAAATTTAGGCCACACTTAAATCATCATCCAATTAACCATCCATTCAATTTAATTAAATCTACGTTGCCGCTGTTCAAGTCAAGTGCTCACTAACCAAGAGCGACGGCGATTCGAATCGAGTTCCTATCCAGCTGGAGGGGTATTTCTAACACAAACTGCGTAGAACCCTCGCCAGGGTCGCACAAGTCACCTTTGATACAGTTCAGAAAAACGTGGGTTCGACTGATGCCGCATCTCTAAGGGCAACACTCTGCCAGAATGATAGGGACTTTAACCCCCCTTGGTCTTATGTCAGTGTCCCCAAGCACATCCTTACTTCCTCTAGAATGCGCACTTGACCCCCCGATTCTCGGTCTAAACTGTATTACTCGGCTTCGCGGTCGGAACGGCTTATCTGGCCAGCTAAGTGTTAGACTGTGTTCAACATGACTCAAGAACGTATAGCGAATCAGTCCTTAAATAACTCAGACGAGGATAGATCCACACCCAAGACCTTCATACCTTGTTGCTTCACGATCATCATCCCACCCGGTCTCCTTTCATATTATTAGCACATGGTTCTTTTCCACGATTACAAATATAGCCAACCGTGCCATATATGAATATCCCTACATCTCGCAGGTGACAAGAAATCACCTGACTTCTACCGCTTAAAGCAGGGCTAAGCATCTACTCGATCCTGGTCTATGATTCAAGGATTCATATATCTGGACGAGGAGTGATATTGATGCAGCAAGGTTTTCACCCAACTCCTATACGTAATGCAACAATACATATAACACATATATAGTATTTTATTTGAAAGGTAGGGAGTCTTATAATGCTCCGTAACTTGCTTGGGATTCGACTCAAATCAGTCAAGTTAGCTTGCACCGTCTGGAACATCTCCACTCCATATATGCACTTGAGGGTCCTTCCATCTTCGGGATGGATCCACCAACACCATCTTTAGGTTCAACTCCACATCATGTCCTCCATGTGATGCATCTAGTGTACCTAGATAAGGTGCAACAATACATATATATGAATGCATATAAGTGCAATAAATAAAGTAATCATGCAAGTATATCAACGTTCACATAAGCACCTAGAGCTAATTAGCTTACTCCTCACTAAGGCATAACATAGAAGGACGACAAGCACAACAATCAAGACACAAGTTTCATAATATCACAGGGTACCAACCCAAGTACCAAGTAACATCACAAGTATACTTATGTAACTCAAACTATGCTTAACAGAAAAGTTCAGATTTGCAATCACCATGAACAGTCCAGAAATAAAATCATTTCAGGAGCTACACAATTCCAAATGACATGCAAGAGGACAATATGGAAAGCTTATGAAATTGTATACAATTTATTTATAAACATTTAAGCACAATTCCATCATTTACCTGGTCTAAACAACAGATATACAGAATCTGTTCTAAAAGACAGAGAACACTCCTAAAGCTGACTCAAACTTTGAACAACTGCCATTTCTAAACCATAAGTCTAACTGCTACCAAAATTTACCAGCAACTAGTTTAGAAAGTTCTTAACAACTTTGTTATAAATAACCAAGCCTGAAGAGATCATTATCAAGGCCTAATCTACTTAGTTACCCAAAACTATCCAGAATTGGCAGATTTGCACAATAAAATAATAAGTGATGTCGAGAACATCACAATTGATACAACCAACTGCACTAACAGTTAGAACATGTTTAAGTAACCCTAGATCAGGTCATGTCACTAGCATAAATATTTATTTAATTGCCCTTTTCTATTTATTTTAAGTGCATAGGCATAAATGGCAATAAATATAAAAGGTGCCCAGAAAATTCTAATAAAATTACAGTAGCACATACATGCTCCCAGGAGACTACCATAAAAAATTCACCTAAATTGGAGTACCAACCTCAAGATATAAAAATGGCAAGCAACATATTATAGAATTTCTTATTTATCAAGGTCAAATCAAAACCTTCAGAAAATAGTAAACAAATAGTGTGTTTAATATTTTTCCTAGCAAGTACATGTCCTCATAAAATTAACAAAATAAGAATCACTATTTTTGGAGTCCTAAAACTCAAGACATGGTTGTGGTTAAGTTTATAAGTATTTTTAGAGTACTTTTCAAGATTAAACAAAAACACCCGAAAACTTCTACCAACATATAACATATCATGACTCTACTGCATAGTTCTTTTCTCAAGGTTTCCAAAAAGTCCATATTTGCTATTTTTGGAGGTCCCTAGCATGAGATATGGAATTTAGAAGATTTAACACAAAATATGAAATTCAAAAATAGAATTAACCACTTAACCCTAGATTTGCTATGCACACCCGGTTGTACACCCAAATTAGCCACCGCTTTAACTGCCATGCGGGACCTACTGCCCAGTTGGACCCACATGTCATTCACACCAAGGAAGACAGAGAGAGGGAGGATCGTTGTAACACCTCAAGTGTTTAGCTCCATAATTGCATTGCATTTGCATAAGCATAAGCATGCATCATGCATATTATTTTATGTGATGCAACAACTGTGATTGTTTTAGAAGTTTTATTTGGCTCACATCATGTGATACTTGATAGTTGGTGTGACAAAAAGGTAGAGTAGTCAATTATGTCCTACAACACCGTAGTTATACCTAGGGTAACTCTTGGAGCAAGGTTCATGTTGGCCAAAATTACTAAAATGCCCTCCAAGAGATGGTTGACCACCATTTGGCCCTAGGATGATCTGGTTTGACCAATTAAAAAGTCTATCTTAGAGACCTTGCATGGAGGAGCACCCTTAAGCAAAGTTGTAGAGAATTTCATAAGGAACAAAAGTTCTAATATGGCCATCTCATGAAAATGATCAGAACATGCTCAAAAATGGCCCACAAGTCAGTATTAGGGGCTGTTTTGGGACTTAGCAAATTTTGCTAAGTGTTGAGCTGAAAACCGTTTCACAGTACCTCACTTTAGCAACCTATAACTCACAAACTAGGCCAAACCAGTCCATGAGCCAATTGACAAAGTTGGAGCCCTCATGTGGCTCTACAACATTGTCAAGATCACCCAAGCCTGGTTCCCAATGGTTTATGAGTTAGAGTGCTTCGAAAATCGGGTTTCAGTCGGGGGAAATAACTGAAACTCAGTTCAGCTTTCTTGTGCCTCACTTTGGGGCGTTGTATCTCACTTACCAAGCCGAGTTAGCTCATGACCCTATTGGCAATGTTGAAGCCCTCACATAGCTCTACATTTTTGTTAACTACGGCTCTCATCGAATCAGCCTTGACCACGAGCGGTGGGGCGATGAAATCACGCTGTCAGTCGTCGTGATTAGGACTGAATCAGGAATTCGGGTTCAGACACCGACGGCCGTGGCCGACCGCGCGCAGGGCCAGAACGCCGCGTGGCCGTCATGCTCCTCTTTCGCCCCCACTCGTGAGCGCGCTGGCGCGTTCATGCTGCCCGAGTGCTGCTGCTGCCCCCCCTACTCCCTCCATTTAACTCTTTCGTCTCTGTGGTGCTCACCGAGGCGGAGAAACCAAACACCATTGACGCCGCCCTCTCCCGCGAGCTCGTGAGCGTGCGCCGTGGCACCGCAAGCCGCCAAAGCTCGCCCACACCTCCGCCACCGCCTCCTTTACCTCAGCCGTCCCTCCGACGAGCCGGTCAAGCAAAGGTGAGGGCGAATTTCGCCGGTTCCGTCATCACCGTCGCGGGCCGACTTCGCCGGAATTGGAGCTCACCGTGGCCAGCTATCACCGGGCCCCTTTCACCCCTTTTTCTTCATTCCCTCAGCTTCCTCGTGAGTCCAAGAAGCTCGTACCGAGCTTCGTTGCGCCTACGATGGCCGGACCTCGCCGGAGCACCGTCGTCTCCCTCGGCCGTCCGCCATGCGCGCTGGTGGCGGTGTTTCCGTGCTCCACCGGTCAGTTTAGTGGCACCCTGGTGTGTGGGTGGTCGCGGGGAGGACCACGACGGTGACCTCGCCGCCGGTAGTCTCGCCGTCGACGAGCGGTGGTCGTGCAAAGCCGCGCCCTGCGCTGCTCTCTATGACGTGCAGGGCCCGCGTGTCGGCGTTCCCCCGGCCTCGGCTCCGGTTGAGCCAGCGAGCTGGGCCGAGCCGCGCGTTGGGCCGAGCCACGTGCCGGGCTGAGCCGCGCGCGGGGCCAAGCAGTCCAGCTGGGCCGGCCTGGCACTGTCGCGTAGAGTGTTGTTCTGATTTTTCTTTCTTGTCACAGATTCTTGTGGTAGTTTGAAAAATGTAGATCTAGGGTTTCACTTACTCAAAAATCATGAGATAAATTTTATTAGAATCTACTTGATGTGTAGTATTTTAGAAAAATATGAGTTTGCTATGTGATGTTTAGATTTCGGGACATTTAAATAGGTCTTTGAAATGTGTTTTAAATCACATGCAAACTTGTTTAAATTATATCTTGAGTTTCAGTGTTCCAAAAATTATGAAATTTGGTGAGTAGGCTAATTTATACTTGCTCTAGCTCTGGTAAAAATTTGGACAGTAGTGCTTAAGTACTTTTCAAGTTATAATGCTATCTTGTTATTCTAGGAAATACTTAAATGAATTTTAGTAATTTTTCTACATGTGCAATGTTCTTATAAATTTTTGGAGAATGTCTTGGTACCCTAGAGTGTCCAAGAAAATTAAGAAATCTGTTGTTTGACACTTTTGACTATGCTTTGTTAATTATACAAAAATCAGCCTTTTTGGCTTGGGAATTTTGTGTAGGAAGTTCCTGTAAATAAATTGAGTTCAAAATTTTACAGTAGTCTCTTTGTGGGTCAGAGAGTCTCCTGTAATTTTTGTAGAATTTTAGGAGCAGTTTACATATATGTTTGAAATTCCACTTAATTACTTAAGTAAATTAAGAAATGGGTTTAAATAAAAATTCTAGGTGGGCACACCTTACTTCCTGGTGTTTTTGTGACCTTTGTGAACTTGTAGTAGTATTAGTTTGGTCCTAGAGAATGTTTGCCACATAAATAAATATTTAACCTTTACAATTTTATGTTTTCTGGACAGCTGATAGTATTTCTAGGTTTGACCTTGGATAAAGGTGGTTGCTGGAAAACTTGTAAATACCAAAGTTGTAGTAAAATTTGTAATTGAGCTTGTGTCAAAATTTGGGAGCATTTGACTTAGTAGTTTGGGAGTTATTGCTGTTTAAAGTGCCAATCCAGAATTTACTGCTTTCTGTTTAGAGAGAACAGATTCTGGGACTTTGGAATTTCGACTAGGTAAACTTTGGAATTAAGTGCTGTGGTCTGAAAACATTTTGTAGTGTATTTCTTAAGCTTTCCAGATTGTCTTAGATCATATCTTTTGGAATTGGGATTCTCCAGTTATGTTAGAATCCTTGAGCTGCTGTCCAGAATGTTTTACTGTGGTAACCTAAGTAATATTACTCTTGTATTGTTAGGTGTTAGGGCCTTAACCGAAGAGGAACAACTATATCTTAGGTTGGGTAGATTAGGTAAGTACTTCTCCACCGGAGAAGAGATTTGCACGTACTAATAAAATAACTTGAATAGAGTATTTTATTTCTGAAATGCATTTCATTCCGAGCATGTTGCACATTTATGCATCCATGATATTTATTGTGCATTCATGCAATAGGTGTACCGGAGGGGGTAACTCTCCTCGAGTTCGAGCCTGTGATTCCGGAGGAAGTCCAGGACCAGGAGCAGCAGGAGCCCGAGGATCCAGCAGGCGAAGGAGTGCCCGCAGACGACCTTCCTGAGTGCCCAGACCACCGGCCCTCGACCTTTCTGAAAGGCAAGCCCCGGTGCATGCTGAACCTACTGATTTATAAATTAATCTTGAGTACTTTTACTTGTTTACTGCATTAAGTTGTAGGAGTTATATGAAAACACTTGTTGCATTATACCTGTCCTTGTCCAGATATCGTACTTAATCCTATATTAGGTTTAGGCACGTGTCAATGCTTAGCCCTGCTTAGTACGGTAGAAGTCGGGTGATTTCCGGTCATCCGCGAGATGTAGGAAGGAGTCACGAGTGGCTTTATGGCTATCGTGGATGGAACCATGCTTAAAAATGAAATTGAGACCGGGCGGGAGTTCGATAGTACAGCCGCAAGACACTTCACGTCTTGGGTGTGGAGCTATGCCCGTCTGAGTCGTTTAAGGACCGATTCGCTGTACGTCCTTGAGTCATGTTGAACGCAGTCTAACACTTAGTTGGCCGGATAAGTCGTTCCGACCGCGAAGCCGAGTAATGTGGTTCAGGCCGGGAATCGAATGGTAGGTTGCTTCTTGGAGGAGAGAAAGGATGTGCTTGGGGATATTGGCGTGAGACCAAGGGGGGGGTTAGAGTCCCTATCACCTGGCAGAGTGTCGCCCTTGGGGTCGCGACATCATTCGGACCCGCGATTCCTGAATCATATGAAAAGGTGGCTTGTGCGACCCTGGCAGGGGCCTGCGCGGTGAGTGTTAGAAATACCCCTCCAGCTAGATAGGAATTCGATTCGAATCGCCGTCGCTCCCGGTTAGTGAGCACTTGACTTGAGCAGCGGCAACGTAGAACTCATTAAATGAACTGGTGGTTAAGGGAATGATACAATGTTGCCATAATGATATACCTGCTATGGATATAATAATAATGTTGTTTGATTATAATCAAGTGCATGTTTAGTACAGGTGCTGAGATAGATGACAGGTAAATGCTACAAATAACTGCTAGTACAGGTTATAAGAGTTTCAATTACTTATGCCTTTATGCAAAATGTTATGTCAGCTAGCCTCTTGTGTAAGCCTTGCATAATCCTTGGTGTCATCTTATTTCTGGTTTTCGACGGGTAAGTCTAGCTGAGTACATTCCAGTACTCAAGGTTTATTCCCTCCTGTTGCAGATGTTATGCTCTATCAAGGCTTCTGCAAAACTTGTCTCCACCCTGCGGGTGAAGAAGACTAGATCACTTGGGCGTGATCATCTTTTATGTACTTTTCTCATGCTTTTGCGGGTTGTTGATCATCAAGACTGGCAGTAGTTAACAACTGGTGTGTGTTATGCTTCCGCTACTTTATAAACTTAGTTTGTAATAATTGCTACTCCGTTTGTGTAAACTTATTTCAGCACTACTTGTGAAATGTAACGTATGATGTTGTATGTTGAATGATGCGATCCTGGTTGTAAGCGAGTTGGTTTGAAATCCTTCGTGGTTTCGATTGACTACCGGGATTATATGGGCTCAAGTTTGAAAATTTGAGCGCTTCGGTGCTTGTTTTTGTACTTGTGCTCTTATAATTTGGTCGGTTCTGTTACAGCTGGTACCGGAGCATAATTCAACATTAAACACATCGTACGAGTATTTAAAAACAAAAGTATTTGATTATGAAAAGGGTTAAAACTCTAAAAAAAATTATTATTTTCATAGGTATGCCAGTGATCACATCCCTTAGCCCAAATAAGGACTCTTAGGTGGCTTATTATAAAGACTAACTTGGGGGCCTTGTTTGTTTTTGTTTCGTCGTCCATACGGCGTGATATTGTATGGGTGCCATCCACTTGGGTGGTAATGTATGGATCAATTGCCTCGACGCTCTGGTAAGTGTGAGTTGTGAGAGCATGATCGTTCAACCAACGATCTAGGGGAGAGTAGTTTTGGTGACTTGCATACTTACATGTTTAAACCATGTAATTACGTAAGCACTTAATTGTGGGAACCTCTATATCGGGTAGCTTTGATACTGAAGTATATACATCTGGGGATGTGTATATGGAAAGTATTTAAATTTCTGCTTTCTTGTGTGCTTATATTGGGAAACTGTTGGGCTAAAATGAGGTTTTCTGCAGGTACACTAACAGCGTAACGAGTAGACCGATAGTTTCGCTTATATGAGAGAACGTATGTATGCCACCGCCTAGCGTTAGAACTTTAGGTTTCTACTAAGGTGAGAGGCGTACGGAACGTGCATGCATCATGTTTAATTATATCATACATATCATTTACTCCCTCCTTAAAAATTTCAGTACTCCCGACTAAAGTAAATTTCGTATCCCCTAAATGATCCTCACTTGAAGTCGTGTCTTGTGCTACAGATGGCACGTACCAAGAGGACCGCTCGCAAGTCCACTGGGGGCAGGGCACCTCGTCACCAGCTCGCTCCACGAGAGCCCCGCCCTGAGCCTACTGAGGTGGAAAGGCTGAGGGCAGAGTTGGCTGAAGTGACTGCTGCCAGGAATGCAGCGCGTCAGTAACTGGAGCAAGTGATTCGTGATCGTGACTAGGAAACCCTTGCAGTCCAGAGGTTGACAGTAGCAAACCGCAACTGTCAACGCATGTTGGTCCGTGTCATGAACTAGAGGGATGAAGCCTGGCACGAGGAGAACGTTCTGAGAGCTCGTCAGTTTGAGCTCGAGCAACAGTTGGAGAATGCTGAAGAATACAATGATAATCTTCATGAAGAAGTGCACCGCCTGAACAACGAGCTTAATCCCCTGCTGCCTCGAAACAACAACGTCGATGAGGACATGGGTTCGGAAATCGTTATGGCTGAAAATGATGATGAAGTGGAGGTCAACGGACCCCAAGATGCCGCACCAGAGGAAGCGCCAGAAGAAGAAGAAGACAAGGAGTTAGAGCCTGTTAGTGATGAGGACGGAGAGGAGATCCTTGACACCGACTCTGAGGACGATGCTTAGAGTAGTTATCACGTAGCCATGATGTTAGAATCGTCCTTTGTGCCCTCCCTGTGATGGAGTGAGGCTTTGTAATAACTTGACTTTTCAGATGTAAGGTCGAACCCTATGTTTCCTGGTTGTTTAGTGGAACCTGTTAATTTCGATCGCAATTGGATGTCTTGTTGTGTGGTGTTCGATGATGGTGTCACGATTAGCACCCTTCGGTGCCGCGACGAAACCGAGGGCCTCCTATGGCGCGCGACATAAGGCTGTGCTGCTTGGCACGCGCTGGTATCAAGGTGGCTAGTCATGATCCACCATGGAGCTCTACCGCTGAGAAGTCTCTTTGTGATCAGTTTGAAGTAGCCTTTCTCAGTCAACTAAACACTTTGAAATTGAATCCAAGTCCCGGGCAAAAGATCAAAAATCACGTAGATTTTAACGGAAACGGTTCAGTAACTGCTGTGCTCCTCGTGTGTGAGCCTTTATCAAAGAACATCTTGTTGGATTCTCTCGCATGATTGCGCCATTTGATCCGCTTGAATGGATTGTGCGGTTGTGATGAAGTATTGTGTCATGAGTAATTTGAGAAGTCTATTTCATGAAGTCAGTTTGACATATTTACAATAATTCATCTACAAATTTCCCACATCGTCAGTGCTCATTGGCTATGCATTTTACAGATGTCGTACAATCTTCGTCGGGGTCGTGGCAATGAGGATGAGGAACAGCCACCCCCTCCGCCACCACCTACCCCGGCTGAGTTAATGCAGACTGTGGTTGAAGGGCAGCACATGCTGGCAGATGCTATGCGCCAGCTTGCCAACCGGGAGGCTCGTCCTGGCCGCCAGGGTCCGGAACCGAATCAGTACAGTGATTTCAAGGATTTTCTTGATACTAAGCCCCCGCTCTTTAAGGAGGCGGAGGAACCACTGCAAGCTGATGAGTGGTTGAATACTATTGAACAAAAGTTTCGTCTGCTTCGCCTGACTGATGAGCTAAAGACTAAATATGCTTCTCATCAATTGCATGGTCCATCGGGTATTTGGTGGAGCCACTATCGTTCCACACTGCCTGCAAATGTCCCGATTGCTTGGGACTAGTTCAAGGCTGCATTCCGTGGGAACTATATTCCTCTAGGTCTTATGGCTATCAAACACACAGAATTCATGAGGCTGTCGCAGGGAAATAAAAGTTTGACTGAATATCTACAATCTTTCAACAACCTGGCAAGGTATGCCATAGAGTTTGTGGATACCGATTCCAAGAAAATTGCTAGCTTTAAAAGAGGCCTCGGCCCGAAGCTGATGAAGACTATGGGCACTAGCAAGTGCACTACTTTCAATGAATTTATCAGTGATGCTCTGACTCAAGAGAACAACAATGCTATTTATTCTGCCTCTAAGAGCTGCAAAAGGGCCATTGAGGCGAGTGCTTCACAGTCTCGAGCTCCAGCTGCCCCGAGGGCTCTTCCTCGCCCTCCTGCCACAACTGCTAAGTTCCGTCCTCCACAAAAGAAGGCGCCAGTGAAGACTGGGTTTCGTAAGGCATATACAGTGGCTCTGCCAAAAAGTAGTTTGAGCCAAGGCAGCTCCAGTGTCCCTCCTAGCAACATGCCTTGCTGGAACTGCAACAAGCCAGGCCATTGGTCCAGGAATTGTCCTTACCCCAAGAAGAATGTCAACCAAGGTGGCCGTCAGGGGCACGCTCATTATAACAGCATTGAGGAAATTCCATCTGGTGAGGTTGTCACCGCTGGTAAGTTCCTAGTTGACCAACATCCTGCAGTGGTACTTTTTGATTCGGGTGCTTCGCATTCCTTTATCAGTCCTAAGTTTGCATCAGAGTTTGCACACAAATTGCATACTGTTGAAGGTGGGGGTTATTGTATTAGCGCAGCAAGTGGGAATATTTCCACAAATAAAGTAGTGGGGAATCTTGAGCTTGAGATAGAAGGATGAAAGTACTCGCTGGCCTTAGTGGTTTTGCCGGGCTTAGGTATCGATGTTATTTTGGGCATGAATTGGATGAGTCAGAATGGGGTACTCATTGATACATCCACTCGGGTAGTTATGCTCAGAGACCCTACAGATCAAAAGGGTTTTCTGGTACAATTTCCTAGAAAAGTTGATTTGTCTGGGGAAGTTCATGCTGTGCAAGCAAAGGTGTTGACCGAAATTCCAGTAGTAAATGAGTTTCCAGACGTTTTTCCCGATGATTTGCCGGGGCTCCCTCCGGATCGGGATGTGGAGTTTAAAATTGAGTTGTTGCCTGGCATGGCTCCCATCTCTAGGAGACCCTATAGGATGCCTCCGAATGAACTAGCTGAACTTAAGGTGCAATTGAATGAACTTTTGAAGAAAGGGTTGATTCGTCCTAGTTCATCGCCGTGGGGATGTCCTGCTATCTTTGTAAAGAAGAAGGATCAGTCGTTGCGGATGTGCGTCGATTATAGACCTCTCAATGCAGTCACTGTCAAAAATAAGTACCCTCTAACACGTATCGACATCTTGTTCGATCAGTTGTCTAAAGCTAAAGTTTTCTCCAAGATCGATCTAAGATCTGGCTACCATCAAATTAAAATCCGCCCGGAAGATGTTCCAAAGACAGCCTTTTCTACCAGATACGGTCTTTATGAGTATCTTGTTATGTCTTTCGGCTTGACAAATGCCCCCGCACACTTCATGTACTTGATGAATTCGGTGTTTTTGCCTGAATTGGACAAGTTTGTGGTAGTATTTATTGATAACATCTTGGTATATTCTGTGAATGAGGAGGATCACGCTGAACATCTGCGTATAGTCCTCACAAGACTGCGTGAACATCAACTTTATGCGAAGTTCAGTAAGTGCGAATTCTGGCTTCGTGAAGTACCTTTCCTTGGGCATGTGTTATCCGATGGAGGAATTATGGTGGACCCCGCCAAGGTACAGGAAGTACTGAACTGGAAGGCTCCTATCTCGGTTCACGAGGTCCGAAATTTTCTTGGTTTGGCTGGCTATTATCGTCGCTTCATCCCGGATTTCTCCAAAATAGCCAAGCCAATGACTCGGTTGCTGCAGAAAGACACCAGGTTTGTCTGGACTCCTGAGTGTGATGCGGCTTTTCACCAACTGCGAACCCTCCTAACCTCAGCTCCGGTTTTGGCACAACCGGATATCGAGAAACCATTTGATGTTTATTGTGATGCCTCAGGCATAGGTTTAGGAGGTGTGTTGATGCAGGAAGGCCGAGTAATTGCATATACCTCTCGACAACTTCGGAAGCATGAGGCGAATTATCCAACGCATGACTTAGAACTCGCCACAGTTGTTCATGCTTTGAAAGCCTGGCGACACTATCTGTTGGGCAATGTTTGCAATATCTACACAGACCACAAAAGCCTCAAATACATCTTCACCCAACCCGAGTTAAATATGCGTCAACGAAGATGGCTCGAGTTGATTAAGGATTATAACCTTCAAGTGCACTATCATCCTGGCAAGGCAAATGTGGTTGCAGATGCTTTAAGCCGTAAGTCTCATTGCCATTCCTTAGTTGAAACTGATTTTCATCGATCTCGCCTTCTACATCCAGCAGTCTTGTACAACATCACTGTCAGTTGTACTCTCAAAAGCAGAATTATTGAGCTCCAAAAGACTGACACTGGTATATTCCACATCAAGCGTAAGATGAAAGAGCAAGAAACTACACAGTTCAGGGTAGATGAAGAGGGTGTACTATAGTTCAAGGATAGGTTAGTTGTGCCTAAGGACCGGGAGCTTCGAAATGATATTATGTCTGAAGCACACTCCTCTAAGTTGTCCATCCATCCTGGTAGCAATAAGATGTATTATGATTTGAAGCCATACTATTGGTGGACCAAGATGCGGAAAGAAATAGCTGCATATGTGGCTAGGTGTGACACCTGCTGTAGAGTTAAAGCTGTGCATATGAAAGCTGGGTTGCTTCAACCACTTTCTATCCCAGGTTGGAAATGGGAAGAGATAAGTATGGATTTCATTGTCGGTCTTCCTCCTACTGTCAAAAATCATAACTCCATCTGGGTAATTGTGGATCGTTTGACCAAATCAGCTCACTTCATTCCAGTTAGAGTGGACTATCGTCCCACTGACTATGCTGAGTTGTACTTCAATCAGATCGTCCGGCTTCATGGGATACCTCGTACTATCATATCTGACCATGGTCCCCAGTTCACCGCTCGCTTTTGGGAGCACTTGCATCACCTTCTGGGAACCAAGTTAGTGAGAAGCTCTGCTTATCACCCCCAGACGTCTGGTCAGACGGAACGGGTTAACCAAATCTTGGAAGATCTGTTGCGGGCATGTGTCATTTCATCCAAGGGTTCTTGGGAAAAATGGTTACCTCTAGCCGAGTTTTCGTACAATAATAGTTATCAAGAGAGTATTAAGATGGCTCCATTCGAAGCTTTGTACGGTCGTAAGTGTAGAACTCCACTAAACTGGGTAGAAGCTGGTGAAAGGAGATTTTATGGTATTGCTTTTGTTGAGGAAGCTGAGGAACAAGTCCGTACCATCCAAAAACATATGGCTGCAGCCCAAGCTAGACAGAAAAGTTATGCTGATCATCGTAGAAAACCACTCGAGTTCGAAGTTGGGGACTTCGTGTATCTGAAAGTTTCTCCAATGAAGAGTGTCCAACGTTTTGGCGTTAAGCGGAAACTTGCGCCGAGATACGTGGGTCCTTTCCAGATCATAGGCAAGAGTGGAGCTGTTGCGTATAAAATCCAGTTACCTCCAGAAATGAGTGCCATATTCAACGTCTTCCATGTATCTCAGCTCAAAAAGTGTCTTCGAGTTCCTGAGGAAAGAGTCCCTTTAGGAGATATCAGGCTGGAATCCGATCTAACTTACGAAGAAACGCCAGTCCGAGTGATCGATACTCAGGAACGAGTGACTAGAAGCAAAGTGGTTAAGTGGTATAAAGTAATGTGGAGTAATCAGGGTAGTGAAAGTGACGCTACATGGGAACGGGAGGACTATCTGCGGGATGGTTATAAGGAATTCTATGAAAAATGGTACGCTTTCCAAATCTCGGGACGAGATTTTTATAAGGGGGGAGGGCTGTAACACCTCAAGTGTTTAGCTCCATAATTGCATTGCATTTGCATAAGCATAAGCATGCATCATGCATATTATTTTATGTGATGCAACAACTGTGATTGTTTTAGAAGTTTTATTTGGCTCACATCATGTGATACTTGATAGTTGGTGTGACAAAAAGGTAGAGTAGTCAATTATGTCCTACAACACCGTAGTTATACCTAGGGTAACTCTTGGAGCAAGGTTCATGTTGGCCAAAATTACTAAAATGCCCTCCAAGAGATGGTTGACCACCATTTGGCCCTAGGATGATCTGGTTTGACCAATTAAAAAGTCTATCTTAGAGACCTTGCATGGAGGAGCACCCTTAAGCAAAGTTGTAGAGAATTTCATAAGGAACAAAAGTTCTAATATGGCCATCTCATGAAAATGATCAGAACATGCTCAAAAATAGCCCACAAGTCAGTATTAGGGGCTGTTTTGGGACTTAGCAAATTTTGCTAAGTGTTGAGCTGAAAACCGTTTCACAGTACCTCACTTTAGCAACCTGTAACTCACAAACTAGGTCAAACCAGTCCATGAGCCAATTGACAAAGTTGGAGCCCTCATGTGGCTCTACAACATTGTCAACATCACCCAAGCCTGGTTCCCAATGGTTTATGAGTTAGAGTGCTTCGAAAATCGGGTTTCAGTCGGGGGAAATAACTGAAACTCAGTTCAGCTTTCTTGTGCCTCACTTTGGGGCTTTGTATCTCACTTACCAAGCCGAGTTAGCTCATGACCCTATTGGCAATGTTGAAGCCCTCACATAGCTCTACATTTTTGTTAACTACGGCTCTCATCGAATCAGCCTTGACCACGAGCGGTGGGGCGATGAAATCACGCTGTCAGTCGTCGTGATTAGGACTGAATCAGGAATTCGGGTTCAGACACCGACGGCCGTGGCCGACCGCGCGCAGGGCCAGAACGCCGCGTGGCCGTCATGCTCCTCTTTCGCCCCCACTCGTGAGCGCGCTGGCGCGTTCATGCTGCCCGAGTGCTGCTGCTGCCCCCCTACTCCCTCCATTTAACTCTTTCGTCTCTGTGGTGCTCACCGAGGCGGAGAAACCAAACACCATTGACGCCGCCCTCTCCCGCGAGCTCATGAGCGTGCGCCGTGGCACCGCAAGCCGCCAAAGCTCGCCCACACCTCCGCCACTGCCTCCTTTACCTCGGCCGTCCCTCCGACGAGCCGGTCAAGCAAAGGTGAGGGCGAATTTCGCCGGTTCCGTCATCACCGTCGCGGGCCGACTTCGCCGGAGTTGGAGCTCACCGTGGCCAGCTATCACCGGGCCCCTTTCACCCCTTTTTCTTCATTCCCTCAGCTTCCTCGTGAGTCCAAGAAGCTCGTACCGAGCTTCGTTGCGCCTACGATGGCCGGACCTCGCCGGAGCACCGTCGTCTCCCTCGGCCGTCCGCCATGCGCGCTGGTGGCGGTGTTTCCGTGCTCCACCGGTCAGTTTAGTGGCACCCTGGTGTGTGGGTGGTCGCGGGGAGGACCACGACGGTGACCTCGCCGCCGGTGGTCTCGCCGTCGACGAGCGGTGGTCGTGCAAAGCCGCGCCCTGCGCTGCTCTCTATGACGTGCAGGGCCCGCGTGTCGGCGTTCCCCCGGCCTCGGCTCCGGTTGAGCCAGCGAGCTGGGCCGAGCCGCGCGTTGGGCCGAGCCGCGTGCCAGGCTGAGCCGCGCGCGGGGCCAAGCAGTCCAGCTGGGCCGGCCTGGCACTGTCGCGTAGAGTGTTGTTCTGATTTTTCTTTCTTGTCACAGATTCTTGTGGTAGTTTGAAAAATGTAGATCTAGGGTTTCACTTACTCAAAAATCATGAGATAAATTTTATTAGAATCTACTTGATGTGTAGTATTTTAGAAAAATATGAGTTTGCTATGTGATGTTTAGATTTCGGGACATTTAAATAGGTCTTTGAAATGTGTTTTAAATCACATGAAAACTTGTTTAAATTATATCTTGAGTTTCAGTGTTCCAAAAATTATGAAATTTGGTGAGTAGGCTAATTTATACTTGCTCTAGCTCTGGTAAAAATTTGGACAGTAGTGCTTAAGTACTTTTCAAGTTATAATGCTATCTTGTTATTCTAGGAAATACTTAAATGAATTTTAGTAATTTTTCTACATGTGCAATGTTCTTATAAATTTTTGGAGAATGTCTTGGTACCCTAGAGTGTCCAAGAAAATTAAGAAATCTGTTGTTTGACACTTTTGACTATGCTTTGTTAATTATACAAAAATCAGCCTTTTTGGCTTGGGAATTTTGTGTAGGAAGTTCCTGTAAATAAATTGAGTTCAAAATTTTACAGTAGTCTCTTTTTGGGTCAGAGAGTCTCCTGTAATTTTTGTAGAATTTTAAGAGCAGTTTACATATATGTTTGAAATTCCACTTAATTACTTAAGTAAATTAAGAAATGGGTTTAAATAAAAATTCTAGGTGGGCACACCTTACTTCCTGGTGTTTTTGTGACCTTTGTGAACTTGTAGTAGTATTAGTTTGGTCCTAGAGAATGTTTGCCACATAAATAAATATTTAACCTTTACAATTTTAGGTTTTCTGGACAGCTGATAGTATTTCTAGGTTTGACCTTGGATAAAGGTGGTTGCTGGAAAACTTGTAAATACCAAAGTTGTAGTAAAATTTGTAATTGAGCTTGTGTCAAAATTTGGGAGCATTTGACTTAGTAGTTTGGGAGTTATTGCTGTTTAAAGTGCCAATCCAGAATTTACTGCTCTCTGTTTAGAGAGAACAGATTCTGGGACTTTGGAATTTCGACTAGGTAAACTTTGGAATTAAGTGCTGTGGTCTGAAAACATTTTGTAGTGTATTTCTTAAGCTTTCCAGATTGTCTTACATCATATCTTTTGGAATTGGGATTCTCCAGTTATGTTAGAATCCTTGAGCTGCTGTCCAGAATGTTTTACTGTGGTAACCTAAGTAATATTACTCTTGTATTGTTAGGTGTTAGGGCCTTAACCGAAGAGGAACAACTATATCTTAGGTTGGGTAGATTAGGTAAGTACTTCTCCACCGGAGAAGAGATTTGCACGTACTAATAAAATAACTTGAATAGAGTATTTTATTTCTGAAATGCATTTCATTCCGAGCATGTTGCACATTTATGCATCCATGATATTTATTGTGCATTCATGCAATAGGTGTACCGGAGGGGGTAACTCTCCTCGAGTTCGAGCCTGTGATTTCGGAGGAAGTCCAGGACCAGGAGCAGCAGGAGCCCGAGGATCCAGCAGGCGAAGGAGTGCCCGCAGACGACCTTCCTGAGTGCCCAGACCACCGGCCCTCGACCTTTCTGAAAGACAAGCCCCGGTGCATGCTGAACCTACTGATTTATAAATTAATCTTGAGTACTTTTACTTGTTTACTGCATTAAGTTGTAGGAGTTATATGAAAACACTTGTTGCATTATACCTGTCCTTGTCCAGATATCGTACTTAATCCTATATTAGGTTTAGGCACGTGTCAATGCTTAGCCCTGCTTAGTACGGTAGAAGTCGGGTGATTTCCGGTCATCCGCGAGATGTAGGAAGGAGTCATGAGTGGCTTTATGGCTATCGTGGATGGAACCATGCTTAAAAATGAAATTGAGACCGGGCGGGAGTTCGATAGTACAGCCGCAAGACACTTCACGTCTTGGGTGTGGAGCTATGCCCGTCTGAGTCGTTTAAGGACCGATTCGCTGTACGTCCTTGAGTCATGTTGAACGCAGTCTAACACTTAGTTGGCCGGATAAGTCGTTCCGACCGCGAAGCCGAGTAATGTGGTTCAGGCCGGGAATCGAATGGTAGGTTGCTTCTTGGAGGAGAGAAAGGATGTGCTTGGGGACATTGGCGTGAGACCAAGGGGGGTTAGAGTCCCTATCACCTGGCAGAGTGTCGCCCTTGGGGTCGCGACATCATTCGGACCCGCGATTCCTGAATCATATGAAAAGGTGGCTTGTGCGACCCTGGCAGGGGCCTGCGCGGTGAGTGTTAGAAATACCCCTCCAGCTGGATAGGAATTCGATTCGAATCGCCGTCGCTCCCGGTTAGTGAGCACTTGACTTGAGCAGCGGCAACGTAGAACTCATTAAATGAACTGGTGGTTAAGGGAATGATACAATGTTGCCATAATGATATACCTGCTATGGATATAATAATAATGTTGTTTGATTATAATCAAGTGCATGTTTAGTACAGGTGCTAAGATAGATGACAGGTAAATGCTACAAATAACTGCTAGTACAGGTTATAAGAGTTTCAATTACTTATGCCTTTATGTAAAATGTTATGTCAGCTAGCCTCTTGTGTAAGCCTTGCATAATCCTTGGTGTCATCTTATTTCTGGTTTTCGACGGGTAAGTCTAGCTGAGTACATTCCAGTACTCAGGGTTTATTCCCTCCTGTTGCAGATGTTATGCTCTATCAAGGCTTCTGCAAAACTTGTCTCCACCCTGCGGGTGAAGAAGACTAGATCACTTGGGCGTGATCATCTTTTATGTACTTTCCTCATGCTTTTGCGGGTTGTTGATCATCAAGACTGGTAGTAGTTAACAACTGGTGTGTGTTATGCTTCCGCTACTTTATAAACTTAGTTTGTAATAATTGCTACTCCGTTTGTGTAAACTTATTTCAGCACTACTTATGAAATGTAACGTATGATGTTGTATGTTGAATGATGCGATCCTGGTTGTAAGCGAGTTGGTTTGAAATCCTTCGTGGTTTCGATTGACTACCGGGATTATATTAGCTCAAGTTCAAAAATTTGAGCGCTTCGGTGCTTGTTTTTGTACTTGTGCTCTTATAATTTGGTCGGTTCTGTTACAATCGTCCCCGTCCTCAAGACGCCGGGAAACAGAGGGGGTCGCCGGAGCTCACTGCTCCAGGCGATGGAGGCCTCGCCGACGTTGAGGAAATGGCGGGGAAGGACCGCGGTGTCTAGGCGCACCCGCAGGTGGCCTCGGCACGGCCTAGGGTGGCTCGTGGCTGCCTAACCACGGTGACCGGTGGCTTGACGGCAGGCGTAGCGTGCTGACAGCGGCGCGAGGGCGGCAACGGTTGGCTGCCCCAGGCACGGAGTAGCGGCGCACGACAGCAAAGGTGCTGTGGCGCACGAGAGAGACGGAGGGGACCCGTAGAGGCCGGACTACGTGCACTGGTGGTGCTGCTCGCGGCGGCTCCGTCGGTGGAGCTTGCCGGCGGCCAACAGGGCCGAGGAAGGGGCGCGTCGAGGGTGGCGGGTGGCGGTGGAGGTGCAGCGACACTCGGCTGGGACGGGAAAGGCATGGAGAAGCTAGTCGAGTGCGGCCATGGAGCTCTGCTCGGTCGACAATGGTGGTCGTGCTTTACGGCGTGCACGGTGGTCGTGCTTTACGGCAGCGAGGAGAGGCTGGGTATGGTTGTGGGGGTGCAGTAGGGAGAGGCGGAAGTGGTGATGTGCTGCACTTGGCCTTTGACCGGGCAATTTTGCAAGAACGACGGTGCGGCCTCAAGCTCTGGAGCTCGACCATGGCGGCATCCGCGCTCGCGAGGAAGAAGCGAGAGAAGAGGGCCAGGGAAGGGAGGCGAAGCGAGCGAGAGAGAGTGAGGGAGGCTGAGAGGGAGCTCGGGTGCGTGGCCAAGAGATGGGGGGCGTGCTCGATGCGTGGAGCAGAGGCAAGGGCATGGCGACCGTGTGTCCCCTAAGGGGCCTGCCGTCGAGCAGCTGGCGTGCGTCGCTGTGCCTATGTTGGAGACCGTGTTCGGGCTGGCTACGGGCCGAATTTGGACATGGGCCAAAAGACAAAGTCGAAGCCCACATGATACTCTACAAAATCTATTTAGCGACTCTAGTCATTAGAGCAACTGGTTAAGAGATAATTAACGCTAAAGTTGACACTGTTAGTGGCTTAAATCCAATTAAGGTTGCTCGGCTTTGATCTCAAATTCCCAATCAAGACTTGGTCAAAAGGGCTCCAACTTTTTGTATGCTCTTCTCCAAGACGTATACTCCAACTTTTATTAAGGGATCAAACCAAGTTGCTTAACAAAATCTCGAGAACGCGGCATGCCAACGTCGATGACTATGAATTCTAGACTTAGAATATTTTCAAGTCTGAAATCAGCAGTAAGTTCAAACTTGGGTTCCTTATTTGACTAAGTTAGGAGCTAGACTAGGCCTTGGGGCTTGAACAAAGTTTGTAGTACACAACCTGAGCTACAACTTCTCTTAATGATCAAGGTCTGGATCAGCTTGTATTGCAAGATACAAAGCTCCAAAGTGGGATACCCGAAACTAAAACTCCATTATGACTTAGCCAAATTTCTGAGATCTAAAATAGCACTGCATTGAATCTTGGGAGCTCTATTTGACTAGGTTAGAGGCCAAACTAGCTCTTGACCATTAAACAAAGTTTGTTCTACACAAGATGAACTACAACTTTTGTTAAAGGCAAATCTCATAACTAGTACAGAAGTCAAACTTTCACTTTGGTCAAAGTAGCAACTTGATAAAGCCTAAACTAGGGTTTTAGACCAAATGGGACATTTTCCTGACATTTGCTCAACATGAACCCTACATGACTTTTGTTATGGAGTTCATATAGAGTCATTTGGGCAAGTTTGTAAGGTTTGGTTGATGGTCTATGATTCCATTCACTTAATGGTGCAAATTCCAATATGAATAGAACTTACCATTTCATGTGACTTTTTGATTCCAAACTTTATGAAACTTCTCCAGGGGTCACTATAGAGATAGAGAGTGATGTGAGACACATGAAAGAAGTGACATCACACTCACTTGCATTACCAAGCATGAGCATCTAACATACACACAGTGAAACACAAATAATAAAGGTATGTTGCATATGTTTCAAGGAGATGTTGCAAGCACATTCCATATACACATTTCACATGTTGCACTAGCATGTTTCATATGTTTCACTAGTGCATCACATATGTTCCATGCTCATATATGAAGAAATGATGCTTAGGCTCATGCAATGCAAGTGTCAAATGCGAGCCTAACACCTGGGGTGTTACATGAATCGTCAGTATAAAGGTCATGGTCACCATCGCCTTACACCATGATCTGCCTTGGATGATCATTTAGTCAGTGTCGGGTTACTAAATGATTTGGCGGTGATACACTTTTATCCCTGCCGTATAATATGTATAGTGATGGTGTTGGACGTTTGCACTATACCACAACCAATCTGCAAGGACTCCAAATCAATCACTAAAAGGTCGCTATAACGTTATAGCGACTGATGAAATAGTCACGGTAAGTGGCGTCGCTATAAATTTATAGCGACCGACAAGATTTATAGCGACCGATAGTTGGACACTAATATTTATACCGACCAATGATCTATTACATGTTTTAGCGACAAATAATCTGAGAAAATCAAACTTTTTAGCAACCAATAATTAGTCGCTATGAAGTGGCACAATTATATATAATATTAATTTTGAATTAACCAGATTTCAAACCTAATAAACATCCATAACATGTCACATTATTCATCAACCACATACATATGTAGACCATAACTGCCCACAATACTCATCAAAAACATTATTAGATAAAGGTATCTCAAGTTTTCATTGAAGCCAACATTTAGCAATACATTAAGTTATATCATCTTAATCCATGACAAGTCATCATTACAAAAGGAAAAACATACAACCTAGCTAGGTCAAATGACAAGCACAAGTCATATCTTTGCTTGCACAATTTGACGAGATGCGGCTGCTGGTGTGTGAGAGATGCAACTGCTAGGGTGGTGAGAATGGCTAGAGATAGGGTTTAGGGTGACACTCTGACTGGTGGGCCGGGCTAATTTCATTGCACGTGAGTGGGCTGGGCTGAGTGTGCCAAAATGAAAATGGGCTATACCGACCAATCGTTTGACTCTAGGATATATTTTTAGCGACTGATGGTCTGACGTAAACAACTAGATATTTATACCGACCAATGTACCATCGGTACGAGTAAAAATAGCGATCGATGATCTGTTACAAATTTATAGCGACCGATTGTTGGACGTTAATATTACGTTTTAGCAACTATTGTCCGATGCTACAGATTGGCTGTGGTATAGTGTTGCACCACCAACTGCGGTGGTGATAACAAACGGCCCTTAATAGCTTACTGAAAACAAAACATACAGATATAATTATTACATCCATAAACCATGTTCTTATAATAACAATGGACACTTACCATAATATCTTTCTCAACTGATGTCCTAACACAAGTGGTACATAGATTGCAAACTAAAGGTACTGATCTCTATAGACTTACATAACAAAACAACGTAGCTATGCTCCTCCTATGTGGCACTCCTGCTTGCTAGGCAAAAATAAATATAATTAGTGCATCCTTCGAATTGGTAGGCAATGCACCGTAGAACCCCTCTTCTTCCTCCTAGTCAATGCAGGAAAATTATTCAAAAGCACTCAGACTCCACCTACATAAAGCAACATAATTAATAATATTTAACACACCATTCTTTTAGTTACGAAGCCCAAATTGGTCTATATGTAGAATCAAAACAACTACCTACCTGAACAAAGGCATGACATAATTACAACAAAATACAGCTTATGCACCTTTACTGATCTGCTAATGACTCCATAAACAAGGGAACATAAGGAAGATAGTGAGATCCGCTGCTCATACATAATAGTTTCTAGGTACTTCTTAGGATAGCCAAGGCCCGAACAAGGAGGACATGAACTTTACTATGGTTCATCTCATATACAAGCAGTGTTTTGTCCTCCCCAACAAAGAAAATTAAATTCCATTCTAGATGAACTACAATCACTCTTTAGTCCGCATCACAAACCTTAGTACCAATTTTAATATTGTTCTTTCCAAATAGCTCTAGCATGGTTACTTTATGCTTGAATCTCCATTTACTAGTACCATAGTCTTCAAGGATTCAGATTGAAAGCTCATACCTATTCAAAGTATCAACATTACATAAACACAACTGACCTTGAGCTTCATAGATGGAGATTGCATCACCAGTTGGCATATGAATTTTCCTCCATGTCTTTCCCTCCATATCAACAACAACTATCTGGGTGAACTCCAGCACGTGCATAAAACCATTAACAAACACAACTTTTCCATATGTGAATACTACAATACCCTCTCCCCATTCATATTCTTTAAAGATCCATGATCTAGTTTTAAATGAGTAGATGTTGACACCTAAGGAGTCATCATTGTTGATCTCATATTCAAATACATGGAAGTACGAGGAGACTATCGCATCGAACCCCAAGCAGGCTGAACCACAAGAATGGTTGCTACTTGGTAGTAGCACCATTTCTTAGTCACCGGATTGTAGACAACATAGCGAAACCCAGAGTACCAGCAGAGGATGAGGCCTGGGGAGCAATCTGAGATCATGACATCCTGAATGGGGAAGGGCAAGAAGGAAAAGGAGGGGTTTCACCATTGACGCTGGTGAAGTTGTGTTTGCATTTCTAGCTGCGATCGAAGAATCCGGCGAGAAACTGGGGCAGCTTCTTACGGTACTCGGATCCCGAGATGTGGCTATTCCATGAGCGATAGACACTTGTAGCTGCACAAAGAGTGGGTGATGAAGCAGCTAAGGATGAGGACCAAGACATGGTCTGTGAGTATGGCCACTTCGTTCCTCTTGTTGGGGGCCTCCTCCTTCTTGATGAGGATTTGGTGCAGCGGGGACGGCGATGAAAGCAATGGCCCTGTCACCTAAATCAGAGAACAAGCGACTACGGGGATGTGTTCATGAGCTCGTTAATAATTAGATGGAAGCTTTATTCATACTCAGATGAGTGAAGAAGGGAATAAAAATCTAAGAACAATGCATAAGGGAAGTGCAAAAGCATTACCATTGTCTTTGGATCTTGCGGCATTGAGCTTGAGTGGCAATGGTGGTGATGAGTACCAGCCTAGTCACTGGTGGTTCTATGTTGTCTACTTGCCGATGAAGCATACCGGCATAGAGCACTAGCTAGTTGGTGGTGACTGGCGGCTTGCATGCCGCTGAGTAGGGGCGGTCGCATAATTCGACACTAGGGAGCAGGGGCGGTGATGAGGAACATCAGCACTGAGGAGGAGAAAGATACGGTAGGGAGCATCCTTTGTAAGCAACTGTATCAGACGTGGAAATGCAAATTTCTGCAAAACTTTGTAAATACGCGCGGGAGGGATGCGTAGGACTCATGCGTGGGCTTGGAAATTGACGAAAACGACGGTGAAGGCTATCGACAGTGGTGATTGGGAGATGTTAGCACCTACTAACAACGGATGTGTCATACGGTCTGCGAACTCTAAGGCGCACAAATAGATTGTTCAAGTCATAGCAAACAGAGATGAACTCAAAGTAATAACTACTAAATACTATGAATATTTGTATTCAGGATGCAGAGGCATGTTGTAATCGAACTCTTCATATGGTACATTCTGGGCATATCAATGTTGATATGTATATATCTAGATGATGGGGATTTGTATGATAAACTCTTCATTCTCCTTAATACAATAATACCAAGTACGATTCCTTTCTAAACTCATTACAATTACCTTCCTTCTCGTATGATGCGGTTCAAATTCCCTTGCACATGTTTCCAATTTCTTAATACAAGTTATTCAATTCATCTCCACTAATAAACACGAGCGGGAAAGGCAACAATCAAGGTCTGTAAAATCCATGGCCACCCACGCGAGTCGCAGGCGACGGAGCAGGGAAGATGACACGGACCATTTGATTCCTTGCACTTTGCAATCTAACACTAATGCTGAATCACCATATAAAACAGCGATGAGAGCTGCAATAATGACAATTTGCAAACACAGCAAACCAATTTGCAAATAAACCAAGGCAAATACTTCCACCCCAGCACCACCTCAGTGAGATAGTTTATCTCACATCTGTGTAGCCAAGGCAAATACTACGACACTTAAAAAAATGGAGTAACAAGCATCACAACCATTCAGTTATTAGTTGTTTTTAAGGCAAAACTACATATAAACGACACAGTAACAAGCATCACAACAATTTCATTGATCACTTCAGTTACATTCAAAGTTGTACAATAACAAAGACCTATCGAATACTACTGGGTGTACAATAATAAAGAACTATCGAGTACAGGTATATCCCATAGTAGAGTCTAGAGACAGGCAGTGCAAAACTAAGGACGAGATAGCACCTAGCAAAACTTCCACTAGAATCTCAGTGAGGTGCTTTACCTTCCTTGTTGCGCCTCTCACGGTCAAGAAAGAGATAGGCAAGAAGAGGTGTGAAAGAGAAGCTCCGCCGTCGTCGCTACTGCTCTAGAGGAAGGAGAGGATCGCCAGGGCACTGGGACTGATGAATCGGTGGCTGTACAAGAAATATGCAGGTCAGAAAGGTGGCGACTGTACATACATACATATCACCTTCCTAGCGGTGCCACCCTGCACATATCGAATACCAAACTAGGGATACCAAAGTGAATTCAGTACCCCTTGGCTTGCCCAAATAAGTGAACCCCCTTAATCGCAAAACTTCCACTAGCACTTAGATCGAGCAGCCCCCGCTGTGCCTAGATGCTGGTAGTACCTAATCTTGAAGACCTTCTCCCAATGCCATTGCTACCGCCAGAGAAGTTGGAGAAGGAGCGCCATGGCGATGAAGAAAATATAGATAGTTGGCTCAAGAGCTTTCTCTATATCTATCTAAATATAAGGAGGAAGGAGTGTGTGGATTGTCAAGAAGCGCATCCAGCCCTGGCTTAAATAGGCCAACCTTGAAGATGGAGAAGCGAAGAGGAGCAGTTAATACGCATTAGGAAAGACGAGGCATACTCTGAAGGAAAGTAATGGTAATGCAACTGTGTTGTGGGTAGTTGGAAAATGGGGAAATAACTCACGCTGAGTTTACTACTACCGGTACACCAAACGGTCATGTAGGGCCAGCAGCCATAAAGCCTATCCTAGTCGGCTTGGTTTTTCATATGATGGAGAAAATACCACTACCACATCTATTGTTAACCTATGGGTAGTAGAAGTTTCAACTGTCGGTTTCCTTCCTTAGTAGGCCTCCCTATCGGTCCAACCGACGGTGGAGGTATCACACCATCAGTTCTATCGCTACGAGAGTGAAAGTGGCGACAGTGATAAATCAATCTGTAGTAGTGAGTTGTGAAGTGGCCAATAATAGTAGCTACAATACCAAACATTTGACAACACAAATAACTGATAGTGTAAAAAATGTATTGACAAGATTTAAATTAAAATCCATAAAGCCCAACACCTTAATACTAAAGCCATGATTTTAAGAATAGTGATACATCAAGTGTCTCAAACCAATTTCTATGTTAAAAAATTGACATCTATTATAGATGGATACAACAACAGACTTAAAAAGGACAAAACATGGAAAGTTTGAGAGTGAATAGGGGGAAAACACACCTTTGATTCCATGAAGGATATGTAGAAATTCGTTGTGCATGGATTGGTACCAATGACATGTCGCTGGCTTTCTTCTCCATACAGAACACACCATGAAGGTTGCTTTATTCCTGAACAAATTAATGAAAATTATGAGATTACAAGATTTAGTGAAACATAATCAATCACTAGCCATTGCTGCCCGCGCTTCGCTGTAGGTGATGTGCTCAGTATAGGAATGTATAGAAATGTCTAATATGTTTTCTCATCATGTTGGTACGAAAGGTTGGTCTACTTTGTACACTAAATGTTGGGAAAATATGGGAAGGAAAGGGAATATAGCTTTTCTCGTTAGAATGCTTTAAAGGAAAATAGAGGTTGGTTGTCATTACATGGTGCCTATTCTAGGCTATCAAATCAATGACATGTTAGTGTAAAGAAGTATTCGATGGAGTTGAGCTCAAGCAACCAACGCACCTAGATTCAAAGCACAACATTGGGTAGGATTCTTGGGGTGCCTGCACATCTTCTAGTTGTGAAGCTTCTTGATGATCATCTTGTTACGGTGCCTTCCCATTGCTTGATTCTTGGGGTTTTATAGTGCCAATCCTCGGGTTATGCTTCTTTTGAGCAACAATCACAATGCTCTTAAGATTCTGATCCATTTCTCATGCAGAGATTTACATCCTTCTTTTCTACTTATCTTCGCCCTGTGTTTTCTTGAGTCAGATCCGGATCTACTCCACTTAGAAGATTTATCCTTAAATCTTTTATTAGCTAGATTTGTGTATTATTCACGTGTCTACTCCTTATGGTCACTGGTTTTATCTTCTCAGGGTGGGGTGTCATGTTCATACACCCTCTTTAGTTAGTCTAGCTCATGCACATAGTAGGTTGCGAACCAAATACATGGATTTGATTGCCATGGGTGGAATACAACGATGGAGAGAGAGGGAAAGAGATGCTAACTATGGGTACATCTCCCTCGAGAGTGGCTAATCTACATCATCGAGGTAGAGAGCCTCATGGCAGGGCTCCTTAGGTCCTTCAATGGTGCTGGAGTGAGGATCTCCTTCTCTTGACGATGGCTAGGTGAGTGGAAGGAGGGGTTTAGCGTTGGGGACCTCTGATGGTGGTGGTGCGGGCGGTACAGTAGGGTCCATCCTTCTTCATAGTGGAGGGTGGACAGGGATCCCATCTAGAATCGTGGGCTCTTGCCCATCGGTGGCGAGCAACCTTCGGTTGGCCAGGTGATGATGTAGGCAATCCATAGTTGCTCGGCGTGGCGTTCTTCGGTGGTCCTCAAGGCTTCAGTGAGAGCGAACTCATGACTTTCAGCGATAGTGACACGGGCTTGTGTTTTGGCATAGTAGACATAGAGTCTCCGGGCATATACTTTGGCTTCCAAGGTGTGGGTGATGTAGTCCCTCATCTTGGCGGCTTGCTTGTCGTACTGCTCGTCGATGTCGAGAAGGTACTCTGTCATCAGCTTTAGGGTGGGGCTTCCTCCTTGCACTTGCAGGGCTTCTACACGGCCGTTCCAGGCGGGGTGGTTCTTCTCTGGCGGTGGGAAGAATCTCATCGATGTACGCAAGATGGGCTCATCATAGATTTGGCACAAGTGTTGCAGGCCCTTATGGGTGATAGCTTGGTAGGTGTCGGTGAAGCGGAATTCGATTGCAGTCATGCTCTAGTCATCGATGATGTCGAGGAAGTCTTCGCTCTTGGCAATGAAGACAGTGACCTCACAACGCTCAACATACTACTCGTAGTACTCTCAGCCTTCATACTCGGGGTACTCTTTGATTATGAGTCTCTGCATGGTGGCATAAAGGAGCTTGGGGAAATCATTGGTGTGGAGGAAGTAGCTGCAAGTCCAAGCACCTTCGGCCATTTGGCTAGCTTGGTAGTGATGGTGGTGGAGGGCGAGAGAGGCAGTTGCTCTCACAAAAAGGGAGTGAGTGGAAAAGGTTAGCAGTGGGATGATTGGAGTGGGCTGGTAGGAAAGGTGGGGGTTCACCTTTTATAGAGGGGCGGGGGTGAGGCTTCTGGTGTACGCTTTGATCGGGCTTGACCAGGTTCACAAGGTGTGTGGAGGAAGGGAAGGAGTGAAGGTGGGTTCCACTACACATTGAGGCACTGTGGAGGGATGTAGTCTTGATGATCGTGTAGTGGTGGTGTAGTCTTGATGACCGTGTGGTGGTGGTGTAGTATTGACGACCGTGCGGATCTAGACAAGAGATATTCTGCTCGCTTTTTATCTCCTAGTTGAGATATTTGATGCACCTTCTTTTCTTCTTTTGAGCCAGAGATCCTCAAAGATATTTTTAGCATCGACAATAATCACTCGTACTTTTTATTGTAATTCCCTGATTCCAACAAATTTCCTTAGGGCCTTACATATGGCATGGGGCGTGTTACCACAATGAGCAAGACTATCGATCCTATCAGCATAGAAATCTGGATGGTGAGGATGAAGTTGGCGAGTTCATCTTCCATGAAGCACATCTTGAGGGCTTTAGCTTTTATCTTCTAGCACCATGCTTCATCTTCTTCTGGCGTCTTCTTCTAAAATCTTCAGCGGGCGGCAACTTCTTCTGGCTTCTTCTTGTTGTAGTAGGGGTTTGGCACCTGGTTTTGGGGTTTTGGGGGTGATTTGGCAGGTGGTTAGGATGGAGGGAGTGTCATTGGCGAGAAGGGGCAGCTAGAGGGGGTGCTTTTATAGGTGAACGATGGTAGGGTCAGGGGAGCGGGGGTGTGTGGCTGGGTGAGAGCCATCATCGGCGGTCCTTGCGGCACAGTGGCGTCATAGGGGACGGCAGGGACAGCAGCAGCATCGGCGTCGAGCGGAGGGGACAACACGCGTGGCATCATCGGTCGTGCAGTGGTGCTCAGTAGTGGACGAGGCATCAATAGCAGCAGCATCAGTGATAGTGGATGGGAGCTATCGTATCGATGTGGGTGGTGTCATGAAGTGGGATGGGCGGTGGTGAGGTGATATCTATGGCAGTGGTTGTTAGGCACATAAGGGGTTGGGCACGCTCCTCTAGTCACAGGCATGTGCGGGCCTTTGGCTAGGCATCTAAGGGGCTATTCATTTCCTGTCTTTCCATGTAGAGAAGGTAAGGCCAGCCATTGTAGGTCCCTCTTATGAGGGACCATCATTGGCGTGCGGCCCTATCATTGTCGCTCAGAACACTAAAGGCATGACCATGAACTATGCCTTTAGTGGCATGTGTGACACTGAGGTGACAACATGGTGATGGCGGTCCTATAGATGTCCATACACCATTTATTGGCCTCCTATTATGTTGTTACATATGTGTGCACTATATTCATTTGTGAAGCATGTAGTGGGCGACATTAAGTAGATAGCCACTGCTGCTTGTGCTTCTCTACGGGTTATGTGCTCAGTATAGGTATCGGTATAAATGTCTAATATGTTTTCTCATCATGTTGGTACCAAAGGTTGGTCCATTTTGTACATTAAATGCTGGGAAAATATGGGAAGGAAAAGAAACATGGTTTTTTTCATTAGAATATTGTAAAGGAAAATAGAGGTTGGTTGTCATTACATCGTGCCTATTCTAGGCCATCCAATCAAACGACATGTTAGTGTATAGAAGTACTTGATGGAGTTGGGCTCAAGCAACAAACATACTTAGATTCAAAGCACAACATTGGGTAGGATTACATTCTAAGCGAAAAGAACAAAAAACTACAACAAAAGTACATTCCCTGACACGATGGTTTCCAAAATAGTGAATTAGGATCCACTCCCCTTAGGCGAAAGGATGTCTACATAAAACTATTAAAGTGGGGGCCTCAAGCAGCTAACTCCACTAGAGCGAAGGCATTACATTATGTAGGGTTACATAGCAGGCAGAAAATGCAAGCACTATAATACGGGTACATATCCTCATGCGCAGAACAACTGTTGAAGGTCTAGCTTTGGACTGTATTGGCTTCATTCCATGAGGGGACGATGTGTCCACTAAGAGCATGCTTCGGAGCTTGAGGAAGACTTTGGGAGCATGTCATGAGAGCAGTCATCATCACATGGCGGTGGCTGAGTGAGTGGGAGGACTTCTTCTCCATCAACTGACAACCCTGTCTCAGAAATTACATGTGAGATGTCCTCCCTCTCTTCTAAACTGAGTGTCCTTCTCTTGGGCCTAGTGACAAGGTAGAAATCCTTCAGCTTTTGCCTGTACCGATCTTTGGCTTGCTTGGAGGCTTCAATTGTTGTAGCCTCATGGCTCTCCGCTTTAGCTGCTTGTGCCTTAGCCTTGGCAAGCTGCACTTCAAGGCTTCTAATCTTCTTCTCGGCCTCCTCTGCTCTATGGATGCACTCCCTCAAACTAGCGGCCTACCTATCATACTGCTCATCTAAGGAAAGCAAGTAATCAGACATGAACACTGTAGTTGGGTCATCTTCCCGTAACCTGGCCTATTCGAGGGTCCTCATCTGAGCTACCCATACAGGGCTATTCCTTTTGAAAGGGGGAAGAATCTCATTAGTGTACGACCTACCTGCTCCTCATATATTTGGCATAGGTACCTCAGAGCCTTGCGAGCTGTAACTTGGTAAAACCTATGGTAGACACCACCCAAGGTATTGTATCAGGAAATTCCTTACTTGTTTTGACAAAGATGATCACATCGCACCACTCTGTGCCATACTCCTCATATTCCTTGCCAACATATTCTGGGCGGTCCAAAATACCTAGCCTGGTCATGGTTGCATATAAAAGCTTCGGGAAACCATGCGTGTTCAAGCAGTAGCTAGTGCTCCAGGCTTCATCTGCCATCTACGAGGAAAAGAAGGGAACGTCATGCCTTATACCTTAGTCAGCTTGAGGAGGCCAAGGGTGAAGAGGAAGTTGGTTGTAGCAAGTGGACTCCTTTATGGGCACAATCAAAGGGGAAGAGCAATGATGCTGATGTAAAGGTAGCTCAATTAGGTCATGTTTCAGAGCTTGAGGCATCCATGTCTCGCCATCGCATTTTATAGCTACCTGGATAACACTCTGTCTCGTAATTGAAGGACCTTATTTAATGTGGGGGGCTATTGCATGGATGTGGGTGGTGTCGTGAAGTGGAATGGGCGGTGGTGAGGTGATACCTGTGGCAGTGGTTGTTAGGCAGGTAAGGGGCACGCTCCTTTTGTCACGGGCATGCATGGACCTTTCTCTGGGCATTGAAGGGGCTATTCATTTCTCTTCTTTCCATTAGGGGAGGTAAGGCTAGATGTTGTAGGTCCCTATTATGAGGGACCACCATCGTTGTGCAGTCCCGTCATTGCCGCTCAGAACACTAGATGTTGTAGGCCACTAGAGATGTGGCTATGGACCACATGGAGGGACCTACAAAGTGCACAACAAACATTTTGTGCACAACAAACATTTTGAGAGTACTCCCTCCGTCCTAGAATACATTAGGTTGTGGCTATCCTTAGACAAAATAAGGCAAAGGGTAATAGATGCATGTACCCCTCACTTAACTTCCTAATCTATTGAAATCTGATCCTATTCCGCACGATTAAAGGGTGCAATCTAAGTTTCCTAATAGAAAATATGGTAAGCGCTCAATTACTTTCATCTCCCGTATTTTTATTTAAGTAAATGTTATCTTCTTTGTTCCCTGAATGCACTATATTTGGGGACACCTCTCAAATGCAAGAATGCACTCTATTCCAGGACTGAGGGAGTAGGACTGAATTTGCATGTGACATCCTGTGCACTTTGCGGTCTGCTGTGCACTTTGGGGGGTTGCATGGATTGCATTGGTGGGCCCGAGTTAGCTACATTTACTTTACACCCAAGTTGCCGAGAGGTGCATAGCAAACCGCATGCAAACTAAAGCCACGCGCACAGCCGGCGCCCACTCACCCGTGATCCTTTTCCCACACACTGGTGCTGTCCTCTTAGCGTCACACCGATGCATCCTCTTTAACGCCACCCACTGCATGCTGCACCACTAGCCCACGACGCCACTCGTGCTGTCACTTGTATTGGCCCGATGCTGCTGCTACTGTCGCCTACGAACCCGATTCCCTCAGTCCACGATGGTGCTCGGTGCCACCGATAATGGCGTGCACCCACCCCCTAAACCTCGCCATCGATCGCCTATAAAACGCCCTCCCGGCCTCCTTCACAACAAGACACTCCACACTCAACATTCATCACCTGCATAAGCCCCCTATTCAAATGCCAACTTATTTCAACATTTCAAGAAAAAGTCTAAGATAAGTGCCGGAAGTTGCAAACTATAGAAGAAAACATCAAGCAGGAGTAGGAGTACATTGTTAGAAGCAAGAAGGTGGCACTCTCAAGATGTGCTTAGATGAAGAAGAGCTTGCCAAGGCCATCTTTGCTATCCTAATCCCTACTCTGGTGGCAACAACCATATTGTATATCCTTATGATGCGCCCGTTACCCTACGAGAGGCCCTGAGATAGTTGTTCTAATAAAAAGACTCCAAAGCGGCGTAGAAATCCTATACCAACTATATTGTGATATGAGGTCCTCTGTGATTGGTACTGTGGTTAAGTTTTTATGTAGGTAGCATAGCACCAATGCTAGGTAGCCATGTGAGGTGCTATTAGTAATAACTAAATAAAGTTTAGGCAGACTGGACTTTAATATTTATGAGCGCCACTATGGTGGCTATAATATGTGATGTCCTTTTCCGTTGGCTCTATCGTGGGGTATCATTATATGTGTGGAACCATTTCACGTGGTATTACTTAGACCATATATATGGCAGCAATAATGCATTTGTATGGCTATATTCCTCCTACCACCATGTCCTCGCATACTCGTCTTTGAAGGAAGGTGTACATATTTGTCGCAAGCGTATTAGCTGAATTTAGCCCGCGTGCCCCTAAACAGGATTCGGTCTAGTCACCACGAACTCATTAACGTATTTATTCAAATTCCTAGGGCATAGGGCCCATACACAACCTTTGTAGGCATATCCTACTAACCTATCTAAAACTTCAACTCTGGGCACCCCTTTGACGCAAGGGGAGGTTCCTATATATTTTTGGTACATGTTACAGTGCCTTTGTTCTAAGGCAAATATTATGATATTGTAGCATTCATCTAGTTCTTCGTTTCTCGATACTTGGGATAGATACTATCACAACATTTCTCGCATTGAACCTAGGAACACTTGACCTTCACTGATGGGGAAAGAGGGAGACGACGGCGCAGGCAAGGGCGACACGGGTAGGGCACGAGGCCTAGACAAGGGAGGGGCCCGAGTCCAGATATACAAATCCATAGCCCCTGTAGTCCATTAGACATAAGCAAACTAATGAGAAGAGAGGCACAAGACTGGCCAGGTGGCCTAAGAAGACAACATCGGCCTTTCTTTCATAGTTTTTCTTCCCACGGGCCTCAGTAGAGAGGAGGCGAGGAGCCGCAGTACAGACAACACATTCTGATCGTGAGTTTGTGACGTGTCGACGGACACATGTGAAGCTAGCAAGTTGCATCGCCGTGAAGAGCTAGACCGCCAGAGACACGGACTTCGGCGCATAATGGCGGCGACCATGCAGGGCTCCACAACGACCACATCTTGATTCTTGGCTTCTTGCGATTTGCGATTGTCGATTAGTTGTTTAGGCATGAGGTATTTTCCTATTCATTTTGTAATCCAAATTTATTATGTGTATAGTATTCCAAACGTCTGGTACTTTGTCGTTATATAATCATGTTTTTCTTCTAATTTAGGTGTTAGAATTTTGGAATGGTACCTAAGAAACATTTGTCAAGGATGAGAGAAGAGAATGAGTATATTGTTTTAAATCTACATTGTTCCTCATTAATTATTAGACATGGACAAGTATATTACGTGTACTAATTTGAACTTTTCTCGATAATCATCGAACATATTAAATTTAAAATATATTATTGGATTTGCTTTCGCTATGCAAGTTAAATTAGCATATATATATCATAAGATTTTGTACATGGTCTAGAGAGGCCGTCGCGACAATTTCGCCAGAGGGCCCTCAAAATCCTAGGACCGACACTAGTTCTTTTTTTTCCTAATATTTGGGATATCCTATGAAAATATTTCTCGCAATGAACCTAAGACAAATATAATCAGGCTGCGCCAGAGGGCCCTCAAAATCCTAGGACCGACACTAGTTCTTTTTTTTCCTAATATTTGGGATATCCTATGAAAATATTTCTTGCAATGAACCTAAGACAAATATAATCAGGCTGATGGTAAATCTTTTTTTTACCAACAGATGGTAAATCTATTGGGAAATACTGAATTCAATCGGAAGGTATATACATACACTATAGTTGATCTCTCAAAATCGTGATTCTTTGTAATTTTCTGGCTGTAACTCGCATCTAACTGAAAGCAGCCCACAGGTCACGGCTACCGGCCTAGCCGCACGGCCCAATGGCCCATCTAGCCTTTCCACTCCCTAATCCTCAATTCCCCACTCCCCACAACCCCATTAGGCTACCGTAGGGTAGCCAGCAGCTTCGACGGACGCAGAATCGGAATTGCACCGTGCCGCCACCACTACCGCCCGCCCGTGCCTCCACTCCACCGGCAGCTGCGGCACCAGTCAGTTAGAGCTGCTCGCTATCGCTCGGTGGCGGCGCGACCTGACCGGAGTTCTTTGCTCCGAAGTTGGACTAAGAGGTAATCAAAATTTAGATCCCTTTGTCTTTTGCTATGCTCTGTCAAATGTCATTTCCAATTGCAGAATTCATAGATGCGCATTTGGTTCTGTATAGGCAGTGGCATTTTCTTCGGCGCCGTAACACACGGAGGCAACGTTAATCGATGGCTATTGTGCACGGAGGCTCAAAGGGGAAGTCCGCGCCCATAGCCCCATTAGTACTCACCACCCCCCTTAGGTGCTCATGTAAGTTCTTGGCTCCCCTTGCTCTGAATTTTACAAAAATGCTAGTGAAATAAATTGTTTTCATCCCCATATTAGTACGTGTTGGGTGAATTTTGGTGCTGCGTATATTTTTATTTACCATTCAATAGATGTTCCTGGTAGGGGCTCAAATGGTAGCGTCAGGCGCGATCACAATTACAGCCAACAAATAGATCGATTGGACTTAACACCACACACACCTAATTCTCATTGGACATAACACAATAATGGACAGTGGGTGGAACATACGAAGAACTATTCCTCACCCAAAAGGAAACCACAAGTCCAAGAGAGTTTAAAGAAAAGCAAACCCCGGCAGTTTAAAAACATACGGCGAACTATTCCTCACTCAAAACTATCGTTCATTGCCCAGGCAGTTAAAAAAACTTCTTGTTGTTCCCATGATGGTCCGCAGCTACGGCACTTGCCTCAACGCCGGCGGTGGTGCCAGCACCAGCAGTACCTGCCACCGCCACCATTAGCGGTGGTGCCGACAGCGCTTGTGGTACTGCACAACACACGCGGGGTGCGAGGAACGCAGCACACCTTCGGCCGTAGTCTGCAGCGATTGCCTTAATGGTGGCTATGGTGAGGTGGATGCGAAGGTTTTCAGGGATGGCAGGACGCTAGATAGCTAGGAAGTTGAACTTGCGTGGTCTGGGGAGGTGCTCACCATAGAAGCAGAACATGGCGGCATCATAGGCCAGGGCCGCCTCAAGGGCATGCCCAAACCTACCAATCCACAGTCTCAATCGGGTGTGTGGGATGCGGATCTTTGTAGCCCACCCGCCCCAACTCCGCTTTCACACGCCCGTCCAGCTCAGGGCCTTCTGTGGGGTACGGCAAGTGGACATTGTTGGCACCGTAGCTGGACGCCGACCACAGTGCCACTGTCCCCTCCCTGCTGATGCCACAGTGCTGTTTGGTGCGGCTGCTGTGGCCATAACTTAGCACCTGCAGCATGCAAGAAACTTGAGCGACGACAGAGGGGTGGTGTTGAGTGGAGACGAATGGGATAGAGAGGGTGTGGTTTTAAACGCGCGGCCAGAGATAGGCCAGTGCGCTGGTACCTAACTGGTCTGTTAGTGTTATGAAGGTAAAAAATAGAGGTGTCCATATTTCCATGCTTTGAAAGCACCGAGTCGGACCTGAACCTATTGGTGTGTTTGTGCTAGATTCTCTCCTCAGGCAGCAAATGCATACACATACCCGTCCAGAATTCTATAGGCTGTTTTACTTGCTGCCCGAGCATAGTTTTCTAGGTTTTTTCTTGTTCCCATGCTTGTTAACTGCCGCCTCTTCCACCACAGTACTTATTAGGACACAAGGTTAGTGATTTATAGGCTTTTGTTCACTTCTTAGGTAAAGGATTTAGGTGTGGGTGTCCTGAGTGTGTCTTATCGTACGTCAAATTATTTGTTCCGCTTTCCTGTGTTTGTACACATTTTCTTAGATCACCACCACAATGAACTGCCATTGTCGAGGCATCAATGTAGTTTGACATATTACTAGATACTATATCTGGACATGGAAATGCCCCTGCTGTTCCAATATGGAACACATGCCATCACATACATCCAACACATTTATTTATTTATTTAAGGTGGCAAACAAGGCCACTGGACAATACATATGCCAGAGTACACACAAGCAAAGGCACACACAAAGGTACTTAATGACATACATGGTAGACCATCATAGGCGACTAACGCTGCTAAATAACATATTGGAGACGGGGGGCTATGGGCGGACAGAAGAAGTCCTAATGGGCTTCTAGTTGCACATGCACCTCAACACTTCTTATATGGTTCTGGCGATTGTGTGCCTGTCAGGGAGCGGATAAATATAGGTTACTGAGGCATTCCGAAGAAAACATGGAAGCTGTTGGAGGATGACACAAACCAAGGAGTATGCATACCTTTAGAGATTCTCAGAAGGGATGTACGTAGGGGTGTACTCCAGCACAAGGCTGAACAACTGCTCGACAAGCTGTATGTAGCGTGGGTCTGGTCCAGGAGATGGCTCTGCTCCAATGGACGCAGAAGGAGTCGCTAAAGCAAGGATATCACCATAGCTTGAACATATAGAGCCGAGGCGGTCGAGCAGGTTTTTATGAGACTTCAATAAGTTGTTCGTCTGTACGCGCAACATTTTATACCTGGTCTCAACAAGATGGGACCAGGACATGTAGCGGTTCAATTGCTTGTACGTTTCCTTAAAAAGCAGAATAGGTTAGATCATTAATGCAAATATTCATCCTTGCTATAAAATAGCAGATTGCTTGCTCAGAGATACTTTCTTGGGCTTCATATTCAATCATGAAAGGGAGGCTTTGGAAAGTCTGAACTTCTAGCAATCCCTTGTTGCCTGTGTTGGAACGAATCTCAATGTTGAGCCAGGCCATCGTTTTCTTGCTATCCACCTTAATTGCTCCCTCGGTGCGAATAACCGCGCCTAGCTTGGGAAGGATTTGTCTTAGTATGCTTCTACGTGATATGTAAAGTACAACCGGATCCTACAACAAAGTTAAGCAAAAACGAGGACTCAAAACACCCTTGCTTGTATAGGTGTATCCAGGGAATTCACTACCACCTAAAATCCTATATGCACGCGAGCGGTTGGAGCACAACTAATCACGACGGAGAAATAACAGAGTCATGCTACGAAGTGTTATGTAATGGCGGTACATGATAACACAATACCAATGTGCTTCATTCAAAGCCAACTAATAAAGTAATACCTAGGGCACAGGGACATGAGCACCCAGGCCACCTGATGGAAGTGGTGGCATAGGCACATGGGCACCCAGGCCACCCGATGGGAGTGGTGGTGCTGGGACCTGGGCACCCAGACCATCCAATGGAAGTGGTGGCACCGGGACCTGGGCATCCAAACCATCCAATGGAAGTGCCAGTGCTGGTTCCTCGATGACTGCCTTACCCTTATCCATGTTGATGATGACGCTCTTACCCATATCCATGTTCCTGCTAGAGGAGCGACAACCTACTGTCTGAGACATGCATATACTGGTGCATACATAGGCTACATAGCTATTTAAGAGAAAATCAACTATAGCTATGACTTTATGTACTGCAGGTCTACTTGTTGCAGACAAAAGTACACTATAGGACATACTAGGACATGAAAAGAGGACCAAATAAAGATAAAGTTGCCGCAGGTAACATTAGTGGTTTCACAATTAATGTTCTATAATCTATGAACTAGGCCATCGCCTGGCATGTGGACCAGCAAGTGCTATTTTCCTACCTATACCAGGAACTTGTCGCATGAAGAAACTTGGAGCTGAATTACCTACTCCTGACCTATGCTTGCTTGTAGGCTGTCGGCGCAGTCCTAGTAGACATGTAACCTGCTATATAAATAGAGAAGCCTGCGCAGGCGTAGTGTTGCCGGTGTTCCATAGACATGGACCATGGGCTAGTGAACAACATGGACTACAAGGATGGGCCACCTCGATAAATGTTGGTACTGTCAGCAATATGTGCCTCCAATAGATGCACCTCAGGCACGCCACCTATCTGGCAGGCGTACCACGAATCCCGGATGCCTATCTGGCAGGCGTACCATGAATCCTGGACGCTATGCATTGCTAGGAACACAACGGGTAGCGGACGCATGCGTGACTGTGATCACACGAGCTGTACCTTATGTCCACTGGTAGGGTCAATTGAGGGCCCTTCCAGGCGTGGGCTTGTCAATTGAGGGCCCTTCCAGGCAACGGACTCTTACCCTACATAGTCTTTTTGAAGTGTGTGTCAGTGTGTACCACGTGCACCTGTCTCGGTCTCAGTATGTGCATGCATGGACAGTAAACTACTGTTTTGCCCGGGTACATGCATCCATCCACACCATGACAGGGCACACATTACCCCTTGTGTATTGGGCTGCCCTCCTGATGGTAGTGCAGATGCACAGTCATATTTCACCTACTTAGTTGCTCTATTACTTCCATTGCCCAGCTTCACGTGCTAATTTCGTGGATAATGGTGGCAGCCTCCACCACACAAAAACCAATAGTTAACAGCCCCTTATCTTGCAGACCCACACTCATTCAACAAGGTGTCATGGCCTGCACACACAAGAACACGCACACTCCTTCCATTAGAGTTTGATGTGTGCGATATCTATAAGCCATCATGAGGGTCTATTTACATAGCTAAATGGGTAGAGTGGGTCAGGAATTAGGTCCACCAATTAGGCCCCAGTTCCATCGGTAGGCCACGCTGCCGCATCCTTGGTCGGCGAGAGGGAGGTCATATGCGAACAGTGTGTCCCTGTACAGGGTTTGAGGACCACAAAAGAAGACACATTCAAGGACAAAAAAGGTGATCTGCCTGTCCCAGGTAGAACAATTACTACGGTAAGAGACCTACTCCCCTGCATGTAGGAAATTTACTATCAGCTAGTACTCCTTTGCGTGCAGAAAATCCTTCCATGCGGCAGCTGGGACGAGCAATAGTTCATGTACAGGTCCCAGTACTACAAGAGAAGACACATTCAATGAATGGACAACCGATGCATCCAAGGCCAAAAAAAAAGCAAATCTGCCTTTCTCAGATAGAGCAGCCACTCCTTTGCATGCAGAAAAAGTTAGTCCGGTAGAAAAAATTTGCACCATATGTGTCTTTTTCCCTTACATTTACTATGAGGTACTCCTTCATAGGCAGGAAATTTACAATCATCTACTCCTTTGCATGTAGGAAATTTACTATCAGCTACTCCTTTGCATGCAGAAAATTTACTTGCCTTTCATGAGGCAGTTGAAACGAGAAATAGTAATACAACATGCATGAAGCTAAGAGAAACAGGACAAAGGTAAGGTTGGGTATGGTCATGTACCCCTTCCTGTGCCCACATTTATGGCACAACACATTGTCCAGTACACCAATTGGGTAGGAATCTTTCATATGCTCACATTTATGAGGTAGTACAAGTTGTCTAGCATACCACTGACATTTATGGTGCAGTCTAGCTTGCCAATGCCACCCATGTCCATTAAATACCCATTCTCAGGACTGCAGCGCAGACAGTTCGTGCATCCTATGAGCCCAGTGTGAGCCCAGTCCCCTTACTGGAGTGTAGAACAAATATTGTGTAGCATGCTAAGTGCTGAGCGCATGGCAGCGTTGCTCGGCAACCAGTTCTGGCAACCATGCCCATTGCACCATATAGCCCGTAACTACATCTGCCTTGATTGCCAAGGACTACATCAGCAAGCCTTGTGCCCACATTGCCGAGTAGACCATGGCCCTGTTCATCCGGCTTATAATCCATACTTTTCAGCTTGTTTTTTCAACTGGAACAGTATTTTTCTCTCACAACAAATCAACCGACAGTGTTTTTCAGCCGGCTTATCAGTACAGCCAAATGGGGCCCATGTATCCCACCGGACCCTACAGGTTCTAGGATTCACCCTTTGTGGACAGCCCTGGCCCCTATATAGCCACCCCTAAGTATGTCTTGTTTAATTGAATAACCGCCTAACTCATTGTGCAGGTGCTAAAGAAAATCAACGGGAGACATGGTACGTGTAGGAGATGTGTCGAGTTCCATTGACATATCTGAGGTGCAACAGTATGTATGCAACGGGGCCATGGTGGTTTACCTCAAGAAATGGTCTGGTAATAAAGGCTTCGGGCCTAGGTCCAAGCATCAGTACCACAGGACGTCTGTATGTGTTGGTTGCAAACATAGAATAAAAAGTGCATACAGGTTTTGCTCCATTGGGTGCAAAGACGCACATTGCTGTTTTTTTTCTTTTTTACAAAATAGATAAGGCTATAAATTTGGTAATCATTTCTCCGAATCCCAGTTATGCAGGAAATGACTGCACCTCACATGGCACAGCCGCACAGGACGCTGGGCTGCCCAAGCACCCATTCAAGCTTGAGGATCGCACTAAATCTAGCTGCTCACTCAATAAGGTCGCAGCACTTCCGAGGACTTCACGCAAAGGGCGCTCGAAACGCGCGCCATTCTATTGAGCCATACGAACCGGGGGAGGAAGGCCGTATAGATTAGAATCAGTATGGAGAACATACTATTGTAATCATCTACGTGGCTTCATGCTTGTCAACGCTTGTAATATATGCATGCCGCAGCATAGTTGCTGTTTTAGGTAGGGACTGGGCTACTGCATCGCATTTGTGTACTACTGATACAGTATCCATATGCTTAGCTTTTCATTACGCAAACGATGCATGGATAAGGCTTATTTGTGTTTCTAAGGCTGGAAGCAAGGATTCGCATATCAGGTGTTTACATGTGCCGTTGATACTGTGGTTCTAGCCACGGTGTCCTGTTTCCAAATGTATAGTTACTGAATTTCTGAATGTCAATTCGCATTGGGTACGGACATGGCTGCGCGCAGAGAGGAGTCTGGAGTGCTTGGCGTGGATTTGCCGGCTGGGCCAAGCCAATTAACCACGATCTCAATTGCGAGCCATAGAAAAAATAGAGCTGATACAAATGCCACGCACCATCGTATGTGTGGGGCCATGTAGGACCATCCGTACCCAAAATTTTTCCTGCTATACGGCGACTATCAATCTTTAGATGACGAAATCTACACAACTACTCTACCGTATTATTTTGCCATGTGTCTTCCAAATCTTGTATCTCCGTGTCTTCTCGAGCTGACGGTCCCCAGCATTCGGACCTAGCACCTTCGCGACCCTTCCCTCCCTGCCGGCGGCGCGGCCACTCACCCACCGGCGCTACCATCCCCTTTCGCAACCAACCCGCGTCAACCTCGATGTGCTACCACCACAGCCATCTTCGACACCACTACTATTGCTGAGCCACGGCAGCCGCGCGGCGCTGATGGACGCCCGGTGTAGCTTGGGGCAACGACGGCGGAGGTAATGCGCAGGCCAACGCCCAGCTCTAGACCCATCTCGGCGTCACGCTCTTCCTCATCGTCGGCAAAGACGCCTCCAACTCCATCGCACCTTGCCTGCTGCAACAGCTTGAGGCACGCCCCTAGGTTGTTCGATGAAATACTCTTTCAGAGCTTGCGACTTGGAACTCCCGTTCCCTCTCCGCTTGTTTGAACAACATGCTCTCACTACTGGCTCGCATGTTGCGCTTCACCACGAGCACGGAGCACAGGAGCCTCTTGGGTCAGGCAAAGCTCCCCCGGTCATGACCATTTCATCAGTGTGCTCAGTGTATGTCCTCGAGCTTGATAGGTGAGAAAAAACTTACAGCAATGGGCCAAGGATTACTTGCCTCCCCCTCTTCTTGATCCCAAAACTACCCACATTTCTTTGTTAATCTACTAACTGCAAGCATTCAGCATAGCCTATATTAAAACTTTATTAAATCACCGCAAGGATTAGTAGTAACAGTATACTGTTTTCTTATCATTGTTAGTAAAAACCAATTCAATATTATCCTTCAATGTAGCATATCAGAGTTTCATTTTTCAATAAGAGAAACTCATTTTGGGCTTGTGATTTTGCAGGATTCATTCATTCTACGCAGCCTAACTGCTGAAGAGTCTACACCACCTCCTATGGAAAAAGAATGCTGGCTGATAAGATGGAGACAAGCATGCTGCATGTGCAACTGATAGTCCCAGACTCCTAGTCCAATGTCTGTAGCCACATCAACGTAGGCGCCAGGCCCCACCTCTCCAGGACCCTGGTCGCCTGTCTGTCTCCCTCTGTGACCCCAACTGCCGCACGCACGACGGCATGAGCGCACGGGAAGCGACGAGGCGAGGAGCTAGCTGCCGGCGCCGGGCCACACCTAGCCGGCCGCCGCGGCGCCGAACATCACGCCCATCCCGGGCTCTGTGCATCCCAGGCCGGCGCTCCAGCAGGTCCGTAGCAGGGCGCCGCGCGCGGCTGCCCCTGCCCTCGAGCTCCAGCTCACTGGCCAGTGGCCACTGCCGGCGGCGGCCCCTGCCCTCTAGGCTTCCTGTCTCCAGCAGTTCGGCTCCAGCGGCCCCAGTGCCCAGGCCCGTCGTCGGTCGACTGGATGGCCCTGGTAGGCCTGATTAGTTTGTGTAATGAATGTCTGAATTAATTTTTGCCTGCAATACTCAAGCTAGATTGATTTGAAATTAGAAACATGGATGACTGGCTTACAGAATGACCGGTTCTTGGCCGCAGGAACCCGACAAGCTGGTACACAGCTAGACGAGGATGGGCAAGACGCTGGACAGCAGCTGAGGTTGGAGCGCCTGACGGGCTGCCCGATTAAACCAGCCATTGCAGGTATACACGCTTCCTTTTTTTTACCCATGGTAGTTAATTTGTTCTATATGATCCAGTGGATTACAACACAACACAGCCAATGAAGGCAGGTAGATAGCTGAAATTAGCAGGGAGGAAGGGAAACCAACCTATGGTCGTGCCTAAACATGTAGTGGCATGCATTATCCTAGGTCCTTAAATTCCATATCCGTTGCACTAATCTATAGCAGCCTTCCCTTTGTAGTATGTGCCCATTTTTGTTCCCATTCATGTTCCAATATAGAAAACTTTAAGAGGACAAGAACAAAGACACACCAAGGAGATAAGCAGGACATGCTTTACAGAACTCGGTTCCCAGTTCTTGCCTACCGTGGCCAAAGAGCCGAATTGAGGCGGATGGACACGGGCGAAGGGGAGTGGGCGACTAGGACACAGGGCACGCAGCCATCATGGCGGTATGGGAACAGGAAAAGCAATGCTCTCGTGTTGCCATTTTTTGGATAGAAAACATATATGCTAGAAAATAAGTGGGCGGCTCGCCCTCTACAAGTTAGTAGCTGCACAAACTACCCAGTATTAGTAAATATTCACTACATTTGAACTACCAGCAGCATTGGCCGCTGTTGGGGGTGCAGGTGGAATGGAACCCCTGATGACCAGACTAAATAATATGGTTTGGTGGCAGCTAAACATAGGCAGTCTCACTTTGTTGTTTCCCAAATTTTGACAGGCCTTCCATGCAGAACTTGCCACCGACAGCAATATATCTACGTCTGGAACCCGATGGCCACCCAATACTGAGCAATTGGTTCATGCAGACTACTGAACGGAAGAAGCAGCAAAACAATCAGGTTAGCGTTCATGGCCCTTGCTCCATCACCATGATATACGCAATCTCCATGGCGAAACTTTCCTGTCTTGCATTTCCTTTACCATTCTACAACCAGAGCATAGGCGCGAGGTACAATTCTCACGTGGGCCAAACCACATGAACTTATTACCACATAGGATCAAAGGTGCGAGTGCACCAGCTGCATAGGTAGTACTGTAATGTACAAGGAAGTGGATATATGCACAAGGGCGATAATTAGACGGAACACTTTATCCAACCTGCAGGTAGCACACATGGAGATAAAACAAACAGAGAAGCATACAAATTATTTCTTCGGGCTCACTAAGTGGAATGGATGGTGGCAACACACTACCAAGCCACTCTAGCGGACAGATAAAGGCCCTAGTTTAGGCAGAGCACCTACGACGAAGACATCAAGATACTTATCCACTAAACTGGCATAGCGGCCTAATGGATACAAGAGTCCAGAGGCCTACAAAGGCCAACACAAATAAGGACTCATAGACCAACTCCATACGACAATGGGACACTACTCACTCATGACACTTAAAACTGGAACACTGATTATGGCACCAACATGGGGCGCATAGGACAGCATCAGATTTATTGGATGAAGCTGTGTAGCGATAGGTGGTTGATGGTGGCCCCCAAGGACGTAGGCCTAGTCACCGCTGCAAATTAGAAACACTTTGTCACACAACTGCTGGAACCAAACAATAAAATAGTATAAGAATGAATAAGCTACCTTGCCCCAGCTTTCTTAGCAGGGAATAGCTCCCTGCGAGCATGCCTTGATCTCTTGCCTAGAACAGTTCTGTAAAAAAAAGGAGAAAACTATGTAAGCAAATCACCCATACATGGGCCGTACTCCCCCCCCCCCCCCCCCCCCCCCCCCCCCCCCCGGGAAGGTGACCATATTCACATGTAAGTATTGATGTTAGAGGAACTTAATGTAATACCCTTTAAACAAATTGCAAGGGCACGAAGAGTACAATAAGTGGTTAAGGCAAATGATCTAGGCTGCATATTAGTCCACAGAGTTACATACCCATGCTCCTCATGGACAACAGAGGGTTCTTCCTCTCCCTTGGTAGATGAGGTTTTAGTACCAGCTACTATGGCAGTGGCAGGAGGAGGGGTTGAGCCAATTTCTGGATCGCTAGGAACTTCAAAAATGGCAGGAACCTGTGCTTGGCCATCTTTTCCAGAGGCAGCATTTGATGTCCCAACCATGTTCATAGCTTTAGGATCCCTAGGATCATGCGACGGACGTCCAGTAGGACCACGAGGCTCAGCAGAGGTTGGATCGGGGAACACCCTCCTAGCTTGGAAGCAGAGCTGCCCAGTCCTAAAGGTTTGTTCACTGATAACCACCTAGAAGACATACCTTCGACCCACAAGGCCGCGAAGGGGTGCGGGCAGTAAAATCTGATTGGATGAGCTTTCTTCAACAAGTTCCACGACAGTCCGCTGAACAACCTGTTCAGCCACCCCTCCGAAGAGAAATATTTTCACGCGGCCAGTGGCGTCCTCGATGATCACACTTAGCTTATAGCTTGAGTCGCAAAGAAGGAGATCCATCAGGAACAAGTTAGATACCGTTGTCTGGTGGTGGTGGGCAGCGGCGGATCTACAGGGGGGGCTGGGTGGGCTCCAGCCCCCCCTAATGACTGGATTTACCACTAAAAACACTGTAGCAAAAACCTCAAATCACCATTAAATCTTCATGCAAATTAACATCTCCATTGTTTTAGCCCCCCCTTGATTCTCATCCTGCTCCGCCACTGGTGGTGGGGGAGGGACCAGCACGGTCTGAAGCAAGGATTACCTGGGAATAACCACCGGTTTAGCCTCATCGCAGTTAGTACATTCGAAGCCATCGAAAGTAGCCTTCAGCCCCCGCTTGCATATATTACAAGCTTTATACCACAACCATTGGAAACGTCTATTTCTCTTTTGGATGCACTGAGTAAAACGAACACCCTGCATGGAAGGGTAGACCAAATTTTAGCAATCTGACCTCAGTAGTGCATGTAAGGAATTGCTATTTAGGAGGTAATACATTGTTGTCATGGGGATCCAATGCTAGGAGCTCTGCAACAGTTTTCCTGTTGGTGCCTGCTTCATCAACAGCATCCGCCTCTGCATCATCATTGCCAGGAAGGAACACAACTTCAGATCCCCTTCCCTGTAAACTGAGGACAAAGGCAGCAGCCATTTACACACCCTGCAAACTGGCAAAGCACTGCACAGGAGGGAATCGTCTTACCTAACACTAAAAGCTTTCATTTCTGGAAGGTCAATGTTTATGTACCATTTAGTGGCATCACCGCTCGCACACGTTGTGGAACCTATGTTCGGAATGGGCTGAACAGGTTATAACAGCAGCTGGGTGTGACACAGAGATACATGGAAAGGGTACCATGAATAGCATGCACCTATGTATTGCTTCGCCTGCACCCCAGCGAAAACAATCACAACAGGTTCATCTTTATCAATGGCCTCAGTAAGGATCTGGTCCTCAAAAGAGGTTGCATGGTCGCCCCACAAAGTAATTTGTAAGAGATGATCACTGCAAGAGTAGCCACAATAAGTTCATGATATTCTAGCAAGCTCATAAACTACTAGGGAAGCAACCTTAGATCACGTAGCTCCACCACCCTCCGCACGCACACACCATTTAGCCCGCTAGATCGCAGCATGGGATGAACGACTGTAAGCTGTCCAATAACATCTGTTGAAAATTCAAACACCATGTCACCTGATAAGCAAATCCCGGAAGATAGGTAAAGGGGCCTGAATAGGAAAGGCAGAGATAGTGTATACCTATTAGGCCAGGTTCGATCCTCCGTCTGCGGGCTAATTCTTCAAAGTCCACAAAATTAAAAACATAGAGGGGGAGCTGGGTGGCCAGCTCTGTACGTATCTCCTCTACGACAGTCCACGGTGTAAAATAGATTGTTTGTGGGTTCGGTACAGGGTTATACTTCCTTGCTTGCCTGCTAACTTGGAATTTTTTAATCGTATAGGAGCAGCCTTCCACTAAAGAATCAGCAAATTTGCTGAGGTCTTTATGCCCAATGCAAGCCATAATACCCGTGCCCTGATGTAAAGGGGCTCAGATTACGCAGCCACAGTTAAGGGGGAATAGCATATGCCATCAGGCAAGAACAAACGTACTTGTTCATCGACCAGAACAAGTTCCATGGCAATTACACTCTTCCACTTAGGATTCGGAGATACGTTCCACATCCTAGCAACTCTAACCTTGATGGTCCAATTGTGCCTTGATGGATTGATCTCTGATACCAAGTTGTACTCCATCTGGTGGTGACCCATCAACAGAAGTAAAATAAGCGTGTCAAATAGAGCATTGCAATGTATGTAGGCTAGGAGACCATAGCTTGCAAATGTGTGAGTCCAACATATATAGGGAAAAAAAACATTTACCAGAGCGCCTGAAGGACTTCTTTGTAAACAATATTTTCAGTGAGGTTGGAGGCCAAGTCTGTGCCATCGTCAATCAAAACACTTAGTCCTTCTCTAGATGTAACACGTGATATAGCAACATACAACTGTCCATGAGAAAAAACTGGGCGCGATAAGTATAAGCCAACGTTATGCAAAGTTTGTCCTTGACTCTTATTTATAGTCATTGCATAGCTCAATCTTACTGGAAATTGGCGCCTGCTAAGAACAAATGGCCATTTAGTGCTTGACACATGCAACGAAATCCGAAGCAGCAGGACTTTGTCACCAATGTGAGAGCCTGTTATTATCTGAGCCTCCAATACGCGGTCACCTAACTGCGTTATTATAAGACGTGTACCATTGCAAAGGCCAGCACTCTGGTTCAAATTGCATAGCAGCATTACGGGCGAACCAACCTTAAGCATAAGTTCATGAGAAGGGATGCCCTTGAACTGCAGAGAGTTTAGGAATTCAACAGGATAGAGTAGGTCTGAATTACCATGTCCCTTGGAAGTTTCAACCAAGGAATCAGAACTAAGGTATACCTTTTCATGCCCTGGGATTAAAGAAAGAACGCGGTTATTAATCTCATCGATGGTATCATTTTTTGGAGCAATGATAGCCCGTTCCCTTAGGTAGTTTGGGTCTGAGTAGAGCGTGTCTAAGTTGGGGTAGGTAGATCTTATGATGTTATCAATAGGAGAACCAAGTTTCGGAACCAAGATGTCAGGAGGTATCGAGTCTCCATCATCAGTATGAGCAGCACCCGTAGCTGTGCCATCCCCAATACTCAACACCCAATCATTAAATGCTCTCACTTCATCAGTTGGCAAACCTCTACAAGACATCCCAAGTAAACGCATATTGATCGTTAGCTTTAGAATCCTAACATGTTTCCATAGGTAGGAGTTAGTTATGGACGCATCAATGGTGTCTAACTTGCTGCCGCCCTCGACCACAGGTAGCACTTGGCGGAAATCTCCACCGAGCACCACGGTCTTACCACCAAACAACCTACTCAAACACGAAGAGTCTGCCTCCCCAAGAATGTCACGCATGCTACGATCTAAAGATTCAAAGCAATGTCTGTGGGTCATAGGCGCCTCATCCCATATGATCAAGGAGCTATGCACTATTAAGTCAGCAAGAAAAGTTCCCCTCTTAATACTGCATATGGACGACTCGTCAATGACTAGGGATTTTAAACCGGGAATGCACGGTACGTCCTCCAGGTAGCAATAGGGAAGCAACTCCAGATGAGGCTACAACGAGGACGATAAGTTTCTCGGATCGCAAGCGCGAAATAATTGCATTCCAAAGAAATGTGTTGCCAGTGCCACCACATCCATACACAAAAAAGCACTGACCTGAATTCCGATAGACGGACTGTGTGACAACATCATAAACATTTTTTTATTCAACATTCAACTGACTAACGAGTGTACCATGGATATGCACGAGGGCCTCACAGTCGTAAGCTAGCTCCTCAGCTAGCAGCCTATTTTTAACTTTATTACGCATGCTTCGATCAGGCTCTGGTAAACCATAATCAGTCATTATGCCACCATTTTTGACAAACAAAGTATCCAGTTCAAACAAAACATATTTTTTTAGGTGATCCTCTGGAACATTATAGGTAGGAAACTGTACCATCTTTTTGATGTTGTAAAGTATGTCATCAGTAAAATATTGGTAGAACTCATTAAAGAGGGAGGCTGCGTCACAGACAGAGCAAAAAAGACTATAGTAACAAGCACTTGCCGCATCTGAGCAGCTGATCCCCACATAGATGCTTCCCTAAGGGCCTCACGCCACTCACTATCATCGCCAAGAAGACCCATAGCCTGGCACACATCCTTATATGTTGGATATAGGACACCACTAATAGTTCGGAGGTCCTCATATGAAGTAGCACCCTTGGCATCGTTGAGGTGCATACGAAGGTAATAAAGCTCACCACAACTAGGGTTGATATATATTAATATATAGCACTTCCAATCTTGGTAGGCCCCTTGCGTGGGCACCATTCCTTGTACTTCTTAACCCAGACCCACTTTGTTAGGAATTCTATATATGTTAGCTCTCGAGCGCTTGGGAACCTCCTATTAGCAAAAAAACCATTCGGTGAGGGTTGTCCGCAGGTAACGTTGGTCATGTACAATAGCAGACAAGGGCTGGTTAGCTGGGTACACAACGCTATTCATGAAAGGAAGGTGCACAGCCAGCCTCTCCACCGCGGGGTCCTATAATGAATGTAAAATTCAAACAAGCGCCATGTAGCTTCATGCGAAGATAGATAGCGGCAATCGATGTACTCACGGACCTCATCCACATCCTCAGACTGCCTATGGGAATCTAATGGCGGGGGACCAAGGCTGCCACCACCAATCTCAACTTGGGAACTGGCTGCAGCAACATCAGATGCACACGTTTCAATGACAGCTCTAGCACGGTCCGGCCCTTTTGTAATATATTTAAATAGATACTTGATAAGATGTGTTTTATTACACCATTCAACGTTTATGTGTGCTTTCCCAGTATCAGGACGCCGCCTATACTGCAGCATCCTCACTAACAATTGTGTTTGGTTGAGTGCCCTTTGGGAAGAACTTCGAGCACTTGTTGTTTTTCATGCATGGGCAATTCTGGTTCAGCTGACCACAAGGGTCGTGCACCATGAATTCATCGACAAGACTGTAACCTAGTGGGTCAGATGATTTATCCGGTATTTCTGCACATATTATTGAGTCAATAAAAGAAGGACGAGGGTCTTTAGTGTTACCTTGAAGCCAAACCAGGATATGAACGTGGGGCAGGCCACGCTTTTGAAACTCGACGGTGTAGAGTACTAAAACAGGGAAAAATGGGGGGGGGTACAAGGATTAGAAAAATGGCAAGAAATCAAATAAGTTTTTACATGGGACACTGCTAGCATGCACGCCCCTAATTGCACGACAAGGAATAACACACGGGACCACCCTTAGCCAAACCAGCAACCCTACTGGTTTGCCCTGCTAAATCCACTACGTAGTGGGCAACGGCTAGATGCCTAGTGGATCCTATTTTCCAATTAAGGAACACAATAACGAAGGATGGAAATTGCTGGTTATACCTGCACATGCCTTTCCAAAATAAGTTCCTTTCTTTAAGCCAGAAAGAAGCTCGTCCACCTTCAGCTTGAAAACTCGACTAACTATATCAGGTCTAGCGTCAGGCCTCTGCCCTGGAACAAATTTAAGGGCGTCAGCTATTTCCTGCCACTTTGGATTACATGTAAAAGTAATAAATAAACTCATCTGGAGGCCCATATGATCGGCAGATGGCCATTGCATCCTAGTAATTCTGAATCATATACCGTTTGCTCCCTGTAGAGCTAGCAGGCAAAATAACCTTCTTACCAACATCGCCCTTGCGAAGCGCATCCTGGAGGCCCTTGTATACCTCCGACCTGAGGTTCTTATTGTTTTTAACTATAAACCTAAGCCTATTCTCCTCCACGGATGCGAAGGCATCAACAATATATTGCTGGAATAATCGGTCGCCACATATCAATGTGGTCGCCTCACATCTACGTTGTTGTAATCTATAGGCATAGTACTCAAGCATTGTGACCTCACCTCTGGCTCTAACCCTCAAGGTTCCTGACCTATTGTACTTAATTCCTATTCTGAAGCCCTGGTCCCCATAAGGGAACAAAACTGGATACTGTAATGCCATATAGTTTGCATGTAGGTTGCTAATTCGTCTAAGACCGCCGCCCCTATCCTGAATGATTATATCTAGGCTCTTTTTTTTTCCTCGGAGAAGTCCCCGACTATCAAAGCAGCTATCTCAGATGCTGCCGGCGCACTATACTGGGGCGTGTTCTTGGACCTATCGTGTAACAGCCTAAGGCATAGAGGCTGACACCGGCTCTGTACCAATAAGTCCCTAGCTGCTCTAAATGATTTTACCAATTCATTAGATTCATCAAACATACGTACCAAGCCCTCAACTATCTGTTTATCAACCTCGCTACCATCTTCAGACTCCCTATGCTTATCAAAAATCGATATTCGGTTTTGAACTTCGTTTTCAGTGTAAAAAATATAGAGCTGTGCATAAACTGGGGCCACACCCTCATCCGGCAGCAAAGATCCAATTCTATGGTGGGCCTGACCATTAATCTTAAACACATATGGACCAGGCCCCTTGTTTACACCTGTGTCAATCTTAGCACCAACTGATGTGAATGCAAACATAGAATTGTATGACCGAACAGATTTAATAAAATGTTTGGAAAGAACACAACCATTTGGATTCAACAGCCTATCTAGGAGCGGAGGAGGGTCTTTTTGAAAAGGCAAACTAACCTTTCCTCCCCTGCAGCAAAGATGGAAACGAATAGCAGCTGCGTCACCTGGATATGACCTTTTCACACGCTCTTGGTACCAAAACTGCACACCACAGTACAGTGGCGGGCGCAGGATTTGAGGGCTGGGTATTCAAAAAAAATTTTTGACAACCTAATAGCTCAAAAAAAATTGACAACCAAATGGCTCATATTCGGCATGTATATATATATATATATATATATATATATATATATATATATATATATATATATATATATATATATAGTTCATGAACAGAGCAGATTTTCCATATTCAAGAATCTAAGGATAAATTGAAATTGTTGAACATAAAAAGGTACCAATAGTTCAATATAGCATAGTGGAAACATATAGAAATGACAATGACAAGCAAATGGCATTATGACAATAAAACTCACAAATTATAAGACAACTTTTCGATCCTTCATGCTCTGAAAACGGTTGATGATGTTCTCATCCTTTGTTTGCAAGAAGAATTCCCTTTCAATGAATGTAACCAAGCTATCATTCAAGTAATCTTGCCCCATCTTATTTCTCAGCTTGTTTTTTATATAGTTCATGGTTGAAAAGATCCTTTCAATACCGGCTGTTGCAACTGGGAGAACTAGCACCAATTTGAGAAGTTTATAAACAATGTTGTACCTATCAACCTTATCCTTTTTAACAAGCATCATGGACAACTCTGCGAGACCTTCCAAATTTGTGAAGTTTTGATCATTCCTCACATCATTAATATAGTGAATTAGCTGAAAAGGGAGCTGATTCTTTTCTTCAAATGAAAAATCATGAGGATAGAAGTTTGCAAGTTTCACCAAGTTTTCGACATTGAAAGCAGCAAAAGATTTAGCTGGACTGAATGATGCCATGCATCTAAGTAGCTCAGTGTTTACCTCATCAAATCTGCTATTAAGTTCTTGAAGCTGCCTATCAAGGACACCCAAAAACATATCTGCGTGGAACCGGTGATAGTTATTGAGGCCTCTGAAGAATTGCTTTGATCTTTGTATAGGCTTATACTACCTCTGTCCGGTTAAGAATGCAATTCTAGTTCATTTTTTGATTTCCGTGTTCAATGTTTGACCAAATATATAGATAAAAGTATTAATATTTTTGACACCAAATAAATATATTATGAAAATATATCTCATAACAAATCTAATGATACTAATTTTATGTCATAATTATTTATATTTTTTTATATATAATTAGTCAAACTTGACATACTAAAACATTGCACTGTGCTAGAATTGCATTCTTTTCAGGACGGAGGGAGTACATTGCGGTCATGTCAACAACTTTTACTTTGTGCTTCTCACAAAAAGAAGTGACCTTTGCAAGGAATTCTGTCCATCCAGAATCAAGCCTCAAAACATCCAACTGTACCTTTGTGAACTCAAGAAGATCCATTGCATTTACAATATCTTGCTCTCTCTTTTGCAAAGCATTGCATAAGTCATTTGTGTACCCAAATATTTCATTCATCAAGTGGAGCAGGAAAACAAACTCAAATGATTTAAATACTGTAGGCTCAACTATCACTGCTTCTAGTTCCGGTGGAATTGCGCTTGTACCAGTACCACTGTCATTCTGCCCTTCAAAAACAACCAGTTGCATACAACTTTCATTAGTTGAGCGAATAACTCCCTCTACTTCTTGCTGAACCTCAGGTTGTGATTGCTTCTTCCTTGCAGCAGCCCGCTCCATGAAACTCCTCGAATCTGTGGTGTTACTATTTTTTCTCTTCATACTTGAGACCTAAAATTAAATCAAGAGACTATACTAAGAAATTTGGGGATAAATTGCTATTCCAAAGAGTCAAACACCCTAACAAATAACAAATTAATTAAGGAATTTAGAATTGGGATTTGGGAAGACTACTGTCTACTTACAGAGTTACAGGTCACGCTGCTGTCTTGCTGACTGCTCCTCTAGTCCTCTTCCGTCAGCGTCAAGCCGTCAAGTCTTGTAGTCTACTGCTGTCTGCTCACTGCTGGAGTGGGAGTGCTGGTCAGTGTTGGTCGTAGACTCAGCCAGGCCACTAGGCCAGCCGCCAGCGCCTAGCGGCCTGCGCTGCGCCCCGCCGCCCCTGCCTGCCCCGCGCGGCGCGCGCGCGCCGCCGCCCACCGCGCGCAGCGACGCAAGCCGTGCACGCACGCCACGCCGCAAGCCGTGCACACGCGCCACGCCGCAAGCGGCAAGCCGCCTCCCGCCACTAGCTAGGGTTCGCCGATTCGGGGACTTCGGTCTTCGGAGACAGCGACACAACATCCGAGCGAGAGCAGGAGGAAGAGGTGGGAGCGCCGGTTTGGGCCTCTAGCAGATTAGCAATGAATTGTGAAAATGGACCGTTCAACCTCGTTGGGCCATGCATGGGTGCTAGGGAAAACTGAGGTTTATTGGGCCAATTTGCCTAAACAGGTCTTAGATCACAGGATTTTTTATTTTCTCATATACAGACTTGTATAAACACTATATGTATAAAATTTTTTGACAAAAATTTTGGGTATTCAACTGAATACCATTGAATACATGTAGGCCCGCCACTGCCACAGTGCTGGCACTCCTGCGCTGGAGGTCCGTAATAGGAAGTCTCAGTAAAAAGACTGTTTGCACAAGACACAGGTCATCAGAAAACCCAAGAATCTATTTTATCACCACCTAGTACACATGTCTGAATGGCAAACATAAGTTTGGAGGGCATATATTGGCACCTGCTTTTTGTGAGAACCGCCACTATTTCCTGCGTATGGAATGAAGCCTTGCACCTTAACATGAGGGGAAACCCACGCAACACCTACGCGCACAGACCTATACAAATGAGAAGGTACACAACGAACCTTCTTTCTTTAGCCGTCTTTTAGACCTCCGACGTTGTTGCCTCTCATGTATTGTCCCCTCAACTATAGCTAGATGTGGAGGGTCGGGAAGAGATCGAGAGAGAGAGGAATGTCTAATTAGGTATGGGAACAACGTAAATGAAAGGAAAATGGTAAACAATCAAACACTTGGAACTGAAGCTGCACTCTTCCCACACCGCCTCTTCCTTGGATGGCTAGAGGAAGGTCCTTCCATGTGGCATCAACGTATGCCTGTACACATTCGGAAGACCACAAAAATTACATACTGATGAAAGGAAGACTAAGAGAGAAGAGGGCGAGGCACAAACAAAAGGAAAAGAAAATAAGAAAACAGGAAGGGAAATGTATAGGGGCAGCCATGGCCACAACACGTGTATGTGCAAAAAATGTGCCTGTTAGGTTCATATGCACATGCTAGCCAAGTGAACTCAAATGTATATGCACATGGTAACTAAATGAGCTCAAACGTAAATTTTTCCTAGCCACCCACTACATCCATAATTAGCCATTAACTAAATAAATCTTGTGTTGCGATAGTTTCACAGCACAAACCTGCTATGTCGTGCTTCCTATGCAGTCTGTTCTGGTTAGACCATTATTCGTTCCTGCAAGATGGCAAGACATTTGTACTAGTGGTTTTAGTGCAACAAAGGCCAGGAACAACAACACAAGCTACTGCGGGGAGAGGGCACCTGCAAGCAATGGGAAGATGAAGGGATGCTACGAACTACAGGGAAGGCACTTGCAAGCAATGGGAGGAGGCGACGATGCACCAGGCAGCACACCACATGCTTATATAGGCAAGAGCTGAAGGCTTGGACGAGGCATGAGTGCCTGTATCACCACCGGGTGCAAGGACCTTATCAATGTAGTGGAGGCCATCTTAGGAAACATGTGCATGCACGCTTAGATGGTTGTGTGAGTACAAATGCCGATGCATGTTCTTCGAAGAGAGAGTTATTCTTTATGCACAGATAGCAAGGAGGCCAATCACTAGATGGGCCTATCTAATCTTGCCCTATGTTGTCCACGGGATTTTTTTTACCAGAGCACTTCATGCATGGTGTAAAAGATGGACTATTTAACCTCCAGAAAAATATAAGGGAGACACTATTAGGTATATACGGTGCACATGTTCATAGCAAATCTAGACGGTAAGAACACCTACTATTTTTATATAGTCTAGAGAACACTTGTGCATGCAGGAAAATTTACCACTTTGCCTTTAGCTACCTGTAGAATTTAAACCACAAGTGATGAAAATTTACTACGTCGTCTTTACCTACATGTAAATTTTGAACCACAGGTGATGTAAATCCTTGCTGAGCTGTCTTTACCTACGTATAAATTTTGAACCACAGGGGATGTAAATCCTTACTGACCAGTAAATTTTCTGTAGGTAAAGAGGTCCTTTCAATGGTCCCACCTGGGACGACTACTACCGTGCACATGTGCATGGTAAATCTGGATGGCAAGATGACACGTGCATGCATGAAAATTTACTCATGGTAACTTCCTGTTTGTAAAAGAAGACAAAGTGATGTAGATGTCTATAGTAACTTCCTACATGTAAAGGACACCTAAAGTTTTGGACGGTGCTTGCATGTATGCCCATCCAAATTTCCATCTGTTCCATTCAGTGCATCCACTTGCTTCAGCCTAACCGTGGCATGCACGAAGGTAGTACATGTGGGTCATGGAGGTATAACTTTATCTGGGCCGTGGAATTCCTATCTAAAGCACCAACTAAATAGAACATACGTGGACACACTGGGAGGCCGCCTAGACGGCGCGACCATACTACGTCGTCTTTACCTACGTGTAAATTTTGAACCACAGGTAATGTAAATCATTGCTGAGCTGTCTTTACCTACATGTAAATTTTGAACCACAGGTGATGTAAATCCTTACTGACTAGTAAATTTTCTGTAGGTAAAGATGTCCTTTCAATAGTCCCACCTGGGATGACTACTACCGTGCACATGTGCATGGTAAATCTGGATGGTAAGAGGACACGTGCATGTATGAAAATTTACCCATGGTAACTTCCTGTTTGTAAAAGAAGACAAAGTGATGTAGATGTTCATGATAACTTCCTGCATGCAAAGGACACCAAGTTTTAGACTGTGCTTGCATGCATGCCCATCCAAATTTCCATCGGTTCCATTCAGTGCATCTACTTTCTTCAGCCTAACCGTGGCATGCATAGAGGTAGTACATGTGGGTCATAGAGGTACAACTTCATCTGGACCGTGGAATTCCTATTTAAGACACCAACTAAATAGAATATACGTGGACACATTGGGAGACCGCCTAGACGGCGCGGCCTCATATTTCTAATGCCACTCTCAGGACATCTATAATTTGTGCCAATGCAAGATATGAATCTCTCTCCTTTATAAACCATGATATAGCGGCTCCAAGTGATGCAAATTAATTTTTCGGGTAACGAACGTAGGCTCAAGAGCGGCGGTCCTACAAACATTTTTGCATGATAACTACACATGCATGTGCTTTCCTGTATGAGCATTTTTCTCAATTGCTTAGCACCTACCAAAGAGACAGGCTCACTTCGTGAAATGTTGATCAAGCCGTCACCAGACCTTGATGGACGAGCCAAATGTCAAGCATCTCCGTGTAACTTTACAACATCAGCCAAAAAGGAATTTGAGTTCAGGTAGAATAGGATTATAAGAGGCTACATTAAAAAATAAAAGAAAATGACAATGGTGAGACAGACTAAATCATTCATCGTGAAGGCATTACATTAGCCTATGGTGGATTCAGAAAACTTGTTGGTCTGCAGAGCTGACTGGAGCACAGTAGCACACTGAACTGTGTTTTCCGACATCCGTTCTGCAACAGCAGAGGCATGTCTTTCTGTATCAATAGCTACTTCTTGCAGCAAGAAAATCAATCTAGAGGAAGCACCATTACTTGTTGCATCAATAACTGTAAATGAAAGCAGCTCAACATCAAACTGTATGGTTGCATTGGTGGAATAGGTACGTTGTTTTGTCAGCTTCTTCTTAATCATTCTTCTTTGAGTGCAGGATAAAAATTAAATTCATTACTCCTTAATCAATCAACAAAGAACTATAACTGGTACAGAATCCTCAATTTCCTTTGTAAATGTGTTCCCAAACATAAAATGCACCAGACATAAGTAACTGGCCTGAAACTGTGAAGATGCATGAACATACCAATGCAGAGAAAAAAAAAATGACACACTGCTTCATGACTGAAATTTCGGGGTGCAGGAAACAACAAGGCAGAGATCAAAGGATCTCACCTTGGCTCACCAGCTTGTTGCATATGGGCAACACCTGCATGAAAGGCACAAATTATTCCACTTTGGATGGTTCCTCATCCGAAATTTAGATGCCTCATCCGAAACTAAAACCTTGCAGTAAATATTTGATACTTCTATACTAATCGATATATTTCTTTATTAGGATTAAAGCAAAGTTTTTTTTTTGCTCAAGCACCTCAACTGAACCTGCTCCTACGATTGATGTTTCCCCTCCAAATCGACCCTCAAGCCACACTTAACAACTTTGACCAAATGGGAAAAACAGAGAGTAGATCAGTACTGTTGTTTCTAATTTTTTTAACACAGTTTCTTGGATCCTTCATTGACTGTTAAGAGTCAACAACGGTCCTGGTGACCTCAGATCAAACCAAAAATCAAAACTAAAAGAAAAAAATGGTCGACCCGATCCGTGCACTTATTACCTTATCGTGCATGGAGAGGATGAGGTAGCCGGTGGCATCGAGGAGATCGTGGCAGTGACGGACGCTCAAGATGGCGCTCTTGCCCCGCAGCACGACGGCGATGTTAGTGCGTTGGTGAGGGTAACGTTACCGTCGGAGAGGCTGAATGGCTGATGTCCTTTTTTGGCGAGGGCAGCCGTTGTGCGCGATGGCGACAGCGACAACGACAGTGGTGGCGCGGGTGTGACGAGCGCGCACACCGCCGCAAGGGTGAGGGTGAGGAGGGCGAGGACTGCAGGGAAGGGATCGACGGCAAGGGCGTCGGTGACAGCGTGGGTGCAATGAGCGCGCACACCGCCGCTAGGATCAGAACGAGGACTGCGGGGGAGAGGGATTCATCTTTCCTTTTGTGCTGGAGCGAAGCACGGGGGAGATGGATCGATGATTGGAGCTAGGGGATCTTCGCGCTTTCTGCTTCCTTCTTTTGACAGCATCATCGCGCGGGGGCCGGGTCCACTGCATGCTAGGCGGAGGGAAGGCACACACGCGATTTCTGTGCGTGAGGGAGCACGGGGGTGGGTCCACCGCGCGCCGGGTGGAGCCAAGCGCAGGAGTCGACGATTCCTCTACAGATGTTTTAGTTGTAGAGATAGAGACTAATCACCCGGCAATATATAGACGTGCACCTCATTTAACTTGACAACAGGTGCACTCAGAATGTCTATTTGAATTGAGTCAATACTTAGTCAAAATCTCATATGAGACTGACTTTAATACACATAGCATTTAATATAGGTCTTAAGATTTATTTGATTTGATTGAATTAAAATAAACTAACCCCTGATTATAATCAAGAGCAGTATCTCCTAGATATTTCCATTCATGCAAAGAACACACAAATTATTGATAGACGTGGAAAAGGTTATAACTATTGATATTGATAGACTGCCAAAACCATTAATGTCATAGCTATAGAACAGAAATATTATTTTAACACAACAGGATCTGAAATGATACGCTAAATAATTCCGCGTGGAAATATTCTAATTAAGCCCCTGCAAACTCTTGTCTTGTCGCTGCCCGTTCCTGTATATATAGAGGTAGAAACATCGAACTGGAAAATTCGGATCGATCGAACGAAGATCACATCGCATTGAGGCACCCTAGCTACTTACACTTGCACACACACACCACTTTAGTTTGTCATGGGAGCCAAGGCGCTCTTGTGTGCTTTCTTCTTCCTTCTGCCGTCGGCAGCGGTGACGGGGAGACCAAGACCAACCCTGCAGAATGGCCTGGCCGAACACCACAAATGGGGTAATGGATTATCTCCCTCCTCAGTTATATAAGGTTTTGCTTTTCTAGCTATACTAGGTTCGTACCCGTGCGTTGCTACGGTCAAAACAAATATAAAATATAACCAATATAAAATAAGTAACTTAATTTGTAGGAGCACTGTATGAAATATACGCTCATAATTGCTCAAAACCATTCAAAACTCAAATATCCAAAAGTAAAACAAAGGCAAATCTAGATTCTCTTATAGCTCTCCTAGCTAGCAGTCTCTTGCCAGCAGTTTTTTTTTTAATTCTAAAATCAATCCTATTCTTAGCAGAGAATAAACATGCGAAACATGTGATGCTTTACACACATTCTTATGCTTGGCTTTCTTCTGACCGTTTCTTCAGTTTGTTTGATCTTGCAACACTCTCAGATTACTCAGTGCAGCACGGTTATCTTATACTTACAGGAATAGACCCCACAAATAGAATAACAATTATTTAGAAAAATATAATGCAAAACAGGCAAATGCAAGATGCTGGGCAACAGAACTAAAATCACGCAAGAGAAAAACATAATACAACTCATACAAGATGCACTTTTAAAGACAACTGTCACTGTGCCTTGAATTAATCCTCCGCCTTTGTATTAACCCCATTACAGCTTAAGCCTTAGTGTGATGTGAGTTTGGAATCAAAATTGAAGAGTCATTTGTGGATTACATACAAGCCAACTATATAATGCAGGTAGGTTGTCAGCAAATTTGCAAAAAAAAAAAAAGTGATTGCTGAAGAAAAGCAGCGCAAACAGGATGAAAATATTAGATATTGATCATGACAAATCTCTTGAACTTAAATTTCATTATATTTTTTGCATCACAGAAACATGCAACAGTCAATTCTTTCTATTTATATAAAACTAATATAGCATCTAAGGTAATCTCCTAGAACTTCAGGTACATTGTACAATAAAGAATTAGCAGCTGCCAACCAGCCTTGAGATCTCGGGGTACCATGATCTCGCGATGGCTTCTCACCAACTTCAGATTCATCTCCCCCAATACTGGCAGTTTTTTTCAAACAGAAGAGCACAAACAATGCAATCAATCCTGCAGGATGTTGTCATGGATAAATAGAGTAATTAATAAGTCATTGTGTTGCTTGTAGAACCTAGGCACCAAAAATTGTGTAGGAAGTTTAGAGATTATATTGCTTCCATTTAATCAGTATACCTCTAATCCTGCCTTCAGAACAAGAATATTTTCTCGCGTGTTCCAATTTGACCAAAACTGATCGACAAAAAGAAGAATCAGGTAAAATGTTAAAACAGAATCAATCATGTGAAAGGTCATGTCAGCACAACACCATCAGAATTCAGTAAATATGTCTAGTACCAATTAAATCCAATGAATATAAAGTGAAAGATGGATTGAAATTCAAGATCTCCTTGCTCCCTATCATGATTTTTCTAAACCAAACACGTACGTCAGCTAGATGCAAAAGTACCTTGCATATGGAAATTAGCTTCGTTGACCTTCTTCTGCCGCAGATAGATGAAACTGAAAGGAGAGGAAAACTTATTAACCTCGACAATCCTATTATCGTATCGTAAGATAATGAATCAAAGTCATAATTGAATACTGCCTTCTAGAAGATATCCACCTGAGTCGAGAAAACAAAGACTCCAGATCCAGATCCTCCCCATCGGCTGATGCCTTGTCCAATTTCCTGCAGAGTCATGTGAAGCTTCCGCAAAGAGACTAATCATCTCAGTCACATGCTGCAGAGCGAGCAAACTTGAGGTGAGCAAACAAAGAAACCAATACTACTGTATTACGAAGCAGTTCACTCATCGAACTCTTACCGAAAATTGAGCCAACAGATCATATGTCAACCAACCAACGTGGAGTAGTGTGTGGAACCAAGGAGAATCCCAGGGGCCTTGTACCCTGCAGAAAAAATTTCAGGTTAATGCTATTGTTAATTAATCAGATCCAAGAACAGGGGCCAAGAGGAAACATCGTGGGTGTACTTTCTTATTGGCACGATGATGGCGTGGTTTGTACACATAAACATTGCATGTTGTTGATTCTCGACAGCAAACATGGCATCGACGAACCACCAATTGGTGATCTCGTCAAGCTCCGTCGCTATGAGGTCATTCTCCCTGACAGTCTCTGCCCAGACGGCTTCCTTCCCGGCCTTGGCGTCCTCGAGCCTGAACCTGTTCTCCTCCCCTTCGTAGCCAGCCCATTTCACCCCGAAGTGATCAGCGAGTACCGGTCACAATTGCTTCCACTTGAAGAGATCCCCGTTGCTGCAGTTGAAGGCCTCGTTCTTGGCGAAGGGATCGACGGCGGCCCGGATCTCGTGCTCGGCGATAAGGTCGGCGTCGGAGGCGTCGCTGAACCCCTCCCAGGTGACCCTGGAGCCGGGCCACCGGAGCGTGGCGCCCTCCTTCCGGCAGATGGCGGCGTAGACGCAGAGGCTGCCGACGAGGTTCATGGCGCTGCGCGGAGAGTAGCCGAAGACGGTGGTGGGGCGGTGCATGGACCAGCTAACGGCGCCGTCGTGGCGGGCGACCTGGTCGAAGAGGATGTCCTCCATGTCTTAGTAGAAGTTGGGGCAGTCGAGGCGCGGCATGTCCTCGGTGAAGGGCGGGTCCGGGGTGGCGACCTTGCCGATGGCCTCGAAGGGCCCAACGTAGTGCTTGTGGCCGGTCTGGAGGCAGACGTGGACGAGCGCGGGGCAGTTGGGGACGACGACGGAGAGGCAACAGTTCCTCGGCGGCGAAACCAAACGGGCAGGGAGCAGGGCAGGGTGGGCACGACTGGATCCGTCGGCAAGGGAGGCGGCGGCGTCCTCGCTGGGTAGAGGCGGCGGACTCGGATGCGACGGTGCAGGGGCGGTGAGGCAGGCTCGGCGGCGGCGTTACAGGAGAGAGGCGGGGGGACGGACTCGGCGGCGGCCTTATCGATGGGAAAGTGACGGGTCTAGGGCTGGTGGTTTCGTGAATCGCTTTTTCTTCGGCGGAGTGAAGGTCCGTGGGCGGACGAAAACTGCCTGCACCACCGTCAGGACCTCCGGGTCTTTTTAGCTCTAGAGATATATGATTTTATTATGCAATTAGATATATACTATATTTAGAGATGATACGGATGGCAGACAACACTGCCGTCATCAGGCCCTTTGCTTGCTCTTGCTCGCCTCTCCATCGCCAGACGGAGGTGATCCATATGACCGTGAGGACGGCTACACTAAGGCATATTTCCTCTCTCCACGGGCGTTCTTCTGCGGAGAGATGACACAATCCATGACGGCAATTCAAATCTCGTGGTCCGAGGCTAGATCTATGGGCTCCATGGCCAGATTTGCTGGATCTATAACCGAATCTAGCATCTACGTGTGCAGATGTGTCATGTGGAAGCTAAGTGGTGTCAATGTGGTTGATTGCTAGTAGAGAGCAAAAAGGGCATCAAGGAGGTTAGATCTTGGCTTCTGACATCCCTATGTCCAGATTGGTGCTATCTAGGCTAGTTGTGCACTTGGGGTTGCTTCGTTATGGAGTAATCCTTATGCGGGTGGTACGAACGAATTTGAAGGCATGGTCCACGTTCAAGCCACCAACAAGCAGATGACAACGACACATGGTAGTATGGTATGACGGTGAGGTTTTATATATGCCATAGCTCTCGAGGGTGGCTCTGCCATGGCCTTGAGGCAAGGTGCAAAACTTCCAATGTTTTACTGGCAGACATATCATAGTCCAAGAGTGGCTATGCCATGGTCTCAGGGGCGGATCTACAAGGGGGCTCCAGCCCCCTATAGCTGGTGCATCAATGGAAAAATGAGGAGGGTGAGGGAGAAGAAGAGGTGGAGAAAAGAAGAAAAATGAAGAGAAAGAGAAGAAGAAGAGACCAGCCCCCCTGAGCCTATGAAAGTTCTGTCATTGGAGCTTAGGAAGGAGGCGTTGGACACTGGACAGAGGTTGAAGACGAAGGTCGAGCCAGCCGTAAAGTTTAGCCCCCCTAGGATTTTGTCCTGCATCCGCCACTGCATGGCCTCAAGTTTTGGTGCAGAACACTCGATATGTTATTGGCGTAAAGATGTTGGTGAAAGCCTTGCTGGTCTCGAGGACAGCGGCGCCTTTAAATGTCATTCTCCTTCTTGGAGGTGTTGTCATGGCACTTCACAATCCTCTTATCCACTGATCTCCAAGTGAAAACCTTGGTTGTCTAAGCGTCAGGATGAGCAACCCCATCCTCTTAGCCGTCGGCATCGAATTTATGCAAGATACATTGCATGCTGTCTTAACTAGAGGAATGCAGACTCTAGATGCAAGTCATGTTGTTGGAATTGGTCAACAAGTTTGAATGGCAAAGTCAGATTAGGATAGAGACTTGAGTCTAGTTCTTTTGTTTCATGTCTTAATTAACTTTGTATCACCGTATGGTAAAGTATTGTTATATGGCTATACCCATTAATTTGTGAATGTTGGTGGAATGTTATATTCCTTAATCTATACATAAAAAAGCCAAAATGGCATATAATTTAGAACGAAGCGAGTACTATTAATTTCCTGTTTTTTTTTCTTCTTTCCCCATGGAGTTGCATGTGACCACAGTGACCAAGCCTATTTCTTTTGTAGTGCAGTTGCAAAATGTAAGGTGGTGCAGCTCTTAACTGACTGTACGACAATTTCAGGTGGAATAGTTGGAATCACTTCGCCTGCAACATAAACGAACAGACAATTCGACAAATCGGTAAGGTTACACTGCAGTCTCACAATCAGTTCCAGTTGCGCTACAAAACGCAACAAAATGAAAAGGAAAGTTTTGTTTGTGTAGCTGATGCGATGGTAGATACCGGCCTTGCGAAGCTTGGTTATGAGTATATCAACATAGGTATCTCTCGAGTTTTCTTGCCCTGTCCTTTCCTCCATTCTTTTAATTTGCTTGTTGTTCAGTTGAGAACTGAGACAAACAGGATCTGAGAATTTTTTATACTGCAGATGATTGTTGGGCAGCCTATAACAGGGACTCCCAGGTGTGTATTATTTTATTCATATAGAATTGCACATGTTGAGAGAGAGAGAGAGAGAGAGAGATTCATCTTCTTGAATTCTCGACAAGGTTAACAGGACAGTGTTGAAAGGAATATTTACACTGCTCGATCAGCAAAACTGATATTTTTTTTCCTTTTATTACAGGGTAATCTAGTACCAAAGCCATCAACATTCCCGTCTGGAATGAAGGCCCTCTCGGACTATGTGCATGGAAAAGGGCTCAAGCTCGGAATCTATAGTGATGCAGGGTATGCACAGTTGTCAAAAGAAAAACCACAAAGTCACAAAAAAACACGTTTAGGAAAATGTGGCTGGCAGAAGCAGAAATTCAAGTTGTTGGAAAAAGGAAGGCGTGGTGGAACTAACCGCATTGTACCAATGAGCAGGTGGAGCTCAGAAGCGGTATGAACTTATGGCATGGAGCATAGGAGAAGGTGGTGTGGTTAACCAAACTACATAATGAAGGAGCTATTAGGTGGATGGTCTGGGCACTCCATCTTGGACACTGACACCTAGATTGTGGTGATGTGCATGAGCCCCTTGTGTTGGGGACAATCTCATGGTGGGAGTATAAAAATAAAGAGTTGACTTGGAGAGAATTCCTAGAGGAGCACGATGACTTCAAAGGATTAAAGTCAATATGGAGATTATTGTATGGTGACTTAAATCTTTACTTGTTGAATCATCTAGGCCCTTGTTTGGGTTTTTGTAGTTAATGACAACACTTGTGGACTAACCGTTCTATTTGAGTGTGTGAAGGGAAGTTGGTTTAGTTCACAAGATGAGATGTCATTGTCATGGACATGATTGATAGCATGTTGGAAAACCAGAATCAAACATAGCAAGAAGGTGAAGACCAAAGCAAGGCTTGGCTAGGATGAACCTGTGCAATGCAATCGTGAAGGGCAAGCTAGAGACTCGGGACACAATGGATCGTTGAGGCGGTGAAGTGTGAGTAGAGGGTTTGACGCTGATGGACCGAGGCATTGGTGAATGGCAAGCTAAAGGCTCGAGACACAACGGAGACCATCAAGGTGGTGAAGTGTGAGTAGAGAGCTTGGCACCGATGGACCAAGGCAATGGAGAAGAGCAAGCAAGGCTAAGGTCGATGGACTTGAAGTCTTGTGTGGTTTGAATGATCCACATCACTTATGAAGATCAAGCCAAAGATACATTGATCTTATCAAGTGGCTTGGTGAATATGTTGGCAATGTTTTTCCTTGCGGGAACCAATTGAGAGAAATTGGATAAGCACAAGGCAAAGGTATGAAACATAGGATGTTTCATTTTACCGGCCATGAGGTTATGTACTGAAGATTCAAATGGTTTGGTTTATGATAGATAGTCATAGTATTAAGAGGGACAAATGTGTTTGCATGTCGATTATCTAGTGCCACTTGTGAGGTCCTAACCACGTTGATATTAGAGACGAGTGGCGATCCAAAAATGAGTTTGAAAACCCTTTGCAAAAATATTTGAAAAATGCTAACTATTAGTACGTCATGGTAGAGGTTGATTTGAGGTACAACACTTGGGAGTTAGCGAAATTTACAAAGATTTAAAAATGAATTTAAACGGAGACGTTTGGACGTGCTTAGGCTATTGGAAGTGGCCCTGGTGGTCCAACCGTTGGGCCTGGCGGTTAGACCGTGGCTATTGTTCATGGAACAATGGTAGTGTTTGCTTTGATGGCCTGTTGGGCCATTGAGCCGTTGCTAGAGGCACCCAGGCGGTGGGACCGTGGGTCCTGGTGGTGGGACCACCACGGGTAGGTGACCATTAGGCTCAGACAGTTTGAAAGACTCATTGCACTATGTCGACGCTGACACGTGGCTCCTGATGGTGGGACCGTCAGCTCGGTGGTCCCAATGCCAGGCACACAGATAGCCAAGCCAGCCCTCCAAACAGCTACTTGTTGCATGCTCCCCTCTATAAACAAAGAGGTGGCCGGTTGTGAGGGCTCTCTTGGCACTTTGGGAAGCACATACACATCAAGAGAGCCCTTCCAAACCTCTCTAACTCATATACTTCTTGTGCGACAAGTTTAGTGAGTTGGAGACTGATCCTAGCTAGTGGATTATTTGAGTGACTAATCAAGTGGCACTAGGTTGTGATTTGTAGGAGTATTTGCTTGTTACTCTTGGAGCTTGTCGGCGTGGTTCCTAGATGGCTTGGTGATTGTCTCTATGAAGCACGCAAGAAGACTGTGCTGTGCTCTGTAGAAGGATTTGTGAGGGCTATTGAGCCCATCCCCACCCGAGGAAGGCGAAGAGCACCTCTAGTAGAATCAAGGCTTGTGTGGGTGTCTAGTTGACTCGTCTGGCTCAAGGTTTAGTACTCCAAATGGACATGGGGATGTGCTCCAAATTATGCTCTTTGCTTGGCACACAGATTGCTAACATGGAGGGACAGGTGGGGTCAGTGGCGGATCCACGATTTCAATCATGGGGGTACGGACCTAATTGATGTAATTCTCTAACGATATATAATAGAGCGATCTGAATGACAATAAAATGGTTGGTGTACGGATCTAAGAATACAATTTGCTAATATTCATCGGTGAGTACACAAAAGTAGTTGTCGTCAAGGTCTTAATAGCACATTAGTTTCTTGCTTCTTTATTATTCTTAATGTCATGACGTTGTACACAAGTGAAATTAACTATTTATTGAGATACATATGGACAAATTTTTTTTCCCAAAAACTGACTGATTATTAAAAATTCAAGACTCAAACTTCACAAATTTGAACTATAATGATTGTTTAGAAGAGAAAAAAAAAGAGAGTCAACTTTACATATTTACTTTTCCTAACTCATTCCGTTATTTTTATATTGTGCTTGTGCACTGATTTACTTTGGTCTCCTATACTTCATTAGAAGAAAGCGTGCTAGTATGGGGTTGTAAGGCTATTTTTCCTCTCGGATGAGCACTTTTCTAAATATATAGTGTATTATAGGTATACATACTTAGTATTTGTACAAAAATTTTGGGGGTACAGCTGTACCCCATGCACCAACACTACGTTCCGCCCCTGTGTGGGGTCTCGAGCGACCATAGGTGGGGTCGACTGACCCCCACTAGGTGGGCCCTGGTGCTCCTGCCTTCTTCCTCATGCTCCTGGTGCTTCATTCTTGAATATTTTGTGAAGTTTTCGCTGCATCTAAATATTCTCAAGTACAAGTGGAACCATGTTACTTCGTAACAAAAGACTACAATGTTGATTTATCCTTTCCTGCATTGTCGATGGTTAGAATTGGCATCTAGTAGCCATCAACAGGTATGTGTGCTAACGTACTGCTAAGTGGAGTCAGAAATGTTGATGATTAGTGGAGGTGATGCTGCATGGTCTGTTAGTGTATCGGAGCTAGCTAGCTGTGTGTGAGCAACTGAGCATGCATTTTAATTTATGTTATCCTAGCTAGTCGTCGTGCGCCGCCTGAACGTGGTGGCTTGATCGATCGACTTGCAGGTTGCAGCTCATCTCGCGTCGTGTGGGTCGTTGCGCTACTTGAACCAGTAGTGTAATCACCATATCGTGTCGAGCTGCAAAGCTGCTTAATTAGCTTCTGTTGTACGTGTTGGTGTGCATGTAGGAGCAATGCAAGCTAAACACGTACCGTATGTGTGAGCGGTGTACTAGCTAGTGCATGTGATCGAGCTGGACCAACATCTATTTCTAATTAATGTAATACTCTTCTTCACCTAAAATACTTCCTCCGTCCACAAAAGTATGCAATTCTTTCTTTTTGAGAAGTCAAATAGTTTAAACTTTGACTAAATTTATATAAAAAGTGGAAATATTTATGATACAAAGTAAGTACCATTAGATTAATTATAAAATATATTTTTTATAATAAATTTATTTAGAAACATAAATGCTAATAATATTTGCTATAAACTAAGTTAAACTTGAGCTTCCTTGACTGACACGTATCTCATAATTACATTCTTTTGCGGAAGGAGGTAGTAATATATATATTAACTATTAGAGCAAGTACAACTATTAGCTTATAGCCAAGCTAATTAATATTGTTGCTGATGCGGAGTAGAGAAGGAATGAGAGAGAAGAGAGTTTGGCTCTCATGCAAGTAACTAGATGGGCACAGAAGCATAGACAGTAGTAGATCTCAATAGAGATGTATGTGAGGAGGTATAAAAAAAGATTGAAAATATATAATAATAAAGAAATCATATAGACAAGTAGAAGGCTAACTATCGTATAGCTTGGTTCTGTAACTTGGCTTATAGCTAAGTATTTGGTTTTATTATTGACCTTGTTTTTACTGGTTTAGTTTGGTACGTCACTCCACCATGCTTCCATTACGTACACATCACCCTATCCATTGCAATCAAGTGCGCGATGTGATGAGCGAGAACGACGATTCCCCAAGCGACATATATTGGTCGATCGCCACCACTGCACTCCAATAGTGCTAGTGCTACTAGGTCTACCATCCTCTGACCATTTGCATTGGTACGCTGTCAGCTATCCCGTTTCACATCTCAATATCTTGCTGTCTTCCTGCATGGGGGATAGCAGAAATCGACAAGAGGCGCAGGGCCAGGGCCTTCCTCTGGACTGGGAATCAATCCACGACGGGTGGTAAATGCAAGATTGCATGGCCTATCGTCTGCTCCCCAAAGGATTATGGCGGGCTCGGCATCCCCGACCTGAAGGTGCTCGGATTCGCACTACGGCTTAGATGGGAGTGGCTACGGCGAATAGATACAACTCAGCCTGGGCCTCCCTACCATCACGGACTGAGAAGAACATTGACGCAATGTTCAGGGCGTCAATTAGCATCCGTTTGGGGGACGGCGCTTTGGCAAGATTCTGAACGGACTCTTGGCTTCTGGGGGGACCAATTGCGTTGTTCGCGCCTAGTCTCTTTTAGGCGATTGGGAGACGTCGCCGAAATCGGTTGGTGAAGGAGGCTCTCGACCAGCGCTCCTGGGTACGCGACATCTCTGGGGCGCCGACGGCATTGGTCCTCCGTGACTACATTCTGCTCTAGGAAAAACTCGAGGAAGTCCATCTTCAACCTACGGTGCCTGATCGTTTTGTCTGGAACTATAGCGGATGGAAAATACTCGGCTTCATCGGAATATGGATCTTTCTTCTACGGAAGGACGCCACTCGTCGGGGCCAAGAACCTATGGCATGCGCATGCACCGGCAAAGGTCAAGTTCTTCTTCTGACTTGGGCTCCATGTCCGCCTTTGGACTGTTGATAGACGGAGGCGCCATGGACTGCAGCCGGATGCTTCCTGCGCCCTCTGCGCCCAGGAAGACGAAACCACATATCATCTCCTGTGCTCATGCATGTTCGCGCGCGAAGTGTGGCACCGGCTTCTCCATATGGTGGGGCTGCAGAACCTGATCCCAGATCAGAATGCCAACCTCAAGGATTGGTGGCAGCAGGCCGGTCGACACTGCCCAAAGCGCTCAGGCGTGCTTTCAACTTGGCAGTCCTCCTTTCAACCTGGAATTTGTGGAAGGAGCAAAATCGCCAGACGTTTGACTAGGTATCCAATACGCCACAACAGCTCTTCCATCTCATCGTCGAAGAGGCTGACGCCTGGATTGCTGCTGGCTTTGCAAGCTTCTCGTCGCTGCTCGCAGCACACGCCATCTAACACAGCGCGCGCTTGTTCTGCTGCTCCCCGTCGCACAATTGTTTCTTTAGCCAGTACACCAGTTTGAGTTCCACTGTTCAACAGTGATTTTGTGTCGGTGTTTACCCGCACACTCAGTGGCAATTCGCCATCTAGTGTTGTTGGACGTGTAACTGTTTTATCTAAACCCCTCTTAATGAAACACATGCTAAGCACGTTTCCGGAAAAAAAATGGTATGACATGATTCAATAATACTAATAATGTTTACTGGTCCACCATCATTGTTATTAATTGCAACGGATATGTTTTTGTATAGTTAACAGTTTCCAGTTGAAGAAAATAGTCAGTGAACTTGGATGATGAATGACCCTTGCTAGTAGGCCAACAACCTACACAAACCATGGATCCCGGTTTTGACGTTCAGCTTATATTACTATTATTCCAGATGTTTCATGAGTGCAGGTGCTTCCATTTCTACTGGAGTCTAGAGGGCACTTATCCTCTAAGCAAGTAGTGAATCTAGGATATTTGCTTAGGGCTTGTTCGGTCAGCACCAATCCGTGGAGATTGGAGAGGATTAAAGGGGATTGCTCTTGGATTGAAGATTAACCGAACAAATCTTTATTGAACTTAGCTTTATAAACATAGTATGATAATATATACTAACATAGAAGAAGAATTTGTTGATCTTAAAGAGGAAACTATAAATCTTGTTGCGAAGAGCATTAGTCTTATCCATGGGGAAGAACTTGACGAGAAACGAATTGGAACATTTTTAACAAATGTTCAAAGCTTCACGATTAGGAGAACCATTGCTTTACCTTCCCAAGCAAGGAGAATGGGAAGAGGCAGAGCCAAATGGCCTCTTGAGTTACTCCCTTGTTGGTGAAGGTTTCTCATACTTCAGAAAGTGTTGGAGGTGTGCATTGGTATCCTCATGAGCTTTTCTAAACAAAGGGGCTCGCTTGTACCATTATGACCAGTGTCATCTTGAGTTTGAAGTTCGCATCTCCATTAATGATGGTAGGACCTGTGGCCACATTAGCAGCGGAAGTAGCGGAGAACTTGGTCTTATTGGCCATGACAACATTGGACAGTGGTAAGCTTTGCACAAAGGTAGGATCGGTTGTCGACAAGGTTTGTTGAGGAGGGATGAGATGATTTCGGACCCTTCTCAAGATAGCCTTAGGATCTTCTTAGAAGTTTTTAGGCAAGTCAAAAACAGTCATGCACTGCTCTATTGCGTAGAAGTAGGAATATAGCACAGATAAGACCACTAAAGAATGATCAATTGTATGATACTTTAATCACAGAAATCTATTGATCAATATCTTAAATCAAGTGCTTTCCTTGATAACAGCGCCAGAAATGCTTGTTGATATTTGTTATGTTCTATTGGATAATTCCGCAAGCGCACAGAATATATCAACACAACACTTCACTCGGGAGTATACCGAGGTCATTTTTATATTTTACCACTAGGAAAGAAAATGACTAAGATGATTGATGAATAGGATTTCTATGACTAAAGCTCAAGCAATTGTATGACTCTAGACGGTGCTTAAGGCTAAGGTAAGGTATAAGGAAGAGACTCAAGGTAGAAGGCGTAGCTAGTGGGAGAACAATGACCAAGTACAAGAGTCCTAATTTACTTCTACTACTAAGCACAACTTAGGGAAACAAAGAAATAGAGGGATTCGATAGCACTTCGGGGCACAACCCAAACACCAACCAAGGTTGATGAAGTAGTACCGCACAGAGCCATACACTTTAAGAACTAGACCGAATGTGGTGGAATGCATAGGATGGTGATAGGGCTATCACCACCTGCCAACTACCTCAAACTATCCATGGGTCTAGCCACAAACACATGCAAGTTATAGCCTAAGGAACATGCTTAATCTTATAACTCACTACTCTGGTCTAAGCTCCGGTCAAATGAGACCATTGCACTCTATAAGAGCGGTGAAACTCAGGCAATATGTAACTACACTAAACAAGGTAGTTAACTATGATACTAAGCTTATAGCAAAGCTTCAAGTGTACTACTAAAGTAAGCACACAATTGAATGAAGTACTAAAGTAAAGTAGAAGTATATATTTAAATAAGAAAAGTCTTACAAAAGAGGAAAGGTACAAGAGCTATATCAAATTCCGAAGATTACTTCTAGACTCCGAGAACAAGCTCAACTCGACTCTAACTCCCACTACTAGCCTAACTACTAGAGAGGTGGACCACACTACTTCCTTGGAGTAATCTTCTCCTTTCACTTGAATATGATTTACAAAGTGGCACCAAACACCTATTTATAGAACCAAGGAGGAGGGGTATACTTGTAGGAGTGGGAGGTCAATGAAGACTTGGTCATGGGTTTGAAGCAGTCTCTCCGCAGATTTTGCGGGGGAAGGCTTCGCCTCGGTTTTTCCCTTCCCCAGACCCCACTTATGTGGGAGTCTCCGGCACTGGGTCTGCTCTTTTTTTAGATATATATCAATGCTATATACTTAGATATACACTATGTCTAGATACATAGTAAAAACAATGTATCTAAAAAATCAAAATGTCTTACAATTTCGTACGGAGGAAGTACCCATCATATCCTTCAATAGCCTTGGTAGTAACGACGTGCAGAAATTGCGTTAAATGGTGGGTGAGGCATATCCAAACATGTCATTATTAATGCAGATCAGTGTTCATCTAAACACGTATAAATGGCCATCTACATATGTTTAAATGCTAAACAGTGGGTTCATATATAGTTTAGGCTCTAGTCACATAATTAAACGCTAGACGCGTCTAAACGATCAAACTGGTCAAAAAGCGGATGACGGCATTAAACAGTGGTCAAACCGTGTAAACACCAAAACAAGCATTTAAACAATCGTTTAGGCTATAAACTATGAAAGTTTGGGTGTTGAATGAACTTTTTGGATGGGCGAAATTGGGCTTGCCCGTGTGGAGGAGAAATTTTGGAGCTATTTAAACGTGTGTATGACTAGCTACATGTATAATTGTTTATTGTCTATGGACTTAAATTGCACTTAAAATTTTGTACAGAGAATATAATTTTATATGCATATTTACTGCTACAGTGCAAATTGTTTAAACTATCTAGTCGTCGTCTAAATGCTAAATGGAGAGTGATAACATTTAGCGTTTTGCATCTAAGATAATACCAATTCAGACATATCCAGTGTACAAGATTTCAGGTAGAGAAAAACATTTTATATTCATCTAATTAAAAATGTAATTTTTAAGATAATCATATACGAGTACCTTATGGCGTCATCACCAGCAATATCAAATCACCGGCTTAGAAACAATAAAAAAAAAGTAGGCAGCATTTCCACAAGATGGCGGAGGTGCTGTGAAAGTCTTCTAGAAGTCTGTGCGAGACTAGCGAGGTGTTCTTCCTCCGTGGCCAATGAAATCTCATCTAGACTATCAATTTACAAATGGAATGTCATAGAAGTTTAAGTGACATTTTCAGATATTTTACCACCTCATCCTTTTTTGTTTTACCTCTCCATCACAGGTCATTGCTGATGGGCGGGGACAGCTGGAAATAAGTCTCGATTAGCATCTGTAATTAGGCAATCATGCTTATGACCTGTCAGTAGTAGGTCCAATGACTTTCGTACTGGGTTAGTTCTTTTACATAATAAACGTCTTGTTCGTTTGGCTGATAAGCCATAGCTGAAAATACTGTTGACTTATTTGTTATGAAAGAAAAACACTATATCATAGCTAATAAGTCAGGCTGATAAGTTCAAGCGAGGACGGCGTCATAACTACCGATTAATGTCCGTGTGCTCGATGCCGCAGTTTTTATCTTTAATTTATAGAAGCGCCATTTCATACTCTCTCTCGTAGTCGTAGGGTCTACGTCTTCATTTTTCTAACGTTAGTAAATTTGTCTTCAGTTATTAGAAGGTTATCCCAAATATGCAGGCGAATTTTTTGCACGTCAAAGATGCATCAATTGTAACAGTATAATCAATGCAAAAAAAAGGGTTACACTTACTAACAGCCGTTGAACTCATCAACCCTTATTAGCTACAGAAAAGATGTGAATAACAAGAACTTAGTTTACACGGCAAACAAACCAAGGGAAGCTAAGCTCGTGACGAAGTGTTGTCCTGATGCTGGCCCATTGCTATATATACAACAGAACGACATGGAAACTAGCAAGGAGACATTAAATACCACATCATCACTCTTGCAGCAGCTACCTGCCCTGCCCACCTCTTTGTCATGGAAGAGAAAGCACTCTGTGCTCTCGTCTTCATCTTGCTGTTGACGTCGGTGGTGGCGATCCGGCCGGAGAGGTCGCCGGTGGTGGTGGCGAGGAGAGCCACCCTGGAGAATGGTCTTGGACGGACTCCACAGATGGGGTAACCGATCTTTTAGCCTTATAATGTTGTGTGATGTTACTTTTCAGGGTTTTTCTTTTTCGAGTACATGAACATGCATGTGTCCTTTTCGTGACAAGGTTTTTATTTTTTCTATGAAATATCTGGATTATATTTCCTGGTTCTCTCTCTGTTCCTTTTCACTCCTCTGATACTTTCAAAGATCAAAGGTCTGTTTCTTTTAATTTGCACTGTTGTGGTGTTTAAAAACATGTAAGATGCACACACATCCTTTTTTGTATAAAACTCTCTTTCGCCCCTGTTTCCTTCGTGTTAGAAAGCATGTGTGCATTGGTTGGAATATGCATTCTCAAACAGAGTCCTGTCAGCATTCAGCACTAGAAATACAGTACTCAGTCTGTTTTTTTTAATATCTTAACTAAATATATGGCACATTCAGGTGGAATAGTTGGAATCACTTCGCCTGCAATATAAACGAAGACATAATTCGACAAATCGGTAAAACATACACTCCTCCAGCATTGAATAAGTTGCAATTGCATCACAAAATCTTGCATAAATCATGATATGTATGTGCAGCTGATGCGATGGTGGATACTGGCCTCGCAAAGCTTGGTTATGACTATATAAACATAGGTAGTCTCTTGAGATTTGTTATCTTGTTCTCTTTTCGTTTATCTGCTTCTCAGTTTTGGTTGAAAAAGAAATTTGAGAATTCTACATTTTTGTTGTGATGCTGCAGATGATTGTTGGGCAGCATATGATAGGGACTCCCAGGTGCGCACTGCAGTAACGTAGAATTATATATGTTCAATAAATATAGTAAATAAGAGTTCAACTATGTTGCTTAGCAAAGTAAAACTAGATGGATCAACATGACATTGCTGAAATGGCTGGACTCAGAAGCAGAAACATGACATTGGTAAACTGTTAGCTTTGTTACTTTCCAGGGTAATCTTGCCGCAAATCCATCAACATTCCCATCAGGAATAAAGGCCCTGGCAGACTATGTGCACGAGAAAGGGCTCAAGCTCGGAGTCTACAGTGATGCAGGGTACGCATAATAAATATAATTAAGAACCACAAGCTGAAGGACAGATAACATTAGCTGGCAGAGATAGGAACTCAATGAAAGAAAATTAATAACTTCAGTTCAATGGATTTCTCCTTTCAGGTCACGAACTTGCAGCAATCAGATGCCTGGTTCGCTCGGATATGAAGAGCAAGATGCAAAAACCTTCGCATCTTGGGTACATTTTGTGCCATCTAGCTAGATTGAAACTTTGTAAATTTTGAAAATTGAAATCAAAGCCTTTCTTTCTTGCCTGAACTGATTTTTTTTCCTTTTTTATGAAAATAATCTAAGGGAGTTGACTACTTGAAGTATGACAACTGCAATGACCAGGGATTGAGTCCGCAGCCAAGGTGAGCATCCACTAGCACTAGATTTTAACAGTTCCTCCTTATCGTGCTACTTTGAGAGACTGAAATTGCTTGCGACAAAATTCAGATATATCAACATGAGCAAAGCCCTTCTGAATTCTGGGAGGAATATTTTCTTCTCCCTTTGTGAATGGTAACTGTTGCTCTTTTTCTTTTTAACAGATGACTGAATTTTGTGTTTGAAATTTGAACTCAGTTGTTTGGTTTTGAAAATGTTGTTGTGTAGGGGTGTGAATGACCCAGCAACATGGGCAAGTGGTGTAGGAAACAGTTGGAGAACAACCGGTGACATCCAGGACAACTGGGGAAGGTGAACACTACATACACCCTTTCTTTTAGATCAGTCATCAGTGAACATGAGTACATTATACCTTGACAAGCTAAAGCTGTGCTAACGATATGTGCAAGATTTTGGTGAAGTTCACAAGGAAGGAACTTCTAGTCGTTTACTTCAGACAGTTGGCTAGCTTTACCATTTGGCAGCATGAACATGCCCTACTCACTACTCATGCTGGTAATGGTATCCATATCAATATCTGATGATGCATCTTTTTCCTTGTAATGTTTCAGCATGATGGCCATTGTCGATGCTAATGACAAATGGGCATCATATGCACGGCCTGGTGGATGGAATGGTTAGTCTAGTCCTCGGGGCTTAGAGACTTTGGGCTTGCCTTTTCTTGAATTCAGAGTGAGATGCAATTTATTTATGCTTTCAGACCCGGACATGCTGGAAGTCGGAAACGGGGGGATGTCAACAGAGGAGTACCGCTCCCATTTCAGCATATGGGCTCTAGTGAAGGTAATGACATTTGTAACCATCACAGTACAATAGAATTGCCATTTTTCATGACCATGGCGCTGAACTGCCGTGGTGCAGGCACCTCTTCTGATTGGCTGCGACATCCGCTCGATGAGTAACGATACCAAGGAAATCCTCAGCAATCATAACGTCATCGCGGTTAATCAAGGTAAAGGAAATAGCTGTGTTCATTCATTCATTTCTCCAATTATGAAATATGAGATGATATGATAGTGAGCTTCAATGATTGGTGAATTGTTCAGATGTGCTTGGGGTGCAAGGGCGCAAAGTGCTACAAGATGGAGACCAAGAAGTAAGTAAACAAGGTTGGCCGAGTGCCATGAGTAAACTAGCTGGTTTATAATACATTCATGATCTTGTGATCAGGTTTGGGCTGGTCCATTAAGTGAAGGGAGAGTTGCAGTTGTTCTATGGAACAGAGGGTCTGATGAAGCATCCATTACTGCCAGCTGGAGCAGTATTGGTCTTAATGAATCCACCGTCGTCGATGCTCATGATCTGTGGACCGTAAGCTTGCATTTTCTCTGATCATAGATAAGTTCTACCATAGCATAATCTTTTTTCTTTTTTGTTGCAAGGAATTCTCAAACTTATTTTGTGTGTGTGATTTTTTTTTGGGTTTGGTTGCAGGGTGAGGTTACATCATCGGTGCAAGGACAACTGAAGGAGGCAGTAGACACTCATGCTTGCAAGATGTATGTGTTGACTCCAAAGTAGCTAGAACCGATTCTCACCGGTGCGTGAACCTGTCGAGATCATCAAATTCAGGTGTCCCGTAGAGGGAGAATGACAAGAAATTCATAAAAGACTGTACGCCTTAACCTGAACAAATAGGATAGGAGCAAACGAAGCGAGCATATTGTGGTGTGATCATTGAATGTAAATGCATGTGTGATTGTGAAAAGGTGAGAAGTAACTACACCAAGCCTCCTGATCTCTGCTGTTGCAAAAAATGAGCATTCCCTGACGCCCTGCCAACAGAATCTCACCATTGTGACTAGCTCAAGAAGGCCTTGCATGCATATAAGCCTATAAGAGGGTGAGACCCTGTCCAACCATGGTAGGTGCTTGAGTATGGACAGCTGGCTGCACAAGTTTAGATGGTACTTAAAGAGTCAGAGAAGATGCCACACTATGGTAGCTTACATGCACATTCAGAGCCAACCATGTTTTGCCTTAAAAGCTGCTGAAGCTAGCAAAGAAGCTCGCCTCGTATGATTCATAGGCTAAACTAACTATGCTGCCTTTGAGTCTAAATGTCTAATATAAGATGGTACCTGGCTAACCATGCATTCCTCGGTGCGGCCAGTACACCTCTTACCTTTTTTTTTCGTGAACACTTTCGTGTATTTCATTAAGAGAAGGAGTGGTACAGAGACCAATAGAACGAGTACTCACCACAGATCACGGCCGGCGGATGGGAGTGCAAGACGCACGCCTCCGCAAGCCTGATTGGGCAAAGTACATACAGGAACAAAAAACGACGAGGATTACATGGTAACAAATGGCGTGACTAACAACAGCAATCTCCTCTAGACATCCAGCAAGCTAAGCAACGCGGCCAGGCCAGAATTACCCGCGGCGATCCCACGAGACTTACGAGGAGAACATTTGGGAGCCTGGAGACAGCATAAAAAACACGGCGGTTGCGTTCCTTCCAGAAGTGATTGCCAAAATTACTAACAGTCATTCAGATGCGTGGATTCACAAATCGCTGGCATCTGTTTTTTTTTGATCAAGCTCTGTTGGTCAAAGCAACATATTGATGTGGATTTGTGACAAATTTAAAAGGTTTCCCTCGAGATAAATGTCGGAAATGTTCATATGTAAATATGTTAATTAAAACTGTTCAAATGCCAAAGCACGTTCAAATTTCTGATTTTTTTCCTGACATTGTATTCAAATGCTTCATCTGTAAATCCTGGTTTGTTTTACATTCCAGTATGTGACCTAAGTGGGATCCCGAATCCCATGTTCTCCTTATTCCTACATTTGTTTTGGATTGGAAATCTGGTGTTGCCAAGAAGCGCTTAATATAACAGCTCTGTGGCCCTTTGTATCTGCACAAAGATTTTCATAGCAAGACAAGAAATGCAGGCCCCTATCAATCGGTGACAATAGATGTTGCATCAGCGTGTGGAGTGCCCAAAGTAATAAAGTGGCCTCCGCCGGCCTTGCTGTCCTGCTCCGTGGGATCCGAAACTCGTGAACAGATTCGGCCTTGCTGTCCTGCTCCGTGGGATCCGAAACTCGTGAACGGATTCTTGTCGTAATACTGGCCAATTCCTATATATATAGTGGCCTCGGAGAAACCAGTAGTAGATGTTAAGGATCACATCACTTGCCGCACCGAGACACACACACATCTTTGCCCAGCCATGGCAGGGAAGGTGACCTTCTGTGCTTTCGTCTTGGTCTTGCTATCGACGTTGGCAGCGGCCATCAGGCCGTCGGCAAGGTCATCAACCGTGGCGAGGAGAGCCGCGCTGGAGAATGGCCTTGGCCGGACTCCCCAGATGGGGTAACTCATCTTGCAGCCTTTGTCCTGTGTTCTCTTCAGTTCTTATTATCCCTCGGTGACGAGATTTGATTTACTTCCTGGTTTTTTTTCACCTTTTTTTTTGTTTTCATGATTTCATCCAATCTGCATCAAGTTCCTGTTTTCGTTTTCATGGTTTCATCCAATTTGCATGGGACATCTTTTGAAACAAGTGCTGATGAAGTGCATAAAAAATTTAGGTGGAATAGCTGGAATCACTTCCACCGGAACATAAATGAAGAGATCATTCGCCAAATCGGTAAGGCTACTTTTGTTTTGACATAAAACAGGTGCATTTTGCATCACAGCATGCTGAAAACAAGTTGATGATTCGCCTGTGCAGCTGATGCTATGGTGGATACTGGCCTAGCAAAGCTTGGATATGAATATATCAACATAGGTACCTCCTCTTGAGATTTCTTAATTACCCTGTTCTTTTGCCCAGTTGAAACTTCCTAAGACCTCAACATTTGTGAAACTGCAGATGATTACTGGGCAGCCTATGACAGGGATTCCCAGGTGATTAAATGGTGGTACAGTAATATATGCAGAGTAGCAAAAGAACTAGTAATCTAGCTTTCCTGTATTTCTACAGGGCAATCTGGTTGCAAATGCATCAACATTCCCATCAGGAGTAACGGCCTTGGCAGACTATGTTCATGGGAAAGGGCTCAAACTAGGGATCTACAGTGATGCAGGGTAATCCTACTTTATAGTAACAAAAGAACAGACACAAAGTCGCAAAAAAATGTTCATCAAGATGCTCATGGAAGAACTAGAAACACTCGTACACTTTAGTTCAATGGATTTCATGCTCTGGTTTGTTTTCCTCTATAAAATCACACCAACCATTCCCCTCAGGACACGAACTTGCGGCAAGTTGATGCCTGGATCACTTGGATACGAATACCAAGACGCGAAAACTTTTGCATCTTGGGTACCATCATGTCTCAATTAGAACCAAACTTTAGGCATGTCAAGACCATGCCTTTCTTTGCTGCTTGCATACTGAAATCATGCTTTTGATGATTCAATTCAAAGGGAATCGACTACTTGAAGTATGACAACTGCAACAACCAGGGAATAAGCCCTCAGCCAAGGTGATCAGCATTCACAAGAGCTCTAACAGTTTTCCTCATTCATGCTACCTTGAGAGACTGATTTGCTCATGACCATATGCAGATATGATGCAATGAGCAAAGCGCTCCTCAATTCTGGGAGGAATATTTTCTTCTCCCTCTGTGAATGGTACCTTCATTCTTTTGAGCAACTCAAATGGATGATTTAGATTCAATCCTTATGTACTAAAAATAATATTGTTCACTTGGGGTGTGGATGATCCAGCAACATGGGCAGGTGGTGTAGGAAACAGTTGGAGAACAACTGGTGACATCAAGGACACTTGGGCAAGGTAAAGTTCAGTCACAAGTCACATCCTGACAGGATTCAATTGTCCTGGCAAAATATGCCTGATACAACTCGTTGCCCTGTAAATGTAATGTTTCAGCATGACAGCCATCGCCGATAAGAACGACAAGTGGGCATCATATGCAGGGCCTGGTGGATGGAATGGTAAGTCCCACATGTCTCTAAACATTTCCAGCACTTTCTCTTGAGTCTTGAATGAACTGCGGTCTCTGCTTTCAGACCCAGACATGCTGGAAGTTGGAAATGGGGGGATGACAACAGAAGAGTACCGCTCCCATTTCAGCCTATGGGCCTTAATGAAGGTAATAAGATGCTTAATTTGGGTCTTAGCAATAGAGATGAAAAAATATCACTAAAGTATAATTCAACAAACTGGACATATTTTTGCTCATTTATAAGACCATGCTGCTGACTTAGCTTGATGCAGGCACCTCTCTTGATTGGTTGTGACATCCGCTCAATGAGCAACGAAACGAAGGAAATCCTCAGCAATCGAAATGTAATTGCAGTCAACCAAGGTGAAGAAAGTACACCGATCATTCCTTAGTTTCTCCAAGTTAGAAATGATATTATACTAAACTAAAATGATTCATGAGCAGATGGGCTTGGAGTACAAGGGCACAAAGTGCAACAAGATGGAGACCAAGAAGTAAGATAAACTATACAAGAAAGCAAAAGCTATGATATTTAACACTTGTTTATATAACATAACCTTGTGGTTAGGTATGGGCTGGTCCCTTGACTGGAGGGAGATTTGCAGTTGTTCTATGGAACAGAGGGTCTGCTCAAGCATCCATTACTGCCAGCTGGTGGAGCATTGGACTTAATACATCTACCGTTGTTGATGCTCATGATCTGTGGACAGTAAGTGTTGGAATATGTGTATATTAGGCCCATGAGGCCCATGTATGGTTACCTATATAGCTACCCTTCTAGGGTTAGCCCAAATCAATAGAATCACATTTCCTAACATGGTATCAGCAGCCTAGGGTTAGGTTTCCCTTCTCCTCTCCTCCTCCCTCCCAGTCGCCGCCGCCGCCGCCGGTGGGTTTCCCGCCGCCGGCGCCATGGCCGGCGCCCCACCTCCTCCTCCCTCCTTCAGCTCCTTCCCTCCCCTCTCCTCCTCTTCCTGGGCCCAGATCGTGAATCCCACAGGTGCGGCCGCTGCTCCTCCTCGCGCCGCTCCTCCGGGCGCGCCTGCTGCTCCTCCAGGCGCCGCTCCTCCTGGCGCGCCTGCTACCGCCGCCGCTCCTCCTGGCGCACCTCCCCGTGCCGCTGCTCCTCCAGCCGCCGCTTCCTCTGCTGCCGCCGTCCATCTTCCGGCCGCGGCACCCGCCATGGGGACTGGACCCGCCCGCGCCCTGGCCGCCATTCCTGGCCTTGGCGCGGTAGGGGAGCCCGCGGGGGACGCTGCAGCGGCCCTCCAGCCGCCGACGGAGCAACTCCATCTGCTCAACGCCGGCGCCTCTACTGCTCTCCAACCGCCGCTGCCTGCCGGCCTCCCTCCACTGCATGACCCCGCCGCGTCTGCAGCCGGCCTCCAGTCACTCCCTCTCCTGCACGCCGCTGCAGGGTGCCCCACTGGAACGGCGCTGCCCCTCAACAGTACGGGGCCGGAATCCGCCCTCACTGCAGCCCTCGTCGCTGCCCGGGCTGCCGCCGCGGAGGGGCAGGCTCGTGTGCGTGCTGCTGCCCTCGTGTGGGAGCGTGAGCGCAACGCGGCCGACACCCTCGCACGCCAGATCGCCGATGCGGAGCAGCTCCTCGCCTCTCCCGCTGCCCAGGATGATGCGGCCACCTCCTCCGACTCGTCGGGCCGCCGTATGGCCCACACCGCCGTCCTCTGGCATGACCCCGCCGACCCGCTCGTGACCCAGCTGCACTACCAGGCTGGAGGGGTCCAAAACATTCGCCTCCTCGTTCCGGTAGTCCTCGAGCCGGAGTCGCCCTCCTACGCCCGCTGGCGGGATCTGGTGCTCCTCACTCTCCGCCGCTACGCCCTCGACGACCACGTCCTTGTTGACGCCTCGGTCGCCGTCCAGTCGCCGTCGTGGCTACGTCTCGACAACATCGTGCTCTCCTGGATCCTGGGGACGATCTCCCTGGACCTCCACGACCTCGTCCGCAACTCTCCTGACGCGCGTCGGGCGTGGCTTGCCCTTGAGGGGCAGTTCCTGGGCAATGCTGAGGCCCGGGCTCTGCGTCTTGACGCCAGCTTCCGCACCTTCGTCCAGGGTGACCTCTCCGTTGGCGAGTTCTGTCGTCGGATGAAGGGCATGGCGGACTCCCTTGGCGACCTCGGCTGGCCCGTGGAGGATCGCATCTTGGTCCTCAACGTCCTCCGCGGGCTCAGTGACCGCTACACCCATCTCAGGACGTTGATCACCCGTCAGCGGCCCTTCCCCACCTTCCTGCAGGTTCGTGACGACCTGGTCATGGAGGAGCTCATTCAGGGCGTCCAGTCGGGGTCCACCACCGCTCTCGGGCCCTCATCTTCTTCGACGGCCCTGGTTGCTTCTACACCTCGTTCGTCCGTTCCACCACGTTCGTCCGCTACACCGCCGTCGTCTCTCCTGGGTCCCCCTCCCTCCGGGCCGAGCGGGGGTGGGGGGGGGGGCGTGGCGGCGGTCACCGTCGCCATGCTGGGGGTCGCGGGGGCGGCCGTGGTGGTGTCACCCAGGCTCCGACTGGTGGGCAGGCACCGGTTGGGCCGCAGGGGGGGGACACCATGGCCCTCGTTCCACAACCTGTGGTCAGGGCGCATCTCGATGTGGCCCTACCACGCTCCCGGTGGTGAGCCTCGCCCACCGGTGGCCATGCTCACTGCTGCTCCACCCCTTGGCGTCTCCACTACACCTTCGTGGGCTGCACCTGCCGGCACCCCTCCTGGGGTTGCTAGCTGGGATCAGGCGGCCTTGGCTCGCTCGTTCAGCACCATGGGCCTGACACCTTCTGTCGGACCAGAGTGGATCGCCGACTCGGGTGCCACCTACCACACCACTCCTGATTCTAGTATACTTTCGTCTGTCCACTCACCCTCTTCTTCTCTCCCTTCGTCCATTATGGTCGCAAATGGTTCGTGTCTTCCTGTCACGTCTGTGGGTACCGCCGGTGCTCATGGCTCCTTTCGTCTTCCTGATGTTCTTGTTGCTCCTTATATGGTTCACAACCTTCTTTCTATTCGTCGTTTTACAGCTGACAATTCTTGTTCTGTGGAGTTTGACTCTTCTGGTCTCACTGTAAAGGATTTGGCTTCTCGGCGTCCTCTGCTCCGATGTGACAGCACCGGGCCCCTTTACACTCTTCGTTTCCCGGCGACTACTTCTTCTACTTCGCCGTCCGTTTTGTCAGCTGCCTTCGCCGCCTCTACTTCCTCTACCACTTGGCACCGGCGCCTCGGCCATCCTGGACGTGATGCCCTGATGCAGCTCCATCGTAGCTCCGATCTTCCATGTACTCGGGCTCATGATGAGTATTTGTCATGCGTGCCAATTGGGCCGACATGTTCGTCTTCCTTTTCATAGTTCTACTTCACATGCGGCCCGCATTTTTGATCTTGTACATTGCGACCTATGGACATCTCCTGTTATCAGTATTTCTGGCTATAAGTACTATCTTGTGGTTGTTGATGATTTTTCGCATTATTCGTGGACTTTTCCCTTGCGTGCGAAGTCTGATACGTTTTCCACGCTCCTTCACTTCTTCACCTGGGTGTCCACACAGTTCGGCCTTACCATCAAGGCCGTCCAGTGTGACAATGGTCGTGAGTTTGATAACTCCACCTCCCGGGCCTTCTTCCTCTCTCACGGTGTTCAGTTGCGCATGTCTTGCCCATATACCTCCTCACAGAATGGCAAGGCTGAGCGCATGATTCGCACCACCAATGACACCGTGCGCACCCTTCTGTTTTAGGCCTCTCTCCCAGCTCGCTTCTGAGCTGAGGCCTTGCACACCTCCACCTACCTCCTCAACTGTCTTCCTTCCGCTGCCTGTCCCGCTCCTACACCACACCTCGCCCTCTTCGGTATCCCTCCGCGGTACGATCACCTTCGCGTTTTTAGGTGTGCGTGTTACCCCAACACCGCTGCTACTTCTTCCCACAAGCTGGACCCCCACTCCACTCTCTGTGTCTTCCTCGGGTACTCCCCGGATCACAAGGGGTACCGGTGCTTTGACCTTACCTCCCGACGGGTCCTCATCTATCGCCATGTGGTGTTCGATGAGTCCGTCTTTCCCTTCTCCACCACACCCATCACCACTCCTGTTCTTGATCCCTCCTCCCTCTCTCCCGCTGACACGGTGGTCCAACCACCTTTTCCGTGGTCTCCTGCAGGTACCGCTTCGCCGCGCACCCTACCGGGCACCTGTCCCGGCTCCCTGGAGGGTCCGGCCCCGTTATCCTCTACCGCGGGCCCGACCTCTCCGTCTGGCGCCGATCCGGGGACATCGCTCCACGATGCGGCCCCGAGGGGGCCGTCGCCCGGTGCTGCCCCGGCACCTCCTTCGCGGTACGGGTGTACCAGCGCAGGCCGCGGCCGCCGCCACTCGCGGACCCTTCTCCGCCGGGGACACCGACACCACCACCTCAGTCCCTGCCGGCCCATGACGCACCGCCGGTCTACCACCCGCCGCTTCTTCACCGACACCCGCGGCATGTTCACCCGATGGTGACACGGCACGCGGCTGGCACTCTGCCACCCCGGGCCCTTGCGGCATCGACCAGCGACGCGCCGGTCTCCCCGGTACCCTCTTCCGTCCGTGATGCCCTGTTGGATCCTCACTGGCATCACGCGATGGAAGAGGAGTACGCCGCGCTCCTTGCCAACCAGACGTGGGAGTTAGTGCCCCGGCCGCCAGGCTCCAACGTCGTCACTGGCAAGTGGATCTGGACCCACAAGCGTCGGGCTGATGGCACTCTCGAGCGCTACAAGGCTCGCTGGGTTCTCCGGGGCTTCACTCAGCGCCCTGGGGTCGACTATGATGAGACGTTCAGCCCGATGGTCAAGCCGGCCACCGTCCGCACCGTGCTCTCACTGGCGCTTGCTCGGTCGTGGCCCGTCCATCAGGTGGACGTCAAGAATGCTTTTCTGCACGGCCTTCTCACCGAGACAGTGTACTGCAGTCAGCCGGCGGGTTCGTTGATTCCTCTCGTCCTGACATGGTCTGCCGGCTCAACAGGTCTCTACGGCCTCAAGCAAGCACCCCGGGCGTGGAACCATCGATTTGCTGCTTTCCTGCTGACCCTGGGGTTTGTGGAGGCCAAGTCTGATACATCTCTGTTTATCTATCACCATGGAGCCGACACTGCATACTTGCTGCTCTATGTTGATGACATTGTCCTCACAGCCTCCAGTGAACCACTTCTCCGCCGGATCATCACCGCTCTTCAGCAAGAGTTTGCTATGAAGGATCTGGGTGTGCTCCACCATTTCCTCAGAGTCACTGTTGAGCCTCACCCTGTCGGGTCACTTCTTCACCAGCGGCAGTATACTCGTGATATTCTGGAGCGGGCTGGGATGACTGACTGCAACCCCTGTTCCACTCCGGTTGATACTCATGGGAAGCTATCAGAGGTTGCGGGACCCCCGGTGTCAGATCCCACTGCATACCGGAGTCTTGCTGGTGCCCTCCAGTACCTCACCTTCACCCGGCCGAACATCACATATGCAGTTCAGCAGATCTGCCTTCACATGCATGATCCCAGGGAGCCTCACCTCACGGCTCTCAAGCGCCTCCTCCGCTACCTCCGGGGCACGATCGACTACGGCCTCCTTCACCGGTCCTCCTCCGCCGACCTTGTCGTCTACACTGACGCTGACTGGGCGGGGTGTCCGGACACTCGCCGCTCCACCTCCGGCTACGCTGTCTTCTTCGGCGGCAACCTGGTGTCCTGGTCGTCTAAGCGCCAGAATGTGGTCTCTCGGTCGAGTGCTGAGGCGGAGTACCGCGCTGTCGCTAACGGCGTGGCTGAGGCCTCCTGGCTCCGGCAGCTTCTCGCTAAGCTGCATACTCTGCCCTCCCGGAGCACACTGATCTACTGCGACAATGTCAGTGCGGTCTACCTCTCCACCAACCCCATCCAACACCAGCGGACGAAGCACGTGAAGATCGACCTACACTTTGTCCGTGATGGGGTCGCCATGGGCGAGGTGCGGGTCCTTCATGTTCCGACCACCTCCCAGTTCGTGGACATCTTCACCAAAGGCCTCCCGTCCTCAACCTTCACCGAGTTTCGCTCCAGCCTCAACATCACCAGTGGCTAGTTGCGTCTGTGGGGGGGTCATGTGTGTGTTCTTTCTTCTTCTTGTTCAGCCTGGAACTCCGCTGCGCCGGTAGTTCAGACTGCGGGGGGTGTTGGAATATGTGTATTAGGCCCATGAGGCTAGGCCCATGAGGCCCATGTATGGTTACCTATATAGCTACCCTTCTAGAGTTAGCCCAAATCAATAGAATCACATTTCCTAACAGTAAGGATGCATTTTATCTATCATAGACAAGTCCTAAAACCATACCCTCCCATTTGTTTTGTAAGGTGCAGTACGACTACAAATTCATGCTTTGACTAACGATGAGTCCAAAAATATGTGAATTACGTGCTATAAAAGTTATATAACTCTGGATTTGTATTTCAACCACTTGCTAATGATTAAGATTGTATAATGAACGATAAATACTATAAGAGAAACTTACATTAAAGATTGATTCTGAGAACAGGGAGTATATTTTCTCTATATTTCATATTGCAGTTGGTTTTCTAAATTATTCCTGCGTCTGTGATTTTGTTTGTTTTGAAGGATGAGATTATATCAGCCGTGCAAGGAGAACTGGAGGAAACAGTGGATTCTCATGCTTGCAAGATGTATGTGTTGACACCAAAATAGAAGAGATCCTCACAGCCTCATGTTAAATCATAGAAACAAATCAAATCTAAATGTATCACAATGAATTCATAAAGATTTGTGTTCGTGTGACTCAACATGAATAACTAGCATTAAAGTGAGTATATTAGCTATTTACCACTAAATGGTAACCTTTTATTCATGCAATGGTAATAGATGGCTATATCTATATAGCATGTGTCCGAAATTCATTGCTTATTGACAAGACACCACAAGCTTGTCTACGGAAGGAAAAAAAACATCTTCCTATTTCTAATATCTAGCAATTATTTGCAAGTTGCAACTTACATTTGCACTGAAGTTACAACTGGATGCATTATGATGCTAGCTCAGCACCAGAACAATTGTACAAAAGTGTTGCCACACATACCTACATCAGTTCAGGCATTCCTCTCTGCATCTTCAGTATGCCACACCACCAAGACCATATGTACTCGACTCTTTTGGCATACATAGTATCACCGTAAATTGCTATAGCACAAGTATCACCGTAAATTGCTATAGCACAATCAAAACCCAGTCCACCCAGCTGGTTGGTAGGATCCATCTTTCTTTTCATCTACATTCAGACTATTGAGCTGAGAAGTATTCCCCATGTTTGATAACTGGGGAAGTGCAGTTCCAGACGGAGCAGCCTTAAAGCTATCTTGACCAAAGGCAAATGGATCGGTGCTAGAACTTATATTTGACTGTCCAAGCGAGCTGGCTTTGTTGCTGTTTGATGCGCGCAGAGTTCGGACTGACCTGGGGTGGACACTCTTCACAGCTGCTTGAGCTTTTGGCTCTTCAGGGAAAGCTGACCATGTTTTCAGATCAGGGCTTGGTGTTCCCGGGCTTGAAGTAAATAGGCCTTGCCGGAGCTCTGGAGGGGTTCCTTCAATCTTCTCCCTCGGCTGTGAAAACCAGTAAATTAATATATCAGCCTCCTGATATATATCAAGATGAAATATTACATTCAGGGTATTTAGGCTATCTAGACAGAAATAAGTCAACAGTAATGTCAAATAGGAAAAGTGGCTAGGCCATGCTAAGTTAGACCTCACAGGGTACTAGATTTAGGGATATGCGAGGTAGGATGGGGTAAAAGATGGGCTAATACTATCCATTAACAGGAAAGAATAGAGGTTCAGGATTGGCCCTCCAACTTTCACACACCATCAGAATTGGCCAAGCTAGCCACTTCTAATTCTATCTTCAATGATTTCACCCATTGTCCAGTTATCTGGACCAAGTGGAAACTTGAAACTGGGTATATCTAGCTAGAGGGAAATTTAAGGGCATAGCAGTACTCATACCGGAGTATCGAGGCTTTTGCTGGGCGGGGTGAGTTCAACCTTTGAATTTTCTCTGAACTGTTTAGCTTGTGGTGTAACAGAAGCTGCAGCTAAGGCTTGCTTAAGCTCTTGTATCTCTCGCCTCTGAGAGGAGCAAATCGCAGATAACTTATCAAACTTCAACGAAATTTCTTCCTTCTCCAGGTTTGCTATCTTTAATTGTTCCTTGAGTAAAGTTACTTCTGCTTCCAATTGATGTTCTTTCAATTTGCTAGTCATGTTTACATTGTCAGTACTGTTTTGTGAGTTCATTTTGATACTATCAAAGTCTGCCATGAAGGAGTTGAAGGCAGTAGTTTGTATCTTTGTTTTATTCTCTGTTATTGCCGTTTTGGTTTTCTCCAGCCCAGACTCCGAGCCATTTGCAGAAAACCTAATTTCAAAATCCCCAGGTGAACTATCAACTGATGCAGACAAAGACTTCTGAGATGAATTGTGAGCTGGTGTGTTCTGGTTCTTAGCCTGTGATTGCTTTGATGTGACTTGATTAACAGGCTCTTCATCAAAAGCTGGCTCCTTGTCATAAGCAAAAGATAGCTCCTGAGCATGTTGAGTTGACCAAAATGCACCCATAGAACCCCTGTTGTCCATAGCTTTCAGAGGACCTTGTGCCATAACGTTGGAAGAATCACTAAGAGAGGTACTCCTCATATTGTCTCTTGATGATGAAGAGGCACTCATTTGCTGTGGTCTCGTTGATGCTGCGAGAAATAATTTAGGTTATTGAACAAGCAAGAAGAATTATTTTCAGGCAAAGGAAAATTTAAGATGCAGAGAAAAAATATGAGCAATTAACAAAACCAAGATGAGCAATTAACAAAACAGATGGTTTTCTATTCACACAAAAGTATATATATATATGAGATTTCACGCAACAGCATTTCCAACACTTCCTAATATTTATCTAGATAAATCTACCAAAAAAATAACAGCGCAAACCTTCATCAATGGCAGTCTGAGATTCAAATGCTGATCCAGATGGAGATCCATCAGGTAAATCCTTTTGCAGCTCCAATGGAAGTAACTCATTAACACGGAACCACACCTAAAACAGAACATTTATCAACAACACTGAAACGGAAGACCTTTTGTGTTGGCTTCATGGTGTATGCACTAATTAAGACCAACCTAAATTCATGGAAGTGAATGGCCAATCAAGCAAAGCCCTTGCCTGTGTGATGTCTGGTCTGGCATCTGGAGAAGAATTAAGCATGTCTTTGATAAGTGTTGTAATAGAAGAACTGTACTTCGGCAATTCTGGGATACGATAGTTCCCGTTAAGTATTTGAAGCTTTGATTCTCCATCAAATGCTGATTTGAAGTAGCAGATTCTATACAAGAGACACCCAAGAGCCTGTAAAAAACCACAAACACTAACGTTCAACTCATGGCACTATTAATTAGTAATTGATCAGGTACAAATAAAAAAATAATTGCAATTCAATAATATAATATGATAGGCAACATTTGCATAAAACCAGAATGCAAGACGATAGCTGCAGAGGTGGTTTACCCAGATATCTACTTTCTCACTGATAACCTCCCTCCTGTACAAGTCCCACATCTGCAATCAGTAAACAAGCATACAGTAGTAAATAAATATGTAGAACAGACTGAGAAACAGAAAGGGCCCAAACTTGAAATTTTCAATATAAACCTCAGGAGCTCTATATGCAGGAGTGGTGTGCTTCCTGATGTTATCTTCTTCAATGCCCATCTCCTCAGGTTTATCAAAGCACTTATGATTTGTCGACACACTACCAAAATCGCATAGTTTCCATGCCCCATCAGCAGCAAGAAGAACATTTTCTGCCTTTAGGTCCCTGCAAATGCAAATGAATTATATTTTCCGTCATAGAGATCTGAAATGAAACTTGGCATAGCAGTTTCCTGAGGATATAACTTCACTCAAACAGTACAATAAGGATAAAAAAAACCAATAGAACACACAGAATTATCTGTTGCAGGCTACAACTGAACAACGATAGTCCTGAATGCCTTAGAGTAAGGAAAACTACCAAGAACAACACCCATGAATGTGAAAAGTAATGTGCGTCAACATCTAGTTTGCAAGCCAAGATGCCATCTATAGAGCAAAAATAAGTTGATTCAACATGATTTTCGTTTGTTACTTGATTGAACTTGCAAGTTTGGGACTTTGTTACTTGATCCAGTATAACATTGCTGTGAGTCTGTGACATAGATGTAGTTTATTTTCAAGGTACAAAAGACCAACTTGCATCTACTTTGGTTTCACATGAGATATAGGTAGTGCTCAACTATTTCATGGAAAGGCAACCACAAAAGCATCAACTACATGAGTACTGCTTGGTGGAAACATTGTGCAGTGTGGCTCCAATCAATCCACAGGCTGGAAAGTGGTGGACTCACCTGTGAGCAAGAGGTGGCGTCTGGCAATGCATTGCAAAGATAGCATTGCAAACATCCCGGAAGATGAGCGCCACCTTCTCCTCATCAAAGTAGCCCGCTCCTCTGCCCTCCAACACAGAAACCAGAGACTTCTCGCAGAACTCCATGAGCAGCAGCGCCTCCCTCGTGCGCCCCATGTCCAGTATGGCGTGTGCAACCAGCGTGACCACATTTGGGTGTCCCTTGAGTGACCGCATCACCGTGATCTCCTTCCGGACCAGGCCCAGCGACTCCTCATCCTGGACGATCACGTGCTTGAGGGCGTACTGCTTCGCCGGGTTGACCAGGTCTCGGGCGGCATAGACGGATGAGAACCCACCCTCGGCAATGGCCTCCCGGATGTGCACCTTGACATTGCCGACATCGACGGTCCGACCCTCCAGGCCACTGGGCTGCTCCTTGGGGATGAACTGCTTGAGCCTCCACATGGCTGTTGTTGCGCAAAAATCCTAGAGAAACCTTGCAGCACCAGACTGGCCGTTAGGCACGGATTGTGGGTTTAGCTGAACCCCAGAATTTGTTGCCCTGCGCGATGGAATCATGGATGGATGAATTAGAGTAGGCTCGACCAGCACCCTCCAAAGTTCGGATTTTTCATTGCTTGCTATCACAGTAAAAGAAAATGGAAGATCCCACGAGGAACAAAAACGAGATCGCGGAGCTGTTCACCCGAAGAGGTCAGGATTGCTCACCAACAAACGGAGATATCGATCCAGGTCCGGCCGGGTGGATCTGAGACAACTGTACCAGCAGAGGGCAGCACCGACACCTTCCGCAGAGAGAGAGGAAAGGGAACTTGGGTGGTGGAAAGAGGGGCCTCGGTTTGTCGTGCCCGTCGCCAGCCGGCGGTGAGGCCGCCGCCAACGAGGCGCAGCGAGGGGCGGCGGCAGAGGGAGCAGGAACGGGAACCCTCTGACGACGAAGCGCAGCTGGAGGCGGCGGCGGGATAAGAAAGGAACCCTCTGTATGTGATCTTCTGGTGCTTTCTGGCTTGCACGCCAACTCAACTCTCAACTAGATCCACGGGCCACGGCGGAATACATACAGCTTTCCTCATTGAGACTTTTTCCTGTGTATCATTATAAACTATCGTGTGTGTCTCTGAAAAAATTCAGCGGTCTTCAGCGTCACTACTACAACTTTTTCGTGTCATCCATGCCACTTCCGTCAGTTTGGACTCTAACGCCGTCAAACTGCACGTGTAAAAAGATGAAAATACCCTTAAGTCTAAATATGTTATTATTTTTTTTAGCATCTTAACGACTTCAAATGAAAAAAAAAAACTCAAAACTAGAAATTTGTAGATCTTGTCGAGATCTATAATTTTCATATAAAATTTATTTTTATTTAATTCCGCAAAAAATATGATTTGATATGATTAATATATCTTAGAAAAATCATATTTTTGCAGAATTAAATGAAAAATAAATTTTATATGAAAATTATAGATCTCGACAAGATCTACAACTTTCTAGTTTTGAGTTTTTTTATTTAAAGTCGTTAAGATGCTCAAAAAAATTAATAACATATTTAGACTTAAGGGTATTTTTGTCTTTTCACACGTGCAGTTTGACGGCGTTAGAGCCCAGACTGACGGAAGTGGCATGGAGGACACGAAAAAGTTGGAGTAGTGGCGCTGAAGACCGCTGAATTTTTTTAGGGGCACACAGAGGATTGTGATCTTTTATAATGGCACATAGGGAAAAGTCTCCATTCCCCGTTGAAACAAACTGCTCCGGATTAAGGTTATTTTGGATTATCATCATTAGTCATAGCAACAAGTTAATACTTATTACACAAAGGGCCTTCCCAAGACATAAAGCCATTCCAAGAAAGTCCTTTTGCTCTTTGCAGGGTCCTGATTAGGGGCTGTTTAGTTGGCAAAATTTTTGGCGAAACGCTACTGTAGCAGTTTCGTTGTTATTTGGTAAATATTGTCCAATCATGGTCTAATTAGGCTTAAAAGATTTGTCTCGTCCATTTCGTCTAAACTGTGTAATTAGTTTTATTTTTTATCTATATTTAATACTTCATGCATGTGTTCAAAGATTCGATGTGACGGGAAATCTGAAAATTTTAGCAAAATTTCTGGCATCTAAACAGTGCCTTAGACTGTTAACCAAGTAGGTTCGGTAAAGACTATGAGCTTAACCCTGTCAAAGATCGAAAACGCGTACGAACGTGTATGTAAGCATAGGGCCAGTGCCGGTTCTCCCTTATATCGTAACTGTAAAAACTCAATCCACTAACGTAATCCTGCACATGTAAAGCTACATCCACCAACTATCCCTGCAACGTTAAAAATTATTCCCGCAGCAGTAAAACACTACCTCTAGTACTAAACTTTATTTTCATCACACGAATCCTCTCTCAAAATAAAAGACGTTGGCAATTAAGGATTTGGTGGAGTTCATGTGTCAAAAGAGGGAGAACAAATGGGTCCAAAGAGAGCAGCACATAAGCTAAGGAACTGTTGTTTCGACGTTTAATGTTAGAAGAGGGGTTTGACGATGGTTCAGGAGTTCATCATATGGCATCGTACCACTTGCTCTACTAGCAACAGTATTTATTTTGATTTGAAGTAGTAATTATTTGAAATCGAGTAGTACTGCTATTTAATTCTTGTATTACTACTTGTTTGAGCCAAGTAATAATGGTACAAACTTAACGAGTATATTCGTCTAGTGGCTATTCTCATTCACGCCAAAATACAATAAAAATGATCAAAAAGTATCAGACCATAAAAAAGAACCGCTTCAATACAATAAAAAAACATCTACACTGCTTCAAAATAACCAACAATTCATCATTGCTTCAGTCCACTAGAAATAATCTACATGGCTTCAATTCACTGATTCCTGTTAGTAAACAGAGGGGTGGTGACATCATGATTGATCTGCCATGGATCCAAAGGCTAGGGTGGACTGGGGGCACCATCGAGCCATGTCATTGTCCAGGGCATCATCCTAAGTGTCGATGGGCATCTTGCATCACAGAGAGAAGCCTAAGCCACTAAGCCCCTGGATGCGAACTAGATATACAGAGTGGATTTTTCGGATGCCCTTGTGGTAAGGGCTATCTCGGGTCATCCATTTTGCTTTGAGATTTGTGCTAGTCTGTGAGAGAAGGAAGAATATTGCTTTAAGATTCGTGTTGCAACTAGAGGGAGTGGGGATCAACGATTTAGATGGCCTGTGCAGCCACAAGGGCCTGCGGGTAGCCACACAGTTGCGATGGGGTAGCTTCAAGCCAGCCTTCGATGGCCTCATTACCGATGTGTGCCCTGGGCGTTGTCACTAGGGGAGGGGTGCCAAGGTGATGCCACCGCAGGGAGGGCGTCAGGGGGAAGGCCATCCGCAGTCACTGCCATAGGGAGGTTGCAGTAGCCATCGCCATAGGGACACTGCTGCCGAAGTGCCTTGCCTCGCTGATAGAAGCCATCGCCATCGCCGCAGCCTATGGAGCCATCGTCGACGCACACCGCCGATGGAGCGGTGCGTGCCCCCCTATGCATTGGAGAGACGATCCACCAACAATCACTAACACTGTTAGAAATAGTATGTTATATCTCTAATGCTTTCTCCGGTGTGAGCACTGAAGAATTCTAGTGCACTCTACCACTTAGAGGTTTTAGTCCACATGTGCATTGTGTGATAACTCCAGTGCAGTTCTTTGGTGGACCACCAGAGAATTTGGTGCATGTTAGCTAAAGTGCATGAAAAACACCCTCTATAGCTGACGATCCGATGCTACTCTCTAGTGAGGTGTTCCATATATCCGTACTAGTGTTCTGAAGCTCCGTTCACCAGAAATAGTGCAAACACTTCCATTTTCAAATCTTTTGAAACAAGCTAGATGATCTCTAATTGGATGATCAACACTTATGGACCTTAGTTAGCATTTTTTTTAAAACATTTTCAAAGTTTCTTCACAAGTTTTTCAGACACCACTTGATACCAAGATGCAATGCAATGTTAGACCTCACAAGTGGCTCTTGATAACTGTAATTCAAACAAGTTTTCCTCTGTTAATAGTGCGGTCGCACTGAGATAGGTCTGTGTGCTTCATGTCCCCTTGACACATCAGTTCACGAACATCATGACCAAGGGTCTCTCTGTATAATTGTTTTCTAACTTTTGAATCATGAAGTCTATGAATCTGTGATCCTACTGCTACGATAGCCGGTAGTTATCAGGATATTTGTATACCCTGACTCAATTGTTTGTGCCACAAGTTGTGCTCCCCTATACATAGATACATATAAAAGCCAAGCACCCAACAATGGGTGTCTCATGATTCCCCCAATTTTTTTAGATAATCAAAAGTGTAACTGTAACAGAACCGACCAAATTATAAGAGCACAAGTACGAAAACAAGCACCGAAGCGCTCAAATTTTCAAACTTGAGCCCATATAATCCCGGTAGTCAATCGAAATCACGAAGGATTTCAAACCAAACTGCTTACAACCAGGATCGCATCATTCAACATACAACATCATACGATACATTTCGCAAGAAGTCCAGAAATAAGTTTACACCACGGAGTAGCAAATATTACAAACCAAGTTTGAAAGTAGCGGAAGCATAACACACATATTAGTTAATTAAATACTGCCAGTCTGGATGATCGACATCTCGCAAAAGCATGAGGAAAGTACATAAAGACGATCACGCCCTTGTGATCTAGTCATCATCACCCGCAGGGTGGAGACACGTCTTGCAGAATCCCTGATAAAGCATGTCATCTGCAACAGGAGGGAATAAACCCTGAGTACTGGAATGTACTCAGTTAGACTTACCCGTCGAAAACCAGAAATAAAGTGACACCAAGGATTATGCAAGGCTTACACAAGAGGCTAGCTGACATAACATTTTGCATAAAGGCATAAGTAATTTAAACTCTTGTAACCTGTACTAGCAGTTATTTTTAGCATTTACCTGTCATCTATCTTAGCACCTGTACTAAACATGCACTTGATTATAATCAAACAATTATCATCATTATATCTAGAGCAATTATGAATTGTGGCAACATTGTATCATTCCCTTAACCACCAGTTTATTTAATGAGATCTACGTTGCCGCTGCTCAAGTCAAGTGCTCACTAACCGGGAGCGACGGCGATTCGAATCGAATTCCTATCCAGCTGGAGGGGTATTTCTAACACTCACCGAGTCACGCCTGGCGAAGGCTGCTCAGGTCATCTTTTGTACAGTTCAGGAATCGCGGGCCCGAATAATGTCGCGTCCCCAAGGGCGACACTCTGCCAGGTGATAGGGACTTTAACCCCCCCTTGGTCTCACGCCAATGTCCCCAAGCACATCCTTTCTCTCCTCCAAGATGCAACCTACCATTCGATTCCCGGCCTGAACCATACTACTCGACTTCGCGGTCGGAACGGGTTATCCGGCCAACTAAGTGTTAGACTGCGTTCAACATGACTCAAGGACGTACAGCGAATCGGTCCTTAAACGACTCAGACGGGCATAGCTCCACACCCAAGACGTGAAGTGTCTTGCGGCTGTACTATCGAACTCCCGCCCGGTCTCAATTTCATTTTTAAGCATGGTTCCATCCACGATAGCCATAAAGCCACTCGTGACTCCTTCCTACATCTCGCGGATGACCGGAAATCACCCGACTTCTACCGTACTAAGCAGGGCTAAGCATTGACACGTGCCTAAACCTAATATAGGATTAAGTACGATATCTGGACAAGGACAGGATAATGCAACAAGTGTTTTCATATAACTCCTACAACTTAATGCAGTAAACAATTAAAAGTACTCAAGATATATTTATAAAACGATGGGTTCAGCATGCACCGGGGCTTGCCTTTCAGAAAGGTTGCAGGCCTGTGGTCCGGGCACTCAGGAAGGTCTTCAGCGACGTCTCCTTCGCTGACTGGTTCCTCGGGCTCCTGCTGCTCCTGGTTCTCCTCCGGAATTACAGGCTCGAATTCGAGGAGTGTCACCCCCTCCGGTGCACCTATTGCATGAATGCACAATAAATATAATGGATGCATAAATGGGTGCAACATGCTCGGAATGAAATGCATTTCAGAATGAAATACTCTATTCAAGTTATTTTACTAGTACGTGCAAATCTCTTCTCTAGTAGAGAAGTACTCACCTAATCTACTTAACCTAAGATAAAGCTGCTCGTCCTCAGTTAAGGCCCTAACACCTAACAATTACAAAAGTAGCAGGTCTTAGGATATCTCACCATAACAATCAGCAAAACACCACAGTAAGCATTCTGGACAGCAGCTACTTGTTTTTATCACAACTGGAGATTTATAAGTCCAAAAGATATGATCTAAGGCAATCTGGAAAGCCTAAGAAATGTACTACACTTCATTTTCAGACCTCAACCCCAAATTCTTAAGTTTTCCATGTCAAACTTCACAAGTTCCAGAATCTGTCCTCTCAAAACAGAGAGTAGCAGATTCTGAACTGCCACTTAAAACATCAGTAACTCTCAAACTACAAAGACAAATGCTCCCAAAGTTTGACACAAGCTAGTTCATCAAGTTTACTGTGACTTTGATATTTACAAGTTTTCCAGCAACCAATTTTTTTATTAAAGCCAATTTAGAATTACTACTTAGCTGTCCAGAAAACCTAAATTACAAAGGTTAAATATTTATTGATGTGGCAAACATTCTTTAAAACCAAACTAATGCTACTACAAGTTCACAATTATCACAAAGACACCAGAAAGTAAGGTGTGCCCACCTAGAACATTTATTTAAACCCATTTCTTTATTTACTTAAGTAATTAAGTGAAATTTCAAACATATATATAAACTGCTCCTAAAATTCTACAAAAATTACAGGGAACTCTATGACCCAAAAAGAGACCACAGTAAAAATTTGAACAAGTTTTATTCACAGAAACTCCCTACACAAAATTCACAAGCTAATAAGGCTGATTTTTGCATAAATAGGAAACCCTATTGAAAGGTGTCAAACAACAGATTTCATATTTTTCTTAGACACTCTAAGATACCAAGACATTCTCCAAAAAATTTATAAGAACATTGCACATGTAGAAAAATTACAAAATTTCATTTAAGTATTTCCTAGAATCACAAGATAGCATTATAACTTGGAAATTAATTAAGCACTGATGCCCAAATTTTTACTAGAGCTAGGACTAGCATAGAGTAACCTACCCACCAAATTTCATAATTTATGGAACACTACAGCTCAAGTTATAAATTAAGCAAATTTGCATGCAATCCAAAACACATTTAAAGGATCTAATAAATTCTTACAGAATTTAAACATCTCATGCCAGATCCATATTTTTCTAAAATACTACACATCCAGTAGATTCTAACAAAATTTATCTCATGATTTTTGGATCACTAAAACCCTAGATTCCTATTTTTCCAACTTGTACAAAAATCAGTGACAAAATAATAAAAATCATTTTCACTTCGGACGACTGGGCCGGCCCGGAAACGAACTCGGCCCACAACGCATTCCCCCGCGCGCTCGGCCCGCTCAGTACCCCGCCCGCGCGCGACACTGACGGGCGGGCCCCCGCGGTCAGTGACCGGAGACAGGGGAGGCGGCGACCCGCGAGCTCCGACGAGCTCGAGCTCGCCGGAGAAGGGCTCGCTCGGCCAATCAAGCACTGCCTCGTGCTCTCCGTCACACGGTGCGTCGATTGGTGCCCGCAGAAGGGATGGGGATGGGGCGGAAGGGGCTTGCCACCGCGAGCGGCGGCCGGTGAGGTCCGGTGGCGGCGCACTGTCGCCGGTGAGGGTGTACGGTGCTGGCTAGGCTCGGTACGAGCTTCACCGAAGCTAGGCGGAGCTATTTAGATAGGAAGGGAGGATGGAGAGAGACCCGAGGTACCCCGGCCACGGTGAGGTTCCATGGCGGGCTCCGGCGACCTCTCGGAAACGGGGAAGGGAACAATGTGGCTCACCTCGAGTCCAATCACGGCCGTCGGTGGGTCGAGGAGATGGAGGGCGGTGAGGCGGAGGAAATGGCGAGGTCTAGCGGCCGGTGATGCAGTGTAGCTCGCGCTCGAGCTCGCCGGAGAGGAGCAGCAATGGCGGCTCGGTTTCGGCGTTTTGCAACTGGAAGAGAGGGCGGAGGAAGTGGAGGCCGGCTCGCGCGTCGTGGCGGTCTTGAAGGCGTCGCGGCCTGGCCGGTGGGGCCAGGGCCGGTGTACGGGCGCCACCGCGCCTCCACGCGTCGGCGCGGTTCTGTGGCCGGTCGGCCACCTCACTCTGAAGACTGAATCGCGATGACGGTGCCTCCATCAGTGACTGACAGCGCAACTTTGGGGTTGATTAACTTCTAATCCAGCTCGTTTCAGTGGAAACTCCAATTAACAAAGTTGTAGACCTATGTAAGCTCTACAAGTTTGTAACAGGCCTCCAGAGCTGATTCGGTCTAGTTAGTAAGATACAGGGGCATCAAGTAGTGCTCAGTGAAACTGGAACCGGTTTTCAGTTAACGATGCCGACTGAAACCCTAACTTCATGACATCATAACTCATAAACCATGGAGAACCAGACTTGGGTGATGTTGACAAAGTTGTAGGGCTACAAGAGGACTACAAGTTTGTCAATATGAGTGAAGGCTAGTTTGGTCTGGTTTGCAAACTACAAGCTCCTAAAGTAGGCATCAGTAAAACTGGAGGGTCAGATTCCATACTTAGAAAAATTCTAAGTATTGGAGCCACTTCTCTAGCTGACTTGTGGGCCACTTTTGAGCATGTTGTGGTCATTTTCATGAGATGGTCATATTAGAACTTTTGTTCCTCATGAAATTCTCTACAACTTTGCTTAAGGGTGCTCTTCCATGCAAAGTCTCTAAATTAGACTTTCTAATTGGTCAAACTAGAGCCTTCTATGGTCAATTGGGGGTCAAACTTGTCTTGGAGGGTAATTTTGTAATTTTGGTCAACATGAACCTTGATCCAATTGTTACCCTAAGTATAGCTAAGGTGTGGTAGATCATGATTGACTACTTTACCTTTTTGTTACACCAACCCCCAAGTATTTTATAGAATCAAACAAACAAACCCTAAACAAACACATGAATTGCATTACATGAAATACTAAACATGGATTATGCATGTCATGCTTATGCAAATGCAATGCAATTAAGGACTAAACACTTGAGGTGTTACAGCCCTCCCCCCTTATAAAAATCTCGTCCCGAGATTTGGAAAGCGTACCATTTTTCATAGAATTCTTTATAACCATCCCGCAAATAATCTTCCCGTTCCCACGTAGCATCACTCTCACTTCCCTGATTACTCCACATCACTTTGTACCACTTAACCACTTTACTTCTAGTTACTCGTTCTTGAGTATCGATCACTCGGACTGGTTTTTCTTCATAGGTTAAGTCGGATTCCAGTCTGATATCTCCTAACGGAACTTGTTCCTCAGGAACTCGAAGACACTTTTTAAGCTGAGACACATGGAAAACGTTGAACACAGCTCTCATCTCAGGAGGCAACTGGATTTTGTACGCAACAGCTCCACTCTTGCCTATGATCTGGAAAGGACCCACATATCTTGGTGCAAGTTTCCGCTTAACACCAAAACGTTGGACACTCTTCATTGGAGAAACTTTCAAATAAACGAAGTCTCCAACTTCAAATTCGAGTGGTTTTCTACGACGATCCGCATAGCTTTTCTGTCTCGCTTGTGCTGCAGCCATGTGTTTCTGGATGGTACGGACTTGTTCCTCGGCTTCCTGGACAAAATCAATGCCATAATACCTTCTTTCCCCAGCTTCTACCCAGTTTAGTGGAGTTCGGCACTTACGACCGTACAAAGCTTCGAATGGGGCCATCTTAATACTCTCTTGATAACTGTTATTGTACGAGAATTCAGCTAAAGGTAACCATTTTTCCCAAGAACCCTTGGATGAAATGACGCATGCTCGCAACAGATCTTCCAAGATTTGGTTAACTCGTTCTGTCTGTCCCGATGTCTGGGGGTGATAAGCAGAGCTTCTCACTAACTTGGTTCCCAGAAGGTGATGCAAATGCTCCCAAAAGCGAGCAGTGAACTGGGGACCACGATCAGAAACGATAGTACGAGGTATCCCATGAAGCCGGACTATCTGATTGAAGTACAACTCAGCATAGTCAGTGGGACGATAGTCCACTCTCACTGGGATGAAGTGAGCTGATTTGGTCAAACGATCAACAATTACCCAAATAGAGTTATGATTTTTGACAGTAGGAGGAAGTCCGACAATGAAATCCATACTTATCTCTTCCCATTTCCAGCCTGGAATGGAAAGTGGCTGAAGTAGCCCAGCTTTCATGTGCACAGCTTTAACTCTACAGCAGGTGTCACACCTAGCAACATATGCAGCTATCTCTTTCCGCATCTTGGTCCACCAATAAAATGGCTTCAAATCATAATACATCTTATTGCTGCCAGGATGGATGGACAACTTAGAGGAGTGTGCTTCAGACATAATATCATTTCGAAGCTCCCGGTCCTTAGGCACAACTAACCTATCCTTGAACCATAGTACACCCTCTTCATCTATCCTGAACTGTGGAGTTTCTTGTTCTTTCATCTTACGCTTGATGTGGAATATACCAGTGTCAGTCTTTTGGAGTTCAATAATTCTGTTTTTGAGAGTACAACTGACAGTGATGTTGTACAAGACTGCTGGATGTAGAAGGCGAGATCGGTGAAAATCAGTTTCAACTAAGGAATGGCAATGAGACTTACGGCTTAAAGCATCCGCAACTACATTTGCCTTCCCTGGATGATAGTGCACTTGAAGGTTATAATCTTTAATCAACTCGAGCCATCTTCTTTGACGCATATTCAACTCGGGTTGGGTGAAGATGTATTTGAGGCTTTTGTGGTCGGTATAGATGTTGTAGACATTGCCCAGCAGATAATGTCGCCAGGCTTTCAAAGCATGAACAACTGCGGCGAGTTCTAAGTCATGTGTTGGGTAATTCGCCTCATGTTTCCGAAGTTGTCGAGAAGTATATGCAATTACTCGGCCTTCCTGCATCAACACACCTCCCAAACCTATGCCTGAGGCATCACAATAAACATCAAATGGTTTCTCGATATCCGGTTGTGCCAAAACCGGGGCTGAGGTTAGGAGGGTTCGCAGTTGGTGAAAAGCCGCATCACACTCAGGGTTCCAGACAAACCTGGTGTCTTTTTGCAGCAACCGAGTCATTGGCTTGGCTATTTTAGAGAAATCCGGGATGAAGCGACGATAATAGCCAGCCAAACCAAGAAAACTCCGGACCTCGTGAACCGAGATAGGAGCCTTCCAGTTTAGTACTTCCTGTACCTTGGCGGGATCTACCATAATCCCTCCATCGGACAACACATGCCCAAGGAAAGGTACTTCACGAAGCCAGAATTCGCACTTACTGAACTTTGCATATAGCTGATGTTCACGCAGTCTTGTGAGGACTATACGTAGATGTTCAGCGTGATCTTCTTCATTCACAGAATATACCAGGATGTCATCAATAAATACCACCACAAACTTGTCCAATTCAGGCATAAACACCGAATTCATCAAGTACATGAAGTGTGCGGGGGCATTTGTCAAGCCGAAAGACATAACAAGATACTCATAAAGACCGTATCTGGTAGAAAAGGCTGTCTTTGGAACATCTTCCGGGCGGATTTTAATTTGATGGTAGCCAGACCTTAGATCGATCTTGGAGAAAACTTTAGCTTTAGACAACTGATCGAACAAGATGTCGATTCGCGGTAGAGGGTACTTATTTTTGACAGTGACTGCATTGAGAGGTCTGTAGTCCACGCACATCCGCAAGGTTTGATCCTTCTTCTTTACAAAGATAGCAGGGCAACCCCACGGAGATGAGCTAGGACGGATCAACCCCTTCTTCAAAAGTTCATTCAATTGTACCTTAAGCTCAGCTAACTCATTTGGAGGCATTCTATAGGGTCTCCTAGAGATGGGTGCCGTGCCAGGCAACAACTCGATTTTAAACTCCACATCCCGATCCGGAGGGAGTCCCGGCAAATCATCGGGAAAAACGTCCGGGAACTCATTTACTACCGGAATTTCGGCCAACGCCTTTGCTTGCACAGCATGAATTTCCCCCGACAATTCAACCTTTCTGGGAAGTTGTACTAGAAAACCTTTTTGATCTGTAGGATCTCTGAGCATAACTACCCGAGCGGATGTGTCAATGAGTACCCCATTCTGACTCACCCAATTCATGCCCAAGATGACATCTATGTCTAAACCAGGTAAAACCAGTAGGGCAAGCGAATAACCTCGCCCTTCTATTTCAAACTTAAGGTTCCCCACTACTTTGTTTGTGGAAATATTCCCACTTGCAGCGCTAATACAATATCCCACACCTTCAACAGTATGCAACTTGTGCGCAAATTTAGATGCAAACTTAGGACTGATAAAAGAATGCGAAGCACCTGAATCAAAAAGTACCACTGCGGGGTGTTGGTCAATTAGAAACTTACCAGCGGTGACCACCTCACCAGATGGAATTTCCTCAATGCTGTTATAATGGGCGTGTCCCTGACGACTACCTTGGTTGACATTTTTCTTAGGGTACGGACAGTTCCTGGACCAATGGCCTGGCTTGTTACAGTTCCAGCAAGGCATGTTGCTAGGAGGAACACTGGAGCTGCCTTGGCCCGCATTACTCTTTGGCAGAGCCACTGTATATGCCTTACGAAACCCAGTCTTTGCGGCAGGCTTTTTCTGCGGCGGACAGAACTTTGTATTCTGAGCAGGAGGGCGAGGAGGAGCTCTCGGGGCAGCTGGAGCTCGAGACTGTGAAGCACTCGCCTCAATGGCCCTCTTGCGGCTCTTAGAAGCAGAATAGATAGCATTGTTATTCTCTTGAGTTAGGGCATCGCTGATGAAATCATTGAAAGTAGTACATTTGCTAGTGCCCATTGTTTTCATCAGTTTTGGGCCGAGGCCCCTTTTGAAGCTAGCAATCTTTTTGGCATCGGTATCCACAAACTCAGTGGCATACCTTGCCAGGTTGTTGAAAGATTGCAGGTATTCAGTCAAGCTTTTATTGCCCTGCGACAGCCTCATAAACTCTGTGTGCTTGATTGCCATAAGACCTGGAGGAATATAATTTCCCCGGAATGCCGCCTTAAACTGATCCCAAGCAATCGGTACATGGGCAGGCAGCGTAGAACGATAATGGCTCCACCAAATACCCGCTGGACCATGCAACTGGTGAGAAGCATATTCAGTCTTTAACTCCTCAGTCAGGCGAAGCAGACGAAACTTTTGCTCAATAGTATTTAACCACTCATCAGCTTGCAGTGGTTCTTCCGCTTCCTTGAAGAGCGGGGGCTTAGTATCCAGAAAGTCCTTGAAATCACTGTATTGATTGGGCTCTGGGCCCTGGCGGCCAGGACGAGCCTCCCGGTTAGCCAGCTGGCGCATAGCATCTGCCAACATGCGCTGCCCTTCGACCACTGTCTGCATCAATTCGGCCGGAGTAGGTGGTGGCGGAGGGGGTGGCTGTTCCTCATCCTCATTGCCACGACCCCGACGAAGATTGTACGACATCTGCAAAACGCATAGCCAATGAGCACTGACGATGTGGGAAACTTGTAGATGAATTATTGTAAATATGTCAAACTGACTTCATGAAATAGACTTCTCATAATAATTAAGGCACAATAATTCACCACAACCGCACAATCCATCAAGATGCTCTTTGATGAAGGCTTACTCACGGAGAGCACAACGGTTACCGGACCGTTTACGTTGCTATCTACGTGATTTTTGACCGTTTGCACGGGGCTTGGATTCGATCTCAAGATTTTTAGTTGACTAGGAAAGGCTACTTCACACTGACCACAAAGAGATTTCCCAATGAAGAGTTCCATGGTGGATCATGACTAGCCACCTTGATACCTGCGCGTGCCAAGCAGCACAGCCTTATGTCGCGCGCCATAGGAGGCCCTCGGTTTCGTCGCGGCACCGAAGGGTGCTAATCGTGACACCATCATCGAACGCAACATAATAAGACATCAAGTTGTGATCGAAATTAACAGGTTCAAACTACATTAAGGAAACATACGGTTCAATCTTACATCCCAAAGTCAAGTTATTACAAGGCCTCACTCCTTCACAGGGAGGGCACAAAAGACGATCCTAACATTAAAGGCACGTGATGACTACTCTAAGCATCATCCTCCGAGTCGGTGTCATGGATCTCCCCGCCGTCCTCATCACTGACAGGCTCTAACTCCTCGTCTTCTTCTTCTTCTGGCTCTTCCTCTGGTGCTTCTGCAGGTGGGGCATCCTGTGGTCCATCAACCTCCACTTCATCATCATCCTCAGCTATGAAGATGCCTGATCCCATATCTTCATCTACATTGTTGTTTCTAGGTAGCAGGGGATTAAGCTCGTTGTTCAGGCGGTGCACTTCTTCATGAAGATTATCGTTGTATTCTTCAGCGTTCTCCAACTGTTGCTCGAGCTCAAACTGGCGAGCTCTCAGAACGTTCTCTTCGTGCCAGGCTTCATCCCTCTGTTCCATCACACGGACCAACATGCGTTGACAGTTGCGGTTTGCCACTGTCAACCTCTGGACTGCAAGCGTTTCTTGATCACGATCATGAATCACTTGTTCCAGTTGTTGCCGTGCTGCATCCCTAGCAGCAGTCACCTCTGCCAGCTCTGCCCTCAGCCTTTCCACCTCAGTAGGCTCAGGGCGGGGCTCACGTGGAGCGAGCTGGTGACGCGGTGCCCTGCCCCCAGTGGACTTACGAGCGGTCCTCTTGGTACGTGCCATCTGTAGCAACAAGATAAGATACGACTTAAAGTGAGGATCATTTAGGGGATACGAAATTTACTTTAGTCGGGAGTACAGAACTTTTAAGGAGGGAGTAAATGATATGTATGATATAATTAAACATGATGCATGCACGTTTCGTACGTCCTCTCACCTTAGTAGAACCCTAGAGTTCTAACGCTAGGCGGTGGCATACATACGTTCTCTCATATAAGCGAAACTATCGGTCTACTCGTTACGCTGTTAGTGTACCTGCAGAAAACTTCATTGCAGCCCAACAATTCCCAATATAAGCACACAAGAAAGCAGTAATTTAAACACTTTCCATATATACATCCCCAAATGTATATACTTCAGTATCAAGCTACCCGATATAAAGGTTCCCACAATTAAGTGCTTTTACATAGTTACATGGTTTAAACATGTAAAGATGTAAGTCACCACAACTACTCTCCCCTAGACCGCCGGTTGGACGATCATGCTCTCACAACTCACACTTACCAGAGCGTCGAGGTAATTGATCCATACATTACCACCCAAGTAGATGGCATCTATACAATATCACGCCGTATGGACGACGAAATAAAAACAAACAAGGCCCCCAAGTTAGTCTTTATAATAAGCCACCTAAGAGTCCTTATTTGGGCTAAGGGATGTGATCACTGGCATACCTAAAAAAATAATTTTTAGTGTTTTAACCCTTTTCGCAAACAAATACTTTTGTTTTTAATTACTCGTAAGATGTGTTTAATGTTGAATTATGCTCCGGTACCAGCTGTAACAGAACCGACCAAATTATAAGAGCACAAGTACGAAAACAAGCACCGAAGCGCTCAAATTTTCAAACTTGAGCCCATATAATCCCGGTAGTCAATCGAAATCACGAAGGATTTCAAACCAAACTGCTTACAACCAGGATCGCATCATTCAACATACAACATCATACGATACATTTCGCAAGAAGTCCAGAAATAAGTTTACACCACGGAGTAGCAAATATTACAAACCAAGTTTGAAAGTAGCGGAAGCATAACACACATATTAGTTAATTAAATACTGCCAGTCTGGATGATCGACATCTCGCAAAAGCATGAGGAAAGTACATAAAGACGATCACGCCCTTGTGATCTAGTCATCATCACCCGCAGGGTGGAGACACGTCTTGCAGAATCCCTGATAAAGCATGTCATCTGCAACAGGAGGGAATAAACCCTGAGTACTGGAATGTACTCAGCTAGACTTACCCGTCGAAAACCAGAAATAAAGTGACACCAAGGATTATGCAAGGCTTACACAAGAGGCTAGCTGACATAACATTTTGCATAAAGGCATAAGTAATTTAAACTCTTGTAACCTGTACTAGCAGTTATTTTTAGCATTTACCTGTCATCTATCTTAGCACCTGTACTAAACATGCACTTGATTATAATCAAACAATTATCATCATTATATCCAGAGCAATTATGAATTGTGGCAACATTGTATCATTCCCTTAACCACCAGTTTATTTAATGAGATCTACGTTGCCGCTGCTCAAGTCAAGTGCTCACTAACCGGGAGCGACGGCGATTCGAATCGAATTCCTATCCAGCTGGAGGGGTATTTCTAACACTCACCGAGTCACGCCTGGCGAAGGCTGCTCAGGTCATCTTTTGTACAGTTCAGGAATCGCGGGCCCGAATAATGTCGCGTCCCCAAGGGCGACACTCTGCCAGGTGATAGGGACTTTAACCCCCCCTTGGTCTCACGCCAATGTCCCCAAGCACATCCTTTCTCTCCTCCAAGATGCAACCTACCATTCGATTCCCGGCCTGAACCATACTACTCGACTTCGCGGTCGGAACGGGTTATCCGGCCAACTAAGTGTTAGACTGCGTTCAACATGACTCAAGGACGTACAGCGAATCGGTCCTTAAACGACTCAGACGGGCATAGCTCCACACCCAAGACGTGAAGTGTCTTGCGGCTGTACTATCGAACTCCCGCCCGGTCTCAATTTCATTTTTAAGCATGGTTCCATCCACGATAGCCATAAAGCCACTCGTGACTCCTTCCTACATCTCGCGGATGACCGGAAATCACCCGACTTCTACCGTACTAAGCAGGGCTAAGCATTGACACGTGCCTAAACCTAATATAGGATTAAGTACGATATCTGGACAAGGACAGGATAATGCAACAAGTGTTTTCATATAACTCCTACAACTTAATGCAGTAAACAATTAAAAGTACTCAAGATATATTTATAAAACGATGGGTTCAGCATGCACCGGGGCTTGCCTTTCAGAAAGGTTGCAGGCCTGTGGTCCGGGCACTCAGGAAGGTCTTCAGCGACGTCTCCTTCGCTGACTGGTTCCTCGGGCTCCTGCTGCTCCTGGTTCTCCTCCGGAATTACAGGCTCGAATTCGAGGAGTGTCACCCCCTCCGGTGCACCTATTGCATGAATGCACAATAAATATAATGGATGCATAAATGGGTGCAACATGCTCGGAATGAAATGCATTTCAGAATGAAATACTCTATTCAAGTTATTTTACTAGTACGTGCAAATCTCTTCTCTAGTAGAGAAGTACTCACCTAATCTACTTAACCTAAGATAAAGCTGCTCGTCCTCAGTTAAGGCCCTAACACCTAACAATTACAAAAGTAGCAGGTCTTAGGATATCTCACCATAACAATCAGCAAAACACCACAGTAAGCATTCTGGACAGCAGCTACTTGTTTTTATCACAACTGGAGATTTATAAGTCCAAAAGATATGATCTAAGGCAATCTGGAAAGCCTAAGAAATGTACTACACTTCATTTTCAGACCTCAACCCCAAATTCTTAAGTTTTCCATGTCAAACTTCACAAGTTCCAGAATCTGTCCTCTCAAAACAGAGAGTAGCAGATTCTGAACTGCCACTTAAAACATCAGTAACTCTCAAACTACAAAGACAAATGCTCCCAAAGTTTGACACAAGCTAGTTCATCAAGTTTACTGTGACTTTGATATTTACAAGTTTTCCAGCAACCAATTTTTTTATTAAAGCCAATTTAGAATTACTACTTAGCTGTCCAGAAAACCTAAATTACAAAGGTTAAATATTTATTGATGTGGCAAACATTCTTTAAAACCAAACTAATGCTACTACAAGTTCACAATTATCACAAAGACACCAGAAAGTAAGGTGTGCCCACCTAGAACATTTATTTAAACCCATTTCTTTATTTACTTAAGTAATTAAGTGAAATTTCAAACATATATATAAACTGCTCCTAAAATTCTACAAAAATTACAGGGAACTCTATGACCCAAAAAGAGACCACAGTAAAAATTTGAACAAGTTTTATTCACAGAAACTCCCTACACAAAATTCACAAGCTAATAAGGCTGATTTTTGCATAAATAGGAAACCCTATTGAAAGGTGTCAAACAACAGATTTCATATTTTTCTTAGACACTCTAAGATACCAAGACATTCTCCAAAAAATTTATAAGAACATTGCACATGTAGAAAAATTACAAAATTTCATTTAAGTATTTCCTAGAATCACAAGATAGCATTATAACTTGGAAATTAATTAAGCACTGATGCCCAAATTTTTACTAGAGCTAGGACTAGCATAGAGTAACCTACCCACCAAATTTCATAATTTATGGAACACTACAGCTCAAGTTATAAATTAAGCAAATTTGCATGCAATCCAAAACACATTTAAAGGATCTAATAAATTCTTACAGAATTTAAACATCTCATGCCAGATCCATATTTTTCTAAAATACTACACATCCAGTAGATTCTAACAAAATTTATCTCATGATTTTTGGATCACTAAAACCCTAGATTCCTATTTTTCCAACTTGTACAAAAATCAGTGACAAAATAATAAAAATCATTTTCACTTCGGACGACTGGGCCGGCCCGGAAACGAACTCGGCCCACAACGCATTCCCCCGCGCGCTCGGCCCGCTCAGTACCCCGCCCGCGCGCGACACTGACGGGCGGGCCCCCGCGGTCAGTGACCGGAGACAGGGGAGGCGGCGACCCGCGAGCTCCGACGAGCTCGAGCTCGCCGGAGAAGGGCTCGCTCGGCCAATCAAGCACTGCCTCGTGCTCTCCGTCACACGGTGCGTCGATTGGTGCCCGCAGAAGGGATGGGGATGGGGCGGAAGGGGCTTGCCACCGCGAGCGGCGGCCGGTGAGGTCCGGTGGCGGCGCACTGTCGCCGGTGAGGGTGTACGGTGCTGGCTAGGCTCGGTACGAGCTTCACCGAAGCTAGGCGGAGCTATTTAGATAGGAAGGGAGGATGGAGAGAGACCCGAGGTACCCCGGCCACGGTGAGGTTCCATGGCGGGCTCCGGCGACCTCTCGGAAACGGGGAAGGGAACAATGTGGCTCACCTCGAGTCCAATCACGGCCGTCGGTGGGTCGAGGAGATGGAGGGCGGTGAGGCGGAGGAAATGGCGAGGTCTAGCGGCCGGTGATGCAGTGTAGCTCGCGCTCGAGCTCGCCGGAGAGGAGCAGCAATGGCGGCTCGGTTTCGGCGTTTTGCAACTGGAAGAGAGGGCGGAGGAAGTGGAGGCCGGCTCGCGCGTCGTGGCGGTCTTGAAGGCGTCGCGGCCTGGCCGGTGGGGCCAGGGCCGGTGTACGGGCGCCACCGCGCCTCCACGCGTCGGCGCGGTTCTGTGGCCGGTCGGCCACCTCACTCTGAAGACTGAATCGCGATGACGGTGCCTCCATCAGTGACTGACAGCGCAACTTTGGGGTTGATTAACTTCTAATCCAGCTCGTTTCAGTGGAAACTCCAATTAACAAAGTTGTAGACCTATGTAAGCTCTACAAGTTTGTAACAGGCCTCCAGAGCTGATTCGGTCTAGTTAGTAAGATACAGGGGCATCAAGTAGTGCTCAGTGAAACTGGAACCGGTTTTCAGTTAACGATGCCGACTGAAACCCTAACTTCATGACATCATAACTCATAAACCATGGAGAACCAGACTTGGGTGATGTTGACAAAGTTGTAGGGCTACAAGAGGACTACAAGTTTGTCAATATGAGTGAAGGCTAGTTTGGTCTGGTTTGCAAACTACAAGCTCCTAAAGTAGGCATCAGTAAAACTGGAGGGTCAGATTCCATACTTAGAAAAATTCTAAGTATTGGAGCCACTTCTCTAGCTGACTTGTGGGCCACTTTTGAGCATGTTGTGGTCATTTTCATGAGATGGTCATATTAGAACTTTTGTTCCTCATGAAATTCTCTACAACTTTGCTTAAGGGTGCTCTTCCATGCAAAGTCTCTAAATTAGACTTTCTAATTGGTCAAACTAGAGCCTTCTATGGTCAATTGGGGGTCAAACTTGTCTTGGAGGGTAATTTTGTAATTTTGGTCAACATGAACCTTGATCCAATTGTTACCCTAAGTATAGCTAAGGTGTGGTAGATCATGATTGACTACTTTACCTTTTTGTTACACCAACCCCCAAGTATTTTATAGAATCAAACAAACAAACCCTAAACAAACACATGAATTGCATTACATGAAATACTAAACATGGATTATGCATGTCATGCTTATGCAAATGCAATGCAATTAAGGACTAAACACTTGAGGTGTTACAGTAACGACCCAAATTCATTACACAATGGGTAGTCATTTTGACTATCCAAGGAAAATCACCTACCGAGTCACTCCAAAGATTCCTAACAAAGTATGCGAGATAAGGCATCAAGCACCCTATGCGACCCCTCGGGTAATCATGGACAGGCTCACACACCGCGTGAAAGAAAATCACTACATGGATTAAAGTTCATCCTATTGGCATCATCAACACCAACCTAGCCCCAAGAAACTACTCAAGGGCAATGCATTGGTCACCGACAACCAACCATTCAATGAACTAGTCAATTCAGCAAAGGTAGAGACTGCCGGACCATCCGATAATACCACGGACCATCCGACAGATCACAGTGCAGTAGCAGTAAGTGGAAAATGAGTGGTTGCCACTTAAGTGGGTGGGACCCACATGTCAGCACGAAGAAGAGATATTTCTCAGCTGAAGCCACTCTCCCTCACTCATCCTCTCATTTGTAACACTCACTCTCTCTCTCTACTCACTCAAGAACAAGCAAGAACCCTAGGAGCTAGAGAGGGGAGAGATTGGAGAAGGGATTGAAGAAGGAGGAGAGGAAGAAGGGAAACATCAGCAACAGCCCATGGACACCCTTCACTCCTCAACCCCTTCATGGTAAGATCAAGAAGTTCTTATCTAGTTCAATCATCCAATGAGTTCATGGATAGTCCTTTGAACCATCTTTTTGGTATGTGGCAAGAGAGAGTTCATATGGAGCCAAGCCAACTCGTGGATAAGAAGCAAGAGTAGAGAAGGTTTGGATCTTCAATCTTTTCGCTATGGAAGCTCTTAGATCTCAGAGCTAAGGTTATTGTCTTCATCTCATGGTTCATCCTCAAGTTCTTGTATCTCTAAGTTTGATCCTAGCCCATAGCCACACTTAGTAAAACAAGCTTAAAACCTAGCTACCCTGAGCCTAGTGAGTCACCTAAGCCATCCTAGAAGTATCTTGCACATGCATAGATCACAGCTAAGCACATCTAACTTTAGAACCCAAGATCACCTAAGAGCATAGGTTCGGTTGATAGTTTGACGGAGTGTTCGACAACCTAGGAAAACTAGTCACTGGAACCTTATCTCCTGTTGACATGGACCACCAGAGTGTCCGTTATATTCCGCAAAGTGTTCGTTGAATTATAAGGACTTATAGCCAGTGAACCCGAGAACACCAAGCCTACACCGAAGCGTCCGTCACTCACGGCGGAGCGTCCGATGAATTATAGAGGATAGTAACTATGACAGAACTGCCCGAAATAACAAACTTTTGGAGGCACTTGTCTTCCACTAGACACTAAATAGCCTGAAACTGAGCATAAATTGAACAGTTCTGTCGAGCATACCCTGAGGGAGAACTCGAAACAATCCACATTTTACATCGAGAATCCAATAATGAGTACGAGCTTATAATACTTAGTCCATTTCATATAGCATAGTCTTAGAATTTATTTATTACAATACCAAAGTTTAGAGTGCGATAATTAAATAGTGGAATGTAAAAAAACATCTAGCAAAAATGGTACAAGGATCCGTCTGTACCTACCAGAATAATCCTCCATATAAGAGCTACTCCTTAAGCTGCATCTGCAACAGGGGTAAAATAAACCCTGAGTAAACAATGTACTCACAAGACTTACCCGACTAGTGGGATTAATTTCCCAACTCTTAAGGATATGATAGGAAGTATAGCTTGTGTGTTTCTTTTGTTTTGCAAAAAGCCATACTAGTAGTTCATCCTTAAAGTCAAGTTTTGTTAGCAGTCATGATTACTTCATTAGCTAACCATTCTATATAAGCACCTGTTCTACTTTCAAGCAAGGGTCGAGCAATCAGAACTATTTTACCATCTTCCATATTCCAGTTCTTGCTACGGTGCTAGACCATAGCCAAGTCATACCGTCTCACGAAAATGGTGATTCACGAACCAATGTTTCCAGCTAGGTACCCCGAAATTGTACCCCAGGCACAAACAAGACCAACCCATTCCACTCCTATCGAGGGGTCTAGGTCCCCATCCAAACTTGGACTCCAAGCCCCCACACTTGAGACCCGGTCTCAATGTAGTGCTTAGACTCCACCTTTCCCCGCCTCCAATCAGTCGGCTCGGAAAGAGCCAGAACCTATGACAATAGAGTAACAAGCCTTCCCACTCTCATAAACAAATATGTGCTCAGGATAATAAATCTATGACCTAACTACGATCCACAACAATGAATGGTCCTCAATCGACTCGGACAGGAAAAATAGTGTAACCAAGTTAAGCCCCATGGCCACGGGACACAACTTGTTACACTCACCAGTACCCATACCATATCCCTACACGATCACCATTTCCTTTTCATCATTTTATCATGAGAGTAATAATCATCATCTATTGTGAGTAATGGCAGGTTGCTCACGCTACCGATAACCTAAGCATAGCAACTACTCGAACCTGCACTAGTAAGACTCTTAGGATATATATATATATATGCATGTGGTTTCCATAAAATTCCTGCAACGTAAATGCACAATAGATATATATACGGTGATTATCAAAAATAAGGGTTATGCACCGGGGCTTGCCTTGGGCAGGTGTGGTGTCAGCTGCGTTAGTCAGTTGCGGCTTCGGGACCTCCTCCTGCATGAGAATCTCCTCCTCGTACTGCTCGATGATCTCCTCGAACTCATGCTCGCCGGTGGTCACAATCTCTTCCAACTCATTCTCTATATGCATGCGATGATGATGATGCAACAATTTAGCATTTAGGCAACAACAACTCTTAAAATAAGAACACATAAGCTATACTACAAGCTAGCTCTAATGGCTAAGATATTAACTAACTAGCATTCTTATCAACCAGATGTGAAGCTCACCGTATCAACTGCTTGATTTTATAGATCAATATTATGTCTTATTCATATTAGTTTTAATGGACATTTAGCAACCATATCAAATAGTCTATTCTAGGGCTACAAAAATTATAGCAAGCACATAATAACACAATGAAGCTACTATAAAAATTTTAAGGTTAAAGCTATCACAGATTTACCACAAAAATTCCTACAAGTATTAACCTAATAATATTAAGCATTTAAAAATGATTTAATGGTCCTTAGTTTCACCGCAGATATATATGAACTAACCATGCCATAAGATAGACAACATTTTTAGGAGCCAAACAAAATTGGTTTCACGATTTTTGGACACCTATGCAATTTTATATTGATTATACAAAACTAGCTAGGAAATTGAAATGGAAAGAAATTTCTAATTTCTATGAAAAAGAAAAACGCATTTACCCTCGCGGCCCACAAAATGCAGCTCGCGCGACGTGGCCCACGCCGGGGAAGCCCGTGCGCACTGGCGATTATGCAATAAAGCCCCCCGTACTAAGCGATATTATGCGACTACTATAGCACTATTCCTACAGTCATCGTTTATGCAAATAGGCCCTTGACTAATCTCATCTTCGCATCGGGGAGGTCCCTAGGGGTCCCCGTGCTCACCGTCGTGGCGTGTGGTGGCAGTGGCGGTTACGCCGGCCAGCCGAAGCTCACATAGACCCAACTAAAAGGTCGATGCTCACCTATGGACCTACGCGTAACAATGAGATGTGATTGGAAGACCCGAGATGAACTGGAGCGGCTCTTCCCCGCCGGTGGTCGCCTACGATAATGGCGATGGCGTTCCGATGAACTAGGGCGCTAGCGAGCCAGTAGAGGTAGGGGAGAAGCATCAGGGACTCATGTAGGACCTGGCTTATGTGATAGTTCGGTCGGAGGTTACCCGAGCCGGACTAGCCACGTGCGCTTCGGCGGTGCGGTGGCACACCGTGGTGGACATGTCTGCGTCAGCGACATTGAGGAGGTGGTAGAGGTTCCGCTGACGCACACAGGGTGAAGAGGGGTTCGGGGCGAGGCTAGGGTTGCAAGCAATTGAGCGTGAACGACACTGAGGAAGGTTGCTACCCATAACCGGTCATGGCCTTAACGGCCTAGTGAAGGGGAAACTCCAAAAATTGGAGCTCAGCTGGACACGATTCCAGACGGGATGGGGTCAGTTGGATAGAGCACTTACTAGCGAAGATGCAGACGTGAAGAATTGACTTGAGGTGATCTCTCCCTATCAAATTTAATAAAGTGGCTCAATTGGTCCAGGCGGCAGGGACGAGAAGGGAGGGATAGGTACGAGTTGGCTTGCCTATGTCTTGGCAGGACACGGACGGAGCTAGCCGACGACCCTTGTGCAAGCGCTACGAGCTAAGACAACCCAGAGAACGTGCGTGCACAGCACCATTAAGGCGAGGCAATGGCGCTATGCAAGGGGGAGATACGGTTGTTGCGGTGCGGCTTAGACGCGGGTGGGGAATGCCATGACTATGAGCATGGCCATGTGTCACGACGATGGTCACCCCCGGGCTGGTCAGATAGAGACGCAGAGCTACTGGGCGGACGTGACGTCGAGGTGACAAGTCCGAGCAGTAGGGCCGAGCCCACGCGTGTGTAGGTGAGAGTAATGGTAGCAACAACGGTGGAGGGCAGCAACAATAGGGGGCCCGCGGCTGACCGATAGCTGGCGCTGCGGCCAGATTGGCCGAGCCGCAGCTAGCCCACGGCCAGGCCAAGGGCAGCCTCGATCGGCCGGCGTGTGGCCATGCACGTGCGCGCATGACATAGCTGCACGATGACACAGATGGACACACGTGGTGACCACGCGCCCAAGCCCGGCGGCTAGAGACTGAACACACGCACGAATTTTAAAGCATCCCCAACAACTAAACCATCGAGTTTGAAACCAAACCATCTTCTCTATGTTAAAGAGGGTACATTAGGCCACCAACCAGAGCTAAAACATTTCACCACTTCTTAACCTACTTTCATAGAATTAAGTCCCAAACATGGTGTTGTCTGACTGTTTTTAAACTTATGAACTTTCTAAGTTTTTGAGTTGGATTTGGTTCTGAGTTCCATTCTCAAGCTATTTGAAACACTAGCTAGCGGTAATTTTTTTCGATAGCAAGGGTTGCATTGTCATTTACAAAGTTCATACTTCAAACTTTATTTAAGTGTCACATATAGGTTCTATAGTATTTTTGCTAAATAAAAATTGGTTTTGAACCTTACTTGATATAACATGAACTATTAATCCAACTTTCATTTAACATTTTTATTAACCATTTTAGGTTACAAGAGCTTATCTTCACACCTCATCACATGCATTATCACACAAATATGATGCTGATGACATGGTTTAGCAAGTTATTTAGGGCGTAACACCGAGGGTGTTATAGCTCTACCCCCTTAAACAAAATATCGTCCCAAGATTTCATGTGTGCCTAATGTGGGAAATGGATAAGAAATAAATTTTATTTTGATTTAATGATTACCTTGATGAACTAGAAAGGAGATGAGGATAATGTTTCAAAAACATAGCTCTCTTGTTTCCAAGTTGCTTCATCCTTCGAATGATTTTGCCATTGGACCTTGAAAAATCTCACCACCTTGTTCCTAGTCACTCTTTCCTTTTCATCCAAGATTTTGACAGGATGCTCAACATAAGAAAGATCAGGTTGGAGAGAAAGCCCTTCAATTTCTATTGCTTCATCAGAAACTCACAAACACTTTTTCAACTGGGAAACATGGAAAACATTATGGACCGCTGACAAGATATCTGGGAGGTGGACACGATAAGCAATAGAACCACACCATTCCAAAATCTTGTAAGGCCCAACATAGCGAGGAGCTAATTTCCCACGGACTCCAAACCGATGTACACCTCTCATCAGAGATACTTTGAGATACACATGGTCACCAACTTCAAATTGCAAATGCCTTCTTCTCTTATCTGCATGAGTTTTCTGACGGTTCTGAGCTACTTTCAATGTCTCTGAATAACACCGACTTTCTCTCTTGCTTCTTGGATAAAGTTAAGCCTAGAATAACCACGGTCTCCTACTTCAACCTAGTTTAGATGTGTTCTACGTTTCTTGTCATACAAGGCCTCGAAAGGTGCCATTCGAATGCTTTCTTGATAACTATTGTTATAAGAATACTCAGCTAGAGTCAAACATTTATCCCACTTTTCTAGAAAAGAAATAACACATGTTCTCAGCATATCCTCAAGTACTTGGTTGACCCTTTCTGTCTGACCATCAGTTTGAAGATGATAAGCTAAACTTCTGAGAAGACGAGTACCGAGGCACTTCTGTAGTTGCACCTAGAAGTGCGACATAAAAACCGACACTCAATCAGAAATAATGGTGAGAGGAACCCCATGTAATTACAATCCAATCAAAATACAGTTAGCATAGTTCTTGGCTGAATATCTTGTATCCACCAAAAGAAAATGAGCAGACTTGGTGAGGCGATCCACAATGACCCAAATAGAATCATACCCCTTTGCTGTGGGAGGTAAACCCATAACAAAATCCATAGAAATATCTTCCTATTTCTAAACAGGGATAGGCAAGGGCTGTAGAAAACCAGGTGTATGCAGATGGTCTGTCTTAACCCTTCTACAAATGTCACACTCTGCTATGTATTTAGCAATGTCCTACTTCATATTTGGCTACCAATATAAGTGACACAAATTATGATACATTTTGTTGCTTCCAGGATGAATAGAAAGCTTAGAGTTATGAGCTTCACCCAAAATCTTTCTTCTAAGCTCATCACTAGAGGGAACCACCAACCGATTCTTGAACTTTACCACGCCTTGATCATCAATGCTAAAATGAGGACCACACCCTTCGGCGATTAACTTCTTGATATGGGGGATTTCCGAAACATCTTGCCTTTGCTCCAAAATAATTTGCTCCAGAAAGTCTGAGACTAGAGTAATATGTGCTAAAACTTCAGAATTGGTGAGAGGCAAGGACTATTCGTTAGACTGATGTGACTTTCAACTTAAAGCATCAGCTACTACATTAGCTTTTCTAGGATGATAATGAACTTCCAAATTATAATCCTTGATTAACTCTAGCCATCTCTGTTGCCTCATATTCAACTCGGATTGAGTAAAAATATATTTGAGGCTCTTGTGATCCTTATAAATATGCACTTTGTTTCCCAACATGTAATGTCTCCAAATCTTTAGAGCGTGCACCACTGCAGCCAACTCTAAATCATGGGTGGGAAAATTCATCTCGTGCTTTTTCAGCTGATGTGAAGCATAAGCTATCACACGTCTATCTTGCATAAGCACACAACCCAATTCAGTTCTAGAGGCATCACAATACACATCAAATGACCTCTCAATATTTGGTTGCGCAAGAACAGGAGTAGAGGTAAGAAACTTCTTCAAAGATTGGACAACCTCTTCACAAGTTGGACTCCATACAAACTTGACATCCTTCTGAAGCAACTTAGTCATCAGATGAGCTATCTTGGAGAAATCTAGAATGAAGCATCGATAATAATTGGAAAGACCTAGGAATTGACGAATCGGATATACTGACTTTGGAGATTTCCAATTTAACACATCTTACACCTTGCTAGGATCCACAGAGATGCCTTCGGGAGTCAAAACATGCTTAAAAAACTACACTTGATCCAACCAAAACTCACACTTGCTAAACTTGGCATACAACATGTGTTCAACAATCGATCAGGACAATGCGAAGATGCTGGGCATGCTCTTCTTTATTCTTAGAATATATCAAAATATCATCAATGAACACCACCACAAACTTGTCCAATTCTGGCATGAAGACTGAGTTCATGAGATACATGAAGAATGCAGGAGCATTGGTAACACTAAAGGACATAACTAGGTATTCATAAAGTCTATACCTAGTAGAGAAAGCTGTCTTTGGTATATCTTGTGGCCAAATTTTAATTTGGTGATAACCAGAACGAAGATCAATCTTTGAAAACACTTTTGCTCCAACCAACTGGTCGAACAGAGTATCGATACGAGGTAAAGGATACTTGTTCTTAATGGTTACCGCATTGAGAAGGCGATAATCCACGCACATCCGAAGAGTGCCATCCTTCTTCTTCACAAAAATAGCTGGACAACCCCATGGCAAGGAACTAGGACGGATGAATCTTTTCTCCAATAATTCCTCTAACTGCTTCTTCATCTTAGCCAATTCCTTTGGAGCCATACGATAAGGAGGCCGTGAAATAGGATGGATGAATCTTTTCTCCAATAATTCCTCTAACTCAATGATAAACTCTATATCTCTATCTAGTGGTAACCTAGGTAGATCTTCAGGAAAGACACCCAGAATCTCACAAACCACAGGAATAGAGGCAAGATTAGGAGAAGCTTCGGCATGAGCAATGACTGGTAAGGCGAGAACTGAAGACATAAGGAGAGACATCCTATCCTCAGAAAAGGAAGCTTTAACTCAACAATTCTCTTCATAAGGTTCAAGACTACCCTATAATTTCTCAACCAGTTCATCCTCAGAATTGTATCTATGCCTTGCCTAGGCAACACCATGAACTGGAGACAATAAGAGTGAGTAGCTAGCACTAAATTGACTATGTCCGTCTGGGTATTAATGCACAACTGCGCCCCTAGGGCTCTGATTCTATAGGCAATAGGGATAGCCATGTTAGATATATTGTGCCTTTGTGCAAACCCCATACTCATGAATGAATGTGATGCACCAGAATCAAGCAACACATATGCTGGGTGGGAATCAATGGTGAACATACCAGCCATCATCGGCTCACCCTATGGAATCTCCTCAGCCTTGGTGAAGTTAACCTATCCAGAGCGGCTCACTGGCACCTTCTTCTTGATATTAGTCCTCTTGACCAGACGAGAGTTGGTCGAAGGCTAAGAAGACTGTGGGAGCTGATTTTCTAGGCACTCCCTAGCATAGTGGCCTTCCTTGCCACACTTGAAACAAGCATTTGACTTGATCACTTGCCCCTGATGAGGCAGAACCTGTTGTCCCTGAGGCTACTGCACCTACTGATTAGGTGCACGATACTGAGTAGGTGGTGCCTGGCGCGTTAGTTGAGTCTAATGGGACGACTGCCTACCTAGAGAGGAATAGGACATCCTCCTCACAACCTATTCCTTCTGAGCCTGTGGGTGAGTAGAAGACCCAGAGATCACCCTCTTGTGCTTCCACTTAGCCTAAGAGTCACGCTGAAGTCCCTCCATGACAATGGCAGCATTCATTAACGCACCAAAGGTCTAGTAGCCCCCTTTATACAGCTCCTTTTGCAAGATGCAAGAGAGGCCATGGTAGAAACAATCTCTCTTCTTCTCATCAGTATCCACATGAGTTCTAGCATACTATGCAAGATGGTTGAACTTGTTCACATACTCCATCACAGTCATATTCCCCTGCTTCAGATCCAAAAACTCGGACAGCTTCCTATTCAGCAAACCTACAGGAATATAATACTATTGGAAAGTAGTGGTAAACTCCTGCCAAGTCACACGGTGGTCCACAGGCTGCATGGCATTGAAAGTGTCCCACCAAGCGCTAGCAAACCCAAGAAGCTGCTATGTGGTGAAGCGCACCTTCTGCTCATCAGTCACGTTGAGCAGCTGAAACTTCTGCTCTAGAATACGAAGCCAATGCTCCACGTCCAGAGACTCAGCAATCAGCGTGAACGTGGGTGGGTGCGTCCCTAAGAAGTTCTGGTAGGAATAGGGCCACTCGGGACCACGAGCACCACCCCCGCTCCCGCCATTGCCACCGTAGCCTCCATGAGCGAAGCCACCAATAGCCTATGCCAGCATCTCCAAGGCACAGGCTGACTCGCGACAGGCAGCCAACATCTCCGCCATCATCTCTACATGAGTCATCGGAGGTGGTGGGGGGAGGCTCCAAAAGTAGGGCTCCATGGCTCTCCCCGTTGGCATTGTTGTTATCATTGCTGCGACCGTTTTCACCATGGCCTTCAAGGTGACGGCCCACCCCAAGCACTGGTACTACCACGACCGGACCTCATGTTCATATGTAAATAGATAAGAACCCACCATTATAGACAAGCCATCAAATTAGGAATAAAAAAGGCTAGAGAAATGATAAGACTTGATAAGTTGTGGAATGATAAGACTTTCCATTAAGAGTTGAAGCATTTCTTTTTATTTATCAACCTATCATATTAACTACCCAAAAATTATACGTGAAGGGAAGTTTAACTTACGCAAGATTCTCTTTTCATGATGCATGCATTGACCTATTCGTTCACTCAAGCCAGAATATAGCGGTATTCGCATAAAATTTTTGGCACATCGTACACTCACTTCCCATATACTAACGATTTTTTACGCAACGTTAGTTAGTATTCCTGTAGAAAATGATTAGATGAAACTAGTGCCACTATCCTAGATAAACCATATTGCTAGGGTTTATACTTATTTATGTAGTTTTATCGTATCCTATTTTTCGCAAAGCTTTTGTTGGTCAAATTTTTAAGTTTTTGAAAGAGTTCTTAAGCCCATAAACTCATTATTGGCTCCAATACCACTTGTGGCAGAACCACCCAAAATAACAAACTTTCAGAGGCACTTGTCTTACACTAGACACTAAGTACCCCGAAAAGTGAGCATAAATCAAATAGTTCCATCGAGCACACCCCGAGGGAGAACTCAAAATAATCCACGTTTTACATCCATAATCCAATAATGAGTAGGACCTTACAATACTTAGTCCATTTCATACTGCATAGAGTCTTAGAATTTATTTATTACAATACTAGAGTTTAGAGTGCGATAATTAAACAACAGAATGTAAATAAACATCTAGCGAAAATGGTATAAGGATCCGTTTGTGCCCACTAGAAGAATCATCCATACAAGAGCTACTCCTCAAGCTGCACCTATAACAAGATAAAATAAACCCTGAGTACGCAATGCACTCGCAAGACTTACCCGACTAGTGGGATTAATTTTCTGACTCTCAAAGATATGATAGGCAGTATGGCTTGTGTGTTTCTTTTGTTTTGTAGAAAGCCTTACTAGTAGTTTGTCCTTAAAGTCAAGTTTTATTAGCAGTCATGATTACTTCATTAGCTAACTATTCTATGTAAACACCTGTTCTACTTTCAAGCAAGGGTTGAACAATCAGAACTATTTTACCATCTTCCATATTCTAGTTCTTACTATGGTGCTAGACCATAGCCAAGTCGTACCATCTTAGGGAAATGACGATTCGTGAACCTATGTATCCCAACTAGGTATCCTAAAACCAACCGATTCCACTCCTATCGAGGGGTCTAGGTCCCTGTCCAAATTTGGACTCTAAGCCCCCACACTTGAGACCCGGTCTCAATGTAGTGCTTAGACCTCCACCTTTCCCCGCCTCCAATCAGTCGGCCTGGAACGAGCCAGTACCCATGACAAGAGAGTAACAAGCCTTCTCACTCCCATAAGCAAGTATGTGCCCAGGATAATAAATCTGTGACCTGACTACCATCCACAGCAACGGACAGTCCTCAATTGACTCAGATAGGGAAAATAGTGTAACCAAGCTAAGCCCTGTGGCCACGGGACACAAGTTGTTACACCCACTAGTACCCGTACCATATCCCTGCCCGGTCACCATTTCCTTTTCATCATTTTATCATGAGAGTAATAATCATCACCTATTGTGAGTAACGGTCGATTACTCATGCTACCGATAACCTAAGTATAGCAACTACTCGAACCTGCACTAGTAAGACTCTTAGGATACATATATATATGTATATATATATATATGCATGTGGTTTTCATAAAATTCTTGCAACCTAAATGCACAACAGATATATATACAGTGATTATAAAAAATAAGGGTTATGCATCGGGGCTTGCCTTGGGCAGGTATGGTGTTAACTGCGTCAGTCAGTGGCGGCTTCGGGACCTCCTCTTGCATGAGAATCTCCTCCTCGTACTCCACAATGATCTCCTCAAACTTGTTCTCGCCGGTGGTTACAATCTTTGATAACTCGTTCTCTATATGCATGCGATGATGATGATGCAACGATTTAGCATTTAGGCAACAACAACTCTTAAAATAAGAACACATAAGCTATACTACAAGCTAGCTCTAATGGCTAAGATATTAACTAACTAGCATTCTTATCAACTAGATGTGAAGCTCACCCTATCAAGTGCTTGATTTTATAGATTAATATTATTCTCTTATTCATATTAGTTTTAATGGACATTTAGCTACCATATCAAACAGTGTATTCTAGGGCTACAAAAATTATAGCAAGCACATAATAATACAATGAAGCTACTATAAAATTAAGCATTTACAAATGATTTAGTGGTCCTTAGTTTCACCGTAGATATATATGAACTAACCATGTCATAAGATAGACAACATTTTTAGGAGCCTAACAAAATTGGTTTCATGATTTTTGGACACCTATGCAATTTTATATTGATTATACAAAACTGGCTAGGAAATTGAAATGGAAAGATATTTCTAATATCTACAAAAAATAAAAATGCATTTACCCTCGCAGCCCACAAAATACGGCCTGCATGACGCGGCCCACGCATGCGAGGCGGCCCACAACAGGGAAGCCCGCGCGCATAGGTGATTATGCAATAAAGCCCCCTATACTAAGTGATATTATGCGACTACTATAACACTATTCCTACAATCATCGTTAATGCAAATTGGCCCCTGACTAATCCTGTCTTCGCATCGGGGAGGTCCCTAGGGATCCCCGTGCTCGTCGTCACGGCACGTGGTGGCACTAGCGGTTACGCCAGCCACCTGAACTCGCGCAGACCCAACTAGAAGGTCGATGCTCACCTATGGACCTACACGCAACAATGATCCATGATTGGAAGACCCGAGATGAACTAGAGCGGCTCCTCCCCGTGGGTGGCCACCTGCGACAATGGGGATGGCATTCCGATGAACTAGGGCGCTAGCGAGCTAGTAGAGGTAAGGGAGAAGCATTAGGGACTCATGTAGGACCTGGTTGATGTGATAGTTCGATCGGAGGTTACCCAAGCTGGACTGGTGTAGGGTCGAGATGACAGACTAGAGGGGGGTGAATAGTCCTTTCTAAAACTTAATCACATCAGCTAACTGATATAAGTGCGGAATTAAAACTATCGGTCTAGCCAAGACTACACCCCTCTATCTAAGTGATCTGTCTCCAAAGAACCATTCTTAATACTTACTTGAATTAACTTGATTGATTGATCCAAGTGATGGACTTGATTTGATGAGTAACTATGAATCTTTCTTTAAGTCCTTTTTTCTACTTGTTTAAGTCCTTTTCTTTCTACCAATTAATTTCCAATAGTCACTAGAACTTAGACTTTATCTTCATCTTGAGATTGGTCTTGATCTTCAATTTGAGTACCAAATATGTGCCAAGTACACTACACAATCAAATGGCCTTGTACTCTTTGCTTGTCATGCTTCTAGATTATCTCAAAACCAAACTTAGGTGCCTCAATCACTTATAAACATGTTTCCAACTTGAGGACCTTTCAATCAAGGTGACTCCAAATCAATCCAATAATTATCACTTTTCTAGCAGATAATGTACCCTTCAATGAAAAATTCATATCTCCGAATATGCAGATCCAAATGCCATGAAATTTGGTGGAGATGTGCTTCACTAAGTCATCTAGCAACTATAAAAATTTGAGCTTGACTTCTAGATTACAATCATATTTTAATTCTTTCACCACTGCTTCATGCTAAAAACTGTTGCACTATAGCTGACAAGATCCACTCCAAAACCGAAGCATCTCTTATCCAATTCTCATAAAATTTATACAGCATCTTATACCATAAGTCTAGTGCATACATACCAAATTTTAAGCCAACCCAAATAGATATGATCACTCAAACATGACTAAGATCATAGCTAGCTCAGATTCTTAATTATAGGATAGATTTCTTCACATGAGCTATACTTCATCAAATGTGAATCAAACTTGAAATCAACTTGTTTGAACACTTTCATAAGATATATATATATATATATCCATTCAATCCACTCACTAAAAGTCATCTCATGAATTTATCCAACACAAATCAATCCAAACTTGATTACTAAGCTATTTATCCATTCAAGCATCTTATAGCAAGCAACATTGCATATTTATCTAATTCAATCGACTCATATGCACCCAAATGAAATGATCAACAAGAGATATACCTTGATTAGCTTATAATCATCCAAAAGCAAGCTTCTACTCATATATTTGCAAGTCAACAAATAATTTAAATAAATCACCACAACTTGAATTATAGCTCTTGTATGTTGTAGCTCATTTGGACTTCACTTAATTATCATGGCATTGGGTTTGGATGTGCACTAGGCTTCACAACTTGACTCAACATATGATGATCAATATGAAATCAATTGAATCAAGCCTCCAATGCCGATGGTACCTACAATCAATCATCCACTTTTTGATGGTACCCAAACTAGTTTGGGTCCTCTCAAGTTAGGCGCAACATACTTAGGCAAAGCCTTAGTATGAGTAGTGGGATGTTTTGCAATTGTAACCAATGAGGTACCATTGCCATCCTTCCTAAGTATAGAATCATCATCAATTGAAATAGACTTAGGAGTGTTACCTAGGGGATATGAATGAGCCATGTGTCCTCTTTCCTGGCATGAGTAGCACTTCCTCTTTGATTGAGCCTTCTCTTTCTTGCTTATGTGATGCTTCTCATTGCCTTGCTTTGCTTGAGCCTTCTTCTCAAGCTTGTTTGGACAACCCAAAGCTAGGTGGCCCAATATGTCACAACTATAGCACCTCATGTGAGCAATCTTCTTCATTTTCTCTTCTTTGTTCTTACTCACTTGCTTTGCATCTCAATTCATCCTTAGACGCATTGCTCTCTCTTGCTTTTTCACCCCTTTTAGTTTTCTTCTTCTTCACCATCAAGTCACTACCATCTTCATGGTTGATCTTGATTTGCTCTTGGGGTGTTTCTTGCTCAACTTGTAGCTTTGGTTGAGGCTCCACTTGTTGCTTCACCAATTGCTTGGTTGGGCACATAGAGGTAAGATGACCCGATGTGTGGCACTTGAAGCACTTGACATGTTTGAGCTTCTCTTCTTCTTTCTTCAACTTAAGTTTTTCTTTGTTGGGGCAACTATTTGCAAGATGTCCCACTTTTATGGCATTTGAAGCACATGAAATGAGAGAACTTCTCTTGTTCTTGCTTCTTCATCTCTTTCATAGCTTCTCTTGCCCCATCTCTTGCCCTTGATCTTGCTCTTGTTGAAGCCAATGCAACTCATGTCACCATAGCTTCTTTTGTTGTTCAACATATGCTCGAAGGTGACTTGAGAGTTGTACCACCTTGAAAGGTCCTTGTTTGGTTTTGGTAATTGAGTGACAACTTAGGTGGACTAATATGTGGTTATGTGAGATACACAGGAAATTAGTCCACATGTGATGGTGTCATGAAGGAGCTCATTGCATATGAGACATGACATGGAGTCATGTGACCAAGGTGGAGAAGATCAAGATGAGGCTTGGCTTGATGGACCGGTTGCTAGGGTGAAGGGCAAGTTGTGTGATGGCTTGGCGCCGAAGGACCAAGGCAACGGTGAAGAGCAAGTGAGGTCAAGATCGATGAACCAATACGGTCACGTGATGATATGAAGTGGATCATATCATTTGGTGATTGGTTGGTGCATGTGTTGCATCAACATCGGAGGAGATGGAGTGGAATGCGCAAGGCAAAGGTATAACCTAGGGCATTTCCATTTCACCGGTCATAGGTGTGTAGAGAAGTTGATGACCGGGTTTAGGATAGATGGCCGTACTATTAAGAGGGGCAAACTTGTTTGCATATCGGTCATCTAGTGCCACTTGAGCGATCTAACTTTGCATACGTGTTAGGATCGAGTGGCGAGGCAAGTTGAGTGCCTAATTCCTTTGAAGAAAATGTTTGTGAAAATGCTAACACACGAGCACAAGGTGGTGATCACTTGTTGGTGTTGGCACATTTGCAAAGGTGGCGTTGGTCGCGCTGTGGTTTACGGGTAGAGAGGGGTTTGGTTCCTTTCTCTCTCCCGCCGAGCGTGCGAGCGCAGGATTCAGGCGATTTCGGGGAAGTGAAATGCCTATTTTCCATTGCGCCGGAAGTCGGAAAAGAAACAGAGGCGAACGCGGTCACGGAAGTGACAGGACGCTGCACCGGACGCCGCACCGGACGCTGCACCGGACGCGGTCACTATGGACCGGCGCGTCCGGTCAGTGCAGCGCGGGCGTCAGGCGCGCGGGCTAGGGTTTGACACCGGCGCGTCCGGTGACCCACGGGACCGGCGCGTCCGGTCTGGCGAACAGCGAGTCACGAAGTCATCAGACGCGGTGCGCGTCCGGTCCTACACCATCGGACGCGTCCGGTGGTCCAGGGTGCTTACTGGACTCGCACCGGACGCGGTTACTGTGGCGTCCGGTGGTTGCGAGGAGCGCGTCCGGTCTTGTCTTCGCGGGCGCGGGTACTGTGCGCACCGGCGCGTCCGGTGGTTCGCTACAGCGCGTCCGGTGGGTCGTTTGACCGTTGGCGCACAGTGACCGTTGGTGGATCTAATGGACGAATTTGAATTCGGTGAACACGTGGACGTCGCAGGGGCACCGGACGCGGTTGAGCGCGTCCGGTGTGTCACGACCGGCGCGTCCGGTGCTCCCGCAGAAAACGGACAAGTGTGTGCAACGGCTCTATTTGACTGTGGGGTTATAAATAGACCTTGTGGCCGGCTGTGGCCGGTAGCTGAGCACACTATAGTCTTTGTGACTTGTGTGGTAGTGCTTGGGAGCCCTCTAACTCACTCATGCTTGATAGTGTTCATCGGATCGAGTGAGAGAGCGATTCTAGTGCGTTGCTTTGAGAGATTGCATCGTGTGGCACTAGGTGATCGTGTTGCAAGCCGGTGGTGCTTGTTACTCTTGGAGGTTGCCACCTCCTAGACGGCTTGGTGGCTTGTGGCTCCGTCGAAGCTCGCAAGAAGATTGTGCGGGGCTCCGGAGAAGCTTTGTGAGGGGGATTGTGCTCACCCCGCGGGGATCGCGAAGAGCAACTCTAGTTGAGCGTGTCATTGAGCTACCACACTTTATGGTGGGTTCTTGCGGTGCCTTTTGAGAGGCTCGGTGTGTGACCGATTAGCCGCCGAACCACGAAGTGTTGGTCGACACAACGGGGACGTAGCTTGGTGGCAACCAAGTGAACCTCGGGAGAAAATCACCGTGTCAACATTGTCTACTCTTCTCGGTGGTTCGCTTTCGTGCAACACAAGCTTGTATTTACTTTCATATATACTTGTGGTTGTGTAGTTGCTCTCGTAACTAGTTTGCTTGTGTAGCTTGCTAGTTATCTTCTTGCTTGTGTAGCTAGAAGCTTCCCCTTGCGTGACTAATTTGGTTTGTGTAACCTTGTTAGTCACATTGCTTAGTTTGTGTAGCTAAGTGTTTTGCGCTCTCTAATTTGGCATTAGTTGCCTTGTTATTGAGCTTTGCTAGCGAGCTTAGGCTTTGTGCTTTTGCTTCACTAGTTGTGTAGGAGCTCCCTCGCTTGGCAAAGTACTAGTGCATAGGTTTGTGTGACCTTGCTCTAGAATTGATTAGGTGAGCTCTTGGTAAGCTTAGCACCTTAGTTGCTTAATTAGGATCTTTGCAAGGTGCTAGAGAACTTAGATAGAGGGGTGTAGTCTTGGCTAGACCGATAAGTTTAATTCCGCATTTGTTTTGGTTAGCCTACGCGTTTAAGTTTTAGAAAGGACTATTCACCCCCCCCTCTAGTCCGCCATCTCGACCCTTCAATTGGTATCGGAGCCGGGTCTCTCATTTGCGGTCTTCACCGACCCGAGAGGATGGCGACTTATGGGCTAGATGATTGTGTGGAACACATTTTTGATGGCACTCACTATGCACGGTGGAAAAATCACATGCTTGATCATTTTCGTGCTCTTGGCCCTAAGTTTTGGTGGATCATAGTTGTTGGCTTTTCTCATGACTTGGATGGGTGTGGTAACCGTACCCAAGCTCAAAAGGATTGCCGAACACTTGATGCACAAGCTAAGTTTTATCTAATCAAAGCTTTAAATGATGAGATTTTTGACAAGGTGAGGGGTCTCTCAAGTGCACATAGCATGTGGACGACGCTCAAGCATCACTATTGTGGCTCCTCAATTTGGGATGATGGAAAATTCAAGAAGGATGATCACATAGTGATGGAGGTACATGAGGATGTTGAGCATGACCACAATAAGGTGGTTGTGGAGGATTGCTCCACCTCAATGTCAAGTGATGATGATGATGATCATACCACAAGATCACTTGATAAGAAGAATGATAATACCACAAGTGATGCAAGCAATGATTCTACTTCATGCACACTTGATGGTGAAGATGATGGCTATGAGAGTGATGCTTCAACAAGCTCTTCAACATCATCACATGGTAACACTAAGATACATGTTGGTGGTTTTGTTGTGGATTGTGATGATCCAAATTTAGAGCTTTTATATAAACTCTCAAGAGCCTTGAAAAGGGAGATGAGAAGAGTAAGTAAATTGGAAAATGAAAACTCTTTTCTAAAGACCACATGTGAACAACAAAAGCATCTACTTTATGTTACTACTTGTTCACATGAGGAGCTAAAATTGACTCATGAGGAACTTAGTGTTGCTCATGATAACTTGGTACAAGAACATGCTTTACTCACTAAGAAGCTTTCTAATGAAGAAACCAAATCTAGTGAGAGCTCATCATTTGGGTCAAATGATCAATCACATATTACTAACCCTTGTGATGTAGGCAAGAAGCATGTATCCACCTCTTGTGATGATTTATTAGATATGCCATGTTCTTCACAATTAGATACTTGTTCTACTTCTATGTCTTGTGAGACTAACCTTTTGAAGGAGAACAATGAGCTCAAAAGTGAAGTGAAGAATTTGAGCAACAAGTTGGAGAGGTGCTACAACTCTAAAATCGCCATTGAGCATATCATGACCAATCAAAGAAGATATGGTGATAAGAGTGGTATTGGCTACAACAAGAGCAAGGGCAAGATTAAGAAGAAGCAAGATGCAAAGAAGCTATCCCAACTCATGTGCTACCAATGCCATGAAGTGGGACATATTGACAAGTGTTGCCCTACCAACAAGTCTCAAGTTGAGCCAAAAGCAAAGCCCCAAGATCAAGTCAAAATCAATCACGAAGATGTTAGTGACTTGATGATAAAGAAGAAGAAAACAAGAAGGGGTGGAAGAGCAAGACATCCAATGCAAATTCAAGATGTCAAGATGATGAGCAAGAATCAAGATGAGAAGAAAATACATGCTCACATCAAGTGCTTCAAATGTGGAGATAAGGGACACTTCGCCTCGGGGTGTCCTACCAAGCTTGAGAAGAAGGCTCAAGCAACTCGTGAGAGGCAAGGCAATGAGAAGCAACATATGAGCAAGGAAGAAAATGCTCAATCTAAGAGAAGTTGCTACTCATGCCGGAAAAGGGGACACATGGCACATTCATGTCCCCTAGGTAAGAATTCTAAGCCTAGTTCAATTGATGATACTAATATGCTTAGAAAGGATGGCAATGGTACCTCATTGGTTGGAATTGCAAAACATCCCGCTAACTATACTAAGGCTTTGCCTAAGTATGTTGCTCCTAACTTGAGAGGACCCAAACTTGTTTGGGTACCATCGAAGAGTGGATGATTGTTTATAGGTACCATCGGCATTGGAGGCTTGATTCAAATGGTTTCATTTTGGTCATCATATGTTAAATCAAGTTTTAAAGCTTAGTGCATATTCTATCCCAATGCCAAGTCAAAATAAGTGGAGTCCAAATGCTACAACATACAAGTGCAACATTCAAGATTGTGGTGATTTATTGGATATATTTGATGGCTTGCAATTTATTTGAGTAAAAGCTTGCTATTGGATGATCATGGGCTAACCAAGGTATATCTCTTGTTGATCATTTTATTTGGGTGCATATGAGTTGATTGAATTGGATAAATGTGCAATGTTGCTTGCTATGAGATGATTGAATGGATTAAATGCTTAGCAATCAAGTTTGGATTGATTTGGGTTGAATAAATTCATGAGATGATATTTAGTAAGTGGATTGAATGGATATATGTCTTGTGAAAGTATTCAAACAAGTTAGTTTCAAGTTTGATTCATATTTGATGAAGAATAGCTCATATATTGAAATCTGTCCTACATTAAAAATCTGAGCTAGCAGTGATCTTAGCCATATTTGAGTGATCAAATCTATTTGGATTGGCTTGAAATTTGGTATACATGCTCTACACTTATGAAAGAAGATGCTGTAGAAATTTCATGAGAAGTGGATAAGAGATGCTTCGGTTTTGGAGTGCATCTTGTCAGCTATAGTGCAGCAGTTTTCAGCATGTAGCAGTGGTGGAAGATTTGAAATCTAGTAGCAATCTAGAAGTCAAAAGAAGTTCAAATTTTTACAGTTGCTATATGACTTAGTGAATCACATCTCCACCAAATTTTATGGCATTTGGATCTGTACATTGGGAGATATGAATTATTCTTTGAAGGGTACAGAATCTGCCAGAAAAATGACAATCATTAGATTAATCTAGAGTCACTTTGATTGAAAGGTCCTCAAGTTGGAAACATGATTATAAGTGGTTGAGGTACCTAAGTTTGGTTTTGGATTGATCTAGAAGCATGACGAGCAATGAGTACAAGACTTTTGTATTGTGAAATGTACTTGGTGTACTTATTTGGTACTCAATTTGAAGATCAAGATCAAACTTAAAATGAAGATGAAGTTTAAGTTGTAGTGATGATTGGAGATCATTTGGTACAAAGAAAAGAACTTAAACATGTAGGAAGAGTTGGACTCAAATGTAGATTCAAGGATTATTCATCAAGATTGAGTTCATCATTTGGATCAATCAAACTATATCATTTTAAGTGAGTATCAAGAGTGGTTCTTTGGAGAAAGGTCACTTCTCCCTAGTGAGGGGCTTGCCGCCGTGTGTAGGTGAAACCAAGTTTGGGACTTGGAAGGCTAACATGGAAGTGGTGATCCGAGGAACTTGTGATGCTTAGTTGAAGCAATCAAAAGGATTGATCTAAAGAGCAAGCAACACCCAAAAGAGAGCTAGTCATGTATTTCAAGTGGTATTCTAAGTAGTTCTCTCATGCAAGCATTGATCAAAAGGATGAAGCAAGCCAACCACAACTCAAGAGATAGTGCACTTGATCATAAGTGGTTTACATTTTCATATGGGTGAAGAATGGATTTATCTATGATGATTGGTCTTCACCAAGCTTATAAATTGGACTTCATATTGCTATTGGAGTAATGAATTGGAATCTATGTGACTATCCTCTACTCCAACATAGCAAAGGTATCATTGTAATGAGCATGATCATTTCATCCCTTACTAGTATGCGGTTAGTGCATATAGTACATGCTTATTAGGATCATGCATGACAAATGAAATTTTTAGATTCATAGCCTACCACTATTGCTTGATTGTCTAAATGTTCTAGTGGTATGTATATGAGTTTGTTCATGAGCTAGTAAACCCAAGTACTTGATCTAGTTTGGATTGCTAACAAGTGACAAGTACAACATTGGCAAGATAACCCTTAGCATGAGGAGTGAAGAAGCTTGTCATTGGATCAAACCGGACTTGGAATCTTAGGCAAATCAACATAGTTCAAGTCATACAAGAAGCTTATGACAATGATAAGAGTACAAGCACAAGACAATAATGAAAATAGATATATAGTTTGTTTCAAGTGGTATCTAGACTCAAATTGATCTTCCAAGTGGTATTCACTAGTGGTGTTTAGATCATCAACTTACAAGTGATATCTTACAAATGGTACTCATAAAGATAGCAAATGTTCAAGAAGTGAATATTATTGTCAAATCCTTCAAAGTGGATCCACACTAGAAAACTCTTTCAAATGGTATCACATTTCTACTCATGGTATCTTCACGTGGTATCATTCATGCAAGACGATGGTTTCACAAGTGATCCTCAACTTTAAGTGATCAAATCAAGCAATGCTACCCTCATCTTCAAGTGGTATCTCAAGTAAATGACACATGCTATGACATAGGGGGAGGAGCCCCACCGATTGGTCTCAAGGTCAAAGATCCTATGTGGAATCTCAAGAGCAACCATAAAGTTTGTCATTCTAACATATGTGGTAATGTCCATAAAAAATGCAATATTCAAGTCTCAACCATCTACCCCAATACAAGCCTTTGTATCAATTGAGAAGAACACCTTTTATGGAAATTGATGACAAAGGGGGAGAAGTTGGACAAAGATATGAAAGCTTTTGAGCTTTGGGGAGAGATTGGAAAGATTGGACATGAACATGGACAAAGAGGGAGTAACATTGAAGAATGTAAGGGGATCAAACATTTTTGGACAAAGAAAGCATACAAGTTGGGGGAGCAAGCTCATGAACTTTGATTGATTACATTTGATATGTGCATAATTCATGTGCTTGCTTACATTGCATAAGTTCTTAAATTCAATATGCATGCTTGTGTGGTGTATGCTAGTTATAGAACTTGAATGATGATTTGATAACTAGCATGCATAGGATGTTAGCTAGACTTATGATTATCATGCAAAAACTAGAACCTTGCTTATAATGTTGATCTCACGGGGTTTCTAGTGTTTTTAATGTCTAGCTACTCATGATGCTAAGGATGATGGCAAACTTATGATTTTCAAATGGTATCAAGCTACTAATTGGTAGCGAGCTACAAAGGTTTATTCTATACACCTTAGCATCACTTAGTAGTGCTAACCCTCCCACAAATTTCATATTTATGCATATGTGCAAGCTTGAAACCAAACCATTTGAGCACATATGTAGGGGGAGTTATCACTACCAAGTCGGATTTTATGGTGCTTATCCAAATCTTGACATAGAGCTTAAAAGTTGGATAAGTAACATTAAATCCAAAACAAGTTAGCAATTTACACTTTGTGTGAAGTGCTAGCTTGAAAAAGCTTAAATTTCCATATCTTTGTAGAGTTGTCATCAATTACCAAAAAGGGGGAGATTGAAAGGTCCTTGTTTGGTTTTGGTAATTGAGTGACAACTTAGGTGGACTAATATGTGGTTATGTGAGATACACAGGAAATTAGTCCACATGTGATGGTGTCATGAAGGAGCTCATTGCATATGAGACATGACATGGAGTCATGTGACCAAGGTGGAGAAGATCAAGATGAGGCTTGGCTTGATGGACCGGTTGCTAGGGTGAAGGGCAAGTTGTGTGATGGCTTGGCGCCGAAGGACCAAGGCAACGGTGAAGAGCAAGTGAGGTCAAGATCGATGAACCAATACGGTCACGTGATGATATGAAGTGGATCATATCATTTGGTGATTGGTTGGTGCATGTGTTGCATCAACATCGGAGGAGATGGAGTGGAATGCGCAAGGCAAAGGTATAACCTAGGGCATTTCCATTTCACCGGTCATAGGTGTGTAGAGAAGTTGATGACCGGGTTTAGGATAGATGGCCGTACTATTAAGAGGGGCAAACTTGTTTGCATATCGGTCATCTAGTGCCACTTGAGCGATCTAACTTTGCATACGTGTTAGGATCGAGTGGCGAGGCAAGTTGAGTGCCTAATTCCTTTGAAGAAAATGTTTGTGAAAATGCTAACACACGAGCACAAGGTGGTGATCACTTGTTGGTGTTGGCACATTTGCAAAGGTGGCGTTGGTCGCGCTGTGGTTTACGGGTAGAGAGGGGTTTGGTTCCTTTCTCTCTCCCGCCGAGCGTGCGAGCGCGGGATTCAGGCGATTTCGGGGAAGTGAAATGCCTATTTTCCATTGCGCCGGAAGTCGGAAAAGAAACAGAGGCGAACGCGGTCACGGAAGTGACAGGACGCTGCACCGGACGCCGCACCGGACGCTGCACCGGACGCGGTCACTATGGACCGGCGCGTCCGGTCAGTGCAGCGCGGGCGTCAGGCGCGCGGGCTAGGGTTTGACACCGGCGCGTCCGGTGACCCACGGGACCGGCGCGTCCGGTCTGGCGAACAGCGAGTCACGAAGTCATCAGACGCGGTGCGCGTCCGGTCCTACACCATCGGACGCGTCCGGTGGTCCAGGGTGCTTACTGGACTCGCACCGGACGCGGTTACTGTGGCGTCCGGTGGTTGCGAGGAGCGCGTCCGGTCTTGTCTTCGCGGGCGCGGGTACTGTGCGCACCGGCGCGTCCGGTGGTTCGCTACAGCGCGTCCGGTGGGTCGTTTGACCGTTGGCGCACAGTGACCGTTGGTGGATCTAATGGACGAATTTGAATTCGGTGAACACGTGGACGTCGCAGGGGCACCGGACGCGGTTGAGCGCGTCCGGTGTGTCACGACCGGCGCGTCCGGTGCTCCCGCAGAAAACGGACAAGTGTGTGCAACGGCTCTATTTGACTGTGGGGTTATAAATAGACCTTGTGGCCGGCTGTGGCCGGTAGCTGAGCACACTATAGTCTTTGTGACTTGTGTGGTAGTGCTTGGGAGCCCTCTAACTCACTCATGCTTGATAGTGTTCATCGGATCGAGTGAGAGAGCGATTCTAGTGCGTTGCTTTGAGAGATTGCATCGTGTGGCACTAGGTGATCGTGTTGCAAGCCGGTGGTGCTTGTTACTCTTGGAGGTTGCCACCTCCTAGACGGCTTGGTGGCTTGTGGCTCCGTCGAAGCTCGCAAGAAGATTGTGCGGGGCTCCGGAGAAGCTTTGTGAGGGGGATTGTGCTCACCCCGCGGGGATCGCGAAGAGCAACTCTAGTTGAGCGTGTCATTGAGCTACCACACTTTATGGTGGGTTCTTGCGGTGCCTTTTGAGAGGCTCGGTGTGTGACCGATTAGCCGCCGAACCACGAAGTGTTGGTCGACACAACGGGGACGTAGCTTGGTGGCAACCAAGTGAACCTCGGGAGAAAATCACCGTGTCAACATTGTCTACTCTTCTCGGTGGTTCGCTTTCGTGCAACACAAGCTTGTATTTACTTTCATATATACTTGTGGTTGTGTAGTTGCTCTCGTAACTAGTTTGCTTGTGTAGCTTGCTAGTTATCTTCTTGCTTGTGTAGCTAGAAGCTTCCCCTTGCGTGACTAATTTGGTTTGTGTAACCTTGTTAGTCACATTGCTTAGTTTGTGTAGCTAAGTGTTTTGCGCTCTCTAATTTGGCATTAGTTGCCTTGTTATTGAGCTTTGCTAGCGAGCTTAGGCTTTGTGCTTTTGCTTCACTAGTTGTGTAGGAGCTCCCTCGCTTGGCAAAGTACTAGTGCATAGGTTTGTGTGACCTTGCTCTAGAATTGATTAGGTGAGCTCTTGGTAAGCTTAGCACCTTAGTTGCTTAATTAGGATCTTTGCAAGGTGCTAGAGAACTTAGATAGAGGGGTGTAGTCTTGGCTAGACCGATAAGTTTAATTCCGCATTTGTTTTGGTTAGCCTACGCGTTTAAGTTTTAGAAAGGACTATTCACCCCCCCCTCTAGTCCGCCATCTCGACCCTTCACACCTCTCTAACTTGTTTCTCAAATTCTTCACTTCACTTTTGAGCTCAATGTTCTCTTTCAAAATGTTAGTCTCACAAGACATAGAAGTAGAACAAGCATCTATATGTGAAGAACATGGCATAGCTAATAAATCATCACAAGAGGTGGATACATGCTTCTTGCCTACATCACAAGGGTTAGCAATAATATGTGATTGATCAATTGACCCATGTGATGAGCTCTCACTAGTTTCAGTTTTTCCATTGGAAAGCTCCTTAGTGAGAAAAGCATGGTCTTGTACCAAGTTATTATGAGTAACACTAAGTTCCTCATGAGCCAATTTTAGCTCCTCATGTGAACAAGTAGTAACATAAAGTAGATGCTTTTGTTGTTCACATGTGTTCTTTAGAAAAGAGTTTTTATTTTTCAATTTCTCAGTTCTAGCTATTTCTTTTTCTAAAGTTTTGATTGTGCAACCATATCTATCTAGGAGCTCCTCATATGAATCAAGGTCAATCACATTTGCATTATATACCTTAGTGTCACCTTGTGACATGAAGCAATGTGATGTAGTTGGAGAGCTTGAAGAAACATCACTCTGACAACCCGATCATGATCCATCATCATCACCATCAAGTGTGCATGGAGTAGCATCATCATTGGCATCACTTGTGGCATCATCATCAATCTTGTCAAGTGAACTTGTGGTAGTATCATCATCACCATCACTTGACCATGAAGTGGAGCAATCTTCCATAATCACCGAATCGTGGTCATGCTCAACACACTCATGCACCTCCTCCTTGGGCTCCTCCTTCTTGAACTTGCCATCATCCCACATGGAGAAATCACCAAAGGTGTGTTTGATTGATTCCCACAACTCATGGGCGGTTCCCTTGTGGTTCACCTCAAAGCTCAAAGCATCCATTAGAAACAAATAAGCATCAAAATCAAGTTCAAAGAGAACCTTTTGAGCTTTGGTTAGATTTTTATGGTCCAAGACATCGGTGAGACCACTTGTGACAACCCACCAAAACTTAGTTCCCTTTGCACGAAAATGATCAAGCATATGGTGTTTCCACCGTGCAAAGTGTGTGTCATAAAAAATGTGTGTCACACTCATCTGTCCCACTATACGCCATCCTCTTAGGTCGATGAAGACCACAAATGAGAGACCAAGCTCTGATACCACTTGTAGGGTCGAGATGGTGGACTAGAGGGGAGGTGAATAGTCTTTTCTAAAACTTAATCACGCCGGCTAACCGATACAAGTGTGGAATTAAAAGTATCAGTCTAGCCAAGACTACACCCCTCTATCTAAGTTCACAAGCACCTTAAAAAGATCTTAATTAGGCAACAAAGGTGCCAGGCTAGCTAGAGCTCATCTAACCAATCTAGCTTGCAAGGTCACATAAACCTATGCAACTAGTATTTCACACAACTGGGGGAGCTCCTACACAACTAGTGATGCAAAAGCACAAGCCACCTAAGCTCACTAGCAATGCTCAATAACAAGGCAACTAATGCCATATTAGAGAGCACAAATTGCTTAGTTACACAAACTAAGTAACGTGACTAACAAGGTTACTAAAACCAAATTAGCCATGCAAGGGAGCTACTTCTATGCTGCACAAGCAAGAAAGTAACTAGTAAGCTACACAAGCATAGCTACTAGAGCAACTACACAAGCACAATGTATGAAATGTAAGAACAAGCTTGTGTTGCACGGAATGCAAACCACCGAGAAGATGATGAAGATAATGATGCCACAGTGATTTTTATCCTGAGGTTCATGTGTTTGCCAACACGCTAGTCCCCATTGAGACAAGCTCCAAGGTTGTCGCTGGTCCTCTTGCTAGTGGTGACCCGCAAATCACACTCTCCCATGTGGAGTGCTTACCACAAGCTCTAGAACTTGACATGGATGAACCACTTGTCACCCTTTGTGTCTCACTCTATTAGAGTTGCTCTTCGCGGCTCCCGCGGGGCAAGCACAATGCCCCACACAAAGCTCATGTCTGGAGCACCACACAAGCTTCTTGCAGGCTTCGACAGAGATGCTGCCACCAAACCATCTAGGAGGTGGCAACCTCCAAGAGTAACAAACACCACTGCCTTGCAGCTCGATCACCTAGTGTCACTCGATGCAACCTCACGATGCAACGCACTCGAATCACACTCACTCTTAATTAGATCGCACTCTTGCAAGCACAAGTGAGTTAGAGGGCATCCAAGCACACCTACACAAGCCACCAAGGCTTAAGGGTGCTCAGCAACTATCCCAAGGCTGGCCAAGGCTCCTATTTATAACCACAAGCCAAATAGAGTTGTTGCTCCAAAGTTCCCCTTTTATGCGAGGGCACTAGACAGGGCAGTGCCTGGCACCAGACAGGGCGATGCCCCTCCAATGGTCAAGTCTCAATGGATAATTTGAACTAGCCATTGAGCCCCTGTCACTAGACATAGGGTGGTAGTGCACCGCCCTAGGGGTGGCGGTGACCACCCAGGCCAAACCCCCAAAACCGCACTCTCTGGAAAAAAGCGGCAGTGCCACCACCAGACAGTCCGGTGACCATGGTGGTGCCCTCTTCAGATCAAAACCAACAACCACTAGATCAATCTTGTAGAGCATTTCATTAGCTTTTCAAAAAGTCCTAGATCATCGAAATCAGAGCTCGAAACTAAGAGTTATGCCCAAAATACGAAGGGGTGGCTGTGCTGAAATTGGCACGCTGTAGGGGGTGGCGGTGCACCTTGCCAAGGGTGGCGGTGCACCTCCCTTGGGGTGGTGGTGCCACCACCCTGGGGTGTCCAATGCACACCGAAAGGGTAGTGCCACCCCCTAGAAAGGGCTGCACGTTGGCCACAAGTTTGAGTGTGTTTTTCAACCCTCAGACCACCCAAACTTGCCCTTTTCTTCCCCTTTTCAACTCTGAATTGATCCAAATCAACTCCAACACCTTCTCCTTTGCAAATGTGCCAACACCATTATGTGTTCACCATCTTGTGTATGTGTCTTAGCTTTTCACAAACATTTTCCAAAGGATTAGTCACTCTTCCTGCCACGCCACTCGATCCTAGCAATGATACAAAGTTAGATCACTCGAGTGGCACTGGATGACCAATATGCAAACAAGTTTGCCCCTCTTGATAGTATGACCATCTATCCTAAACCCAGTCATAAACTTCTCTACACACCTATGACCGGTGAAATGAAATGCCCTATAGATTATACCTTTGCCTTGTGTATTCCATTCCATCTCTTCCGATGTTGATGCAACACATGCACCAACCAATCACAAATAATATGATCCACTTCATATCATCACGTTTGGTCCATCGATCTTGACTTCACTTGCTCTTCACCGTTGCCTTTGTTCATCAGTGCCAAGTCTTGCTCAAGCTTCACTGCCACGCGGTCCATCGCTCCAAAGCCTCCAACTTGCCCTTCACGCTTGTAACCGGTCCATCAAGCCAAGTCTTGTCTTGATCTTCTTCACCTTAGTCACATGACTCAATGTCATGTCTCATATGTAATGATCTTCTTCATCACATGTGTGAGCCTTGCAATAAATCCAAGCCCTCTTCACCGTCATGGCATATGTTGCTCACACACATGTACTTGTGGACTAATCACATGTGTATCTCATATTAAACACAATTAGTCTATCTAGATTGTCACTCAATTATCAAAAACCAAACAAGGACCTTTCAACTGGCCACATGTGCTCGGGTGGTGCGATAGTGCACCGCGGTAGACACATCCGTCTCAACGGCATCGAGGAAGTGGTAGAGGTTCTACTAATGTGTGTAGGGTGAAGAGGGGTTCGGGGCGAGGCTAGGGGTGCAAGCAATTGAGCACGAATGGCACTGAGGAAGGTTGCGACCCACAACAATCGGTCATGGCCTTAACGGCCTGGCGAAGGGGGAAACTCCAAAAATTGGAGCTTAGCTAGACACGATTCTAGATGGGATAGGGTCGGTTGGCTAGAGCACTTAATTGCAAAGATGCGGAAGTGAAGAATTGACTCGAGGTGATCTCTCCCTTCTGAATTTAATAAAGTGGCTTAGTTAGTCCAGGCGGCAGGGATGAGAGGGGAGGGATAGGTATGACTTGGCTCGCCCATGTCTTGGCGGGACACAGATGGAGCTAGCTAACGGCCCTCGTGCAAGCGCAACGAGCCAAGGCTGCCTAGAGAACGTGCGCGTGTAGCGCCATTAAGACGAGGCGATGACGCTGTGCAAGGGGGAGATACGGTTGTCATGATGTGGCATAGATGCGCGTGGGGAATGCCACGGCTGCAAGCACGGCCATGTGCCGTGGCAGTGGTCGCCCCCGGGCTAGTCTGACAGAGACACAGAGTTGTCGGGTGGACACGACGCCGAGGCAATGACTTTGAGCAGCCGGGCCGAGCCCACACACGTGCAAGCGAGAGTAATGGTAGCAGCAGCGACGTAGGGCAGCAGCAACAGCGGGACAGTGTGGCCCGCGGCTGACCGGCAGCAGGCGCTGCGACCAGATTGGCTAAGCCATAGCCAGGCCACGGCCAGGTGAAGGACAACCTCGGCCAGCCGGCGTGTGGCCACACACACGCATGCACGACACAACCGCATGATGGCGCAGATGGACATGCGTGGTGACCACACGCCCAAGCCCGGTGGCCAGAGACTGAACACAAGCATGAATTTTAAAGCATCCCCATCAACTAAACCATCTTCTCTATGTTAAAGAGGGTACATTAGGCCACCAACCAGAGCTAAAACATGTCACCACTTTTAAACCTACTTTCACAGAATTAATTCCCAAACATGGTGTCGTCTGACTATTTTTAAACTTACAAACTTTCTAAGTTTTTTAGTTGGAATTGGTTCCGAGTTTCATTTTCAAGCTATTTGAAACACTAGCTAGCAATATTGCTTTTCGACAACAAGGGTTGCATTGTCGTCTACAAAGTTTATCTTCAAACTTTATTTAAGTGCCACATATAGGTTCTATAGTATTTTTGCTAAATAAAAATTGGTTTTGAACCTTACTTGATATACCCTGAACTATTGATCCAACTTTCATTTAACATTTTTATTAACTATTTTAGGTTACAAGAGTTTATCTTCACACCTCATCACATGCATCATCACATAGATATGATACTGATGACATGGTTTAGCAAGTTATTTAGGACATAACACCAAGAGTGTTACAGTAACCTAGTAACCCGAGACCTCCTAGTTTCTACCGGAGTGTCCACTAGCTAGGTCAGAGTATCTATCAAGTCAACAGTAAGGATGAAGTCACCTAGTGAACTTACCCAAGGGGTCAACAATACTAGGTTCAACATAGTCTCAAGGAAGGCAACAGTGAAGCCATAGGTAGAAGCCCCTACCCTAAGTCCCAAGCCGAGTCTTGTTCCTAAGCCTTCTTCAGTTACCTTCAACCTTGACCTTTGTTCTCTTTCAGGACCCGAGTAGCGTAAGGAATGCGTGTGAGTTGTTGTCTACAATCTTGGAGTCATCGGCAAGATCAGACAGGCACCCCACTACTATAAACCCTATTTTGGATACTTATGTAGTTTCATTATGAGTTATGCATCACATGTAGCTTTGGATATTAATCTTGTTCACCCTACACTTAGAGTCACTCAATGATCTAGTAGAAGCCTCTCATCTAAACAATGGGAATGAAAACGCTTAATTGCCTTTTGCTTAGTTACTTAGCAACGGTAGAAGTCGAGTATGAGAAGGGAACTCATTCTCACGCATGTAGGATGTTACACTTGGATAATTAATCACTAAAACTAATGAGGGTACAACTTGACTTACTTCACTAATATGGCTAAGGCATAATATCACTAAAGGTTATAAACATGGATACTGCTTCGGTAACTATCGCTCATGCGAGGGGTAGGTCGTTGTGAGTGTGGGATCTCAAACGATGTAGTTCGTGGAGCAGTTAAGGACCGTTTATTAGGATATGTAAGTGCAAGTAACCACTCATACAGACCACATGTTGTGGATGGGGTCGACAAGCCGAGTAACTAATTGCGACCAGTTTATCCATGAAACTAGCAAGGGGGTGGCGTCGGTCAGCAATGTCTAAGACATTGACTAGGCACCAGTCGAACCTTTCGTTGAACATTCAGGCTAGATTAGGGAAAGGTTGGAAGACATGAGGCAACCCTTTATCTTGTGCACAAGATATGGAGGTTAGTCCCATTCTTTCATGTGGGTACAATAGTACACCTCTACAGAGTTTGAAAGCCTGAAGTCCCTCAGGACAGATCCATTCGGTTGTTCTTACTTTCTATACCCATGGTAGAAAAATGCTAGAACATGATGACATTGTGGCATATATGTATTAATCACTCTTTTGAATACCATATTTCTTTAATGATAATACTTTAAAATGGATCATGAGCATGTCATCTAAGAAATGCCATGTACCTTTCACAAATGTACAAATACCTATTAAATACCCTATGCATCCACCAAATATCTATAAGTTGGAATTAAGTCCTGCGAGTACGAAATGTACTCACGGCGTTACCGTTAAGTTATTTTATAGGTGTCGTTGTTATGGTGGATGCGAGGTAGTGCTCTATTCACCGCTGCATAGTAGACCTTGGATCAGGCGAATCTAAGATGAACTACAAGTTACCTCCGATAAGAGTTCAAGCGAGATATCGACGAGTCGAACCTAGTGGAGAAACTAACATTGTATGAGTCCTGTGAATTGTGTATTTTCCTGCATGTATTAAAATCTGGATAGTTAGGCATGATGTTGGATGTCATGTGAGTTGGTTTGTCACATGGGGTGTTTTGTGTCACTCGACCGTTACAAAGATCCTGAAGTCATCGCGCCCGAATAGGGTCGTGACAGGGTTGGGTATCGGAGCGGTGGTTGACTTACACGAGCAGTCCATTTGCCAAACCCCATATGACTCCAATGTTGTGTCCAGAGTAGATTCAAACTGGATAACTAGTATGCTTTAGTGTTAACCCTATAAGTTAAAGTAACCCTTACCTCACTAGCTAATCTTGCCTCCTGTCCTTGACATACAAACTATGTTTCAACTTAAAAGGTGTCTTGTATCATGGGAATCAGGAGGGATTAGTAGGAGTACCCAAGTGAGAACCGAAGTTCATATAGGCATGTTATGCTATGAGAGTCAAAGAGAACGATGCCGATCTTCAATCTATCCTCCATAGCCCTTTTGTAGCCCTTGTCTTTCCCAACCCTAGAGGTAACCCTAATCCCAGGACCCCTACAATCCCCTAGAATCCTAGAACAACTCCTTATCCTTTACCCCGCGTTGGAAGAGCCCTCTGCAGGATCTCCTTTGAACCTTGATCTTATCTTTTGATTCATGGCAAACACAGAACAAGGATGTGAAGCAAGTAGAAAGAACATCAACACCACATCTCGGACAAGTCAGTAACGACCGTCACCTCAAGAAACATCGAACCAAGTTTAGACATCACACAATGTAGCACATAACCATATCATACAAGGACCGATAACCGAAAGGAGTTTACACATAGGATTAAGGTCACAAATCTGAGTCAGGCCCCTATCAAAGCGAACCCTACACCTAAGATTAGTACCAAATAAGAAATATGAAGCCACAAAACCCTCAATGCTCACAAGTCCTGGAGTCGCAAGAGAACAGATGCCCTGATGATCAATGTGGGCCATACCTTCCGAGCAAGAAAGAGCCTGCAAAAGGAGAGCCGAATGATGAGTACAAGAAAACAACACAATAAGTTGTAAGCCTGAAGTTGGACCAAGCCAAAGGCACAAGGGTGTAATATGTGGCAAAGAAGGTAAGAGGTAGTGAGAGAATCTTAGACTTACCTTGAGAGTCTGACTTTGTCATTCTGCCAAACTATGGTGAAGGTGGCCTCCCCAAGAAAACCTCGTCATGCCGGTATAGCAAGAAGGCCCGGTGTTGAACCTCGCAAACCCCATAGATGTCCTCCATAGTGCACAAGCACCAAAGCCATGATGTACGACTGCAATGCCAAGGGAGCGCGTACATCCTGCTTGCACTCTAGCATTTATTTCACTATCAAGTCTAGCAAGTCCAACTCATCACCAGATGACACAACATAGATGACTTCCAAGGAGGGCCAACGGATGGCACTGTCCTCAACTACGGCAGATAGCATGATGGTATGCCTCAAGATCTCATGGAGTACCTTGGGAATCCTCCTCATACCACCGTTTGGACGAACATGGAAGCCTCCTGATAGTAAAGTTCGGGCATTTCACCTGCTAGCAACATGGGAAGACTAGCAACCAACTTGACTCTCTTCATCCTGTGGTAGTCCAGCCCCACCGTAGCAGCAAGATCCCTGAAGGTGGCCTTGAACCTACAAGTGCCCATCATCCACATCAACTTCTCATCTTCAGCTTGGACCTCTAAAGTGACATAAAACTAACAGATCATGGTCTCGTTCCAGCCATGACAAAACCCAAGAACCTTCTTCCAACCCACGGCCTTGAGCTTCCCCACCAAGCTAGTCAATTGAGCAAGAGTCTGCAAATAGGTCCAGCACAGCCATTGTTGATCCGTGCATAGGTCTAATGTCAATGGCCCTTGGTACATCTGGTACTGGACACGTGTGTGGAAGAAAGGAGACGACAAGTCCCCAGCCTGCTCGAACTACCTCAACAACATAGCCCTGCTGAAGCCCACAGCCGTCCAACAGTAGCGTTCCTCAGATATAGCTGCCAAATCCATGGGGAAGGCCCCCTCAGACTTAGACTCCTCAGCATGTGTGTCACAGGACACCACCTCCGACAATTTGTCCTCCCACAGGTTAGAATCCATGGCAGACCTGCAACATGAAGGAAGGGAAATTCAAAATTTGTGGAAAAATTTGGATTTGCACAAATATGGAAGGAACACCACCCCCCCCAAATTATATTGAGAGATGGACTGCAATTGGAAAGGCTACTCGTTGAACAGTAAGCAGGTAAACCAGAAGGGATACTCGAACATGTAGTCATGAAGTCAGAGCATCCTTTGGAACTAAGTTGAAGCCAAAATAGCAAGCACAAATATAGGAATGGAGTAACAGTGTAGCCTACATCTTGTATATAGGCCCTGCTCTACACATGACAAGTATCTATGAGCTTGGATAACCATTGGAGTGAAATTAGAACTAAATTCAGCACTTAGCAGACATTAACAGAGTGTCCTTCATAGCCCACAGACCAACCGTCGACACCTCTATAGGCAGAATTGATTACACCAGAGAATAGTCTATCCATACCAAAATATTCTGCCAAAAACCCGTGGACCGCTCGATAGGTTATACACTAACAGTATTGACCTAGATAGAGAACCGCAGAAGACAATGGAACCTTCCAACGTCTCATCGGAGCATTTTGCCAACTCATCAGGTGAGTACAAGGTAAAAGGGAACAAACCCTATAGCAGAGCGTCCGCAACACCCACGTACCATCCACCTCTATCGCAGACAGCACAATCTCTGCGGTGGTGACAAGAATCTCAAATCCTAGAGCACTCAACCAATCGAGCAGTGCAACTACATTCAAATCTAGGCCAATATGCTGCTATGCATGTTCTATCAAGTCCCCAAGATGGTTTGACCCTAACCCTAGTTGAGCAACAGAGTAAAGAGGCCCTAATTGGGAATGAATTAAGGAGTAAAGCAAAAAGGAAAGAGAATCGAGGAGATTACCTATCACTCATGATGTAAGCACACGTGGAAGCCCTGGACAACGAATGGGAGTCACCCGAAGCATGTGCACAGTGACGGCGGCAGTGTGGGAGTCGACAACGATGACAGTTGCTAAAAGTAGAATGGACTGAATGCCATCAGTCACTGCCGATCTATTTATAGATCATGGTTCAACGAAGAGTTCGACGGATGTGGAGGACCATCCGCCAGATTGGATAACTAAACGCCCTAAGTTAACGATCAAACCCTGAAGCCTCTGGATAGCCCGATAAGTGGATCAGACTGTTCTCTAGAAGACAGAAAGTGCCCAAAGCCTTCATTTCCCAAATTTCAAGATAGCAACCAAAGTTCTAAACTCGGAATCATTCCAAAATCAGATAAAGAAGCCCTAGAGAACAGGAAGCCATCATAACTAGAAGATTGGATAAAGTAACCCTCCATCCTCCATGCGACACTAGAGAGGAAAAAGTCGATGGAACATAGAAAAGTGTACCCCTTACCGTGCATACTTGGAAACTCTAAACTTTCCCAAGTGTAGTATCTAATAGTACCTCAGGAAAGCTCGAGGACGTGCTTTTTATAAGGAGGGGAGCACTATAACGACCCAAAATTTGTTACACACTAGGTAGTCATTTTGACTATTAAAGGAAAATCACTTACCGAGTCACTCTGAAGATTCCTAATGAAGTATGTGAGATAATACATCAAGTACCCTATGCGAACCCCGGGTAACCATGGACAGGTTCACACACCGTATGAAAGAAAATCACTACATGGATTAAAGTTCATCCTATTGGCATCATCAACACCAACCTAGACCCAAGAAACTACACAAGGGCAATGCATTAGTCACCGACAACCAACCATTCAATGAACTAGTCAATTCGGCAAAGGCAGAGACTGTCGGACTGTCTGACAATACCACGGACCATCCGACAGATCACAATGCAGTAGCAGTAAGTGGGAAATGAGTGGTTGCCACTTAAGTGGGTGGGACCCACATGTCAGCATGAATGGGAAGAGATATTTCTCAGCTGAAGCCACTCTCCCTCACACATTATCTCATTTGCAACACTCACTCTCTCTCTACTCACTTAAAAACAAGTAAGAACCCTAGGAGCTAGAGAGGGGAGAGATTGGAGAAGGGATTGAAGAAGGAGGAGAGGAAGAAGGGAAGCATCAGCAGAAGCCCATGGACACTCTTCACTCCTGAACCCCTTCATGGTAAGCTCAAGAAGTTCTTACCTAGTTCAATCATCCAATGAGTTCATGGATAGTCCTTTGAACCATCTTTTTGGTTTGTGGCAAGAGAGAGTTCATATGGAACCAAGCCAACTCGTGGATAAGAAGCAAGAGTAGAGAAGGTTTGGATCTTCAATCTTTTTGCTATGGAAGCTCTTAGATCTCAGAGCTAAGGTTAATGTCTTCATCTCATGGTTCATCCTCAAGTTCTTGTATCTCTAAGTTTAATCCTAGCCCATAGCCACACTTAGTAAAACAAGCTTAAAACCTAGCTACCCTGAGCCTAGTGAGTCACCTAAGCCATCCTAGAAGTATCTTGCACATGCATAGATCACAGCTGAGCACATCTAATTTTGAAACTTGTCAATACGGGACCCACAGGATTCCTCATCAGGACAATTACTGGCACCGAGCCTTGGCTAGGCCCACCGCTAGACAAAAAAGGTGTGATGATAGATGACGCTGATTTCGAGTAGAAACAGGCCAAACTAGCCGGACTCCTAATGGAAAGTACCTTCTGTAATTAGATTAGGACACCTTCTTTGGATCTGACTAGGACTGTAACTGCACCATAGCCGTCTCTACCTGTAAAAAGAGAGGCTATGGGCTCCCCTGAACAAGACGATCATAACAATCAATCCAATGCAGAGGCTAACGCCGACTGGACGTAAAGGCTATTACTCGATCACAAGGATCCGAACCGGTATAAATCGACTGTCTCTTGCGTTAACCGTCAAGTTCAGCTTACACCAAAGCCCAAACAACTGTCCTGGGTACCCTCGTGGCAGGCTTTCAATGATAAAAACATTGACAGCTGGCGCGCCAGGTAGGTGCTTTTGGCGGATTCACATCTGAGAGCTCGATGGACCTCAACAACATGATCTTCCTGATGGAATCAACCTTCATCTTTGGATCATAGATCTACAAGGCGAACGATGACAGCAAGCTCCAAAGCTATCTCCTCGAAGATTCTGCTCACCATGAAGACCTCGCTATTTTGACAACAGCAGGTAATTGACTCGCCGAGGAATTCTCATAGCTCGCGACGTCTAAACTGATTCATATTTCGCGGGTAATTGACTCCAACTAGACTTTGCCTCGGCATCCGACTCAAAGTCCAACTAGAGTTCTTTCCATGACAAACCGAGTTCTTTTCTATTGGGGCTCCGGAATGCAGCATCAACCTATCAAGAATTCAACTCGGGATTCCTTCAGAGTTTCTTTAAGAAGCCGGATCCTTTCCCACTTGGACTTCATGACATGGCAACGTCTTATCAAGCACTACTTCACAGATCAACCAGTCTGGTTCGAAGGGTGCCACTAATAGGAGCTCAGGAAGGCCTTGTACTGACTATAACGTCTCAAGACTATATCGTCCACTAGCCAGATTCTATTCCTTAGGATGACAGTACCCAGCTAGTTGGCATGACAATAGTTCTACCCTACCAAGAAGGAGATTCAATCTACGACGCTAAAACCTCTACTGAAGTTCTCAACAACTCCGATAGTATGGAAACTGGTATCAACAATAGGATGTGTCATACTCGAGAAGTATTCATGGTTCGTCGTCCCCGGTCACCATTGGTCCCTCTAGAAGCATCCGACATCAGGTCATTACATGAATCCGAATCCAATATATCACCCTTTACCTAGGGGCACGATAGTGAAACTGAAAGCCAGAAATAAGCCAGAGAGAGGAGAAACAAGACGAAGCAGGGATGCCGATGCCGTGCCTAGCAGTGCAAGGAAGCATGGGCTAGATATGAATCTGATCTAGCCAAGTACGATAGAAGAAAATCAGAGCAAGAAGCCAAAGAAAGGCGCACGGCCGAGAGGACACACAATTCTCCATACACCAAAATTCAAGAACTGGCTAAAGAACTTGAAGCTATCTCTCATCCTAACGAGGAGCAAGAACGCCTTAGAGAAATTCTCCGATCAACAGCTCTATGAATACGAGGTGGAAAGACCAATTCAAAACAACCCGCCAAATCAATTTCAAGAGGCAAAATAACCAAAGTCAATGGAGATAAGCTTTTGATAGGCTAGGTCCAAATGGGAGCAGCAACAAAGGAAGCAAGGAAGACCAAAATCAAAGCATTCGAGTTGAACGGACAAGAGAAAACAAAACCAGACCTCCTATTCCTCTAGCTCCTCGAAACTACTCTCAACGGTTCAACAACTGGCAAGAAGGTGGAGCTGAATCTGAATACAGAGAAGCTAGAGTACCCGATAGGTTCCTTGTTTTATAAATTGACTTCTTTCAGTATGGCTACCTTACAAATTCAAGCCATCCAACCACTCCAAATATGATGGCAAGACCAAACCTAAGCAATGGCTCAAAATCTACTCTCAGTCAATCGAGCTAGCTAGTGGTGATGCTGACCTTAAAGCACTCTTCTTCCCTATGGCACTAAAGGCTATGCCGCTCCAATGGTTCGACAAGCTGAATCTAGGATCAATCAGGGGCTCGGAGGACTTGCAGAGAGCTTTCTGTGATAATTTCATAGGCATCATCACGCACCCTATCACTCACGTGGAACTGAAAGGACTCAAGCAGAAAGGAGGCGAAAGTCTCAGGGACTATTACCGATGGTTCGGTGAGTTGTGTGCTCAAGTACACGACATCACTGAATGAGAGGTTATCAAAGCTTTCTCCTACGGGATTCTAACCAAGTGGTAATTCTAGGATTTCTACAAAGAGAACCTGCAAAGCAATGAATAATTCAAGCGCATGGTGGAAAGAATGATCACTGCGGAGAAGACCCGAGAAAGATTTCTAGATCAGAACAACCGAGACAACCCTAACAAACAAAATCATCTGAATAATGGGTATCAAGACAGGAAACGCGGGATTGACAACACTGTGGCAGTAGCAGACAAAGGAAAGAAGTTTTCAAAGCCTTGAAAATTTGATGATATTGAAAATATGCACTACATATGGCACCCGAATGGAAACCACACGATCAGAGATTGTCACATCTTTATTGATCGATACACAAGAAAGGGTAACAATGGAGATAAAAAAAAGAAGATAACCAGAAAAGGATAAAGACAATCAAGAAGGTAAGGAATTTCAAAAATCCATGGGAACAGTAGCAGTAATCTTCGCCAGAGTCCCGGGTTCTAGGACCAAGCATCAAGACAAACTGGCTCTATGAACCATTATGGCAGTAGAACCAGCTACTCCTAGGTACCTTAATTGGTCACAGTATCCAATCCAGTTTTCAAGGGAGGATCAATGGACTAGCGTAAGAAACACCGGCCACTATCCACTGGTTTTGGATCCAACCATTGTCGGTATGACCATCACAAAGGTGCTGATTGACGGAGGAGCTGGACTCAACATTATATTTTTAGATACGCTAAAGAAGATGGGCCTAGAACTCACCAGGATGATTATTCCAACAAGTGTCCCTTTCTATAGGATAGTACCCGGCAAGCCGCTATGCCACTCAGACAAATCACCCTGCCAGTCACATTTGGAACTCCCGCAAACTACTGTACCAAGTTCATCAAATTTGAGGTTGTAGACTTTGAATCATCATATCATGCCATCCTTGGGCGACCAGCATTAGCCAAGTTCATGGCAATACCACACTACTCGTACCTCTTGCTTAAGATGTCAGGACCTAACGGTGTTCTTTCTCTCCGAGGTGATCTAAAGCGTGCTTTTAATTGCGATGTTCAAGTAATCCAAATTGCGGCCAAGACACAAGCAGCCAGCGAAAGGGAAGAGATAGCCACTATTGCTGCTAAAATAAACCCAGAAGAGCTAGAGATCCCGGCTAAGAGGCCCACCATCCTTGGACTACCAAAAAAAGCCGATGTCAAGCAGATCGACTTGGGCATCGGTGATCCCTCCAAGACGGCGACCATCAGTGCCCACCTATCTACAAAAAAGGAACTTGCGCTCACCAACTTTCTTCAGGATAACAAAGATATCTTCGCTTAGAAGCCAGCCGACATGCCAGGTGTCCCGAAAGAGTTGGTTGAGCATAGAATCGATGTTAATGAAGGATCCAAGCCTGTGAAGCAACGGTTATGACGTTTCTCCCCCAACAAGAAAGCAGCAATTGTCATAAGGGAAATTCTTCACCCCGACTGGTTGGCCAATCTGGTCCTAGTATAGAAAAGAACATGACTGAGTGGCGAATGTGCGTCGACTACACAGATCTCAACAGGCATTGCCCGAAGGACCCATTTAGGCTACTGCGCATTGACCAGAATATTGATTCAATAGTAGGATCTGCTCTACTATCCTTCCTTGACTACTATTCAGGTTATCATTAGATTGCATTAAAAGAAGAAGATCAAAGCAAGATGTCCTTCATCACACCGTTCGGCGCCTACTGCTACAAAACCATGTCATTTGGACTCAAGAATGTTGGTGCTACTTATCAAAGAGCCATCCAAACTTGCCTTGGTGAGCAGATTGGTGACAATGTAGAAGCTTACATTGATGATGTTGTAGTAAAGACAAAGGATCTAGATATGCTTATTGAAGATCTAAAACAAACTTTCGAGAACTTAAAGAAGTGGAAGTGGAAACTCAACCCAAACAAGTGTGTTTTCGGTGTACCATTAGGACAACTACTGAGTTTCTTAGTCATCGTGGGATTGAGGCTAGCACTAAACAAATTCGAGCTATAACAGAGATGGGTCCTCCTCGCTATGTCAAGGATGTTCAAAAGCTAACAGGTTGCATGGCAGCCCTTAATTGTTTTATCTCATGACTCAGCGGAAAAGGTCTACCTTTTTTCAAATTGCTGAAGAAAACAGGAAAGTTCGAGTGGACAGAGGAAGCCAAGGACGCTTTTGAGAAGCTTAAGGCGTACCTCACCTCCTCGCCTGTTCTAACACCCCCAAAGAAGCATGAGGCTATGATGTTATACATCCAGCAACCAACGTGGTGGTCAGTGCAGAGATTGTCGTAGAAAGGGAAGAAGAAGGGCACATATACAAGGTACAATGACCCATCTACTACATCAGTGAGGTACTTTCAGATTCAAAGATCAGGTACCCGCATGTATAAAAACTACTCTACGACCTCCTGATCACCTCTCGCAAGCTCTACCACTATTTTGATAGTCACAAGATCACGGTGGTAACTGACTTTCCACTCGAAGATAACTTACACAACCGAGATGCAACTGGACACATTTCCAAATGGGCAGTTGAACTTGGGGCATTGAACGTAGATTTCACTCCTTGCAAGGCCATCAAGTCTCAGGCACTCATAGATTTCGTAGCATAATGGATAGAAATCCAACAACCAACACTAGAAACCATCCTTGACCACTGGAAAATGTACTTTGATATATCACTAAAACTAGGTGGGGTTGGCATAGGTGTCCTCTTCATATCTCCAGATAGAAAACAACTCAAATATGTTCGTCAAATACTCTGGCAAGGTATAAACAATGAAGCAGAATACGAAGCACTCATCCACGAACTCCGGGTAGAAATCTCTCTTGGAATAAAGCGACTACTTGTTTACGGTGATTCAGCAGTAGTTGTCAACCAAGTCAACACAGACTGGGACTGCACCAAAGACAACATGGATGCATACTATGCCGAAGTACGCAATCTCAAAAAACATTTTCAAGGACTGGAAATCCTACTGTCTCGCGCAACTCAAACGTTGCAGCAGACATCCTTGCCAACCTCAGATCGGACAGGGCGAAGGTCCCACCAGGTGTATTCGTAGAGAAATTGTCAGCTCCCTCTATCAAACAACCCGGTGAGATAACTCCAGAACTCCTAGCTCCAGGCATCCAGATTTTGGTAATCACCACCTTAGGGACTTAGGTTTTCATTGATTATATCAAAGAGAATATGTTGCCAGTATATAAAGAAGAAGCTACCCAAGTTGTTCGAAGAAGCAAGAACTACATCCTAGCGAGAGACAAACTCTACAGACGAGCTGCATCATCAGCAGTACGACTCAAATGCATCACGGCAGATGAAGGCAAAGAAATTCTAGGGGAAATCCACTCAGGATGTTGTGGTAACCATGCTGCCTCCAGAACTCCAGTAGGCAAAGCTTTTCGTTCCGGGTTCTACTGGCCGATAGCTTTAAAAGAGGCAGAAGAACTTGCCAGGAATTATAAAGGCTGCCAAATATTTGCAAGACAGGTTCACATCCTAGCACACAATCTTATATGCATCCCGCCTGATTGGCCATTCTCCTGCTGGGGGTTGGATCAGGTAGGGCCCCTCAAGAAAGCCAAGGGTGGTTTCGAGTACATTTTCGTGGCCATCAATAAGTTCACCAAATGGATCGAGTACAAACCGCTCATCAAGTACAGCGTAGCCAAGGCAGTCGAGTTCATCCAAGACATCATGCATCGTTTTGGCATACCTAACCGAATCATCACAGATTTGGGCTCTCCTTTCATAGCTATTGAATTCAAAAGTTAGGCACAAGACTACAGTATCAGCATCGATTATGCATCAGTAGCCCACCCCAAAGCTAACAGGCAGGTGGAAAGAGCAAATGGCCTCATATTAGCTAGTTTGATACCAAGATTGTATGAAGAACTAGAAGACTACGACTCCAAGTGGATTAAAGAATTGCCCAAAGTAGTGTGAGGGCTGCGAACTCAAGTTAGCAGAGCTACCGGGTATTCACCTTTCTTCCTTGTATATGGATCAGAAGCGGTACTGCCATCAGACTTGATCTAGACCTCACTGAAGATAAAGCAGTATGATGAAGGAGAAGCCGAACATACCCGAAGACTAGAACTAGACAGCACAGAAGTCAGAGTCAATGCTACTCTACAATCCGCTCGCTATCTCTAAGGTTTGAGGCACCACTACAACAAAAACACCCAACCACATACCCTTCAAGTTGGAGATTTGGTACTTCACCGCATTCAAAAAACAGATGGATGACACAAACTACTCAGCCCATGGGAAGGTCCTTTTATCATTGCCAAGGTTACCAGGCTAGGATCATACAAGTTGATGACCGAAGATGGCATACCAGTAAAAAACTCATGGCACATCAGCCAGTTACGAAGATTCTACGCCTAAGGACATGACACATATTTTTCTCCAATATATTATGTAATCAAGGTTCGTGATCAATATAATACAGATGATTTTTCATCACCAACACTTATCTTACAAAACCAAGCTATCTCGGTTTATTCCCAACACCAGATGAGAGTAAAAGAACACTCTCCCTATCTTATGTTATTCAACCTGGATGAGAGTAAAAGAACACTCGCCCTATCCCAGGTTATTCAACCTGGATGAGAGTAAAAGAACACTCGCCCTATCCTAAGTTATTCAACCTATATGAGAGTAAAAGAACACTCACCCTATCCTAGGTTATTCAACTTGGATGAGAGTACATATACACTCACCCTATCCTAGGTTATTTAACCTAGATGAGAGTAAAAGAACACTCGTCCTATCCCATGTTATTCAACTTGGATGAGAGTAAAAGAACACTCGCCCTATCCCAAGTTATTCAACTTGGATGAGAGTAAAATAACATTCGTCCTATCCCAGGTTATTCAACTTGGATGAGAGTACATATACACTCGCCCTATCCCAAGTTATTCAACCTGGATGAGAGTAAAAGAACACTCGCCCTATCCCAGGTTATTCAACCTGGATGAGAGTAAAAGAACACTCATCCTATCCTAGGTTATTCAACCTAGATGAGAGTAAGAAGGATACTAAGCCAACACTTGCCCTATCCTAGGTTATTCAACCTGAATGAGAGTAAAAGAACACTCACCCTATCCTAGGATATTCAACCTGGATGAGAGTAAGAAGGCTACTAAGCCTATGCTCGCCCTATTAGATTCAAAGCGCTCTAAGTCGCGAATCCAACAAGGCACTACAATACATGCCAAGTCCAAAATTGACTACTCAGATTGACTCGTCTGAAGAATAAACAAGGCTAAGACATCCACACAGAAAATCAAAAGAAAGTTGCATTGAAAGATATAAAGTCCTAATGAGTACAAGACAACAGAAAATATTATTTTTACAAGGGGTCCGGGTACAAAAGTTGATTACAAATCAAGCATTATCATCTGGAGAGGGGATCTAAATGTTTAAATTCTTAGCAATCTTCCCAGCTAGTTCATCAACCTCGGTCTTCGCTTGCTCGACAGTGTCCAAGTACTCTTGGCTCTCGGCGTCCTCTGCAAGCTTCGCTAGAGGAACAATCGGAGTAAGAACCTGGACCTAGGCCAAGACATTCCTAGTACAAACTTGGGCGCACTTCTTGACGAACTATTGAAAGCGAGTAGGGATCAGCAGGACAAACTGACCGCATGACTGCCCATCATCCATCGGGGTTCGAAGAAGGTCGGCAATCGAGCGGAAACATTGCCACAAGGCATTCCAATTCTTCATAGCCACTACCAGCTTGCCAGTTAGATCTTCTATAGTCTTCTTAGCCTGCACAAGATCCCGGTCAGCCCAACGCCTAATTAACCTGGCAAGGGCAAGTTCTTCCTTAGCACATTCAGTTACGTCTTTAGCCCGATTGTACTTAGAATGGACTGTTGCCTTCATAGCATCGAGATTGTCCAAGAGTTTCTCATTGCTCCTCTGAAGAGCTGGCGATACCCAAAACAAAAATCAGAAAACCAACGGACAAGAAAAAAAATACGGTACAGAAGAACTCGGATACCTACAAAATCCTTCTTGAGGCCGTTGAACTTCTCAGATGCTTCTTTTAAAGCAGCCAGGGTGTCCTTTTTTCGCTTTTTCTAACTTAGCAACTTGAGTGTGGACTCCCTCCGAATTCTGATGTCCCTGGCGCTCGACTTCAAGATCAACTTGTTCAATGACCAGTTCTGCTTTTAAGTGATTCATCTCGAAGACCAACTTCTTCTCGACCTCACCTGAGCTAAAGAAGCTAGACTGGTCTCGAGAAAAAGCCTTACATAAAGAAGAAGAAAAGTAAGAAATAGAAGGAAAAAAAGAAGCCTGGACACTAAATAAAAAAGAATGGAAGAGAGAAAGTGAAGGCAGATACCTAAAGTAGCTCTCCAAAGGAAGCCATGTTGGCCATCAAGTTTGCTCATGCGACGGACAACTCGAACAGACGATGGGTAACATCAAACTCTTGCACCACCTCATCCGCTAGATGTTGGTCATCTATAAATTGACCAGCAAGGGAAAGAGGTGGTGAAGAAGTCAACGCCAAGACCAAGGCCGTGTCCAAGGCAGTAGAAGCCCCAACTACAATCATAGCTAGGTTCTCTACCATGGTCATGGCCTCCTTAACCCGAACAGAGTCCACAGCGGGCTGCTCAACTTGGGTCGCCACCTCTCTTGCCATCGCCTCGCTGATCGTCCGCTCTGAGTCCTGAGAACTAGTAAGCGGAAGGGGAGCACCCGCCAACAAAGAACTTGGTCGGGGGCTATGGGAAGGCGTCGATGACGACCTACAAAGTAAAAAGGAACTCCTTAGCAAGAAAACAGACCAAAAAGTAAAAAGATAGGCGAACAAGTTGGAATAACTTGGCAGTTTTCTTCTTTAAACCAATACATGTGAGCCAACCAGATGGCTTAGGTGGAGGCGTGACACAAGACAAGATATCGGCACCTGCCTGCTCTAAGGCTGGCAGGACAGGTGTCATGGCTCCACCAGAACCCTGGCCTGATCCCCGGATACCAACAAAAGAAGCATTAGAAGAAAAGAAGACGAATCATCAAAAAAAAAGTTAGATCATTGCAAAACAACATGGATAGGTACTTCGACTACTCACTGATGGGTGACAAGGGCTGCACTATCATCTTCCTCCTCACCTTCGAGAAGCTCCATAATGGTACCATCTGAACAAACAAGGAAATCAGACAAAGAAAAAAGAAAGGTGTGAGAAGAGCAATGATATGCTCACCTAAGAGCATGCTACCTATAATTTGGGCACTAGGCAGACGAGGCTTCTTGGATTCAGATGCACTAGTAGAAGAGTCGTCCGTCCATGCCCTCTTCCCGGAAGTCCGAGTACTCTAGGGTACAATACAGGGCACGTATTCCAAATGCATTAGCCCGGGTTCACCAACAAAAACACCTGGGAGGATAACTGCAGTACTGGAGACACCCACCCTAGTGACGGCCCCCTAGTTCTCGCCTTCTCCAACCCGGCCAGGGTTGTTCTCCGAAGGCAGCGGAGGCATGTCATCAAAGTTCCGTCCCCACTCCAGCAAACAACCAAGATCAACATCTACAAGCCTGAGTAGGGAAGGCAAAAAATAAAAGTACTATTTGAGATAAATGACAATTACAGCTAGAGGCGAATTGGTAGCAGAGAACTCATCGACCTGGTGTGGGACGACTCTCACGCCCTTCAGAATCTTTCAAAGGCGCTCCAAAATCTCCTCCTCTGTCAACTCTTGTATGGGGATCATCTGGGAGGAATCCTCGGCCCCAGCATACTTGAAGCCATAGGTCTCCCTCGCCTTCAAGGGTTCAACCCGGTGACAAAGGTAGTTGGCGACGATCCCAAACCCGGTCAAGCCTTGTTGATTCAAGATCTTGATTCTATCAAGAAATGACTTGATTTTCTTGAGGTCCTCGGCTGTCAGAGGTGTCTTCTCCCACCAATCATTGACAACCGGCCTAGCATCTGAGTGCACAGCGAGGGAAAGCTCCACGTTGTCAGCATAGAACCACTTGGTTCTCCAGTCTTTCACCGAATCGACCAGAGTATAGTCAAAGAACTCTTTTTGCTTGTTTTAGCGAAATTGGATCCCGCAACCACCAAGAACAGAAGTATTGTTGGTCTTAGGGTGCGGTTTCAGATAGAAAAAGTAGCGAAAGAGAGTGATGGAAGGGAGGATACCAAGGAATTCACAAAAATGTACGAAAGAAAAAAAGATGAAGAACCCCATTGAGGGTAAGATGATTCAAAGATATGTCAAAGAAATGAAAGAAACGATGAAGAAAAGGAGAAGCAGGAAGGCACAAGCCAGCACGAACAAAAGACACAAAAAGAGCAATCTCACCAGGATTGAGATAAGAAACCCGTTGCTCACCAGGCGCCCTCCATTCAGTGAGACCCTTCTCCTGGATCAAATCCTTGTCAGCCAACTCCTTTAATTGCTCCTCCTTGGTGGTCAGAACAGGCCAGGCAGATGTTGCGGTTCTCATGGCAAGAAATTCCTTGTTCTCGATTACCTTAAGAACCCGCTCCTCGTCCTCCTCGATGACCTTCTTGCTTCTCGCTGTCCTCAAGTTCTTGCCCTTGCCCATAAAACAATGACGCTCTCCTAAAGAAGGATGTATGTGCAATGAACAGGCGGTGACGGATGAGCGGCGATGGCGATGGTGATCTGGAGAGTGAGACTAGGGTTTGTAAAAGATGGATTGCAAGAAGGCAAGAGCATGTGAGGAAAAGAAGAAGAGGGACAAGGCCTTTACACATCTACTACAGCAAAAAACGCTGCCCACGTGGCCCATTGCATGCGGCAACCAACACAACGGTTCGATTTTTACACCAACACATTAACTGCCTGACGTGGCTAAAATGACAACAGCACACCTTTTCACACGGAACACTGCAATGGGCAGATTTCAGACTTATCCATCCATAAAAACCGTTACTGAGTAGTTACAACACAGGAGCGTTCAGAAAGAACTCTGCATTTACAATGTAAGTAAAGGAGTTTTAGAAACAACCTAGATGGAATTCAAAATTATCCAGACAGTTGCGACAACATCTCCAAGCAACAAATTTTTTTATTACAAATAACTTTAAGGAATACAAGATTACAGAATTTACAAGACCCATCGAATTTGGTACTATGATGAACAAGGTAGCAACAAGGAACCTAGTGGAATTCGGCTCTGGAAACGACTACGTGCTTCTTGTTGCTCTCGGCAGAACAAACTCTACTCGGCTATACTGTTTTCTTCAAAGAAAGAGCATAGTGCATCCAAGATTGGTGTCAACGGCACAATAAGACAACATGGATCAGGAGAGGCTCACAGGCATCAGACTACCCAAGTCCGATGTGATGCTGGATCATGTGCTGATCATCGGGCAGTCGCGAGGCAAAGTGAAAGAATCAACCTGGCACTCCTGGATGAGGGAACGCGTCCCACATCACAAGACTTCTTCCATCTGCCAGAATAGACTACCTAGTGCAATACCGCTGAGAGATTAGTCTACCTCTAATCTCTATCACAAAACTTCTTCCATCTACTACAAACAATACAAGATTCCAGCTCATGTCCGGGGGCTGCTCTACCTCACAAACCATCAAATTCATGACTACAAACTTCAGGCTCTACATCAAGACTTCACTGGTTTACAACAGATCGTCAGGAGGGTATTTATAGACCAAGGAGCGGTGTACATAGACCTAGTCCACCAACAGATTCAACCTAACAGCTACCAGAAAAAAGGGTCAAGTACTATGAAACCCGTGACTATGCTGCCTTTACTACGCAACGACCAACCAGCAACTACATCTGACAAAAAGACATTAAAAGAGTCCAGCTGCCTGAATAAACAACAAAAATACCCTTCGTCCGCGTTCTTTTAATAAAAGAACCCGGACATAGGCTCGGGGGCTGCAGAGTAACTACCCTCAGGAAAGATTTTTAAGTTTCTTCAACTCAAAAGATTCAAGACCCTCTAACCTTTTGTTCTAAATAGCAAGAGGCTCGGGGGTTACACTCAGTGAGTGCCCTTTTCTCTGAAAAAGCGCACGTCACTTAAGGATTTTTTTTCAGAAAAGACCACTTCAAGGTTTCTCTTCGAAAGAACTCGGACTAGGCTTACTTCTCCTGGCAAGATTTGAGGAAGCAAGGAGGCTTTCGAGTTCAACCATGAAACGTTCGGGGGCTTATCGATATGGTACCCATAGGATTCCTCATCGGGACAATTACTGGCAGCGAGCCCTGGCCAGGCCCACCGCCAGACAGAAGAGACGTGACGACAGATGACGCCGATTCCGAGTAGAAACAGGTCAAACTAGCCGGACTCCTGATAGAAAGTACCTTCTGTAATTAGATCAGGACACATTCTTTGGATCCGACTAGGACTGTAACTGCACTATAGCCGTCTCTACCTGTATAAAGAGAGGCTATGGGCTCCCCCCGAATAAGACGATTATAACAATCAATCCAACGCAAAGGCTAACGCCGACTGGACGTAAAGGCTATTACTCGATCACAAGGGACCGAACCAGTATAAATCGACTCTCTCTTGCATTAACCGTCGAGTTTAGCTTACGCCGAAGCCCGAACAACGGTCCCGGGTACCCCCGTGGTAGGCTATCGGTGGTAAAACATCGACAATCGGGTGTTGCATCTCTACTCCTCGCCTTCTGCTGCATTATATCGGTGTGTCCTCCTCTCGGCGCCGATGCTACAGCCAGATCCTTCCGAATCGGAGAGGCCTCCCCTTCCCCTCTTATCGCTTGGGCGGCGTGGAGCGTGTGAAACATAGTATAGCGCACGGGCGTCTGTCCAGGTGCCGGCACTTCGAAAATTTTAAAAATAAGGTTCTTAATCTCAGAGAATTTTGAGAATTTTAAATTGGTAGGCATTTGTGAATTGAATAACGTTTTGAACAATTGAAAACGTGTGATCCATGTGGTTTCTTGCTTAACCTAATGTCTGAAAAAAAAACATTGTCTGTATCCGGCTCGTCATGTATCTGATATTTATTCGTATTTGTAACGAGTCAAATTCAAATTCATATTTATATTTATATCCGATACTAATGAATATCCAACTCTGAATCTGAAGAAAAAAAATACAGTATACGAAAACAAATACGCTAGCAGGGTAGCCTAAAAACAGACACGCTAATCTTCTTGTGGCGCAAGCCTCGAGGGGAGGGGAAGCAGAGGACGACGGAGGCGGCCTCACTCGTAAGGAGGGGCAGGCCAGGCTACCAGCGCGTCGCCGCCGAGCACAACGCCGTCTGGATCCCCCTACACGCCCCGCCGGTCGCCACTCGTCTCACGGTCCGCTCCCTTCCTTCCTTCCTTCCTTCCTTCCTTGCTTCCTTGCTTCCTGTGCGTAAGTGATTGCTTGCTTGGATTGGATTCCGCCGTGCTAAGCGCTTAAGGTTCTGTTTTGTCCTCGATCGAGAGCACCCGGGCCCTTCTATGTTTTCTCCGTTCAGACTCGGTTACTCGTGGTCCCAACAATCGGGAATGATGTGCGCCTCTGAGATTCGTTGATGATCGGATGATTGTTTAGTTTTTTTCCCAGTATATATGCAAAATATTGTGGTAGTTGGCTGTAGAATACATCTGTTTTGCATTAGCTTCTTGTAACCTGTTGTTTAATCCAACTATCCAAGAACGTGTAGTGCATTTGGAATAGGGTGTTCATATTGTGATTCGTCCAATTTTATTTTGGTCCAATATCTGACGTTTGTGTGTGTGGCGGTGATCATCCCAAGTTTACGTGGATCACTTGCTCAGCATTTCAGTCCGTTGGTATCCAATCAAGTGGTGATGTTTTGCTTAGTTACATTTGTTTTGCTTTGTTATCACTTCCTGAATTGTAGCGAGTTGGATTTGCTGTACACAAGCCTGGCTTTTTAATCTATCAGGTGCAAATGATAAAATCTTCTTTCACTTCGTGTATGGGAGCTAATGTTGGTTTTCTAATAAGTTTTGTTAATTTTAGCATATTGCTGACAATTTGGTGTGTTTTGATGTTTTTAATATTTTCACTGAGGGGTCCTGTTGTCAGTATTGCATTGCTTGTATGAAAGAACAAAATACTACATACTTGTTCATCAAATCCAGTGTTGCGAGGAACATACACATGTTGAAATCCAAGAGTTTTCAGGATTATGTGTATGTTATAATTACTGAGATATTATTTTCTGGAAATGTCCAGTTACAGAGAAATTATTTTCTGGATATGTTTGTCTGTGTAAAGTGTGTGTTGTCCATGTCTTAGGCAAGTTAAGGTGCTACAATATTTATCTATTTGTGTGTACCATGCTCATACTGGAGAACTTTTCATATGTTCAAGGGCTTATATTTTCCTTGAACTTACTGGGAATTGCTCATAAGTCCAGTGCCTTTTGTTTTGAAGTCAGATGTAAAGAAGGTAGTTTAGTATATCATTGTTATGCACTGCCAAGAACATAACACTAAAATAACTGGATACTCTCATAGTAGGATCTGAATGCATAAGATCAAATTGATTCTGGCTTCTGTCATTGTGTTGGACACAAATCGCAGGATTTGGGGCTAGTTTTTCTATTTTATTAACCTTACCATAACTATGGCAGGTTGGGGATACATATAGCACTAGCAAACTTGCAAGCTAAGAAAGCTTTAGCATATTCTACGGTAGATGCTAAAGCATATGGCATAAAGTAAAGATGCTGCTAAAGTAGGATAAGAAGATAAGGTGGGGACATAGTTACCATCTACTCTAGATACAACAAGACTTATGCTGTCATTCTCCCCCTAAGTCTTGTGTGGCGCCTTCTGGGGAATTTGAACCATCTTAATCCTGACGTGAAGCTCCTAGAACTTGACCCGCCCAAGGACTTGGTGAGAAGGTCGGCGAGCTGGTCCTGGGTGTTGATGTAGCCGGCCTTGATGCTCCCCTCATCCAAGCAGCTCCTGATGAAGTGGTACTTGATGCAGATATGCTTGTTGCGCTCATGGAAGACAGGGTTCTTCGCCAAGGCCAAGGCGGACTTGCTGTCCACCCTGAGCTCCACTGCTTCTGCGTCTCTGCCCAGGAGATCGCCCAGCAGCCGAGCCAACCAAAGAGCTTGTGTCGAAGCGGTTGTGGCAGTGATGTACTCCGCCTCGCAACTAGACAGAGCCATCACTTGCTGCTTGACCGACTGCCAGCTGATCAGTCACTTGCCGAGGAAGAATAGCGTCCCGCTGGTGCTCTTGCTTGTGTCGATGTCGCCGGCGAGGTCGCTGTCACTGTACCCGATGAAGTACTCTGCACTGGGACACCTCGGGTAGTGCAAACCGTAGTTGGTGGTGCTCTCGACGTAGCGGAGGATCCTCTTGACAGCCTACTGATGCTCCGTCGTCGGTCACTGCATGAACCGACTAAGGTAGCTAACAGCGAATGCCAGGTCCGGCCGCGTGTGGATGAGGTAGCGAAGGCTGCCCACAATGCGCCGGTACTACGTGGCGTCGACCTCCTTGGCCATGCTATCGCGGCTCAGCTTCAGCCTCTCTTCCATGGGAGTGTATGCTAGGTTGCAGCTGGTGAGCCCGCCCAACTCGACAATGTGCTTGGCGTAGGCGGTCTGGTGAAGGGAGATGCCGGAGCTGTCCTGGTGGACCTCGATCCCCAGGTAGAAGGAGAGAAGGCCCAAGTCGCTCATCTGGAAGGTGGCCTTCATCTCCTCGTTGAACGCCTCCACCTCGGCCTCCTTGTTGCCGGGATCACCAAGTCGTCGACGTAGACGCCTACCAACAGGGCATTGCCATCCTTGCCCCGCCGGTAAACAGCAGCCTCGTGAGGACTCTGCTCGAACCCCATTTGCTTGAGAGTGGAGTCTAGCTTGGCGTTCCAAGCTCGTGGCACCTGCTGCAAGCCGTAGAGGGCCTTGCGTAGGCGGAGAACCTTGTTCTCCTTGCTGGGGATGACGAATCCCGGCGGCTGGTGGACGTAGACCTCTTCCTTCAAGTCACCATTGAGGAAGGCGGACTTGACATCCATGTGGTGCACACGCCATCCCTCCTGGGCCGCCAGTGTGAGGAGACGAACGGACTCCATCTGCGCGACGGGTGCGAAGACGTCGTCGAAGTCAACTCCCTCCTGCTAGACGAACCTGCACGCCACCAGACGCGCCTTGTGCTTGATCACCGCCCTGGCCTCGTCTTTCTTGAGCTTGTAGACCCACTTAAGGGTGATGGTGCGGTGGCCGGCAGGAAGATCCGCTAGCTCCCACATCCGGTTCCGCTCGACCGTGTCCATCTCCTGCGGCATCGCGGTGCGCCATGCCACGTCTCCCTCCGCCTCAACGAAGGAGCAGGGCTCGCCGTCCTCGTGCGCTAGGTGCAGCTCCGCCTCGAAGCCGTGGATCGCCAGTCTAGGGACGGGCTGATCACTAAAGATGTTGTCCAAGGTGCGGTAGCGTAGAGGCTTGTCATGGTAGGCATCGACGTGATCCTCGTCGTCGGACAGCGGAGTGGCGAACTCCACCGTGCGCTGCCCGTCACGGACCGAAGCTGCTGGTGCCGATCTCGGAGACGCGGGCGCTGATGCGGGAGAGTGAGGAGCCGATGTAGGAGAGTGGGGCGCTGCCGGTGTAGGAGAGCGGGGCGTAGCCGGTGGTAGAGGACTCGCTGGTGGTATAGGCGGTGGAGGACTCGCCGGAGCTGATGGCGAGCCGGGTGCCGAGGTGGACGAGCTCGGTGAAGATGAGCTGCTAGCTCCCCCGGCTCCCTCGAAGTGAACGTAGTCGACGACGAAGTCTTTGAGTGTCGAAGTTGAGACGTTGTCCACCGCCTTGTCCCAAGCCTAGCCTCGCCCTTCGTCGAACACGACGTCCCGGGAGATGCGGACGCGCTGTGTCGCAGGGTCAAGGATGTGGTAGGCCTTGATGCCCTTCGCGTAGCCGATGAAGACCCCCGGCGTGCTCCGATCGTCGAGCTTGCCGACGTGGTTGAGCTCCTTGGCGAAAGCAAGATAGCCGAAGATGCGGAGGTGGCTCACCACCGGCTTACGCCCGTGCCAGGCCTCGTACGACGTCTTGTCGTCAAGGGCCTTGGTGGGTGAGCGGTTGAGGAGATGGACGACAGTCATCACCGCCTCCCCCAATAGATTGCCGGCATCCCTCTCTGCTTAAGGAGGGCGCGGGCGGTAGCCACCACCGTTTGGTTGCAGCGTTCAACGACGCCATTCTGCTGCGGGGTGTACGGCGTGGAGAAGTGGCGCTGGATACCCTCGTCAGCGCAGTACGCCGCGAACTTGGCTGCCGTGAATTCGCCGCCGTTGTCGGTGCGTAGCACCCGAAGCTTGCGGCCGCACTCCTTCGTAGTAGCTTGATGGCGCTTGATGGAGTCCGCAGCCGTCGCCTTGGTGTCGAGCAGGATTGCCCACATGTAGCGGGACACGTCGTCGACGAGCAGCAGGAAGAAGCGCCGGCCTCCAGGTGTGGCTGGTGTCACGGGGCCGCAGAGGTCGCCGTGCACGGGCTCCAGCTTCTTAGCGCGGAAGCTCTCCTGACGGGGAAAGGGGGGCCGCCGCTGCTTGGTGAGGACGTAGGTGTCGCAGAACTGCTCCACGTGCTCGACTCGCGGCATGCCCTGCGCCATCTCCTTGTTGCTGAGCTGCTTCAGGGCCTCGAAGTTGAGGTGGCCAAAGCGCTCGTGCCACCGCCTGGCGTCGTCGTCGCGGCAGGCTGCAAGGCACACGGGCTGCGCCACCTGCACGTGGAGGACGTAGAGGCAGTTGGCGCCTCTGTTCACCTTGGTGAGAAGGCGACGATGGCGATCCCAGATCCGTAGGACCTTATGCTTGATCTCCACGCGTGAGCCGTTCTCATCCAGCTGTCCCAAGCTGATGATGGAGTTCCTCAGCGCGGGGATGTAGTAGACGCCGGTGAGTAGCCGGTGCTCGTTAGTCTTGGCGGTGAAGACGACGGAGCCGACGCCCTTGATCTTCACGGCGGAGGCGTCCCCAAACTTGACGGAGCCTCGAACGCCGGAGTCGAGCTCGGAGAAGAACTCCCACCACCCAGTCATGTGTTGAGTGGCGCCGGTGTCTAGGCACCACCGGTGGATCTTGTCGCTGCCGAACCCGTTGCCGAGGAAGACGTGGGCCCACGGCTCGTCAAGATGGAGGAGCACGATGGCGGCCGGCGCGGGAGAGGAGTGCGGCTCGATGCTCCCGTGTACGAAGAACAGAACCGCCTCGTCACCCTCCTACACTTGCGCGACATGTGCCTGACCGCCGCTCTTCGCCTGCCGGCAGTTCTTGGCCCAGTGGCCGATCCTCCCACAGTTGTTGCAGGTGTCGTCGCGGGTAGCCTTGCGCTTGCCGTCGGCGCCGCCAGGAGTACCACCACGCGCCTTGTCCCGCTTGCGCCGCCGACGCTTGCGGCTGCTTGACGAACCCAAAGCCGAAGAACCCGAGGCGTCCCCCTTCTTCCGCTCTTGCTGGCGGGCGAGCCACTGCTCCTCGATGAAGAGAAGCTTGCCACCGATGGTGACCGGCTCTGAGAGAGGTAGCTGCTCGCGGTTGTCGACGGCTTTGAGGCGACCCGTCACCTCCTCGATCGATAGCTCGGAGAAGTCCAGCAACATCTCGATCGCGATGACGACCTGCGAGTACTTCTTGGGGACAACGCGGAGGAACTTCTCAGCAGCTCCCTCCTCGTCGATGTCGTTGTCGTCGTACCGCGCCAACTACTGCATTAGGGGTGTTGAGGCAGAGAGCGAAGTCGTCGACGTCCTCACCCGGCTTGAAAGCAAGGTTCTCCCACTCCTGACGCAGCTTCTGCCTTCTGAAGCGTGGACCTGCGGGCACGGTTGCTGCTGATGCGTGCCGCGACGATGCGTCCCAGGCGTCCTTGGCGGTCTGCTTGTTCGTGAGGGAGGAGTGCATCTCTGTCGGAACAGCAGCAAGAAGTGCCTCCAGCACCCGCCGATCCTCGTCAAAGTTGGCGTCGCCGTACCGTACCACGTCCCACATGCGCCGTGCCTGCGTCTTCACCTTCATCACCATCGACCACTCGGCGTAGTTGGTCTTGGTGAGCATGAGCCATCTACCACCGGCGTCCTTGACGACGGTTTGCACGACGGGAGAGCCGGACCGGCCACGGCGACCATGGCGCCGGTCCGGGGAAGGGGAGGCACGCTGCCTGTGAGGGCTCCGAGCACCAGCGTCCCGTCCGCCCTGGTCGTCGTCGTCCAGGTTGCGTCTGTCGCGGCCGCGAGCGTCAAAGCCACGTCCGCCGAGGTCCCGCTCAAAATCACGCAGGGCCCGCTCGTGCGCCGCGCGCTCGCAGTCCCGCTGGGCCTCCAGGTCGCGCTCGATGCGCTGGTCCCGCCAGTGGTCGCGTCCTCCAAGCCCGTCCAGGTGGTCCGCATCGCGTCCGCGTCGCGCCCCTGCATCCTGCGGCCGTACGTCGTCGAAGCCGCGCCCGTGCAGTCCGCCCAGACGATCCGCATCACGTCCGCCTCGGGCGTGGGATCCGCAACCACCGCGGTCATCCGCTCCGCGTGCGCCTCGCAGAGCAGCAGCAGTCGCTACCGCCTCCTGGGCAGCCGCCACGGCCTACCTGGCCGTCTCCGCGGCCCGCTCGGCCGCAAGCTCGGCAGCCGCGAGCCTCTCCGCTTGAGCGGCTGCCTCCGCCCGGTCCGGTGCCTCCCGCTGCTGCCTCCCCCACGCTGCTGCCGCCCGCCCGTGCTCCGCCTCGCGCTGCTCGCGCGCAGCCGCCTGCCGGCGTCGCCGGGTGGAGGTAGTGGACTCGACAGAGGATCGGGAGGAGAGGGAGTGGCTGCGGTAGGACATGGTGATGGATTGGGTTGGGTAGGATTAGAACCCAGATGAACTTACTCTAGATACCATTTGTTGGACACACATCACAGAATTTGGGGCTAGTTTTTCTATTTCATTAGCCTTACCACAACTATGGCAGGTTGGGGATACATATAGCACTAGCAAACTTGCAAGCTAAGAACGCTTTAGCATATTCTACGGTAGATGCTAAAGCATATGGCATAAAGTAAAGATGCTGCTAAAGTAGGATAAGGAGATAAGGTGGGGACATAGCTACCATCTACTCTAGATACAACAAGACTTATGCTGTCACATTGTTCTGTTGACTTGATATATGTTTCTTGGCTGATTGAACTTAGTAACATTCTTTTGCTATCCTTTCTCCTCATTCTCTTATTGGGCTATTTCTATTTCTCTGGTTGACAGGGAGTATGGAGGGTTCTAACTTGAAAGGTTTGGTGGATGACGAAATTGTCATGAAGACGGGAAAGGCAGCAGGCATCGGTTTAGCTGTTGGCACTGTGTATGGTGCGCTAAATTCTATGCTGCATGATGGGCCTCAGGTTGGCAGTAATGTCAAGTATCCCCAGCTGATCAGAACTACCAAGGTGTGTGGGCATTGTGCAGCAAACTTAGCGGTTGTTGGAGCTACATATGTAGGCGTCGAGCAGGCTTTTGCAAGGTACAGGATGAAGAAGGACATCATTAATGGTGCTGCTGCTGGTTTTGCTGCTGGTGCTGTTTTGGGTTTCAGAGGTAAGACATTTATCTTGCTCCAGTTGTTATTCCTAGCCTGAACTTATAGTAAAAATAAACTCCTTTGGGATATGATTGTGTTTGTGTGATTTGTTGTCAATGATATTTTACTTGAACTTTCTCTGTTGATTTGTTACCACCTGTTCCCACAATTTTCTTTGGTGCTGGGGTCATGATGCTTCAGAAATTTCTTATGCTGCATAGTAGAAATTAGCTTTGAGCTATATGGGTACTTAATTTCTCGATTAATTTAATTGTATTGGTGAGAAATGCCATGCCACAAAGGTTACTTTGGAATTAGATTTGCTGTGTGCACATGTTGATAATAGAATCCTGTGTGTTATCAGAAGGTCTAGGATGCTATTCTATGACATGTAAAAATTCAACATGAAACATTAGGCAATGCTTTACTGCAAATTTTGACATAGTTACGCGTATTCTTGCATGTTAGATATCATGATTCATGGGAAGGACCATTTGTTGACTTACTACTCCTGTTACTGTTCCACTTCCACTGATGGTCCTCATATGTGTTGTCCCCTTTGTGCATTACACAATTATCATCTTGTTTGATGAAGTAATATACTAACTTGTCAATCTGGCATTGTTGCTTTGTGCAGTTGCCAGCTTCCGGACAGCATTCTTTTCAGGGTCTGCACTTGCTTTGACATCTGTACTGCTGGATGTCACCGGAATGAAAACTACTGATGAAGAAGAAAAAGGCAACCACTAGCCACCCTATGAAATGGAAGAGCAGAGGAGTTCCATCTCTAAAGAAATTCTAGTAGAATAGTAGTATCGGTGGCAGTGAAGAGTTTCTTAACCATCGATCTTAGTACACAAACGTAGTCTGTTCATAATAGAGGCAGTAGGTTATATATTTCGCTGGGGTCCTGGTCTGAAGCCTAAACACATGTTTGCAGAGTACTTTCTGCCATTTCATCTGCTGCTAGGTTTTTTCTCAAACTGCAAGTCGAAGTCACTGGTTAGTTCGTTCAAGTACCATCAGGTTCCACCAACTTCTGAATCTGTGCTGCAAGTTGTCTTTTTAACATTTTATATGGAAGCAGTGCATGTTTTTTGGTAGTCGGTGTTTAGTCTGAGATCTTGTTAGTTGTTTCTTCCTGATGTATGCTCTATGCTTGAGAATGTATATAGTTACCTTCTGCTCATCTGCAGGGGTTTAATGCTCTTCTATGTTTTATATGACTGTCACAGAATATTGATATATTTTTTCTTTTGCTCTTCGTGCTGAAAACAAAGTTTATAATTTCCTAAAGAATAGTTTGTCAAGAGTTTTGTAGACTCAGCCATATACAAGATCTGGCTAACCTCACGAGGCTGGTGCTCTGTCCAGCACAAGCACAAATGTCCAAAATACAGGGTCACAAGATCCATGTATGCCACCTGGCCCCCAACTCTCCCGTGGATCCAGTGTGGCGTGATCTCATTGGTTCCCTGGATATCCCTCCTCTCCCTCTCGCGCTTGCAGCAAAAATCCATTGCTGCGCTCTCGCTTCTGCAGCTTGCTCACTCGCCCAAAACGTTCACAAAATCTCCAGAAAAATCCATTTCGTAACCAAAAATCTCAAAAAGAAAAAGAAAAGCCAAGTGAAACCGGTAACGGAAAAATGGCAGTGGTTGGCCTATCCAGTGCTTGCTCTCCTCTCAGGTGAACAAAGATTTCTCCCTTTCTACTCTCCCTCCTCATTCTTCAGTATCTGATTATTGTGAAACGGTGAAACCTGAAGAATCGAATCTGTCTGCATGTATTCAGAGGTTCTTGGATAGCCGTGAGGATCAGGCAGGGTGGGGAACCTGCAGGAATCAGCCTGTCTCCAAGAAGGAGGAGGAGGTCCTGCGCGGCCGTGGTTCGGGCGGAGGTGAGCTTCGTGGGCGCCGACGAGGCGAAGAGGCTCGTGGACGAGGAGGGCTACACGGTGCTGGACATCAGGGACAGGACGCAGCGTGAGAGGGCATACATCAAGTCCTCCACCCATGTGCCTCTCTTCATTGAGAACCAAGACAACGACATTGGTACGCAAACAACTGCCGCCGGCGCCACCATCTCAACATCAACAACTTCGCCCATGCATTCCTACGTTTCTTTCTTTTTTTTGGAGGAATTTCTTGCAAGAAATGTTATGCTTCTCTTGTACTTTGAATTGAGTTGAGACCCTATGTGTTCTGTTTAATTTTGATTTGTTATTAAGGGACGATCGTGAAGCGCCAACTGCACAACAACTTCGCGGGGCTCTTCTTCGGTCTGCCCTTCACCAAGCTCAACCCGGACTTCGCCAGGACAGTCAAGGACAAGTTCTCGCCGGAGAGCAAGGTGCTGGTTGTCTGCCAGGAAGGTCTCAGGTTTGTGGCCGAACAATTTTGTCATCAAGTTCCTTTGTCAGAACTAAGGACTTGTTAAGCAAGCAAATTAAACATTCAATCGAGCTAAATGGTGCAAGTACTCCCTATGATTGCATCTACAAGTTGTCTCGGACATTAACACGTTTCCACTGACAATTTGACTAGCGCTATCTATCAAAATATTATTTATTTCAAATAAAAGCCAATTGTATGGACCATCTTTAGAGGGGTTTCTTTCAACTCCAGCTCCATGCTCCAAAAGAGTCGAGGCCGGTGAAGCCAATTTTCTGGCTCCACCGGCTTCTAGTTCAATTTTGGGAAGACAGAAAAATAGCTCCATAATACAGTGCACAATATTTTTTTGGAAGTCGGAGTCATTTTAGGAAGAGAAGCTCTCCCAAACACAACCTATATGTTCTTAATATACATAAGCCGGAGCCATTTTAAGAAGAAAAGCCTTCCCAAACACAACCTATATGTTCTCGATATATATAGTCATCTACATTTGATGGCGGACATTTAGAACTTTGACCCTAAATGAATCCTAGAATGACCTGTATTTGCAATCAGAGGGAGAATATTATTTATATCGTAATGTGATTATTGAGTAGTTACCCCACAGGTCCAGTATTTTTTATTGAGTAGTTGGATGATCTCGTATCGATTATTGATTCAGTTTTCCCTTGGTCTGCTGAAGGTCAGCGGCCGCTGCAGATGCGCTGGAGAAAGAAGGCTTCCAAAATATTGCATGCATTACATCAGGTCTTCAGACAGTGAAGCCAGGTACCAAACTGATAAGCTCACAGAATTTGTTGCTCCAAGGTGTTTTGGAGTTTAAGCTGTACATATAGCTCAAAATAATTTTACAGGAACGTTTGAATCTGTCGGAAAAAGTGAGCTGCAGAACGCGGGGAAAGCTGGCCTTGTCACCATCCAAGGGAAGATTTCAGTAGTCCTTGGGACTGTACTGATCAGTAAGATTATTGGATTACTCTCTTTCAGAAATAACCAAATGGACCAGCTCATCACCCTGTCTTATGGCCACTCATATGCAGGTGCCTATCTGTTTATAACATTCTTCCCCGACCAGGCTGAGAAGCTTTTTGACTTGGCTGGCATCAGTTTGTGATCAGAACTGATGTTCTTCCATTCGTATTGGGTACTCCAGTTCATAATCAGGTCATCATTTGCATCTGTTCTCTGAAATCTATGTCAAAATTATGTTCATCCAGAGATCCCTGTCCTCTCCAAAATAGAAATGTTAGAATTATTTGATGTCGAGACGAGTTACATCTTGATTCTAAAGTTCCTTCATGTATTTCAATTCTACTTTGGAGTTTTCTACTGAATTTGACGTGACCGCTGAAGTTAATGCTAGAACGCTTCTAACACTTTATTTGACTTGCAAAAGTGCAAATGCCCTTGCTTTATTGTAATAACATCATAAATTCCCTTACTTCTTCGTAGGTAGTAAGACCTAAGAGAAATGCTTTTAGATGCTAACTGGGGGAAAAACTATTTGATACTGATAAGCTCATAATAGTACAAAGAACAATGTGTGTTCTGTTACTTCTGTAGCAAGCCGAGCCTGTTCAGGTTTTGATTTTCACCCAAAGATCGAAGGCACTATTCTTTGACAAATAAGATGAGAAACATTGCAGAATCTGAGTAAATGCTCAAATAGGAACTAATCAGATATATTTCCCATTTCCTGTAGGATGATTGGGTTGATCAAGTTGACTCACTCAGATGTTTCCAGGCCGAAAAGGAATTTTTGCTCTGTGCATTATTAGGGAATTCTTGACAGATCAGCACTTATATTCTTTGAAACATCCCTTTTCTCGATGTACCTCCTATTTCTATTGTATGCTTGATTCATCTACATGTTTGTGTTGCTTCTTGAAGTATTTAGACCTCTGCAGCTATGATTCAGGATTCCAAATAGAAGCTTTTATCCATCTAGTCATGCTCATCCACTGCAGAACATTGACTTGTAGAACTTGATACCAATTGCAGTTGCAGATGAAATGATTGTCTTGTGTAATGACCTAATAATAGATCTTGCACTTGACGGGATGTTGTGGATTGCGATGGAAACTGAAAATGCCATAAATCTAAGGAAGAAACGTGCGTTCTAAATTTTATCTATCTGAAAAAAAATCAGTCCAGTTTGTTCATTCTCCATTCAATTAATCAAAACTTAGGAGAATTGAGGCCATATTACAATGCATGTATCTCAGTTGTTAAGTAGCTTTTCTGACGATTCAGACATCTTATCTCTGAAGGTACCAACCGACCAAGGGACATTAGAACTTAAACGATTTTGTCCTGTAACCTTAGCACAAAAGAAGAAATATGACATTCATGCACAAATTTCACTCCTTACCTTTCCCTTTTTAGTTTGGAGACACCAATACAATTCATTTAAGCAGTCATATTTATATGACTGAAGTACAGGAGTAAAGAGCAGAAAGCCTTACACTTGTACCACCATCGTCTCCTAGAACCAAATACTGTTCAAAGAATGAATTTGAATCCCAAATGGAAAAGAAAGGAATGCATTTGAACGCGCTCATCAGGCAAATTTGAAAATCAGAAAGTCAGGGATTGAACTGACAAAATGCTAATGCTGGAATGTACAAGATGTAGAATTCGATTCAAGTAAACAAACATGGTATATAACTGAAACAAACCATGCTGCCTTTGTGTCATCATATAGAAGTGCCGTTAAGAAAAACTGTAATCATATGAACAAGCAAAATCCTTCACATACACTGTTATGGTACGAAAATTGTTTGACATATCGAAATCACATTGAAGGTCTTGATCACTTTGTTATCAAAATCTAGTCTCCAAGTATCCCTCGTACTACATGTATTTGCCAAGATATTCCCCCTCCTTTAGTGCTCCTGCAAATTTCTGCTAATCTAAGCTCTATTCACACGAATGGGTTGTCCTTCCAATTCCTGAAAACCACAGTTAATTATAGAACAATAAGACATTAGCGACATGCTCTGTTCCAAAGTTTGATATCAAAAGCCATGCCAACTTTCAAGTCTTCAAAAATCTTTTGAATAGCAAATATAGGAGATTATGGTCTCAATGCATGCTCAAATATGGTTAAAGAACGACAAGGATATTAATATCAGTAAATAAGTTTCTTTCGGAATGATATGTTGGAAGAATATGGCATCAGTTGATGTAGTTCAGATCATGTATTTGTAACTCATCTGTACACATGACAGTCAGCAAGTTAATTCCATATTTCCATCTATTTTTCACCGAAATGATAAGATAGAAGATTAGCATTTTTCTTTTGTTTGGCAATCGCCAAATGGTGACTACTTTATGAGGTAGCAAAGAAATGGCAGAAATGCATAAAATATACATGAGAAACTTACCGCGTTATTGAAAGTAGCAACAGCAGCTTCAACTTCTTCCTCGGAAGAGAATGTGACAAAGCCATACCCCTTTGACTTCGAGGTCCCCGGAATGTGGGAGACTGTGGCGCTGAGGATCTTCCCCTTTTCAGAGAAGAATTTTTTAAGAACTTCCGTTGTTACAGTCTTTGCAAGATTACCAACATAAACCTTATACTGACTATCCACAAATACAGGCTCCAATTCTGGTGCCGATCGGTCAATGTTCGGTAAGAAGCTCTCTGTGACATTCACTTTAATTTTTCGATCACCAACCTCCTGGCACAAAAAGCAGAAATATGAATACCATGGCTGCATCCCCTCAAAGTTCACAAATATGCCCTGGAGCAGAATTGCAACATTGGGTGCTTACGGTCCCATTGAGAGCCTCAACTGCAGCATTGGCTTCTTCTGCAGTGCTCATCGTGACAAACCCGAATCGTCGGCTGCGGTTGGTATACTTGTCGTACATAACCTGCAGGAAACAATTGAGCATTCCATTTCAGCTTTCGGGGACCTAAAGTTATTTTGGAGCATAAAGCAAGACGCTCATCACAACATAGCCTTGATGCGGCAATTCGACAGAACCAATACAAGCAACCAACCACACACGGATTACCAATTCCGAGACTCCAGTAATGTTTGAGCAAGAACTAAATAAATTAGATAGAATTTGGGCAAGAGCTGAGTGGGAAAGGCAAGAGCCAAGAAAGACTGGGAAATGAGAAATGTCGTCCAATGTTGGAATGGGATAAGACAGTACAGAAGGAACGTGATGCGTTACCTCGGCCCGCTCGACGGTGCCGTGCGCAGCGAACATGTCGCGGAGCTCGTCATTGGTGACGGTCCTGGGGATATTCCCGACGTAGAGCTTCCGCGCCGCCACCACCTCTGGCGCCTCGAGCACCGCCGAGGAGGCGGACACCCGCAACGCCAAGCCCCGGCGCCACGCCTGAGGCACCGCGGCGGCCCGGAAGGAGATGCGGATAGGGGTGGATACGGAGACGGAGGCAGGGCTCAGGCGGCGGCGGTGGAGGGCCGGAGGAGTTACTAGAGAGGAAATGGCGGTCGCCATTGGAGGGGAGAGGATCAGAGGAGAGGAACGAGAGGGGAGGAGCCGAAGGAGGACAGCGTTATCCGTTGTCGCGGGTGGATTCGGTGTTTTGGAGATACAAACGAAAAAGTTAGGGCCTGCTTGGAAGTTTTGCCCTGTTCACTCACACACGCCTTGAAGGCGCGTTCCACGAGAAGCTTGGCAGACAGGGATGAAGCTGGAAAAAATTTTAGAAGGTGCTGAACAACGACGTTGGCGTGCCCCCGGGGCGCTAGCCGTCAGCACCCGCTCGCCCGCCACCACGCCTGGCTGCCCGCTCACTGCTCGCCAGACACCTGGCGCTGCCTAGCCGCTCGGTCGCTCCCCACTCGTCCGAGACCCTGCGTGGCCGCGTCGTTGTAGGAGTCACGCGCCTGCGCCTGAAGCCACCGCTCGATTGGGAACTTGAGACAGAGTTTCTTTCACTTATTGGACTTTAGATTGGGCCTTGCATAGATAATCCTCCGCCTCTATAGATCTGGCCTAATTAGCAAGAAAAGAGGTTCAATAAATCTCAGCCCCTCCTACCTGTACATCTACAGCTGAAACTTCAGGCGGCGACTCTAGGGGGCTTCGCTTGCTCGCGAGCGGTAGGGGGGGCTGGAGCCCCCCTAGCCCCACCGCTGGCTCCGTGCCTGTTGCCAGATGAAGTGAGGGTAGCAAGTTTTTTCTTGCCAGCACAGAAATCCAAGCAATCCAGGCACATGAACCAAACAGCTAGCAATGCCTATATTCCTTGCTTGGCTAGGCAAAACAGTACCTAGCAAAGGTACCAAGCACACCCTTAACCACCCAGGTTACTCGTAGTTTTCTACTTCAACTTTCACCTATAAAATCATATATTCTATCACTTGAACTATTAAAAACCGTCTAAATAATCCTCTAGTGTGGTTTTAAAAGTAGTTTGCTAACCTAAAATATTAAAAAGTCTACATACCTCTAACCTATCAAGGGTTGACCGCATATAACCCCACAACTATGAAACCTGATAATGTTACCCTTAAAGTATCTAATTATGTTCGAATGACTCCTTGATGATCTTTGTAACGACCCGATCGTCGTTTCAAGGACAATCTAGAACCGAGTAATTAAAGACCTCTACCTCAGCTTGTGGCTCGAGTGTTTGTTCACTTAAGAGAACCCCATCCACCTTGGACGTGTGTTGATGGTCACTAACATCAAATATAAACCGTCAACATAACATACATATATACTTAATTCCATCATCAAATATAGGTATAGGGGTTTAAACTAATGAATTCCATGAGCTTTGGTGAATATTTGTATGCAGGAGGATTTATCCAGAAAATAGCCCCAGGACCACTGTCATACACCCCAAACAAGCCACCCGACGACAACAAGTGATTCTATCCGCGAAAACTGCAAAATACAACTCTAGAAGGTTCCAGAAGACACCACGACGAAGCGTGGGCTGAGAGGCCACTGTAGCAGGCTGCCCGGCCCCCTGTGGCCCCCACCTGGTGAAAGCTCTATGTTTGGTGTTGGTAATTAGTGGCAATGCCTTAAGTACTAATCTTATGTCTAAGTTGTATATAGCATATGAGGATTAGTACATTCCAAGGTTGGTGGCAAGATGGACAGAGTGATCATGATGGCCACACTTAGATTTGGATGCAACCCTACGTGATCAAGGCAAAGGTATACGTTTAAGGGTTGTGTTTTAGTAACTAAGACATCTAATGGGTGTGGTTACATTATAGGATAGATAGTCGTACTATAAAGAGGGGAATGACGCGGCTATTGAACTCCTAAGTTCCTCTAGGTGTGCATTTCATAATCATATGTGTTTAGATAGAACTAATAACGTCTCGAAAAATGATTGTGAAAATGCTAACACACTCACACATGACGTGATCACTTGGTGGTGTTAGCACATTTACGATGGCGTTGGAGTTTGAGCAGTAGAGAGGGTTTGGGGTCCTCTCTCGGCGGGATTTAGGCGTTTTCGAGGAATTGAAATGCCTATTTTCCTTTACGCCAATGTTGAGATTTGGAGGCATTGTCACATGTTGTTTCACGAGCTAAAACATGTGCTAAAGTGACACATATACTTAGTCTAGCTCATATGTGAAAGGGTGAATGAAACGGAGGCGAACGGAGGTCACAGTCGTGATCGGACGCTGGACCGGACGCGGTCTCTGTGTGACCGGACGCGTCCGGTCAGTGCTCAGCGTGTGTTCGTGTCTTGGTTCTCTGATCGGACGCGTCCGGTTATTGAGGGAGCTTACTGGACTCCAACCGGACGCTGGCACTGTGGCGTCCGGTGCGACTAGCAGCGTGTCCGGTCGCTATTTCGCTGGAGCATTGCTCGGCTTGACCAGCGCGTTTGGTCAGCTACGGGACCAGCGCGTCTGGTCGAGCTTCACGCGTCCGGTCAATTTCAACCAGCGCGTCCGATCCACACGACCAGCGCGTCCGGTCAGCGCGACTGCAGCTGTTTTGAGTGCCTAACGGCTCTATTCGAAGGGGTACGTCTATAAATACTCGTTGGCCGGCTCAAGGCTCTTACTCTTGCACTCTTTGACATATTTGTGAGCACTTTGAGCTAAGCAACTCCCCTCCCACTCATCTCTCTTGCTTCTTTGCATATTCGAAGTGAGATTGAGTGATCCAAGTGCATGTGCATTGTAAGATTGCATCTAGTTGTCACTTGATGGTTGATTTGCTACGGGATTCTTGTTTGTCTTGGTGGTTGCCACCACCTAGATGGCTTGGAGCAGCTTGGAGGCATTGGTAAGAGTTGGTGATTGTTTTTGGCCACCTCCGGTGATTGTGAGGGGTTTGTGCTTACCTCGGCGAAGCGCCAAAGGCAACATTAGTAAATTACTCGTGTCATTGTAACCTCTTGCCATTTGGTAGGTTCTTGTGGCGCCTTTTGAGAGGCTCGATGTGTGACCGATTAGCCACCGAACCACATGGTGAAGAGGGACACAATGAGGACTAGCGTGCCGACGAGCATGTGAACCTCGGGATAAATCTTCGTGTCATCATTCTTATTGTGATTAATCGATCCCGATGGTTATGTATTGTGGAATTCATCTCTTGATCATATTGATTGGTTGGATCATTACTTCATCCCTCGGTGATACCCTCCTAACTCTCTCTTGTATTAATTTCTTAGTTATCTTGCTAGCTTGTTAGTGTAGCTCTTAGCTTGTGTAGCTAGTTAGCTTTAGTTGTAGCTAAGTTGTGCGGTTTGACTTGTGCGGTTGAGTGCAAATACTAGAATTGTAAATTGAATAGGTGGCTTGCAAACACCCCATAGGCTAAGCAAAACTCGTATCTCACTATTTGTTATATTGATAAACTTGTTTAGCTTGTCTTTGTAGAAATTTTTAAAAAGGCTATTCACCCCCCTCTAGCCATCAAGACCTTTCACGTGGTATCAGAGATGTGGTCACCAGTTTCAAGGCTTAACAACCTCGGTGCAAGATGGCTCAAGTTATGTTCAATCATGTTAATGGCAAGCCTCCATTCTTTGATGGCGTCTCTTCCTTTGATCATTGGAAAAAGAAGATGAAGCAATATCTAGGCAATATACATGAGAAGGTTTGGGATGTGACCAAAGAAGGATACATCATTCTTGATGAGGAAAATCTCACTCTAAATGACTGCATCAACAAACAATGCAACACCGCGGCACTTGACATAATCTATCGTGCCATTGATGACAAAGTATTTGAGCAAATCAAAGATCTTGAAAAGGCAAATGAGCTTTGAATAAGGCTTGAAGAAACATATGAAGGCACTTCAACAGTAAAAAGTGCCAAACTATATATGCTCAAGGACAAGTTATCCATTTTCAAGATGAAGGATGATGAATCCATCCCAGAGATGTTCTATAGGCTCCAAATCATTGTCAATGATCTCAAGGGGCTTGGAGAGAAGGTTGAGGACAAGGACTTCTCACACAAGTTCTTGATGTGCTTACCCAAGAAGTTTTTCATCTTGAGAAGAATGATCTTTAGAGAGGGATTGGACAAGGTCACCCAAAATCTCGACAAGTCGACTAGGATAGGCGTTATGGCCACTGGCCCTACACGGTCGTTTGGTGTACCGGCGGTAGTAAATTCAGCGTGAGTTATTTTCCCATTTCCCAACTACCCACAACACAGTTACATTACCATTACTTTCATATGGAGTATGCCTCGTCTTCCCTAATGTGTATTAACTACTCCTTCCGCTTCTCCATCTTCAAGGTTGGCCTATTTAAGCCAGGGCTGGATGCGCTTCTTTGTAATCCACACACTCCTTCCTCCTTAGATACAGATAGATACAGACAAAGCTCTTGAGCCAACCATCTATATTTTCTTTATCGCCATGGCACTCCTCCTCCAACTCCTCTAGCAGCAGCGGCGGCGTTGGGAGAAGGCCTTCAAGATTGGGTAGTACCGGCATCTAGGCACAGCGGGGGCTGCTCGATCTAGGTGCTAGTGGAAGTTTTGCAATTAATGGGGTTCGCTTATTTGGGCAAGCCAAGGGGTACTCAATGCACTTTGGTATCCCTAGTTTGCCCTAAGCATTTCTTGTACCGTCGATTCACCATCCCGGTGCCCTGGCGATCCTCCTTCCTCTGAATCAGCAGCGACGACGGCGGCGCTTCTCTTCAACGCCTCCTCTTCTTGCCTCTCTCTACCGTGAGAGGTAAATGCCTCTATCTCCCTCGTGCTCGCGACCATGAGAGGTGCAGTAGGGATGGTAAAGTAGCTCACTAAGATGCTCCTCTTCTTGCCTCTATCTCTCTCGCGCTCGCAACCATGAGAGGTGCAGCAGTAGGGAAGGTAAAGCACCTCACTGAGATGCTGGTGGAAGTTTTGCAAGGTGTTGCCTTGTCCTTAGCTTGCACTGCCTATCTCCAGACTTGACTATGGGATGTACCTATACTTGACAGGTCTTTGTTATTATACAACTATGGAATGTAACTAAAGTTATCAATGAAATTATTGTGATGATTGTTATTGCAAGAACCTGATCGGCGAGTTCTCTGCCGTGGGCGATGGCATCTTGGCCATGGTGGATGTAGAGGACATCATTTGTAATGCTCCTCGCGAGTAGTTCGATTGTAACATGCCTCTACATTTTGAATAAAAATATTTATAATATTTGGTAGTTATTACTTTGAGTTCATCTCTGTTTGCTATGACTTGAACGTTCCATTTGTGCGCCTTAGAGTTCGTAGACCGTATAACACGTCTGTCGTTAGTAGATGCTAACATCTCCCAACCACCACCGCCGGTAGCCTTCACCGCCACTTTTGTCAATTTCCAAGCCCGCGGGTGAGTCCTACGCGTCACTCCCACGCATATTTACAAAGTTTTGTAGAAATTTGCATTCTCGCTTGATATAGTTACTTACAAAGGAAGCTCCCCACCGTATCTTTCTCCTCCTTAGTGCTGCTATTCCTCATCACTGCCCCTGCTCCCCAGTGCCAAACTACGTGACCACCCATACTTAGCGGCGTGCAATTCGCTAGTCACCACCGACAAGCTAGTGCTCCGTGCCGGTACGCCTTCCCGGTATGTAGACAACACAGATCCATCGGTGACCAGGCTGGTACTCATCATTGCCATCACTGCTCGAGCTCAATGCCATAAGATCCAAAGGCAATTGTAATGCTTTTGCACTTCCCTTATGCATTGTTCTTGGATTTTTATTCCCTTATTCACTCATCTGAGTATGAATGAAGCTTTCATCTGATAATTAATGAGCTCACAAACACATCCCCATAGTCGCTCCTTCTCTGATTCAGGCGACAGCATTGCCGCTTCCATCGCCGTCCCCACTCCACCGGATCCTTGTCAAGATAGAGGAGGAGGCCCCAACAAGATGAACGAAGTGGCCATCCTCACAGACCATGTCTTAGTCCTCATCCTCAGCCACCTCACCGCCCGCACCTTGTGAAGCTGCAAGTGTGTTTATTGCTCCTTGAATAGCCTCATCTTGGGATCCAAGTACCATAAGGAGCTGCCCCAGATTCTCGTCGGATTCTTCTACCACAGCTAGAAATGCAAACGCAACTTCACCAGTGTCAACGATGAATACCCCCTCCTTGTCCTTCTTGCCCTTCCCTATTCAGGATGTCGTGATCTCATATTGCTCCTAGGGCCTCATCCTCTGTTGGCACTCTGAGTTTTGCTATGTTGTCTGCAATCCGGTGACTAAGAAATGGTTGCTACTACCGGGTAGCAACCATTCTTGTGGTTCAGCTCACTTGGGGTTCGATCCGATAGTCTCCTCGCACTTCCATGTGTTTGAATATGGGATCAACGATGATGACTCCTTAGGTGCCAACATCTACTCATCTAAAACTGGAGCATGGATCTTTAAAGAATCTAAATGGGGCGAGGGTATTGTAGTATCCACATATGGAAAAGGTGTGTTTGTTAATGGTTTTATGCACATGCTGGAGTTCACCCAGATAGTTGCTATTGATATGGAGGGAAAAACATGGAGGAAAATTCATAGGCCAACTGGTGATGCAATCTCCATCCATGAAGCTTAGGGTCAGTTGTGTTTATGTACTACTAATACTTTGAATAGGTGTGAGCTTTCAATCTGGATCCTTAAAGACTATGGTACTAGTAAATAAACATTGAAGCATAAGGTGACCATGCTAGAGCTATTTGGAAAGAAGAATATTGAAATTGGTACCGAGGTTTGTGATGCAGCCTACAGAGTGATTGAAGTTCATCTAGAATGGAATTTGATTTTCCTTGTTGCGGAGGTGAAAGGTCCTAATGGCTAGAGGGGGGTGAATAGCCTATTAAAAATTCTACAACAACACTTAAGCCAAGTGGTTAGACAAATATGAGGCGAAGTAAGTGTTGTGCTAGCCTACTAAAAATACAAGCCTCCTATCCACAATTCTAGTTGCTATGATCTCTAATCCACACAAGAGGCTAAGTCACTACTCTCTAAGTTAATGAGCTCTCAAAGACTAACTAAAGAGCCTCACTAACCACTAGACAAGACACAAGCTAGCTCTCAAAATTAGTTACACTAAAGAGCTTAGCTATACTAGGAAAGTAAATACAAGAGTGGTAGTGATGTTTATACCGCCGTGGCAAGAGATGATCAATCAATCACAAGAAATCCCGGAGACAATGATGACACAAAGATTTTTCTCTGAGGTTCACTTGCTTGCCAACAAGCTAGTCCCCATTATGGCGATTCACTCACTTGGAGGGACTACTATAGATTGACTTATCACTATCGCCACTTTCACTGCCCCAGCAATAGAAGCGACTGTGTTTTACTTTCACCACCGGTTGGACCGATAGTGAGGCCTCCTGATGAAGGAAATTGGTAGTTGAAACTTCTACCACCCACGGGTTAACAGTAGATGTGGTAGTGTATAACACCTTGAATTTTGACCTAATTTAAAAACCACTAAAATTTTGAACTTTTTAAAACTTTGCATAATAACCCACACACATAGTTAATTAACCTAGGAATCAATATGAATAGATCAACATAGGAATATAAACCATAGATGTAGAATTGTGTGCTTGAGTGTTAGCTTGCTTGCTTGAACATATGATGGTACACCTTGCATGCATTCATATTTAAATTCAAATTCAAATTGCATTCAAACATAGTATAGGAAATCTGGGAAAAAGAAAAAGGAAAGGGAATAGGAAAATGAGCACTGGGCTCATTCCCCTCCCCTCGGCCCACGGCAGCAGTAGCAGCCCACTTCCCCTCCCCTCTTCTCCCATCTCTCCCTCTCCCGCGACTGGGTCGGCCCGGTGTCGTGCCCCGGCCCAACTTGCGCCCGCCTCCTCCTCTTTTCCCCTCTTCTCTCTCTGTCACGTGGGTGCGAGGCCATAACGACGCTACCACCGTCAATTGCTGACTGGCCAGTTGGTCCCACCTGTCATACACACACGCCACACACATAGCGATGGGTACGTTTAGGAAAACATTAGGTACACCCGGTTAGTATACGTAGAAGGCTATAAATCCACTTTTCTAGCTTTATATTTCATAGTATCAAAAAATATTTTCTACACACTATATATGTACATGTGTATACGGAGGAAATATATGCATACGGACTCGCAGACACCTAGGACCCACCACCATCACCTCAAGCTCTCTCCACCATCCAAATTGGTGTATCTGCACCGACGGAGCATTAAGCTAACTTAGCTTTGAAGCAAGGCAGAGGTGGGTGAAGAAATGACCCAAGTGGGCCCGAGAGGGGGCTAGCTGGCCCCACCACTTGGCTTGCCAGCCTGCTGCTGTGCCACTCTATAAATTGGAGGCTCCTGGCTACTCTCTTCCTCACACTCAACTGCAATCCAGCTCTCTGCCTCCAAATTTTGAAATGAGCTCTGTAGTTTAGTAAATCCATTAGCAAAAGTGTTGCAGAAATTTGGAAAAGCTAAAAATATTAAGGGTAGAAGTTCTGCTAAAATCTTGCTTAGAGAAATTATTGGCAATCAGAATGACTAACCCCTGGACGACTAATTCTTGGAAGGCTAACCGCTGACTATTCTATTTCTTAACCCAACCCATGAGTTTTGTTGTTCTATCAATTTTGTAGGGTGTGGAAGGCTCTCACAGGAAAGGCTACCCGCTTGCAGTCATCCCGCTCGTTGAGGAGTTCATCCTCTAGGGCGAGTTCTGACATGCAGGTAGATGTTCCATCCTCCGGAGCTAGAGCACCACCACAGTCGTCATCATCTACGAACAATGTCCTACTGGAGGAATCACATCTCCGCTGGGAATCCAAGACAGGAGAAGGATGCTTTCAAGAAACTAAAGTCTCGAAGGTTTATACACACTACTGTGTATGATCCTCTCCTACTGCAAGGGATGGGTATGGACATCGAGTTCTCTTTCATTTTCCAAGTTGTTGGTTGGGATAGCTTCTGGAGTATTGCTGAGCATGGGTCTAAACTTTTGACGTTAGAATTTTTATGCACACTGCAAATCACCGACACCGGGGTCAAATTTAGACTTTTCGGGAAAGAGTATTCTTCTCCCTAGAAGGATCTAAGTTTGCTCCTGGGGTTTAATTCACAATGTGTAGTTGATGTAGACCATGCTTTGCAAGACTTTGATAAATTAAAATTTTTGAGGGACATTTCCTGGAAAACTGATTTTTTCCGTCCCCATACCAATGACATTCAACATCCCACACTTCGCTTCATGCATAAATGGCTAGGATTTACCATGTTTCCTAGGCTCGATACTCGTCCTGTGAGAATAGACGATCTCAAGTTGCTCTATGCCATGGTAAAAAGGAGAAAAGTTTCACCGGTTAAACTTATGATACACCAATGGTTAGAGGTTTTCACTCTCACGGGCGATGTCGAGTGTACCTCTTTGGTCACTCGGATTGCCCAAAATTTGGGTCTGCGGAACAATGCTTTGGTCTCTTTTATTGATGAGGAGCACTTACACATTGATTTTGAATACTTCACCCAAATGCTTAAAAAGAGAGAGGATGGAAAGATTGTCATGATGTATCATGGTTATACAACTGAGATTTCATTACCTAACCGAAATCTTGATTTATACACTATGGACTCTTTCACTTTTGATTTGCAGGAAAAGGATGCGGCACCTCGCAGGAGTGCATCCGCGAGATTGACTCATGCACCTCAGCCTCACTACTATGGCGATGACCCGATACCTAAAGGACCGGCCTATACCAGCTATGCAGGCTAGGACCAAGCGGGAACTTCCCGTGGGTTCCAGACCAAATATGCTGGTTGGGACCAACCATCACCTCACCAATCTGAAGGCTCTTGGCAGCAAGCTCTGAGTGAGCATTGGCAAGATGGGAACTACCACAACTACCAAGGGTAGACCTATGAAGAAACCTCAAGTGGCCACCAGGGAGGACGCATGTCTTTCTCTGGCCGAGGGTACCATGACTTCCATGAGAATCAGCACCGCATCGATGGTAGATGGACAACCATTGAAGAACATAATGCTACCATACAAAGTACACTACACCAACACTCACAGTGGCAGGCAAACATGGGACACATGATTGCCGACATCCAACAACAACGCCAACAACAGAACTAGAACTGGGACATTTTGTTTTAGAACTTCAACATCTGGCCACCACATTGAATGACTACGTCAACAACCAGCTTGGGGGAATGGCGTCCTCTGTTTATCTAGGTAAGTATTTCTTTTTCATGTGTTTTATTATTTTTGAGTTTTTTTATATGCTAAAAAAAGATGCATAAGTAAAAACAAAATAAAAATTATCTTTGTATTATATATTAATATTATGTTTCTAAAAATGGACAAAGTGTTTGAGATATTGAAAACAATGGGTACTCAGATGCCTGTCTGAAAAAAAAGAAGAGATGAATAAGATAGCCCTTGTTCTCTTGTAATTATTTCCAAGTTTCAAAAGAGAGATATATTTTCAAGGAGCATAGTAGAATTAGGTTAGCCACTATATATATTCACCATATATCCACATACATGCACATCTTGATTTGATTGTATAACTCAACTCTCTTTGGATCCGAGGTTTGACTTTACAATATATGCATTACAAGTATGTCTTTTCATGCTATCTCCACTCCTATGAGCTCCACATAAGCTTAGTTCAAGGAAGAGAAAAGCCATAACATCATTATTGCCTTAATGAGGATCCACAAATACCACATATTTTAAGACTTGAGAGTGTCATACATTGGAATCTCTGAGTTTTATTTTAAAAACTTGTAAAAACTCTAGAATAATGGTTGAATAAAGAACTCGAGACATAGTGCTTGACTTGATCTTTCTATCTTTCAATTGCTCAAGACCCAAGAGAAGGATGAGAAGCCCCATGGTTGAAGGTAATATGAGTAAGTTTGAAAGTCAGATCAGTTTGTTCTAATCCGGAGGAGAATTTTTGTTTGAACGCATGTGTACTTTTGAGGAGTGAAAATATTGTAGCAACTCCTGATCCATTGCTGAGTTTAGCATTGCTCAGGGACGAGCAAAGGTTAAGCTTGGGGGAGTTTGTTAACGGTAGTTAACACTCATCATAAACCATCAATATAACTTGTATAAATGCATGAAAATGATGACCAACATAGGTTTAGGGGTTTAACCTGACAAATTCCACGAGTTTTGGTGAATCTGTGGTTTTAGTAGGGTTTATCCAGAAAACCGTCAAGGTGGACCTAATTGTCAGATTTAATCACACTTATCCGTGACGAAACTGACTTAGGAATACTCCAGAACACTCCAGAAGGCAAACCACCGCAACAGAGCCCGAGCCACTACCAGTGGGGCCGGCTGGCCCCACCTACAGGTCGGCTGACCTATGGGGCCATCCTGTCAGCCTCTGCCTCAACGTCAGTTCTCCACCGCATTTAAAGAACAATCTTACACTGTTGCTCAAGGCTGGTTTGATTCGAGGGCTCAGATTTGATGATGGGCTCCTGGTTCCCCCTATATAAGTCCCCCAAACCCCCCTGAGGCATCTTCTTCATCATCTTCAGAGCTTCCACAATTATTCAAGAAGATCTACCAGAGGGAATAGAATAGATCTCTAATTCCTCAAAGCTTTAGTATAGGCTAGCTAGTAAGATTCAAGTAGAGTTGGGCTACTGCTCAGGATTTATCATCTGGAGGCTGGTATAGCCATTGTATCCTCTATTATTCATGACTTTATTCTTAATCTATATTATGTTTCTATCTATTATGTTCTTAGTTTGCTTCGGTAGTATGCTTGAAATAGTCATAGTTGATACTAAGTTTATGCATAGGTTCACAAAGCGCTTAGCTCAGTATTCGAGTGAGTTAAGTGGTCGACATTATGTAAGCATGGTGCTTATATGTTGTTTACCTACGGATACACTCTACATTCTAGGCGATGTGGTAGATCACGAGTGTGACATTCTCGTTGAGTCCTTTGTAGTCCACTTCTCGTCTGTAGAACAAGTAGGACCTAATTGTGAAGGAAGTCAAGCTCTGTTCTTGATTTTCCTTAGTAATGTTCCTTATACATAGATGAAGAGTTAATTATGCTATAGAAGAAAGTATATACTTGGGTGTACAAAAGACTTAATATATAGGAATGACTTAGGAATCTTTCTCTTAATTTATCACTAAGTCTAGCTATACTACATTTATGAGTATGCAGCTATTTCTATCTCTGGATTATTATTATTGCCCTACACTTATTATCTATATATTATTTGGGTTACCCCCGTTTAGAGTAAGTGTTTAGTTAATGATCTCATCATAAGTATCATATTTATCAATATCTCTAGCTGCCGCTCCTCCCTGTGGTAAAATATAAATAACGATACCTGGAATACTCTCGGGTGAAGTGCTACAATAGTATATCTATGCGCTTGTAGTATTCTTCCTAAATTACAAGTGTCATTAATAAATACCAACACGCGTGTAGGATGTTACACGGGGATAACTAACTACTAAAACTTGCAAGGGTGACAACTTACCTAGCTCTCTAATCTGAATTAAGGATGCACTCTAACTTGAAAACCTACATTGATGGTCAACCTGATCTTTTCACTCATGCGAGGGGTAAGGTCACTGTGATTGTGGGATCTCAAGTGACATAGCTCGCGGAAGATTAAGGACCGTTCATTGGGATAGTGAGTCCGAGTAACCACCCATACAGACCACATATCACAAATAGGGGTGGTAAGCCGAGTAACTGATCATGACTGGTTTGTCCATTGAGCTGGCACAAAGGTGGCGCTAGGTAGATCATGGTAGCATTACCCGGAACCAATCAACCCCTCTGTGGACATTCTTGGCTGGATTAGGGAAAGGTTGGAGATGTGAGGCAACACTTATCCTTGCGCACGGATATGGAGTTTCGTCCCATTCTCCGTGTGGGTACAACTTGTACCCTCTGCGCAGAGTCTATTGAAAGCCTAAAGTCCCTCAAGACGAAAATTGGTTGTTCTTATTTCTAGACCCGTTGTAGTGTGGGAGACCTCACTGTTGAGTTGAGGCGAATTCCATTGTTGATCACCTGACCTATGTTGCTCAGCACTTGTTTTATATCTATCTCGGCTAAACTAATTTTGACCATGCATCAAGAGCATTTTACCCTTTAACATACGCCATTGCTTTTCTGCAAAACTCACAAATGCATGTTATTATCCTCAACAACGCTTCGACTAGCAGCCATTGGATCATGCGACTCCAATTTAAGATGCAAGTTAACTCTGATAGTGTGTACGAGTGAGTATCGAGAGCAACCTAGAATGGGTTGAACTTGAAGTGTAAACTGTTCATCCTTTAAATAGTGTTTTCCTCAAATTCGAGATATATTCAAGTTTATTTTGAAAGTGTTATTCATGTGGTCACCTGAGGGTTTATTACATGAATTGAGATGTATAACCCGACCGCAAGATCCTGATGAAAGCTGGTTGGCACTCTTCTGTTGGTGACCTGTTGCCAGTCAAGCTGGTGCAAGTTGGTCAACTGGATGACACTTGTGTCAGTGAGACATAAATGGTATCAGGTCGTCACAATCTTGTAGGCCATTGGATACCATATACTGCTACACTTGAGTAAGTAACTATGCTTACACATAGTTCCATTTATTGCCTCCCTCTCCCTACTCTTTCTAGACTGGCCCACAACTCGTTAACATGCGACACCTTGTCTCCTACTCTACCTCCTGTCACTGATCATCAACGCCATTGTACTCAAGCACCACCCCTCTGACGTCCTCCATCTAGATATCCTTTAGTTTTCTTTGGTCTCCATAGGAAGAGAGACCAATCTTCCTTTTCTTTTCTTTTTTCTTACTGCCAGTAAAAGGGGGCCACACACTACACCTTAACTGCACCGATTGTAGATCGGTGAACCACGGGCTAGATTGTGTACACCAAACAATCTAGCTCAGTGCTAGGATGCGTGGATCATAGATCAGTGGATCCTCGACGAGTTTGTATGCGATGGTCCACTTGGTGTCAGTGGGGTTGTTCATGTGAGACCATCCGATTTTAGCGACTAGACCCTTTAGTGTGAGCAACCAAATCATCTAGTGTGGCTCAGCTAGTTGTTACATATATGATGAGTTTCTTTGTCCTCTCGATTAAAACATGAAAGAAAATTACATCGGCCACCTCTAGTTATTGGTAGGGAGGAACTGCAGATAGTATATCAATACATTGGAGGAGATGGCAGCAGCGTGGGCTTCCGGGACATCAAACAATTCAATGTGGCGATGCTTGGGAAACAAGGCTAGCGGCTTATGACATTGCCGGATTCGGTTTGTGCTCGAGTTATCAAGGGGAAATACTACCCCAATGGTGAATTTAGTAAAGCCAGAAAGAAGAGGAATTCCTCTCATACTTAGTGAGCACTTCTGACTAGGAGAAGAGCTCTACATTGTGGACTCACACATCGCATAGGTGATGGGGAGTCGACAAACCAAGACCGCTAGATTCTAGGAGCTATTAGCGACAAACCTATATATGTCCAAAGCCTAGAGCCTTAGTGGTTTGTGTCAGCGAGCTAATATTTAGGGATGGTAGGAGTTAGGATGAGGAGGTTCTGTGAAAGCATCTAGGCCCCTAGTTGGGTTTTGGTGATTAATGACTACACAAGATTATTGTTACTAACATGTGTTTTGCAGAGGCAATTTGAGTTAGGTTATGGTAATGGTGATTGTTTGGGCAACCAATGGTTTTCATACCCCTATCAATGGAAATCATTTTGGTTTTCAAAGGATGGACGACAAGGTTAAGGACATACTAGTTCTTAGTGTCGAGTGGTGTTGGGAGACACTTAGAGTAAGAGTAGTTTAGGACATTGTTTTTCCTTTGGCCATACTATAAAGGGGGTATGAACTAGTAGCTTGACCTAAGTGAGTCTAATGTGTTAAGTGTAGTGTACAATTATCAAACTTAGCACTAGGTGGCTTAGAGGAAGCCCAAACATCATTTGGATCAAACCCCATTCACAAAGTGTTTTGAATTGGAAGTGAATAGAGGGTTTTTCAGGGCGTCAGACCTAGAGGAAGACAGTGTGTTGAACCAATGGCTTGGGTCTGACAACTATGTCACAGTGCTAGAGAGAGGAGCCTGTGCCTATGGAGACCGTCGGACCCTAGCACATGGGGTCATCGGACCATATGTGGACACCGTTCAACCTAGGGTTCGGTCAAGGATTGTCAGACCCTAGTGAACAGGATGAGCCCAGACCTTTGGTGCCTTCGTCCGACGGCTTGCAGAGAGCATCCAGAGAGGATTTTCAGGCATTGGACCATTCACCAGTGGGGGTTCTCGATGGCTAGTTTTTTTTGCATAGAACTGACTCTATGACCGTTGTGCCTGGTCAGACCATGGAGGTATGGTCCTATGCCCAGGCATAGTACGGTCTGACGCCCTCGAGTCTGCACAAGACTTGACCATAATGTCTAGTTGAGTGGTTGGGGAGTATTTATACTTCCCCAACTCGATGAATTCATCTCTCTTGCTCATTTGTTCAGCTGAAGAAGCATAGTGGAGTTTAAGGGAGAGCAAGTGCTCAGTGGTCAGATTGAGATTTGTTAATCCAAGATTAAAGACCCCATTAGTGCATAGGGAGTAGCAAGTGTGCATCCACCTTTCTCATTAGGCTTGTTTAGGTCAAGTGAGAGTTTGTGCTTATTACTTTTGGTGATCGACATCACCTTGATGGCTTGGTGGTGATTGGGAGGTTGGTGATCTATCGGTGGTGATTGTGAGAGACCCAACTCATGGTGTTAGCGGTTGTGGGTGATTCACCGTATCGAAGTGACAAAGAATTAGCCTATAGAGAGCACTCGCGGATACCCTTGTGTGGATGCTCCAACGAGGATTAGTGGGGAGTGTTGGCTCTTTGATACCTTGGGAAGACATCATCATGTTCCTTTCCCTCTCTTTACTTTGAGCATTTACATTCATGTTTTTACATTCCTAGAATTGCCATGCTAGCAAATAATTGGAACCTAGGGTACAAAACTTTCTGCGGTAGAATAGAAACACTATTATGCACAAGGGTTGAAATGGGCTAAGCAGTATGATTTAATTGTTGTGAGAAAATTTAGAATTATCCCAATTCACCCCCCCCCTCTTAGGCATCTTGATCCTTTCACTCTTGATAATAACTTGCTGCATATGGAGAAGTTGTCAAAAAATACCGTTGGGAAGGAGATAGGAAGATTTCTAGGCTAGGTTGGACGAACGCCATGTCTTATACACTGTGCGACAGGCCTATCGAAGCCTTGTGGAATAAGAAGCCTAGGAGAGTGCTCATTGCGAGGGGCGGGCAACACACTCAGCAACAAATGATGAGCCACACAGGCACAAGCTTTGGAGGTGCAAAGTAGTTGATGGTAGTTAGCAACCATCATGAACCATCAATTTGACTCAAAAGAACTGCATAAAAGGAATCACCAACATAGAATAGGGGTTAAACTGATAGAATTCTATGAGTTTTGGTGAATCTGTGTTTTGCAGGGATTAAACAGGAAAAGAGCCAAAGATGACCCACATGTCGGACTAAAAAACATATTCTATGCGGGAACCAAGTCAAGAAGATTCTAGAGAACATGAGAAGGCATATCACAGAAGATGGGGACCTCCAGGTCGGCCGACCTGTGGTCCCACCTGTGAGCCACTGCCTCCGCAAGTCGGTTCTCCACCGCCTTAAAGATTTGTATCTCCACCCTTGATTGAAGTCGGTTTGATCCAAGGGCTCTGGTGCATTGCTCCGGCCTATATAAGCAGGACCCTACCCCCCTGGGTTAGAGCATCCTCATCCTAGGCAGAAACCCTAATCTTCCTCTAGTATCAAGAAACCCTAGATAGGATCAAGAGCCAAACATTCAAGAGAAGATTAGTCTTGTAGTCTTCCAAAGATTAGGACTAGTCTTATTTAGAAATAGAGAGATAGAGTGTGAGGGAAGACTTTGGAGGAGTTGCTGGCCTGTCGATGTCTCCTCTATGGCTTGTACCTGCGGGATCAAGTTCCATTGGAGCTTGTTTTTGAGATTTCTCTGGTATTCAACTTCTAATTCAAGTAAGTAATATTGTTATTATTGTTCTTCTAGTTTGCGACTCTTTTGAGTACTTTAATCTTGGTAGCTCCTTGATTGAAGTAGTATTCATAGTGTAAGCGTGGTGCTTAGACTCGGTTACTCGTAGATGCACCCTACCTTCCGGATTGGTGGTAACTTGCGAGGGTGACTTTATAGCCTCGTTGAATCTTCCATAGTCCACCTCCCGTTTGTAGGATAAGTAGGACCTGGTTGGTAAGGAAAACATCCTCTACTGGTGTCTTTTCTTAAGTAATGTCCCCATTGGAACAATCATAAACATAGCTTGCGAAGGTTAGAACTAGAAGACCTTAGTGATCTTCTTTATATCCCTATTTTCTCCGTCCTTGTTGCTTCTCAGGGGTTAAGTTTAGACTTAGTTATTCTCACATGTTTTCCCTATAGTAAAATATAAATAACGATACTTTGGAATACTCCCGGGTGAAGTGCTACATCGGTATCCGTGCGCTTGCGGATCATTCTTAGTAATTATTCTGTGTGCGTTAACAAATACCAACAAGCATTTCTGGCGCCGTTGCCAGGGAAAACGGTTGCTGAGATAACTTTGAACCTAGCTTAACCTTTTATTATACTTTTATCCTTTTCATTTTTCCTTTTAGTTTTTCCTTTTTCATCCTTATGGATGCCATATATTCCACTCCCATATACCAGTATGCTACACCCACGAGCACCAGTCATAGGCCAAAAGAATCATCAAAGCCTATCCTAACACCAGCCTATGAGCTACGCCCGTGTTTGATTGCAATGGTCCAGAACCAATCCTTTTTAGGAAAGGAACACGAAAATCCTTACCTCCACCTACAAGAGTTCAAACAGACCTGCGACTGCCTCCGCATAGAGGGCATGTCCGACGAGACCTTACGATGGAAGCTTTTTCCTTTCTCTTTGAAGGGAAGAGCTAAACAATGGTATAATCGAACCATAGGGAGTAAGCAAGGAGATTGGGAAACTTTACGTTCTAGATTTTGCTTGGACTTCTTTCCCATCTCTAAAATAGTCAGCCTTCGAGCCAAGGTCCTATCTTTTAAACAAGAAGATAATGAATCTCTGGCCACATCCTAGGAACGTTTTAACTCTCTTATAGACTCTGAACCAGACTTAGCTTTGCAAGACCCCATTCTTCTTCAATACTTCTACATGGGTCTTAAAAAGAAAATCTCAAAGCTTCTTAACATAGCTTTAGGAGGATCATTCTTGCACATTTCTGCCACGAAAGCAAGAAAGATCTTGGACAAAATTCTAGCAGATAAACCTGAAGAACCATCGGAAGAGAATCCTTTAGAGGAAGAATCTCAGATAACTGAACCTAAACTTTTGTCATATCCACCACAAACCTCAGCTATCCCAATTTCTGAGCTACCGAAAAAGGAGGAAACTCCAATTTTGGATTTCATACTTGATTTCAAGGATGAACTTTTTACTGAATATGCAAACACCTCGAATTACTATTTAGTAAGGAAGCCCTAGGAGCCTAAGAAATCATCACTCCATAAAGAACCTTTAGACCCTTCTGAGAAAGCTTTTCTTAAAAGAACTACGAAAGAGTTAGTGACCATCATAAGCAATGAGTGGTTAGAAGAATCAGAGCTTTCCTCTAATATGATCCGTTTGGATTCACCTTCTATCTCAATCTATTGCCAAATTCATAAAAACCCTTTCAAAGCCCTTTATAATCTAGTTGCGGGTGTTAATATCATGTCTGCATCATTTGCTCGAGACTTATTAAGACACATGCCATTAACCTCGACAACAAAGTTATTGAAAAGCCCTTCAGGACACATTGTCCCAAGTTTGGGAATTTTGTATGTGCTCTCTATCCAAGTAAAGGCACCATGATTCATTTGAGCTTTTATATCTTTGATATCATGGAGTTTGACCTATTGATAGGACAACCAATTGAAAGGCTTATTCAAGAGGGATAAATAGGAAAACTAAATATTTGCCTTGGGAAAAAAAATTTAAACTCCCTTTGTCCATCACTCATTTTTAAATGCTAAGACTGAGCCATGTCCTGAGCCCGATCTAATTGAAGAGGGTAAGGTAGCATCTCTTGAACACTTAATCGAACCCAACCTTGAAGAAGATGATGTGTTTTTCATCGAGGAAGGAGACGATGTTCCACTGGAACCCAAACCTCTCGATAAATTATTAGAGCCACCTAAACCTCCCACTGAGCTTAAACCTCTGCCTTCCGGTCTTAGATATGCTTTTCTTAATAATGATCAGGAATCTCCTGTGATCATAAGTGATGAACTCTCTCAGTAAGAAACCCTTCGCTTGATAACTGTCTTAGAAAAGCATCGCTCAGCTTTTGGATACTCACTCCAAGACCTTAAATGAATTAGTCCTGCTCTCTGCACCCATTGCATCACTACAGATCTAGAAACTATACCTTCTAGGGAGCCCCAGCGTAGGCTTAATAATGTGATGAGAGAGGTAGTTAAGAAAGAGGTCTTGAAACTCTTACACGCCAGGGTCATCTATCCTGTGCCATACAGTGAGTGGGTAAACCCTGTTCAAGTTGTGCCTAAAAAAGGAGGAATGACTATTGTTGAAAATGAGAAGAATGAATTAATTCTCCAAAGAACCGTCACTAGATGGCGGATGTGTATAGATTACATAAAGCTTAATAAGGCAACAAAGAGGGATCACTTTCTGTTGCCCTTCATTGATGAAATGTTAGAGCGACTGGCGAACCACTCTTTCTTCTGTTTTCTTGATGGGTATTCAGGATATCACCAAATCCCAATCCATCCTGATGACCAAAGTAAAACCACTTTTACATGTCCATATGGAACTTATGGTTACTGTAGAATGTCTTTTGGACTATGTAATACTCCAGCTTCTTTTCAAAGATGCATGATGTCTATATATTCTGATATGATTGAAAAATCATGAAAGTTTTCATGGATGACTTTTATGTTTATGGAAAAACTTTTGATGGTTGTCTTGAAAATTTAGACAAGGTTTTGCAAAGATGTGAAGAAAAGCACTTAGTCCTTAATTGGGAAAAATGTTATTTCATAGTTAGAGAAGGAATAGTGCTAGGGCACTTAGTGTCTGAACGAGGAATTGAGGTAGACAGAGCTAAAATTGAAGTAATTGAACAACTACCTCCACCTATAAATGTTAGAGGGATTAGAAGTTTTCTTGGCTATGCTAGTTTTTATCGCCGATTCATAAAAGATTTTTCGCACATTGCTAGACCACTTACTAATCTTTTGGCCAAGGATGTTCCCTTTGAATTTGATGATGCATGCTTGAAATCCTTTAACATTCTTAAGAAAGCACTCATCTCTACACCAATCATTCAACCCCCTGATTGGTCTTTGCCTTTTGAAATCATGTGTGATGCTAGTGATTATGTTATGGGGGCAGTTTTGGGACAAACAAAAGATAAAAAGCATCATGCAATTGCTTATGCTAGCAAAACTTTGACAGGGCCACAACTTAATTATACAACAACTGAAAAAGAACTCCTCATTGTTGTTTTTGCTATTGATAAGTTTAGATCTTACTTAGTAGGAGCTAAGGTGATTGTTTATACTAATCATGCTGTTGTTGACGGTAGATAAGTGTCAATTTTAACCGTCAACAAAACATGAAAAGGGACCTAAAAGCAAATACCACATAGATATAGGGGGTTCACTGACAGAATTCCACGAGTTTTGGTGAATATCTATTTCTACAGGGTGTCAGCTGAAAAGAACCAAGGAAGGCCCACATGTCATGTTTACATAGAGAGAAAAAGACCCACGCACGTGAAGGAAGACTCTAGAAGACACGAGAAGGCACCGGAACGAATGGGAGGCCGATCTACCACGGTGGCAGGGCGCCCGCCCTACCTTCTTGGGCGCCCGCCCACCTACGTGGACCAATCAGGTCAAGTCTCGTGGATCATGCCTCCACCGCCTTTGAGGATCAATAATCACCGTTGATTAAAGTCGGTTTGATCCAAGGGTTGTCGTGCATCCTAGGGGCTATATAAGCAAGGCCCCTGGACCCTAGAGGAGGAATCCCATGAAACCCTAATTCATTATTTCTAGTTGGGATCAGCTGAGAGGGGTCCCCTGAATGGATCTTCTCTCCTAGGGCACATACAAGAGAGATTAGCTTTGTAGTCTCTATGTGAGATTAGAGTTCTTCTTCTAGATTGAGAGAGTTAGAGTGGAGGGATGAGTTGGATGAAGCCCAGCATGTCGGTGTCTCCTCTCTGGCTTGTACCTGCGGGATCAAGTCTCCTAACCCGGGGCTTCGTTCTGAGATTCTTCGGTGATTCAACTTCTAATACTAGTAAGTACAATGTTATTATTGTTCTATGGTTTACGAGTTTACTTTATTCTCTTCCAGTTGAGGGTAGAGTAATCATCTGTAGCGTAAGGGTGGTGCTTGGGCTAGGATACTCATAGATGCCCCCTATCTGGTCGGATCCGTGGTAGTAGCGCGAGACGTGACAATCCCGTTGTTTCCTTTGTACCCCACATCCCGTTAGAAGAATTCATAGGATTTATGTGCTAGGGTTAAGCATTCTTTGTGGTGTCTCTTTTTCTTCGGTACGTCCCCATATAGCAGTAGTCGCATAGCTTACCACAGGTTAGAACTAGGGTGCCGTAGCAGTCTTCTCTAATCGCTTATATCTTCGCTACCTTATAGTGCGGCCCAGGGGTTAAGTATAGACTTAGGTTAGTCATCGCATGCTTTCTCCTAGTGGATAAAACAAATACGATACTCTAGAAATATCTATTGGGTGAAGTGATCACCGATATCCGTGCGCTTGCGGATTATTTCTCTTAGATTCTTTCGTGTGCGTAACCAATATCAACAGCTGCTTTAAAATACCTGCTCACTAAGAAAGATGCTAAACCTTGTTTGATAAGATGGATTTTGCTATCCAAAAATTTAACCTAGAAATAAAAGATAAAAAGGGAGTAGAAAATTCTATTGCTGATCACTTGTCTAGAATACAGTTTAAAAATCCATAGGAGCTGCCCATCAATGATTCGCTGCGCGACGACATGCTCTATCGGATCACTCGATCCGACCCCTAGTATGCAAATATTATCAATTTTATGGTTGCAGGATATATACCACTAGGGGAGGACAAAAGAAAGCTCATTTATGAGAGTCGTCACCACATATGGGATGAACCGTACCTCTTCAGAGTCTGTTCAGACGGACTCCTCAGAAGGTGTGTACCGGCTGAAGAAGAAATCAAGATCATTGAAAGATGTCACTCATCATCATATGGAGGACATTATGGGGCGTTCCGTACTCATGCAAAAATCTAGCAAAGTGGAGTTTTCTAGCCTACCATGTATGAAGACACGAAGGATTTTATCCGGAGGTGTGGAGCATGTCAGATGCATGGGAACATCAATTCAAGAGATGCCATGCTACTCACTAACAACCTCCAGATCGAACTCTTCGATGTCTGGGGTATTGACTATATGGGACTATTTCCGAAGTCAAAGAACTGCGAATACATCTTAGTGGTAGTTGACTATGTTTCCAAATGGGTTGAAGCCATGCCATGTAGAGTTGTTGACTCTAGAAGCTCCAAGAAGATATTTGAAGAAATAATATTTTCAAGATACTAGAGCATTGTAGCATTTTTTTTGTATTTGGTAATAATTGTCCAACCGTTGACTAATTAGGCTCAAAACGTTCGTCTCGCAAAGTACAACCAAAATGTGCAATTAGTTTTTTATTTCATCTATATTTAATACTTCATACATGTATCGCAAATTTAATGTGACGGGAATTTTTTTTGCATAGCGCATTTTTCATGGAACTAAACACAGCCATACACGATTTCGGAATAGGAGTTCGATACACTCGGTAGTCGGTATCGGTAACGGTACGAGGCCCGCCCGCGCGTCCTCAACAGTCACGCCAGACGCCCGTGCCCTAAATATAAGCGGCCGCCGCACCGATGCGCGTCGCCCAGGATCAAGAACACGTACCATCTATCAGCCTCCGCAATTTTTTTCGTTCATTCACGCTAGCAGCTATCAGCTAGATCAATTAATCGATTTTGATATGGTAACCGATGGAGGCATGGCGCCACCGGACAGCGCAGACGACGAGCACGCCATCGACATCGAAGCCGGCAGAGTGGGTGGCGGTCGGCCCGTGCGGCCACCGCGAGGTCTGCGCCAACTGCGCGGTCCGCATGCGTTTCTTCGACCGAAACTGGCAGCGCTCTGTATCTGTCGCGCGTTCTGTCCCACCGTGGTCATCGCAAACACAAACGCTGGCAGCACTGGACCCGAGCAGCAGCCGCAGGGATCCGGAGCCGGCTTCCCCGCGCCGCCGCTCTCGGCCGGTGGCGCGGGGCAGGTGGGCAAGTACTTGTCGGCGTGGCTGCCTACTTCGATAACCCAGAGCAGTACGAGAAGGCGAGGCTGATGTGCCTCCGGTCATCGTCGTCGTCTTTGCACCACCATCCTGCACCCCGCGACGAAGGAGATGCGCTGCCAGACGACGCTTGGGTGCTGGTCCTCATTGGTGTAGTTGGAATAGTTGGCGGCCTATTAAATGGCCTTCCTGTTGCGTTGCACCTGCAGCTTCAGCATTGGCATCACAGAATCCAAGTTGTGCTAGCGTTCGGCTTTCTTTATGGTGCGATACCTCGGTTTCTTTTGGATGTTATACATGAATGAACAAAGAGAGTCCCGATGCGCATGATTAGTTGCATCTTTGTATCTAACTAGGTCGGTGAACGCGCTTCGCCGCGCCCGTATTGAAAAGTGTCAGTCTGTAGGAGACGATATTTTAGTTAATTAGTTTGCACTGATCATCATAGTATACAATTTGTTCTCTGTCAGGTGAACCAAATGGCTTCCAATGTTACCGAGCTGCTGCCTCTACCGACATAGGCTAAAAATAATCACAAAAACTGAAGATGGCAATAAGCTCATAGAAAACAACCATACAGAGGCTGCAGGTATCAGAATCACCATAAGTAGCTGAGTAAAAAAAACATGATATTTCTGTGGCGGCTATTGGTTGAATCTCTGTTGAACATGTAATGCCACATCAGTGTACATTTACCGCATCACATTGTTTGGCGCAGATAATGCCTGCAACTCTGCAAGCCTGAGCATTACATGGGACAAACGGAGACAAAACGCTAAGAACTCTTAGTGCATCCATGTATATGATGATGATATGCCTATGAAACCTAACTTGGCAGCACTAATCAATGACAACGGCTCCATGAAACTTAACTTGGCAGCATCAATCCTCATTTGCTCCTGAAAGATAAATGAACATTGAGGAACTGGATGATTATCGTTAAGCTGAAACCTAGATCGAAATCAATTCAGGTAAGTATTGTAGATACCTATCACAAGCGTTCATCATTGCTATTTTGCAGGGCCAGAAAGCTATTTAGCAGGGTCAGGAACTTTTATAATTAGCCAGTTTTTTAAAACTCTGACCTTCATGGAGTTTCCCTGTAATAAAAATAATGTAGACAGTAGAAATTACATTGAACCAAAGAGGATCGGGAAAGAATGGTTACCACGTCATGAAGAAGGATAAGGTCCACTCTGAGAATTTTTGGTAGACCAGAGAACATTAACAACCCATGTCCTGATCTTCCATTTATGTGATTATGCAGTAACATAACACCTGTTGCATCCTGCATTAGTAATACAAATTAGTTGGCTGCACGAAGCAAGGCATAGTAATGTGTTGCATAAAAAAATAGCAATAATGAGCAACTTTTGCCAAGAAAAACATGATGCATTAGGACGCTAAATAATATATATGCAACAAATAAATTTGGAGCCCGATTTTAGGCCGCTCATTCCATCCCCCAGATCCTATTTGATGGGAAAGATTAATCATGGTGTCATGCAAGGTTAACCCAATAATGTCACATTATCTGTGTGTAGTCGTAGTTCATCAAACATTTAAATCAACTTAGGAAACCTAAAAATCTGTAAGTAATGCAAATATACCATCCTATCATTTATAGAATCACTATAAGATTTTTAAGAAACATTATGTAAAACTATGGTCCCATTTACAAGGGTAATTAAAAAAAACTCGGCCGGTGGGGGAAAGACCGCCCCCACGGTATTCGCCTAAGAAGAAACTCCTCAACTCCCTGACCGAGAAAACCCCTGAACCCTGGCCCGCCCCGACACTGGGAACAGTTTCACCGTGGGGACCGTTACCTGGGCCGGTCCACAGGCCGGGACACCGTTGCCCGTAGGCCGGGTCTCCGTTGCCTGGGTTTCCGTTTATAGGGGTAATTATATTAGTAAGAGAACATGGCGATGAACCAAAATTAGAGGGCAAAATGGAAACTGCCAACCCTGTAGGGCCACCTAGGATGTCGGTAGCAACAATTACAATGGTATGCCTTTGATTCCACCAATGAAGTTGTGAAGACCACTTTAATGATTGGACATATAGGTGATTATAACAATGCACCCAAGCTGGTGAGGTAATTTAAAGCATATCATATGTACGTTTGTGCTATTTTCTTTGGCTAAATTAAAACATATCCATAGTTAGGTTAAGATTCATAGTAAGAACCGTGGATAGATATAAAAAGAAAATAGAACCGTGCTAACTGTTTGACCTTATTCTTTTGAAGTACACTGCTCTGTACATAGAGTGGACTAACTGAAAATTGGTAAATGCTCGTTGTTGTCTCAAATAAGATTGTACTGAAATATATATACACATAGCCTTTCCTGTATGGTGTGACCTTTTGAGCCACGACAGTAGTTTTTTCTTGAACACGCCATTGTAATAGTTTGAGCTTCAGCTTACCAATAGTTAGCCTAAACAGCACACAGCCACGAAGATAACCATAATATTTACTCAACAACAACAACATAGCATTTTGTCTCAAGCAAGTTAGGGTAGGCTAGAGATGAAACCCAAAAGAGACGATAAACAGGGAGACACATAAAGGGACATAAATGGTACAAGACAGAAAGAGGTCACGGTTCAGGCACGTGATTGCCAGTCTCCAAGCGCTCCTGTCCATAGCTAAATTCTTAGAGATATTCCACTCTTTAAGGTATCACTTAACGGACTCGTCCCAAGTTAGTTTAGGTCGACCTCTACCGCTCTTTACATTATCGGCCCGCTTTAGAACCCCACTACGCACCGGCGCCTCAGGAGGCCTCCGTTGAACATGTCCAAACCATCTCAACCGATGTTGAATCAATTTCTCCTCAATTAGTGTCACCCCAACCCTATCCCGAATATCGTCGTTCCGGACTCTATCCCTCCTTGTGTGCCCACAACACCAACGCAACATACGCATCTCTGCTACACTCAATTGCTGGACATGTCGCCTTTTTTAGGCAAACACTCATCACCGTATAACATCGCCGGGCGAATCGCCATCCTATAGAACTTACCTTTCAACTTATGGGGCACCCTTTTGTCACAGAGGACGCCAGAAGCTTGACGTCATTTCAACCAGCCGGCTAAAATTCTATGCCTAACATCTTCATCAATGTCGCCATCCTTTTGTAGCATCGATCCTAAATACCGAAAAGTATCCTTCTTGGCCACCACTTGCCCATCGAGGCTAACGTCTCACTCCTCATGCCTAGTCGCGCTGAAATCGCACCTCATGTACTCGGTCTTGGTCCTACTAAGTCTGAACCCTTTCGACTCTAACGTGTGCCTCCATAGTTCTAACTTCCTATTAACCCATGTCCTAATGTGGTCAACTAGCACCACATCATCAGCAAAGAGCATACACCAAGGGATATCACCTTGTATGTCCCTTGTGACCTCATCCATCACCAAAGCAAATAAATAAGGGCTCAAAGCTGACCCCTGATGCAGTCCTATTTTAACTAGAAAGTCACTGGTGTCGCAATCACATGTTCGGACAAACGTCACCACATCCCTGTACATATCCTTGATGAGGGTAACGTACTTAGTTGGGACTTTGTGCTTTTCCAAGACCCACCACATGACATTTCTCGGTACTTTATCATATGCCTTCTCGAGGTCAATAAAGACTATGTGCAAGTCCTTCTGCTCCCTATATCTCTCCATCAATTGTCGTAATAAGAAAATCGCCTCCATGGTCGACCTACCAGGTATGAACCCAAACTGATTTTGGGTCACACGTGTCACTCTCCTTAGGCGATGCTCGATAACCCTCTCCTAGAGCTTCATCGTATGGCTCATCAACTTAATCCCACGGCAGTTAGTACAACTTTAGACATCTCCCTTGTTCTTGAAGATAGGTACTAATATACTTCTCCTCCATTCTTCAGGCATCTTGTTAGACCGAAAAATAAGGTTAAAGAGCTTAGTTAACCAAACTATCGCTCTGACACCTAGGCATCTCCACACCTCAATGGGGATACCATCAGGGCCCATCGCTTTATCTCCCTTCATTCTCTTCAAAGCCTTCCCAATCTCTGCTTCCTGAATTCTCCTCATAAAGCGTCTGTTTGTATCGTCAAATGAGTCGTCCAACTCAAGGGTAGGACCCTCATTCTCCCCATTAAACAACTTGTCGAAGTACTCTCTTCATCTGTTCTTGATCTTCTCATCCTTTACCAGAAGTCGATCTGTCCCATCCTTGATGCATTTTATTTGGTTGATGTCCCTTGTCTTCCTCTCGCGGATCCTAGCCATCCTATAAATGCCATTCTCCCCTTTTCTTCGTGGCTAGCCGCTAATAAAGGCCATCATACGCCTGACCTTTTGCTACACTCACAGCTCGCTTTGTAACCCTCTTCGCTATCTTTGTGCCAGAGCGTAGTCAAGCCGTACCATCACGTAAAAATGGTGATTCGTGAATCAATGTGCCCAGCTGGGTATCCCGAAAAACACATGTCTCGCTTGCACCCAGGCACAAAGCGAGACCAACCCGTTCTACTCCTGACACGGGTTTCAGGTCCCCATCTAAACTTGGACTCCAAGCCCCCACACTTGAGGCCCGCCCACAATGCAGTGTTTAGACCTCCACCTATCCCTGCCTCCAATCAGTCGGTCCGGAAAGAGCCGGAGCCCATGACAAGAGAGTAACAAACATTTTCGCTCCCATAAGCAAGTATGTGCTCGGGATAATAAGTCTGTGACTTGACCAGGATCTATACAACGAATGGTCCTTAATCGACGTGGACAAGGAAACAGTGCAACCAAGCGATGCCCCATGGCCATGGTGAAAGCCCAAGTTTGGTTTTGGTAATTAATGACACCAAGTTGCTAATGCCATGTGTTAAGTGTTTTGAGTTAGGCATAAGCAACACATATGATGAAGGTGTATGTGGCAAGGAGTGGTGGCCACAAGATCACAAAGGGATGGTGCATGGACATGAAATGATGATCATGGTGGAGATGCACATAAAAGGAAGGACATGATGATCAAGTGGAGGAGAAGGATCTAAGAGCTCAAGGCAAATGTATAACTATAGGGATTTTTCCTTTTGCCGGTCTAAGATGAGTAGAGAAGTGATTGACCGGGTTTAGGATATATAGCCGACTATCAAGAGGGGCAATCACGGTTAGCTCGGAAATCAAGTGCCACTAGATCAATGTCTTGAGCATATGCATTAGGATCTAGTAAAGAGCTAACATAACGCCTTGGAAAATGATTGTGAAATGCTAACACACATGCACATTGTGATTTATACATGGTGGTGTTAGCACATTTGTGAAGGCGGTGGAGTTTGAGCGGTAGAGAAAGGTTTGGGTTCTTCTCTCCCTCCTGCCGAGCTTGCGAGGCGGGATTCGGCGCTTTTTGGAGAAGTGAAATGCCTATTTTTTCTACTGTGCCGGAAGTCGAAAAAGAAATGGAGGCAAACGGAGGTCACTGTGGTGACCAGACGCTGCACCGGACGTGGTCACGGCTTGACCAGCGCGTCCGGTCAGTTCATTCGGTCAGCGTGCCTAGGGTGAGTGATCGGACGCTGGTCTGGCCTGACCAGCGCGTCCGGTCAGTTCACCTGTACGCAAAAGTAGAGTGAGCGATCGGCGCGTCCGGTCCTTCACGGAATCGGCGCGTCCGGTCAGGCGTCCAGAGGGGCAGAGAGCAGCGGAGTGATGATCGGACGCGCAGCGCGTCCGGTCACGTACGATCGGACGCGTCCGGTCGTTGAGGGAGCTTACTGGACTCAAACCGGACGCTGGCACTGTCGCGTCCGGTCATTCGCTAAGGCGCGTCCGGTCGTTGCTTCGCGGGCTCGTAGTGCTGAGCGATCGGTGCGTCCGGTCAGTTGACCAGCGCGTCCGGTCATACGCTAGGGCGCGTCCGGTCATAGCAACGGTAACTTCTGACGCGCACTGTTCACGCTTGTCCTGTAGTGACCGGACGCGTCCGGTCACCCTGACCGGTGCGTCCGGTCATCATGATTTGAACTGCGTCGTCCGGTAACGGCTAGCTGCGTACCCCTTCGTTATAAATAGACGTTGGCCGGGGTTTGAGGGTATCTCTTGCACATTTTGAGACCTAGAGACATACTTTGAGCTAGAGAACAAGCCCTCCACTCATCTCTTTGTATAGTTGCACATCTTGAGTGAGATTGAGTGAGATTCAAGTGCATTGCTTGAAGAGTTGCATTCTAGAGGCACTTAATCTTCGAGTAGCTGCGGATTTCTTGTTACTCTTTCGTGTTTCCCGACACGGTAGACGGCTTGAAGCAGCGGAGGTGATTGAGCTCGCAATTGAAGATTGTTGGAGCCCTCACCAAGTGTTGTAAGAGGTTCTTGATCCTTCCCCGTGGGAGTTCGCAAATTGGATACTCTAGTGGAGCTCGTGGCTTGGAGGATCCCCATCTTGTGTGCGGTTGTGCGGCGCCCGCCGAGGGCTCGACTCTTGATAGTCGATTAGCTCGTGAACCGAAAAGTGGGTGTATCGCCACAACGGGGAGTAGCTTGCCGGGAAGCAAGTGAACCTCGGGATAAATTCTTGTGTCATTCTCTTCCCGAGGATTTCTCTTGTGTGATTGATTGATTGGTACTTCTCATCTCTACACGGCGGTATAATCACTCGAAGCACTTCTCTCGTATTACTTCTTGTTTCTAACTTATAGTTGTTGTTGTGTTTAGTGGATAGTCTTGTACTAGACTTGTGTAGGTGGCTTGCTTAATTAGCTAGAGCTAGTGCATTTGCTTCGCCACCTTTCGTACTAACGTGTGGTTAAGTAATTCTTGTAGAAGTTTTAATTAGGCTATTCACCCCCCCTCTAGCCTATTTGGACCTTACACATGGGACACCACCTGTTACACCCACCAATACCCAGACCACATCTCTGTCCGATCACCATTTCCTTTCCACCATTTTATTGTGAGATTTATGATTATAATAATTACCTGTTGTGAGTAACGATAGGTTACCCACGCTACTATCAAACCTAAGCAAAGCAACTACGTGATCCTGTTGCAAAATAAGGTTTATGTACCGGGACTTGCCTTGGGCAGGTGCAAGGTCAGTGGTGTCAGTCACGGACGACTCCTGGAACTCCTCCGACACAAAGATCTTCTCCTCGTACTCCTCGACGATCTCCTCGTACTCCTGATCGTCAGCAGTCCTGAACTCCACCAAGTCGTTCACTATATGTATGCGATAAAGATGCAACATTTAGCATTATGGCAACAACAACTCTTAAAAATGCAATACGCACACTAAGCTACCCAACTAGCATTACAGCATATTAATTCATAAAAGCATCTATGGAAGTTTTTTTTCTTAAACTCATTCTCTAAATCATCATCTGGAGAGCCATTTGACTCAAATTGCTCTGTATATCTTTCCGCCCTCCAACAACTTTTTAATATCTTATATACTACAAGGGCCTGTTTGAAGAGGCTCCGTGCCGCTCCGACTCCGCAACTGTGGCAGTACTCCGCCAGAACCCTAAATGTGTAGCTCCTTCATTTTCTTAGTGTATTTTTGGCTCGAGCCGAAACCATTTTAACTTGTGAACATTGCGCAGCACACCAAACGGGCGCTAAAAGAGCCAATATTGCTCTTCAACTTTGCCTAGTAATAAATCCAGAATAAAAGAAGATAATATTTGGAGTTCTAATTTTAAAAAATATATTGAAGAATATGTTTTTAGTTTTTACTGAGATCTCTGTTCCTATCAATGAATAATGATATAGAGAGGTTGTCAGAGTTGTTTAAGACACCTTTGTAAAATCCCGCGAAATTTAGCATACATAGTATGGATTACTAAAATATTATTATTTTTTCAACCATAATTTATCTCGAGCGTCCAATTTCTGATGGACCATTCAGGGTGCGTTCACTTCGCGAAAAGTAGGTGAAAAGTTACTGTAGCATCTTTCGTTGTTATTTGGCAAAATTTGTCCAATCATGGACTAGGCTCAAAAGATTCGTCCCGATATTTACAGACAAACTATACAATTAGTTATCTTTTTTATCTATATTTAATACTCTATGCATGCGTAGAAAGATTTGATGTGATAGGTGGAAGAAGAAATATTTTGGATTGGGGCCTCGTTTAGATGGAAGAGGGAGAGTGAAATTTGACACCGTAGCACTTTCGTTTGTATTTGGTAATTATTGTCTAATTATAGACTAATTAGGCTCAAAAGTTTTATCTCGTAATTTACAATCAAACTGTGTAATCAATTATTTTTTTTATCTACATTTACTGTTTCATACATGTATCCCTAGATTCGATGTGACGGAAAGAGAGTAAAAAAACTTACAATCTAAACATGGCCTGGGATAGGAAGTGAACAAGGCCTCAGATACATCTGGTACGACAGTCTCTGCCCAGAGTCCCAAAACCGGCCCCACATTTGGCTCAGAGTTTTGACAGCTCGCGCTCTCCAATTTTGTACCGAAACCCCAAACCCTAGCGGATTCCCTGCCCAACTCGATCCGACCTCGCCATGGACACCTCCGACGACGAGGCTACTGCCGCCGCTGCCGAGACCAAGAAGAAGACACCCAAGGCAGCGGCGGCCAAGGGGAAGGCGACCGGGAAGGGGAAGGCGGCTGCCGGCCCTAAGGCATCGGCCAAGGAGAGCAGTCTCCTCAAGCAGAGTGAGCTCCCTCCCCGATCCCCTTTCTCATTAAGAATTTCGGTTTTTTTGGGTCGGTTTATCGTATGCATTTTGTATCTTTTCTGGGGTTTGTGCTGCAGAATCGCCCGCCGAATTCTTCGCGGAGAACAAGAACATTGCCGGGTTTGATAATGTGAGTTGTTCTCTAAGGGCTTTTAGCCGATTTGGGTGCAACAGCTAGATTTCGTGCGTTTGCGAAATTTAGCTAGATGCAGTCATGCAGATGCTCTATTATCTTGTTGACAGACAGTATCATCATTTCTTTATTTTCCTCCTGGTTCAAGCGCAATGTATTCTAGAAATTAAACTTAGACCACATTTGACTGTGGGGAACAAACAGAAACTATCAATCATTGTTTTGATTCACGGATATTACTCACTCTAGTTGTAGTACACTTTTGGGGAGGAAATCTATCAGATACCATTGTAGTCATTATTTCACAGAGATACTGATGTAATGGTGCTGGTCAGCCTGGTAAATCCCTGTACACCACTATGCGGGAGCTAGTTGAGAATGCCCTTGATTCCGCCGAATCCATATCAGAGCTCCCTGATATAGAGATTACAATGTAAGTAATCCCAAAATTTATTCTTTGTTGTCTTTTCTATTTAGCAGTATGGGACAGTGCCCCATAACTTTGTTTTGCCATATCCTTGTCAGAGAAGAGATCACAAGGACCAAGTTCAACACAATGATAGGGCTAGAGGATCGACAGCGTGTTGATGAGGCACTATATGATGATTTTGAGTCAGAAAAGGATCGTGAGGTAAGATGAGCACCTAGGTTTGTATTAGTTTGAACATTGTGGATGTATTGAGAGGCGTTGTGGACTTCACAAACTTACCTCTTTGTATTATTCGTAATTTTAAGTCTGATAAAGTTGTATGATTTCGCAATACTTAGAAACGCCTGGCCAAGGAAGCACGTTTCCAAGAAACTCAAGCTAAAAACGCTGCACTTGGGAAGAAAGTTAAGGAGGCTCCATCTGTTCGAGGAAAAGGTCGGGGCGAGGCTGCACTTTTCAAAGTAACTTGCAAGGTATTGCCGTGACAACGTGATATATCTGACGAAAATATATTTTCTTTTGATCTTGACTAATCCACCCCCCTCCCCCCTGTGGTTGCAGGATAATGGTAGAGGTATGCCACATGATGATATCCCAAATATGCTTGGGAGAGGTAGGTTTTTAATGGTATCTTTAATCCATAAATGCTGAATTCAAACAATTTTATCCTTTCTTGCTTGGAGAGGAGATAGTACCATGATGCCCAATATCATTGGAGTTATTTACATTTGGTGCAGTTTTGTCGGGCACAAAGTATGGTTTGAGGCAAACACGTGGAAAATTTGGACTCGGTGCTAAAATGGTAAACTTTTTTTGTGTACGCTATTGAGAAGAAGCTTTCTAAATTGTATGCTGTTGTGAACTATTGTTTTGTATCTTTTTGATAGATAAGAATGAATGCAAACAGTTAGTTCATTTCTGCATTATCATGAAATGTTGAAATTGTTTTCTTTCTTTTGCTTGGGCATGACTGTCTTTGGGTTTGGATTGGATAGTGCAAGTGTACAACCAAGCATTACTCATCTTATGCTGTTTGTCATGATACTTTTATTTCATTTCTACATAGCCATGTAAAACTTGCATCATAACTAATGTAAAATGTTATTACAATCATAATAGCAACTTGTTTGCAGTTGGCATAATCATCCTTTTCTTTCACTTTGATTATACCTTTTAAGTGATCTATTATTAGTTTGTTCTCTTGTTTGTTGTTTAAAATTTGATGGTATTCTTTTGCTTAACCTGTCCCTTGTCTAAGAGATACTCATCGTGTTTTGCCTCTGTAAACTAGCTTATGACAATAAACATGTGACCTATAGTATTCTCATGGATTATTATTTTTTTTACTGGCTCTAATGTTCTGTTTACATTATAATTGTGGATTAGAACAGGCACTTATATGGTCAAAGATGAGCACAGGACTTCCTATTGAAATTAAGTCATCGATGAAAGGCCAGAACTATACTTCCTTCTGTCGCCTGGACATAGATATTCATAAGTAAGTACAGCTTGTTGGTTCGTGTGTCTGTTCAACACACGTATTGACTTGATATTGCATTTTGTCTCTATTTATGTCACTTTGGTAACTTCTGCAGTTTACCTTTACCATGACCCATTTTGGTGTATCCCACTTCTCAGAAATATCCCTCATGTTCATTTACATGAGAAAAGAGAGAACAAAACTCACTGGCATGGGGCAGAGATTGAAGTTATAATTGAGGGAAATTGGACAACTCATCGTGTGAGTAGCATGTTTTTGGAACATTTGAAACAAGGAATTGTGCTGTAAAGCTAATCAAGTGGTCTCTTTCGTGCAGTCAAAGATCCTCCATTATATGCGTCAGATGGCAGTCATCACGCCATATGCTCAGTTCCTTTTTAAATTTCTATCTGATGCAGCAGAGTAAGCATTTCGTTTATGGTTATTTATGTTGTGCGAAAGCTGTTGCCATTTTTTCATGAATGAATTTGTTTCCTGCAGCAAAAACTTAACAATAAAGTTTGCACGCCGGACAGATGTTATGCCTCCTGTTCCACTTCAAACAAAGCATCACCCATCTGCGGTCGATTTGTTACTGATAAAACGCTTAGTTGTAGAGACTACAAAGCAAAATCTTTTACAGTTTCTACAACACGAGTTCGTGAATATAAGCAAACCACATGCTGAACGTTTAATTGGTGAGTTGTATGATATATGCATTGTGGCTGACCTGGTTATTGTAAACTAAAAAAAATAACTAAGTCAATATAGTTTCTATCTGTTTTCAACACATCATGGACCACTATAGTCCAATTTTCTATAATAGAATCTTTTGCGATCGTGAAGTAAAGCTTCCTTTGGCAGTTTGATCTTTGTCTTGCTGTTTATGGTTCTGAGTTTCAGTTATGTCTCTAATGTTGCTTTTTCAAAGTATTCTACTCTCCATTAAAATTATTTACAAATCCTATTATAACCTGTTTTGGGCTAAAAATGTTGTTGTATTGTTGTTATACTTTTGTATTACTCTATCTAGGCTTTACTATTCTTGTTATCAGTTCTATGTTTTAATATAACATATTTTTGATTTGGTAGGGGAGATGGGACCTGATTTCAGTCCAAAAATGACAGTTAAGAGCCTTACTTCTCAGCAATTAGTTCGAATACATCAATTATTTAGGCAGGCTAAGTTTGATGATCCCAGTGGCAATGTATGCATTCCCTACCTCCTTTATTTCTCTGCTATTCTTTGGCTGCTTTCATATGTGCAACTGGTCATCGTGGTATCAAAACCAACCAATTCTATAGTGTCTTAGTCCTGCAGGTGAATATAATTTACGCCTGGGTATCATAAAAGAGTTGCACCCTGATATGGTTGCAACACATGCAAGCAGGTATATCATTTTAACCAGATTGAACTCCAGAAGGGATTTCAATACTGCATATTTGAACAAACTAATAACTTAAATGTTGTCCTCTGTTCAGCCCTCAGGTTTTTGAAGGTCACCCATTTATTGTTGAAGCTGGGATAAGCATTGGTGGAAAAGATGTTAAACAAGTAAGGAAACACTTTAAGTTTTACTCTGTACGGCAACATTTATGCTTTTATTAGAAACATGTATTTTGTTTGTCCTTTGTGGTTCTAGCAATTTTCAATGATAGGAAAATAGCCCCCCAAACAGATCACCAGGAACTCCCATACACACGAACACAGTGGGTTTGGTGGCTGGAATGACTTAGTCTTTCTGATTTTCTCTCCAGTATTTTAGGCTGTGATAGCCTTGTAATTAATGCAGAATATTACACAATTAACCTCTATTACTGTTATTACTTCATGCTGAAATTAAGCTAAAGTTATGGACCTAGACACTGGCATGCACCTAGACACAGGATTATTCCAAACATTCAATTTGTGATGGTAGTTATTGTAAAGGTCATGATAGTTGATTACTCCTATTTGATTTCCTGTCTTATTTGATGCTAACATTTTTAAATTTCCCAGGGTAGTTTCTTTCTGTCTGAGATACTATTCTGAATTAAACTCCTAGAATGGCCTGGCCTGCAAAAAAGATAAATGTTAGAATTTATGAATTTCACCACTCCAAAAATTGGAAGAATGAGAACTCGCAATTTTGGCTATCTGTTGAGACCTGGGCATATCTGATTTAAACACTAATAGCTGCTTGCACGTTTTAGATTCACCGAGTTCTTCCACTTCATTGATTTGATGGCGAAACTTTTAAGGAGCAAACATAATTGTTTGTCAGTATTACATTGAGGTCCAACTATGGGGAATGTTCTTTCCAACCTTTGCTTTTTACTCCCTCCGTCTGTGAATAGAAGGCGTAACCACTTTTTTCTATAGTCCGAGTATACAAGGCGGCTGAGTCCTGGCACCATTCACGCGCATGCCACATTTACTGCTGTGCCTGCTAACGTCCTCCTCGCCTCCCTCCTCCCTCGCCGCATGCACAGACCGTTACTCACAGAGCATGCATGTTCTCTCTCTCGCACGTGGAGGAGTGAATGGGCTGGCCATTCCTGCATGCACGCTTGCATGACATCCAAAACGCTCTCCTTGGAACGCACGTAAATTAGATCGTTTATTGATCTTGGACTCTTGGTGCTGGAGGAGTTGCGCCTTCTATTTACGGACGGAGGGAGTAACTGACAAGATATCACTACATGATTCTACTGGGATTAAAATTCTTATATTGTTATCTTTGTTTCATTCAGGGTCTAAATATTTTTAGGTTTGCAAACAGAATACCGCTTCTTTTTGAACAAGGTGCTGATGTCATCACAAGAACTGCTCTAAAAAGGATCCCGTGAGTTTTTTTAGCTTGGTTAGTGTATCATTAGTATCAGACGTTCTACCTATTCTATACCTTTCCCCATCCTGCTTTTTAGTTGGAGCAGCTACAAAATTAATCATCAGCAAGATAAGATTGGTGTCTTTGTGAGCATTGTAAGTACAAAGATACCTTTCAAAGGAACTGGAAAGGAGTACATTGGGGATGACATAACTGAAATATCATCTGCTGTTAAGGTACATACGAACTTCCCTGATTAACCGTGTCTGTAAGGCCACATATTAATCATCCTCTTGCACCTTCAGTCAGCCCTGAAGCAGTGCTGTCTTCAACTGAAGTCTAAGATTGTGAAGAAACTTCAGGCTCGTGAGCGGCAGGACAGGAAAAGGAACCTGAACAGGTAGTTTCTACTTTCTACTTTGGGGGTCAGAGTGTTGTATATAATTAGAATTATGGCAAAGCTCCTGTTTTTGAAGCTGTACTGAACCACACAGTCCATAATACTTGTTGAATGCTGATATTGGTTGGTATATAGTGTCACTTGTTGAGGAAAGTGATTCTATTGATTTGGGCTAACCCTAGAGGGGTAGCTATATAGGTAACCATACATGGGCCTCATGGGCCTAGCCTCATGGGCCTAATACACATATATTCCAATACCCCCCCGCAGTCTGAACTACCGGCGCAGCGGAGTTCCAGGCTGAACAAGAAGAAGAAAGAACACACACATGGCCCCCCACAGATGCAACTAGCCACTGGTGATGTTGAGGCTGGAGCGAAACTCGGTGAAGGTTGAGGACGGGAGGCCTTTGGTGAAGATGTCCGCGAACTGGGAGGTGGTCGGAACATGAAGGACCCGCACCTCACCCATTGCTACGATCACGGACAAAGTGTAGGTCGATCTCCACGTGCTTCGTTCGCTGGTGTTGGATGGGATTGGTGGAGAGGTAGACCGCACTGACATTGTCGCAGTAGATCAGTGTGCTCCGGGAGGGCGGAGTGTGCAACTCAGCCAGAAGCTGCCGGAGCCAGGAGGCCTCAGCCACGCCGTTAGCAACAGCGCGGTACTCCGCCTCGGCACTGGACCGGGAGACCACAGGCTGGCGCTTAGACGACCAGGACACCAGGTTGCCGCCCAAGAAGACAGCGTAGCCGGAGGTGGACCGCCGAGTGTCCGGACACCCGGGCCAGTCAGCGTCAGTGTAGACGACAAGGTCGGCTGAGGAGGACCGGTGAAATAGGAGGCCGTAGTCGATCGTGCCCCGGAGGTAGCGGAGGAGGCGCTTGAGAGCCGTGAGGTGGGGCTCCCGAGGATCATGCATGTGAAGACAGATCTGCTGAACTGCATAGGTGATGTCCGACCGGGTAAAGGTGAGGTACTGAAGGGCACCAGCAAGACTCCTGTATGAAGTAGGATTAGACACTGGGGAGCCCTCAGCCTCTGACAGCTTGCCCTGAGTATCAACCGGAGTGGAGCAAGGGTTGCAGTCAGTCATCCCAGCCCGCTCCAGGATATCCCGAGTGTACTGCCGCTGGTGAAGAAGTAACCCGGCAGGACGAGGCTCAACAGTGACCCCGAGGAAATGGTGGAGCACACCCAGATCCTTCATAGCAAACTCCTGCTGAAGAGCGGCAATGATCCGGCGGAGAAAGGGCTCACTGGAGGTTGTGAGGACAATATCATCAACATAGAGCAGCAAGTACGCAGTGTCAGCTCCATGTTGATAGATAAACAGAGATGTATCCGACTTAGCCTCCACAAATCCCAGAGTCAGCAGGAAAGCAGCAAATCGATGGTTCCACGCCCGGGGTGCCTACTTGAGGCTGTAGAGAGACCTGTTGAGCCGGCAGACCATGTCGGGATGGGAGGAATCAACGAACCCCGCCGGCTGACTGCAGTACACTGTCTCGGTAAGAAGGCCGTGCATAAAGGCATTCTTGACGTCCAGCTGATGGACTGGCCACGATCGAGCGAGCGCCAGTGAGAGCACGGTGCGGACGGTGGCAGGCTTGACCACCGGGCTGAAAGTCTCATCATAGTCGACCCCAGGGCGCTGAGTGAAACCCCGGAGAACCCAGCGAGCCTTGTAGCGCTCGAGAGTGCCATCAGCCCGACGCTTGTGGGTCCAGATCCACTTGCCGGTGACGACGTTGGAGCCCGCCGGCCGGGACACCAACTCCCACGTCTGGTTGGCGAGGAGTGCGGCGTACTCCTCTTCCATCGCGCGACGCCAGTGAGGATCCAACAGGGCGTCACGGACAGAAGAGGGTACCGGGGAGACCTGCACGTCGCCGGTCGATGCCGCAAGGGCCCGGGGTGGCAGAGTGCCAGCCGCGTGCCGTGTCACCATCGGGTGAACATGCCGCGGGTGTCGGTGAAGAAGTGGCGGGTGGTAGACCGGCGGTGCGCCACGGGCCGGCGGGGACTGAGGTGATGGTGTCGGTGTCCCCGGCGGAGAAGGTACCGTGAGTGGCGGCGGCCGCGGTCTGCGTTGGTACACCCGTACCGGCGCTGCGTACTGCGAAGAAGGTGCCGGGGCAGCACCGGGTGCCAGGGCAGCATCGGGCGACGGCGACCGGCACGGCCCCCCCGGGGCCGTATCGGGGAGCGAGGTCCCCGGATCGGCGCTAGATGGAGAGGTCGGGGCCGCGCCAGAGGACGACGGTCCCGTACCCGCCGGGAAGTCGGGACAGGTGCCCGGCAAGGAGCGCGGCGAAGCAGTACCTGCAGGAGACCACGGAAAATGTGGCTGGACCACCGTGTCAGCAGGAAAGAGGGAGGAGGGATCAGGAGGAGTGGTGGTGGGTGTGGTGGAGAAGGGAAAGACAGACTCATCAAACACCACATGGCGAGAGATGAGCACCCGTCTGGAGGTATGGTCAAAACACCGGTACCCCTTGTGATCCGGGGAGTACCCGAGGAAGACACAGAGAGTGGAGCGGGGGTCAAGCTTGTGGGAAGAAGTGGCAGCGGTGTTGGGGTAACACGCACATCCAAAGACGCGAAGGTGATCGTACCGCGGAGGGTTACCGAAAAGGGCGTGGTGTGGTGTAGGACCGGGAGAGGCAGTGGAAGGAAGACGGTTGATGAGGTAGGTGGAGGTGTGCAAGCCCTCAGCCCAGAAGCGAGCTGGGAGAGATGCCTGAAACAGAAGGGTGCGCACGGTGTCATTGGTGGTGCGAATCATGCGTTCAGCTTTGCCATTATGTGAGGAGGTATATGGGCAAGAAATGCGCAACTGAACACCGTGAGAGAGGAAGAAAGCCCGGGAGGTGGAGTTATCAAACTCACGACCATTGTCACACTGGACGGCCTTGATGGTAAGACTAAACTGTGTGGACACCCAGGTGAAGAAGTGAAGGAGCGTGGAAAACGTATCAGACTTCGCACGCAAGGGAAAGGTCCACGAATAATGCGAAAAATCATCAACAACCACAAGATAGTACTTATAGCCAGAAATACTGATAACAGGAGATGTCCATAGGTCGCAATGTACAAGATCAAAAATGCGGACCGCATGTGAAGAAGAGCTATGAAAAGGAAGACGAACATGTCGGCCCAATTGGCACGCATGACACAAATGCTCAGCATGAGCCCGAATACATGGAATGTCGGAGCTACGACTGAGCTGCATCAGGGCATCTCGTCCAGGATGGCCGAGGCGCCGGTGCCAAGTAGTAGAGGAGGTAGAGGCGGCGAAGGCAGCTGACAAAACGGACGGCGCAGAAGATGAAGTAGCCGTCGGGAAGCGAAGAGTGTAAAGGGGCCCCGTGCTGTCACATCGGAGCAGAGGACGCCGCGAAGCCAAATCCTTTACAGTAAGACCAGAAGAGTCAAATTCCACAGAACAAGAATTGTTAGCTGTAAAACGACGAATAGAAAGAAGGTTGTGAACCATAGAAGGAGCGACAAGAACATCAGGAAGACGAAAGGAGCCATGAGCACCGGCGGTGCCCACAGACGTGACAGGAAGACACGAACCATTTGCGACCATAATGGACGAAGGGAGAGAGGAAGAGGGAGAATGGACAGAAGATAGTATACCAGAGTCAGGGGTGGTGTGGTAGGTGGCTCCCGAGTCGACGATCCACTCAGGGCCGACAGGGGGTGTCAGGCCCATGGTGCTGAACGACCGAGCCAAGGCCGCCTGGTCCCAACCGGCAAACCCAGGTGGGTTGCCGGAGGGTGTGGCCCACGGAGACGTAGTGGAGACGCCGGGAGGTGGAGCACCAGTGAACAGGGCCGCCGGTGGGCGAGTCGCACCTCCAGGAGCGTGGAAAGGCCACATAGAGATGCGCCCAGACCACGGGTTGTGGAAGGACGGCCATGATGCACCCTGTGGAGCCGTAGGCGCCAGGTTGGGCCCACCACGGCCCCCCCACGTCCAGTGCCGCGGCGACGGCGACCGCCACGGCCCCCCCACCCCCACTCAGCCCAGAGGGAGGAGGACCAAGAAGGGACGACGGCGGCGTAGCGGATGGACGCGGTGGAGCGAACGGACGCGGCGGAGTGGCTGCAAGGGCCGTCGAGGAGGTCGAGGATCCCAGGGCGGCGGTGGACCCAGGCTGGAGACCCTGAGCAAGCTCCTCCATGACAAGATCGTCACGGACCTGGAGGAAGGTGGGGAAGGGGCGCTGGCGGGTGATCCATGTCCGAAGGTGGGCGTAGCGGTCGCTGAGCCCGCGGAGGACATTGAGGACGAGGATGCGATCCTCCACGGGCCAGCCAAGATCACCGATGGAGTCTGCCATGGTCTTCATCTTGCGGCAGAACTCGCCAACAGTGAGGTCACCCTGGACGAAGGTCCTGAAACTCGCATCGAGTCTCAGAGCCCGGGCCTCGGCATTGCCCAGAAACTGGCCCTCGAGGGCCAGCCAGGCCTGGCGAGCATCCGCCGTGTTGCGGACGAGGTCGTGGAGGTCGAGGGAGATCGTCCCGATGATCCACGAGAGGACGATGCTGTCAAGGCACAGCCACGAGGGGGTCTGAGCCGCGACCGTGGCATCGACGAGGACGTGGTCGTCAAGGGCGTAGCGGCGGAGGGTGAGGAGGACCAGGTCCCGCCAACGGGCGTAGGAGGGCGACTCCGGCTCGAGAACCACCGGGACGAGCAGGCGGATGTTCTGGACCCCCCCGGCCTGGTAGTGGAGCTGCGCCACGAGGGGATCAGCCGGGTCGTGCCAGATGACCGCTGTGGTAGACGCGCGGTTGCCTGTCGAGCCCGAGGAGGTGGACCCAAGGTTGTGGTAGGCGGTAGGGACGAGGCGCTGCTCCACGTCAGCGATCTGGCGAGCCAGGGCAGCAGCCGCATCCCGCTCACGCTCCCAGGCAAGGGCTGCCGCGCGGACACGAGCCTGGCCCTCGGCAGCGGCAGCACGAGCGGCGACGAGGGCAGCAGCGAGAGTAGGGTCGGCACGACCGGAGTAGAGGATGGTCGGTGGCGGTGCAGGGAAGCCTCCGTGGGCGGGAAGATGGGCGCTTGCGAGGTGGACACCATCAGTAGCTGCCCCCACCGAGAAGATGGTGCCGGGGAGATGGTCCAGAGCCGCCCCAGGGAAGACGGCGCCTGGGACGGCGTCCAGACCGCCCGCAGGGAGGAGGGCCGCGCCCGCAGGGAGGAGGGCCACATCCGTGGGTGGATCGGCAGCTGCAGCAGCTGGAACGGCCGCATCCGCGCCTGCGGCGGCTGCTGCACCTGCGCTGGCGGCCATGGCAGCGGCGGCGGCGCCGGGCCGCAGAGGATGGTTGCCGGCGGCGCCTGGGACGACATCCAGACCGCCAGCAGGGAGGAGTGCCGCACCCGCACGGAGGAGCTGGCGGCTCGCCGGCTGCAGCCCCCGGACCGCCAGCAGGGAGGAGGACCGCACCCGCACGGAGGAGCGCGGGCGGCTCGCCGGCTGCAGCCCCCGGGACTCCCGCACCCGCGCCCGCGGCGGCTGCTGGTGCGCCCGTGCGGACAACCATGGCAGCGGCGGCGGGGCCTGGCCGCTAAGCAGGGGTTGCGGCGGAGGTCAGTGGAGAAGGAGCCGCGGCGACCTGCGCGCCCAGGAGGAGGAGGGGAGAGGGGGGAAGGAGGAAGGAAGGGGAGGAGGAGCGCGGCCATCCATGGCGGCGGCGGCGGCGGCGCGTCGGCCAGGAGTGGCGGCGGCGGCTGGGTTGGGGAAGGAGCAGGAAAGAGAAAACCCTAGGCTGTTGATACCATGTTGAGGAAAGTGATTCTATTGATTTGGGCTAACCCTAGAGGGGTAGCTATATAGGTAACCATACATAGGCCTCATGGGCCTAGCCTCATGGGCCTAATACACATATATTCCAACATCACTAATGGCATTCAGGCTGACAACGTAAACTCCTGGGACTAAAACTGGTCTTCCCTAATCCTTACCAGTATTTGTAGAAAAAGCTACATTCTGTGATAATGAATTTATTATGAACAAAATGACTCACATGCTGCTTCACACTGACACAAAGTTCTCCCAAATTGTATGCATTTTTATCTTATTTTACTATTTTATATTTACAGATATATTCCTGATGTTGCAAGAGCGATTATGGAAACTCTGGTAGAAATTGCAGATCAATCTCCCCCAAAACGGCCACGCTATGATAAGGAAGATGAGGAACTCCTTGAGAAGGTAAATTCTGAGGAGGTGACGGAAATGACATTTAGAGACTGCTTGACTCAGCATGTTGAACAGGTAAGAAAAAACTTATATATAAATAAAATAAAGATAAATCTGAGTCTCTGACACATTTTCTTGTGTGCTCTGTTTCAAGATGTGTCTGCATTACTTTTCAGAAGTCATATATGATATATTTGAATAAATTCGTTGCTGATGTGGAATACAATCATGTCATATTGGTTATTTTTTTTCCTATGGCAAAGCTGCATAACGTCTGGAGTGCTGATAAATTAGGCCATCAAACGTTCTATTTCAATCATCTGTTTATTTTTTTATGATTCCCCAGGTCGACTATGAAATGGCACTGGACTACGCCATGCAGAGTGGAGTAAGCCAGGAGCCCCGAGAAGCAATATATTTGAACTCACTTGAAGGATCTTACAAGTTTGTCGACTTACAGAGTCCAGTCTTCGTGTTCAGATTTGTTCCTTGAGAGGGAAACTTACACATCCACCGCCCTCAGGCCCATCAATACCAAATTTTCATAGTTAGGATGGAAACTGTCCATCAATTGTATTGATATTGTACCTGTTGAACTTTATGCTTAAGCTGTTTTGTCTGAGCTGTTCATGTAGCGTAGGCATTAGTGCATTACAAGTTGCTAAGTAGCTTGAACCTAGGATGCCTCTGTATATTGCATTTATGGAGAAAATATTTATTACATGTAGTTCAAACTAGTGCATTGGGTTCAAAAGTTCAGTGCTCCATTCTTCAAAATTTTTGACTTGCGGTGCTCAGAAGTCAGAACTTGAGACAGTTATAATTCAGAAGGAGCGAAAATATAAAAGTTAATGCGGCTGCTTGCCACATCCACATGCCGTCGAGGTCTCCACATTCAATAATTTGCCTGACATTGACATTCAATAATTTGCCTGACATTTTTTCTTTATGCTTCTCTTGGTACTCATCCTTTTCGTTTGCACTTTTTATACCACTAGAAAAGAAACAAATCCTTCTTTGCTTTTCTCACTCATGGTTGGGCTAGCGCGTGCCTGGGGGTGTGGCAGTTTTTTTTAAATAAACATCACTTTTTTTCGTGCTATGTATTTTTTATTTTTATGCCAACCAATTTGCATGATCCTTGTTAGTTGTTACTGCTATTGCCATATTCTGATCCTTAACTAATTGGCCACTTCTTTATTTCTTTTTTCCTTTGATAATTATGTTCTATCCACCATGACATCTCTCCTGACCTGGTGAACTAGCTCGTCCTTAACCTGCAATGTTGGATAGAGATTTGATGAATGTTGCATCCTCCCTTGAATTTTATGTATCCAGTTGATTTGCCCATTTGATTAGTAATCGGAGGGTGCCTTTTTCTGGTTGTGGTAATGCATGTCCTTCGTGGATGATTGGTACCGGTGGCAGTTGTTTAGCTATTGTCCATGGAATTACTTGGGTAGACTTATACATGGAAAGGAAAACATTGTGGATTCTGCTAGACGGTGGCAATTCCAATCGGTAAGCAATTGAGTATATTCTTTCTATGATTCTGAATGGCACAAAATATTTAGGAGGTAATTTTGTTTGGTTGCTGGTTGCTATTGCTATGGCTTGTCATGCCAGGAGTTTTAGCTATACATAATCTACGATGTTGAAGTGTCTCTCAATGGAGTGCTTCTGATTTACAGTGCTTTCGATAGTGGTTCTAGGCTTCTTGCAACCTTTCATGAGTGGTAGTCAACAAGTTATCCCTTTTAGTTTCAGACAATAAGTCTTCCAATGGACCTATTTCAAATGTTTTTATTGTTGCAACGATGTTGTTTGTAATGCTGAGTGTTAGGATGTCTTGTAGCAATATACTGCTCAAGGTAAGTTATTATATCCAGTCTTTGGATTTATGACCTGAAAAGCAGAATAAATACATTACGATTACCTTGTTGACACCTTCTGATTGGCCATCTGATTGATGATAATCTGTTGAATTCATGTTTAACCTAACCTTTGATAATTTGAACAATTGCTTCCAAAATTTACTTGTTAGGACCGCGTCTCTGTCACTTACGATCGCTTACCGATCAGAACATATGCGATGTAATCCGACAATTCTGCACTATTTTTTTTGCGGGTAAAGAGAGCTTTATTTATTAACTAGGCAAAACGTTACAATCATCATTTAATAGGTCAGTGACATACGCAGATGCCTGCCTTAGCCAAGTTGCCGTATGAACATTTCTCCCAGCCAAATGACCTAGCTATTGTAGACCTGCTGTGCATATGTATTTGGGAAAATATGTTTTTAGATTTTACGATGGATTAAGCAAAAGTTTTAGGAAAAACAGTAACCTTGACAGAGGTGATAGATTCTCAAAATATGCTCAGTTTATACCATTGGTCCATCCATACACAGCCGCTACAGTGGCGCAGAACATCTGAACCGTCCAATTGTCTCCATAGCAGCATTGGTCTTCGGGGTGAAAATTCAGCAAAGGCAAATCTCAGCAAGCGAGTCAGATCTGATTCAGTGTTGCTGCACCAAGAACCGAGGAGAACATGGCGGGGGAAGGCAACGGCCTCGCGGAGCTTCCCCGGATCGCGCTGATCGGCGCCGGCATCTTTGCGCGCACGCAGTACATCCCAAGGCTCCGCGAGATCGCGCACCTCGTTGTCCTCAAGGCCATCTGGAGCCGCACCCAGGTGTGTGCCCATCCCCCCACAAATTCACGGCTCAATCAGTCCCTCGGCATGCAGCATTGGAAATCCGTGTAAATACTGCATTCCCTGCTCAGGCGCAGTGCGTGATGCACTGCAGCAAAGTGGGGATTGTAGTGTCTGACTATTTTCGCACATTCCTTCAGGAATCTGCAAAGGCAGCCGCGGAGCTTGCTTGTGACTTCGTGCCTGATATCGAGTGCAAATGGGGTGATGCGGGCCTGGAGGAGATCATGGGAGATAGTTCAATCATGGGCGTTGCTGTTGTTCTCGCTGGGCAAGTCCAGGTCGGTGTTCCCACTCCAAAGAGTTGACATAGCATGAAGCATTACTGTCTAGTTCACTACACAATTACATGATCAAACGAAGCAACAAACTTTTTTAATGACACTTCAAAATTTTACTATTACTGAACATTGTATCCTCTGTGCTTAGATTTCTTCATACAAAGCTATTAAGTTTTACAGTTTTGGTCACTATTCCAGATAACTACTATTTGATGCAAACTGCAATTTCTTCTTGTTTCTGATCATCCACAACCACAAGCATGCTAGGGCTGTGTTTTCAGTGCTCCATTTCTTTCAATAACCAATTGTTCAATATTTCGCGCAATTCTCCGTGTCATATCTATTTGTCCAATGATAGTGTTCCAGAAATCATTTTATGTTAACTACTTTCTTAATTCCACTTCACTTCTGGATCAAATAAATGATACTATCAGAGGTGGAGCTTAGTGAGGGGCAAAGTGGGCCATGCATTTCACCACTTTTTAACTGCTAATGAAATACTAACCTGCTGTCCTGCTCCCCTGTCCTTGCATTTCATATCATATTGGCCCCCTCTCCTTTCTTGCCCAGGCTCTGCCACTGGATCCTATGTTGGATTATAACGTAAATCTAACAACCTGTTGAGTCTTCAAGATGTCTTATGCACTTACGGTATTGTCCAAACCTGCAGGTTGAGCTTTCCCTAAAGATGCTAAAGGCCGGAAAACATGTTATTCAAGGTAAATAAAAATACAAAAATGATCTTAATGACATGATTTGTGGTACTATAGTAGCTGCAATGAAAGAGGAGTCCAATTTCATCCTTAAGCAAAAAAGGACTCTAGTTCTTTCTCTTTTATCTTATTAGTTTGTATTTTTCTGCTAAATGAAAATAGCCAATGCTGTCAAATGTTCTAATTTGTTTATTGCTGTTTGCATGATATATTTTCCTGTGCCATGAAGAGAAACCTGCTTCTGGATGTAAGTACATTTTGCTTTCTTTATATCTTTTGTTAGCGTTATAGTGGACAGAAGGTACATCTGATATGCATTGTCATAAAAATTTTAGCAACAACAGAAGCAGAAACTGCACTGTCAATCTACAACTCATTTCCAAACCAGTTCCCGCATAAACCCATTTGGGCTGTTGGAGAGAACTACAGATTCGAACCTGCCTTTATTGAGGTACAGTCGCAATATTCTCCTTTTTTTTTGCCCCAGTTGGTGTTAACTAATTTATGTTGGTCCTCTAATCTGTTTATTCTTATCTACAGTCAAGCAAGCTGATCAATGATATCGGGGATATGATGCACATCCAAGTTATCATCGAAGGGTCAATGAACAGTTCAAACCCATATTTCAATAGCACCTGGAGACGCAATTTTGTGGTAAGGAACATTACTGTGCATTTTCCCACTTGTGTTAGGTGCTTTATCTTCTGTTTCCATAGTGGCTCTTATACCTTATAAAATTCCAAGCTGCAGCACAAATATGTGAAGTAGACAATGGTTAAGGACTAATTAAGTATCAGATTACTGGAATAGCTCATGTGAGGTTCATTGGTTATACAAATTGTATGCTAATGTTACTAAACATTAGGTATTTGATTGTCAAACCGAAAGGCATTTTTTTTCCTGCAAAACTATCATCATATGAATTACAGTGCAATATAATTTGCATACCTTTTCTATTCAATGTGAATTTAACTCTCTAGTCAATAAAACTGTAGTACTCTGTTTGCTCGTCAAATGATAGTTTTCCTGGTTTTCTATTTTACAGTACAATTCAATTATATATAGGTGCTGGTAGCATATGTTATGTCACATTTAACTAAATTCTCTAGGTGCTGGTAGCATATGTTATGTCACATTTAACTAAAATCTCTAGTTCTCAGTTGGCTTTTGCTATGTTACAATAATCTTTCTTCTGGATCATTCGACTTCTGCAGTTTTGAGAGATCTAAACACTTTTTTAGATGCCCTTTTCAGTAACTATACTCCTGCAAATATTTTCTGCTGTCCTCTGCAAATGGTGTATCGCCCAGAGCAGTATAGAAATGTTTCATTGTATTTTAACTCAAGATGCTGCCCTTGTCCTTACTTTGATAACTTTACATTGCAGGGTGGTTTCATTCTGGACATGGGTGTTCACTTCATTGCAGGACTACGAATGGTAATTTCTCCATGTTATATTTCAAAGTTTGAAAAAGTATGGATCAGGTTCTGGCCTATGTTACCAGAAGCAACATTGCTGAGTTAATAACTGTATTCATTTTTTTGAGTTTGGCACCCCACATCAACATAGAAAGTTGAAGTGGTCAGATTTGCCACCTTGGAACTTTTTTGATAGTTATATCCTTTGGTCAAGTGGCTTAGCAATGTTTCTACTTACTGAATTGATGTGTCATTTAAGATGACAAATTCATTCACTAATTCTCTTGCCTGCTTTGTTAAGATGAGGATCTTTCTCTAACAGCTTGTAGGTTCAGAAATCACAACTGTATCATCTATCTCCCGTCATGTGGATATGGCTTTGCCGCCACCAGATAACATATGTTCCCTTTTGTAAGTTTCCGAAATAGAAAGTGATTCGTGAACCAATTTGTTTCATAACTAACAGATGTTCGATGACTTTATGCAGCCAACTGGAAAATGGATGTGCTGGTGTCTTTGTGTTTGCAGTCAATTCAAGGTCGCCAAAGGTTGAATTGAATCTCATTCTAAATCCTTTACGGCAATCACACATGCCATGCTATCTAATATGACAAATTTATATATCTTTGGTCACATACTCTGTTAGTGTTTCTCAGTTTGTTAGTAATTACACAGATATTATGGCGGGTCGATGGAACAAAAGGAACAATTCAGGTAGAACGTGGAGTTGATAGTGGAAAACATGGCTACCAGGTAAAAAGATCCTTTTTTCTGAATATATCAGTTGAGCTGATGCTTGCTACCTTTGCTGCACTGTTTAGCAGTTGCACAGTACACTCATAAAGGCTTTTCCTCTTTGTTTTATTTTCACATATTATGATAGTTCTGTATGACAGCGTTATTAATGAAATCGGTTGTTACAAGTAGTTCTACAACAACAACAACAACATAGCCTTTTGTCCCAAGCAAGTTCGGGTAGGCTAGAGATGAAACCCAAAAGAGACGAGAAACAGGGAGACACGTAAAGAGACATAAAGGGCACAAGATAAAAAGAGGTCACGGTTCAGGCACGTTGATTGCCAATCTCCAAGCGCTCGTGTCCATAGCTAAATCCTTGGAGATATTCCACTCCTTAAGATCTCTCTTAACGGACTCGTCCCAAGTTAGTTTAGGTCGACCTCTACCGCTCTTTATATTATCGGCCCGCCTTAGAACTCCACTACGCACCGGCGCCTCAGGAGGCCTCCGTTGGACATGTCCAAACCATCTCAACCGATGTTGAATCAATTTCTCCTCAATTGGTGCCACCCCAACCCTATCCCGAATATCGTCGTTCCGGACTCTATCCCTCCTTGTGTGCCCACAACACCAACGCAACATACGCATCTCTGCTACACTCAATTGCTGGACATGTCGCCTTTTTGTAGGCCAACACTCAGCACCGTATAACATCGCCGGACGAATCGCCGTCCTATAGAACTTACCTTTCAGCTTCTGAGGCACCCTTTTGTCACAGAGAACGCCAGAAGCTTGACGCCATTTCAACCAGCCGGCTGAAATTCTATGTCTAACATCTTCATCAATGTCTCCATCCTTTTGTAGCATCGACCCTAAATACCGAAAAGTATCCTTCTTGGCCACCACTTGCCCATCGAGGCTAATGTCTCCCTCCTCGTGCCTAGTCGCGCTGAAATCGCACCTCATGTACTCGGTCTTAGTCCTACTAAGTCTGAATCCTTTCGACTCTAACGTGTGCCTCCATAGTTCTAACTTCCTATTAACCCCCGCCCTACCGTCGTCAACTAGCACCACACATCAGCAAAGAGCATACACCAAGGGATATCACCTTGTATGTCCCTTGTGACCTCATCCATCACCAAAACAAATAAATAAGGGCTCAAAGCTGACCCCTGATGCAGTCCTATTTTAATTGGAAAGTCACTGGTGTCGCCATCACATGTTTGGACAAACGTCACCACATCCCTGTACATATCCTTGATGAGGGTAACGTACTTTGTTGAGACTTTGTGCTTTTCCAAGGCCCACCACATGACATTTCTCGGTACTGTTACAAGTAGTTCTGTTCAAACAAATATGCTTGTGCATAAATATTTTACTTATGATTATGAGCCACCTCATGCATTTGCAGGTGTTATTCTCTGGTGAAAATGGGCAGTGCCAGAAGACATTTTACCTGTTCTGTGGAGTGAATGAAGAACTGAAGACATTTGTCCATGACATGTTGGCAGCTGGCAAAGTACTGCTATTAGTGTTAATCAGTTTCAAATGATTTTAATCTCTCCTTTCACCAAGAAGCATTCATCAAGATACCTTGGACTTCCTCTTTTGAAAAAGAAACCATGATCTAAGTTGCAATTGTTGTTCCATTTAGGCAATATAATATTGCAACATAAAGTTTCAAGTGTAGGAGAGTCGAGGTGCTAACAAAACACTTGTTAGCATATGAAAAGTAACTCAAAATAATCCTCGTATAGAACGTCTCTTTAGTTTGTATGAAGTGGAATTGGCACAAGAAAGTTGATTCTTTACTTTGCTTCATTCCATCTTTAAAAAAAATTGCTTCATTCCGGTTTTAAATCTTGGTACTAAGCAAAAATGGTGATGCAGGATGGAGATCACAAGGCTGAACCCCGCAGTTCTTATGTCGAAGGCGCCCGTGATGTTGCCGTGCTAGAAGCCATGATGGAATCTAGTGCGAAGCAAGGAGCCCCAGTTCAAGTGAAGAGATTCTAACAGATCTGAAATATCACATAAAAGAGGAGACTATGTTTCTTGAAGGGTGCTTTGTCCATTGGGAAATCATAGATTTTCAGTAGTAGTAAAATGAACATTGTTCCAAATTCATGTTCATACCCTTGAGGGTATATTAAATATATATAATGCAAAAATGACATACATAGAACCAACATTCTTTCACTGAGATCAACCATATTTGCCCAGGTATATTTAACCTCATAAACATCATGTACCTTTTCTTATAAGGACCGCATCTTTTGTTCCTTGTTTACTTGTTTATTTTTGGCTGCAGCTCTGCGTAGGTGACTTATTTTTTGTGGAAAATCAAGCTGAAATAAGTCTTGAGAGAATTCATGCCTGATCTGTGATTACATATCGAACATTTGTGTTCACAAGAAATCAAAGGTTGCTACCAGACAGAATTACCCTGAGCTCTGCCGGCCTTAATGAGTAAGAATTAAGAAGTGCTGGGGTGCTTAAAAAAAGCAAATAGGATGCTTGATGGGCTCTTGTGAGCTGCTGGAAAAAGCTAGCTTGAAAAGCTAAAAAGTCTGCTTTTTTATGTATTTGCTTTTAAAATTAATCGAATGTGTAATACCTGTGACATCCTTCAAATTTGTAGACAGTTGATGCATGCATAATACCTGCTCAATTCACTGGAGATTCTGACTTCACATGATAGCGTTCGAGTTGATGCGTGCATGCTATTCTCAACGCTAAATTTGTAGACAAAAATAATAGGAGAATTATTCGCAGAACACAAACATTTTAGTGTTCCGTTGTAAACAGCTTGTAATGCATGATTATGTTGATGGTGATGTTTTCTTAATCTTTATAACTGTTTAGTTGACAACTTCATTTCTTATTTTCTTGTCGTTTGAGTTCATTGCACATGTTTATGTTATAATAATAAACATCAAGATAGGAATTACATTTAGAAGCAACAAAGATATTGTGTGATACTTATGCTTCTCAAATCTCAAGTGGTGCAAGTAGAAGCCCTAGAGACATTGACATCTAGGTTTACTTTAACAAGTACATGGAACTACTGATTGACTTCGTGTTTTATTTTGGTTGTATATGTCATGGATAGGAACTTGGAGTTGTACTGATACACTATATAGTATCTAAGGAGTCAATGTCTCGGGATGTTTCGTTCTCAGGCACCCCTTTTGCTGTTGCAATGTCAAAGGGGATTAAAATTGAGGAGTGAAATGTCTCCAAGAAGCAAGCATTTACATTTATTTGAGGTGACCAATGACCTGTACGTACGCACAACCCCCGTAGGGTTTGTAACCCCAGATAATCAATTGGGGTCTATAAGCAACTAAATGGTTTGAACATGTACATGTTGCAAAAAGGTTTAGAAAACCGGGAGGAACGTTATACGACCAGGACTTGGTACTCCTGCTTCTGCAATGAAAAAAAAAACAGCATAGAACAAGTCAACATGTTTTACTTGAATTGGCTACCGTCTGGGAGCTAGTTATTATTCTTTTCTTGTTGCTGCCGGCTTTGTTTATCAACCCCTCTTTTTTTTGCATACTTTCTGTGTAACACCTATATCGGTTTCCTTTACTGTTCTTTTTTCGGGGTAAAGAAAAGGTCTAAGCACGGCAACTCGATGCAATTCCAGTTCTTCATAGTTGACTTGTTTCGGGGCAGCTCTTCATTTGCTTTGGGTCGTCTTACTACTTGATGAAAATCTAGTGGACGGTGTTTTAAATTGTTTCAGAAATGAAGGATGACTGTTTGGACGGACATATATATTTTCCATTTTTCTAGCTAGATACCTTCTTTGTGATGCAAAGCAATACATGCACCGGAGTTTAGGCTCCAGGGTTTTGGACAGGCAATAGTTCTGCAGAGAAGTTTTTGATTCACCAGAAAACTCCGATGTAATTAAGGGCATGGCAGCGTAGATTAGGGTGCAACACTGAAGATTCCATAGAAGAAGTTGGAGGCCTCGGTGAGGCACTAGAATTGTTTGCTGTTAGGCACCAGAGAAAGGATGAGGGGCTCCATTGCTCTCCAGAGAAGAAACCGGGAGCTCCCAGTGTCACCTGAAAACTCCAGTGATCCCTGAGAGAACTCACCTGTTTTAGGCTACTCCAATGGTCGGCAATGGCTAGTCAATGTGGCATCACTGGAAATCTCCGGTGAGGGCACCAGACCTATCCGGTGCTACTACAAAAGATGCAGCTTCGCCACAACGGCTATATCTCGTGGGGGAGGCATAAATACCTGCAAACCGGCCATTTCAAGAGCGTTAGAGCTCAAGGAAGGTGCTAGTGAGTTGAGGTTCATCTCCTAGTTTCTCTAGCTAGACACCATGGTGCTTATAGAAAATCTTAGTGTTTAGTGAAGGTGCTTTGCGAAGTGCTTAGGCTAGTCAAACCACCGCATTGGTGCTTTACTCTAGGCTTAGGATTAGGGTTTAGTGACATTTGCACAACTTTTGCCACCTAGTGCTTGCGCGCACCATTGCTTGTACACTAAGGGCTTGTAGTCTTGTGAAGCCCTCTGATGCGTGGAGATGCCTCCGACCGTGTACCCAAGGAAACATGTGACCCGTGATGTTTTGGTCGGAAACATGATAGTGAAGACGGCAGAGAGCGATCTAGGAGGAAGCCTTGCGGAGACCCACTTGCTTATGGCGAAGGCTTGTTGGCTCCATGAGTTACCTGATTTGGGCTGCATTCCCAAACAAGGAGGAAGCTCCTGGTCATATTAATACAAATTAGTAGCCACTTTAGGAGGAAACTCATCTACTTAGAGAAGAGGAAATTAAATATTTCCAAAGGGCTAAGGCGAATGTTGTCCTCCTAGGAAATATTAATACAAGCTACTTCCAACTAAGTGCCAATGGAAAGCTGAGGAGGAAGCACAATTTTTTACTTGATTCGGAGGAGGAAAAACTTCTCTCTCAAGTGGATCAATTGGGTTGAAAACTTTATAACATGTGTTAGTGTAGCAATAAATGATGAGATTGGACAATTTTTTCCAAACAAACAAAGAAAGGCCTTCATCAAGGGGATTTATCTCCTCTTATGTTCAACATCATTATTGACATGTTAACAATCCTTGCTAATAGAGCCAAAAGAAATAGGCAGTTGAGTAGAGTTGTGCTACATCTGGTGGATGGTGGCTTATCAGTTTATAATATGTCGATGACACAATCCTCTTTATGGGACATGATATAGGACAACCCTGAAATATGAAGCTATTACTTTATGCTTTTGAACAATGTCGCACCCACTTAAAGACCAAATGGAATGCATAGTCTTATGTGTGCCCAGAGATCAATCACACATAAGTTAACAAATTATAAAGGAAGTATCATCACAAATGTTATTACATCACGATTATTAACACATAGTCTTTACACAAATGTAGCGGAAGGTAAAAAGATAAATCTCTCGTGGTAGCTCCAATCACAGGCACATTGACTGGTTGACTACAAATCTAGTAATCTTCACGGAAGTAGGAGTAGTAGTCACTATTTGCACCATCTGTTACCCATCCAGGATTTTTATCCAAGAAAAATAAACAAGCGTAAGTACATCTCGTACTCAACAAGTGTAACATGGGGTTCATTAGACTCAAAGGCATGACATTGGTTTTTCAGCATGTAGCTTTTAATTAGCACAATTTTAGCATATTAACAACATCAAGATGTCTCAATGTAAACAATAAACATATGATCCATGTGAAATGATTAACGAATAGCAAAAACATATTCATTATTAATGATCAACTATTCCATAAGGGTCCAAGGCCACTTGTGACCGTGAGCACGATTGTTATAACAGTTTTACACTCTGCAGAGGTCGTACACTTTCACTATGAGTCGTGTTGCCCATATGCCTAGGTTAATTACTCCCAAAACACTTCCAAGGTGAGCAGGCCGGGAACACTATAAAGTCTTTCGAAGGTTCGTCTAACAAGTTAAGTCCATTAGATTCACTCGGCAAACAGATGTAGAGCCCCCCTTCCAAATGGCACAATGACACGCAGCCTATACACATAAGGACAGAGGCCACACTATACCCGATTCGTCAAGCCATTCTTACGCCAAAAAGGTTACCACTAATAAGCTAGAAAAGGTCCTTCTATATGACTAAAGTCAGAGCCATATAGCCCTCATAGTTGTACTGTAAATCCCGGATGTTCGCTTACAGATAAGTCCTTAAGGAGAGAAACTAGAGCTCTATAAAATAGCCCAATGCTCTAGCCCCCTTTAAACAATAATCAAAGTCATCTTTTAATGTTTATTGCATATTCCATTAGTCAAATTACATGATCATAGTTCATGTTAAGCACTAGCAATGCTACTCAATGCAATATAATAGGTGTCAAGGTATAAGATCAAAACTAAGTCATCCTTATCAAGGGAATATATGCATAATGATTATATTTACTTATTGTGAATAGGACAACAAGGACAATCCCATGCTATACTTGCCTTGCTCAAACTGGTCCTGAAGATCTTGCTCGTAGAAAAACTCTTGATCTCCAACGAATTGCTCACCGTCTATATTCGATCAACAACAGCAACAACATTCATCCAGAAATAATCATGCATAAACAAACAAGACTATAATTAGAACAGTACACCAATAGTAATAAAATAAGATAAAAATTCTTTAAAACGAATCTACAACTCGCTAGGATCACACAGACGCAAAGATCACGAAAAACGGAGCTAACACGACGAAGTTATGAATTTACTAAGATTTCCTATAGAAAAATAATTACTTTAATTCAAACTCGAAAATAAAATGTTACAAACCTACTGTATAGTAGTAATAACATGTAGAGCTCGCAAATACAAACCTAACACAATTTGAACGGGTCAAATCGGAGTTAAAGCGGAGATTCTATGACTAAAACAAAATCAGTGGCAAAACTGTAAATAAGTGAAAACATATTTTTGAATTACCGAGATCAAACTACGCTTTATGAAAAGGAAAACGTAATTCAGGAATACGCCATGGACCGCGAGTTATAATCTAGAAAAGTCCAGGGTCTCTTTAGCAAGATTCACAGACGAAGGGGTATCTATGAGTTTCGGCCGTTGGATTTAAAATGGACGGCCCAGATCTTAACAAGAGAGAGGGAGGGAGAATTGCCAAGCATCTACAGTGACCCGACGGCGGCGCCATGGCCGGAATCGGCCCGAGCTCGCCGGAGTTCATCGATACGGTGACTCCGGGCATAATCGAACAAAAAGAAGGCATGGAAAGATAGAGGAACTCAATGCGATCTCACCAAGCCTGAAAAGAAGTTCAGGAAAGGCCTGAAGGCGTCGAGCGACGTAAAACAACGAATGGTGAGCTCCTGCAAGAGTTTGGTGGTGACGTGTAAGCAATTAGGAGCAAAAAGGAGAAATAGAAAAGGTTTGGCATCTTCGCGAGCTTGACCCGGAGCAACGCGGAGACTTACGATGACAGAGACGTGACTTATCCGTCAAACCTCGAGCTAGGGCGGCGTTCTAGGGCTATGGCGACTGCGACTCAAATTGTAGCTACGGTAGCGTGGAATGGAGGTGGTGGTGGGGTGACCTCTGGCTTTTATAGCTCAAAGGCTGCACTAAGAATGGAAAGAGGAGGATTGGGTGCGGGATTTGATTTGGCCGAACCCGGTGGAGGAAGGAAGGCGTCGACTTCTAATTTTGGAAGGCGCCGGAGGTAGAAGACAGAAGGGAAGAAGGGTCACTGACTTGTGGGGCTGGGGTGTTAGGGAGACAGAGGGAGAGGGAATACAGACGCGCGTGGTGTTGGGCCAGCGCCAGGCTCAGCCCAAGAGGGAGGGCGCGGGATGGAGATCGGGCACCTGTGCTACTGGGCCGCAGCGAGACGAGCCGCCCGCATAGAGGGATGGAGGAGTGGAGCTGGGCTACAGAGGAGTAAGGCCGAACGGGGGAGAGGAAGGGAGCAGGCCGGGCCAGAGGACTGGGCCAAAACCCAAAAGGAGAGAATGAACTCTTTCCTTTTTCTTTTCAACATTTTCAAATCAAATTTTCAAATGAATTTTGAATTCTCTTTGAAATTTGAATCAATCCACTCAATACAAAAATCCAATGCAGCAGCATGAGTGCACAATCATGTTCCTAACCTTATATTTGATTTTAAATTAATAAAAATTATTACTTTTCTAAGTTTGTATGCTCACAAAAATACATAAAAAATCATATTCACCTATTTTAGATCATTCCAAAATTTTAGGGTGTTACAATTCTACCCCCCTTAAGATGAATCTCGTCCCGAGATTCGGCTGGTGCTTACTCGAACAGTTGCGGATATGTTTTTCTCAGATCCTCTTCTCTTTCCTAAGTGGCCTCATCCACAATGTACCGATTCCACTGAACCTTACACATCTTGATAGTCCGACTGCTCGTGACTCTTTCAGTAGTCTCTAAAATTCTAACTGGAAACTCTTTATATGTGAGATCCTCTTTAATAGTGATCTCCTCTAACGGGATCTATTCCTCTGGTACTCGTAAATATTTCTTAAGTTGAGACACGTGAAACACATCATGTACACCTGCCAAACTCTCAGGTAATTCCAACTGATACGCCACCTCACCACGTCTCTATATGATCTTGAAAGGCCCAATATACCTTGGTGCCAATTTTCCCTTCATGTTGAACCTTTTCACACTCCTCATTGGTGATACTTTCAAGTAGACATAATCCCCTACTTCAAAAGTCAACTCTCTTCTCCGAGTATCAGCATAACTTTTCTGTCAGGATTGAGCTATTTTTAGATTATCTCTAATCATCCTTACTTTCTTTTCAGCATCCTTGAGTACATCAGGCCCAAACACTTAACTTTCCCCTGTCTGATTCCATAACAACAGGGCTCTACACTTTCGTCCATACAAAGCCTCAAACAGTGCCATCTGAAGACTCTTCTGATAACTATTGTTATAAGAGAACTTTGCGTAAGACAAACTCTTATCCCAACTAGTACCATATTGTAAAGCACAAGCTCTCAGCATATCTTCCAATATCTAATTAATTCTCTCCGTCTATCCATCTGTCTACGGATGGTAAGCTGTACTAAAGTTCAGCTTGGTTCCCAGTGATTCATGTATCTTTTGCCAATAATGAGATGTAAACTGGGTACCCCGATCAGACATAATTTTCTTAGGAACTCCATGTAGACTCACTATTCTTTCTATATACAATTTAGCCAACTTTGCACTGCTATATGTAGTCTTAACTAGCAGAAAATAAGCAACCTTTGTTAGATGATCTACTATTACCCAAATCGAATCGTACCCTCTCTGAGTACGTGGCAACCCAACTATGAAATCCATACCAACTTCTTCCCATTTCCATTCGGGTATCTGCATAGGCTGTAACAATCCTGCAGGTCTCTAATGTTCAGCTTTCACCCTTTGACAAGTGTCACACAAAGCAACATACTCAGCAACATCTCTTTTTAAACCATACCACCAATATTTCTCTCTCAGGTCCAGATACATCTTAGTACTCCCAGGATGTATGGAATAAGCTGACTCGTGAGCTTCACGCAAAATTGCCTCTCTGATAGTCTTATCCTCAGGCACACACAGCCTTTTTCCAAACCATAGCGTACCATTATCATCCTTACGGAATCCTGGTGATTTGCCCTTCGCTATATTCTCCGCTATCTCTCTCAACTTTTCATCTTTCAACTGACTCTTGCGTATTTCTTGCTCCAGAGTAGGTTCTAGTACCAATTCTACTGCATTGGTGGTAAACCCTAAGTTCAGATGCTCACATTCAACACACAACTCTCTTGGCATTGGCATTACTTGCACTTCATTAGCGTAGCTTTTCCTACTAAGAGCATCAGCAACGACGTTGGTCTTTCCTGGGTGATAATGCACCTCCAGATCATAGTCCTTTATCAACTCCAACCATCTACGCTGCCTCAAGTTCAAATCTGATTGAGTGAAGATATACTTTAGACTCTTGTGATCAGTGTATATATCACTCTTATGTCTAATCAAATAATGTCATGAACCACCGCAGCTAATTCCAGGTCATGAGTAGGATAATTTAATTCATGCTTTCTCAACTGTCTCGATGCATATGCCACAACTCTACCTTCTTGCATAAGAACACATCCCAAACCCAAACGAGATGCATCACAGTAGATAGAGAAGTGTTTACTCAGATCTGGCAAGACTAATACTGGTGCAGTGGTCAATCTTTTCTTCAATTCCTCAAAATTAGCCTAACACTTCTCAGACCACACAAACTTGGCATTCTTCTCCAATAGTGCAGTCATTGGCTTCGCAAGCTTAGAAAATCCCTCTATAAATCTCCTGTAATAGCCTGCTAATCCCAAGAAACTATGGATCTCACTCACATTGGTTGGTGGCTTCCAGTTCAATACATCTTTCACTTTACTAGGATCTACTGATATTCCTCCATTTGAGACAACATGGCCAAGAAAGGAAACTTCCTTCAACCAAAACTCACATTTACTCCGCTTGGCATATAGCTGGTGTTCTCTGAGCTTTTGCAAGACCAACCTCAAATGTTCAGCATGTTCCTCTCCAGTCTTGGAGAATACTAGGATATCATCAATGAATACCACTACAAACTTGTCTAGATATTCCATGAACACCTTATTCATCAAGTACATAAAGTATGCAGGGGCATTAGTCGGACCAAAAGACATCACTGTATACTCATATAAACCATACCATGTGGTAAAAGCTGTCTTTGGTATGTCACTAGCATGAATCTTCAACTGGTGATATCCATAACGAAGATCAATCTTGGAGAATACACAAGTACCTCTCAACTGATCAAACAAGTCATCGATTCTAGGCAACGAGTACTTATTCTTGATAGTAACCTCATTGAGAGACCGATATTCTACACACATCCTCTAAGTGCCATCTTTCTTATCCACAAAAATCACTAGTGCTCCCCAAGGTGAAGAACTAGGATGAATGAAACCTTTATCCTGCAACTCCTTAATTTATTTCTTAAGTTCCTCTAATTAATCTACTCCCATTCTATATGGACGCTTAGCTATGGGTGCAGTTCCAGGTAATAATTCAATAATAAATTCAATGTCACAGTCTGGTGGCATACCTGGCAATTCCTCAGGAAACACATTAGGGAACTCCTCCACAACCGGGTCCTCCTTGTTGGCACCATCATTAAGCTAGTTCACTGTAGCGGTCTCCTGTTTTTGCACTTTCACCTCAACCCCGATTCTATCTCCCTTCGGTGTTGTCAGCACTACTGATTTCTCCTTGCACTGAATCTCTGCTTGTTGTTACATCATCTAATCCATTCCCAATATGAGGTCAATCCCAGCTGTTCTTAATACTATAGGGCTCACCTTAAACTCTACCCCCTTAAAATGAGACTAATCGGGAGACAACGATAAGATGCTGGCATGCTTCCACCAGGTGAGTTTACTAATATAGAGTTCTTCATGGCACACAAATGAATTCTATGTATTCTAACAAATGCTTGTGATATGAAAGAATGTGATGCTCCAAAATAAAAAAGAATAGTGACAGGAGTGGAATGGACATCGAACGTACCATGCATAACTTCCGGTTCCTCCACTGCTGTTTCTTGAGACAAGTGGTTCACCCTTCCAGTGTTAGGCGCAGACTTCTGGTGACTACTCTGCCTCTGGGGAGTCTGCTGGTTGGGCTTCTCAGGGCAATTGTAAGACAAGTGACCTTCTTTCCCACATCGAAAATACCTGTTAGGGGTATTGGGAACACTAGTCTTCATGGGAGTATTGTTGGAAGGGCCCTAACGCTGAGTCTGATTCCCACTCTGCTGCAGAGGGCGTTGGTTGTCATTCTGCGGCTAGAATGGGGGACGTTGCGGAAACTGATTGCGAAAGGGGATCTGACCACGATTCCACTGACCAGGTGGAGGCCTCTGTTGATTATCTTACTGGAAACCAATACGCTGACGAGTGTTGCTACCGGAGGCCTGTCCCTAAAGCCTTTTCCTCTTGGCATACATCTCCTTGCGCTTGTTATCCACCACAATAGCGCGGTTCACAAGCGTCTGAAAATTAGGATAGGTATTGGACATCAGCTGCAATTGTAGCCCATCATACTATCCCTTCAGGAAGCGACGCTGCTTATAACTGTCATTAGCCACCTCATTTGGAGCATATCGTGACAACTGAGCAAACTTGTCACGATACTCAGCTACAGACAATGACCCTTAGGTCAAACTCCTGAATTCCTCTGCCTTCAACTCTATCATCCCTTCTGGTATATGGTAAGCCCTGAAGCTCTCTCTAAACTCCTGCCAAGTGACCGCGGGAGCATTGGCGGGGCTGTAACACCCCAGGTGTTTATCATCAATTAAGTAGTGGGTTTAAGCTCAAATATGATAGATTAGTGGAGATGACGATGCCAAAGTCAAACCTATGGAAATAAACCCTAACCTAAACTTGGATATTGCACTCTTGCTTACATATAGGCTCAATTAAAAGATATATGCTTGGATGTTGTTATCAAAGTATCTTCATATGTCTCACATCAATAACCATCTATATTAATCCCTGAAAAAGTTTCATGAAGTTTGGAATCAAAAAGTCACATGAAATGATAAGTTCCATTCCTATTGGAATTTGCCCCATTAAGTTAATGGAACTATAGAACATCAACCAAACCATGCAAATTTGCCTAAATGACTCTAGATGGACTCTACAACAAAAGTCATGAAGGGTTCATGTTGAGCAAATGTCAAGAAATTGCCTCGATTGGCCTAAAACCCTAGTTTTGGCTTTATCGAGTTGATACTTTGACCAAAGTAAAAGTTGGACTTCTGTGCTAGTTATGAGGTTTGACCTTAAACAAAAGTTGTAGTTCATCTTGTGTAGAACAAACTTTGTTTAATGGTTAAGAGCTAGTTTGGCCGTTAACCTAGTCAAATAGAGATCACAATGTGGAATCAGCTGCTGTTTTCAGCACTTAGAAAAATATTCTAAGTCCTCGAGTGGACAACAGAAAGTTGACAAGTTGGCAACATTTTATCCTCCAATTTCATATAGTGGCTCAATTAGGTTCCTTAATATGAGTTGGAGTACTGTTCATGGGGGACACAATGAATCAAGTGTCATTACATTTGGAGTATATTTGGATCTCCAAAATCAATTGCTAAAACAGCATGTTTGCAACTTTATCGCTCAAAGGACCCTGAGATTGGCATGTCGCGTTCTCCAAAATTTGTTAAGTAACTTGGGTAGATCCAAATGTAAAAGTTGGAGATCACATGAGGGGGAAGGTCATACAAGAAGATGGCATAAGTAGCATTTCATTTTGACCATGAATTCTTGTAGTTGTTAATCACTGTCAACTCACTAACACTGCCAACTTGGAGGTTAATTATCTACTAATCTATTGCCCTAATGACCATGACCATTAAATAGGAAATGTAGAGCATGGTACAGGCTACAACTTTGCTTTTAGGTCCAAGACCTAGATCCGCCCAGATTAGGCCCAAATTGGAGCTCCAAATGGTCCACTTCGCTGCCCGCCACCTGTTCGCGTTTTTGCTCCAAAGACGACGCGTGGACAAGGGCGTGGCGGCCATGCACCGCGCGCCTCCACCATGGATGCCGCACGTCCTCCACCTCGCCACGCGCCTCCGTCTGGCTGAGCCGATGGGGGGGGGAAGACCGAGCTGCCCACGGTCACTCCTCCAGCGCTCCAGAGCTCGCCTTCGCTCTTAGCTTCCTCTCTCCTCGCCCTCTGCTCGCCATGGCCGTCCACAGCCATGGATGACCGAGCGGAGCTCAAGCTTCTACTGCCGTTGCCTTAGCTACGTGCCACCGTCGTCGCAAGGGCACCCCGGCACCGCGCGTTCGCCTGCCTGCCCTTGCTAGGCTGTGCCATCGCATCCCTCTGCCCTTGTCTGCCAAGCCAAGTGTCCGCCATTGCCGAGCCGAACGGAGCTCCGTGGCCAGCCACCACCAAGAGCCCTACTGCAAAATCAAACCACCGCACCATCTTCCCCTCACCCGCCGCCCCTCCCGCGCCTCTTCCCCGGTTCCGGCCACCGCTGCTCGTCGGCGTCGCCTGCAACCGCCGCCATGGACATGGGTGCGCGTGGTCACGCCGCTGTGGGCCACCCCTAGACGAGCTGAGCCCTTGCTTGGGTGCACGTGTGGCCCAGGCTGGCCGCACCGCAGGCAATCGTCGGCGGTGTCGCCCTCGCCGGAGACCGACCGAGCCGGACCACCGCCTCCCCTGCTCGGCGTTGAGAGGAAGGAGAAAGGGAAAATTTTGTGTATGCTCTCTCTTATATGACAGGCGGGCCCGACCCGACCGTGGGCCCCTCGTGTCGGTTTAAGGAGTGGTTGAGTTGGGTAAGCAGCCGGGTGCGCCTAGCAGTTAAGAAGAAGCCGATTTTGTAGTAAATTGAATTTCAGATTTCTTATTAAATTTTCTAAAATCCATATCGCATGCTAGGGAACTCCAAAAATAGTAAATGTGGACTTGTTGGAAACCTTGAGAAAACCTCTATGCAGTAGAATCATAAAATGTTACTTGTTTGTAGAAAATTTCTAGTGTTTTGATTTAAGGTGGAAAAGAGCTCTAAAAATGCCTTCGAAATTTACCAGAGCCAGATCTGGAGTTTTAGAACTCCAAAAATAGTGATTCTTGTTTTGTTAATTTTGTGATGACATGTACTTGCTAGGAAAAATATTAAACACACTATTTGTTCACTGTTTTCTTAGGGTTTTGATTGGACCTTGATAAATAAGGAATTTACATTATATTGCTTGTTATTTTTATATCTTGAGTTGTGCTACTCCAATTGATGTGAAATTTTTATGGTAGGCTTGTCATGCTATGGATGTACTGTGGTATAAATTTCATGGTCATTGCTTACTGTATGCTCAAGTTATTGATTTAACTTGTTTATAGCTTGATAAATAGCTTATAAATAATATATAAATGATAAAATAGAAAATGTTGTTCCATTACCTTAGTATGATGTTTCTCTATCATATTGATTCATAATATGGCCTTGTGTTCACAGAAAATATTGAGTGTTAAGTTTAACTTGCTCTCACATGATTTATTGCTATAGCCATTTGTCTTTTTCATAGAGGTTGTTATACATGTCCAAATGGTTTCAAATTTGGATAGTAGACTTTTGGGAGCATGTGTAGGCCTCTGTAATTTTGGTAGAATTTATTATGCACTTTTGATATGTGTTCATAATTCCACCAAATTATCTAAATAAATTAAGAAAATGCATTAAAAGAAATTATTTAGGAATGGACACTATGTTTTCTGATGTTCATTAGTCATGTATGAAATGTTGGTAAAGTTGGTTTTGCCCAATTATATGTTTGCAACAGAAGTTAATAATTATTTCTTGCAAATGAGGTTTCTAGACGGATCTGAGAACTTAGCAAAGTTCTTCATGATAATGTGCTTTGTTGTGAAACTTATTTATACAACAGTTGTAGATAATTTATGTATCTAGCTTCTGTTAAAATTTGGTGGCATTTAACAATGTGGTTTAGGAGTTATAGCTGTTTAAAGTTAGGGTACAGAATTGCTTGCTCTCTGTTTGTCAGGAACAGATTCTGGAACTTTGTATTTTTGACTTGTTTAACTTATGAATCATGCTATGATGATATTATATGAAATGTAGATAATTTTATAAGCTTTCCATAATGTCTTCTTGCAAGTCATTTGGTTTTATAAAACTCCAGATATGATTGATTTATGAAGCTACTGTTTGCTAGTCCAGAAATTGGCATATTCCAGTTATCGTTGTTGCTTCACCTTGAGTTGCTTTGCATGTTGCTAAGTGTGATTCATGTCCTTGGTGATGAAGTTAGTACACCTAAAACTTGTGAAGATTATGCTTTACTTATTATGCATGGAATGGTTGGTGTGCTATAGTCAGTGAGTGGCTATGAGGGCTTGTCTTATGTGATGCATTCTTATTGCCATTCATCATGTTCATACACATGCATCGTCATATCTCATTTAGGTACGTTAGATGCACTACGTGGATGGCAAGATGTGGAGCTGAACCCGAAGATGGAGTTGGTGGATCCATCCCGAAGATAGAAGGACTGGACAAGTGATAGATTGGGAGATGCTCACCAAGTGAATTCATCTGACATACTCTAACTTGAGTCGGATCTCAGGCAAGCCCCGGAGCATTATAAGCCTCCTACCTTCAAAGCAATTAATTCTATATATATTATAAGTATTGTTGCATTAAGTGGTAGGAGTTGGTTGGAAACCCTTGCTGTATTATATCATTCCTTGTCCAGATATATGAATTCTTGAATCCTACATAGATTAGGATCAAGTAGATGCTTAGCCCTGCTTTAAGCGGTAGAAGTCAGGTGATTTCCTGTCACCTGCGAGATATAGGGATATTCATATATGTCACGGTTGGCTATATTTGCTATCGTGAAAAGGAACCATGTGTTAATAAAATGAAATGAGACCGGGCGGGATGATGATAGTGAAGCGACAAGACGTGGAGGTCTTGGGTGTGAATCTATCCCCATCTGAGTCGTTTAAGGACCGATTCGCTGTACGTCCTTGAGTCATGTTGAACGCAGTCTAACACTTAGTTGGCCGGATAAGTCGTTCTGACCGCGAAGCCGAGTAATGTGATTCAGGCCGGGAATCGAATGGTAGGTTGCTTCTTGGAGGAGAGAAAAGATGTGCTTGGGGACATTGGCGTGAGACCAGGGGGGGTTAGAGTCCCTATCACCTGGCAGAGTGTCGCCCTTGGGGTCGCGACATCATTCGGACCCGCGATTCCTGAATCATATGAAAAGGTGGCCTGTGCGACCCTGGCAGGGGTCTACACGGTGAGTGTTAGAAATACCCCTCCAGCTGGATAGGAATTCGATTCGAATCGCCGTCGCTCCCGGTTAGTGAGCACTTGACTTGAGCAGCGGCAACGTAGATTCCATTAAATTGAATGGATGGTTAATTGGATAACGATGGATCTACGTTTGAACTTAAGTTGTAATAACTATGTTGAACTCCGATGCATATTGAACTACTTGTAAAATGGTTGTAACATGTGACTTGTTATGTTGAATCACTACGATCTTGGCTTGTATGTTGGTTGGTTTGAAATCTCTCGTGATTTCATTGGACTACCGGAGTTATATGGGCTGAAGTGCGAGAATTTGATCACTTCGGTGATTGTTTTTGTACTTGTGCTCTTATAATTTGGACAGTTCCATTACAGGGGCGACCATACTCATACGATTCCCACCAATCTTGAGCCTCTCCCTGGAGTTGTCCAGAAGCAAACAACACTTTCTGCCCGTCATCACATTGTGCAATGTTGAGCTGCTTTTCCACGGCACGAAGCCAATCATTGGCTTCCAATGGATCTGTGGCATGTGTGAACACTGGGGGACGACCCTTCAAAAATTCACCACGCTTATCACGTGGGGGTGCCCCAGCAACTGGCTGATTCTGTTGGTTCTGTACCAGTTGTTGCATAAGCTGTGTCTGTACTACCAATAGTTGCTCAATAGTTGGTGGCGGTGGTGGTGGTGGATTTGGGGGACACCTCCATGACCCCTGCCTCTTCCTCTTCCGGCCATCTGTCATCCATAAAAATGCAAACTTTGAGATTTCCACGTTATCAACCACTTATAAGATAAAGAATGAGATCTGAAAGTTTTCTGGGCGAGTATCAATATTAACAGTTCAGTAAATCAATCATATCTTGAGCTACAGAAGTCAGATAGAGGCGTGCTTTATATGGTTGGAAATCTTATGAAGTTATCCACAACTTTTATTTAGACCCCAAGATCAGATTCTGTCGTTAAGTTAATGAAAAATAAGGCGCAACAGAAACTGTTCCAGATTCCAGACTGTGCAAAAACTTTAACTTGTAACAGTTATATCTCTCGAACCAGATCAGATAAAAATGTGATTCCAGTGAAATTTGAAAGGTGCTTAAGTCTAGTTTCTCTCATAAAAATTTCATAAATGTTGAACGAACCGTGTTTCAACCATAGCAAAAACATTACAGACTGCTCCAGAAAACAGCAAGGACAGAAACGTGACAATACCAAACCCAACTATTATTTCCTTGACTATTAAACTTATTGTTCTTAAAAATGGAACTTGTAGACATGCCTACAAGCCCCAACACTCATAACAAAATCCAACTCACACATAAACATAATGACAAAGCAACTATCACACCAAAGTTCAAACAACACGACAGACTCGAAGACTCAGCTGACGTTACTAAGAACGTTCTTATTACATAAAGGACTCCTATTTTCTAAGGACGTGGCTCATGCTCTAATGTCTCATAAATCTTGGCCATGCCTTGGTTTGCTCGGAGTTCATCAATTGTTGCCTGTCACCTCTTGATGGTCTTCTCCTGTGCCTTCACCATCTCCTCTAACTGCAGTTTCCTCTCCATCATATCATGGACAATGTTCACCATCACCCGAGGAAGTGGTTCCAACTGTACTGGATCCATCATGGCCCATCCAAGGTCAGGGTGTGCACGAGGGAAGTAATGGTGAACATCATGCTTCATGCTGTCAAAGCGAAGGTAGCGGAGGCCCATACATGCTTCAAAGGCGGCATCTTCAATGCTAGCCTCCATGGTAGCTCGATGACCCATGTGAGAATACATCCTGTCCAGCTGGTATGCCTCTTTTTCCTCATCCTTAGAAAAAATACTTGCTCTTGCCTTCCAGTAAGTGTCCTCCAGCGGATGTGTATACTCCTAGCAGACGTACTCCATAGCTGGGTGCCAATCAGCAAAGTAGGCAACGAGCATTCCCACCAGTCGATGGTGAGAGACAGCGTCTCCTCTAGCCTTGTGGTAGATCTTCATAGTCCACCCATTGGAGGAGGCGGCACATCCTCAGCAGCTTCATCATGTGGTGGAGACGGGGGTTGCTTTCCTCCATTAGCTTCCTCCTCTTCATCATCTTCAATCTCAATGATCTCAGGATCCTCTTCAAGCTCGGGTTCTTCCTAGGAAGGTGCTGGTGCTTGGATTGGTGCTTCAGGGACCTGCTCCTGTTTCTGGGGTGCTTCCTCTTGTGGCTCTTCCGGTGCAAGCAAGGCACGAGGTGGGTAGTGGCCTCCAGTGGTGATGCGGGCAGTCTTGCGGCCACGAACCATCTATAGAGTTTTAGATGTTGTTAGAATAGAGGCAAAATTTCATAATAGAATGAGATATAAGAATCATAAAAAATTATCAAATAACAAGAGCAAGATAATAAGCATAAAAATAGTGAAAAAGAAGATACTAAATCGACCATTTCTAGCTAGGCTTGCGTCCTACAGTTAACAAAAGCTTTGATACCAATTTGTCGCACCCATTTAAAGACCAAATGGAATACATACTCTTATGTGTGCCCAGAGATCAATCACACATAAGTTAACAAATTATAAAGGAAGTATCATCACAAATGTTATTACATCAGGATTATTAACACATAGTCTTTACACAAATGTAGCGGAAGGTAAAAAGATAAATCTCTCGTGGTAGCTCCAATCACAGACACATTGATTGGTTGACTGCAAATCTAGTAGTCTTCAGGGAAGTAGGAGTAGTAGTCACTATTTACACCATCTGTTACCCATCCGAGATTTTTATCCAAGTAAGAAAAATAAATAAGCGTAAGTACATCTCGTACTCAACAAGTGTAACATGGGGTTCATGAGGCTCAAAGGCATGACATTGGTTTTTCAGCATGTAGCTTTTAATTGGCACAATTTTAGCATATCAACAGCATCAAGATGTCTCAATGTAAACAATAAACATATGATCCATGTGAAATGATTAACGAATAGTAAAAACATATTCATTATTAATGATCAACTATTCTATAAGGGTCCAAGGCCACTCATGACCGTGAGCACGACTGTTATAACAGTTTTACACTCTGCAGAGGTCGTACACTTTCACTTTGAGTCGTGTTGCCCATATGCCCAGGTTAATTACTCTCAAAAACTTCCAAGGTGAGCAGGCTGAGAACACTATGAAGTCTTTCGAAGGTTCGTCTAACAAGTTAGGGCCATTAGATTCACTCGGCAAATAGATGTAGAGCCCCCTTCCAAATGGCACAATGACACGCAGCCTATACACATAAGGATAGAGGCCACACTATACCCGATTCGTTAAGCCATTCTTACGCCAAAAAGGTTACCACTAACAAGCTAGAAAAGGTTCTTCTATATGACTAAAGTCAGAGCCATATAGCCCTCACAGTTGTACTGTAAATCCTGGATGTTCGCTTACAGATAAGTCCTTAAGTAGAGAAACTAGAGCTCTATAAAATAGCCCAATGCTCTAGCCCCCTTTAAACAGCAATCAAAAGTCATCTTTTAATGTTTATTGCATATTCCATTAGTCAAATTACATGATCATAGTTCATGTTAAGCACTAGCAACCCTACTCAATGCAATATAATAGGTGTCAAGGTATAAGATCAAAATTAAGTCATCCTTATCAAGGGAATATATGCATAATGATTATATTTACTTATTTTGAATAGGACAATAAGGACAATCCCATGCTATACTTGCCTTGCTCAAACTGGTCCTGAAGATCTTGCTCGTAGAAAAACTCTTGATCTCCAACGAATTGCTCACCGTCTATACTCGATCAACAACGGCAACAACATTCATCTAGAAACAATCATACATAAAAAAACAAGACTATAATTAGAATAGTACACCAACAGTAATAAAATAAGATAAAAATTCTTTAAAACGAATCTACAACTCGCTAGGATCACACGGACGCGAAGATCACGAAAAACAGAGCTAAAACGACGAAGTTATGAATGTACTAAGATTTCCTATTGAAAAATAATTACTTTAATTCAAACTCAAAAATAAAATGTTACAAACCTACTGTACAGTAGTACTAACATGTAGAGCTCGCAAATACGAACCTAACGCAATTGGAACGGGTCAAATCAGAGTTAAAACGGAGATTCTATGACTAAAACAAAATCTGTGGCAAAACTGTAAATAAGTGAAAACGTATTTTTGAATTACCGAGATCAAACTACGCTTTATGAAAAGGAAAACGTAATTAGGGAATACGCCATGGACCACGAGTTATAATCTAGAAAAGTCCAGGGTCTCTTTAGCAAGATTCACAGACGAAGGGGTATCTATGAGTTTTGGCCGTTGGATTTAAAATGGACGACCCAGATCTTAACAAGAGAGAGGGAGGGAGAACTGTCGGCCATCTACAGTGGCTCGACGACGGCGCCATGGCTGGAATCGGCCCGAGCTCGCTGGAGTTCATCGATACGGTGACTCCCGGCATAATCGAAGAAAAAGAAGGCAGGGGAAGATAGAGGAACTCAATGCGAACTCACCAAGCCCGAAAATAAGTTCGAGAAAGGCCTGAAGGCGTCGGGCGGCGTGAAACTACGGACGATGAGCTCCTGCAAGAGTTTGGTGGTGACGTGTAAGCAATTAGGAGCAAAAAGGAGAAATAGAAAAGGTTCGGCATCTTCGCGAGCTTGACCCAGAGCAACGCAGAGACTTACGATGACGGAGACGTGACTTATCCATCAAACCTCGAGCTAGGGCGGCGTTCTAGGGCTATGGCGGCTGCGACTCAAATTGTAGCTACGGTAGCGTGGAATGGAGGTGGTGGTGGGGTGACCTCCGGCTTTTATAGCTCAAAGGCTGCACCAAGAATGGAAAGAGGAGGATTGGGTGCGGGATTTGATTCGGCCGAACCCGGTGGAGGAAGGAAGGCGTCGGCTTCTAATTTTGGAAGGCGCCGGAGGTAGAAGACGGAAGGGAAGAAGGGTCGCTGACCTGTGGGGCTAGGGTGTCAGGGAGACAGAGGGAGAGGGAATGCGGGCACGCGCGGTGTTGGGCCAGCGCCAGGCTCAGCCCAAGAGGGAGGGCGCGGGATGGAGACCGGGCTCCTGTGCTACTGGGCCGTAGCGAGACGGGCCGCCCGCGCAGAGGGAGGGAGGAGTGGAGCTGGGCCATAGAGGAGTAAGGCCGAACGAGGGAGAGGAAGGGAGCAGGCCGGGCCAGAGGACTGGGCCAAAACCCAAAAGGAGAGAATGAACTCTTTTCTTTTTCTTTTCAACATTTTGAAAGCAAAATTTCAAATGAATTTTGAATTCTCTTTGAAATTTGAATCAATCTACTCAATACAAAAATCCAATGCAGCAGCATGAGTGCACAATCATGTTCCTAACCTTATATTTGATTTTAAATTAATAAAAATGATTACTTTTCTAAGTTTGTATGCTCACAAAAATACATAAAAATCATATTCACCTATTTTAGATCATTCCAAAATTTTAGGGTGTTACAAACAAGGATTTGGTTTAAAAATAAATATCTATAAAACTGAAATGTACTGCTTTGCTGAGGCCTAGGAAGTAGTGGACCAATATACCGAGCGTTTTGGATGCAAAATTAATTAGAGATTTTCCATTGTACTGAGCGTGCTTAGAATGAACTTCTCCCTCCATTGCTGACATTAGGCTTACACGAGATCGTAATGTGTTTCGTTGGAACTTGGACCCAAATGGTCAATTCCTAGTGAAATCACATTATTTTGCTCTCATTGGTCAAGAGGTTCCCAAATTATATAAAGAGTAAAGTCCACTAGCGGTCCCCGAACTTGTTCGGCTATGTCATCGTCCTGGTCCCTAAACTCACAAATCGACTGTTTATGTCTTCAAACTTGTTCATCTGTATCATCTCAGTCCCTAAACTCACAATACGTTCGTTTAAGTCTTCAAACTTATTTAACTGTGTCATCCCGGTCCCTAAACATGCAAATCACCCGCTTAGGTTCTCAAACGTGTTCGGTCGTATTATTCCGGTCCCTAAATACTATAAATGTTATAAACTTGTAAATTCAATATATATTTTTATTGAACTGTCCAAAAATTGTAAATCCAATTTTGTTAGACTCTTGGTAACATGTATTTAAAATTAGAATAAAATAGATTACCCTGTAATTTATGTTTTCAACTCTACAATTAAATAACTAAATAGGCACAAACACTTTTACAACATATAAAAATGTATGTGCCTATTTAGTCATTTAACTGCAGAGTTAAAAACAAAAAGTATGCAGTGATTTCTTTTATCTAAATTAAACTACATGTTACTAGGAGTCTAACAAAATTGAATTTATAATTTTTGGGCAATTCTATAAATATACATTGAATTTATAATTTACAACATTTACATCATTTTAGAGACCAGGATGACACAACTAAATAAGTTTGAGGACCTAAATGTGTGATTTACAAGTTTAGGGACCGGGATGACACAACCGAACAAGTTTGATGACCTAAACGAGCGATTTGCGAGTTTAGAGATCGAGATGACACAAATGAACAAGTTTGATGACCTAAATAGTTGATTTGCATGTTTAGGAACCGGGATAACACAACCAAACAAGTTCGAGGACCGCTAGTGGACTTTACTCTTATATAAATATAATCATTTAGAAGTTAGAGGCTCCACTAAACATAAATATTTTTCTTTGTTATCTTTGTAGAGCAGTCACTCTAATAAAATATAACTTATTCAAACACCACCGACAAGGTAATGAAAACTATTGCTCGTGTCACATAAAATAAAATAATTAAGCACCTTTTCTTTAAATGTCATTTCCCCATGTGGTTTGAGGCCGCATACATATTGCTTTAAGCCTTTCTTATCCTCATAGTATTTCTCATTTGTTGGAGAGTTGGCTTCTGGGTTTGGGAGGCATTGAAGAACTTTTAGTTTTGCTAGGCGTGGCAACTACTTGTTGGTTGCTTTGGTTATGCAGAAATAACTTGGTGTTTGAAAAGAAACATATTTATTCTTCTTTGTAGGTGGTTTCATTAGGTTATATATTGAGCTCGCACATAGCTGTCCTCTAAATTAAAGCATACTTTGCAGGTTTTGGTTGCATTGGCATTCCAACAATTAGGGCAAGTGGTCATGATGTTTTTCTGCTAGACCTGTGGGTGGCAATAGTCTTAATATTTATAGTCATTAGAGTGATAGGCTATTTTTTCCTTTTGTTTAGGTTTTGTGTTTTTATGTAGAGATAGTTGAGTGGGTTCATAATTATTATATCAACTGATGTAGTGATTATAAATCAATAAAAATCTTCCTTTATAAAAAATTCGGGTGACTAAGAAGTACCTTTTAGAAAATCAGGAGTCTATGCTCATCAATATACTATAAAAAAGAATCAGTAACCAAGTAAGGTAATCTTATTAAATACAGGCCTTAGAAAATTCATATGTTACACAATTTCTTTCTTATGAAAATAATGTGCGGTCTAAGTCTTGTATTTGAGACATTCTTAGTCAAAACTATCGTTACATATAGTGACTAAGTGAGGAATTTGCTAACCTAAATTATTATGATATACAACAAATATAGTTACTTGACACACAATACTACAAAAAAGTAGTCATGAATTTGTATGTATACATTTATAACAGACGTAACTATGGGCCACAAAGCTTCTTGTACAAGTCGTGGTCAACTAGCTTTTTGAACATCAATTACGGCTACAGGCCAGACTTATTATATATACTTTAAATCATTTATTTATTGTTCACTTAAATGGACGTTTATCTTGTTTAAACCCTACAAATGGGTTCTATTGTGTCAGTTTAAATAATTTTTATTAGGCCAATCTCAGTAGAGAGTTTCATTACGCCATTCCAAGACTGCCATGTCATCTAAAATGAAATAAAACTTCGATGAAACACCCATTCTCAAAAATGCATATGTGGCAGGATATTACATGCAAATGGAACTCTAATGAAACTCCTGCTGAGACTAGCCGTAGACAGTTTAATTAGAATGACCATTTAGATTGATAATTAGCTAAACCATGGTTGAGATTGATACTATTAAACATATTTGTAAGACAATATATCTAATTAAGGCTATGTTTGATCGGTCTTAGCTAAACTTTAGCCAGCTAAGTTTCGTTGGCTAAAGTTTAGACAGCTAAAGTTTAGCTAAGGCTAGTTGGATCCTCTAACTAATTGGTGTTTATTTACCATGCTGTCCTTATTTTTGTTGAGCCTGATATGGAACGGAAAAAGAGATGGGCAATTTCGTGTTTACTCGCGTTTTAGTTGGGATTAGGCCCTGTTGGTTCCTTTACTCACCGGACTAAAGTTTAGTCACCTTTTAGTTACCCCTTGGGGACTAAAGCTACTTTAGTCACTTTTAGTCACCATGTTTGGTATTTTAGGGACTAAAAGTAACTAAAAGGTGGTGACTAGACTTTAGTTACCCCAAACCAAATAGGCCCTGGGTTGGAACAACTAAAAGGATTGTGTACATTTTGGTCTTCAGCTAAAGTTTAGCTGAGTTTTAGCTACCTCTGTTTGAATCCATAGTAGCTAAACTTTAGCCGCTAAAATTTAGTTAGTGGATCCAAACAAGACCTTAATAATGAAATTTGCTAGCACAAGGGCAAAGTTAGTATATCGCACTACCAAGAAAGAAGGCATACAAAGATCTATTTATCTATGTGCATTCAAGTTAACATGAATGCTATACCATCCTGTTCAAAATACATGTTGGTTTAGAGTTTGCACAAGGACTGAGGATAACTCTCACTGTTTGCCCCATATGTTCTCCTTTGCCCCCCACCGTCAAAGATCCGACTTATCTATATGTATATGTATATGTCTTATAATTTCAAACCCCACTAGCAATTTATCTTACCATGCAAAGTGTCCATGTCAGCATCCACTAGAACATCCCACTAGCACATGCAATTATCTCACCATACAAAGTGTCCACGTCAACATCCAACTAACATATGTCATTATGTCTTCATTCAAGTTATTTATATTAGCAAACCACATCATTTACTAACATATATTTAGTAGTTCACATCAGAATGCTAAAAATTATCCACTAACATGTATTATGATATTTATTCAATCATATTAGTAAATATAAGTAGTATAATTTCACTAGTGATTCCCGCAGCAATGTGTGGGGCGTTCTTCTAGTATTTATAAGTGGAGAAGGGTTTACAAATCGTGGGAGAAGCACGCTGATTTTATAAGGCTGCCAAGTGACTGAATAGCTTGACACCCCAGAAAATAGAAGTTTAGTTTTCACTAGCTAGGAGCTTGTTTGGTTGTCATGAATTAAAACCAATATTTACAAAGTGCTGCCTACTTCATGATTAGATTACTTTCCAATTCATCTCAATCCCTGGGAACCAAATAAAGCCTAAGAATAAAGACAACAGCTCAACTTGGAAGAAAGAAAAAATATCATCTAAACATTTGATTCTAAGCCCTATTTCTTTTAGCTTTTCTAAGTCTCGCATATAAGCTGAGCATGATTATCAGATAAGCCATGATCTGGAGAATCTGCGGTCCAAATAAGCTAGACATTTGGCTGTCCTGATTATTTCTGGTAGATTAATAATAGAGAAAGAAATGGACATTTTGTATTGAGAATCCTAGACTTTTCTCAAAATTTGTAACACTGTTTACTACTATTCCTAGGAGTATATAGCTTTGCAACTCGACCTAGATAAAAGTTTCTATTTCCATTCTGGTCCTTCTTCTTCAAAATCAACACAAGGACAATTGACGGTTTGTATGTGTGTATATAGGAAAGGGATTCCGCAAGCGCATAGAACTATCATGTAGAACTTTGCTTGGTGAGAACCAAGTGTCAAATTTATATTTTTCCAAAGAAAGACGGATAGGTGTGTTGGGAACTATGGTTAGGTGGGCTAGGTAGGTGTGTTTAGCAACATGGGGTTGATAAAGGTAGTGTGGATGTGGACAGAAAAGATAAGGGGATAGCATGTAACGGAACCGTCCAAATTATAAGAGCACAAGTACAAAAACAATCACCGAAGTGATCAAATTCTCGCACTTGAGCCCATATAACTCCGGTAGTCCAATGAAATCGCGAGGGATTTCAAACCAACCAATATACCAGCCAAGATCGTAGTGATTCAACATAACAAGTCACATGTTACAACCATTTCACAAGTAAATTCAATATACATCGGAGTTCAACATAGTTATTACAACTTAAGTTCAAAAGTAGCGGAAGCAAAGTAATTTGAAACTAACATTTCTCTTATTTCAAATACATGCCAGTACCAAGGTCGACTTCCAATAAAAGCATTAGAGACAAGGTAACTCAGAAGGATCATGCCCATGATCACACTCCGCCTCGACGGCAGGAGTCCACCAACTCTTGTAGCCGTCATGATACAACACAACCTGCAACAAGTGGGGATAAAACCCTGAGTACGACAATGTACTCAGCTAGACTTACCCGACAGAAACCAGAAATAAAGTGACACCAAGGATGATGCAAGGCTGATGTAAGTGGGGTAGCTTGACAACATTTGCATAAAAGCTTAATATAGATAAGTAATCATTAATGCTTAAGCATCAAGTTAATTATCATTAACCTGTCATCTATATTAGCACCTGTACTAGAGCACTTACTTTATTAGGATCAAACAATATTAACCATAGCAGGTATAATAAGGCTATCATCACCATTATCATCAATTCCGAACCATCATTATAATTAGTGTATCTACGCTGGAGATAACCAGTCAAGTTTCTCACTATCCGGGAGAGACGGCGACTCGAATCGATTCCAACTCAGCTAAGGGGGGTATTCCTGACACTCACCCGGCAAACCCCGCTAAAGGCAGCCGTAGATAACCTTTGGTACAACTCAGGGTGGGCCCGAACAGCGCCGTGTTCTTGGGGATACCAGTGGCCAAGATGCTCAGGAGTTTTAACTCACCTGCCCTTGGACCCTCTGGCTCCCTTCCGAGGCGACTTTCACTTTTCGACTTCGTAGCCTGAGTTGAGCTACTAGGCTTCGCAGTCGGCAACCTCAGGCCGGCCAACTAAATGTCAGGCATGCATTCAAAATGACATAGAAGGCTCTAGGTCTCGGTCCTTAATCGACACAGACGGGGATAGATCCACACCCAAGACCTCCATGCCTTGCTGCTTCACTATCGTCATCCCGCCCGGTCTCATTTTATTTTATTAACACATGGTTCATTTCCACGATAGCAAATATAGCCAACCGTGACCTGACAAAGCCCTATATCTCGCAGGTGACAGGAAATCACCCGACTTCTACCGGTCTAATTTAGCAGGGCTAAGCATAGATACGATCCTGTCTACATAGGATTCAAGGTTTGAATTGTTGGACAAGGAGTGTTATCAATGTAGCAAGGGTTTCCAACCAACTCCTATCACGTAATGCAACAATACATATAACATATATATATAGATAATTTCTTTGAAAGTAGGAGGCTTATAATGCTCCGGGGCTTGCCTGGGATCCGACTCAAGTTAGAGTATGTCAGAAGAAACTCGCTTGGCGAGCATTTCCCTCATTTAACACTTGTTCGGTCCCTTCTATCTTTGGGATGGATCCACCAAACATCGTCTTCGGGTTTGGCTCCAATGCCACATCCTTCACACGTTTCTGCTAGCGTACCTATATGAGATGCAATCATGCACATGTGTGAATGCATAGAAGTGCAATAACTACAGCAATCATGCAAGCATACCCAAGTTCTAATAAACACCTAGAGCTAATTAACTTAACTATCCTCAAAGGCATAAGTCACACTTAACAATATACAAGCAAACAACTATAATTAGAATTTATCAATTTCTGGACAAGCAAACAGTAGCTTCACAAATCAATCATATCTGGAGATATACAAATCCAAATGATATGAAATAAGACATTACAGAAAGCTTATGAAATTCTCTACATTTCATTTAATATCATCACAACATGATTCCAAAGTTTAACATGTCGAATTTACACAAATACAGAAACTGGTCTAACAATACAGAGAGCAAGCAATTCTGTACCCCAACTTTAAACAGCTATAACTCATAAACCACATGGCCAAATGCCACCAAATTTTAACATCAGCTAGATACATAAATTATCTACAACTTTTGTATGAATAAGTTTCACAACAAAGCACATTATCATGAAGAACTTTGCTAAGTTCCCAGATCTGTCCAGAAACCTTATTTGCAAGAAATAATTACTAACTTATGTTGCAAACATATAATTAGACAAAACCAACTTTACCAACATGTCACACATGACTAATGAACACCAGAAAACATAGTGTCCATTCCTAAATAATTTCTTTTAATGCATTTTCTTAATTTATTTAGATAATTTGGTGGAATTATGAACACATATCAAAATTGCATAATAAATTCTACCAAAATTACAGAGGCCTACACATGCTCCCAAAAGTCTACTATACAAATTTGAAACCATTTGGACATGTATAACAACCTCTATGAAAAAGACAAATGGCTATAGCAATAAATCATGTGAGAGCAAGTTAAACTTAACACTCAATATTTTCTGTGAACACAAGGCCATATTATGAATCAATATGATAGAGAAACATCATACTAAGGTAATGGAACAACATTTTCTATTTTATCATTTATATATTATTCATAAGCTATTTATCAAGCTATAAACAAGTTAAATCAATAACTTGAGCATACAGTAAGCAATGACCATGAAATTTATAACACAGTACATTCATAGCATGACAATCCTACCATAAAAATTTCACATCAATTGGAGCATCACAACTCAAGAAATAAAAATAACAAGGAAAACAAGCATTTATTTTCCATTTAACAAGATCTAGGTAAAACATCCTGAAACCCGGAAACAACCTATAAGTTTTATATTTTTCTTAGACAGTGCATATTACTAGAAGACCAACAAAATTGGAATCACTAATTTTGGACTTCTGAAACTCCAGATATTGATGAAAGCAAGTTAATCCAATTCCAAAACCACTTTTCACTAATGAATTTCTACAGCACAAACACATGCGTGCATGGCACAACTGATTACCCTAACATGTAGAGCACTTCACAAGGATTCCAACAAAACAAATTGCACAATTTTTGGAGCTATCAAATATGAGATATAGATTTTACAAGATAAAAGAAAATATGTAGATTTGATGTGGTATTGCTCTTTTAGGTGGGGCCCACTCGTCATAGGGACAGACCATCTTCTTCTTCACAGAGACAACAGAGCGGACGTCTTCTTCTTCCTTGTGCCATCGGCCAAGAGCAAAGGAGTGGGAGGGACGGCCGATTCGGCCAGCTAGGGCCCATCAGTGGCGAGGTAGGGGACGGCCATGGTAGAGGGATAGCCGGCCACGTCCACGCTAGAGCCCTGGCCCGCCGTGGCTGCTGCAGCATGCAGGCCTACGGTGGCTCGGCCATTCCGGTGCTTGGCCACGCGCGGCTGCTGTGCCGGCAGCTGACCATGGAAGCAGGCAGTCGGTGAGGGCGCGCGGCTTAGGAGCGTGGCAAGGCAGGTGTGGAGAGGCGCAAGGATGGACGGCAGTGGGACGAGCAAGCAGTGCAGGGAGCTTTGCTCCGCCCGGCCATGGTGAATGAGAGAGCAAGAGGCAGAGGAAGAATGAAAGAGCGAGAGAGAGAGCTAGGAGGGCGCTCGGGCATCAAAGGTGAGCGAGCGGGGCACCGTGGCATGCATGCAGGCGAGCGCACAAGGCACGCGACACCCAACGACTGCACACTATCGGCCATTACGGGACTGCAGTTCGAATCCAAATCAAGAAGGTGACAATACCACCTCAAAAATACACTGAAACTCCAAAATTTCTCCCTCTGTAACTCCTAATCCGTTTAGTATTGACACAAGTTGTAGTAACTAGAGTTGTAGAGCTACGCGAGAGGAACAACTTTGCTTTAAGAATCTTGGGGTGATTCGGCTTGGTTTGAATGATATGGAGCTATGAAAAAGGGAACCTCAAACTGCAATCTGCAGCCCAATCACAAGCAGACTGAAAGTGCCTTCCTCTTCACCTTCTAACTCCAAAACCGTGCACTGATTTGATCAACCATCTTCACCATCAGCTAGATCTACATGAGTACTTCAACTTTGGTTAAAGGAGTTTGGCCAGATTCGCAATGGTTTGCAAATTAAAATTCGACGAAGATGACTACCTTGAAACTGAAAACTGCAAGTTCAGTCTACACTTAGCCAATTTTTCAGGGTTCCAAAAAACAGCTTGGGATTCAAACTTTGACCCACTATTTGGCTACCTTAGAGGCTGAACTAGGTTTTGGTCCTTGAACAAAAGTTGTTCTACTCAACCTAAACTACAACTCTTATTTAATGTCAAACCTTGTACCTTGAACAGAAATCATTCTTTCATCTCAGTCAATGCAACATCACGATAAAAGCTCAAACTAGAGTTTTAGGCCGATTGAGGCATTTTCTTGACATTTGTCCAACATGAACCCTTCATGACTTTTATTGTAGAGTTCATCTAGAGTCATTTGGGCAAGTTTGCAAGGTTTGGTTGATGTTCTATAATTCCATTCACTTAATAGTGCAATTCAAGCACTTAGTAAAACCATTCCAACCAGGATATAACTTATCATTTCATGTGACTTTTTGATTCCAAATTTCATGAAACTTTTCCAGGGATCAATATTGATAGGTACTAAGGTGCGACACATGAGATATTGCAATAACATTATCTAAGCATATATCTTGAAAATGGCCTATATGTAAAGCAATGGTGCAATATCCCAGTTTAGGTTAGGGCTTATTTCCATAGGTTTGACCTTGACATCGTCACCTCCACTAATTTATCATGATTGAGCTTAAACCCACTACTTTATTGGTGATAAACACCTAGGGTGTTACACAGCATGACAAGCAAAGGTAGCTGGAAGTGTAGTGTAGCTGAGTGGTAGAGAAAGAGCACTAATCTTAAGAAACAAAGATAAACTAGTGATAGTAAGAATGTCCTTAGTACGAGGGGCATACCTGCCCTGAGTTCAATCAGGCACAAAGCACAACGAGCCTTATGTTTTAATAACTAGACCCAACATGGTGGAATATAGAGGAAGGATAGGGTTGTAACCACCCACTAACTACCACAATCTATCCGGGGATCTAGTCATACCTACAGGTAATATATAGCCTAAGCACCACGCTTAATCTATAAACTCACTGCTTCAATCTGAGCTCTGGTGAAATGAGATTGAAGCACCCTAACCAGATGGTAGAACAAGTACTAATGATGAATGGACTAAACACTAAGATAACTATGATGCTAATGCTAGAGAACAAGCACCTAAGCTCACTAATGATGAACAAGAGCAAGACAGGACTTGAACTAAGCAAAGCTATATTACTGAATAAAGTACTTAACAAAGTAAAGCACTAAATAAAGTAAATGCTAAATGAAACATTACAAAGGAGCTATACCAGACCAGAAGACTCTTTCAGACACTGAGGCAAGCTTCGCTCTAACTCTATCACTACTAGCTAGGTACTACTTCTAAAGCTACTACTCTTGAGAGCTTGCTAGAAGCTTGGAGAGCTTGGAATGCTTGAGGGATGATCTTCATCAAGCACCACTGCTCCTTTTATAGTGTGTAAAGGGAGGGGGTACTTGTAGGCAGCAAGTGAGGCGGTGGGGGGTGCCTTGGGTGTTGGGCGACACCAAGGGGCGTTGGCCAACCGTCCACTGCACCACCTCACCATCCAACAGTGATGGATGGCTCCCAAAGGTGGTTGCATGGTAGGTAGGTCGGTTACTTTGTAAGACGGTAAGAAGGTCGGTTGGAGCTCTTCAAGTGCATGACGGTGGACCTAGTGATCCAAAGTAGCTCCGTCTCCACCTTCCGATCAAATCAACGTTGGATCAATGCTGGAGAGACAGTGTGGAGGCTCTCCCGTGGATCAGTGACATGGCAGGGGCCAGGGGGCTTTGGCCGAAGCCATGTGGTGTTGGTCAACATGGCCCTATGGGCCCATGGCCCCTACCATGTCTACTTGCCTTCTATGCACCTCTTTTGTACATTTTTGTGAAAATTCCTGCATACAAATGATTTTTCCAAGTATAAATAGAACTAGGTGAATTATAAACATAAATGGACACTTGCGATGTTGTTTTACCTTGATTTTGGGTGAAATGTTGATGGTTAAAATGGGTGTTAGTGACCATGAACAGGGACGGTGGGGCTAAGCCGATTCCAGCCGTGGGAAGGCTTGCCGATGGTCAGGGACTGGCAAGGAAGCACAGGAGCACTCAGTTGCATTCGTGACTGGCCTCAGGTCCTTGGTCATGGCTCTTGCTGGCCTAGCCTCTATGGCAGGCAGCCTGGCCGCGCGAGACCGGCTCGATTTGGGCACCGGAGGCGGCGGTAGTGACGTAGGGAGGTCGACGGCGATGTGGATGTAGGCCGGTGCTGGCGAGGAAGGCGACATGGAGGGGCAGTGGGGATGCAGAGAGGATGGGGCGGTGCCTGCATGGGAGGAGAGGGCGAGCGCACGAGCAGAGAGTGAGGGGAAGACATGGAACGCGGCTCATGTTTTCCAAATCGTGGTCCTTTCGCGCGTGTTCCGAATCACCATTGTGTGTGTGTGGTGGGGGGTAGGGTAGGGGGTAATCAAATGCAAACACACGATCGCGTTGGAGATCATTGCAACCCATTCGGCCGGCTTATCCTATGATTGCCGCTCAAACACGACATGGTCACGGAAACAAATAGGGCCCTAGTCTATGTCGATGGTGTGCAGGGGTGATCTTTTCCAAAGGCCTGTTTCCGGCATAACATCAATTCTTCACTTTGTCCTGTATTATTGTGCCCCATCTGTTCTCTTATTTATGTATTTGACGGCTCTCTCAAAGTAGGGTTCTACACGTCGTTTCTTCTATACACCTAAATAAGATTACTTCTTCAACGAGGAATGAATCCCTGGCCTCTCAGTCACCTAGGCACTGTAGACTGCACTGTTCATACGTGGTCCAGTCACTGTTCATGCGGGGTTCCAGGCACTGTTTATATGGGTCCTAGTTACTGTTCATGTGGCCTCCACATACACTGTTCAATTTTTTTTGCTCATCAGCCGGCGCAGCGTAGCACGCCCCCCAGTGCTACGCTACACCAGGATATCACTACCGGTCCAACCCTTAATCATTGCCGGAATTTGAATCGCAGTACCAAATCGACAGTGATGTGTCGGTCCTATCACTACAGGTTATAGAACCGCTAGCGAAGAGGCATTTAGGAAACCAAAAAATAGTCTGAAAAATAGCAAATTTTTTAATAATAGGAGAGACCCCACTAGGCAGACACACGCGCGCCGTCACAAGTCACGTAATTTTTCTCGCGAAAAATGCACGCTTTGCAGGCATCGCTCGAACCCACGACCTCAGGCTTCACGTGTTTATGTCCTAACCACTCCATTTGGGATATTTATCCTCTCCATTTTGTGTTCATCTAATTTTGAAATGAGTATTGGAGCCCTAAACGAATTCAAATGAAAAAGTTGCCAACTATGGCCCCGTTCGGCTGGAATTATAAGCCGGCTGAAAAACACTGTTGACTGATTTTTTGTGAGAGAAAAAAATACTGTTCCGGCTGAAAAAACAAGCTGAATAAGACGAATTATAAGCCAGATGAACAGGGCCTATAAAGTTTTATAACTTTTTGACATTTACAAACTTTGGTTTTGATCATTTCTCCATCTGAGATCGTTTGAAGAATTTGAATTTCAAATATGAGAAAATTTAGCCATAATTTTCCTTGGATATATCTATTTCAAATGAAAACATTGACAACTACAAGTTGTATAACTTTTCGAGATCTACAACTTTTGTTTTTGTCGTTTATCTATATGAGGTCGATTGAAAAAAATCAAATTTCAAATGTAATTTTCGTTGGATAGATGATTTCAAATGAAAAAGTTGTCAGCTACAAAGTTGCATAACTTTTTGAGCTCTACAAATTTATTTGGTCACTTCTCCATTCGAGATACTTAACTACCACTACACACTCATTTGGTAGAGCAAGAGCATAAGGACTCTTTTGGTATTAACTCTATAAAATCTTATGAAACAAATTTGTGGGTATCGAAACAACTCTAAATAAAAATTGTGACAACCAAGATCAAGTACGTCTGTCCCTGTTAAACATGTTGATACGCGCATATTTTCACTTATATAAACCCAGTAGTCCACCGAGTATCACAAAAGACCTCAGTAAATCCACATCACAACCAAGATCGCTATAGATTAAGCAAATACACATCACATACATGGAGTTACAGAAGAAATAATATTACAAATGAGTTCACAAATAATAGTACAAATATGGGTTTCAAAACCAATTAGTAAAAACAACATAGCTTTCAAATGATTACAATAATATAAGTTCCAAATACATTGCTAGCATAAGTGACATTATCCGACAAAAGTATATAGGTAAGAACACTATATAGAGTCACCGAGCCCACCAACAGTTAGCCACCATCTTCAGCAGGCCGAGAACTTCACCTGCAACATGGTGGGATAAACCCTGAGTACTCGAATGTACTCAGCTAGACTTACCCGACATGAGAGAAACAAAAAGACTCTTAAGGATATGCAAGGCTTATTTCATAGAGCTGGTTAGATAGCATAACTAATGCCATCATGAGTCTTTACTTTCAATCTTTTAGTTAATATTTTAGCATCAAGTTTAGTGAAGCTTATTATGGCTAACTTTGCACCTATTCTAGAGCAATCACTTGATTAAGCTGAAGCAAACATTAGTAACCATATCCGGTTCATCATATAACCATCATAACCATCATGTTCCATTCGGTATTACTATGATGAGGGGGCTCGGTCAAGTTTCTCACTATCCGGGAGAGACGGTGATTCGAATCAATTACAACCAACTGGGCAGTAATCCTAACACAAACCCATACTTCCCCCGTCGGGGTCATGTCGGGTCACCTTTGGTACAACTCAGGTACACATTTTGCTTCTAGTTTGCTCAGGCCATGCTTGCCCACGGTCTATTTATCCGCTCCCCGCACATCCTTATTACCTCGTGCACTTTGACAGAATGAGGCCTAGCCTGAGTTAAGCTACTCGGCTTCACGATCGAAATGAGTTATCTAGCTAGCTAAGTGAGAGGCTATGTTCAAAATGACATGAGGGCCCATAGCGATGCGGTCCTTAACTAACATAGATGTGATAAAACATGCACACAAGACCTCCATGTCTTGCTGCCTCTCGATCACCAGATCCTGTCCGGTCTCCATTTATTCGTCATCACATGGTTATGTTCCACATTAGCAATTATAGCTTACCGTGACCAGGTATTTACCTATGTCTCGCAGGTGATAGAAAATCACTTGACTTCTACCGATCTAACCATGGCTAAGCATAGAATGACCTACTCATACTAGTAAGGGTACAAGTATTTATATATAGTGGACAAGGTAGGGAGTATGCACCTACGGTTTCATCCAACTCCTATCACCTAATGCATCATACAAAAGTTATACTTAGGTGCCCTTATAAAAAAAGAGAGTGTAGGAGACTTAGAATGCTCCGAGGCTTGCTTGAGATCCAACACTAGATTAATGTTTGTTAGATGACACTCGCTTGGTGAGTATCTCCCATCCTAGCACTTGCTTAGTCCTTCCATCTTCGGGATAGGTCCACCAAACACCATCTTCGGGCTCGGCTTCAACATCACGTCCTTCACATGGTGTATCTAGCGTACCTAGATGAGATGCAAGATGCAAGTACATGAATGCGAAGAATGGTAACACGAGATGCATCATGTAAAAGCATTCAAGACAAGCACAAGGTTACACCACATAACATGAGCACCTAGAGAGCAATTTATTTACATCAAGTCTAACATAGAGATAGCAAGCATATCAAGCATGTCATGCTAGTTAATTCCAATTTAGTTACATCAGGCATTTATCAATCAAGAACTAAATAACATGTTTAGCCAAAACAAGAGCAAATTAAAGCAATCAACTTAGCACATGCATAGAATTGGACAGCAGCACAGAAGACAATTGTTTTAACCATAACTAGAGTTATATGCATCAAACAAAGGTAATCCTAGACTTTCTGGAAAGCTTAGGAAATTATCTACAACTATTTTAATTACACCTAAGGTTGATTCATTAGTTAACAAGGTCAAAAAACATTAACAAGCAGATCTGCACAAACTAGGACCGAAAACTGACATGAACTTCAGAAATGCATAACTGGAGTTCTAATCATCCAACAAACATGGCCGTTAACATTCTAGAAAGCTTATTAAGTTATCTATAACTTTATTATTATCATATTAAGATGATTTAACAGCCAACAAGGCCAAACATTATAATCAAGCATTTCTGTCCGGACTTGGGCAGATTCTGTCATCCAACTTTGAACCACTATACCTAGAGTTCTAGATAACAAGAAGCTAGGTTCTTTAACATTTTAGAAAGATTATGAAAATTACTACAACTCTTCTATGATTTCCAAAATATGATTTCATATTTAAATAAGCCAAACATTACAATCATTTAGATCTGTTCAGATGATATGCAAAACCTGACAATGAACTTGCCGGGAGTATAACTCCAAAACTATCATGCCTATGGTCATGAAAATTTAGGACAAGCAAGATAAGAAGTTAGCTATAATTTTTGTATGCAACATATTTACAGAAAACATCATTTAGGCCATGAAATCATCACCACACTGCTAACTGCTCTAGCAGCCACAACAGTAGAGATACAACTATATGCATTTATCATTTATGTTGTTAACAACTAATATTTTGTTGCTCTATGTGCAGCTCCTAATCATAACCAAGCAATCACAATACTTAGCACAAATTATTAGAAGTATTACATGGCATAAACACATGCATCTATTAACAAACTTTCTTCCTCTACTTATATAATGCAATATATATTATTTTTAGGTAGTATTTTAAACACAGATTTGAGAGCTAGAATTTGTACAGGTGATAGGTGATATCAAACATGGCTACTATAGAAATATTACATGCTTAGGTTTTATAATTTAATTACTATGAAAAAGACAAATTGCTATTGCAAGAAAACATGTAAGAGCAAGATAAATCTAAAACTCTTTTCTATAAACATATAGCCATATTATATATCAACATGACATAACAACATCATACAAAGGTTGTGGAACCATATTTTACATTTTTACATACTTATATTATTTATAAACCATTGATTAAACATCAAGCAAGCTAAATCCATAACTCAATCATACTACAACCAATGAACATGAAATTTTTACCACATCACACATATGACATCAGTAGCCTACTAGAAAAATTTCACAGCAATTGGAGCACCACAACTTTAGATATGAATTATTCCTAGAAAATCCTAATTTCCAAAGATAAATAAAAACAATAGAAACTTTCTACTAACACATGTCATATTATGACTCTATTGCATAGATCTACTCACAAGGATTTCAAAATAACCAATGAACATGAAATTTTTACCACAGCACACATATGACATCAGTAGCCAACCATAAAAATTTCATAGCAATTGGAGCACCACAACTTTAGATATGAATTATTCCTAGAAAACCCTAATTTACAAAGATAAATAAAAACAACAGAAACTTTCTACTAACACATGTCATATTATGACTCTATTGCATAGATCTACTCACAAGGATTCCAAAACATCCTCATTTGCTATTTTATAATTTTTATATGATTTACTATGATTTTTCAAAGCTTCAGCTAGATTATTGGAAAAGAAAAAGAGAACCATATAGGACAAATGCTTTACACTAAGGCCCTTGATTTTTTCACAAATCAACCTGTAGTCTAGCAATACTATTCATGTGAGTCATGAGATTTACATTGAGAACCCTAGAAAAGCTTATATTCATGCACGAACTCCTTCCTTCCATCGAGCAGAGCACGGCAGGGAACCGACATGGGGCCAGCCAGACTTGGCTAGTAGGGACCGACAGCGGCGGGAAGGGGCCAGCCGGTCTCAGCCGTGGCCACGCCTAGCCCAGGGCTCAGCCAGCTATAGCCCGTGGCCTTTTGGCCACGCGCGCTCACGGCGAGGAGGCGAGCAGGAACGGTGGCACGCCGGCACCGGTGAGTTCGACGGCTAGGGTTCTGCGTGTGCAAGCAAGGTAGGGAGAGGATGCCATGGGGCTATTGGCAGTGGTGGTTGGGATTGAGGCACAGTAGGGAGTGCAACAATAGGGCAGTGCTCGGGGCGACCATGGTGGCTTCACGGCAAGCAACGCGAGAGAGATTAGGGAGAGCAGGGAGAGCGAGCGAGAGGCGAGAGCGAGTGGGAGAGGCAGAGGGTGAGCTCAGGAGACTCCCCATCGATACAGGGGCGCGGGGGCCCATCTCATCGAACAGGTGGTGGGCCCTAGAGTGGGTAGCTTGGAGGCCAAGTTTGGGCTAGCTCCGGTTGGATTTGGGCCATGGGCCTTGAAGCAAAGTTGGAGCTCACATAACACTCTTCGAACTCTATTATTGGTGCATGGCCATTTGAGCTATGGATTAGCAGGTAATTATGCTCCAAAGTGACAATGTCAGCGATTCAATGAGGATCAAGCTTTGCCATGTTTGGGCTCTAATTACTTGGTCAAAACATGGTCAAATTTGATCCAACTTCTTCCCATACCTTCTCCATGGAATTCGCTCCAACTCTTATTTTTGGATCAAGTCAAGCTGCTTAACAAATTTTGGAGAACGCGGGATGCCAATGCCAATATGAAAATGCCTCAAAAATAGACCTAAAACTTACGTCTTCGCCCTTCCATATCTCTCAAACGGTTCAATGACTTAGTCAACCAATTGCTCCTTGTTGTAGAGCTACATGAGTACTACAACTTTGATTAAACAAGTTTTTCCAAATTTGAAATGGTTTGCAAACTAAAATTCCCCAAAGATGGCTACACGAAAACTGAAATCTTCAGTTCCAACACTTAGCCGATTTTTTGGAGCTTCAAAACAGCACTGAGTTGATTCTCAAGAGCCCTATTTGACTAAGTTAGGGACCAAACTAGCTCTTGACCCTTAAATAAAGTTTGTTCTATAGAAGCTAAACTACAACTTTCATTTAAGGTCAAATCTCAGAACTAGTATAGAAACTGAAGTTCCATGTTGGTCAAAGCAGCATCACAATAAAGCTTTAAATTATGCTTTTTGGTCCATTGAAGCATTTTCTTGACATTTGCTCAACATGAACCCTTCATAACTTTTATTCATGAGTTTAGTTAGAGTTGTTTGAGTAAGGTTGCAAGGTTTGTTTGACATCACATGTTCTCATTCACTTAATAGTGCAATTCAAGCAAGAATATAACTTATCATTTTATGTGACTTCTTGACTCCAAACTTCATGAAACTTTTCCGATGGTCAATGTAGATGGAAATAGATGTGAGGCACATGAAGGGGCACCTTCAACATTACTCAAGCATACATTTGGAAAAAGGGTAACATGTAAGCAAAGGTGTGTTGTCCAAGTTTAAGTTGAGGCTCATTTCCAGGGATTTGACCTTGACACCTTCATCACCACTTCCGAGATAAGGAACTAAAGCTCCTGATTACCACTTAACATGTCATGTTTTAGCTAAAACCCACTGCTTAGCAAGTGGTTAACACTTGGGGTGTTACAAAAATATTGTTAACTACAAAGTTGTATAACTTTATGAGATCTATATTTGTTTTGGTTGTTTCTCCATCCGAGATCCTTTTCTACCACTACACACTCACTCGTGACTTTAGAGCATATGGATTCCTTTATTATAACTCTATAAAGTCTTGTGATATATATTTAGACATCCAAACGATCTCAAATTTAAAAAGTTTGAACTAAAAGGTTGTAGATCTTGAAAAGTACAACTTTGGTATAAAGTTCGTCTTCATAGAAGATCCGTACGAGAAAGTTATGAATTTTTTGTGCAGTCTATCACTACTGGCTCAAGCCATGAACTAGCTGTGATAGTATCACTGCCGATTTAAGCCTGAAACTGATAGTGATGACCCAATATTACTACTAGTTCAAGCCAAAAACCGGCATTGATAAAAACCGGTAGTGATGACATAAGTATCACTATCGGTTTTTGGCTTGAACCGGCAGTAATGGCCTAGTAACCACTATCAATGCCGGTTTGTAAGAAACCGATAGTGATGGGTCGACAATGAAACTCAGTTCTGTAGTATTGCTAGATACACTATGTATTTAGAAATGTTTGGAATGGAGGGAATATGTACCATAAAAAAGCACATACCTAATTGTTTGTCCACCTGTGTACCCACATCCGTTTCTTTGTCTATTTTGCAGTAAATAATTTGAACATAAATATTGCGTCACATAACATTTAATAACAATCAAATTCAAATTTAGATGTCATTGTTCGAATCTAAATTTAAATTTTTGCAAATCATACTTTTTGTAAAAATTAAAATATAGACAACATGTACGGGTCATGAATTATTGGATCAACTGTAATAAGTAAGACCATACTCCCTCCGTCCCTAAATAAATATCATTTTTTTATTTCCATACAGAAATACGTGCAATATTTATATCTCTAAATAAATTTATTATAAAAATAGATTTAACAATCTATCTAATATTATTAATTTTGTACCACAAATATTAATATTATATATATATATATATATATATATATATATATATATATATATATATATATATATATATATATATATAAAGTCAAAGTTGTTTCTTGGAAACAAAAACAACAGTTATTCAGGGACGAAGGGAGTACTTTTTGTTAAAATATTTAATCCCGTACTTAAGAGTGATAGCCATTTTTCTACCAAACAGTATACTCACGTGGGATTGCATAAATGGGAGGCCCCCAAATTTGAGAGAGAGGCTGGGAGATGGATGCAAAGACGAGGTTATCATTAGATTGTTATTTTGTATATCAGTGTGGAGTTTCATGTGGCGTTGTTTTTAAGACTAACAAGTCATACAAATGAAATAAAACATAGATGAAACAGCCACTCTGAATACAGGGTTTCATTCTACATTTAATTTCATGACTCATAGGGAGTTGGTTATCGTGCCAAGAGAGTTTCATCTAGATGAAATACTCTGTATTTCTCTCTTCATAATTAACCTGTCAAGTCATCAAATATGCTAATATGTCACAATATTAAAACACAAATGAAACCCAAATGGAACCCCACTAACCTAAATGAGGGGAGAAAATAGATGAGAGAGTGTTTGAGTGGTTCCCTTGGAGATGCCTAAGAAAGTGGATTAAATAACTTTTATTGCCCTTTGTTAGTGCTCCCTTTGATCTAATCTGCAAGTCATTTTGTCATTTCTAGATATCTAACTTTTGCTATGCACTTAGATATACGATATGTCTAGATACAATGTAAAAGCTATATATGTACCTAGAAAAGGTAGAACAGCTTATAGTTTAAAATGGAGAGAGTAATATATTGCAAAACAATACATCATTTATTTATGAGAGTGGTCGCACTTATACTTGTTTATGAAGAGGAAGAGAGGAAGAAAATAAGAAGTGGCTAGAAGTTCGATGATGACATGTATGTATTATATGAGAACTGCTCTAATACTCCTCTTTTTTAAAATTGCACAGATCTTAAATCAACACATTTAATTAATTAAATATCTTTCTTAATTATTTGTCACCTGCCCACATGGATCCCATCCATGTCCAACCCAGCCCGTGCCCAATACAACTTTGTTGGGGGAAGGCTCGCCTGGCACAGCTCCTACCCCGGTTCCCGACCCAATGCTGGCCCTTCTAACGAGCCTCGCAGTGGGGTCTCACCTCCGCCGTGAGGGTTTCCACTCGTCTTGTTTGATCCATGTGCGTAGGTGTCGCGGTTGAAGGCTTGCCTCGCTAAAGATCTGTGTCAAGCGAAGCTTCGGTGGCAGAGAGTGGGCCCATGTCTGGAACGCACGAGGATTTGACGCCCACTGCGGGAATGGTCCGCTCCGGTGATTGCAGCCGATAGCCTCGTCCAGGCAATTAGGGCACGGAAGTGGTTGACCAAGGAAAGGGAATTACCGTTGTACCCTTGATCGTTGTGTAGCAATTGTCTCCTAAGATCCGTCCCTAGTGTAATTTCACCACGACCCCGGGTGTGGTCTATAAATACCCAGGGCGCTCGTGTAAGAAGCACAGGTCCTTTTCCAAGCAATTTAATGGCCATTTAATCCATATTTTATCTACATTTTATTCTAGGTCTTGAGCTCGCGTACCTCTGCTCTCTCACTCCCTGTGGGAAACCCTCGGCCTCTCCCCATGTGATTCCTAGCGAGGGCGAGAGGCTAGGAGTGACCCCACAGTTGGCGTCGTTTGTGGGGACCCCATCGTACCGCAAATACCAAACCAATGGTCGCCGAAACAAGGAGAACCAGCCACAACAGCAATAGGGATCCTCCACCCTCATGTGGGGGCAGAGACGGTCACCGGGACCTCTGCAGATAGGGGGAGAGGTGCCACCTTGCCCTAGACCACTCTGCCACCGATGGGACCGTCGGACGATCTAGAGAGACCCCCTCTAGCCATGGGTGAGGCCAACCCTCAGCCTAGTCCACCTAGAGCTGATGAGGCCGATGTAGTACATTAGGATAATGACAAAGACGTCAAGGAGAGAGGCCTCGAGGCCTTGAACTAGATGCACGAAGAGATCCAAGAAAAGAGACGCAAAATTGAAGCTCATTGAAGTTAGGCGCGTCTGCGTGTCATCAGGCAGAAGGCAGACGAAGCCAGGGAGGAGCTCAGGAGGATGGATGAATACCTGGCATCGCTCGAAGAGAATCCAGACCACGAGCCTGAGTTGGATAATCACCCACCTCCGCTCCATCCAAACCCACCACTTTTGCTCCATCCAAACCCACCACCTCCGCCACCACCCTCTCGCTTTCACTAGGTCTACCTAGAATACATCCCTCTAGCCATACAATAACCCCAGAGAAACCAACCCCCGCCAATGCCATATGACCCAAAGTCTCCACTAACCCAAATACTACAAACTAAGAGCTGGCCACTTGAATACAAGCCACAAAACCTACCAAGGTACGATGGAAGCGTAGACCCTCGCCAATTCATAATGAGCTATGAGGCAGAAGTAGCAGTGGCAGGCGGGGGTGAGTACACTATGGTGAATTCCTTTGTGACCATAGCATGGGACATCGCTCAGAGCTGGTACAACAACCTTCCACTAGGCTCGATAGACTCCTGGGGTAGTCTCCGTGAAAATAATGCAACAACTTCAAAGGTGTTAGCCCTTCGATCGACAACCCTATGGAACTATTCACTTGCACTCAATCCAAAAGAGAATCCCTCTGAGACTTCTGGCGAAGGTTTGTTCAGCTCATAGCCAGAACCCCAGACATAACTGACGATGCAGTAATCCCAGCAACAGTCAACGGAGTAAGACTAGGACCATGTTCCTTGAGGCTCTATTGACATTTCTAACATGATTACAAATAGGAGGGTCAAACCCTTCGTTAGCAAAGGCATTAGAAATGTTTGGGACATCTCTTAGCATTGCTTAAGCCAGGTTGTCATCCCTAATATAATACCAAAAGATGTGGTTGTACTTATGATCATAGCACTTATAAAAATATGAATAAAGGTTATCCGCAAGCGCATAGATAAAATACACCCGTTGTAGCATTTCACCCAGGAAAGTTTCAGGTATCATTATTTATAATTCTACCACTAGGAAGGCACTTGGAGGTATAAAGAATAAAACCTACAACTTACACTTGTGATGAGAGTTCCACTAGATCAAACTCAAAGCAGGGATCAATCATATCATAATAAAGGATAATTAATAATAGATCAACATAATCCTAAAGGGGTTCCACCGAGCATTTTTCTACTTGGGCGTGACTCTAGAAAGAACTAGAAAATAGAGACTAACTCCTAGGGTTATTCTAACTATAGGCCATTGGACTACGTTGATTAGTGCCATTACATCTAGCAATCATGGTTAGGGTTAACTCGTATTTATACACAAGAGACATTGCTAAGGTGGATAAGGAACAGAGCAAGATATCACCCCGCAACTTAGCCTTACTTGTCCTACATTCGGGGAGTGGACTACAGAGGACTCAACGAAGCTATAATAGTCACCTTCGCGATCTACCACATGGCCCGGAATATAGGGTGCATTCGTAGATAGGTAATGTCTAATCACCACGCTTACACAACTTATACCACCCACCCCTGAATTCATAGGGTAAGCGCTATACGAACAAGGGCATAAACACAAAGCTAATCTAACTATGCTAGACGTATAATCAAAGGAGGCAATGAACATTATAATTATGAATATATAGTTATACCAAGTCATATAAAGTATTCGACTCACACACGAACTAGAACAAGAACTAGAGGAACAGCATGAACTAAAACAAGAACACAATGACCTAGATAAACTAGACGACGAACTAGATCAACTAGAACAAGAACATGATGAACTAAACGATGAACTAGAAGAAGACATAGATGAACTAGAAGATGAACACATTGAACTAGAAGATAAATAGATTAATACTATTGAATACAAGAGAGAAGTACAAGGTTGTACCTAGCCTCCTCGCGACTAGATCTAGAATCCAAGCGTTGCTTGCCTCCTCTAATTCCTATTCTTATGTTCTAGCTATGCCCTAGCTGGTGGAGCTCTAGGTTATCCTTTCAAGGGACACATTTGAACTGAACGATGACGGAATGAATTGATGGATTGATTGAATGCCTTAGAGGGGGGTCTGCCTCTGCTTATATACCCTGGTGGGGTGAACCACAGCCCTCGGATCAAATCAACATGAAACAATGGTCAAGATGCGTCATAGAAGTCGGTTGGAATGTAACACCCAAAAATTCTAAACTTTAGGAATAATGAATTTCAAATAGTTTAGATAACAATTAATGGCAAATTAAAATTTTAAAAAACTATTTGGTGATGCATTCATGCTATTGCATTTATTTTATTTTGTGGTGTGGTTATATTTGTTTTATTTTAATTGATTTGGTTTTGGAAAATATATATATAGAAGTGAATAAATGAAAGAAAGAAAAAAAAATATAAAACAGCTTACCTGTGCAACCGGGCCGACCTGCCTTCTCTCCCTCTCCCTTGGGCCATCGGGCCGAGGCTTGCATCTTCTCCGCGCCTGCCCGCGTGGGCCGTTCAGCATCGTCGCGGCCGAGCCAGCCCGAGCCAACGGCAGCGCCTTCCCTCCCTCCTTGTTTCGCTGGCAAGTGGGACCCGGCTGTCGGATGCTCCTCCAAGCTCACGTAACCGAGCCGGTCACGAACCGTAGTCGAACGGCAACCGAATCTTGTAATCCGGGTATGTTAACCAAAATCAGCGATTGAGGCTATAAATAGGACGCCTAGGTCCTCTAGTTTCCGTTTTTCATCTAAAATTGTGAGTTCCACCGCAAAACGTCGAGTTCTAGGGTTGGGTTCGGTTGAGTACGACGGACGTTGGGGAGGAGTGCTTTCGCGTTGGTAAGCCTGCAAATCTCCTCCTTTTTCTTCCCGTGCCCTTCTTTGGTGTTGAGACGTTTTGAATTGCGGTTTTGGTGAGCTCGGGTGCACCGGCAATGGCGCCGCCGCCCTAACCTAGCCGCGTCCCGTTTTCGCGCTATAGCAGTCTTCCTAAACTAGGTAGACGAGTTCGGGGGAAGTTTCTCTTTCGATTGAGTTGGTGGCGGGTCAAGTAGAGGTCGGAAAAGGGGGAGACGGAACTTCTCTGGTGAGGTGGGCATGGTGGTAATGGTGGACGGCGGCCGGACTTGAAGGTGGAGGCCGGGCCTTCCAGTGTAGAGCTGTGGGTGATTGAGGGCCGTTCGTTTTTGAATCAACGACCCAGATTAGAACTTACCCCTTCGCGGGGTAAATTTGTTAAAGAGACCCTCAGCTTTTTAGTAATCAACCCGCGGTCCGTAGCGTAAAACTAAAAGTACATTTTCGTGTTTGGAAAGCGTATTCTCTCCCGGTTAAGTCAAAAATACGTTTTCAGATAATTATAGTTTTGCCACTAGAATTGTTTTGGTCATAAAATCTTTATTTTAACTCCGATTTGATCCGTTCAAGTTGCGTTAGGTTCGTATTTGCGAGCTCTACATGTTAGTGTAGTTGTACAGTTAGTTTTGATAATTTATTTTTCGAGTTTATAATTAAGTATTTATTTATCTATAGGAAATCTTAGAAAATTCATAACTTTCACGTTTTAACTCCGAATTTGGTGATCTTTGCGTCTGTGTGATCGTAGAAACGTGTAGAAGAGTTTTATAAACTTTTATTACTGTTTTGCTACTGTTGGTGTACTGTTCTAATTGTATCTCTTTGTTTGCTTCGTGTTTGTTTGATTGGATGCATGTGTGTTGTTGATTGATGATCGAGTATAGAAGGTGAGCAGTATCTGGACGATTCAGAGTATTACTTTGAGCCAAGTCAGCAGTATCACTTGGAAAGCTTTGATCAAGGCAAGTATAACATAGGACTATCCTTGTTACCTATACATTGAATTGTCATACATATGCATGTGCTTACCTTGACAACCTTAGAGATTATAACTTAGTGATTGTTATCTTGATTCCTTGTCAACCTTGGGAATGCATATGGGTAGCTACTGCTAGTGCTTAAACTAAGAACAATGATCTTGTAATTTGATTAATGGATTAAGCAATCAACTATTAAGATGATTTTATTACTGTTAAAAGGGGGCTAGAGCATGTGTATTATCTTGATGCTCTGGTTTCTCTCCATAAGGACTTATCTGTAAGTGATAACCGGGATATACAGTACAGCTGTGAGGGCTATATGGCTCTGGCTTTAGTTGATCAAGAGACCTTTTCTAGCTTGTTAGTGGTTACCTTAAATGGCGTAAGAAAGGCTTGCCACGTTGGGTGTAGTGCGAGCCCCTGGCCTAGTGTGTATAGGCTGCGGTTGTTGTGCCACAGGGAAGGGGGGTTCTACATCTGCCTGCCGAGTGAATCTAATGACCCTAACTTGTTAGACGAATTTTTGAGTGGCTTTATATGGTTCTCGGGTGTTTGGGCTTGATCTCCCCACTCATTTGGAAATCATGACTCACAGAGAAAGTGTACACCTCTGCGCAGAGTTAAAAACTGGTATACTAGCCGTGCTCATGGATACGAGCGGCCTTGGGGATTCTTATGGAATAGTTGATCATAACTGTTATATCATGCTTAATTATTGTTGATTATTATTTGCTCATGTTAATGCTATTCATTATCCTTATTACAATTGATCATTGGTTCTTTAATGGGAAGCGGTTTATCTTGATGCTACTCAATTGCTAATATATGATTAAAAGCTAAACGCAGTTAAACAATGTCTAGCCTTATTGAGCCTCATGAACCCTGTGTTATATTTGTTGAGTTTGACATGGACTCACCCTTGCTATTTCCACCATAACAGATGAAGATATTGAGGAAGATTATCGTAATGAGTACTAGTCTTGGTGTCAACCAGTCAACCGTGTCCCTGTGTGGAGTTTCCGCTGAAGAATTACTATTAGTTATTATTACCTATCGTTCAAGACTATGTCTTAAATATTTATTCGTTATGTAATAAGCACTGTGATGATACTTTGTAATTTGTCAACTTATGTGTGCGACTGTTTCCTAGGACGCACATGAGTCTTTTATGCATCCTATTTTTGTCCTTAAAAATGGGTGTGACAGATTGGTATCAGAGCCAGGTTGACTGTAGGACGCGAGCCTAGTTAGAATGGTCGTTAATAGCATCCATACTTCACTTAATTCATGCTTCCTCTTTTCACCTTGTTAATTACTAAAGTTTTTTGCTTCCTCTACTTTATTCTATTGTGAAAATACATTGATTCTATCTAATCTATGTCTAAATCTTGTAGATGCCTCCTTATCCCCGTCTGTCAGCTGCACCGTACGTTGCCCGTTTCAAACCTCAGGAGCCGTATGAAGATGGTGATCAAGAGCTATCTGATGCTGAATCAAGAGTTGGTGATACACCAATGGAGAATGTAGTTATGGGGTGGACTACGAAGCTTCATATCATGGTTCCTAAAGCTAATGCTTTCTTCCATGACATGTTGACAAGAACCTTGGACAACTACTACTACGACTGGGAAGCTACGTTGGAGTATCGCAGTGCAGAGTATAGTCATCCATGGATGGATTCCTATTGGGAAACAGAGTTATGGGTTAAGAAAAGGGATCCTACCACTAAGGAACCTAAGGTGGAGTCAAAGTTCATTACCAGAGTGAGCCGGGCAACCGTGGAGACAAGCATGGAGGATGTCGCTTTCAATGCATTTGTTTACTACCATGGTCTACGCTCGGACAAGACGTTAAAGGGTGCACTCCGGCATTTTCCTTGTTTCTTACATGACAAGGGTATTTGGACCGTGCCGCTTGCAGATGATTCCTCCTTGACTTTACAAGCTACGGTGGGATTAGCTCGTGAATTGGCTCTCCATGAGGTGGATTTGAAGGATGAGTTGCTGAAGGAAAAAGAACTTAAGGAGCAAGCTTATAAGGAGATTGACCAATTAAGGGCGGAGTTAGGTCATCCCAAGATTTATGAGAAGCTTAATTAGGAAATAGGAAAAATCCCTATGTAATAGGAACGATAGTAGTTGCGAGTTAATTTTAAGTTTGGATTGTTTTAAGAGTCAGTTTGTGGTGTGAACAATTGTGTGATTGATGGATTGTTATTATGATAATGTGTGATTTGGATCTTTGTAATGTGTGCTGGAGTTTTGTAGACATGCCTACAAGTTCCATGGTTAAGAATATTAAGTTTGATCAAAATATATTAGTTGAATATGAGGTTAACTTAGTTCTGTCCTTTGCTGATTTTTGGATCAGTCTGGGATGTTTTAGAAATAACTTAAAATCCGTTCATGAGAAATTTAAGAAATTTTACTGGGAATAATTAGACTTCTATATCTTTCCAACCCCAGAAGAATCACTTTAATATCTATTATGAGCTAAGAGATATACCTGTTCCAAGTTGGAGTTACTGCACAGTCTGGAATTCTGAAACAGTTTCGGTTAAGTTTAGTTTTTGGCCAATTTATTGACAGAATCAGAAAAAGTGTTGTGAATAAAAGTTGTATATAATTTTGTAAGCTTTCCAACCATGTAAAGATCATCTGAATTGGACGTCTGTAGCTCGAGATATGACAGTTTTACTGAGTTGCTGAAATTGGAGTTCGCCCAGAAAAATCAGATTTTGTTTATCTATTGAATACATCATCTCGGATTGTACTGAATTTCATCTTCTGTGTTTTTGGAAACAGATGTCAGGCAGAGGACATCTGGTATTGATGTGATATTGGGTATGGACTGGATAAAGCAAAATCAGGCAGAGATTCAGTGTCAGCAGAAAGTGGTAGTTGTGACTGCACCTAATGGAGATAAAATCAATGTGGATGTAGCAGTGCAGAAGCAACCAACCGCTGTGGTGAATCAGCTTGAAGATACTATTAAGGAGAATTCAGTGATTGAGGAATTTCCGGATGTCTTCCCTGATGAATTGCCAGGTATGCCACCTGACAGAGACATTGAATTTCTTATTGAATTACTTCCTGGAACTGCACCTATAGCCAAACGACCATATAGGATGGGAGTAGATGAATTAGAAGAACTTAAGAAACAAATTAAAGAATTACAAGATAAAGGTTTTATTCGACCTAGTTCATCACCTTGGGGAGCACCAGTTATTTTTGTTGATAAGAAAGATGGCGGTCAGAGGATGTGTGTTGATTACCGGTCACTAAATGAGGTAACTATCAAGAATAAGTACCCTTTGCCCAGGATTGATGACTTGTTTGATTAGTTGAGAGGTGCTTGTGTGTTCTCTAAGATTGATTTACGTTCTGGTTATCATCAGTTGAAGATTCGTGCTTCTGATATTCCAAAGACAGCTTTTACTACAAGGTATGGATTGTATGAGTATACTGTTATGTCATTTGGATTGACCAATGCATCTGCATACTTTATGTACATGATGAATAAGGTGTTCATGGAATATTTGGATAAGTTTGTGGTAGTGTTTATTGATGATATACTGGTATTTTCCAAGATAGAGGTAGAGCATGCTGAACATTTGAGGTTGGTATTACAGAAGCTTAGAGAGCATAAACTGTATGCGAAGCGAAGTAAATGTGAGTTTTGGTTGAAGGAAGTTTCTTTCCTTGGTCATATTATTTCTAATGGAGGGGTATCAGTGGATCCAGGTAAAGTAAAGGATGTATTAAAGTGGAAACCACCTATTGATGTTAGCGAGATTCGTAGTTTCTTGGGATTAGCTGGATATTACAGACGGTTCATTGAAGGGTTTTCTAAACTTGCTAAACCTATGACATCTCTGTTAGAGAAGAATGCCAAGTTTGTGTGGTCAGATAAATGTCAAGCTAGTTTTGAGGAATTGAAGAAGAGGTTGACTACAACGCCTGTTTTGGTTTTGCCAGATTTGAGTATGAAGTTTTCTATTTATTGTGATGCTTCTCGTCAAGGTTTGGGATATGTTCTTATGCAAGAAGGCAGAGTTGTGGCTTATGCATCTAGGCAGTTGAGAAAGCATGAGTTGAATTATCCTACACATGATTTGGAGTTAGCAGCTGTAGTTCATGCTTTAAAGATTTGGAGACATTATTTGATTGGACATAAGAGTGATATATACACTGATCATAAGAGTTTGAAGTATATTTTCACTCAGTCAGATCTGAATTTGAGGCAACGCAGATGGTTAGAGTTGATTAAGGATTATGATATTGAGATACACTATCATCCTGGTAAGGCTAATGTAGTAGCTGATGCTCTTAGTAGGAAAAGTTATGCCAATGAGATACGGACGTTGTCTATGACTAGTGAGTTATGTGCTAAATTTGAATATTTGAATTTGGGCATTGTTACTAATACAATGGAATTAGTGATAGAGCCTACCTTAGAGCAAGAAATCTACAAGGGTCAGTTGAAGGATGAGAAACTAAAGAAGATAGCGGAAGATATAGTGATTGGTAAGTCACCAGGCTTTCGAATGGATGATAATGGAATTTTGTGGTTTGGAAAGAGGCTGTGTGTACCTAAGAATCAAACTGTTAGACAGGCAATTCTTCGCGAAGCTCATGAGTCAGCTTATTCTATTCATCCTGGTAGTACTAAGATGTATTTGTATCTGAAACAGAAATATTGGTGGGTTGGATTAAAGCGAGATGTGGCTGAGTATGTGGCATTGTGTGACACTTGTCAGAGGGTGAAAGCAGAGCATCAGAGACCTGCTGGATTGTTGCAACCAATGAAGATTCCTGAATGGAAGTGGGAGGAAGTTGGTATGGATTTTATAGTAGGGTTACCGCGTACTCAGAGAGGTTATGATTCTATTTGGGTGATAGTGGATTGGTTAACCAAAGTTGCTCATTTTATACCAGTTAAGACTACTTACCATGGACCAAAATTGGCAGAGTTGTATATGGAGAGGATAGTATGTTTGCATGGAGTTCCAAAGAAGATTGTATCTGATCGAGGATCGCAGTTTACGTCGCATTTTTGGAAAGCTGTGCATGAATCATTGGGAACAAAATTGAATTTTAGTACAGCATATCATCCACAGACAGATGGACAGACTGAAAGGACCAACCAGGTATTAGAGGATATGTTGAGAGCTTGTGCATTGCAATATGGAACTAGTTGGGATAAGAGTTTGCCTTATGCAGAATTCTCTTACAATAACAGTTATCAACAGAGTCTTAAGATGGCACCGTTTGAAGCTTTGTATGGACGTAAGTGTAGAACTCCATTGTTTTGGGATCAGACAGGTGAATCTCAAGTGTTTGGTACAGATGTTCTTTGAAACGCAGAAGATCAAGTGCGAGTGATTCGTGAGAATTTGAGAGTAGCACAGTCTCGTCAGAAGAGTTATGCTGATAATAGAAGAAGAGATTTAGTTTTTGAGGTAGGTGATTATGTCTATTTGAAGGTGTCACCTATGAAAAGTGTGAAGAGGTTTAACATGAAAGGTAAACTAGCACCAAGGTATGTTGGACCATTTAAAGTTATTACTAGACGTGGGGAAGTTGCTTATCAATTAGAGTTGCCTGAGAATTTATCTGGAGTACATGATGTGTTTCATGTTTCACAACTTAAGAAGTGTTTGCGTGTGTCTGAGGAGCAGATACCTTTAGAAGAATTGACTGTTAAGGAGGATCTTACATATGAAGAGTTTCTGATTAAGATTTTAGAGACTGCTGAGAGAGTTACTCGAAGTCGGGTTATTAAAATGTGCAAGGTGCAGTGGAATCGATATTCAGAGGCAGAGGCAACTTGGGAAAGAGAGGATGAATTGAGGAAATCATATCCGCAGTTGTTTGAGTAAGCAGTTCAATCTCGAGGACGAGATTCTTTTAAGGGGGGTAGAATTTGTAACACCCAAAAATTCTAAACTTTAGGAATAATGAATTTCAAATAGTTTAGATAACAATTAATGGCAAATTAAAATTTTAAAAAACTATTTGGTGATGCATTCACGCTGTTGCATTTATTTTATTTTGTGGTGTGGTTATATTTATTTTATTTTAATTGATTTGGTTTTGGAAAATATATATATAGAAGTGAATAAATGAAAGAAAGAAAAAAATATAAAACAGCTTACCTGTGCAACCGGGCCGACCTGCCTTCTCTCCCTCTCCCTTGGGCCATCGGGCCGAGGCTTGCATCTTCTCCGCGCCTGCCCGCGTGGGCCGTTCAGCATCGTCGCGGCCGAGCCAGCCCGAGCCAGCGGCAGCGCCTTCCCTCCCTCCTTGTTTCGCTGGCAAGTGGGACCCGGCTGTCGGATGCTCCTCCAAGCTCACGTAACCGAGCCGATCACGAATCGTAGTCGAACGGCAACCGAATCTTGTAATCCGGGTATGTTAACCAAAATCAGCGATTGAGGCTATAAATAGGACGCCTAGGTCCTCTAGTTTCCGGTTTTCATCTAAAATTGTGAGTTCCACCGCAAAACGTCGAGTTCTAGGGTTGGGTTCGGTTGAGTACGACGGACGTTGGGGAGGAGTGCTTTCGCGTTGGTAAGCCTGCAAATCTCCTCCTTTTTCTTCCCGTGCCCTTCTTTGGTGTTGAGACGTTTTGAATTGCGGTTTTGGTGAGCTCGGGTGCACCGGCAATGGCGCCGCCGCCCTAACCTAGCCGCGTCCCGTTTCCGCGCTATAGCAGTCTTCCTAAACTAGGTAGACGAGTTCGGGGGAAGTTTCTCTTTCGATTGAGTTGGTGGCGGGTCAAGTAGAGGTCGGAAAAGGGGGAGACGGAACTTCTCCGGCGAGGTGGGCATGGTGGTAATGGTGGACGGCGGCCGGACTTGAAGGTGGAGGCCGGGCCTTCCACTGTAGAGCTGCGGGTGATTGAGGGCCGTTCGTTTTTGAATCAACGACCCAGATTAGAACTTACCCCTTCGCGGGGTAAATTTGTTAAAGAGACCCTCAGCTTTTTAGTAATCAACCCGCGGTCCGTAGCGTAAAGAAAGTACGTTTTCGTGTTTGGAAAGCGTATTCTCTCCCGGTTAAGTCAAAAATACGTTTTTAGATAATTACAGTTTTGCCACTAGAATTGTTTTGGTCATAAAATCTTCATTTTAACTCCGATTTGATCCGTTCAAGTTGCGTTAGGTTCGTATTTGCGAGCTCTACATGTTAGTGTAGTTGTACAGTTAGTTTTGATAATTTATTTTTCGAGTTTATAATTAAGTATTTATTTATCTATAGGAAATCTTAGAAAATTCATAACTTTCACGTTTTAACTCCGAATTTGGTGATCTTTGCGTCTGTGTGATCGTAGAAACGTGTAGAAGAGTTTTATAAACTTTTATTACTGTTTTGCTACTGTTGGTGTACTGTTCTAATTGTATCTCTTTGTTTGCTTCGTGTTTGTTTGATTGGATGCATGTGTGTTGTTGATTGATGATCGAGTATAGAAGGTGAGCATTATCTGGACGATTCGGAGTATTACTTTGAGCCAAGTCAGCAGTATCACTTAGAAAGCTTTGATCAAGGAAAGTATAACACAGGACTATCCTTGTTACCTATACATTGAATTGTCATACATATGCATGTGCTTACCTTGACAACCTTAGAGATTATAACTTAGTGATTGTTATCTTGATTCCTTGTCAACCTTGGGAATGCATATGGGTAGCTACTGCTAGTGCTTAAACTAAGAACAATGATCTTGTAATTTGATTAATGGATTAAGCAATCAACTATTAAGATGATTTTATTACTGTTAAAAGGGGGCTAGAGCATGTGTATTATCTTGATGCTCTGGTTTCTCTCCATAAGGACTTATCTGTAAGTGATAACCGGGATATACAATACAGCTGTGAGGGCTATATGGCTCTGGCTTTAGTTGATCAAGAGACCTTTTCTAGCTTGTTAGTGGTTACCTTAAATGCCGTAAGAAAGGCTGGCCACGTTGGGTGTAGTGCGAGCCCCTGGCCTAGTGTGTATAGGCTGCGGTTGTTGTGCCACAGGGAAGGGGGGTTCTACATCTGCCTGCCGAGTGAATCTAATGGCCCTAACTTGTTAGACGAACTTTTGAGTGGCTTTATATGGTTCTCGGGTGTTTGGGCTTGATCTCCCCACTCATTTGGAAATCATGACTCACAGTGAAAGTGTACACCTCTGCGCAGAGTTAAAAACTGGTATACTAGCCGTGCTCACGGATACGAGCGGCCTTGGGGATTCTTATGGAATAGTTGATCATAACTGTTATATCATGCTTAATTATTGTTGATTATTATTTGCTCATGTTAATGCTATTCATTATCCTTATTACAATTGATCATTGGTTCTTTAATGGGAAGCGGTTTATCTTGATGCTACTCAATTGCTAATATATGATTAAAAGCTAAACGCAGTTAAACAATGTCTAGCCTTATTGAGCCTCATGAACCCTGTGTTATATTTGTTGAGTTCGACATGGACTCACCCTTGCTATTTCCACCATAACAGATGAAGATATTGAGGAAGATTATCGTAATGAGTACTAGTCTTGGTGTCAACCAGTCAACCGTGTCCCTGTGTGGAGTTTCCGCTGAAGAATTACTATTAGTTATTATTACCTATCGTTCAAGACTATGTCTTAAATATTTATTCGTTATGTAATAAGCACTGTGATGATACTTTGTAATTTGTCAACTTATGTGTGCGACTGTTTCCTGGGGCGCACATGAGTCTTTTATGCATCCTATTTTTGTCCTTAAAAATGGGTGTGACATGGAAGCCGCCACGCGAAGGAGGGCCCACTTAGTAGCGGAGCCAGGCCAGCCGCCCTGACATGTGGGGCCGATCGGCCCCACCTGGCAGCCGCCAGGCCACCGCTTCATTCCTGAGCCTTCTGGTGTCTTCCACGTCCTTCTAGTGTCACCTTTCGATTCGTTCGCGCAATGAGTCGTGTCTTGGGTGGATTCCTTCCTTTCCCAGCTTCTAGATAAATCCCTAGAAAATATTATTTCACAGAGCTGTGGAATCTTGTCGGTTTAGTCCCTGGTCTTGTGATGATGATGGTTCTAGGGTCTTCTAGAGTCTTCTGAGTCATACCCATCGAGGCCTTTCTCTCCGGTGCTCCAAATATAGCAAATGATATGTCCGTCTCGATCGTCTCGACGAGCTCTTCGCAATGATGTGCTCAGATTCTTCACTTGAGATACTTTTATATAATGAAATACTGCATATCCTACAAAACAAGTGAGAACAACACAACTCATAGAACTCGTTAGAATAAACCCCTATAACCCTACTTTACAAACCATTTTAAACCTTTCCATGGGTTTCTTTGATGGCTTAAAATTGGAGTTAATTACTATCAACAGGCTCACAAGAAAGCCACCAAAAACCATCACCGAGCTGCACGAAGTCATGGAAAAATATAGCAGAGCAGAAACTATTTTTTGTTCAAAGACTGAAGCTCAGAGATCACAGAAGCGCCCACCTCCAAGGCCGCAATAGCACAACAAATACTCTTGCAATGACCCAATCAATGTGAACACCATAGAAGTGACACCTCCACACTGCCAAAGACAACAACCAAATGCAAGACCTTAGCAAACCCCCACTAGCAGCCAGAATGGCAACAGAGATCATACCCAAAAACAGACCCACCCCAAGAGACCCAGTAAAGCTCTATTGCCATTTCTGCAGCATAGGAAAGGGGCACACAATAAAATAGTGTGCTTGCTTTGTGAAGGGTGAAGAATACCAAGAGGCACAATAGGCTACCGCTGCAGGACCAGCAAAACTCATCAACTACACAACAAGACATCCTACCCCCACAACCACCCCATACCATTACACGCTAGTAAACTATCTCATTCGTTCGCAACATCCACCCTAACAATACCCAACTTTCGCAAGCTACAATCCCTCCTATCACCATTACAACAACTATGACAACCCTCAAACATCATTCAACTACCACAACCGTTCAAGCAATCAACCATACACAGTCACCCATCCCCCCACTCCACCACAAATACAAAACTAGCATCTAGCCTTACCACCGTCACCTCCACCACCATCAACAAAACCCTAGCAACAAGTAAAAATAGAGCCCATGAGCCAACCCAACCAAACAACAATCAACAACCCAACCTCAACCTTGGGTGTGATACTCGCAATCACCGGTGGTCCAACGAGGACCACGACAACAAAGAGGCAGCATAAGGAGCACATGAGGCGGGTGCATCACCTCGCCACAGAGGGACCACACAAGAACTCTCAATGGTCTCACATCCCAATAACCTTTGACATCATAGATCTCAAACTAAGGGACGATCCCCACATAGACGTGATGGTCATCGAAACAAACCTAGCAGGTTGGACATTAACAGAATACTGGTCGATACTGACAGCTCCACTAACATCCTATTCGCATCAACATTCGACAATATGAAGCTTGACAGAAACCTTCTCCAACCACCAAGACGCCCGCTATATGGGTTTAGAGGCAAGCAAGTCAAGGCAATAGGAAAAATCACAGTCCCAAAACCTTCGGGGATCAGAACAATAGCCGAATAGAACACATAACCTTTGATGTGGTTGACATGTTGTATAACTACAACACAATCTTTGGCCGAGGGGTCACAAATATCTTTAATGCAGTCCTCCACCCGGGCTATCTCTGTATGAAGCTACCCTCCACCAGGGGCGTTATTGCCGTCTACGGTGACCAAGACCTCACCTAAATAGTAGAAGAAACAACCACTCCAGGATAGAAAAATGTACACAACCTCAACAAAGAAAAGCCAAAAGACAAACAACCTTCGCCCGACGAACTAGAACAGCAAACCTGAGTGAAGCCACTAGAAGAAACCAAAAAAGTGCCTTTGTTCGAAGGTAACACTAACAAGCAAGTCATCATCTCCGCATTGCTGGATGAGAAAACGAGAGCGAGCTCATCTATTTCCTGTGTGACAATAATGATATCTTTGCATGGTTAGCAGAAGACCTTCCGGGGTGGACAGATCTATTATCGAGCACAACCTAGAAGTAAACAAGAATATTCCCCCAGTCAAACAAAAGCTTCACAAGATGTTTGAAGAAAGAAAGCAAGTAGCAAAAGCGGAGGTCCAACACTTACTAGACGTGAGGGTCATTCGGCCAGTCAAATATCCAACATGGCTATCAAACGTTGTGCTTTTAAAAATGAAAAACAACAAATGGAAAATGTGTGTCGACTTCATGAGCCTCAATAAAGCTTGTCCCAAAGATGACTTCCCACTGCCAAGAATAAGCACCCTCGTCGACTTAGCAGTAGGTTGTGAACTCTTATCACTCCTCAACTGCTTCTTAGGTTACCATCAGATCTAGATGAACCAGGAAGATGAAGAAAAGACAAGCTTCATCACCCCTTCAGGACATATTGTTTAACAAGAATGGCAGAGGGATTACACAACGTAGGGTCAACCTTTGCTCGCATGACTGCGATGGTATTCAAAGAGGACAAGTCAATATCAGCCTACATGGGCAACATCGTTGTGCAAAGCAATCTCAAACAAGATCACACCGAAGACCTCTGCAGGGCATTCAGTAAACTCCACAATGCTGGACTCAAGCTAAACCTTGAAAAGTGCATTTTGGAGTAAGGGAAAACTACTCGGTTGCCTCGTCTCGACAAGAGGAATCGAGTCCAACCCAGAGAAAATCGATGCAATCCTTAGTATGGAGCCACCAGCATCTAGAAAGTTGGCACAAAGGCTCGCAGGGAGGCTTGCTACACTAAACAGATTAATCTCAAGGTCTGCGGAGCGAGGGCTCCCCTTCTTTGAAGTCTTGAAAAACATGAACCCCTTTAGCTAGGGACCTACCCAGCAAAAAGCCTTTGATGACCTAAAAGACTACTTACACAACCTCACAACCCTCGCCAGCCCCACCCCGGTGAACCACTCTTGCTCTATGTGGCAGCCTCGCCCCACATAGTCAGCGCTGTGCTAGTAAGAGAAAGGGAAGACGAGCATTAGAAGAAACAAGTACCAGTTTATTATGTGTCTAAAACCCTCGATGGTGCCAAAAAATTTTACACAGAGATGGAAAAGGTGGCATACACAGTAGTTATGGCTGCTAGAAAACTCAAACACTATTTCCAAGCACACAAAATCACCATACCCTTGAGATTCCCTTTCGACACATATTCAAAAACCCATAAGAAATAGGACGAATCAGGAAGTGGGCAACAGAAATCAACGACTACGCAATAGAGTTCATCGGGAGAAATGCAATAAAATCTCAAGCCCTAGCAGACTTCATCGTAGATTGGACACCCGACACACACAATACCGCGGAGATCTCAGAACCAATTTGGACAGTGCACATAGACGGGGCCTGCAGATCAGCGGGAGTTGGAATTGTAGCAATTCTAACCTCGTCGTCTAGCATCAAACTTAGATATGCAGCAAGGCTTGAGTTCCAATGTACCAACAATATCATAGAATATGATACAATCATCCTAGCTCTATCGAAGCTTCGTGTACTCTTAGCAAGGCGAGCCATAATCAAAATAGACTCCTAGGTCATCTCAGGACACATCGAAAAAAAGCTTCAAAGCTAGAAAGCCCAAGCTACAGAAATACTTACACACTATTTGCAAATTTGGTGGGTTCTTCCTGGGAATCACAACCAAACCGATCTCTGGATCAGAAAATAGCAAAGCTGATGAGCTAGCAAAAGCAGCTGCACAAGGCACCATCTTACCCTCGAACATCTTCTACAAGGTCATTAACCAACCTTTGACAGACATAAATATCAAAGCACCAAAGCTTGTCAATGCAATACAATGCAAAGACTGGAGGGCACCCATTGTCGCCTACCTCAAAGGCTACCATGAACCAAAAATCAAAGAACAGGAAAAGAGGATGCAACAGAGGGCATAGGGGTACAAAATCATCAATGACGAGCTATACAAAGCCAGCGTAACAGTCCCACTGCTCAAGTGTATCATAATCAGCGAGGGGAAAATAGCTGCTAAAGGAAATACATGAGGGTTCATGTGGGCCTCACAATGGACCTAGAGCACTGGTTGGAAAAGCCTTCAAGCAAGGTTTCTACTGGCCAACAGCGATCAACGATGTAGCCTTGCTGGTTCAGCATTGTGAGGGATGTCAACTTTTGGCGGCACACTCAAACTGACCAGGGGCACCAACCACTCTAATATGCCCAACTTGGCCCCTTCAACGGTGGGCAATGGATTTAGTTGGACCCCTGTCAATAGCTCGAGGAAACCTTCGATACGCTGTAGTTGCCATTGAGTACTTCACCAAATGGATAGAAGCAAGGCCACTAGCAACCATAACCTCATAGACCATAAAAAATTCTTCTAGCAACAAATCATATGTAGATTCATAGTGCCAAGAGAGCTGACCATAGATAACAAAACCCAATTTGATAGGGAGCTATTCAAAGAGTTCTGCTTGCAGATCAGAATGAAGGTATGCTTTGCGTCAGTAAGACACCCGCAGTCCTGTGGCCTTGTGGAAAGGGCCAACGACATAATTCTCCAAGGCATATCAAAGAAACTACATGGCAGGCCAAAGGGAAAATGGGCGAAAGAGCTCACTTCAGTCATATGGTCACACAACACCTCTGAATTGAGGGCAACAAAATTCACACCTTTCAAACTCCTCTTTGGCGAAGAAGCCATCTTGCCAAAAGAACTCTCACACAAGTCGCCAAGGTTAACCTTCGTAGATGATGCAACAAGCACCAAGACGAGGAACTGCTAACAAAAGACCTCACAGAAGAACTTAGATGCCAAGCAGTCAACAACCTTCGCACATATCAAGCCAAAACCACCAGATGGAGAGATAAGAAAATGAACCCTCATCAAATCCATTCAGAAGATATGGTCCTCATCAGAAAACAAAATGCAAATATGCCCAGCAAGCATGAACCAAAATGACTTGATCCTTACCTAGCCACACAAACACCAAGACCAAAGGCGTACAACCTGCAAGACAACAAGGTTAGCCAGCTGCCTCACACATGGAACATCGATGACCTTCGCAAATTTTACCCTTAGTGGCGCCTTAGCACACGCTTGCACAATGTAATTTTTCAATATTAGTTTAAGTCTCCACAAGTTTAGATGTAGAAAATGGTATCTTTCAAATATTTTAGAATTAATTTGATGGGATTTTGTTGATGTGATGGATGCTTTCGGTGTTTGTGAGTGCCAATGGTTTCAAAATACGATAGGACGACGTTTCTTTCGCTCCAGAGAAACTCCAGAGAAATTTCCAACCTTTTCTAGAATGAAATTCCTTTTTCTTTGAGCTTTATATTTTTTTCCGATCATCTCAATAATCTTTTCATGAGTCCGAACTCATTTAGTTGAGTTCCTTATCTCTCCAAGTGTCTTCAGAATTTTTCCAGTGATTTTTCTGAGCTCCGAGCTATTTTTCGCGGCTAAAAAGGTGATTCTAGACTTTCTGGAATTATTTTATTTATGGAATTAAAATAATCCTGAAATTAAGAAATTGAGAAATATTTCCAAACCCTAGACCTATATATATGTCGATGTTCTCCTTGACGCACTAATTCCAGATCAGAAAACCCCATCGCGAGCCGCCACTCATAGCTCCCTCAATCCCTCACCGAAGTTCGTCATGTATAGCTTGCGTTCCAGCGAAGGTTCGGCGAGTCACACCCCAAAATTTCTGATTTTGGGTTGTGCATAGAAAACATTAAGTAAAATAAATTATTTTAATAATGATATAAATTTTTTCAATATTAGTTTAAGTCTCCACAAGTTTAGATATAGAAAATGGTGTCTTTAAAAAATTTTAGAATTAATTTGATGGGCTTTTGTCGATACGATGGATGCTTTTGGTGTTTGTGAGGACGACATTTCTTTCGCTCCAGAGAAACTCTAAAGAAATTTTCCAACCTTTTCTAGAATTAAATTCCTTATTCTTTGAACTTTATCTTTTTTCTCGATCATCTCAGTAATCTTTTTATGAGCCCAAACTCATTTAGTTGAGTTCCTTATCCCTCTAAGTGTCTTCAGAATTTTTCCGGTGATTTTTCTGAGCTCCGAGCTATTTCTCATGGCCAAAAAGGTGATTCTATATTTTCTGAAATTATTTTATTCATGGAATTAAAATAATCCTGAAATTAAGAAATTGCGAAATATTTCCAAACCCTAGACCTATATATATGCCGGTGTTATCCTCGACGCACTGATTTCATATCAGAAAACCTCCGCGAACTTTTGGCGAAGGTTCAGCTAGTTTTTCCGGCCATGTTTCTGATCTCTGGCGAATTTCGCTTCCACTCCAAGGTTTGACTTGGCGTTCTCTCCACCGGCACGCTTTTTATTTCGCGAATCAGTGTCGTTCGTTGTTTGCCTGATGCATCTCTCTTTTTCGGTAAGGTTTCTCCATGGTTGCGGTCCTCGTCGGCCTCCGGTCAGTTCATGGCCGAGTCTCCTTGGTCCCAAGCCTCGGTCTTGCGTCGTCGCTGCCCACGGTTCCGCACCGACCTGTGCCTCGCGCCTTCCCCCGCGCCCCTGCGCACCTTGCAGTGGAGGCTGGCACTAGCCCGTGGCCACGTGGGCCAGGCGTGCCGCACCGCTGCCAGCAGCACCCAGCCGGCAGCCCGTCCCAGCCGAAGCCCTTCCCCTTCCCCGGTGTGCACAGCAGCAGCTCCCAACGATGGCCACGTCCAGACTCCAGAAGAAAACAACGACCAAGGTAAGAGATGACGATAATTACAATTTTGCCATCAATCGTTTAATCTCCGCCGTTTTGTCGTTTTAAGTCTGATTCGAGTTATTCCGGTTGCGTTAGATTTGCATCGTCGTGCCCTATGCAGTAGTGTAAACATTTAACATGTCACTCCAACATGAATTTATTGGTTAAAATATAATTTGATTAATATTTATTTAATATATTTTAATTAAAAACCAACCTAGGGTTGTAGTTCCGTCTTTTTGCTTTGCGACCGTACCTATGTTAGCTACACGTGAACTTTACTATGTCACATGTTAATTAGATTAATCCTATTACTTTGATTAATGACTATACAAACTTGGTTCTAAATAAAAGCAACATAGGACATTATTGATCTTTTTATAATTACTACTTGTCAACTTAAATACATATTTATTAATTGTAATTGCCTATTTTAAACATGATTTATATAAAGTTGGGTTAGGTGCAATTTGATTAGTATTTATTCAATGCCTTTTGTAATTAAAAGTAATTTAGGTTTATCTTCGATCTTTTATAAATAATAAAATGTTAGCTTGGTAAATAACAACTTAAATATTTCTTTGTTAATTATAATTTATTTAGTTACACATAAAATGAGTTGATTAATGTTTATCTAATAACTATTAATTTATTAAAAATAACTTAGGTTTATAACTCCGGCATCTTATAAATAGATGTTAATATGATTAATATCAACTTAAACGACTTTTTCAATTATGACTTCTTAGTTTAAACATGAAACGTAAATGCTTACATTTAGCTTGTCACATGTTCTACCTTTCTAAAGTATAAATGTTTAAATGACTTAAATACTATAATATATATATAAATAAAATATAACTAAGATTTAACTTTGAATTTTATAATTTGATTAATTCAACTTCAGCATACTTCTTTGAAAAGTCTATCGCCTTACTTTATTAAGTAAATTGAAATCTTGCTTACAGTATGTATTGTTGACGGTAATTAACTATCATTTTAAACCATCAACATAAGAGAAATAAATGATAAAAAGATCACCACAGTAGGTTTAGAGGTTTAAACTAACAAATTCCATGAGTTTTGGTGACTCTGTGTTTTTCAGGGGCTAAGCTGTATAATACAGAACTAATCTCCTTCCAAGAGAAGAAACCGAAGCAATCGGCCTAATCTCCACGTCACGGATGCAGATAGGGATTCTAGAAGACCTAAACTGGCTCCACGAGGCGACACGAGCCAACCCGTCGCCAGGTGGGGCTGGCTGGCCCTAGGGCTAGGCCGATCGGCCCTCCCCTGCGCCGCCTCAGCTCCTTCTCTTGCAAGCTACCTATACCGCCTCTAAGGATGCATCTAAACCCCACGCCAAGGTTGGTTTGATCTAAGGGCTACGGTTCCACACCCTGGGCTATATAAATAGCCCTCAGGATCCCCTCTCAAGGAATCAGTTGAAGAATTAGATCATCTCTTCCTCATTTGTGAAGACAAGGCTAGAAGTTAGGGTTTCCAGAAAGAAAGAGAGTTAGAGTTCTAGTTCAAGTTTAGAGTTTAGTCTAGATTGATTCAAGTAGAGGCAAGCAACTGCTTGGGATCAGGATCGTTCGTCGGAGACTTGGTAATTTTGTTGTAATCATCATTCGACTTTATGCTACTTCAATATATTTCTATATTTCAACTTCATTCTGTTCTTGAGATTGTTCTTGTTCTTGATATGAATATGATTAGTAGAGAGTTTATGAATATGTTCGTATAAAGCTTGATCCAATTCTGGATAGGATTGAGTGGCTGGCATATTATAGGCATGGTGCTTAGATTATGCTTGTGTGCGAATGCACTCTATGCTCCGGGCCATGTGGTAGATCGCGGGTGTGACATTCCTGTTGAGTTCTTTGTAGTCCACTCCTCGAGTATAGAACTTAGTAGAACACGGTTACAGGGAAGAGATCATTACTCTGTTCTTGACTTTTCTCTCAGTAATGTTCCTTATTCATAGATGACATGTTGATTATATCATAGATGATTGTGTATAGCTAGATTGATTAATAGACCGATTGAATAAGAAACACTTATGATTTACTTCTCTAAATTCATCTCCATGACTACTTGACTTGAATAATGTTAACTCCCTCTTGTCTTTGGAATACCCATGATTATCATTTACAATTTATCTTATTTGTCTTACCCCTTTCATGACAAGTGATTAGTTGTTTTGATATTTATTATTGAGTAAGTGCAAATGATTATCTCTACTACCATTGTAATTAATTATATAGTCCTGTTTCGATTTTCCTTTCCTTGAAAAATTATAAATAACGATACTTAGGAAAACCTAGGTGAAATGCTATAATGGGTGTATTTATCTGTGTGCTTGCGGATATATACTATAATATCTTTATTTAGTTAAATGGCATGAGTATAATACAACCACACTCTTGGTGTCATGTTGGGGATGACAACCTAACATGAGTGACGTTAAGAAGTGTCAACAAGCATTCTTCGTTTTGTTGCAAACCTCTCAATAGTCGCGTGTCCTCTTTGATGGTAGCTTCGTTCTTTGTTGTTCTTGCATTTTCGCGATCTTAGCATCGTGCCGTATCGTTTAGTGCGCTCTCTTTCAAAGTGTCTCTTTTGTTTGGTGTGTTGTTCTTAGTTGTGTTTGTTGTCTATTTGTTCTGCTTGATTGCTGCGAGTAGAAGAAGCATGGTTCGTTAGCGCTAAAGACGAGGAGCTGAGGACCGACAGTCGAAGCAAAAGGACTTAAGACCAAAAGATAGCAGTTGAAGGGTCTGAGCAGCAAGACTTTGGGAAAAGGCAAGTATAACATGGGACCATCCTTGTTGTCCTATTCACTTAAATTATTATACATTTGCATGTGTCCTCCTTGACGACCATAGAGATTATAACTTAGCTATTGATATCTTGTTTTCTTGTCACCTATAGGTTGTGCATTTAGGTAGCTTTGCTAGTGCGGAATTTAAGAACAATGATCTTGTAATATGATTAATGAATTATGCAACCAACCATTAAAGATGTTTTTAATTACTGTTAAAAGGGGACTATAGCATGGGGTTATTTATGTTGCTCTGGTTTCTCTCTATAAGGACTTATCTGTACGTGATCACCTGGGACATACAATATAGCTGTGAGGGCTACATGGCTCTAGCTTTAGTTGTTTAAAGGACCTTTTCTAGCTTGTTAGTAGTTACCTTAAATGGCGTAAGAATGGCTTGCCATGTTGGGTGTAGGACAACTCTAGTCTTATGAGTATAGCTGCGAAGGAAGTGTGCCATTTGAAAAGGGGTTCCTACATTTGCCTGCTGAGTGAATCTAATGGCCCTAACTTGTTAGACGAACTTTTAAATGGCTTTATATGGGTTCCTATGTTTAGAAATTCATGACCCTCTAGCATATGGGAATCATGACTCATAGTGAAAGTGTACACCTCTACGTAGAGTTAAAAACTAGTATACTAGCCGTGCCCATGGATATAGGCAGCCTTAGAACATCTACAAATAGTTGATCACCATTGTTATCAAACGTATTACTATTAATACTATTATGCTTATGTTAATTGCTATTTCATTATTCTTATTACAATGGATCATTTGTTTATAATGGGAGTTGGTTCATCTTGATGCTACTCAATTGCTAATTATATGATGAATATAAGCTAAATGCAGTCAAACAGTGTCTAGCCTTTTGTGCCTCATGAACCCTATGTTATACTTGTGGAGTATGACATGTGCTCACCCTTGCTATTTCCCCACCCTCCAGTGTATAGTAAGGTGCTGCTCAGAAGAAGAATAAAGGTGTAGTAGGATTTTCAGAAGTCTTTTAAAAGTGCTTGGCATACGAAGCCCCCAGTCAGCCATCCCTAAGAAGAATGGAGCCCGAGCAGAAGTTTAGCTGCCATGCTATGATACTCTGATAGTTGTAAGTATTAATATAGTATATATTCTGCTTTATATAAACATTGTTTTGATATTTCTATTCTGTTGTTGTATGTGTGGACTTCCTAGACACACATATGACGAGCCTGGTTTGTTCTTTAGAAAACCGGGTGTGACATGTGCCCATGTCCTATGCTTGTCAATCCGTAGGGTCGGAGTCCTAGGGGATATGGGTAGTTTCTGTGTAATCAGGCATGGTGCCTGGGTACATGGGAGCAGGTAATACATTTGCTACTCTCTGGTTGAGGGGTAGGCGGCAGGTGGTGACAGCCCTGTCCGTCCCTTGTAATCCTCCATGTTCGTGTTGGGTGTAGGAGTCTAAATTGTCACATGAGGTTGCTGGCATACTAGTACTTAGTGGCCTGCCGACCTATCTTAAATTTAGTTCTAGCTCTAATCATGTAACTTGTATGATCATTAACTGTTCTTTGCACGACTATATTTGACCATGCTAGCTCCACTTAGGAACATTTTTTTATTCTTTGTTTTCCTTTTATCCTTGAGGTTGGACTAGATGTGTGTCCACTATCCTTGAAATACCATTTTTACCCCTGTCATGAACTATTGGTTTACTAATGCAAGTATGTAATCTTGTTCATGCTCATGCTAGACTCTTATACCTTGCCCTTCTTTGGGAAAATATGAATAACAATATCCTGAATACTTCCGTTGAAATGCTACAATGATAGATCCATGTGTTTGCGGATATTTTCTGTAATCGTTAAGAACTATCGTAGTTGGTGTTTCTTGGTGGTGTAGCTAAGGTTTACTCAATCTTAGTGATGCTGCTAAGAAATACTAACATATATTTCTAGCGCTGTTACCAGGGATGGACTTGAAACCTCCATACTTTGTTATTGCACTAACAAATGCCAATAAGCATTTTGGCACTGTTACCGGGGAGGGCATAGGTTAAAAGAATCTAGTAGGACATGGTTGTTGGTATAAATTAATGCATAGAGATAAATCCGCAAGCACACGGATACCGCTGTAGCTTTCAACCAGAGATATTCCAAGTATCGTATTCACAGGAAAACGTGTGAGACTAACTACAGTCTAACTTAACAAGGGGGTGGTAACTGGGTTAAGATTTAACTTAACTAAGAGTAGCAACAAGGTTAAGATCAATAGGAGCGTAGAGAGGGTAACTGATGTTCTCTAATTCTAATCTTGGGTAAACTATGTCTTCTACTGTTTGACTGGGGACATTACTAAGGAAAGACACCAACAGAGGACAAGCTCCTATTGATCTCAAAAGTAAGCTTAGGTAGAACTTAGATCTGCTAAGGTACAAGCTGTAGAGAGAGCACCGACAGGCCGTCACCTCCTCCAAACTCTTCTCTCACTCTCTATCTCACTATTTCTAATCATAAGACTAGATCCTATGGAGCACTAATATTCTCTTGTATAGCTGGCTCTGATCTTGAAGATATGAATTAGGGTTTTAGGGATCTAATGAGGGAGGTGGGTACAGGGCTGTTATATAGGCTAGAGCTTGCAATGTGAGCCCTTGGATCAAACCGACTTAAGAAATGGTGGAGATGCAACATAGGAGGCGGTAGGAAACCAACGTACCAGCGGGGAGACCGACAGGTGGGCCTAGGGGCTGGGCGGCCTGTAGATGGGGTCGGCTAGCCCCACATGGCAGTGTCCTGCCTCCCGCCTCGATGTGGTGTCCTCTGGAACCTTCCCACGTAGGTTTCGCGGCAAAATTGCATTATTAACTCTAACATGTAGGTCCACCTTGATGGTTTTCTGGTTAAACCCTGCAGAAATCATAGATTCACCAAAACTCATAGAATTTATTAGTTTAAACCCTAAATCTTTGTTGGTGATCTCATTTGTGCCCTTATACATGTTTCTTTGATGGTTTAATTTGGTTGTTAACTACCATCAACAATGATCATGATCACATGCATGTAATGGTAGCCATAGTTTATGCATGCTAACTCTACTTGTTTTCTTCCTAGTATGGATGAAAATAGGATAGTGTATGACTGGTTACAACCTACTAGAAAACTACATTGATAATCCGGAGGTGCTCCTAAGGAAGAACAGGTTCCGTACCGCTTCTTCCTCCGCTACTCCGCTAGCAGTTGAGCTAGTCACCCCCATACCATCCGCTACTATCGCTATGGCCAAGACACTCTGTGACTACTCCACCCCCACTGTTGCCAACATGCCCATTGGGCCCACTATCAACACAGGAGCTAGAAACTTTGAGCTACGCAGTAGCATGATTACGATGGTGCAGGCGAACCAATCTATGGTTTGCCTAGCGAGGACGCAAGTGCACACTCGCAACACTTTCTGGTGCTGTGCGACACCATCATCATCAAAGATGTCACACCAGATAGCATAAGCCTTCGTCTGTTTCCCTTCTCCCTCATGGGGAAGGCAAAACAGTAGTTCTATATGGAGAAGGAAGCTGTCAGTACATGGGACAAATATTCCACAACGTTCCTCATGATTTTTTTTCCCATGGGCAAAACCAATGCCCTGAGGGGGAAAATTCCAAACTTCCCGCATACTTCAATGGAATCCATCCCTAAGGCATGGGAGAGGCTGCAGGATTACATCCAAGCATGCCCGCACCATGGGATGGAGAACTGGCTCATGCTCCAGAACTTCTACGAAGGCTAACGCCCATGTCGAAGGGGCACGTAGATGCCGCTACTGGAGGAGTGTTCCTTTCCCTCACCATCGATGGAGCCACGACTCTCATTGAAAAAATGGTGGTCAATCAAAGTTGGGGAAGGAAAGAAAACAACAAAAATGCATGCATACCGTGAAGGAGGTGGATATGCTTGCCACAAAAATAGATTTATTAGTAAAAAGACTGAATGAAAGGGCCCACGAGAAGGAAGCCATAAAGAGCACCATCCAGGCCATGGACTCACATATGAGATGTGAGGTCGGTGAGAAGTTAGACACTCAGGGAATGACTACCCCGAGACCCATGAAGAAGCATCGTACACCAACAATGGGTTCTGACAAGGTAACAATAAGGGTGGAACAATCAATCCCACCCACAAGGAGGTAATTTGAACTCTAACTCAAATTACAATTTGAATCCACCTTCCTTGAAAGACCTAGTTTTAGGCTAGGCAAAAATAAATGAGAGTTTAACTAAAAAGCTAATGTATAATGACAAAATGATAGAAAACATTAATTCAAAGTTAGATGGTTTATCTTAATCTATCAAAAATCAACTGGCTTTAATAAAATGATTGAAAATCAAATAGCTCAAATTGCTACCACTCTACCTATTCCTGATTCAGGAAAGATTTCAAGGCAACCCGAAACCCCTCTCGAAACTATTAAAACGGTCTCAACGCGGTTCGGTAAGCCTCTATGTCAGGAAAACCATGATTATCTCGTAGATCCACCATTCATCACCAAGAAAGAAGATCCTAGCCGCCCGATAATCTGTAATATCCTCGATGTTACGAAATTAACAAAACCCTAATCATGTTAATCATCATGCATAATTAGCAAGTATCATGGCAATAATGTATTTCATGTCCATATATTGCATGCATATGTTGCAAATAGTGTGTTTTGATTGTTACATGAAATGTTGACATTAAACATAAGTTATAATGTTTCATGATTTTGTGGCGTGAAAATTTCTTAACTACCTAAAATTTAACCTAAACAAATTTTGAAGTACAAAGTTTGAACCTGGGTACTGTTTACAAGTCAAATATGTTTGAATTGGAGTTTCAAATTTGAATTTATAAACTGATTCCAAAGACTTGGTGTTTTGATAAAGTATTGAAAAATAATTATTAAATGAAATTTCATAAATAATTTTTTTTATCAAACTTTGATTTCAATAATTGGTATGAAAATTAGTACTTTGAAATGGTAGTGATAGTTTGTTACTAATTAATTACCAAAGTTGCTATTTAACTATTTTATTAACCTTAATTGGATTTCAAAACCCCGAATTCAAAATCCTACTTTCAAAACTATTGAGAATTTGAAGATGGTCCAAAAAGCAAAGTTTGAGATCTCGAGAAGTTGAACAACTTTTGTTTTTTGAGTTTTTAAAGTTGCTATGTAAATTTGGGAGTAATTTGAAGAAAATAGAAAAAAGGAGAATGAGGTAGTTTTAGTGCTACAGTAACTCGGCCGAGCACTGCTTGCCACCCACCGAGCTGTTTCGCCGTCGTTCTCGCCGTTTCCAGGCCGGCCACGCAGCTGCTTCGCGTGGATAGGGCAAGCAGCTGCTGGCAAGCCGTTGCCACCTTGGCTGCACTCGCGTTTTGGAAAGCCGAATGCCTCTCCCTTCCTCGCCCTTGCTTCCCTTGTGTTCTATGCTGCTGCTGTTACTGCACACGGGCGTGGCCACCATGGCCGCTGGCACAGCAGCGCCTAGCATCCCAGCTCCCGTTCGTCTCCAATCTAGCCGAGCGCAGGTTCCCCTACTCCCCACTCGCCTCTGCCTCCGTCTGGCCCTCTCCTTTGCGCTCTCTATCGCTCTGCTCTCCATGGCGGTGCCGAGCGCCATGGCAGCCGTGCAGAGCTTGCCTAGGCCACCGCTGTTCCTTGCCTCTAGTCTTCCTCAACCCAAGATGACCACGCCATCACGTTCCTCAAGCCCCGCCGTGCATACCCAGCTCTTTCCCTGGGCATCTCCCTTGCTGTTGCGGCCTCGTTGTGGAAGCCGCTGCCACCGGTGCCGCTGTTCACGTGGCCGAGTCGCCACGTGCCATCTCGGGCCAAGCCGTGACTGTCAACGACTGCGCCCGACCATGGAGATACTCCCTCGCCACTCTATCGCCGTCGGCAAGCATCATGATGGCCGGAATCGACGCTTTCCCGAGCTCCCCTGCTCTGATTTCACGGCCAGGGACCTCGTGCGGTAATTGAAGCTTTTCCAGGAGGTTAAGTGCATAGATTGTGACTCAGGTGAATAGTGCCAACAGTGCAGTTTTTCTTTTTCTTTTCTTATTTCGGCTGAAACTTTGGAAATTCATAGCAAATCATACAAAAATCATAAAATAGAAAATGAAGATGTTTTGGAATCCTCATGACTATATATATGCAGCAGAGTCATAATATGATAGGTTTTAGTATAAAATTTTTGCTGTGTATAGATGGTTATTTATTTGTCTTGGAAATTAGAGTTTTCAAAGAATAATTAATATCTATAGATTCCATGCTCTAATTGATGTAAAATTTTTAGAGTAGTCTCATGATGCTATGTATGTGCTGTGGTAAAAATTTGATGACCATTGGATGTGATATGATTGAGTTATTGCTTCTTCTTACTTAGTGCTTGATAAATAGTGTTAAATTGATTTACAGTTAAATTCAGGAAGCAAATTATGTGTTCCGTAGATATGGTAAATACAAGAGTTGTTTAGAACTTCGATATATTTCATTTCCTAGAATTTCATGATTTTAAGTCTAATTTTTTGAGAGTTATAGATTTTGCAAGATGCCTATTAAATTCTGCTTACTTTCTGACCTGATCTGTAAGATGCAAATGTTTGGGCTATTTAGATTATGAATCATCTCTTGGCAATATTTATAAAGTTGTAGTACTTTTTATGAGATTTCCAAAATGTTAAGAACCACTGTTGTTCGTAATCTAGAACTCTATTTATAGCTGTTGCAAGTGAGGTAATAGTTTCTGTCCAAATCTGGACAGAGATGTCTTTGTGATGTTGTTTGACCTTATTAGCTGTAGGATTGTCTTAAGATGATAATAAGAAAGTTATTGACAACTTGATAAGCTTTCGAGAAAGCTAAGGAACATGTCTTATGGATGGATAAAACTCCAGATCTGCTCCTCTGAAGTTACTGTTAGTCTTCTATTTAGAAATTTGTGCAGACCTAGAACTTTGACATGTTCGCCCTGGTTAACCTTGAAATTAGCTTAGATGCAATTAAACAAATGTAGTTAATTATCTAAGATTTCTATAAAGTCTAAGTTCACCTTTGTTGGATGCTTAGATCTTTAGTTATGGTTGAGTGAAGTTGTGTTTATGCTGCTGTCCTGATTCTATGAAAGTCTTAAATTGGTTGTTTAAGTTAGCTTATGTGAAGATCATAAACGATTCTTTAAGCTAAGATATGCTTGACGTTACATATTGCTTGTACATGCCTTTTCATAATATAGCTTTAGTCAGTAAGTTTGTATACCAAATAAACTCATAACTTGTATGTTAAGTATGAGATACTTCATTATCTTAGCATAATAAGTTGTGTAATGCTTGGTTGCATGACTTAACCTCTAGTGCTTAAGTTAAGTTGATATAATCATAGATTTGACTTGCTTAACTCTTATAATATGTGATATGCTTTACTCTTTGTTAAGTTCATGGTTAACTTGTTAAGATAATAATTAAAGATGCTATGTGACAATTGCTTGCATTTGTATCATGAAGGAAAGTTGTACTCAAGTTAGTTTATCTTGTTATGTTTTCACCAGTGCATTTCATTCATCATGGCATGCATTCCATCATATTAAAGCATGCATCATTTATATACGTGTAGTGTACACGAGAGTGAGGAGGTTCATGTTGAACAAGTGTTGAGGAGGCTAGTGTTGATCAATCTTTGGAAAGGTGTTGTCCACCAGCGGTGTTGGAGAAGGTCATCCATCAATGGTGTTGGTGTCGTCCATCCGTGAAGTTGGTGCCTAATTAGACTTCTGTGATCTCTTTGTGTAACTAACCTTCTCTGTAATGCAGGCAAGCCCTGGACATACAACCACTCTTCTGGTTTATAAATGCTTTATTACACCTTAAGTCTAGTGTAATGTGCATTAAGTTAGTAGGAGTTGGTCGATACCGTTGTTGCATGATTACCTTGATCTACACTTATATCCAGATGATACCCCACTAGTATGTGTAGGTCGATCTCTTATGCTTAGTAATGCTTAGACTTCGGTAGAAGTTGAATGGTGATTTCATCATTCATGAAAACAGGTTTACCTTTGCTTCTCCTGACCTAATGATGGGTCATGAGAGCATATGAATACGAATATGGTGATATTAAGTAGAGATCGGGCGGGTGGCTTGCATCATGAAATGAGTCGATGTAGTGCTCCGTCTGTGTCGGTTAAGGACCATTTATTGTTGAACTATGTACGTTGAGACTTTATAGTACTAACCACATACCCGTGGTAAGCCCTACCTCAGCTATTCTATCCCGTTAACGACCGACCGCGCACTAGAAGTGGAGAGATGGCGAGAGTAGTGTGTACCCTCATAGCCAAGGGCTGGATTGGAGGTGTACTGTACTCTTGGGTGGCGCTGGACCCTGTCATATTTTGGAGGATCTAAGTGAAGGTAGATATATGTGAGTTTTAGTCCTGCGTATATCGTGTGGTTAGGAAGCCCCAGCTGGGTAGATAAGCGGTTTGAATCATCATTGCTCCTCGGATATGGAGACTCGATTTGCTGTTCATCATTGTAGTTAACAATGGAAAATGGTGACCATGGAAAGGAAATGAAGAGATGGTAATGAGATGTGATGCTTAATGCAAGTGATTGAGATAGAATATGTGTAAAATTGAACTACAATGAGTTTCACAAAAATTGAAGTCAAAGCTTGGACTAAAATATTGAAAGTAAGGGTCCACTTATAGTAAAGCTTTTCTGCAAAACTCTCCTTTTCTAGCTCTACTACTTCCCTTAAAGCCAGCATATCCTTGGGGTCTTTTCTTTTCGTCGGGTAAGTCTTGCGGAGTACAATTGAGTACTCAGGGTTTATTAACCCCTATTGCAGGTACTGACTGGTACTGTTAACCGGGGTCATGTTGGTGGGCTCGATACGATCTGGTAGTCCTCTCCTGACTTAGGTGCTCTACCTAAGTTATCTTCTATAGTTCTATTCGACTTTCGCAATTAAAGTTAAGTTGTAAAAGTAACTTATTTTTATATGTAAAATACTATTTTAAATTCTTCCGCGCTCTGATGTAAAGATTTATAGCAAATGTTGTAATGTTGTAGTTACTCCTTTGTTGATCCTATGTGAGTTGTAAAATGTAGATGATTCGGGTCTCCTGATGACACCCGACAAACTTCTTAAGTTCTATGGTACACATGCATAGCCGTTAGAGATCTTTGAGGCAATGATAGGTGCATGTGGACCATATTATTTAGGGGGTTCTGCCACACAATCACATGCTCAATCGGCCCACATGTCTTCCACAATGCCTTTTGTGACCTTGGAGCAAGCATTAACGTCATGTCCAAGGTAGTATATGACAAGATATTGGGTGGACCTTTGTCCACTGCACACTTTCAACTACAGATGGCAAATCAATCTTTATGAAAACCGGAGGGATTAGCCAAGGATATATTGGTAAAAATTTGAGACACATACATCTGTACGGACTTCGTCATTCTAGACATGGGCCACAACAAGGAAGTTCCCCTCCTCCTAGGGAGACCATTTCTAAACACTACAAATGTAGTTTTACACATGTGATCAAGGCATATTAGCTTTCACATTCAAGGACAAACAATGAGATGTCCATTCAATGGGTTTGACATGCATAAATATACTAAAAACAAACAACCCAAGAAACAACCACAAAAAATTGTTAAACATGTATGGCAGGTGAAAAAGGTATAGCCCACTTCTCCAGGCATGAATGTACCCTCATCAAGCAAAGAGTGAAGGAGAAGAGTCCTGCTCATTGGACTTAAAATAGTGAGCCATTGCCGAAGGTAAATCGGTAGTTATCCTTTATAAATATAAATTGATAGTATACATGCTAAAAAGAAAATAATAAATAACTAGTTCACCTTTTCTCATATTTCCACTTAAATAAATTTTGTTTATCCCTTCATGTTTCATATACGTACGTTTTGGTTTAAAGTATGGTTAGTGATCAATCATACCTTCATAGGCTTCTTAACATAAGCATGGTGCTTAGGTTAATTAGTTGACCTTGATTAGATGTCTAAGTCTGATCATTGTGCTAAAACTACTAAGTGTAAGACATGGTTGGGTTAAACAAAGTAAAAACCACATAAAATAAATAATGTACCAACCAAGTCATCACCAAGCAACTCGTCATGCCACAGGCCTCGAGCTAGCTTAGGGGAGGAACCCCGCAGAAGTACCCTTGTATCTTTTTAATTTTCTCTTTTATTTTCTGCATTTATTTATTAGCATTTAAAAAACATCTAAAAATTCAAAAATACCAAAAAATAAAATATGATAAAAACAACCAAAAATATTTATTCCACTCTCATATGTGTTTTTAGAATGTTTAGTTTCTCCTATGCTAAAATAATAAATAGTAGCTCTGTCTATAATTCATCTGTGCCTAGACTATAACTTATTATTTCCCAAGATTTATACAAGCTCAAGCACAGCTGCCCCCACTTAACACATTGGCACGCACACACTTTCACTTATATAAACCCGGTAGTCCGTCAAGTGTCACGAAGGACCTCGGTAAATCAACATCACAATCAAGATCGCATGATTAAGCAAATACACATCACATACATAGAGTTTGCAGCGGAATAATATTACAATTGAGTTCATAATAACTAATACAGTATCAAGTTCAAATCTGATTTGGAGAAAACAACATAGCTTGAAATGATTACAATAACCTAAGTCCCATGTACGTTGCTAGCATAAGTGACATCCTCCAATATAGATGAGAAATAAGTAAGAGTCACCGAGCCCACCGGTGGTTAGCCACCATCTTTAACAGGCTGAGAACTTTACCTGCAACAAGGTAGGATAAACCCTGAGTACTTGAATGTACTTAGCTAGACTTACCCGTCAAGAGAGAATAAAAAGACTCTCAAGGATATGCAAGGCTTATTTCGTGGAGCTGGTTGGATAGCATAACTTTGCAAAAAGAGCATTACTATCATGAGTCCTTACTTTCAATCTTTTAGTCAATATTTTAGCATCATGTTTAGTGAAGCTTATTATGGCTAACTTTGCACCTATTCTAGAGCAATCACTTGATTAAGCTAAAGCAAACATTAGTAACCATATCTGGTTCATCATATAATCGTCACAACCATCATGTTCTATCCAGTGTTACTACGATGAGGGGGCTCGGTCAAGTTTCTCAGTATCCGGGAGAGACGACGATTCGAATTGATTGCAACCAGCTGGGTAAAATCCTGACACAAACCCACACTTCCCCCATCGTTGTCACATCGGTTACCTTTGGTACAACTCAGGACTCATATCGCGGGTTCGATCATCGTCGCACACTCGCGGACCAACAGGTTGCCAGGACACTTAGGCCTAGCCTGCCCTTGGTCTCATATCTGTGTCCCCACACATCCTTACTTCCTCTAGTGTGCACCCTTAGACAGAATGACTTTTGGCCTAAGTTGAGCTACTCGACTTCGTGGTCAGAATGAGTTATCTGGCCAGCTAAGTGAGAGGCTGTGTTAAAAATGACATGGGGGCCCACAAGGATGCGGTCCTTAACCAACATAGATGGGATAAAACATGCACGTAAGACCTCCATGTCTTGCTGCCTCTTGGTCACCAAATCCCGTTTGGTCTCCATTTATTCATCATCACATGGTTATTTTCTACGATAGAAAATATAGCCAACCGTGACTAGGTATCCACCTATATCACTGGTGACAGAAAGTCACCCACTTCTACCGGTCTAAGCATGGCTAAGCATAGAACGTCCTACTCATACTAGTAAGGGTTCAGGTATTTATATATAGTGGACAAGGTAGTAAATATGCACCAATGGTTTTATTCAACTCCTATCACCTAATGCAACATACAAAAGTTATACTTATGTGCATTTGTAAAAAGAGAGGGTAGGAGACTTAGAATGCTCTGGGGCTTGCCTAGGATCCAACACTAGGTTAGTGTTTGTTAGATGACACTCGCTTGACAAGCCTCTCCCGTTCAGGCATGAATGCTCGAGGTCCTTCCATCTTTTGGATCCATCCACCAACACCGTCTTCTGGCTTGGCTCCAAAGTTATCACGGGCTTCACGTCCACGCGCAGTACATCTAGCATACCTAAATGGGATGCATGATGCAAGGGTATGAATGCAAAGAATGGCAATACGAGATGCATCACATAAGAGCATTCAAGACAAGCACAAGGTTATGCAAGACATAGGCACCTAGAGTGGTTTAACTAAACATTACACCAACCTATCATGCTAGGATAGCAAGGAAAATAGCAACAAGCATGATACACACAAAACAACTTAAGTCAAGCTATTGCAAGTATTTATCAATCAAGAACTAATTTAAGCAGGGCACCATATAAGAGCTAGGGCTGCTGTGTGAGCAACACTAATTAGCTATCCAACTAATTAAATAGGGCCACATAATTTAGAGCATGCATAAGGAACATCAAGAATGGGCAATCAACTTAAGTGTATACATAGAATCTGGACAGCAGCACAGCAGTCACTTGTTTTTACCATAACTGGGGTTATAGGCGTCCAAAGAAAGTGATCTTAGACTTTCAGGAAAGCTTATTAAGTTATCTATAACTTTCTTATTATCATCTCACGATAATTCAACAGTTAACTAGGCCAAACATTACAAGGAAGCATTTCTATCTAGACTTGGACAGATTCTGTCATCTAATTTTGAACCACTATACCTAGAGTTCTAGATAAGAAAAAGCTGTGTTCTTTAACATTTTGGAAAGATTATGAAAAGTACTATAACTCTTCTATGATCACCAATACATGATTCCATGTTTAAATAAGCCAAACAATACAATCATTCAGATCTATTCAGAGGACATGAAAAACCTGACAGAGAACTTGTAAAATCTATATTTCCTAAACCATCATGCCTAAAATCATAAAATCTTAGGACAAGCAAGATAAGGAAATTATCTACAACTTTGGTACTCATCACATTTACAGAGAACATCATTTGCATCATGAAAATATCACTACCACAAAAACTGTACATGCAGCCATTTTCAGCACATAAGCAAAGTGGTTCATCACTTGATTCTACTAACAAGATCACATATGCTCAAATCAAACACTTAGCTCACAACTACCATTAAAATAGTTACTCAACATCATTATATCAAGCCATGAAAACCGATTGAACATATTGCTACACATGGAGTGGGCATGATGATGCTCCTTCTCCAATCCTAGTCCTTATTTGGTATATTAACATGAGAGCATGCACATGAGTCATTCAAAAGCTTAACCAACTAACAACTCAGCCATATTGCACACCCTCATAAGCAAAGATTAGCACCACAGGAATCATATATCTCTTTACAACCATCTCTTATTAGCTATAGGGTTTAATTTAAACTATATAAATAAAACAAGGTGGTGTGGCAAACATTTCATTTGGAGCTAAGATTTCTATGAGAGAAAGATGATGACAAAACATGATTACTATTGGGTATTTTTTACGCACACAGAGAAATCCGCAAGCGCATAGATACCGATGTAGCTTTCACCCGGGAGTATTCCAGAGTATCGATTTCCACGGGGAACATGAAGTGTACAAGAGAATCAAGGCCGTCCAAGGATAAAGATACGAGAAGAAAGATATATATTTTTTTGGCGGGAAGAGAGAAACTTTCTAGGGTTTTCTAAGTTGATTGGGTGATCAAGATCGGGCTTACTATACTTTACTTACTATGGAGCAACAATACCTTTCTGACTCTCGAAAGAGACTAGGAAGAAAGTAGTCGGGGGAAGGCTGCCAAAAGCTCTACAAAACACAAACCCGAATGGGGTGGATTGCAATGGCCGGACAGAGCTGTCACCTCTGAGGGCTACCACAACTAACTGTGAAATTGGACGCAAACTAAGGTAAACTATAGCCTAGACACCACGTCTACGCTAGGGTTTACTACTCTAGCTAAATATTATAACTAGAGCACTCAAATACAAGCAGAGTTCAAGTAAATAGAATAAAGTAAGAATTAAATAAGAACTTAGAACTTAGAAATAATAATTGAAGAACCTGGAGATTGCTAAATGACGAACCAGATGCTGCAAAAGTACAATGTTGAGGAAGATTCGACAGATCCGGCTCCTCCTCAGCTCTCTCCTCCTCTCTCTCCCTATTTTCTAGATACAACTAGATGAACTAGAACTAGAACTAGATGAACTAGACGGACCCTCTTCTACTTGAATGGAGCGTTGAAACCCTAGCTTTTGATCTGTAGAAGAGATATGGTACCAAACCCTAGGGGGAGCCTTGCCTATATAGCCCTCTAGGAAGCACCACAACTGTCGGATCAAACCGACCTTAATCAATGACTTTTTATTAATCCTCAAAGGCGGTGGAGGGGCGATTCGTGAGATGGAGCCTGATTGGCTGTAGGACTTGGGCGCCCACCCAAAGGGCTGGGCGGCCGCCCCATCCCTTGGCCCAAATGGGCTCATATTTAGTGTGGGCTGATTGGTCTTTTTGTTAGCTTCGATTCGCCTAGTGGATCACCTAAAACGGAGTTCGAATGAGGGAGATATGCCCGTTTTACTCCGGACTGCTCTTGGAGCCCATTTACAATCTTTCGGAAGACGTAACTTTATCATCTGGACTCCGATTTGGGTGAACCAAAACTCTATTTCATGTGTCTCGATGAGCTCTACGCAATGGTTCACTTTATTTAATCATTTAAGATACTTCTATTTGGTGATTCTGGTCCTTTTTTAGTTTAACCCCTGCAAAACATAGATTCACCAAAACTTGTGGAATTCTGTTAGTAGACCCCCTATATCTAAGAGATAATTATGTTTAGGTCCTTTTTCATGTTTCATTGACAGTTAAAAATAAGAGCTATCTACCATCAACAAACTCTCCCAAGCTTACCCTTTGCTCGTCCCTGAGCAAAGATAAACTCAGTGATGGATTAGGAGTTGCTACAATGCTTTCACGCCTCAAAAGTACACATGCGTTCAAACAAGAACTCTTCTTCAGTTTAGAGTAAACTATTCTAACTTTCAAACTTACCCATATTACCTTCCACTATGGGACTTGTAGCCATCACTTGGGTCTTAAGCAATTGAAAGATAGAATGGTCAAGTCAAGCACTATGTCGCTAGCTCTTTGATCAACCTTCATTCTGGAGTTTTGCAAGATTTTTAAATAAAACTTAGAGATTCCTATGTATTACCTTCTCAAGTCTTTCCTTTGTGGTATTTCTGGCGTTAAGAGTGTATGCCTTCTCTCTTCTCTCAAAATATGTGGTATTTTTGGCGTAAGGCATAATAGCATTGTCTTCTCTCTCTCACCCTACAACTTAATAGGCTTATGTGGAGCTCATCGGTGGGAAGACAGCTAATACATACTTGCAAACATTTATTGCATAGTCAAACCATGGATCTAGAGGAATGAGTCCAGCCATACAGTCAAATCAAGATGTGCATGTGTGTGGTCCTAGATATATGGGTTGAGTGGATATATGGTGATAGTGACAAATAGCGATGATGGTGAGTAAAAATGAAGGGGTAAAGAAATGATAATGGTGAACACCTAATTCTACTTTTGCTCCTTGAAGAAATTTATACCTCTCTTGACTTTCAAGAATTTGGGGAGAACTTAGGCTGCTCAAAACCTCTCTTATGTTGGGACATTTGTCCTCTTTCTTTCTTCTTCTTCTTCTCTTTTTTTCTTCTCCTTTTTTCAGAGCACCCAAGTCTCTTTTGGAAATATTGATGGAGGTAGTAATAGGAATATTTGGAGCTTTATTGGATAACAAAAGGGGCTAGGAATGGATGACAAAATTTTTTTATGCTCACTCCCAGTGTAGGAGTAGAACAATTTTGGGATGTGTCTAAATGGAAAGTTGTGGATGTGTACTTCTAGGGCAGAATTAGCACATATGGGTGGAGTGTACATGATCTTGATTTTAACCGCATGACCAATTCCTAGGGGTCAACACAACTTGACCATACTCAATGCTCACAAGCAGTAAATATAAGTTGAAGTTTTTCTAATCTAACAAGCATGATATGTGGCTATGGTAGGAATTTAAACTCTCATCATACAGGAACGCATCATACAACAATTTAATTTTTCAAAAGATAAATTCTCCAGAACTCTAGTATCACTTAGAACAAGATAAATAGTAGCTTAGACCTTCCCATATCATACTCGTCAACTACCTAGACTTAGATCAAGCTTTTGCCACCCACAAGTTTTAGGTTCAGAGTAAATCTTAAATCAAAACAGTGCGTCCAAAACTTGGGAGAGTTCTAGGTTGAAAACAGACACTTGAAAGGAATTACGGTAGATCAACTATTCATCATTTCCATAAGAGTTTATTATAGGGATTTATTTTAGCAGGAAAAACCTTGTACACTCTCCTTTTATTTAACAAACTTAAACATTACACAAAACTAAATATATATAGCAAGCAAATCTGAATTAAGATATATAAGAAGGGAATAAGAAATACTTAGCTAGATACACGAGGAATGCTCTCCCCCAAGCTGGATGTTGACATAGTCATTCTGTTGTAAGGTTGATGTAGGTCTCACTTTTCTCAAACTTCCCAATCCTGTAGAACTCAAATAGACAACAAAACTTGTGGAACTAATTAAGTGTTTAGGTGTTCGAGCCTTAGTTGTCTAGAGCCTTTACAAAGGAATTTTTAAATTGGATCTTTAAATTGCAAAAATTTCAATTACAAAATTTCTTCTAAGTTTTTTAGGTTCAAGAAAAACTTTCAAACGTTGACCATTTACCTTGAATATGTTACCTGAATCATCCTGAAGTGTGACAACACCATGGGATGCAACTTTAATCACCTTGAATGGTCCTTACCATTTGCTTCTAAGTTTTCCATGACCGAAGAGCTTCACTCTTGAGTTGAACAGTAGAACTTTATCTCTAGGCTTGAATTCCTTTTGCTTGATTCTCTTATCATGCCATCTTTTGGTTCTCTCCTTGTAAATCTTAGAGTTATGATAAGCCTTTTCTCTCCATTATTCTAGCTCAGATATTTGCATCTGATGATTCTTACTAGCTAGATGGAGATCCATGTTCCATTTCTTGATTGCCCAATGAGCTTTAAATTCCAATTCAACAGGCAAGTGGCATGTTTTCCCATATACAAGCTGATAAGGTGACATGCCTATGGTGTTTTGTATGCAGTCCAGTATGCCCATAGTGCATCATGAAGCTGGTGCTTCCATTTCTTTCCCATCTCATCCACGGTCTTCTACAGAATGTTCTTGATTTGCTTATTTGACGTTTCTGCTTGACCACTTGTTTGGGGATGGTATGGAGTTGTAACATTGTGTTTGACTCCATATCTAGCTAGGAACTGTCTGAAGGACTTATCAATGAAGTGTGATCCTCCATCACTTATGACCATTCTCGACATTCCAAACCTTGGAAATATCACTTCATGAAACATGTTCTTGGCATGCTTGGAATCGGCAGCTCGACATGGTAAGGCTTCTACCCACTTGGATACATAGTCAACTGCCACCAAGATGTATTCAGCATCTCCTGACTTCTAGAATGGTCCCATGTAATCAATTCCCCAAACATCAAACAACTCTATTTTGAGGTTGTTCTGGAGTGGCATTGCATCCCGAGTATTTATGTTTCCATGTTTCTGACATCTGGCACATCTTCTAACAAACTCCTTTGTATCTTGATACATTGTTGGCCAGAAAAATCCACTTTGCCAGATCTTTGCATTTGTGCAGAATGCTCCATAGTGTCCTCCATAGGGTGATGCGTGACATCTCTCTATGATTTTCATGGCTTCAACCATTAGGACACATTTTCGTAACAATCCATCAGCACATACCCAATAGAGATACGGATCCTCCCACAAGTGGCAACGAGCTTCATATTTGAGCTTTCTCTGTCTCCTCCTGGTGGAACATAGCCTACAACCATATAATTCACAATATCCACATACCAAGGGTCCGAGTGTGTTACCATGAGGAGTGTGTCATCCCTCAGATAGTCATTGATAGGTAACTCATGTGTTTCCTTCTATTGAAGCCTAGACAAGTGATCAGCTACTGAATTCTCTACTCCTTTCTTATCTTTTATATCAATGTCAAATCCTTGGAGCAAAAGAATCCACCTTATAAGACAGGGTTTAGCATCTTTCTTAGTGAGTAGGTATTTAAGGGTAGCATGGTCTGAATAGATGATTATTTTTGCTCCAACTAAGTAAGATATAAACTTGTCTATTACAAAGACAACTGCCAACAACTCTTTTTCAGTGGTAGAATAATTAAGTTGTGGCCCGGTCATGGTTTTGCTAGCGTAGGATATAGCATAATGCTTCTTATCCTTTGTTTGGCCGAGAACGGCACCAATAGAAAAGTCGCTACCATCAAACATGATCTCAAAAGGCAGCATCCAATCAGGTGGTTGGATGATTGAAGCTGAAATGAGTGCCTGCTTAAGAGTTTGGAAAGCTTCATGGCACTCATTATTGAAGATGAAAGGTGCATCCTTAGCTAATAGGCTAGTGAGGGGTCTAGCGATTTGAGAAAAGTTTTTAATAAAACGCCTATAGAAACCCGCATGGCCTAGAAAGCTTCGGATTCCTTTCACATTTGTGGGAGGTGGAAGTTGTTCAATGACTTCAATCTTTGCTCTATCCACTTCTATTCCACGTTCGGACACTTTGTGTCCTAGCACTATTCCTTCCCAAACCATAAAATGATATTTTTCCCAGTTCAGGACTAAGTGCTCCTCTTCACACCATTGTAAGACTCTGTCTAAATTCTCTAAACAGTCATTGAAGGTTTTGCCATAGACGATAAAGTCATCCATGAACACCTCCATGATTTTCTCGATCATCTCGGAGAAGATAGACATCATGCACCGTTGGAAAGAAGCTGGAGCATTGCACAATCCGAATGACATTCGTCGGTATGCGTAAGTTCCATACGGGCATGTGAAAGTGGTCTTACTTTGGTCATCAGGGTGGATTGGGATTTGGTGATATCCAGAATACCCATCAAGGAAACAAAAGAAAGAGTGGTTTGCAAGCCGTTCCAACATTTTATCAATGAAGGGTAACGGGAAGTGATCTTTCTTTGTAGCCTTATTGAGTTTTCGATAGTCTATGCACATTCTCCACCCAGTGATAGTTTGTTGAGGAATGAGTTCATTCTTTTCATTTGTAACAACTATCATCCCTCCTTTCTTTGGCACCACTTGGATAGGGGCTAACCCATTCACTATGTGTCATGGGATAAATAATCCCAGCTTGGCAAAGTTTTAAGACTTCTTTCTTAACAACCTCTCACATAGCATTGTTAAGTCTTCATTGTGGTTCTCTTGTCGGTGAGATGTTAGGATCTATAGGGATACTATGCATGCAGAGAATGGGACTAATTCCTATGAGGTCATGGATTGAGTAGCCTATAGTTGATCTATGTCTTTCTAGGATAGTGACAAGCCTATAGGTTTCTTCTTGGGAAAGCTTGTCACTTATGATGATAGGAGTTTCTAGATTATTATTGAGAAAGACATATTTCAAGCCAAGAGGAAGAGGTTTTAGCTCAATTGAGGGTTGTGGAGGCACCTCCAAAGGGTCTAGCTCGACTGGTTCTTCTAGCTCTTCCTCTTCTTTGATGAAGTGTTCATCATCGAAAAGAGGTTGGGCCTTGTCTTCTAGAGATGCCATTAAAACTTCCTCAATAGGATCTTCTTCGGGCTTGGGTTCTACTATCGCGTTGTGCGAGCGTGCAAGCGAGACATCGATAGTAGAGTTTCCCAACTTTAAATTCAAGAGACTTTATTTCGGTCGCTCTAGAAAGCGTGTCCCTAAAGGTACACCAATCAAAATGGACCTGTCCGAGATGTCATAGATGTGAAAGTCTAGACGATACTCAGAGCCTCTTATGCACAAGGGAATAGACCTCACGACCCCATAACTTTCTAGAGTAACTCCAGAAGGAGTTCTTAAAAGCTTATGAGATGGGATCAAGGACTCATTGGGACAAAGTTCATCAGCCAAAGCCTTAGAAATAGTGTTCATCCCAACGGTAGGACTATAATGAGCCTCTATGGTTGTCTTTCTTTAGGATGCAAGTTAGAACATCAGAGGGGGCAATGATTCAGGCTACCTCACTGGATAACTCCATTTCTACCAACCACTCACGGCTCATGATGGCTAAGAGTCCCTTGATGTGTTCCATTAAGAAGGGATCATTGTGTGAAACATCGTCATCCATAAATGGTGAGGAGTGCTCTAGAGGCTTTACTTGAACTAGAAAGTTCGAGGAATTCCCTAAATCTTCAAAAAGACCATTCTCAATTTCAGAGAGGAATGTGGAAGGATGGGGCTCATCGCTTTCCAACATATTTTGTGTTTTCATAGTAGGAGATTCTTCGATAACCAAATCATTGGAAGGATTTAAAGGAATTTCGGATTCGGTTGCATGTATCTCCTCTTGTTGGTCAGGTCTTGGCTCGACTTCTTTTTCTTCTTTAAGAAACTCATCAAAAATGCTAGTGTAGGGAGTGTTTTCAAGGATTTTCTCAAGGATAGCTTCCCCCTCACTAAAGGACATGTGCATGAATGAGCCTCCAGAAGATATGTCGAGGTGCAGAGCAGCTTCTTTGCTAAGACCATGGTAGAAGTGATTTAGAAGGATGTGGTTAGGCAAAGATAGGTCTAGACCAGTGTTTTTAAGGCTTGTGAACGTAGCCCAGGCTGCTCCTAGAGTCTCCTTCTCCTTCTGTTCAAATTTAAGAATTTGTATTCGAAGAGCATTAACTTTAGAAATAGGGAAGAAAGCGAGACCAAATTTGACTCGAAGTTCATCCCAGTTTCCTTTTACTCCTCCTACGGTATGAGCATACCATTGCTTCGCTATTCCTAAAAGGGAGAACGAAAACAATTTCCATATAAGGGTCTCATGTGTCATGCCAGCGATAACGAGGCAAGAACACAAGTGCTCAAATTCCTGAAGGTGGGTATAAGGATTTTCATCTTTTAACCCAGAGAAGGATTGCGCCTGCACCATGGCTATAAAGCCAGGTTTGAGTTCATAGCTAGATGTCATAATTGGCTTTGATGATTGTGGTGGCTCTAAGAACTCGCCCTTTGGTGCAGAGAATTTATGAATAGGAGCAGAATCCATATGGTAAAGTGGTTGTGGTAAAAAGGTGGTAAAAGGAAAAGGGTACATGGACAAACTTGGTTCTAAACTAGCACAGCTAATGTTCCCCGACAACAACGCCAGGAAGCTTATTGGGTATTTTTAACGTACATAGAGAAATCCGCAAGCGCACGGATACCGATGTAGCTTTCACCCGGGATTATTCTAGAGTATCGATTTCCACGGGGAATATGAAGTGTACTAGAGAATCAAGGTCGTCCAAGGATAAAGATAAGAGAAGAAAGATATATATATTTTTGGTGGGAAGAGAGGAACTTTCTAGGGTTTTCTAAGTTGATTGGGTGATCAAGATCGAGCTTACTATACTTTACTTACTATGGAGCAACAGTACCTTTCCGACTCTCAAAAGAGACTAGGAAGAAAATAGTCAGGGGAAGGCTGCCAAAAGCTCTACAAAACACCAACCCAAATGGGGTGGATTGCAATGGCGGACAGAGCTGTCACCTCTGAGGGCTACCACAACTAACTATGATATTGGGTGCAAACTCAGGTAAACTATAGCCTAGACACCAAGTCTACGCTAGGGTTTACTACTCTAGCCAAATATTATAACTAGAGCACTCAAATACAAGCAGAGTTCAAGTAAATAGAATAAAGTAAGAATTAAATAAGAACTTAGAACTTAGAAATAATAATTGAAGAACCTAGAGATTGCTAAATGACGAACCAGATGCTACAAAAGTACAATGTTGAGAAAGATTCGATAGATCCGGCTCCTCCTCAGCTCTCTCCTCCTCTCTCTCCCTATTTTCTAGATACAACTAGATGAACTAGAACTAGATCTAGATGAACTAGAACTAGAACTAGAACTAGAACTAGAACTAGATGAACTAGAGGGACCCCCTTCTACTTGAATGGAGAGTTGAAACCCTAGCTTTTGATCTGTAAAAGAGATATGGTACCAAACCCTAGGCGGAGCCTTGTTTATATATCCCTCTAGCAAGCACCATAGCTGTCGGATCAAACTGACCTTAATCAATGACTTTTTATTAATCCTCAAAGGCGGTGGAGGGGCGATTCGCGAGACGGAGCCTGATTGGCTGTAGGACCTGGGCGCCCACCCAAAGGGCTGGGTGGCCACCCCATCCCTTGGCCCAAATGGGCTCATATTTAGTGTGGGCTGATTGATCTTTTTGTTAGCTTTGATTCGCCTAGTGGATCACCTAAAACGGAGTTCGAATGAGGGAGATATGCCCGTTTTACTTCGGACTGCTCTTGGAGCCCATTTGCAATCTTTCGGAAGATATAACTTTGTTGTCTGGACTCTGATTTGTGTGAACCAAAACACTATTTCATGTGTCTCGATGAGCTCTACTTAATGGTTCACTTTATTTAATCATTTAAGATACTTCTATTTGGTGATTCTTGTCCTTTTTTAGTTTAACCCCTGCAAAACATAGATTCACCAAAACTCGTGGAATTCTATTAGTAGACCCCCTATATCTAAGAGATAATTCTGTTTAGGTCCTTTTTCATGTTTCGTTGATGGTTAAAAATAAGAGTTATCTACCATCAACAATTACTGTACAAATATTACATGCTCAGGTTTTATATATTAATTATTACAAAAAATACAAATTGCTATTGCAAGAAAACATGTGAGAGCAAGACAAAAGTGAAACTCAACATTTTCTATAAACATATGGCTATATAAAGGCTCTTAGGTTATAACAACATTATGCCAAGGTAAAGGAACAACATTTTCCATTTTTGCATCTTTATTTTAATTATCAATCATTTAAAACCATTCATTAAGCACTAAGCAAGTTAAATCAATAACTTAGTCACATTGCATCCAGTGAACATGAAATTTTTACTATAGCAAACACATAACATCAGTAACCTACCATAAAAGTTTCACAGCAATTGGAGTACCACAACTTTAGATATGAATTTATTCCTAGAAAACCCTAAAAACATAGATGCAATTCTATAGCAAAAACTTTCTAATAAAACATGTCATATTATGACTCTATTGCATAGATCTACTCACAAGGATTCCAAAACATCTTCATTTGCTATTTTACAATTTTTCTACGATTTACTATGTATTTTCAAAGGTTCAACCAATTAAATGCATAGAGAAAAGATAAAGAAAAATGTATTCCAGCATAAAGGTCCTTCTAGGCACTATTCACATGAGTCATGGGTTTGTATTTGGAACCACAAAAGAGTTTCTATTCTCATTTTCACCCTCCTTTCTCACGACACAATCGAGCAGGGAACGGAGGGGCTGGCCGGTTTAGGCAGCCATGGTGGTCGGCGGCTGCTGCTGTAGGGTGTCACAGCTTGGTGGCATCTGGTCACACCTAGGCCTGGCCATGGCTCAGCCAACAGGGGCCCGTGGCTCCTAGCCACGCGTGCCAGCACAGCTAGTGGCAGCTTTGCCAGCGGCAGCGACGGGGGCACGGTTCCAGTGGTGTGAGGAAGGTGCTAGAGGCATGACATGTGAGGGTGAGGTCGCTAGGGTTGTAGCTAGGGCTAAGGAGTCACAAAGCAGTCAGGGTAGGCAGTGGCAGTGAGCCCTACTGGCCATCCATGGCAGACGCGGCCGCGCCTAGCACGTGCAAGCGCCAGAGAGAGAGGGAGAGGAAACTGAGAGCGAGAGAGAGAGAGAGAGAGAGAGAGAGAGAGAGCGAAGGGCGAGCGTGAGTGGAGGGGAATGCACCTGGGCTCTCCCCATCAATACAGGGACATGTGACAACAAGGTGCAATGCCCGGCTCTGCATGGAGGACGTGTGGGCATATGATCGAGTAGGTGGCGGGCGCCACAGAGCTCAATTCGGACCCGTTTTCTGGCGGTTGGGCTGGGAATTGGGTCATGGGCCTGTAACCAAAGTTCCTATCCTCTGGCCCATCTTCAACTCGTGTTAAGTGCATTAGGTCATTAGAGCAATAGATTAGGATATAATTATGTTCAAAGTTGACACTATCAATAGTTTAAATGGGATTAAGCTTTGCCCGATTTGATCCCAATTTAACTAGTCAAACTTGGTCAAACTAAGTCCAATTTTTTAAGCTCTTCTCCAATGAATTATCTCCAACTTTTATTTTGGGATTAAGTCAAGTTGCTTAACAAAATCACAAGAACATGGCATGCCAACCTACTAACCTCGGTTAACAGCTTCTCAGACTTAGAATTATTTCATGTCCTAAAAAATAGAGGCAGATTCAAACTTGTGACCTCTGTTTGACTCATTTTCAAGCTGATCTAGGGTATGATCCAAAAACAAACTTAGCACACAACTTAATATTCGACTGCTATTGAGGGTCAAACCTCATATCTTGAATAGAAACTATTGCTTTACTTTGGTCAAAGCAGTATCACAATAAAGCTTTAAATTATGCTTTTTGGTCCATTGAAGCATTTTCTTGACATTTGCTCAATATGAATCCTTCATGACTTTTGTTGTAGAGTTCAATTAGGGTTATTTGGGCAAGGTGGCAAGGTTTGGTCGACATCACATGTTTCCATTCCCTGATGAAGCAATTTTAGAAAGGTTATAACTTATCATTTCATGTGATTTCTTAGTCCCAAACTTCATAGTAATATTCCAATGTTGTGAACCAAGTTCATGATCATCATTTGACATCCCTGCTTGAGTCTAAATTCACTACTTAACTTATGACTAACACCTAGAGTGTTACAGCCCTCCCCCTTACGAGAATCTCATCTCGAGATTTGGAATGAAAGACTTTTAAGGGAAGAAAAACATGTCATTCATTTTTTTACATCAGCGATAGCATTAGGCTACTTAATTTTGGCATCAGAGAGGCTAATTTAGTCAAGACAACTTTCCAATCTTTCACGTGCTCTCTGTAGTTATTCTCATCTGAAGAGTTCCCTTCATGAACTTCATGAGGTATTGTTACTTACATGCTTCTTAGGAAACGACCTCAACCGTTCATTTAGACACCAACTCGACGTTGCACAAGCACTTGATTTGTGGGCTGTTTTTGTGGGGGCCAAATGCATACTCCACGTGGAGGGATAGTCCTACAAAGACATGGGACCATTTTTTACTCTCCTTCTGTGCTTTATCACAAAAGAGTCCTAAACAAATCCTTTTGCAGCACCTAGATGCATAATGATGTTGACCAAAACTAGGACGTGCTTTCTCTAGTTCTTTACTTAGCTGATACTGCATCTTGTACTATCTATGTGATTGTCTAAGATGGAATTGACTTGATGGCATATGGTTTGGAGAAGAAAGCAGTACTTGCATTGCTAACCGTCTTAGCTATTTCTTCACTTAACATTATTCTATGAGACATAGCCTTCGTAGCTACCAAAGAGTCATTACCTAGCTAGAGATTAACCTTCCTACTGGTAACTAATTAGTTGTCTCTCAATACTAAAAGTTGCAAATCTTCACTCTTAACAACAATAATTGTGGTCGATGCATAAATAGATGGTCGCCATCAAAGTCAGCAGACAAGGAGTCACCTAGAGATGGTTGATTTCGACTATATGATCATTATGTACATAAAGATCAAGACTTGGATAGAAAGCTCATGAGCACAAAGTGACCTATTATAGGACATAATATCTCGGTCCATTTATCATTTGACTAATAACTTGTCCAACTTTAAGTGTTGTGTACCTTTCTGATCCAACAGGGTGACATAAGTTGCTCACTAGATGGTCGACGTCATTACAGGGATAGTCAAGCAGAGGTCACTTGTCTACCACCTCATGCAATCTACCAATGTTTATGTCAGTGACCTATTCTTCAAAGGTTATCCTCTAGATGACTTCAGAAGAAAATTCTACTACATCTAGTCCGATATAGGGATCTTTTGATTGGATATGGAGAGATAACCAAAGAAAAATCCCACAAGAAATAACACATCAATGTAGTTCCATAATGGATCATGGCTAGAAACCTCGATACCTGCGCGTGCCAAGTAGCACAACCTTATGTGCGTGCTCACAGGAGGCTCTTGGTTTCGTCGTGGCACCATAGAATGCTAATCGTAACACCATTACTGAACATACACCCAATGAGAAATTTCAAGTGACATAGATTGGGTTGTATGAACAAGCGCTATGCGAAGGAGGGATAGCAAGCAAAGGTAGTCACAAGGTTAGGAGTCAACAAGGGGTGGTCCAAGGTAAAGATGTGGCATAAGAGAAACATAGATTAACTAATACAAACAACTGAGTGTGAGGCTCTTGCTTTAATTCCATGCATGTCTCGCTTCCACCAACATAGATCTCCAAAGAAAAGATTTACATGAGAATTGGTCTTGTTGGGCAGCAACATGAGATCAAGACTGATAAACATTCAGAAACTTGAGAGAGTTGGAGATAAAACAAGCTAGATTCGGGGGATAGAGCTGCTACACTGCTCAAGAATTTAGTTGATAAAGCAACGACATGGTCTGCAAGAAAAAGATTATGAGGTTCAAGCAGCAAGAGATTAGCGTTGCACCAGATCATCTATAGGATAAGGAGCAGAGAGGACCGACAAGGATTTTTGGGTAGGGTCTTCACACACAGGAGCAAGACATCCATGACATATGCAAGCATTTAAGGGAACTAAGCTTGGTCTCACAGGTCAAGCAAAGGCATGGATACACAAACATTTCAAGGGCTAACAATCATACACATAGGCTCAAGCTCCTAAGCAAAGGGAATCTACTTGGAGACAACCATGAGATTAACATATCTTGAGTGCTATTCTAGGATAAGGCTCTTCAACACTTGTATGCTCATTGAGGACAAAAGAGGTGACAACTATGATACCAACTAGGTAACAACACATCCACCCATACATCATGGTCTTAAGCAAGCATTTGAGAAACTCAAATAAATTAGCTTAAGCAACTATTACTAAGCACAAAGCTCACACATAATCAAGCATTCATCTATAGCAACACAACTACACATAACACATGCAAAACATGGGGGCAAGGTATTGTTATCTTTTATTTCCTTTTTACTGAGTAGATGTATATCTCTTCAAAACAAGTTTACTTACATTTAGCAAACTAGTTTTTAGTCATGCACAACTTGACAAATGGTTACACAGACACACTACAACACAAGCAAACCATAGGAACAGAGTAAACCTAATCTAGTTATTACATCGGTGGCAAGCAAAAGGATGAAGGAACTGCATTTAAACAGAAATCTGCATTCCTACTAAAATGACAGCATTTAAGATACATCCTAAACATGCTAGAAAAGTTAGGATTGTCGCCCAAATAAAATCATTTGCATGCATTTCTTATTATTTTTTAATTACTAGGGTGGAATAGAGAACCACTAATTGCTACACTCAGAAAATTCTAGAAAATTATAGTAGCTTGCTCATGCAATTAAAAGCCTACGTAAAACTTTTAGAATTTTTGGACATGTATAACAACCTACTAAACCTTAGCAAGCATGTTGCTAGGAAGCTATGGAAATTTATTTCACACAAGCAAGGTGACATCACATAGCATATCCTAACAAGGCTATTGAACAACATAGGTCAAGGCATATCTTTCTAATTTCTTACAAGGAAGCTAGCACATCACCTTGATCACAAGTTGCAACAAGTTACTTATTATTAGAACAAGGGTGAGGGGAGCATAGTCGTGCATAAAGCAACAATCATCATGATGCATGCTTCATCCTATTCATCCTCGCAAAATTGCCAGCCTAAGGTGGCAATCATGTTCTATGTGGGTGGCATAACACATACTCTCTCGATATATAGCTAGTCGTCAGCTACATTCAATCTATGCATTCGTGGTTAGCCTCCCTGCAAAAGATTCCACTTCAGCCCAACCCCACAAACATATATATCGAAAGTAAAGTTATCTATGATCTCTATATCCAACAAGGGCTAAATTGCTAATTGCTAAATTAGTGAGCTCTCAGAAACTAAACTAAATATCCTCACTAACCAAACTACTTGACAAACCAGCTAGCTCTCAAACTAATTACACTAAAGAGCTTAGCTACACTAGAATATAAATACACAAGATTTTCCTCCACCATTAAACTATATGGTGGTCACTTACTTGCTTACCTGAGCGTAGGGGTATATTGATCCATACATTACTATTCAAGTGAATGGCATCCATACAATAACACGCCATATGGATGACAAAATAAAAATTGCAATAAAGTAAATCCCCCCATAGTTAGTATCAGTTTACTTAAAGCCACATAGTAATCCTTAATTGGGCTTAACTGAAGGTTGTTGCTAGCATAGTTTTGCAAATTAGTTTGGCAAACTTGCCTGTAGCTAAATTTTTTAGACAAAATAGGTTTTTCAAAAACCAAAACTTTGTTTTTAAACTATGTACATGATAGTATTATACTTAATCTTACTCTGATACTAGCTGCGACAGAACCACCCAATTTATATAAGCTCAAGCACGGTCGCCCCCGCTTAACATGTTGGCATGCACACACTTTCACTTATATAAACCCAGTAGTCCGCCGAGTGTCATGAAGGACCTCGGTAAATCAACATCACAACCAAGATCATATGATTAAGCAAATACACATCACATACATGGAGTTTGCAGTGAAATAATATTACAATTGAGTTCACAATAACAAATACAGTATCAAGTTCAAATCTAATTTGGAGAAAACAACATAGCTTGAAATGATTACAATAACCTAGGTCCCAAATACATTGCAAGCATAAGTGACATCCTCCAATATAGATGAGAAATAAGTATAGAGTTGCCGAGCCCATCAGCAGTTAGCCACCATCTTTAGCAGGCTGAGAACTTCACCTACAACAAGGTGGGATAAACCCTGAGTACTCGAATGTACTCAGCTAGACTTACCCTTCAGGAGAGAATAATAAGTCTCTCAAGGATATTGTCGATACGGGACCCACAGGGTCACCCAACAATATGACTACGAGTCATAAGCCCTAGCCTGGCCCACAAACTGGAGCTAGAAGAGATGTAGCATCCACTAAGACGAATCCGAATAGAATAGGCTAGACTAGCCGAATTCCTATGGAAAGTAACTTTTGTATCTAGTTCAGGACACCTTCTTTGGATCTGACTAGGATTATGACTGCACCACAGCCTTCTCTACCAATATAAAGAGAGGTTGTGGGCACCCCTGTAACAATGAACGATATAATACAATCAATCCAATGCAAAGGCTAACGCCGACTGGACGTAGGGTTATTACTCGATTATTGATCGAGGGCCCAAACTAGTATAAATCGTCTGTCTCTGTGTTCACCATCGAGTTCTAGCTTGCACTGAAGCCTGAACAACTGTCATGGGTACCTCCGTGGTAGGCTATCGGTGGTCAAACACCGACAGCTGGCGTGTCAGGTAGGGGCTTTCAGCACAATCGCAATCAAGAGCTCTATGGATTTCGATGACATGATCTTCCTGATGGGATCAATCTTCATCTTCAGATCATGGGTTTGCGAGGCGAATGACAAGGGCAACCTCCATGGATGCCTCGTCAAAGCTCCTGAAGCCCACAAAGATCTCACCCTTCCGACAAAGCTAACCGAAGATCTCAAAAGGCTTACGGTGTTCGAACCAACTCGGGCCCCGACAACGATCAATCCCAATTTGACATCTGAGTTAGATTCTTCCTCGGAGTCTTATCTGGGTTCTTTCAAAGACAAGCCAAGTCCTTTTTTGATTGGACTTCAGAACGTAGCATCAACTCTACAAGAGATCAGTTCGAATCTACTTCAAGTTTCTTCCAAGAAATTGGGTCGCTTCCCAACCGGACTTAACAACGTGGCAAAGACATACCAAGGCTTACTACAAAGCATGGCTGGTTAGGCATAAAAGATGCATCTTACTGGGGCATAGGAAGGTCTTGTGTTAATCGTAACACCTGAAGATTGCCTGGTCCATTGGTCGGGTACATATCCCCTGAATACTAATGCTTGACTAGTTGAAGAAGCTATCACTCTACCCTACCAAGAAGGTAGTGCGCTCTACGATGCCAACACTCCAACTAAAGTCATCAGCAACTTTAGCAAGGTGAGCTTGGTGCTAGGCCGAGAAGCCTTCATGATTCGGCGACCACTACCGATGCCACCAACTACGCCCGATGTCAGATCTTCAGATGAATCAAAATCCAACATATCGCCCAACGTTCTTGAATACCATGGCGAATCTAAGGACCAATGATGAGCTAGAGAAAAAAGGAACAAACTAAAAGAAGGTTGCAGATGTCGTGCCAGGAAATGGAAAGAAGCATAGGACACATATAAAATGGAGCTGGCTGAGTACTACAAGAGAAGATCAGAGAAAGAAGCCAAAGAAAGGCACATGGCCAAGGTACAAGAAGTCCCATATGACAAGATATGGGAAGCACTAGAAGAACTCGAAGCAATTTCGTATCCCAATGAAGAACTAGAACAAATCCGAGAAAATCTCTAGACAACAGCTTAGAGGGCACGTGGCGAAAGGACTCCTAGGCTTCCCGCTAAGATAGCATCGCATGACCAAGACACACAAAGTCAAAGGAGGTCTGCCTTTGAGAGACTAGGGCCGAATGGGAGCCAGAATCAAGAAAAAAGGACAAACAACGACCGAAGTAATCAAGTCAAGCGTCCGAGAGAAGAAAGGAGCAGAGCATCTCACCACTCACCCCCTCAATTCATTCCTAGGCTAAATAACAACTGGCTAGAAGAAGGAGCCAAGTCAGAACACAGAGAAGTCAAAACGCACGATAGATTCCCATGTTCTTCAAGACGTCTTGCTTCGGTACGACTGCCTCACAAGTTCAAACCATCAAACCACTCCAAGTACGACGGGAAGACCAAACCAAAATAGTGGCTCAGAATCTACTCGTAATCAATCGAACTAGCCGGCAGAGATGACGATATCAAAGCATTATTCTTTCCCATGGCCCTAGAAAACATGCCCCTCCAATGGTTCGATAAATTGAACCTAGGTTCCATCAAAGGCTGGGAGGACTTACAAAGAGCTTTCTATGAAAACTTCACGGGCATCATTATGCACCCCATCACATATGCAGAACTAAAAGGACTCAAGCAAAAGGGAGGCGAGAGCCTCAGAGATTATTATCGACGTTTTGGTGAACTACATGCCAAGGTACATGACATCACCAAACAAGAAGTAATTGAAGCCTTCTCCCATGGGATCATGACTAAATGGTAGTTTCCAGATATTTGCAAATAAAACCCAAGGAATAATGAAGAATTCAGATGCGCGGTAGAAAAAATGATTATGGCTGAAGAAAAGATGAAAGAAAGATTTCTAGATAGAAATAACCAGGAGAACAATAGAGACAACTCGGACAAGAGAAATTTCCCAAACATAGGTCATCCAGATAGGAAACATGGACTAGACAACACCATCGCCATGGCCGATAAGACAAAAAAGTTCTCAAGATTCAGGAGGTTCGAGGATATTGAAAATATGCACTATATATGGCACCCACAAGGAAACCATACAACGGGAGACTACTGAATCTTCATTGATCGGTATGCAAGAAAAGGAAAAAACAAAGATAAATAAGAGGATAACAAAAAGAAAGACAAAGACAACACAGAAGACAAAGGATTCCAATAGCCAAAGGGGATGATCGCAGTAATCTTTTCTGGAGTTTTGGGTTCCAGAAGCAAGCACCAAGACAAACTGGCTCTCCGCAGCATCATGGCAGCCGAACCAGCAGTCCCAAGGTACCTAAATTGGTCACAATATCCAATCTAATTTTCAAGAGAAGATCAATGGACAAGCGTTGGAAATGCCAGCCTATATCCACTGGTCCTAGATCCAACTATAGCAGGGATGACAGTCACCAAAGTTCTGATCGATGGAGGAGCTAGACTCAACATCATATTTTTAGAAACGCTAAAGAAGATGAGGCTAGACTATGCCAGGTTGATCACCCCAATAGGAATACCCTTCTATGGAATAGTGCCTAGCAAAGCAGCCATGCCGCTCGGGCAAATCACTCTGCCAGTCACGTTTGGAACATAAGCAAACTACCAAACTGAATTCATTCAGTTCGAAGTTGCGGACTTTGAGACATCATATCATGCCATCCTTGGAAGATCAACACTTGCAAAGTTCATGGCTACACCTCACTACCCAAACCTCCTACTCAAGATGCTAGGACCTCATGGAATACTCTCCCTCCGAGGAAACCTGAAGCGTGCCTTCAATTGTGACATTCAAGCAATCCAAATCACAGCCAAAACTCAAGCAGCCCACTATTGACGATAGATAAGTGTCATTTTTAACCGTCAACATAGCATGAAAAAGGACCTAAATATAAATATCATCTAGCTATATGGGTTACACTGATAGAATTTCATGAGTTTTGGTGAATATCTATTTCTGCAAGGGGTTATCAGGAAATGACCAAAGAAGGCCCACATGTAAGATTCACATAGAGTGAAAGACCTCATGCACAAAAATACTCTAGAAGACACTAGAAGACACCAGACTAGACCGGAGGCCGGTTGGCCATGTAGGCAGGGCGCTCGCCCACCTACGCGGACCAATCAGGTCCAGTCTCACGAATCCTGCCCCCACCGCCTTTGAGGATAAATCTACACCGTGTATCAAGGTCAGTTTGATCTGATGGCCGTGGTGCATTTGAGGAGGCTATATAAGCAAGGCCACCTGGCCCGAGGAGAAACTCTAATTCTCATTCAATTCATTATTCATCAAGAGAGAAGCCCCTGATTAAGCCCTAGAGCCACTATCTCAATTAGATCTCCATAGTCATAGCATAGCTACATAGGATTAGAACTAGAAGGAGTCAAGCTTCGCTTGTTTTCTGGATCTGTCAAGGGAGTTCTTGGTAATTCTCTCCTACTTCTATATTTCATGTGTTATTCATATTGTTCATCTGCTACTATGAATATGACTTTGCTCTATTCTATTATATTGGATATGACATTGCTCTATTTGCTTATATTCTTAGTTATAATGTTCTTAGTCTACTTTGGTTATATGCTTGGCATAGTTGGATTAGAATTATATTCAAGCATAGGATCGTATAGCGCTTGCTCATTGATATCATGGGTGAGTGGTAACTATTGTGTAGGCGTGGTGCCTATACTGTATTTTCCTGTGATTGCATCCTATATTTTGGATCGTGAGGTAGATCGTGGGAGTGATAGTCCTGTTGAGTTCTTTGTAGTCCTCCTCCTGAGTATAGGATAGGTAGAACACAACTATTATATGGAAGTGATTGCTATGTTCTTCATCTTCCTTCGTAATTATCCCTATGCATAGATATAACCTTGTCTTTCCATGATTGCCAAGTGTAATTACACTAATCATTGTATGCTATGGCTTATAGTTAGAATAACTTACGATTTATTCTTGTAGTTCGTCCTAGTTCCATGCTAGTGATATGGACTTAGAGTAATCTATTGAGATGTGCTTATCATTTATTATGTGGCTATGTGCTTATCATTTATCATTTACTATTCATTTATTATGTATATATTTCATGTGACACTTAACCTGTATGAGAGATAGACAAAGACATGGTTATACTCTCCATTATCACATGCAGTGAAGCTCATTGCTCATATCCTTAGTTATCCCTTCCCATTGGTAAAAATATAAATAATGATACCTGCTTTACTCCTGGTTAAAATGCTACATCGGTATTATCTGTGCGCTTGTGGATTTTATATTTATTTCTAGAGGAGCATTTGCATTTATTTAATATCACATTTCTGGCGCCATGCTGGGGATGACAACCAAGCTTAAGTGATGCTAAGAAATGCCAACAAGCATTTTTGGCGCCGTCGCTGGGGAAGGTTGATTAAGCTATTCAAAAGGATATGAGCCATCACTTGCATCCACTAATGTGATCGAGAAACCATCATTTTCTCTACTCGTACAGCTTTACCCTTGTCTTTTGTCTATTTTCTATATCATATGCAGGGTAATGTATGAATAGGTTTGACCTTCCAGATAATTTTATTAATAATCTAGAAGCATTATTCAGAAGGACTAGAGCTAAGCTAAAGAAAGCTTAAGCATCATCACCAATTCAGTCTGAAGTTCCTTCTGAAGAGGAAGATCACCAAAGAGTAATTTGCAACTTGACACCAGCGTTCGAAGCCATGGCGAACAAGTCACTCCGTGAGTTCTCAACTCCAACCATGAACAACATCCGGACTTGATCTGCTGCGGACATTGATCGGCCATTTGAGCTTAAGCCTGCGCTCATCAACATGGTGCAAGCTAGCCAATTTTGTGGGAAGGCACATGAAGATGCTAGTGCTCATCTCCAACACTTCCTGGAGATTTGCAGCACTTTCACCATTAAGGATGTTCCTAGAGACGCCATACTACTTCGCCTTTTCTCATTCTCACTCTTAGGGAGATCGAAGCAATGGTTTTATGTAAATAAGGAGAAGAATACTACCTGGGCACTCTGCTCCACCAATTTCCTGGTGAAGTTCTTTCCCACGGGCAAGACAAATGCTCTTTGTGGGAAAATATCAAGTTTTCAATAGCAACATGATGAGTCTATCCTAGAAGCATGGGAGCGCTTTCAAGATTACATCCTAGAATTTCCTCATCATGGAATGGAGAATTGGCTACTTATGCAAACATTCTATCATGGGCTCAACAACAGCACTCGTGAGACTATGGATGCTGCTGCTGGAGGTGCATTCTTATCACTTACCATTTCTCAAGCCAGAGCTCTTGTGGAGAATATGGCATCCAACCAAGGTTGGAGTGAAGAAAGAACTCAAGGCCACAAGAGAGGTGGAGGTATGCACCAGCTCAAGGAGGTAGACATGTTGTCTGCCAAGATGGACCTACTGATTAAGAGGCTCGATGAGAGAGCTGGTGAGGAGAAGGAAGTCATGCACATTCATGATTCTCGCATGACTTGTGAAGAGTGTGGAGAAACTGGGCATTCAAGCAATACCTACCCAGAGCTACATGAGGATGTGAACTACATCATCATCATCATCATCATCATCATCAACAACAACAACAACTATTATCGTCCTCAACAGAATCAAGGTTGGAATCAACAGCAAAGACCTAACTACTCAGGTAACTATTCAGGTAATTATCAAGGTAATAATTCTTTCAATAATTTTAATCAATCACCTTTAAGAGAGCTAGTCCTTAATCAAGGAAAGCTAATAGATAACTTGTCTTAGAAGTTAGCATTCAATGATAAAATGCTAGAAATAATTAATAATAGAATGGATAGCTTTTCTACTGCTATTAAGAATCAACATAGCTTTAATAAAATGATTGAGTCACATATATCCTAGCTTGTTACTGCTGTTCCTCTAGAATGCCAAGGTAAGATTCTGGGGAAACCGAAAGAACTAGAATCTGCAAATCTTGTAGATATTTTCAATGTAGGAAGCAACTGGAGTTTTCTGACAGCCGGTTGGAATGATGAGACTCTCCCAATCAAGAAAGGTGATCTAGGGAGACCGGTCATACCGATCTCCATTGGAAGTGTGAACTTCAATGAAGCAATCTGTGACTTTGGTGCAAGCGTCAACATCATGCCCAAGGTGATTTATGAAAGAATGTTTAATTATCCACAGAGACCATGACCACCAGCTTAAGTCCCCACATTTGATCAAGAAGGATGACCTAGGTGTCCCAACCTTTGAATGTTCAATCAATCGTAACTCCTTCTAGAAAGCTATCTGCGACACTGGGTCGGGCGTCAACATAATGGCCAAAGTGACTTATGAGTATCTATATGGCACTATGCCTCTGCATCCCACCTACGCTCAGCTACAGATGGCAGATCAGTCATTTCGCTTCGTGGATGGATTAGCAAAAGATGTCCCCATCCAGATTGATGACCATTTCATCCCTACAGACTTCCTAGTCATTGACATGGGAGAAGATGATTATGATCCACCTATCATCCTTGGAAGGCCATTCCTAAACACCACCAGAGCAATCATCTATATTGGAATAGGAGAAGTGCACTTTCATTTCCCCTCAGAGAAGTTACGCCGCTACTTCAGTGATAACTATATGGTCAATGAAGATCCCAAGAAGAATAGAACAAGAAGAAGGCGTCATACCCGCAATTAGAAGAATAAGATCACCAAGGATAGATAGGCTGATTATGAAGGAGAAGTGTCAAGGTATGAAGATCGATATCCCGAAGAAAATATTTTATCTTGAGGAGAAGGCTGTACCCCTAACAGAAAGTGAACCAGTCACTATGGAGAACAAAGAAGAGAAGATAGTGCAACCAACTCCTCTCTCAAAGTCAACTTCACCAACAAAATAGGTATGGAAAGTAAAGGTAAAATCAGTTTCAGATTCAATTCAAGAAGAGGTTCAGCCAGTGGTGCCATTCGAGCCATCTGAGACGCCCTGAGAAGATTAAGCTGACAAGAGGTCCTGTTCGGAGGACTTAAATCATCGAACGCCGCGCCAAGAGGTAAACTTGGTAGTTATCAATAATTTCCTTTTCAGCGTTGCATAAAGTTTTTAATTAGTATATTTACCTTTTCCTTAAAATGCATGGTTAGCTGCATGTTTACTTTAGGGCTATCATAGAAAAGAAAATGTCATGCATTGCATTCATAGAAATGCTAAGCCCCATGCAAATAAATTTGTGGCATAACACCCATAGGTATATTTGCTGTGGTGGCATAAAAATAAAATAAATATGCATATTTACAGTTTTTTTGCATGGTATAATATAAAAATACAAAAATATTTGTTAACAGAAAGATCCTGCTAAATAAACAAATATATTAAAGGGGGTTCAATATGCTCAAGGCTTAGAGATTTATGACTAACACTTAATCAGTTTCACAAGCTTTGTTGTTTATTTGAGCTTCACAGAATTTGAAGGATCGAAGGGAGCTAACAGACAGGAGGATGATCTGTCCTCTGTCGGAGTGTGTCTCAACAGTCATCATAAACACTCCGAGAGAGGAAGTACACCTCTACTGTTTGTCTGCTGCATCAATCAAGACTACGTCAACATCCAGCTTGGGGGAGAGCATCCCCCATGTATCCAGCTAAGTATTTTCTTACCTATTTATTTATCTATTTATATATTTCTGCTCTATTAAAATATAAAATACATAAAAAGATGCATAACCTTTAGGAACCAAATAAATATTTCACTTTTCTATAAATATACATATATATGTTTTTCTGTGAGATATTAAGTTTGCTAAATAAAATGTAGGAGAGTTTAACCTTGCTAAAATAAATCCCTAGAATAAACTCTTGCATGGAAATGATGAATAGTTGCTCTGTTGTAATTCCTTTCAAGTACCTAGTATTCAGCCTTGAACTCTCCCGAGTTTTGGATACAATGGTTTTGATTTAAGATTTGCTCTAAACCTGAACTTGTGGGTAGCGAATGCTTGATCTAAGTCTAGGTAGTTGACAGATATGATATAGAAAGGTTTTGAGCTGATGTTTATCTTGTTTCTAGAGATACTAGAATTCTAGAGAATTTATCTTTTGAAAAAAATTAAAATTACTGTATGATGAGTTCCTATATGACGAGAGTTTAAATTCCTACCACAGCCAGATACATGCTTTCTAGATTAGGAAAAACCTCTACACTCATTTTGTTACTGCTTGTGAGCATTGAGCGTAGTCGAGCTGTGTAGACCCTTAGGAGCTGGTCATGCAGTTAAAATCAAGATCCACATACACTCCACCTACATATGTGCTGCTTCTAACCTAGAAGTACGCATCTGCATTTTTCCACTCATTCATGCCACTTCTATCCTTGAAGTACGCATTCATACATTCCACTCAGATCCACCCAAAACTAGTTCTACTCCTATCCTGAGAGTAAACTACCCAAAAAGATATTCCATCATATTTATCCCTTCCATTTTCTTGCTAGCCTATAAAGCTCCAAATATTTCTGTTGCTACCTCTTTTTAATTTATCTATTTCAAAAGAGGCATGGGTGTTGTTTGTTCTATTAAAAAAAGAAAGGGAAAGAAAGAGAAGGGGAAAGAAAAATATTTATACCCCCATTTAAAAAAAATATATATGAGCAGCCCAAGTCCTCCTTCAAAGTTTTCAAAGTTCAAGAGAGGCATGAATTCCATTCAAAGGAGTCTTAGTAGAATTAGGTATCCACCATTACCATTCTTTCACCCTTTACCATCATTACTATTCTATCTACCACTTATCCACTACATACCATATATCCCATACACATGCATATCTTGATTTGACTATATGACTTGTTTCTCTGGATCCATGGTTTGACTGTGCAATAAATTTTTACAAGTATGTTTTTCTTGTCTCCCCACCAATGAACTCCATATAAGCTTATTAGATGTAGGGTGAGAGAAGGCATAATGTTACTATGCCTAAATACCAAAAATACCACATATCTTGAGAGAAGAGAGAAGGCATATACCATTAATGCCTTGGTGAGAATCCAGGAATACCACAAAGGCGAGACTTGAGAGGGTCATACATAGGAATCTCTGAGTTTTATTTGAAAATCTTGCAAAAAAACTCCGGAATAATAGTAGATCGAAGAGCTTAAAACATGGCGCTTGACTTGACCGTTCTGTCTTTCAACTGCTCAAGACCCAAGTGATGGCCATAAACCTCATGGTAGAAGGTAATATAAGTAAGTCTAATCAAATAATTCATTCTAATCTAGAGGAGAGATCTTGTTTGAACACATGTGTACTTTTGAGGCGTGAAAGCATTTTAGCAACTCCTAATTCATCACTGAGTCTATCTTTGCTCAGGGATGAGCAAAAGGTAAGCTTGGGGGAGTTGTTGACAATAGATAAGTGTTATTTTTAATCATCAACATAGCATGAAAGAGGACCTAAATATAAATATCATCTAGCTATAGGGGTTACACTGACAAAATTCCACGAGCTTTGGTGAATATCAATTTCTACAGGGGGTTACAAGGAAATGACCAAAGAAGGCCCACATGTAAGATTTACATAGAGAGAATGACCTCACGTACAAGAATACTCTAGAAGACTCCGAAAGATACCAGACCAGACCAGAGGCCGATTGGCCACATAGGCAGGGCGCCCTCCCTGTCCATGTGGGCGCCTGCCCACCTACGTGGACCAATCAGGTCTAGTCTCACGGATCCTACCCCCACCGCCTTTGAGGATAAATCTACACCGTGTATCAAGGTCAGTTTGATCTGATGGCCATGGTGCATTTGAGGAGGCTATATAAGCAAGGCCCCTAGCCATGGGAGAAACCCTAATTCTCATTCAATTCATTATTCATCAAGAGAGAAGCCCCTGATCAAGCCCTAGAGCCACCATCTCAATTAGATCTCCATAGTCATAGCATAGCTACATAGGATTAGCACTAGAAGGAGTCAAGCTTCGCTTGGTTTCTAGATCTATCAAGAGAGTTCTTGGTAATTCTCTCCTACTTCTATATTTTATGTGTTATTCATATTGTTCATCTGCTACTATGAATATGACTTTGCTCTATTCTATTATATTGGATATGATTTGCTCTATTTGCTTATATTCTCAATTATAATGTTCTTAGTCTACTTTGGTTATATGCTTGGCATAGTTGGATTAGAATTATATTCAAGCATAGGATCGTATAGCGCTTGCTTATTGATATCATGGGTGAGTGGTAAATATTGTGTAGGCGTGGTGCCTATACCGTATTTTCTTGCGATTGCACCCTATATTCCGGATTGTGAGGTAGATCGTGGGAGTGACAGTCCTATTGAGTCCTTTGTAGTCCTCCTCCTGAGTATAAGACAGGTAGAACACAACTATTACAGGGAAGTGATTGCTATGTTCTTCATCTTTCTTCGTAATATCCCTATGCGTAGATATAACCTTGTCTTGCCATGATTGCCAAGTGTAATTACACTAATCATTGTATGCTATGGCTTATAGTTAGAATAACTTACGATTTATTCTTGTAGTTCGTCCTAGTTCCATGCTAGTGATATAGACTTAGAGTAATCTATTGATATGTGCTTATCATTTATTATGTGGCTATATGCTTATCATTTATCATTTACTATTCATTCATTATATATATATTTCATGTGACACTTACCTTGTATGAGAGATAGAAAAGACATGGTTATACTCTCCATTATCACATGCAGTGATGCTCATTGCTCATATCCTTAGCTATCCCTTCCCATGGGTAAAAATATAAATAACGATATCTGGTTTACTCCTGGTTAAAATGCTACATCGGTATTATCTGTGCACTTGCGGATTTCATATTTATTTCTAGAGGAGCATTTGCATTTATTTAATACCACATTTCTAGCGCCATGCTAGGGATGACAACCTAGCTTAAGTGATGCTAAGAAATGCCAACACCCATGGCAAAGAAGAAATTACCACCATTGCTGCACAAAATGAACCCAGAAGAACTAGAGATCCCAGCGAAGAAACCTTGCATCCTTGCACCTCAAAAAGAAGCCGAGGTAAAGAAAATTGATCTAGGTACTGGTGATCCTAAGAAGACAGCGACCATCAGCGCCCACCTCTTGGCTAAATAGGAACTTGCGCTCACCAACTTTCTTTGGGACAACAAAGATATCTTCACTTGGAAGCCGGCCGACATGCCTGGTGTCCCAAGAGAGTTGGCTGAGCATAGAATCAATGTCAATGAAGGCTCAAAACCAATTAAGCAATGGTTGAGAAGATTCTCACCAGACAAAAAGGAAGCAATCAAGAAGGAGATTACAAAATTAATGGCAGCCGGTTTTATAAGAGAAATTCTACATCCAAATTGGCTAGCGAATCCTATTCTAGTATAGAAAAAGAACACGACAGAATGACGCATGTGCATCGATTACACGGATCTCAACAAACATTGCCCAAAGGACCCGTTCGGGTTACCACGAATTGATCAAATTGTCGATTCAATAGCAGGATCCGTCTTGCTATCTTTCCTTGATTGCTATTTAGGATATCATCAGATTGCATTAAGGGAAGAAGATCAGAGCAAGACATCTTTCATCACTCCTTTCGATGCCTATTGCTATAAAACCATGCCCTTTGGACTCAAGAATGCGGGCGCCACCTATCAAAGAGCTATTCAAACATGTCTTGGTGAACAAATTGGTAACAACGCGGAAGCTTATGTCGACAATGTAGTAGTAAAGATAAAGAACCCAGACATGCTAATCAAAGACTTGAAGCAGACTTTTGAAAATCTAAATAAATGGAAATGGAAATTGAAACTGAACAAGTGTGTTTTCGGGGTACCATCAGGGCAACTACTCGGATTCCTAGTCAGTAACCGGGGAATAGAAGCAAGCACTAAGCAAATTCAAGCCATAATGGAAATGGAACCCCCACGCAGTGTAAAAGATGTGCAAAAATTGATAGGAAGCATGGCAGCCCTCAATCGCTTCATCTCATGACTCGGCGAAAAAGGACTCCCTTTCTTCAAGCTACTAAAAAAGACAGACAAATTTAAGTGGACAGAGGAAGCCAAGGAGGCTTTCAAAAGCCTTAAAATGTACCTCACCTCATCACCCATACTTACACCACCAAATAAAAATGAAGATATGATGTTATACATATCGGCAACATCTATTGTGGTCAGTGCAGCAATTGTGGTAGAAAGAGAAGAAGAAGGGCATGTATACAAAGTACAGCGGCCAGTATACTACATCAGTAAAGTTTTAATAGATTCAAAAATATGGTACCCGCATGTACAGAAACTACTCTATGCCCTCCTAATCACTTCCCGCAAGCTTCACCATTATTTTAAAAAGCCACAAGATCACCATAATAACATATTTCCCTCTCGGAGACATCCTACGCAATAGAGATACGATGGGACGCATATCAAAGTAGGCAGTTGAACTCAAAGCTCTAAATATCAATTTCTCTCCTCGAAAGGCAATAAAATCACAAGCACTCGCAGACTTTGTGGCCGAATAGATAGAAATCCAACAACCTACACCAGATACCTTCCTCAATCATTCGAAGATTTACTTCAATGGATCACTCAAGTTAGGTGGAGCAGATGCAGGAGTTCTTTTCATATCCCCAAAAGAAAAACAACTTAAATACATACTCCAAATCCTATGGCAAGCCACAAACAATGAAGCAGAATATGAAGCACTCATCCATGGGCTAAGAATTGTGACTTCTCTCGGAATCAAGCGGTTGCTTGTCTATGGAGATTCAGCTATAGTCATCAATCAAGTCAACAAAGACTGGGACTGTACCAAAAATAACATGGACACCTATTGCGCTGAAGTACAAAAACTAGAGAAAATTTTCCAAGGACTAAAAATCCTACATGTTCTACGAGACTCAAACATTGCAGCAGACGTCCTCACGAAGCTAGGATCAAATAGAGCAAAGGTCCCACCAGGGGTGTTTATAGAGGAGTTGCCATCACCCTCCATAAAACAACCTGGTAGGATAACCCCTGAGCCACCAGCACCAACAACCCAGATCATGGTAATCACCAGATCATGGACTCAAGACTTCATCGACTACATCAAAGAAAACAAACTACCAACTAATAGGGAAGAGGTAACCAGGATAATCAGAAAGAAGAAAAAACTACATCCTTGTAGGCGACAACCTCTACAGGATAGCCGCGTTATTAGGAGTACTTCTTAAATGTATCACAACAGAAGAAGGAAAAGAAATCCTAGAAGAAATTCACTTAGGTTGCTGTAGCAACCACGTGGCCTCAAGAACTCTAGTGGGGAAAACTTTCTGCACCTGTTTCTATTGGCCAACAGCTTTCAAAGATGTAGAAGAATTAGTCAGACAATGCAAAGGATACCAAATGTTCGTGAGGCAAGCTCATGTACCAGCTCATGAGCTGATTTGCATCCCTCTTGCCTGACCGTTCGCATGCTAGGGGCTAGACCAAGTAGGTCCACTCAAAAAGGCCAAAGGAGGTTTTGAGTACATCTTTGTCGCAATTGACAAATTCACCAAGTGGATCAAGTATAAGCCACTAGTAAAATACAGCACAGCAAAAGCAGTCGAGTTCATCCAAGAAATCATTCACCATTTCAGAATATCCAACCACGTCATCATAGATTTGGGTTCCCCTTTTGCAGCTATCGAATTTAGAAATTGGGCACAAGACTATGGCATCAGTATAAGTTATGCGTCAGTTACACACCCTGAAGCCAACGGACAAGTAGAAAGAGCCAATGGCTTATACTATCTGGATTAAAACCAAGATTATATGAAGAACTAGAAGACTACGGCTCCAAATGGATTGAGGAATTATAGAAAGTAGTATGGGGGCTCCGCACTCAAGTAAGCAGAGCAACGGGATACTCACCTTTTTTCTAGTATATGGATCAGAAGCTATGCTACCAGTAGATTTGATCTGGACATCCCTAAAAATAGAGCAATACAAAGAGGGAGAAGCAGAACACACATGAAGATTAGACCTTGACAATATAGAAGAGGTCAGGATAAATGCTACCCTTCAGTTAGCTCGATACCTCCAAGGTCCAAGGCGCCACTACAACAAAAGTACTAAACAACGCTCAGTACAAGTCAGAGACTTAGTACTACAAAGAATACAAAAAACTGACAGATGTCATAAACTACTCAGCCCATGGGACGGTCCTTTTATTGTTGCAAAAGTCTCTGGATTGGGCACATATAAGTTAATGACTGAAGATGGGGAAGAAGTGAAGAATACATGGCATATCAGCCACCTAAGAAGATTCTACGCTTGAAGAACTCAAGCCAAAATCTATGTAAATACAAAAGCGATATGTAATCAGGATCTACGATCAATAGAATAAAGATGATATTCTTCATCAACATTTACCTTATTATAATCGTTCCCGAGTTGTTTTTACAACCGGATGAGAGCAAAAGAGCTGAAAAGATGCTTGAGCTCGCAATCCCAAGTCTTTTCAGGCCTAGATGAGAGTAAGATAGATAAGCTAACACTCGAACCTATCCTAGGTTGTTTTCATGAACTAGATGAGAGCCAGAGGTGCTTGAATGATCCTGAGTCGTTTCCACAACTGGATGAGAGCAAAAGAGCTGAAAAGATGCTTGAGCTCGCAATCCCAAGTCTTTTTAGGCTTGGATGAGAGTAAGGCAGATAAGCTAACACTCAAACCTATCCTAGGTTGTTTTCGTGGCCAAGATGAGAGCCAGAAGTGCTCAACCGATCCCGAGTTGTTTCCACAACCGAATGAGAGCAAAAGAGCTGAAAAGATGCTTGAGCTCGCAATCCCAAGTCTTTTCAGGCTTGGATGAGAGTAAGGCAGATAAGCTAACACTCGAACCTATCCTGGGTTCGTTTTCACAGCCTGGATGAGAACCAGAGGTGCTTGACTGATCCTAGTTTGTTTTCACAAGTTAGATGAGACCAAAAGAGCTGAAAAGATGCTTGAGCTCGCAATCCCAAGTCTTTTTAGGCTTGGATGAGAGTAAGGCAGATAAGCTAACACTCGAACCTATCCTAGGTTGTTTTCATGGCCTGGATGAGAGCTAGAGATGCTCAACCTATCTCGGTTTGTTTTCACAAGTCGGATGAGAGCAAAAGAGCTAAAAAGACGCTTGAGCTCGTAACTCACAAAAATAAGAGCAAAATAGTTGCAAATACACTTGAGCTCGTTCAGACTTGGATGGAAATTAAGTCCATGCAAGACCACAATGAGCAAGAAAGTATAAAAAAGCCTGAGCCATCAAGACTACTCTGGATATGAGTAGAAGCGCCGGTGCTCGCCAAGGTTCATGACCAACAAACAATACAGAAAGAAGACACCAAAAGGAAGCTTTCTTACAAAATAATAAGGAGAAGGCCTAATTCTCAGAATCATCGTCAGAAGAAGACAAAGACACCTTTTTCAGAATAGAGACAATCTTTGACAACAGAGGATGGATTACACCACAAGAAACTTCTCAGATTTAAGGAAGAACAAAATATCTACATAACTAATAGAATGACTGGGTACATCGATAACCGGATCTACTTCTGGATAGCCCACCCTTTGATCTCCTTTACGCCAACATTAAAGTGAGGGCTAATAGTAGCATGCCAAGCCACCACAAGATCCTCAACGGAGACCAGCTACCCATAGACTCGACATCATCATCTTCTGCGGTAAGAACTTCCCAGTCGACTTCAACTTCAGCAATAAGCGCTTCTCAGTCAACTTCATCCTCGCTACCACTGCTAAGAGCGATCAAATTCACCCCCATCAAGTCGGCATCAATAGGGGGAATGGAGACAGGATTGACTGCAGGAGCAGCCGCTAGATCCTCCACCTCCCACAAAGATGGAACCGGTTTCGATGTCCTGGCAGGCGGTGCCTCCTTCTCCACCGGAGCCCCACAAGCACCAAGGGATGATGACACCAGCAGCAAAGATGCTGACGATGAAGAGCCTCTGCTCAACGGTGCCACCATAGTCATAGCTCTTGAAGGACGAGCGAGCGATGAGCGCGGAACCTTATGGACTCAATGCCTTTGGATGAACTTCTTCTTCACCATTTTGGCTATGGTAAGATTGAAAAGATAAGAGAGCTGAAACAATCATGAAAGGGGGCAGTTAAATAAGGCCAAGCCATCTCTTCAGGTAGTCCAACAGCCTCCTCAAGATAAAAACAAAATTAATTTCTCCACCTAAAATTAAGGGCAGAGTCAATCCCTTCACCAAAGCCAACATGGCGCTTCGGTTTCCAACATTAATGCGTAACACAACTGATGTGAAAGTGGTGCACTTTATCATGCAGAGCAGCCCAGTGGATAGAACAACCGAGTTCTTCTTGTTACAAAGGAAAAAAGACAAAACACTTAGATAATTCTCAGGTTTTGATGAAAGCAAGAAGGCTGACAAATCCAGCACTCAAACCTATCCTGGGTTGTTTTCATAGCCTGGATGAGAGCCAGAGGCGCTCGACCGATCCTGAGTTGTTTTCACAATCGGATGAGAGCAAAAGAGCTGAAAAGATGCTTGAGCCCGCAATTTACAAATCAAAAGCAAAAGAGCTAAAAAGATGCTTGAGCTCACCTTGTCCCAAGTCTTGTTAGGCTTGGATGAGAGTAAGAAGGCTGAAAAGCCAACACTCGACCTATCCTAGGTTGTTCTCACAACCTGGATGAGAGCCAGATAGCGCTCGCTCTATCCCAAGTTGTTCTACACCGGATGAAACAACCCAACTGATACAGCACCAATGCTCGACAAGACCTAGGAAGATATAAAAAAGAAAGGCTAGTTTGAGACACACAACTCAAAGGAACTTGGATATGCCTATGAAGGCTGAGGTTTATATCCAACACATATTTAAAGAATTTAAAAGTCTAGGAAAACAACTCAGGAAGATTCACTCGAATGATTCAAGTAAGATATTAAAGACATATCAAAAAACCAGAATTCCTTTACAAAAAGCACAATACAAAATATATCTTTACAAAGAAGAGAGATGTGCCTAGATACTATAGAACCTAACTATCAGCTTCGTCATCAGAAGGTGGGAGATGAATATCAAGCTTATTAGCAATGAAGTTAGCCAGGTCTTCAACCTTAGACTCTGCATTCTCGATGGACTCTAGGTAGTTGTCATCATCTGTGTCCTCCCTAAATTTTTCCAGAGGAACAAACGGTGCAAGAACACGGACGTGAGCCAAAACATTCTTGACACACGCCCGGACCCCATCCTTCACAAAGCTTTGAAGACGCTCAGAAATCAGAGGGATGAATTCGCCCCAGGTCTTCCCATCATCTTCAGAAGTCCGAAGAAGCTTTGCAATGGTCTTAAAAGATTTCCATAATGTAGCGAACCGTTGGTCAGATGAAGCCAACTTATTGGACAAATCCTTAATGGTCTTCATCCCCTGCACAAGATCTAGGTTAGCACCAAGTCTAATCAACTAGCCATGAGCAAGCTCTTCTTCGGCACAAGCCTTTACCTCTTCGGCCCTATTATGACTAGACCAGACCGATATCTTCATATCTTCAATATCAGTCAAAAGCGTTTGCTTATCCTTTCAAAGGGCTGAACAAGACAATAAAGGAAAATCAGGCAGGAAGGAGCAAGAAATAAACAAAAAGAGGGAACAAGATATAAGAGAACTCAAAATACCATCACACTCTTTCTTCATGGCTTCCACCTTTTCCAAGGCTTCCTGGGCCATAGCTTTTCTCCGCTCCTCTACCTCGATCACCTGAGCATGGAGAGCTTTCTCCTCCCGCTAATGCGTCTAACGCTCAATCTCCATCTTGGACCGGTAGAGGTCTAGATCCGTCTTCATAACACTAATTTCAAGTCAACTTTTTCTCAGTCTTAGTTGAGAAAAAGAAGTCAACATGGTCTCAAGAGAAAGACTGATCAAATAAGATGAATAAAAAGAAAGATAAGGCATAAGAACCCAAGAGGACTGGCAAAATAATAAATTAACAAAAACCTACCTCGAGTTTCTCTCCAAAAGAAGCAGCACCAGCCGCCAGAACTCCCCACTCTGTAGTCAACTCCAACAAGCGACGGGTGGCGTCAAATTCCCGCAACACGTCGTCATCCAGACGCTGACTACTAGTACCAAGGGCAGCATGAGGAGAAACTAACTAATGCGAAGATGACAAGACCAAGGCAGGAACCTGGGCAGTAGAAGCCCCAGCTACCTCCTCAGACGGACCTGCCACCACGGTCACCACCATCCCCGGAGTAGGCGACTCGGCAACAGCATGTTCATTAGAAGCCACCGTTTCCCTCACAGCCGCCTAGCTGACCATGCGTTTTGAGTCATGAGACTCAGTACATATGGCCGCACCACCAGAATGTGAAGAAGCTAGTCGAGGGTTCAAAGAAGGCGTGGGTGAAGATCTATGAGGTGATGGGCAAACCTCAACGATACAAGAAAAATGGAAAACAAAGGCAAACAACCTAACTAGGATTAACTTACTTGGCTGACTTCTTCAAACTAAATCCCCCAAGCCAAGCTGAAGGTTTTGACGTAGGCATAGCAGCAGAAAAAACATCATCACCATCCCATGCCAGGAACGGCGTGATCTGCAACTGAGCCCTAGGAGAACTTAGGCTCAATGACCGCTTGCGACGAAAGGACAAGGACAAGTCAAAAGAAGCAATCAAGAATAATAGCAAAGAAAACAAAAATACAATGACAACTCACCGACGAGTGTCGAGGGCCACATCATCACCTTCATCCTCCTCGCCCTTGAGCAACTCAACCATGGTACCATCTGAGAAAGGAGAAAGTACTCGGTCAAGAACACGAACAAACTACAAAGAAGACAAAAATATTGAAATGCTCACCTAGGAGCATGTTACCTACAACTAGAGTACCTGGACGAGTACTCGATTGATGAGGCTTCTTGGTAGAAGACACCCCAGCAGAAGCATCATCTACTCACATCCTCTTGCTGCTTCGAGGAGCTCGAGGAACTGGATGAGGGACATACTCAACGTATGGGATGGTTTCTATGACGAAAGCACCAGGAAGGATGGTGGCAGCTTGAGACTTACTGGTTGAAGACGCTCCAGCAAGGTTATCCCCAGCCTTCACCCCAGAAGGAATGTCATCCATAGGGATCGGATCAACGAAATTCTGACCCAAATCCTGCAGATAAACAACAACAACAAGAAGAAGAGAAGTAAGGGAAATGAATACAGAAAGCACCAGAAATAAAGGAAATATAAAGAATAAAGTACTCATAGAAGAAAAACAACTTACACAGGAGGTAGGTTGTCAGCACGGTACTCAGGGACTGTGTGTGGAACAACGCTCACTCCCTTTAGGATTTTCTTGAGGCGCTCCAGCACCTCTTCTTTGGTTAACTCTAGAGCCGGGACCATATGAGAAGAGTCCACAGCCATGAAATACTCAAAGCCATAGTGTTCCCTCGCCTTCAAAGGTTGAACTTGCCGGCGCAGATAACTCGTGATGATTCTGAAGCCATTCAGTCCTTGCTACTTTAGAACCCGGATTCTATCAAGCAATGACTAAATCTTCTTAAGCTCTCCGCTCGACAGGGGTTCTTCTTCCAACGATCATCGACCAAGGGACAGAGTGATGTGAACTAGGGTTCCTGATCTTCTAAAAGGTTCTGATAACTCTCGATTTGGTGGAGTCACAACACAATTCGATCCGGCTTCCGAATAACTCGGCTCTGAACCTCGCAATCGCAGCACCACGACGCCTTTGGTTATCGACCGACGTTGCATGATCGACCTCACCAAGAAGGCTAAGTCCTTGCCTATGAATCGAGAACACACACAAGAACACAAAGGAATGTAACCAAATTGCAGATGAATGATTAATCCCACAAAGTTGAGGTCTCACAAACCAACGGTGGCAATGAAACTGTTGTCAACAGAATAATCTAAGCAAAACCCAACCCTAATGTAGGCGGTGACTACTGATTATATAGCTTAAGGGGCGTCCAAGGACCCCTATTCGCGTCCCTAGGGAGCGCTGACACGTTACAAGGCCCAAACGGCCCAAAAGACGGCGACACAGCGCCCTGACAGATTCTGGATGGTGACTTGTTTCAACTATTCTTGTTGATTCCAAACAGATTTTGACGTGAGACCACTTGGGTTGGCTTCCTTATCAAATAAGCTTTCCATCCATATATGGATCATCGAAAACGGAGTCCAGACGCGTCCTAGGTGACCAGTTCAAGGCAGACTGGTCTTGAACTGCGAGGCAGACTCGAACTCAACTTGGTTTGGTCCTCCATCTTTATTCGGGCGCCCTCGCTGGTCCTCCACGCCTCCAAGCCCTCCTCCATGTGTCTCCTAGACCTCTCCTTCATTCCTAATCACAATATAATCATTAGGTAGCAATTTATTCTCAAAATCATATAAAGAGTTACTTAGGAACGAGCTCACCTCTAAATTTAATTGACGCGCGCGAGCTCTAGTGATTGGACCTTGAATGTCTACCAGTGGATCATTGTGTGTATGTGAAGGAGTGATGTCATCACAGAGTCAGAGTGAACAGTAAGGGAAGGGAGCATATTTCTGGCGTAAAACCACTCGGAATGCCACTCCTTCATAGATAGTCAAAAAAGAGATTCTTCTTGCCCTGGCAGAATTGAATCCCACAACCACCTAGAGGAGAAATATTATCACTCCGAGGATGTGGTTTCAGACAGAAGAAATAATGAAACAAGAAGATAGAAGGGAGGATTCCAAGGAAGGTTTCACAGAGATGAACAAACACAGACAAGTGAAGCGCACCATTCGAGGTCAAATGATTTAAACAAATCCTAAAATATTAGAGGAAACAATGAAGAAAAGCAGAGACGGGCAAGCAAAGACCAGCTCGGACAAAAGAGATAAATAGGACGATCTCAGCAGGACCAGGAGTAGGAACCCGATGTTGGCCGAGGACCTTCCAATCAGCAAAATCCTTCTCCTGAATTAAGTCATCCTTGACCAAATCATGCAACTAATCCTTCGTGGTAGTCAGAACCGGTCAGAGCTTCTCCGTAGCCCTCATAGCGATGAATTCCTGATTCTCGATGAACGAGAGCGATGCCTCCTCGTCCACCAAGACCTCCTTCAACTTGCTTGACGACGATGGTGGAACTCTAGAGGTTAGGGTTTTTGCAAAAGGCTGAATGAATAAGGGCAAAGACAGGGTAAGAAAGAAGAAGAAAGAGGGCCCTTAAATAGATTTACAACGGTAAAAACGCGGCCCATTAGGCCCGCTTAACACGGCATGGAAACACAACAGTCCATTTTTTGCAATAACTGACACAACTGAAACGACGGGCGACGCAACCTTTCATAATGGTATAGTGCAACGGGCAGATCCTAGACTTATCCATTCACACCGCGCCATTGACGAATTGATATAGATTGCACAACTCAGAAAGAACTTGCCATCCACAAGATTCACATAATACATTACAGTACGCCTCCAAAGAACCCGAATACTTCAAAAACAACCAGACCATGCTCAAAAGCACTCAGACAACAAAAATGAGACAACTAAGAAAGAAAGACTTTTTATTACAAATATCATTAAAGGACATAAGATTATAGATCTTACAAGATCTAACGAACTCGGTACTATGACGAGCAAGGCAGCAACAAAGAGCGCAGGCAGAACCCAGCTCTGGAAATGACTACGTGCTCCTAGCTACAACACGGTAGAAGACAACCAACTCGGATACACTATTTTCTTCAAAGGAAGGACACAGTGCATCCAAGATGGATATCAGTAGCACAGCAGGACAACCCAGACCAGGTGAGGATCATAGACATCAGTCTACCCAAGCCCGATGTGATCCTAGATCAAACGCTGATCTGCACCAGACAGTCTCAAGGCAGTATAGAAGGATCAACTTGAAGCTACTGGATGATGGAACGAATCCCACATCACAAGACTTCTTCCACCTACCACCACGTACTACCTAGTATAATGCTGCTATGAGATTAGTCTACCTCTAATCTCAATCATAAGGCTTGTTTCACTTGCTACAAGACTTACAAGACTCACAACTCACACCCAGGGGCTGCTCTACTTTATAAACTATCATAATCATGGCTACAGAGGCTTCGGACTATACAACAAGACACTTGATGAATAGAAGCAGCACACCAGGAGGGTATTTATAGGCCAAAAAGTGGCGTACATAGACTAGGAGCACCAATAGAACAAGCCTGATAAAGGTCTCAGTGAAAAGACAGAAAGCAGTAAGAAGAGGACACGCGTGTGAGGAAATAGTATTCAAGGACAAGCATATTCGAAAGAATATACTGACACTATACACCTCGTGACTACAGAGAATTCAATTCAACTACCAACTACCACCAACATCGGATATAAATCTGACTACCTAAGAAGACAACAGAAGACCCTCCATTTGAGTTCCTAACAATCGAAAAGAACTCGGATGGATGCTCAAGGGCTGTAGGGTATATATCCTGAGAAGAGATTTTTAGTTTTTTCGACAACCAAAGTTCAAGACCCTCCAACTTTTTGTTCCATATAGCAAGAGACTCGGGGGCTACACTCAGTGAGTGTGCTTTTTCTTTGAAAAATTGCACGTCACTTGAAAGACTTCATCAAAATAAGACCACTTCAAGGCTTCATGTCAAAAGAACCTAGGATGAAGGAAGTCTTTGAGTTCAACCATGAAATGCTTAGGGGCTTGTCGATACGAGACCCACATGGTCCCCCAACAATATGACTATGAGTCATGAGCCCTGGCCTGGCCCACGAACTAGAGTTAGAAGAGATGTAGCATCCACTACGCCGAATCCGAATAGAATAGGCCAGACTAGCTGGATTCCTATGGAAAGTAACTTCTGTATCTAGTTCAGGACACCTTCTTTGGATCCGACTAGGATTATGACCGCACCAAAGCCTTCTCTACCGATACAAAGAGAGGCTATGGGCACCCCTGTAACAACGAATGATACAATATAATCAATCCAACGCAAAAGCTAACGCTGACTGGATGTAGGGTTATTACTCGATTATTGATCGAGGGCCCGAACTAGTATAAATCGACTGTCTCTGCGTTCACCGTCGAGTTGTAGCACGCACCGAAGCCTGAACAACTATCCCGGGTACCCCCGTGGTAGGCTATCGTTGGTCAAACACCGACAAATATGCAAGGCTTATTTCTTGGAGCCGGTTGGATAGCATAACTTTGCAAAAAGAGCATTACTATCATGAGTCCTTACTTTCAATCTTTTAGTCAATATTTTAGCATCAAGTTTAGTGAAGCTTATTATGGCTAACTTTGCACTTATTTTAGAGTAATCACTTGATTAAGCTAAAGCAAACATTAGTAACCATATCTGGTTCATCATATAATCAACATAACCATCATGTTCCATCCAGTGTTACTACGATGAGGGGGCTCAGTCAAGTTTCTCACTATCGGGGATTGACGATGATTTGAATCGATTGCAACCAGCTGGGTAAAATCCTAACACAAATCCACACTTCCCCCATTAGGGTCGCGTTGGGTCACATTTGGTACAACTCAGGACTCTTCTTATGGCTGCTTGGCCTTGTTCTTCCTTCTTCTCTGATTGTTCTTCTTCTTGCTTACTGTCATCTCTTTAGGTAGGTACGGCATTTGTGGATGACCAGGAGATTGCAAGATGCGATTCTTGAAATAAAACTTCTTTTTATCCTTGATTGTGATGCAGATTTCAGCACTGTCCGTGTAGATGATGGCTTTCACAGTGTCGGCATTCAGAACCATCGACTAGTGAATTTGTAGATTATGCGTTTAGGTTTGGATGGTGAGCTTGGAGGACACAAAAACATATATTGGTGTTAAAGGTGGATAACATCAACATTTTATATGTGAATAAACAAGATAAATGGTTAAAGTACAAGAATATGCATAGGTCTAGCGTTTAAACAGACAAATTCCATGAGTTTTGGTGAAACTCTATTTTCCACAGGGTTATTCTAGAAAACGTAGGAATGGGGACCTAATTGAGAAAAAGGACAAAACTTGATCATGATGAAGGATACGTTAGAAGACTATAGAAGACACCAGAAGGCATCGGAACAAATGGGAGAATGAAAAGCTACTAGGTGGGGCCGGCCGGCCCCACCACCATGCCGCCTGGCCCCCCTATGAGATTTCTCCACGAGCTTCTAGAGTATTCCTCCACCACCTCCTAGGATCCATCTCCACCCTTCGTCCAAGTTGGTTTGATCCAAGGGCTCACGTTCAACCCACCGGGCTATATAAGGACCCCTGCACCCCTTGAGACATCAAGTCATTCAAGATATTCAGTTGAAGATCAACTCATCCAGAGCCAACCCTAGTTCCTCAGAGTCCCTTTAGATTAGAGCTTAGAAAAGTTAGATTAGGACTAGAGGGAGATCAACCAATGCTTGGATTCCCAACGTTGGCAAGAGCGTGGTTCGATATATCTTCTATACTTTACTCTATTTATTTATTTCATTTGAGATTGTATCTTTGCTACTATGTTTATGTCAACATTAAGCTTTATATTATTTATGTTGATGAAAGCAATGTCCATTGTTTGTTCTAGTTTGATATTTGGTGTAGCTAGATTATGGAAACCACGCATATGTTCGTATAGCGCTCACCCTATTGGACCATGGGTGAGCGATAAACATTATGTGAGCGTGGTGCTTAGATATTTGTTTATCTGCGGATGCCCTTATATATCGGGAGGTGGTAGATCATGTAGGTGATAACTGTGTTGAGTCCTTTGCAGTCCATCCCCTATATATAGAGATGCTAGGTAGAACCCGGTCACGAAGGTTAGGAGGACTATCTTTTCCCATGCCGGAAGGTTAATAGTGACAAGTTAATAATTACCATATTATTTTTGGCACAATTGCTATTAGTAGGAGTAATTCTATTTTTAGTAATGGAGTTAAAAATGCCAACAACTGGTTTGGGCAGAAGGTCCCTAGTCTAGTTCGTGGCGGCTTGCGCCACCAACTCTGTATTCAATTTGCAGTAGGGGTTACAAATGATCGAGAGATGGTCGGATGTCCCAAGTCTCTGGTGTGCATGAAGCGTGTGCTCAAGGCCGCTCTGCTTGCCTATAGGCAGAAGGGACTCGAGAACTTGTGCATGTGTGTCTTCTTGAGAGCTTGAAAAAAGGGTCCCCTTGAGGGGTGCCAAGCCTTGCCTTTTATAGATCAAGGAAAGGGCCTAGAGTACATGGGAAAAGATAGAGAAAAAGAAAAGAAGAAAGAGAAAAACAAAAGAGAAGGAAAGGAGTCTTGAAGCCACGCCACCCTCCTTCTCCTTTAGTGGGCCCCGGTGGCCCTGTAGATGATGATGGGGACTCCCGCACGTCGCAGCCCAGTCCATTGTTGTAGCCATGCGCATGTGTCATTGCCCAGTCATGGCGCAAGGTGTGGCCAATAGGTTCACCATACAAGGATCAAGCACCACAAGCCTGTCCGCTCAGCACTGTTGGAGGCATGCAACATTAGCCATCACGACTGCTAGTCATGTCGAGGTGTGACTACACTTCTGTTCTGACGTCAGGATCGTGCAAGGCCACTCCCAGAGTGGTTGAAGTACGGTGCGGGCCTGACATGAGAGCCCATGCCCTCGCCCGAGGTCTAGCATACTCGTAGGGGTCGAGCAAGGCAGAGCCCGTACCTGAGAGGTTGGGCGAGATGGAACCCTCACCCATGAGGTTAGGTGGGGCGAAACCCTCACCCAAGAGGTCGGGCGAGGTGAAACCTACTCCCGGGGGATAGGACAAGCCGAAAACCTTCTTGGTGAGCCAAATCGGGTCACAACTATGCTCATCATCGTGTTAGACGGGCTGAGGTTGATGTATTTTAACTCCTATCTTATGGATACCCTAATATACCCAACACGCGGTGTTCAGGAAGGGTCGGCCTAGGATAATGGGTGCCCTTACATCTCCACCTGTTTCTAAAACCACAAAATTTGCAGGTACATATGATTGTCCCACTCGTACATAGATGTCTTCAAGAATTCCCTTGGGGTAGCAGAGAGACTGATCTACAAGCTGTAAACACATATTTGTGTATAACAAAGTATCTCCATTAATTTTATCATAAATTACCTTAGGCATATATTGACACTTGCTCCGAAGTCACAGACAGCTTCTTAGAAAATGTGAGGTCCAATAGCTATGGGGATGATAGGTCTTCATGGATCACCTTTCTTTTTAGGCAAGGAATAACCTATCCATCCTCTAGCTAATGATTGTATATAGTAGTATGCTACATTGTGAATATCAACAAGAATTGCAGTTTCTAGATCTTCTGGTTGCCCCAGAATCTTACCTTTGTCGGTTCGAGGAGCAGCGGCCGTCAGCTGAGCTATTTATGATTCTATCATTTTATTAAAGCTATGCTTATTTTTTAATGACAGAGGAGAAGCTATCTATTCTATTATTTATATTTTCTAGGATTTTATCATTTGAAGCAAGTTTCCTAGATAAGCCCTCCATAATTTTAGCTTGGCCAGAAATTAACTCTCTCAAGGGTGGTCAATTATTGAAATTATTACCTTGATAGTTACCTTGGTAATTACCTTGGTAGTTCAGCCTTTGTTACCGATTCCATCCTTGATTTTGTTGAGGATGAAAGTAGTTATTGTTGATGAAGTTCACATCCTCATGGGTTTTCGGGCAGTTGTTCCCTGCATGCCTAGTGTTTCCACACTCTTCACATGTCATGTGGGAATCATGAATGTGCATGACTTCTTGCTTCTCATTAGCTCGATCTTTGAGCTTCTTCATGAGCAGGTCCATTTTAGCAGATAGCACGTCTACCTCCTTGAGTTGATGCATACATCCACCTCTCTTGTGAGTTTGAAGACATTCTTCATTCCAACCTTGGTTGGGGGCCATCTTCTCCATGAGAGTTGTTGCACCTAGGATTGTAAGTGACAGGAATGCACCTCTAGCAGCAGCATCCATATTCTCATGAGTGCTATGGTCAACCTGTGGTAGAACGTCTGCATGAGTAGCCAATTCTCCATGCCATGATGAGGACATTCTGATATGTAGTCTTGGAAGCGTTTCTATGCCTCAGGGATAGATTCATCATGTTGCTATTGGAAGCTTGAAATTCTCCCAAGCAGAGCATTGGTCTTGCCTGTGGGAAAGAACTTTGCTAGAAAGGCAGTGGAGCAGTTATCCCATGTAGTATTTCTATCTTTGTTGGAGTAGAACCATTGCTTTGACTTCCCTAAAAGTGAGAATGAGAAGAGGCAAAGTAGTATAGCATCTTTGGAAACAACTTTGATGGTGGAAGTGCTACAAATCTCTAGGAAGTGTTGGAGTTGAGCACTCCATCTTCATGTGCCTTTTCATAAAACTGGCTAGCTTGCACCATGTTTATGAGAGCTGGCTTGACCTCAAATCTATTATCTCCCACATTGACTATTGGTCCTGTATGGATGTTGGTCGTAGTTGGAGCAAATAATTCATAGAGAGTCTTGCCAGCCATGTCTTCGAAAACTGGTGTTAAGCTACACCTTATCTAGTTATCTTCTGATTCTAAAGCTGAGACTTTCTTGAGTTTGGCTCTAGTTCTTCTGATTAATGCTTCTGTATCTTCAACATAATTTGTTGAAAGGTCAAAACCGGTCATACATTGTAACATCTAGGTGTTTGGCTTGCATTTGTGCATTTGCATGGCATCACATAAGCACATTCATCTCATTATCACATGTGCATCATCATATGTTTCAATGTTGCAACGTGATGTTTCATTAGTGCTTATGCATGGGTGTATCATATGTGATGTCCCTATGTTATACCTAGTACCCTAGAGGTGTTTTACATGTCCCATGTACCATGTTTCAAGTGTTGCATGTCTTTGTTTCAGCTGTTTCAATTGATTGTTTCACCTGTTTCAATTGATTGTTTCGTATGTTTCAAGTGTAGGTTTCAGTTGATTTGAGAAGTTAGAGTACATGTATCACATGAAAATGTATGTGGCGACCCACCAAAACATCTTAGCTACATTTAGAAAGTAAAATGGAGCAATGTTCATGTTGGTCATATTGTCAAATTATGCACTTAGTGTTTACTTTGACTTGGAGCCCTTTTGTGACCTCTTTTGTTTGACCAAATATAAAATGTCACCTAGAGACTTTGCATGGTAGTGGCACCTGAACAAAAGTTGTAGCAAATTTTGTAAGTAACAAAAGTTGTTTAATGACCACCTCATGAAAGTGATTAGAACACCCTCAAATGTGCACCACAAGGCAGAATTAGGGATAGTTTTGGGACTTAGCATTTTGGCTAAGTCATAGCTGGTTTCTAGTTTCAAAGTGCCCTACTTTGGAGCACTGTATCTTCCAATCTAGGTAGAACCAGCTCGAGTTCCAATTGACTACATTGTAGTCCACTTGTAGCTCTACAATTTTCATTAAAAGAGTTTTTACAAAGAACAAATGGTTTAGGAGATCTAAGGAGGCAAATTTGGGCTATCAATCGGCATCACGGGGTCTGAATGGCACCATCGTCGCCACATCGTGGCTGACCGCATTGGGCCACGACCACCAAGTGGTGACCGTATGCTAGTGTTGGCCCCACTAGCTGGGCTGACGTGAGCTGCATGAGCACCATGCCACCCCACACTCCTCCCTCTGCCCTCCCATTCACTTCGCTGATCTCGCCGATGTGGAGAGCGAGGCTCTTAGTGCCGCCGAGAGCTCCGCCTTCACCTAGCGTGCCCTCCAGCGAGCTCCAGTGCCCCACCACACCCCCATAGCTTCACCTCCATCCGCTCTATGCCATCCACCTCCTAGCTGAGCCTGAGAAGCAAGGTAGAGCCCGTATTTCATAGTTAAACCTCACCGGCTTCAAGCTCCGCCATGGCAGTCCTCATCATCGAGCTCGCCATCGAGCTCCTCTCTTGCTCTTCTCCCCTCCTCTCTTGTGTCCATAGTAGGTGTAGGTGTGGAGCACCTTAACCCTACTCGCCGTGGTTGCCTCACCGGAGGTGAACACAACCATGCCGCCACCGTGCTTTCCGCCATCGCGACGGCATGCATGTGGCCAGCGCTCTGGGAGCTTCCCCAGAACCCTAGATCGTTTCCTTAAATCCCCTAGGTCACGGTGAAGCTAGTGTCACCCTCACCTGTATCTCTACTAGCTGGAGTACACTAGCGTACCACCGTGCAGTCACTGTCGTCCGCGATTGCAGGCGATAAGCTCGCTCCGGTGAGCTCTAACCCTAGCCTCCTACCTCAATCGACTCGCCTCATCGTGTAGATCACAATGATGGTTGTAGCTTCATCGGAGGACGCGCTGTCGGTGAGAACGCCATGATCAGTGCTGCTCCTCTGCTCCGCCGTGACGTCCCGTGGGTCCCGTTGACCCCGAGGTCCACATGCCAGCAGCTCTTTGTTTTATTTGAATCTAATTCAAAAAATAGACTTCTATGCAAACTTTGAAAAATCATATTTAGAGTTCTGTAGATCCAAATGAGATGGTTCAAATTTTGTTGGGTTCCTTGTGGACTCTAGTTTTTAATTAAAATATAAAACTGAGTACGTTTTATAGAAAAATAAATTATTATTATTTTATGCCTTTTATTCATGCATGAAAAGAAGAAAATCATATCTCTCTGTTGACAGCTCCAACTAATATGAAATTTTTATCGAGTGTTACTATGCCTTGTGTAGCTTGTAGTTTAAATTTTAGCAATTTCTGATACTATATGATTTAGTTATGCATTTATCTTATTTAATTAGATGGATCTTGTGCGAATTTTCATAAATTATATATAAGTACAATATAGGTGAAACTTGGCAAACAATGCTCTTATGTTAGTAAGAAGTTAAGAAAAATATGAAATCTATTTTTTGATACTTCTCAATAGGATTTCCTATTTATGCCAAAATCAGCCTTGCCATTTGTTATTTTTTATATGGAAAAATATACTTGTTTAAATGCTATGAAAATTTTATGTTAGTCTTCTAAGAGCATGTTCTAGCTATTGTAATTTTTATAGAATATATTGTGCAGTTTTGCTATATGTTCCTTTATTCACCTCAATATCTAAATAAATAAAGAAATGATTTAAATAATTTATTTAGATGTTGGCACCATGCTTTCTGGTGGTTTTTTATATGTGTGTGATATATTAGTAAAGTTGGTTTTGTCTAATTTCATGTTCGCAACATAAGTTAATAATTATTTGTTGCAATTATTAGTTTCTGTACAGTTTTGGGGCAAGATAAATTACCCCATGTTAATAATGTTTTCTGGGAAACTTATGAATACAAAAGTTGTAGAGAACTCATGTATCTAGCTGCTGTTAAAATTTGGCAGCATCTGACCATGTAATTTAGGAGTTAGAACTGTTTATAGTTAGGTTACAGTTTTCTTTGCTCTCTGTCTTGTTTTGACAAATTTCTATAAATGCATGTTTTTGGCCTACTAGACTTGGGAATCGTGCTTTGATGATTAGAGATGAAATATAGATAATTTCATAAGCTTTCCAGATTGTCTTGTTACAAGTCATTTGGATTTATAAATCTTTAGTTATGAGTAAATTACTTAACAGCTTTTGTATGCTCAGAGTTGCTGAAATTGTCCGATGGCTTGTTTGCTTTACTTAAGCATGATTGGGATATTTTAGATGCTTAGGCTAATTGAAATAAGTTGATAGATGCAAATACTAGGCCTCTAACTAAGAATGAGCAATTATACCTTAGATTGTGTAAACTCGGTGAGTGTGTACTCTTGCTCTACAGAGAGGAGATTTCCACCTACTCTTTAAAGTGATTTGAATAGACCGTTGCACCTACTCGGTCAATGAGCGTCCAGTGATCATCATAATCATCATGGCATCTCTTATGCATCCATGATATTTAGCTCGTGCATATGTATACAATAGGTGTGCTCGAGGGAGTGACCCTACTGGGATTTGAGGGAACGGGTCAGGAGGATCAGCAGCCCCCGCCACAGGAGCCACATGTGCAGGCATCAGAAGAAGTGCTAGAAGACATCGAGGTTGACTGTCCGGATCACACACCTTGCAACTTCGTGAAAGGCAAGCACCAAAGCATTATAAGTCTCCTAATTTCAAAAATACACTTGAGTATATATGTTATATATATTGATGCATTAAGTTATAGGTGTTGATAGAAAACCCTTGTTGCATTTATATCCAATCCTTGTCCAGAAAATATACCTTATGCCTATGTAGGTCAGGATCGAGTAGATTGCTTAGTCCTACTTTAAATGGTAGAAGTCGGGTGATCTCCTATCATCTGCGAGCTTTAGGGATATTCATATATGGCACGGTTGGTTATATTTTCTATCATGGAAAAGAACCTGGTTAATTAAAATGGAGACTGGACGGAGGCTTGTAGGATTGTTATGCTTATAGTGACTCCATCTGTGTCGATTAAGGACCAATTCTTAGAGCCTTTCCTTTGTCATGTTTTTTATGACAAAAACTGTGGGGGAGGTCCCCATAGTGTCAAAAATTTTGTTTAAATTTAAAGGAGTTTAGAGGGCTTACTTGAGGAATTAACTGAAAGCATCTAACCAAAAACAAAAGGCTGACCTAAGGTTAGACTTTAACCTAAGAGATTGAAGATGGCCCTGGTTTTTGAAATCACAAAGCCATCTGGCTTGACATGGCTCTCGATGCTCAAACACTTTGTCATTATGCATTTTCTAAATTTCCCATGCAGCAATCAAAGCAGCTTCAGTGAAGAAGACATGACCACTAGCTTGTTTGGCTTGAATGAATCGATCCTAAAGATAAAGGGCTTGATCCCAAGTGAAATCAATTGTTGTCCAACACTGAGTTGCAAAAGGGCATGTGAAGAACACGTGCTCAATGCTCTCCTCTTCCCTTGTCTCACACATAATGCAGAATTCATCATCATGTACATGAATATTCCTTCTCGTTAGCATTGTCTTAGTGTTAAGGCAGTCCATTAGGACAAGCCAAGCAAAAAACTTGACTCTGGGAGTGCAACCAGATTTCCATACCTCTCTGAAGATTGGGTGAGCCTCAAATTCTTCAAATACATAGGAGTAAAATCGCTTTGATGTATAAACATTGCCCCACACTGGCATGCATGTATCTTGAGAATTTTCATCATACTGTATGCCTTGCAGATGTTGTTGCAGCTGTTCAAGCTCCTCAAAGGCTTGATGAGACAGTGGAAAGATGAATAATGAGTCCAAATCTTCAGCCTGCATTACATCTAGTACTAATATGGCCTCTAATATGGAGTATGCCTATTTTAGAACAATACCAGACCAATCATCCTCCTAGAAGCAAATTGTGGACCCATCACCCACTGTGCACCGAGTAATCCCACGGTAGAGAACATTTCATCTGAGGACATCCTTCCACCAGAAGGATCCAACTTCTCTTGAAGCATGTGGTACTTTATTAGAATAATATCTAAACCATACCAGCTGCACCCATGGTATGTCTGATTTGTTATAAAATTTGTGAAGATGTTTCATCAACAACACATCATTCTGAAGCCGTAGATTGATCACCCCAAGGCCCCCTTTGTCCTTGGGCTTTTGTACCACTTCCCATGCTACCAAATTGCCTCCTCTTTTCTTCTCAGAATTTCCTCTCCATGTTGAACGCATGTCTAACACTTAGTTGGCCGGGTCTGGTGACCAACCACAAAGCCTAGTAGCTCGACTCAGGCTGAAGCCGGTCTGTTTGAGTGCACCTCGAAAGGGAGTCATTGTAAATTTCTAGTGTCCAAGGGCAGGTACATAGAGGTCCTAATCGTCCTAGTGGCATGATATCCCTGAGAGTGCAGCGCTGATCAGGCCCGTGATTTCTAAGTTGTACCAAAGGTGATCTACGACTGCCTTTAGCAGGGTTTGCCAAGTGAGTATTAGGAATACCCCCTCAGTTGAGTGTAATTCGATTTGAGTCATCGTCTCTCCTGGTTAGTGAGAACTTGATGGGAGTATCTCCATAGTAGATACATTAAATAATAGAAGGTTCAGGAATGATGATGTTGATGATGGCTTTATTATACCTGCTACGATTATTATTATTTGCCCTTAATAAAGTGTTGCTATAGAATAGGTGCTAATCTAGATGACAGGTTAATTATGATTAACTTGATGCTATGTATTAAATGAGTATTTATGTTACATGAGCTTTTAATGCAAAATGTCGTCAAGCAAGCTCCACTTCATATCAGCCTTGCATACTCCTTGGTGTCTTGTTATTTCTGGTTTTTGTCAGGTAAGTCTAGCTAAGTACCTTCTCGTACTCAGGATTTATTTCCCATCTGTTGTAGATGACCTTTTCTATCACAGTTGTTGCAAGTACTGCCTTCTCCCTGCTGAGGACGAAGACTAGGCCATTGGGTGTGGTCTTTGCTAGAGTTCTCATCTAATATGCTTTTGTGGGATGTGACTATGAACTGGCAATGTATTTGAACTACTGAAGTTATGTTTTTAAACTATGTTGCTTTCGCTACTCAAACTTGGTTTGTAATATTTTATTTGAACTCCGATGGTTGTATGCTGTAAGCTACTTGTGAACTGAAGTAACAGATGGTATGTTATGTTGAATCATGTACGATCTTGGCTTGTTGTAAGTTGTTTGAAATCCTTCGCGATTTCATGGACTACCAGGGTTATGGGAGCATAAGTATAGGGATTTGATCACTTCGATGATTGTTTTTGTACTTATGTTCTTATAATTTGGTCAGTTCTATCACAGTTGGCATCGAAGCAAGGTTGACACTAAACATGTCATTTGTGTAATTAAAACAAAAGCTTTTATGAGAAAACTAAATTTTAAGCTAAGTGTGCTAGTGGTCATATCCTTTATGCCTAATTAAGGACTCTTAAGTGGCTAATTTAAGTACTAACTTTGGGGTTTATTGCTTGCTTTCTATTTCGTTGTCCATATGGTGTGTTATTGTATGGATGCCATCCGCTTAGGTGGTAATGAATGGATCAATTACCTCTACACTTCGGTAAGTGTGAGTTGTAAGAGCATGACCGTCCAACCGTTGGTCTAGGGGAGAGTTAGCTGTGGTTAGGCTAGTCTCAATGGAGTTTCATCAAAGTTTTATGGGCATTAAATATGCTGATGTGGCACCGTGTTAATGAAGTGAGAGATGATAAGAGTTTTATGGGAGTAGAGAGAGTTTTATGAGGATGAAACTCTTCTACACTGTTTCCAAAATATGGATATGTTGGAAACTGGGTCATGAAACCTCCATTGAGACTGGCATTACTGGCAAAATTACATGTTCAATCATGTATTTATGAAAGTACTTAATTGTGGGTACATCTGTCAGGTAGCTATGATACTGAAGTATATGTATCGGGGGATGTATGTATGGAGAGTATTTAGTTTACTGCTTTCTTTGTGTGCTATTTTAGGTATTGTTGGGCTAAAATAAAATTTTTTGCAGGTACACTAACAATGCACCATGTAGATCGACTAGTTACCGCTATTCGAGAGAACGTGTGTATGCCACGGTATATTCTGCTAGAACTTAAATTTTCTTAGGTTTGTGAGGATGTACAGATCGTGCATGCATCATGTTCAACCATACATTACATTCTTGCATTACTCCCTCCCTTATAAATGCTTATCCCATTTGTTAAATGTCTTCATCTCTTAGAAATAACCTGCTCACAAGAAGTTGCATCCTTTTTGCTATAGATGGCAGCACCCGCTCCCTGCAGTAGTACTTTTCTAGAGCAGTTTGGCACACCAACCTTGCTCTGGAGAATGCTAAGATCAGTTGGCTACACCGAGGCACCTTGCTATACTTGGACATAGAGTGAGCCGCTAGGAGACATACCTTGGTATGGGGTTGTGCTGGTGGTGCCACCGCATCCCACCAATCCACTGTGGCGTGGTTGGCATGCGGAGTCTGATGGGTGCAGCCCGTGGGAAGCCGCACAAGTTACTACCTTGGACATCATCATGGAGATTGCTCAAAACTTTGGGGATGAGCTGGTCTGGTCGCATCTATCCTTGTATTGCTCCCAAAGCAGTAGAGTGGACCCAAGACGTTGGTCAGAATGCTCGTGGTGCTTTGGTTCGTGGCCGCAGCGAGCGAGTGCAAAGTGATAATATGGCCATGAGTGCCATGATGGCAGTCTTGAAGGTGGACCATGATTGTCAGTATACGCTTTCAAGGGTGATAGATGTGGCTTAAAGGGCACTAGCCACTCAGCGCGAGTCTAGTAAGCACTCCTGCAAGCTAGCTAAAATTTAGCAATGGCCCATCAAGAGTTTAAAGAAAGCAGGGGCATTGCCAATTACCGCCTACAGCAGTGGGGGCAAGTAGCCCGTGAGATAGATGAGCTTCATGATCAGCTTATGAACCTCACCATAGAGAGAAATGAGGCAGTACAGGAGTTGGACCATGTGACTCGACACAGGGATGCAGCCCTAGAGTTGGCAGAAGAAAGGTGTCAGGCCCAGATTTAGGATCACATCAATGCCATGGAAATGCAGAATTACCTCAATGATTACATCGAGGAAGGCCTAGTGGAGATTCATTGCCTCAATAATGAGAGGAACCCAATTCCTCACCCTCCACCAGTTTACCCAGATCTTGGTCCTCAGGTGATTGTAGCTGAAGATGATGGGATGGAAGTGGATGATCCTAGAGTTCCTGCACCTGCTTAGGTGGAAGAAGATGAGGATGAAAAGGTCTAGCCCGTCAGCGATGAGGATGCAGAGGCCATCTTTGATGCTGATTCAGATGATGAGGCATAGTTTAGCTTAGCATGTAGCTAATGCGCTAGAGCTAGTCTTTTGTTGACCCTCATGCATGGACATGTAGCTTTGTTGTAAGCTGATCTTTGGGATGTAATATCAAACCCTATATTATCTTCGATGTAAGGTTGGAACCTTGATGGTTTAGATGTAACCTATCATACGTGCTTGTGCTCCATGTTATGTGAGCCTTTAATAAATTCCATCTTTGTTGTCGGTGAAATTGTCGTTTTGTTAAGTACATCGCACTATTGTGCTAAGTGATGCGATTGATGTGTTGTGTTATTGTGATGAAGTATTATGCCTCTGTTTGTTGTATGAATTTATTCTCTCTAATGAAATCAGTTTGGCATAATTACAAAATTCATCTACAAGTTTTCCACATCATCAGTGCTCACTGGCTATGCATTGTGTAGATGTCTTACAACCTTCGTTGTGCTCATGGCAATGGGGATGAGGAACAACCGCCACCTCCTCTGCCACTACCTACACCGACTGAGCTTATGCAGATGGTGGTGGAGAGCTAGCGCATGTTAGCTGAGGCAATGCACAAAATGGTTAATCATGATGGTCACCATGTCCGTCAGGGACCTGAGCCAAATCAATATAGTACCTTCAAAGATTTCATGGACACAAAGCCTCCTACCTTTAGAGAGGTAGAAGAACCCCTTCAAGCTGATGAATGGTTGAGCACCATAGAGCAGAGGTTTCACGTGCTCAGGGTGACTGAAGGTATGAAAGCATCGTATGCTAGACATTAGCTACAAGGACCTGTAGGTGTTTGGTGAACCATCATAGGACCACCTTCCCGGCAAATGTTGAGGTTGTTTGGAACCAGTTTAAGGAAGCTTTCAGGGGGCATTTTATTCCTCCTGGCCTTATGGTAATTAAGCATACAGAGTTCATGAAGCTGACCCAAGGCAGCAAGAGCTTGAATGAGTACCTCCAAGCTTTTAACAACCTAGCGAGGTATGCCCTGGAATTTGTGGACACATATGCTAAGAAGATTACTAGTTTCAAGAGGGGACTTCCCCTAAACTGATGAAGTCTATGGGCAACAGCAATTGTACAACTTTTAATGAGTTTATCAGTGATGCTCTAACTTAAGAGAACAATGATAATATTTATGCTGATTCCAAGAGCCGCAAAAGAAATTATGAGGCAGGGGCTTCTCAGTCCAAAGCTCCTGTGGTGACCAAAACTTAGTACCGTCCATTGGCTGTAAACATCAGGTATTGCCCTCCGCAAAAGAAGAATCAGGCTAAAACTGGTATTCGCAAGGGCTATACTATTGCTCTTCCTAAGAATACTTCTGGGCAGGGCAACTCCAATGTTCCACCAGCCAACAGACCATGCTAGAACTACAACAAGACTAGTCATTGGGCCAAGAATTGCCCTCTTCCTCTGAAGAATGCTTTTAGAGCAGCTTACGTCGAGGACATGCTCATTTCACCACTATTGAAGAGATCCCTACTGGTGAAGTGGTTACTGCTGGTAAGTTTCTAGTTAACAATCATCCTACAGTTATACTATTTGACTCTGGTGCTTCTCATTCTTTTATAAGTCCATCCTTTGCATCCAAATTTGGGCAGAGAATAGCCACTATAGATAAGGGTGGATATTGTATTAGTGCGGCCAGAAACAATATTGCCACCAATCAGTTAGCAAAGGATACATGCATCAACATCGAGGGCTGTGAGTACACCTCCCATTTAGTAGTGCTGCCAGACTTCGGGATCGATGTGATTTTAGGGATGAACTAGATGAGTGGTCATGGAGTTCTTATCGACACGTCCACTCATGTAGTTATGTTGAGGGATCCTATTCATAATGAGGCCTTCTTAGTGTAACTCCCTCATGGTCTGGCCCTCCATCATGTGTCTAATGCTATTCTAGCAAAGGCAATTGCAGATGTTCCTACTGTATGTGAGTTTCCGAATGTCTTTCCTAATGACTTGCCTGGATTGCCTCTGGATCATGATGTGGAATTCAAGATCGAGTGAATTCTAGGTACTGCTCCTATCTCTAGAAGACCTTATCATATGCTACCTAACGAGTTAGCCGAGCTCAAGACCCAGTTGAATGAGCTTTTGAAGAAGGGTTTGATTCATCCCAGCTCTTCTCCATGGGGTTATCCTGCTATTTGTGAAGAAGAAGGATCAATCCTTACACATGTGTGTGGATTATCGCCCACTCAATGACGTCACCATCAAGAACAAATATCCTCTTTCCCACATTGATATCTTGTTTGGTCAGTTGTCTAAAGCTAAGGTATTCTCCAAGATTGATTTGAGATCTGGCTATCATCAGATCAAGATTTGTCCTGAAGATATACATAAGACTGCTTTCTCTACCAGATATAGGCTATATGAGTATCTTGTCATGTCCTTTGGGTTAACAAATGCTCCTGCACACTTCATGTATCTGATGAATTCGGTATTCATGCCTAAGATAAGTTTGTGGTGGTGTTCATTGATGATGTACTCATCTATTCTCAGAATGAAGAAGAGCATGCCGAGCATCTGAGAGTTGTCTTAACTTGATTGCGTGACCATAAGCTTTATGCCAAGTTTAGCAAATATGAGTTCTGGTTGAACAAGGTACCTTTCCTTAATCATGTGTTGTCCAAGGATGGCATTTCTATTGATCCTACCAAAGTACAAGAAGTGTTGGATTGGAAGGCACTGACTTCAGTTCATGAAGTTCAGAGTTTTCTTGGTTTGGTGGGCTATTATCGTTGCTTCATTATGAACTTTTCTAAAATAGCCAAGCCTATGACTCAATTGCTTCAAAAGGATGAGAAGTTTGTCTGGAATTCAGAGTGTGAAGAGGCTTTCCACACTTTGCGGACTTTATTGACTTATGCTCCTGTCTTGGCACAACCTGATATCGAGAAGGCGTTTGATGTATATTGCGATGCATTAGGCACCGATTTAGGATGTGTTCTTATGCAAGAGGGCCGAGTCATTGCTTATGCCTCATGCCAACTTCAGAAGCATGAAGTCAACTATCCTACTCATGATTTAGAATTAGCTATCCTTGTTCATGCTCTGAAGATTTGGAGACATTACTTACTTGGTAATGTGTGCAACATCTATACCGATCATAAAAGTCTCTAATACATCTTCACTCAACTAGAGTTGAACATGCGTCAATGATGATGGTTAGAGTTGATCAAGGACTACAATCTTCAAGTACATTATCATCCGGGTAAAGCAAATGTTGTTGCTAATGCTTTGAGTAGAAAATCTCATTGTAATTCTCTGGTCACCGAAGATTTTCATCTATCCCATCTCCTCTATCCAGTGGTACTTCACAATATCACTATTGATTGCTCTCTTAGAAGTCAAATCATTAAGCTTCAAAAGACTGATGTGGGTGTGTTTTACATCAAACGGAAGATAAAAGAGCAAGAGACCAAGCACTTCCGAGTTGATGACAAAGGAATTCTTTGGTTCAAAGATCGACTCGTAGTGCCTAAGGACAAGGAACTTAGGAACCAAATCATGGCTGAAGTCCATTCTTCTAAGTTATCTATTCATCCTGGCGTAGTAAAATGTATCAAGATCTAAAGCCTTACTTTTGGTGGACCAAAATGAAGAAAGAGATCGCCGCATATGTTTCTAGGTGTGATAATTGTTGTAGAGTCAAGGCTATTCACATGAAGCCTGGTTTACTTCAACCTCTCTCTATTCCTGGTTGGAAGTGGGAAGAGATTGTTATGGACTTTATTGTTGGATTGCCAACTAATGAGAAGGGTTTTGACTCCATTTGGGTAATCATTGATCGTTTGACGAAATCTGCTCACTTCATTCCTGTGAAGACCAATTATCATCCTCACATGTATGCTGACATTTATTTTCAACAAGTAGTACGTCTTCATGGTGTACCCAAGTCTATCATTTCTGATAGAGGACCTCAATTCATAGCTTGTTTCTAGGAGCGTGTTGACGTTAATTAACTCCAATTTTAAGCCATCAACTACTTCAGGAAAAGGTCTGAAATAATGTGTGAATTAGGGTTATAGGGGTTTATTCTAATGAGTTCCATGAGTTGTGTTGTTCTCACTTGTCTCATAGGATATTTAATATTTTGCCATATAAAAGTATCTCAAGTGAAGAATCTGAGCACACCATTGAGAAGAGCTCATCGAGATGATCGAGACGGACATATCATTTGCCATATTTGGAGCACCAGAGAGAAAGTCCTTGATAAATATGACTCGAAAGACTCTAGAAGAGCTTAGAACCATCATCATCACAAGACCAGGAACTAAACTGACAAGATTCCATAGCTTTGCAAAATAATCTTTTTCAGAGATTTATCCAGAAGCTAGGAAGGAAGGAATCCACTCAAGACACAACTCATTATGCGAACGGATCGGAAAGTGGCACTAGAAGGACGTAGACCAGAAGGCACGGGAATGAAGCGGAGGCTTGGCAGCTGCTAGGTGGGGCCGGCCAGCCCACATGTTAGGCCGTCGACCTGGCTCCCCTACCAAGTGGGTCCCCCTTCGCGTGGCGGCCTCCAACCGATCTCTACGACGCATCTTGACCATTGTTTCATGTCGGTTTGATCCAAGGGCTGCGGTTTATCCCACTAGGCTATATAAGCAGAGGTAGACCCCCCTGAATCAAGTCATCATCTCATAATCATCCATCATTGTTCAGTTCAGGGTAGTCCCTTGAAAGTGTAACATAGAGCTCCACCAGCTAGGGCATAGCTAGAACATAAGAATAGAAATTAGAGGAGGCAAGCAATGCTTGGATTCCGGATCTAGTCATGAGGAGGCTAGGTACAGCCTTGTACTTCTCTCTTGTATTCAACATTATTAATCTATTTGTGCTATTTGTCTTCTAGTTCATTTTGTTCATCATCTAGTTCGTCTACTTGTTCTTCTAGTTCATCTTGTTCATCTTATAGTTCATCATATTCTTGTCTAGTTAGTCATTCTAGTTCATCTAGTTCATTGTGTTCTTGTCTAGTTCATGTTGATCCTCTAGTTCTTGTTCTAGTTTGTGTATGAGTCGAATACTTGATAGGACTTGGTATAATTTTAGATTCATAATTATAATGTTCATTGCCTATGTTGATTATATGTTTAATATAGTTGGAGTAGTTTTGTGTTTATACCCTTGTTCGTATAGCACTCATTCTGATGATCAAGGGGTGCGTGGTAGAAGTTGTGTAAGCGTGGTACTTAGGAAATATCTATCTACGAGTGCTCCCTATGTTTTGGGCCATGTGGTAGATTGTGAAGGTGACTATTATAGCTTTGTTGAGTCCTATGTAGTCCACTCCCTGAATCTAGGACTAGTAAGGCTGAGTTGTGGGGTGATATCTTGCTCTGTTCCTGATCCACATTAGCAATGTCTCTTGAGTATGAATAGAGGTTACCCTAACCATGATTGCTAAATGTAATTGCACTAATCGATGTAGCTCAATGACCTAGAGTTAGAATAACCCTAGGAGTTAGTCTCTATTTTCTAGTTCTTTCTAGAGTCATGCCCAAGTAGGAAAATGCTCGGTAGAACCCCTTTTGGGATTACCATCATCTATTATTAATTATCCTTTATTATGATATGATTGATCCCTGTTTTGAGATTGATCTAGTGGAACTCTTATCACAAGTGTAAGATATAGCTTTTATTCTTTATACCTTCGAGTGCATTCCTAGTGGTAAAATTATAAATAACGATACCTGGAACTTTCCTGGGTGAAATGCTACAACGGGTGTATTTTATCTGTGCGTTTGCGGATAACCTTTATTCATATTATATAAGTGTTATGATCATAAGTACAACCACATCTTTTGGTATTGTGTTGGGGATGACAACCTGGCTTAAGCAATGCTAAGAGATGTCTCGTATGTCTCTAATGTCTTTGCTGAGGTAGGGTTTGACCTACCTTATTTGTAATTGTTTAGAGATGTCAACAGAGCATTTACATCAGAATCTTGGTACTAATCTAATTCATAGTTCTGCTTATCATCCACAAACATCAGGGCAGACTGAGTGTATTAATCAGATTCTTGAGGACATGCTTAGGGCTTGTCTTATCTTGTGCAAGGGCTCTTGGGAGAAATGGTTGCCGTTGGCTGACTTCTCTTATAACAACAGTTATCAAGAGAGTATCAAAATGTCTCCATTAGAAGCTTTGTATGGACGCAAGTGTAGAACTCCTTTGAACTGGGTGGAACCTTGGGAAAAGAGGTACTACGGTATCAACTTTGTTGAAGAGGCTGAGGAGCAGGTACGTGCTATTTAGAGAAACATGGCAGCTGCGCAGGCTAGATAGAAAAGTTATGCGGACAAGAGGAGGAAGCCTATTGAGTTTGAAGTAGATGACCATGTTTATTTGAAAGTGTCACCTATGAAAGGAGTAAAACGTTTTGGGGTAAAGAGAAAGCTTTCACCTCGATATGTAGGTTCATATCAAATCTTCGAAAAGAGTGGGGAGTAGCTTATAAACTTCAGTTACCCCCTGTATTGGGAGCTATCTTCCCAATCTTCCATGTCTCTCAGTTAAAGAAATGTCTCCGTATTCCCGAAGAAAGAGTAGAAGTGAGGCGTATCAAGTTGAAATCAGATCTTTCCTATGAAGAGAAGCCTGTATATGTTCTGGACATTCAAGAAAGAGTGACTCAAAACCGAGTAGTTAAGCTATACAAGGTGGTTTGGAGTAATCATAGTGATCGTGATGCAACGTGGGAGAAGGAGGATTATTTAAGGGACAATCATTCTACGTTCTATACTAAATGGTATGCTTTCCAAATCTCAGGATGAGATTTTTATAAGGAGGGAGGGCTGTAACACCCTAGGTGTTTGGCTTGCATTTGTGCATTTGTATGGCATCACATAAGCACATTCATCTCATTATCACATGTGCATCATAATATGTTTCAATGTTGCAACATGATGTTTCATTAGTGCTTATGCATGGGTGTATCATATGTGATGTCCCTATATTATACCTAGTACCCTAGAGGGGTTGTACATGTCCCATGTACCATGTTTCAAGTGTTGCATCTCTCTGTTTCAGTTGTTTCAATTGATTGTTTCACCTGTTTCAATTGATTGTTTCGTATGATTCAGGTGTAGGTTTCAGTTGATTTGAGACACATGCAAATGAATTTGGTGACCCACCAAAACACCCTAGCTATATTTAGGAAGTAAAATGGAGCAATGTTCATGTTGGTCATATTGTCAAATTATGCACTTAGGGTTTACTTTGACTTGGAGTCCTTTGTGACCTCTTTTGTTTGACCAAATATAAAATGTCACTTAGAGACTTTGCACGGCAGTGGCACTTGAACAAAAGTTGTAGAAAATTTTGTAAGTAACAAACATTGTTTAATGACCATCTCATGAAAGTGACCAGAACACCCTCAAATGTGCACCATAAGGCAGAATTGGGGGCTGTTTTGGGACTTAGTATTTTGGCTAAGTCATAGCTGGTTTCCAGTTTCAAAGTGCCCTACTTTAGAGCATTGTATCTTTCAATCTAGGTAGAACCAGCTCGAGCTCCAATTGATAACATTGTAGTCCACTTGTAGCTCTACAATTTTCATTAAAAGAGTTTTTGGAAAGAACAAATGGTTTAGGAGATATAAGGGGGCAAAGTCAGGCTATCAATCAGCATCGCGGGGTCTGAATGGCACCGTCGTCGCCACGTCATGGCCGACCACATTGGGCCACGGCCACCAAGTGGTGACCGTACGCCGACATGGGCCCCACCAGCTGGGCTGACGTGAGCTGCATGAGCACCATGCCACCCCACACTCCTCCCTCTGCCCTCCCATTCACTTTGCTGAGCTCACCAAAGTGGAGAGCGAGGCTCTCCATGCCGCCGAGAGCTCCACCTTCGCCTTGCACGCCCTCCAGCGAGCCCCAGTGCCCCACCGTACCCCCATAGCTTTGCCTATGTCTACTCTACGCTATCCACCTCCTAGCTAAGCCTGAGAAGCAAGGTAGAGCCCACATTTCATGGTTAAACCTCACCAGCTCTGAGCTCTGCCATGGCAGTCCTCGCTATCGAGCTCGCCGCCGAGCTCCTCTCTTGCTCTTTTCCCCTCCTCTCTCGTGTCTAGACTAGGTCTAGGTGTGGTGCACCTTAGGGTGTGACCCTACTTGCCATGGTTGCCTCGCCAGAGGTGAATGCAACCATGTCATCGCCGTGCTTTCTGTCGTCGTGATGGCATGCATGTAGCCAACCCTCCCGGGAGCTTCCTAGGTCATGGTGAAGCTAGCGCCACCCTCACCCGCATCTCTACTGGCTAAAGTACACTAGCATACCACCGTGCAGTCGCCGCCGTCCACCATTGCTAGCGATAAGCTTGCTCCGGTGAACTCTAACCTAGCCTCCTACCTCAATCGACTCGCCTCATTGTGTAGATCACGATGATGGCCATAGCTTCTCCGGAGGACGCACCGTCAGCGAGAACGCCACGGTCCGCGCCGCTCCTGTGCTCCACCGTGACTGACTTGTGGGTCCCATTGACCCCGGGGTCCACATGTCAGTGGCTCTTTGTTTTATTTGAATTTAATTCAAATATAGATTTCTATGCAAACTTTGAAAAATCATATTTAGAGTTCTGTAGATCCAAATGAGATGACTCAAATTTTGTTGGATTTCTTGTGGACTCTAGTTTTAATAAAAATATAAAACTAGGTATGTTTTATAGAAAAATAAATGATTATTATTTTATGCCTTTTATTCATGCATAAAAGAAAAGGTCATATCCCGCTATAGATAGCTCCAAATAATGTGAAATTTTTATGGAGTGTTTTCTATGCCATGAGTAGCTTGTAGTTCAAATTTCAGCAATTTTTGATACTGTATGATTTAGTTATGCATTTATCTTATTTAATTAGATGGATCTTGTGTTAATTTTCATAAATTACCTATAAGTCCAATGAAGGTGAAACTTTGGCAAACAATGCTCTTATGTTTGTAATAAGTTAAGAAAAATATGAAATTTGTTGTTTGACACTTTTCAATAGGATTTCTTATTTATGCCAAAATCAGCCTTGTCATCTGTTATTTTTTATATAGAAAATACGCTTGTTCAAATGCTATGAAAATTTTATGGTAGTCTTCTGAGAGCATGTTCTAGCTGCTATAATTTTGATAGAATATGTGGTGCAGTTTTGCTATATGTTCCGTTATTCACCTCGATATCTGAATAAATTAAGAAATGACTTTAAAGAATTTATTTAGATGTTGGCACCATGCTTTCTGGTGTTCTTTTGATATGTGTGATATGTTGGTAAAGTTAGTTTTGTCCAATTTCATGTTTGTAACATAAGTTAATAATTATTTCTTGCAATTATTAGTTTCTAGATATTTTTGGGGGCAAGGTAAATTACCCCATGTTAATCATGTTTTCTAGGAAACTTGTGAATACAAAAGTTATAGAGAACCCATGTATCTAGTTGCTATTAAAATTCGGTGGCATTTAGTCAAGTAGTTTAGGAGTTACAGCTGTTTAAAATTAGATTACAGTTTTCTTTGCTCTCTATCTTGTTTAGACCATTTCTGTAAATGCATGTTTTTGACCTATTAACTTGGGAATCATGCTTTGATGATTAAATATGAAATATATATAATTTCGTAATCTTTCTAGATTGTCTTATTTCAAGTTATTTGGATTTATAAATCTACAGTTATGAGTAAATTACTTGACTACTTTTGTATTCTCAGAGTTGCTAAAATTGCCCGATGGCTTGTTTGCTTTGCTTAATCATGATTGGGATGTTTTAGATGCTTAGGCTAATTGAAATAAGTTGATAGATGTCGGTACTAGGCCTTTAACTGAGGATGAGCAATTATACCTTAGATTGTGTAAACTCGGTGAGTGTGCACTCTTGCTCTATAGAGAGGAGATTTGCACCTACTCTTTAAAGTGATTTGAATAGAGCGTTGCACCTACTCGGTCAACGAGTGTCCAGTGATATTATGGTAAGCATTGTTCTTCATTCATGATCATCATGTTATCTCTTATGCATCTATGATATTTAGCTTATATATATGCATGCAATAGGTGTGCCCGAGGGAGTGACCCTACTAGAATTCGAGGGAACGGGTCAGGAGGATCAGCAGCCCCCGCCATAGGAGCCACATGTGCAGGCATTAGAAGAAGTGTCAGAAGACGTTGAGGTTGACTATCTGAATCACACGCCTTGCAACTTCGTGAAAGGCAAGCCCCAAAGCATTATAAGTCTCCTAATTTCTAAAATACACTTGAGTATATATGTTATATATATTGATGCATTAAGTTATCGGTGTTGATTGAAAACCCTTACTACATTTATATCCAATCCTTGTCTAGAAAATTTACATTATGCCTATGTAGGTCAGGATCGAGTAGATTGCTTAGTCCTACTTTAAACAGTAGAAGTCGGGTGATCTCCTATAACCTGCGAGCTTTAGGGATATTCATATATGGCATGGTTGGCTATATTTGCTATCATGGAAAAGAACCTGGTTAATTGAAATGGAGACTGGATGGAGACTTATAGGATTGTTATGCTTATAGTGACTTCGTCTATGTCAATTAAGGACCGATTCTTAGAGCCTTTCCTTTGTCATGTTTTTTATAACAAAAACTATGGGGGGAGGTCCCCATAGTGTCAAAAATTTTTGTTTAAATTTAAAGGAGTTTAGAGGGCTTATTACATGAGGAATTAACTAAAAGCGTCTAACCAAAAACAAAAGGGTGAACTAAGGTCAGACTTGAAGCCTTTCCTTTGTCATGTTGAACACATGCCTAACACTTAGTTGGCCGGGTCTAGTGACCAACCACGAAGCCTATTAGCTTGACTCAGACCGGAAACCGGTCTGTTTGAGTGCGCCTCGGAAGGGAGTCATTGCAAATTGCTAGTGTCCAAGGGCAAGTATCTGGAGGTCCTAATCATCTTGGTGGCATGATATCCCTAAGAATGCGGTGCTAATTGAGCCCACGATTGCTGAGGTGTACCAAAGGTGATCTACAGCTGCCTTTAGCGGGGTTTGCCGAGTGAGTGTTAGGAATACCCCATCAGCTGAGTGTAATTCGATTCGATTCGAGTCACCATCTCTCCCGGTTAGTGAGAACTTGACAGGAGTATCTACATAGTAGATACACTAAATAATGGAAGATTCATGAATGATGATGGCTTTATTATACCTGCTATGATTATTATTGTTTGCCCTTAATAAAGTGGTTGCTATAGAACAGGTGTTAATCTCGATGACAGGTTAATTATGATTAACATAATGCTAATTATTAAATGAGTACTTATGTTACTTGAGCTTTTAATGCAAAATATTGTCAAGCAAGCTCCACTTCATATTAGCCTTGCATACTCCTTGGTGTCTTGTTATTTTTGGTTTTTGTCAGGTAAGTCTAGCTGAGTACCTTCTCGTACTCAGGGTTTATTTCCCATCTGTTGCGGATGACCTTTTCTTTCACGGTTGCTGCAAGTACTGCCTTCTCCCTGCCGGGCACGAAGACTAGGCCATTGGGCACGGTCTCTGCTAGAGTTCTCATCAGATATAGTTTTGTAGGACGTGACTATGAACTGGCAATGTATTTGAACTACTGAAGTTATGTTTTTAAACTATGTTGCTTCCACTACTCAAACTTGGTTTGTAACATTTTAGTTGAACTCCGATGGTTGTATGCTGTAAGCTACTTGTGAACTATTATAACAGATGGTATGTTGTGTTGAATCATGTATGATCTTGGCTTGTTGTAAGTTGTTTGAAATCCTTCATGATTTCACAAACTACCGGGGTTATGGGAGCATAAGTGTAGGGATTTAATCACTTTGGTAATTGTTTTTATACTTACATTCTTATAATTTGGTCGGTTCTGTCACATACATTACCCTACATAAGATACAAAAGTAGACAGAACAAGGGTAAGCAGGGGTTAATGGTTATCTCGATCACATCAATAAGTATAAGTTCACCAATATTTTCTTCTTGCCTAGCTACCTTCCCCGGCAATGGCATCAGAAATGCTTGTTGGTATTTATTAACTTGTCACTTGTTTATGTAGCCACCTAATGTTGTTGACATTCCTTAGCATCATTTTTACTAAGTTTTCATCCCTAGCGATGGTGCTAGAAATGCTTATTGATACTTCCTAGTGACACTTCTAGAATGACACTAAGAAGTACTTTAATATTTCATGTGACTAGATAGAATATATAATGAAAGAAATCTGCAAGCACACAGATAATATGCCATTGTAGCACTTCACCCAGAAGTATTCCAGGTATCATTATTTATATTTTTACCACAGGGAAGGACAGGCAGTTGGAATATATAGAGATGAACCATAACCAACTTCTACTCACAACAGGAGTAAGTCAAGAGATAAATGTATATGATAAGTAGTGATAAATGCTAATTAATCACTCAAAGTACTCCTTTCTATGGCATTAGCATGGCTAAGTAGAATATTAGAGGAATAATTCCTAAGTCATTCTTAATTACAAGTCAAAGCATATGTTGATTAGTGCAATTACACCTAGTAATTATGGCTAAGATCAACTTCATATCTACACATAAGGAATATTACTAAGAAAGATTAAGAACAGAGCTTGTCTTCCTTCGTAACTAGATCCTACTTGTCCTATATTCAGGGAGTGGACTACAAAGGACTCAACGTGAGTGTCACGTTCGTAATCTACCACATGGCCTAGAATATAGGGTGCATCCACAGGTAAACAACGTATAAGCACCATGCTTACACAATGTCGACCACTCACCCTGTATACACTAGAGCAAGTGCTATACGAACTTATGCTTGAACATGATGACAATCTAGCTATACTAAGTATATAAACAAAGTAGAGATGAACATTATAACTAGAAACATGAATGATATAAAGAACATTGTCATAACAATTGTAGCAAACATATAAAAATAATGAGAGATACAAACGAGAGAGGGGTACAAAGGCTACCAAGCCACGCTCTCGACAAGATCAGGAATCCAAGCAAAGCTTGCCTCCCTCTAGACCTAGCCTAGCTAGCTATGTCCTAGAATATGGTGGATCTCTGAGGATGATTAGGGTTTCTGTCTTCTCAAATGACTTGATCAGGGTTTGATGATGGGAAGGGTGGCAGGGGCTAGTATATATAGGCCGGAGTATTAATCCTGAGCCCTCGGATCAAACCGACTTGAATGGATGGCGTAGATGCAACCATGAGGCGGTGAAGAACCGACATAACGAGGCGGAGGCTGACGGTGGGCGAAGGGGACCAGCCGGTCTAGAAGTGGGGCTAGCCGGCCCCACCTAGTGGCCTCTCGCCCTCCGCCATGGTGTGGTGCCCTCTGGTGTCCTCTAGAACCTTCTAGAGTTGTTTATGCTATGATTAAGCGGATTTGTTCTAACATATAGGTCCACCTTATCGATTTTCTAGATAAACCCTGAAGAAAATACAGATTCACCAAAACTCGTGGAATTTGTTAGTTTAAACCCCTAAACCTTTGTTGGTGATTACTTTTATGCCCTTATACAAGTTATATTGATAGTTTATAATGTTTGTTATCTATCGTCAAAAGTAGTGCATGTGAACTAGACTATAGTTTTTATGTTATAATCTTGACATATGAACTAGCATATAGTTTGTGTGTTATGATCTTAACATGTTTAACATTATGCTTAACCATTCATATAACTTATATGAGTAGAAGTAGAGCTAGGTTGAGGTGGCAGTTCATCATGCCTTTGGGTGTGCCCATGTCTTATGCTTGTTGATCCGTAGGGTCAGAGTTCCGGGGGGATGTGGGTAGTTTCTGTGTAATCGAGCATCATGCCTGGGTATATGGGACCAGGTGAATATATTTCCTACTCTCTGGTTGAGGGGTAGGTGGCAGATGGTGACAACCCTATCCATCCCTTATAATCCTCCACATTCAGGTAGGGTGTAGGAGTTTAAATTGTCATATGAGGTTGCTGGAAGACTAGTACTCAGTGGCCTCCCGACCTATCTTAAACTTAGTTTTAGCTCTAATCATGTAGCTTGTATGATCATTAACTCTTCTTTACATAGCTATATTTGACCATGTCGGCTCCACTTAGAAACATTCTTTTATTCTTTGTTTTCCTTTTATCCTTGAGGTTGGCCCAGATGTGCGTCCACTATCCTTGAAATACCATTTTTACCCCTATCATGAACTATTGGTCTATTAATGCAAGTATGTAATATTGTTCATGCTCATGCTAGACTCTTATACCTTGCCATCCTTTAGGAAAATATAAATAACAATACCATGAATACTTCCAGGTAAAATGCTACAACGATAGATCCATGCACTTGCGGATATTTTCTATGATCGTTAAGAACTATCGTAGTTGGTGTTTCTTGGCGGCGTCGCTGAGGTTTACTCAATCTTAGTGATGGTGCTAAGAAATACCAACAGGCATTTCTGGCACTGTTACCGAGGATGGACTTGAAACCTCCATACTTGGTGATTGCACTAAAAAATACCTACAATCCAACAATACTTTGCTCAGCTCCGAGCTGACTTTAGCAAAAACAGCATCCAGAGCAACCTTCGCCTCTTGCATACAAGCAAGCAAGGCAGCACGGGAGACCTCCAACTTCTGGGCATTCGCTTCCGCCAACTCCTCAGCCTTCTTTCGAGCCACCTCGACATTCTTGTGAGAACCCTTAGCCTCTTTTAGCTTCTCGTCTTTGACTTTCAGCCCCATGTGAAGGTCAATGTTACGGTTCAACAATCCTTGCGCATCATCTATTAAGCCCTTATTCTTCGCAATCGAGGCCTCCAAGGACCCAATCTTTGCCTTCAACTCTCTGTTAGCGGTGGCTAACACTCCCTTCGACCTCTCAAGCTTTTCAACCTTCTCAACCAGCTTAGTTTGGACATGTTTGAAGCATAATCACCCTCATGCCAATCACCTCCAAATCCTTGGTCAAGTGATCGACCAACTCATTACTCAACATAAGATCCACCTTAGGCATGCAAATCTGATGATACACACCAACCATAAAATGGAGTGCCTCTTCAGTCCCAACCAAGCAGCAACCGCGAAGGTCCGAGCTAGTAAACAACTCAATATCAGGATCATCGGAGCCACACACAATTGTGAAATGCCTTAAACTACAGCGATCAGCATCACCTAGAGGCCGCTTTCCAACAAATCCCTCTCCTCATCCTCATTGGTAGGAATGTCACGACCCTCGCACATTATATGAATGCAATAGTGGCAAGGCATCAAACTGGCATCCTCAGCACGAGAAACAACTTCTCGGTCTTCTTTAGTCTAACCACCTTCCAATCCAAGCTCCACCAAATCCACAGTGCGAGGGTTCTGAGAATCCTCCACCTCCACATCCTCGTCTCCATCATCATCGTCACCTCCACCATCATCAGAACCACTGCTCCCACTGGAGGAACTCGACCCACTACTCTTCTGTCCCCCTAAACCCTTGCTGTTACCCTCCTTCTCTTCCTCTTCCTCATCCTCATCATCGGAAATCACTTGCAAAATGGACAAGTCAGCGAGGGTGGGCACCTTCTAAGCCTGATGAGCTCCCTCAAACCCCACTCGGCTTAGATGCCGGCACAACCAACAACCTAGGCTTCGCGCTCATGACTGGAGAGGAAACAGACGAGGCGAGGACCTTAACCGCCGCAACCCTTGCAACCTTCAACATTCTAGTTTGACCTCGATTGCGTCCATCGCGCCGAGACGTAGCAGCAGGCTTACCACTCGCCTCAGACCTCTTCCTCTTTTTGCCACCCGCGACATCTATAAGCTTCGCCTATGGCCAATCCAGATATGTCAACCCAAGCAGATCAAAGGCTCGGTTGACACGATGGCAGTCGGCCAGGGCAACCCGTATCGTTTTTATCTCGGAGCTACCAATAGCACCGACAAGCTCCTCAGCCACCTCCGCCACCTCCTTGTAAACAACCTTGATCCTCGCCACAGTCAAACTGCTCTTCTGAAGTACCCTCAACCAAGCCTACTTAACATAGATCCCAAGACCCTTCAAGCCTCGACCCCGGTACCTTTCATCATCCTTAACCTCGAACTAGGACTGGTTGGCCCTCAGGGGCAGCACCTTCGCGCAAAGAAACTCCTCAACCAGATCTTGTGTGCATTGGTGGCGCGATAGAGCCCAAAGCACATCCACTGCAGCTACACAACCATTGGCCATGATAGCCTCTAAAGTAACATTATCAAGCCTCAACAATTTTCCATAGAGACTGGGCTTGCTTCCTAGCTTCACATAAAACTAGTTCTTAGTCTAGGGCGAGGCCCACTTGTTCTTCTAAGCTTGAACCGAGACTTCCACTCCATGGCGATAAACAAAAGTGTAAACACCATACTGCCCATAAACAGTCTTCCCGTCAACGATCGTCTTGTGAGGCTAAGGATGAACCCTGTGAAGTCATATGAAACGATCGAGATCTGGCTCCACCCCATGAGACTTGCAACCCCAGACATAAATACCAAGCTTACAAAGCTGGAGGGATTCAACTGATGAAATTTGAAAAACCCCAACCACAAGGGGATGCAGCGGAAACCTCAACCCCGCCAAGAAGAATTCCTTGAAAACCACAACCTCGTCGCCCCGAGGGTCACGAACAACCTCCCCCTTCGATGGCCTCGCCAGATAGCAAGGAAATCAACTCAGCTTCATAAACTCGTCCAACTCCCTCAAAGTAAACCTCGAGAGACCTAACTCGAAGCTCACAGCCACATCTGAGGAAGAATCAACAGCCTCCAAGCTGTCCACAAGCTTTGCAGTCTTCTTCACGCGAGCCATCAAACTACAAGACAAAACATACAAGGGACCCATCAGCAAAATCAAAATTGAAGGGGATACAAAACAGCCAAAACAACTAACACCCACCCAAAGAGTTGAGTAAACAGCAGGCAAACCAAGAAAACAAGAACCCTCGCTGAAGGCACTAACCCTCGCACCAGCAAAACCTTCGCTCAATAGAACCAACGACAGCAATTCGCCAGCAAGCAACAGACAAAACAACAAAACCCTAAACCTAACACATGTATTTATAGGCACCCAAAACCTGCATCAAAGGTAGGCAGGCGTCAGGTATCCCAAAAAAACAGGAGCCTGGAGACTACCGCAAATCCCGAGAAAAATGGAAGCACCCCCCGGCAATCGCTTGCTACTTCTAACCGAAAACAAGGCCCAAAAAAGTTAAAGCCTAGCACTGGTCGAGCACGATGGGGGTGTCATTGGACCGGGCCGCAGGTTAGGTACCCTCGCCTACTTCCCTCCTCGAATTTAAGCGCTGCTCCGACCCATCATGTTGGGCCCGACCCTCTAGGGGCTACTGTTGAGGGAAGACTCGCCCAGCATAGCTCCTACCCTGGTTCCCGACCCAATGCTGGCCCTTCTAACGAGCCTCGCGGCAGGCGCTCACCTCCGCCGCGAGGGTTTCTGCTCATCTTGTTTGATCCGTGTGCACAGGCGTCGTGGTTGAAGGCTTGCCTCGCTGAAGATCTGTGCCAAGCGAAGCTCTGGTGGCGGAGAGCGGGCCCACGTCCGGGACACGAGAGGGTTCGATGCCCACTGCGGGAATGGTCCACTCCAGTGATTGCGGCCGACAACCCTGTCCAAGTGATTAGGGCACAGAAGTGGTTGACCAAGGGAAGGGAATTACCGCCGTACCCTTGATCGTTGTGTAGCCATTGTCTCCTAAGGTCTGACCCTAGTGTAATTTTACCGTGACCCCAGGTGTGGTCTTTAAATACCGGGGCGCTAGTGTAAGAAGGACAGGTCCTTCTTTTTCGGACAATTTAATGGCCATTTGATCCGTATTTTAATTTAGGTCTTGAGCTCGCGTACCTCTGCTCTCTCACTCTCTGGAAACCCTCGGCCTCTCCCCATGTGATTCTAGCGAGGGCGAGAGGCCAAGAGTGACCCCACAAACCCATCTCTTTCCGATCCCCGGTGAGTGTGCGTTCGTTTCGCTTATGTTCGGCAAGAAGACCCCAGTTCCGTCGGGAGCCCGCTGCTGCCTCCGTCGTCATCCTCGTATCGCTGCAGGATCGCGTGAAGCCGATCCGCCGTGCTATAAAACGCAATGAACCACAACCACCGCAGGCATCGTCATCCTCGCCGCTCACGCATGAGAAGATTGTGCTCAGCGTCGCCGTAACGGCGGATGAGCACTGGAGCAATTGCCGTCTTATATTAGAAAGAAGCTGTGAAGGCTAGAACAACGTGTATTTTAAATTAGAGGAAGTATAAACATGCACTTAACTAAGATGCATGATACACCGATCCTCATATTTATCTCTAAAACTATACGTAGTTTTAGACGCGGGTAAATAACTACTCCTTCCGTCCAAGGAAGAATGAAAATCTCGTTCCGTGAAGTCAAACAATCATAAATTTGACTGGATTTATAAAAATAGTATCAATATATGTATCTTCTATATTTATAATAAAAATATATTTATTATAAAAGTATATTTGGTGATCAATCCAGTGATATTTATTAGACATCACAAATATTAGTGTTTTTTTGTATATATTTTGTCAAACTTAGGATGGTTTGACTCCTCGGAAAATGATATTTTATTTTGTTTTATTTTTTTGACAAAGGATGTGTCGCATGTTGGATGCACACGTGCAACTAAACAGCCTACAGCTGTAATTTCACTGAGATGGATCCACTGATGTTCATCGGCCCACCTCATTTAGCCTTGATTCCTGAGGACACCTCAGAGCCTTCCAATTAACACATAAGACTAGTATGCTTTGTCACCCCTGTCCATGTCTATCGTCTCTCTTCCTCTCTCATCTCTCTTTCTCTCTCTTAAAAGTCTTCTCCCAGTTCTTGGTCAAAAGGTGAAGGGAGAAGGAAGGAGATTTTAGGTGACATACAAACAGAAAGGTTTGCAGACTTCCTTTAAAGCTTTGGTGCCAACTATATAAAGAGAGGGTGCAAACAGAAGACGGTTTTGCCAATAATGACTGGTTTGGGATCCTTTTGCTGGAGATGTGCATAGTGTGAGGAGAGAGCCAGGGTGGAGGATGGTCAGAGCCTTCATAAGGGCTTCAGGTGGGGCTCTGCTGGAAACGACGACCGCCGCCGCCACCATCACCGGGCATCTGAGCTCCCCCAAGGTCTCCGGAGCGCCTCTAGCTCCCCACGGACGACGATGATGGCAGCCTCTTCCACCATGTAAGTCGCACAAGTTGCTGTCAAGTTCCTCTTCTCTTTTATTTTGCCTTTGGGGAGCTGGAGCCCTATCTGTCTGTGTTTCCTTTCCACAGAGATCGAGAGGTGTTTTGTTGTGCTTGCTTTTGAAATTTCTCGAGCTGGCCGGATTAGGGATTTGATTGACAACTCGCTCGCTCTCTCTCGCATATAGTTGCTTCTGGTACAAGGGATTAAGATATTCTGCTCTATCTGCTTCTGGTGTTTGTTTGTGTGTGATAGAGGTGTGATGGCAATCAGAAGACCACCGCCCGCCATCGATATCTTGCATAATCCATCTTTGTTGGTTCAAATTTTTATTGGTGTCTTATATTTATGCATATAATTCAAACACATGGTGAAGAGAACAAGAAGAACAAGAAGGAGGAGGAGGGGTGAGAATTGGGAAAGACACAATATCAGATAGTTTATTGGTTAGTTAGGGATTATGGAAATAGTTGAGGTGCTGAGGTAAGGAAGGAGGACACCAAATTACCAAATACATGGATATGGTTGTTTTCCTTGTATCTTTCAACAAGTAGATAGATGATAGGCTTTTTAAGGATTTGTCACACCGACTCTCCCATCTGCTCCATTATATATCAATTAAACAAATAAAGCTACTATCCCACTGCTACTTGCTTTCTAATGCTTATGAAAATGATCAATTCATTGAATCTTGCTTGTTTCATCCTCTAATATATTTTCCCTTTTTTTAATTTAGGAGCAAGGAATCAGCAGCGAGCTACGACATGGCGGAATTCGACCAGTCAGCAATATTTCTCTACCTTGAGGATGGCCACGATCAAGAACAACAACGACGTATGTTATGGAAGAAATTCTCTCTCCTCTCTTTATTTGTTTCCCGAACTCCGGAAATGCTATACACACTGAAAAGCTAGTAGCCCCCTACTATTAGCAGCACCCTTTTCCATGGATTATGTTTGTCGTCTTTGATTTGCCACCTATATATATCTATATATGCCTTGCCAGCAGCTGCAGGTCCTTGTGTCTGGTCTTGTTAGCAGCTAAGCTACCTAAGCCCCTTTTCTTTTGCTGCATGATGCTTTCATTTCTTTCTTGTGCGGGTTTTGTATTTGTTTCCTGTGGTGAAGAGTGTGACATGTAACAGACTCTGTGATGATGACGGCCTTCTCCTTTGCAACAAGAACTTGATCTAAAAGAAGCTATAAATATTCCCCCTTTCTATTTCTCACCCATTCCTTTCCATTTGCATCTTCTCATGCACTCTGTTGAATTATGTCCCCCTCCCTCCCGGACGTTGTGGTACATGTACTGCCTGTGCCTGCTCTCTCTCTCTCTCATATTTAGCTTCTCTCCCACCGCACGTGTCCATCTTCGCATCCATATGTGTTATCTAGGACTAGGAGAGAGAGGGGGGGTGTAGAGAGAGACATGTAATATATATAAGGACTGCATTATTCAAGCACTAGTTCTTGAAAATATACATATATATATAATCCCTTATTGCCCATCATCGCTCCCTCTTTCTCATTGCACATATATATTAGTAGTTTTTTTTATTGATGTAGTAGTATCTGCGTTTACAACGACATTGTTAATTGCATGTTTTGCAGAGACTCTGAACATCTTTCCATCGCAGCCAATGCATGTGGCCGAGCCAATTCCTGCTAAGGTATAGTACGTCCTCCTTAATCCTTATATATGCAGACATGCAGTTATGCACACATACAGTTAGCTATCAGTACACAAACAGCTAGTTCTGAGTACTCCATGCATGCAAACTCCATCTCCATGGTGCACTTCATCTATTATTCCTTCCTCGGACATGGAATATGTGCTGAATTTATAACGTTAACTCTGTTGTGCTGAACTTAAATTACCTGTGTAGGGTGTTAGCATCGGCATGGTGACAGCCAGCATGCTGCCCAATGGCAACTCTTCTTCACCCAAGAGACAAGAGCAAGGTGGCCAGCAGAGGAGTGTCGCTGCTCCTGCAGGCCCCGTTGTGCCGTTGCCTAATAACAACTTAGCCAAGGATAATAGGAATAGCCTTACTAAGGTATGCATGCATCTCTCTCTCTCTCCCCCCCCTCTCTCTCTCCTCCCTCAACAAAACAAGATGCCTAATTTGCAGAAGGAAGAAACTAGCAGTGGAAAGGGTGCAGCTTCTGCAGGTGGTGTTCAGGAGAGAGTGAAAGACCCTAAGGTGAGAGTCAGTGACTCCTAATTAAGATTATTGCCACATTTCAAAGTAACCTTGGAAGATGAAAAGTCACTTCGTACATACTGCAGTGCATCAGTTATATATATTTATGTATAATCATGCAGACACTGAGGAGGCTTGCACAGAATAGAGAGGCAGCAAGGAAGAGCAGGCTTAGGAAGAAGGTGAGTCAGTCAACTAAGACACTACACATGCACTACATAGAGAAACCATATTGTACAATTATGTAAAGTTCAAGGAACAAACAAAACATTTATATGGCATACTCCGAGCCATATATACAAATATATATCCATTAAACATGTTAATGCATTTTTTTTGTTCATGCAGTACACCCATTTTAAACCGATTGTTGTTTTCCTAATGGAAGTCTCAAGTGTCAGCAGGTTGATTAAATGAATTTTGTGATGCAACAGTTTTTTGGTTCTGTCCTTTTGGCCTTACATGTGCTTTAGGATATGTGTACTTGATTTTCCTTTCTCTTGAATTTGACAATGCACCTAAAGAATAATATCACTTACCAATGCAAAAAAAAAACTGATGTATTTTGTCTGTTCCTCATGATTTCATTTATATATATATATATATATATATATATATATATATATATATATATATATATATATATATATATATATATATATATATATATATATATAGGGAGAGTATACTCTATAGCTAGCTACAAAATAAGTTATTCTATATCCACCTCTATTTACGATAATTTTATATACTAATTTACGACAATGTCAGTATATATTTACGATAATTGAATTACTATAGCACATGAGGATATTTACCATAATGTTATAGTAAATCACATAGTAAGGAGTTACTATAATCTCGTAAATTAGCATAGCAATTATCGTAACTCCAAGTGGCTACAGAATAAGCTATTCTGTAGCCAGCTATAGGGTAGTAGTTATATATATATATATATATATATATATATATATATATATATATATATATATATATATATATATATATATATATATATCAGCTACCCATGTAAATACTATTTGATATACTATTCATTAATTGCTTCATTTCTTAATCTGAGATATTATATAAAAGACAGTGTTTTACATCTCAAGGTATGGCATTTAGCAGAAGGCCTCTCCAACAGCTAATGGTGAAGCTAAATGAGTCCATACCGCGCTATCAACTATATAATCAGAGATTTAAAACCTTGTTTCAGAAATAGGATTAACTTTACAAGTTAGTTCAAAAACTTTTGTCCTTCTAAAATATCTCCTTAGCACTCAATAAGTATGCTAAAAACGCCTTTAATCTATTTAGCCAACCTTAAGGAATGTTTAGAGTACACCCACAAAGTTACCATATGGATTGATGCATCCACTCTTGTTTTACTCTTCAGGCTTATATCCAACAGTTGGAGACAAGTAGGATCAGGCTCAGCCAGCTTGAACAACAAGTTCAAGTGGCAAGAGTACAGGTATTAATTCTTCTACCAGCAGTATCTTGGAGGAGCCAGTTATATATGGTTTTTGCCACACAGTAGTACTTATATTAATCATCATGTACACGGCTAATTAACAAGTGACTACTACTATGTTCAGGGTGTCTTCTTGGGCACTGGTGATCAGCCAGGTTTTCCTTCTGCCCCTTCACCAGGTAATAATAATGGGACACTCCATTTCATCTCTAATATTAATTAATTCCATTAGTTACTTAATTCTGTGTATGTAACATGCATGCATGATGAACGTACAGCTGCAGTATTTGACGTGGAGTATGGAAGGTGGGTTGAAGAGCACAGCAAGCTGATGTTCCAGCTGAGGGCGGCACTGAGCGAGCATCTGGGGGACGAGCAGCTGCAGAGCTTCGTGAATGGTGGCATGGCACAGCACGAGGAGCTGCTGCACCTGAAAGGCGCCATGGCCAGGGCCGATGTCTTCCACCTCTTGTCTGGGGTGTGGGTATCCCCTGCTGAGCGTTGCTTCCTTTGGTTGGGAGGTTTTCTCCCCTCGGAGGTTATAAAGGTATTACTATTACTAATTATTTACTATGCATGGTGTAGAAATTCCAACAATCATAAGTATAGTTGATTAATGCACTTGTGCCTGGAAATGAGGATGCCCCACATCAACCACTAGATAATCTTAGGAAGAGCATAGGAGTCCACGGGGCTCATACTTCAGCGCTTGGTACTCGGACCTTGGCTCGAGGTATAAATAGATCATGCATGATTGCAGGTTAATTTGATTGGTTCTCATGTCCGATCCCGTTTGCATTATAGAGCACATCGTCTTGCACTACGTTAGTCATTGTTTATGGAAGCTTAAACCAGTGCACAACCTCATACAGTATTGTATAGCATTAACTCATTGAATAGACCAACTAATGCTAGAGATCTGTTTTCCTGATGATTATATTGTGGCTAGCTAGCTTGTGTTGTGAGGCCGTTTATTAGTCCATTTGACCCGGCCTGCTAGTTCCCATTTGCCATAAAGTTTACTCGTTCATACCAGCTAAACCTATCTACTTCTATATATATATATATATATATATATATATATATATATATATATATATATATATATATATATATATATATATATATATATATATATATATATATATATATATATATATATCGTCCAGCCTTCTGGGTTGACCCTTCCATGTTCCATATATCTACTATACTTGGTCTAGTCAATGATTGATTTCAAGACTTCATGTTATACTAAGTGCTTTTAACTTTCAGTATAACACTATGCCACCTTAATTGTATTATTTTTATGCATGGTGTAGTTATCTCTACCTAACCCAAGATCTTTGAAAAGGTTGAATGATCCAAAGCAACTTTTTTTCGACTGTCATACTTGACCAACATTTCATGTCCCTTATTGATGGATTATATAACTGATGAGAAGGCTCTGAGAAAAAAAATATATATAACTAAGATAAGCAGTAGGAGAGGCCCAATGCAAGTACATACCTTGCATGATGGGAATAGTTAAAAGTTGAGGGGAAAGACAAGAGGGATTTTGGATTCATGCATTGCTGAGACATGAGGAATATCGATAAGGGGAGTAGGTAACCGCTAACCGGACAGGAACAGGTATGCAAGATGTTATGCGTGATGGGGATGGTCCTTTCTTCTGGAACAATGGACCATATCCATGCGTGTGGGCTTCGTGTTTTTAATTCTCCCTTCCCCTTGCATTTAGTGCATAGATTTCATCTCTTTGGCTTCTAGAAGGTAATATATGTGTGTATCTGTAAACGTATATGCAAATTAGAATTGGAAAATGTATTGCCCAGAAAATACACAAATTGAAAATATAATTAATGGACCTGTATATATAACCAGGCATTTTTGAATTACCCCCGGCCCCTTCATGGTACCCTTCCATTTATTTCTCTTGTGATGAAAATATGTAACTTTTCAAAAAAATTCAATACAGAGTTGCTTAGTGCCCTAGAAAACAGAATTACTTAATAAAACACACATCCGAAAAGTGCTTATATATAATATATGATGTCTGTAGGAAAGATTATCAGCTGTAAACATCACACGTACATACATATGTCTTCTCATGTGGACTTTTATGCACATTTACATTTTCAGCTTACCGAGCACACATTTCAGATAGACTATACATTTTCACACTATTCTTTGCACACTACTTATGTCTTACTCATATGATAGATGGACCATTATTTATGAACATATATTATATATATGGAAGAATATGAAGCAAATATACACATTATTGGTCAAACAATATTGCATGTTCACTTTTATATATACATATTCCTTATCTACTCATCATTCGAGCAAAAGTTCAGCAACCAAAATAATCTCTAAGAAATATAGAAGATTCCGGAAATAAAGTTTAGTATATAATTTAATTACCATGTGTAAGAGATAGACTGCTTTTCTTCTCATGATATATAGAGAGCGAGTGGACGCTAAACCGAGTGGCTAGCCATCCCGTGTCGCACCCTCGCGACCCAGGTTTGAGCCCCACGGGGCGCGTTTCGCTAGGTGGAGGCACCAAAAAAAATCCCCTCGCCTGCTCCACGCCAAAGTACAGGCTTAAGGCTAGCTCAGTTTCACGGGAGCTGCGGTACTATGCTATGTATAAGTGGGGCAGGGGTTCATGGATTTTATCAAGATCTTCTTATGCACAATGTCCGAGGATGTCATATCACCGTGGTTTTTTTATGACATATAGAGAAGCAATTACTTACCTACACGTGGATACAAGTACTCTCTTAATATAGGACTGCTATATTTAAAATAAACATAAAAAGGTTAAAATAAATCATTTTCTCATATTTTTTTAAAAATAAATCTTTAATTGATTTACTGCGGCATTCATGTATTTATGTATGTAATAGGTGATGCTAAAGCATGTGGAGCCGCTGTCAGAGGGCCAGATCCTTGGCATCTACCAACTCCAGCAGTTAGTGCAGGAGAGGGAGGAGGCTCTGACCCACAACATGGAAGCCACTCAGCAGAACATCTCGGACATTGTCGCTGCTCCTGATGTCGCCCCCGCCACCTTCATGGGCCATATGTCCCTCGCCATGAACAAGGTGGCCGCTATGGAGAGCTTCGTCATGCAGGTACTAATACTATACGTACTTAGCTTGTAACGGGAGGAAATTATATACTCCAGATCGAACATACGTACGAAATAAAACCACTGCATGCAACATATAATATAAATATGTGTAAAGTTCCATAAAAAGCTAAGATAGGTCATGTGTAGTGTATGTAGAGGATCCAGCATAAAGAAAAAAAAAACTGCATGCCATTATATGCCAGCATCATCCCAGGGTCATCACCTCATCATCAATCATGGTTGTTGAGCGAGAACACGCCATGTCCAGAAAAAAAAAGTCTGAACAGTATCTACCTACTATATATACCTAAACACAGACTAATTAAAAGGAAGAATCCCTTGCACACACAAGCACACTGCAGACGGAATACGTACTGTACATTCAGCAAGATGAAGGCAGCAACCTTTGCATTCCAAGATGATCGACAAGATGTGTAGAAGTTGGGATATCAAGATCATGATAATTGTGCAGAGAAAAAAGAGCCGCAGTTGATAGTTCCAATTAGCTTGCATTGAGTACTCTACACGCGATCTATTTGTCCCACACACGGCGCCGTCAGATTAAATAGCTAGCTAGGTTTGCAACCAATACATATATAACAATATATATGGAACACTAATCTAATTAATAACTAAGCTGGGTAGTACGTGACCTGTTTCATTTTCTTTTGGGTATTTGATAAACATAATTGGTTGTTGGCCTGAAGATTAACTTACCTGCTTCAACAATATAATACACTGGCTAGCTAAGCTACTATACTAACTCCGGCTGACCGTAGCACCACACGTAAGGACTGACGAAGCACATATATATAGCTAGCTAGCTACAAAATAAGTTATTTTGTAGCCACCTCTATTTACGATAATTTTATATACTAATTTACGACAATGTCAGTATATATTTACGATAGTTGAATTACTATAATACATAGAGATATTTACCATAATGTTATAGTAAAATCACATAGTAAGGAGTTACTATAATCTCATAAATTAGCATAGCAATTATCGTAACTCAAAGTGGCTACAGAATAAGTTATTTTGTAGCCAGTTGTAGGGTAATATATATATATATATATATATATATAATTATTGCTAGTAATTATTTCCTCTGTTCCAAATTAGAAGTGGTTCTGACTTTTTAGATACATAATTTTTGTTACCCACTTAATAAACATACATTATGTCTAGATATACATAGTAAAAGTGCTATGTGTTTAGAAATGCTGGCACGACTTACAATTTGTAACAGATGAAGTATTAATTAATCCTCATATATATATATATATATATATATATATATATATATATATATATATATATATATATATATATATATATATTGCTAGTAATTATTTCCTCTGTTCCAAATTAGAAGTGGTTCTGACTTTTTAGATACATAATTTTTGTTACCCACTTAATAAACATACATTATGTCTAGATATACATAGTAAAAGTGCTATGTGTTTAGAAATGCTGGCACGAACTTACAATTTGTAACAGATGAAGTATTAATTAATCCTCCCCTTCGATCTGATCTCTCCTACGTACTGTGTGCAGGCAGATGGGCTAAGACAGCAGACCCTCCACAAGCTCCACCACATCCTGACCACCAGGCAGGCTGCTCGTTGTCTGCTTGCCATCGCCGACTACTTCCACCGCCTACGCGCGCTCAGCACGCTGTGGGTTGCAAGGCCCAGGCAGGACGACGGCCCGGGGCTGCAGTAGATGTATGATGAAAGCTCACACAATAAAATGACGAAGAAAGAAGAAGTACAATAATACATGCATGTGCAAGTTTAATTGTTCTTCTTCTTCTTGCATGCATGCAGGCTAGATTGTTATAGTCGTCATGTGTCCCAGAGAAGAAGAAAACAATGCATGCAAGATCGAATTAACTGATCTAGATAATTGAAAAGCAGTGTAAGGTCGCTTAATTAGTTTGATCTGCTGGTGATGCACACTGAAGAAAGGATTGTTCTTCAGATTTGTGACGACTTGCAACTTTTTTTTAAGGTGTACATACAGTGTTAGGGACAGAGAAGATATTTAGGAACTAAGAATAGTGGAGACCTGCTTGTTGGGCTCTTCCCTTTAATTTGTTCCTAACTTATTATGCACCAACGGTTGAACATCATGTATTTGGGGTAGCTCTCTCCTCTGAATGAATTAGCTGGTAGGTTTTTACTCTATTTCATGATATAAGTTGCTTTAGTAGCCTTCTGAATGGCAATACTTTTTTTTTCCCAACAAAATAGATTTTTTTGGTGCCTTTCTTCTATATTGAAGGAAAACAAGGTTAGGTGGGTATACCTAATCCGTTCAATTTGCAAAAATGTTCAGTACCTCGATTTCTGAGTTGCAACTTGTTTTTTCAACAAACTAGACTAATTTTGGGTGCCTACCTGATATTTTTCCTGTATACAATTTCTACCTATTTTCCAGATGGACATGGGTGATCGAATAGTGGTTTTGATAGACTTTCAACTACAACCACAACCCACTCCATGCTTTTGGAGCAGCCTAGAACTTTTTCAATAAAATAGGCTAACTTTGGGTAACTACATATTTTTCTGTGTGCAACTTCTACCCATGTTCTAGGTGGACATGGGTGAACAGTGGTCTTCATCAACTTACCGCAGCCCACTCCATACTTTTGGGGTTGCCCTAAAAATACGTATAAAGTCTGGATGAACATAGAGCTCCCTTTAAGGTTTTGATCAACTGTCGGCCCTGTTCAGCTGATGGTTTCTACGACTGATAAGTTGGCTGATGTTGTTTTGTTGTGAGAGAAAAACACTATACCATGACGGATAAGTAGTTCAAGCGAACACCAGCAATTGCCTCTATGTTATATCGCTTCATCAAGCAAACACTGGCATAACCACAATCCACTCCATGCTTTTTTACAGCAATGGAAAAGGTTTCTAGCTAGCTAGCCTCTATGCTATATCGCTTCATCAACAAATCAGCTGGAAACCAGCCTCTTTAAGGATAATGCTAATTGTATATAAGACTAAACAAGAGGGATTCTGGCAGATTCTTAGGACGGAAAACAAATACGCTCTATATGCATACTCTCTCCGTCCTAAAATATCTGTCGTTTTCGCTTCTCGAGAAACAATTTTGACAAATTTTATATTAAAAATATTAATATTTATGGTACATAGTTGGTATTATTGGAAAGATCTTTGAATCTAGTTTTTTAATAAATTTATTTAGAGATATAAATGTTGCACGTATTTTCTACAAATCGAGTCAAACTTGTGATACGGAAACCAAAAGCGACAGATAATTTGGGACAGAGGGAGTACAACCCAGTAGTCATACAACTTACATGCATGGAACTGTGAGCCAAGCACCTATGTGTAGGTCAAAAAGTTGGATGGATGTTCTCGCACCAGTTAAATATTAGACACTCCATGTTTAAGCTTCCTTGTTTTCCCTCATCTCAAATATATATTTTGAGGTACAAGCTTCTCTCCGCTTTCCCATACCTCCCTATATATACACTCACTACTACAGATTCAAACATCACTGCCGGCCCATCACTGCCGGATTGTATTGGGCCGGCAGTGATAAATCTTCACTACCGGTTCAAACTCTGACAGACATTCAAATGATTGGGGTAGGGGTCAAACCGGCAGTGAAGCTCATTATCACTGCCGGTTCGTGGCTGGAATCGGCAGTGAAGCTTCACTACCGGTTCGTGGCTGGAACCGGCAGTGATAATGAGCTTCACTGCCGGTTCGTGGCTGGAACCGGCAGTGATAATGAGCTTCACTGCCGGTTCGTGGCTGGAACCGGCAGTGATAACACTACTACAGAATAGTAGTCTAAACTCACGTAATTTTTATGTATCCCAGACTTCTCCGCTCTCTCTCTCTCCGCAGACTTCTCCCCCGTCACGCACCTCCGCGCGCCGCTCGCTCCTCCCCTGCCCGGATGACCTCCCTCGCTGCTAGCCCCTCCCCCGCCTGGGCCTCCCTTGCTGCTCGCCCCTCCCCACCTACCTCCCTCATGGTGCCCACCCCTTCCTCACCCGAATCCGGAGTTTTGGTGCCCGATGGAGGTGGATCTAGATCCAGCGGCGGCGAGGAGGAAGAAGGTGCACCCGGCCACGGCGACAGTGGACGCGGGCTAGATTGGGAGGAGGAAGAAGGTGCGTCAGGTGTATTCCTTCCCAATCCCAGGAACATCTGCATTCTTCTCCTTTGCGGCGGTGGCCTTCCAACCTTAGCAATTTCAATCTGACCTTGTAGTGCATAGATTCTACTTTCATGTGCGAGTAAATGGTCTAATATTGAGCAATTGTCTGACACTTCAAAATTGTTAACATCTTTTTTCATTTCAGAGAAGAAGTTTTTGGTCCAGTTGCACCCCTTATACCATTCAAAACTGAGGAAGAAGCAGTCCATATGGCCAACGATACAAACGCAGGTTCATTAACAATATCTAGTGCACCAATTATTTAATACTCTTGAACAAATTAGATGTTAGCATAATTTGCACGTTATGCCTTGGCAAGGAAATGTTAATAGAGCTAGGCAGGATACAATTTAGTAACATCGGTTTATTTCTTGTCCATAGAAGCTGTAATATGCAATATAGCATTTTTCTCTTCTTGATATTAAGACCCAAAATAACTTAAATGTTCTTTATTATACAGCAGTACCTTTTGATGTCTTAAAACTGAACTATGCTGAGAACTGTGTGCATACCGCTAACAATGGAAGATGTGGATCATTGTCTACAAAGTAGACATCTCCCTTGTTATGTCTGATCTCAAGCATTTCCCCATTGTGCTGGATCTGCAGGCTTAGCTGCATACATATTTACCAAGAGCATACCTCGTTCATGGCGTGTATCTGAATCTCTTGAATACGGCTTAGTTGGGGTAAACGAGGGAATTATTTCAACAGAGGTAAGAAACAGCCAATGATACTCCTCCTTTTCTAAAATGCAGGGCGTTTTACTTTTGTCCTAAGTCAAAACTTTTCTAACTTTGAACAATTTTATAGAAAAATATATTGACATGTACAATACCAAATAAGCGCACTATCAAGACATTTCATGGTGGATTTAATGAAGCTAATTTGATGTTTCAGATGTCTGTGCAATGTTCTATACACAGTAAAGTTAGAGAAGTTTGACATCGGGCAAAAATAAAATGACATACATTTTTGAATGGTTGGGGTAGTATACAATGGACTACTCTGTGGCTGGCACATCAATATTAATCTGCCTTAAAATGTTTAGGTGGCACCATTCGGTGGAGTAAAGCAGTCTGGTCTAGGGAGAGAAGGATCGAAGTACGGCATCGACGAATACTTGGAGGTTGATAAGGTTCTGGGGATGGGCATAGTATGTCTCTTCTTAGTTCTCACAAATATTTGTTCAGGGCTCGCATGTGTTTCTGTTTATCAGTTCCTTTTGTATTGTCTCTTGTTTCTGAGCCGCTCTCTTGAGCATTTGGGTGAACATTTAGTCGTACTTTTTTTTTTGCTTTTATTAATTCTGAGGATATCGACGGAGATACTCCTAGTATCCTATATTAGTATATAAGATGGATTCCATGGTCGCTTCACTTGAATCTTTGTTTCCTACTGCTGCTCCAAACTGGGGCCATGTTTGGATGGCAATTTTCAGGTAAATTTTACAGTTGGACCTTCCAACCTTAGCAATTTCAATCTGACCTTGTAGTGCATAGATTCTACTTTCATGTGCAAGTAAATGGTCTAATATTGAGCAACTGTCTAACACTTCAAAATTGTTAACATCTTTTTTCATTTCAGAGAATGATAACCAAGAAGAGCATGCTCCAGCGAGCATGTATTCCCTTTTTTTATTTTTTTATAGCCTATCAGTGCCGGTTTGTAATACAAACCGGCAGTGATTGCTCAAGTATCACTGCCGGTTTGTAAAACGAACCGCAGTGATACACGAGCTATCACTGCCGGTTTGGCATAACCGGCAGTGATGTGATCAGCTTATCACTGCCGAGTTGGTTATGGCGGTTCAAAATCCGCCAGTGAAGGGGGGTTTTGAACCGCCAGTGATGTCCTTCTCTGATGTAGTGACTCCCTCCACGTCCCCTCCAATTTAATTTTCCCATATATGCTATGGCGGTGTTCTGGGCTCCTTAGCCTCCTCTTCATCTTTTTTATTAGCTGCTTCTGTCGCTCTCCGACCCTACACTCCCTTTCTTTCCCCGTCAAAAGAAACTAGAAGATTCAATATGGAAAAATTATGTCACGAAATTCTTCACTGATGGTGAAATAGTTTCATTTGTCATTTTCCTTGGAGTCTTCAGAATTTAACTACCTCGTCTATATGGACAGGCATGGTGTTTGAACAAAAATACATCCATCATATTTTTTTAGATGAGTGAAATGAGGTTAACCATGATGTTTAAACTGAAATCTAAAAGTTAATTACTACCCCAGAAGAACGAAAATGATTAGAAGTCAATGGCCACTATATTGCTTTACGACAAAATAGTAGCGGTTCAGATTATCAACTCAGCAAGATTATTAGATGCATCACGTGTTGTGTTCACCATTTTGCAGAAACTATATTTCCTGACATGCTAGTCCTAATGTAATTTTGGCTGACAGGTTTTTCCTTTATCGCTAACGTGTTTGGTCTCTGTCAGGAGAATTCCGGTTCCTGTTAATGGCACTACACATTTTCTCCAAAAAAAGAAACAACTTTATCTCTGCACCTGCCATGCACACTTTATGGTTTTTTTTCTGGTGCAAGGTTACAAAGAAGATTGATTGTTTTAGAAGGTAGAGTATGAACAAGCTGGAACGAAGAATTTGTTGATCGAAAGATAATATTTTCTTTGAATTGATTGAAAAGCAATTGTCCTATGTGCTGTATCTTTCTGATAGTGAACCCTGTTGTACACAGATCTCTTGAAATGAACCGTGCAGCCGATTATTTAAAGATGATATTATTACCATTATATTGATAGAAACTGGAGTTATTTAAACATAATATTATTACCGTGCAGCCGAAACTGGAGTTATTTAAAGATAATATTATTGCCACTAGTACTCTCTCTATCCTATAAAAAGTGTCATTCTCGCTTCTCGAAAGTCAAAGATTCCTAACTTTGATTAAATATATATGAGAAAATATGAATATTTATGGTACATAATTGGTATCATTGGATAAATGTGTCACTGTAATGGTGATTGACAATCAGAGAGCATGCCTACAATAGTTTGGGTAAGGCTGAGCAAGGACAAAACTTAGCAAAAAAAAGAAAAAGAAAAATGGAATGTAAGGCCCCAACATTGTGGTAGATGAGGTCTTCCTCAATGCTATGCTTTTACTTGTAGCCCCAAATGCCATGTAGGATCAGATAAAAAAAAGTAGGTGCTCTATACTTGTCATAGTGGCTTGCAGAAGCTACATATGCTTGGGGAGAGAAAAATGTGGTCCATGCTAAAAAAGAAGAGGAAGAGGAAATAAATGTGAGGCAAGATGAAAAGCAAAACGTTTTTATGCAAACTACAAGTAGTGATAGTTTGCATTGTGTGAATAGTAGTCTCAATATTTTCTTGTCTATGTGAATCTCTTTATTTGTACTATAACCACTAAGAGTGTTAGCCTCCGATGATGGTGCCGTGAGTAGATGACTGCCACTTACGATGGGAATATCCAGAAGAGCTTACACAAATTATAGGTATAATCAAGCCCTATTGTGGGTTTTGGTGATGATGACCACATATTTAGAGGACTAACAGGTAAAATGAAAAGGAGGATAATACATGTGTTGGTGGAGCCTCCAATTACAAAAGGAAGCGGTAATCGACTCAATGGCATTTAAATTTATTTTTATTTTGAATTTGAGTTTAGGAACAGCCACACTATAAAGGGGGATGCAAAGTACAAGCTTCAATGTGCAACCATGTCCTCAAATACACACGAAAGTATCCTCAAACCACAGCCAAGACAGCAAGCCCTGCAATCCTATCTTTTGAGCTGTCTAGGCAGAGCGTCACTGTCGTGACTTAAAATGACTGCTAAGGCTAAGGGGGTATTTTATCTCTTCCTCATCCCCTCCAACGGCAACCTCGCCTATTTCCATGACTCAGCGACCAGAGCAGCTCCTCTCTCTCCATTGCAAGGCTCCCAAGTTCCCAAGCTTTTCTCCCTTGATTCCCTTCCAAATCTTTGAGAGATTGAGCCTCAAATCTTTGATTAAGAGTTGCTCCAACTAATCTTGAACTCCTAGAGCACGTCATGTTCAAGCCGGTGGATTGCATTTATTACTCTTGGAGCTTGCTCCTAGCCGGCTAGAGCGTCGCCCGTGGAGCTTGACAACTTGTGTGGTAGCCCCGGGAAGTTTGTAATCACCCCAATCATTTAGTGAAATCACCCCTCATCTCAAGAGTCCATTCTCTTGACATGAGAACGAGGATAGGGTTCCGCAAAACCCAAGCCTTAGCGGCTTCCTCAACAACATAGACTTAGGCAAGCCTTGGTGGTGAGTTGAACCATGGGATAAATCGGTGTCTCACTTGCGTTCTTGTGATTTACTTTGCAATATTTGTGTTTGTGGTGATTCTAGGGTTTGGTCCCGATCTACTTGTATGCAAGCTTCCAATCTGATTCAAGTGGTGGGATAGGTTCAATACTACCCCAGAAAGCTCAGTAGTTTACCCAATCTATTTTTCCTTAGGCAGTTTTTGAATTGTGAATTCATGTATCTGTGCGAGCGGTAGTGCCGCGCGAGTGAGCAGCAGTGCCGCCTGGAGCGGAAGTGCCGCTGCATCGAGCGGCAGTGCCACGCAGAATTTGACAGTAGTTTTTCAAGTGTTGTTTTGACAGGCCTATTCACCACCCTCTAGGCTAACCAACGATCTTACAAGTGATATCAGAGCAAGGTTGTCTCATTGACGCTTAACCGCGTGAGGTATGGAGCCTGGAGAAGCATCCATTGGAAGACGACCTGAGCACGTCAACCCAAAAGATGTGGATTTGCACAAGATGGACAGCAGCGAGTTGAGTGCCTCAACCGCAGGCACCTCACTCCCCGCTGTTGTTCTCTCTGATGAAGAGAAGGCCAAGAGATTAGAAGAAAAGAAGAAAAGAAAAGAAGAAAGAAAGAAGAAAAGAGAAGCAAGGCAAAAGAAGAAAGAAGCGCAACAAAGGCTTGAAGAGAAGATGCAAAGAAAAGAAGCTAGGAGGCTGAAGAGAGAAGCAAGAAAGAGAAGAGAAGAAGCTAAGAAGAAGAAGAAGAAACTTGAAGAAGCAAAATCAAGCAACACTTCATCAAGTGAACTATAAAGTAGCACCGAAGATGGAGATGATGATGAGTCCTACCAAGTATCCAAGGGTGGCAAGAAGGAGAGCAAGGGAAAGGGCAGCGACAACAAATATGCAGCCATATCCTTTGATTATTCTTCTATGACTAACAATGATTGTAGATCTTTCATCAATGTGCCCATGGGCAAGTTGCCCCGTTTTAATGGGACAAACTTTGCCAAGTGGAAGCACTTGATGAGAGCCTATCTTGTAGGTCTTCACCCGGGTATTTGGGAAATTGTATGCAATGGTGTTGAATCACCGGTTGATCCCAAAAACACAACTCGAGCCAAAATTTACAACATTCATCTCAATGGTCAAGCCACAAGTGTGTTGCTAAGTGCTTTAGATGGTGATGAGTACAATAGAGTGATGGGAGTTGATGTTGCCAAGAAAATATGGGACACTCTACACCTTGCACATGAAGGGGTTGACAAAGTGAGAAAAGCAAGAATTGAGTTGTTGATGGCCAAGCTCAACTGGTTTGTGATCTTAGATGGAGAAGGGCCACAAGAGATGTTTGATAGGTTGATGGTGATTGTTGGAAAGATTAGAGGCTATGGTGGTGATGAGCTTGATGATCATAAGGTTGTCAAAATCTTATTAGAGGCTTATTCTCTTAGAAATGAGACCGTTATGACACTCATTAGAGATAAGAAGAAATTTGAGTACTTCACTCCAAATAATGTACTTGGAAGGATTTTGACCTTTGACATGCAAAGAGAAGAAGCAAATGAGAGAAGGAAGCTTGGTGGGTTGCAAGCACAGCTAGATGGCATGAAGATCAAAGATGTAGCTCTCAAAGCCAACAAGTCAACCAAGCAACCCCCTACAAGCAAGTCTAAGTCCAACAAGAAAGCATCAACTAGCAAGCCCAAAGCACCAAAGCAAGTCCAAGAACAAGTAGAGACAACATCATCATCATCAAGTGAAGATGAAAGTGATAGTGAACAATATGAGAAAGTGAAAGATGTTGCTCTCTTTTTGTGAAGATATCAAAAGGGGCTCAAAAATCAAGGCTACAAGGTAGTGAAGAGGAAGTTCCCAAACAAAAAAAGAGACTATGCTACAATTATGGGAGCACCAAACATTTCATTGCTCATTGTCCCCATGAAATCAAAGACAATAATTACAAAAGACAAGAAAGAGAGCAAGACCGACTACAAAAATAGCAAAAGGCACATGGGAGAGGTCACATTGGACATGAATGAGACTCAACAAAAGATAACTCAAGTGAGGAGGATGAGAAGGTTGCAACCATGGCTATTCACAAGCCATCCTCCACACCAAGGCTCTTCAACATGTTCGATGATGACTACTACTCCCCTCACATTTGTCTTATGACAAAGGGTGAGAAGGTAAAATCCAAACCTCCTCCCCCTAGTGACATCTCTAGTAGTGATACAAGTGATTACTCTAGTGATGATGTGTCTAGTGATAAAGAAATTGATAACATAACTAGAAATGTGGATAGCAATACCAAATTGTTTACCACTAAACTAATGAAGGATTTAGAGAGTGTTCAAGCCGAGCTAGCATCTAGAGAGGATACTCTTATTAAACAAGAAGATCTTTATATTGCTAGCAAGGAAGCTCTTGCATTGGAGAGAAGTGGGTGGAATCCATGAGCAAGGCTTTAGCCAAAGAGCAAGAGGCTCATGCTATTACAAAAAAGCACATATTGCTCTCAAGTAAAAGTATTGTGACTTAGATGAAAAGCACAAGGAACTTGAGATACAATATAGCATTCTTTGGGATAGCAACTCACATCTCTCCAAGGCAAATGACACCACTACTCCCTCCACTAGTCAAGGTTGTAGAAAATGTTATAATATTAATTTAAATGCTTATTTCACTAACCTTGCTAATATGGAAGCTATGAGAAAAGAAATTGCTAGGCTCAATGAGATCATAGCAAAAGGGTGCATGGATGGGAAGACTCAAAATGGTGGCAAAAAGGTTGAGAAACCAAAGGGACCACAATACAAGAATGGAAGACATCCCTCAATGAAAGATGGGCTTGGGCACACAAAAGGAGCTAAAACCAATGGGAGAAAGTTGGTAAATGGCTTTGAATGTGTGCAGTTTGAGAGGAAGGAGCTGATTGGTATAGTTCAGCCTGCACAGCCCGCGGTAGTGCCACGCAAGCGAGCGACAGTGCCGCTCGTCGAGCAGCAGTGCCGCACCCCACAGAAAAGGGAAGGCTACCAATCGGGCTCCCAATCAGACTAAGCCCATGAATATGATGCCTAAGCAAAAGCAAGTTCCCTAGAAGCCAAAGAAATCAATGTGGGTGACTCCAAATAAGTATGCTTATCAACCAAAGGTCAATGCACCCCGACAAAGCTTGTCATCTTGTTGTGTGTTGAAAAGTGTAACACCCCTGGTGTTAAGCAAGCATTTTGCACTTGCATTTCATGAGCATAAGCATCATCTCATCATGCATAAGCATCACATGAAATATAAACATGAAACTTGCGAATGAAACATACAAGTGTGATGCCATGTTTAAATGTGTGCCTATGCCATGCTCATGTTTGCTATGCCATGTTTGTCATTGTTTGGTCACTAAACTAACTTAGAAAGGTTTAGGGTACAAAATGAAGTCATGTTTATATTAAGTACTTTGGCTAATTAAGTCTCTAAGTGATAGTTGACCTAGATTTGACCTAGGAGTGGTTTGAATTGACCTAGCATAAAAGTTTTGCTATAGTGCTTTTTTGCTGGTGGGCCCCTAATAAAAAGTGTAGATAATTTTATAAGGAACAAAAGCTATTTTTGGGTCAACTCATGAAAATGTCTCTAACATGTTCAAAAAGTGCTCCAAAGTCAAAATTAAGTGTTGTTTTGGAAAAGCTCCAAAATTCCCTAAGTCTTTTCAAAATAATATTCTTTGAAAATTTGTAATTCAAAAACTAGGTAGAATTAGACTTTGATTCTTTAATATGAATTGGTCCTCTCTTAAAAATCTACAACTTTTATTTTTGGACCCATTCTTGAAAATGCTTTGAAATTGCTCAAATTGATGCCTTTAGTGTTGTTTGGATTTTTTTTAAAAAATAAAAATAGAAAAAGAAAGGGGAAAGCCGCACCCCGTCAACGGCCCACAAGCCGAAGTCGGCCAAAGCCCATGTCTGCGCCTGAGCGCGCGAGCGCCCGCCTCGCCCTGGCCGATGCTCACCGCGTGGCAGCCGGCCACCGGCGGCGAGGGGCGGTGATGCACCGATCGGCCGTGCTCCGACCGCACCTTCAAGCTGGTCTGAGCCGCACCCTGCTTCTCCACTCCTCCACTCCATCATGCTCGCCCTTCTTCTCTATTTCAAAATCCCGTGCGGGTGACCTCGCCACCATAAGCCGCCGCTGCTCCACCGGCGAAATATGTCGCCGGTGCTCCCCCTCAGCCCACGCGCGCACGCACACTGCTCCGCCTCGGCTCGCTCTTCCTCTTGCGCCCGCTCGCAGCATCGATTACGCCGAGGTAAAGCCCGATCGGGCATTTCTTCTCCGTCACTGTCGCAGTCATCGGCGTCGCTACACTCGGTCCGTCGTGGATGACACCCCTCCGCATGCTATATTCTTCCTCTCTCGCGCGTTACGAAGTCGCGTGGAGGTCGCGTAACTGTTGCTCGCCTTGTTTCGCCTCGCCATGGCCGGGAACGGCGATATCGCCGACATGCAGCATCACCGTCTGCCATGGCCATCGATGAGCTCGCACCGGTGAGCCATTGGCTCCGTTTTCTAGCCGAGTAGGGGCGTCTCGTTGTGAGGAAGCCGCAGGTGCCGACCTGGTCATCGGCAACCTCGCCGACAGCGAGATTTCACCGGTCATCGCCGCCCTTGCCGCGGTTTGACTAACGCGTGGGGTCGGCTTGACCGTGGGTCCCGCTCACCAGTGGGCCGGGGTGTGCAGATCCGGGTGCACCTAGCGTTTTCGGTTTAGTTTGTTTTTGAAAATGAAATTCCAAAAAACTATTTAATGCTTGTAAATTCCATAACTTAAGTTATACTTGTCCAAAATTTGTAAAATAAATTTTGTTGTGCTTGTCTTGAGTAGATATACAGGTTAAAAATATGAAATGTCATTTTTGTGATACTTTTATGTAGAGCTTTATTTAATTTGTTAAATGCTTGATATCTTGGAAAATGCCTAACTAATTATAGGAATGTCAGAAAAATATGATTCTAATTTTGTTAATCTATTTATGTGATGTAGATTCTGTGAAAAATATATTACATGCCTTGACTGTGGAAGAAAATGGCTAGATGAATTAAGTGGATTAAATGCTGATTTCTTGTAAAATTGGTAGAGCCAAAAATATGTGAAACATGTGCATGTGAAAAAATTCTATAGTGTTCTTATGATATGTAGATAGTGGGAAAAATATGAAATCTATTGTTTCATACTTTTCATAGTACAAAGTATTTTTATGTGTATTTATGCTTGTTGTTTTGTCATTTTTGTGTAGGCTAAAATACTTATCATTTTGACCTAAAAAATTTACGGTAGACTCATGTAGACATGTTTAATCTACTATAATTTTCTCAGATTTTTTTAGTAGTGGAAAGTGTTGGCTCTGTTATGCCCTTTTTTATTAAATATGTTAATTAGAACTTTAGTCAATTGATGTTGGTCATGCATGATGTTTTTATGTGCCTTTGATATATGTGTGACCTACTGATGTGTTTGGTTGAGCTCAGTTTGTAGTTCACTTATGCAGCAGGTAGTTGGTTACTTGGTTTACTTGTGTGTGTGTGTATGCATACCTTGTTTGTGGTATGAAATAAATAACTAGAGAGGAGATTTGCACCTATTCGGTAAAATAAAGTGAAATTAATCATCATCATTGAGTTCATAATCATTCATATGTAAGCATTCATCCTCACACATGCATATGCATTCATACAGGATCGTTGGAGGAAGTGACGCCCATAGAGCTCGGAGGTCATGAGGAGGCAGTTCCACCGGAGGTGTTAGCTTAGGAAGGAACATAGGCCGAAGAGCAAGACGCTGAACTGCTAGAGTGCCAGGACCACCAGCCATCCTCGTTCCTGAAAGGCAAGCCCCAAAGCATTTTACTCCATGTGGTTTGCAAATATCTAATTTGCGTCCTTTATATTTGATGCATTATGTTATAGGAGTTGCTTGAAACCGTTGATGCATATCTACTATTCTATATTCCTTGACTACCATGATATATCCCTTTTCCCTGTTAAGTCTAGTATCGAAATATATGCTTAGCCATGCTTAGACCGTTAGAAGTGGGTGATATCCTATCACCTACGCTTTAGGTGAATACTTGCTCATGTTTGGCCATGTTGCTATCATGGGAGATAATCATTGTGGATGGATGAATGGAGACCGGGCGAAATGTTGGGCAGCAAGGCATGGGTCTTGTGTGCTTATAGTTTCTGTCTGTGTCAATTAAGGACCATACCGTTGTCGGCCCTCAGTCTTTTTGAACGCATGCCTCACATTTAGCTGGCCGGATAACTCTTTCCGACCACGAAGCCTAGTAGCTCTATTCAGACCGGTGACCAAGATGCTACGCAAAATACCTCGGGCTAGTTGACTGTGGGCAAGAATGCACTGACAACCCCGAAGTACGTGGACAGGCATGACTTGAGCGACCTGGCGCTGGAACAACCCTAGGTGTAGAGGGTTCATAGCGGTCTCGTGGCTATCCAAATAGTACCAAGGGTGACCTAAAGCTCACTAGGTCGGTGAGTGTGGTTTGTGTGAGAAATAAATTACCAGCTGGTTAGTAATCAATTCGAATCGCCATCGCTCCTGGATAGTAAGCAACTGGACTGAGTTACTTCATCATAGTAATGTGGCTATGTAACACAATGATGGTTATAATGATGAGGTTGAAAAGGATAAACCTGATATGGTTACTATTGATTGCTTATAACTAATCAAGTAGATGATTTAGTATAGCTACTCACTTAGTATAATCAGGTTTCAGCTTTAAGCTACTGCTAGTTATCTAAATAAATTCAATTATGTTACTTATGCTTTTCCACAAAAATATGTCAAGCTAGCCCACTTATATAAAGCCTTGCATACTCCTTAGTGTCATATTATTTCTAGTTTATGACGGGTAAGTCTAGTTGAGTACCTTCTCATACTCAGGGTTCTATTCCCATTTGTTGCAGATGGTGAGATGTACTACGGCTATTGTAAGAACTGCTTCTACCCTACTATGGGCAATGAAGAGTAGGACCAAGGGCAATGGTCATTCTATCTGGCTTACCTCAGTTGCTTTTATTGGATGAGACCTCGCCCTGGCACTACATTTAAACTTAAATGCGTGTGTTGAATTTGAACTATGTTGCTTCCACTATCGATTTCGAACCAAGTATTGTAATAACTCTATTTGAACTCTGATGTATTTGAACTATGTGTAAACTTTATGTAAGCATGTGAACTGTGATTGCTGAACCATTATGATCTTGGCTATGTGTTGGAAAAGTTTGAGATCCTTCATGATTTCATGGACTACCGGGTTTATATGGGCTCAAGTATGCAATGACGACTCTCTCGATAGTTGTTTTCGTGCTTGTGCTCTTATAAATTGGACGGTTCTGTCACAAAAAGTAACAACCATGGTGAAGTTGTTGTTAAGTATGTTGGCAAGGAGACCAACATTTACTTGAATACTTCTATGTGGGTTCCTAAGATACTTGTGACTAACATACAAGGCCCCAAGTCAAGTTGGAGACCTAAATCAAGGAACTAAATTTGTTTTGCATCTAGTGGATCAAGTTGGGTGCTTGATAGTGGATGTACAAATCATATAACCAGAGAAAGGAGTATGTTCTCATCATATTCTCCAATGCCACACTCAAATGAGAACATTGTCTTTAGAGACAATTCAAAGGAAGATGTGATTGGTCTTGGTAAAGTTGCTATAACCCTTGAGCATTCAATTACAAATGTTTTATATGTTGATTCGTTGAGCTATACTTTATTGTTCGTTTCTCAGTTATGTGAGATAGGCTACAATTATCTCTTTATGGATAAGGGTGTGGAAGTCTTTAGAAGGGAGAATTCCTCTATTATCTTTATAGGTCAATTAAAGAACAAGCTTTACTTAGTTGATTTTAACAAAAGTAAAGCTAAGCTTGAGACTTGTTTAGTGGCAAAATCTAGCATAGGTTGGCTATGGCACCGCCGACTAGCCCATGTTGGGATGAGGAACTTGGCCAAACTTTTAAAAGATGAACACATTCTTAGACTAACAAATGTTCATTTTGAGAAAGATAGGATTTGTAGCGCATGCTAAGCCAGAAAGCAAGTAGGTGTACCTCATCCACCAAAGAGCATTGTCTCCACCAAGCAACCATTGGAGCTAATTCATATGGACCTCTTTGGATCAGTCACCTACCTTAGTATTAGGGGTAACAAGTATGGTATTGTTATTGTTGATGATTATTTCCATTTCACTTGGGTGTTCTTTATGTATGACAAGAGTCAAGTGCAAGAGAAGGTGAAGATATTCATTAGAAAGGCACAAAAGGAATTCAATTTTCCAATCAAAAAAGTGCAAAGTGATAATGGAACTGAATTCAAAACACTTAGTGGAAGGATTCCTTGAAGAAGAGGGCATCAAGCATGAATTTTCAACTCCATACACCCCACAATAAAATGATGTAGTAGAGAGGAAAAACCGGACACTCATGGATATGGCAAGAACAATGCTAGATGAATACAAGATTACAGATATCTTTTGGTGTGATGCTGTTAACACAGCGTGCCATGCTATCAACTGTCTCTACCTACACAAGATGGTGAAGAAAACTTCATATGAGCTTCTAACCGGTAACAAACCAAAGGTGTCTTATTTTAGAGCATTTGGGTGCAAGTGTTTCATACTTAACAAGAAACTCAAAACCTCTAAATTTGCACCTAAAGTTGATGAAGGTTTTCTTCTTGGTTATGGATCAAATGAGCATGCCTACTATGTTTTCAACAAAACCTCCGGGAGAGTTGAAACTACGGTAGATGTGACATTTGATGAATCTAATGGCTCTCAAGTAGAGCAAGTTGATACAAGTGTTGTAGGTGATGAGGAGCCACCTTGTGAGGCAATCAAGCACATAGCCATTGGTGATATAAGACCATAAGAAAGTACAACTTACAGAGGTAGAAACTCCTCAAGTTGCTGCCGCTTAAGAATCCGCTGACGTACCTGATGCAGCAATGCAGCAATCACCTGCTGCAGTGTTGCAGAGCGGCAGTGCCACACCACTCTAGACAACAGCAGTTGATTCCACCCAAGGCTAAAGCAAACTTTTCAACGGGATCAGCCCATTGACAATATTCTTGGGAGACTTCGAAGGGGGGTAATCACTCGCTCACATTTAGCAAATTTCTGTCAACATTACTCGTTTGTTTCCCCTTTGGAACCTCTCAAGGTAGATAAAGCACTTGGTGATCCGGATTGGGTGATGGCCATGCAAGAAGAGCTGAACAACTTCGAAAGAAGCCAAGTTTGGACCTTGGTGGAAAGACCCAAGAGAAATGTGATTGGCACTAAGTGGGTCTTCAAGAACAAGAAAGATGAGAATGGCATGGTAACAAGGAATAAGGCAAGATTGGTTGCTCAAGGCTTCACTCAAGTAAAGGGCTTGGACTTTGAAGAAACATATGCACCAGCGGCTAGGCTTGAAGCAATCCGAATACTTTTAGCCTATGTTGCTCATCACAACTTCAAGCTATATCAAATGGATGTGAAGAGTGCATTCCTAAATGGCCCCATACAAGAACTTGTCTATGTTGAGCAACCACCGGGCTTCGAAGATCCCAAGTTCCCCAACCATGTCTACAAACTCCGAAAGGTGCTCTATGGACTTAAGCAAGCACCAAGAGTATGGTATGAATGTCTTAATGAATTCTTGCTCAAACAAGGCTTTGAAATAGGCAAAAATAGATCCTACCCTTTTCACTCACAAAGTTGGTAAAGATATGTTTGTATGCCAAATATATATCGGTGACATAATATTTGGTAGTACTAATCATTCTTTTTGTGAGGAATTTAGTAGGATTATGATAGAGATTTGAGATGTCTATGATGGGTGAATTGAAGTTCTTCCTCATATTTCAAATCAAGTAAGTGAAGGATGAAACTTTTATTAGCCAAACAAAGTACACCTATGATATGCTAAAGAAGTTTGACATGGCGAAAGCAAAACCCATCAAAACTCTCATGCCAACCAATGGACATCTTGATCTCAATGAAGAAGGGAAAGCCATGGATATCAAGGTATATTGCTCCATGATCTACGTATCTAGGCCCGATATTATGCTTAGTGTGTGCATGTGTGCTAGATTTCAAGCTAAGCCGAAAGAGTGCCATTTGATGGCTGTTAAGAGAATCTTGAGATATTTAGTATGCACTCTTAACCTTGGCTTGTGGTATCCCAAGGGCTCTAAGTTCGATTTACTTGGGTATTTGGATTCCAATTACGCTAGTTGCAAAGTAGATCAAAAAGCACTTTAGGGACATGTCAATTCCTTGGACGGTCCCTAGTGTCTTAGAGTTCTAAAAAAGCAAAATTATGTAGCCCTTTCCACCGCCGAGACCGAGTATATTGCAGTCGGTGCATGTTGTGCTCAACTACTTTGGATGAGACAAACCCTTTAAGATTTTGGATGTTTCTTTACCAAAAATCCCACTCTTGTGTGATAATGAAAGTGCCATAAAGCTTGCAAACAATCCCGTAAGCCACTCAAGAACCAAACATATTGACATCCAACATCATTTCTTGAGAGACCACGAAACCAAAGGAGATATCGAAATTCACCATGTGAGCACCGAAAAGCAACTAGCCGATATCTTCACTAAACCTCTCGACGAGTCAAGGTTTTGTGCTTTGCGTAGTGAGCTAAATATACTTGACTCTCGTAACATGCAGTGGTTTGAAATTTAGCATACCTATGATTGATCAACTAGTATCTAGGAAAAAAGGTTTATGAAAATTTAAATTATTGTGCTTTAAAATTGATTTATAAAAGAGCAATATCATATTTTTGGTCATTGCTTGTAATGCTTATTTGTTTCTGTCTTTCTGACCAAAATATAGCAAGAGTATATGTCCATAATCATCTATATAGAGTGAGTGTTTGTATTTTTCTTTCTTCTCTTTTTTCTCTTTTTGGTGCTTGTTGCCAAAGGGGAAGAAAGAGTTGAGGGGGTACAAATTTTTCACTTTTCATTTTTCATCGTCATATATGGAGTTGGATATGGACATGTACTGTTGTGTGCTTAATTAGCTTGTCATATTATTTGCTGTTAGGTGATATTATCTTGTGCCAGCTCTGTGTGGTGGTTGATTTTATTTTTGGGCTGACTGTCATCGAGCGGCAGTGCCGCTCAGGCGAGCGGTAGTGTCGCGCGCTCCTATGGAAATGCCACATAGTGCAGCTACAGTCCATTTCTCTTGTTTGCATAATATGTCATGAGCATCACGTATATCATTTGTTGACACGTATGTACAGCACCCCACAGAAAACAATGGATGTAGGGGGAGCCCTCACTTCACTCAACATGTGAATATTGGTCTTTTATGCCAGATTGGAAATTCAAATCCTCATTCACATATTTGGGGGGAGCTCCTACACCCATGGCTCGAAAATCTCAAGTTATGATTTAATTTTGTTTGTAAGCTCTAAATGTGTTGTCATCAATCACCAAAAAGGGAGAGATTGTAAGTGCAATCAAGCTCTATTGTGGATTTTGGTGATGATGACCACATATTTAGAGGACTAATGAGATTTATCGAGTTGACAAGCAGGTAGAATGAAAAGGAGGACAATACATGTGTTGATGGAGCCCCCAATTACAAAAGGATGCAGTAATCGACTCAATGGCGTTTAAATTCATTTTTATTTCGAATTTGAGTATAGGAAAAAGCCGCACTATAATGGAGATGCAATATACAAGCTTCAATGTATAACCATGTGCTCAAATACACACCAAAATATCATCAAACCACGACCAAGACAACAAGCTCTGCAATCCTATCTTTTGAGCTGTCTGGGCAGAGCGGCACTACCGCTCAAGCAAGCGGCACTGCCGCTCGGGTGAGCGGCATTGCCGTGACTTAAAATGACCCGCGTGAGTGAGCGGCAGTACCGCCCGGAGCGGAAGCGACGCTGCATCGAGCGGCAGTGCCGCGCATAATTTGACAGTAGTTTTTCAAGTGTTGTTTTCACAAGCCTACTCTAGAAACTAAAGCAATAGATCAAGAGGTATGATAACCATAGAATAGCAAATTAGCAACTTTTTTAAATACATAGCTTTTACTACATATTTAGACAATACATAGTTAGATGCGTAACCAAAAAAAACTATGTACAAAAAAAGTCCGAATAATTTACAATTTAAAATAAAGAAAGTAGTACCGACTGGTCAAATCCGTCTACTAAATTTTGATACCTTTACTAGTTGACCAGGGACCTTTTTCTCTTGTTTAGTTCCCAAAATATTTTGCAAAATGTAACTGTAACGCTACTGTAGTACTTTCGTTGTTATTTGACAATTATTGTCCGATTATAGACTAATTAAGCTTAAAAGATTCGTCTCGTGATTTACAACTAAACTGTATAATTAATTTTATTTTTTATCTATATTTAATGCTTCATGCATGTGTCAAAGATTCGATGTAACAGGAATCTAAAATATTTTGCAAAATATTTTAGGAACTAAACAAGGGCTTAGTAGCTTCAGCTACCCCCAAGAATAAAGTTCCCTCCACTGAAAAGGTCTAATGCATTAGCAGTCCAGGTATTATTTTCAGTGATTCAGTCTGAACAAAGAATGTTCCTGATGAAAAAAATTCACGTCACTAAATTTTCAGAGATGCCCTTCAGACATGGTCTTCAAAACCCTTAGTTTCTATTGGTTCTAGTATTATTATTTCCAGCTATTTTTAGGGCAGTATTTTTATTTCCAGCTGGCAAGCTATTGTCCTTCCCATCATCAGCAAAGAAATATAAAATCGAGGCTTCGATAAAGTTGTGAAGAATTGCAGGAGAGACTACTTGGTACCATCTAGAAATAGTATAGTCCCTAACATGAATGTGGCCACATTGTTGGGTCATTGTTGCCAAACATCTGAATGATACTAAAACCATTTACTGCAGACAACTGCTCACATAACAGCAACATGATAAACTTGTATCTGTGGTAGATCCAACATTCCGTGGCACATTCAATGCTGTAATAGGCTGTTGGACCTCACTGCAGGTAATCAAAATCTTCGGTGATCCCAACCTGAATTTTTACAAGAACTTAATCAGAACCAGGATAGAGTGCACACAAGGAAAAATCTCTTGCAAAGGGAAATGAGGATACTTTACAGTTTAACTTAATACTTGGAATATAGAAACATTAAGGCCCTGTTCGGTTTCCAGGGATCCAAGTCCTGGAACCAATCCTACCGGGACCGCTTGTACAATTTCTATAGCCATCCATCACCAGGAACTATTCCTACCAGGAATAAGCCATAAAGCCCTAAGCAGTGTTGAAAAGAACTGTCCCTAATTTCAGTTGTTCTTTGCAATGTACATGGAGGTAAACCATTGTCTCACTGCCAGCAAACAATTAAAAATATTCTTTCCCAATTACAAACTACTAAATAGTGATTAACCAATGCTTCTGAACTATGAAAAAGAAGTGCTTAGGTTGGGCGCCATCTGCAACATATCCATCATGCTCAAGCCAAACATGCACTTAGGTTATAGGTCTCTACAGAACAAAAAGATTTCAATAAAGCAGTCTATGTGGGCCAGACCAAAAAAGGGATATGCTTGTGTAGCATGCTCAGCTAAACTTATAACATTTGATTCACTCAAGCATCAGTACATGCTTATTGATCAGTTTGTGACATAATCAAGCACCAGTGTATCTACAAGTCATACAAAGTGCCTTCTCTGCTATATCCTCCACCCCCTCTTTTAATGCACCAGTGTGGGACATAATTTCATTATTAGTGTCATCAGCAGCAGATGGCATAGAAGTACTCAGTACTCTGATGCCATGGCAGAGAACTCTGCTAATTCAATAAGCCTCTATCTATATATTTCTTTTCGAACACACAACAGAGCTATGTATCTTATATTAAAGACAGAAGAAAATTGTCACTTAATGGACCCTTTACAAACAACCAGATAAAGACTACACAACTAGTAGGCCCAGTTCTTGGAGCATCTTGGCTCTAGCAAGACCTCATTGTCTCAACTCCTTGAAGAATTGATGTGCAGCCTGTAGGGAGGGGAGACACCATCAAAACACACTTGTTCCTATGATTCCATAAGATCCAGGCCCCCAAAATCACAATACAGTCTGGATACTAAAGACGCAGAGGTACCAATGTCCTTGACACTTGTGGCCTTGTGGATAAATCTCATTGCATAATGAAACATATTTAATCAACTGGAAGTCAGGCAAAAAACTGCAAACACAAAAAGGTCAAAATAGAACAAGAAGACAGAAACATACCTCCCTGTACATATGTTCAAGTTGCTCTTTTGCTTCTGGGAATGTGGTTGAACACCATTGTTGCAAAGTGAAAATGTTGTCTGGAATATTATTGAAAATGTTAGTGTAGCCTTATAATGACAGCAATTGGACATATATCTAGGGGATTCATTAGCAAAAATATGACCTGTCCACCTGTTAGCTGCTGAATGAGCAACATCAATAGCATCCTCTGCAATTACCAGCATATAGTAATAGTTAAAATGAGGGGATCACAGATTCAGATCAGGTAATGATATTGCTAGAACTAAGATGAAAAGATGCCATGTGAAGAAAATTAAAACAGATGTATGTATCAATGACAGCAATATATATCTATACAAGAGTAGTATAAAGAGGCCATCTCATACTCATTGCTTCTACTGCAGCTGGATCACTATCTGCATACGCAGTCAGTTCCTCCTGAAATTTTTATAACATTGTTGAGCTGTAGATAGGACTAAAACAACCACAGGATAGACCAACGAATATAATGGCACCTTGAGTTTCTTATGGTGTAGCTCTACAGCCTTCAGCTCCTCCAAAGCAGCTTCCCTCTCTTCCTATAACAACACAATTAGTTCTTGTGTCGAAATGATCACTGCACATCTTGACAATATGCATAATAACATACAGAGTCTTCCCGGCCTCTTTTCAAGTTGTCTCTATGTTCAACAAGCTCCATGTAACGCTTTCTAGAGTTTGAAAGATCAGATTCCAGCTTGTTGTAAGTATTCCTCAGCTACAAAGGACACATTAGCTCAATCACCATCAGCTATGGAATAAGGGAGGAGTAAAAAGTGCATAACAATGTGCTATAGAGAAAAACGTAGGACCCCTATGTTCTTCTTATCTTAATTTGTTAGATTTTGTTTCTAACCCTAGAAAAAGTACAGTGGCCCTCCAAATGGTGTAGGCAATGGCTAATGCAACTTTCTTCTTGCAAAGCTTCTATGAAGTTAGCTTGTCACATTTTTAACAGCATCAGACTATATGTTAAGAGGTTTCACACCTTATAGCGCACACAGTAAATGTAGAAACATTATCCAAAAACAAGAACCTCTTCTGACTTCTGGCCTGCTTACTTTAGACATGTATCACTACTCATCATCAGAAAATCATAGAACAAAGATATTGTTTCTTGATACCGTATCTTATTGTCAGTTATTAATTAAGATCAGCAACTTATCTACCACCAATTCATCATAGTATGCCAGGAAAGAAGATTTGAGAGGAATAAGTCTAGAAGACCTGGTTCCCAGCACAACTTGGAAGACTCCAAAAGTACACCTGCAAGAAAACTATTTTAGGCTGGGAGCTAGAGAGAAGAGGTTATGGATAACAAAATATATTTGTTTGCAGCACAGAAAATATGTAAAGCTAAGAAGGGTAGGCCTGGTGCAGTTGGTGAGTGCTAACTCGCCGAGTCACCAGGTCTTGGGTTCGAAGCCGTCTCTCTGCAGAATTTCTGCGGGGGTAAGACTTTGCTTCGGTTATTCCCTTCCCCAGACCCCACTCGTGTGGGAGCCTCTGGCACTGGGTCTGCCCTTTATAGACAATATGTAATCAGTGATAACTCAATGCCAAACTCTCAACGCAAATGGTTACACCATTGTGTTAGCAGTCGAACTACTGTTGCTCCATGCTACAATAATAGAGACTGAAAAAAAACTTACAGAAGTCCCAATTTTGTCCTTCAAGACAAGATCATCATCCACCAGGCTTTGCACCACATCCTTCACAGACTGACTAATCACTCCCTTTTTAGGACCCATTTTCTCTAGCTCCTTAAGCTAAAAATGGCATATGGGAAGAGTTATATTTTATGGCATAGGAAAAACACATTCTACATAACAAAACCTTACAGAATAGAAGCTACAGTAGCAAAATCCACAGGAAAGTTAACTAATATGCACATGAATTTCCAATTTTAAGCAATAAAAGTGGCATCAGCTGAACAGTCCTATGGAAAAATGATTGCATTAATATAAATGGTTGTGGATTGAAAAGAGAAGATACCACTATTATCAAATGAGACAGATCAGTGATCCTTCCAGGAAATAAATTAGGAAGCATGCTCGTGTCAAGTTAGAAATCAATAGAAACTGTTAGTAAACTGCAGTAATTTGATTGATACAGGGCAAGCCACATGGTATTCTTTATTTCAATCCTCCAAAATATTTAATACAACAAACAAGCAGAAGAAAGGGAGAAATGCAACTACTGCCACAGTAACAAACAGAGACATTTTCACATTTGGAACATAAGTTCCTTGGACACAGTTAATATGGAAACACTGGAATGAACATAACAAATAGTTGACCGAAGAATTTACCAGAAAGAAGTCCTGGCTCTCATAAAATATTTGAAGCATTTGCTCCCGTTTCTCCTCCAACGAAAGCCCCCTCTTCTTAGACTAAGCATCACAAAGGAAAAGGAGGATCAGTCTATCCATTATCTATTTTTTGCACAATACGTAGGTCCTTGTTAAAACATGAAACAAGAAATGCTGTAAATAGTGGATCTGGAAACAAACTTTATGGTACTATAAGTACACATATACAGCAACAGAGTGAATGCACATCTTCAGATTATTTGTAAAGGTAGCAAATGACAACAAGTATCATCACTCCAACACTTACAGTAGATACATACATGACAAAAGCCCAAAACAAATAACTGAGACTGGAGTGCCACGGATCCCTACTAATACATGGTCTCACTTGCAGCCATGTATGTCACTGAGCACGTTTATCTAGCCATACAGACTCTCTTTTTTTACGCCTCTCATCTAGGTACATTGGCGCCTCTCATCTAGGTACAGCTGTAGTATCTGTTCATGTTAATGTACATACACTCCCCAACACACGTGCACACCTCACTCACACCACGTGTACACAAACAAATGTACAACTACACTTAGATCTGAAAATCGCGTCCTTGAAGAGATCAAGGGGACCATCCATGACTCCATAGGCAATGGGTGTGTCGCATTCTTTTTGTGACTCCACGCGTGAGAGCCAGATGAAATCATTGGGGACAAACCCCGGTGAGAATCGCACTCATGCCCGCTGTGTGCACACCGGCCCCACAAGCAACCGGAGCGCTCGCTTGGTTCTTGCCATACAGACTCTCTTAACTGCTAATCGTCTGATCCACACCAGAAATTTCATATACCTGTAGGAATTATTGCTGAAAGACCCGTACCACAAGAGGCCCAAAGTTGACACGGACTCTCTTAACTGCTAATCATCTGATCCACACCTGAAATTTTGTATACCGTATACGAATTATTGCTGAAAGACCCGTAACACCAGAGACCCAAAGTTGACACGGACTCTCTTAACTGCTAATCATCTGATCCACACCTGAAATTTTGTATACCCGTTGGAATTATTGCTGAAAGACCCGTAACACCAGACACCCAAAGTTGACACGGACTCTCTTAACTGCTAATCATCTGATCCACACCTGAAATTTCTTATATACCCGTAGGAATTATTGCTGAAAGACCCGTAACACTAGAGACCCAAGGTTGATTCGATGCCTCCAACCTATCATCACTAACCTGGTGGCAGTTTCTCACTGGCGATTCAGTGGAAGTCTATTGCAAGCAAACGGTGGGAAAGAACACAAACCCTAAACGCCCCAAAAATGCACCATTCCCTACACGTGCCCCCCGAGGCGAGATGAATCAGAGCCAGAAAAAAAAATGAAAAGACAAATATAAGCCCTAGAACCAACCAGAGGCCCTTTAAAAAAAGCAGACACAGGGGCCGTGGACCCGGCTGCTGGGGTGTATGAGGTAGGGCCGTAGGGGGCGGCGCTTACCATCCCGACGGGGCTGGCGGCGCCGACGAGGCGGACGAGACGAGTCGCGCGGCGGATGCGGCGATTCTTTTTTGGCGCCCAAATGCAACGGAGATGACTTCAGTTCGGGCGGACCGGCGGAGGGGCACAGCCGCACAGGGCGCCTGGCGCGTGCGGTGCGGGCAGGACGCTCCTACGTATCGAGGCCAATACGGGGCTGTTTGGCTGCTGGGGTTCCTGGCCTTGTTTGGTTTGCCTGCGGAGGGCCTGGAGCCTGGCTTCGTGCTGGGCTAGCGAGTAGGGATGAAAACGGTACGGATATTTTTCGACCGTATTCGAGACCGAATCTGTTTAGAGGGGTTTAATCTGTCCGTATCCAAGTTCGGATATTTAACATCTGATACCGTATTTGTATCCAAATATTTAAATCATATCCGATCCGGCATTTTTTATACTAGCCGTATTCGAATCCGAATCCAAACATAAATATGAAAACAAATACGATATCAGTGTATCCGTCCGTATCCGATCCGTAGCCAGGCCCCGAAAGAACCAGGGGGACGGCTGTTTTTCTGGAGCCAGGCTAGGCCTAGCCACCCGCGCACTCGTCGGTGTGGGTCCCACTGGCCTCTAGTGGCCATCGATATAAAATGCGACTGTCACCGTCCAGCTAAGGTTAGCCATTGTACTGTTCATTGCATTTCTCCCACTTAGCCGTCGCTCTCTCCTCTCCCTCGCTCGTCCTCTTCCATCTCCGCTCTCGCTGGTGCTCCGCCGGCGGCGGTGTCTTCTGATGGCTTTCCTGGTAAGGCTGGACTAGGTCTGGTACGTGGCCTCGTTCTCTTCTCTTCGATCTGTGGTTCTTTGGTTCATGATTCGTACGCATTGTTCTTGTTGGTATGAATCCATTTGTTAGCTAAGCTTTAGGATTTGGTCGATGATTGAAGCCAAACTGGGTGGGCACCACTAGTGTCGCAGTCGTTCTTCTGATTTTGTTAGGGTTGTAGTCATACTGCTGCATTGATGCTCTTTGTCGAACCCTATTTCTTGTGTGTGCACATGATGTTGAGGTCCGGATCCTTGTTCTTTATGGTTTGGTCGATGATTCATATGGATCTGGGTGGCGCACCACTTGGTGTCGAGCCGTTCCTTCATTTGGCTAGGGTTACTTGTTCAATCTTGTACTAATTAGTGCCCCAATTCCGTTGTTAGCTTCATGGATCCTTCAATTAGGTGTCATTGGCTTATCATTAGAGGCACAACCTTGGTTGCAATCATCAGTGCTTGGCTTTTTGTTAGATTCAGATGCATTTCAAGAAGTAGGAGAGGAATTTGTTATGGCCCAATAAGTGCTAGAGACCAAGAGAGGGCAAACAACCTTAGGGCCATCTATCACCGTGACGATACCCAATGTGTCGAGCTTCTTAGGATGAAGAGAGCTCATTTCTTCTAGCTTTGCAACTTGTTTCATGAAAGGATCAAGATGCCCAAGAGGGGGGTGAATTGGGCTTTTCTAAAAATTAAATGCAAGAATTAAACCCTACTAGCCCATGATTCACCTCTAGTGCCTAAAAGTGTTCCTAGTGATTCTACCGGTAAAAAGTTTTGCACCTTAGGTTCCAATTCCTATTCTAATATGACAATTATAGCAATGTAAACAAGCAATGAAAATAATGCTAGAAAGTAATTGCTTTAAAATAAAGGGGCAAGGAACACGACGATGTTTTTTCGAGGTATCGGAGAGTCGTCACTCCCCACTAGTCCTCGTAGGAGCACCCACGCAAGGGTATAGCTCCCCCTTGATCCACGCAAGGATCAAGTGCTCTTTACGGGTTGATTCTTCGATACTCCGTCGCGGTGAATCACCCACAACCGCTCACAAGATGAGTTAGGTCATCCATAAACTCCACCGGATGATCACCAAACTCCCAATCACCACCAAGCGTCTAGGTGATGGCGATCACCAAGAGTAACAAGCAAGAACTCTCACTTGACCATAGAAAGCCTAATGAGAAGGTGGATGCACACTTGCTACTCCCTATGCACTAATGAGGTCCTTAATCTTGGATTCTCACATCACAATCTTCTCACTTGGCTCTTGCACTCCCATGCACATGAAAGTTGTTTTTCAGCTGAACAAATGAGCAAGAGACCACAAATGGATGAGTAGAGGATGTATTTATACCCCCCACTCAATCCCAACCATTATGTGCCAACTCAGCATTTTTCATACCGACCGGACGCGCCGGTCGATGTGATCGGACATGTCCGGTCGTTGGCAACGGTCGACTTCAGTTTCAAAACACGCTGATTGACCGGACACGCAACGAGTCCGATCAGGGGTGACCGGACACGTCCGGTCGCTCGAAACCTTCACTAGAACCTCTCTGTTCCATCTTCACAGTTGACCGGACGCACCGAAGCCGTGTCCGATCAGAAGCCCATCGTGTCCGGTCGCTAACCCTAGCAGTGTTGACCGCAGACAGCGTCACCTGCACATCCGGTCAACCACCTATCCGCGTCCGGTCACTTAACTGATATGGCAGTCACATGATACACTGACCGGACGCGTCCAGTCAAGAAAGTGACCGCGTCCGGTCAAGCAGAAAAGCCACAAATGACTCCATATCGCGACGCGACTTAAACGAAACTTGTTCCAAAAGATCTTTGGGCTTCACTTGAGCTACCTAGTGCTAAGTTTGACAAGTGTGCACCACACCTAAATAATTAGACTCACCAAGGTCAAGCTACTTGCTCATGGCCCCCTTTATAGTATGGCTAAAGGAAAAACAAAGTCCTAAACTACTCTAAATATCTCTCCAACACCAAACGGCACTTAGAACTAATTTGTCCTTAACCTTGTCGTCAATCCTTTGAAAACTGAAACGATTTCCATCGATAGGGCATGAAAACTATAGTGCCCAAACAATCACCATTACCATGACCTAACTTATCAAAGTTTCTGCAAAACACACGTTAGTCATAGTAATTTTACGTTGTCATCAATCATTGAAACACATTCTAGGGGCCTAGATGCTTTCAATCTCCTCCTTTTTGGTGATTGATGACAACACCTTGAGTATAAAGATGAAGAGATGAGGTTTTCAAACATGCATGGTTCATATAAACAATTGCAATAGAAATAGAGAGTTCAGATTGCTTATATGCCTCAAGCCAAACATAATGTACTTATAAAATAAGACATAAAGAGTTAGTACATGATTGTATAGCTCATATGAAATCGGAGTAGAACACGGAAGTAAAGCATATGCGCAAATAAACCAGACAAGTGACATGACATAAGATAAACTAGGGGCACAACATGTCACAAGGGTACCTCATAAGCACACATATCATACAATGCAAGTGCAAAGAAGTAAACATGATGCATGAATGTAGCACATATAAAAAGAATCAAATCCCTCTCGCAGCTCCCCCTAAATCTACATACTCTCTCTCCCCCTTTGGCATCAAGAGCCAAAAACTAAGGGTCTGTAGGTGGAATGGAAGCAGCCGAGTCAGGTGCGGAGGTACACGGAGTGAGCAAAAACCGAGAAGTGTTCTCCTCTAACTTTGAGCTGTCTCGCTGACCCTCTGTACCTGCTCATGGAGGTGAAGCGATCTGGGTCTGCTCAGTAGGTGGGTCAGCTGACTATGACTCTGAAGCAATAGCTGTAGTAGTAGATTGACCCTGTGGCTCAGAAAGTAGAGCTGTAGAAGTAGTAGCCACGAGAGCTGCTGTCTCTGTCACCTGAGCCTGAAGGGAACCGGTCGTCAGAGGATTAGTCGAGGTGACTGACGAAGGAATTGTCTCTGTAGTCCCGGTCTCTGTCACTAGAGGAGCCACTGTCTCTGAAACTGACACCTCTGTAGTAGTCAAAACTATGGTCTGAGAGGGTGTCGGCTGACCGGTCAACTCACTATAAGATGCATTCAAGTCTGTAGAAAGTGGAGTGCCAGTCAGAAGGTGAGGCCTGTGCTGGACCGGTGGGGTGAACCCTGTCTAAATAGGAGTGTAGCTGGGGGACTGAATCGACTAAGGCACCTGCTGCTGAGGAGAGGTAAACTACAAGCTCTGCTGTGGTCCCTGACTCTGAAGTTCACTGGGCTATAAAGCTGGAGTAAGTAGGGATGGAGGTGGAGGAACCCCAACAGTGACTAGGTGTCTCAAGAGCTCAAGGTACTGCTGCTAGGTAGCTGCCTGCTGCCTCTGAATCTCTAGCTGTTGTCTCTGAAACTCGTCCTGATGAGCCTGAATCTGTACAAATGCAGCTGCGTTGTCCTAAGCCTGTCTCTGTAACTAAATCTCCTGCCTCTCCTGAGCCTGGGTCAGCCTCTCAAGTATAGCCACCATGGCTAGGTCTGAGCGGGAGGCTGAACCTGAGCCACCTGCCTCGTGGTCGTGAGGACGAGAAGAGCGGTACCGAGGAAGGGGCTGGTAGTCATCGTCAGTGCTGTCGGTGGCGTCGTCCTCATCCAGATCGGCTAGCTGAGCGTCCAAGTCTACAAGCTCTGCCTCTGCAAGGCCCTCAACAGTCTGGTCCTGCTCAGCTGCAGTCTCAGGAACCTCTGCTCTCTGGTGCTGACCCTGTCTAGGTGCCTCTTCCCTGGTGATAGTGGCCCACAGCTAGCGTATATCATACTCTGAAAAAGTTGTAGTAGTGTTAGAGATCTCTGCTCGGATCTCAGCTGGAAGGTCGCAGGCACACCAAATCAAAAAGTAAATCCAATAAGCATAGGGTAGCTAACGGTGACCCTTGAAGCCCTCTGCTAGCGTGTCCTCCATCTCACAGAGCATCAGATCCCAAATATCGAACAGAGTCTGAGAGACAAGGTGGTGGACTACCCATAACTGCATACGTGTCAACCCCTCGCTATAGCCCAACCTCGAAAGCAGTGTCCTCCTCACAATAGCATCAAGAACTCTAGCAATAGGAGTCATCACAGCTGGAGTGCATCTGGACCCCTCACTAAATGGCTCTCGGAAGCACGGCCTGACTAGGTCTGTAGGTGGCATAGTCCCGTCGTGAGGGCGTCTCAGTGGTTGAGTCTGACCAAAGCAAAGTTGGTGGATCCTGGTCTCTGAAGTCGGGATCCTCAGAATCTCCCGAACCCTGGTACTATAAAGTCTACGGTCACGGCCTCTGAATGTAAAGTGAATAAACTGGTGAGCGGGGTCTATCCAAAGAGAAGAGTAGAACTCTCTGACCCACATGCCGTAGTATGCCCCTGTCCGACCCAGAAGATCTAACAACCTAGGTAGAAAGGAAAGATGAGGACGAAGCTGCTCTCCAACAACTGCAACAAGAGCCTCTAGTCAGCAGACCCTCTGTGGTCTGAAAGCAATCCCACTATCGACGTAAGCTCTATAAAAATCCTCCTGCAGTGGTGTGTAGATGTAACACTCCGGTGTTACGAAATGCATTTTTTGCATAGCAATCATATTGCATCGCATTCATAACATCATGATCTTGTGTGACAATTCGTAATTTGATTTAAACAAAAGCTTGAAATTAACGTATGTGATAAATTGTATTAACATGATAATCACATTGCACCAAAACCTTGCAACTATAAATTCTAGATCACTTGAAACCCTAGTTCAAATTTTGGAGCTCAAAAATTTGTCAAAACTTGCTTAAAAATAATTATGAAAAATATTCAAAATTTTCCCCTATTTTAGCTTTTATTTTGTCATTCAAAATCTATCAAGAATTTTGAGATGGCCCCTTAATCAAAGTTGTAGAGAATTTAATTTTGAGCAACTTTCATTTTTGGGCCAAATCCATAAAATGCTTTCTTCTTGTTCAAAATTTGGTTTGAAGTTTAAAATACATTTAAATTTGAAAATCAAAAATCAAAAATTCATTTCTCCCCCTCGCAGGCCGCCGCCTCCGGTTCGGCCCACGGCCACATGCGGCCCGCGCCACCCGCGCGCGCGCGCCCGCGTCACCCCGCCTCGGCCCAGGCCCAGCCGGCCTCCTTCTCCCTCCCCTCGCCCGCGTCCGCGCGCTGACGCCGCGCCACGCCGCGACCGCGGCAGAGGCGCACCGCCGCGTGGCGGCCCCCGCGCCTGCAGCGCCTGCCGCGCGTCCTCCGCGACCTGCCACCGCACCCACGCGCCCGCCTACACCTGCCGCGGCCCGCGCACCAGCTCGCCCGCGCTCGCACTCCCTCCTCCTCCCTTCCCGAGCCGAGAGCTCGCGCTCCCCTCTCGCCGTGACCGCCGCTCCGCCGGCGTGAAGCGCCCACACCGCCGCGCCATTTCTCAATTGCTCGCGCCCGCAGCTCCGCCTCGCCTTCCTCCGAATCAAGCTCGCGTTTGCGCCGTCTTCCGAGCTCTAGGTGAGCTCCTCCACGCCTCGCCGCCGACGGCCATGGCGCCACCGCGCGCGGCTCCCGTCGAGGCGACTCCCCGCTACCCCCTCGCCCCTCCTTTCTCCAAAAACGGATTCGTCACTTCACCGTGGTTCGCGTGCGCTCGCTGCCCCGCCCGCTCGCGACCGGAGCCGGCCGGTCGGCCGCAGTCGCCGCCGCGACGTCGAGCGTGCAAACGCCGGCGACGCGCTCTGCTCCTCGCGGGGGCAAGACCGCGCCCCTGGGCCGCGCCCCGAGCGGGCCGGCTCGGTGGTCTTCCCGCGCGCGCGAGACGGGCCGGAAACGGCCACGGGCCGACTGTTGATCTCGGGCCGGCCCAATTCCTTTTTCAGAAAAACGAATTTCGATTTCTTTTATTATTCTTGATGAAAAACACTTGGAAAATGATTTCTTGGTCATTTTAGCTCCAAAATTTGTGAAATAAATTTTTATATACTCATTTGAATCAGATCTACAATATAAAAATGTTGCATGTCAATATTTCATTACTTTTCTGTAGTGTTTTATTTAAGCCTTGAAATTGGTGTTTTCTTGAAAAAATTGATAAGAAAATGTAGAAAAATCAGAAAAATGTAGTTCCAAGTTTATTAATCCTGTTATGCCATGTACTTGCTAGGGTAATTTTATTTCATGGTTGTTCTGTAGAAAAATGTATAGTTGCAGTTCAAATGCTTTCTATTACCAATATTTGTTATTTTTGTTATTTAAATAAATTTGAATAAAACATGCAAGTGATAATTTTTCTATAGTGTTTGTTTAGGTAATAGATAGTAGGAAAATTCCTAAATCTGTTGTTTGATACTTTTCATAATGTAAAGTATTTTAAATATCTATTTTAGGCCTTAATTTGTTATTTTTGTATAGGCAGTTCTAGTTATCCAAATGTAGTAAAATTTTTGTGTCAAGCTATTCTTGATATTAGTAATCCACTGTAATTTTATGAGATTTTTTCTGAGCTACTAAAATATGTGTTGCTGTTCAACCATAGGACTAATTAGGGTTTCTATTTATTCTTAATGCAAAGTTAGTTAGAAAAATATACTTTGGTGTATCTTTGAAGCATCTTAATTGTTTAATACTCTCGCATGGTAGAAACTAGTGTTGGTAGTTTCCGAGTACATGTTCTTGGATGACGTAGACTACCTTGTAGAAGAGTCATAAGTTCCACATAATCCGATGACGTAATACATTCGTTACATCGCATGCATTCCGCATCATCATCATCTCATGTCACCTCTGCAATGCACCGATGCATATTGCACTCATACTTCTGCATCATACAGGATCGCAGGAAGTGGTTCCGGCAGTTGTTCCCGAGGACGCAGAGGAGCAGCTCGAAGTGACGGAGCCGGAACCAGCAGAAGCAGAAGAGGAGTCCGGTGAAGAGCTTCCGGAGTGTCCTGACCATCGTCCCAGTACCTTCGAGCGAGGCAAGCCCCGGAGCATTTCTCCCCGGTTTGCAAATAATTATTTATTAATTTTACTTAATCTGATGCATTAAGTTTAGGAGTTGTTTGCAAACGTTGCTGCATTATACCTTGTTCCACCTTGTTTTACCCGATCCTTGTCACCCTGGTGTCCACGGTCAATACTTGCTTAGCTTGCTTAGGCCGGTAGAAGTCGGGTGATTGCCTGTCATCCGCGAGCTATAGGGGATTACCTGGTTTTATGTGAAAGAATTGTCATGTGAGAATAACTAAGTGTGGGAATGAATATGAGACCGGGCGGAAGCTTGCAGGGTTCTGGACTGTAGTGTCTTCCGTCTGTGTCGATTAAGGACCGTCCGATGTCGGGCCTCGGGTCATGTTGAACGCATGCCTCACATTTAGCTGGCCGGATAAAGTACCTTTCGACCGCGAAGCCGGGAGATTATTCGGGCCGAGTAGATTGCCCGCAACGCACTGTACCGGAGCAGTAGTGGCAGGAAACGGGGGCGCGATGATAAGGCCAAAGAGCAGTCGGGCGGCCCCCGGGTACATGTGGTTCCTGGCAAGCTCGCGACTTTACCTGAATGGTTGACTCGGTGACCAATACCTCACTTTAGCGGGTGAGTGAGGTTTGTGTGAGGAATAAACTACCAGCTGGTCAATAATCGATTCGAATCGCCATCGTTCACTGGATAGTGAGCACTTGACTTGAGTTACTTCATCGTAGTAATATGGATACAACACTTGGATAGTTATGTGGAAAATGACATGATAATTATTGTTAAATATCAATGGTAATCCTTGCTTGCTCAATTACATGGTTACTTTAGCTTAAGTGCAAACATAGTTGACAGGAGAATAAAGAATTAAAAGATGACATGCTTTTGTAAATGATTTGGTAAGCTAAAAATGCTTTTCTTGCAAATGAGTCAGCTACCCCACCAAAAAGCCTATCATGATCCTTGGAGTCTTTTTGTTTTGGTTCTGTCGGGTAAGTCTAGCTGAGTACCTTCTCGTACTCAGGGCTTTGTTCCCACTTGTTGCAGATGGACAGATGTACTATGGTTATTGTATCAACTGTCTCTACCCTGCAATGGGCGAAGCCTAGGACCATGGGCAATGGTCACTCACTACTCCTCGCCTGATGCTTTTGTGGGAGATGATCGCGAGCTGGCACTGTATTTTGGAAAAGATGTGTGTGTGTGTGTGCTTTGAACTAATGCTTCCGCTACTTTATTTGAAACTGGTTTGTAATAACTATGTTTAAACTCCGATGTATTTTGTGCCGCAAACTACTGTGTAACTTATGAAGGTAATCGCTGAACTTATTACGATCTTGGCTGTGATGTGAAATGGTTTGAAATCCGTCGAGATTTCACGGACTACCGGGTTATACGGGCTTAAGTTTGGTAAATTGTCCGTCCGTTGGATGATTTTCTTACTTAATCTCGTATAATTGGGCGGTTCTGTTACAGCTGGTATCGGAGCATGGTTTAGCGTAATTACTGTTCATAAGTGTATTTAAACCAAAACCCTGCTTAAAAAGTGTGATTTTGAAACTAAAAAAAAGTGTGCCAGTGGTCATATCCTGTATGCCCAGTTAAGGACTCTAGGTGGCTATTTAAGTACTAACTTGGGGTTCTGCACCATATTTCTTTTTCGTTGCTCATACGGCGTGCTATTGTGTGAGTGCCACTTAATTGGGTGGTAATGTATGGATCAGTTACCTCTACGCTTCGGTAAGTGTGAGTTGTGAGAGCATGATCGGATACACCGCCGATCTAGGGAAAGTGCTTATATGATACTTGGATAATTACATGTTTTACACATGTTTTTATAAAAGTGTCGCATGTGTGGGTGTTCCGTCCGTTGAGGCGATGCCGTCAATAGGACGATGTGTTTGGGTAGTCACTACCGTTGTACACGCATCTGGGGATTCGTGTAAAGCGTGTAGGTAGGTTTACTGCTTTCATGCATTCATGGGGAATGGGCTGAAATGAGTTTTCTGCAGGTACATAACAGCGTATCGTGTAGACCGAATTAGTTACGTATATGAGAGATCGTTGTATGCCACCGAATTCACCGTTAGATGTTTTTTTTTTCCTAAGTTTGTGAGAACGTAAGACTCGTGCATGCATCATATTGTTTGTGCATTCCATTCATGGCATGCATTCCTCCCCTTATAAAAGGATTATCCCATTTCGATAAAAGTGACCTCAACTAAAATATGTTCTCACCGGGTAATTTAAAACTTGTGCTACAGATGGCCCGCACGAAGCAGACTGCCCGCAAGTCCACTGGAGGAAGAGCACCCCGTCGTCAGCTAGCCCCGCGGGAGCACCGCAACACGGACACTTTTCTAAGCGAGTTTGGCATGCCCACCTTGCTTTGGAGAGTGCTCCATGATGTGGGGTACCCGGAGGGACAAGAGCCAGTTTACTCTTGGAGCGAGAGCCAGCTAGCTGAAGATGGACTTGCTGTGGTAGAGATCACCGTCCCTGCTCTTGGTGATGCGCCAGAATGGGATGGTTGGCATTTGGAGTTCGAAGGACGCACTCCAGTCGAGGGTGCAGAGGGCGCAGCTTTTCGCGTCATCCGAGACATCATGAGCAGATTTCCCAATGAGCTAGCAGCAGCTTTGGCCGGTACCTTCCCGAGAGATGATCCTTGCGACGCCATTTGGGTACAGCCGCAAGGAAGTGCCCTGGTTAGAGGCCCCAGTGAAGGACTGGCTAGCGACAATCACACCATGAGTGCCATGTATGCAGCCATCAGAGCATACCAAGGTCTGGAGAATACCTATTGGACCTTGACTGGCCTACGTGGTGATGATCGGCTTGAAGCAAGGAAGCAGAAGAAAAAGCAAGCGCGTGCTATAGCTAGCTTGCAGGAGCAGTTGGCCGACATGAGCTTGCAGCGGGACCGAGCTCTCGAGAGAGGCGAGAGTTCCATGCAGCAAGTACAGAGGCTGACTCAGGCCAACAGGAATGCAGATCGCCTGTTGGAGCAGCTAGTACAGGAAAGGAATGAAGCCTGGAACAAGAGAGACCTTCTGAGGCAGAGGGTCGAGGAGCTAGAAGAGTACAATGCCAACTTGCATGAAGAGTTCCATGCCCTCTACAACGGGATGGGCCCGTATGCTCCTCCGAACGCCGCTCAGATGGACATCGACGACGACGCTGCAGCTGAGGGTAGCGAGGGCGACGCCTCCGACATCGACGATGGCCCCGAGGAGTAGGATAGTGTCATGCGTTAGTAGCTAGGCGTGACGCGATGGCCTTCTTTTGGGTTCCATGTATCATGATGTATCCTGTTCGACCTTGAGACTGATGATCTTTGGAGTTTGGTTGTGTATGCGATACCCGAACGCATAAAAATCCAGTGTATGTATGCTGGCAACATGGTTGTATGGAACGCGATGTTGCTTTTAAAGTAACTTAATTGGTGCTGTTGTTCAATTGGAATGAAATTATTGCGCCTCTGTTTTCTTGTATGACTTGTTCTCTCCAATGAATTCAGTATGGCATGATTGTTCCTTCGGACACAATTTTACAACTTCACTCAATGGTGCTTGTTGCTGAAATATGCAGATGGCCAACACTCGTCGTGCTACGTACGAAGCCGCTGAGACTGGTGGCAACGGTGCAGGAGCTGGTGGAAGTGGTGCCAACAATGTCAACCACCAGGAACCACGTCCAGAACCACATTTGCCCCCTCCTCCGCCGCTCACCGCAGAAATGTTCTTCACACAGTTTCTTGGAAGTCAACGCAGTACTGAACAGTCACAGAGGAATATGGAAGACTTTCTGCGTACCATCGCGGAAAATGTTCAAAGAGGAAATAACCAAGGTGGTGGCCAGGGAGTGAACCAGTACAGCAGTTTCAAGGATTTCATGGATACGAGGCCACCTATTTTCAAGGAAGCAGCAGAGCCACTTGATGCCGAAGAATGGATCAACACTATGGAAGATAAGTTCCGTGTGTTAAGGATGACAGAAGTTCTGAAAGTAGAGTATGCTGCACATCAGTTACAAGGACCAGCAGGAATGTGGTGGAAGCATCACCGCAGTACTTTTCCTCCTAATGCCCAGATCTCTTGGAGGGATTTCACTGAAGCTTTTAAGGGAGTTTATATTCCCCCAGGGTTGGTTGAGATGAAGCTTGGAGAGTTTTTAGCCTTGAATCAGGGTACCAAGACGGTGACACAGTATCTGCATGCCTTTAATAACTTGTGCCGCTATGCCCCAGACATGGTTGACACAGATGCAAAGAAGATTGCTAGTTTCAAGAGAGGGTTGAGTCCGAAGATGATGAAGCATGTGGGTACCAATACCCGCAACAGATTCAACGACTTTATCAGTGACTGTTTGAAGCAAGAGAAGAACAATAGCGCTTACACCGCGTCCAAGAACCGCAAGAGAGTGTTCGAGTCAGGACCATCCCAGTCCAGAGTTGTCCCTGCCAACCGTTCATCTTATCGTCCGTCCGCACCTGGTGCGAGGTTCAGGCCGCCGCAGCATAAAACCCAGAACTACAAGGGGCCACAGAAACCGTACAAGATCGCAGTGCCGCCAACAAAGACCAGCGCAGCTGCAGAACAGAGCAACTCCAAGGGAGCTATAGGGTCTGCTGGTACAGTGAAAGGGCCCTGCTACAACTGTGGTCAGCCAGGCCACTTTTCAAAGTTCTGCCCTTATCCGCCTAAAAAGAAGCAACAGACTTACAATGCTCGTGTGCACCACACCGCCATTGATGAAGTTCCTGAGGGAGAGCCCGTAACTGCTGGTAAGTTTCTTGTGAACCATCACCCTGCAGTTGTTCTTTTTGATTCTGGATCTTCGCATTCTTTTATGAGTCAAGCATTTGCACGGAAGCATGAACAACTATGCACAGAATTGAGTTATGGTTATCGCATAAGTTCAGCAGGAGCTGATGTGTTAACCAATAAGATGGTTAGAGGGGCAACCCTTGAGTTAGGTAGTCGGAAGTTCCGAGTGAACCTGGTAGTTATGCCTGGACTAGTTTTGGATGTAATAATAGGAATGAACTGGATGAAAGACTGGGAAGCAGTCATAGATACAAGCAGTCGGATGCTTACCCTTAAAGATCCCCAGGCAGAGGGTACTTTTCAGGTACCATTGCCTAAAAGAACAGATCTTGTGAGTGTGACCTGTGCCATGGAAGTTGCTCCTATCCATCAGATCCCAGTAGTATGTGAGTTCCCGGATGTGTTTCCAGACGAGTTGCCTGGCCTTCCTCCAGACAGAGATGTTGAGTTTGGAATCGAGTTGATCCCCGGGACAGCTCCAATTTCGAGGAGACCTTATCGGATGCCTCCGGATGAGTTAGCTGAGTTGAAGAAACAGTTGGAAGAGTTGTTAAAAAAGGGGTTTATTCGCCCAAGTAAGTCTGAATGGGGATGTCCTGCCTTGTTTGTAAAGAAAAAGAAAGAGGGTACTCTCAGGATGTGTGTGGATTACCGACCTCTTAACGCTGTAACTATCAAGAATAAATATCCACTGCCTCATATTGATGTTCTGTTTGATCAGTTAGCTAAAGCCAGAGTGTTCTCCAAGATAGACTTAAGGTCTGGGTATCATCAGATAAAGATTAGACCTCAAGATGTTCCGAAAACCGCCTTTTCTACCAGATACGGGTTGTACGAGTATCTTGTTATGTCATTTGGACTAACAAATGCTCCTGCATATTTTATGTATCTGATGAATACGGTTTTCATGCCGGAGTTAGATAAGTTTGTAGTTGTCTTCATTGATGACATTCTAGTATACTCTGAAAACGAGAAAGAGCATGAAGAGCATCTGAGAATTGTCTTGACCAGGTTGAGGGATCATAAGTTATATGCTAAGTTCAGCAAATGTGAATTTTGGTTGAAGAAAGTTCCTTTCCTCGGTCATATCCTATCTGAGAATGGAGTTTCTGTAGATCCGAGTAAAGTGCAAGAGGTTATGGATTGGAAGACTCCAACCACAGTGTCAGAAGTCAGGAGTTTCCTAGGGTTAGCAGGTTACTATCGCCGTTTTATCCCAGACTTCTCGAAGATTGCCAAGCCTATGACAAGTCTGTTACAGAAAGGTCACAAGTTTGCATGGACAGAGGAGTGTGAGACAGCTTTCCATACCTTGCGGAAACTGTTGACCACTGCTCCAGTTCTTGCACAACCCGACATCGAGAAACCTTTTGATGTGTTCTGCGACGCATCAAAAACAGGATTAGGGTGTGTGCTAATGCAAGAAGGAAGAGTAATTGCTTATGCCTCCCGGCAGTTGAGAAAACATGAAATCAATTACCCGACACATGATCTTGAGCTTGCCGCTGTAGTGCATGCCTTAAAGATTTGGAGACACTATCTACTGGGTAACGTGTGCAACATTTTCACCGATCATAAGAGTCTCAAGTACATTTTCACCCAACCAGAATTGAACATGAGACAGCGGAGATGGTTAGAACTGATCAAAGACTACAACTTGAATGTACAGTATCACCCTGGGAAAGCCAATGTGGTAGCTGATGCTTTAAGCAGAAAGTCACATTGTATGAATGTGCAACCCTTGCTTGAAGATGGTTTCGATCTAATGCACCCTGCCGTGCTACAAAGTATTCAGGTCAGTTGTTCCTTGGAGAGTAAGATTATAGAAGGTCAGAAAACAGACAAGGGGATATTCCACATCAAAAAGAAGATTCAAGAAGAACCCTCGAAACACTTCAGGGTGGATGAGCAGGATGTGTTGTGGTTCGACAACCGTCTTGTTGTTCCAAAGGATAGAGAGCTTAAGAATAAAATTTTGGATGAAGCTCATCTCTCTAAGTTGTCTATTCATCTTGGCAGCAGTAAAATATATCAAGAACTAAGGCCTCGTTATTGGTGGACCAAGATGAAGAAGGAAATTGCAGCGTATGTAGCCAGATGTGACACATGTTGTAGAGTAAAAGCAATTCACATGAAGCCTGCCGGAATGCTACAACCTTTGTCAGTACCGAGTTGGAAGTGGGATGACATAAGTATGGATTTTATCACGGGTCTACCCACTACTCAAAAAGGTCACGATTCCATTTGGGTAATTGTGGATCGTCTTACTAAGACAGCCCACTTTTTGCCTGTCAAAACGGAATATAGACCACCTCAATATGCTGAGAAGTATATTGCAGAGATTGTGAGGTTGCATGGCATACCAAAGACTATAGTGTCTGACAGAGGGTCACAGTTCACTGCTCACTTTTGGGAGCACTTGCACAAAGGTTTGGGGACTAGTCTGATTCGTAGCACTGCCTATCATCCTCAAACAGATGGTCAAACTGAGAGAGTTAATGCTGTTCTAGAAGATATGTTAAGAGCCTGTGTGTTGTCTTCCAGAGGTTCATGGGAGTCATGGTTACCATTAGCAGAGTTCTCGTACAATAACAGCTATCAAGAGAGTATCAAGATGGCACCTTTTGAGGCTCTGTATGGCCGAAAGTGTAGAACACCGTTAAACTGGATTGAGCCCGGAGAAAGAAGGTATTATGGTATTGACTTCGTAGAAGACGCCGAAAGGAAAGTTCATATCATCCAGCAGAATATGAGAGCAGCCCAGTCACGTCAGAAAAGTTATGCAGATAAGAGAAGGAGACCGCTTGTGTTCGAAGTTGGTGACTATGTCTATCTAAAAGTTACGCCAATGAAAAAGAAAAGATTTGGTGTGCGCAGAAAGCTGGCCGCCAGATTTGTGGGACCTTATAAAATCCTGGAACGGAAGGGTCCTGTGGCTTACAAATTGGATTTACCAGAGTCAATGGGTGCTATATTCCCAGTTTTTCATGTATCACATCTCAAGAAATGTTTGCGCGTTCCAGAGGAAAGGATTGAACCTCGAGGCATAAAACTGAAGTCAGATCTGGTGTATCGTGAGCAGCCAGTTCGAGTTTTGGATACCAGGGAAAGGGCTACTCGAAACAGTGTGGTGAAAACATATAAGATACAATGGAGTCATCACGATGAAGGGGATGCATCTTGGGAAACGGGTGAATACTTAAAGAACGCTTATGAAGATTTTTATTATAAATGGTTCGTAACCCAAATCTCGGGACGAGATTTTTATAAGGGGGGAGGGCTGTAACACTCCGGTGTTACGAAATGCATTTTTTGCATAGCAATCATATTGCATCGCATTCATAACATCATGATCTTGTGTGACAATTCGTAATTTGATTTAAACAAAAGCTTGAAATTAACGTATGTGATAAATTGTATTAACATGATAATCACATTGCACCAAAACCTTGCAACTATAAATTCTAGATCACTTGAAACCCTAGTTCAAATTTTGGAGCTCAAAAATTTGTCAAAACTTGCTTAAAAATAATTATGAAAAATATTCAAAATTTTCCCCTATTTTAGCTTTTATTTTGTCATTCAAAATCTATCAAGAATTTTGAGATGGCCCCTTAATCAAAGTTGTAGAGAATTTAATTTTGAGCAACTTTCATTTTTGGGCCAAATCCATAAAATGCTTTCTTCTTGTTCAAAATTTGGTTTGAAGTTTGAAATACATTTAAATTTGAAAATCAAAAATCAAAAATTCATTTCTCCCCCTCGCAGGCCGCCGCCTCCGGTTCGGCCCACGGCCACATGCGGCCCGCGCCACCCGCGCGCGCGCGCCCGCGTCACCCCGCCTCGGCCCAGGCCCAGCCGGCCTCCTTCTCCCTCCCCTCGCCTGCGTCCGCGCGCTGACGCCGCGCCACGCCGCGACCGCGGCAGAGGCGCACCGCCGCGTGGCGGCCCCGCGCCTGCAGCGCCTGCCGCGCGTCCTCCGCGACCTGCCACCGCACCCACGCGCCCGCCTACACCTGCCGCGGCCCGCGCACCAGCTCGCCCGCGCTCGCACTCCCTCCTCCTCCCTTCCCGAGCCGAGAGCTCGCGCTCCCCTCTCGCCGTGACCGCCGCTCCGCCGGCGTGAAGCGCCCACACCGCCGCGCCATTTCTCAATTGCTCGCGCCCGTAGCTCCGCCTCGCCTTCCTCCGAATCAAGCTCGCGTTTGCGCCGTCTTCCGAGCTCTAGGTGAGCTCCTCCACGCCTCGCCGCCGACGGCCATGGCGCCACCGCGCGCGGCTCCCGTCGAGGCGACTCCCCGCTACCCCCTCGCCCCTCCTTTCTCCAAAAACGGATTCGTCACTTCACCGTGGTTCGCGTGCGCTCGCTGCCCCGCCCGCTCGCGACCGGAGCCGGCCGGTCGGCCGCAGTCGCCGCCGCGACGTCGAGCGTGCAAACGCCGGCGACGCGCTCTGCTCCTCGCGGGGGCAAGACCGCGCCCCTGGGCCGCGCCCCGAGCGGGCCGGCTCGGTGGTCTTCCCGCGCGCGCGAGACGGGCCGGAAACGGCCACGGGCCGACTGTTGATCTCGGGCCGGCCCAATTCCTTTTTCAGAAAAACGAATTTCGATTTCTTTTATTATTCTTGATGAAAAACACTTGGAAAATGATTTCTTGGTCATTTTAGCTCCAAAATTTGTGAAATAAATTTTTATATACTCATTTGAATCAGATCTACAATATAAAAATGTTGCATGTCAATATTTCATTACTTTTCTGTAGTGTTTTATTTAAGCCTTGAAATTGGTGTTTTCTTGAAAAAATTGATAAGAAAATGTAGAAAAATCAGAAAAATGTAGTTCCAAGTTTATTAATCCTGTTATGCCATGTACTTGCTAGGGTAATTTTATTTCATGGTTGTTCTGTAGAAAAATGTATAGTTGCAGTTCAAATGCTTTCTATTACCAATATTTGTTATTTTTGTTATTTAAATAAATTTGAATAAAACATGCAAGTGATAATTTTTCTATAGTGTTTGTTTAGGTAATAGATAGTAGGAAAATTCCTAAATCTGTTGTTTGATACTTTTCATAATGTAAAGTATTTTAAATATCTATTTTAGGCCTTAATTTGTTATTTTTGTATAGGCAGTTCTAGTTATCCAAATGTAGTAAAATTTTTGTGTCAAGCTATTCTTGATATTAGTAATCCACTGTAATTTTATGAGATTTTTTCTGAGCTACTAAAATATGTGTTGCTGTTCAACCATAGGACTAATTAGGGTTTCTATTTATTCTTAATGCAAAGTTAGTTAGAAAAATATACTTTGGTGTATCTTTGAAGCATCTTAATTGTTTAATACTCTCGCATGGTAGAAACTAGTGTTGGTAGTTTCCGAGTACATGTTCTTGGATGACGTAGACTACCTTGTAGAAGAGTCATAAGTTCCCACATAATCCGATGACGTAATACATTCGTTACATCGCATGCATTCCGCATCATCATCATCTCATGTCACCTCTGCAATGCACCGATGCATATTGCACTCATACTTCTGCATCATACAGGATCGCAGGAAGTGGTTCCGGCAGTTGTTCCCGAGGACGCAGAGGAGCAGCTCGAAGTGACGGAGCCGGAACCAGCAGAAGCAGAAGAGGAGTCCGGTGAAGAGCTTCCGGAGTGTCCTGACCATCGTCCCAGTACCTTCGAGCGAGGCAAGCCCCGGAGCATTTCTCCCCGGTTTGCAAATAATTATTTATTAATTTTACTTAATCTGATGCATTAAGTTTAGGAGTTGTTTGCAAACGTTGCTGCATTATACCTTGTTCCACCTTGTTTTACCCGATCCTTGTCACCCTGGTGTCCACGGTCAATACTTGCTTAGCTTGCTTAGGCCGGTAGAAGTCGGGTGATTGCCTGTCATCCGCGAGCTATAGGGGATTACCTGGTTTTATGTGAAAGAATTGTCATGTGAGAATAACTAAGTGTGGGAATGAATATGAGACCGGGCGGAAGCTTGCAGGGTTCTGGACTGTAGTGTCTTCCGTCTGTGTCGATTAAGGACCGTCCGATGTCGGGCCTCGGGTCATGTTGAACGCATGCCTCACATTTAGCTGGCCGGATAAAGTACCTTTCGACCGCGAAGCCGGGAGATTATTCGGGCCGAGTAGATTGCCCGCAACGCACTGTACCGGAGCAGTAGTGGCAGGAAACGGGGGCGCGATGATAAGGCCAAAGAGCAGTCGGGCGGCCCCCGGGTACATGTGGTTCCTGGCAAGCTCGCGACTTTACCTGAATGGTTGACTCGGTGACCAATACCTCACTTTAGCGGGTGAGTGAGGTTTGTGTGAGGAATAAACTACCAGCTGGTCAATAATCGATTCGAATCGCCATCGTTCACTGGATAGTGAGCACTTGACTTGAGTTACTTCATCGTAGTAATATGGATACAACACTTGGATAGTTATGTGGAAAATGACATGGTAATTATTGTTAAATATCAATGGTAATCCTTGCTTGCTCAATTACATGGTTACTTTAGCTTAAGTGCAAACATAGTTGACAGGAGAATAAAGAATTAAAAGATGACATGCTTTTGTAAATGATTTGGTAAGCTAAAAATGCTTTTCTTGCAAATGAGTCAGCTACCCCACCAAAAAGCCTATCATGATCCTTGGAGTCTTTTTGTTTTGGTTCTGTCGGGTAAGTCTAGCTGAGTACCTTCTCGTACTCAGGGCTTTGTTCCCACTTGTTGCAGATGGACAGATGTACTATGGTTATTGTATCAACTGTCTCTACCCTGCAATGGGCGAAGCCTAGGACCATGGGCAATGGTCACTCACTACTCCTCGCCTGATGCTTTTGTGGGAGATGATCGCGAGCTGGCACTGTATTTTGGAAAAGATGTGTGTGTGTGTGTGTGCTTTGAACTAATGCTTCCGCTACTTTATTTGAAACTGGTTTGTAATAACTATGTTTAAACTCCGATGTATTTTGTGCCGCAAACTACTGTGTAACTTATGAAGGTAATCGCTGAACTTATTACGATCTTGGCTGTGATGTGAAATGGTTTGAAATCCGTCGAGATTTCACGACTACCGGGTTATACGGGCTTAAGTTTGGTAAATTGTCCGTCCGTTGGATGATTTTCTTACTTAATCTCGTATAATTGGGCGGTTCTGTTACAGTAGAAGCCTTTTGAAGCTCTCGTGTCTCTCTGAGGTGGGAACCACCGCTCAACCTCAACAAAGCGGAGACTCTAGACCTGTCGAGCTATGGCTCCCCTCAGGTCAAAATGCTCAACTAGGCTGACCACGGGCTCTGGGAGATGGACAACCTCCACGTCTCTGACCCTCTACCCTAGGGGTCACCTGAGCACACGTCCGTCCTGAGCGATGACGCGATGGAGACTGTTGTGCCTACTCCTCTGACTCCTCTCCCTGCTCTGTGGGCTGCTCCCCTGTCTGCTCAGTGGCCTCTGTACCAAGCTGTCACCCCTCAAGGTGGAAGCGACGTTCAGCAAAAGGCGTGCTAGGTGAACCACAAAAGCTGACCGACGACAAGGTCGAACAGAGGAGTACCGGCGGCCGTGGCAATTCCACGGATGGAAAGGGAGCACGCGAGATGAGCAAGGGAAGTGGTGGTCGTGGTGGAAGAAATCCGCACCGGGACGACTTAGAATAGGAGCAGTTGGCACGGTTGCTGGAGGTGGCACAGATCGGTGGCGCTGAACAGCGGCGAGGTGGTTAAGGTTCCAAGGTGGCGTACGGAGAGAAAGAGTGGGCGCGTTCGAAGAAGAAGGAATAGAGGAGAAGAATAAGAGATGGCCCCCACGAGTCAATCAAAGAGACAGAAAATAGATCCGTATTTTTCTCTGTTGACCGGACGCGCTCCTTGAACGATCGGACGTGCTGTAGAGGCGTCCGGTCAGAGTCCAGTAAGCTCCCGTGGTGACTGGACGCGTTTGCTTGTAGGTGATCGGACGCTGACGGAGTTCGGTCAAGTGTTGAGGTAAAACAGAGAACTTCCTTGGGCGATCGGACGTGTCCGCTAGTATCCGATCGGACACTAACAGAGTCCGGTCAGATCATCACTCAAAATCCATCCTCACACGACTGGACACGTTGGTGAGGCCCAGGACCCGACGCAGTGGTCGTGCAGCGTCGTGTCCAGTTCAGCATCCGGTCAACAGTCTTCAGCTTTTTCTTCTTCAATTTTGACGCGATTTCTCCCAACCAAGTTCCAATTTCAATAAAAGTCAAATAAACACTAATTCGAACCTGATTCGAGTGACCTCTCTCAAACCTCGAATTTTCAAATTATTTTGTCTTGGGCTAGTATTTCTTTTTAGGAAAATAGGCAATAAACACCCGAGGAGCAATGTATGGCCATGCAATAGAGTTTCTTAACCCTTAGGAGCGTCAAATGCTCTCTCTATTTATGGACGAACACAACGGTTGCTCAAAACATAATCAAAAAGAAATGACAAAGCAACACTCATGCATATGTAATGCAATACAAGAAGGTAAAGCTAGTTGCTTGTCAAGTTTGATCCACGGTTAGGCTTCTTCACTCGTCCCAATGAGGGTTATCATAACCGTGTTAGACAAGCCCTAGATGCATTACGGAAATTAAACATATCATATATTACAATGCAATGCAAGGGACAACACAAGCTCATTTCTTAAAGTTATTTGAGTCAAGCACATTGAGCTCACTCCTCAACCTACAAAAGGTAGCCTCATCCAAAGGTTTTGTGAAGATATCCACCAGTTAATCTTCACTCCTCACACCTTCTAGTGATATATCATTTTTAGCAACATGATCTCTTAGAAAGTGATGACGGATGTCAATGTGCTTGGTGGGTGAGTGTTGTACTAGATTATTAGCAATTTTAATAGCACTTTCATTATCACATAAAAGTGGCACCTTATCAAGAACAACACAATAATCTAGAAGGGTTTGCTTCATATGTAGAATTTGTGCACAACAAGCCCCCGCGGCAATGTATTCTGCCTCGGTGGTGCATAAAGCCACACTATTTTGTTTCTTAGATGACCAAGATACTAGTGATCTCCCAAGCAAATGGCACCCTCCGGATGTGCTTTTTCTATTAATTTTGCAACCGGTATAATCTGAGTCAGAATAGCCAACTAGTTGGAATCTAGCTTCTTTGGGATACCAAAGACCAATGCTTGGGGTGTGCTTAAGATATCTTAGGATTCTTTTTACGGCACTTAGGTGAGGTTCTTTAGTGCAAGCTTGAAAGCGAACACACATTCACACACTAAACATGATATCGGGCCTAGATGCGGTAAGATACAACAAACTACCAATCATGGAACGGTATAGAGTTTGATCAACCGGTTTACCTCCCTCATCAAGGTCGAGATATCCATTTGATGGCATTGGGGTCTTGATTGGCTTGCAATCATCCATCTTGAACCTCTTGAGAAGGTCCTTGGTATATTTCTCTTGAGAGATGAAAATCCCTTCTCTCATTTGCTTGACTTGAAAACCAAGAAAGAAAGAAAGTTCACCAATCATAGACATCTCGAACTCCTTTGACATTAATTCACCAAATTTCTTGCAATAATCTTCATTTGTTGAGCCAAAGATAATATCATCAACATAAACTTGACAAATGAAGATTTTCCTATTAAGCTTCTTGGTGAATAGTGTGGTGTCGACCTTCCCAATAGTGAAGCCCTTTTCAATAAGGAAGTCCCGAAGACGTTCATACCACGCTCTAGGGGCTTGTTTGAGCCCATATAATGCCTTGGACAACCTATAAACATGATTAGGATATCTAGGGTCTTTAAACCCAGGAGGTTGATCAACATAGACTAGTTCATTTATGAAGCCATTTAAAAATACACTTTTGACATCCATTTGATATAATTTCATTTCATGATGCGATGCATATGCAAGGAGGATACGGATGGCTTCAAGTCTTGCAACAAGTGCAAAGGTCTCTCTAAAATCAAGGCCTTCCACTTGAGAGAACCCCTTTGCAACTAGTCTTGGCTGGTTCCTTATAACTATGCCTTGGTCATCTTGCTTGTTGCGGAACACCTATTTGGTTTCAATGACCCTTGCACCTTTTCGACGCTCTTCAAGTGTCCAAACTTGATTGCGGGTGAAATTGTTCAATTCTTCGTGCATTGCATTCACCCAATCCAGATCTTGAAGGGCTTCATCTACATTATTAGGCTCAATGCAAGAGACAAAAGAGTGATGTTAACAAAAGAAGCAAGCTTTTGAGATCGAGTCATAACTCCCTTTGATGGATTCCCTATGATGAGATCTTGTGGATGTGCTTGAAGTAGGGGTGAATGTCTTCTGTCAACCACTTGAGAAGGAGGTTGGGGAGCATCAATATCTTGAGCTTGTGCCTCGGCTTGTTCATGAGAGACATGAGTATCTTCATTTTCAACTCTCTCATTTTTGTCATCATCTTGAGACACATTTGATGAAGAAGGTGGATTGATCACTTGAACATCATCTTCATCATCTTTAGGTTTGATGTCACCCACTGGCATGTTCTTCATAGCCTCCCTTAAGGGTTTATCACCTACATCATGACAATTCTCAATTGCTCCTTGGGAGCCATTAGATTCATCAAACTCCACATCATATATTTCTTCAACCAAACCGGTGGCATAGTTAAATACTCTATATGCTTTGGACTTTGATGAGTAGCCAACAAGAAACCAATATCACAAAATCTTTGGAACTTCCCTAGGTGTTGCCGCTTCTTGTAGATGTAGCATTTGTAACCAAACACCTGGAAGAATGAAACGTCCGGCTTCTTCCCATTTAGCAACTCATAGGGGGTCTTGCCAAGAAACTTTTATGAAAAGAGGCGGTTGGATGCATAACAAGCGGTGTTGATTGTCTCGGCCCATAATTCTTGAGGAGTGTTATACTCATCTAGCATTGTTCTTGCAAGAGTGATCAATGTCTGGTTCTTTCTCTCAACTACACTATTTTGTTGAGGAGTGTAGGTTGCGGAGACTTCATGCTTGATCCCAACTTCATCACAATAGGCTTCAATGTTTGTGTTGTCAAACTCTGTGCCATTGTCACTCTTTATCTTCTTGATCTTCACTTCAAATTCATTTTGAGCTCTCTTGGCAAACTTCTTGAAGCAAGTGGCCACTTCGGATTTGTCATGAAGAAAGAAAGTCCACGTGTATCTTGAATAGTCATCCACAATCACTAGACAATAGAGATTGCCACCCAAGCTCTTGTATGTTATTGGCCCAAACAAATCCATGTGGAGAAGCTCTAGCACTCTTGATGTTGACATGTAAGCTTTTGTTGGATGAGTGTTTGCAACTTGCTTGCTGGCTTGACATGCACTACAAGGTTTATCCTTCTCAAACTTGACATCCTTCAAGCCTCTTACTAACTCTTTCTTCAATAGCTTGTTGAGTGTGTTCATTCCAATATGAGCAAGCCTCCTATGTCAAAGCCACCCAAGTGAAGTCTTGGTGAACAAGCATGTCATCAAATTTGCATCTTCGGAGGTAAAATCAACAAGATAGAGGTTGTTGTATCTAAAACCCTTGAATATCACTTGCTTGTCACCTATCTTTGATACAACCACTTCATTCAGAGTGAACAAACATTGGTAGCCAAGATCACATAGTTGCCCAACGGATAGCAAGTTGAAACTCAATGAAGCAACATAGAGCATATTTGAAAGAGAGTGATCAACGAGTCAAGTCCTTACTTCACTTTCCACCACACGCGCCGCCCACTCTAGGACTTAAGGGGATCCGACTCCCCTCGGGCCCATCGACGGTCTAGATCCGCACGCACCAAGTGTCGTGGCTACTCCTTCGCTAGATCTGCTCCACATGGCCCCAACATCCCATCTCCTAGACGAAGTGGGACGACGCGGGGGTGCACGCCTTAACTCCTCCACTAGGCACAACGCCCAGATGCCATCAACCACCTGCGCAAGACGTCAGCGAAAGAGACGTGCCTAGAAGCCACCACTCCCGCTAGCAGGGAGGCCCCACAATAGCCTCGGGGGCTGCGCCAGCTCCTCAGACAGAGCAACCTGACCCCCCGATCGACGGGCGCTCAGGTGGAGCATCCCCCAAAACCAACCAACTCCCTAGAGTTAGGTCAGGAGCTGCTGAGCAGTGGGCCTAATGAGGGCCTCTGTCCAAGGCTCAACGCACTCCCCGCACCCCGATCTATGGCCGTAGAAGGCTGGCTCGAGAGGACCAGGACCCGCTACCACAAACCTTAGAAGGGCGTGGTGCTCCGGATGATCGATTGGCCCCGACCCAGAGCCTAGACGCTCTCGATCACCCAATCCATGGCATCCCTGATCAAAAAGGAGGGTGTCCCTAGGCCTAAGGATGATAACTCCCAGACGAGTTCATCAAGCCCTTGCTCGAGTCGAAGACTTGTGTGACATAGACTCATAAAGGGATCAGCACCATCATCACCTAGCCTCGACAGTCGAGCGGCACCCATCGCATGGGAGAAGAAGACCCCAAGTAGGGCACAACACCCTTGTCAGCGGAACCTATCCCCACCAAGGAGGGTTCAGTCACCAGAAGATCGAATTCAGCTCTTCATCGCCATCACAACATGTGAGGCCACGAAGGGCTAAGGGGCTCCTGACGAGATCCTAACATATGGGTATGTTAAGCCTTAGGCCCAATGGTTCCCGAACGAGGAAGTCCTCCCAACCGACCCCTCTAGGATCGCCCGGGGCTCGAGGGCTATACCCATCGGGTACGCTAGCGCGCATCCTCTGAGAAGAAACCCGGCCGAGCTTGACTCTACCACGACCTCCGCATGGGGCTTGGGGGCTTGCCCGAGCCCCAAGGATCCCGATCTATGCCAACACTCCGGTCTGGCCCTTGGCTCCTACCCAACAAATGATGCTAGCCAAGGCCCAGGCACCAGAAGACAAGGCCCGAGCTATCGAGGCTCGAGGGCTCCCCCGACGCTGCCCCTTGGGCATGACATTGCCAACCGCTTTCCTGACAAGGTCACGCACGGGTGTGACACAAGAAAACAAAGCTTCTCCGCATCCTCCTAAGGCTCGAGGGCTCCTAGGCCCACACATTAGCCCCTGAAGCTGACCTCCTTCACCGCTAAGAAGACTCCAGAAGGTCCACCTAGGGAGGACAGTCCAAGCCGATATAGCCTGACATGCAAAGTGTCATAACAGAGCAGCCGGACGACGCCCAGGGCTTCTTCAGCTCCACAACACCACCATGATCCACAGCGCATCGCTGCAAGGCCCTCTTAGACTTTGGCGCATGTAGACCATAGACTAGTTCCCCTAAACCGCCATGTACCCGACCTATCTTATTATATAAGGGATGAGGTTGGACCTAGGGAGGGGAAGAAGGGAGAGGAAACTCAGATCACCAGAAGACATCCCATTCTATCCTTTGGCCTTGGCTGTAACACCTCAGGTGTTTAGCTCCATAATTGCATTGCATTTGCATGAGCATAAGCATGCATCATTTCATGTTATTTTATGTGTTGCAACTAATGTGGATGTTTTAGAATTTTGTTTGGTTCCCATCATGTGACTCTAGGGAGTTGGTGTAACTAAAGGGTAGAGTAGCTAATTATATCTCACAACACATTAGTTATACTTAGGGTCACTCATGGAGCAAGGTTCATGTTGACCAAAATCACCAAAATGCCCTCCAAGGTGTAGTTGACTAGCATTTAGTCCTAGGATGCTCTAGTTTGACCAATTAAAAAGTCTAGCTTAGAGACCTTGCATGGAGGAGCACCCTTAAGCAAAGTTGTAGGGAATTTTATGGGGAACAAAAGTCTCAATATGACCATCTCATGAAACTGAACAGAACATGCTCAAAAATGGCCCACAAGTCAGCTAGAGGGGCTGTCTCAACACTTAGAAATTTTCCTAAGTCTCAAAAGTGCCCCCCCCAGTTTTACTGTGACCTACTTTGGAAGCTTGTAGTTTGCAAACCAGACCAAACCAGCTCACACTCATGTTGACACTTTTGTAGTACTCACTTAGCTCTACAACATTGTCAACATCATCATCACCTAGTTCTAAATGGTTTAGGAGATATGGTGTCTTGAAAATAGGGTTTCAGTCGGTTTCACTAACTGAAAACACGTTTCAGTTTCAAAGGGCACCACTTTGGGGCTATGTAGTTTCAAATCTAGGCCGAACTAGTTCAAACTCCAATTGACAAACTTGTTGCCCTCACATAGCTCTACAAATTTGATGTTGTCATCTTGGACCGAATCGAGCTGTTTTGGAAGTTAATCAGCGCCAAACTTGCTCTGTCAGTCGGTCACCGATGCCACGATTGCAACTTCGATTCAGTTTGTCAGTGAGGAGTGGCCGACCGGCCACAGGCCCTCGCCGACGCGTTGATGCACGGTGGCAACCGTACGCCGGCCGTGGCCCCACCGGTCAGTCCACGGGGCCTTCAAGGCTGCCACGACGCACCGGAGCTGCCCCCATTCCCTCTCCCTCCCTCATTCGGCTTCGACACGGAGAAACTGAGCCGCCATTGCCGCCTCCACTCCGGCAAGCTCGCGCGCGCTCACCACTGCACCGCAGCCCACCAAAACTCGTCCACTGCTCCGCCTTGAAACCCCCTCCATCCTCCACCTCGTAGTTGGGTCAATTGTGCGGAGGTAAGACAGCATTGCCATCTCCGCCACCGTCCGCCTCGGGCATTTCTCGCCGGAGCACCCCCGTGACATGGCCGTGCTTCCCTAGCGTCTCCCTATCTTCCGTCCTTGGTGTGTCGCGTCCGCCTTGAGCCACTGATGCTCACCGGACCGGCCATTAGGGCTGAGCAGCCGTCTAGCTCATCGGAGCCGGCATGCTGCGGGCCGCCATTGTCGTCGCTGACTACCTTAGCTGCCGCCGTAGCCCTCTTAGATGGTACCCTTAGATTCGTATCGAGGTGGGGAATATGACGGTGCACTTGGCCTCGCCGAAACCGCTACCGGCGGCGAACTCCGGCCACCGTTCCTTTCCCCTGTCCTTTCTCCCTCTGGCCTACGGGCCTGCGCTGTCAGCGCCACGCGCACGGGCGGGAGTCCAGGAGGGGCCGCGCGCTGGCTGGGCCGCGCTGGCAAGCCGGGCCGGCCCAACAACAGTAGCGAGTTAGGGTTCGATTTTGGTTTTTCTTTTCATATTGTCACATATTTTTGTTGTTGTTTGGAAAATGTAGATCTAGGGTTTCACTTGCCCAAAAATTATGAGATAAATTTTGTTAGGATCTACATGATGTGTAGTATTTTAGAAAAATATAAATCTGGTATGTGATGTTTAGTTTTTGTGAGAATTAAATAGATCTTTCAAATGTGTTGTGAAATGAAGGCAAATTTGTTAAATGTATAACTTGAGCTGTAATCTTCCAAAAATTATGAAATTTGGTGGGTAGGCTAAGTTATACCTATTTTAGCTTTGGTAAAAATTTGGGCAGTAGTGCTTAAGTACTTTTCAAGTTATAATGCTATCTTCTTATTTTAGGAAATACTTAAATGAATTTTAGTAATTTTTCTACATGTGCAATGTTCTTATAAATTTTTGGAGAATGTCTTGGTACCCTAAACTGTCCAAGAAAATTATGAAATCTGTTGTTTGATACGTTTTATTATGATTTGTTAATTATACAAAAATCAGCCTTTTGGGCTTGTGAATTTTGTTTAGGGAGTTTCTGCAAAGAATTTTAGTTCAAAATTTTACAGTGGTCTCTTTTTGGTTCATAGAGTCTCCTGTAATTTTTGTAGAATTTTAGGAATAGTTTACATATATGTTTAAAATTCCACTTAATTACTTAAGTAAATTAAGAAATGAGTATAAATAAATATTTTAGGTAGGCAAACCTTACTTTCTGGTGTTTTTGTGACCTATTTGAATTTATGGTAACATTAGTTTGGTCTTAAGGGATGTTTGCCACATAAATAAATATTTAATCTTTGCAATTTTAGGTTTTCTGGATAGCTGGTAGTATTTCTAGGTTTGACCTTTGATAAAGGTGGTTTCTAGAAAACTTGTAAATACCAAAGTTGTAGTAAGCTTGATAAACTAGCTTGTGTCAAAATTTGGGAGCATTTGGCTTAGTAGTTTGGGATTTATTGCTGTTTAAAGTGACAGTCCAGAATTTGCTACTCTCTGTTTAGAGGGGACAGATTCTGGAACTTATGAAATTCGACATGGAAAACTTAGGAATTTAGGTTGAGATCTGAAAATGAATTGTAGTGCATTTCTTAAGCTTTCCAGATTGTCTTAGATCATATATTTTAGAGTTAGGAATCTTCAGTTATGTTAGAATCTTTGAGCTACTGTCCAGAATGTCTTACTGTGGTATTTTGGTATTGGATGTGGTAACCTAAGTAATGCTACTCTTGTAATTGTTAGGTGTTAGGGCCTTAACCGAAGAAGAACAGTTATATCTTAGGTTGAGTGGATTAGGTGAGTACTTCTCTACCGGAGAGGAAATTTTGCACCTAATATTTGAAGTGATTTGAATAGAGCTTTAAGAATGTTGTAATGCATTTCATTCTGAGCATACTGCATCTTTCACTATGCATACATGAGATTTATTATGCACTCATGCAATAGGTGTTCCGGAGGGGGTAACGCTCCTCGAATTCGAGCAAGTGATTCCGGAGGAAGTCTAGGACCAAGAGCAGCCGAGGGAGCCCGAGGATCCAGCCGGTGAAGGAGTGCCCGCAGAAGATCTACCCGAGTGTCCTGACCACCGGCCCTCGACCTTTCTAAAAGGCAAGCCCCGGTGCACGCTGAACCCATCATTTTATAAATCTATCTTGAGTACTTTTAATTGTTTAATGCATTAAGTTGTAGGAGTTGTATGAAAACAATTGTTGCATTATACCTATCCTTGCCCAGATATCGTACTTAAATCCTAATTTAGGTTTAGGCACGTATCAATGCTTAGCCCTGCTTAGTACGGTAGAAGTCGGGTGATTTCCGGTCATCCGCGAGATGTAGGAAGGAGTCACGAGTGGCTTTATGGCTATCGTGGATGGAACCATGCTTTAAAATGAAATTGAGACCGGGCGGGAGTTCGATAGTACAGCCGCAAGACACTTCACGTCTTGGGTGTGGAGCTATGCCCGTCTGAGTCGTTTAAGGACCGATTCACTGTACGTCCTTGAGTCATGTTGAACGCAGTCTAACACTTAGTTGGCCGGATAAGTCGTTTCGACCGCGAAGCCGAGTAATGTGATTCAGGCTGGGAATCGAATGGTAGGTTGCTTCTTGGAGGAGAGAAAGTATGTGCTTGGGGACATTGGCGTGAGACCAAGGGGGGGTTAGAGTCCCTATCACCTGGCAGAGTGTCGCCCTTGAGGTCGCGACATCACTCGAACCTGTGAATTCTAAATCATATGAAAAGGTGGCTTGTGCGACCCTAGCAGGGGCCTGCGCGGTGAGTGTTAGAAATACCCCTCCAGCTGGATAGGAATTCGATTCGAATCACCGTCGCTCCCGATTAGTGAGCACTTGACTTGAGCAGCGGCAACGTAGATCTCATTAAATGAACAGATGGTTAAGTGAATGATACAATGTTGCCACAATTTATACCTGCTCTGGATATAATGTTGATAATTGTTTGATTATAATCAAGTGCATGCTTAGTACAGGTGCTAAGATAGATGACAGGTAAATGCTAAAAAGAACTGCTAGTACAGGTTATAAGAGTTTCAATTACTTATGCCTTTATGCAAAATGTGATGTCAGCTAGCCTCTTGTGTAAGCCTTGCATAATCCTTGGTGTCATCTTATTTCTGGTTTTTGACGGGTAAGTCTAGCTGAGTACATTCCAGTATTCAGGGTTTATTCCCCCCTGTTGCAGATGATATGCTCTATCAAGGCTTCTGCAAAACTTGTCTCCACCGTGCGGGTGACGAAGACTAGATCACAAGGGCATGATCATCTTTTATATACTTTCCTGATGCTTTTGCGGGTTGTTGATCAACAAGACTGGCAGTAGTTAAACAACTGGTGTGTGTTTTGCTTCCGCTACTTTTATAAACTTGGTTTGTAATAATTGCGACTCCGTGTGTGTAAACTTATTTTGGAACTACTTGTGAAATGTAACATATGATGTTATATGTTGAATGATGCGATCTTGGTTGTAAGCAAGTTGGTTTGAAATCCTTCATGGTTTCGATTGACTACCGGGATTATATGGGCTCAAGTTCAAAAATTTGAGCGCTTCGGTGCTTGTTTTTGTACTTGTGCTCTTATAATTTGGTCGGTTCTGTTACATTGGCTCAGCATCGAAAGCAAGGCAACCCACAGAGGGCACCGAGAGCCTCTCCATGGCATCCCGTCGTCTTCCTCCTCTCTAATGAGGGGAAGGCTCCACCGGTGGCGAGACAATCTTAGGATTAACACCGAGCTAACCCCCTACCAAATCTGTCTACAACCCTGTTGTAAACCCCTGATTTTGGGTGCTTTTGAGTATATAGATCATTAGCTGCTGGACGTAGGGCACCGATTGGCCCGAACCAAGATAAATCGTTGTGTCCTCTCTGTGATTCTTATGTTCTTGAGTCCACCCGAGTCACCCGAGACACGTACTCTGACACCAACTCGAACAACATGTTTGTCGCGGTTTTGACCCGCGACAGCATCCTTCTTAGCCCTGTCAGATTCTAACTTAACTATTTAACTCCAGATCTAATTTTTGCTCCTTTTATGGCCCTTCCATCAATTTTGACACCTAACGGTGTTAAGTGGGGATGAAAATACTATTTTACCCCTGGACGCAAAATTAACCTTCCACAAAATAAAGAGTTCAGTTTTTTATTATATATTTCCTAGATGTGTGTAGTTTATATGTGTTTCATTGTGATGAGAATTATATACTTTGCCTTTTTGCATGATTTGAGGTCATCATAATTGCACAAAATGTCCACACAATTAGAACCCCCAATAAAATCTCAGTTAGCTAACATGTTTTCAAAGTGGGTAAGATTAGTTTGATTTTGCCTTGTGGTTCCAGTTATTCTTCAGATAGTTGAGAAGAAAAATCAATCTCTAGAGACAAAAAGGTCAGTTGCAACAAATTGAAATTATAGAAGGATGCTAGTACATGATACATATTCCATATATGCATTAATGCATATGGAATCATTAACTAAAATATCTATCCACAATGGCACTGACGGCGCACTGAATATGCCAAAACATCTGATTGTATCCTGTGCAAGTTCTTTTGAACTTTGGCTTTGAAGGCCTTGTTGGACTACTATCGACTATCTACTTGCCTTGTTGGACTGCTATCGACTATCTACTATCTACTATATCTACTACAGGCCTCCCATCCATAAAATGTCAAGACAGCAAACCTAACAACCAAATTGGATTGCAAACGTATTTAGTAGTAGGCAATAATACCTCTATTTCATTCAAATGCAATTGCCAAGTCTAACATCCTACTCCAAAAGTCAACCTTCCCAAGAAGTCAGTGTACAAGTATATATGGAGTGCCTTGCGTCTTACACGACCAAAAATGCAAGTTTCAACAGGTGAGTGAACCTGGACCAAAAATGTAAGTTTCAGCAGGTGAATGAACCTAGAACACCTCTTGTAGAACACCACATCCTAAGATGTCAATCTTGATAAGTCTTCAAAATATGACTGCACTCAGGTAGGCAAATGCTTCAATTTACACCATCACTTGTTCAATCAGTGATCACATAATCATTACTCTTGGTGTGCAAGGTCTCCACAGGGTACCAATAGACTCATCCATCAGGGTTCCCATCAGATATCTCATATTGCTTTTTCTTGAGACGTTCCTCAGCTCAACCTGCTTTGGCAATTATGCTTCAATCAACCCTGCTCGCTATAATGCTATCTCCTTCAATTGCTTTAGTACCTATTGTACCCCACATTTTACTCATTAAATACGTCATAAAGAGTCACATTTTGTTTGAATTAAGTATTTCATGATGCTTAATAACAAAATATAAACTCCTAGCTAAACAGCAGTGTCCTTGTAAAGAGGGAGATGGTTTCACTTCAACAATGATGGCAACTACTATCATTATTAAAATTATTTGTGAATGTAAAAGGAAGTGTCAATGATTCTCTATTATTTAGTAGATACCATGAGAATTTCCTAGACCTTGTTGATTTTCCACATCGAGTGAAATTAAACATGAGTGGAACACTACCCAATACCATAACTTAGCCTGACCAAAAGATGTTGAGAAAATACTAAGTATGGGTCTTGTTAAATTTGATCAAACAAATACTAGCCAATAGCCCTATATGGGATCGACAAAATCACAAAACAAATTAGCTGCTTATAACGGTCATCGAGAGATGAAACCAGTTAGTTTTGCCTATCTACAACAGTACATCATAATTTCAAACTGACCACAGCTATGAAGATCTGAATTTTGAATATAACTAGCATCCATTCAACTACACTTAGACACCAAACTGAGGCACATTCACATTGAGGCTAGATCCAGTTACAGATTGAAATAGAGCAAGAAGAAGAAGAAAGGACAAACAGAGCAATTCGTGCTTACATTGAGGCTAGATCCGGTTACAGATTGAAACAGAGCAATTAGTGCTTACATTGAGGCTAGATCCCGTTACAGATTGAAAATGAATGTTAGTACATTTCATATGACAAAAACTCAATTCTAGATAATTGTGGTTAAAAAATTAAATAAATATCACATTAGACCTAGAGCATATTGAACTGAAAAAATCTTCATTCAAGTTTAAAATTGTACAAATCATGGATTAAGTTCAATAAACAAGAAAGGCTTAGAAGAAATAGCTACAAAATGTCAGACATTAACAGACGACGTTGCAAATTCAATTTATATCAAGATTCATCACTAAGTTTCTTCAATAATTATTTTCTCGGACACACAGGAGAGCTGTGTATCATTATATTAAGAAGAAGAAAAGAGGCCAAGAACCCATACAAAAAACCTTACGCACACAAACCACTAGGATCCTAAACAAACAGTCGTGCCCTTAACAAAAGTTGGAGATGACCGGCTACCACACTCAATACACGAACAGCCCCTAGGCAGCCTCTCGCCCCAGCAAAACCCCAAAAATGAAGCTCCTCACTAACAAGCAATAGTGCTCTAGCTAGGTTAGGGGGTTCACCTTCAAATACACAGTGATTACAAAGATTCGACAATGTCCAAGCCCCTAAGATGATGGAATTGAAACCCTTTATTAAATGATCAGGCACCCTTCTTAAGCTTTTATCCCACCAATCATAAAAGGAGATCTCATCAGATACGAGATTGAGACTGTGTAGTCCAACTCGGCGCAGAAGGAAAAAAAACAAATATAGACCAGGGAGGAAGATCAATGGCCATAGCAATATAGACCATGGATGTAAGTACATGCTGTTCTTCAATAACTTGGCCAAGTATGAATCCTAAAGCTTAAAACCATATAGGAATCTGAATGTTTAGCATATACCAATCCTGTTCTGGCACACCTATTAGTTACCGGCTATTGGAACACTTACAAAACCTCCATAATGAGATCAGGCTATTCAATGCTCACCTCAAATTTGGATCAGAGCAGTACCAAAATCCTCTACTCAATGCACAAAATCACCCAAACCATGAACATGAACCTGCTTGCTGGGGTACGAAGTGTATTGCCAAGCTTCAATGAGACCCACATGATGGCAATACTATTGAACTTAAATTTGGATCACCAAGGTCGAGCTTCGGACCTTTTGGCAGGACTGATTAGGAGATATTTCTCATTGGAGTTTCTATGGGACGAACATGATGGCAATACTATTGGACTCAAATAGACTTTTCAGACAACTTATTAGTTTTAATTTGGTAGAAGAATATTCCTCTTAAATTCGTTATTGGTCTCTTTTTGTTTTTTTCCAGACTGTCGTATTTAGATACAAGAACCATGGTCAAATTTATTGATAGTTTAGTGGCAACATGCAAGAATTCTTTTTTATCTCAACCAACTGGTATGCTAACTTACTTTTGACAGTGGCCTTCACTACACCCAAGGTGGTAATCCTTTGTATTTTCCTGAATCTTTTGTGTATGTGCTGATGTCATAAAAGATACAGTTCATGAAACAGCTTTGGGAGGTTAAAGATATTTTTTCAGGTCTACATTTGTTGCTTATCAAGGAGAATTACGTTAGTTTAGATTCTTGGGTTATTGTACGCAGCAGATAACTGTGGGAGAGCAATGTTTCTTAACATTTTAGTAATTGCTTTTGCAGTTTTTACTTAACACACAATTCTATCATCTATAAAGTAACAACATATATGAGAGCCTCATCAGTCTGATCTATTTGTTGTTTTTATAGCACTGCTTATTACTGTTACACTACGCATGTTTTCACTTAAATTTATACAGGATATGGTGGACCTACATCAGGACTAAAGAGAACTGCAGTTAGGGATGAAACTGGATCGGATACGAACAAATACTATGGATAACGTATACGAGTAGTCATTTATTTTTTGGATTCGGAGGAATACGGATAGTGTCGGATGCATGGGATATTGATATATGTCATATGTGTATTAGAAATCCAACATTGAGTATTCGGATACGGTACGGATATTAAATGTGCGGATTCATATATGGATTATCCAAGGAGGGTTTTAACCCTTTTGGGATGGATGGATATCAGGAAATATCCATCCCATTTTCATCCCTAACTGCAGTATTAAAATATCTTTACATAGCAGCAGCAGCACTTTTGGCTAATATTTTGCTGTACAAATTGCAACACTCTACTCTATCTTTCTAATTAGAGCCGCCGACCAGCTGCTCTACAGAGGAAAGTATTTATCCTTGGAGATTGTGGTTTACTTGACAAAATCTTGTGACAGGGTCCAGTTTTTCGCTACTGTTTTGCTTAGCTAAGCACAAATGAGCAACCAAGTACAAAGGAGATTTAGACCAAACAGTTTAGACTAAAGCATTGATGCCCTGATTATCTTTACTCAGGTGACATCTTTCCAAACCAAAAAAAGGCATCCAAAAGATGGCGCACTTATTGTGCTTGGGCACTCAGGAAAGATAGTATTCCTAAGACAATGAGCCTTGACTCTAAACAACACTTCTGCCAGAAGCCCAATAGGCCATGGGACCAAATGCAAAGAAGAAAACTAGCCAAAAAAACAATGATATGATATATACTGAAGCGCCAGTGACGAGCAATGGCTGTCCCTACTTTGTGTTGCCACGCCTGGTTTTCTAGTACATTGCATATGAAAACACTGAATTCTAGATACTTTTGATTAAGAGTTAGAGTTAAGTATCACATCAGACCTACAACATAGTGAAATGAAAAATTCTTCATTTAAGTTTGAAACTGTACACATCATGGATGGAGTTCAATAAACAAGAAGGGCTTATTAGAAGAAAGAGCTACAAAATGTCAGACAATAACAGACGGGTGTTGCAGTTTTGATTTATATGAAGATGCATCACTAAGTTTCTTCAACGATTTGGCCAAGTATGAATACTTAAGCATAAAACCATCTAGGATGCCCAAGTTCTGTTCTGGCACACTTATTAGCAACCAGCTTAAAACTTTCATAATGAGATGAGGCTATTCAATGCTCACCTCAAACTCGGGTCAAAGCAGTACCAAAATCCTCAAATCCTAATGCACAAAATTTCCCAAACCCTAAACATGAACCTGTGGGGATATGAAGTGGATTTCCTCAATATAGGATTCATAGTCTGATCTCATAGGATCCAAAAGGGGTGATGAAGTTACACTAAGACAATACAAATTTTATCACAGGTGAGCAACAAGTTTCTTTAATTACACTGGTTCTCCACTAAAATAGAAGCAAAAGTTGAACAGAACACTAGATAGACTGCTAGTGCTTCACTTGTGAGCTTGTAGCATCAGGAAAACAAAAACAAGTACAAAACTGTGTATTATGATCAATGAAGAGCACCTCTATTTCATCATATATGGCTCAAGCTCAACATGAAAAGTTGTAAGCCTTATGACATTGCCGCTTTATCAATAGAAAGTTCAGCTCACCTGAGTTTCTCTTATTTCCTGCAACAGTGAGAAAAATAATAATAATACATATTTTTCGTCAGAAGATACATCTTTCATCATAATTCATGCAAGCTCCAAACACGGTAACAATCTAGAGTAAGGTATTACATTTCCATTAACTTATAGAGTACAAGAAACACCAGTACTGGTAAGGCTTTAAAGCATCTTGGACATTAGTACTTATCAAGAAACCATTAATTAAGGCACAGAATGGCAGAAGAATGACTGGCGAAATCTCATTCGCTTAGTACTCCCTCCATCCCAAAAAACATGTAAATATCAACTAGTGAAAGTGTGAAATTACGCATGTGCCCTTGCTGTATCATTCTCCACAAGCACCAGAACTCAAAAGCAATTGACCTATCTAGAATGTTCACTGAAAGTGCAGAGTTTGACAGTGGTGGGGCAATACCAGCCACACAACTACATCTAAATATGGAGGCAAAACAGGCACACAGTTTGGTGGGGACTAATACTAACCACACAATACAAATTTCAGGTTGTCGCCAATTTGACAGCCTATATAAACAACTTCACACAACATATCACATGTTACACTAGTTGTTGCTTCCATTTCCTCATCCTGTCTTCTGTTTCCTCCTTCCTCATCGTGCCTCCCTTGCTTCCATTTGCTCCTCATTGTACAATCTTTTCATCTTCCATTACAGAGTGCCAGCTATGGGTTTTGATCTGAACGCATAACCACCAGATCAAAGAGAGGCCTTACCAGACCTGAATGAGCCACCAGACAAAGAACCCTTCCAAATGCATACCTTATCAGACTTGAATGAGGAACCCATGCAAATTCATGAAGCATAGCAAACCCAGTTTGTAGGAGGGCAACAAGGAAATAATTCAGGTAAGATGTTCCATAACTTCATCTCTGCAAGTAGTATGAGTGCAAGAATCAAATTTGACATATGCAATTGTGCTGACCTTGCTTCCTTGCATGCTGATGATGAAGATCATCAACCAAATGTGGGTGGGCAGGCCATACTAGACCTCAATGTGCCACGTACTGATGATGACTGCCAAGCAGATGGAGATGTCACCTTTACTATTCCTAATGAACAAGATTATTTTGAAGAAATGCAAGAGAGTATGATCACTGACCTATGCTGTTCTTCTATGCTTTTCATAATTATGCACAAAAAAATTGATTGAGATCACATAGAGGTCACATGTTACTTAAAATGACTTACTGTATTACATTAGTGGATTGTTTTGCGGTGCCAACATACCTAAGTTCTTCCACCATACAAATAGATCTTTTGGTTTAGGAACATAGGGCATAAGCAATAGTAAGAATTGCAACATAGGTTTCTTTGTAATGTGAGATAGGAACCTATTTTAATTCTTAAATATATCTAACCAAATGTGCAAACTGTGCATGTGTTTCAGTATGAGACATCACTTTGTAACAAACTTGAACACAATAATCAGATATTGCCTCATCTCTAGCAGCAGCAACCCTACTTAAACAAACATTCAAACAGATTTGATGCTTACACCATACAGTTCTTTCTTATGACAATACCCTCAGCAATATTAAGTTGTCTTCATGATGTTAACAAGCTATCAAATAGGTAGATGATATGATTTCAATTAAATTGCATTGCACAAAGAAGGCAATATGCACTAAACAATTACCCTTGTGATTTGCTTTATAGTCAATGATTCCTTCTTTGAGGCCATGGTGGAGGACATGCCCGTGTATATGGTGCTTACTCAGACGAAGTGGACAATGTCTTCAACCAAGAGGATGTGGATGGCTCAAGCAACAAAGATGGACATGAAACTGCAAATGTTCACAATAGGGCAGATCTTACTCCAACTCAAAGACAACAAATATATGAAGCTTTGCTTGAGAGTAGTGTTAATGGTAAACTAAGGAGAAACAGTACAAATAGGGTTGCTGAATTGTTCGATGTCCATTGATCTACGGTGTGGTGGATTTGGAAGCGTGCAAAGCAATGTCGTGATACTGGAATACCAGTTGATATCGGTTCTAGAAAGCCCAAGAATTCTAGCCAGGAAAAGGTTCAAGTTGACCTATCACAAGTTGCAATAATTCCACTGAGCAGAAGGTCGACTATAAGATCTCTGGCTCAAGCTCTAGGTTCAAACAAAAGCACATTACATAGGCTATTCAAACAAGGACTCTTAAGATGACACTCTAACACAATAAAGCCAAATTTAATAGAAGCGAACAAAAAGGAAAGATTGTCGTGGTGTATTTCAATGCTAGTCCAAGTACATTGCAAACTAAACTAAAGTTTATTGAAATGGACAACATCATCCACCTGGATGAGAAGTGGTACAACGCCAGAAAAAAGGACATGAACTATTACTTGCATCCAAATGAGGATGAGCCACATAGGACTGTCCACAACAAGAATGCCATTGGAAAGGTGATGTTATTAACTGATGTTGCTAAGCCTCGGTACGATGATGAAGGAAATTGCACATTTGATGGCCTTTTATAAGAAAGGTAGACGAACCTACATGCTTCATATCAATTAGTTTATGTTATGTGTTCACAAAGGTAACTTGTGTGCCACTATGTGTAGGAAATCGCTAAAAGGAGAAGTGGTAACAGACCAAGGGGACACTCATCTCCAAGACAATGAAGGTTTATAGGGATACTATGAGATCATACCTGATTGGTAAAGTCCTGTGGGACATCAAAACTCATTGGCCTCTAGAAGATGCAGGGAGAACTATTTGAATTCAATAGGATAATGCTAGAACTCATGTCCCATATGATGAAGAAGACTTTGCAAGAGCAGTAGCCCAAACTAGGTTTGACATCTGCCTCATCAACCAACCTCCTAATTCCCCTGATGTGAATGTCTCAGGTCTAGGACTTTTTGCTTCTCTTCAGTCGAAGATAGATGCAACAACCTCTAGAAATTTGGATGAATTGATTGCAAATGTCGAGAACGAATTTTGAAATTGTTACGATGTAAATGATCTGAGAAATGTCTTCCTCACATTACAAGGATGCTTGATTGAGGTGATGAAGGCTGGTGGAGGGAACAAATACAAGATCCCTAACATGAACAAAGAAAGGCTAGAGGCCCTAGGCCTCCTTTCCAGATCCCTAAATTGTGATCGTCAACTATATGAGAGTGTGATGGAGTCCCTGGGTACCTAGTTGCTTTAGGATTATGTAGTATATGTGATGGTACTGTCATGGCAGTGTAATATAAATGTGGTCCTGGTATGAGCAATGTAACGGTTGTATATTGTCTAGGTGCTGTAGGTTTCTAACTTGGTCAATGTCCTGCTATTTGTGATACTTGCTATGATGGTTTGGCTACCATAATTTAGTAGACATGATTCAGATACTAAGTTCATGCACTGATCAATGCCAATAATTAGCAGGTGGCCACAGGACAATGTAAAAAATCACAAATAATTTGACCTTATTGCAACCATAAAATCATTTTAAGAAGCTGCATTGCAGTATTCTGGTTCAGGCATGCACCTAAATTTTAAGCCCTTCTTTTTTTATAATCTCATACGTACTCAGCTAGGGCCGATAAACTCAAATTCACAGAACTGTACATACTAAGTTCACACACTGATCAGTGTCAATAATTAGCCACAAATAAATTGAACAAAAGATATTGTCGGCTCCCTCTGAATGTAGTATTCTAATTGTGGCATTGAGTTAAGTGCAACCAAAAATCATTTCAAGAAACTGCACTGTAGCAATCTAGTTGAGGTTGTCACACCCGGTTTTAAGGACAAAACCAGACATACACTATATGTGAAATAAAGAAGTCAAATCTCACATATAGCCGCAGATAAGTGTAATATCAAGAGACAAATGCTTAATAAACATAACGCAATAGTATAAGAAATAACCTTAGAGAACAACACAGCGGAAAGACAACTCCGAACACTGGGTGCAGACTTCACTCTAGGAACAAACTAACTGGTTGATCACAAGTCTAAACTTCTCCTGAGGTGTTAGAAATAGCAAGAGTGAGTCCATATCGAACTCAGCAAATATATCATGGGGTTCATGAGGCTCAAAAGTTGACACTGGTTTACTGCGATTAGCTTTTAGTGAGTCATCTTTTAGCAATTGAGTAGCAACAAGTTTATCAAAAGCCCAAATAACCTCATGATCATGTAAACGAGAATAATGTATAGCAAGAAACAATAATCATTAGTGAGCATCAATATCATCAGTATTATCATTATCATCAGTGTTCATCATTTATTCTGTAAGAGTCCAAGGCCACTCGTGACCGCGAGCACGGCTGATATACCAGTTTTACACTCTGCAGAGGTTGTACACTTTCACTGTGAGTCGTGATTTACCCTTTCGCCCGAGGTGATCAGCCTCTTGACCCACTACCAATGAAGGTCGGCAGGGTTCACTATGAAGTCTTTTAAAGGATCGTCTAACAAGTTAGGGACATTAGATTCACTCGGCAAACAGATATAGAGCCCTCCTTCCAAATGGCACAATAACGCGCAACCTATACACATGAGGACAGAGGCCGCACTATACCCGATTTGTCAAGCCGTTCTTACGCCATGAAGGTTACCACTAACAAGCTACAAAAGGTCCTCATACTTGACTAAAGCCAGAGCCATATAGCCCTCACAGTTGTACTGTAAGTCCTGGATGTTCGCTTACAGATAAGTCCTTAAGGAGAGAAACTAGAGCACCATAAAAACAACCCAATATGCTCTAGCCCTCTTGAGCCATGTTGCTTTAAAACATCTTTTAAATGTTTATTGCATATACCATTAGTCAAGTTACAGATCATGGTTATTTATCTTGAGCACTAGCATAAATACTACCCAATGCAATGTTCCACCAGTGTCAAGGTATAAGATACAAAAGCTAGGATATCCTTAGTGATAACAAGGTAGACACATGCACATAAATTAAGTGTATTAAAGGTGAATAGGAAACCAGGATAATCTCATGCTATACTTGCCTTAACTTGCTTTTTTCCCAAAGCAATACGCTCAAAAGCCTTTAGTATTCAACTTTCAATCTTCTGCTTCCAATTCTCAGCTTCTAGTCTTCAGAGAACAGCTTCTTAATCACCACATAAACCTCACCGATTGACTGAATCATATATCACCACATATACATCCATACACAGCATACAAATAAGAATATATGAGAACAGTACACCAACCAATAAAATAAGCAAAACGACATATCGCTACGAATACACAAACGCAAAAGACACGCTATACGCGATTCAATGAAAAAAACGACTAACGAAGCAACGAAAAATAAAACCTATCCATTTAACTTATTTTAACTGTAGAAACACATGTAAATATTCTCATTAATCAACTTGATTTATTGCTTAAGAAAGAGCGTAGTATAAAACCTATATTGACTTTATATTCCAAAAACGATGCAAGTGATAGTATTAATACAATTAACTTTTTAACTATCAAAACACATTTGAGTAACATGAGAGCCACTAACACCACTACGTAGAACACACCGAAACAAAGTAACGCGACAAGAATGGCTCGATGCTACGGTTATGAGAACGCAAGAGACACTAAGAAAGGAGCTACGGTTAAAAGAAAACCACTATCAAAAGATTTATATTATATTATAAAAGAAACAACTACGAGCTTATTTTAGATTAGCTAAGAAAAACTATATGAGCAATATTGATTTAGATTAATCACACCATATTTAGTTTTAAAAGTCGAGTTAAAGCTAATCATGTATTATTTATAAATGTTATCACATAACAATTAAACTTTACCTTTGCAAAGGAATTAAGCATGTGACTGCATCTACTCGTACTTATCACATATGTATCCTGTTCAGCTAATCAAATTATATTCTAGAAACACTTTTAAGTTAACAAATAATCATATTAACTTTTAGGTATAAATTATCAAGGTTAAACACCTATATTGCTTTTAATTCCAAACTAGTGTGCAAATATACTAATCAATTTAATATTTAGCTATATATAGAAAAACATATCACATGAAAAACATTGCCCCTAACATATAGTTCACGTCAGCACGAACCAAACGCAACTTAAATGGTGCAAAACAGAATTAGAACTTAAATTGCTTTTAATTAAAAGTTATTGAATAATCCTTAATCAAATTAATATTTAACTTATAAATTTCCAAGATATGAGACATGTTAAATATCATTGCTAACACGTAACACACTGTGATGAAACTCGCGCAATCGAATCGAAATCAAAAACATAAATCGACTTTAATTAATCAGCGATTAGTTAATTATAGGCATAATTAATATTTTAATAAAATAAATTCATAAATATGTGATATGAAAACTAATAACTCTACTACATAGATCTCAATGACATAAAACTAACGCAACTAGAACGAACTGAAACGGAATTAAAATGAATAAACTATGATTATTTAACGACCGGTGGCGAACTCGTAAATACCTCATCTTCAACCTTGGATCGTTATCACCAATAGAACGTATAGAACAACGATGGCTATAGGAGGCTGCTGTTGCTCGCGGAAGGGGAAGTCGAGGACGGCCTTGGTCGCGGGGCCTGCTGGCCGACCGGCGGCGGCGCAACGCCGGGCTGGGCAGCGCGGCGGCGACGGCGACGACGAGAGAAGGATGAGAAAAATCTAATTTACTGCACGAGGGATTTCCCAAACTAGGGGCTCCCATACGTTAGTTTTGGTGTGCTTTGCCCAAGGGATAGGTACGTATATATATAGGGAGGAAAACTCTCCACCTTCACATCAAGTAGCAATATGGTACTAATTGACTTTGCAACATCCACCTCCACTAATAGGCCTAAGTAATCATTTAAGCCCATTAGTAAATAAATGTATGGGCCTTTGAGATTTATTAGGATTATTGCACATGGGCTTTGAGCGTTGGAGAAAATGAGAGATTTATTATTTTCGAAATTAATTATTTTCATGGATAAAATAATTCCAGAAAAGTCCAGAATTATTATTTAAGCCGCGAAAAATACTTTGAAAGCTCCGAAAATTCGGGAAAAATTCCCAGAGACATTATGGAACATGAGGAACCCAAATAAAGTATTTGGAGCTCATGATAAGATATTTTGGAGCATCTAAAAATTAGATTATGCTCACAGACAAGTGGAAACAAGCTACAGAAAAAGTCGGAAAAATTCCCGAAAAGTTTGTAGAGGTTGATTGACGGACGAGGAATTGAAAGGAGTGATTTGGGTTACAAAGAAAATATTTTGAGAGGCTCCAAATGAAAACTTGAGCTGAGAAACAAGGAATTTGATTGCCGAAAACGATAAAGGCTTGCTAGAGAAGGAAGATCGTCCTACTAAATGCATTTTAAAGATTTTATTCACTCTCAACATACAAAGGAACAATAAGCAAACATCACATCAAATCATATGCATCGGCATGTATATACACAATGTTGCTAAACCCTATGATAAATTTTATTTTAGTGAAAAGTATTATTTTTCTATGTTTTCATGAGCACTAGAATACAAAATTAAATTACTTTGCATCTATTTTGAAAAGAGCAAATTTTAAGGTGTTACAGAGGTAGTCACCAAAATTGTCAGGCCTTCCATTGTTATCTAAATCTCAATCTCTTATTATATTATTAAGCTAAACCACCTATTATCCATCATCGTTGACACAATGAATTAGCATTTGTACACGTATTTTGGCTTGTTGAAATCAAAAGCACACAACATTTCAGCAACACATAAAGACCATTTCATTATCACACGCAGAGAGGTCGGCGGCCACCTCAACACTGCACACTGCCCGCCTCCACGACTTTGGACCCCATCGCCTATACATGCAGAGCACGAAGACGGTAAAAAATATCTCTCCTCCCTCGCCGTTAGCTGCCCGTCCGTCTCTGCCGTTTCTTAACCGTTTCTTAGTCACAAGTAACCCTGGGCATAATTAACCGAAGACCGAAGACTAAACCGAAATACCCGAGACCGAGACCAAAGTGACCGAGACCGAAAATTTCGGTCTTTAGTTTGGAGTAACCGAACTAACCGACCTTAGTTCGGTCTTTACCCTCGAGTAACCGAACTAACCGAAATTTTGCATTTTCTGGACATAATGTGTATTTTAGACTATTATTAGTGATATAATATTTGTTCTAATGAGTTTATATCAACCATCACTCTTATTACTTTGTTTAATTTATATGTTATATTGTTATTTTTGCCTTGAAATAAAAAAATATTGCTAAAATTTGCTACAAATTATGATATTTAGTAGTTGCATTGTGACAGTCCGGTTAGTTCGGTTATGACCGAGGCCGAACCGAACTAACTGAGACCGAACTTACTCGGTCCTGAGTTTTAAAACTAACCGATCAGTCTTTGTTTCTAGATGACCGAAGTTTCAAAAAGACCGAAGAACCGAACCGATCGGGTTCGGTCAGACCGAATGCCCAGGGCTAGTCACAAGCGAGTGGATCGACACATCAGATGGACAGACGACGACGTTATATACTGCTAGAGAGACCAACACAAGACGTGACAGAGACATGCAACAAACCCCAGACCCGAGAGGCAACCCTCTCCGCTTCCACGCCAGTCACTCGCCGTGCCGCGCAGCCGATCGAGGAGAAGCCAATCAAAGGTCTCCATCTCTCACGATCAATCTCTCACCTCTGCTCAGTGGCGAATCTAGAATTTTATCTAAGGGTATGCCACCGAAAAATTTTCATATCCAATTCGAAAAATCTATTTTAGCATTTCGGTAAAAATTATAAAATTTACAATGTGATTCGGTATACATGTACTAAGTAATACGATATGGTTGAAATTCAAGGATTAAGTTGATTGAAGATTTTATGATGTTAGTGCTTAGCAAATACTAATTAAAATAGACATGAATCTTTTTTGAAAAGCTAAATTGAATTTCACCTCTATTCCGAATTTCCAATCATCGTCACCGCCGGCGGCGCGGTCAGTCTGGCCGAGTGGCTGTCTGGAGCTCTGCCTGGACGCCTGGGCGCCTGGTCGGTCGTAGGTGTAGGGCTAAGGCCGAACGGCGTCGGCACTCGGGACGGGAGACGTGGGCGTCGGCGCGTCGCGATGATTCACGATTGGACAAACCACTCATGCAATCGACGACAGGGACTCTCTACCCGCGCGATCGAAGCCGAGACGTCTCCCGTCGCCTAGCCGCATGGGCCGCGTGGGCCTCGCTCTGACGCTGGCTTGCGGCCTGTCTCCTGAGTCCTAATGCTGCTTGCACGCTCGGTTCTCATGTATTCATAAGTGTTTCTTCTTCTTCTTTTTTTCTAGAAATACGTATACATACATGGTAACTTCCCAGACCTGCAGGGTATGTCGGTGCATACCCGGCATACCCTGTAGCTCCGCCACTGCCTCTGCTCTCTCTCTCACGTCAAATCGTAAGCGATTCCTATTTTTCCCTGCGTGCTTGATCGATTAGCGCTAGCACTTCAAAAAAAATCTATTGTATACTCCCTTTGTTCCAAATTATGTCACTTTTAGTTTCTATGCCACAAGTTTAATTCGATTTATAGAAATACATGCAACATTTGTATTTTCAAATAAATTTATTAAAAAACTGGATTCAAATATCTTTCTAATGATATCATTATGTACTATAAATATTAATATTTTTTAATATATATTTTGTTAAAGTTGTTTCTCGGGAAACGAAAACGAGATATTTTTAGAACTGGAGGGAGTATGCGTGTAGAGTGACGATGAGAAGCAGCCGATCGACCGCGTTCGTTTTCTCTTCCTTTTTCTGGGAATTTCGTATCGGCAAATCGCTGTCCATCATAGCGGCTAGATATACTAGTTGCTTCAATATGCAGTTTTCCTTTTTCTGCTAGGAAACTAGTAATCCATCAAGCGAATCGTCCCTTTTTAATTATGGATTGGGTCGTGTCCCATCTAGAATTCGATGAATAAATAAATAGTAAACAAACGAAAGAAACCCTGTGTTCTTTTAGGCTGTGTTTAGTTCCACCAAAAACGTACTATTTAAAAAAAAGATTCCTCGTCATATCAAACTTGCGATACATGTATGGAGTACTAAATGTAGATGAAATCAAAAACTAATTGTACAGTTTGGTTGTACTTTACGAGACGAACGTTTTGAACCTAATTAGTCAACGGTTGGACACTATTTGCCAAATAAAACCAAAACGTGCTACAGTACTTTTTCCACCCTTTTCAGGGAACTAAACACACCCTTAATGCTGCTTGTTGGACAGTCTTTTTATACGCTTGATTGATGGACATTATGTTGATCTGATTCGGATTCAGTCTGGGATGGAATGGAAGAAAGACCCGTCACTTTTTTGAGCCATTTGGGATTTTGTGCTTAATTGATGTGTAATTAATTAGAAGCACACAGCTAGACTTAAAGGCTTTCCTAAGCTACGGCGACCAAATTAACTTGCACACACTGCACACTCCACGGTCTAAGACCAAGAGGAACCCTATTCGTTTAACTGAAATTTGGCTTATACTGACCTATGCTGATTCGTTGTGAGCGAAAAATACTATTTATTCGTTGAAAAGTACCGCTGATTTACGTGTATGTCTGATTTTCTTTTATCTCTTTGATTGCGATTGATTTGATCAGACACGGTGCCCCCCCCCCCCCAACCCAAGAATCGGTGGAGGTGTCCACATCAGATGCCGTCCGTGCCGCAAGTGCGGCGGGCCGATGTCAATCAGCGGCGAGCACAATTGCCAGCAACAGAAGCGTGACAAGGAAAAGACCGCAAACGCGGCCTCCAAGAGGCGTCCCCCACCACCACCACCAACGTCGGCGTCTGCGGGCACCTCTGAGACTTGAGCAAACTGAAGACCCCGTCAGTGTGAGATGATCGAGAGACACGAAGGTTGTGCACAACGTCGTTTCATTTACTATTCAGTACTGTTGAGCCGTAGTGTTATCTACATGTTCCAGGTTTACTCTGTCTGAGGTTAATTAGTAGCTACTCCGTCCGAGTATGTGTTTGATGTTTTCGTTGGGTTGGACTGATGCACATGCAGCTTTTTGCGTATATGTTCTTGAATGATTGGAGATTTGAGGCAGCTATATCCGATTATGTATGGCATTCTTGATGGATAATGCAACATATGCATACCGTGCCTCTGCGTACGGTCGTGTGCGCTGACTCTCGACGACAAGGCATTGCTGACTGATGATGTGATGTAGTTACAGGCAATCTTTTCTTTTCAGTACGTGTGCATGCAAAGATGCATATGGCTATGCAAAGCGAGCTACCGTCGCATGCGACTTTATTATTATTATTATTATTATTATTATTATTATTATTATTATTATTATTATTATTATTATTATTATTATTATTATTATTATTATTATTATATCTCATCATGGCACATGACATTATTCTTTAGCTTAGCTTCCTCCTGGACTGCTGGACATGACGTTTGAACCAGTGGCGAATCTAGGATTTTAGTTTAGGGTATGCCACCTAAAAAATTTCATATACAATTCGATAAATTTATTTTAGCAATTCGATAATAATAATTATAAAATTGACAGTGTGATTCGGTACATATTCACTAAGTAACACGATAAGGCTTACATTCATGGTTTAAGCTGAAACCACCCATAATTGAAATATAACCATAGAAGAGTACTAGAGACTTACGATGCTATTTTTCAACTATTTTATTCAATGCTTTTGAAGAGACATAAATGTTTTGATTATACCACCTCCGTCAACTTCAAAGGAAAATACGTATGAAAGTACACAATAATTTCTGAAAAAAGACAAATAGCACACAAGAGATTAGATGAGGGAAACTGGGAAGGTGTCGCGTGCTCACCGCGTTTCTGCCGTCAGGGTGTCAAGCGTCCGGCGGGCGGCGGCACTGTGAAGGTTCATCTCGCTCCGATCGATATTAGATCAGGCAATCAAGGAAAAGTGCAGCGTACTCAGTGGCTACTCGCGTCATCGCGTGGGCAGTGGGCCTGTGAGGCTATGATCAGGTCGTTTCCTGGTCCTTTCGTTAACTTGCCGTGTGGGCCGGCCCAAATGGGCCTTTCTTGGTGGTGTGATCCAGAGACCAGGATTCCAGATAAGTTTTTTTTTCTTTTTTCTTTTTACAATACAGATTCTTATACAGTTGTACATATACAGTGCATACGTGGCATACCCTTGGCTCCGCCACTGGTTTGAACCTCCCGGTCACAAATATTGGCCAGATATATAACGATTTTTATCTTCATGACATAACTTACTGGATCGGACATGATCGACATTTCTGCCATATGCACGCATCCATCCCATGGGAGGCACTGAAAGCCTCCTCTTGTACCTTCGTCTCGTCGCTTGCCGGGTCTAAGAAAGGATGCAATTTTACCACATAGTATCACATTTTATTATCTTATAGGTTTGACCAATTATAAATAAAAAGTACTACTATTTATTTATGATATTAAATGAATAACATTAGATTAATTACGTAATGTATTTTAATAATACTTCCTCTGTCCTAAAATTGAAGGGATCCAGTTTTGCCCTAAGTCAACCGATAGTAACTTTGATCAAATTTACAAAAAAAGAATATTAACATCTACTATATCAAAGAGGTATATCATAAAAATATATTCCATAATGGATCTAATTAAGCTAATTTCAAGTTCTACATATTTTTCTTCTTTTCTATAAACTTAGTCAAAGTTAATATAGCTTGACTTACCACAAAATTGGATTCGATGGAGGGAGTAAATTGATTTGGAGCCATAAATGTGATATTGTATACTATAAAACTTAGTGAAATGTGAACCATTTAAGTTGACACGCAACTACCCATAGTTCCATTCCTTTTTTGACAAAGGAGTACCCTCGTGTGGTTTTGTTGTCACCTAAACGCTACCGGTGTGGCAGCAAGGCGTCTTTCTCCCTCCATTAATTAATTGGCTCAGAGAGCGGCACCATTTACAGTAGTGTACAACTAGGCTTCTACGACAAGACGACGCCCATACTCGTCGATCATCGACCAGATATATGTGGTATCTTTGGTGGTCTACGACAGTAGTGGTTACTGTCAAGAATGTGCATTGGTGTGTGGCAGCGGCTCATGGTGAGATCTAGCTCCCGTATGCACATTCTTGAGGATAGCCCGCAGCAGCATTTTCCACTACTACAGAATTTATTTTACGTGGCGTTACCCTTTTTTGATTGGAGGCGGGCACACCTCCCGACCGCCTCTGTTGTTCCGAGCCAGGTCGCCCTCCCGGAGGCCCGCCTTGGTTAAACATTAACGGAGACAGTCACCTTAAATCGACCGTCTTCGCTAATCATCTATTAACCAAGGCGGTTACATAATAACAACCGCCTCCGTTAATGGATTAACGTAGGCAGTCGTCTTAAATTGACCGCCTCTGTTAATAACCTATTAATGGAGGCGGTTGATTTAAGGGGACCGCCTTCATTAATGGATTAGTGGAGGCGGTCGCTTTAAATCGACCACCTCCGTTAATAACCTATGCCTCCATTAATGGATTAACGGAGGCGGTTATTCCATAAATCATTGCAGCTCACTAAAAAATTTCCCGCACTCGTGGCCGACAAGTGATGCAGCGCCAGGACCCACCACGCCCCATTCTCCGTGCCTGGGATGCCAAAACAAGGGGCGCTGCACCCAGATTACCAAAACAGCTATTGACGTGGCGTGCTTGCAGTGGCCATGAGCATGGCTGCCACACAATGGGCCACATAATTCACGGCCACACACCGTTGCTCCATGGAAAACTGCACAACCCTTTCAGCTGACTTGACCCACCCACACGCCACACCGCCTTGGCCCTTTCACCTGGATCGTTGACGTGAAAGTCCAGACGGTCCGATTGAAGCCCAAGCGAATCCATCTCAACCGTCCAATCTATTTGTATTTCTTCACTGAGAGATATCTCCCTCTCCCTCTCTATCTTGCACGAAGGCACAGACCCTCAACTCGGCATACGCTACTCCCTCTCTCTCGCGTACGATGCACGCGCTCCCTCCCTCTCTCTCTCTCGTATGCGGTGCCCCTTCTTTCTCCACTCCGGCGAGCCCCACCTCCACCACCAGCAGGCCCCCTCCACCTCCAGCACTGCGGCGCCCTCTACCTCCACTCGGCGGCGGCTGCTCGGACCCTACGGCGGCTTGCGTGGGCGCGGCGAGCGAAACCCATCATCGGCGGCAGTGGCTCAGCCCCAGCGGTGTCGAGCGAGGGCGTGGCGAGTAAGGGCCCAACGACTGAGAGCTCAGCACCGGCGGTAGTGGCTCATCCCCAACGGTGCCTCGCCAGGGTGCAGCGAGCAGAGTCCCGGCCCCGGTGGCTGCTCACGAGGGCGCAGCGAGCAAAGTCGATGGATCCACTGGCGGCTATGGCGGTGTGGATCCGGCCGTGAGCAGCGGCGGCGCGCAGGACCGGGCTCGGTGGGCCTTTTTTATTTTCTAAAATTATTTACCGAGGCGAGCGTTATAACCGCGCCCGCCTACGTTAAAGTATTAGTGGAGGCAGGCAGTTAATGGTGCCCGTCTCCGTTAAGGCCTATTAACGGAGGTATTAATGGAGATGGGCACGCCTCTATTGCATCACGATTAACCATGACCTATCATTGGAGGTGGTTGCCCCTACTTGCCTCCATTAACAAAAAAACGACCGCCTCCATTAAAATTTGTGTACTAGTGTTCGAATGGAAATGTACGTAGCACTACCAGTCGATGGCGTGGGCTATAGGCTGTGTTTGTTTATGATTGAGGTAAACACCGCGTGCAGTAGCAAAAATCTAAACCAAACACCGGGCGTGTTTAGTTCAGGGGCTATAAAGTTTTTGAGGGTACTGTAGCACATGTGTAACTATAGCAATTAGTGTTCAATCACTAATTAGGCTTAAAAGATTTGTCTCGCAAAATACATGCAAACTGTACAATTAGTTATTTTTTATATATATTTAATGCTCCATGCATATCTCTAAACATTCGATGGGATGTGGTGTAAAGTTTTTGGATGGAAACTAAACACCCCTATCGTCTATCTGGATTGGCATCGCTGACTTTGGCCTTGTTTAGTTATAGGGGTGTAAAGTTTTGGGGTGTCATATCAGATGTTTTATGGAATGTCGGAAGAGGTGTTCAGATACTAATAAAAAAACTAATTATAGAACTCACTTGTAAACTATGAGATGAATTTATTAAGACTAATTAATCCGTCATTAGCATATGTTTACTGTAGCATGACATTGTCTAATCACGGACTAATTAGAATCAAAAAATTCATTTCACAAAATACACGAAATAACTAATTGCAAAGATTGCCTCACAATTCAAATATCACAAGGAAAACAAAGGGCAGTACAAAAGATGGACAACGAGACATAAAATGACATCCTTAAAAAATAAGAGTACATTGAAGACCAAATTGGTCGTCTTCTTCCTTCATTCATCCACTACTTACTGGGGCTTGAAGATCGCACTGAAGAGACAGAAAAGAAAAGGGACACCTGCAAACACCCTCGCCAAACAAGGCTTTGAAAACCGCAATAGCCCTTGTCGCTGACGACGAGATCTAGTACCCACTGAAAGAACATCGGCTTGAACAACCCTCCAAGAAATGTAAGCTTACAATCCTTCACCATCAGAATAGAGTTTTGTAGATGTCAGACCTTGCCATAGAATAGACCAAAAGAAGAGGTCGAGATTGCCACATCGAAAACCAACCAACTGCTTCCTCTGATAAGGACACAAATGCCAAAATCAGAAGAAGAGCAACAGATTTGACGCACTAAACTCTCACTGGTCCTTCGCCGATAACAGATCGAACGTCATCGAGGTAGGGAGAGATCGAAGAGACCTTATTCCAAAGCATCATCATCGCCACTATCTCATTGATGACACCAGAAACCAGACCCTAAATCAACAACGGTTAACAACCCTAACTAAAAACTATGAAGGAAAAAGGAACGGGTCGCCGCTCCTTTGTCCACTGGCAAGAGCGCCAATTAGGAGAGAGGAGGGGGATCGAGGCGATATCGTGGGGAGGGCGGTGGTGGCGGCAGTTGGTTAAACCAAATATATATATATAATAATATCTAGCCAGAGATACGTCTGTAGAGCAACCCAACAAATTAGCTAAAAACATATTTTAAATTTGATGATTTTAGCCATTCTCTAAAATAAAAACTCCTAAAAAATTAGACCACTCCAACAGCCTCAGTAAAAAAAGTGCTAATCAATCCTAAGATGGGCCCACTTCTCCCTCATCATCAAAATAAAAAAACCGTCATCTTCCTCTTCCTCTCGCAATGCACACGCTCGATGCCAGAGCCGGCAGTGTTTGGAGCGTTGGCCCGTCGGCCTAGCTGTGCCCCCTAGCTGTAGTGTGCGTGTTTGATGTCCATGGGCCATCTCTCAGCTCGGCTCCTCAGATGCATTTTGGTCCCCTTAGCTTGGCTCCTGGGAAACGCTCCCCCTTCGTTTTTCTAGGGCATGGCCGCGCGCGGCTCCTCTCGGGCGATTTTGAGGTGATTCATGGCGGCGGTGGCTAGCTCACATGGGCTCGCGCATGAAGTATGAAACCTTCATGCACGCTTCTGCTACTGGTGAAATCCACCGCCTTTATAAGCGCCCCCTTCCTCGGTGAGCTCCCCTCCTTCGTCTTCATTGCTTCTCCACCAAATCCCGTGAGAGACCGGCGGTGTGCTGAGGTATGGTGTTTGGTGAGGCGGCGTTCTTCCCCGGTGGGCTTCCTCTCCATTCGCCTGGACCAGATCTGGTCGTACATGGTGCCGCACCTTGTTCCTAGTTGGGACTCCAAGAGGCGGTCGTCTTCTTCCTTTGTCTTCCTCGGTTGCGGTGGTGCGCGTGGTGGTGCTGTGTATCGGATCTGCTTCCTCTCCATCGGGATCTGCTTCTTCATCGTCGCCTCATTTTCTTCTTCTCCATTGTTCACTTTGCGTTTGCTCCATCGACCACCCCGAGGTGAAATCCACCCCCAATGGACCTACTCTTTGATTTGGATGATGCTAGAGTTTTGTTGTACTTGTACAAGGTGTTGTCTTTGCGTCTTATCTGAGCTTTTGGTGCCGGTTGCTTTGTTATGCGATGTTGGATTTAGGATTTGCCTTGAACTGTTGTTACTATTCTTACTTCATTATGGTTTCATGCTATATGTTTACCTGTTATTATGGTCGATGATGATGTCCATTGCACTAGGAGGCATGTTCTATCATGCAGCCGTGCCTACTTTTGTTGTTGAATGATTATACATCCATGTTGAGGCTAGCCAGGGTCAATTGAATTGTGTTTGTCTTGAATCTTCATGCATGTAGATGGATCCGGTCCAAAATCGTGAGCTGATGGCCAATCAAGCTGCTTCCTTGGTAGTTGTTGTGGTGTCTTATGTTGTCACTAGGCTTAGGAGGTCTAGGCCTGAACCAGACCCACTATTGTATCATCTTAGGAGTGATGCTGAGCAGCATAGGAAGCAGACCCTGCAAGACATTTACAACTCCATAGATACAGAGTGTCTGTCCATGTTAAGGATGACCAGAGCTCTTTTTTATGCTTTGTGTAACCTCTTTAGAAATAGGGGGCTTGTACCAAAAAAGGCTAGGTGCACAGTTGAGGAGCAGGTTGCTATGTTCCTCCATATAGTTGGACACAACCAAAGGTTTAGTGTGGTTCACCAATCCTTTAGGAGGTCAACTGAGACTGTCCATAGGCACTTTCTACCAGATTTTCTATGCTATTGGTAAGCTTAGAAGTGAAATGATTAAGCCTCCTACACCTGGCATACATCCAAAGATCCTTGGGAGCCATAGATGGAACCTTACTTGCATGTAACTATAAATTTAACTGTTAAGCCATAACTCACTGTAGGTGTAACAGAACCGACCAAATTATAAGAGCACAAGTACGAAAACAAGCACCGAAGCGCTCAAATTTTCAAACTTGAGCCCATATAATCCCGGTAGTCAATTGAAATCACGAAGGATCTCAAACCAAACTGCTTACAACCAGGATCGCATCATTCAACATACACATCGTACGTTACATTTCACAAGTAGTTCCAAAATAAGTTTACACCACGGAGTAGCAAATATTACAAACCAAGTTTGAAAGTAGCGGAAGCATAACACACACACTAGTTAATTAAATACTGCCAGTCTGGATGATCGACATCCCGCAAAAGCATGAGGAAAGTACATAAAGACGATCACGCCCTTGTGATCTAGTCATCATCACCCGCAGGGTGGAGACACGTCTTGCAGAATCCCTGATAAAGCATGTCATCTGCAACAGGAGGGAATAAACCCTGAGTACTGGAATATACTCAGCTAGACTTACCCGTCAAAAACCAGAAATAAAATAACACCAAGGATTATGCAAGGCTTACACAAGAGGCTAGCTGACACCACATTTTGCATAAAGGCATAAGTAGTTGAAACTCTTATAACCTGTACTAGCAGTTATTTTTAGCATTTACCTGTCATCTATCTTAGCACCTGTACTAAACATGCACTTGATTATAATCAAACAATTATCATCATTATATCCAGAGCAGGTATGAATTGTGGCAATCATTGTATCATTCCCTTAACCACCGGTTCATTTAATGAGATCTACGTTGCCGCTGCTCAAGTCAAGTGCTCACTAACCGGGAGCGACGGCGATTCGAATCGAATTCCTATCCAGCTGGAGGGGTATTTCTAACACTCACCGTGCAGACCCCTGCCAGGGTCGCACAGGCCACCTTTTCATATGATTCAGGAATCGCGGGTCCGAATGATGTCGCGACCCCAAGAGCGACACTCTGCCAGGTGATAGGGACTCTAACCCCTCCCCCTTGGTCTCACGCCAATGTCCCCAAGCACATCCTTTCTCTCCTCCAAGAAGCAACCTACCATTCGATTCCCGGCCTGAACCACATTACTCGGCTTCGCGGTCGGAACGACTTATCCGGCCAACTAAGTGTTAGACTGCGTTCAACATGACTCAAGGACGTATAACGAATCGGTCCTTAAATGACTCAGACGGGCATAGCTCCACACCCAAGACGTGAAGTGTCTTGCGGCTGTACTATCGAACTCCCGCCCGGTCTAAATTTCATTTTTAAGCATGGTTCCATCCACGATAGCCATAAAGCCACTCGTGACTCCTTCCTACATCTCGCGGATGACCGGAAACCACCCGACTTCTACCGTACTAAGCAGGGCTAAGCATTGACACGTGCCTAAACCTAATATAGGATTAAGTACGATATCTGGACAAGGATAGGTATAATGCAACAAGTGTTTTCATATAACTCCTACAACTTAATGCAGTAAACAATTAAAATACTCAAGATTAATTTATAAAACGATGGGTTCAGCATGCACCGGGGCTTGCCTTTCAGAAAGGTTGCGGGTCTGTGGTCCGGACACTCGGGTAGATCTTCTGACGGAGCTTCCCCGATGTTGGGTTCTTCTGCTAATTCCTCCGGTTGACTCAGCACCTCCTCCGGTATCGCTTGTTCGAATTCGAGGAGTGTCACCCCCTCCGGTACACCTATTGCATGAGTGCATAATAAATCCCATGAATGCATAATGAAAGATGCAATATGCTCGGAATGAAATGCATTACAACAATTTAACGCTCTATTCAAATCACTTCAAAAGAGTAGGTGCAAATTTCCTCTCCGGTAGAGAAGTACTCACCTAATCTACTTAACCTAAGATAAAGCTGCTCATCCTCAGTTAAGGCCCTAACACCTAACAATTACAAAAGTAGCATGTCTTAGGATATCACACCATATCAATCAGCAAAACACCACAGTAAGCATTCTGGACAGCAGCTACTTGTTTTTATCACAACTGGAGATTTACAATTCCAAAAGATATGATCTAAGACAATCTGGAAAGCCTAAGAAATGCACTACAATTCATTTTCAGACCTCAACTCCAAACTCCTAAGTTTTCCATGTCAAACTTCACAAGTTCTAGAATCTGTCCTCTCAAAACAGAGAGTAGCAGATTTTGAACTGCCACTTTAAACAACAGTAACTCTCAAACTACTAAGCCAAATGCTTCCAAATTTTGACACAAGCTAGTTCATCAAGTTTACTCCAACTTTGGTATTTACAAGTTTTCCAGCAACCAATTTTATCAAAGCCAAATTTAGAATTACTACTAGCTGTCCAGAAAACCTAAAATTACAAAGGTTAAACATTTATTGATGTGGCCAAAGACCCTTAAAACCAAACTAAGATTTCCAAAAGTTCACATGGGGTATAACAACACCAGAAAGTAGGGTGTGACTACCTAGAACATTTATTTATACTCATTTCTTATTTTACTTAATTAATTAGGTGGAATTTTAAACATATATGTAAACTGCTCCTAAAATTCTCAAAAATTACAGGGGACTCTCTGACCCAAAAAGAGACCACAGTAAAAATTTGAACAAGTTTTATTCACAGAAATTCTCTATACAAAATTCACCAGTCAAAAAGGCTGATTTTTGTATAATTAATAAATCATATTGAAAATATCAAACAACAGATTTCATATTTTTTTAGACACTCTAGGGTACCAAGACATTCTCCAAAAAGTTACAAGAACATTGCACATGTAGAAAAATTACAAAAATTCCTTCAATTATCTCCTAGAATAAAATGATAGCCTTATAACTTAGAAATTACTTAAGCACTGATGCCCAAATTTTTACCAGAGCTAGGGCTAGCATAGAGTAACCTACCCACCAAAATTTCATGATTTATGGAACACTACAGCTCAAGTTATAAATTTAACAAATTTGCATGCATTCCAAAACACATTTAAAGGATCTATTAAATTCTTACAGAATTTAAACATCTCATGCCAGATCCATATTTTTCTAAAATACTACACATCATGTAGACCCTAACAAAATTTATCTCATGATTTTTGGATTATTAAAACCCTAGATCTATATTTTTCCAACTTGTACAAAAATCAGTGACAAAATAATAAAAATGAATTTCATTTCGGATGAACTGGGCCGGCCCGGAAAACTCGGCCCACACACTCGCGCGCGCGCGGCCCGCTCAGCGCCCCCGCCTGCGCGCGACACTGACGGGCGGGCCCCCGCGGTCAGTGACCAGAGGCAGGGGAGGCGGAGACCCGCGAGCTCCGACGAGCTCGAGCTCGCCGGAGAAGAGCTCGCTCGGCCAATCGAACACCGCCTCGTGTTCTCCGTCACCCGGTGCGTCGATTGGTGCTCGTGGAATGGATGGGGATGGGGTGGAAGGGGCTTGTCACCGTGAGCGGCGGCCGGTGATGTCCGGTGGCGGCGCACCGTCGCCGGTGAGGATGTACGGTGCGGTCTAGGCTCGGTACGAGCTTCACCGAAGCTAGGCGGATCCATTTTGATAGGAAGGGAGGATGGAGAGAGACCCGAAGCACCCCGACCACGGTGAGGTCCCATGGCGGGCTCCGGCGACCTCTCGGAGACGGGGAAGAAAGCAATGCGGCTCACCTTGAGTCAAATCGCGGGCTTCGGTGGGTCAAGGGGATGGAGGGTGGTGAGGCGGAGGGAGTGGCGAGGTCTGGCGGCTGGTGATGCGGTGTAGCTCGCGCTTGAGCTCGCCGGAGAAGAACAGCAATGGCGGCTCGGTTTCAGTGTTTTTGCAACTGGAAGAGAGGGGGCGGAGGAATGGAGGCCGGCTCGCGCGTCGTGGCGTCTTGAAGGCGTCGCGGCCTGACTGGTGGGGCCAGGGCCGGCGTACGGGCGCCACCGCGCCTCCACGCGTCGGTGTTGCCCTGTGGCCGGTCGGCCACTGACGAAACTGAATCGCAGTTCATTGACGCCATCGGTAGTGACTGACAGAGTGATTTCGAACGTGATTAACTTCTAAACCAGCCTGTTTCAGTCCAAGGTGGCAACATCAAGTTTGTAGAGCTATGTTAGGTCAACAACTTTGTCAATTGATGTTTGGGCTGGTTCAGCCTATATTTCAAACTACATGGCCTCAAAGTAGTGCTTGATGAAACTGAAACCGGGGTTCAGTTAACGATGCCGACTGACAGCCTAAGTTCATGACACGATATCTCTTGAACCATTGAGAACCAGGCTTGGGTGATGTTGACAAAGTTGTAGGGTTACATGTGATCTACAAGTTTGTCAATATGAGTGAAAGCTGGTTTGGCCTGGTTTGCAAACTAAAAGCTCCTAAAGTAGGCATCAGTAAAACTGTAGGGTCAGATTCCAGACTTAGAAAAATTCTAAGTCTTGGAGCTACCTCTCTAACTGACTTGTGGGCCACTTTTGAGCATGTTAGGGTCAATTTCATGAGATGGTCATATTGAGACTTTTGTTCCCCATGAATTTCTTTACAACTTTGCTTAAGGGTGCTCTTCCATGCAAGGTCTCTAAATTAGACTTTTTAATTGGTCAAACTAGAGCCTTCTAGGGTCAAATGGTGGTCAAACTTCTCTTGGAGGGCAAATTTGTAATTTTGGTCAACATGAACCTTGTTCCAAATGTTACCCTAAGTATAACTAAGGTGTTGTAGGTCATGATTGGCTACCTTACCTTTTTGTTACACCAACTATCAAATACTTCATGAAATAAATCAAACAAACCCTAGAACAATCACATGTGTTGCATCACATAAAATAACAAACATGAATGATGCATGCTTATGCTTATGCAAATGCAAATGCAATGCAATTAAGGACTAAACACTTGAAGTGTTACAGTAGGTGTGAACCCATGCACTTATTCCACTTACACCTTTTTTAGGACTGTATTAGTGCCATTGATGGCACCCATGTATTGGCAAGGGTGCCTAGACACATGCAGTAAGCTTTCAGGGGTAGGAAATCAAACCCCACATAGAATGTGATGGCTATTGTGGACTTTAACCTCAAGTTCACTTATGTATTGGCTGGCTAGGAGAGCTCAGCACATGATGCCCTCATCCTTGCTGATGCCATTGAGAGAAGTGATGGGTTCATTGTGCCTGAAGGTAACTGAAACCACCTGTCCACTACACTTATATCCTTACCATGTCATAGACATTCACCAACACCATCTTTGGTGCACTTGTAGGTAAATTCTACCTTGTAGATGCAGGATATGCCTACCGCAGTGGCTTCCTCTCTCCCTACAGGGGGTGAGGTACCATCTATTTGAGTACGGTAGCAGAAACCACCCAACCAATGCAAGGAAATTGTTCAACTTGAGACACTCTTTACTTAGGGTCACAGTTGAGAGGGCTTTTGGGGCTTTGAAGAACAAGTTTCGTATTCTAGACAACAAGCCATTCCACCCTTACAAGACACAGGTCAAGCTTGTGCTAGCCTATTGCATTCTTCACAACTGGATTCTAGGCTTTGGCATGGACCAAGTAGTGCCACCAGAGGACTGGTTGCCACCAAACCAGCCTGATTCTCAGCCTGTCCATGAGATGTTGTCTTAAGACTCTAATATCATGTCCACTAGGAGGGATGCCATCTGTACTGCAATGTGGGAGGGTAGGGGTACCTCTAGGACCTAATTCATGCATGTTTATTCTTGTATATTGACCCTAGTATGGAACATGTGGTTTGTGTACTTCTATTGTAATAGTTATTGGACAAGGCTAAAACCAATGAGCTTCAATACTTGTGATGTCAATTCTCTTACATATGAACTTGATGATGCTGGTCATCACTGGGCTTTACATTTGACTGAGGCTAAACCATTGTATCATTTCACAGAGATGGCAAGGTACTATGTTGTTTTCAATGGGAAGACTCCTGAGATTTACCAGAGTTGGCATGAGTGCAGTAAGCATGTTCTTAGGGTGAGAAATGCTATATACAAGAAGTACAGCAACTATGAGCAGGCTATTAGAGATTTTTAGGAAGCCATGAGAGATGTTCATCCATCTCATGGAGCAACACCTCCTCCCCTATGATCCTGTCCCTGATGATGCTTTTGTTCCAATCATTCCTGCTAATGGTAATGGTAAGGCTAGTTGGTGGAAGAAGGTGTTAATCACCTCACTTGTTATCTTGGTGGTTGGACTATGGATGAAGAGAGGCAAAACTGGTAGCTACGACGGCCCCTCTTAGGCCTATGATGACTACAACTACATGATAGATGAGCTGCTGTTGTGTCTTAGTGATTTCTGTCTTTCATTTCTGTTTCCTATCTCCTTAATGTTGTAATTGTGGGAATTAGGCCGATGATGAAAAAAATGATGTGTGCATTAGCTGGCTACATGTGCTTTTTGTTTGTGTAATCCATTTATGTGATCTTCTACCTATGCTAGGCTTCACAGACTTGTCTGTGGTGGCTGATTATGCTGCAAATGGACCTGTTCTTCCTTGCTTACTTCTTTAATTGTACCGTGTAGCCAGCTATGTTATGGATTGATGAACTATTAATTTGTCTGAGGCCTAGTGCTGTTAACAGCACTAATTGTATGGTTTACTTGTTAGAGCAGCTAGACTCCATGCTTATTTACCTAATTAGTCTGAGGCATATGATGTTGCATTACTCTTCTCTGTTCATTTCTGTTGGCTGCTCTGCTCTCTGTTCATTTATGTTGGATGCTGAAAACAGTTGCTGGCTGGTCAGGGATCAAATAGGATCACAGAATGGCAGTTGGTGGTAGTTGGCCTTGGGCCTGGCTCCTAGCTATGGAATCAAACACATTCTTTTTTGGGCCTAGTTTGTTTGGTGCATGCCACCAAACAAGGGGCCTTGCATCGGGTCAGCCTGGTTGTGGCTAGTCTAGGCCTGGTCGGTGGGCCTGGCTTCCTTCATGCAGCGCTCCAAATATGCTCGACGTTGAAGCCTGGTTCCTAGGTGTCCTCGTGGCTACCTGCCGTCAGCAAACCCAGCAGGCTCGTGCTAAGGATCCAGCGCCTGCACAAGGCATCGTCTTGTGGGAGCTGTTCACGCACCGCCATGGGAGGTGCCCCCTGAGATGCCGATGGATGTGCACTGTAGGTGCTGCCCCATGTACGAAGGTGCAGAGCATCGGCACCAGTTTGTGGTGACGCGACGCATACCTGTGCATGCCGGACTGCCGGTGTTCCAAAGGAGGAGGAGGAGTTCGTGCGCGCAAGTCGCGTTCAAGCCGCAAGCGGGCGCAGCAGGCAGGAAGGTGCTGCTGAGCGCGTGAACTGTAAACTATAAACGTAATAATAATAACACAAATGTCATATATAGTTAATTATTACACGCCTGTAACACGAATTCTTCATCATCATGAATATAATGCAGAAAATGTATATGATAAATAAAGGCCTTTACGGAGGTGATCGATGAGTTGAAGCATCAGAGACTATAAATGGGCATGCAACCTGGGCCCGTGAGCCTGACACGAAGCCTGGTGTTTTGGCCCGGCCCAAGCACGGCCCGGCCTAGTGGCCACCGGGCCTAGGCTAGCACGACACGAAGGGGCAGGCCGTGCCTAGGCCGCAGCCTAGGCTCGTGGGCCAACATGGCATGGCTCGCTCCACAACGGTAGGCCTGGTGGCGGCCCGGTGCCCCCAATGACTCCCTGCCTCCCCTTGAATTTGGCCTAGCCCATGAAGCCGCACCCTCGCCGCTCCATATATAAGCGGCAGCCACACCCTCCCCAAACCCTAATTCAGAATCCCCACCCTGCCATGCCGCGTTGCTCACAGCTCGCTCTCGGCTCTCGCCTCACATCTTGCTCCCGCTCTGTTAGCCATCGCTCGCCTCCGATCGTCCCCGTTGACCATCGTCCCCGGCTCCGGTGACCTTGCCGTCGCTTCTTCACCTCACCCTGAGTTCCTGATCCCCTCCCTTCTCCCTATCCCTCCTCTGTCCTCTCGGTGACCATGTGAGTTCGTCTCCGTCCGGTTCCTCCGCCACTACTCGCCGTCTTTGCTAATCGGTGTTTCGTTCATTGGCTCTGGCCTGTGGGTGGCTCTCATCTTCTCCGGTGCCAGGCTCTGATTGCACAAGTAAGTGCTAACCCTAACCCTAATCTATCTCTGATCCCTCGTCCTTCTCACCTTCTTATCTTCTTCTTCCTGTTTGGAAGCTTTTGCAGGTCGATTATCGATGCTGCTTCATCTAGCTCTGGCATCATGAGGCCACGACCACGCGCACCGTCGAGGAACGGGGCTAGAAGGAGGCAGTTCACGACCGAGGTCACCATGGCCGAGGTTGCCATGGCTGATGATGAGGACCTAGCCGCAGCAGAGCTGCCCACAGAGGTGGAGAATGACGATGACATCACCGAGGACACTACGGCGTTGCTCGATATCGATATGAACGGTGCTAGTGACGCTGAACCGGCGGCGACGACCATATGGATCCCAGTGGTCTCCAACACCAACAACACTGATGATACTAATACTCCTACCTCTTCTCTCGGTAAGCGTAAGTCTGGTGTCTGGTTGATTTTGATGAGATCAAGGAGGTAGTCAATGGTGGGAAGATTCAAACAAAAGCTACCTATAAAATGTGTAGGACCACATTGAGTGCTAGATCTACTGCTGGTACTGGTCATTTGATTAGGCACCAAAAATCATGCAGGGCAATGCTAGGGTTTAGTCCAGACTAACTTTTAATCCTGATGGTTCTTTGCATAACTGGAATTATGATACTGCTATTGCTCAGTCTAAGTTGTGTAGATTGAATGCTAGGCTTGATCTTCCATTAGGCATAGGTGACACTAAGGCCTGGGAGGACTATATTGTTCATGCTCATAACCCTAGATATGTTAAGAGTTCTAGAAGGACCACCACTAGAGATCTTGGTAAGTTGTTTACTGAGCGCCGTGATACACTTAAGAATGCGTTGTCTGCTACTTCTTGTGTTGCTTTGACATCTGACATTTGGTCTGGTAATGTTAAGGAGGACTATATTAGTGTAGTTGCTCACTATGTGAATGCTGATTGAGAGTTGCAAAAAAAGGTTATTGGTCTTAGGTTGATTGAAGTGAAACATTCTAGTGAAAATATTACTGAAAGAGTAGTTGCTGTGGTTGAGGATCTCATTGATAAGATTTTTGTTGACACTCTAGATAATGCATCTTTTAATGCTAACGCTATGAAAACTTTGACACTAATGTTTGCTGGTTATTTGGGTTCTGATCCTGTACTTGAGCATGATGATCCTAATCAATGTAAGTATAGTCTAGTGCATCAACGCTGTGCATGCCATATCATATTGTTAAATCTGGACTAAAGAGGTTGAAACCTTATCTGGAAGATTTTAAAATTGTAATTAATTTCTTGAATTTCTCTAATCAAAGAATTGCTATGTTCAAGAACTACTGCATTGTTAAAGGTGTTAGACCTAAAAAAGTTTGGCTTGGATATGGATGTTAGATGGAATGCTACTTATCTTATGCTGAAATACTTAGTTCCATACAGTGAAGTGTTCTCTGTGATCATTAATTCAAATTATGGATCTGCTTTATTGTCTCCCAATCACTGGTATGTTGTTGATAAGGTATTAGAGTTCCTAGAAATCTTTTATGACTGCACTATTATTCTGTCTGGTGTTTACTATTCTACCAGTCCACTTGTTCTGCACCATATTTTGGAGATTGCAACTCATTTGCATGATTGTGATAGGGATCTGAATCTTAGATCATTTGTGTACCCAATGCAACATAAATTTCTCAAGTACTGGGTAGACATACATCTGTTATACTCATTTGCATTTATTCTTGACACTAGAGCTAAGATGAGAGGTTTCTTTAATGTTCTGAATTTATTTGCTCAATCAACTGGTTCTGTGTACACTACTTATTATGAAGATGTGAAAGCTGAATTGTATAAGCTGTTCTATAAGTATGAGAAGAAGTTTGGTGCAGCGAGGTCTCAAAGGATTGCACAGCCATCAAACCATTTTGGTAAGAGAAAACAGACATGGGGAAGAATCTTTGGAGACTCAGGTGTTGTTGGTCCTCCCCCTGCCACTACTTCATCTTCATCTTCCTCTGTCCCTGCTAGATCTAAGCTCTTATTCTACTTGGACAGTGACAATGTCACTTCTTATGAGGATGATTTTGACATACTTCTTTGGTGGCGTGACCATAAACTGATAAGGACACGCCTACGATGCCCAAAATAATGGCCCAATCTTTCACGGTACAATCACAAACACAAATAGTCTTAGAAATTTATCCCAAGAAATCTGCAATAGAATATATGTATCTATATGTCCGGAACCAATTACATCTAGCAGCAGGCCCTATCAACGGATATATTCTATTTAATAGAATTATTATTCGAGCAGCAGCCACCAATCGATAATGCAACTATCAGAAGAGATGACAAGCTCCAGCAACTTTTCACGGACACTGAGATGGATTAATAATTGATCCGATAGCGCAAACAGAGAAAAACCAATAATCCACGGAAACAATACTCTCGGCAATGATTGAGATGAATCACAGAATTATCAAATAGAAAATCTCCGGCGACAATTTCTTTGATTAATCAAACACGGACAGTAGCAACAGCAATACGACGATAGATAGATGATGGATTTGGCTTACAGTAAATACAATCCAAATCAACGTCGGTCCTTCCACCCGTGAACAACTCACGATTAGAAGAGGAGGGATCTCAACAACAAATCTAAGTGATGCACCCAAGCTACAATAGCTCGATCACGCACTCCATACAGATCACAAGAAACCAAAAGATAATCTTCAATATGAGAATAAACTCCACAATAAAATCCAGTCCGACCCTTACAAGGGCGTCGGCCCTGGCTATTTGAGGCACGAAGGCCAGCCACCTAGCATGGACGACCAGGTCCGTGTTTAATTAACACGTACATGGCCCACCAATATTTTAAGCACACAAGTTTGTATACATAATGGACTCAAGGAAATAAAGTATGTAATACTCGACTAAGCTAACAAGACTCACGTGTACATGCATAATATATGGAAATAAATATAATATTCTAACCTGGATGTAATCATGTCAGGTTTCCTTGATGAGCTACTTGCCACCTCAATTAGCACATCTCTCTTTAGCAAAGTTGCACCAATAAAAAATAATATTTGAGGATAAGCCGGTGCTAGTAAATTTCTCCATATTTTTACCATATTTCTTATTAAAATAAATAGCTCTAAATTGAAGGCCCGTTGATATTAGAGAACTACCCGCTGCTATATTTGAATTATCGCTAGACATGTCTCCATGACCATCTTGAGGAGCTATGGGCTCATCACAAACTAACCTATCCAGTCATATCTATAATGGCCAAAGATATCATGGCAGTTCCTGTTTCTACTATATTTTCAGAGTCTTGTTTTAGCTTATCTGGCAGAATCATTGAAGAACGGCGCCGGCGCTTGCTACCTGAAACTGTTGAGATGCTGACCTGCTTGAAGGACTGGGAGTTAGGAGAGAAGAGGGAACAACATGAAGGTGCTGACAACAAAGAGCTCGAAGAAGCATTCAGAAACTTGTATCTTCATGAAGAAGATGGTGGTGCTACTGTAGCCGGTGACTGAGTTGTGAAGAAGGTGGTGAATGAGCTTTTGTGTGAGTTGAGATTGAACTTGTCACTCACTCACTTGTGTAATAGGAAGTAGTAAATATTTGAACAATGGTCTGTAATAACTTAAATACTTAAGACAATTTAGAGCTGGTTGCACTCTTTTTTTTATTCTAGGGTTTCTTACAAGGATGAGTTTTACCTAGAAAAGTTTTTAATGAGGCAGCATTGCACAAACAGCTCATTTTGATATCTAAGTTTTTGTTATCTATGTCCTTATCCTTCTGTGGCTGTGGCTTGAGTTGTGACTTGTGAGTTCATAAGATATGAAACTGTGATATGTGATCTTTTCTTAGTTGGTTACTTGGTTGATGAATCGTGAATGAAACTATGAAAGTATGAAAATGTTTTTGATAAGTTATTCTGTGAATCTTGATTGAAATTTGCCAAAGTGGAAAAAGGTTTGAGAAGATGTGTTTTTTTGAGGTATTTCATGTTTCTCGGGCTGTGGACGGGCATGACCCGTAAATTTTGGCGTGTTTGACGGGCTGGCACGACATGAAAATAGGCTCATAGGGCCGTGCCTGGACCGAAGGCCAGGCCCACGTGCCTGGTAGGCATGGCCCCGTGCCTTCTCGGCCTATAGGCTATCGGGCCGTGCCAGCCCGTTGCCATGCCGTGTCGGGCCGGCCCTTTGCCCATCTATATCGGAGACTATGTTTTTTAGGGTCATGGACGTGTCCGGCAAAAAGGATTGCCCCAGACCCATCCTCAACTACAAAGAAGGCAAATGGATGGTCGGCGACGAAGTCCACAGGCTTTGGCCGCCTAGGCCGTAACCCTGGAGCAGCACAGCCCCGCTCAGTCGTCAGTCGTCACAGCCATGGAACCTACAGCCTCGGTTCCTTCCTCCTTCTCCTCGATGACTGACTTGTGATAGACGTTCCCGACAAACAACGGCTGACCGCCGCCATTGTTGGCAGCCTCCTCCAGCACGTCCGGCAGCTCGGCTGCCGCTGGATCGAACACGGCCCTGACGTGCTGACCCCGAGCTCCTGGAGCACGCGCTTGGCGCTGGTGTAGAACGACACCTTGAACCTAGGCACCCGGAAGTCACCGACCTCGACGCTCCGGCGCGTGCCTCTCGAGGAAGGCGTGGCTAGACGCCAGCATCTTGTCCTCCAGCGCGGGGAGGCCGTCGCGCTTGTCCGGGAGCAAGACGAGCATCGAGTACCGCGGCCCGGGCGGGGGCACGGGGCTCAGCGGCATGGCGCCCGGCGTTCCCCATGCTCGCATTCATTCCACATATGGATCGTGGACGGCGAACGGCATCTTGAGCACCTTGAACCCCCTGTACGTGGCGATGAACTGGTCGCTGTGGCTGCGCATGAACTGGGCATCCATGGTGGTGCCATCTAGGCGCTGGAACTTGCCCTCCTTGGTTAGGGACGCGTCGAACGGCGTCCTCCACATGCCCTTGAAGTAGATGGCCGTGGCCACCACCTGGCTCGTGCTCCGGTCCACCGACCCTGGAGGGAGGATCGAGTTGATGAGGTTGTTCGTTGCCGATGCCACCCACTTGTTGATCTCCTCCCTTGCCGCTTCTGTCTGCAAGCACCATCGATGATCCGTCGAGAGGGTAAGTAAATACTTAGTTGCCAGGATAGATAGATATAGATTGATTGATGGAATTACAACAGAGACAAGGTGACCTTGTTGAGGAAGTCGACGGCGCGCGCCACGGCACTGCAGGACGCGGCGGCAAAGTCGCGGTAGGCCGGCTTGAGCGTCCGTGCGGCATCGTGCCAGAGGCCGCACGCGTGCTCCACGCGCGAACCACCATGCAGCGTACGTTCTCGGTGAGGCTCTCACGAGACTTGACGCCGAGGACGTTGAGGAGCTCACTTAGGCTCCGTTCGGTTAGAGCGAATCCTGCTAAGGAACTGTTCCGGCCATGGAAAGCTTATACAAACTTTAGTAACAAATCCGGCGGGAATCGTTCCTGGGGTCATTCCCCATGAAACGAACGGGGTCTTAGCGTGCGCCCCTTGGCGCCGGCGGCCGCCAGGGAAAGCGCGGAGTAGATGGACAGGGGCGAGAAGACGAGGTGGTTGTTAGCGGACGCGGACCTGCTGCTCTCTCCACCGCCGCCTTTGCCTTCGGGGCAGTCCTAATTACCGGCGGCAGAGAACTTCCTCATCAGCTAGTGAGACTGGGCCGACAGCCCGCCGCTACTGCACCGCAGCGCCCCGTCGTCGTCCATCGCGATCTCGCCCGCCGATAGATGTCGTATGTATATAGGATTATTATTATACGTCCCAAGGGCCAATGCTTTTATATGGTGTGTGTGTAGCATTCAGCCATGGACGACCCAAGGGCCAATGCGCACGTCCCTAAACCTTGTAACTTGATGACCAAGAAGTCAACCTTAACTAAATTGTTGGCTTGCCCGACAAAAAAGGAAAGCGATGTGATTGAAAAGATCAATTGTCTACATCTACGATATTATATATATTATATATATCCTGAAATCTCTACATCTACCTCTGTAATACCGTTTGGTCCAAATATCTTTTTATTACTAGATATATGCTCGTGCGTTGCATGGGACTATGAATGTTTGTTCACGCCTACGACGACAGATTTCTTGAAAACAATCAAAATTAATAAATAGTTTTGTATTAGATACCCTTAACTATTTTCAAATTTGTTGAGTCTTTTTTCATTAGTTATTATTAAATTCTAATATTTTTAAATTTAATCATGCATGTTTGTTGCAGCGGAAAAAAATAATACCACAATAATTCAAATTTCAGCGCAGGGATAGTGATGGCAGGCCCCTTTTTCGTGGCGGGTAGACCTAGATATTTGAATCTTTTGTTGTAATAATAATATAATAAAGACTCATGATAATCTAAATATGTAACTGTGAGAAATATAATTTTGAGATAATTATGTTCAATCTTAAAGAACGACAATCATGTTGAATCTTAAGGTACTGTTATGGTTACTCGTCTAATATTTGTGACCAAACTGGAATGAAGTTGTCTATAGTGACCGTCTCAAATCTGAAATTGCATGTTAACTTTTGTCTTAATTAGCAAATAATATTGACAGAGGAATACTTGTTGATCATAATACTAAATAAATTTTCAGATTGCTCAAGACATATATGAGCATGGTATACCCTGTCTGCACTCTATAGTATATCATCATAATAATCTTCATCTAATTTGGTCAAGTCCCCAACTCCCCATGTTCTCTCACTCTGACAGAGGTTCTCACCCAGCTCTCTCACTTTGTCAAACGAATTAAGTTAACAATACCAATTGGAAAGCAGGACCCAATAACGATGGACAATTCACGGGATGAATGTTATGTCGAACTCAACAAATGTGCAAGATACACTACCGGATTCGAGCGGTTTGCCGAGTGCCTGGGACACTCGGCCAAGCGCCAAAAACACTCAGCAAACGCTTTGCCGAGTGCCGCACTCGGCAAACTGGACTCGGCACAGGCTTGGCCGGCAAAGCACGCTTTGCCGAGTGTCAAACGTCGGACACTCGGCAAAGCGTTTGCCGAGTGTCAAAGACGTCACACGGCAAAGAAGGCGCTAACGGACGAAATTCGAACGGTCGGTTTGCCGAGTGTCAACCGTTCGATACTCGGTAAAGCGTGCACAGTTTGCCGAGTGTCAGAGAGCTGACACTCGGCAAACTATGCATACTTTGCCGAGTGTCAGCTCTCTGACACTCGGCAAAGTGTGTTCCCAGGCATGCTGCGTGTGGTCAGTTTGCCGAGTGTCATGGAGTTGACACTCGGCAAACTGACCAGAATCTGTATTTTTTTTGTTTGTTCCATTTGCGACACAATGCACAAATATAATATATATCGTATTAAATCACCACAAATTTATCACAGGAGTCGTAAATCACAATCACAACAAGCTCACAAGTTCAAATATGCCACAAACACACATGTTCACATATATGACATGTTCATAACCAAAAGTCCAAATATGCCAGAAGTTCACAAGTTGACAAGTCTGCAACCAAATATATTAACCGAAGTTCACAACAAGCTGCTCACGGCGATTGTGGGGGGTGAGGAGGCCCGAGATTTGATGCCGGCGATCCTCCTAGTCAATTTGGCGCAATTTGTGATGCCGGTGACCCTTCGAGCTGATTTGGCGCAACTTGTGATACCGGCGACCCTCCAAACTGTGATGCTGATGACCCACCAACGTGATTCGATGCCCCAGCCGATTGATGCTGCAAAAAAATGAAAAGAATGCCATCAATTAAAAATTTTGACAGAACCTCCCCTGCACGGTGAGGTTTCCAAACTCTGCAAGAAAACAAACGGCACGATGGCCGTCAAACACATATATATCAATACACCGCCACCACCACCCAAACACCACAATCACCACCGCCAGAACAACAACCGCCGCCACCACCACATTGCATGTTTGAGATTGCATGTTTTTTCTAGTTTGCCCCTATGTCAGGTCGAAACAAAGTAAATAATATATTGGTTACTCACCGGAGTAGCTGGCTGGGCAAGTGGAGTGATTAGGCTAGCTGGTATAGATCGACCCATAGCGGCGCCAAGAGAGGACACGAACCCCCACCAGCTCCTCTATCCTCTGGTTTTGTGCCTGGTTCTGTGCCAAGTGCCTCATCTCCATCTCGTTCCGCAGCCTCCTCTCTTCTTGCAGTTCGGCCTACAACATTTCACCCCAAATGTTAAAGTAATGCAAAGGTACGTACAAATCAACAAGCAACAAATAAAACAGAAATTACCTGGAGTTCGTTGACAAGGTGTGAAGCAGTGGTTGGTCGTGGGCGTATGGCCGGACTTGCGCTCAGTGCTCCGTGCTCGGATCTGGGAGAGGGAGGGAGTAGAGGACGTGTCGATGACGCCATCGCCCATCCAGTAGCGCCCATGCTTCTTGCCTCCTCCCACCCTCATGACGATCTCTCCGTCAAAGTCCTGGGTGCTCGGATCAAAGTCTTGCCCATGGACCGCCCTTGCCATCTCAGTGTACTGATTGAGGCGGCTATGGACGGTCGGGTTGGTGTACGTTGAGGGAGGGTCCTCCGAGTTGTAGGATACATCAGACGTCGCCTTGCCCTTGTGGGCCATAGCATATGTCATGAACTGGGAGCACTGCTGGCCACCATGCGATGACGACTGCAAGAAAAACAGCAAGATGATTAAAAATCATGCAGAATGGAGCGTTAGAATAAAATGGGGAATTCTCGTACCCATGTTTGCGCGTATCCACTGAGACTGCGGCTGCCTTGATGGTGTGATACACCTGCCATCTGCAAACGGCGCTCCCGACAAGCGTTGTGCTGGAGAAGCCACTCGGGGTCGCACCACTTGTCCACCATCATTTCCTAGCACTGTGGATCTCCAGAGCACCAGCACGGAATCACCTACAAGTCATCAAATATATGACATATAAGAAGTTAAATTAAATCTACCCAAGCACATAATAAATCATTATTAATGTTAGACTACATTTACCTTCATGTACTCTTCCTTGGTCAGCATCATCTCTCTTGCCTCTTTCTTCCTGACCTTCTTCCCAAGGTACGCCCCGTTGAATGTTATAACGGCCTGGACGCGTGCCTCATAATGCATGTCCTTCATGCCTCTTTTACATGCTTTGGTTAGCACCAAAGCTGCTGCGTCCTCACAACCATCCTGACATCTGAAGAAATCCTGCATATACACGCGTCGTATCCATTCATTATTTCAAAAAATGTCCAACGAATGCGATGTATTGAACAATGTAGTGCGAGGAAGACTTACCCACAGCTCGACCTTCACCCGCTCTACCTTGTTTGGGAATTCCCTGCCAAGCAAATCCCTCACATCAGGGGCGTTAGCGTAGTGGGCAAACGTGTAGGGCGGCTCCTCTTTCCCGGCGAACTGAACCAAGCCAGGGAAGTGTGCCTTGAGCAGAAGGCCGAGGATGCCACTGACCGAGCGTGTGTGACAACCTGCAGACTCTACAACCGTCCAACTCCTGCACAAGTTTTAAGAAAAATTGTTAGTTTATATTGTGATTTTCAACATATCATTTGAAGTAGTGATAACATCTTAACTTACTTACTTTTCCCCATCGGGTGCAATCTTCGGGCGTCTATAAGGAGGTATCGGTCGCTGGGGGAGGCTCACGGTACCTCGCAAGTGAAAGGTCCTTGTTTGGTATTGGTAATTGAGTGACAACTTAGGTGGACTAATATGTGGTTATGTGAGATACACAGGAGATTAGTCCACATGTGATGGTGTCATGAAGGAGCTCATTGCATATGAGACATGACATGGAGTCATGTGACCAAGATGGAGAAGATCAAGATGAGGCTTGGCTCGAAGGACCGGTTGTGAAGGTGAAGGGCAAGTTGAGGCTTCGAAGCGAAGGACCATGCGATGGTGAAGCTTGGGCAAGACTTGGCGCTGATGGACCAATGCAACGGTGAAGAGCAAGTGAGGTCAAGATCGATGAACCAATACGGTCACGTGATGATATGAAGTGAATCATATCATTTGGTGATTGGTTGGTGCATGTGTTGCATCAATGTCGGAGGATATGGAGTGGAATGCGCAAGGCTAAGGTATAACCTAGGACATTTCCATTTTACCGGTCATAGGTGTGTAGAGAAGTTTATGACCGGGTTTAGGATAGATGGCCGTACTATCAAGAGGGGCAAACTTGTTTGCATATCGGTCATCTAGTGCCACTCGAGCGATCTAACTGTGCATACGTGTTAGGATCGAGTGGCGAGGCAAGTTGAGTGCCTAATTCCTTCGAAAATGATTATGAAAATGCTAACACACGTGCATAAGGTGGTGATCACTTGTTGGTGTTGGCACATTTGCGAAGGCGATGAAGTTTGAGCGGTAGAGAGGGTTTGGGTCTCTCTCTCCCTCCTGCCGAGCTTGCGAGCACGGGATTCAGGCGTTTTCGAGGAGTTGAAATGCCTATTTTCCACTACGCCGAAAGTCAGAAAAGAAACGGAGGCGAACGGGGTCACTGAGGTGACCGGACGCTGCACCGGACGCGGTCACGGTGTGACCGGACGCGTCCGGTCAGTACAGCGCGGTATCAGGCGCGCGGGCTAGGGTTTGCAACCGGCGCGTCCGGTCACTCGCGGGACCGGCGCGTCCGGTCAAGTGCCCAGAAGGAACTGCGGTTCGCAAGGACGATCGGACGCGGGGCGCGTCCGGTCACACGCGATCGGACGCGTCCGGTCGTCGAGGGAGCTTACTGGACTCCGACCGGACGCTGGCACTGTCGCGTCCGGTCGTTGCGAGGAGCGCGTCCGGTCGTTGTTTCGCGGGTGCGGGTGCTGTGCGGATCGGTGCGTCCGGTCATTGCGAGGAGCGCGTCCGGTCGTTGCTTCGCGCGCGCGGTGCTGTGCGACCGGCGCGTTCGGTCGGTTGAGCAGCGCGTCCGGTCATAGCGTTTGACCGTTGGCGCGCAGTGACCGTTGGAGGATCTAACGGTCGCATTTGAAATTTGAGGGACACGTGGACGTCGCAGGGCGACCGGACGCGGTTGAGCGTGTCCGGTCAGTTACGACCGGCGCGTCCGGTCGTCCCGAAAAAGGACCCAGTGAAGGGGTAACGGCTCTATTTGACCGTGGGGTTATAAATAGATGCCTTGGCCGGCCGTGGCCTGGAGCTGAGCACACTTTAGCCTTGGTGGCTTGTGTGGTAGTGCTTGGGAGCCCTCTAACTCACTCATGCTTGATAGTGTTCATCGGATCGAGTGAGAGAGCGATTCTAGTGCGATTACATCGTGAGGTTGCATCGAGTGGCACTAGGTGATCGTGTTGCAAGCCGGTAGTGCTTGTTACTCTTGGAGGTTGCCACCTCCTAGACGGTTTGGTGGCTTGTGGCTCCGTTGAAGCTCGCAAGAAGATTGTGCGAGGCTCAGGAGAAGCTTTGTGAGGGGGATTGTGCTCACCCCACGGGGATCGCGAAGAGCAACTCTAGTTGAGCGTGTCATTGAGTTACCTCACTTGAGAGTGGTATCTTGCGGTGCCTTGCGGGGCGTGCCTTGAGGGGCAAGTGACTTGAGGGTCACACCGAGGAACCATCTAAGTGTTGGTCGACACAACGGGGACGTAGCTTGGTGGCAACCAAGTGAACCTCGGGAGAAAATCACCGTGTCAACTTTGTCTACTCTTCTCGGTGGTTTGCCTTCATGCAACATAAGCTTGTATTTACTTTCATATATACTTGTGCTTGTGTAGTTGCTCTCGTAACTAGTTTGCTTGTGTAGCTTGCTAGTCGTCTTCTTGCTTGTGTAGCTAGAAGCTTCCCCTTTGCGTGACTAATTTGGTTTTGTGTAACCTTGTTAGTCACATTGCTTAGTTTGTGTAGCTAAGTGATTTGCGCTCTCTAATTTGGCATTAGTTGCCTTGTTATTGAGCATTGCTAGTGAGCTTAGGCTTTGTGCGCTTTGCTTACTAGAATTGTGTAGGAGCTCCCTCTTGCTTGCAAAGTACTAGTGCATAGGTTTGTGTGACCTTGCTCTAGAATTAAATAGGAGAGCTCTTGCTAAGGAAAGCACCTTAGTTGCTTAATTAGGATCATTGTGAGGTGCTTGTGAACTTAGTTAGAGGGGTGAAGTCTTGGCTAGACCGATAAGTTTAATTCCGCATTTGTTTTTGTTAGCCAACACGCTTAAGTTTTAGAAAGGACTATTCACCCCCCCTCTAGTCCGCCATCTTGACCCTTCAAGTGGTATCGGAGCCGGGTCTCTCATTTGTGGTCTTCACCGACCCGAGAGGATGGTGGCTTATGGGCTAGATGTTGAGTGTCCACATATTTTTGATGGCAGACACTTTGCACGATGGAGAAATTAGATGACATGCAATTTTAAGTTTATTTCTCCTCAATTGTGGTGGATCGTAGATGTGGGTTTTTCCTTTGCAATTGATAAAAAGAATGCAACTCAAGCGCAAAGTAAATGCCTACATCTCGATAGCCAAGCTACTAATGTTTTTTATCGATCTATGGATAGTAGCATACTTCATGAGATCATAGACTTCGAGTCCGCCCATGAAATTTGGGTGTTTCTAAATGAGAAATATGGGGTGATCTCCAATGATGATGATCCCAAGGAAGAGGCGCATGAGGATGTTGAGCATGACCACAACAAGGTAGTTGTGAAGGATTGCTCCACCTCACGGTCAAGTGATGACAAAGATGATCATATCACAAGATCACTTGACAAGAAAAATAATAATGCCACAAGTGATGCAAGCAATGATTCTACTCCATGCACACTTGATGGTGAAGATGATGGCTATGAGAGTGATGCTTCAACAAGCTCTTCAACATCACCACATTGTTCCATGTCACATGGTGACACTAAGGTATCTATTGGTGGTTTTGTTGTTGATTGTGATGGTCCAAATTTTGAGCTTCTATATAAACTCTCAAAGTTCCTAAGAAATGAGATGGCAAAAACAAGTAAATTGAAAAATGAAAACTCATTTCTAAAAACCACATGTGAACAACAAAAGCATCTACTTTATGTTACTACTTGTTCACATGAGGAGCTAAAATTGGCTCATGAGGAACTTAGTGTTGCTCATGATAATTTGGAACAAGAACATGCTTTACTCACTAAGAAGCATTCTAATGAAGAAACCAAGTCTAGTGAGAGCTCATCATTTGGGTCAAATGATCAATCACATATTACTAACCCTTGTGATGTAGTCAAGAAGCATGTATCCACCTCTTGTGATGATTTATTAGATATGCCATGTTCTTCACAATTAAATGCTTGTGTTTACTTCTATGTCTTGTGAGACTAACCTTTTGAAGGAGAACAATGAGCTTAAAAGTAAAGTGAAGAATTTGAGCAACAAGTTAGAGAGGTGCTACAACTCAAAAGTCACCTTTAAGCACATGATGAAGACTCAAAGAAACGTTGGTGACAAAAGTGGCCTTGGCTTCAAGAAGAAAATGACAAGGGGTGAAAGAAAGCAAGAAAAGAGGATGAAGAGGCTACTCCAAAAGAAGCTCTCGCATTCCATGTGCTATCGATGCCATGAAGCGGGACATCTTGCTAATGGTTGCCTAAACATTGAGAAGCTCAAGAAGATGAAAGAAGAAGAGAGGCTAAAGCATGTCAAGTGCTTCAAGTGCCGCACTTGGGGTCATCTCACCTCAATGTGCCCAACCAAGCAATTAGTGAAGCAACAAGTAAAGCCTCAACCAAAACCACTAGTTGAGCAAGAGAAAACACCCCAAGAACAAATCAAGATCAACCATGGAGATGATGGTGACTTGATGAAGAAGAAGAAAAAGAAAACAAGAAGAGGTGGTAGAGCAAGGCATCCGATGCAAATTCAAGATGCCAAGATGATGAGCAAGAATCAAAATGAGAAAAGAAATTTGGCTCACATCAAGTGCTTCAAGTGTGGAGATATAGGACATTTTGCCTCGGGGTGTCCTACCAAGCTTGAGAAGAAGGTTCAAGCAACTCATGAGAAGATAGGCAATGGGAAGCACAACATGAGCAAGCAAGAAAAGGCTCAAGCAAAGATAATGTGCTACTCATGTCGGGAAAGGGGACACAATGCTCATTCATATCCCCTAGGTAACAATTCTAAGCCTATTTCAATTGATGATACTAATATGCTTAGAAAGGATGGCAATGATACCTCATTGGTTGGAATTGTAAAACATCCCGCTACTCATACTAAGGCTATGCCTAAGTATGTTGCACCTAACTTGAGAGGACCCAAACTTGTTTGGGTACCATCAAAGAGTGGATGATTGTTTGTAGATATCATCGGCATTGGAGGCTTGATTCAATTGGTTTCATTTTGTTCATCATATATTGAGTCAAGTTATGAAGCTCAATGCATATCCAATCCCAATGCCAAGTCAAAATAAGTGAAGTCAAAGTGCTACAACATACAAGTGCAATGTTAAAGATTGTGGTGATTTATTGGATATATTTGATGGCTTGCAAATGTTCAAGTTGAAAGCTTGCTATGAAAAATCATGAGCTAACCAAGGTATATCTCTTGTTGATTATTTCATTTGGGTGCATATGAGTTGATTGAATTGGATAAATGTGCAATGTTGCTTGCTATGAGATGATTGAATGGATTAAAAAGCTTAGTAATCAAGTTTGGATTGGTTTGTATTGGATAATTTCATGAGATGATATTTAATAAGTGGATTGGATGGATATATGTCTTGTGAAAGTATTCAAACAAGTTAGTTTCAAGTTTGATTCACTTTTGATGAAGAATAGCTCATGTATTGAAATCTGTCCAAAGTTGAAAATCTGAGCTAGCAGTGATCAAGTCTAAGTTTGGATGATCAAATCTACTTGGATTGACATGAATTTTGGTATGCATGCTCTAGACTTATGTTATAAGATGCTGTACAAATTTCATGAGATTTGGATAAGAGATGCTTCGGCTTTGGAGTACATCTTGTCAGCTATAGTGCAGCAGTTTTCAGCATATAGCAGTGGTGGAAGATTTGAAATCTGGTAGCAATCTAGATGTCAAATGAATCTCAAATTTTTACAGATGCTAGATGACTTAGTGAACCACATCTCCACCAAATTTTATGGCATTTGGATCTGTACATTGTGAGATATGAATTATTCTTTGAAGGGTACAGAATCTGCCAGAAAAGTGACAATCATTGGATTAATCTAGAGTCACTTTAATTGAAAGGTCCTCAAGTTGGAAACTTGTTTATAAGTGGTTGAGGTACCTAAGTTTGGTTTTGGATTGATCTATAAGCATGAAAAGCAATGAGTACAAGAACATTTGATTGTGGAATGTACTTGGTGTACTTATTTGGTACTCAATTTGAAGATCAAGATCAAACTTAAGATGAAGATGAAGTTTAAGTTCTAGTGATGATTAGAGATCATTTGGTAGAAAGAAAAGGACTTAAACAAGTAGAAAGAGTTGGACTCAAATGTAGATTCAAGGATTATTCATCAAAATTGAGTTCATCATTTGAATCAATCAAACTATATCATTTCAAGTGAGTATCAAGAGTGGTTCTTTGGAGAAAGGTCACTTCTCCCTAGTGAGGGGTTTGCCGCCGTGTGTTGGTGAAACCAAGTTTGGGACTTGGAAGGCTAACATGGAAGTGGTAATCTGAGGAACTTGTGATGCTTAGTTGAAGCAATCAAAAGGGTTGATCAAGAAAAGCAAGCAACACCCAAAAGAGAGCTAGTCATGTATTTCAATTGATATTCTAAGTAGTTCTCTCATACAAGCAAAGATGATATAATGAAGCAAGCCAACCACAACAAGAAAGTACACTTGATCATAAGTGGTTTTCATTTCATATGGGTGAAGAATGGATTTATCTATGATAATTAGTCTTCACCAAGCTTATAAATTGGACTTCACATTGCTATTGGAGTAATGAATTAGAATCTATGTGACTATCCTCTACTCCAACATAGCAAAGGTATCATTGTAATGTGCATGATCATTTCATCCCTTACTAGTATGTGATTAGTGCATATAGTACATGCTACTAGGATCATGCATAACAAATGAAATATTTAAATTCATAGCCTACCACTATTGCTTGAATTGATTAAAATATTCTAGTGGTATGTATATGAGTTTGTTCATGAGCTAGTAAACCCAAGTACTTGATCTAGTTAGGATTGCTAACAAGTGACAAGTACAACATTGGCAAGATAACCCTTAGCATGAGGTGTGAAGAAGCTTGTCATTGGATCAAATCGGACTTGGAATCTTAGGCAAATCAACTTAGTTCAAGTCATACAAGAAGCTCATGACAATGATAAGAGTACAAGCACAAGACAACAATGAAAATAGATATCTAGTTTGTTTCAAGTGGTATCTAGACTCAAATTGATCTTCTAAGTGGTATTCACTAGTGGTGTCTAGATCATGATCTACAAGTGATATCTTACAAGTGGTACTCATGAAGATAGAAAATGTTCAAGAAGTGAAAATTATTGCCAAATCCTTCAAAGTGAATCCATACTAGAAAATTCTTTCAAATGGTGTCACATTCCTACTCATGGTATCTTCACGTGGTATCATTCATGCAAGACGATGGTTTCACAAGTGATCCTCAACTTTAAGTGATCAAATCAAGTAATGCTACCCTCATCTTCAAGTGATATCTCAAGTGAATGACACATGCTATGACATAGGGGGAGAAGCCCCACCGATTGGTATCAAGGTCAAAGATCCTATGTGGAATCTCAAGAGCAACCATAAAGTTTGTCATTCCAACATATGTGGTAATGTCCATCAAAAATGCAATATTCAAGTCTCAACCATCTACCCCAATACAAGCCTTTGTATCAATTGAGAAGAACACCTTTTATGGAAATTGATGACAAAGGGGGAGAAGTTGGACAAAGATATGAAAGCTTTTTGAGCTTTGGGGAGAGATTGGAAAGATTGGACATGGACATGGACAAAGAGGGAGTAACATTGAAAAATGTAAGGGGATCAAACATTCTTGGACAAAGAAAGCATACAAGTAGGGGGAGCAAGCTCATGAACTTTGATTGATTACATTTGATATGTGCATAATTCATGTGCTTGCTTGCATTGCATAAGTTCTTAAATTCAATATGCATGCTTGTGTGGTGTATGCTAGTTATAGAACTTGAATGATGATTTGATAACTAGCATGCATAGGATGTTAGCTAGACTTGTGATTATCATGCAAAAACTAGAACCATGCTTATAATGTGATCTCACGGGGTTTCTAGTGTTTTTTATGTCTAGCTACTCATGATGCTAAGGATGATGGCAAACTTGTGATTTTCAAATGGTATCAAGCTACTAATTGGTATCGAGCTACAAAGGTTTATTCTATACACCTTAGCATCACTTAGTAGTGCTAACCCTCCCACAAATTTCATATTTATGCATATGTGCAAAGCTTGAAACCAAACCATTTGAGCACATATGTAGGGGGAGTTATCACTACCAAGTCGGATTTTATGGTGCTTATCCAAATCTTGACATAGAGCTTAAAAGTTGGATAAGTAACATTAAATCCAAGACAAGTTAGCAATTTACACTTTGTGTGAAGTGCTAGCTTGAAAAAGCTTAATTTCCATATCTTTGTAGAGTTGTCATCAATTACCAAAAAGGGGGAGATTGAAAGGTCCTTGTTTGGTATTGGTAATTGAGTGACAACTTAGGTGGACTAATATGTGGTTATGTGAGATACACAGGAGATTAGTCCACATGTGATGGTGTCATGAAGGAGCTCATTGCATATGAGACATGACATGGAGTCATGTGACCAAGATGGAGAAGATCAAGATGAGGCTTGGCTCGAAGGACCGGTTGTGAAGGTGAAGGGCAAGTTGAGGCTTCGAAGCGAAGGACCATGCGATGGTGAAGCTTGGGCAAGACTTGGCGCTGACGGACCAATGCAACGGTGAAGATCAAGTGAGGTCAAGATCGATGAACCAATACGGTCACGTGATGATATGAAGTGAATCATATCATTTGGTGATTGGTTGGTGCATGTGTTGCATCAATGTCGGAGGAGATGGAGTGGAATGCGCAAGGCTAAGGTATAACCTAGGGCATTTCCATTTCACCGGTCATAGGTGTGTAGAGAAGTTTATGACCGGGTTTAGGATAGATGGCCGTACTATCAAGAGGGGCAAACTTGTTTGCATATCGGTCATCTAGTGCCACTCGAGCGATCTAACTGTGCATACGTGTTAGGATCGAGTGGCGAGGCAAGTTGAGTGCCTAATTCCTTCGAAAATGATTATGAAAATGCTAACACACGTGCACAAGGTGGTGATCACTTGTTGGTGTTGGCACATTTGCGAAGGCGATGAAGTTTGAGCGGTAGAGAGGGTTTGGGTCTCTCTCTCCCTCCCGCCGAGCTTGCGAGCGCGGGATTCAGGCGTTTTCGAGGAGTTGAAATGCCTATTTTTCACTACGCCGAAAGTCAGAAAAGAAACAGAGGCGAACGGGGTCACTGAGGTGACCGGACGCTGCACCGGACGCGGTCACGGTGTGACCGGACGCGTCCGGTCAGTACAGCGCGGTATCAGGCGCGCGGGCTAGGGTTTGCAACCGGTGTGTCCGGTCACTCGCGGGACCGGCGCGTCCGGTCAAGTGCCCAGAAGGAACTGCGGTTCGCAAGGACGATCGGACGCGGGGCGCGTCCGGTCACACGCGATCGGACGCGTCCGGTCGTCAAGGGAGCTTACTGGACTCCGACCGGACGTTGGCACTGTCGCGTCCGGTCGTTGCGAGGAGCGCGTCCGGTCGTTGTTTCGCGGGCGCGGGTGTTGTGCGGATCGGTGCGTCCGGTCGTTGCGAGGAGCGCGTCCGGTCGTTGCTTCGCGCGCGCGGTGCTGTGCGACCGGCACGTCCGGTCGGTTGAGCAGCGCGTCCGGTCATAGCGTTTGACCGTTGGCGCGCAGTGACCGTTGGAGGATCTAACGGTCGCATTTGAAATTTGAGGGACATGTGGACGTCACAGGGCGACCGGACGCGGTTGAGCGCGTCCGGTCAGTTACGACCGGCGCGTCCGGTCGTCCCGAAAAAGGACCCAGTGAAGGGGTAACGGCTCTATTTGACCGTGGGGTTATAAATAGATGCCTTGGCCGGCCGTGGCCTGGAGCTGAGCACACTTTAGCCTTGGTGGCTTGTGTGGTAGTGTTTGGGAGCCCTCTAACTCACTCATGCTTGATAGTGTTCATCGGATCGAGTGAGAGAGCGATTCTAGTGCGATTGCATCATGAGGTTGCATCGAGTGGCACTAGGTGATCGTGTTGCAAGCCGGTAGTGCTTGTTACTCTTGGAGGTTGCCACCTCCTAGACGGCTTGGTGGCTTGTGGCTCCGTTGAAGCTCGCAAGAAGATTGTGCGAGGCTCAGGAGAAGCTTTGTGAGGGGGATTGTGCTCACCCCGCGGGGATCGCGAAGAGCAACTCTAGTTGAGCGTGTCATCGAGTTACCTCACTTGAGAGTGGTATCTTGCGGTGCCTTGCGGGGCGTGCCTTGAGGGGCAAGTGACTTGAGGGTCACACCGAGGAACCATCTAAGTGTTGGTCGACACAACGGGGACGTAGCTTGGTGGCAACCAAGTGAACCTCGGGAGAAAATCACCGTGTCAACTTTGTCTACTCTTCTCGGTGGTTTGCCTTCATGCAACATAAGCTTGTATTTACTTTCATATATACTTGTGCTTGTGTAGTTGCTCTCATAACTAGTTTGCTTGTGTAGCTTGCTAGTCGTCTTCTTGCTTGTGTAGCTAGAAGCTTCCCCTTTGCGTGACTAATTTGGTTTGTGTAACCTTGTTAGTCACATTGCTTAGTTTATGTAGCTAAGTGATTTGCGCTCTCTAATTTGGCATTAGTTGCCTTGTTATTGAGCATTGCTAGTGAGCTTAGGCTTTGTGCGCTTTGCTTACTAGAATTGTGTAGGAGCTCTCTCTTGCTTGCAAAGTACTAGTGCATAGGTTTGTGTGACCATGCTCTAGAATTAAATAGGAGAGCTCTTGCTAAGGAAAGCACCTTAGTTGCTTAATTAGGATCTTTGTGAGGTGCTTGTGAACTTAGTTAGAGGGGTAAAGTCTTGGCTAGACCGATAAGTTTAATTCCGCATTTGTTTTTGTTAGCCAACACGCTTAAGTTTTAGAAAGGACTATTCACCCCCCTCTAGTCCGCCATCTTGACCCTTCAGCAAGTACACACTCGGCAACTCAGAGGAAGTGTCACCCGCTGCCTCCTCGTCGACCTCATCATCCTCGTCCTCGTCCTCGTCCTCGGGCGTCACCACCCGCTCCTCCTCCTGCGGCGGCTGCTCCTCCTGCCTCCTCCTGCGACGGTTGCTACCCCTCCTCCCCGAGGACGCCGATGGCATTTGCAAGTCCTCGTCTCCAGTGCCATCTATAGGTTGTGATCTTTGGTAAACCGAGGCCACCCTCCTCTGACGCCCGCCCACCATCTTTGTTCAGTCACCTACAATTCAAAACAAGAAACAATGTTGTATTAGAAATAACATAATTACATAGATGCAAAAGAAACAAACCATAATTACAAAATAGCATAGTATTACATGTATTAGAAATAATCTTCAGGATCAGGATTAGCTGGATCATAAGTCTCATCATCACTATCAACCATATCGAAATAATTGACACTATCCGTATGAGGAATGTTGTCAACATTGTCATCGCCTAACTGTAATCGGTCAAGCATTTGTAAGTCCTTCACATTTACCACCTCATCTCCAGCGTCCTCTTGATCACCCCATTCATTGTCTACTTCCATTCCAATAGCTTCGGTTAAGTCTATCTCGAACCTCCCTGCTAGCCCCTCTTCTTGAAAGAACTCTCCGTCATATGTGTTTGGGTTGAAGTTGTAATCTTCATCGTTTGGCAAAGGTAGTTTACCGTGTGGCGATACCTTGTGCACAATATCCCAACCCTTAAGATTCTCTTTGTCTTGACATACGTATGGGAGATAATAAACCTGTGTGGCCTGTTGGGCCACAACATAGACATCGTCTCCTGGTAAGTTTAGAAACTGGGTCAATGAACTTTCCACAAAAATCAATTGATTCCAGTTTCTTAAGCAGTTACTACAGCTCAGACATAAAATTCAGAAACTGAACAGCTTGAACAGATATCCAGACAGTTACTAAATTCAAAAGCTGTGCCAGTGAACTTGCCATAAAATAAAAATATAGCTTTTCCTTAATGTGGTGCCAGTGTTACATCCATTATCCATGATTAGCCACCCCCACAAAAATGGAACTTTCGGCTTCTGTCTAGGCAGGTAATAATGACCAAGTCATCAAATTGGATTTTATTGTCTATGGAAACAGACTGACAGTAATAGATTTTTTTATGTTTCTGGAGTTTCGTAGTTCAGATTTTCGTTAGCTACTGAACTTGGGCTGGTTTCAATAGAATTAATTGCATGATTGGAATTGAATTACTATGTGCGTGCTACAAGCTGCTGCAAACTGCTACCTTGGTCAAGGAGAAGGGCTAAAAATCAGTGTAAGGTGGAGTCATGGCACTGCTGTGCCAGTCAACCTCAGGTTCAAAAATTGAATCCGAAATCTACTCAATTCAATATACTAAATCAACTTCCAGACCATCAATCATTCACAGGAAAACACATTCCATGAACTAGAATCAACTCATTGCATAGATCGGGTCGATTTAGGGTTGAACTCGTTGTTACCTTGAACGAGAAGGAGAGAGGGAGAGATGGCTCGGCCACAGCACCACCAGCTGCCGACGCTGAAGAAGTGGAGGCAGGGTTCGTGGCACCACCGGGCTTGGCGAGCTTGCTCCTCCAACAGATCGACGTGCACAGGTTGAAGGAGGCCGTCAATCACCGTGCGAAACAGAGCTGGAGCAGAGCAGGTCGTCGACAGCTGGCCTGCATGCACAGGGTAAACTCCCCGCACGGGCTGTCCCAGAAGCCGTACAGCCGGCAGCGGCGGCAGTCCAGCCCCTGCTCTAGCTGCTCGTGATTTAGTGGTGAGAAATTTGGGGAAGACAGTAGATCAGAAGTGTGCGAGATTTGGAGAAAAATTGTGGCGCTGGATTTTGGGGAGTGCCATGCGCGGCAGCGGCTGGGCGGAGACAACGCTCGTAAGCTTTTGGCAAATGTGGCGGCGGCGTGCGTGTGGGAGGATGCAGGAGGCCTTAGGGATTTCAGGGAATAATTTGGCCAAAACAACGCGCGATATGGTTTTGGCACCAGATATTTGAGACTTTTTTTCTAATTTTCTTGCGTGTAAATAAATATGTACCAAAAAATATTTAAACATGAAGAAAAAAATATTTTTCTAATCTGAGGGGTATTTTTTTTGTTTCGCTTTGCCGAGTGTCCCAGATCTGACACTCGGCAAAGTTTTCAAAAAAAAATTTACCAGGAAAACATTAATAAATTGTCTATTTCGAACTTTGCCGAGTGTCCCAGATCTGACACTCGGCAAAGTTTTCAATTTTTTTAAAAAAATAAATAAATTGTTTAATTACACTTTGCCGAGTGTCTAGGTTGTGGCACTCGGCAAAATACAAACAAGCCAACTTTGCCGAGTGTCAACTAAAAACACTCGGTAAAGTGTACCGTTTGCCGAGTGTTTCTCTAGGACACTCGGCAAAATAATTTTTTTTTTGCTTTTGGCTTTCATTTTTTCTGTAGGCTTCCTACGTTACCATGACCAACATGTTAGAATTTGACACAATTTTAAGACATTTTGCTATATTTATTTAGTTTATTTCTTTTCATTGATTTTTTGGAAAATGCAAGTTTGAACTGCAAGTGCATCGAATAATGACATTTCATTAATGCAAAAATGATATTCATGTAACTGACTGTTGTTTGAGGCCGTATCTAGGAGGAGACTCGAAATTTTGCACATCTTCTTCTCGAAACTAGACCACGAACTTGTGGATGAATAGTTTTAAAATTGTATAAAATCCAAACGGAGTTCAAAATTCATGAAACTTGTCTACAAGTCATGATATCACATGTGGATGCGGTGATAAAAATTTGAGAAGATTTCGAGCACGTCGTCATGTACACTGCTTACAAACCCTAACATGTCAGATTTGCTCCCACTATATCACATGCGGAGATGTGAGTGTTTCTAAGCAGTGTACGCGACGACATGCTCGAAATCTTCTTAAATTTTTATCACCATATCCACATGTGATATCATGACTTGTCGACAAGTTTCATGAATTTCGGACTTCGTTTGGATTTTATACAATTTTAAAACTATTCGTCCATAAGTTCGTGGTCATGTTTCGTGAAGAAGATGTGCGAAATTTCAGGTCTCTTCCTATATACGGCCTCAAACAACAGTTAGTTACATGAATATCATTTTCGCATTCATGAAATATCATTATTCGATGCAATTGCAGTTCAAACTTACAACTTCCAAAAAAATTCAAAGAAAAGAAATAAACTAAAGAAATATAGCAAATTGTCTTAAAATTGTGTCAAATTCCAGCATATTGGTCAAGGTAACGTAGGAAGCCTACAGAAAAAATTGGAAGCCAAAATCAAAAAAAAAATTATTTTGCCGAGTGTCCTAGAGAAACACTCGGCAAACAGTACAATTTGCCGAGTGTTTTTGGTTGACACTCGGCAAACTAGCCATTTTGCCGAGTGTTAACGGACCACACTCGGCAAACCGCTGACGGCGGCTAACCCTCCAACCTTTGCCGTGTGTATACGTTTGCCGAGTGTTAACACTCGGCAAAGTGAAGCGTTTGCCGTGTGTTTTTATTTGCTGAGTGTTGACACTCGGCAAAGTGGTACATTTACCGTGTGTGTTTGTTTGCCGAGTGTTAACACTCGGCAAACCAGTTTTTTGCCGAGTGTGAGGTTTTTGCCGTGTGTTTCCACTCTAACACTCGGTAAATGAGGTTGTTGCCGAGTGTCCGCGTTTTGACACTCGGCAAAAGATAAAACACTCGGCAAATCTCAGTTTTCCGGTAGTGATACTTGCGTTTGTCCTTGCAAATTCTGCTCAGTTCAGTTCAGAAGAAAGGTCTGCTCCCATAGAACACCCTTGTCCCATCGCCATGATCTTCCGCTGCATCGTGCTCTGCTCCGCCTCCATTGTCGATGTCCATGCCCCCAGCGGCCTTGGCCTTCTCACTGACACTGCACGACGTCGGCGTGTCCGGCGAGCGGAAGGACACGAGCACCTTGGCGGCCTGTCCATGTCGTGCGGTGGCGGCGGTTTCTCTGCCGCCTCGGCGGAAGAAGAGACGGCCCTGTCCTCGCTGACCGTGTTAGAGTCCGACTCTGACTCTGCTGATCGGAACCGACCCGGCGACGCCAGACGCAGGAGTGCGCGCGGGGTGTCTGACACGGTGTCGAAGTAAGCCAGGGTGCCTTCTGTTGCGGGCGATATGCAGCGGAAGCGACGAGATTAATTAGCGCACACGACGGTGACGGTAATTATTTTTTAGGTGTAAGAAAGCCATCCATCATTCGGAGGGTGTCAGATTTACAAGATTTTGACACTTACCCTTTGTTTGTTTAAGTCACATTGTTTTACATCTGTCAATTTTTGTTTGTTTAAGTCACATTATTTTACATCCTCCGATTTACTTAAAATCTTATATCATTAATAAAGTCCAAATCCTTTAAGTTGTTTGTACGTGTATAATCTTATATATTAATTAAGTCATATTCGGTCATGTTTACATCACCATCTGATCATGGATTTTTTTTAAGATTAGAAAAAAAATGAAATCAGTATATAGGTACCGCCTGGGTAGCCGCCTGGTGCGCAGTCTCCACTTCAGGTCTTTTTTTGCACCGATGAACAAGCGACATCAGCTCTAGTAGGAATGTAGGATAATGCCACTCATCTTTATCTCTTCTCTACCACATATAGTGCACCGATAAAACTTCACAGTCATAAACTCTTTTAGGTGCACTAAAAAAATACACCTAACAAAAGCTAACTTTTAAAATAGAAAGATGAGATTCAATCTATAGACCTTTTTCTCTTTCCCTTTCTCTTTCTCGCTCATGTCCAATGGACCAAGTTATTATATTCGGATAAAACCTCCTCACTCATCCCTCCTACCGTCCCACACCCACCCCACGCGCGACTCTCTCTCCTCGACGCCACATCTCTCGCACGCGTGATTTTTTCTTTCCCGAAGCGGCTCCGACTCCTCATCTCCTGCTCCCCTCGCGTACCCCTTCATCTGTTTCCCTCGCAGGTGGCGCGCTGGCACGAGCAGGCCCAGCAGCGCTCCTCCCTCACCCCCGACCCACCCTAGATCTGCCGCTGCCGATGCCCATACTGAAGGTCCCCACCACCACCCGCACCACCCGGACGCCCACGGCCTCCACCTCCGATGACGACGGCCCCAACGCCCACGGCTGCGCCCTGCGGTTGGCGGCCCCGGTACAGCGCGGCGCAGGCGGCGCGCCGTTGGTGGCCGCGGCTGCCCCCTTCCCCCCACCCACACCGGCGAGGGCTGGTGCCGGCGTTCCGCGCCGCTCTGCTTGACCTCGCGTCGTCCGCTGATCGGTTTGCTCCTCTCACTCTCTGTCTCTATCTATCTACCTCTCCCTGCCGGATTTCCCTCTCGCGGCGCTCGCGGAGGCTCGCATCGTCCTAATTTGGTGCATACAGAGAGGGCCAACAGGGCAACGGCTGCCGGCACTGGAGAGAACGGCAAGAGGGCGAGGGCCGCCGGCGCCCACGAGGACTGGGACAGTGGAACATGCCATCGATCGCGGCCTGTTTTTCTCCTTGGACAACCTCCTGCAGATCCGGAACGGATCGAGAAGGTGAGCTGCTTCGCTTTCTTGGTGATTTGGAATTTTTCTCCGCCTTAGGCTGATTCATTGGTTCATTGGTTGGTTTCAGCCTGAAGAACAATTGTTTAATTTTGTGGAGTCGGGACAGAAGCAGGTTTTGCTCGCTTCCTCTCTGCTCTCTAAAAGCATTGTCTAAAAGAGTTGTTATTCCATATATTCTTTAACGATAGCTGTTTCCATGTATTTAAATTTACAAATGTATAGGCTGTCTCTCGTACCTTGTTCGTCATTACAGGTTCATGACGAAGCAAGCAACAAAGTACCTTTATCTGATATGTTTTTTTTCTTGTTATGCTTAGAGATTCGACAAATGTTTTGTTTCGGGAACATAAATAGAATGAAATTTGTAACCAAATTTTTTCAACGCAATGAAATCTTCTAAAAACGAAAGCGCATGGGATTCTCCGGCCCTGGAGTAGGCCACGTCGCCTGGAAATCCCGGTCGTCGGATCGGGCGTGTGGACGGTCCGGATCGGATGAGTCTCGGTCATTTTGCAATAAAGCCCTTAACCTTTAGTAGAATCAACCTATAGTCTAGAGCTCCTTTCAGGTTTTTTGCAAGAAAACCCTCCGACTCTACCAATATCAACCCGCAGTCTAGGCTTTTTAATGGGCCGGCCTGTCTCAATGGGCCAAAATCGGCCCGTGAGTCTCTTTTCCTTTTCTATGGTTTCATCTTTTTTTTTTAAAATCAGAGATCTTTCAAAATTCATATAAAATCACAGAAAAATCATAAAAATGTCAAATCAGTTTTGTTGAGTTTATTATGACTAGATATATGCATTCAACTTAAAAAATCACATGCTTTAGTATATTTTATTTGGTATAGTTATAGATCTATGCTTTTACATGATTGATTAATTTGTTGTTTATATCACATGTCAACTAAAAATATCTCATCTGCCTTAACTCCAATATCATATATCATTTTCCATAATCTTTGGTGGCCAATTAAATTTTACATATGTTTGTATCCTAATTTTAAAACTTAACGCTAACCCGTACTATAAATACTCGAATACAAATGCTCGCGTATATACTTATACATACAATAATACTTCAATACATATGGTATATGATATTCCGTACATTCGCATACACGACTACGTCACGTCCCATATATAAATACTTAAAATGAATATATACAAACAAAATAATATACTTGTGCTACACGCGGTACATATAAATATATAAACATGCATAGATATACATGATGACAGTCTGATTTAGTGACTTCAAACTCCTTTTCTAACAATTTCCACGCACAAAATACTATTAAAAATTCGATTAAAAAAGAAAACGAATCAAAAAAAAACCAAAAAGCCTTAAACTACATTGTGCTTCTACGCAACTACCTCCATAATGGGCTAATGGCAGCACCCCCATAGACCCGCGCGGCAACGCCAAGCCGTGCTTTCTAGTAATTGACAAGATTCCAGGCTTCTCCCTGAGCCTGCGGTTTCTTAGCCATCCTATGCTTGGCCTACTTCTAGCTGAGGATGACAATTTTTTTCTCTATTTGGGTTGGATTGGGAACTTGGATTTAGACTTTATCACCTATGTATGCAGGTTATGGCCAGACTGAAGGGCTTCTTTCCTATTTGTTTTGTTTACCTTACTTGATCAGTGTAGGCTCTTTGATGCTTTCTGTGATAGATTCAGCTACTGCTATGCTTGAGTTGTACAGTCAACATACATTGTGCTCAGGATATAAATACACTACCATGAACAAAAATGAGCCAGTTTTGAAATTGTTTCCCTACCTGTCCTATCTGTGATATCGAGTATTCTATATAATTGCCTCATTCAGTTAAGATGCTCATCATTCTCCTTCAATATTTGTTTGTTTAATCTTTTGCAGCTAGCGGCTCTGCTACTAGTCCGCTTGGCGTTGTCACCTTTATTTATTGCTTCGCCGTCTTGCTCCAGTAGCCTCATGTTGATACTAAAAAATGACCCAGGCTGGTTTAGGGCACCATGGACAAGTTACAAATATCATGGACATGCTTGAGGTCAAATGACGTGACGAAATAACGAACAAAACGCGCGGAGAAGACGGCGAGCCACTGGCGAGCCAAGGCAGTCGGCTTGGCCGGTTTGCCCCCCTCCCCCCCACCCACAGTGTCGGCTAAGCCGACTGCCACTTCCAGCCAACCATGAGGCTGCACGATCTCGGTGTTTGACCACCGATAGCCTGCCACGGAGGTACCCGAGACAGTTATTCGAGCTTTGGCGCGTGCTAGAACTCGACAGTAAACATAGTATACTGGTTTAGGCCCTCAATCGTGATTGAGTAATAGCCTTACATCCAGGCGGCGTTGACCTTTGCGTTAGATTGATTGTATTATATCGTCTCTTCTTACAGGGGTGCCTACAGCCTCTCTTTATATCGGTAGAGAAGGCTGCAGTGGATTACAATCCTAGTCGGATCCTAACAACGTGTCCTGAATTAAATACAGAAGGTACTTTTCATAGAAATCCGGCTAGCCTGGCATATTCTACTCGGAGTCGGTGTAACAGATGCTGCACCTTTTCTCGCTTCTGCTCGTGGACCAGAACAGGGCCCACGCCCTATAGTCACATTGTTGCAGAACCCCGTGGGTCCCATATCGATAAGCCCCCAAGCATTACATGGTTGAATTCGAAGGCCTCCTTTTTTCCCCAGCTTTGCCTGGTGAATCAAGCTCGGTCCGGGTTCTTTCGACGTAAAGCCTTGAAGTTGTCATACCTTAAAGGAGTCTCATGAGTGACGTGCACTTTTTTCGTAAAAAAAGTGCACTCACTAAGTGTAGCCCCTGAGCCTCTTACTATTTGGAACAAAAAGTTAAAGGGTCTTGAATCTTGATTATTGAAAAAACTGAAAATTTCTTTTGAGGATATGTACCCTGCAGCCCCCGAGCATTTTTCCGGGTTCTTTTCGATCATTAAGAACTCAGATAGAGAGTGCTTTACCGTCTTCTTAGGTGGTCAGCTTTATGTCTGAGGTTGGTGGTGGTTGGCGGTTAAATTGAATTCTCTGTAGTCACAAGGTGTACAGTGTTGGTATATTCTTTCTGATATGCTTGTCCTTGAGTACTATTCCTTCACTCACAAACAACTCGGGATAGGGTGAGCTTCCTCTGGCTCTCATCTACACCGTGAAAACAACCTAGAGTATGTTCGAGTGTCAGCTTAATTAGCCTTACTCTCATCTAAGCTTAAAAAGACTTAGGATGGCGAGCTCAAGCATCTTTTCAGCTCTTTTGCTCTCATCCGATTGAGAAAACTACTTGGGATAGGTCGAGCACCTCTGGCTCTCATTCAGATCGTGAAAACAACCCAGGATAGATCGTGTGCTGGCTTGTCAGCCTTCTTACTTTCATCCAAGCTTGAAAATTATCCCAGTGTTTTGTCTTCTCCGTTGTAACAAGGATTCGGTTGGTCTGTCTGTTGAGCTGTTCTACATAAAAAAGTGCATTACTTTCACACTGGTTGCGTTGCACAGTTAATGTTGAAAGCCGAAGCGCCATGTTGGCTTTGGTGAATGAATTAACTCTGCCCTTAACTTTAGAAGAAAAAAAAAATTAATTCTACCTTTATGAGGAGGCTGTTAGATTTCTTGAGGAGACGGCATAGCCCTATTTAACTGCCCCTTTCGCGATTGTTTTGACACTTTCATCTTTTCAATCTTGCCACAACCATAATGGTGAAGAAGTTTATCCAAAGGCGCTATGTCCGTAAGATGTTGCGTTCATCGCTCGCTCGCCCTTCAAGACTGGTGGTTACGACGGCTCCATCGAGCGGAGGTTCTTTGTCATCACCGACGTCGTTGGCTCTTGGTGTTCGTGAGGCTCCGGCGGTGGAGAAGGCTCCGCCTGCCAGGACATCAGCGCCGGTTCCATCTTTGCGGAAGGAGGAGAATCTTGCGGTTGCTCCTGCGGCCAATCTCATCTCCGTCCCTCCTACTGATTGCGCCTCGATGGGGGTGGATTTGATCATGCTTAGTAGCGATAGCGAGGACGAAGTTAACTAGGAAACACTTGTCTCTAAGGATGAAGTCGATTGGGAAGCTCTTGCTGCAGAAGATGTCAATGACGTTGAGTCTGTGGGTAGCTGGCCCCCATCGAGGGTGTGGTGGCAGCTTGGACATGCTACTGTTAGCCCTCGCTTTAATGTTAGTGTAAAGGAGATCGAAGGGTGGGCTGTCCAGTCGTAGATTCATCTTGTTGTCGATGTAGGCCAATAGTTCTGTATGTCGTGTAAATCTTTTGTTCTTCCTTAAATCCGAATAGTTTCTTGTGGTGTACTCCATTCTCGAAGATCTATTGTCAAGGATTGCTTCTGTTCTTAAAAAGTGTTTTTCCTTCTTTTGATGATGATTCTGAGAAATAAAGTTTCATTTTTGTGACTTCTTTTTGTCTTGTTGGTCTTTGAACTTTAGCGAGCACTGGTGCTTTTGTTCATATCAGGAGTAGTTTTGGTGGACTCAGGCTTCTTTTATCCTTTCTTGCCCATCATATACTTAGCTTGGACTTAGTTTCCATCCACGTCTGAAGAAATGAGCTCAAGTATATTTGCAACTCTTTCGCTCTTAATTTTGTGAATTGCGAGGTCAAGCGTTTTTTCAGCTCTTTCACTCTCATCCGGTTGCAAAAACAACTTGGGATAGGGTGAGCTCCCTCTGGCTCTTATCTAGGCCGTGAAAACAACCTAAGATAGGTTCGAGTGTCAGCTAATCAGCCTTACTCTTATCTAAGCCTGAAAGAATTTAGGATAGCGAGCTAAAACATCTTTTTAGCTCTTTTGCTCTCATCCGGTTGTGAAAACAACACGGGATAGGGTGAGCTCCCTCTGGCTCTCATCCAGGCCATGAAAACAACTCAAGATAGGTTCGAGTGTCAGCTTATCAGTCTTACTCTCATCCAAGCCTGAAAAGATTTGGGATTGCGAGCTAAAGCATCTTTTCAACTCTATTGCTCTCATCCGGTTGTGAAAACAACTCAGGATAGGGTGAGCTCCCTCTGGCTCTTATCTAGGTCGTGAAAACAACCTAGGATAGGTTCAAGTGTCAGCTTATTAGTCTTACTCTCATCCAAGCCTAAAAAGACTTGGGATTGTGAGTTCAAGCATCTTTTCAGTTCTTTTGCTCTCATCCGGCTGTAAAAATAAATCGGGATAGGGTGAGCTCCCTCTGGCTCTCATCCAGGCCGTGAAAACAACCTAAGATAGGTTCGAGTGTTAGCTTATCAGCCTTACTCTCATCCAACCCTGAAAAGACTTGGGATTGTAAGTTCAAGCATCTTTTCAGCTCTTTTGCTCTCATCCGATTATGAAAACAACTCGGGATAAGTCATAATAAGACAAATATTGATGAGGAACATCATCTTTATTTTATTAGTCATGAATCCTGATTACATGTTGCTCTCTAGCTACATAATTTTGGTCTTGAGTTCTTCAAGCGTAGAATCTCCTTAGCTGGCTGATATGCCACGTATTCCTTCTTGAAACGTCCTTGATTTCCACGAAGGGAAATCCACAGAAACGAAGTGTAAAATGATGAAACATTCCATCAATTTACCCAAATCTCTGTGATATATAAGTCATGCATGAATATCAAAGTACAATAGAGAGTTTTACATAATTTATTCTCTTCGCCACGCAGGGCGGAACACACACAAGCATCCGGAACAGCATCCGACGTAGATAGCAGCGGAAAACAATCTTCTGGAACCAGCTTAAGCGTAGAATAGACCCTCTAATTCTCCCAATCATCGCCCTCGTAGTCGTACTCGGGCTTGGAACCTATCAAAAATCTATCAGTACACTTGGTATTGGCCACACATCGCCCACCCTATGCTTGCAATGCTTTGTGGAAAGTGGAATGCATTGAGGGAAGTAGAAAGAAACCTATTTAGGCTGTGGTTTTTCTATGCAAGTAGTTAATATTTTAATAAGATATTCATCAGTTTTTAACCCATCTTAGTCACATATTTTTCCCGATTCCATCACACACAACACATCTCATCTCACTCTCTCTCTAGACGACGAGATTGACTCCCGCTCAGATCTCGTCTCAACGACCAAAGCCGGAAACCAACATAGAACCTAGGGAAAGGTAGAAAGGACTCCTCTCTCTAATCAAGTGAAGCGTAGGTCATGGGAATGTCCATATCCGCGGACGCGGCTATACGTATAGATCGATCAACTCTGCAGAGCGTGTACACCTGGTAATCCACAAGATCGCCATCCTCGACGATCCAGCTCGTCTAGGCTGATTCCAACTGCCTTCAAACCGGTACAGTACCACCCTACCACTCAGCCCTGGGCCACCCCGGTGTCCACCGAAACGCTGAGACTGTGAGACGTAGTACCAGGCCCCCAAGGTCACTACGCTGTCTTAGGAGGGTGTGGGTCCCCATGCCTGTACCTCCCTACACTATCACCTTCCAACCTAGTAGTAGTGGTACCGCCCTAGTCAGTCGGGTAATCGTCTCCCGCCCATCGGGAGCGAGTGGTGTGCACGAAGGTCCCATGGTTTCGGTTCTCAAGACATACCAGTCTTTAGGGGGACCAGACAGGATATCTTCTCAAGGGGAAGCACCGTAATCCCCGTGCCACGACAGCACCTCCACCAGGGATAACCAACACCCCAGTTCTCCTCCCAATATACCCGCCACAGGTATCTCTCATGAGGGATGCCCAGGTCGCACCCCTCCAGCAAGACTTGCCCCAAAGACTCGTCGTACGATCCTGTCTGATCGACTCAACCCTCACCACTCACCCAAGACGCACACCAAGATCTCCCCAGTTCTTTAGTCATGTTTATCAAGTTCTCGGCACTACGTGCCTTATACATATACGCCTCTCACTCACCGGCATCACATCACAGATATAATGCGAGTAAGAGTAAAAGCAGTAATATGTAACATGCGAGCATCTTAGCCGAACAGCAGGGTGAGCAGGAGTAAGGCTAAGACAAGGTAAAAGGGCTCAAAGTAAAGCATCTACCATGGAGCCTATCATCATATTATTTCATAAAAGGTAAAGCACTAGCAATTCTATATTTGCTTGCGTAATAGGTTCTACGGAGATGGGTGGGGCGTGGCACCTAGCAGGTCGTCACCTAAGTCCTCGCTGTAGTCGGGGTCGTACTCCTCAGTCGGCAGGTCCTCCGGCTCTGTTAAACGTAACGTAGAGTCACATTAACGACTCCTATAGAGGTGCACAAAGAAGCAACAGAAATTCAAAAGATCCAAATGCACTCACACACAAGCTTAAGATGTAGAGCTCATTTTTAGAAAAATTTAGAAACTAGTTTGACATTTTTCTGAGTTAAAATGAATTAGTTATGAATTTCTAAAGGTTAAATGATTTTCTAGAAAAGAAAAAGAAAAATAAAAACCAGACAGTGACACGTGTCAAGCTCTGATTGGCCGAAACAGAGCAAGTCACTGACATGTGGGTCCAGGTCAACGGTCAACATTGACCGGGCTATGACCGGGCTCGGTTGGGCCTGGGCTGGGCCGGATACGGGCCGGGTTGGGCCGGTCTGGGCCGGGCCGGCCCGGACATGTGTCGTCTCCTGGCTGTGCCATGTCGTGCTTCGGATTTCAAAAGGTCTACGGGTCCGTGCGCTCGGCTCATGGTGAACAGATAGGTTCGGTCCATGGGTTTTGCACGTGGTCCACGGTGGACCCAGTCCACCCTCATCTCTTTCCCCTCGGCTCATGGTGCACCGAGTGCATCCAGCAGCTCATCTGCTCAGTTTTTCCCCTGCTTCCTCTGCTCGGCCGCGCTCTCACCGGCGGCGAGCGGTGGTGCCTACGCGCTGGTGGCTCAAAGGCAGAAATCGAGAGCTCGAACACACCGCGTGGTCTCAAGGAACTCAACAGAGGGGTCAACGGGGCGGATTAGAGTGTCTAGGAGGCTTGCTCATGGTAGTGGCGGCTCGGTCGGTGCGGTGAGCGATGGCAAGGTTCCCATGGTCACTCCGAGGTCCCAAACAGCCCTGGGATACTCAATTGGACACATCCGCGGGGTGCTAAGGCCACCGTTGATGACTTAACTACATGGGAGAGCATGTGTCCGCGGTAGGGTGTGCGGCGGCTCTCCGGCACCTCCTCTGCTTCTCGGCCGTGCTCCAGTGCATGCCGCCGTCGGCATGGTGGTCACAAGCGGCTTCCTCGGTGGCTCTTTTCCCCCTTTTTGCTGCGCACCTAGCATTCCTTGCCAAGGCAAAACGAAAGAACTCCATCCCCTTACCTCTACTCATCTAGCACGGCTGGTGTAACAGAACCGACCAAATTATAAGAGCACAAGTACAAAAACAAGCACCGAAGCGCTCAAATTTTCGAACTTGAGCCCATATAATCCCGGTAGTCAATCAAAACCACGAAGGATTTCAAACCAACTTGCTTACAACCAGGATCGCATCATTCAACATACAACATCATACGTTACATTTCACAAGTAGATCTGAACTAAGTTTTCACAAACGGAGTCGCAATTATTACAAACCAAGTTTATAAAAGTAGCGGAAGCAAACGCACACCAGTTGATTAACTACTGCCAGTCTTGATGATCAACATCCCGCAAAAGCATGAGAAAAGTACATAAAAGATGATCACGCCCAAGTGATCTAGTCTTCTTCACCCGCAGGGTGGAGACAAGTTTTGCAGAAGCCTTGATAGAGCATATCATCTGCAACAGGAGGGAATAAACCCTGAGTACTGGAATGTACTCAGCTAGACTTACCCGTCGAAAACCAGAAAAAAGATGACACCAAGGATTATGCAAGGCTTACACAAGGGGCTAGCTGACATAACATTTTGCATAAAGGCATAAGTAATTGAAACTCTTATAACCTGTACTAGCAGTTATTTTTAGCATTTACCTGTCATCTATCTTAGCACCTGTACTAAACATGCACTTGATTATAATCAAACAACATGATTATTATATCCATAGCAGGTATATCATTATGGCAACATTGTATCATTCCCTTAACCACCAGTTTATTTAATGAGATCTACGTTGCCGCTGCTCAAGTCAAGTGCTCACTAACCGGGAGCGACGGCGATTCGAATCGAATTTCTATCCAGCTGGAGGGGTATTTCTAACACTCACCGCGCAGGCCCCTGCCAGGGTCGCACAAGCCACCTTTTCATATGATTCAAGAATCGCGGGTCCGAATGATGTCGCGACCCCAAGGGCGACACTCTGCCAGGTGATAGGGACTCTAACCCCCCCTTGGTCTCACGTCAATGTCCCCAAGCACATCCTTTCTCTCCTCCAAGAAGCAACCTACCATTCGATTCCCGGCCTGAACCACATTACTCGGCTTCGCGGTCGGAACGACTTATCCGGCCAACTAAGTGTTAGACTGCGTTCAACATGACTCAAGGACGTACAGCGAATCGGTCCTTAAACGACTCAGACGGGCATAGCTCCACACCCAAGACGTGAAGTGTCTTGCGGCTGTACTATCGAACTCCCGCCCGGTCTCAATTTCATTTTTAAGCATGGTTCCATCCACGATAGCCATACAGCCACTCGTGACTCCTTCCTACATCTCGCGGATGACCGGAAATCACCCGACTTCTACCGTACTAAGCAGGGCTAAGCATTGACACGTGCCTAAACCTAAAATAGGATTAAGTACGATATCTGGACAAGGACAGGTATAATGCAACAAGTGTTTTCATATAACTCCTACAACTTAATGCATTAAACAATTAAAAGTACTCAAGATTAATTTATAAAATAGTAGGTTCAGCATGCACCGGGGCTTGCCTTTCAGAAAGGTCGAGGGCCGGTGGTCTGGGCACTCAGGAAGGTCGTCTGCGGGCACTCCTTCGCCTGCTGGATCCTCGGGCTCCTGCTGCTCCTGGTCCTGGACTTCCTCCGGAATCACAGGCTCGAACTCGAGGAGAGTTACCCCCTCCGGTACACCTATTGCATGAATGCACAATAAATACCATGGATGCATAAATGGGTGCAACATGCTCGGAATGAAATGCATTTCAGAAATAAAATACTCTATTCAAGTTATTTTATTAGTACGTGCAAATCTCTTCTCCGGTGGAGAAGTACTTACCTAATCTACCCAACCTAAGATATAGTTGTTCCTCTTCGGTTAAGGCCCTAACACCTAACAATACAAGAGTAATATTACTTGGGTTACCACAGTAAAACATTCTGGACAGCAGCTCAAGGATTCTAACATAACTGGAGAATCCCAACTCCAAAAGATATGATCTAAGATAATCTGGAAAGCTTATGAATTGCTCTACAAGTCATTTTCAGACCTCAACCCTTAATTCCTAAGTTTTTCATTTCGAATTCCTCCAGTTCCAGAATCTGTCCTCTCTAAACAGAGAGCAGTCAATTCTGGACTGTCACTTAAAACAGCAACAACTCCCAAACTACTAAGCCAAATGTTCCCAAATTTTGACACAAGCTAATTTATCAATTTTACTACAACTTTGGTATTTACAAGTTTTCCAGCAACCACCTTTATCCAAAGTTAAACCTAGAAATACTATCAGCTGTCCAGAAAACCTAAAATTGCAAAGATTAAATATTTATTGATGGGGCAAACATTCTCTAAGACCAAACTAATACTACTATAAGTTCACAAAGGTCACAAAAACACCAGAAAGTAAGGTGTGCCCACCTAGAACATTTATTTAAACTCATTTCTTAATTTACTTAAGTAATTAAGTGGAATTTCAAACATGTATGTAAACTGCTCCTAAAATTCTACAAAAATTACAGGGGACTCTCTGACCCAAAAAGAGACTACTGTAAAATTTGGAACTCAATTTATTCACAGGAACTTCCTACACAAAATTCCCAAGCCAAAAAGGCTGATTTTTGTATAAATAACAAAGCACAGTAAAAAGTGTCAAACAACAGATTTCTTAATTTTCTTAGACACTCTAGGGTACCAAGACATTCTCCAAAAATTTATAAGAACATTGCACATGTAGAAAAATTACTAAAATTCATTTAAGTATTTCCTAGAATAACAAGATAGCATTATAACTTGAAAAGTACTTAAGCACTACTGTCCAAATTTTTACCAGAGCTAGAGCAAGTATAAATTAGCCTACCCACCAAATTTCATAATTTTTGAAACACTGAAACTCAAGATATAATTTAAACAAGTTTGCATGTGATTTAAAACACATTTCAAAGACCTATTTAAATATCCCAAAACTAAACATCACATAGCAAACTCATATTTTTCTAAAATACTACACCTCATGCAGATCCTAACAAAATTTATCTCATGATTTTTGAGCAAGTACAACCCTAGATCTACATTTTCCAAACTTAACCAAAATTCTGTAGCAAAAATAAATAAAAATGAAAAAGATCTCATTTTATACTAGGCCGGCCCGGGAAAGGACGCGGCCCACGGCGCTCACGCGCGGCCCGCGACACACGCGCGGCCTGCTCAGCCATCCCGCGCGCGCGCGGGTGCTGACAGCGCGGGCCCGCAGGTCAGAGGGAGAGGGGCGAAGGGGGAAGACGGCCGCGACTCCGGTGAGCTCAAGCTCGCCGACGACGGCGCTTCCGGTGACGGGAAGAGCACCAAAGGCTTCCCCGTGACCCTCCGCATCGACCAGACCCAGTTTGGCTGACCCTATCCCAACCTAACTCCGACGGCCATGGCGACCGCGGCTCGGAGGCGGCACCCGGTGGCGGTCCGGCGAGCTCCGGTGGCCAGGGACCTAAGTGAGGTGTACTACGGCTTGCTGAGGACATGGCGGACCTCTCCATGCCAAGGAAGAGGACAGAGGTGGAGTGAGTGCCGCTGGCCGCGTGAGCACCGCACCGGCGGCCATGGCGCGGCAGCACACGACGGTGTTCCGGCGTGTGCCGGCCATCCCAACCGGTAGCGTCATCACCTAGGCTGCTCTACCCACCCCGAAACCCAGAACACTTAGCGGGAAGACTGGAGGGTGACCGTAGGGAGCTGGCCACGGTGAGCCGCCGCGCGGACAGTGCGCCGGCGAGGACTTCCGGTGGCGGAAAACGAAATTCGCCCTCACCTCGACACAATCCGGTCAAGCCACGGTTGGAGGAGGTGGAGGGGATTCGGGTAGAGCGGTGGACGGGATTTGGAGGATGGGGGTGCGACGGTGAGCTTGCACGAGCACAGAGCGGCTGCGGCGACAATGGCGCCTTCGTTCTCCGCCTCGGTGAACCCGGCCAGAGCGAGAGGGAGGAGGAAGGAGAGTGAGCGCGGGTGATGGGGACTGAGGTGTCGACTCCCACTTCACTCACGCGCGCGAGCTCGCGACGTGGAGGCGATGGCAGGGCGCGAGTGCCACGTGGCCACCGGGCTCTGCCCGAGCGCCACGACGCGAGCCGGCTGCAAGGCGTCGCCGTTTACTGAATGGAGGTCGTTCTCGTTCGACTGACAGAGTAGTTTCATCATCGATTAACTCCCAAACCAGTGAGAACCAGGCGTGGTTGATGTTGGCAATGTTGTAGAGCTACATGAGGGCTTCAACATTGCCAATTGGGTCGTGAGCCAATTCGGCTTGGTTAGTGAGATACAATGCTCCAAAGTGGGGCACACGAAATCTGAACTGAGTTTTAGTTATTTTCCCCCGACTGAAACTTGATTTTCGAAGCACGCTAACTCATAAACGGTTGGGAACCAGGCTTGGGTGATGTGGACAATGTTGTAGAGCTACATGAGGGCCCCAACTTTGTCAATTGGCTCAATTACTGGTTTGGCCTGGTTTGTGAGTTACAAGTTGTCAAAGTGAGGTACAGTGAAACGGTTTTCAGCTTCACACTTAGCCAAAATTTGCTAAGTCCCAAAACAGCCTCTAATACTGACTTGTGGGCCATTTTTGAGCATGTTCTGGTCATTTTCATGAGATGGCCATATTAGAACTTTTGTTCCTTATGAAATTCTCTACAACTTTGCTTAAGGTTGCTCCTCCATGCAAGATCTCTAAACTAGACTTTTTAATTGGTCAAACCAGAGCACTCTAGGGGTCCAACCTAGTCAACAACATTTGGAAGGGCAATTTGGTAATTTTGGTCAACATGAACATTGCTCCACTACTTACCCTAAATGTAATTAAGGTGTTATAAGACCTAATTAACCACTCTACATATTGGTTGCACAAAGTTCCTAGTGTCACATTCTTTGGAACAAGTATTTCAATACTTTCACCCAAATGTTGCAAGCCCATGTTGCACATGTTGCATGAGTGTGTTGCATAACACTTGCTAGTTATGTTACACTAAAAGTGGTTGACATGTCTCACAAAGGAAGTTGCACATAAGGTACTTATGTTTTGCACACTACTCACTTCTCACTTCACATGAAATATAACATATGTGGCAATGTTTCCAAAGCATGTTTTACATATTATAAGCTTATGCATGAAATGAATGATGCTTGCTTATGCTTATGCAAATGCAATGCAATTAAGGAGCTAAACACCTGAGGTGTTACAGCCCTCCCCCCTTATAAAAAATCTCGTCCCGAGATTTGGAAAGCGTACCATTTTTCATAGAATTCCTTATAACCATCCCGCAAATAGTCCTCCCGTTCCCATGTAGCATCACTTTCACCACCCTGATTACTCCACATTACTTTATACCACTTAACCACTTTGCTTCTAGTCACTCGTTCCTGAGTATCGATCACTCGGACTGGCTTTTCTTCGTAAGTTAGGTCGGATTCCAGCCTTATATCTCCTAAAGGGACTCTTTCTTCAGGAACTCGAAGACACTTTTTGAGCTGAGATACATGGAAGACGTTGAATATGGCACTCATTTCTGGTGGTAACTGGATTTTGTACGCAACAGCTCCACTCTTGCCTATGATTTGGAAAGGACCCACGTATCGTGGCGCAAGTTTTCGCTTAACACCAAAACGTTGGACACTCTTCATTGGAGAAACTTTCAGATAAACGAAGTCTCCAACTTCGAACTCGAGCGGTTTTCTATGACGATCAGCATAACTTTTCTGTCTAGCTTGGGCTGCAGCCATATGTTTTTGGATGGTACGGACTTGTTCCTCAGCTTCATGAACAAAATCAATACCATAATATCTCCTCTCACCAGCTTCTACCCAGTTTAGTGGGGTTCTACACTTACGACCGTATAAAGCTTCGAATGGAGCCATCTTAATACTCTCTTGATAACTATTATTGTACGAAAACTCGGCTAGAGGTAACCATTTTTCCCAAGAACCCTTGGATGAAATGACACATGCCCGCAACAGGTCCTCCAAGATTTGGTTAACCCGTTCCGTCTGTCCTGATGTCTGGAGGTGATAAGCAGAGCTTCTCACTAACTTGGTTCCCAAAAGATGATGCAAGTGCTCCCAAAAGCGAGCAGTGAACTGGGGACCACGGTCAGATATGATAGTACGAGGTATCCCATAGAGCCGGACTATCTGATTGAAATACAACTCAGCATAGTCAGTGGGACGATAGTCCACTCTAACTGAAATGAAGTGAGCTGATTTGGTCAAACGATCCACAATTACCCAGATGGAATTATGATTCTTGACAGTAGGAGGAAGACCGACAATGAAATCCATACTTATCTCTTCCCATTTTCAACCTGGGATAGAAAGTGGTTGAAGCAACCCAGCTTTCATGTGCACAGCTTTAACTCTGCAGCAGGTGTCACACCTAGCCACATATGCAGCTATCTCTTTCCGCATCTTGGTCCACCAATAGTATGACTTCAAATCATAATATATCTTATTGCTGCCAGGATGGATGGACAACTTAGAGGAGTGTGCTTCAGACATAATATCATTTCGAAGCTCCCGGTCCTTAGGCACAACTAACCTATCCTTAAACCATAGTACACCCTCTTCATCTACCCTGAACTGTGTAGTTTCTTGCTCTTTCATCTTACGCTTGATGTGGAATATACCAGTGTCAGTCTTTTAGAGCTCAATAATTCTACTTTTGAGAGTACAACTGACAGTGATGTTGTACAAGACTGCTGGATGTAGAAGGCGAGATCGATGAAAATCAGTTTCAACTAAGGAATGGCAATGAGACTTACGGCTTAAAGCATCCGCAACCACATTTGCCTTGCCAGGATGATAGTGCACTTGAAGGTTATAATCCTTAATCAACTCGAGCCATCTTCTTTGACGCATATTTAACTCGGGTTGGGTGAAGATGTATTTGAGACTTTTGTGGTCTGTGTAGATATTACAAACATTGCCCAACAGATAGTGTCGCCAGGCTTTCAAAGCATGCACAACCGCGGCGAGTTCTAAGTCATGTGTTGGATAATTCACCTCATGTTTCCGAAGTTGTCGAGAGGTATATGCAATTACTTGGCCTTCCTGCATCAGAACACCTCCCAAACCTATGCCTGAGGCATCACAATAAACATCAAATGGTTTCTCAATATCCGGTTGTGCCAAAACCGGAGCTGAGGTTAGGAGGGTTCGCAGTTGGTGAAAAGCCGCATCACACTCAGGAGTCCAGACAAACCTGGTGTCTTTCTGCAGCAACCGAGTCATTGGCTTGGCTATTTTGGAGAAATCCGGGATGAAGCGACGATAATAGCCAGCCAAACCAAGAAAACTCCGGACCTCGTGAACCGAGATAGGAGCCTTCCAGTTCAGTACTTCCTGTACCTTGGCGGGGTCTACCATAATTCCTCCATCGGACAACACATGCCCAAGGAAAGGTACTTCTTGAAGCCAGAATTCGCACTTACTGAACTTTGCATAAAGTTGATGTTCACGCAGTCTTGTGAGGACTATACGCAGATGTTCAGCGTGATCCTCCTCATTCACAGAATATACCAGGATGTCATCAATAAATACCACCACAAACTTGTCCAATTCAGGCATAAACACCGAATTCATCAAGTACATGAAGTGTGCGGGGGCATTTGTCAAGCCGAAAGACATAACAAGATACTCGTAAAGACCGTATCTGGTAGAGAAGGCAGTTTTTGGAACATCTTCCGGGCGGATTTTAATTTGATGGTAGCCAGATCTTAGATCGATCTTGGAGAAAACTTTAGCTTTAGACAACTGATCGAACAAGATGTCGATGCGCGGTAGAGGGTACTTATTTTTGACAGTGACTGCATTGAGAGGTCTATAATCTACGCACATCCGCAACGACTGATCTTTCTTCTTTACAAAGATAGCAGGACATCCCCACGGAGACGAACTAGGACGAATCAACCCCTTCTTTAAAAGTTCATTCAATTGCACCTTAAGTTCAGCGAGTTCATTTGGAGGCATCCTATAGGGTCTCCTAGAGATGGGCGCCGTGCCAGGCAACAACTCAATTTTAAATTCCACATCCCGATCCGGAGGGAGCCCCGGCAAATCATCGGGAAAAACGTCCGGAAACTCATTTACTATGGGAATTTCAGCCATCGCCTTGGCTTGCACAGCATGTACTTCCCCAGACAAATCAACTTTTCTGGGAAGTTGTACCAGAAAACCCTTTTGATCTGTAGGATCTCTGAGCATAACTACCCAAGTGGATGTATCAATGAGTACCCCATTCTGACTCATCCAATTCATGCCCAAGATAACATCTATGCCTAAGCCCGGCAAAACCACTAAGGCAAGCGAGTACTTTCGCCCTTCTATCTCAAGCTCAAGATTCCCCACTACTTTATTTGTGGAAATATTCCCACTTGCTGCGCTAATACAATAACCCCCACCTTCGACAGTATGCAATTTGTGTGCAAACTCTGATGCAAACTTAGGACTGATAAAGGAATGCGAAGCACCTGAATCAAAAAGTACCACTGCAGGGTGTTGGTCAACTAGGAACTTACCAGCAGTGACAACCTCACCAGATGGAATTTCCTCGATACTGTTATAATGAGCGTGCCCCTGACGGCCACCTTGGTTGACATTCTTCTTGGGGTAAGGACAGTTTCTAGACCAATGGCCTGGCTTGTTGCAGTTCCAGCAAGGCATGTTGCTAGGAGGGACACTGGAGCTGCCTTGGCTCGAACTACTTTTTGGCAGAGCCACTGTATATGCCTTACGAAACCCAGTCTTCACTGGCGCCTTCTTTTGTGGAGGACGGAACTTAGCATTCGTGGCAGGAGGGCGAGGAGGAGCCCTCGGGGCAGCTGGAGCTCGAGACTGTGAAGCACTCGCCTCAATGGCCCTTTTGCGGCTCTTAGAGGTAGAATAGATAGCATTGTTGTTCTCTTGAGTCAGAGCATCACTGATAAATTCATTGAAAGTAGTGCACTTGCTAGTGCCCATAGTCTTCATCAACTTTGGGCCGAGGCCTCTTTTAAAGCTAGCAATTTTCTTGGAATCGGTATCCACAAACTCTGTGGCATACCTTGCCAGGTTGTTGAAAGATTGTAGATATTCAGTCAAACTTTTATTTCCCTGTGACAGCCTCATGAATTCTGTGTGCTTGATAGCCATAAGACCTAGAGAAATATAGTTCCCACGGAATGCGGCCTTGAACTGGTCCCAAGCAATCGGGACATTTGCAGGCAGTGTGGAACGATAGTGGCTCCACCAGATACCCGCTGGACCATGCAATTGATGAGAAGCATATTCAGTCTTTAGCTCATCAGTCAGGCGAAGCAGACGAAACTTTTGCTCAATAGTATTCAACCACTCATCAGCTTGCAGTGGTTCCTCTGCCTCCTTAAAGAGCGGGGGCTTAGTATCAAGAAAGTCCTTGAAATCACTGTATTGATTGGGTTCTGGGCCCTGACGGCCAGGACGAGCCTCCCGGTTGGCAAGCTGGCGCATAACATCTGCCAACATGCGCTGCCCTTCAACCACGGTCTGCATTAACTCAGCCGGGGTAGGTGGTGGCGGAGGGGGTGGCTGTTCCTCATCCTCATTGCCACGACCCCGACGAAGATTGTACGACATCTGCAAAATGCGTAGCCAATGAGCACTGATGATGCGGGAAATTTGTAGATGAATTATTGTAAATATGTCAAACTGACTTCATGCAATAGACTTCTTAAATACTCTTGGCACAATAATTCATCACAACCGCACAACCCATTCAAGCGGATCAATTGGCGCAATCATGCGAGAGAATCCAACAAGATGTACTTTGATAAAGGCTCACACACGAGGAGCACAGCAGTTACTGAACCGTTTACGTTAAAATCTACGTGTTTTTTGATCTTTTGCCCGGTACTTGGATTCAGTTTCAAGTGTTTAGTTGACTGAGAAAGGCTACTTCAAACTGATCACAAAGAGACTTCTCAACGGTAGAGCTCCATGGTGGATCATGACTAGCCACCTCGATACCAGCGCGTGCCAAGCAGCACAACCTTATGTCGCGCGCCATAGGAGGCCCTCGGTTTCGTCGCGGCACCGAAGGGTGCTAATCGTGACACCATCATCGAACGCCACACAACAAGACATCCAATTGCGATCGAAATTAACAGGCTCCAACTAAACATCCAGGAAACATAGGGTTCGACCTTACATCCGAAAAGTCAAGTTATTACAAAGCCTCACTCCAACCCCAGGAGGCACAAAAGACAATCCTAACATCATAGCTACGTGATAACTACTCTAAGCATCGCCCTCAGAGTCGGTGTCAAGGATCTCCCCGCCATCCTCGTCGCTAACAGGCTCTAACTCCTCGTCTTCTTCTTCTTCTTCTGGCTCTTCTCCTGGTGCTTCTTCTGGTGCGGCATCTTGGGGTCCGTTGACCTCCACTTCATCATCATCTTCAGCTATGAAGATTCCCGAACCCATGTCCTCATCGACGTCGTTGTTTCGAGGCAGCAGAGGATTAAGCTCGTTGTTCAGGCGGTGCACTTCTTCATGAAGATTGTCATTGTATTCTTCAGCATTCTCCAACTGTTGCTCGAGCTCAAACTGACGAGCTCTCAGAACATTCTCCTCGTGCCAGGCTTCATCCCTCTGGTTCATAACACGGACCAACATGCGTTGATAGTTGCGGTTTGCTACTGTCAATCTCTGGACTGCAAGGGTTTCCTGGTCACGATCACGGATCACTTGCTCCAATTGCTGACGCGCTGCATTCCTGGCAGCAGTCACTTCAGCCAACTCCGCCCTCAGCCTTTCCACCTCAGTAGGCTCGGGGCGGGGCTCACGTGGAGCGAGCTGGTGACGCGGTGCCCTGCCTCCAGTGGACTTGCGAGCAGTCCTCTTGGTACGTGCCATCTGAAGCAACAAATTAGGACTTAAAGTGAGGATCATTTAGGGGATACAAAATTTAATTTAGTCGGGAGTACAGAAGTTTTTAAGGAGGGAGTAAATGATATGTATGATATAATTAAACATGATGCATGCACGTTCCGTACGCCCTCTCACCTTAGTAGAAACCTAAAGTTCTAACGCTAGGCGGTGGCATACATACGTTCTCTCATATAAGCGAAACTATCGGTCTACTCGTTACGCTGTTAGTGTACCTGCAGAAAACCTCATTTCAGCCCAATAGTTTCCCAATATATGCACACAAGAAAGCAGTAATTTAAATACTTTCCATATACTCATCCCCAGATGTATATACTTCAGTATCAAAGCTACCCGATATACAGGTTCCCACAATTAAGTGCTTACGTAATTACATGGTTTAAACATGTAAGTATGCAAGTCACCAAAACTACTCTCCCCTAGATCGCTGGTTGAACGATCATGCTCTCACAACTCACACTTACCAGAGCGTCGAGGCAATTGATCCATACATTACCACCCAAGTGGATGGCATCCATACAATATCACGCCGTATGGACGACGAAACAAAAACAAACAAGGCCCCCAAGTTAGTCTTTATAATAAGCCACCTAAGAGTCCTTATTTGGGCTAAGGGATGTGATCACTGGCATACCTAAAAATAATTTTTTTTAGTGTTTTAACCCTTTTTTATAATCAAATACTTTTGTTTTTAAATACTCATATGATGTGTTTAATGTTGAATTATGCTCCGGTACCAGCTGTAACAGAACCGACCAAATTATAAGAGCACAAGTACAAAAACAAGCACCGAAGCGCTCAAATTTTTGAACTTGAGCCCATATAATCCCGGTAGTCAATCAAAACCACGAAGGATTTCAAACCAACTTGCTTACAACCAGGATCGCATCATTCAACATACAACATCATACGTTACATTTCACAAGTAGATCTGAACTAAGTTTTCACAAACGGAGTCGCAATTATTACAAACCAAGTTTATAAAAGTAGCGGAACCAAATGCACACCAGTTGATTAACTACTGCCAGTCTTGATGATCAACATCCCGCAAAAGCATGAGAAAAGTACATAAAAGATGATCACGCCCAAGTGATCTAGTCTTCTTCACCCGCAGGGTGGAGACAAGTTTTGCAGAAGCCTTGATAGAGCATATCATCTGCAACAGGAGGGAATAAACCCTGAGTACTGGAATGTACTCAGCTAGACTTACCCGTCGAAAACCAGAAAAAAGATGACACCAAGGATTATGCAAGGCTTACACAAGGGGCTAGCTGACATAACATTTTGCATAAAGGCATAAGTAATTGAAACTCTTATAACCTGTACTAGCAGTTATTTTTAGCATTTACCTGTCATCTATCTTAGCACCTGTACTAAACATGCACTTGATTATAATCAAACAACATGATTATTATATCCATAGCAGGTATATCATTATGGCAACATTGTATCATTCCCTTAACCACCAGTTTATTTAATGAGATCTACGTTGCCGCTGCTCAAGTCAAGTGCTCACTAACCGGGAGCGACGGCGATTCGAATCGAATTCCTATCCAGCTGGAGGGGTATTTCTAACACTCACCGCGCAGGCCCCTGCCAGGGTCGCACAAGCCACCTTTTCATATGATTCAGGAATCGCGGGTCCGAATGATGTCGCGACCCCAAGGGCGACACTCTGCCAGGTGATAGGGACTCTAACCCCCCCTTGGTCTCACGCTAATGTCCCCAAGCACATCCTTTCTCTCCTCCAAGAAGCAACCTACCATTCGATTCCCGGCCTGAACCACATTACTCGGCTTCGCGGTCGGAACGACTTATCCGGCCAACTAAGTGTTAGACTGCGTTCAACATGACTCAAGGACGTACAGCGAATCGGTCCTTAAACGACTCAGACGGGCATAGCTCCACACCCAAGACGTGAAGTGTCTTGCGGCTGTACTATCGAACTCCCGCCCGGTCTCAATTTCATTTTTAAGCATGGTTCCATCCACGATAGCCATACAGCCACTCGTGACTCCTTCCTACATCTCGCGGATGACCGGAAATCACCCGACTTCTACCGTACTAAGCAGGGCTAAGCATTGACACGTGCCTAAACCTAAAATAGGATTAAGTACGATATCTGGACAAGGACAGGTATAATGCAACAAGTGTTTTCATATAACTCCTACAACTTAATGCATTAAACAATTAAAAGTACTCAAGATTAATTTATAAAACAGTAGGTTCAGCATGCACCGGGGCTTGCCTTTCAGAAAGGTCGAGGGCCGGTGGTCTGGGCACTTAGGAAGGTCGTCTGCGGGCACTCTTTCGCCTGCTGGATCCTCGGGCTCCTGCTGCTCCTGGTCCTGGACTTCCTCCGGAATCACAGGCTCGAACTCGAGGAGAGTTACCCCCTCCGGTACACCTATTGCATGAATGCACAATAAATACCATGGATGCATAAATGGGTGCAACATGCTCGGAATGAAATGCATTTCAGAAATAAAATACTCTATTCAAGTTATTTTATTAGTACGTGCAAATCTCTTCTCCGGTGGAGAAGTACTTACCTAATCTACCCAACCTAAGATATAGTTGTTCCTCTTCGGTTAAGGCCCTAACACCTAACAATACAAGAGTAATATTACTTGGGTTACCACAGTAAAACATTCTGGACAGCAGCTCAAGGATTCTAACATAACTGGAGAATCCCAACTCCAAAAGATATGATCTAAGACAATCTGGAAAGCTTATGAATTGCTCTACAAGTCATTTTCAGACCTCAACCCTTAATTCCTAAGTTTTTCATTTCGAATTCCTCCAGTTCCAGAATCTGTCCTCTCTAAACAGAGAGCAGTCAATTCTGGACTGTCACTTAAAACAGCAACAACTCCCAAACTACTAAGCCAAATGTTCCCAAATTTTGACACAAGCTAATTTATCAATTTTACTACAACTTTGGTATTTACAAGTTTTCCAGCAACCACCTTTATCCAAAGTCAAACCTAGAAATACTATCAGCTGTCCAGAAAACCTAAAATTGCAAAGATTAAATATTTATTGATAGGGCAAACATTCTCTAAGACCAAACTAATACTACTATAAGTTCACAAAGGTCACAAAAACACCAGAAAGTAAGGTGTGCCCACCTAGAACATTTATTTAAACTCATTTCTTAATTTACTTAAGTAATTAAGTGGAATTTCAAACATGTATGTAAACTGCTCCTAAAATTCTACAAAAATTACAGGGGACTCTCTGACCCAAAAAGAGACTACTGTAAAATTTAGAACTCAATTTATTCACAGGAACTTCCTACACAAAATTCCCAAGCCAAAAAGGCTGATTTTTGTATAAATAACAAAGCACAGTAAAAAGTGTCAAACAACAGATTTCTTAATTTTCTTAGACACTCTAGGGTACCAAGACATTCTCCAAAAATTTATAAGAACATTGCACATGTAGAAAAATTACTAAAATTCATTTAAGTATTTCCTAGAATAACAAGATAGCATTATAACTTGAAAAGTACTTAAGCACTACTGTCCAAATTTTTACCAGAGCTAGAGCAAGTATAAATTAGCCTACCCACCAAATTTCATAATTTTTGGAACACTGAAACTCAAGATATAATTTAAACAAGTTTGCATGTGATTTAAAACACATTTCAAAGACCTATTTAAATATCCCAAAACTAAACATCACATAGCAAACTCATATTTTTCTAAAATACTACACCTCATGCAGATCCTAACAAAATTTATCTCATGATTTTTGAGCAAGTAAAACCCTAGATCTACATTTTCCAAACTTAACCAAAATTCTGTAGCAAAAATAAATAAAAATGAAAAAGATCTCATTTTATACTGGGCCGGCCCGGGAAAGGACGCGGCCCACGGCGCTCACGCGCGGCCCGCGACACACGCGCGGCCTGCTCAGCCATCCCGCGCGCGCGCGGGTGCTGACAGCGCGGGCCCGCAGGTCAGAGGGAGAGGGGCGAAGGGGGAAGACGGCCGCGACTCCGGCGAGCTCAAGCTCGCCGACGACGGCGCTTCCGGCGACGGGAAGAGCACCAAAGGCTTCCCCGTGACCCTCCGCATCGACCAGACCCAGTTTGGCTGACCCTATCCCAACCTAACTCCGACGGCCATGGCGACCGCGGCTCGGAGGCGGCACCCGGTGGCGGTCCGGCGAGCTCCGGTGGCCAGGGACCTAAGTGAGGTGTACTACGGCTTGCTGAGGACATGGCGGACCTCTCCATGCCAAGGAAGAGGACAGAGGTGGAGTGAGTGCCGCTGGCCGCGTGAGCACCGCACCGGCGGCCATGGCGCGGCAGCACACGACGGTGTTCCGGCGTGTGCCGGCCATCCCAACCGGTAGCGTCATCACCTAGGCTGCTCTACCCACCCCGGAACCCAGAACACTTAGCGGGAAGACTGGAGGGTGACCGTAGGGAGCTGGCCACGGTGAGCCGCCGCGCGGACAGTGCGCCGGCGAGGACTTCCGGTGGCGGAAAACGAAATTCGCCCTCACCTCGACACAATCCGGTCAAGCCACGGTTGGAGGAGGTGGAGGGGATTCGGGTGGAGCGGTGGACGGGATTTGGAGGATGGGGGTGCGACGGTGAGCTTGCACGAGCACAGAGCGGCTGCGACGACAATGGCGCCTTCGTTCTCCGCCTCGGTGAACCCGGCCAGAGCGAGAGGGAGGAGGAAGGAGAGTGAGCGCGGGTGATGGGGACTGAGGTGTCGACTCCCACTTCACTCACGCGCGCGAGCTCGCGACGTGGAGGCGATGGCAGGGCGCGAGCGCCACGCGGCCACCGGGCTCTGCCCGAGCGCCACGACGCGAGCCGGCTGCAAGGCGTCGCCGTTTACTGAATGGAGGTCGTTCTCGTTCGACTGACAGAGCAGTTTCGTCGTCGATTAACTCCCAAACCAGTGAGAACCAGGCGTGGTTGATGTTGGCAATGTTGTAGAGCTACATGAGGGCTTCAACATTGCCAATAGGGTCGTGAGCCAATTCGGCTTGGTTAGTGAGATACAATGCTCCAAAGTGAGGCACACGAAATCTGAACTGAGTTTCAGTTATTTTCCCCCGACTGAAACTTGATTTTCGAAGCACGCTAACTCATAAACGGTTGGGAACCAGGCTTGGGTGATGTGGACAATGTTGTAGAGCTACATGAGGGCTCCAACTTTGTCAATTGGCTCAAGGACTGGTTTGGCCTGGTTTGTGAGTTACAAGTTGTCAAAGTGAGGTACAGTGAAACGGTTTTCAGCTTCACACTTAGCCAAAATTTGCTAAGTCCCAAAACAGCCTCTAATACTGACTTGTGGGCCATTTTTGAGCATGTTCTGGTCATTTTCATGAGATGGCCATATTAGAACTTTTGTTCCTTATGAAATTCTCTACAACTTTGCTTAAGGTTGCTCCTCCATGCAAGATCTCTAAACTAGACTTTTTAATTGGTCAAACCAGAGCACTCTAGGGGTCCAACCTAGTCAACAACATTTGGAAGGGCAATTTGGTAATTTTGGTCAACATGAACATTGCTCCACTACTTACCCTAAATGTAATTAAGGTGTTATAAGACCTAATTAACCACTCTACATATTGGTTGCACAAAGTTCCTAGTGTCACATTCTTTGGAACAAGTATTTCAATACTTTCACCCAAATGTTGCAAGCCCATGTTGCACATGTTGCATGAGTGTGTTGCATAACACTTGCTAGTTATGTTACACTAAAAGTGGTTGACATGTCTCACAAAGGAAGTTGCACATAAGGTACTTATGTTTTGCACACTACTCACTTCTCACTTCACATGAAATATAACATATGTGGCAATGTTTCCAAAGCATGTTTTACATATTATAAGCTTATGCATGAAATGAATGATGCTTGCTTATGCTTATGCAAATGCAATGCAATTAAGGAGCTAAACACCTGAGGTGTTACAGCTGGTCCAAGGCTTCACCGTGGCAGAGCCCGGACATGGTGACCGCGTGCGGTGCGTGTGTGTCATGGTCGCTCTCGGCATTCTCCGTCCCTAGGTGCGCGACGCAAACTGCGGCTACGCCTACCGAAGGGTGTGCGGTGATGTTCGAGGCTTAGCCTTGGCCACCTCTGGTATGGAGGTGCCGCGGCCACACTGGTGTGCACACGGTGGTGAGCAAAGAAAGGGTGGCGAGCGGGGCGACTCACCTTGGCCTTGTGGTAGTAGGATGGCGGTGCAGAGGTGATTCAGAGCAGTGTAGAATCGGTGCCGTGCAGGGAGAACAGCAACGTCGACGTGGTCGTTCGGTCGACGCTCCAAGCTCCGATGGCTCCTCGGTGGCTGGCGGCTCCGGTGGTGGCCTTTTCCACCCTTTCTCTCCTTCTTCCCCCTCCTCCCCTTTTCTTGGTCGTGGCGCGAAGTGGTGGCCACCGGGGTGGTGGCGGAGCGGATGGAGAGGGCTCGGGCACCCTAGGTGGCACCTACTTATAGGGGGCGCCGATCATGGAAAGGCGAGCTGTGGTGAAGGGGTTCGGGGCCATGCGGAGGCGATCCACGTGACTGTGCTAGGGTTTTGGGGAGGCCAGCTAGTGAAGATCGGATTGGCCTCACCAATTTTTGGAATCATGGGGTGGTTATGGAAAGGATGGCGGTGTCAGGTGGTGGTTGCGGTGCGGGCCATGGCGGAGGCACACGGGCTCGCGGTGCGTGGGAGCGGAGGTGAGACGCGTGCGGCTGGCAGGAGGAATCGGTGGCGTGGCTTGGCGTGCACGACTGGCGGTGGAGGCAGAGGGAATCTCCCCTCGCCCCGTGCGTGACCCTGTCCCCTGCTCCTTGCCGGTTCAAGCGAACAGAGGGATTCGGTCGGGCGGAAGGAAGGTGATGAAGGCGGGTCCTGCCCGTCAGCGATGTGGGAAGGAGAGAAGACGCTTTGGCATTGGCGGGTTGGCAACGCAGGCCGGGCGCCAGCGGCTTGTTGGGCCGGCCCACGTGCGGGCGAGCGCGGGTGCGCGTGAGGCCGCAGGCGTGATGTAGGCCGGGCTCAGCTAGTTTGAAAAGCTAGGCCGAAAAGGAGTTTTTCCTTTTCTATTTTAAACCAAGGCTTTCCCATTTATCTGATTTATTCAAAAAGCTTTTCTATTTTGTATTTTCTCCATTTTAAATATGCCATGCATTTGTATGTGAGAATGCATATTGCCCACACTTGTATAACATAGTGGGTCCTCTTAAATATATTTTTGGTTCCCAATTATTTGATAGGTTTATATTTCTACATTTATTTACTTAAGCAATTAATTCAAGAAATGTTGTTGCTTTTAATTCAATTCAAAGAACATAAAATCCAACTCAAGCATGTATGGTTAAATGCAAAGATGTAATTAGCTATTTTAGGTGAATTTGTGCAATTAGGTTAGGTTCCCTATATGACACCTCACCAAACATAGGTTTATTTTTAGAAAAAAATTTGCAGTTGTGATTTTTGTTTCCTGGAAATTTCTAGGTTGTTATAGTCCTCCCCTCTCACAGGAATCTCGTCCCGAGATTTAAGGTGTGGCATACCTTTCGAAGAGGTAGGGGTAAATCATCCGGAGTTTGGACTCTTTCTCCCATGTAGCTTCCCATTATGTGTGGTTACTCCACTGAACCTTGCACATGGGTATCATGGTGCTTCTAGTTTCCTTCTCAGCTCTGTCTAATATTAGGATTGGGTGTTCCTTGTACTCCAGGGTGTCCTGGATATCCAGTGCATCTGTGTATACCTCTTGCTCTGGCAATTGCAAGCACTTGCATAGCTGTGACACATGAAACACTGGGTGTACTCCTGTTAACTCCTCGGGCAACTCTACCTTGTATGCTAACTTGCCAATCCTCTGACAAATCCTGTAAGGTCCCACGTACCTAGGTGCCAACTTTCCCTTCACATAAAATCTGACGGTACCTCGGAGTGGGGAGACCTTGAGATAGACATAGTCCCCAACCTAAAACTCGAGGTCTCTCCGACGGTTATCTGCATAACTCTTCTGTCGGCTTTGGGCAATCCTCAAGTTCTCTCGTACTTGGGCTACTCCTTCGGAATCTTTGATCTTTGCGGGACCAAAGAATGATCTCTCTCCCACTTCTGACCACATCAGAGGGGTTCTACACTTTCTGCCATACAGAGCCTCGAATAGTGACATCTTGAGACTAGCCTGGTAGCTGTTGTTGTAAGAGAACTCTACGTGGGACAAACTTTTCTCCCAATTAGACCCATACTTCAAGACACAAACTCGGAGCATATCCTCCAAAATCTGATTAACCCTCTCTGTCTGTCCATCTATCTGTGGGTGGTATGCGATACTGTAGTCAAGTCGAGTCCCTATAGCCTTGTGGAGACTCTTCCAGAACTTGGACACGTATTGCGTACCACAATCAGACACTATGCTAGTGGGGGCTCCGTGGAGTCTGAGAATGTACTCGATGTACAGATCTGCTAGCTTCTCAACTCTGTAGTCAGTCCTCACAGCTATGAAGTGAGCTACCTTGGTCAGTCGGTCAACGATCACCCAAATTGAGTCATGGCCTTTAGGGGTTCGAGGTAAACCTACTATAAAGTCCATGGATATGCTCTCCCATTTCCACACCGGAACATACAAGGGTTTAAGCAATCCGACTAGTCTTTGATGTTCAGCCTTGACTCTATTGCAGATGTCGCATCGCGCGACATGCCCGGCAATATCTGCCTTCATGTTCTTCCACCAAAATTGTTTCTTTAAATCAGCATACATTTTGGTGCTTCCCGGGTGAATACAATACTTGGAGTCATGACCCTCTTCCAAGATTTCTCGCCACAAGGCAGTATTAGATGGTACACAGATTCTATCCTTGTACCAGTACACTCCTTGCTCATCCTCCCTGAACTCGGGGCGCTTGCCCTTCTTCATGAGTTCTCGGATTTCCCAAATTTCTGGACACTCCAGTTGAGCATTGCGGATCCGATCCTTGAGGTTGTATTGCACTCGAAGCTCATTCAACATACCCCTGGGTAGGATTTCGAGACGGAGTTCGCCCATTTCCTGACATAGCTCGGGTGGTACAACTTCCATGGACAGATTGTGGCAATAGCTCTTTCGGCTCAAGGCATCAGCGACTACATTAGCCTTTCCCGGATGAGAGTGAATCTCTAGGTCATAATCCTTTATGAGCTCTAGCCATCGGCGCTGTCTCATGTTTTGATCTTCTTGAGTGAAGAAGTACTTCAGGCTCTTGTGATCGGTGTAGATATCACACTTATTTCCGATCAAGTAGTGCCTCCATATCTTTAGGGCATGCACGACAGCGGCAAGCTCTAGATCATGGGTTGGGTAGCGTTGCTCATGGTCCTTCAACTGTCAGGACACATAGGCAATGACCCAACACAACCGAGTCCCTGTCTGGATGCATCACAATAGACCATGAAGTCTTTCTGGATATCGGGCAAGGCAAGAACAGGTGTGGTGGTAAGCTTCTGTTTCAGAGTCTGGAAGCTATGCTCGCACTCGGGCGTCCATTCAAACTCATTAGTCTTCTTCAGCAGGTTAGTCATGGACTTGGCTATCTTTGAGAAGTTCTCGATGAATCTACGATAGTACCCAGCTAATCCAAGAAAACTGCGGATATCGGTCACATTGCGGGGTTGCTCCCACTCTTTCACAGCTTCAATCTTTGCGGGATCTATAGCAACTCCCTTAGCAGTGAGAACATGACCAAGGAAAGCAACTTCTGCAAGCCAAAAGTCGCATTTGCTGAACTTGGCATATAGCTGATTCTGCCTCAACTTCTCCAGAACCACTCTCAAGTGTTGCTCATGTTCTTCGGCGGTGGAAGAATAGATAAGGATGTCATCAATGAATACCACTACAAACTTGTCTAGTTCGTCCATGAATACCTTATTCATCATGTTCATGAAATAAGCCGGGGCACTAGTGAGTCCGAAGGACACCACTGTGAACTCATATTGCCCATATCTGGTGACAAAAAGTTGTCTTAGGAATGTCGTCGGGTCTAATTTTCATCTGATGATATTCGGACCTGAGATCGATCTTAGAAAAGAACTTAGTATCTTTCAGCTGATCTAGGAGGTCATCGATCCTAGGCAGGGGATATTTGTTTTTGACTGTTACGGCATTCAAGTTCCGATAGTCAATGCACATCCTCATGGATCCATCCTTCTTTTTCATGAACAAAACAGGGGAACCCTAGGGTGAAGCACTGGGTCTGATGTATCCCTTATCTGACAACTCCTTGAGTTGCTTTTTCAGCTCCTCTAGCTCATCGACTGACATGCGGTAGGGCCTTTTAGCAATAGGATCGGTACCAGGCAGAAGGTCAATCACAAACTCCACATCCCGATCAGGTGGCATGCCTGGCAACTCCTCAGGGAACACGTCAGGGTACTCATTCACAACGGGTACCTCCTTGATTGTCTTGGCCTCTAGGGCACACAACTTAGAGACTGTTTTCCCTGATTTGGCTTACAGTGGATTATGTGTCCACTTGAGTGTGTGATCTCCACATACCTTGGTGAACAAGATATCACTCCTTTATGTTGTGTCAACCAATCCATTCCCAGTATGACATCCAGTCCCTCGGATGGAAGTAAGGTGAGATCGGCTAGAAAAGGGTAGCCCTCAATGGTGATACTCACTCCCTGACATCTCTTGGTGCATATAATGCGACCCAAAGGTGAACTAGTGTCAATGGGCTCCTTGCGGGGAGTCACAGGTATGCTATGTTCTCGTGCAAACTTGGTGGAAATATAAGAACAAGTAGCTCCAGAATCAAACAAGACTGAAGCTATAACTCCCTGTACCAAAAACATACCGTACACCACGTTAGGAGCGTCCTGGGCGTCCTCCGCGGTCATGTGGTTGAGACAACTACGGATAGCCCTAGCAATGTTCTTGCGTGGAGCAGCAGGTGTAGCAGCCTATCTTGTCTGGGTCGAAGCAGGCGGTGTGCCGTTCTTGACAGGGCACTCAGCGATCTTGTGACCGGGCTGGCCACAACCAAAAAGGTGAAGGGCGCGCTACCTGTGGAGGTAGGTGTAGCGGTCCTCCATGTGCTAGCTCCCTGAGTGGGGCGACTCAGAGCGGGACGGCTCTGAGTGGGGCGGTGGTAGTTGGCGGTGTAGGTACCACCTCCACAGTTCGGAGCGGTCACTGCCCCCTGGGTGTAGCAAGAGCGGGGCAGAGGAAGCACGTGAGCACGTGGCCTCTGCGGAGCCAGGCCACGAGAGGAACTCTCGAACCAGCGCTTCTTCTCCTTGTGAAGGGCGTCCGCCTCCAGACGGTCCCTCTCCATCTCCAGCACCTTGTTGACCATCTCACGAAGGGTGCGACAAGCATGACTGTAAGGTCCAAATAGGCTAGAGGGGGGGGTGAATAGCCTAATTAAAACTTCTACAAGAATTACTTAACCACGAGTTAGTACGAAAGGTGGCGAAGCAAAAGCACTAGCTCTAACTAATTAAGCAAGCCACCTACACAAGTCTAGTACAAGGCTATTCACTAAACACAACAACAACTAAAAGCTAGAAACGAGAAGTAATACGAGAGAAGAGCTTCGAGTGATTATACCGCCGTGAAGAGAAGAGAAATACCAATCAATCAATCATACAAGAGAAATCCTCGGGAAGAGAATGACACAAGAATTTATCCCGAGGTTCACTTGCTTCCCGGCAAGCTACTCCCCGTTGTGGCGATACACCCACTTGTCGGTTCGCGAGCTAATCGACTATCAAGAGTCGAGCCCTCGGCGGGCGCCGCACAACCGCACACAAGATAGGGATCCTCCAAGCCACGAGCTCCACTAGAGTATCCAATTTGCGAACTCCCGCGGGGAAGGATCAAGAACCCCTTACAACACTTGGTGAAGGCTCCAACAATCTCCAATTGCGAGCTCAATCACCTCTGCTGCTCCAAGCCGTCTACCGTGTCGGGAAACACGGAAGAGTAACAAGAAATCCGCAGCAACTCGAAGATCAAGTGCCTCTAGAATGCAACTCTCAAGCAATGCACTTGAATCTCACTCAATCTCACTCAAGATGTGCAACTATGCAAAGAGATGAGTGGAGGGGTTGTTCTCTAGCTCAAAGTATGTCTCTAGTTCTCAAAATGTGCAAGAGTTGCCCTCAAACCCCGGCCAACCTCTATTTATAGCGAAGGGGTACGCAGTTAGCCGTTACAGACGATGCAGCGAAAAACGCACTGACCGGACGCTCCGGTCAGGGTGACCGGACGCGTCCGGTCACTACACGACAGCACGAAACAGTGCGTGTCAGAACTAGCCGTTGCCGTGACCGGACGCGCTGAACCGATTGACCGGACGCGACAGTACCCGCGTCCGGTCACATTCCAGTATGCTCCCGTTAAGACCGGACGCGTCCGATCGCACGTGACCGGACGCGCCGCGCGTCCGATCGTTACTCCGCTTTGTTCTACCCTTCTGGACGCCTGACCGGACGCTCCGGTTACGTGAGGGACCGGACGCGCCGGTCGCGCGCTCTGATTCGTTCAGGAGAACTAACCGGACGCGCTGTTGAACTGACCGGACGCCACAGTGCCAGCGTCCGATTAGAGTCCAGTAAGCTCCCTGGATGACCGGACGCGTCCGGTCATCAGTGACCGGACGCGCTGCGCGTCCGATCATCAAACTGAAAACTGCGCAGACGCTGAACACTGACCGGACGCGTCCGGTCATACAGAGACCGCGTCCGGTCCAGCGTCCGGTCATCTCTGTGACCTCCGTTCGCCTCCGTTTCTTTTTCGACTTCCGGCGCAATAGAAAATAGGCATTTCACTTCTCCAAAAAGCGCCGAATCCCGCCGAGAGGAACCCAAACCCCTCTCTACCGCTCAAACTCCACCGCCTTTGCAAATGTGCTAACACCACCAAGTGTACACCACCATGTGCATGTGTGTTAGCATTTCATAATCATTTCTCAAGGCGTTTTGTTAGCTTTTTACTAGATCCTAATGCATATTCTCAAGACATTGATCTAGTGGCACTTGATTCCCGAGCTAACCGTGATTGCCCCTCTTGATAGTCGGCTATGTATCCTAAACCCGGTCAATCACTTCTCTACTCATCTTAGACCGGCAAAAGGAAAACCCTATAGTTATACCTTTGCCTTGCGCTCTTAGATCCTTCTCTTTCACTTGATCATCATGTGCATCTCCACCATGATCATCATTTTATGTCCATGCACCATCTCTTTGTGATCTTGTGGCTACCACTCCTTGCCACATACACCTTCATCACATGTGTTGCTTATGCCTAACTCAAAACACTTAACATATGGCATTAGCAACTTGGTGTCATTAATTACCAAAACCAAACTTGGGCTTTCAATCTCCCCCTTTTTGGTAATTGATGACAACCATCACAAAGATATGAAATGAAATCAATTTTCAATTTCGATAGTATTAGCTCCCCCTACATATGTGCTTCCATAAGTTTGGTTCAATTATGCACATATGTATGGATTTGAAATTTGAGAGAGTTACTACTATCAAATTGATGCTAAGGTATATAGAATGGACCTTTGAAGCGTGATACCAATCGGAGTTGCCTTTATATACCATCCTTAGCATCGAAGTAGCTAGACACTACTTGTAATATATCACTTGTAAAGATCACAAACACTAAAGTACTTTGTGAGATCAACATTATAAGCAAAAGGTGTCTAGATACCACTTGTAAAGCTACTCTCAACAAATCATCATTCAAGTTCTATTTCTAGCATACACCATTCAATCATGAATATCGAAATTAAACTTTGCAATGCAACATTTCATCATGTTAATGCACATACAAATGCAACAAATAATTCATGAGCTTGCTCCCCCTACTTGTATGCTCAAATTTAATTGATCCCTTGATTTCTCTCCCTTTGTAACTTTTCTCTCCCCTGTGACTTTTCTCTCTCCCTTATTATATCTTATTCCTCTTTGCAATTTCTTTATGACTTTTCTCTCCCCCTTTGTCAACAATCACCAAAAAGGTACCAATTTTAGTGAGAGATAAGTCAATCAATTATGAGGGAGTCCAAATTATGGTTCAATCTAGATTACTTGCCTAGAATATGTAATTCGGTTTGATCCAAGGACAAGCTTTTTCACACCTCATAAAGTATAAGGGTTATCTTGACCATGTTGAATTACACATCATGAGCTCGTTTACTAGATTTAACACTAGGTTTGCAAGCCCACAAGCATGTCATATGCTACCACTAGATTAAACAAACATAGAAGCAATAGTGGTACCATATATACATCAAAATCATTTGATTTTCATGAATGAGCCTATTTGACATGCAAATATGTCTATATGTTCTAAACATGTCCTTAGCAAAGTATGAATGATATGCCAAACAACTTTATCTTGCTATGTTGGAGGAGAGGCATGTCATATAAGAATGTGGGGGTGCACTCATTTCAAGTTGGAGAAGTCAAGTATGTTCAATTCATTCTTCAACTTGTAAAATCTCTTTTCATCAAGTGGTTTTGTAAATATGTCGGCTAGTTGATCTTCGGTGCCAATGCTTTCAATGCTAATATCACCCTTTTGTTGATGGTCTCTTATGAAGTGATGCCTTATGTCAATGTGCTTGGTTCTTGAATGTTGAACCGGATTTTGTGTCATCTTGATAGCACTTTCATTATCACAAAACAAAGGCACATTCTTGAATTTAATTCCAAAGTCATTCAAAGTGGCCTTCATCCAAAGCAATTGTGCACAACAACTACCGGCACTAATGTATTCGGCCTCGGCGGTAGATAGTGCAACACTATTTTGTTTCTTTGATGACCATGAAACAAGAGACCTTCCAAGCAATTGACAAGTGCCACTTGTGCTCATTCTATCAATCTTGCAAACCAAACTTCTTGATCATGTCCTTGATGTACTTGCCTTGACTTACAAAAGTGCCATTCTTCATTTGCTTGATTTGAAGTCCAAGGAAGTAACTAAGCTCTCCAATCATAGACATTTCAAACTCATTAGCCATCATATTTCCAAACTCTTCACAAAAGTCTTGGTTGGTTGATCCAAAGATAATGTCATCCACATAGATTTGCAACACAAACAAGTCATTTCCAAGTTTCTTGGTGAAGAGAGTGGTGTCAACCTTTCCCATCTTGAACCCTTTAGAGAGAAGAAAGTCCCTTAACCTCTCATACCATGCTCTAGGTGCTTGCTTCAAACCATACAATGCCTTCTTTAGCTTGTAAACGTGGTCGGGCTTCTTGTCATCTTCAAAACCGGGAGGTTGCTCAACATAAACTTCTTCATTGATGTAGCCATTGAGAAATGCACTCTTGACATCCATTTGATAGAGCTTGATGTTGTGTGCACAAGCATATGCTAATAAGATTCTAATAGCCTCCAATCTTGCAACCGGTGCATATGTCTCTCCAAAGTCAAGACCCTCAACTTGAGTGTATCCTTGTGCTACTAATCTTGCTTTGTTCCTTACAACCATGCCATCTTGATCTTGCTTGTTTCTAAAGACCCACTTAGTGCCAATCACATTGTATTTCTTTGGCCTCTCAACAAGTTTCCAAACTTGATTTCTAGCAAAGTTGTTTAGTTCTTCATGCATGGCATTTACCCAATCGGAATCCCTCAAAGCATCTTCTAATTTCTTAGGTTCTTCAAGTGACACAAATGAGTAATGCTCACAAAAGGATGCTAATCTTGATCTAGTTTGAACACCACTTTGAATTCCACCAATGATTTGGTCCAACGGATGATCTCTTGCAATGCTAGTAGGTTGGAGTATTGGGAGTTGATTGCTTTCACTTGTTTGACCTTGAACTTGCACTTCATCATGAGAACCACTAGAGCTTGCTTGATTTGAATCAATTTGCACACTTTGGTTGATCACATGAATATCATCATCATCAACTTGCATCGGCCTTATATCACCAATGTCCATGTTCTTCATTGCATTTGACAATTGATCTCCTCTCACATCATCAAGGTTTTGAGCTTCATTTTGAGACCCTTGGGTTTCATCAAACTCAACATCATGAACTTCTTCCAAGGTGCCATTTGTGAGATTCCAAACTCTATATGCTTTGCTTGTGGTAGAATAACCAAGTAAGAACCCTTCATCACATTTCTTTTCAAACTTGCTCAATCTAGTGCCTTTCTTAAGAATATAGCATTTGCAACCAAACACTCTAAAGTATGCAATGTTGGGCTTTCTTCCATTCAATAGCTCATATGGTGTCTTTCCAAGCTTTCCATGGCAATAGAGACGGTTGCTACAATAGCAAGCCGTATTGATAGCTTCACTCCAAAATGAATGACTAACATTGTATTCACTAAGCATTGATCTAGCCATATCAATCAAGGTTCTATTTTTTCTTTCAACTACACCATTGGATTGAGGAGTGTATGTTGGTGAGAATTGATGCCCAATACCATAATCATCACACAAATCTTCAATTCTTGTGTTCTTGAACTCACTACCATTGTCACTTCTAATCTTCTTGATGGTAGTCTCAAACTCATTTTGCACCCTCTTGACAAAAGACTTGAATAGATCATAAACATCACTCTTGTCATAGAGAAAGAGCACCCAAGTGTATCTAGTGTAGTCATCCACAATCACAAAACCATACTTGTTGCCACCAATGCTAGTGTATGTTGTTGGCCCAAACAAGTCCATGTGCAATAGCTCAAATGCTTTTGATGTGCTCATTTCACTTTTACTAGGATGTGAATTTCCAACTTGTTTGCCGGCTTGACAAGCACTACATAGTTTATCCTTTTCAAAAGTGACATCTTTCAATCCTCTAACTAAGTCATGCCTCAAAAGTTTGTTCAATTGTTTCATTCCAACATGACCAAGCCTTCTATGCCACAACCAACCCATACTAGATTTACTAAGCAAGCATGATGTCAATTGTGTCTCACTATTATTGAAGTCAACCAAGTATAAGCTACCATGTCTAAATCCTTTGAATATCAAGTTTGATCCATCAACACTTATGACTTCAACATCATCACTACCAAATATGCACTTGAAACCAAGATCACAAAGTTGTGCCACCGATAAAAGATTGAAATCTAAGCTCTCAACTAGCAACACATTAGATATGCTCATGTCATTTGAGATAGCAATTTTACCAAGCCCCTTGACCTTGCCTTTCTTGTTGTTGCCAAAAGTGATAGCATCAAAACCACCATTTTGACTTGTATCAATTGAATTGAACATACAAGAGTCTCCGGTCATATGTTGAGTGCACCCACTGTCAAGCACCCAATGCCTTCCTCCAGCTTTGTAATTGACCTACAAGACAAGATCAATTCTTTTTAGGTACCCAAACTTGTTTGGGTCCTCCAAGGTTAGAGACTAAGCTCTTTGGTACCCAAATGGCTTTCTTCTTTGAGCCCATCCATGGTGCACCAATGAACTTAGCATGAACACCATTTGTACCCTTGGTAAGCATATAGAAAGAATTAAACTTGATTGAGGATACATTTGCATTGGATTTCTTGTTCATGCAATGTTGCTCTATGTGACCAACTTGCTTGCAACTTTTACAATAGCTACCATTGTTCTTCACAAAACGAGTCTTGTGAGGAGCAAAAGCGGCCTTGCCTTTCTTGGGGTTATAGCCCAATCCCTCTTTGTAGAGAGAAGCTCTTTGGCTACCCAAGCACATAAGCAAGCGGTCCTCACCACCATAAGCCTTAGCTAATGTGTGATTGAGCTCTTTTACCTTCTTCTTGAGATTTTCATTCTCAACTATAAGTGTGGAGTCACAAGTGAAACCATCACTACTAGATGAGGATGATGTAGATGCACTACATGAAGAGTTAGTGGGAGCAACAACAATAGGCTTATGAAAGGATTCATCAATTATATCACATGATATGCCTATGTTGCAAGTTTTAGCTTTCTCAACATTAATTGGCATGTTTTCACATTTTTCAACTAGATAGGAATGAGCTTCTTCAAGCTTGGTGTGAGACTTTTGAAGCTTCTTATGGTCTACCTTTAGACTCTCATAAGACACTCTAAGCTCATCAAGTTCTTGCATAAGGTTTTTCTTTTCCTTAAGCAAGCCCTTGCACTCCTTCCTAGATTCTTTATAATGTTGAGTGCAATCTTCTAGCATAGTGATTAGTTTATCTTTAGTGAATTCTTCTTCATCACTATCACTATCACTAGCATTATCATGATCACTCTCATCATCGGATGATACCTTAGCGGCTTTAGCCATGAAGCACGATGGAGTGTCAAAGAGGGAGACCTTCTCTTGGATGGCAATGCTAGCATGTCCCTTCTTCTTACTCTTGTTTTCATCCTCATCATCACTTGAGGAGTCATCACTATCCCATGTAGCAACATGAGAATCATTCTTCTTCTTATAAGAGCTCTCCTTCTTCTCTTGCTTCTTCTTTTGCTTCTTTCTCTCCTTCTTGATAGCATCTTCATCATCACTATCATAAGGACACTTTGCAATGAGATGGTCTTTGCTATGGCATCTAAAGCATCTCATGGTATGCTCATTCTTCTTGTAAGAGTTCTTCCTCCTTCTTGCATGAAAGCCCTTCTTCTTCATGAATTTGTCAAATTGTTTGACAAAGAGAGCCATCTTCTCATCAATGTCATCACTATCACAAGAGCTTGAGTCTTCATCACTTGATGATTCAATCTTGGATTTGCCCTTGGATGTGGTGGCTTTGAATGCCACACTCTTCTTCTTCTCATCATCCTTCTTCTCATTTTCCTTCTTCTTCTTCTTTACCAACTCATCCTTCTCATCATCTTCTCTATATGAATCGTCGGTCATCACTTCTTGAAATATTTGTTGAGGAGTTGAATCCTTCAATGTAGTCCTTACTAGCACTGTGATCAATGTATCAAATCTCTTGGGTAGACTTCTCAAGAACTTCATAGAGAATTGATTGTCCTTGACCTCCTCACCAAGTGCCTTGAGCTCATTGACAATGACTTGCAACCTATGAAACATCTCCGGTACACTCTCATCATCTTGCATCTTGAAGCTTGAAAATTTTTCTTGCAAGATATATGCTTTGGCGGTCTTTGTGCCTTCGGTGCCCTCAAATGTTTCTTCTAGCTTGGCCCAAGCATCATGAGCAATCTCAATGTTCTTTACTTGCTCAAAGGTCTTGTCATCTAATGTCTCATGAAGAGCACTAATGGCAATGTCATTGCATTGGAGCTTCTTCTCTTCCACCGGTGTAGGTGCTTCCGGATTAGCAACCTCAAATTTTGTTTCGGTGACCTTCCACACTTCTCTATTGATTGACTTTAGGTGTGCGGTCATCTTAACCTTCCAATATGCATAATTTGTGCCATCAAAGTGAGGTGCCTTCTTGGTGTTGTTGATGTGCAAGCTTAATTGAGCCATTTCTTTTTCACCGTAGGTTGTTAAGCCTCAAATAAACGGTGCCTCTGCTCCGATACCACTTGTAAGGTCCAAATAGGCTAGAGGGGGGTGAATAGCCTAATTAAAACTTCTACAAGAATTACTTAACCACGAGTTAGTACGAAAGGTGGCGAAGCAAAAGCACTAGCTCTAACTAATTAAGCAAGCCACCTACACAAGTCTAGTACAAGGCTATTCACTAAACACAACAACAACTAAAAGCTAGAAACGAGAAGTAATACGAGAGAAGAGCTTTGAGTGATTATACCGCCGTGAAGAGAAGAGAAATACCAATCAATCAATCATACAAGAGAAATCCTCGGGAAGAGAATGACACAAGAATTTATCCCGAGGTTCACTTGCTTCCCGGCAAGCTACTCTCCGTTGTGGTGATACACCCACTTGTCGGTTCGCGAGCTAATCGACTATCAAGAGTCGAGCCCTCGGCGGGCGCCGCACAACCGCACACAAGATAGGGATCCTCCAAGCCACGAGCTCCACTAGAGTATCCAATTTGCGAACTCCCGCGGGGAAGGATCAAGAACCCCTTACAACACTTGGTGAAGGCTCCAACAATCTCCAATTGCGAGCTCAATCACCTTCGCTGCTCCAAGCCGTCTACCGTGTCGGGAAACACGGAAGAGTAACAAGAAATCCGCAGCAACTCGAAGATCAAGTGCCTCTAGAATGCAACTCTCAAGCAATGCACTTGAATCTCACTCAATCTCACTCAAGATGTGCAACTATGCAAAGAGATGAGTGGAGGGGTTGTTCTCTAGCTCAAAGTATGTCTCTAGTTCTCAAAATGTGCAAGAGTTGCCCTCAAACCCCGGCCAACCTCTATTTATAGCGAAGGGGTACGCAGTTAGCCGTTACAGACGATGCAGCGAAAAACGCACTGACCGGACGCTCCGGTCAGGGTGACCGGACGCGTCCGGTCACTACACGACAGCACGAAACAGTGCGTGTCAGAACTAGCCGTTGCCGTGACCGGACGCGCTGAACCGATTGACCGGACGCGACAGTACCCGCGTCCGGTCACATTCCAGTATGCTCCCGTTAAGACCGGACGCGTCCGATCGCACGTGACCGGACGCGCCGCGCGTCCGATCGTTACTCCGCTTCGTTCTACCCTTCTGGACGCCTGACCGGACGCTCCGGTTACGTGAGGGACCGGACGCGCCGGTCGCGCGCTCTGATTCGTTCAGGAGAACTGACCGGACGCGCTGTTGAACTGACCGGACGCCACAGTGCCAGCGTCCGATTAGAGTCCAGTAAGCTCCCTGGATGACCGGACGCGTCCGGTCATCAGTGACCGGACGCGCTGCGCGTCCGATCATCAAACTGAAAACCGCGCAGACGCTGAACACTGACCGGACGCGTCCGGTCATACAGAGACCGCGTCCGGTCCAGCGTCCGGTCATCTCTGTGACCTCCGTTCGCCTCCGTTTCTTTTTCGACTTCCGGCGCAATAGAAAATAGGCATTTCACTTCTCCAAAAAGCGCCGAATCCCGCCGAGAGGAACCCAAACCCCTCTCTACCGCTCAAACTCCACCGCCTTTGCAAATGTGCTAACACCACCAAGTGTACACCACCATGTGCATATGTGTTAGCATTTCACAATCATTTCTCAAGGCGTTTTGTTAGCTTTTTACTAGATCCTAATGCATATTCTCAAGATATTGATCTAGTGGCACTTGATTCCCGAGCTAACCGTGATTGCCCCTCTTGATAGTCGGCTATGTATCCTAAACCCGGTCAATCACTTCTCTACTCATCTTAGACCGGCAAAAGGAAAACCCTATAGTTATACCTTTGCCTTGCGCTCTTAGATCCTTCTCTTTCACTTGATCATCATGTGCATCTCCACCATGATCATCATTTTATGTCCATGCACCATCTCTTTGTGATCTTGTGGCTACCACTCCTTGCCACATACACCTTCATCACATGTGTTGCTTATGCCTAACTCAAAACACTTAACATATGGCATTAGCAACTTGGTGTCATTAATTACCAAAACCAAACTTGGGCTTTCAATGACCCAAGAGGGCCACCTTGAGACGAGAGTTCAACCCCTTCTTGAAACAGTACATCTTCTTCTTTTCGGTATCGGTCTCACCTGGAGCATACCTCTTCATGCGAGTGAAACGAGTAGTGTACTCCTGAACCTTCTGGGAGCCCTAGGAAATATTGCAAAACTCCTCCACCTTGGCATCCATGACGCCCTCAGGCACGTGTTGCTCATGAAATGCCTCGGCAAACTCCTCCCAAGAGATACTTCCTGGGTCCTCATGGGCGTCACAGTAGCTGTCCCACCATGCGCGTGCAGCACCAGTGAGCTGGTGGGCGGCTACCCCAATGCACTCCTCGTCAGTGCAGGTGGTGAGGTCCAGCTTCTTTTCCATCTCACGGAGCCAGTCCTCAGCGGCGATGGGGTCATCGTCGGCGGTGTCGAAAGTAGGAGGCCTCAGTTTGAGAAAACCCTCCAACTTTCGCTGGAAGTCATTGGGAGGACCCCCGTGGCAGTGAAGCATTCCCTGAGCCAGTGTCTCCAAGAGGTGGGTTTGGCGGTCCATCACCTCCGCCAACTGTGGTGATGGTGGCGGCGGCGCTTCTCCTCCGAGATGCTGGGCGACACCCGCCCCCAGTGCATGCTCCTCTGGTGCAAGCTCCTCCCCGACACCGAAGGGAACTCCCCGGTCTCCTCCATGGCCTCGACCACGACCATGGGCCATAGGCGCGGGGGATAGCGAGCGGTTGTTCAGACGAGCAGATCAGCGGCAAGACATCTCTCTGCAAGGTTAGTTCGTTGTTTAACATTTTCATTAGATGCATGGTTAAGCGATTTATCAATTTAAAAAGAGATAACTATCCAACACTCATACAAAGATGCAAATAAGAACCATAAGATGCGATAAGATCCAAAACATCCATTACATTAATTTATTACATAGCGATATCTCCAGTAGCTACACTGACAGATTCGCGGGAATCGTGCTACTCGCAAGCAGCTCCAAAAGTGGGACATCCTACATTACTCCATAAGTGCATCATCATATCTCTGGCCACACAGGGCTCAACATGTCTACTACTACCTTATTACATGATTACGTGAAAAAGGGTAACTACTCCTGTCTAGGAGTGACGGGTGGTGTAGAAGGACCAGAAGTGGAAGCCTCGAGAGTGCCCTCCATGGCACGAAGCTCGTCGTCGGAGTGGTGGATCCTCACGACGTAGGTGAGAGCGTAGTCCAGCATCTCAGTCCTCGGAACCTCTGAGTAACTCTCAGTCGGGCAAGCCTTGAAGTTGAGCTTGGTGGCCTCAATGTGGAAAGGCTGTCTGCGCTGTTTCTTGTGCATCCCAGGTAAGAGGATGTCCTGGACCTTTCCGATCTCTTGGACGCGCTTACGATCAGTGTCGATCCAAGCCTGACTGATGCGGTTCACCTTGTCCTAAAGGTACTCGGTGCTCTTGATGTAGTGAACCAGGTGGTGCATGTTGTAGGTGGTGGTGACGGCAGCCTCCACAGCTAGCTTCTCCATTGTGTTGCAACGGGCCTCCAGGGCAAGCTTCCTGAAGCCACGCTGCTTCTCCTTCTCGTGGAACTCTCTTAGGGTAAGCCTCTGACGCTCAATCCGATCCTCGCACTCAAGCACTTTGGACTCAAGATAGTCATGGCGAAGCTCAGCCTCCCCAACCTTGTCCTTGAGATCGGCGATCTCCTTCCAAAGTGACTGCTCATGGTTCTCGTAGAAGGTCTTCATCCTATCATAGCCCATGCGCTCCTCCTCGAGCTTGCCGACCATCTCCCCCTCCTTGCGCTCCACCTTGAGGAACTCCTCGTCGCAACGGAACATGAGGTATCGGTAGCGGCGGTTCTGCATCTCTACATCCATGATGTAGCAATCTTGGGCGATGATGTACTGCGTGGAGGCCCTCAGACAGGGGTCGACCTCGTCACGCACAGCACGGTCTACAACAGTGATATGTGGCTCCGAGAACCTATTCAGGTCTAGAGCGACAAGCAGCAAGCGGTACGGTCCCATCTTGAGGTAGTCGTGTGCGTCACCTATCACACTGCGAAGAGCTGTGCGTGAGACGGACTATACGCACGAAGCAATAGAGTTCTCCACCTCCAGTGTCTCAAAGGCACGCAGCACGGGTACAAACTCGCTAGCGGTGACCTTGAGGTGGACCACGATGTGGCCCTTGAACCTATCGGGTCCAGGCTCACCTCGGCACATGTACTCGATCTGCTCTGTGGGAATGCCTAGTGAGTCCAGCACGTCGTACAGGATCATGGTGAACCCATGGTAGGCAAGTCCGTCCACAGGGAGCTCTACAACAGGGGCCATCTGCAAATTAACCGTAAGACAGAGTCAGTACCTTGTTGTGTATGTAGTAACTTGAGTATTTCAGAGTGAAACTTGGTAAAACAAGGCGAATCACTGTAACTTAGAGTGATACTTGATGAATTCTTAAGTGAAATAGGGTGATTCAGGGTGGAACGGAGCGATGTGATAGGTAAGGTAGAACAAAATGTAGGTAAGAGAGTGTGAAAATGAGATAAGTCATGCACAAAAATGCAGCACGGTCGGTAATATAACCGAAAGTGTCAAGATCTTTCCAAATTCTATTGTCCAATCCTATGGGTCCGTCCTAGGGTCAGCATGGCTCTGGTACCAACTGAAATGTCCATGATTTCCATGAAGGGAAATCCACAGAAACGAAGTGTAAAATGACAAAACATTCCGTCAATTTACCCAAATCTCAGTGATACATAAGTCATGCACGAATATCAGAGTACAATAGAGAGTTTTACATAATTTATTCTCTTCACCACGCAGGGCGGAACACACTCACAAAAGCATCCAGAACAACATCCGACGTAGATAGCAGCGGAAAATGATCTTCTAGAACCAGCTTGAGCGTAGAACAGACCCTCTAATTCTCCCAATCATCGCCCTCGTAGTCATACTCGGGCTCGGAACCTGTCAAAAATCTATCAGTACACTTGGTATTGGCCACGCATCGCCCACCCTATGCTTGCAATGCTTTGTGGAAAGTGGAATGCATTGAGGGAAGTAGAAATAAACCTATTTAGGTTGTGGTTTTCCTATGCAAGTAGTTAATATTTTAATAAGATATTCATCAGTTTTTAACCCATCTTAGTCACACATTTTTCCCAATCACATCACACACAACACATCTCATCTCACTCTCTCTCTCTAGACGATGAGATTGACTCCCGCTCAGATCTCGTCTCAACGGCCAAAGCCGGAAACCAACACAGAACTCGGGGAAAGGTAGAAAGGACTCCTCTCTCTAATCAAGTGAAGCGTAGGTCATGGGAATGTCCTTATCCGCGGACGCGGCTATATGTATAGATCGATCAACTCTATAGAGCGTGTACACCTAGTAATCCACAAGATCGCCATCCTCGATGATCCAGCTCGTCTAGGCTGATTCCAACTGCCTTCCAACCGGTACAGTACCACCCTACCACTCAGCCCTGGGCCACCCCGGTGTCCACCAAAACGCTGAGACTATGAGACGTAGTACCGGGCCCCCAAGGTCACTACGCTGTCTTAGGAGGGTGTGGGTCCCTATGCCCGTACCTTCCTACACTATCACCTTCCAACCTAGTAGTAGTGGTACCGTCCTAGTCAGTCGGGTAATCGTCTCCCGCCCATCGGGAGCGAGTGGTGTGCACGAAGGTCCCATGGTTCCAGTTCTCAAGACATACTAGTCCTTAGGGGGACCAGACAGGATATCTTCTCAAGGGGAAACACCGTATTTCCCGTGCCATGACAGCACCTCCACCAGGGATAACCAACACCCCAGTTCTCCTTCCAATATACCCGCCACAGGTATCTCTCGTGAGGGATGCCCAGGTCGCACCCCTCCAGCAAGACTTGCCCCAAAGACTCGTCGTAGGATCCTGTCCAATCGACTCAACCCTCACCACTCACCCAAGACGCACGCCAAGATCTCCCCAGTTCTTTAGTCAGGTTTATCAAGTTCTCGGCACTACGTGCCTTATACATATACGCCTCTCACTCACCGGCATCACATCACAGATATAATGCGAGTAAGAGTAAAAGCAGTAATATGTAACATGCGAGCATCTTAGCCTAACAGCAGGGTGAGCAGGAGTAAGGCTAAGACAAGGTAAAAGGGCTCAAAGTAAAGCATCTACCATGCAGCCTATCATCATATTATTTCACAAAAAGTAAAGCGCTAGCAATTCTATATTTGCATGCGTAATAGGTTCTACGGAGATGGGTGGGGCGTGGCACCTGGTAGGTCGTCACCCAAGTCCTCGCTGTAGTCGGGGTCGTACTCCTCAGTCGGCAGGTCCTCTGGCTCTGTTAAATGTAACGTAAAGTCGCATTAACGACTCCTATAGAGGTGCACAAAGAAGCAACAGAAATTCAAAAGATCTAAATGCACGCACACACAAGCTTAAGATGTAGAGCTCATTTTTAGAAAAATTTAGAAACTGGTTTGGCATTTTTCTGAGTTAAAATGAATTAGTTATGAATTTCTAAATGTTAAATGATTTTCTGGAAAAGAAAAAGAAAAAGAAAAAGAAAAACCAGACAGTGACACGTGTCAAGCTCTGATTGGCCGAAACAGAGCAAGTCACTGACATGTGGGTCTAGGTCAACGGTCAACATTGACCGGGCTACGACCGGGCTCGGTTGGGCTGGGACGGATATGGGCCGGGTTGGCCCGGTCTGGGCCGGGCCGGCCCGGACACGTTTCGTCTCTTGGCTGTGCCACGTCGTGCTCCGATTTCAAAAGGTCTGCGGGTCCATGCGCTCGGCTCATGGTGAACAGACAGGTTCGGTCCATGGGTTTTGCACGCGGTCCACGGTGGAGCCGGTCCACCCTCATCTCTTTCCCCTCGGCTCATGGTGCACCGAGTGCATCCAGCAGCTCCTCTGCTCAGTTTTTCCCCTGCTTCCTCTGCTCGGCCGCGCTCTCACCGGCGGCGAGCGGTGGTGCCTATGCGCTGGTGGCTCAAAGGCAGAAATCGAGAGCTCGAACACACCGCGTTGTCTCAAGGAACTCAATAGAGGGGTCAACGGGGCGGATTAGAGTGTCTATGAGGCTTGCTCTTGGCGGTGGCGGCTCGGCCGGTGCGGTGAGCGACGGCAAGGTTCCCATGGTCACTCCGAGGTCCCAAATGGCCCTAGGATACTCAATTGGACACATCTGCGGGGTGCTAAGGCCACCATTGATGACTTAACTACATGGTAGAGCACGTGTCCGCGGTTGGGTGTGCGGCGGCTCTCTGGCACCTCCTCTGCTTCTCGGCCGTGCTCCAGTGCACGCCGCCGTCGGCATGGTCACAAGCGGCTTCCCCGGTGGCTCTTTTCCCCTTTTTGCTGCGCACCTAGCGTTCCTTGCCAAGGCAAAACAAAAGAACTCCATCCCCTTACCTCTACTCATCTAGCACGGCTGGTCCAAGGCTTCACCATGGTGGAGCCCGGACATGGTGACCGCGTGCGATGCGTGCGTGTCATGGTCGCTCTCGGCGTTCTCCGTCCCTAGGTGCGCGACGCAAACTGTGGCTACGCCTACCGAAGGGTGTGCGGTGATGTTCGAGGCTTAGCCTTGGCCACCTCCGGTAGGAGGTGTCATGGCCACGCCGGTGTGCACATGGTGGTGAGCAAAGAAAGGGTGGCGAGCAGGGTGGCTCACCTTGGGCTTGTGGTAGTAGGATGGCGGTGCAGAGGTGATTCGGAGCAGTGTAGAATCGGTGCCATGTAGGGAGAACAGCAACGTCGACGTGGTCGTTCGGTCGATGCTCCGGGCTCCGATGGCTCCTGGCTTGCGGCTCCGGTGGCGGCCTTTTCCCCCTTTCTCCCCTTCTTCCCCCTCCTCCCATTTTCTTGGTCGTGGCGCGAAGTGGTGGCCACCGGGGTGGTGGCAGAGTGGATGGAGAGGGCTCGGGCACCCCGGGTGGCGCCTACTTATAGGGGGTGGCGATCATGGAAAGGCGAGCGGTGGTGAAAGGGTTTAGGGCCATGTGGAGGCGATCCACGCGACTGTGCTAGGATTTTGGGGAGGCCAGCTAGTGAAGATCGGATTGGCCTCACCAATTTTTGTAATCACGGGGTGGTTATGGAATGGACGACGGTGCCAGGTGGTGGTTGCGGTGCGGGCCATGGCGGAGGCACGCGCGGCTCGCGGTGCGTGGGAGCGGAGGCGAGACGCGTGCGGCTAGTAGGAGGAATTGGTGGCGTGGCTTGGCGCGCATGACTGGCGGTGGAGGCAGAGGGAATCTCCCCTCGCCCCATGCGTGACCCTGTCCCCTGCTCCTTGCCGGTTTGAGCGAACACAGGGATTCGATCAGGCGAAAGGAAGGGGATGAAGGCGGCTCCCGCCCGTCAGCGACGTGGAAGGAGAGAAGACGCTTTGGCGTTGGCGGGTTGGCAACGCAGGCCAGGCGCTGGCGGCTTGTCGGGCCGGCCCACGTGTGGGCGAGCGCGGGTGCGCGTAAGGCCGCAGGCGTGATGCAAGCCGGGCTCAGCTGGTTTGAAAAGCTGGGCCGAAAAGGAGTTTTTCCTTTTTTATTTTAAACCAAGGCTTTCCCATTTATCTGATTTATTCAAAAAGCTTTTCTATTTTGTATTTTCTCCATTTTAAATATGCCATGCATTTGTATGTGAGAATGCATATTGCCCACACTTGTATAACATAGTGGGTCCTCTTAAATATATTTTTAGTTCCCAATTATTTGATAGGTTTATATTTCTACATTTATTTACTTAAGCAATTAATTCAAGAAAAATTGTTGCTTTTAATTCAATTCAAAGAACATAAAATCCAACTCAAGCATGTATGGTTAAATGCAAAGATGTAATTAGCTATTTTAGGTGCTACTTGTGCAACTAGGTTAGGTTCCCTATATGACACCTCACCAAACATAGGTTTATTTTTAGAAAATTTTTGCAGTTGTGATTTTTGTTTCCTAGAAATTTCTGGGTTGTTACACTTATGTTCCATCTTCAGTCATGAACTTGTATGTGCCTGGTCCGATGACTTTTGTGACAATAAAAGGACCTTCTCATGGGCTGAGCAGTTTATGGCATCCGTCAGTTTTTTTTATTGTTCGCAGTACTAGGTCTCCGACTTGAACTGAGCGTTGTTGAATACTTTTGTTGTAGTGGCGCCTTAAACCTTGGAGGTATTGAGCTGACTGAAGGGTAGCATTTACTCTGACTTCTTCTGTATTATCGAGTTCCAAACTTCGTGTGTGTTCTACTTCTCCCTCCTCGTGTTGTTTGATTTTTGGTGATGTCTAGATCAAGTCTACTGGTAGCATGGCTTCTGATCCATATACTAAGAAAAAATGTGAGTATCCAGTGGCTCTGCTTACTTGAGTGCGTAGCCCCCAGACTACCTTAGGTAATTCTTCAGCCCACTTGGATCCGTAATCTTCTAGTTCTTCATACAATCTTGGTTTCAACCTGACTAGTATGAGTACGTTAGCTCTCTCCACTTGTCCAATGGCTTCGGGGTGTGCAACTGACGCATAATCTATATTGATGTCGTAGTCTTGTGCCCAGTTTCTGAACTCGATGGCTGTGAAAGGAGAACCCAAATCTGTGATGACGCGATTGGGTATTCCGAAGCGATGCATGATATCATAGATGAACTCGACTACTTTTGCTGCACTATACTTCACGACCAGCTTGTATTCGATCCACTTAGTGAATTTATTGATTGCAACGAAGATGTACTCAAATTCGCCTTTAGCCTTTTTGAGTGGTCCTACTTGATCCAGCCCCTAGCATACGAACGGCTAAGCAGGAAGGATGCAAATTAGGTCATGTACTGGTACATGGGCTTGCCTTGTGAACATTTAGCACCCTTTGCACTTTTTGACTAGTTCTTTTGTATCCTTCAAGGCTGTTGGCCAATAGAAACCGGTACGAAAAGTTTTGCCCACTAGTGTCCTAGAGGCTGCATGGTTGCCGCAGCAACCTGAGTGGATTTCATCTAGAATTTTTTTCCCTTCTTCTCTTGAGATACATTTAAGTACTCCAGATGACATGGCTCTTCTATATAGGTTGTCGCCTACAAGGACGTAGTTTTTGCTTCTTCTGATTATCCTAGTGGCTTCTTCCTTATTAAATGGTAGTTTGTTCTCTCTGATGTAGTCGATGAAGTCTAGAGTCCATGATCTGGTGATTACCATGATCTGGATTGTTGGTGTTGGTGGCTCAGAGGTTATCTCACCGGGTTGTTTTATGGAGGGTGATGGCAACTCCTCTACAAACACACCTGGCGGGACCTTCGCTCTGTCCGATCCCAGTATGGCGAGAACATCTGCCGCTATGTTTGAATCTCGTAGAACATGCAGGATTTCTAGTCCTTGGAAATTTTTCTCTAGTTTTCGTACTTTAGCACAATAGGTGTCCATGTTGTCTTTGGTGCAGTCCCAATCTGTGTTGACTTGATTGATGACCACAGCTGAATCACCATAGACAAGTAACCATTTGATTCCAAGAAAAGTCACGATTCACAGTCCATGGATGAGTGTGTCATACTCTGCTTCATTGTTTGTTGCTTAACATAGTATCTGGAGTACATATTTGAGTTGTTTTCCTTCTAGGGATATGAGAAGGACACCTGCGCCAGCCCCGCCTAGCTTGAGTGATCCATCGAAGTACATCTTCCAATGGTCAAAGAAGGTATCTGGTGCGGGTTGTTGGATTTCTATCCATTCGGCCATGAAGTCTACGAGTGTTTGTGATTTTATTGCTTTTCGTGGAGCGAAATCGATATTTAGAGCTCCAAGTTCTACTACCCACTTTGATATGCATCCTATCGCGTCTCTATTATGCAAGATGTCTCCAAGAGGGAAATTTGTTATCACAGTAATCTTGTGGCCTTCCAAGTATTGTCGTAGCTTACGAAAAGTAATCAAGAGGGTGTAGAGTATTTTTTCTACTTACAGACATCGTATTTTTTAGTCTGTCAGAACTTCGCTGACGTAGTATACCGGCCGCTATACTTTGTATACATGCTCTTCTTCTTCTCTTTCTACCACGATTGTTGCACTGACCACCGTAGATGTTGCCGCTATGTATAGCATTATGTCTTCGTGCTTCTTAGGCAGTGTGACTATGGGTGATGAGGTGAGGTACACCTTAAGGCTTTCAAAAGCCTCCTTGGCTTCCTCTATCCACTCAAACTTGCCTGTCTTTTTTAACAACTTAAAGAACAGGAGTTCTTTTTCGTCGAGTCATGAGATGAAGCGATTGAGGGCTGCCATACTTCTTGTCAGTTGTTGTACATCTTTTACACAGCGCGGGGGTCCCATTTCTGTTATGGCTCGAATATGCTTAGTACTTGCTTCTATTCCTTGATTACTAACTAGAAATCTGAATAGTTGTCCTGATGGTACCCCAAAAATACACTTGTTTGGGTTCAATTTCTACTTCCATTTGTTTAGGTTTTTAAAAGTTTGCTTCAAGTCTTTGACTAGCATGTCCGGGTTCTTTGTCTTTACTACTACGTCATCGATATAAGCTTTCGCGTTGTCACCAATCGGTTCACCGAGGAATGTTTGGATGGCTCTTTGATAGGTGGCGCCTATGTTCTTGAGTCCAAAGGACATGTTTTTATAACAATAGGCACTGAACAGAGTGATAAAAGATGTCTTGCTCGAGTCTTCTTCCTTTAATGCGATCTGATGATACCCTGAATAACAATCGAGAAAAGACAATAGGGCAGATCCTACCATTGAATCAACAATTTGATCAATTCATGGTAACCTGAACGGGTCCTTTGGGTAATGTTTGTTGAGATCCGTGTAGTCGACACATATGCGCCATTCAGCCGTGTTCTTTTTCTATACTAGAACAGGATTCGCTAGCTAATCTGGATGAAGAATTTCTCTTATAAACCCGGGTGCCATTAGTTTTGTAATCTCCTTTTTGATTGCTTTCTTCTTGTCTAGTAAAAATCTTCTTAGCTGTTGTTTGATTGGTTTGGAGCCTTCATTGATATCGATTCTATGCTCAACCAACTCTCTTAGGACACCTAGCATGTCGACCGGCTTCCAAGCGAAGATATCTTTGTTGTCCCGAAGAAAGTTGGTGAGCACGAGTTCCTATTTAGCCGAAAGGTGAGCACTAATGGTCGTCGTCTTCTCTGGGTCACCAGTACCTAGGTCAATTTTCTTCACATCAGCTTCTTTTGGTGGTGCAAGGATGCAAGGCTTCTTAGCCAGGATCTCTATATCTTTCGGGTTCATCTGTGCAGCAACAGTAGCAATTTATTTTCTATCATCCGCTATTTGTGCTTTGGCCGCGATTTAGATTGCTTGTAGGTCACAATCCAAAGTGCGCTTCAAATCACCTTGAAGGGAGAGTATTCCATGAGGCCCTGACATCTTGAGCAGGAGGTATGGGTAGTAATGTATAGCCATGAATTTGGCAAGTGTTGGTCTTCCAAGGATGACATGATATAATGTCTCAAAGCCTGCAACTTCAAACTGAATGAATTCGGTTCGGTAATTGGTCAATGTTCTAAATGTAACTGGTAGAGTGATTTGTCCGAGCAGCATAGCAGCTTTATCGGGTACTATTCCATAGAATGACACTTCTGTTGGGGTAATCAACCTAGCAAAGTCTAGCCCCATCTTCCTTAGCGTTTCTAAAAATATGATGTTAAGTCCAGCTCCTCCATCGATCAAGACCTTGGTGACTGTCATCCCTGCTATAGTTGAATCTAAGACTAGTGGATATAGGCTAGCATTTCCAATGCTAGTCCATTGGTCTTCTCTTAAAAATTAAATTGGGTACTATGACCAATTCAGGTACCTTGGGACAACTGGTTCAGCCGTCATGATGCTGCGGAGAGCTAGTTTGTCTTGGTGCTTGCTTCTAGAACCTAAAACTCTAGAGAAGATTACTGCAACTATTCCCTTTGGCTACTGGAATCCATTGTCTTCCGTATTGTCTTCGTCTTTCTTCTTGTTATCCTCTTCCTTATCCTTATTTTTTCCTTTTCTTGCTTACCGATAAATGAAGATTCGGCAATCTCTTGTTGTATGGTTTCCTTGCGAGTGCCATATACAATGCATATTCTCAATGTCTTCGAACCTCTTGAATTTTGAAATTTTTTCGTCTTGTTATCCATGGCGACGGTGTTGTCTGGTCCATGCTTTTTGTATGGATGTCCAATGTTTGATAAATTTCTCCTGTTCGAGTTGTCTCTGTTGTTTTCTCAGTTGTTTCTATCCGGAAATCTTTCCCTCATCTTTTCTTCTACCATAATCATCTTTTCAACCGCACGTTTGAATTCTTTATTGTTTCTTGGATCCTCTTTGCAAAAATCTTAAAATTATCATTTAGCCATGATCCCGTGGGAAAAGGCTTCGATCATTTCTCGTTCAGTGATGTCATGTACTTGGGCACGTAATTCTCCAAAACGTCGATAATAATCTCTAAGGCTCTTGCCTCCCTTCTGCTTGAGTCCTTTTAGCTCTGCATGCATGATGGGATGTTTTATGATGCCTGTGAAATTTTTGCAAAAGGCTCTTTGCAAGTCCTCGTAGCCTCTAATTGATCTCGGGTTCAATTTTGTCAAACCATTAGAGGGGTACGGTTTCTAGGACCATGGGATAGAACAATGCTTGATATCATCATATCCGTCAGCTAGTTCAATTGATTGCGAGTAGATTCTGAGTCACTGCCTTGGTTCAGTCTTCCCATCATATTTGGAGTGGTTTGACGGCTTGAACTTGTGAGGCAGTCATACTGAAGCAAGTCGCCTTAAAAAACAGGGAAACCTATCGTGCATTCCGGCTTCTCTATGTTCTGACTCAGCTTCCCCTTCCTGCTAGCTGTCATTTAGCCTGGGAAGAAATCATGGGGAGAGTGGTAAGATGCTCTGCTCCTCTCTTCTCTTGGATGCTCGACTCGATTACTTTGGGCATAGTCTCTTCTTTTCTCTTGATTCTGGCTCCCGTTTGGTCTAAGTCTTTCGAAGGCAGACCTCCTTTGGCTTTGTGCTTCTTGTTCATGTGATGCTATCCTAGAGGGAAGCTTCGAATGAGTTATCCCATCATGTGCCTTCAGGGCCGTTGTCTGGAGAACTTCTCAGAGTTGTTCTTATTTCTCGTTGGGATGTGAGATCACTTCGAATTCCTCTAGCTCCTCTCATATCTTGTCATAAGGATCTCTGTGTGCTCTGGCCGCGTGCCTCTTATCGATTTCTCTTTCTGATTTCCTCTTGTTGTATTCGACCAGCTCTGCCTCGTACGTGTCACACGCTTCTTTTCATTGCCTAGCATGGCGTCTGCGACCTTCTTTTAGTTTGTTTCTTCTTTTCCTAGCTCGTTTTTGGCCCTTAGACTTGCCATCGTACTCAGGAGCGTTGGACGATATGTTTGATTCTGATTCATCTAAAGACCTGACATCAGGTGTTGGTGGCATCGGTGGTGGCCATCGAATCATGAAGACTTCTTGGTCTGGCACCAGCTCTGCCCTGCTGTAGTTGTTGGTAACTTCAGTTAGAGCATTGGCATCACAGAACGTACCAACTTCTTAGTAGGGTAGAGTGATACCTTCTTGCTCTAGGGAAAAGTACTCAGCCAGTGAACTAAGTAGTCTTGAGATGTTACGGTTAATACAAGACCTTCTTGCACCTCGGTAAGACGTAGCCTCCACACTAGATCGGCTATATTTTGGAGTAAGTCTTGATACGCCCTTGCCACGTTGTTAAGTCCGGTTGGGAGGTGACTCAACTTCCTGGGAGAAACTTAAAGTAGGTTCGAATTGATCTCTTAAAGAGTTGATGCTGCATTTCGGAGTCCAATTGAAAAAGAACCCATTTTATTTCAAAAAGAACCCGGTTTGGACCCTAGAGAGGGATCCGACCTGGACACTAAGTCGAGATTGATTGTCACCGGAGTCTGATTCAATTCGGACATCGTAAGGCCTGAGAATCTTTCGACAAGATCTTCGGCTGACCCTGTCGGAAGAATGATTTCTTCTTGGGCCTTCTGAGCTTTGACAAGATGTCCCTAGAGGTTGCCCTCACTACCCACCTCGCAAATCCATGATCTAAAGATGAAGATTGATCCCATCGGAAAGATCATGTTGTTAAAATCCGTAGAGCTCTTGATTGCGATTGCGCCGCAAGCCCCTACCTGGCGCGCCAACTGTCAGTATTTGACCACCGATAGCCTGCCACAGGAGTACCCAGGACAGTTGTTTAGGCTTTGATGCGTGCTAGAACTCGATGGTGAACGCAGAGATAGTCGATTTATACTGATTTGGGCCCTCGATCATGATCGAGTAATAGCCTTATGTCCAGTCGTCGTTAGCCTTTGCGTTGGATTGATTGTATTGTGTTGTCTCTTCTTACAGGGGTGCCCACAGCCTCTCTTTATATTGGTAGAGAAGGCTACGGTACGATTACAATTCTAGTCGGATCCAAAGAAGGTGTCCTGAATTAAATACAGACGATACTTTTCATAGAAATCCGGCTAGTCTGGTCTATTCTACTCAGAGTCAGTGTAGCAGATGCTGCACCTTTTCTCGCTTCTGTCCATGGGCTAGGCCAGGGCCCACGGCCTATAGTCACATTGCTGTGGAATCCTGTGGGTCCCGCATCGACACACGAGCCCACAAAAGTTGGCTTAGCCGACTCCCTCTGTCGGCTAAGCCGACAGAGTCTTGGATTCTGAGTCACAATGGTTTCTAGATTGATTTTTGGTATGTTTTCTAGTGGGAAACTTGGAGAATGCATCTTGAACATGTTTTCTACTGGGATAAGACCACCCCCTCTATATATATATGAGAGGATTATGGCGGATTGAGTTCTCATCAATCCAATTGACAAATACAACACAAAATCATTTATCTCTTTGCCCTAATTTCTTCTCCTCAACCCCTCCTGCTGTCTAACAAGTTTCTCCATGAGATTTGTTAGCATCCTAGGTGACCTTGCTGGTCCTAGGAGATCCTCCACGTGCTTCTCCGTGACGGATCCTTCCGGGAGTGGTTCGGGAGCCTATTCAGCCAAGATCGAGCTCCACATCGGCCCTATCGGTCTCTAGATCGGTTTGGCCGATTACGCTGCATTCTTGTTGCGTTGCAAGTTGTTTGCAACCCCTTTGGACATCAAGGCCCTCGCTGGTGTGTTGGCTTGGAGTGATCTTTAGCATCAACACCTCCATTGTTAGTGCTCTGTTTGGTTCAATTGATTGCTCTGCTTGTTCTAAGATGTCGGCCTTTAATTCCTCTCCAAGCTCCCTTATAAATTGTTCTAAGATTTCTAAAAATTCCAGATACCAGATAGTTGTTATTAAGTTAAAGATTATCAAATTGCAGCCATAGCAAAATGGGCCTTGCAGGATGCGGCAGCGACGTTGTGGTAGGCCGGCTTGAGCGTCCGCGCGGCATCGTACTAGAGGTCGCAAGCGTGCTCCACGCGCGGGCCACCAACCTAGGTGCCCGTGTCCGAGAGGGCTCGCTTCACCATGCAACACACGTTCTCGGCGAGGCTCTTGTGTTTCTGGGTGCCCCCGTCTAGGAGGGCGCGCTCCACCATGCAGCGCACGTTCTCAGCGAGGCTCTCGTGAGACTTGGCGCCGGCGGCTGCTAGGGAAAGCGCGGAGTAGATGGATAGGGGCGAGAAGACGAGGTTGTTGTCGGCAGAAGCGGTCCGGCTCTCTACTCCACCGGCGAGGCAGTCCTTATTTGCGGTGGCGAACTTCCTCATCAGCTGGTGCGACAGGGCTGATAGGCCGTCGCTACTGCACCGCGGCGCCCCATCATCGTCCATCGCGATCTCGGCCGCCGATAGATGTCTCTTTGTATCAATGTACATAGGATTATTATCAGGTACCAAGGCTTTATATGTAGAGATGGAGGTAGTACAATGCGCACACGTCCTTAAACCTTGTAACTTGATGACCAAGAAGGTAACCTTAACTAAATTGTTGGCTTGCACGACAAAAAAGGAAAACTATGTGAAAAGATCAAATTCATCTCTACATCTACAGTCTTATATCTTATATATATCCCGCAAAAAGGAAATCGTCGATTAACGCCTGCAGTTCCCTTGCGCATATGCTTGCTTGCCTTCGCTCAGCCCTCTGCTGCCATTGCGTCGCACACGTCGCCAATGGAGCCCTCGTTGGTACGGTGTTGCCGAGATGATGCTGATGAGCCACCGAGGTCCGACCAGCGGCTAAACTTGAGGGTCCATGACTCCTATTCTCTCTTCTGACTCGATGAATGCAAACCCTTTAAAAAACATTCTTTTCGCTAAGCGTACATAATAAAATATAGTGAAAGGGTCCACCCCGAAACCAAGGGGTACTAACTAACAGCTGAGTCCTCTCCGAACTGCAGGAGATAGTTGCCCATCATACGGCTCACCAACTTCACTTGCCTCTAAGGGGGGCTCGCTGCGAGCAGTTTCAAATCACTTACTATACACGGCCCTACGAAGGGGTTAGGAGCGTTTTCAAGATGATTCTTTCTTTGTCAAGACAAAAAAGGAACCCATCTTTTCAATTGAAAAATGTGAGTCTGTTTTGCCCACTTTATCGGCGATCAAATTAAACATTGCAAGAAGCAAGGACAAGCAATCCTCTCTCTTTGACTTCTCCAGTTCTCACACTCCGTCTCCCTCATGCATGTGTCATTTCCAGATCTGCTGTAATATTTAGTTGCTTAATAATCTTTAATTTTAGAGATCATATCATCTATTTAATAGCAAGGTAGTTTGCTCAATCGACCCTAGAGAGCAGATCATACCATCGCATGTGACTCGCTAGATATCAGATCATCTATGGAGTATTTTAAATAAAGAAACAGACCGTCTTTCTATCATTGCAAGAGCAAAGTTTCATTTGACGACCCATTGGTCACCCGTGTAACGTACTATGTTGGGCCTCCTGGTGTTCTGGCTTTGACGCCCTCCTGAACGGTCTGCTTCAGCCTTTTTTTTCCTTTTTTTTCACAAGCGTGTCCTTGTGACATGTATTTCATTAAGCAAAAGCAGAGTTTAACTGGTTACAATATTTTCAAGTAATCCATAGATTACCGTGGAAAGATGGAAGTCAACTTCTAACCTAAATTATATTACCACTACTGCACAAACCCCTCTTTGCCCACACATGCATGGCAACGAACAGAGCATCCGTAGCAATGGGCCGCACCATAATTTTCTCAGCCCACCCAGCCTTTAATTAACTCCTTGACTCCCCACGACTCCACCCACCATCCCACACTTTTGCATACTCAGTTTTCTGATCTGTTACCGCGAGGGCTCGCTAGTCATGGCGGCGGCGGTTGGTACGGGAATCCTTCCTCCAGGCATGGAGATGGCGACAAGAGTCCCGTGCAATGGCAGAGCACCGGCACCAGCGATCCAGAGGGATTCCCTGGTGAGGTGGCGGAGCACCGACACCAGCGATCCAGACGAGATCTTGGTGGCTAGGGCCTATTGTTGCTTCATCCACTCCGGCCAAGTTGCAACAACTTCGCACATACACCTCAACTTCCCCGTCATCAGCACTGCTCCGTGTCTCCTCTGGTTTGTTGAGTTACAGATCCATGTGAGTTCATCTGCTTCCTAGACCATTCTCTGTTGTTTAGATAAAAATTGGATCCTGAACATTCCAGATGTAGTGCCCAACGGCAACATTATTTTGTCTTATTAATTCATATGCCAAATATTTCTTTATATTAAACTCTAAGTTGAACGGGGTTACTTTTGGAGTTCGTAACCGGACGTGTCACTGTACATCCAACCTGGAATCACAATCTTGGGTTCTACTCTAATTTATATTAATAGAGAATGGAAGAAAACCATTAGCCCAATTGAAATGTAGATGTGATTTTAACAGATAATTATTTTACAATCATAGGTTATATTTTTTAACCATGGGGTACGGTTCTTTCATTTGCCAAGTAAAGTAGCAAGTCTTTAGTTCTTTACGATTTGAATCTTATGATGCACTAGGAATTGATCTGCTTGAGAGATATAAACACAGGTACTGTCAATTCGAAGACCATAAACCAAATGTTTTGTCTGTGTACAAATGTTTTGCTCCAAAAAATTGTTCATTATACTGACATTGAACCCTGCTGGTCGATGAAACCATTCATGACAGTGAAGAAGCTGTGAAAGCATACGAGGATCAATTCAGAGGTAATAAGAATTCTGAACCGCCAAATATAAGCCCTTAACAAATATATATTTTTGTATGAAATATTTCCTTTGGTGCTAAAAAAATACACAGTCCAGTTAAAGTATAATCCTTCACCTTACTCATTTCTTTTTTGCTTATGTTTTCCAGACCTGACTAAGGAACTTACTCTCTGTTCTCGGCAGAAAGTTTTATCTGCACTGCTATACTGTCAACAATTTAGAACACCGAGTTTCAGTTAATTTTTGCATGGCTTTATTAGTTCTAATACAGTTCAACTTCTTTTATGTCAGGGTTGATATGTCACTGGAGACAAAGGGTACCAATGGAACTTCACTTCTAGAAGAGCTGCCCAGGTCTCTATATACATTGGCTCAGTTGTTTTCCTTGAAGGTTTATAAATTGATGGCTAAATAGCATCAGTAAATATGTTCTTAACGAAGTACTCTATATTTTTTCTGAGGAGAAATAAATGATATTTTGATGACATGAACTTTGATGTGCTATGAGCTGTGCAATTGTAAGATCATTTACTTGTTAATCAGGTATCGTTTCTGTCATCTGCTATTGAAGTACAAGTCAATTGCAAATTGGACTGCTTTACTCGCTTAAGTGGCAGTGATTCACAGAAATGATGAACATGTACATTATTATAGATGTAATTGTCTGAACTGTCATGTCGACAATACCTTGACTGTTTACACTCTGCTCCATAAGATTCTGCAATCTGTGCTTTCCTAAAAAAATTTGGAACCTACATAAGTGAATGAACTATATTACTGTATAGTTCACATGATATCTGAATTACATGTCCAATATACCCCTTATTATATGTTTAGATACATTGATGCTTTAAGAAATTAGCATTGATACATTTGGATACTTACAGGATTGTGTTTGTTTTTCTTATTCAAGGTCACTGCTCAGATGAGTAAAGTTGCTTAAGCTTCGTCAACAAATATTTTATGTGAAGATTTGGTACTGGGGGAATATATATAGTACTATATCAGACAAGATTGGAGCTTTGTATTTCAGTTATCTGATTCAGAATGTATAAGATTGGAAGCAAATTTCGACCTTTGTTAGATTGTAGTTCAGAGATGGAAAATGATGCAGAATGACTATTCCATGAGAAATTAGACATATGTTAGTTATGATTTTTTTTCTCTGGGATGTATACTGACAAGATGCTTGTCAAAGCACTAACCTATGTATGGATGGTATTCATTGTAATGCAACAATTGATTTTTAATATGTCTAAATATTGTTATCTCTCATGTGCGAGTTCTCTAATTTCCAATCTTTGTTTAGTGATAGTTTATTCCAAGCTACACATATAAACGTTGCAACAATCCAAATCTTTGTGTTGCTACGAGCTATAGAAGTCATCGGTCCGCAATTGATACAAACACATCTAAGCGTTGTTATAGCCCATTAATATGCGTTACAACTTTGCAACGGTTATTTGTTGATATTACCAACGCATATGTAAGTGTTGCAATAGACCCTTGCAACGCCACTTTTAGCAACGCATAATTTATGTGTTGGTATAGACTCCACCAACGCATATATAGATTTTTAGCAACGCATATATGCGTTGCAAAAAGGGGAGTCATTTTGTAGTGTACATGAAAGTTATGCAACCAATTGGGCAGGTGCCAACGAGACTCGCAAGCCTCCTCGAACCACGTCACGTCGAACTTCATATGTGTGCGAAGTGCGGCCCTTTTTGAGGAGTCAAGCGGGCCCTGGAAAGACCGCTGGAAGTCTGCCACTACCTGGTTATCCGACGGCTGTGAGGCGGTGGGTTCCCACTTGGACATAAGCACCTTCTGCGCTTGAAGGGTGGCGTTAGGGGCCCGAGAGGCACACTTTGCCGCCAGACGCGTGCTACGGTGGATGGTGACCGACGACGGAGAGCGACGGGTTCGACATCGGGGTGGCGCCTTAAGGATAGGAGTCTTTAGCGGGGCAGAGACGCACCTAACAAACTCCCTGGCGAGGGCCGAAGGAGAAGTCGGCATAGACGTAGGTGACCGATCATCACCATCCACTCCGGTGCCTCAGCATCCGCGAAGCTGAGCTGAACCATATCCGTGGTGGCGAACGGGTGTCCGCAAACAATGCCTCTGCTTCAGCCTTAGAGGTTCAATCCCATCTTCAGTGTGTGGTTCTAGAGTGGACGCCGGTGGCTTCCTGACACAATACAAAGAAAATGCAGAGCGTGTAATTTGTAGACCATTAAACTTGAATTAATGGCGATGGAATTCGGGCACCTGGCCATTGGTACAGAGGGACGAATCCTCCTCACAAGTATTTGATGGTGTTGTTTCTTCGCCTGACTACCTAGTAGAAACACAAGGTTTTTTACAACTAACGTTTTGGGGTGTTTTTTGCCTTACCTGACAAGTGACAACCCGGTGCCTGGTGGCGTAAGAGGCAGGACACGAATGTGAAAGGCTCCATTTTGTTGAGCTTTATTTGGCTGCCTTTGTTTCCAGCTCCTAACGTAGAAAGGAATTGTTTTTATCTCTCTTTTTAAAATAAAGTAGAAACTTGGTGAAATTACTGTTTTTTAACCGATTTTAACTCTTTCGTGCACTGTAATAAAGAGATGGAGGTTGTTTGTACATAGCCCCACCAAATGGAGCTCAAATAGACAGGCCCCTGGGTTTTTTTTGGGGGGGGGGGGGAGTGGAAACCATACTGTATTATTGATTGGGGCAAAGCAGTACAGCACAACGACAACCCCAAGACACGGGGATTATTTTTCAGCACCCATATTGAAGCGAACACACACACACAGTCACTCACTCAAACATCGGCAATGATTGTTGGCAGAAACATAAGTAAGCAATCGAAGTGATCTCCTGGATGTCACATAGTAGTAATAGTATCCTCCTGCAGATCCACACAAAGACGACACCCGCGGCTGCAGAAGGATGGGCATCCGGACTTCAAGCAGGTCACGCACGGCGACGCGTTACTGCCGGGCTCCTATCTACGGTAGTGGTAGCCGGCCCCTGCTGGCAAAGATGGCACCCCCCGCTGCAGAAGGATGGGCATCCCGACTTCGGCAGGTCACGCATGGCGAGGGGTTAGGCTCGCCGTCCTCGACCGCCACCGCCGCTGCTGCCGCTGCCACAGGAGGTGTAACCAGCAACAGCAGCAGAGAGGAGACGACCAGCAGCAGCACGAGAGGAACGCCGGCCGCGTTATGGCTCTTCAGTACTGCTGTGCTTAGAAAATACTCCTAGAAACGTGTTTAAACCTGCACTGTATATGTAGCATAGAGTCATCAAATTGTTTGTATCGCATGCACTGCAGACGCCTAGTTGTTACATAATCTGAGTACATACAACTAGTGATAATGGAAGAAGAATGGATAGAGTGTGCTGGAGTATACCTGCTTCCTTACCCTCCGTTACCACACTCAGAAGGATGGGAGCTGCATGCGAAACCGGCGTTGGGCTGGGTATTTGTAGTGCTCTGAGCTCATCCCGCGTGGCCATTAATTTGCTATATATATCTCAAACACGCGGCACACGAGACTCAACCGATTTCACAAATAAAATTCAGCTCCTATCATGCATGCATGCCATGCAATCTCATCTCTCTAGCTTGCATGCACATTTTCTAGCTACTTATATGCAGTAGATGCAGAAGCTAGCAGGTTCTTGCTGGGATGATCTGACAAGAAGATAACAATAACAATAAAAATAATAAACTTGAGGGTGTTATCCAGAGACCCAACTACCCAACGGGGCCCTCCTGGTGCTGATTCCTCATCATCAGATGATAATAAGCAGGATAATAACAAGAAAAAAGATTTTAGGGGGTGGGGGGATTTACCAAAGAAAAGGAAGATAAATTCTCCAGATTCACTAGATGATACAATGGAGGAAAACCTTATCAGGGGTGGATCTCCTGTGGAAGACAACCAAGAGTCGTCTAAATAACCCATACTGACTCCGAGGAGTTGTTCAGAAGACAAGGAAGATAGGAAAGTTGTAACGGAACTAAATACGAAAGAATTGAAGATGATGGAGATAAATACTCAACAGGAAAGTGGTATTGTGACACAATCAGAAGAACGAGGGGCAATTATTGAGAAGAGTGTGTAAATGTCACAACTTTTTTTTTGAGAAAGTGTAAATATCGCAACTAGTATTGCAACAAAGAGCCACACGCCTAATTTGGATGTCCTTGATAGGAAAACCCAAAACGTCAAATTTAATACAGCATAATTGTTTTGGGTATATTGATGGACTGAAAGAATGCTACAAACTAAAAATAGGACATAGCAAGTATGTTGTTTAAGGCGATGTTTGACGCTGTGGAGAGTGGGATGGAATTGCCACAAAAAGAGATGGGATGGTGTGCCATTGCCTATTATGAGTCTATGATGGAGTGAGAAGGATGTAGGCTTGCACACTCGTCGTACTCTAAATTCATCCTCTAAAAGAAATATTTCGTCCTGGTCATCGAGATTCCATCCTCTATATCAATTTCTCCCGCATCCATTTATACTCTATATCATCCTCTATTCCTTGTGGGGCCCACTTTCAGTTTTCTTTAATAATAAAACCGCCACCGCCGACTCCCTTCCCAATCTCTCTCTCTCTCCCTTCCTCCCTCCCGAGCGCCGCTCCCTCCTCGGCCCTCCCTCCCCGGCGGTCGCGGCGCCCCTCCCCTCCCTCCCCGGCCCTCCCTCCCCGGCGCGAGTGCGGGCGGGCGCGCGGCTCCCGACGGCGGGGCTCACCGGCACGCGGGCGGATCCCGACGGGCGGGCGCGTGGGTGGATCCCGACGGCGGGGCTCACCGGCGCGCGCGGCGGTGGATCCCGACCGGCGGGCGCGCGGATCCCGACGGCGGGGCTCACCGGCGCGCGCGCGGGCGGATCCTCCGAGCAGGCTCCTCCTCCGCCGGCCATCCGTCGGGATCCTCCTCCGAGCAGGCGAGCGCGACGATGCAGCTCCTCCACCGCCGCCGCCGTGGGGCGCCGCTCCTCCTCCGCCGGCCATCCCCTTCTCTCTCCCCCTTCCTGCTCATGGCGCGGACGAACGGGCGCGCGGGCCCCACGCCACGCTGGCCGATATCGGATGTCCGGGAAGCGCGCTATTCCTGGCGGACGCGAGCTCGTCCGCTTGGGTAGCGGACGCTTTCCAGTATCGTGCTGCGGCACTTCGGTCCGCTATCCGGTCCTCCAGGACGGGGATAGCGTACCCGGTGCGGACAACCTGAGAGGCCTATACCATATATAGATAACATGTAAGATACTAAGATGTAGCGTCAAAATCCATAACATGAGGAACCAAATTTTGTATTATTATTTGGTTCATTCAAGACCACAGGTTACCCTAACTGTGTTAGAGGTATAGACACTTGAAGGGAGCAAATGCGATGTGGGCCTAAATCTGTGGCCCACTGCTATAGTGCCAAGAGCGTGTCAGACCTTTAAACAAGATTAGGACACCTAGGTTTGTCAGAGGCCCCCAAACTATGCTAGGCTACTCAAGTTTTATAATAGATCTATGACTAGAGAGAGGTCTTGCCATCATCTTGTTGTGATTTGCCCTGTTGGCAGCTTGTGCGGCATATTTGCCAAAACCGTTAGATCACTTAGAGTTATTGTTATTTTGTTGTGTTGGTGATGGACATGTCCATGTTGAATGATCGACATCCTAGATGTTGGCACAAGCTAATGATATTATTAACATGCGAATTTCAATTTTCAAAGAATATTAAGACACACTAAGATGATTTAAGGAGAGAATGAACATAAATACCAAATATAAATATCATAGCTATGATTGTTTATCCATTTCTAAACGAATTATAATTTGAAATGGAAGAAGTACAAAATATTATTAAAACTTGTTATGCCAAACAATTTTAAGGTTCTTTATTGAATGTTGTACCCATATAGAGTTTAGGGCGCTCCCAATGTAGAAATCACCATAATTTCTATGAGCATTAATTGTACTGCCACCTAAATGTTTTGCTGATGTGGCAAGGTAGTTATTGAAGAGAGAGAAAAATCATAGAAATCAGGTCTAAGTTAGGCCTCGTTTAGATTGCAAAAAAAATGAACCCGATAAATAGTACTACTTTCGTCTTATTTGACAAATATTGTCCAATCGTGGACCAACTAGACTCAAAAGATTCATCTCGTGATTTTTCAACTAAACTATGTAATTAGTTATTTTTTTACCTACATTTACTATTTCATGCATGGGTCCAAAGATTGATGTGATGGAGAGAAAGTGAAAAAATTCTAACTTTTGGAGTACATCTAAATAAGGCGTTAGAAACCATGTCAACACGAGAACCAAGACATGAAGAAATATGATTGGTAGAAAATAGAAAGAGAATATATGTGATTGGATAAAAAATTATTTTGTAAAAACTATCTATTTGGACCATAGTTTTTATACGTAGCGTGTATGAAAATTAATATGCATAGAAACACGTTGGGACTGCCTTTATGGTGCAGAGTTGAGAGCACAATTATGATCTTTTTTGGGAGTAAATATGACGGGAGAGGGGCGTTGACGGCTGAACATGCTTGCCCTCGTGCTCCTGTACCTTCGTCGTGCCCTTCCATTTTACTTTTTCCTTATGACCGCCTCGTCCTGGTTTGCGTGCCCGTGCCCTCCCTCTGTTGATCCCTTCAGCATTTCCCCTATAATTTAACATTATTATTAATCAATCGAATCAATTAGACCTCTTGACTGCTTCTACTCCCGATAATAATCATCACAGACTCTCCGCCTGCTCCTCCTCTTCTCCAACCTTGTGATCCTTCAAAACCCCCCAGTTCTTGATGCCAAGATCCTAGTTTGCCCAACTCGGGATTAGTCGAGAGAGGAAGGGCATCGTTCTTGGATAGGAGAAACCAATTCTAGTTCTAGACAGGGAGAGAAAACTATAGAGAATTGATTGAGATTGGCGATAAAGGGGGAACGGAGATGTCTCGGGGCGGTAGCCACGGGGAGCTGGGCCAGAGGATCGATTACGTCTTCAAGGTGGTGCTCATCGGCGACTCCGCTGTGGGCAAGTCGCAGCTGCTCGCCCGCTTCGCCCGCAACGAGTTCAACCTCGACTCCAAGGCCACCATCGGAGTCGAGTTCCAGACGCGCACCCTCAACATCGACGCCCGCACCGTCAAGGCACAGATCTGGGACACCGCAGGCCAGGAAAGGTTGGTAATCAATGGATCCATCCATCCATCCATCCGTAAAGTTAAAACAGACAAACTTAGACAAAAAGAAATTGACATCTTGATCCAAGAACTGATTATAGTTTTTTGTGTTGCTGTGTGGTGAAAGTATAGTACAGTATGTTTCTTACATAATGCCTTTATTTATGTATGTTTCGTATACATAATAATATTACTACCCGATAATCTTTGTTTTCTTGGAATGGTGAGACTGTATGTTGGAAAGGATCTTACTGTTGTGCAGCGAATGTACAATGATAAATTGGTGAAATTGCTGTCAAAGTGGTCTTTCATCATTTGAATTTCTTGTTTTGGATAAAAAGATAGATGCTGTTGAGATAACAGCTCACTTTACATTGACTGAATTTAATAAGCAGTGGAAGCTGGCGGTAAAATATTTGACATAAAAGATTAGTTGCGTGCTAATAGTATTACTACAACAATGCTTGAAAGATGGGGGGAAAATACTGTCATGAATGTTCATGTGTGTTTTATACCACAGTACCACACCGTACATCTTGTATTCATCTAGTGATTTGCTAGCCTTGCTTAGATAGGTTAGGTGTTTGGAAAATCGTAACAGAGAGAAACTTTCAACATACCAAGTTTATACCAGCAAGAAATTAAAATATTTGTGCTCAGTGGAGAGTCAAATTAGCTTTCCCTCAGCGTCATGTTGGAAGTTAGTTTTCCTCCAGCTTAAAATGCTCCAGCAAGATGTCCCAATTGGCAGGTCAATGTAGCTTGCTGTCAAGGCTAAACGAACCAAATGATTCAGTGTAAATATGAAGCAAAATATACCCAGCGCTACCTGATATGCACTAGTTTTTCCAACTGAGCTATGTTTCGGTACAGCAAGGAATCAGTTGTTCATGTAGTCAATTTTACAGTGTCAATGTTTTGTCATAGATAAATCCAATAAGAATATAGGGTAAAAGAAAATGTGAGCCTGATCCAATAGGAATATAGGGGAAAAGAAAATGTGAGCTTGATTGCATACACCAATATCTTAGTGCACACACATACGTTCAACATTAAATTTTGAACAAACACATGATTTAGCACAATGTATGCACTAGGTAAGGGGAATTTGTTCACTTTTAGGTGCACAGAATCCATGTCCATGGGTATATCCTCTGTTTTCAATGGATAACTAGAAACTGAACTTTGTTCTAATTCCAGTACTCATGACTTAGCATTTATATAGTGTAGACTGAAGGAATTTGTTCATGAAGATCTTTATTTGTAGACATAAGGGAATGGTACAGAATAAGATACAATGCTGTAAACCTGAAACTATCACGGTTGCATCACAACACCAACTTTTAAATGTTATACTGGTATCTTAGCATAAGTTTTTTGTGAGGGATATTTTAGAAAAAGTTTGATGGATTTACTCTCACTATTGTATTTAATTTAGTACCTTAGCTTTATGAACACAAATAAGAAAAAAAAATGTGATGATCAAATTGTTTCGTTTGTCTCTTGAATCATCTATCTTCAGTGTTAGTAACCATTGAACAAAGATATTTGGTCTACATTCTAGGAAGCTAGGGACATTAGAAAGAGTTAGTTTTATCTGTTCCCTAGATTCTGTATTATCAAAAGTTAGCAAAAAGAGACACTTTTCACTCCTAATGCATAAAATAAAAAAAGGGTGGAGGGAGTCTCTTACTTCATGAATTCATCTATGCTATCTCATTATATAGACCTTTATACTACCGATATCTAAACCTCAACTGGATGTGGTAACAGGTACCGAGCAGTAACAAGTGCCTACTACAGGGGTGCAGTTGGAGCTATGTTAGTATATGACATAACCAAGCGCCAGTCCTTTGATCATGTGGCTAGGTGGCTTGAGGAACTACGTGGCCATGCTGATAAGAACATTGTTATCATGCTTATTGGTAACAAATCTGACCTGGGAACACTTCGTGCTGTCCCAACTGAGGATGCAAAAGAGTTTGCTGAGCGTGAGAACCTCTTCTTCATGGAGACCTCTGCACTTGAGTCTATCAACGTTGAAAATGCTTTCATGACTGTACTGACGGAGATATACCGGATTGTCAGCAAGAAAAACCTTGTTGCCAATGAGGAGTCTGATTCTAGTGGAAACTCGAGTTTACTGAAAGGAACAAAGATTGTTGTCCCTGGTCAAGAGCCACCCCCTACATCCAAGGCAACATGTTGTATGTCCTCCTAAGCATGATACTGTACCATGTTCTTTCTGGTAGTTGGAGTTTCTGATTACTCCTGCCATATCTGCATGATGAATGGCTGGGATTCTTGGAAGTAAAGATGAGAAGGTCTACAGGAACAGTTAACTCATATATGCTGTAACTATCAGGACCGCCCTTCTTTTTGTATCTGATTATGTGATATAGTGCAGTCATTAAGAATGCTTCCCTTAAAATTCTTACTAGTTACAGACCTTCTCAGTTTGCAATATTGTTTGCACGAACATGAAAGGCTTGTTCGTATCGAAACCTAGAAACACGCTGGACCAGCACTTGGGTCCTCCCTGGGCAGGAGCCCCCAGGTTAGGCCACGATCCAAACCGTCCATGCATTTGATCCTGTCTACGGAAACACTGATGGCAGAAAATATGGTCCCAACATACTATCCAAAGCAAGACTGTTCTAAAATTCTAATATTAGGCCGAACCCCTTTAAGCTTTATTATGGGTCAGCAAGGAGCATGTCAAATAATCTAGGATGTGTTTTTACTCATTCTGGGCTTTTTTTTTTAACAACACTCATTCTGGGTTGCTTTTAAGTCTAAACACGCCATTTCTTCCTGCCATCCTGATGTTATTAATACTGTAAAACCTTTTACTCCCTGCGTTCACCCTTTTGCATTCCTGTTAATTAATACTTCTGTGGATCATTATGAAACTTTCGTTCAACAATTTGGATGATTATGTGTGCAAAAACTTTGCCTTTTTGTTTCCTCAAACAAGCAGGAGAGCTGCTCATCTTTAAATTTCCTCGAATACAAATCCCATAAAAGGCTTCGCTTGGAGCATCTCCATGCATTCAATTTTAAATTTTTGTCTTTTTTCGTACTAACCTCAAGAAAGGCCTTCTCTGAAACTAGTTGAATCAGAACCAGAGTATTACTTCATTATTACTAATCAGTACACTGCATTCAGATAAGGATTAACAGGTGAGAAGGAACCTTTGTAGGAAAAAAATTAATCTAGAACAGATATGGTCTGGCGAACTGTCCAAGAAGAGCCCCTTGTTTCTACCCTCTTCCAAGTAAATCTTCTAGATGCACTAAATCCAAAGTGAGGTACTGAGGTTCCCTCCAAAGTTCCATACACGAGTGGATCTTTCAAGGTCCTCAAAAAAGTTGCAAGAATATCCCTCTCCCCTGCTGAAAACCTGGAAAGCAATGCCTTAAAGAATATCTAGTGTCGCTATCTATCTCTTCCTTGGTGAAGAAATATAAGGACGATGATGCTTATGTATCTGTTTGATATGGTGCAGATACACATAACAAGACAAACAGTGTCCATTCATTATTCCTGGATTTCCTGCGTGACTTCAGCAGTTCAGACGATAATGAAACTCTGTTTAATTCGAACCAAGATAATTTCTTAAAATATTTAGTCAATATGGTAAGTTTGACTTTCAAATAAGCTGCTCTAGAATAGAAAGTACTATAATAAGTAAATAAAGATCTATAAGGACACTTAGGTAGGAAATGAATAACGGTCTGTGAATAGCTAGTTATATATTTTTAAAAAGATACTAACAGTCATAGTCGAGTAGTGCTCAAAGGAACATCCAAGGAAACACGAAACAGATGTCGTGGTGCTGAGGTGAGCTCTCGCTGAGCGCTCTCCCCAGCCCAACCACCGGCGGCCACTCCAGCTCCGGCGTCCACCAGCCAAACTGCAGGCGGCCACTCCGGCCTCGGCGTCCAGCTCACCCGGTGTCCTCGCCTCCTCCCAGCCAACGTCTCCGCTTGTGGACTTCCTCACCGTCCCCATGGGCTCACCTGCGCGTCGTCCCTGGGCGGAGCCCTCGTCGCCTTCCACCCCCACACCCCGTCGCGCGTGGTTCAGCCTCGGGCTCCACCCTCAACCCCAATGTGCTTCACTGACTTCGACGGCTCATCCGATGAGTCGCTGCCCCCTTCCCAGCCTCCTGCTGATCACGGGAAAGCTGTTGGGCCTGCCCGCCGAACCAACCGCCGCTGTCGTTGTAGGGGGCACTGTCTACCCTTTGGATTCATGGATGCGGCGCGTGCGCCCCGCCACGACACCACCCTGGCGGCGGCCGCCAGCGGGGTTGGTCAGTCCGCTCGCGGTGCGCGTCTTGCCTCAGTCGTGGTGCATCCTGCTCGCCTATCGTCGGAGCCAGACGCCGAGGGGTTCCGTCAGGTCCATAGCCGCCGCCGCTAGCGTCATGCGGTGGTGCCTCGGCAGCCTAGACCAGTGCCGCCGGAGTTGGAGGGGCTCTGCTTCAACTGCCTGGCTGACGACCACGTCAAGGCGGATTGTCGCTTGGCTTCACGGTGCTTTGACTGCAGGCGTGAGGGACACTACGCCAGAGACCGCCCCATGGCTAACATGAAGCGTGGCCGGTCCCCGGGCCCTGTGGGTCCGCGACACCGGCGTTCCTCGGGCTGTCGCCACGGCAGGGGCTCGGTCGACACCGAGTCAGCGCGCTTGGCCTCCACTGGCCGCTCTCTGTCCATGCCTCATTGCTGTGCGCCTCCTTCTCTGGCACCTCGCCTGCCTCCTCCGCTGCCACCGCCTGTTGCTGCGGTTACGGTGGGAAACGTGCCCAGGCTTCCGCACGCCCCGCCTTCGCCGCCTGAGGAGCATGATGCACCACCTCTACCTCCGGCCCAGCCGCAGGCATGGGAGACCCTACGAGCTGCTGGGGAGGACAGGCCATTCCTTGAGCTTGTCGTCACGCCACGCACGTCGCAACTTCAAGCGGCGGAGGATGCCCTGTCGTCGCTAGCCCTCGTCGCGCTAATCGGAGGCACGAGGCCAGCGGTTACCACGGCCATGGTGCGTCAGCAATTGCACAGTGCCTTCAGCATTGTCGATGGCGCTATGACCATCTGCCGTCACGTGCCTGAGGACTTCCTCGTCTGCTTCTCTCGCCGTGAGGATCTGGAGACCGTCCTTGGCACCCCATCCGACAATGGCGCCCCCTTCACTCTCATCTGGACGCGCATGTCCCGGGCATCAGTGGGTCTATTCAAGTTCAAGGTGGTGGTAGGGTTCAAGAACATCCCCGCGCACGCCCGTAGCCTGAAGAACATACAGCTGCTACTCGGCTCCTCCTGCGCCAATGTCGAGCTCCCGCCACCGGTGGATGAGGAAGAGGAAGATGATGGGAGGGAGATCTTCGTGGTGCCTAGTGCATCCATCTGGACCTCGTCCCGGATGAGAAGATCCTGGTGATCCCCGAGCGCCATCCGCCCCACGTCGTCAACAACCTGCTGGTCCTACGTGAGCATGAGATCATCCATCCGGATCTCCCATCGCTGTGCTACCTCATCCAGATGCAGATCGTCGAGTACCAGGACTGGCACACGCCCCCTACCTCGTACGACGAGGGCTATGGCGGCGGTGGCGGTGACGACAGCGACAGTGGGGACAGTAACTTCAATGGTTACCATCTAGGCATCGATGACGTCGGGTCCTGCTCCACTATGCCTCGCACCTTCAGGTTCACGCCCCCCGACAATGGCCGCGGCGGTGGACCGTCGTTGGGGCTGGGCTCCGGCCCCATGTTTCGGTCACGCTCTCCATGGCCGTCCGTACTCGTCGGGGCGATCAGTTGCCCGTTGGTCCCTGTCAGCCATGGGCCCATGCGCGCGGGCGTCGTGATTGGTGGGCCACGCGAGATCCCGGATGCGGCCCTGCCAGTAGCGGACGCTGTTCCTCGCCCTGCTGACGTATCTCCTTTTCAACAGATTTCCTGCACCCCATGCTGCTCGAGGCTGCAGCGCAGACTTTGGCTGGCTAGGGGCTCAAGGACGTCAGTCGGCTACTGGTCCCGCTAAGCCCATCTCCAATGCTGCTGCGTGCGCCTAAGGGCTCATCGGCTAGGCTGGTGGGCCGCTTCCTCACAGTCAACCCGCAGCTGCTTCATGGGGGCCCAGTCGTCCAGGCGTCCCCTCATCCTAAAGCCCACAAGGACTAGTGGGCTGAATGCATCGAGGCCGAGTTCGCAGGCCCAACTCGTTCGACCTCTTCAACGATCGAGTCTGCTAAGACTCCTAGACCCCAAGTGCCTGAGGCTTCCGACTGGTGGGTTGATTATGCCCAGGCAGAGTTCACTGGCCCACCCCGGCCGGCCTCCTCAATGGATGACGACGTCCCGGACCATGCAAGGACGCCACCTAGGGTTACACCACCGCCCGTGGCCTCTTCATCTGTGCTCGGGCCACACGTGGCGTTGCTAGCTCCGGCGACACCACGGGACATCTCAAGGTGCGTTCAGTCGTAGCTGTGCTTTGTCATCATGGAGCCTATCCTGGTTGAGCCCCCATGCCTACGTGCCTCGAGGAGGCGCCGTGCGGTGGACAACGTGCTCTCGCCATCGCGACGCAACGGCAGGCTGGCCGCCAAGAGCAGGAGCAGGGCACCCAACCCAACGGTGCAGGCACAGAACGTGTTGATGGCCAAGTGGGGAGAACATCCACAGCAGCTGGCTGTGCAGGCAGGTGTGGACGGGGAGTTCGATGAGTACTTGGCCCTGTTCGGCGGGCCTCTCTCTGAGTCCAAGCGGGAAACGATCAAGACGCTATTCTCGGCCGGTTGTGCGATCGACGGCATCCAGCTCGTCGAGGGGGTCGAGCTTGAGGTCTAGGCAATCTCTGCATCCTTCGTCGCCAAATTGTCGTCCATGTCAAATGAAAACATTTTCGTCTGAAATGTCCGTGGCCTCAATGGCCGCGCACGTCGCAACGTCATTAGGGAATTGATTGTCCAAGAGAGGGTGTCGCTAGTATGCCTGCAGGAGACTTAAGCTCTCCAATGTCTATAACCAACTTGCTTCTGAATGCCTAGGAACATCGTTTGAGTATGCGATTTTGCCTGCTGTGAATACCGCCGGTGGGGTTCTCCTTGGCTGGAGGATGGACGCCTGGTCGGCGTCGAATGTGTCGCTGCAGTCACACTCGGTGACTGCCAAGATCGCCAGTCGCTCTGATCCCAGGTTGGTCTAGTGGATCACGGTCGTGTACGGGCCGCTGGATGCTAATGCCCAGCAAGCTTTTCTTAACGAGCTCGCGGCTCTTCGCTCCTCGCTGTTGGGTCCCTGGCTTCTATGTGGGGACTTCGACATGATCTACCGCACGGCGGATAAGAACAATGACCGCCTTGATCGCCGGTGTATGCGCCGCTTTGGGCGTTTCCTAGGAGCGGTGGTGGTAGAGGAGTTGCACCTCAACGGTCACCTGTTCACATGGACTAACAAACGTCTGCATCTAACGCTCGAGCGCATCGATCGCACCTTCGCCTCTGTGGATTGGTTGGACCTATACCCGAACCACCAGCTGTGAGCACTCTCGTCGGATTGCTCGGACCACGCATCCCTACTCCTGCGCATGGATGCCGTTCCCTGGGCGCGTAAGCATTTCCGGTTCAAGTCCTTCTGGATAAAACTATCAGGGTTCCTCGACGTCATCACCTTGGCATGGGAACCGACCTTGCTACATGCTAACGCATTCCACATCATGGACTACAAACTCAGGAACGCCGCGCGCGCTGAAAAGTTGGAGTATGCGCAATATCGGAAGCGTCCGGTTGCAGCTCGCCATTGCATGCGAGGTTATCTTGCGTTTGGATTGCGCAAGAGGTGCAATCCTTGTCGCCTGAGGAGATCGTGCTGAGAAAAGACATGAAATGCAAATGCCTAGGCCTCGCGTCCCTCGCAACAACAATTGCCAGGCAGCGCTCCAGAATGATGTTCCTTGTTGTAGTTAACCCTGAGTACATCATGGCATCTGACAAAGCAGTTACGTGGCTGGAGCGCTGGGGAGGCGGGAACGCAAGTTTAAACTGGAGCGTTCAAGAGCGGTGACCGCACCCACGATGACACGATCTCTGCAGTTATCTTTTTTGTGTGTGTTTGCCTCTGTATAGGCATTTGTTTTTCATTCAAGGGTGTGAATATAAATGCAGCTGGTATAAGTAGCCTGTGTAAGCGTCAGTGTGTGTTGCTTAGACTCTTTGTAATCGTCATGTACTGATCACATCAATCTGAGGAAAATAGCTTTGTCATGGTTCAATGACAGTTGTCATATCGTGTTCTTCAGTTTCCATTCAGTGCATTTTACAATTGAGTTGATCCGGGTAGGATTAGCCACTGCATCCGCGTGTGATTTGTGATCCTCGATTCAATATCTGGTATCAGAGCCAATCAAATCACGCGTGAGCGAATTCCATAACCACCGAGTGTGTTCATCCATGTCTCTGACCGGCAGCGGTGATGGGAGTCGAGGAGAAGGGGGGAGAGGGCACCATCAGGTGTTCCCGACCCTGACGGCAACCAATTTCACAAGCTGGAGCATCAGGGCGCAGGCGATCATGGAGGAGCAGGGATGGTGGGAGGTGGTGGAGCCGCCGGAGGGTTCATCGGCGGGGGCGCAGACAGAAGTGGCGGTGGCCAAGGACAAGAAGGTGCGAGCGCATCTGTTCCAATGCCTGTCCGACAATCTGTTGATGCAAGTCGCGAAGAAGAAGTCAGGGAAGGAGGTATGGGATTCCTTGAAAGCCAGATTTGTGGGTGCAGATCACGTTCGTGATGCACGATTGCAAACACTAAAGGTAGAGTTCGACGCCATGAAGATGAGAGAGGAGGAGACGGTTGATCAGTTCGCTGGGAAACTGATGGCGATGTCAGTGCGATACAGCAACTTAGGCAGGACACTGGATGATGCAGCGATGGTGAAGAAGCTATTCGACACCGTGCCCGAGAGATTCCTCAATGTCGTGGCCGAGATCGAACAGTTCTTTGACCTCAAGGTGGTGGTGTTTGATGAAGCTGTGGGAAGGTTGAAGGCATTTGAGGAGCGGACTAGGCGGGGAGCTGGTGCCGTGACGACCAACAGTAGTGGTCAGCTACTGTTAACCCAAGATGAGTAGGAGTCAAGATACAAGAAGACCGGGGGAGCTGAAGCTTCGGAGAGAGGTGGAGGTAGTGGCCAGGGGAGAGGCCGAGGTCGTGGAAGAGGCCGGGGAGGTCGAGGAGATTCATCTGGGAGAGATGGAAGAGGTGCAAAAGACAAAAGTCATATCAAGTGTTTTAAATGCCACAATCTTGGTCATTATGCAAACAGGTGTCCTGAAGCAAAGAAACAACAAGATGATGGCCACCATGGTCGTGCTGGTGGAGGGAAGGAACCTGAAGCACTCATGTTTGCAGAAGCTGAAGTTGTTTCTTCAGTTAGCAAGAGATAGTGTGTGTATGTGCATGAGAAGAGTGTGCTGCCAGAATTGCATCTCACTGGCAGTCGTGACTCATCCAAGGACATGTGGTACCTTGACAATGGTGCTAGCAACCATATGTCAGGTGATTTGGAGAAATTCAAGACACATGATGAAACCTTCAATGGAAGGGTGAAGTTTGGAGATGGCTCTACTGTTGAGATCATGGGTAAAGGTATAATTTTGTTTCAGTGCAAAAATGGTGATCAGTGGGCTTTAACTGAAGTGTTTTACATTCCTAAGCTTAGAAGTAATTTGATTAGCTTAGGATAGTTGACTGAAACTAGTCATAGGATTGTGCTTGATGATGACATGCTAGAAATATTTCAGAAAGTTCCTTCCAGATTGATTATGAAAGTAGAGAGAACTCTAAACAGAATGTATAATATAGAGATGGAGATAGCAACACCTGTCTGTTTTCTTGCTAGTGTTAGTGATATGGCATGGCTCTGGCATGGGAGGTTGGGTCATACAAACTTTCATTCAATTAAGTTGTTGTCAGACAAGAAAATGGTAGAAGGGGTGCCAGCTATTTCACATCCTGATCAGCTGTGTAGAGCTTGTTTGTCAGCTAAACAAACTAGATGCTCATTTCCTAAAGTGGCTAACTGGAGAGCACAAAAGAAACTGGAATTGGTTCATGTAGATTTATGTGGCCCAATTACACCCTCAATAGTAGGGGAAAACAAGTATTTCACGCTACTCATTGATGACTACACTAGATGGAGTTATGTGTTCATGCTGCAGACCAAGGATTAGGCCCTTGATGTTTTTGTCAAGTTTAAAGCAGAAGTGGAGAATGAGACAGGAGAGAAGATCAAGGCATTGAGGTCTGACAGAGATGGTGAGTTTCTTGCATCTGCATTCAGAGAAGTATGTGAGAAGGCAGGAATTCAGAGGCATCTGACAGCACCATATTCTCCATAACAGAATGGTGTGGTTGAGAGGAAAAATAGGACAGTGATGGAGATGACAATATCACTACTAAAGAGCATGAATATCCCTAGCAAACTATGGGGTGAAGTAGTGAGACACTCAGTATACCTTCTAAACAGATTACCTAGTAAGGCCATGGGTGACAAAACATCATTTGAGAGCTGGTGGGGGAGAAAGCCAAACTTGAGCTACTTGAAGGTGTTTGGTTGTATTGCTCATGTCAGAACTGCAGGTCCTCATCTGAAGAAACTGCAAGACAGGAGCAGACCAATGGTGTACTTAGGAGTTGATGAAGGTTGCAAAGCTCACAGATTGTTTGATGTGAAAAACAAGAAAATTATGGTGAGCAGAGACATTGTGTGTGAAGAAGCAGTGCCCTGGAATTGGGGAGAAAACTCTGTTGAGGATATATCAACAGAATTTGTAGTTGATGAGAATGAGGTTGGTAACTGGAGTAGTGGAGTGGGAGTGTTTGCTGCAGATGGTGATGCTCAGGAACCTGATTCAGGGTTAGGGGGAGCATCAGAATCATCAGATGCAGGAGCATCAGTTAACTCCAATGCCAGCAATAATGTGTTGCCAGATCAACTACACTACTCAGGAAATGAGAATGATAGTGGAGTTGGTGAAATGATTCCCATCTCAAATGCAGGTGCAGCAAGTGCAGCATCAGGACCTGGATCAAGTTCTGGCAATCTTCAGCAGTCAGTAAGTCTGTTGCCAGATAATGAACAGTATGATGAAACGCCCCTCAGATTCAAGAATTTGAGTGAAATCTATGAATTGGCAGAAGAAGTGGAATTAGATCATGTTGCAGAAGCACTGTTAACAGTGATGGAGGAACCAAGCTGTTACAAAGATGCTGCAGGAGATGAGAACTTGGAGGCTACAATGAGGAGTGAATTGCAGTCTATCACCAAGAATAGAACTTGGGAGCTAGTTGAGCTTCCAAAGGGACAGAGACCCATTGGATTAAAGTGGGTGTTCAAGTTGAAAAGAAATGCAGAGGGAGAAGTTATCAAGCATAAAGCTAGGTTGGTAGCAAAGGGATATGTTCAAAAACAAGGAATTGATTTTGAAGAGGTATTTGCACCAGTAGCAAGACTTGATACTGTGAGACTAATTCTAGCAGTGGCAGCCAACAGAGGATGGCAAGTCCATCACCTAGATGTGAAAACTACTTTTCTGAATGGTGAACTCAAGGAGGAGGTATATGTGTCACAGCCTGATGGTTTTCAGGTGAAGGGAAAAGAAAAACATGTACTGAAACTTCATAAAGCACTGTATGGTTTGAGACAGGCTCCTAGAGCTTGGAACATTAAACTTGATAAGAGCTTGAAGAGTTTGAAGTTCACCAAGTGCCCTAGTGAACCAGCTGTGTATACTAGAGGTACAGGAAAGAATGCAGTAGTGATAGGTGTATATGTTGATGACTTGATTGTGACAGGGAGTGAACCTGCTGAAATACAAAAATTCAAGAAAGAAATGACAACTCAATTTGAGATGAGTGACTTGGGTTTACTGTCATATTATCTGGGTATTGAGGTTGATCAGCAGCAGGATTTTATTGCAATCAAGCAGACAAGCTATGCTAGAAAGATACTGAATCAGTTCGGTATAGGTGATTGCAACCCAACCAAGATCCCAATGAACCCAGGATTGAGGTTACATGAAGATAAGAGTGGTGAACCTGTTGATGAAACTGAATACAGAAAGATGGTGGGGTGTTTGAGGTATCTTTTGCACACCAGACCTGATATGGCTTTTTTCTATGGGGGTGGTTAGCAGGTTCATGAAGAGACCAACAGTAATGCATATGCAAGCCATAAAGCAGATTTTGAGGTATCTCAAAGGTACAACTGAGATGGGGTTGGTCTACACTCAGCATGGGGGTGAAGAGGTGTTAGTAGGATATACTGACAGTGATCACTCTGGAGACCCTGTTGGGAGGAAGAGCACAAGTGGAATGGCATTCTACCTGAATGGGAATTTGATAGCTTGGTGCTCCCAAAATATGAGGACTGTGGCTGTATCATCTTGTGAGTCTGAGTTCATGTCAGCTACTGCAGGAGCTATGCAGGCTATTTGGCTCAGAGGACTGTTGAGTGAGCTAACATCAACTGAAACCAAGGTGGTGCCACTATATGTCGACAACAATTCTGCAATTGCATTGATGAAGAATCCTGTGTTCCATGGAAAGAGCAAACACATTGACACTAGGTTCCATTTCATCAGACAATGCATTGAGAGGGAGCAAATTGTTGCAAGGAGAGTTGGAACAACTGAGCAGAAGGCAGATTCACTGACTAAAGCTCTGTCAGCTAGAAGTCTGATGGTGATGAGGCACTTGCTTGGTGTTAGGGACTTGAGTGTACTTCAGGGTTAAGGGGGAGTTTGTTGTAGTTAACCCTGAGTACATCATGGCATCTGACGAAGCAGTGACGTGGCTGGAGCGCTGGGGAGGCGGGAACGCAAGTTTGAACTGGAGCGTTCAGGAGCGGTGACCACACCCACGATGACATGATCTCTGCAGTTATCTTTTCTGTGTGTGTTTGCCTCTGTATAGGCATTTGTTTTTCATTCAAGGGTGTAAATGTAAATGCTACTGGTATAAGTAGCCTGTGTAAGCGTCAGTGTGTGTTGCTTAGACTCTTTGTAATCGTCATGTACTGATCACATCAATCTGAGGAAAATAGCTTTGTCATGGTTCAGTGACAGTTGTCATATCGTGTTCTTCAGTTTCCATTCAGTGCATTTTACAATTGAGTTGATCCGGGTAGGATTAGCCACTGCAGCCGCGTGTGATTTGTGATCCTCGATCCAATATCCCTGGCCGAAGGAGACGCCAACACGAGGTTTCTCCGTCTTCAGGCGTGTCATCGCAGTCGAAAGATTCACATCACCTTGCTTAGGGTCCAGGGGAATGACCTAGTCCTCAACGAGTAGATGGCGGTTGCCATGTATGACCACTACAACGGCATGCTCGGCACTTCGTTCCACCGTGTGACCACAGTGAATTTTGACACCCTGGGTATCGTACAGCACGATCTATCCATTCTGGATGTTCGCTTCTCAGAGTTTGAGATCTAGGCGACCATCTCAGAGTTGCCATCAGACAAAGCTCCGGGGCCGGACGGCTTCACCGGGCTGTTCTACAAAGTGGCGTGGCCGATCATCAAGCAAGACGTCGTCAACGCGTACTGGTCGTTGGACGGCCGCAGCTTCAATCTAATAAATGATGTCTTCATGATCCTCCTCAGAAAGAAGAATGAAGCACAGGAGATCAGAGACTACCGCTCGATCAACTTAATGCACAGCTTTGGCAAGCTAATTGCCAAATGCCTTGCCTGTCGACTTGCTCTAGTGCTTAATGATCTGGTGCATCCCTATCAAAGCACGTTCATCCAGGGACGATCCATACATGACAATTTCCACGCTGTTCACCTGACCTGCAAGACCTTGCACCTGAAGAAGCGTAGCTACCTCCTCCTCAAGATCGATATTGCAAAAGCTTTCATCTCTGTCTGTTGGCCTTTCCTTTTGGAGGTCCCACAATGGCTCGGCTCCAATCAGCGGTGGAGGGACTGGATGTCTATCCTCCTTGGATTGGCAAGTACCAAGGTCCTCCTCAACGGTAGGCCGGGCAACCGCATCTGCCATGCCAGAGGTCTGCGGCAGGGTGACCCCTTGTCCCCGATGTTGTTCGTCCTTGCTATGGAGGTGCTTGGCGGACTCATCCGGTGGGCCCAAGTCTCAGTCGATCTTCTCACCTCTCCGGTGCGCCGCTGTGCGTTCACAAGTGTCGCTATACGCGGATGATGTCGTCATGTTCATTGCGCCAAAGATGGACAACATCGTTGCCATCAAAACCATCCTGCAGATCTTGGGTGACGCATCGGGTTTGTACACAAACCTTGACAAATGTGTCGCCACCCCGATTGCCTGCTCACAGGAGGAGCTTCAGCTGGTTGAGAACATGCTGTCTTGCACGATCGGGGCATTTCCGTGCAAGTATCTGGGCATCCCTCTCTCTACTCGCAAACTTCGTCGGAGCGAGGAGCAGTTCCTCATTGCCGCCGTCGCGGCACGTATTCCGCTTTGGAAAGGTAATCTCATGAACACTGCAGGCAGGGTGGCGTTGGCGCAGGCGACCCTCTTGGGCATCCTGGTGCACCTCTCTATTGTCGTGTGCCTGTCCCCATGGGCTGTTGAACGTATCGATAAGCTACGTCGATCGTTCATTTGGTCTGGGTCGGCCTCAGTTAGCGCGGGCAAGTGTCACGTGGCGTGGGAGGTGGTTTGTAGGCCCAAGGAGCTCGGTGGACTCGTCATCATTGACTTGCGAAGGTTCGGTCTGGCCCTTAGACTGCGTTGGGATTGGGTACGGAAGGTTGACCCTAACAGAACTCGGACAAGGCCACGCGTGCTCTCTTTCGTGCAGCAACCATGACGGTGGTCGGAGATGGAAGCTCAACGTTGTTCTGGCAAGACTCCTGGATTCATGGATGCTGTGTTGAGCAGATTGCACCCGCGGTACTCGCTTTAGTCCCCGGGCGAAGGCAAGAACAAAGACAGTGGCGTCTGGATTGGCTGATCACACTTGGGTGTCTGACATCTCTAGGGCACAAACGGTTCAGGTCTTCTTACAGTACTTGGACCTCTGGGAGCGGCTTCGCGACGTCCAGCTCATGCCGAGGGTACCGGACTCCGTCATCTAGCAATGGTCCGCTAACCACAAGTACTCCGCAACGTCGGCTTACGGCGCGATGTTCATCGGATCAACCTCGCCATTCGGTGCCAAGTTGATTTGGGAGACGCGTGCACCAGCCAAGGTCAGCTTCTTCTTTCTGGTTGGCTCTACACCGTCATTGCTGGACCGCGGAGCGGCGGATGCGACATGGGCCTAGCCAATGACACTTGCATTATGTGTCTCGAAGCCTCGGAGACATTGGATCATATCTTGATCGGATGTGTCTTCAGTCGCCAAGTTTGGGACCTGATCTTGTCTAGGCTTGGACTGATGACCATGGTTGCTCATGGAGACGTCGACCTCTTTCTCTGGTGGACCTGGGCTAGGCGCATGGTGCCGCGCGGCAGCAGGAAAGGCTTTGACTCCCTCGTCATGCTAACCTGCTGGATGCTTTGGAAGGAACGCAACGCACTGACGTTCAAGAATGAAGCTACAGACGCTCGCGAGCTGTGCTTGCAGATCTTGCAGGAGGCCGCTGTTTACTAGCTTGTAGTCGCTCAGTTCTTTCATGTAATTAGTCTCTCGCGCGGTTGTCGCCGGCTTCCTTTGGGTTTTCGTTTTCGCTGTTTTCTTTCGTCCGCGTTGCTTGTCTGGGCAACCTTTGGTTACATAGTGTCGTTGTTTGTTTAGATGTTTTCTACTTCCTCTTAATAAAATACATGCTGCAGTGCACGTTCGCGAAAACAACAGTCATAGTCGAGTTTTCACAGTCCGCAAATCATAGCTCTCTTGTTTTATTTTATATAAAAAAATCCTATGGAAGATCAGCTAATTTTAATAATATACCGAGCTTATAGTCGCTCTCTTAGATAAAGGAATATATGGACAAAATATTTAGCCAGGAAGCAGTAAAATAATATGAAAAGGAACATAGCCAAAAGTCCTGCTATATTGTTTCTCCTTTCCACTTCCACATATTTGTGCTCTGCAGGTTTCTTCGGCAATATTGAAATTACTTCACCTGAATTGTTTTAAAGGAAACACAAACACCCAGTCATATATATAAAATTGGAAGATTCAGGTTCCACCATTCCATGAGGGATCTTGCATCTAGCTGCACTTTCCAAGGCAAATCCAAGTGGAATTTTTGCTAGCTCCATAGTCCATTTTTTTTAGAAAAGGAGCTCCATAGTCCATACCTGTTATTGACTTTGCCTTCTATAACAATATTAAATTCTGGTCTCACAATTTTATACTGGTGCTAAGCATTTGCAACTCCTAAAGACTGAGGATACCGCCTGATACAGCGTACCACCACATATATAATGTGAAGCTACTACACAAGCTGAAACAATTAATTTAATCATGTATATTAACAACTCATGCAGCTGACCTAATTGTAAACTTTCCACTAGCAGAAGGTGCACAGCAAACTAGGGCCACTTTGTGACATCTTGCCTTCATCTTAAGGATATATCACTGGTTGGTCCTGAAAATGTATTCATCCGTCGTTGGAGACCACCATTTTTGACATTAGAAAACAATGGATTTTCTTTTGCTACATCTCTTCCACAGAAACATACCTACTTGCATTGCATTCTAGAAGTTGTGTTCTATGATGAGTATGGATGTTCGAAACGTGAATCTTGGTGCCATGGATCCAGCCAATAAAGTGGACTCTCCAGTTGCCACAAGTTGCACTACACATCGACGAGGGTTACAATTTGTATTGCTATCGCATTCTTTTCAAGAACATGCCACAGCCCACTGGTAGGTCTAGAATTTGAAGAGTCCACCAACAACAAGGAGTCTACGGTCTAGCAATTGGACTGCAAGATATGCAGATGGCCAAATATGTGATTTGTTTGGTTTGGCAAATACTGTAGTATGTATGATTGGATTGACAATAATATGTGCTTATTTGTCAACAATTATCTGATAATACTTTGTACCTTGTAATCTGACTCTGAAAAAGACGCGGATAGGAAAGCAGATGTAACGTCCCACCTCCTTGAGGCCGGGCCCACTTACATCTGATCGTTTTTATAGGACATAGACTGTCCTCACAGACCAATATAAATCTTTTCTGCGTACTTTGTCCTCACTCGTGCGCACCCGGGAAAAACTTCCCGGTCAGTCACCCATCGACCCAGGCCAAGCATGCTTAACTTTGGAGTTCTTTGGAGATGGGCTTCCGGAAAAGAAGTTGTAACTTGTTGCTACGAGTATCCTAGTAATCATGTTAAGCCCTGGGCCGGGATGTTACATCCTCACCCCCTTAAGAGATCGACGTCCTCGTCGGTCAATCCCAAGCCAGGAATGTTCTCTCTTGGCCACGTCCGTGTGTCCAGTGCCAGGCATGTGCCATGCTGTGTGACCACTCTGGGTCCACACCAGCCATGCACACCATGTATGCGCAACTGCGACATACGCGCCCGTGAAACCGCGAGAGTCAGCTCTGATACCATTCTGTAACATCCCACCTCCTCGAGGCCAGACCCGCTTACATCTAGCCGCTTTTGTAGGACATAGACTGTCCTCACAGACCAATACAAGTCTTTTCTGCGCACTTTGTCCTCACTCGTGCGCACCCAGGAAGAACTTCCTGGTCGGTCACCCATCGCTCCAGGCTAAGCACGCTTAACTTTGGAGTTCTTTGGAGATGGACTTCCGGAAAAGAAGTTGTAACTTGTTGATATGAGTATCCTAGTAATCCTGTTAAGCCCTGGACCGGATGTTACAGCAGAATTGTAAGTTTCTCAGAAACTCAATCTGTCCTTGTAAACCCTGCTCCTGTCTCCATCAACCTTGTGATAAGTTACTGGGTTTTAGTCAACTATGGCCTGTGAAGGCAGAAAAAAAATGAACAAATCTGGTTTATCTTATCAATTGAATCGCCATCATTCCAGTGCATTTCTATCAGGAAGCCAGAACAATGTAGAAGCAAGCTCTCATCTTCAGACAAACGAGTTGCATTGGAAGTAATGGGATTTTGCTCTTGGTCTTGGAAGCTTCTTGGTATATACAAAGGCGTACTAATTAAGATCGTCGCTGAGACAAGGAACTCTGGCTCTAGCTCTGCATGACCACCCTTCCTTGTTTGTAAAACCAGAGGAACTTGCTTCAGTTAAGCTTGTTTCAAAGGAAGCCAAACCGGCGATTAGGTCGCGTACTCCAAGACCAAGAAGGCAAGAAGCTGATCAATTCGTCTGCATGGATTGGAGGATGAAGCGATCCAAGAGTGTTCCTAAGCTGAAGAGCTCGTCTCCGACAAGTCCGACTGATAAAGGTAATTACCTTTATCAGCTTGAATGGAAGTACTACTTAAGGTCATCTTGTATGAAATTGCTTATTAATTAGGTTTGAGCCTTCTTTTTTCTGTTCATTACACATAGAAAAAACTACAGTTGACATATGATCCTGCATACAGTTATTTTAATTGCTGATTTCTGGAAAAAAATTATCGAATATATATAACTGCAAAGAAATGGAATGTTATCGGCACAATTTGGAGGGTCAAAGTAAGTGATCAGTAGGCCCTGTTTGGTTTGCTTTTGTTAAAGTTTAACTCCCATCACATCAATGTTCCCTCAAATGCATGGAGTACTAAATGTAGACTAATTGCATGCATGTCGGCACAGATTAGGAGTAATTTACGAGACGAATCTATTAAGCCTAATTAGTCCCAGATTGAAAACTTTTTGTCAAATAAGACGAAAGTGCTACAGTGTTGGTTAAACTTTAACACCCCAAACCAAACACCCCCTAAGCTAAGACAGCAGATTTGGACCATATTTCACGCTAGGTGACCCTAGTAATTAGTTCCTTTGCATGCAATTTCGTAGCAACGCAGGGGATTCTGAACAGAAGGAACTCTTGGAATGTCAAAGACAGAGTCCGTACATGCTAAAAATAGTGTCTATCTAAGAAATAAAGATGTTGGTAGACATCCTAAAAAATTGCAATGTGTAGTGTATAGTTTTTGTTTTTTAGAAATTTTGTATATAATTATATTAAGAAGTTACTGTACATATCAGTACGATGATCAGCTTATAGACCATATCATATCCTAAATGTCATACGCATGTTTGAATAGAATGAAGTATTTGTTTCTATAGGGAAAGCAGTCGGTAATGGCAAGTTTAAATACCCAAAGAATTGAGCTACGAATTTCTGGTTAATTTACAAGAATTATATTCCAACATGGGACCATTGGGAACTAATCTAAACTCTACAAAGGTGAACCTGTCGCCGATCAGCCACGCTATCCATGTTAGCAAAAAATTTTTTAGCCGTTTGATCTCCATCCGGTGGCTCCGGGTCTCTCCACCGGTGAGTTACTGTGTTCACCACGTCGTGCGCTTCCACTGCTGAAGGCAAAAATATCTCCTTCTGGAACCGTCACTCACTCCACCGACAAAAAAAACTTCTTCTCTCGCCCTCTCCGTCTCCGCCGAGGTCGCGTCGCTCGCCCTCCTCCTCCGGCGACGGCGCGCCTCGGCCCCCGGCTGCCCCCCTTCCCTTCCTCCCACCCCTCGAATGGGCAGAGGCCCGCGGCATGTTGTGTCGCGGCCAGTGCGCGCGGCACGGCGCGGCGATCCACCGCAGAAACAAACAACGCTCCCTCTCCCCTCGCCCTCTCCGTCTCCGCGGTGGCACAACGGGCCGACCCCGGCGAGGCCGCGCGCCGGCGCCTCAGCCTCCGCCGCTCCCGCCCCAGCCCCCGGCCCTGGCCCCGGCCCTGCCCCTTCCTCTCCCTCTCTCGGGACGTGGCGGCGTAGCAGGACGGGAGGGCTCCAGCGCGGCGGCGCCCAGGGCGACGGCGCCACTGGTGTGCGCCGCAGCCGCACCACCGGGCCTCCAGCCTGTCCGCTATCCCATCCTCCCCCTCCTCTTTCTCTGCATCTCTCAACCTCTCTCTCCCGATGTGGTGGATGCACCGGCGGTGCCCGGCCTCTGGCGCGGCGGCGCGGCCGGCCTGGCGGCCGCTGCCCCACACCGCACGCTCATCTCTCTCCCTCTCTCTCAATTTCTCTCCTTCGATTGGGAACACGTTCTTGAGCACCCAGGGTGGCCATGGTAGCAAAAAAATATTTGACCCGTTTGATGCGGTGCCATATGCATGGAGGCAAGGTCAATTTCGCCCTAGAACTACTGTTCTCCCCCTTCCTCTTACAAATTTGCAACGGAGCTGCATGCTTGTTTTTTGGTGTTCTGTAATCTATGACGTGCTCGGTTCAGTTTGATCTTGACAGCAAGCAGGTATTGTGCCATACATCTAAGCACATGACCATATCAGTGATATTGGTTTTAGTTCTTAGTGTGAGACAAAAATTGAGAACGTGTTCACTGTGGTGCTGGTGGTTTTTGGATTATTGTTCGTATTCGGGCCATGTGCAGTGATGATTACATCTTCATCTTTCTGTTATGTTTTCATTTGAGGGAATGGGCCAGTGCTGTGATGATTCCATCATAAATTATGTTCAGTGCTGCATGCAATGACCATGGTCTATCTTTGAAAAGGTAAATCTCTTTCTTGTTTTAGTTAATTCAGCCGATGCTCCTGATCTATCATGATTCTTCCTCTTACATCTCTCTGCTATGTTGACTGTAACACCCCGGGTGTTATAGTGCTAATTAATCTGCCATGTCATCATAATGCATTGCAAAGCATCTCTATTAGGTTAACATTGTTATGCATCAACTAAAACAAGTTTACTTATCTAGGTTGAATGTGTTTCTCAGTGGTGTGCTCCGAACCCGAAAACCCTAATTTCGAATACCACCGCAAATACTTAGTCCATGCCCTGCGTAATTTGAGGTGTGCGACTGTGTTGCACACTAGTGTCAAGTGTAGGGTATGAGCTCAAGTACAACATCTAAAATGAAGCTCCAAATTTGAATTTGAATTGGAGTCCCAAAACTTGTCACGAGTTTTCCGATTCAAATTTAAATTCAAATCTGGGGAGAAATGTAAAAGAATTTCAAAAGCTAATTGGTCAACCAAGAGTGGCATTTGGTCAACCATGTCATGTTGGTCCAAATGATGCCCTTGGGTGAGGTTTTGATCACTAAGTAATCATCAATCAAAGTAGCAACAAATTCCAATTTAAAATCCCTCCGAAAACCCTAAATTTCAAAACCCTGTTTTACCCCTTTTGAAATAATTCAAAATCTAAGCAAAATTTGGGAAAAAGTTCAAAACCAAGTTTGTAGAACTTTTCAAGGGCTACAACTTTGGTGTTTAGAGTTTTCAAAGTTTTAGTGAAAAATGTGGAGCAATTTTGAAAATAAACAAATTTCAAATTTAATTCATTTTTGTCCCCAAACTATGATTTCAAAATGGAGGCAGAATTTGAAAAAGTTTTGAACAGCAAAGTTGTAGGTCTGGTCAAGATATACAACTTTGATGTTTGGAGATTTTGAAGTTTCAATACAAAATCAAAAGTAATTTCTAAATTACCAAATCTGAAAAATGTGTCCCCTTTTGAGTTTAAATTCAAATTTCAAAATCCAGTGAGAATTTGAAAAAGTGTTCAATATAAAACTTGTAGAGCTTGAAATTCTGAAGATTTCATAGATTGGAAGTTTTTCAAGTTGTTACATGAATTTGAGAGTAATTTGAAAAACCAGTTTGAATTTCAAAAGTTGGGGGGGACAGCTACAGTGCACCGACGAATTACACACCGGCAGCGCGCGGCATGGGCGCCGGCGAGCCGCTGCCGCCGCGCTGGCCGCTTCTAGGGTCTTCCAGCTTGCCACCGCGACCACAGTGATCGCCTCGCGCTCTCCAGCTGCTTCTTTGGCTCCACAACTCTATATAAAGACCGTCACCGCCACTGTCGCCGTCGGTTTCACCATCGCCGCCGCCACCGTCTTCCTTTCGCCGGCTAAATTCGCCCTCCCTACTCCACCGCAGTCATCTCCATCTCGCCAATCGCTCCGCCATCGCCTGGCGAGTCTATTGCGCCTCCTTGTGTAGACGCTACTGCTCAGGATCGCCGGAGAGCCGTAGTCTTCTACCTCGGGTCGCCGCCGTCCCGGTTGAGCCCGCCACCGTGACCAGCCGCCTCCAGTGCCTCTCCACTTCAACCGATCACGCCTCTGTGATCGTGGTACGCCCCTGATGCTTCCCGACCCTTCAATTTAGTCTCTACCGCTTTGTAAACGCCGGCGTGCTGCTCCCGTGACCACCGTGCCGCCATCGCCGTCGCTCGCTGGTCGTTAGGGCTCGAGCTGCGATGCTACTTAGCAAAACGGGATCGTGGGGTGGTGTAGAAGGTGTTGGTAGGGTCGGTTCGTCGACCGAAGTGCCGGTCACCGGCCGGCCACCGCGGGAGAGCGAGTGAGCGCGCGGGAGAGCGAGGGGGTGACGGAGGTGAGGGATGACAGGTGGGGACGCAATGTCAGCGAGAGAGAGAGAGAGAGCCGGCGCGCGCGCGAGGCAGGCCGCGCTGCTGGGCCGCGTCGCTGGGCCGAGCGCGAGCGTGAGCGCGGGCGCGCGCGAGTGGGCCGCTCGGCTGGGCCGGACCGGAGGGAAGAGGAGATCGGCCCGGTTCGGTTTTTCGTTTTTGTTTTCTTTTTCAAATAAATGAATAGTGTTGCTATTTGTTTATTTCATTAAAAATTGTGTAGAGTTCCAAAATTTATGAAAATTTTTGTGTAAGCTTCTCAATGTATAAACTATCTAGGAAAAATGTTAAATCACGAATTTGAATACTTTGTGCAGTAGAATTAATTAGTTTCATTAAAGATTAAATGCAACTTTCTGGAATTTTAATAATTAATTTATTAATCCAAAAATTATGAAATTTATTATAACACTGTTGTAATTCATTCTTAACCCATAGAAAAAGTTTGAGCTTGATTAGGTAAAATTTGATCAACTCCTAATTATGCCCTAATTAGTTAAATAGAAAATAAATGTTAATTTGAGAACTTTAAGTGTTGTGTGCCTTTTTGGTTGAGTGATGTCCTTAGGTCACTACCCTTTGGTGATCTCTAGCACCTTAATTTCATGATTGAGCTCGTTAGTAACTTGTTAGGTTAAAAGCTGGTATCGCTAGAAATCGTCGCTTCTAGTTAGTAGGTTTTCTGTTTACGACCGTACCATAGAAGTTAGTTGTACTCAAGTCGTAACTCGTAGCATGTTATCATCAAGCATCATGTTTATCATCGAGCATCATGTTAAAGCATGTTATGTATTCGTGTAGTCTCCGCTTTCGAAGAAGCCGAAGTCGTCGATCAAGCTTCCGGAGAAGAGCGATCGTCGGTGAGTTTCGGACCGGGCGGTGGAGTCCTCGAGTCTGAGTCAGTCGTCGTGTGCGAACAAGGCAAGCCCCGGTGCATTTAAACCCTACCTTGAATTTTACAAATGTTTTATTATTTATAATATGGCTTATTGCATTAAGTAATTAGGAGTTGAGTGATAACCTAATTGCTGCATTATCCTCCTTGATTATTGTGATATCAACCTTGATACCTGTTTTTACTGAAAATGCGTAGTATGCTTCGCTATGCTTAGAAGTTAAGCTTTTAAATGAAATGTTTACATAGCCATGACGGCATATTAAATGAATATTGAAATATGAGAATGAACTTGAAAGATCGGGCGGGTGGTTTGGCCACTGCTAACATGCATTGGGAAAGGAGTCTCAATGTATTGTTTCCGCCTTGTCAGTTAAGGCCCGTTCGTTGTAAGCCTGTTGTGTTCGAGACTTTGCAACTAACCTCATGCCTTGGGTAAGCCCAAAATGTTGGTGATTCCATTACGAGAACGTCTAACCTCGCACTGGGAGTGGAGAGATGGCGAGAGTAGCGTGTACCCTCGGGGCTAGAATTTGGTCGGGTTCGAGGAGTACTGTACTCTCGGGTGGCGATGGACACGTTCTGGTTTTGGGAGATCTAAATGAGGGTTGATATATGCAAGATTCGGTTCTACATATGTCGTGAGGTTAGGGATCCCCAGCTGGGTATAATCGGTTCGAATCGTCGTTGCTCCTCGGTTATGGAGACTTGATCACCTGACTTACATCGTAGTTAAGAACTGGAATTGAAAGAAAGAATGAGAAAGGTTTTGATGATAATTACTTTGATCTAGATTAGGATCACCTAGAATTGGTTAATGAACCATCAATGGTAAAAGTAAAATATTGAAGATAAGGACTTACCTTAGTAAGCTTTTCTGCAAAAGAAAATTTGATTCTTGATTACCCGTACCTTGATTCCCTAAAGCTAGCATGCCCTTGGAGTCTTTGTCTTAGTCGGGTAAGTCTTGTTGAGTACTCTCGTACTCAGGGTTTGTTAACCCCTTGTTGCAGGTGCGGTTCATGAACAAGTCTGCTTCGAGCCTTGTTGCATGACCGTCGTGGTTGAAGACAGTGACGACGAGTAGATTGTGTGGCCTTTGGGCAAGGCATCTCGCTTGTGTGATGTAATAAAGTTACTACCGATACTTCTCTACTACTGGTTTGTAATAATGTTACCTAAGGTTTTAAGTTTGAAAACTGGTTTGTAACCTAAGTTATTGTAAGACTTCCGCTACCTTACTCTGTTGAATATTTTGAATAAACTGTTGTAATATTGCAATACTCCTGTGATTGGATCCTGTTCGGAGGAAAACAGGCCTTTTAAGTTATGGTGAACATAAGTACGACTGTCAGAAGTCATTATGACAATGAAGCGTACTTGTGGGCCATCGTAATTAGGAGGTTCTGTCGCATTGACAGCTGAGGCAATGATCATAACCAATGCTGATATAATTTTTGGCATCTCTTTCTACCTGCTCCATGATACCTGAGGCAACGACAGATTGGTTGCTTCTGTTTTGTTGCATTTCGTCGTACCTGTTTTGTTTTGTGTGGTTTGGAGCCACCGATGACAGCTGTTGTTTGTTGTTTATTTAGTAACATACTACGTGGCTGGAATTAGTTCTCCATTATGAGATCTGAGCTTCTAATGCCATTGCCTCTGATGATTTCATCCTTTGTCTAATCTGATCATTGCCTTTTGTTTCGCACTCTTACTTGCTTCTGATCGCTATCTGTGATGATTGTCTGTGATGTCAAATTATATATTGTTCATTCTGAGCACATGGCCCCTTCTCAAGGATTACATTGTGAGGCACTTTCATTGTGTGCAAACCACATTTGGTTTTACTGTTTCTTTGAGCTTTGAGAATAATTTCTATGTGCAATGGTATTTTTTAGCTCCAGTGAAATATCTGTAGAATTGAACAAGAGATATGACAAAGGTCTGTGCACTGTTTGCGATTATGTATGCTGCTGGGTTGAGCATTTAAATATTTGATGTTTCCTTTTCATCATAGGTTATACATGCTATTTTTTCCCCTGCCAAAGCCACCTCAATATTAAGGTACTCTGATCCTTGCTCTTTCTTTAACCATTCTTTTCTTCTTTGCAATTAGGTATGTACCTTATGTGCCTCATAAGAATTTGGTTCTTCGTTTCATTGCAGACTCTACATCAATCATAAACAGAAGGGTTATGGCTATGACTTGAGAATATGTGCAATCATTTTTCAACTATGAAGTTAATCTGCTGCAATCAGGTAACTCCTTAGATAAATATGGGATTTACTGTTACTTATTATTGCAAATATCTCTGTCTTCAAATTGGTAGGAAACATTGTGTCTATGATGTCCCCTCCAGTTGATAGGATGAATGGCAGCACAATCTAAAGATGAAGGCAATAACTCATTATGCTGATGCCTTCATCTTTAGAATGATCAGTGTCTCCACTCATGCAATCGTCCTCATATTGGAGGCACATCACCTCCTACAGCCCCCGTCCCAAATTGTAGAGTACTTAAATTATGACAAATAACATATTCCTAATTTTGGTAATTCCGGCCTTCATGGGATGGTTTGAACTAGACAGCTTAGCTATTGATTTCTCCCTGTTTAATTTGTAGACATTCATTGTTGCCTCTTCTTTGATCCATCCTACGTGTCTGTCGTTTTACCGTACCTAAACTTTCTGGCTCATCTTCCTCACATCCCTCGTGCAAGGCAGCAAATTGGCAGGCGGACCTACAGCTATGATTCAAGCACTCCACCCCTTCTGAACCCAGGTCTCCTCTGTAATGCCCCCTACGTACTTTTCCATCTCCATCTTTCTTTCATGCATTTCGAAGGTTACACAAACCTAGGATTTGAGTGGTGTACTTTTCTATTGTCATGGCAAAAGTTATGCTAAAAAAGGGTTACTAATCATACGAATTGATGGCTCCTATTAAAGTTTGATCCATTAACTTTAGAAATAGTTTTATTTATGTATGCCCATGCATTTTACCCAACAATATTCTGAGTTAGAGTGCCTTTGCTATACAATATTTCAGAGAGGCTAATTCCAGTCATTTGCCTTTACCTTCTCATATGCCATCTATAATCCTACATTCATATGTCAAGTTATATCTATGCTAAAGATCCGCCTCACCTACAACCTACAATACTCTCTGTATATAGCCTGATTTCAGATCCAGCCATGAACAAAATGCACACATGTATCACCAAACATATAGTACACATATCCATAATCATACCCTCTACATCTTCTCCAAACAACAATGATCAGTATCTCTTCCGATCGCGCGCAGGGGCGCGCGTTTGCCACTAGTGATGTTATATGGTGGCACAATGTTGACTTCCACGCGCCAAAAGGGCCCACCCACCAGGTCCTGTACGTAGCTGCCACTTGCGACTCCGGAGTGTTAGATCTCACAACACAGACAAAAAAAATTGTTGCTATGCCTAGAAGAAGTCAAGAACGAATCTGCAAGCAAGGAGATGCACAATTAAAAGTGATAAGATATTCCATCAAAACTGACAGCACTTGTATTTCTTGTTGAGAATCAGAAGTTAACGAAACGAAAAAGAATAGAACGGACCATACTTGATGTAATCGTCAAACAGGACCAGGCCAGGAAAACTAGAAGATGGTCACCCCCCCCCCCCCCCCCCCCCCCCCCCACCGCGAATGCACTCAGCGCACATTTCAATAAGAGGAGCAGTAAAGTGACCCCACAACTAAGCAAAGGAGGGGGCTTAGCTGGTTCAGTTCACTGTTAATGGTATGTTTGGTTTAAGGATGTAGGGGATGGAACGGTCCTCTTCCAATTCACTGTTAAGGTTGGGTTTAGTTTTAGGATATAGGGGATAGAATGGTCATCTTCCTTTTTTTTTGGAATAGGACGGTTCTAGTTTGGTGTTTGGTTAGAGAGATATGGTTGTTCCTCTTTTCTATTTGGTTAAAGAGATTGAAAAATGGGATGATGAACAGTCATTTCACACCGTTAGTCATATTTAACTTGGGTTCACATGTCATCTTCCATACGTATCGATATGTTCCTCCTCATCCTCTCGCTCGGAGTCGAAAGAAGCACCGCTACTTGCGCAAGGAGCTCAACCTCACCCACGGTAGGGGCTCGGCCACCGCCTACTCGAGGAGCTCGACCTCAAGCACTCTAGGGGCTTGGCGGCCGCTCGCCCACGCCTTGCCTCCCACCTCAAAGATGATGAGGTGAGAGTAGTGGCCCTTGCCCCGTTGGGCCGGTCGGCCGGAGCACCATTGCCTCCTCACCAGACTACCCTGTTGTCATATTCTCGGCCTGATCGGTTGTGCTTGTTGCGTTAGCGGCAACCTGAGCGAGCACGTCCTCTCTTTCCTCAACCTTTCGCTAAGGTTTGCAAACTTGTGAACAATTACAGTAGTTGTGTTATATGCAATGGTTTGGAATTTGGACAATTTTAACAAATAGCGGTTCCAATTAGATAAAGATAGGTGTATATGAAAATAAGTATAAGTAAAATATATATATTAGGAAAAATATATAGTACTCTACTAGTACTAGGCAAAATACATGGCATTTAGGGCGTGTCAACAATAAGAAACTTTTACCATGAATGTCACTTTGAACAAAGGTAATGAAGACATTGATGGTCAAAGTTGAAAGAAAACTTGACCAACAAGAATCTAAAACAGCGTATATTTGTAAGTGGAGGAAATAATAATAAAATAATGAAAATACCATTCAGCGAGGGCCATTCTATATTCTCTATTTTAGCACAATTGAAACACAGCCCAACTGGGCTTCCCTTGTTTCCATTCTGTATAATAAACCACCAGTGCGTCGCCTCTCTCTGCTATCGTGTCCCCGTCCGTCTTCCCTCCACTTCCCACGCACAACTGGCAGCGCCAGCCGCCAAGAACCTCTCATCGAGCTCTGCTCATGCCGAGCGACCATCCGGAGCCGCCGTCGCTGGCGCCGTTCGAGGTCCAAGCCGACCCGGCGCCGCCGCCGGCCAAGGGCGGGGGCAAGATGCACAGGCTGCTCAGGTCGGCCTTCAAGCGCGGGGACTCCGCCTCGGCGAGTAGCGGGGACGAGGCGGACCAGCTGAGCCGGTCGTCGTCTTCGGCGGCGAGCAGCGGCCGCACGCCGTCTGGGGGGCGGGCCGGCCGGCGCGGCGGCGACGGCGACCGGTCCAGTCGCGAGAGCTTCGAGCTCGACGGTGAGTGAGACGCGCGTGATTCTGATTCCTTGTTTTCAACGAAATTTGCTCGGTTGATCGCATCTGGATTCTTCTTATTTCAGCGAAATTTAGCGAATCTTTTAGGCGTATATTAGCTAAGCACATGATGGGCTGCTTTGTTGAATTCTGCACTTCTTCTAATCTATCTTCAGTCGCTGTTTTGGGGATTTGGCTAGCCTAGAACTAAGACACTGACATTGTGTAATACTAACTGACAAAAGCCTGGATGTCCGCGAAAAATTGATAGGGATAAAAAACAAGAGAGTGTAATTTCGTTCTCATTCTCACAACTGAATCTGAATCGCCGCATTTGAGAAAGATTCGCCATTCAATTTGGAAAATAAGGAGTTCAACCGTGAATTGCACAAGTTGAATGCAAGAAATATACAGTTGTTCCACTTCTATTTTTAAGCTACGCAACGCAACAACCTTTAGCTTGCCATTGGGTTGTCATGGCCTTGTTGGATGCTGGTACTTCCAAGGCTCTTAAACTTGTATAATATTAATGCCTTTCTTTAATCATAAATTGGTCATGTACTCACGACAAGGAGTTGGGATTTTATATTTTGTGGTAGTACGTAACATCGTAATCTCTGTATCTAGTTCAGAAGAAATCAAAGAGAGCTAGGGTCATCTTCTTGGAAGTTGCATGACCTTGTCAATCTTTCTTGCTAGAAGCAGTTTAAACTAGAGAGAGAGAGAGAGAGAGAGAGAGAGAGAGAGAGAGAGAGAGAGAGAGGAGCCAGGCTCTGTTTGCCTGAACATCTTGCAAATTTTACTGCCTACCACAGGAGAAAACTGAAACAAACTCTCGCTTCTTCTGAAGTTGTTATTGTCCCATGTGAAACTAGTTGGGCATGACAAATAAGTCTCTTTCCCTCTTGCTGCTTTCTCAGCTCAGAAAGTCTAACAAGGAGGTAGTGGCCTTTTATTTCTGCCAGCCCTTTTAAGGTTCTAGAGCTTGATAACAGCACCTTGGGACCCATGATACCGAATTGGCGGCTTATACTGCTTTGGCAGCAGTCCACATCCATTTGTCAGTCCCTTTCTTACAGGGGCAAATGTCTCGCGCATATCCGATGAGAAAACAGCGGTGTTTATTTATGCGCCCCTACACTTGCCAGTGCAGGTAACAGTGAAGCGAAGGCATATAACATTATGACAAACAGATTACATTTTCACTCATAGTACAAATGCAGGTACCCATGTGCTTACTAAAGTTTTTTTTTAAAAGCCAATTTGGAGAATAGGAATGAGAATTTGGCTTTTGTGCCTATAATAAAGTTTGATTGATTGGTACCAACAAGAAAAACGGCTTGCAAATTGCAAGCATGTTTCGAGCTTGGTGACATTGTTAAAGTCAAAGAACCCCAAGACTACATGTATTTTGCTGGATTACCTGTGGTCAGCTTCTTGGGGTGTGGGTATATATTTTAGTACTTGTTGATCCTGGATCCAATGCTTGTTCCATCGTTGCACTTTTCTGTTGATTCTTTGCACGGTTTTCTATTTTCATTATCATGCATAATAATATAAATATACTACCTAGGTTGCAAATTGGCTTCTACAACAATTTTGCCAAGTGGCTGATGATCATGACCTCAAACAGTTGAATATGCAGGGTTCCAGAAAGAAACACCACCACTTGTTCTGCAGTCTGAATTTTTTACATCTAATAAAAGTAATTAACTCTGATGATTGATATTATGCTATGATTTATAAGGTTCTAAGAACGGCAAGTTGCTGTCTGCGCTGCGCGACGCCAAGATCGGTCACGCGTACGAGCCGTTCCCGTGGGAGAAGAAGATGAGGGAGCTGCTGCCGGTGCCGGAGGCGAGCTGCTTCCTCTCCCTGCTGCTGCTGCCCAAGGCAACGGACAGGTCCAACACGCGGTACAACTCCCTGGAGGACACACTGGCGCGCGCGGACGCGTGGCTGCTGTCGTCGCAGGCCTCTGGCGTACCCGTCGTGTTCATGAACGTGCAGACGGAGGCGCTGCTGACCAAGATCTCCGGCGAGACGGCGGTGTCGACCGTGAACATGGCCTCACTGTCGGACCTGGCCGGCATGGCGAACGCGAGCCTGTACGGCTTCGAGGACTACCACGGTGTGGATATCGGCGTGGTGCGGGCCGTGCGGCTGTGGTACACGCCGGCAGCGGGCGAGGCGGCGCTGGAGCTGCGCCTGCGCCAGGGCGACACGCGTCTGGGGTTCGCCATCAGCCGCACCGAGGAAGGGTTCATCTACGTCTCCTCGGTGGCGGAGGAGGGCACGCCGGGCGTGGCGTCGGCGCGGTCGGGGCTCCTGGAGCTGCACCGCGCGGCGCGCAGGGCGTCCAAGCTGCTGGTGCTGTCCCGCGTCGGTGGCGAGAAGGTGCTGCCCTGGATGGTGTCCACCGCCGGGAACGTCAAGTGCTTCGACACGGTGTCGCTGAGCCAGAAGCTGTCGCTGCACCGCCACGCGCTCCGCCCCATCACGCTGCACTTCCTCATGTGGGACCGCGACCTGGCCGTGGCGCTGCCTAAGGACGCCGACGTCGACAAGCCGCCGCCGGCGCCTCCTGTGCTCCTGCTGCCATCGGGGCTCGACGTGGCATCGGACGACCTCGACGGGCCGGGGCTCGCCAGCAAGGACTCGAGGGACTCGTCGTTTAGGTTCCAGAACATCGACCTCCCGGACAGCTGGTTGTGAATTATGGAACCAAAATTTTTCTTTTCTCCCAGAAGTTGAGAACTGTTAATTAAGCATGATGTCAGTAATCAGGTGAGCATCATACTAATACCAAGGTGTGTTGGCATCTCATCATGGTTCGTGATGTGATCAAATGTGTTCGTTATTGTAACCGCGAAAGCATCACAAGAAACACATGTTCGATGAGCAGGACACGGTAACCGGCCGTTGGTTACCACCAATTCATAATATACATCAAAAGGTTCAACCCATATTCAAATAGAACCATCCTGGCAGTACCTCATCTACAATAAGCACCGATTGAACCACCGTTATCATGATTTAAACTCTAATGACTAACAAGCCTGCCGGTTAACATGATTCAAACCACGGTGACTAAAAAGCCTATCCATACGCTTCCTATCACAAGGGCCAGCACAAAATTTGTTGATCCGAACAAATTACTCACAAATATCTGTTTCAAACAAACTCATGGCCAGAGTGCTCACAACATCAATTTCCCAGCCACGAGTTGGAAATTTGAAATACTACGACAAGATAGCATCCTCTTATCTATCCTGCCATCCAGGCATCAATTTGGAGCAGATTTAAACATACTAAGAAACATCATTTACTAAGATGAAGCAATAGAAAACAAAACGTTGAAACAAGCTCCAAGCAATATATTTTGCTGTCCCCAGTCATTCTAAACACAACTAGAGATGTCCTGCTAAGGGAATGTCAAATGCGTCAGTCCCAAGTCCAGTGCCAATTTATCATGTACAACACCACACATACCAGATCCACCCATGCCTATGATTAACACCCTACAGACAGAAGAAAGATAGCGACTCCTAAATGAACTATCCATCAGAAAGGGAAGGGGAAAAAAAAAAGAAGGAACACGATTACAGCATTAGGTGATACAGACAACCAATTACCCAAGATCCTTTTGCATCCCTGTGAGCAACTGCACCATGATACATTATTACCCACCCTAGCTATGTTACAGACTACACCTTCAAATGGGCTAAGTAAAGGTCCATACGAGTCAACCGACACCATTTATACTGTACAAAATTGTCATCTGAGCAAGCCTCAGGCTAAGAAACTGTCACTGCTACCAAATGTGATAACTCCTTTACATGTGCACGTTAACAAAGCCAAAGGCCATGCTGAATATGACAGACGGTTCATCAGCAATGGCCTTGTACAAGAAAGCTCATTCCAAGCAAACTCATGATGCAGTAGAGCCTGCAGAAAGTGGGCCATCTCTTAGCTGTTGTAGACAGAGTTGAAGCTGCTTTTGGATCATCTCGGCAACCATTCGCAGCCTTCCTTGGCCCACCTCTCCTGCTACACCAGACCCATTCACAGTTTCCACAGCTCTTGAAACCTTTTGCTTACATCTTTCCCATTCCTCAAACTGCAACCAGCAGGCTCTTCCACCATGGCTCCCATTCATAGCAAGGAAAGCTATATGATTGTTGTCCCCAAAAGAATAGCGAAGTTTCACAGATACACAATATGGAAGCCAGGCAGCTCCACCAGCTACATTCATGTGAGGAATGAGAGCATGGTCAAGTACAAATGTCAGGGCAAATTCTACTGAACTGTGGGCTCTATCATGATGAATATTACTCTTGGCTAAAGTGCTGTTCTCTGTGTTATCAGCTGCAGCTGATCCTGAGTGATTCTCCAAACAAAGCTCGATCCGAGCCCTCTGAGCGGTAGCAATGTCCCCGTTAACCGGGGAAAGACCTTTCTTCCATGTAATCAGCTTTAAAAACTCACGCAGTACCGAAATTGGCAATGTAAGCAAAGTGATAAAAGAAGCAACTCTAGAAGCATCGTATGGTTCGGAGGCAACACGCCTGCTAAAGTAGTCACATATTTCATTGATTTCAGCAGCTGCTAGCTCTTCCTGAGAATTGCTCTGAGCTTGCTGCTGCTGTTGCTGGTGGTGAAATCTTTTCACACTCAAGACTTGTAGAAGCAGTTGAACGCGATGGACACTTACTGCAAATACATATCCTCTGCAAATATGAAATCAGGAACCAATTTACTGGCAGTCCCAAATGGAAATACTCAACTCAAAGGAAAGACAAGAAAGATGAGTCATTTTGAACTGCTGACACCTGACACTAGAAATTTCTCATCTTATAACTCTGGCCTAAGCTCAACCAATTACAGGCTGATAACACCAAATTAAATAAAAAGAACACCGCTAAATAATGAAGTATAGTCTTAAGGTATCAGTAAATACCACAGTACATATTCGACGCACATCTGTAACATGTCAAATAGATGAATGCATATATAATCCGAAGGGCAGATATAAACATAATAAAGTACTATTTCCAAAAGGTCAGGGAACTCTTTTTTTTTTAGGGGAAAAGGTCAGGGAACTCAATATCGCTAAGAACCAAAACTTCCATGAACAACAGAAATTAAGGATACTTTGCCAATGAATAGTGTAGATCCTGAATCTTAATTGCACAGTGGAAAAGTGAATCACATAGACTTTAAATATGATGCTAGAAAACAAAGGATACTTTACCAGTTTATATTTTCTTACCCGACATAGAACCGGAGCGCAGGCTGCTCTTGATCCAAATTCAAGAGAGCACCCTCATTGTCCTTTAAGATTGATCCTAGTATTTCTTTCAAAAGTTCAGGCAATTGTGCAAACAACCATAGAACTCCAAGGTACTTTAGGATCCCTCTCAGCACCTTTTTAAGAGCTGCCAAAGGAACCCAACCACCACCATATCCACCATCATCCCCCAGCCCTATAAAAGCTGTGTTTAGTTCCCCTTTCATGTGAACAGGGAGACCAGCTCCAGCAGTAAGTCGCACAGAAGCTCCACTAATACCAGAAGCAAGAGCCGAAGAAGCCAACATGGCATTTCCTGCTCGACTCAAACTGGCTGCTACATGGTTAGCAACACCAGAAGTCGGCCTGGACATAGAAACACCAGGGGTAGCACTTAAACGATTTGCACTAGGAGCAGTTTGTGGAGCTCCAGCATTGTTATTTAAGTGTCCACTAGCCTGTGTAGCATTCATGAAGTTGGGTTCAAGAGCATTTAGACCCTGAGCAACATGTTCCATTATGAAAGGCCGGAACTGTGGGCATGGCAACGATCCACCTACTGAAGGTCCACCTTTAGGAGGAGTAGCCGGCTGGAGCCAAACCTGATCCCCAGCAAAGCAGCGCATGTCAACAGAGAATTTCTTGCGATATATAATGCGTATCCAGTATGGCCCACGAAGTACGACCGAAACATCAAAAGGCAGTAATGAACTGGGAACAAGCCCAGGTCCACCCCGTCCAGCAGCTGAAAGCATTGCAGCAGCATGAAGATTATGACTGCCTAAATGAGCAGCTGCAGCATTTGGGGGGACAGGTGCATGATGTATGGTTGATGAAGATGAACCATTTGCTACAGGCCCTTGTGCCAGGATGTTCGGCTGTTTTGGCATAGAGCTATATCCAGATGAAACGGTAACAGGCATCCTTGCAGGACGAATTGCACCTCCAAGGGCAAGTAATGGTCCTGCTGTAAGCCGAATGCAATCCAAGAAGGATGCTACCTCTCCACCATTCACGAAATCCTCCAGAAACTGCATTTTTTGCAAGATTGATTATCAGATAACGAGGCAAATAAAGGCAAACTTTATTGCAAGATGATTGAGCAATCTCACAGAAACTTTATGCCTAAGCAGAGAGCATAAGCTTTTGTACTCAGGTTTCACCTATTTATCAGCAGCGTAGTGAATGGATGGAAGCCAATTGGAATGACCCATCTGGCACTGCCAGTAAAGCAGATCATAGGAATTGTACAGTGAAACAACAAAAAATGCCAGCACTCATTTATGCTTCCAGACTACTCAATAAAATAATGATGCCATTATTAAAGGATAAATGCATAAGAAAATGCTTCTTGCGAAAGCAAAAGCTAGCAAGTATGCAACTGTGCAGTGAGTACATGTCAGCCTACACAATGTCATTCTGTCCACAGAAGAATGTTCAGACATGATTTCCAATTAAAATTGACAGTCAGAATTAATGTACAGCACGTTGAGGTTCGATGGAACTACAAAGTGGCTAAGCAATGTTTAGAAAAAACATCACAATACAATAAAAAGGCATAAACAGATAGAATTTTTATTATTTCAGGTAAAAGCCTTAATATGCATTTGAGTAACCAGGTGAACTTTCAATGTCAAAATGTATTCATGGCTGTAGATTTGATGTTTTAAGATCCAAAGTACACATCCAATGTGATTGATCCAGGAAAAAAATGGAAAAGGAAGATAAACCTTTGTGTGTGGCCAAAGCTGATCTGGAGAAACATGCATCGTGCAACCACCCTTAGCAATCTCCCATTCAACAACTATGTGTACCATAGGCATGGTGCCGTAACTAAACCATAAGCTCATTAGACCGACAGCTTCAATCCTGAATGTCTTTCTCATCTGCTCAGATAGCTTGTCAGCAGCATCACTATTACCTTTATTAACAGATTGTGATTTCACCTCCATGGATAACTGATTGTCATCTAGCTTGTCATCAAATTTCACACCAATCAGTCTCCTCATTCCACGAGCAAAGGAACGAGCATTTGAAAGTCGTCGTAAATCTGACACAAGCTTCTGGACACTATCTGCCTCAACAGTGTTGTAAGTTAAAACAACACCATTGGAATCAAATGAGATATGTGAATCCATTTCTGAGCTATTCGCAATGCGAATGCCAACACCCCATTGTGTTGTGGTGCTTCCTCCATTAAGTTCCCAAAGTTCCCTGAAATGTGGATCATTTATCCTAACATCCCAAGACATGCTTCCAGCCTTACCAAGGCACAAGCATATATGCTTCCAAGAATCATCTTGTGCAAAAGGTAATCTTAACCAAAGATTCGACGATGGTGTCCGCAGACCAACTTCTTCCACATATGGAATGGCAAGGGAATCCATCTGAGCAGTTAGTTGAGCATGTTTGATGCATAATGAACAGTGTCTTATGACATGTAGTAGCACAGAAGCATATATAGTTGCCGGAACACAATTATTTCTTTCCGCAAGAACATCTCCATAGGTGAGGCTGACTCTTGATTGCAAATTAGAAGAGTGTGCCTGCAAAGACAGGAGATTCTGCACTGATTCTGATTTTTTTCTCCGCTTTCTTGGCTCACTAGCTTGCAGTCCTCGTAATGAAGGGATACTTGGTAAGAAATCTGAAAGAGAGCGCTTCTTAGATGCACCATCAGAACCAGCGGTGATGAGCTTCTCTAATCCTGAAAATTGCCCAAGTAAGATAGCATATATTTGAACAATATATATTTCCAATGAAGCCATAATATAGTTCACAATAATGGTTACCAAAAGTTTTACATCTGAAGCTGTAATCTAGTTCACCATAATGATCACTAAAAGATTTACATCTGAAACTAATATATAGAAGAAAATTTTAGCAAAAATACCTCCGGTTATAGTTGAAGATCCAACCAAATGACCAGGCATAGCGTTCCCAAGATTCCGTGAATGTGAGCTTTGAGCAGGGATTTGATTGCTGTTATTATTGCTTGAAGGTACAAGCTGAAGTGATTTATTTACACCTGCAATATCATATAGTCAAATGGAGAGCTTAACAAGCACAGGTCATGATTAGAATTAGAACCTGACAATTTGGTCATAGACATTACAGGGCTTGAAGAAAATGTGTTTGTACCTTGTAAATGTCTAAAATTACTTGGGAAATAGCTATTCAAACTGACACTAGGATGAACTTTTGCCGTATTATTAGCTTGGGTATGAGATAAGCTTCCATCATGCATTGGTGAGACAACCCTAGCATTCATTCCTTGAATATCAACTGAAAGAGAATGATTCTGTGCAGCAGTAGAACCACGTTCATATTCGAAAACCTCATCAACAATAGATGAAAATGATGGTGAACAAGCAGGAAGTAGCGGAAGAGGCTCAATTCCATTCTGGACAGGAAGATCACCCTCCATCATGTCAGCAGGGTCCACTAAACTTTGTAGGGCCTGCAGCTTCATATCAAAAGGATTTGCATTCGTCTCATTTTTAAGTATTTGCATCTGTCCTATATTGATTTTGTTAAACCTGATAGCTTCTTTCACATCTCCATTTGCATTAGTCTTATCATTTGCGTCACACTGTGTCTCAAGCAAATGAAAAACAGGCCTGAAGTCCTTATCAAGTTGCATCAACAAATAATAGGTATTTGCACAATGTGGAAATCCCATGACCATCAAATCTGAGCCATGTAATATGGTCTTGGGAATCTTCAGAGTGCCCTGAGACTGCTGATAGACCTAGAATAAAAACAATGTGGTTTAGCACTTTACGTTTGAACAAGCAGACTTTGGCATGGTCCAACGAGTCATCTGATAATAAACCGTAGAGTCATCTGATAATAAACCGTAGACTGCCTTATATTCCATACAATTAACCAAGCAAACATCATTTGTACTGTGTTTCTCTTCTCAGAAGCTAAAAGAAATTTCCCACATCCAGAAAAGCACCCTTTAATTTAAACAAGCATTATGACTGCCAAGTCATACTTAAAAGGGTGTCATCTTGTGATCTCCAACATCATCTCATTGATTCCACAATAATATAATTATAAATAATACTACAAAAATATACTTGAAAGCATCATATTATGAAATTGAACAAAGCATTTTCATCATCACATGTCACCAATTTAAATATTTGTAAGGATATTACTGATCAAAAGCGCAGGTGTGATTGCATGCATCCAATGGTACTTCAAATGATACGCAAGAAGCAAAGATGACACCACATCCACTAAGTGAAAAGGTTAGACATCATGGTATGTATAAACACATAAACAACCTTAAGGCCAAAAAAACTTCCAGATGCAGCAAATAGGTGGAGGATGCTCCTGGTCCTTAAGCTTGAAAAAACCTCGGTAGCTGATGTACTCCCTTTGTTTAGAGCTTCCTCAGAGTCCATAATCACAGCACGGGGTAATATATTTTCCGGTGATTGGAGGAGAAAGCGGCCACTCCTATTTTGAAGGGAAAAGGAAAGAGTCACAAAATTAGGAAGTTGAAAAATGCTAAACCAGGATTGTAGACATATATACATAAATATATCATTATTTGTGTTCAGGTAAAAAAAATGTGTTACTCCTACATGATACTCCCTCCTCCGTTCCAAATTATAGTTCACTTTGGCTTTGTACCAAGTCAAACTTTTTTAACATTGACCAAATTTATAGAAAAATGCACCAACATCTATAACACCAAATTAGTTAAATTAAATCTTCCATGCAATAAGATTTGATAGAGCATTTACTTGAGAAGTAGATGTTAACATATTTTTCTAAAAACTTGGCCAAAGTTAGAGAAGTTTGACTTAGGACAAAGTTAAAACTGAACTATAATTTGGAGCAGATGGAGTATCAAGTATTTAATGGGTATACATATTATGGGCCAAATATTGGCATAGTATTGTAAAAAGTCTATCCGAGCCCTGAAAATTAGGACACATCACCTCTACCCCAAAACAAAAATGGTCCAAGCGCACCCCCTATGTAGAGTTGTTGTTAGAGGCATATGTCATGGGCAATTAGAGGCAAATCTTGCCTTAGTTGGCTGATTGGGTTAGTTTGGAAGGTTGGGGGAATAATAGGTAGGAAGAGAGGAATTATAGGGGGTGATAAGACAGGGAGGCTATTTATATGTAACCCGAGGATTAGAGAAAATCAAGAATTAGAAGGAAAAGCCTTCTCTCCTGCTCGGCCATGGGCAAGGCCCCTGGCCGGCCGCCATAACACAGCCACATAACATCTGGTATTGGAGATGCTAGGTTCCGATGAGCCGCCGCTGGATCCCATCGCCAAAGCGTTGGCCGACCTCGCCCAGCAGGTGGCATCTCTATTGGTGCGTCTGGAGAGCGACCACCACTATCACCATAACCGGTGCCTAGCAGATCCAAGCCAAGGGCGAGAAGTTGCAGCAGATTGAGCAGCCGATGGACATCGCGACGGAGCCAGCGAGGAAGATGCTTAACTGTCAGGTGTTAGCGGCGGTGCGGCTGCAGGCTGCTGCACGCGGCCTCCTAGCGCATCGGCAGGTGCGGGAGATGTGCGATCTGCAACTGATTCAGCCCCGCACCCCTTTGCAGCTCCTCCAAGTTGCGCATCGCTGTGTGGAGGACCTCGATCTCGTCCGCCACGTTGGGGATCTTGGGCATGTGGTTTCCCCCGTGGGTGGCCGACGTGCTATTTCCCCAACGGGCGGCGAACTCAGAGTTTGCGGCGACGGGGGTTGGGGAGGCGCACCCCTCGCCGTTCTCCATCGGAAGCCCTCCTCTCTTCCCTGTGCGGCGCAGACCAGCAGCCATCCGGCGGGGAGAAGGCATGGGGTCACAGGCAGGCACGCACCGCGTAGCGCCGCCACATTCTGCCACCGGCCGTCGCGAGGGCGCCTCCGCTGGTCGCTGTTGCGACCACTCCCAGGTCTTGACACCCGCCAGACTGCGCCATGGGATCCAGGTGGCCATCCACGTGCACTCTCGTCGTCTGGATGGTGTCCACCTTCCAAAGAGGATGAGCTACTTGCCCAGGAGGGGTGTAGTGTTAGAGGCGTATGTCATGGGCAATTAGAGGCAAATCTTGCCTCAGTTGGCTGATTGGGTTAGTTTGGAAGGTTGGGAAAGGAAGAGAGGAATTATAGGGGGTGACTAGCCAGGGAGGCTATTTATATGTAACCCGTATGAGGATTAGAGAAAAGCAAGAATTAGAAGGAAAAGCCTTCTCTCTTGCTCGGCTGTGGGCAAGGCCCCCAGCCGGCCCCCTCTCTCCCTTGCAATCTCAGCCACCCTCGCAACCATAGCAGCCATAGCATCCACATAACAGTTGTAGACCACAGAACATAAACCGCTTGGCTGGTTTTGCCTAGTGGTTTTCTTGCATGGCATGAACAGCTGGATCCTTTTCACCCCACAGGCTATGAAGATGATCCAATAAAGCTCCCATCCCTTCTCATTCAATGCCTTGAGTAGTGATGAATCTATCTATACTAATTACTAACTCACTACTTCAAACACACCAAGACCAATCGAGTTAAAATTAAATAAAACTTAGCTTTGCTAACATGGACCTTGATTTTTTTTCCCCATATGGAACTTCTAACGACGCCAAAACGGCAATCTAAAACATCAATCTGCCACCAGGTATACACAATACAGATCAATTATTTTTTTCCTCAATATCGTTTAATGATTGACATTTACAAAACGGCTTTTATCACACAAACTCGAGTGACATCATTGTGGTTGAGAGCCTTTTCTTACACAAAATAGGGATAATAATTAATAAAGAATGGATAGAAGTAAGACACTAGATCAACAAAATACTGACACACCTGATATTTATTCCAAGACTAACATACGCCTGACCATATGCCCTTACTTGAAGCACTTCGTTCCCAAAACAATCTGTGAAGCCCTTCTTTTCTGCATTCTGTACAATTCATGAACATAAAAAATGATCAGTTCCGCAACAAATACTCTGCAACAACTGAAAAAAGTGCACACACAAGAAAAAAAATCTTTTAACAATCAAATGCAATTGGTGGCTGAAAAAAATCTACCATTCCATGTATGCGCCTCATTTATAAGGCAGATGTTCTAGACATGCATCTTGAATATGCAGGAGAGCTGTGTATCATTGCATTACGAAGATCTAGACATGCATCATTACCAGAATATTTTGGTGTAACCATTCAAAATTATTCATAGTGTTAGCAATTTATGCATTACAATGTTAAGGAAGAAAAAAATACCTAATATAATTCAATGCAAATACACAACCAATCATGTTCAAGTGTGATATGAATATGCAAATAAATCTGAGAGCACAATGAATTTATCAGATTTTTTGTAACAGTCATCAAGCTCAACTAAAACAGCTGAGAACTAGTGAAGCTTTTCAAAATTGTTCAAACCCACCAGTTAACAGTGATATTGTCAAAACATACGGACAGATGAACACGTGAAACGCATGGGTTAAGATTCTGACAGTAAAGATTATAGTAGGTACTATTCTTGATTTAATACCTTTTGTACCATGGTAGGTTCGAATGCTGTTTTTAGTCAATCACTGATATGTTATTTAATCTTCTTTGACCCTAAATGATTCTCTATTTGCAACAAAAGATGTATGGATGACTAAATAGACTCAAGCGCAGACACATATGTAATAACATCACACACAAGAACAGTAATCTCAATTTCAGTAGTCTTTCACATCGCTCAAACAATTTGTAGAAGTCCACAACAACTAAATATGGGAATGTAAGCATGTAAATTCCAGTTTAGGGGATTTTTTTGTGCCAACAGATGCATAAGAAATAAAAAATCTAAAAGACAGTTTAGTCAATAGTAGAGAGGTAAGGCTATGCAAATACAAAATTTAATTAACATTCTAATATACCTTCGTTGGGTCCTTCGCTGAGTGTTGGCCTACAAAAAGGCGACATGTCCAGCAATTGAGTGTAGCGGAGATGCGTATGTTGCGTTGGTGTTGTGGGCACACAAGGAGGGATAGAGTACGGAACGACGATATTCGGGATAGGGTTGGGGTGGCACCAATTGAGGAGAAATTGATTCAACATCGGTTGAGATGGTTTGGACATGTCCAACGGAGGCCTCCTGAGGCGCCGGTGCGTAGTGGAGTTCTAAAGCGGGCCGATAATTTAAAGAGCGGTAGAGGTCGACCTAAATTAACTTGGGACGAGTCCGTTAAGAGAGATCTTAAGGAGTGGAATATCCCCAAGGTTTTAGCTATGGACAGGAGCGCTTGGAGATTAGCAATCAACGTGCCTGAACCGTGACATCTTTTGTCTTGTGCCCTTTATGTCCCTTTATGTGTCTCCCTGTTTCTCGTCTCTTTTGGGTTTCATCTCTAGCCTACCCCAACTTGCTTGGGACAAAAGGCTATGTTGTTGTTGTTGTTGTTGTTGTTGTGGGTCCTTCGCTGCTGCAACATCTCGTGTCAAGACAACATCTTTTGGGGACTGAGAAATTTGGACATTTTTGCACAGTTGTCTCTGAATATTAAGAAGGCATGTGTGCCTATTGCAAGCAATTGCTCTCAAAATAAGTTGTTCAACATCAATGCAACTTAGATCAAGAGAAAGGTTCGCCTCTTTATCTGTAAATGGATCAAGAATAAATGAACTATGCTGGCACTTTATTTTCATGTCCAGCCCTGCCTCAATTTTGATAAATGGAGACGAATCAGGTTCTGTTGTGCAAGTGTTTTTCTCATCTAGCCAGTAATTAACTTTCAGGCCAGGTATCTTAAAACCACTTGAATCGAATTCCCCATCTTGAACAAGCTGCATTAGAGTATTTCCAGTTTGTCCAGTGGTACTGTCAGAGATGAGTTCAGATCTTATGGCATCTTTCCACCTTCCCTGTCGAAGAACATTAGCCTGCCTAATAATAGTGTCCATAGCAAGAGAGATGCAGAACTCATGAAGTATAGCATATAGCACTGCAAAGGGATTCTCAGAAGCTGCCATTCTTCTTTCTATATCATCACCAAGAGCAAATCTCCTACTTTGATCCAGTTTAATAGGACCCTTCTTCTCACCAACCAGTAACTCCATATGCAATATCCTCCATAAGTCTACATTACCACGGTAACCTAATGTAAGAAGAACTTTAAATTCCCCATCCACATGGAAAACAGCTATCCCATCAGTTACTGAAACATTAGATACTTCTTTAGGTCTTGGTGTCACAAGTACTTTGTATCGCACGCTAGCGTCTAATTTCCGCAGAGCGCGCTTTTCTTCATCTGGGGAAAGTTTATTTTGACTTCCTATCTCTTCTATGCATCTTGGCAGCCTCTGATAACCCCCTGTAAGCATGACTTCAATAGCAGAAGGAACATCGAACATAGGAGCTTGAGCCTGCTGCAAGCACTCGTGCGTATAAAACAGCGAGTCGGCTGTTTGGGTGAAGCATGTCTCATGACTGTGGAGAGTTGATCCGAGCTGTTGACAATAATGGACCAAAGGAACCTGTGTAAATTCAAATTAGATATGTTAATGACAAAATACACTGAAATTAATATCCTCAAAAAGCTACACTAACAAGGAAAATTTCCGTAAAACTTAGCTTATTATGATATCAAAGGTACAAAGGTTAATATATTAACAGAGGCTGTAAAACAAACTTTATTGCATCCCATACTTTATGAAAAATAAAAGGGCAAAGCGTGAATGACTGTAAAGCTGTCGAGAAATTCCCTTCCCCAGACCCCACCTTGTGTTGAGCTTTCAGCACTAGGTACACAGCTGACATGACAACAAAATTAAGGTACAGTGGGGCATATTTAAAGAAATCCATTGGCTCAGCGGAATGATGCAAAATGCCATGATATCAACTTCAGTACTTCTGAAGCCGTTGAGCAAGTGCTCTATGGACTAAGCCAATGCCATATCTAAGCTTGCTAGAGACAAAGAAAGGAAATATTAATCTTGAGGTAAATAGTAATCTCTCTGATTTCATTGCCCTTATCTTTAACTTATTTTTTTTCCTAGGCAGTCTCATTTTCCTGTCCTACGTTTAATTACATTTGTAACAAAGAAAAAGTTATATGTCAGTTAAATTTGAAACAGAAGGGTTTTATGGATGTAAACCAAATAAAGAACAGTCTAATAAAAAATCAGAATACTTCATCTTGGATTTTGTTACAAAACAAAAATCACTTGCACTGTTGCACTAGAATTAGTTTGCATCAAATAGATGCTACAAATAAATAATTCATGACAGCATAACAGCCACATTACCACAGTTCAAACCATACAGTATAATATTATAATTTGAGGGATAATCTGAATCTGATTGTGTGCCGATGCGGGGGTAGGATATGGAATAGGCAAAAATCCGACGGGCATGGATTATCCGCAAATTCTATACGGATTATCTGATGTTTAAAATAGGATATCCGATAGTTTTTCTCCCTGACTAAAGCCAAGAGGAATGTAGGATACTAGGATCTAAAAAAAACTTGTTAGTTGAGAACTCTTATTCTGTGATGTGGTTTGATGTTCTAATTTTTTAATTGAGAATTTGCTGGCTGTTATTACTTATTGGTTAATAACTTTATCCTTTGCGAATGAATATACCATTTTAAGTGTTAATGTATTGGTCTGATAGACACATGGAATGCAATGCAAGATTAATATCTATTGCTTGTTCTTGTTTCTTTACTAAATCAATTCTTGACAAGCATATATTTCTCTACGTTTGCACATAGCCACATATTACTCGATTATTTAAATTCGTCTCCGATCCGATTCCATTCCATATCCGTACAACTTCCAACATCCAAAAAAATCCGCATCCACATCAGTGTACTATCCACTCCGCTCCAAATCCAACAATGAAAAATGGATTAGGATACAGGGAAGGCATTATCGGCTCTGAACCGATCCGGTTTCATCCCTATTCGCACTATTTCAAGTACATTGTAAAATGGTTTTATTTCACTCCTCCATCTATGCCAGAGCACACCAGGAAAGCACCAGAAAAATAATATAAGTTTCTAGCACGAAGCAAGGTGAGTTTTTCATACTACCACTCCAACAAATCAAAATAATCAAATAAATGAGTATGCCAAGATTGAACTGGATTACTTTTTGTCCACCAAACAATTATTTACGTCCTACTAGGAACTGGAGTACAGACCCTACAAAATCAGGGACAAAATGCTGGCACAATCCATCAACAATCACTGATCTTCACTGGCCCACTACACTGCAATAAGCCAACAACTATGAATATCCTTCTTTATACGCCACTCGAGCTAGATAGGTGAGACAATGCCACTAAACCAACAAGCTCTAAACCAGGATATATTAGTATCAAGTTGGAGGCACTCACACCAGTCAAAATGAATTCTTCACATAACACAGTGAAATTATGACAAGGACACGAACAAGCAAGGGAAATAGGACTGCAGAGACTGAAATTAGGCAGCACCTGCTGACACCACTTGGCAAGGACGTGGAGGCGAAGCATGCGCTGGCGCGTGCGTGTGATGAACTTGAGCAAGTCAATCTTCTTCTCGGTGTCGGACCGCTGCCAGCCGCCATTGGCTCCAGCGCCAAGGCCCTTCCCCTCGGCCTCCGCCTGAGACTTCTCCACGAGCTCCCGTAGCGCGAGATACGACTCCTCAGCCGCACGCCGCACCACCGCGCCCAGCTCCACCGTCTGCTGCCCCAGCTCCCCCGCCATACCCGCACGCCCGGGCGTCCAGCAGCTAGGGTTTCAGCGCCCCACCACCTTCACTTTCTTCAGTTCCTTCTCCTAGCTTAACTCCGCAAGGCGCCGGAGACGAAACTCTAGCCCTGTATCGCCAACGTGCGCACGCGTGGGCCGGGAGGAATCGCGCGCGGTTCGCCGCGCCGCTCCGAGCCGCCCCGTGAATAGTGGTGGGAGGGGGGAGTGGAACTGAAATTGGAATCCAATCAATCAAGGGTAGGGCTCCAGGAAGCGACCGAGGGTGGCGGCGAGAAAGGGTGGAAAGGAGAGATATGGTGGAAGCGAGAGACGGAGGTCGCCGGCGGCGAAGCGGCGGCGGGGGTGCGGCCTCCTCCTCCTCTCTCTCTCTCGCTTCTGCGATCGGGTCAGGAACTCAGGACCCGGCGGAGCCGCGGAGGGTGCGAGTGCGCCCTAGTCGACGGGCCCACGCGGAGGCGGAGGCCTGGCCGCCTGGGTTATGTGCCGTCCGATCGGGATGGAAGCTAAGGATGGCGACGGGATCGGGTTCGGATCGGGTGTCGTGCACCCAAAACCGAAACCCGAAATTGAAACCCGAACCCGAACCGAAAACCGATTCGGGTGGAAATTCATTACTAAAACCAAACCCGCGGATACTCGAAATCAAAACCTGAACCCGAATCAAAAACCGATTCGGGTGGAAATCCATCACCAAAACCAAACCCGCGGATACCCGAAACCCGAACGGATACCCGAACCCCGAATGGATACCCGAAATTCACGGATAAATATACACATATTCACATGTATAAATAAGAGGCAATAAATAATAAATATTTTCACGAGTCAATTTTGAATTGATTTAATAATCTAAGTAAACAAGTTATTATTAGCATATTATAAAACATGAGTTTTAATTCTAAATGATTTATTTCGGATATCCATTAGATATCCACGGGTAAAAAACCAAACCTGAAATCGAACCCGATACCAAACCCGAAACCGAAACCGAAAACCGTGGGTGAGAAATCATCCCCAAATCCAAAACCGTAGAACCCGAAACCCGCGGGTATCCGACCCGAACCCGATCCGCTGCCATCTCTCATGCAAGCCGAGGGATCAACAACTAGATGGGGACGCTGCCTTTTGGCTTCTCTCGGACCGACTCCATGGCCATTGCAACACTCACGTAGAATCGTTGTGCGTGAACCGTTGTGCGTGAAGGATCCATGCTCCTGTGTTGGTCTACTAGCACGACTGGCAGTAGGTAAAAACATTTAAAAGTCAGATGAACAGTGTTTTGCGCGGTAACCAAGAGGTTTAGGCTCTGTTTGACTGTGCTAATAAGCCGGCTGAAAACACTATTAGCTGATTTGTTGTGAGAGAAAAACACTGTTCCGGCTAAAAAAATAAACTGAAAAGTACGGATTATAAGCTAGATGAACATGGTCTTAATTTCGGTTAAATAGTGTTTGCATAGGAATTGAAAATTTCCAAATTAAGATGAATATTGTTTGTACAGGAATGAAACATTTATTATTCAAATGAACAGTGCGCTAACGGTCACGGCAGCGTCCGAGGCCAGGATTTATTCCTGGTCGAGGGGAACTATACGTGCCAGCTAGGTCAGTCTCAGTTTTATCATAGTTTGATAACATTAAATGAGTTGTGAGATAGATAAAGATAGTGGGATGAAATGAGTTTTATGAGGATGAAACTCATCTACAATGTTTCTAACACATTGAATTTTGAAAATTGAGACATAAAACTTCCACTGAGACTAGCCTTATGACGCTATATATGAGCTTATTTATATAGCGCTAGACAAAAAGCTCGTTAAGCTGACTGGGTTGGACAAAAAGCTCGTTGAGCTGGCTCGGTGGCTCGATACAAAAGTGCTCCAATTAGACTCATTTTTCTTTTAAAATCAAAATGAGTTAATTTGGAATGACTTTTGACTTTGTCTCAGCTCGTTAAGCTCAATATGAAGTTGGGTCTCTAACAATTCAGGAGACTATGATAAATAACATTATGCCAATTTTCTAAAAAGTTTTAAAAAAAACTATAGTTGGCTCGATATCCAACCCTCCGTGGCTCGTTTCAAAGTTCTCTGAGCATGTATTTGGTTCTAGGACCATGTGGGTTGGGTTGGATCCATCCCAGTTTTAAGGGTTGGGTTGAACCCACATTGTGTTTGGTTTGAGGGCTTGAGTCATTCCAATTTTTTTTGTTTTGGTTCGAGAGATGGAGCGGGTTAGGATAGATGGCATCTTAACACCATCAGCTGCTATTTATGTGGAACCCAGCTATCAGCCAGCTCCAACCCATCTTCCACCTCCTGTCGTTGCCCAGAGGCTCAAAGCACCGCTCTGCCTCGATGACTAGCCTCCGCCCTACCGGCCAACGTCGTCCTGCCCCGTATCCCGCATCCAGCCACTGCGCCCCAGCCAGGCCAACGCGCGTCCGGCCTTCACATCTCACGTTGTGTTGTCCCATCCTGTCCTACATCCTTCATCCGACCATTGCACCCTAGCCAGGACACATGCACGACTGGCCTCTATATCCCGCACTGCGCTGCCCCGCCCCAGCGGCCAACGCCATCCCGCCCCGCATCCTGTATCTGACCGCCGCGCCCCAAGCAGGCCCGTGTGCGTCCAAGGGAGCACTACTATAGATTGATATACCACTGTCGTCACTTTCATTGCCATAGCGATAGAAGCAACAGTGTTATACTTCCACCGTTAGTTGGACCAATAGGGAGGCCTCCTAAGGAAGGAAACCGATAGTTAAGACTTCTACCAAACCATCGATGCAGTGGTGCTAGTGGAGTTGAATTGCACCGTCGTATGAAAAAGCCGAGCCGACTAAGATACGTGTTATGGGCACCGGCCCTACACGACTGTTTGGTCTACCGGCGGTAAAGTCAGAGTGAGTTATTTCCCAACTACCCAAAACACAGTTGCATCACCATTACTTGCACTTCTCCATCTTCGAGGTTGGCCTATTTAACCTAGGTCTGGATGCACCTCTTGGGCTCAATCCACACACTCTTGAATCCACACGCTCGTGAGCCAATCATCTTTCTTCATCGCTAGACATGCTTTGTCTTCCTCCTTACACCTCTCACGGCTAGGAGGTCGTGAGAGGTGCAAGGAGGAAGATAAAGCACCTCACAGGGATGTTAGTGTTTGAAGAAGTCCTTTAAGATTGGGTGCTTTAGAATTCATAATCTTGCTCCATTAGAGGATCGAGATGCAGATCTCTGCACCTCACTGAGATACTGGTGCAAGTTTTGCGAGGTGCTCCTTCTCGTGAGGTGCTACCATTGAATAGGAGCTTGACCTTGATGATTACAGATCTTCTTGCAGATCTTGTATTAACAGAAGATCTGTAATCATCTGATTCTCTCCTGTTTAGGGGCTCCATACTCGATTTGGGGTGCTTCAAGTTTGTGAGGTGTTCATTCTTCAAGATTGGGTGCTTTATATTCCATCTTGCAGCTCTCATGGTCAAGAAGCAGATCGCATTCCTTGACTGTGAGGGTTGCAAGATGGAAGATAGAGCAACTCACTAAGGGTGAAGTTTTGCGATGTACTGTGTTGTTCTTTAGATTCCATAATCTTTGTACCTCGGAGGATCGAGATGCAGATCTTTATCCCTCGACCCTCGGAGGTAGCAAGATAATGGCAGCGCCTCAGATCTGTTGCTTTGTATGTGCATACCACCGTATGATATTGATCTGTTATCGCGTAACCTCAATGGAAAATATGTAAAGAAGTACTACCTAAGTATTTGGGTCGATGCTTGATAGCCGAGTCTCATCGGCTCAAAATAGCTGACACCTAAAGTATCGCCTTTAGAACAAAAATGACAATAAAAAACATAAGATCAAAAGTGACATTCAAATAGTAGATTCTTTACTTATAAGACCCTAGATATAATCTATAATCCTAAGAAAATATTGTTACAACATCTTCTGCATGGATGATCACTGCAATAGCCTCGGTAGCATCAGTGAAGTCTCCAATTAGGTCCTCTTGATCTTTCAACCGATCAATGTTCGGAAAACTAGGTTCCAAGTGGCGGAGCTTGTACCCTAAACACAGTTGCATTGCAACTAGAGCGGTGCCGGCACCATAGCGAACCCCATGAGTTGCCACTTCTCTGGCATGAACCGGTATATCTTGCAGGCGATTTTCAAGAGAAACACCCCTGCCGTTGATTGCTGCAACTGCGCCATGTGCTACCCATTGGAGGATCTCATGGCGATTCTCCAGGTTAATCTCCCGGTGACGAGCCTCCTTGATCTCGTGACGAGAAATAGCCAGTTGTTCCTCAAGATCTAATGAAAATAAAGGGTTATCGGATAAAGTCGTGAATATAAAAGCAAAAACTCTTCAAAGAAATTTTACCTGCTGCCCTAGCATGAGCTTCATCAGCCCTCATCCGAGCAACATTGGTCTCTTCTTCATATGTAGAGAGGGTTGTTTTAATGACATCGAGACATAGCTCGAGTCGACCTACCTCACGCGTCGCTTCAGAATACAGGTTTCTGGCATCCCTCCTTTCATGGATAAGATTCCGGATATCCTGACTATCATATGACTCAAAGGATGAAGATGAAGCTGATACCATGGACCTAGCAAGATGTGCTTCGATAGCACGCACATTTGAGGGTTCTCCAACCTCCGTCGGAGTTGGCTGATGTACCGCAATATGAGAGAAGCCCTGCATATTCAAAGGATTAAAGCAAGGCAACCATAGAAATAAGAAATCATTCCCTCTCACCCTTCCTTCGAGGATTGCTCTGGATCTTTAGCATCTCTCTCTAACTCCTAACTAGCTAGCACTACTACTATAGTTTAGAATAGTGTGAAGAGTTGCTCCTTGAAGTGTGTGTCTTGAGTGGAGGAGGAGGCCTCTTATATATTGAAGAGGGGAGTGAATATGCCATGGAATATCCCCCATTTAGTGTAAGATACCACCTCCATAGGTGCATTGAACCTAGACCAAACCTTGACAATCGATGTAGGTAAGGCGATAAGAGGTATTCCGCAAAAGATCGGCCCGAGATGTGCCCATAGGGGTGCGGGCGCACTAGGGGTGCGGTCATACCCTGGTAGAGCCGTCCTAGCCCAATCTTCATCTGGTGGGCCTCTGGGGATGTATGGGCCACGCCTGCAAAGTTTGGCACCATTTGGAGAAGGTTTGGTTTGGGTTTTTGGCCTTTTTGTCCATATGACTGGGCCCTGATTTGCCTGGTTAGTGGGCCTTTTCTCCTTGGGCTCTTTGCTTTGCGCAAGATGGCATTACACTTTGTATATATCTTTGCGCATTTAGGGTTTGTTTTCTGTAGTTTCTAGAAATGTCCTTCTGTAAATGGTAAATCACCAAAACTTGTAGAATCTATTAGTTATAAATCCTAATTCTGAGTTTGGCGTTCATTTGAGAAGATTTTATTAGAAAGTTGATGGTTAAATTTAGGCATTAAGGATCATCAACAATGGACCTCTTGATGAAGAAAATAGATGAAAAAGACAATTTCAAGGACCAAGAGGCAATCCAACACTATGCCACTGCACAAATCATTGAAGCTGATCCATGGTGTTCAGTGTGTGAAGGAGACGACCATTTGGGCAACAATTTCCCCAAAACAAGAGAGGATGTGAACTTCATCAACATCATTAACAATAATGGGTATCAATCCCAACAAACTAAATGGATGGAATTCATGCCCTTTCTACCAAGCTAATGGAGGTAATGGTTTTTAATAACAATGTAATAATCAACCTTCATTAAAAGATCTTATCTTGGGCCAATCTAATAACATTAATGAAAATATAAATAAAATGTTTTTTTGCTAATGAAAAACTCTTGGAGAACATTAGTTCTAAAATGAAGAGCTTTGCTTCTGTCATTAAAAAATGATTGAGCTTTAATAAAATGCTAGAAACCCAACTAGCTCAATTAGCAGTCGTTGTCCCATCCTTCAAACAAGGTAGGATCCCTAGTCAACTTGAAAATGTTGCAAATGTTAGCGTGGTAACCATGAGGGGTGCAAAGTCCACTCGCAATCCGCCACATCCTAACATGACAGGAAAGACAACAAAGAAGGACTAGGTGGATGAGGCAGAATAAGAAGAGCTACCCACACAAGAGGACAATTTCAAGTTCCATAGAAAGACAGCTCCTCATGAGTACCACGACACCAATGTGTTGTTGCCATTCCCAAACAATCTAAGGATGTCGTCTATTGATGAGCAATTTGGGAGGTTTATTGAGGTAATACGTAAATTATACATCAATATTCCGCTACTTGATGCAATGCAAGTTTCAACCTATGCCAAGTAGCTATGGGACATCCTTAACAACAAACGCCCAATGCCGACAATCGAAGTTTTCAAGCTAACAAAAGAGTATAGTGCAACTATACTCAACCAACTCCCACTAAAGAAGGGCCCAAGATGTCCCACCATCACTTGCTCAATTGGGACACAACACTTCGACCATGCGCTGTGCGACTTGGGTGCAAGCATTAGCATCATGATCCTAGTAGTATTCTATAAACTCAACCGCACTACTTTGTCCCCTACACTAATGCGTTTGCAGCCAGTAGATCAATCAGTCCACTACCCAGTGGGAATAACTGAAGACATTCCCGTCAAGGTACGAGGACTTTGTGGTGCTAGACATGGAGGTGGACAAGAAGTTCTACTCATCCTAGGGGGACCATACCTTAGCACCTCCAATGCACACATTGTCACACCCGGTTTCCTAAAGAACAAAACCAGGCTAATCATATGTGTGCCCAGGAAGTCCACACATATGTCAGAATGAAAAAGTATCAGAAACAATGTTATTATATAACGTATACATAGCTATATTAACACTTACATCAGAGTATCACGAAACGGTGACTAAACTTCAGGCTCTATTCTTCTCAGGGACGGCTGACTGGTGGCTCCGTATGCCAAATACTTCTGAAAGACTTCTGGAAACTCCACTACCTCTTTATCCTTCTTCTGAGCAGCACCTCACTACACACTGAGGTGTGGGGGAATAGCAAGAGTGAGTCCATATCGAACTCAACAAGTATAACACAGGGTTCATGAGGCACAAAAGGCTAGACACTGTTTGACTGCGTTTAGCTTTTAATCATCATATAATTAGCAATTGAGTAGCATCAAGATGAACCAATTCCCATTAATGAACCAATGATCAATTGTAATAAGGATAATGAATAGCATTAACATGAGTATAATAATAACAACAGTAATTAAGCATGATATAACAATGGTGATCAACTATTTTGTAAGAATCCCCAAGGCCGCTCGTATCCGTGAGCACGGCTAGTATACCAGTTTTTAACTCTGCGCAGAGGTGTACACTTTCACTATGAGTCATGATTTCCAAATGCATGGGTTAATTACTCCCAAAACACTGAAAACCATATAAAGCCATTCAAAAGTTCATCTAACAAGTTAGGGCCATTAGATTCACTCGGCAGGCAGATGTAGGAACCCCCTTTTCAAATGGCACAATTCCTTCTCGGTTATACTCATAGACTAGAGGTTGTCCTACACCCAACGTGTCAAGTCATTCTTATGCCAATTAAGGTAACCACTAATAAGCTAGAAAATGTCTCTTGAATAACTAGAGCCAGAGCCATATAACCCTCACAGCTGTACTATATGTCCCGGTTATCACTTACAGGTAAGTCCTTATAGAGAGAAACCAGAGCAACAATATAACCCCTTGCTCTAGCCTCCTTTTCAACAGTAATAAAATCATCATTAAAGGTTGGTCGCTTAATCCATTAGTCAAATTACAAGATCATTGTTCATAATTTAGCACTAGCAATAGCTACTCAAATGCACAACCCATAGGTGACGAGGAAACAAGATATCAATAGCTAAGTTATAATCTCTATAGTTGTTAAGGAGGACACATGTATATGTATGATAATTTTAGTGAATAGGACAATAAGGATGGTCCCATGTTATACTTGCCTTTTTCCTAAGGTTAGGCTGCTCAGAATCTTTAGCTGCTATCTTTCGGTCTCCAACTTTTGCTTCAACTGTCGGTCCTCAGCTCCTAGTCTTCAACGCTAACGAACCACGCTTCCTCTACTCACAGCAACCAAGCACAACAAACAAACAACAAACACATCTAAGAACAAATACCATACAAATAAGACACTTTAAAAGAAAGTGCACTAAATGTTACGGCTTGTTGCTACGGTTACGAGAACGCAAGAACGACTAAGGACGAAGCTATCGTTACCGAGGACACGTCTATCAAGATTGACAACATAACTAAAGAAGACAAACTATACACTTGATCTATTTTGATTAATGAATTAAGGTGATAAACATTCTAAAAAAATATTCTAAAATTAGATTAATCAATTGAATTACAAAGCTAGGTTTAACCCTGGTCATATTTTATTTATAAGTATTGCCGACTTTACAGAGATAAAAGAACATGTGAGAACAACTATTCCAATTATATGAGATATGTGCTTGGGCTAAGTAAATTATAATTTAAACATATTTAAGTTGCCATTAGCTAAGTTCATGCTTAGTTACAAAGTACTGACGTGACAAGATTATATATTATTTTTAATTATAAAACTAATAACAAACATATTAATTAATATAATACTCAGCTATATATGGAAAAGCATATGACATGAAAAATATTAGTACTACTGCACAGAGAACGTCGATGCAAATCTAACGCAACTGGAACGACTCAAATCGGACTTAAAACGAATAAATGACGGAGAAAAAACGATGGATGACAAAACTGTAAATACCGTCATCTTCTACCTTGGGCTGAACGAGCTCGTGGCCTCCATGGCCACTGTTGTTGTTGTGCTTCGCGGGGAAGGAAGGGCTCGGCTAGGAAGAGCTGCCGGCTAGGGGTGCAGGAGCAGTGGCGCCGGGCCCTAAGCGAGGAGGAGTACGGCCATGACCCAAGATGATGAACAAGAAGCTATCCATGGTGTTTCTCGCCGGAAAAGAGAGAGATTTTAGGGAATCGATGAATGAATGACGGATTCGCGAAACGAAAGGCGTGACGGTGTAGAGGACGATGAGACAAACCTCGGAGTGGAAGCGGAATTCGCCAGAGATGTCCGAGGTGGCCGGAAAAGCTCGCCGAACCTTCGTCGGAAGTTCGCCGGAACGCAAGCTGTAGATAAATAACTTCGGCGAGAGGTGGAGGGAGCTACGAGCGACGGCTCACGATAAGGGTTGTACTTCTGAAACCAGGGCGTCGAGGGCTACGCTGGCATATATATAGTTGTAGGGTTTAGAAACTTTTCGAAATTTCTTAATTTCGGGATTATTTTAATTCCGCGAATAAAAATAATTCCAGAAAATCTAGAATTACCTTTTAAGCCACGAAAAATAGCCCGGAGCTCAGAAAAATCACAAGAAAAATCCTGGAGACTCTTGGAGAGATAAGAAACTCAACTAAATAGGTTTGGGCTCATGAAAAGATTGATGAAGAGATCAAGGAAAAAGATTAAGCTCACGGAAATTGAAATTTTAAATCCAGAAAATACCAAAAAGTTTTCCGATGAGAAGTAAACATCGTCCTATGGTATTTTGAAAATAATAACACTCACCAACACCAAAGACAAGCATCACACAAACACCACATTGTCAAATTAATATGAAAAAGTTTAAAACCACAATTTCTATATTTAAATTAGCAGCAACTTAACTTATCTAATAAATTTATTCCGATATTGAAATTATTTATTTTATTTAGTGTTTTCTAAGCACAACCCAAAATTAAAAATTTTGAGTGTGACACACATCGATGTAGGAGCTGGAGAGATTAAATTCAACATCAACATAACCTAAGAAAAGTTCGCCTTCATGCCGAAAGTTGAGCAATGCTCAATGATAAGGGTTTGACAGAAGAAGGATGTGCAACCATTTGCGTCCCACAGTGTTTTCCTAAATGGTAAATGATAAATAGTTAGTCACCTACCATTTAGCTATTATTTGGGCTAAATGGTCCATTAAACTTGCTAGACAACCAATTAAACAAGGTAAACGGGTGATTAAACAAAAATGGTGCACCACCGTGTGACATTTAAATGGGCTAAATAACGGTTTAGGTGAACAATGGCATCCCTATCTCCGGGACCAATTAATGTACCCGAACAATGATCTCGAAAGAGAAATCCTACTCTAAGGACTTAAAACCTTGAGCCTTCACCAAAAGGTAATTCATATGTATCTCATATATATATTCCAACTGCATTTTCTTTTTGATTTTTTCATGTTCGCAACAAACCTTTTTCCCTTTCCAAATAAACACTTGAAAAATCCTTTTCACCAAAATTTGGAAGTTTTGGAGGTAAGAGGGGGGGACGGCCGAGTCCCTATAATGCCCCCTTACAATTTTGAAGCATGGGGGCATGCTTTTAAGAAAGTGGGAGACAAAAGAAAAAGAGAATGGGGAGCATGCATGGTCGGCTAACCACCCCCTTCACACTTTGCTTTGCTTTTCAAGCATGGGGAGCAAGGAATGACATGGTGGGAGACAAAGTAAAAGGAAATGGGAAAGATGGGTGGTTGGCCGATCACCCCATCTTGGGTTTTGCCAACTTTGCTCTCTTTTTGCCTTTGTCTAGAATCTTATGATGCTTGATTTTGAAATTTGAAGAAGATGGAGGAAGAGGGGTTGGGGGGTAGCCGACCTCCCATGAAGCCTCCACCTCACCACCTTCCATGGCTATAAAAGGCCATGCAAGGGTGGCCCTTCTCCACACTAAAACCACCAAAATTCTTTGTGCTCTAATCTCCCCATCTCTCTCAAGTTCTTGTGAAGTTTCTCTTAAGCTTAGTTCATAGTTTAGCCAAAAAAGAAAATCCCAAAAATATTTTGTCTTTCCATCTCACTTTAGTTGCATTTTCAATCTTGTCTTTGATCTTGAGTTGCTCTCTAAAGAATGATTTGTGTAGTGTCATAACCCACAAGAATGATTTGTGGAGGCAACCACGTCCCACAAGAATGACTAACTTGGGACGACTAATCACTAAAGCTAACACTAATCTTGTGTTGTCCTAGTTTCGTTCTTAGTCTCTCTTGTTGCAGGAAGATGAAGAACCCATTCAAAAATGTGGTCAAGAAGGTGTGAGATGCCACAAGTGGGCGCTCATCAAGGCACTCCCACCATTCCCATGATGGCTCTCAAGGAAGGGCTCCTTCTCATGACACCAAGATTCAACTCTTGGGGCCAAATGCGAAACAAGGAGAGGCTTCCACTCACTACACCGAGGTTTGCCTCATGGGGTCAATGAGGCAGTGGCAAGCAAAGGTCAATACCATGGTGTGTATGAGATAGCTCCAACAAGGATGGTGGATCCAACGACAGGACTCGTGTTCTACAATCAACAAGAGTACAACAACTTCATCGCCATCTAGAACCAAATCTTTAAACACACCAAGGTATATGGCCCAAACCTCCTCACCAAAATAGGTATGGACTTTGAATTCAAAACCGTTTTCAATGCTATTGGGTGGCAAAGTTTTTGGCATGTTGATGATAAAGGTAGCAAGCTTTCCCCCATTGAGTTTCTATGCTCTTTGCAAGTTTCTCGTGATGAAGTTTATATTCACATGTTTAACCAAGAATATCATCTTACATGGAGTGAATTAAGCATAGCTCTTGGTTTTGATGCGAATTGCTCCTTAAACTTGGAACATGACACCCGTAGATTCAATAAACTTGAGTTTGAGAAGCAGTAACAAATCTCAATGAATGTGATCACCCAAGACCAAATGAGATCCATAATCCTACCTTGTTTCCTTGCGTTGATGTGAGACCGTTTAGAAATGATGATGTGCACATTGGACACCTTTGGTGATTATATGTGCTCAGTGTCCCTTAAAACATCACCATTAGAACTCTTGTCCGGTGGGGCTTCCGTTGGCGTTTCTTAGCATCACTACTAGAATTTGCAATGATGTCAAAAATTGCCTCAATGATATTTCTGCACAATTAAAGAACGAGTTCCGTAAGCGCATGAAATTGTCATTGTAGCATTTTACCTAGAAGTATTCGGGGTGTCGTATTTATATTTTTCCTAAAGGAAAGCATGGCAAAAGGGATTAACATAAATATATACCATGGTGACATGTGTGTATATGATAGATCAAAGTTCATAGCAGGGTTAATAGTTTATGGTTTGGATAGTGATCATACATACCCACGAGCTCTAGATAAAGAAGACAGAATAAGGAATGAAAGAATAAAGAATAAAAGAATAATCCTATAAGAGCAAGCATAATCTATTCTTAGCAGAGCGATACTTCTATGCCATGAGCTTGGGTCCTGACAGAGACAACCTAGATCACCAACTGACTTGCTTTGGGCATTGGATATAACCTGGTCTGCCAAGCTATGCTGGCTTCTAGCTCTACGCCGTACCCGAACGTGGGGAAATACAAGGGACGAACATGGCTGTCACCACCTGCCTGCCTACCCCTCGACCGTGGGGCACGAGGCAAATGAAGGTAGCCTCTAGCCTAGACACCACGTCTACACTATCGACTACTGCTCTAGTGTTGTACAGGGTTATCCCGTCTTTATCAGGGGCCCTCTACCAGAGCATCCGCCACGGGGACGGACGACAATCCCGCAAATGGATATCTAATCTAGGATATATGGACAGAAACTCATGGACATGGATATATCTTCTAGCTCTATCTATTTTTATATACAAAATATTATTTAGATTAAAGTTCTAATGTTAAGATCAAAGCATGAAACTATAGTCTAGTTCATATGCTAGGAACATAAAGATCATAGCAACAAACTATATTCTAATCACATGCTACGAACATAACAGAAGAACTGTAGTATATGAAATAGGACAAACTCGGGAGAAATAATAGATACCATTGATATCGATGTCTCTCTCCAAAGAGTGAGCCCCTCATGATAGCAAGCTCTTCTACTACAAAAGGATAAAAGGAAGAGAGAGAAAGAGAGAGAGAGGAAGGAAGAGAGGGAGAGAGAGGAGAGAGAGGGATCTAGGAGCTACATAGTGTATGTGATGATCAAAATGAGGAGGCCTCCCCCTCCTTATATAGCAGCTATGGTCGGCTCCTGGGAGGCCAGGTTCAGTGAACCCATGCCCGCACCGTCCTCACTACATTAATTGTAGTCGGTGGGAGGAGGTTGGGCCACGTCGGCGCCACGGGGGGTGCGTGCGCCTGGGCTGGCCCCTCTCGGGCCTGTCTTCACGTGGCCACCTCTCCTCTAGGCCAGTAAAGCTGTGGTGTGGTGGGCTTGGCCCAATTATGTGCTAGACTGGCCTTTCTCCTCTCTTCTCCCCTTTACGCTTTCTAGAAAAGCGTATTCTTGCTCCTGTTCTGCCTGTTTCCACCCTATGTTCTGCATTCCTGATAATTCTAGGGTACAAGTGGAAACAAGGCATTATCACATGTATATGCGTGTAGCAATGTGTGTTTTCCTCCTTTTTGGTCATATGTTGGTGGTAAATATTTGTCGATAACTACCGCCAACAAACTCCAGCTAACTATCAAGGTAATAATTTCAATAATTTCAATAACCAACCATCTTTAAAAGATTTAGTCTTTGGTCAAGCTACAATTATGGATGGATTATCTAGAAAACTAGCTTCTAGTGACAAAATTTTAGAAAATATAAATAATAGAATGGATAGCTTCTATTCAGCCATTAAAAACCAGTATAGCTTTAATAAAATGATAGAATCACAAATAGCTTAGCTGGCAGCTATTGTTCCTTCGACCGGTAAAGGTAAGATTCCGGGGCAGCCAGAAGAACCTGAAACTGCAAATCTTGTCGATATTCACGATGCAGGATTCTACAGAGAACCATCTAGTGGAGGATGGGAAGATGACTCCTTGTCCATCAAGAAAGGTGATTTAGGACGACCTCTTATCCCCATAGCTATTGGACCTCATATGTTCTAAGAAGCTGTCTGTGATTTCGGAGAAAGTGTTAACATTATGCCAAAGATAATTTATGAGAAAATTCATGGAGCACCTTTGCTATATACAACCATGCGTTAGCAGCATGCAAATCAATCACTTTGCTACCCCAAGTGAATTCTTAAAGACATCTGTGTACGAGTCGAATGCTCATACATACTCGCAGACTTTGTGGTTTTGGACACAAGTGGATATATAAGGGCATCCATTATCTTGGGTTGACCTTTCCTGAGCATAGCAAAAGCAATCATCTATGCCGACAGTGTTAAAATATGTTTCACAGTTAAGGATAAAATGGAGAAATTTACTTTCAAGAATCGTATATTGCATTTTCCTAGTCATCCGCAGATGCTGACTCTGACAAAAGACATAGCAAGCAAGAATAAAAATAATCGAAGAAGGAAGAACAAGGCCAAACAACCAAGAGAAGAATCAGTCAAGATGATTAACACACTTCGATCGGAGTACGGCCATATCTTCGCTTCACCATTCCTTTCAAAGAAGGAAGATCCTAGCGTACCAACAATAGAGTGTACAATTGAACAAAGAATCTTCCACAACACCTTCTATGATTTTTGATTGGGTCTCAACATAATATCCAAGGTAATATATGACTATTTATTTGGTGAACCTTTATTTCCTACATATATGCAATTACTGATGGTAGACCAAACAATCTGATTTTCAGAGAGAATAGTAAAAGACATTATGGTTAAGATACAAGATCACTATGTCCCTGCCGACTTCATGATTCTTGACATGGGAGAGAAAGAAGAAGATGCACCTATCATCCTTAGAAGACTTTTTCTCAATGCTACCAATGCAATTATTACGTCGCATCAGGACAATCCACTTTCAATTCCTAGGACAGGAGGTACAATGCTATTTTAATAGTTATACAACTTATGGACAGCCGAAGAAGATCCATTCCAAGAGAAGACGTCGATCATCCCAACTCCGAAGGAATCAACTCCCAAAGAATGAAGAAGAAGGAGAAGTTATTAATGATGAAGCTACTACGCTGAAATCAAGGCCAGAACCCAAGCAGGTTTGAAAGGATAATGTGACATCATCATCAGAGTCACTGTTATAAGAGGTGCAACCATCAAGGTCTCCATCTCCGGGACCGATAGACGCACCCGAAGAATAAACAAGGTAGGAGTCCTGTTCAGAGGACTCAAAACACTGAACCCTCACCGAGAGGTAAAATCAGTAGTTATTAATATTTACTCTTTCACAATACATAAATTATTTTTATTACATCTAAAAAATAAAATAAAAATCTCATTACTACATTATGAAATCCTAAGCCCCATATGAATAATTTTTATGGTGTGTAAAAACCCGCAAGAATATTTACAGTGGTGGCATAATAAAAAATTAAAAATACTATGTATACATGTAGTTATATTCTATTATATCATAAAATCCAAAAAATATTAGATAGATGTCCTACTAAAATTTGGCCAACTAGGAAATATTTCTAACCCCAAGAACGACTGACCCTGGATGGCTGACCGCTAACCCTCCACGTGTTTTGTTGTTCTTGTTGACATTTTGCAGAATGATACATAAGATTAAGAGCAAGTTCACCCAATCATCTTCCTCAAGTTTCACCAGGAGTACATCCTCCCGAATCGGCTCCGACATGAACGTGAATGAACCAACCACTGGAGCCGCTGCACCTATTGTATAAGAAGAATCCAACTTTCTAGTGGACGAGAAGGACATCCATTGGCGAAACCGCTATGAGAAGGACAAGTACAAGTTTGAGCAACTACAACAACAACTAGCTTAGCGGAAGGGCATCCCCCATGTATCTAGATAAGTATTTCTTTCTCTTTTGGTTTTATAATTTGTTATACATTTGCTAAAAAAGAGGTGCATAACTAAAAATAAAAATAATTATAGTTATATTAATATAAGGTGTGATCTAAAAATGAAAACAAAATAAAAATGTGTGCGTAGTTTTTTTTCTTTAAGTTTGATTTTTAAGAGCGGAATAAAATAAGTAAAAATGAACTATCTAGATCTCTTAAATGGAAATGATGAATAGTTGATCTGTTGTAATTTCTTTTAAGTACCTAGTTTTTAGCCTTGAATTTTCCTGAGTTTTGGATAAGATTGTTTTGATATAAGAATTTACTCTAAACTTGAAACTCGTGGGTAGCATATGCTTAATCTAAGTTTAGGTAATTGATGGATATGATATGAGAAGGTCTGAACTGCTGTTTATTTTATTCCAAACGATACTACAGTTCTAGAGATTTGTCTTTTGAAAAACATAAAAATATTACATGATGAGTTCCTGTATGACAAAGCTTGAATTCCTAACAGAGCCGTACATATTATTTAGGCTAGGAAAACTTCCACTCAGATATGCTATTTGTTTTGCATTGAGTTTTGTCAAGCATTGTTGACCCTTATGAAAGGTTTGTCATGCTCTTAGAATTAAGATCACGTACACACCATCCAAATATACACTACTCCTACACTGGGAGTAGGCACAAAAACATGCTTTTCGTTTAGATCCACCTAAATATATTTCACTCCTACACCAGAAGTAAACACCAAAAACATGCTTGATAGGTGTTTTATCCACCAAATAAATGCTCCAAGTTCTTGTTGCTGTCTCTCAAAAGTTTTGTTGTAGAAAAGAAGTAAGGGCTATGCAAAAATTATTCAAAAAAAAGAAAAGAAAAGTTGAGAAAAATGGATAGGTGTTTGAGATATCTAAAACAATGGGTACTCGGATGCTCGCCGGAAAAAATAAGAAAAGATAGACCATGTTCTTTTGCAAAAATATTTTCAAGTTTCAAAAGAGAGATATATTTTCAAGGAAGCATACTAGAATTAGGTTAGTCACCATATATATCCACCATATATCTACACACATGCACATCTATTTGATTGTATGACTCAATTCTTTTTGGATCTGAGGTTTGACTTTACAATACATGCATTGCAAGTATGCTCTTTCATGCTATTTCTACTCCTATGAGCTTCCATAAGCTTTAGTTGTAGGAAGAGAAAGGCATAACATTATTATTGCCTTGGTGAGGATTCACAAATACCACATATATTGGGAGACTTGAAAGTGTCATACAATGAAAGCTCTGAGTTTTATTTTAAAAACTTATAAAAAACTCTAGGATAATGTTGAGCAAAGAATTTGAGATATAGTGCTTGACTTGATCGTTTTGTCTTTCAATTGCTCAAGACCTAAGTAAAGGCTAAGAAGCCCCATGGTTGAAGGTAATATAGGTAAGTTTGAAAGTTAGATCAGTTTATTCTAATCCAGAGAAGAATTTTGTTTGAATGCATGTGTACGTTTGAGGAGTGAAAATATTGTAGCAACTCTTGATCTATTGCTGAGTTTAGCATTGCTCAGGGACAAGCAAAGGTTAAGCTTGGGGGAGTTTGTTGATGGTAGTTAACACCCATTATAAACCGTCAATATAACTTATATAAATGCATGAATATGATCACAACATAGGTTTAGGGATTTAAACTGTCAAATTCCATGAGTTTTAGCTGAATCTGTGTTTTCAGCAGGGTTTATTCAGAAAACCATCAAGGTAGATCCAATCATCAGATTAAATCATGTTCATCCATGACGAAACCGACTTAGGAAGACTCCAGAACACTCTAGAAGGCAAAACCACCGCAACAGAGACTGATCCACTGCCATGTGGGCCCAACCATCCTGTGGGCCCCACAGGTCAGCCTCTGCTTCGAATGTCGGTTCTCCACCGCCTTAAAGATCAAATCTACGCCGTTGCTCAGGGTTGGTTTGATCCGAGGGTCCAAGATTGATGCTGCTCGCTATATATATATCCACCCAGATCCCCTGGGGCATATCCTCGATCATCAAGAGAGATCATCATCAGAAGAAGGAGAACCTCAGAGCTCCACAAATATTTAGGCATAGCTAGATAAGTTAGATCTAGAGAGGCAAGCTTCACTTGGATTTCTGATCTAGTTAAGAGCGCGGCTTGGTAAAGCCTTTATATCCTCCTCTCCTGTATCTTTCATTATTCATATGTTTGCTACAATTGCTATGACATTGTTCTTAATATTATTAATGTTCTTAGTTATCATGTTCATCGTCTACTTTGATTATATACTTAGTATAGCTAGAGTTATCATTATATTTATGCATAAGTTTGCAAAGCGCTCACTCTTAGGTACGTACGGGGTTAGTGGTCGACATTGTGTAAGCGTGGTGCTTATACGTTGTTTACCTGCGGATACACCCTATATTCTAGGTCATGTGGTAGATCGCGAGTGTGACACTCTCGTTGAGTTCTTTGTAGTCCACTCCCCAAATGAAGGTCAAGTAGGATCTAGTTGTGAATGAAGTCAGGCTTTGTTCTTGATATTCCTTAGTAATATCCCTTATGTGTAAATATAAAGTTAATCTAGCCATGATTATTAAGTATAATTGCACTAATCAATATATGCTTTGACTTGTAATTAAGAATGACTTATGAATTAGTTTCTCTATTGCATCTACTTAGTCTTGCTATTGCTATCATAAGGAGTATTATGAGTGTTCACTTATCATATATTTATAATTCATTATATATATAATCTGTCTTGATTTACCCCTGGTTAGAGCAGAAGGTTAGTTGGTTTACTCATCCATCATAAGTATAAGTATGAGTTATCAATATATTTCCATTGCCAGTCCTTTCCTAAGGTAAAAAATATAAATAACGATACCTGAAATACTCTTGACTGAAATGCTACAATGGCATAATATCTGTACGCTTAAATAATTCTTCATATATAAATATATTTTATCTAAGTAACATTAATAAATACCAACAATCACCATTTTAACTCCATCCTTAGCATCAAGGTCAGCTAGACAACAAAGACACTAGAAATCCTGTGAGATCAACATTATAGGCAAGTATCCAGATACTACACTTGAAAGTATTACTCTAAGGTATAGCTACACATACTATTTTTGAAATCATCAATCAATCCTATAACTAGCAATAACCACACAAGCAAGAGAGATACCACTTGATAAATCTATTTGTACTCAATGCAAATGTAGGCAAACATATGTATTTCCCAATACAAATGCAACAACCAATGTTACAAATGCAACATATGTATTTCACACCTTTGGATTTTATTTTTCTCTATCTTCTTTTCCAAGTGAGAGCTTGCTCCAATTGGATTGATCACCCGTCATCCATCTCCAGGCCTTACTCTCTATTTTGGTGTGGCCTTAGAGTGCGTTTGGTAGGGATCCAGATTCTCGTAAAAACATTTTGGCTTTAGATTCTCTCAAGAAACGTTTCAGATGATGAATTAGAATCACTTTGTGAGATTGTTGGTAGGCTAGATTCTGATTCATGTGAATATATATAATATATATTTTCTTATAAAATCATATAAATAAAAATATGCTCTAAAAATCTTAATTTTTTTATGGGCAAAGAACAATTTAAATATAATACATTTAAATTTGCTACACCAAAAAAGAATTATAAACAAACAAGATACAATTGTTAGAAGAGAAGGGAGGCAAAAGAAATGGTAATAGAATCACTGCGAACCAACATGTAGGTAAGGATGAAAACGGTACGAAAATATTTCAAACCGACCGCTTTTGTTTTCTATATTATGATACCATTTTCTATATTATAATACCAATTCTGAATTTCGTCAAACATAAAAATTTGTCATTTTAATTAGTTTCGCAACCATTTTCAATTATTTTTTGTACTATTTAATTGCTAAAATGTAGAAATATCCCGAACCGACTGCTTCCGTTTTCTATATTGTAATACCGTTTCTGACCGTTTTCATCCTTACATGTAGGTGATTCCAATTCCCAAGCAAAGAAGGAGAAATGTTTCTGAGCTGAAACGTTTCAGGATTTGGTTGTTTCAGGATTCTTGGGTTCCATGTAAGAATTTGAAGCGATTCTCCTATCCAAATGGACCTTTAATCTAGCTTAATCACCCACTTAGCAAAATTTAGTCCACTAGCTAGTTGTCTCAATTATCAAAACCAAACATAAAGGTAGGTCACATATGAAAAGTAATGCACACACTTATGGAAATACATGGTTATGATATTTTGTCAGGGTCATGATACCCCGGGTATCTCAAGACACCGATTAGTCAACCACTCGGGTGGCCCAGCCGGCAGAAACTAAGTAGCCACCGCCCAACTAAGCCACATGGGCCCTGGGCCACACACCAATATAGGCGGTCCACCACGACCACTCCCCTCTCCTTCCACTATGCAGCCTCGCTCGACCATGCTCTACTCACTCCGCCAGGACTAAAAGGACAACCATCTCAGGGGTAGACGCCATCCCTACGTGCCTCTGTGTAGACAAGACAACATCGCCAAACGGTGATGACCGGTACGACACCCCACCGTCCAAATCCAACCCAACAAGACGAGCGTACGGCTCCACCGGCTACGGGATGGGGTGCACAACCCTGGCCTTGACTTTCTAGGCCGGCCAAGCCGTCGGGGATTTTGACTTCGCAGTCCAAGGCCGAGGCCACTAGCACTATGACCAATAAAGGCGACCAACGACCCAGGAGCGGCTACCTGCTCCCACACTATCGCCATGACGCCACTAGGAGAACAGGAGATGATGATGAATGCCGTGACAAGATCATGTTGCGCAGAATAGTTGGTGAACCACCACCATGCCAATAATGCCATGATGAAAGGCACTGTAGCATCACGCCAGGCCATGCCACGACGTGGGAGCAAGACCACGATGAAGACTAAACCAGAACGTGCGCTGATGACAAGACAAGATAGGCTTGCTTACAAGCCAAGCTTACTAGCTTCTCCCTTCCTTGGGCTCATGACCACTCGGTTAGGAGAACCCCTCCCTCTGTATGTAACCTAGCCCCTGGACTCTATATAAGGGTGGCCAGGCCTCCCATCTTGGGGGACGGACTCTCGAGACTTCATTCGGGCATTCGTCCACCTCACTCCTCCTACCTCTTTCCCTTAGCTTACACACCCTATTGTAAAAATTTTAGAGCATTCAACCAATGAACACAAACTTGAACTATCTCTAAGACTGGACGTAGAGCTTCAACCTGAACCAGTATAATTCCTTGTATCTTGGAATGCTACCATCGTCTTCCTAGAGCAGCGCGACACACATATAAATTTACTAGTCGGTTGACAAAACACCGACATATTTGAATAATAAATTTCAAATATTGGCTTCACAAGGGAGAGCATATTTTATTGAATCTATCTTAAAGGTAAACCACTAATATGTTAAGGTCAAGAAGATTGTATTTGTTAAAACTTTACAGTTGATGCAAAGACCATGAAGATCAACATGTATTCTGTTTTTCCAATGTGAGTTTTTACATGAATGTTTTTCACACAAGATATTAACGAGGCAACATGTGCAATTCAACTTACGAATGTGATGTACTATTTTCTCCAACAACCATTTTTTCACTGAGTTCTCAGATAGAGTTTGGAACGAGACATGTGCATATCGTGGTAATCATATAAGGGCGAGTGTTCTAAAACATACGAACTCTAACATAGAAGGAAAGAAGGATGGAGAGTCATAATCCTAGTGAAAGGATCTAAACAATGCCTAGAGGGGGGGTGAATAGACATATCTAAAAATTTCTACACAAATCTCAAAGTTACTTGTCAGCAACTGTCGGAAGTCCCGGCAGTTTGGGTCAGCACTCCCGACGTGTCAGAAGTTCTGGCGCAAACTGTCAGCACTCCCAACACCTACGGGAAATGAACTACAAATGCTCAAATAAACTTTGTGAGACCGATAACTTACAACACCACTTCCTAGTGGTAAGATGAAGATGTTAGGCCATTTCCTTGACGCCGAGAACTGTCCAAGTCGTAGATCAAGACCAAACCCTAAGAGGGAGGTTGAGAGAGAGACAAGTAAATACAAGTGATACCAAGCAAATCACAGCAACAACAACAAACACGCAGGACAAAGGATTTATCCCGAGGTTCGGCAACCCCACAAAGGAGCGCCTAAGTCCTCGTTGTTCAGGTGACCACTTAGGTCGGAGTCTATTTCACATCCTTGCCTCTCTCAAAGTAACCACAAAGGTCACTTGAGTTCTCCACTAAGAAAGCAAGGGTAATACAAACTTTCCAAGGCTCTACCACAAGATGGAAGCTCTTAGGCGACGCCTAGCCGGCTAGGGTTCTAAGAACCCAAGAGTAATAGATGCAAATCCAACTGGCTTGACGAAGAAATCAAGTGCTCAAGCTTGCAAGGATGATTTTCTCACTCAAACCACACTCCTATCACTCAAATCCATGGGGAATCGAAGTTAGGAGCAAAGGGGAGAGGAGAGAGAGCTCTTGAATGCTTGAGAGATGTTTTGGCCATGAGTTAGTAAGCAAAGAATGAGTGAGTAACGGTTAGAAGTGAAGAGAGTGCTATTTATACTCATAGTAGAAATCTAACCATTTTGATCTACGTCGGGACTGCTGACGTATATAGAAAACACTGTTCATGCAAGGTAAAGAAACTCTACGCGAAGGACAACATCGGGACTTCCGACTTATGTCGGGACTGCTGACCGCACGTCGGGAGTCCCGACGGTCAGCAGTCAGCAGAGCGAGCCGATGGGCCTGGCGTTGGGACTCCTAGAGAGGGTCGGGACTCCTGACCGTCAGGACTCCCGACTCACGTCGGGACTTCTAACGTCCTCAGTCACCGCACAAGCTAAGTGACTGGACATCAGGACTCCCGGCGCAAGTTAGCACTTCCGACCGTCGGGACTCCCGACATACGTCGAGACTTCCGACACCAAAATTCACCAAAACTATTCTACGTGCTCGTGAAGTGCTAGAGTGTCTCTCTTTTGATTTTATTTTTGTACTTGAGCACTCTATCTTCCTCAGACCAACTAAGTTTTGCATCCCTCTTTATAGTGCGGCATACCTAAACCCAAGAAGCGAAAAGATAAACTTTGAAGCTCCGCTTGAGTTTGATGCCTTTTTCAACATGACAAATTGAGGGATACCATTTCATCTTTATCAACTCTTTAATTCTTTCATGGGACTAATAGCTGCGACATATCTCATTAAGATCACATTAGTCCCTAATTTGGATGTCATCAATACACCAAAACCCACATAGGGGGCAAATGCACTTTCAATCTCCCCTTTTTGGTAATTGATGACAACCAACTTAGGCTTTTATAAGAATGTAAGAATTTAAATCTTTTGAACCCCAAAATTTATGAAGAGCTCCCCCTTGATGTATGCATGAACTTGAATTTCAATAATGATCATTTATCCATCACTTGCATATATCAAGACAAAAGCTCCCCCTAAATTTTGCAATTCGTGGGGTGCAACACGTGTGTGTGAACAAGAATAAATCCGTGAAAAGAGATGCACTATGACAAGATATATTCACACAACAAATGAAGAGAAAATGATGGCCAATATTTCAATGTGAATCTTGAAACAACACATGGCCATCGAAAATATCATACATCATCACAAGACAAACATAAGCTAAATGAGGTAGATAGATAACCATTACTTGTCCTACAATCATCCATCACACACAAATATATAGTTGTCCATCACATAGTGCCACCACACAACATAGTTCATACAAGCTAATGGTTTTAAAGTCTTGAAGCTAGGCTACCAACAAACTATTACATGATAGATCAAAGCCTAACACTCCCCCTTTGTCAATAAGTGCCAAAAGGGGTAGGCCGCGTAAGAGAAGCAAGCTACTCATCATCGTAGTCCTCATCATCACCATCATCACCGTCATCTCCATCATCATCATCATCATCATCATCATCATCATCATCATCATCATCATCATCATCATCATCTTCCTGGATGTAGTCCTTATCCGCAGGAGGAGCAGTACTCTTGCCATGACGGCGAGAAGAAGCCTCATCCGCATATGCCGCACAAGCCTCATCATAAAGCTGCATAGGGTCACAAGGAGGCACAAATAGCGGCGGAGGAGAAGACACAATACCAGCCTACTACTCCATATAGTAAAGCCTCTCTTGCATGTCATGCTCCCGCTGAGCACTAGCGCAACACTGTCCAAACATGTAGTTCATGAGAAACTTGAACTTGCTAGGCTTCTTGCTCTTACTAGAGGAGGAAGAAGAGAGGGGCTCGGCACTGGTGGAGCACGAAGGAGCAGCAGGAGGTGAAGTGGCAGCACGATGAGAACAAGAAGTTGAAGCGCCTTTGCCCTTGCCTCTAGCAACATCAGCTGCCCTCTTCAATTCTTTGGCAGCAGTAATAGAGATCTTGTTGGAGATCTTGAGAAGCTTGTGATTTGAACCATCTGAGGGAAAGCGGATGCCAGACACTTGCTCAATGACATGCATAAGGTAGGGAGCATAAGGAAGGCCTCTGACGGGATCCTCAGAAGTGTCATGAATCTTGTTCCAGATGTAGCGACTGATGGAGAACTTCTGAAAATCAGCACCAAAGTGATCAAGGACCTTCTGAGAGTCATCACGAAGATAGGTAGAATCACCAACCTTCGGATACAAGATCTGCCTCAGGATGTTGTTCAAGACATAGAAATAGGGCTTCAGGTACACGGTCTTGCCATCTGTAGGATATCCATCAAGATACATGTGCTGGTACTCCTCCATCTCAACATCCTCATGCTCAACGAGCTCAGTAGCACGACGGTCATAACCATTGAAACCAAGCAAGCGAGAGAAAGTAATAAAGTCAACCTTATAATGCTTGCCCTCCATGGTCCAGTGGATGATGTCAGTAGCACCGGTCTTGTCCTTCTCATGATGATAGGAAGCATAAAACTACAGGATAATCTCATTATTCCAATGCTTTCGAAACTCCATCAGGCGAAGCAGCCCCATGGAGTTCAAGTCCTTAACCATCTGTGGTAGCTCAGGAGGCTCGGTGAGCAAACCAAGGTCATATGAAAGAATATACTTCATCTGAATGACTGGCTCCTTCTTCTTGAGGACTTTGCTGTAAAGAATGGACTGGTAGTAATCAAAGTGAAAAGAGTGCCAGAACTGAGCCTCAAGCCAGAGATCCTTCTCTTCCTTAGCATATAAATTTCGAGCACGCTGCGACCGGATTTCACGAACGTTGTGGCAGTAGTCAACAGGACGAGGAGGAGCCCAACCACCATAGTTTGGAGCAAGTTCGGGCTCCCGGATAAAAGGTGGAGGACCATCAAAAGGGACAAACTCATGGACGGGATGCGCCGGACCACGGGACTATGACTGCAGTACTGGAACGCTAATAGTGCGGCTAGCACACTCAAGGGCTTCCTCTTCTGCATCAACAACCAGATCTATCCCACCAAAAACCTAGGCCAGAGGCAGAGGAGGAGCAGCAGTAGATGAGCCCCGTCCACTATGGGCACATGCAGCTGCCCGTCGGGAACCACCAGTATCATCACGGAGATAGGCTGCCTTGGTGCGCCCAGACGACTTGGCAGCAGCGCGGTCTTGATTGTGCTTGGACCGCTTCTCCGAACGGCGTGAGGGACTACCACCTTCCATGGCTGCAATGAAGCACGGAGCAAAACTAAGAGATGAAGAACAACGAAGCATGGGCGCGGCGATGCAGAGAAACATGCATGGACATACAATCATAGGGTCGGGACTGCTGGCATGAGCCAGGACTCCTAGCCATCGGGACTGCTGGCTTATTTTGGGACTCCCGACGGTCTAGACTGCTGGCAGACGCCAGGAGTTCCGACACATGAGAATGTCATCTGAGGCATGGGGCTCCACATCGATGCACACACACAGACAAGGAAGATAGAGGAGCAGAGAGGGAAGAAGGAAAAAAAGCAAAATCCAAGGTACATTGAAGTAGGGTTCGGGAGCCGCAGTAGTACCTTAGGAAAGAGGGAAGAAGATGGAGAAGCGGCAAATTTGGGGCAGCAGCGATGTCCAGGAGTAGATCCACGTGCAGCACGCCACAAGGAGCACCACCACACCAGAATCCCACCACTGGACAGCGTCGAGCTTCAAACGTGGACAACCATGGTGGAGAGGGAGAAAAACATGACGCGAGACTCTAGGGAAGAAGGGCCGGAGGTGGCTGCCGGAACCCCCGATGATGAGGATGGCTAGAGCTGCCGGGGCACGGGGACGACGGTGCCCGGGTGATGGCGGCTGCGAGGGGAGTCGGGGGTGCGGAGGGGGCGGGTGCGGGAGGGGAAAAGAATGCGGTGAAAATGGGTTACTGGGCTTGGGCCGCAGTTAAAACAAGGATGCATGACCCAGATCCACGTCAGAAGTGATGGCATGGTCGTCAGGACTGCTGGCAGCCAGGAGTGCTGGCGCAAGCCAGGACTGCTGGTCGTCGGGAGTTCTGACATACGCCGGGACTTCCGACACAGAGAGACAGAAAACCTCTCAAACCAGAACTCACCATGCTATGTGGTGCAAAAATATGATGGACACACTAATGTTTTCATAGGTGACTAGATTTCATTCAACCATCACAAAGCAATAGTCACTCATGAAAACTATAAAATAGATTTTGAAGATGTCACACAATATTTTTCTCAATCCTTTTCTCCTAACTAGATCAAACAAAAAATATGTGCAAGACATCAAGCCATGTTACGAGAATCAATGATATTTAGCTCACTCCTCAAAGCACAAAATCTTGACTCATCTAGGGGCTTTGTAAAGATATCGGCTAGTTGCTTTTCGGTGCTCACATGATGGATTGCGATATCTCCTTTGGCTTCGTGGTCTCTCAAAAAGTGATGCCGGATGTCTATGTGCTTTGTTCGAGAGTGGTTTATGAGATTGTTTGCCATTTTAATGGCACTCTCGTTGTCACACAAAAGGGGAATCTTGGTTAACTCACAACCATAGTCCTTAAGGGTTTGCTTCATCCAAAGTAGTTGGGCACAGCATGCACCGGCCGCCACATATTCAGCTTCGGCGGTGGACAAGGCAACAGAGTTTTGCTTCTTAGAGCTCCAAGACACCAAAGACCTACCAATAAATTGGCAAGTCCCGGTAGTACTCTTTTGATTTACTTTGCAACCGGCATAATCCGAATCGGAATAGCCAAGTAACTCGAAAGTGGAGCCCTTGGGATACCACAAGCCAAGATTAGGAGTGTGCACTAAATACCAAAAAATTCTCTTAACAGCCATCAAATGATATTCTTTCGGATTAGCTTGAAATCTTGCACACATGCACACACTAAGCATAATATCGGGCCTAGATGCACAAAGGTAAAGGAGGGATCCAATCATGGAGCGATATACCTTTTGATCCACGTCCTTTCCTCCTTGATCAAGGTCAAGATGTCCATTGGTTGGCATGGGTGTCTTAATGGGCTTGGCCTTGTCCATGTCAAACTTCTTCAACATGTCATTGGTGTACTTGGTTTGAATTATGAACGTACCATCCTTGAGTTGCTTAATTTGAAATCCAAGAAAGAACTTCAACTCTCCCATCATGGACATCTCAAACCTATTTGTCATGATCCTACTAAATTCCTCACAAAAAGCCACATTAGTACTACCAAATATTATGTCATTGACATATATTTGGCAAACAAAGATATCATTATTAACTTTGCGAGTAAATAGAGTGGGATCGGCCTTTCCTATCTCAAACCCTTGTTTGAGTAGGAAGTCCTTTAAGCAATCGTACCAAGTTCTAGGGGCTTGTTTGAGCCCATAGAGCGTCTTATCGAGCTTGTAGACATGGTTGGGATACTTGGAGTCTTCAAAGCCCGGTGGTTGCTCTACATACACCAACTCGGATAGGGGGCCGTTGAGAAATACACTCTTCATGTCCATTTGATATAACTTGAAATCATGGTGAGCGGCATAGGCTAGAAGAATACAAATGGATTCTAGCCTCGCCACCGGTGCATAGGTCTCCCCAAAATCCAAGCCTTCAATTTGAGTGAATCCCTGAGCCACCAACCTAGCCTTGTTCCTTGTCACCACGCCATGCTCATCTTGCTTGTTGCGGAAGACCCACTTGGTTCCAATCACATTTTGCTTGGGCCTTTCCACCAAGGACCAGACTTCATTCCTGTCACACCCATTTTTAAGGACAAAAATAGGATGTATAAAAGACTCATGTGCACCCCAGGAAACAGTCGCACACATAAGTTGACAAATTACAAAGTATCATCACAGTGCTTATTACATAACGAATAAGTATTTAAGACATAGTCTTGAACAATAGATAATAATAACTAATAATAATTCTTCAGCGGAAACTCCACACAGGGACACGGTTGACTGGTTGACATCAAGACTAGTACTCATTCCGATAATCTTCCTCATTATCTTCATCTGTTATGGTGGAAATAGCAAGGGTGAGTTCATGTCGAACTCCACAAATATAACACAGGGTTCATGTGGCTCAAAAGGCTAGACACTGTTTAACTGCATTTAGCTTTTAACCATATATTAGCAATTGAGTAGCATCAAGATAATCCACTTCCCATTAAAGAACCAATGATCAATTGTAATAAGGATAATGAATAGCATTAACATGAGCAAATAATAATCAACAATAATTTAGCATGATATAACAGTTATGATCAACTATTCCATAAGAATCCCCAAGGCCGCTCGTATCCGTGAGCACGGCTAGTATACCAGTTTTTTTAACTCTGCGCAGAGGTGTACACTTTCACTGTAAGTCATGATTTCCAAATGAGTGGGGAGATCAAACCCAAACACCCAAAAACCATATAAAGCCACTCAAGAGTTCGTCTAACAAGTTAGGGCCATTAGATTCACTCGGCAGGCAGATGTAGAACCCCCCTTCCCTGTGGCACAACAACCGCAGCCTATACACACTAGGCCAGGGGCTCGCACTACACCCAAAGTGTCAAGCCATTCTTACGCCATTTAAGGTAACCACTAACAAGCTAGAAAAGGTCTCTTGAACAACTAAAGCCAGAGCCATATAGCCCTCACAGCTGTACTGTATATCCCGGTTATCACTTACAGATAAGTCCTTAAGGAGAGAAACCAGAGCATCAAAATAATACACAAGCTCTAGCCCCCTTTTTACAACATTGAAATCATCTTAATAGTTGATTGCTTAATCCATTAATCAAATTACAAGATCATTGTTCTTAGTTTAAGCACTAGCAATAGCTACCCATATGCATACCCAAGGTTGACAAGGAATCAAGACATCAAGCACTAAGTTATAATCTCTAAGGTTGTCAAGGTAAGCACATGCATATGTATGATAATTCAATGTATAGGTAACAAGGATAGTCCTGTGTTATACTTGCCTTGATCAAAGCTCTCCAAATGATACTGCTGACTTGGCTCAAAGTAATACTCCAAATCGTCCAAGTACTGCTCACCTTCTATACTCGATCATCAATCAACAACATACATGCATCCAATCAAACATACACGAAGCAAACAAATAGATATAATTAGAACAGTACACCAACAGTAACAAACCAGTAATAAAAGTTTATAAAACTCTTCTACACGTTTCTACGATCACACAGACGCAAAGATCACCAAAATCGGAGTTAAAACGTAAAAGTTATGAATTTTCTAAGATTTCCTATAGATAAATAAATACTTAATTATAAACTCGAAAAATAAATTATCAAAACTAACTGTAAAACTATACTAACATGTAGAGTTCGCAAATACGAACCTAACGCAATTTGAACGGATCAAATCGGAGTTAAAACGAAGATTTTATGACCAAAACAGTTCTAGTGGCAAATCTGTAAATTGCTGAAAACGTATTTTTGAATAAACCGGAAAAGAATACGCCTTCCCAACGCGAAAACGTATTTTCAACTTTACGTTTTGGACCGCGGGTTGATTCCCAGAAACCCGAGGGTCTCTTTAACAAATTTACCACCGAAAAGGTATCTTCTAATCTCGACCCTAGATCACGAGATGGACGGCTCTCTATCACCAGCAAGTGCACAGTCACCGACTCCGGTTCTTCTCCCCCGGTTCCGGCCGCCGGCCACCGCGCCCGCCATAACCGGCTCACCGGAAAACTTCGGCCTCGCAAAATCCGACCATCACTCAACCCCCTACCACCTCCAATCGGTGGAGAAGCTCCACGCGATCTCATCTACCCAAAAACAAGCCACCTACGATCACCGCATGCTACCCGCGACAGCAATGGGACGGCGGCTCCATTGCCGACTCGTCGGCGACCTCCAAAACCTCGATTCATCGCACCAAAACACTAATTAAGAGCGTAGAAAGTAAGAGGAGAAGAAAATAAGCTCACCCACGTAGAGAAATCGACCTCGACGCCTCCCGAAAGCTCCACCCGCAAGGCACCGCCGGTCTCCAACAACCCTAGCCCTAAAACTCGATTCTCCCGTGGCAACCCTAACTTTTTAAGTGAAAAACGGAAACTAGAGAATCCCCTCTTCCTATTTATAGCCTCAAATCACCAAAATCGGTTACCAAATCCCGGAAACAAGATTCGTTTGAAGTTCGGTCGGTGGAGGTTCGACTCCGGTCCGGTTACGAGAGCTTGAAGACGACTGACACGCGGGGTCCACTCGTCAGCGGTGCAGGGAGGGAGAGGGCGCGCGGCTGAGCGGGCTCGGCTGCTGGATCAGCTGGCTGGGCCGCGCGGCTGCTGGGCTTGACTGGCTCGGCCCACTCGGAGCGAAAAATAACAGGCCGGCCCTGGTGATTCTCCAGGCCGCCACAACAGGTAAGCTTCTTCTCTTTTTTTTTTATTTACTTGCTTTCAAAAATATTTAAAATACATTCTAATCCAAAATAAAATAAAATAAAACAAATCCACACCACACAATAAAAATAAATGCAACAGCATGAATGCAACACCAAACTTATTTTATTATTATTTTAAATTGGCCATTATTTGTTATCCAATTTATTCAAAATTTGTTATCTCTAAAATTTGGGTGTTACAAATTCTACCCCCCTTAAAAGAATCTCGTCCTCGAGATTGGACTGCTTACTCAAATAACTGCGGATATGATTTCCTCAATTCATCCTCTCTTTCCCAAGTTGCCTCTGCCTCTGAATACCGATTCCACTGTACTTTGCACATCTTAATAATCCGACTTCGAGTAACTCTCTCAGCCGTTTCTAAAATCTTGATCGGAAACTCTTCATATGTAAGATCTTCCTTAACAGTCAACTCTTCTAAAGGTATCTGCTCCTCAGGCACACGCAAACACTTCTTAAGTTGTGAAACATGGAACACATCATGTACTCCAGATAAGTTCTCAGGCAACTCTAATTGGTAAGCAACTTCCCCACGTCTAGCAATAACTTTAAATGGTCCAACATACCTTGGTGCTAGTTTACCTTTCATGTTAAACCTCTTCACACTTTTCATAGGTGACACCTTCAAATAGACATAATCACCTACCTCAAAAACTAAATCTCTTCTTCTGTTGTCAGCATAACTCTTCTGACGAGACTGTGCTACTCTCAAATTCTCTCGAATCACTCGCACTTGATCTTCTGCGTTTCTAAGAACATCTGTACCAAACACCTGAGATTCACCTGTCTGATCCCAAAACAATGGAGTTCTACACTTACGTCCATACAAAGCTTCAAACGGTGCCATCTTGAGACTCTGTTGATAACTATTATTGTAAGAAAATTCTGCATAAGGCAAACTCTTATCCCAACTAGTTCCATATTGCAATGCACAGGCTCTCAACATATCCTCTAATACCTGGTTGGTCCTTTCAGTCTGTCCATCTGTCTGTGGATGATATGCTGTACTAAAATTCAATTTTGTTCCCAGTGATTCATGCACAGCTTTCCAAAAATGCGATGTAAACTGCGATCCTCGATCAGATACAATCTTCTTTGGTACTCCATGCAAATAGACTATTCTCTCCATATACAACTCCGCCAATTTTGGTCCATGGTAAGTAGTCTTTACTGGTATAAAATGAGCAACTTTAGTTAACCGATCTACTATCACCCAAATAGAATCATAACCTCTCTGAGTACGCGGTAACCCTACTATAAAATCCATACCAACTTCCTCCCACTTCCATTCAGGAATCTTCATTGGTTGTAACAATCCAGCAGGTCTCTGATGCTCTGCTTTCACCCTCTGACAAGTGTCACACAATGCCACATACTCAGCCACATCTCGCTTTAATCCAACCCACCAAAATTTCTGTTTCAGATCCAAATACATCTTAGTACTACCAGGATGAATAGAATAAGTTGACTCATGAGCTTCGCGAAGAATTGCTTGTCTAACAGTTTGATCCTCAGGTACACACAGCCTCTTTCCAAACCACAAAATTCCATTATCATCCATTCTAAAGCCTGGTGACTTACCAATCACTATATCCTCCGCTATCTTCTTTAGTTTCTCATCCTTCAATTGACCCTCATAGATCTCTTGCTCTAAAGTAGGCTCTATTACTAATTCCATTGCATTAGTAACAATTCCCAAGTTCAAATATTCAAATTCAGCACATAACTCACTAGCCATAGACAATGTTCTTATCTCATTGGCATAACTCTTCCTACTAAGAGCATCAGCTACTACATTAGCCTTACCAGGATGATAGTGTATCTCAATATCATAATCCTTAATCAACTCCAACCATCTGCGTTGCCTCAAATTCAGATCTGACTGAGTGAAAATATACTTCAAACTCTTATGATCAGTGTATATATCACTCTTATGTCCAATCAAATAATGTCTCCAAATCTTTAAAGCATGAACTACAGCTGCTAATTCCAAATCATGTGTAGGATAATTCAACTCATGCTTTCTTAACTGCCTGGATGCATAAGCCACAACTCTGCCTTCTTGCATAAGAACACATCCCAAACCTTGACGAGAAGCATCACAATAAATAGAAAACTTCTTACTCAAATCTGGCAAAACCAAAACAGGCGCTGTAGTCAACCTCTTTTTCAACTCCTCAAAACTAGCTTGACATTTATCTGACCACACAAACTTGGCATTCTTCTCTAACAGAGATGTCATAGGTTTAGCAAGTTTAGAAAACCCTTCAATGAACCGTCTGTAATATCCAGCTAATCCCAAGAAACTACGAATCTCGCTAACATCAATAGGTGGTTTCCAATTCAATACATCTTTTACCTTACCTGGATCCACTGATATCCCTCCATTAGAAACAATATGACCAAGGAAAGAAACTTCCTTCAACCAAAACTCACATTTACTTCGCTTCGCATACAGTTTATGCTCTCTAAGTTTCTGCAATACCAACCTCAAATGTTCAGCATGCTCTACCTCTGTCTTGGAAAATACCAGTATATCATCAATAAACACTACCACAAACTTATCCAAATATTCCATAAACACCTTATTCATCATGTACATAAAGTATGCAGGTGCATTGGTCAATCCAAACGACATAACAGTATACTCATACAATCCATACCTTGTAGTAAAAGCTGTCTTTGGAATATCAGAAACACGAATCTTCAACTGATGATATCCAGAACGTAAATCAATCTTAGAGAACACACAAGCACCTCTCAACTGATCAAACAAGTCATCAATCCGGGGCAAAGGATACTTATTCTTGATAGTTACTTCATTTAGTGACCGATAATCAACACACATCCTCTGACCACCATCTTTCTTATCAACAAAAATAACTGGTGCTCCCCAAGGTGATGAACTAGGTCGAATAAAACCTTTTTCTTGTAATTCTTTAATTTGTTTCTTAAGTTCTTCTAATTCATCTACTCCCATCCTATATGGTCGTTTGGCTATAGGTGCAGTTCCAGGTAATAATTCAATAAGAAATTCAATGTCTCGGTCAGGTGGCATACCTGGCAATTCATCAGGGAAGACATCCGGAAATTCCTCAATCACTGAATTCTCCTTAATAGTATCTTCAATCTGATTCACCACCGCGGTTGGTTGCTTCTGCATTGCTACATCCACATTGATTTTATCTCCATTAGGCGCAGTCACAACTACCACTTTCTGCTGACACTGAATCTCTGCCTGATTTTGCATCATCCAGTCCATACCCAATATCACATCAATCCCAGATGTTCTCAACACTATAGGAGTTATCTTAAACTCTACCCCCCTTAATACCATACTAATCGGAAGACAACGATTACTAGTTTGCATGGTACCTCCACGACCTCTGCCACGACCTCTGCCTGACATCTGTTTCCAAAACACAGAAGATGGAATTCAGTACGATCCGAGATGATGTATTCAATAGATAAGCAAAATCTGATTTTTCTGGACAAGCTCCAATTTCAGCAACTCAGTAAAACTGTCATATCTCGAGCTACAGACGTCCAATTCAGATGATCTTTACATGGTTGGAAAGCTTATAAAATTATCTACAACTCGTATTCACAACACTTTTTCTGATTCTGTCAATAAATTGGTCAAAAACTGAACTTAACAGAAACTGTTCCAGATTTCCAGACTGTGCAGTAACTCCAACTTGAAACAGGTATATCTCTTAACTCATAATAGATATTAAGGTGATTCTTGTGGAATTGGAAAGATATAGAAGTCTAATTATTCCCAGTAAAATTTCTTAAATTTCTCATGAACGGATTTTAAGTTATTTCTAAAACATCCCAGACTGATCCAAAAATCAGCAAAGGACAGAACTAATTTAACTTCATATTCAACTAATATATCTTGATCAAACTTAATATTCTTAACCATGGAATTTGTAGACATGTCTACAAAACTCCAGCACACATTACAAAGATCCAAATCACACATTATCATAATAACAATCCATCAATCACACAATTGTTCACACCACAAACTGACTCTTAAAACAATCCAAACTCGAAATTAACTCGCAACTACTATCGTTCTTATTGCATAGGGATTTTTCCTATTTCCTAATTAAGCTTCTCATAAATCTTGGGACGACCTAACTCCGCCCTTAATTGGTCAATCTCCTTGTAAGCTTGCTCCTTAAGTTCTTTTTCCTTTAGCAACTCATCCTTCAAATCCACCTCATGGAGAGCCAATTCACGAGCTAACCCCACCGTAGCTTGTAAAGTCAAAGAGGAATCATCTGCAAGTGGCACGGTCCAAATTCCCTTGTCATGCAAGAAACAAGGAAAATGCCGAAGTGCACCCTTTAACGTCTTGTCCGAGCGTAGACCATGGTAGTAAACAAATGCATTGAAAGCGACATCCTCCATGCTTGTCTCCACAGTTGCCCGGCTCACTCGGGTAACGAACTTTGACTCCACCTTAGGCTCCTTAGTGGTAAGATCCCTTTTCTTAACCCATAACTCCGTTTCCCAATAGGAATCCATCCATGGATGACTATACTCTACACTACGATACTCCAACGTAGCTTCCCAGTCGTAGTAGTAGTTGTCCAGGGTTCTTGTCAACATGTCATGGAAGAAAGCATCAGCTTTAGGAACCATGATATGAAACTTCGTAGTCCATCCCATAACTACATCCTCCATAGGTGTATCACCAACTCTTGATTCAGCATCGGATAGCTCTTGCTCACCACCTTCATACGGCTCCTGGGGTTTGAAACGGGCAACGTACTGTACAGCTGACAAACGGGGATGAGGAGGCATCTATAAAATTTAGACATAGATTAGATAGAATCAATGTATTTTCGCAATAGAATAAAGTAGAGGAAGCATAAAACTTTAGTAATTAACAAGGTGAAAGACGAAGCATGAATTAAGTGAGGTATGGATGCTATCAACGACCATTCTAACTAGGCTTGCGTCCTACAGTCAACACGGCTCTGATACCAATCTGTCACACCCATTTTTAAGGACAAAAATAGGATGTATAAAAGACTCATGTGCACCCCAGGAAACAGTCGCACACATAAGTTGACAAATTACAAAGTATCATCACAGTGCTTATTACATAACGAATAAGTATTTAAGACATAGTCTTGAACAATAGATAATAATAACTAATAATAATTCTTCAGCGGAAACTCCACACAGGGACACGGTTGACTGGTTGACATCAAGACTAGTACTCATTCCGATAATCTTCCTCATTATCTTCATCTGTTATGGTGGAAATAGCAAGGGTGAGTTCATGTCGAACTCCACAAATATAACACAGGGTTCATGTGGCTCAAAAGGCTAGACACTGTTTAACTGCATTTAGCTTTTAACCATATATTAGCAATTGAGTAGCATCAAGATAATCCACTTCCCATTAAAGAACCAATGATCAATTGTAATAAGGATAATGAATAGCATTAACATGAGCAAATAATAATCAACAATAATTTAGCATGATATAACAGTTATGATCAACTATTCCATAAGAATCCCCAAGGCCGCTCGTATCCGTGAGCACGGCTAGTATACCAGTTTTTTTAACTCTGCGCAGAGGTGTACACTTTCACTGTAAGTCATGATTTCCAAATGAGTGGGGAGATCAAACCCAAACACCCAAAAACCATATAAAGCCACTCAAGAGTTCGTCTAACAAGTTAGGGCCATTAGATTCACTCGGCAGGCAGATGTAGAACCCCCCCTTCCCTGTGGCACAACAACCGCAGCCTATACACACTAGGCCAGGGGCTCGCACTACACCCAAAGTGTCAAGCCATTCTTACGCCATTTAAGGTAACCACTAACAAGCTAGAAAAGGTCTCTTGAACAACTAAAGCCAGAGCCATATAGCCCTCACAGCTGTACTGTATATCCCGGTTATCACTTACAGATAAGTCCTTAAGGAGAGAAACCAGAGCATCAAAATAATACACAAGCTCTAGCCCCCTTTTTACAACATTGAAATCATCTTAATAGTTGATTGCTTAATCCATTAATCAAATTACAAGATCATTGTTCTTAGTTTAAGCACTAGCAATAGCTACCCATATGCATACCCAAGGTTGACAAGGAATCAAGACATCAAGCACTAAGTTATAATCTCTAAGGTTGTCAAGGTAAGCACATGCATATGTATGATAATTCAATGTATAGGTAACAAGGATAGTCCTGTGTTATACTTGCCTTGATCAAAGCTCTCCAAATGATACTGCTGACTTGGCTCAAAGTAATACTCCAAATCGTCCAAGTACTGCTCACCTTCTATACTCGATCATCAATCAACAACATACATGCATCCAATCAAACATACACGAAGCAAACAAATAGATATAATTAGAACAGTACACCAACAGTAACAAACCAGTAATAAAAGTTTATAAAACTCTTCTACACGTTTCTACGATCACACAGACGCAAAGATCACCAAAATCGGAGTTAAAACGTAAAAGTTATGAATTTTCTAAGATTTCCTATAGATAAATAAATACTTAATTATAAACTCGAAAAATAAATTATCAAAACTAACTGTAAAACTATACTAACATGTAGAGTTCGCAAATACGAACCTAACGCAATTTGAACGGATCAAATCGGAGTTAAAACGAAGATTTTATGACCAAAACAGTTCTAGTGGCAAATCTGTAAATTGCTGAAAACGTATTTTTGAATAAACCGGAAAAGAATACGCCTTCCCAACGCGAAAACGTATTTTCAACTTTACGTTTTGGACCGCGGGTTGATTCCCAGAAACCCGAGGGTCTCTTTAACAAATTTACCACCGAAAAGGTATCTTCTAATCTCGACCCTAGATCACGAGATGGACGGCTCTCTATCACCAGCAAGTGCACAGTCACCGACTCCGGTTCTTCTCCCCCGGTTCCGGCCGCCGGCCACCGCGCCCGCCATAACCGGCTCACCGGAAAACTTCGGCCTCGCAAAATCCGACCATCACTCAACCCCCTACCACCTCCAATCGGTGGAGAAGCTCCACGCGATCTCATCTACCCAAAAACAAGCCACCTACGATCACCGCATGCTACCCGCGACAGCAATGGGACGGCGGCTCCATTGCCGACTCGTCGGCGACCTCCAAAACCTCGATTCATCGCACCAAAACACTAATTAAGAGCGTAGAAAGTAAGAGGAGAAGAAAATAAGCTCACCCACGTAGAGAAATCGACCTCGACGCCTCCCGAAAGCTCCACCCGCAAGGCACCGCCGGTCTCCAACAACCCTAGCCCTAAAACTCGATTCTCCCGTGGCAACCCTAACTTTTTAAGTGAAAAATGGAAACTAGAGAATCCCCTCTTCCTATTTATAGCCTCAAATCACCAAAATCGGTTACCAAATCCCGGAAACAAGATTCGTTTGAAGTTCGGTCGGTGGAGGTTCGACTCCGGTCCGGTTACGAGAGCTTGAAGACGACTGACACGCGGGGTCCACTCGTCAGCGGTGCAGGGAGGGAGAGGGCGCGCGGCTGAGCGGGCTCGGCTGCTGGATCAGCTGGCTGGGCCGCGCGGCTGCTGGGCTTGACTGGCTCGGCCCACTCGGAGCGAAAAATAACAGGCCGGCCCTGGTGATTCTCCAGGCCGCCACAACAGGTAAGCTTCTTCTCTTTTTTTTTTTTTATTTACTTGCTTTCAAAAATATTTAAAATACATTCTAATCCAAAATAAAATAAAATAAAACAAATCCACACCACACAATAAAAATAAATGCAACAGCATGAATGCAACACCAAACTTATTTTATTATTATTTTAAATTGGCTATTATTTGTTATCCAATTTATTCAAAATTTGTTATCTCTAAAATTTGGGTGTTACAATTCCGAGTGAAGTTGTTCAACTCATCTTGTATGGCTATCATCCAATCCTCATCTTCAAGTGCCTCTTCCACCTTGCTAGGTTCCAAAGGAGAAACAAACGAGTAATGTTCACAAAAATTTGCTAAACGAGAACGTGTAGTTACCCCTCGTCGAATGCTCCCCAATATATTATCAACGGGATGATCCCATTGAATGGATTGATGCACTCTAGGATGTGGCACTTGAGTTGGTCTTTGAATGGGGCCATTATCTTCATCATCGTGGTCATGATCGAATGGAGAATCACAATCATGAGCTTGTGGAGGGTTGGCTTCACTTCTTTCTTCATTGTTGAGTTGAGGTTGAGCTTGCACATTGTTGGCACCATCTTGATGAGAATGACCTTGTGCATCATTTGATTTTCCATCTTGAATGTTTCTTGTTGCGGAAGCTTCACCATGCCCATTGGATGGAACATGATGAATGGTAGGATCATGATCAACATGTACAACATGGTCTTCATCTTCTTCTTCGATGGGCTTTATCTCACCAATGGCAAGCTTCTTGATGGCTTTATGTGGGGCTTCCTCATTATCTACAATCTCAACATTGACTTGCTCTTTTTGAGAGCCGTCAGTTTCATCAAAAGTCACGTCTATCGCGATTTCAATCAAACCGGTGGTTTTGTTGAAAACATGATATCCATGTTCGTTAGTAGCATAACCAAGCATGAAACCTTCATCAACCTTTGGTGCAAACTTTGAGCTTTTGGATTTCTTGTTAAGTATGAAACACTTAGATCCAAAAACTCTAAAGTAGTGCACCTTGGGCTTTTTACTGGTTAGAAGTTCGTAGGCGGTCTTGTCTCTCATTTTGTGAAGATATAGGCGGTTGATAGCATGACAAGCCATGTGAACCGCTTTCGCCCAATAGTTGACCGGAGTCTTGTATTCATCCAACATCGCTCTTGCGGCTTCTATGAGTGTTCAATTCTTCCTCTCCACAACACCATTTTGTTGTGGAGTGTATGGAACCGAAAACTCATGCTTAATTCCTTCCTCATCAAGGAACTCTTCAATGTTGGTGTTCTTGAACTCCGTCCTATTGTCACTTCTAACTCTCTTGATCTTGACATCAAACTCATTTTGGGCTCTTCTTGCAAACTTCTTGAAGATGCCTTGTACTTCACTCTTGTCACGCAAAAAGAATACCCAAGTGAAATGAGAATAGTCATCAACAATTACAAAATCATATTTGTTACCACCAATGTTTATGTAAGCGATGGGTCCAAATATGTCCATGTGAAGCAATTCTAATGGCCTTTCGGTTGACACCACATTCTTGACGGGATGTTTAGCTCCAACTTGTTTTCCTACTTGGCATGCGCTACAAATCCTATCTTTCTCAAAAGAAACATTTGTTAGTCCAAGGATGTGTTCACCCTTTTGAAGTTTGGCCAAGTTCCTCATCCCAACATGGGCAAGTCGGCGATGCCATAGCCAACCCATGCTAGATTTTGCCATTAAACAAGTCTCGGGATTGACTCTATTTGATGTGAAATCAACTAGATAGAGTTTCCCTTTTAAATGACCCATAAATGTAATAGAGGAATCCTTCCTTCTATAGACTTTCACACCCTTATCCATAAAGAGACAATTGTAACCCATCTCACAAAGTTGCAAAACGGATAATAAATTGTATCTCAACGAATTCACAAGTAAAACATTAGAAATAGAGTTGTCATTTGAGATAGCAATTTTACCCAAACCAAGTACTTCTCCTTTTCCATTGTCACCAAACACAATTTTTCCACTTTCATCATTACTAGGTTGGAATGATGTGAACATGTTCTTCTCTCCGGTCATATGATTGGTGCATCCACTATCCACCACCCAACTTGTTCCACCAGAGGAGTATTCCTACAAAGATAAATCAAGCTTGTGTTTTAGTTACCCAAAGAGATTTGGGTCCTAGGGGGTTAGTCACATAAAACTTTGGCACCCAAACACTCCTCATAATCTCTTTCCTCTTTTGGGCACCAACATACTTCACCACAATCTTGCCATCCTTGCCCCAACAACACATGTAGTCACTAGCATAACACCGTGGAAGTGGTGCTTGTGGCTTGGGGGCCTCAGATTGCTTCATCTTGTTGCTTGTAGGTTGGATCTTGGGAATGTAGACCTTGTTGTTGGCCTTGCATATAAGCTCATCAAGGGCAACACCCTTGTTGAACTTCACACAAGGCACACCATTGACCATGTTCCTTCCATTGGCCTTCCCATCATACCTATTATAGCCAAGACCTTCCTTGATAGATGGGTGCCTAAATGCCTTGTATATAGTCTTGTTGGATTGCTCTTGACACTTGCACCCATTCTCCAAGGCCATCTTCAACCTATTGATCTCCTTGTCTCTCTTCTCTAGCTCAACAAGGTTAGTAGTATATGCATTCACATCAATTTTATAGCATCTTTTACAACCATTGCTAGTGGAGACATTAGAGTCTTCGGTTCCCTTAGGAGAAGTTGAAGTGCTAGCCCAAAGTGCGCTATAGTTTTGCTCAAGATTTTCATATTTTTCTTCCAAGCGTGTAAGGCTTTCTTGAGCAATACTTTTCTCATTCTTGAGGCTAGCTATTTGATCATTAACTGAGGAATGTTCTTTAGTCAATTTCCCAATCGAGTCATTGGCTAAAGACAATTCAACGATTAACTTCTCAACCTTCGACTTTTCCTTGACGATAGATGCTTCAAGAGCTTGGTTCTTTTCTCGCTCTTGAGTGATTATATCTCCTTGTATCTCCAAGCATCTATCCCTCTTCTCTAATTTCTTCATTAGCATTTTTATTTTAGTGTAGGCCTTTTTACCAAATTTCTTTATCATGGTTGCTTCAAGTTGTTCTATGTTCTCATCACAACTATCATACTCATCACTAGAGGAGTTGGATGGGGATTGTACCTTCTCCCCCTTGGCCATAAGGCAAGTTGGAGTGTAGTATTCATTGTCGATGAGGTTAGAGAAAAGCCTCGGTGATGAATCCAAGTTGGGGAAGAGCTTTGGTGATGAAGCCGAGTCGAGGAGGATCATGGTTGGTGATGAAGAGTGATGGATGGCGATGTTCGCGACTCCTTTCTTCTTCTTCTTCTTCTCATCATCACTTGAGTCACTATCATCATTTGACTCCCATTCGTCACCAAGATGAGCTTCACCTTTCTTCTTGCCTTTGTTCTTCTTATCATTATTCTTGTTGTTCTTGTCCTTGTTCTCTTCGGGGCAATCGACAATGAAGTGACCGGTTTTACCACACCTATAGCAAAACCTCTTCTTGTATCTCTTCTTACCATCACCATAAGTATTGCGATTGCTCTTCTTCTTCATAAATTTTCTAAGATTTCTAATCACAAATGCAACCTCCGCATCGGAATCTTCTTCTTCACTTGAGGAATCATCCTTCACTTTCTTCTTCTTTTCTTGACAACACCCATTGCCATCATGAACGTGAGTTGCTTTTAGGGCTGCACTCTTGTTGTATCCCATTACACTAGGATTTTGACTATGAGCATTGATTGCATCTTGATCAAGGCATTCATGATGCTTGAGCTTCGCGAGAACTTCTTGAGGTGTTATGTAATCATAGTCGGGCCTCTCCATGATCACGGATGCTAGCATGTTGTTCTTTGCCCTATATGTTCTCAAAATCTTTCTAGCAACCTTATTGTCATCCCATTCGGTGCTTCCAATAGATCTTATGCGGTTGACCAAAGTCATCATCCTATCAAACATAGCTTGAGTTGTTTCACCTTCTAAGAACACAAATCTCTCCAATTCACCATGAAGTAACTCGATGTTGCCTTTTCTCACACTCTTGTCTCCTTCAAATGAAGTCCTTAAGACTTCCCAAATGTCCTTAGCAATTTCTCTTCCATTGACCTTGTTGAACTCATCCGGAGCTAGACTTGAAACAAGCATGGCTATGGCTTGTGCATTTTGACAGAAGTTGTGTGCCTCTTCCGGAGTGATCTCTCTTTCTTCAGTGGGAAATGTCACACCAACATCAACCACTTCCCAAAGATTTGCGGCAATGAGGTGCATCTTCATTTTGTAAGCCCAATCGGGATATCTTGATCCATCAAAGTGAGGTGGCTTGCCAAGGTTGACGGATGGAGTATGATGAAGTGGGGCTTTAATGAGTTGTGAATAATCAAAGTTCATGGTAGAGTATATTCCTTTTGGTTAACTATGCTCTCTGGCTCCAACATCACTTGCACCATCTTGACCGTTGTCATTTTTGCCACTAGTTGCTTCTTCAAATTTCTTGCCACTTATAGCATCATCGACCTTCTTACTCAACTCTTCTTTCAACTTGCTCATCTCATCTTGCATTTTCTTCATTTCATCTTGAAAAAGCTTTGCTTGAGCTGCCATCAACTCTTTGGCTATTTCTTTAGCCAACTCTTGTGTCTTGTCGGTCTCCGACATTGTTTCTTCTCACGTGGTGAAACGCTACGAGAAGACCTTGCTCTGATTCCAATTGAAAGGATCTAAACAATGCCTAGAGGGGGGGGGTGAATAGGTGTATCTAAAATTTTCTACACAAATCTCAAAGTTACTTGTCAGCAACTGTCGGAAGTCCCAGCAGTTTGGGTCAGCACTCCCGACGTGTCAGAAGTTCCGGCGCAAACTATCAGTACTCCCGACACCTACAGGAAATGAACTACAAATGCTCAAATAAACTTTGTGAGACCGATAACTTACAACACCACTTCCTAGTGGTAAGATGAAGATGTTTGGCCACTTCCTTGACGCCGAGAACTCTCCAAGTCATAGATCAAGACCAAACCCTAAGAGGGAGGTTGAGAGAGAGACAAGCAAATACAAGTGATACCAAGCAAATCACAACAACAACAAACACGCAGGACAAAGGATTTATCCTGAGGTTCGGCAACCCCACAAAGGAGCGCCTACGTCCTCGTTGTTGAGGTGACCACTTAGGTCGGAGTCTATTTCACCTCCTTGCCTCTCTCAAAGCAACCACAAAGGTTACTTGAGTTCTCCACTAAGAAATCAAGGGTAATACAAACTTCCCAAGGCTCTACCACAAGATGGAAGCTCTTGGGCGACACCTAGCTGGCTAGGGTTCCAAGAACCCAAGAGTAATAGACGCAAATCCAACCGGCTTGACGAAGAAATCAAGTGCTCAAGCTTGCAATGATGATTTTCTCACTCAAACCATACTCCTATCACTCAAATCCATGGGGAATCAAAGTTAGGAGCAAAGGGGAGAGGAGAGAGAGCTCTTGAATGCTTGAGAGATGTTTTGGCCGTGAGTTAGTAAGCAAAGAATGAGTGAGTAACGGTTAGAAGTGAAGAGAGTGCTATTTATACTCGTAGTAGAAATCTAACCGTTCAGATCTACGTCGGGACTACTGACGTAGATCTTGGGACTGCTGACGTATATAGAAAACACTGTTCACGCAAGGTAAAGAAATACTGCGCGAAGGACAACGTCGGGACTTCCGACTTATGTCGGGACTGCTTACCGTCGGGACTCCCAACGTACGTCGGGACTCCCGATGCAGCAGTTAGCAGAGCGAGCCGATTGGCCTGGTGTCGGGACTCCTGGCGAGGGTCGGGACTCCTGACCGTCAGGACTCCCGACTCACATCGGGACTTCCAACGTCCTCAGTCACCGCACAGGCTAAGTGACTGGATGTCAGGACTCCTGGCGCAAGTCAGCACTTTCGACCGTCGGGACTCCTGACATACGTCGGGACTTTCGACACCAAAAGTCACCAAAACTATTCTACGTGCTCGTGAAGTGCTAGAGTGTCTCTCTTTTGATTTTATTTTTGTACTTGAGCACTCTATCTTTCTCAGACCAACTAAGTTTTGCATCCCTCTTTATAGTGCGGCATACCTAAACCCAAGAAGCGAAAAGATAAACTTTGAAGCTCCGCTTGAGTTTGATGCCTTTTTCAACATGACGAATTGAGGGATACCATTTCATCTTTATCAACTCTTTAATTCTTTCATGGGACTAATACCTGCGACATATCTCATTAAGATCACATTAGTCCCTAATTTGGATGTCATCAATACACCAAAACCCACATAGGGGGCAAATGCACTTTCACCTAGTCCATTCTCTATGTAGTTTTTTTTACAAACTCTTAGTCATTGTTCAGACTACATATACACATGGGAGCTTCAAATAATTATTAATATTAATAGTCAGAGAATAAAGAATAGTTTCTCTACTAAAAGTACCTCTATTTTCATTAAAATCTATGACTCCTAATCCCTCCCTCACAGGCTTCAACTGAATCCAATGGCCGAGATCCTTCTTGTCAAAGCCTTCATCACTCATCCTGCACTCACCCACCCGCCAGGCAATCCACACACGTGGTACAACCAGCGATCGAATCTTGCTCCGTCCAAAAAAAAAAACAAAAAAAGTCACCGCCTAAAACCCCGCCGACGCTGACATCCTTCGCCTCCGCCGCGATGTATAGGGCCGAGTGCGTCATCCTCCCTCCGCTCTGCCCCGAAGTATAGGGCCAAGCACGACATCCTCCGCCTCCGTGCAATCTCAGCTGAGCTGAGCGACCTCAGCCAGAAGCACGAAGGCAAGACGTCCGGCACGCCACGAACCAGGGCCGGCGCAGCCACGACCGGGCGGTGGCGGTGACCTCAGGTAGAGACAGGAAGACGTCCAGCACGCCGCGATCCTAGGCCGGAGTGGCCACGTCCCTCCGGTTGCACTGATCCCCACGTCAGCATGCGCCTTGACGTCCGGCGTGCCGCGATCCAGGGCGGATGCGGCCACGCCCTTCAGCGCGTGCTTCCTGCCGTTTGCATCCTTTTATTTTGGAGAAATTAAAATCTAGTTAAAGGATTAGGCTATTTGACTTGGAATTTAACATTCCACAACTTTTGTAAGTTCACATATAAGTCTGTCTCAAATTTATAAGACGAGAGATGAAAATTGATTGTATTGATCACTATGCTTTGTTTGTACTCTTCAACTTATAGCACGCAACTTGCTTCCCTATAGTATAAATGCAACATATAAGTATCTTCCTTGTATGGTTAACAATAATATGCAAATATATTCCATATACATCCATATTAGTAACTAATATGTGCCTAAAATTATAATTATTGGAATGAATTCAATTCTAAGGATCCAAACGGAGCCTTACCTTTAAGTACTGTGTTCATTGTGAAAGATGAAGAGAGAAATATTGTAATTTGTAACTGTTGGCAATATGTTTCGCAACAGCATTGTATTCCCATAGAAAATTGATCCTCAAGATTCAGTTAGAAGCCCCCATCTTAAGATAGTAGTGTAATAAAAACAATGAGATAACAACGAGGAACAAACAATTCGATCCGAAATTCGTAACTATACAATGGTCATTATATAAATACACATTCGCAGCAAATCAATCAACTAATAATAATAAATATAATTAATTAAAAAGGTGCATCAGCAGCGGTGCCTACACGTGCAGCTGGGTGGCAGCCGGCCACACTGTGGGTTTGGCCCACGATGACGGCGGGATGCTCCTCGACGTGGCCGCGGCCGAACGCGCGGACGTGGTCCTTGAGCGAGCGCTTGTGCTTGAAGTCGGAGCCGCAGGCGCAGCGCCACCGGCGGCCGCAGTTCTTCTCGTGCGTGCGCCAGTCCCCGCGCACGGCGAGGGCCTTGCCGCACCGGCGGCAGAGGAAGGGCCTTGCGCAATGCCTGCGCCGGTAGTGCGTCTGCAGGGTCCGGAAGTCCTTGAGCGGCCGCGCCCGCGGGTGGTCCACGTGGCTCCGGCACCCCGGCGCGCAGCAGAAGCACGGCAGCCGGAGCATTGCCGCCGGCTGCGTGCCGCGGAGCGAGTCCGGGCCGCGGCGGTACTGCGATCCGTGCCCCCACATGTGCATCTGCACGCCATATATATACCGTGATCATGAAAAGGTTAGCTATGTTAAATATATGGCACTATTGACTTTTGCTAAAATTTTCAACCTAGAACGGAGGATAGTATTAATGCTAAGAATTGAACAGCCACTCAGAGACTGATTAGCAATATGCAACTTAAAGCGCAACATTTCCTTTTTATACTCATGATTATATTGGACAAGGTGATGACACATGTAGATCTACCGCGTACGACACCTCCAAACACCGCCAGCTACCTTTAATTTGCGCATCCTCTCACATTTTTTTAATTGACTCGTGCTTGTGTAAACTTGGGATCTAGATTTAGCATGCACCTCGTCAAGACTCAAGAGGCACCCTTTCAAATGCATGATTAAGCCTGAGTTCTGAAAGGCCAGAAGTTTGTTAGTCAATTCCTTTTAAATTATAAGTTGTTCTGGATTTTCTACATACATAATTTTAACTATGCATCTAGATATTCGCTATATTTTGATATATAGTAAAATATATGTATGTAAAGTAAGAACAATTTACAATTTGAAAGGAAGGCAGTACTTGTTTTTCGTTTATTAGTAAATGACAAAGGGGTTAGTGCGCCTGTGCTAGTTTCAGTATATGCTTAAATATTTATTGGAAGTTTACAAATATTGATAGTCACAGGCCTGGTGTGTTCTGTTTTATTTTGTGGTTGTGTGCTTCTTGTCAAGCAGAGGCTGGAAGGACTTTTTCAAACATTTGTATCAACTAGATATATTTTGCATGAAAATCAATAAAATGTTACTTTGTCAAAAAAAATCCTGTAGTGTTGAAACACAAGCACTACAATTTAAGATGATGATCCTATTGTGACATTGCTATGGTTAAGTAAATTGGATCCTTAAAGATCATGCATGTAACACCAAAAAAATTAGTTCTAAAACATCTAAATTTGTTTTTGCCGCAAGGCAGTGCATATGCAGTTGCTCACAAAACGTAATAAGCAGATCAGATCATACGCCTGTGAAAAAAATATACAGAATCTAAAAGGAAGCAAGATTGGGATAGATGCCCTTCACCCGTGTGATAAAAGCATATGCATGGCTAATTCCCAAGCACACCAAATGGCAAATGGTGGTCAAGTGCATCTTCTTGGATTTTAGCATCAAGGTCATGGCTGTTCATCGCAGTTCACTCAAATCAAAAACAAAATAAAAATCATGCTGGACCCCTTCTCTAGAAAGCAAGCATATAATGTGTAACATGTTTAGTTTCCAAGAAATTTAGCTGTCTCTAGAAGGCAAAGAGATCTACACAATTCTAGCTAAGGAGAGAGAATAATCTATCTCTCTCTCTCTCTCGGTGTGCCTTCGTTCCTGAATCAAGTCGATAATACACTCATGCAATGACAAACATATACTTATATGAAACAAGCAGAAAATGGCCATGATGGCAAGGGAAGAAGAGCACACTACGTCTGTGCTGGCCTATCGTGGAAACTCACAGGGGAAGTAGTACACACTAACGAACCTTGCTGCACCACACCAAAGGGGCGCGCGCCTGTCGCCTGAATCATCTTTGATGCTAATAAAACAATTAATGGTCTCATGCATGATCTGCCACTGCCATGCATATCGATCCACCATGGCCCCCAGCCCCTGCCCTCTGTCCACTACAGTGGCCCCCATTTGCACATGCGTTCATGCAGACACACTGGTCAAGATTCCCCAAGCTAGCTACTGTGTGTGCAAATCCCTTGAGGTGATGAAGCTTCGTGCATGTACTATAGCTAATAGCATGGTCAGAGCATGTTTGGTATCAAACCTGCAGGTTGTTGTATCTGCTGAATGTCTTGCAGCACACAGGGCAAGCAAAGAGCATGGGGCCAAACAGGATCTGGGCTGGTGTAGGGATCCAATACTTCCCGTTTGTGAGCTTCTTCTCCCCTATGATCAAGTACTCCGAGCAGCCATCATCGCCGGTGGCATTACCCCCGGCCTGTGATCCCAGCTCTTCTTTGCCTTCTTCTGCCGCCTTGCTATCGCCGGCACCGCCGGCGACAGTTGCGAGATCGAGGGGGAAATCACAATTTGGAGAAGGTGGGCCAATTCGGAGTTTGATTGTTTCTGTATCCTCTATAGCCTCGTTTTCATTCTTGTTCCATGGTTGACCTGCTTTATCATTGTTGTCACCATGCTGGTTGTAGTCATGGCTTGAAGAAGGTAAGAGGCTGAGGAGAGGGAGTGCTTCCTTTGTGACTGGGGGAGGGGGTACCGGTGGTGGTGAGACAACCAAGCTTCTTTGGAACAATAAGGACCCTGCTATGTGAGGGCTAAGGAAGGTGTATGATGATTTGGCCATGGGGAGCTCTAGCTAGCTTCGTTCTCCGAGAGATTACTTGTTGGACTGGACGAGCAGTGCACCAAGAAGCTACCTATATATGATAAGCCGGGGGCTGTTGGGGGTAGTGTGTGTGTGTGGGAGAGAGAGAGAGAGTTTCCATCACAGTCTCATCAGTTTTGGATGCGTGTAGCAATCTCAGCTGCTTGTGATCCGGGCTCTCATTCAATTCTCTGTGCACCATGGGTCTTTTCATTAATTATGTTCTTGCCTTTCTTTTTCCGTGGAACAATGCATATCATGCCTGAATTTCTCTGTGGCTGCGGCCCTACATGTGGCATATGTGGTGTACAGGTGATTAATTATTTCTTCGACTAATATACCAATGCCTATATATGCTATACTTATCAATCAGATGGTTTTTACTATTATTTTTGTTTAATCTCGTGATTCTGTAACCATAATTTGTTCTAGCCATGCATATATAGTTTTTACCTTTGAAGTTAGGATTTGATCGATTGATGATATTAACTCTTATGTTTAAAGCATTTGAGTTGTACAAATTTAAAACAAACATGTGACCTATATTTGATAATGTATACTTTAATTTGCTAGTTTAAGATAAATCATAAATAATAAATTCATGTTACTATTGTTATCTATGTGTTACATTTTATGACCTTACTACAATGAATTGGTGTCTATGCTGAAATATCACCATAAGGTTCAAACATATAAAACGGTTGCAGAATGTTTTAGTTATGAAATTATTAGCTCTCAAGGTTTGATATAATCATCAGATATTGATTCGAAATGTAAAGTGGATTTTATCTTATGTACTACTCGCTCAGTTCTAGATTATAAGTCGCTTTGATATTATTATATCTAGATGCATAGCAAAATGGATGTACCTAAAAAGTCAAAACAACTTACAATTTGGAACAGAGGGTGTATCTTTTTTCACGATTAACCAACAACACAGCTATCAGCCTTGTCACATCATTTCTTTATTTTCTATACATTCTCCAAATTATGTAAGACATTGTGGCTTTTTTGGATACATATATTTTGCTATGTATTTGGATATATACTAGATACATAATAAAACAATGCATCTAAAAAGACAAAAAAAATCTTATATATAATTTGGAACGGATGGGTTAGCTAATTACAAATGTTCTGAAAAAAGTTAGTTTTACAAATAAAATGTATACTGAACAAGTGGAAAATCATGAATTTAAATTAGTACTCATCGATTATGTAGCAGTGGCAGTATATTACATATGCAGCTTGGCTATAGAATTAATCATTTATCAAAATACTATGTTTGTGTGTTCGCGCGAGAGAGATGAGAGGACTGACGGACAAACCAGTGATATAAGAAGATGCATAGTGAGTGGATTGTTGCTAAAAAACAATGAGAAAGATAAGATCATTTATTTTGTAGCGAAGGGTCACGTCACAAAATACATTTGTGTGTCGTCATAAACTTCCTCTCTGACTCCCATTATATACTATAATAATAAAGAAACAATTAAATATTTTCATATTGAAAGGAGGTTTACAAGTACTCCTTCATCCCAAATTATAATGCGTTCCAATTTTCTTAGAGAGTCAAAGCATCTCAGGTTTAACCAAACTTATACAGAGAATTACAAAGATTTATAACATCAAATAGGTATACTATATGAAAATATATTTAATAAAGAATTTAATGATACTTATTTAGTATCATAAATATTATTATTTTATATTATATAAATTTGGTTAAACTTGAGATACTTTGACTCTCCAAGAAAGTTGAAATGACTTATAATTTGAGATAGAGGGAGGATGTTTGATCTACATACACTTTCTCCACATCGTTCTCATTTCACAATTATACGGCTGTATTTGGTAACACTAAGTGCTATGGCTGTAGCATTTTTGTCGGTGTTTTTTATCGGTAGATATTTGGTTCTTAGAGGAACTCACTTGATGCAAAGAACAATCATAGTCGGGACACGAGATTTATAATGGTTCGCCCCCCTAGAAAGTGAGTAAAAGTCATACGTCCAGTTGCTACTTGTTTGTATTACGATCTCGTCGAATAGCGGGACGGCGATTACAAGATGGCTATGCCTATGAGAGTTTTGATGATTACAACAGGAGGTATTTGATGAGGACATCGCCACGCTGGATACACCGACGCTATGGTGTTCCCCAAGTTGCAATTCGTCCCCAACTCAGCTGCCACGTCACCCTCGGATTCAGCAGACACATCGTCACTGTTTTAGTCATAACTCTCTCATACGACATCGAAATGGGGCGTTCTTGGATGCATTGGAAAGGGGACGACGACGCCGTCGTTTTGGATCTGGTTCCAGCTCCAAAAGGTCTGTGGATCATTCTGTGTGACTACGACAAGGTGCTGCGTCACCTATTTGGGCCAACTTGGCCATGTATCGTGTCGGGCCTTAAGCCCAAGTTGTGGGCGCCCAATCCCTGGCCGTCCTCAACCCCAGGTCGAGTCTTAGACTATAAAAACAGCTGCCACCGCTGCTAGACAATTGGGTTTTGTTTAGAGTTTAGTTTTCCATCGAGAAACTGAATCGTTCATTGTAACTGTGGTGACAAATCCTTTTACAGTGATCCAGGGCCCCTGTTCTTGATCTCCTCCACTGTGTCGATTAGTCCTTTGGAACCGAGTTCTTGAACCCTATATTGATATTCGCATAATTCATATTTGCAATTTCAGATTGCGTGTTTTTACCTTCTTGCTTGTGTTCTTCGATTCGCTTGCAGGAAAAGCCTTCTTGGCAAGGTCAATCAAGTTGTGCTTGGTTGATAACCAACAGAGCAGTGGTGTAACGGTTGCAGGGTTCGAATCATGTCTGATTTGAAGCCGGATCGCCAACGTCGAGATCTCCACAAATCGAACTTACCGGCTACCTCTCAGAAGATCGGGCCTGTATCTCATCAGTATTGCTAGCTATTTATATTTGAGACCTACTTGCCCTACAAGCTACGTAGTCGTACCCTTGTCGGAGTCGTGGCGTGATCAGAGATATCCTTCCTTGAATAGGTGAGTCATGAGCCTTCGGGTCCTCTTCGGTACGGATTCGGTAGCCAGCATATCCGGTAGACGGGATTCCTGGGAGTATGGCATCGTTAGTAGCCCCGAAGCTTGTTTGTCAATCGGGACTTGGCAACTTTCCCATACTCGGGCCTTCTGAAGGTGTTCGGAGTCGGGGTTTATTGAAAAGATCTGAACTCGCACCCGTGATCGGGAAGCTAGTCAGGTAGAAGTTGTAGAGTCTCATAGTTGGGTGATGAGCTGTTTAATAAAAATGCCATACTCTAGAGTCTTATCTTGTCAATGCAGTCTCTGCTTAAGTCAGGCAGCAGTTGTCAGGCACTGGAGTGGCTGCGCCGTCTCGACTTTTGAGAATACGCGTGGCTTGAGATTAATGTGTCGCTTCGGTTTGTGGGTGACGATTGGCTTGCCCCCAGTCACCTTGGCCTTGGATTTTATAAGCAAGCATCTGAGTGCTAGGTTTTAGATCCACTTAACGTCTCCACACTTGTAATCATGAGGATGAAAACCCCCGCTCGCTGCCGTAAGATCCCTCGCCTGCTGCTTAGGGATTTGCCTGGGCAGTCTGCTAGAACCTTGCCTCTGTCGTCTCCTTTGGCACCGTCGTCCTTGGCCTCGGCATCTCCCATTGCGCCTTCATCGACTCCGGCCTTGGTCCCGGTGCTCCCTCAGGGGGTGGTCGTGATCACGAAGATGGAGCAGACGGAGATCTCAACAAGCGCTGAGGAGATCGTTGTTGGGGCCCTAGAGGTGCTAAGGTGAAAGCTCTAGTTTGGTTTTGGTGAATTGATAAAACCCTAAGTGCTAACTCATTGCTCTAAGTGATCATGAAATAGGGTAGCACATTCCAAGTGGTGGAGCAAATGATGATGATCATGTTGATGGTGATGGCCATGGTGATGATCAAGTGCTTAGACTTGGAAAAGAAGAAAGAGAAAAACAAAAAGACTCAAGGCAAAGGTATATTTGATAGGAGCTTTTTGTTTTGGTGATCAAGACATTTGGTGAGTGTGATCACATTTATGAGAGATAGCCATACTATTAAGAGGAGTGAAACTCGATGTGAAATACTGTTATCAAAGTGCCACTAGATGTTCTAATTCATTGCATATGCATTTAGATTCTAGTGAGTGCTAACACCCTTAAAAATGTTTGTGAAAAAATGCTAACACATGTGCACAAGGTGATACACTTGGTGGGTTAGCACATTTGAGCAAGGGTGGTGAAGTTTGGAGAAGAAAAGGAGGAGTGGTGCTAGGACTAGACTCTTCCTCGGCAGTGACCGGACTCAGTCCTGTGTCTGGTCAAGTGGCGTGCAGAGAAGGGCGCGCTCGGCCGTGTGACCGAACGCTAGTCCCGGTGCTGGACTGGATGCGTAGGGGGTGCGTCCGGTCACGTTGACATAAGCGTTTTCGCAAAGAAGGAAGAAGCGGATGCTGGGGAGCGTCCTGTCATCGTTGACCTGATGCGTTCGATCCTAAAAATACCTCTCCGGGTAGTTTCTAGAGTCAACCAGACTCTACGTTGATGCGAGTCAGGTCAGTGGTGCAGCGCATCCGGTCACTGCATGGCCGGCTCGGGCGCAGGTGCTATCGGACACCGTGTTAGCGCGTTCGGTCATGGTACCCTGCGTCTAATCTCAACTTGACCGTTGGCACACTGCTGCTGACCATTAGGATCAGGCGAACAACGTTGAACACGGGGGACATGTGGATGGTGGTCAGCGACTGGATGCTGGGGCTAGTGCGTCCGGTCACTATGACCAGCATGTCTGGTCGCCCCGAAATCAGCATTGTGTGGAACCTAATGGCTCTATTTCATGGGGGCTTCTATTTAAGCCCCATGACCGGCTCTTGATCACTCTCTTGGCCATTTATATTGAGAATACATCCTAGTGAGCATAGACAACACTCTCTAACTAGTGAGCATAGCCAACACTCTCTTGCTCACTCTCATGGCTGGCTTGATTGTGATCATCATCTAGTGAGATTTAAGAGCATCCAAGTACACTACTTTGAGTGATTGCATCTAGAGGCACTTGGCGATTGTGTTTCGTTGTGGATTTCGCTTGTTAATCTTGGTGGTTGCTGCCACCTAGACAGCTTGGTGCAGCGAGGATCATCGAGCGGAGGAAGGTGATTGTCTCTGGCTTTGATCATGGTGATTCTGAGGGGTTCTTGACCTTTCCCTAGCGAAGAGCCAAAAGGTACTCTAGTTGATTGCTTGTAGCTTGTGGATCCCGATCTTGTGTTGGTTGTGCGGCACCCGATTGCAAGTTAGGCGTGTGATGCCTATTAGCGCGTGAACCTTCAAGTAGGTGAATCGCTACAACAAGGACGTAGCTTGCCGACAAGCAAGTGAGCCTCGGGGATAAATCATTGTGTCATCAATGTCTCCGAGATTTCTTGTGATTGATTGATCATATCTTGCCACGGCGGTATAACTCACTACCTCTCTTGTGTATTTACATTCCTAGTGTAGCTAAGCTCTTCAGTGTAACTAGTTTTGAGAGCTAGCTTGTGTCTTATCTAGTTTGGTTAGTGAGACTCTTTAGTTAGTCTTTGAGAGCTCACTAACTTAATGGTAGAGACCTAGCCTTGTGTGTGACATAAAGACTATAGCAACTAGAATTGTGGTTAGATGGCTTGCATTTTTAGTAGGCTAGCGCAACACTCGCTTCGCCATTTAATTGTCTAACCACTTGGCTTAAGTGTTGTTGTAGATTTCTTAATAAGCTATTCACCCCCTCTAACCATTAGGACCTTTCATAGGGCCCAACGCGTCGCCAAAGGTGGTGGTAAGCTCTCTGACGATGAGTCAGAGGATCTGAGCATCTCCATCACCGTCATCGCCAACACTGGTCCCTCGGACCCCGGTCCGTCTGTTCCTCAGGTCACTGTCTACTAGATACGAGCAGTGAGTGGGAATTGGCCCAGAAACTCTTCGTCGAGCTAAACCGGGAGGCCATCGGTATCCCTAGTGATGGGGCCATGGTGGACCTCATTAGCGACGAGGAGGACTTCGGGGAGCCCGATGCCAGCGAAGCAGAGGAGGACACAGCCCTAGGCGACAAGGAGGAGGAGGGCAGCATGGCGAATGATGGTCTGCTGGAGCAAGCCGTCGTGCCTCCCAATGCTCCACCAAGCACCTGATCAGCTTGTGACGGTCACCTTGATTAGGCCCTGCTGCCCCTTGGTCCACGATGGATACCTCATCCTTGCAGATTGGAATTTGTAGCGGTTAGGCCTGACTTAGTGATCAGTCTAGAAGTAGTTAGGGTTTATAGTTTCCATCTGTAAATCCGCGTTTTAGTGAAGTTATCAATGAAAAAATCTTCATTGGTCTATTTTTGTAGTCAAGCGTTTAACACATAGTGTGCATAGGAATAGGCCAGTTACTGTCTTTTTATTCCGATGAATTGGTATACTAATGTGTCGTCCTGATCATTCCGAGTTGATCAGGCTTTTAGATGTTGCTCATTTGTCAACTAAGCATCTAGAAATATTTTAACTGAACTTTCCTCGTCAGGCAAGGAAATCTTTCTAATGAAATATAAATAGAAGCTAATGGAGAGATAATATTGGATGCAAAAATTGAGGCACGCACTGCGGCTGTCGAGCGGTTTTTTGGGGATCATGCAGGTCATGTGGCCATTTAACCCCTCACCCTACCTCGATGGCTGCCACCGTTGCACCTTTTCGCATTTTCGCATCTAGCCACTGCCTTTTTTCTACCCTCAAGTCCTTCATCTTCCTTGTGCCGCCATGGCCTCTAGCCACCAGCAGTCCGAGGGTTCCATGAGCGCTTCGAGCCCAAGGAGTGCAGAAAAGTCACAATCTTCTCAGCCGTCCAAGGTCATGGAGCCCGATCACTAATGGGAAGCATCGACCACGAAGGCGAAAGACCTAAAGAAGCTAAGGGAGAGAGGGCTGTTACTAGACTCGTAGATCTATGAATGGTGCACCACCAAAGGTCAGAGCCATCCCACCCCAACACTTATCAGGCTACGATTTTTATTGCGCATTTCAAGTGCAATTTTCAAGGTGTTTCCGTTTAAGTTCCTAGAACGGATCTGTAGACATTACAGGATTGAGCTTGCCCATCTGCTGCCAAATGTTGTTACCATGCATAGCATTTTTGCCTTCCTGTGTGAGGCCTGGCTTGGGGTTAAGCCTTATTTGGACTTGTGGTGCTACTTCTATTCTGCCATGTACTATTCCAAGAAGTTGGCCATCGGGTTAGTCAGTTTTTCTTGAAGGAAGGTGGACGATTATATAGTTTTCCCGATCAAGACCTCTTGGAAAGGGTACCACAGGAAATGGTTCTACATCCAACTCCATGAGGAGTGCCCGATTAAGGGGAGAGGACTGATGCTCATGACTAACGAAAAGTGGACGTCCATCCCCACTATCACCGAGAAGATGTAGAGGCATATCGCGTGCGTTCAGGAGCTTCGGAAAGCCAGACTTACTGCAACGCATGTGGTTGAGACCTTTGTTAGGTGAAGGATTGTTCCCTTGAAGAATCAGGACCCGACCTATACTTACAGAGGAATCCTTGACCCAAACAGGGAATCGACTGAAGGTATAGGATTTTATCTCGAGTTTGCCCTTATTTGAGGATTTTGTTCATTCCTTTTTAACTAAGTCCCGTTTTGCCATGTTGTGTTAGAAGTGTTTGATGAGGAGATTGCCCATCGGGTGAAAGAGATCCTTGATGTCGAACGGCCAGACTAGACCGGCGTCCCCCTGCCGTATAATGCCAAGAATCTTCCACCTCAGGTAAGGGCAGAATCCTTTATTGACTTGCTCCTTTTACTATTTTGATGTTTTATCACCATGGCATATCAGGATGATGTCCCCTTGGGCCCTATCACCGGGGGCATGGACATTGGCAGCGATGATGATGACGGTCCTAAGCAACCGGCGACTGACATGACCTTAGAAGGTGGGCCAACTCAGACTCCTTCCACTCGAGCTATTATGCCAACCCCCAAGCCTAGCTTGGGGACTTAGCAAAAGGAGGTGGCCAAAGAAGCAACGGGTTGTTGTTGGCGGTCTTTACCGATCAAATCCAACTGCCAACTAAGTTACAAAAAAAGAAGAAATTGGCAAACTTAATCACATATGCATTTACTATTAACCAAGTTCCACATGTATTTGGAGAATATTATTTTGCAGGTCACAAACACAAATACATGGAAGATTTCATTGAAAGGTGTTTTAAACGCTGATTTGCACAAAAGAATACGGAAGACGCTTACCAAATCAACTCAAAATGGGCAAAGCACCCTAGGGAACTGATCCATGTCTTGCCCAAGGCCTGCCATGCAAAGGTGGTGGCGAGGCAGCACGATCATGGACCGACTGGTCCTAGGGGGCGGCTGGCCCTTTCTTGGTGTGCCTCAGCCACAACTTCCTCTGGTGGTGGCATGGCTTCATGCTGAGGCAGTGCATCCCGTGCCCTCATGCCAAAGATAGCTAGAAGCACCGCCTCGGCTCTTGTATAAGTAGAGGGGCACCCCCCGTCTCAAAAACACACACTCAGCTTGAGCTACTCCTCACAACACCACTACCTCACTCTCTAGTTGTAGTTTTTACTTTCTTAGTTGTTTAGAGCAAGGGCAAAGCTACCTTGGAGAGCTTGGCTCCTTGGAAGAAGTGACTCTTGGGTATGAATAGAATTATGAGTTCTTCCAAGCTATGCTCTTATATGATAATTATAGTCATACTTATGAACTAGAGTATGCTTATTGTATTATGATCATGATATATGAACTAGTGTAGAGTTTATGTGTCATGAAAATAGCACACTTAACTTTATGCTTAACCAATCATATAACTTATATAATTAGAATTTGAGTAAAGTTGAGGTGGTGGTTTATTGTGCTGTTAGGTGTGCCCAAGTTCTTTACTTGTTGATCCATAGGTTCGGAGACCTAGGGGAATTTAGGTAGTTTCTGTATACACAAGCATGGTTCTTGGGTATGGAGAGACAGATGATTGCATTGTCTCTTTCCATGGTTGAGGGGTTGGCGGTAGGTGGTGATAGCCCTGTCCGTCGCTTGTATTTCCCCATGTTTGACTGGGGTGTAGGAGTCTAAATTGCCACATGAGGTAGCTGGCAGACCAGTACTCGGTGGCCTCCCGACCTGCTTCACACTTAGCTCTAGTACTAATTATGTAATTTGTATAATTATTAACTAATCTTTGTATGACTATACTAGACCAATGCCTACTTGACTTAGGATTATTTTTTTATCATTTCTCTTTATTTTATCCTTTGAGGTATGCCAAGTGTGTGTCCACTATCTTGAATACCACCCGTCTTTACTCCTATTATTAAATAATTTGGTGTACTTGCAAGCATTGTTATTCAAGTCATATCCATACCTAGACTCTTAATCAAATACCTTCCTTTGGGAAAAGATAAATTAACGAGGACCCTGAATACTTTTGGGTGAAATGCTACAATGATAGCTCCGTGCGATTGCAAATAAATATCTAAAATTGTTAAGGAACAATCAAGGCAATTACCTAATGGCATTGCTAATTATTAGTGGTGATGCTAAGAAATACCAACAAACACTTCTAGTGTCATTGCTAGGGATATAAACCTAGTAGTTACGCTAAGAAGTGTCAGCAGTGGTGCAAGTGAAGCTAAGGAAGTGCCAGCCCCCGAGCCTGCTCGGGGTGTCAACACTACTAGAAATATCCACTTCTATGATGAAAATCTTAATGATGAATCCAAAACCATCATAGAAGAGTGCTTTTTGTGACGAATATTTCTGTTTTGTCATAGATCAGTGATGATCCTACAACCCTCCCTTTCTATGACAAAATCAGGCATCGTCACAAAAAAACATCATAGAAGAGCACAGGGTTTCGTCATAGATCACTCGCGCAACTCATCTGTGACGATCTCCTTTAAAACTGTGACGAATAGGGCTTCATCATTGAACTAATTAGACATATGTGACGAGCAATATTCGATCTGTAACAAATGGCTTCATCATAGATCTCCACACGGTACTTTCTCCATCTGACGTGTACTTATGGGACCTGCAGTTACTCATCCGTGGCGCTTGCAATTCGTTATAAAAGTCTCTGCTCAATCATATCTCCATGTGACGTGTACCTGTGGGACCCTTCTCCATCCGACATGTACCTGTGGGACCTATAGTTACTCATCCATGACGCTTGCAATTCATCATAAAAGTTTCTGCTCGGTCCTTTCTCCATCCGATGTGTACCTACGGGACCCTTCAGCATCCGACCTGTGGGACCCAACAGCTTACGTGTCACGTGTACCTATGGGACCATTCTCTATCTCCATCTGACCTAAGGGACTTGACAGCTTGCGTGTCACATGTACCTATGGGACCATCTGACCTGTGAGACCCGATGGCTCACGTGTCACGTGTACCTGTGGGACCTTTCTCCATCTCCATCCGACCTATGGGACCCGACGGCTTGCATGTCACTTGTACCTTTTATGCCGTGGGGGTCTAAGAGCATCTCCAAGAGTTTGCCAAAATTCACTTGGCAAATATCGTGATTTGGCAACTTACTAAAATATATGGCAAGTGAAAAAATAGACTCTCTCTAAGAGTTTGCCATCTGAACTTGGTAAAATAAGAAGAGGCCCGCTAAGAAACGAAGAGCCCCGCTAAGAAATGAAGAGCCCCGCTAAGCGAATGAAGAGCCCCGCTAAGAAACGAAGAGCCCCACTAAGAAATGAAGAGCCCCGCATGAGAAGCCGGATGCGCGCTCGCGCTCAGCGCGCAAATATGCGCGTGGAGGGGGGAGATTTGCCAAGTTGCTAAAATTTGCCAAGTTGGATGCTAAACTGTTGGAGCACAATTTTTTCTGTTTTGCTAAAAATAGATGGATGCCAAATTTATTTGGCAAACTCTTGGAGATGCTCTAATAAATTCAGAAAAACCTCAATGCCTGGGAGTCAAACCCGGGACCCGAAGGAAGGAATGCATGGTCTTTACCATTGCGCTAGATGCCTGGTTGTATTGACATGTCTTTGGAGTCGTTATAGTATTATATTCTCTGTGTGGATGCCCTATAGGTTGACCTATATTGGATATTTCCCCTTCAAGTGGAAACAAATTTGTGCTCGTTAGACTGGTGGCAGTGGCGGAGGATCCGTGGTGTGCTGTGGTGGCTCCGGCATCGTTTTAGTAGGTAGGTGGCAGGACTTGTCGATGGAGCGTGGCGGCATTGGTGTCCGTGTTCGTTGTGTGCTGTGGCAGAGGTGACAGATCCGATCCGTGGGTCTCCTTTCGCACATTTTCCTGTTTGCTTCACTATTTTGATCCTTGCTTGAACATGAGGTATACAGGAAATATTCTAGCGTTGGAGATCTAGTTAGGCTAAGGATATGATGATGAAAAGAACTAGGAGGTGGCACTGGTTGGTTTTCTGCCGATGTCTTGGTTTTCTGCATATGTTCAGTTTTGTTACTGTAAATGCCCATGTGCAACTAGGTCTGTTAATTGTCAAGTGCTTGCTTGACTATACCTATCTATCTAGGCAAACAAACAAGCCCATTGCTTCTGCCTTAAAAAATGTTGTAATTGTCATCCTCTTAATCTTTGTCTGTCTCCTAAGCTCTGAGCTCATGTACTGATTGGAAGTGTGATGGATAGACTTGATTTAGCTAGAATTGTAATGATTATAGCTCCATTAACTACTACTCTAGTTTGAGTTATATATCTATGTGATGCTACTCTAAATTTGTTTGAGGTCGTACCATGAAAATTGTTAATGGTTGTTAAAGTTACACTTTGGTATGAGTTGTGGACTTTACTGTTGGATCTTTGTTGGATTATTTTCCTCTTCAGTGATCTCATTATGGAGCAAGCTCTCATCCTACTGCACATAGACGAAACGAAGGAGGCCCCAATAAGAGGAGCGCACTGGCTAGCCTCACAGACGATGTCATTGTCGAGATCCTTCGCCGTCTCCTTACTCTCTCCTTGTTTTGCTGCAAATGTGTCTGTCGCTCCTAGAACTGCCTCATCAAGGACTACAACAACCATAAGGTGCTACCCCAGACTCTTGCTGTCTTCTTCTATGACACTGACCAAGGCCATCGACACTACACCAGAGTCATCAGTGAACACTCGTCCTTGTCCTTCTTGCCCTTCACCTTGGACAATGTAGCTATCTCAGATATCTGCAATGGCCTCATCCTATGTTGGTGTCAAGGGGCTGATGGATTATACTGCTATGTCATCTGTAATCTGGTAGCCAGTGGTTCAAGGAACTACTACCTAGCATCCATTCTATTGGTGAGGCTCGATTGGGGTTCGATCCGACAGCCTCCTCGCACTTCCATGTGATTGAATATATAGAAGAGGAGAAGGATGATGAGTGTAAGGGTGTGGACATATACTCATCTAAAACTATAGCATGGATCTGTAAGGAATCTAAATAGGGACCAAATACTTGTGTGACAATTGAGAGATCAGAAGAAATGAGATCATCAGAAACTGTGTATCTTAACGGTTGTTTGCACACTATGAGGTACTCGGGGTATTACCCTCAGATACTTATTGTGGATATGGAGGGGGATACATGAAGGAAAATTCCTTTCCCGCATGGTTCTTCACCCTCCATCCATCAAGCTTAGGGTCACTTGTGTGTATGTACTATTCATAGTCGCAATATGTCCAAACTTTCAATCTGGATCCTTGAAGACTATGGTACTAATAAATGGATATTGAAGCATACTATTAGCATTCTAAAGGTGTCATAGACTAACATTGAATTTAGTTATTACTCATACTACGATGTTAATGAGTACTACTCAACGGTTCACCCATAATAGAATTTGCTTCTCTTTGTTGGGGTTAGGGGGGAATGACATCGTCGCATATAACATGGATAGGAGAAAAGTTCATGTCATCCCTACATGTTACAGTCAGTTTTTGAAACATGGCATCCTGCCAGAAATTAATGGTAGACCTTACTATCTTCCCTATGTTCCCTTATTCTCAGAGTTGGAGTCATTAGCAGAGGAGTAAATAAAGTTCCATGATGTATCTCTCTGTCAAGACATGTGTAAATGGATCAATGTTGTTTGATTGTCTTGGATGGATGTTGTCATTATTTGGCAACAACTTTAACTTGTTTGTAATGTAAGCTAAGGTCTGTGTAGTGTGTACCACAAATATTATTAATGGTTGTTAAAGTTGTGTTTTGGCACGAGTTGTGGATTTATAAAATTTACTCACTGCCAATCTCAGCATAGAAGGGGTAAGCTCACCTTCTTTAGATGCAAGGTAACTCTCCTCATAGAACACATACAACCAAACACCTTCTCAACAAGTTGCATCTGCTCGTGTAACCTAAGATTCAGCACACCAAACATAATATCAGCTAAGCTTGCATCCACAGCTGCAGACAACCAAACACCCTTCACAAACCAAGGACATTAGTTCCTATTCTTCACACATCCTCCTAGCTAGTATGAAGCAGAGCATTCCAAATCTAACATGTTGATGACCTACTTCAATACAACATAATACATGATTCCAAATCCAACAACTAGAACACAACAAAGAAAAAACATGTTCAACTTCCACTGTAGGTTCCACATGCTGAGTTCCAATGCTTTCCTGTCACCTCCGCCATTTGAGTGGCCTTCGCTTCCATCCACCTCTTTGTCCTCTGAGTCCATTAGCATGACTTGGATTGTGCCTGACTTTTTTGAATCCTCAACATACTGTCGCTACCATACGTAGTAACCACAGAGTTTTGGATACTGCACAAATTTGTTTAAAAAAATATACCGAGCATTGCAATAGTTATAGCTGAAGAAGTGACAAATAAGAAGCTCACTCCATTCCTTTGGCACTTGAAGTAGACACGACCAAGGTTCAGGTTTTCTTTCGTTGACCGTTGTTGACGGTAGATAACCACTATTATAAACTATCAATGAAACATGAATAAGGGCATAAATCAATCTCCAACATAGGTTTAGGGGTTTAAATTGATAATTTTCATGAGTTTTGGTGAATCTGTGTTTCACAGGGATTAAATAGGAAAAGAGGCAAAGATGACCCACATGTCGGACTAAAAAGCATATTCTATGCAGGAACTAACTTGAGAAGGTTTTAGAGATCACGAGAAGACAAACCCCCAAAGCCACCTAGCATAGGGCATGGCCGGCTGGCTGTTGGGTATTTTAAATGCAAACAAAAAAAGATCCGCAAGCGTACGGATACCGATGTAGCTTTCACCCGACAGTATTCTAGAGTATCGATTTCCATGGGGAACGTGAAGTGTACTAGAAGAATTAGGAACATCCAAGGAAAGGGTAATTATAGGGTAGAGAGGGTTTTTAGGGTTTTCTAAGTGGTTCTATTTTGTCAAAGGCTTACTCTACTTTACTTACTTTGGAGCAGCAGGTCCTTTCCAACTCTCGAAAAAGACTAGGAAAACAGTAGTTGGGAGAAGGTTGCCAAAAGCTCTACGAAAACACCAACCCTAACATGGTGGATTACAAAGGCCTAACAGAGTTGTCACCTCTGGGGCTACCACAACTATCCGGAGGATTGGGCGCAAACTCAGGTAAACCCTAGTCTAGACGCCCTGTCTACACTAGTGCTTACTACTCTAATTACCTAGGATAACTAGAGCACTCAATACTAGCGGAGATCCAGTAAATACAATAAAGCAAGAACTAAAAAATACTTGAAATAAATAATGAAGAACCTAGAGATTGCTCAAGACGAACCAGATGCTGTAGAAGTATAATGTCGAGGAAGATCCAACAGATCCGGCTCCTCCTTAGCTCTCTCCTCTCCTCTCTCCCTGATCTCTAGTTTACAACTAGCTGAACTAGAACTAGAGCAAGAAGATGAACTAGAAGAACTAGAACTAGATGATCATCTAGAGGGATCTCTACTTCTACTTGGATGGAGGGGTGAAACCCTAACTTTTGTTCTGGATGTAGCTAATGAAGATGGAGATAGCCTGAGGGAGGAGGTCTGCCCCTGCTTATATAGCTCGGTGGGGTGAACCGCAGCCCTCGGATCAAACCGACTTGAAACAATGGTTGAGATGCATCGTAGAGGTCGGTTGGAGGCCGTCACACGAAGCTGGTCTCACTTGGAGGTGGGCCCAGGCTGGCTAGCCTGACTTGTGGGGCCAGTCGGCCCCACTTGTTAGCCTCTAGGCTTCTGCTTTGTTCCTGTGTCTTCTCGTGTCCTCTAGAACCTTCCCGTTAATTTTCGTGGAATTCTAACTTGATTTGGTCCGGTTTCTTGACTCCTACTCCTTCTCGGCTTATTCTGTTTTTATCCCTAAAAATTCACAATTCACTGAAGCTGTGGAAATTGTTATGTTAGTCCCTAAAACTTTTGCTTGGTGATGGTTCTGGAGTCTTCTAGAATCTTCCGAGTCGTAACCATCGGGGACTTTCTCTCCGGAACTCTAAATATAGCGAATGATATATCTATTTCGATCGTCTCGATGAGCTCTTCACAATGGTGTGCTCTATTTCATCACTTGAGATACTTTTATATAGTGAAATATTAAATATCCTGCAAAACAAGTGAGAACAACACAACTCGTGGAACTCGTTAGAATCAAACCCTACAACTATGCTTTGTGGTTCATTTCATGCTATTTCATGCAATAGTTGATGGTTATGAATAAGCAATAGTGACCATCAACAAGCTCCCCCAAGCTTAACCTTTGCTAATCTCAATAATGGATCAAGAGTTGCTACAATGCTTTCATGCCTCAAAAGTACATATGCGTTTAAACAAGAATTCTCCTTTGGATTAGAGCAAACCATTCTGACTTTCAAACTTACCCATATTACCTTCTACCATAGAGCATTTAGCCTTCACTTGGGTCTTGAGTAGTTGAAAGATAGAACAATCAAGTTAAGCACTGCGTCTCGAGTTCTTCAATCAACTTTCATTCTAGAGTTTTTGTAGGTTTTTAAAACAAAACTCAGAGATTCCTTTTTGTATGACCCTTTCTGGTCTCTCATATGTGATATTTGTGGATCCTTTCCAAGGCAATGATGATGTTTTACCTTCTCTCTTTCGCTCCTAGACTTAGATCAAGCATTTGCAACCCAGAAGTTTTAAGTTCAGAGTAAATCTTAGGTCAAAACAATCATTTCCAAAACTCGAAAGAGTTCAAGGTTGAAAACTAGGCACTTGAAAGGAATTACAGCAAAGCAACTATTCATCATTTCCATACCAGAGATTATCTCCAGAGTCCATTTATTTAAACAGAAAAGCGAACTTTTATACACACTCTAATTAGCACACACTAATATGAAATAACACAATATAGAATGAATACTCGACAGGATAAGTGTGAACCTTCACGTGCTCACTTTTTTTATTTTTGGATTAATTTATGTAAAAAGAAAACATAAGAGGATAAGGATACTTACCTAGATACATGGGGGTGCCCTTCCCCAATCTGAATGTTGACGTAGTCATTCAATCTTGTGATGTAGCAGATTGGCAGTGGAGCTATACTTCCTCTATCGAAGCATTGATTGATGTTGATGACGGATGAGACAGTGCTCCAACAGTGGATGGAACATCCACTTGCTTGTCAGCTCTTTTTGGTTCTTCGAATCCTGTGAAACTCAAATAGACAACAAAACTTGTGGAACAGATTAAGCATTAGTGGTTGTCCACTTAAGCCTCAGTTGTCCAAAGCTTTTCTTCTAGATAGAGTTTCAGTGGGATTTCTTTCTCAATATTTTTATATTTTCTATGATGCTAAGAAAGTTTAACAAGATGAATGCATACATATTTATTTTATTTTTATACCACCACGGTGAATATCTCTATGGGTTTTTACACACCACAAATTTATTCACATGGGGCTTATGATTTATGATGCATCAGATAAATATTTTTATTTTCTTTTTATAATGTAATGCTAAAGTAGAAAAGTAAATATGCTAAAAAAATGATTATGCAGAAAAGATAAATATGGATAACCGCCGATTTTACCTCCCTGCGAGGGTTCAATGTTTCAAGTCCTTTGAACAAGACTTTTCACCATGTTTATTCCTTAGGTGACTCATCAGACCCTAAGGTGGAGACCATGATATGTGCACTTCTTGATGTGGTGTCATCCATGTTCTTCATTCATCCAGCTGCCATTTGAAGCGAAGCATTAATTGTGGAAACTGGCCGCATCTTGCTTAGTGTGCATGTTCTTGTAGATTCAAGACCTTCACTTGTAGAATTTAGGAGTTGATCAACTCCATGTTTTTCTCAAAGTGTATCCTTATCATTTGAAGGGTGATGGTACTGAACCACCTTTTAAAAGCTTCTCTTGCTCAGCTGGTTATGCTTGTGAATGGCTTGTCTTCTCTTGCTTATCTCACAGTGTGCTTTAGTGATGGGAGCATCTTTTTGTTTCCTGATCTTGATATTCTTGATAGTCCTTGTGCTTCCTTCATTGTCTTGAGAATTTCCCCATGATGGCCTTTGTCTTGAAGGGGCTTGATGGAGATTTGTTCACCCTCTTTCATGGAGTGAGTGTAGATCTTGTATTGTGGCACTCATCTTCTTGTTTCATGGATCTCTCCATGATGCATGAGCTATGTTTCCCTTGTGCAAGGTTGATGAAGTTCATGTATCTCTTTTCTCTCCGTGTGAGATCATCTCAGGACTTCCTAGTTTGACTTTTGAAAGTTTTTCCTGCAGGAGTTAGTCCAACAAAAATATACAATGTGTACATAAGCAGTTTTTAGTTTAATAACCAAACTAGACTCCATGTCTAGTTGGATTAAGGAAGGTTGTTTAACCTAAGCACCACACTTATGTTAAAAGCCAATAGAAGTATGTCCAGTACTTCTAAACCAACACTTACTTATGATGGACAAAGGTAGCATGAAAGCATTATAGAGATTTACTCAAATGGTGATGGAAGAGAACATGACTAGTGTATAGCAAATTGAGCATGTCTTAAAGGTAGGGACAACCAGAATAGCAACATGGTAGGGGATGTTCTTAGAAAGCTATCCCCCAAGCTTGAATTTTTGTAAAATTGAGATTGGATGAATTTAATTCAATGTTGCATGATGATTGGTTGGACATACCTTGTGCTTGTTATTCCTTCGATCTTTTTACTCCAATCCTAGAGAGGTTAGTGATAAGAATACTCGAAGGAATATTTTCATAATTAAATCCCTAAGCTCGTTTCACAAGGGCAGTGTAGCAGAAAGGTGAACACTCATGTTAGGATCTGAAAAGTGCTTGTTTTAGGACACTAAGCTTGTCCTTGGGAAACCTTCAAAATGCGATTTGGTGAAGTGGTTTTCCCCTCCAACACCAACTTAAGTGTACCTATCTCAAAATTCAACACAATGAGATTTGCAATATTTATGATAAACATATGCATCGACAACCACCCTTTTAAAGTTTTTGCAAATAGAGAGGATAAGGGGGTTGGAGATCTCGAATGTGATGGGGTTGGAGAGACCAATTGAATTGAGAGATATCTCATATGAGCATGGATTTAATGAGGTTGTTATGGAATAGGTTTCATGCTCATTGATGTCATCTTTGTCTCTAATCTGAATGTTCAGAATTTTGCTTGGATTAGTGACTCTTGAATTGGTCTTGTCTAGGGCCTCTTCCATAGATGGATGAGTCTCGTCTTCAAAGGGAGTTGAAACCTCACCATTTGAAGCAAAGTCAAGGTTGGATTGCATTAAGGCTTCTTCCTTGTCCATCCATTCTATACATTCTAGCCACTGTCGTAGCCTCTGTTGGTCATCCTCGTGGTCTTCAAGACTCCTATGGTTTGGTTGTCTTAGTGGGTTTCTAGGATCATGATGAGACTGAAAAGGACGAGCATAAGGGGGATTTTCGAAGACAAGGATGGGTTTAGAGATAGGTCTAGAATTTGTGTCGTCTATGAACATAATAGGACAGTAGATAGGATTTTCCGTATGGCAAGGCTGTCCTTCTATGGCATCATTCGACATGCCATCCTCGAATTCTTCTCATTGGGAATAAGGACATTTTATAAGAGATCCCTTCTGGAGAGGATTTGAATTATATTTGCTTGAAGGTCTCTTATGAAACTGGAAGTCTAAACCATCAGTATCAGAAAGATTAGAGCTTTCCAAAGGTGGAATTTCTTCTTCCCTTGGGGGATTTTGGGGTGATGGTTTAGAATTGATAGCTAAATCTTGGGATTGGAGTGGTTGTGATTTGGCTATCAAAACTTCCTTTTCTTGTCTAGGAATTGATTCCTTATCTTTTGGTTCAGGGCTGGGCTCGATTTCTTTCTCTTCTTTGGGAAACTCATAAAAAATGCTAGTGTAAGGGGTGTTTTCAAGGATTTTCTCTAGAATGGCTTTCCCTTCACTAATGAGTTTATGTGAGAATGAACCTCCTGAAGCGATGTCGAGATGTAGAGCAGCTTCCTTGCTAAGACCATGATAAAAGTGATAGTGTAAGACATGGTCAGGCAAGGCAATGTTTGGACTAGAATTGATAAGGCTTGTGAACCTAGCCCAAGCTGCTCCTAGAATCTCCTTCTCTTTTTGTTTAAATGTAAGAACTTCTATTCTAAGATCAGCAATTCGAAAAATAGGGAAGAACACAAGACAAAATTTGTCTCGGAGTTCGTCCCAATTTCCATTTACGTCTCTTACGGAATGAGCATACCACTTTTTTGCTCTTCCCAATAGGGAGAAGGGAAATAATTTCCATTTAAGGGTCTCTTGTGTCATGCCAGCAATTGTTAGGCAAGAACACAATAGCTCAAATTCCCTAAGGTGGGTGTATGGATCTTCGTCTGCTAACCCAGAGAAGGATTTCTCCTAAACCATGGCTATAAAAGTAGGGCGAAGCTCATAGCCATCTGTAAGAATAGAGTGTGATGATGGTGGAGGCTCCAACAAGTCACCCTTTGGAACAAAGAATTTATAAATAGGCGTGAAATCCATGTGGTATGATGGTGGTGATAAAAAGGTGGTAAAAAGAAAAAGAAAACTCAGACGAACTTGGTTCGATTCTAGAACAGCTACCGTTCCCGGGCAACGGCGCCAGAAAGCTTGTTGGGTATTTTAAACACAAACAGAAAAAAGATCCACAAGCGCACGAATACCGATGTAGCTTTCACCCGGGAGTATTCCAGAGTATCGATTTCCACGAGGAACGTGAAGTGTACAAGAAGAATTAGGAACAACCAAGGAAAGGGTAATTATAGGGTAGAGAGGGTTTTTAGGGTTTTCTAAGTGGTTCTATTTTGTCAAAGGCTTACTCTACTTTACTTACTTTGGAGCAGCAGGTCCTTTCCAACTCTCAAAAAAGACTAGGAAAACAGTAGTTGGGAGAAGGTTGCCAAAAGCTCTACGAAAACACCAACCCTAACGTGGTGGATTACAAAGGCCTAACAGATTTGTCACCTCTGGGGCTACCACAACTATCCAGAGGATTGGGCGCAAACTCAGGTAAACCCTAGTCTAGATGCCACGTCTACACCAGTGCTTACTACTCTAATTACCTAGGATAACTAGAGCACTCAATACGAGCGGAGATCCAGTAAATACAATAAAGCAAGAACTGAAATGAAATACTTAGAAATAAATAATGAAGAACCTGGAGATTGCTCAAGACGAACCAGATGTTGCAGAAGTACAATGTTGAGGAAGATCCAATAGATCTGGCTCCTCCTTAGCTCTCTCCTCTCCTCTCTCCCTGATCTCTAGTTTATAACTAGATGAACTAGAACTAGAACAAGAAGATGAACTAGAAGAACTAGAACTAGATGATCATCTAGAGGGATCTCTACTTCTACTTGGATGGAGGGGTGAAACCCTAGATTTTTTTTCTGGATGTAGCTAATGAAGATGGAGATAGCCTGAGGGAGGGGGTCTGCCCCTGCTTATATAGCCTGGTGGGGTGAACCGCAGCCCTCGGATCAAACCGACTTGAAACAATGGTTGAAATGCGTCGTAGAGGTCGGTTGGAGGCCGTCACGCGAAGCTAGTCTCACTTGGAGGTGGGCCCAGGCTGGCTGGCCTGACATGTGGGGCCAGTCGGCCCCACTTGTCAGCCTCTGGGCTTCTGCTTCGTTCCCGTGTCTTCTCGTGTCCTCTAGAACCTTCCCGTCAATTTTCTTGGAATTCGGACTTGATTTGGTCTGGTTTCTTGACTCCTACTCCTTCTCAGCTTATTCTATTTTTATCCCTAAAAATTCACAATTCACCAAAGCTGTGGAAATTGTTATGTTAGTCCCTAAAACTCTTGCTTAGTGATGGTTTTAGAGTCTTCTAGAATCTTCCGAGTCATATCCATCGGGGACTTTCTCTCTGGAACTCCAAATATAGCGAATGATATATCTGTTTCAATCATCTCGATGAGATCTTCGCAATGGTGTGCTCTATTTCATCACTTGAGATACTTTTATATAGTGAAATATTAAATATCCTACAAAACAAGTGAGAACAACACAACTCATGGAACTCGTTAGAATCAAACCCTACAACTATGCTTTGTGGTTCATTTCATGCTATTTCATGCAATAGTTGATGGTTATGAATGAGCAATAGTGACCATCAGCACTGGCCATGCCCCTTGACCAGCCGGCAACTCCCGAGCCTACTTGTCAGCCCGCTTTGACAAGGACTCTCCCATCGCCATTGAGATCCAATCTACGCCGTTGCTTAAGTCAGTTTGATCCAAGGGCTCACGATTCACATTCCGACCTATGTAAACAACCCTGTAGCCCCTAAGGCAAAGGCATCCTAAAACCCTAATTCATATTCTCTAGTAGGGATCAATAGAGGGGTCCCATGAAAGAATCAACCTCCTAGAGATAGCTATTAAGAGAAGATTAGTCATGTAGTCCTCCAGAGATTAGGACTAGTTGTATTTAGATATAGTGAGATAGAGTGTGAGGGAAGAGTTTGGAGGAAGTGCTGGCCTGTCAGTGTCTCCTCTATGGCTTGTTCCTACAAGATCAAGTTCCTTCGGAGCTTGCTTCTGAGATTCCTCTAGTAATCAACTTCTAATTCAAGTAAGTAACATTGTTTATATTGTTATTCAGGTTTGCGAGTCTCTTTTGAGTGCTTTAATATATTGGCCTTAGGTTAAAGTATTGTTCATAGTGTAAGCATGGTGCTTAGGCTTGGATAACTCGTAGATGCACCCTACCTTTCGCATCGGTGGTACCTCGCGAGGGTGACTTTATAACCTCGTTGAATCTTCTATAGTCCACCTCCCGTTTATAGGCCAAGTAGGACCTGGTTGCTAAGGAAAGCATTCTCTGCTGGTGTCTTTTCTTAAGTAATGTCCCCAGTTGAACAATATTGACATAGCTTGCAAGGGTTAGAACTAGAAGACCTTAGTGATCTTCTCTATGTCTGAAAGCCCAAGTTTGGTTTTGGTAATTAATGACACCAAGTTGCTAATGCCATGTGTTAAGTGTTTTGAGTTAGGCATAAGCAACACATGTGATGAAGGTGTATGTGGCAAGGAGTGGTGGTCACAAGATCACAAAGAGATGGTGCATTGACATAAAATGATGATCATGGTGAAGATGCACATAAAATGATGGACTTGATGATCAAGTGGAGGAAAAGGATCTAAGAGCGCAAGGCAAAGGTATAACCATAGGGTTTTCCTTTTTGCCGGTCTAAGATGAGTAGAGAAGTGATTGACCAGATTTAGGATACATAGCCGACTATCAAGAGGGGCAATCATGGTTAGCTCGGGAATCAAGTGCCACTAGATCAATGTCTTGAGCATATGCATTAGGATCTAGTTGAGAGCTAACATAATATCTTGAAAAATGACTGTGAAAATGCTAACACACATGCACAGGGTGGTTTACACTTGGTGGTGTTAGCACATTTGCGAAGGCGGTGGAGTTTAAGCGGTAGAGAGGGGTTTGGGTTCCTCTCTCCCTCCTGCCGAGCTTGCAAGGCGGGATTCGGCGCTTTTTGGGGAAGTGAAACACCTATTTTCTAATGCGCTGGAGGCAGATAAACGGAGGTGAAAGTCCAGAGTGTTTATCACTGAAAAACATAGATCGGATGCTGGACCGGACGTGGTCCAGGGTGGACCTGCGCATCCGGTCAGCTCAAGTCGAGGGCAGAGGCGCAACGCGCCTAGGGTTTGTGACCGGACGCTGGTCTAGCCTGACCAGCGCGTCTAGTCAGTTCACCTAGACGTAGAGGAAAGGTGCACGCATAACGCGCGACCGGTGCGTCCGTTGGTCCTCGGGATCGGAGCGTCCGGTTAGCAACGCGACACGATCAGACGCGCGGCGTGTCCGGTCACGTGCGATCGGACGCGTCCGGTCGCGGTAGGAGCTTACTGGACTCCGACCGGACGCCAGGTGCAGCACGTCCGATCAAACGCTAGAGCGCATCCGGTCACGGCAACGGTAACTTCTGATGCGCACTGTTCATGCTTGTCCTGTAGGGACCGGACGTGTCCGGTCACCCTGACCGGAGCGTCCGGTCAGCACGATTTGCACTGCGTCGTCTGGTAAAGGGTAGTTGCGTACCCCTTCGCTATAAATAGAAGTTGGCCGGGGTTTGAGGGTAACTCTGAGACCTAGAGACATCCTTTGAGCTAGAGAACAACCCCTCCACTCATCTCTTTGCTTAGTTGCACATCTTGAGTGAGATTCAAGTGCATTGCTTGAGAGTTGCATTCTAGAGGCACTTGATCTTCGAGTTGCTACGGATTTCTTGTTACTCTTCCATGTTTCCTGACATGGTAGATGGCTTGGAGCAGCGGAGGTGATTGAACTCACAATTGAAGATTGTTGGAGCCCTCACTAAGTGTTGTAAGGGGTTCTTGATCCTTCCCGGCGGGAGTTCGCAAATTGGATACTCTAGTGGAGCTCATGGCTTGGAGGATCCCCATCTTGTGTGCGGTTGTGCGGCGCCCGCCGAGGGCTCGACTCTTAATAGTCAATTAGCTCGTGAACCGACAAGTGGGTGCATCGCCAAAATGAGGAGTAGCTTGCTGGGAAGCAAGTGAACCTCGGTAAAAATCTTGTGTCATCTCTTTGCCGAGGATTTCTCTTGTGGTTGATCATTGTGATTGATTCTTCGAGAGCATTACTTCTCTACATTGTTGGTATAAGAATCAAGTCACTTGCTCTTCACTTTCTTGTACTAATCCTAGTGTAGTTTGCTTAGTGTAGCTTTTATCACATAGGAGTAAGTAGCTTAGTGACTTAGTCTTATCGGTGTGTATTAGAGATACTAGCCTTGCTTCACTAGAATTGTATAGGTGGCTTGCATAGTGTAGTTGAGCTAGTGCTAGAATTAGCTTAGCCATCTTTTATACTAACGTGTTTGTTTAGTGAAGCTTGTAGAATTTTAAATAGGCTATTCACCCCCCTCTAGCCATTTGGACCTTATAATGTCCCTATCATCTCCGTCCTTAAAGCTTCTCAGGGGTTAAGCATAGACTTAGTTTTTGCTCACACATTTCCCTATGGATACAATACTTAGAATACTCTAGGTGAAAGCTACAACGGTATCCGCGTGCTTGCGGATTTTATCTGTGTGCGTCTTAAATATACCAACAAGTTTTCTGGCGCCGTTGTTGGGGACATGATTGCTGAGTTAACTTCAAACCTAGCTTAACCTTGTATTATACTTTTATCCTTTTATCTTTTCATCTTCTCCTTTATCTTTTGTTTTCTTTTTCATTTTGAATCCCACTCCTATCTGCCTATATGGTGCACCCACGAGTGCAAGCCTATGGCCACCAAAATCTGTAGAGCCTATCCTAACATCTGGCTATGAGCTGCGCCCGTGTCTAATAAAAAATGATTCAGGATCAACCCTTCTCAGGAGAAGGCAACGAAAACCCATACTCTCACCTACGGGAGTTTGAACAGACCTATTCATGCTTGCGTATCACTGGCATGTCTGATAATACCTTAAGATGGAAGTTGTTTTCGTTCTCTTTGATGGGAATAGCTAAACAATGGTACAATCTAACCATAGGGAGTATGCAAGGAGATTGGGAAACGCTATGCTTTAAATTTTGTTTATGTTTCTTTCCCATCCATAAAGTGGTTAGCCTTCGAGTAGAGGTTCTAAATTTTAGGCAACTAGAAGAAGAATCTCTTGGCACATCATGGGATCATTTTAATGAACTCATCATCACTGGCCCAGACCTTGCTATTTCAGACCCAATACTCCTTCAACATTTTTACGTGGGTCTTAGCAAGGATTCCAGGGAATCCCTTGATTTAGCCTCTAGAGGAGCTTTCCTTCATTTGTTTGCTAGTGAAGCAAGGTCTATTTTTAATAAGATTAGTGAAAAGATTCCTTGTACTAGCATTCATTATGAGCTCCCCAAGGAAGAGAAGCAAATCATCTCCCGAACAAGAAGAGAAAATTTTGATAGCCAAATTAGAACCACTCTAATCCCAAGATTTAGCTATCAACCCTGAACCATCAATACCCTAGAAATCCCCCAAGGGAAAAAGAAAGTCAACCTTTTGAAATTTCTTGTGAGGCTGATTTGTTTGATGCTGATTTTGGGAATAGTTTAAACTTCTAATTCCGTAAGAGGCCTTCAAGTGAATATAATTTAAATCCTCTCAAGAAGGAATCTCTTAAAAAGCATCCTTATTCCCATTTAGGACATCAGGAAGAATTCAGGGATGGCATGTCTAGTGATGCCATAGAAGGAGAGCTAAGCTCTTTAGAAGCCAGTCCTATCTTCTCCCCTTCTATGCCCACATTAGATGTTTTATCTGAATCCATCTCTCAACCCATCCTTGACCCTGATAATCTCTCTTATGCTCTTTCCCCTAAGTCTCATGATAACAATAGAAATCCACTAAGACAACAAAGCATAGGAGTCATGAAGACCACAAGGATGACCAAAAAGAGCAACGACAATGGAAGAAATATATTAAGAATTGCTTGGAATATATGAAGAACACACATGCCGTTATTAAAGAATGGATGGACAAGGATGAAGCCTTATGGTTAGGATCCAAACTTGGCCTAGATCCAAATGGTGAGCTTAAATCAATCTCTTCAATAAACATGACTCATCTAAGTTTGGAGGAAGCCTTAGATGAGATTAACCTGAGATACACCAATCCATGGGAAATCTTGGATAATAAATTATCCAATGACTATCATAGGCATGGAACGATGGAGACAATGGTTTTGCCTATAGACATTCATGAAGAAACACTCTTGGAGCTTGAAAAGGAAGATGACATCGATGTGCATGGAAGCTATATCATGAACACCTCATCGAATCCATGCTCATATGAGAAATCTCCTGAATCAATTGATCTCTCTACTACCATGCACGAGATCTTCAACCCCCTCATGCTTTCTGTTCATAAAGACTTTGAAAGGGTAGTTATAAATGTATATGTTTATCATAAATATTGCAGATCTCGTTGTGTGAATCTTGAGATAGACACACGAAGGTTGGTGTTGGAGGGGAAACCACTTCACCAATTCAAAGTGCAATTAGAAAGTTTCCCAAGGACAAGCTTTTGTCCTAAAATAAGCTCTTTTGAGAGATATCATGAGTTGGCACCTTCTGCTGTGATGCCCTTGTGAATTGAGTGTACAAATATAATTGTGAAAATATTCCTTCGAATATTTTTGTCACTAACCATTCCAGGTTTGAAGCAAAAAGAATGAAGGATGATGATGCAAGGTATGTCCAACCAATCATCATGCAACATTGAATCACATCCATCTAAACTTGACTTTGCTTTATAAAATTCAAGCTTGGATGGGCTTCTCTGAAAAAAATCTTAAGCCATGTTGCCAATTTTGGTTGTCTCTACCTTTAAGCCATGTTCAATTTGATAAACTACAATCATGCTCTTTCATCTCCAATTGAATAAATCTCTATAGTGCTTTCATGTTACCTTTATCTGCCATAGTAAGTTTTGGTTTGGAAGTACTGCACATACTTCCAGATGCATTTAAATTAAGCATGGTGCTTAGGTTAAATAGCCTCCCTTAATCAAATTAGACATGGAGTCCAATTTGGTTATTGAACTAAAAATTACTTTAGCAGATATTGGATATTTTGTTGGACTAACCCCTGCAAAAAAAAACTCTCAAATCAATTTGGGTAAGTCACGAGATGAATTCAAATCAGAGATGAAGCATGGCACATGATGAACTCCAATAACCTCGCACTAGAAGACACAGCTCATTCATCATAGATGTAAAAACTACATACCTCATTCAACATGGATGGAAGAACTGTAAGTATCAATATTCATTGATTCTGTCTTCTACTGCAAATTACCTTCTGCCTTGAGCCATGCTTGTATAAGAATATGATAAACAAAATCTATGATAAAATAATCTCAACACCATCTTTCTATTAGCATAGAAAGAACACAACAAAATTCTGGACAAACAACCTGTGTTTCAAAATTGTATATTCCTTCGGGTATGTGTTGTCCACTAATCCATTACTGGCATAAGAATGAGTGAAGTGAAAGACCTAACAAGGTGTCGAAAGATCAAAGAATAGAAAGATGACATGACAAAAGGATGAGAGAAAAGGAGTACAACAAGAAGCTCATGAACAACATAAGCTGTGAAGCTAGACCAAGGAAAACTTCAAGCAAAAGGGAAGGACCATCACGCGTCATCTACCCTTCTCATATGGTGTCTTCACACTCCAATGACAAAGGACACACTTCAAGCAAAATGTGGAGGAGTTTGTCAATTCCCTAAATTTTACAAGTGAACGTTCTGGACCTACGAACATGCACACTGAGCAAGATGCTGCAAGCTTCCACTACTAATGCTTCACTTCAACTGGCAAGACAAGCAAAGAACATAGGTGACACCATCCTCAGAATTACCATCTCAAGAGGCGCAGTGATCAAGGTCTCCACCTTTGGGATTAGATGATGCACCTAAGGAATGAACATGGTAAGAAGTCCTGTTCAGAGGACTTAAAACACTGAACCCTCACCGGGAGGTAAAATCGGTAGTTATTCATATTTACTCTTTCGCATTGCATAGATTAGTTTTCCTTTAGCATGTTTATTTTTTGCATTGGTACTACATTAGAAAAGAAAATAAAAATATATTTGTTTGCTGATTGCATCGTAAATCATAAGCCCCATGTGAATAATTTTATGGCGTGTAAAAACCCATAGGAATATTCACTGTGGTGGCATAAAAATAAAAATAAATATACATTCATCTTGTTACTTTTTCTTTGCATCATAGAAAAATACAAAAATATTGAGAAAGAGATCATGTTGAAACTATGCTTTGAAGAAAAATCAGAAACAATCTCAAAGGCTTTGGACAGCTCAGGCTTAAGTGACCAACCACTAACACTTAATTGTTCCAAAGTTTTGTTGTCTATTTGAGTTTCACAGGATTTAAAGGACCAAGAAGAGCTGACAAGCAAGTGGATGTTCTATCCACTGTTGAAACACTGTCTCAACAATCATCAACATCAACAAATGCTCTGATAGAGGAAGAACATCTCCACTTCCAGTCTGCTACACCGCTAGATCAAATGACTACGTCAATATTCAGCTTAGGGGAGAGGCACCCCCGTATATCTAGCTAAGTATTTTCTTTTCCTTAGTTTTATTTTATTCCTTATGAGTTTTTCCTAATTAGTAATAATAATAGTCTAAAATCATGAAAACAAAATAAAAAGGGTCTGTCTAGTTTGCTTGATTTTGTTTTTTTAAGAAGTTATTAACAAAGAGGACTCAGATTAATTCTCTGAACATGGAAATGATGAATAGTTGCTCTGTTATAATTACTTTTAAGTACCTAGTTTTTAGCCTCGAATTCTCTCGAGTTTTGGATATAACTGTTTTGATGTAAGGATTTACTCTAAACTTAAAATCGTGGGAAGCGAATGCTTGATCTAAGTCTAGGTAATTGACGGATATGATACGAGAAGGTCTGAGCTGCTGTTTATCTTGTTCCAAGTGACACTAGAGTTCTAGAGATTTACTTTTTGAAAACATAAAAATGTTGCATGATGAGTTCCTATATGACAGAGCTTGAATTCCTACCACAACCATACATATTATTTAGGCTAGGAAAACTTTCACATATTTGTTGGTTGCTTTGTATTGAGTTTTATCAAGCTTTGTTGACCCTTAGAGACTTGTCATGATCTTAAAATCAAGATCACGTACACACCACATATACCTGCTGCTCCTATACTGGGACTACGCAAAAACATGCCTTCCATCTAGATCCATCCAAAAATGTTCTACTCCTACATTGGGAGTAAACACAAAAATATGTTTGTTAGGTTTTCCATCCACCAAATAAATGCTCTAATTTCTTATTGCTATCTCTCAAAGTTTTGTTGCAAAAAAGAGACATGGGGCTATGAAAAAGTTATTCAAAAAAAAGTTGAGAAAAAATGGACAAGTGTCTGAGATCTAAAACAATGGTACTTAGATGCCCGCCTGAAAAAAGAAGAGAGATAAATAAGATAGCACCTGTTCTCTAAAGCAAATGCTTCCAAGTTTCAAGAGAGTGATATGTTTTCAAGGAGAAAAGTAGAATTAGGTTTCCACCATGCTTTCACCCTTACCACCATTTACACCATTCATAGCCACTCCACATATATTCCACACACATGCACATCTTGATTTGATTGTATAACTCATTTCTCTAGATCCATTGTTTGACTTTACAATATATGCATTACAAGTTGACTCTAGCTTTCTTCCTACCTACAAACTCCACATAAGCCTTAGTAGTAGGAAGAGAAAAAGGCAAATACCATTATTGCCTTGGTGAGGATCCACAAAAACCACATATTGAGAGACTTGAGAGTGTCATACTATGGAATCTCTGAGTTCTATTTTGAAAACTTCTAAAAACTCTGGAACAATGGTTGAACAAAGAGCTTGAGACATAGTTCTTGACCTGACCGTTCTATCTTTCAATTGCTCAAGATCCAAGTGAAGGCTAATAAGCCCCATGGTTGAAGATAATATGGGTAAGTTTGAAAGTCAGAATAGTTTATTCTAATCCAGAGGAGAATTCTTGTTTGAACGCATGCGTACTTTTAAGGCGTGAAAGCATTGAAGCAACTCCTAATCCATTGCTAAGTTTGACATTGCTAAGGGACTAGCAAAGGTTAAGCTTGGAGAGTTGTTGACGGTAGATAACCACTATTATAAACTGTCAATGAAACATGAATAAGGGCATAAATCAATCTCTAACATAGGTTTAGGGGTCTAAACTAATAATTTCCATGAGTTTTGGTGAATCTGTGTTTCACAGGGATTAAATAGGAAAAGAGCCAAAGATGGCCCACACATCAAAATAAAAAGCATATTCTATGCGGGAACCAACTTGAGAAGGTTCTAGAGATCACGAGAAGGCGAACCCCCAAAGGAGGGGCCCACTTGGCATAGGGCATGGCCGGCCAGCCACCCTCGGGTCCACTTGTCAGCCCGCTTAGACGAGGACTCTCCCACCGCCATTGAGATCCAATCTACGCTGTTGCTTAAGTCGATTTGATCCAATGGCTCACGATTCATGCTCCGGCCTATATAAACAGCCCTGTAGCCCCTGAGGCAAAGGCATCATAAAACCCTAATTCATATTCTCTAGTAGGGATCAATAGAGAGGGGTCCCATGAAAGGATCAACCTCCCAGAGATAGCTATTAAGAGAAGATTAGTCATGTAGTCCTCCAGAGATTAGGACTAGTCTTATTTAGACATAGTGAGATAAAGTGTGAGGGAAGAGTTTGGAGGAAGTGTTGGCCTGTCGGTGTCTCCTCTATGGCTTGTTCCTACAAGATCAAGTTCCTTCAGAGCTTGCTTCTGAGATTCCTCTGGTAATCAACTTCTAATTCAAGTAAGTAACATTGTTTATATTGTTCTTCAGGTTTGCGAGTCTCTTTTGAGTGCTTTAATCTATTGGCCTTAGGTTAAAGTATTATTCGTAGTGTAAGCATGGTGCTTAGGCTCGGATAACTCGTAGATGCACGCTACCTTTCGGATCGGTGGTACCTCGCAAGGGTGACATTATAGCCTCGTTGAATCTTCTATAGTCCACCTCCTGTTTGTAGGACAAGTAGGACCTGGTTTCTAAGGAAAGCATCCTCTGTTGGTGTCTTTTCTTAAGTAATGTCCCCAGTTGAACAATACTAGACATAGCTTACGAGGGTTAGAATTAGAAGACCTTAGTGATCTTCTCTATGTCCCTATCATCTCCATCCTTGATGCTTCTCAGGGGTTAAGCATAGACTTAGTTGTGCTACAATGGTAATTTATCTATATGCTTGCGGATAATTAACTTTAATACTATTTTCTCAGAGTTTATAAGTGTAATTCATAATTTACCAACAAAGCATTTCTAGCATCATGCTAGGGATGACAACTTAGTAAGAGTGATGCAAAGAAATGCTAACAGTACCCGTCGTGTTCCCGCACGCTATCACACTCCATTTTAAGGACAAAATAGAGTGTGTAAACCTTATGTGCGCCCCAGGGATAGTCACATACATAAGTCGACAAATTATAGAAAGTATCATCACAGTGTATCTTACATCACGTTATTACAGCACATAGTACTTATACAACACAAGCGAAAATTAAAAGACAACTCTCAAACGTGGTAGCTCCAACACAGGGATGGCCAACTGGTTGACTCAAACCTAGAAGTCCTCTGGGTAATCCTCATACCAACCGCCATCTGTTATCCATCTAGGATTTTTATCCAAAAATAGAAAATGAACAAGCGTGAGTACATTTCGTACTCCACAAGCATAACATGGGGGATTCATGAGGCTCAAAAGGTAGACACGGTTTACTGCATTTAGCATTTTAATAAGTCAAGATTTTATCATTGATTAGTATCAAGCTATGCTTAAGCTCCCAAATTAACCCACATGATCATATACTAGAATCAAAGAGTCATTGAATATCATTATAACATCATCATCATCATCATGAGTTAACAACATAACAAGTATCCATTTATTCTGACCGTGAGCATGACTATTATAACAATTTTTAACACTCTGCAGAGGTTGTGCATCTTTACCCGTGAGTCATGTTGCCCAAATGCCCATCAACCCCCTAACACTCCCAAGGTGAGTAGGCAGGGTTCACTATGAAGCCTTCCGTAGGTCTCTCTAACATGTTAGGGCTGCGAGGTTTCCTTGGCAGGCAGATGTAGGAACCCCCTTTCTATGGCACAAATCCTTCGTGGCTATACACATAAGAACAGGGGTAGTCCTATACCCAAAGTGGCAAGCCCCTCTTGAGCCATAAAGGTAACCTCTAATAAGCTAGAAAAGATCCTATTACTGAGCTAAAGCCAGAGCCATATGACTCTCACGGTTGCATTGTCAATCCCAGCTTTTGTCGATAGATAAGTCCTGACGGAGGATTTAGGGCAACATGATCAAAGTCATTTGCACCTTCACCCTATGGATCAGTTGTCATAAAGCATGTTTTACCTTTTGTTCCATAGAACCATTAACCATTATATAGATCATGTTCAGTTGTAGCACTAGCAATCTACCCATGTGCAATTAACCCATAGGAGTCAAGGAGCATGTCATCAAATAACTAGAATGTCCTTATGGTTATCAAAATTAGACACATGCAAATGAGTAGATGATTAAAGTGAATAGGACATCAAGGTAGGCCCATGCTATACTTGCCTTGGTTCACAAATTCCTGCTGGTCTTGCTATTCCTCGAAGTAAATCGGGTTCCCGAAGTACTCCTCGCCGTCTGAACTCGATCAACACGGACCAACAACACGCATTCTGGAAATAGACACACAAGCAAAACAATTCTAAGATTTGAATAGTACACCAGCTATAAATAAAACAAGATAAAAGGTTTACGAAAATCATCTACGTCTTGCTACAATCACATCGACGTGAAGTTCACGAAAATCAGAGCTAGAACACAATAGTTACGACTTAAACAAGCTCTCCTATAGCTAATGAATTAATTAAACTTAACCATGGAATTTAAATACTACAAACATGTCTAACAGTGGCATTAACGCGTAGGTTACAAAATTATGAACCTAACACAAGTTGAACGGGTCAAATCGGAGTTAAAATGACGATTTTATAAGCAAAACAATGCAGTGACATTTCTGTAAATAAACCGAACTCATTTCATAATAAAATAAATCAATATTCGGTTTTTAAATCAGGCTGAGGACTGTGGGCACAAATTGCCGAGAGTCGAGGGGCTCTTTAGCAGGGTGACCCGTGAAGGGGTATCGGTGATCCAGGGCCGTTGATCGTGTGATGGACGGTACGGATTAGATGGAGGGGTAGAGAGAGGGTGCGGTTGCCAGAGGGGAAAGAGGACGTGACGGCGCTCTATGGCCGGTGGCGTGCAGCTCGCTAGAGTAGGCGGCTAGGGCACTATGGGCCTCAGCTCACCAAGCCGAGAGCACCGGAAGAGAGCAGGGGTGAAGGTGAAGCCATCCCAAGGCAAAACGCGGTCGAAGGATGGCCCGCGCGGCATGCGCGCCATGGCCAGCGGCGTGGAGCTTGCCGGCACACGTGAAAACGGCCCTAGAGGCCACCAATTGACGCAAGAAAAGTACAGGCAGAAAGAAGGGAAGATGGCGAGCTCACCAAGGCAAAAAACGGAGGCAGAGGTGGCTCAAGGATGACGGGTGATGCGGAGGGGCGGACAGGGCGCTCCGGCTGGTCGTGGTGCTACGGTTGCGGGCTCTCGCGAGCGGAATTGGAGCAGGGGGCAGCAGGGGTTGTGGTGGCGGCTGCGGCTCCCATTTAAAGAGGCCGAAGAGTGGGGGACGCTCCCATGACTCAGAGCTCGTGGGCGCGGGGCAGCGGTTCCGCTTGACCGCGCGCGATGCAGGAGCAGCGGGAGGAGGATGGCAGCGCCGACAGGCAGGCCCGGGTTGCTAGCATCAGAGAGAAGGGGAGGAGGAGGCAACGATTGCCCACTCGTGCTAGGCAGCCCGGGAAGAGAAAAGAGAGAAGGGGGAGAAGGAAGGTGTGGGCCTGCTCGGCTGACTGGGCCAGCAGGCCGAATAGGAGGGAGGAAGGGAGAGAATAAGGTTTTCTTTTTTTTCAATACTATTTTCCAAATATGTTTTCAAAAGGTTTTTGAAACCTTTTAACTTTGGATCAAAACCACTCATCATAGAAAATAGAATGCAACAACATGAGTGCATCATCATGTAGCTAACCTTATAGTTTATTTTAATTTCTCAAAATTATTATTTTCTACATTTGAATGCACACAAAATGCATAAATAAATCAAATTTAACTACTTTGAAACAATGCAAAAATTTAGGGTGTTACAATTCTACCCCCCTTAAAAATAATCTCGTCCTTGAGATTGGGTGACGCTTACTCAAACAGCTGCGGATAAGATTTTCTCAGGTCCTCTTCTCTTTCCCAAGGAGCCTCATGTTCTCAATATCGATTCCATTGTACTTTGCACATCTTTATAGTTCGGCTTCTTGTCACCCTTTCTACAGTTTCCAAGATCTTTATCGGATACTCTTCATATGTGAGATCTTCTTTAGCAGCAAGCTCTTCCAAAGGAATCTGCTCTTCTGGTACCTGCAAACACTTTTTCAATTGAGAAACATGGAACACATCATGCACGCCTAACAAACTTTCTGGCAGTTCGAATTGATAGGCCACTTCTCCACGTCTCTCTAAAATCTTGAAAGGTCCAACATACCTCGGTGCTAGCTTGCCCTTCATATTGAATCTTCTCACATTTCTCATTGGTGACACCTTCAAGTGCACATAATCACCTACTTTGAAGTTCAACTCTCTTCTTCGGGTGTCAGCATAACTCTTTTGTCGGGACTATGCCACTCTAAAATTGTCTCTAATCATTCTCTCTTGTTCCTCTATATTTCACAGCTTGAGTTTCACCTATCTGGTTCTAGAATAAAGGTGTTCTACACTTACATCCATATAATGCCTCGAATGGTGCCATTTTGAGACTTTTCTGGTGATTGTTGTTATATGAAAACTCAGCATATGGCAAGCTCCTATCCCAACTAGTACCATACTGCAAAGCATAAACTCTCAACATATCTTCCAAGATTTGATTGGTCCTTTCTATTTGTCCATCGGTTTGGGGATGACATGCAGAACTAAAATTCAACTTTGTCCCTAAATCTCTATGTACTTTGTGCCAAAATTGTGATGTAAATTGAGTACCTCGATCAGACACGATCTTCTTTGGGACTCCATGTAAGCACACTATCCTCTCCATATACAACTCTGCTAACCTTGCACCATTATAGGTAGTCTTGACTGGCAGGAAATGAGCAACCTTAGTGAGTCGATCCACTATTACCCAAATCGAATCATATCCACGTTGAGTGCGAGGTAATCTAGTAATAAAGTCCATACCAAATTCTTCCCATTTCCACTCTAGTATTTTCATTGGTTGCAGCAATCCTGCAGGTCTTTGGTGCTTAGCTTTCATCATTTGACAAGTATCGCATATGGCCACATACTCTGCCACATCCCTTTTCAGCTCGTACCACCAATACTTCTCTTTAAGATCTAAATACATCTTGGTGCTTCCGAGGTGTATTGAATAAGCAAACTCATGTGCTTCTCGCAAAATTGTATCACAGATAGCTTTCACTTTGGGTACACATATCCTTTTTCCAAACCATAGAGTACCATCCTCATCCAACCTAAAGCCTGGTGCCTTTCCAAGCACTACTTTCTCTGCTATCTCCTTTAGTTTCTCATCTTCCAATTGACCCTTACGTATCTCTTGCTACAACATAGACTCTATAGCTAATTCCATTATATTACTGACAAAACCCAAGTTGAGATGTTCTATTTCAGCATGCAATTCTGCAGTATAAATGTCAGCTGAAGTCCATTGGCATAGCTCTTCCTACTAAGTGCATCAGCCACAACATTTGCCTTCCTAGGATGGTAATGCACCTCCAAGTCATAGTCCTTGATCAACTCTAACCAACGATGTTGTCTTACGTTCAGATCTGATTGAGTGAAGATATACTTTAAACTGTGTTGTTGGAATTTGGCTTATGTTGATGCTTATGCTGATTTGTTGTGAGAGGAAAACACTATGCGTTCGCTAAAAAGTACTGCTAAAGCCATAATACAATATATTTCTGGATGGAGGGAGTAATTCACTCTCGCATATAAAGAGTGAACTACTAGTTCCTTATTCCAAGTTTCCATGTGAACAACTCAAATTCATGGTGAAGCCTACAGTCCTCGCTATAATACACAGCCCTTCCTTCCCATCCGTCTGCATCACCGCAAGTGCCGCCTGCGCATGGAAGATCGCCGCACACCTATGCTGGTGGCGGCAGCAATAACTTGCCAAAGGCCCACCTCATTTTATAGATCACCTCGGTGGCCGCCTTGTGGCGGCATAGCTCACACCCCTTGTTGCGTAGCCACCTACTTGTTGGTCTGCCACCACCGCCCGTGATTCTTCCTCACCCTCAACCCATCTCATGTACCACCTTGTAGTGTCGTTATCGTAGGCATCGCCATTGTGCCTATAGAGCAATATGGCGACCAGATAGGCTGCCAGATTGTGCCCGCCATTGGCGGTGTGGGCGAGATCATCAAGGCATGGCTGAGGCCTGTGAGTTTCCTCAAACACTTGGGAATATACCAAGTATCGTTATTCATATTTAATCCACAAGAAAGAGCTATGGGGTTGAGTTGACATTGTGACATTGACTAATATGAATACTTATGATCCAAACCACTCTTTTGCTTTAGCAGGGGTAAGTCAAGTGATAAATAAAAGGGTAACAAAGGTATTCCAAAGATAGAAACAGAGACTCACAATTGTAGTATTGGCTAAGCTAGACATTCTATAAGAGCAAAAGATTCCTAAGTCGTTCCTAATTACTAAGTCTTTTGTACACTCAAGCATATTTACTCTCATCTATAGTATAACTAACTTTGGATCTATGCATAAGGAATATTACATAGGGAAGTTCGACAATAGAGCTTTTCCTTCCTTCATAACTGAGGTTCTACTTGTTATACATACGGAGAGTGGACTACAAAGGACTCAACGGGAGTGTCACATCTGCGATCTACCACATGACCCGGTATATAGAGTGCATCTACAGGAAAATAATATCTAAGCATCACACTTATATAGTATTGACCACTTAACTCACTCGAGTACTGAATTAAGTGCTCTACTAACATATGCATATATTCATCATCAATCATAAATATATCAAGCAATAATCTAGAACAAACTAGGAACATAATAAATAGCAACATAATATTGAAGTAGCACAAAGTCATAAATAAAGAGATATAATGGCTAATACTAGTCTCTAGATGGCAGATCCAGAATCCTGAGCAGTAGCCCAAACTCTACTTGAACCTTGCTAGAAAGCCTATACTAAGAACTTGAAGAACTAGAGCTCTCTCTCTAATCTCTAGAAACCCTAATTTCTGGTCTAATCTTGACTTATGGCAGATGTAGAGGTATCCTCCAAGGGGACAGGGCTTGGTTATATAGCCCTGGGGTGCAACATGAGCCCTTGGATCAAACCTACTTGAAGAACGGCGTGGATACAATCCTAGGAGGCGGTGGAGGAAGCTTCTGGAAGCTGATAGGCAGGGGCCACCATGGCAGACTGGGCGGCACCATGGTGGGGCCAGCCAGCCCCACCTAGCAGCCTCTCGAGGTCCGCCGCGGTGTGGTGTCTTCTAGTGCCCTCTGGAACCTTCTGGAGTAGTTTTTGTTATGGTTAAGTTTTGTTCTTTTTGACATTTTAATCCTCCTTGTCGGTTTTCTGGAATAACCCTGTCAAAAATACAGATTCACCAAAACTCATGAAAATTATCAGTTTAAACCCCTAAGTTTCTATTGGTGATCCATTTCAAGCATTTCTTCAAGTTAAATTGATGGTTTGTGATGAACGATAACTACCGTCAACAAGCCCCCCCAAGCTAAACCTTTGCTAGTCCCTGAGCAAAGGTAATCTTAATGATGGATTAGGAGTTTAAGATTTTGAAAACATTGATGCAACTCATCAAAAGTACACATGCATTCAACAAAGAATTCTCCTCCAGATTGAAATTCACCGATCTGACTTTCAAACTTACTCATATTACCTTCAACGATGGGGCTTTTGAGCTTTCACTTGGATCATGAGCAATTGAAAGATAGAACAATCAAGTCAAGCACTAAGTCTCAAGCTCTTTGTTCAAACATAGTTCTGGAGTTTTTATAAGTTTTCAAAATAAAACTCAGAGATTCATTGTATGACATTCTCAAGTCTCTCATATATGTGATATTTTTTTATCCTCACCAAGGCAATGAATGATGTTATGCCCTCTTCCTGCATTAAGGCTTATGTGGAGCTCATAGGAATGGTAAATGCATGAAAGAGCATACTTACAATACATATATTGTAAAGTCAAACCACAGATCCAAAGAGAGTTGAGTCATACGATCAAATCAAGATGTACATGTGTGTGGAGTGATGGAAATATATGGTGTCTATCCTAATTCTGCTCTACTCCTTGAAAACATATCTCTCATTTAAAACTTGGAAACATTTACAAGAAAACATGGGCTATCTTATTCATCCTCTTCTTTTTCTTCTTTCTTTTTTAGGCAGACATCGAAGTACCCATTGTTTTAATCATTCGGACACTTGTCCATTTTTTCAATTCTTTTTCATGAATAACTTTTGCATAGCCCATGCTTCTTTTCTGCATAGTAAATATTTGAGAGATAGCACAAGAATTTGGAGCATTTATTTGGTGGTAACCTATATGGAATATTTTTTATGTTTTCTCCTAGTGTAGGAGTACAACATTTTTTAGTGGATCAGTTGGAAACCATGTTTTTGTGCCTACCCCTAATGTAGGAGTAGGGCATATGTAGGTGGTTTGTACCTGATCTTGATTTTAAGAGTATGACAAACCTCTCATAAGGCATCAACAAAGCTTGACCAAATTCAATGCAAAGCAAGTAGCATACAAGTGAAAGTTTTTCCTAGCCTAGATAAACATGTAAGGCTCTGATCAAAATTCAAGCTTTGTCATACAGAATCTCATCAATGTGGATTTTCAAGTTTTTCAAAAGAAATCCCCAGAATTCAAGTATCACTTAGAACAAGATAAATAGTAGCTTAGACCTTTTCATATCATATATGTCAATTATCTAGACTTAGATCAAGCATATGCTACCCAAGAGTTTCAAGTTCAGAACAAATTTTCATGTCAAATTCATTTTATCCAAAACTTGGGAGAACTCAAAGCTGAATACTAGGTACTTGAAAGAAATTATAACAGAGCAACTGTTAACGATGGTTATCTACCATAATAAAGGGTTAAAATAAATATATAAAGGGCTAATAAATGATCACCAACATAGGTTTAAGGTGTCAACTAACGAAATTCCACGAGTTTTGGTGAATCTATATTTTGCAGGGGGTTATCAGAATAATTCAGGAATTGATATCTTCCATGAGAAGGAACCCACGTCAATCGGCCTAATCTCCATGTCACAAATACGCAAGAGGCTTCTAGAGGACACTAGAGGACTCCACAAGGAGGGCCACCACGAGGCGCCGCCAGGTGGGGCCGACCGGCCTCAACCCTAGGCCGACTAGCCCCTGGCCGCTGCCCCTCGGCTCCTTCCTTTGCAAGCTACTTCAACCACCTCCAAGGATGCATCCTAACCCTATGTGAAGGCCGGTTTGATCCAAGGGCCATGGTTCCTCCAAAGGGGAATTCAATCAATCAATCATCAACCAGAAAGCATAAGACCAACCAGCAACTCTCATCTCCTTAGAGCTCCATCAGATCTAGGCATAGCTAGATTAGAATTAGAAGTAGAGGAGTCAAGCAGCCTTGGGCTCTAGATCTAGTCAAGAGGATCTTGGTAAATCCAGTTCTTCTCTCTTGTATCAACATTGTTCTTTAGATATTCATCTAGTTCATCAGTTCTTGATCTAGTTCATGTTCTAGTTCTTCATGTTCTAATTGTTTATGTTCTAGTTCGTAATTGTTCTAGTTCATCATTGTCTAGTTCTAGTTCATTGTTCTTGATCATTATTCTTGATACATTAGATATGATCTTGTTCTTAATCTATATTATATCCTTGATTATTATGAGATTAGTCTGCTTTGATTATATATTTGGCATAGATAGTTTATCATTATGTTTATACACATGTTTGCAAAGAACTCACCTTATTGAGTCATGGGTGGGTGGTCAACATTGTGTAAGTGTGGTACTTATACACTGTTTACTTGCAAATGCACTCTATACTCTGGGCCATGTGGTAGATCGCGGGTGTGACATTCCTGTTGAGTCCTTTGTAGTCCACTCCCCGAGTGTAGAACTTAGTAGAACGCGGTCTCATTACTTAGTTGTTACTCTATTTCTCAGCATTGTAATGGAGATGTTCCTTGTTTATAGATATGAGATAACCTAGCCAATGATTGCCTGATCTAATTGCACTAATCAATGTAGATTATGACTAATAGTTAACGGATTACTTAGGAGTTATTCTCTTACTTTATATTCTGATCAATGACTTGCCATAGTAGTACTGCTCTAAGGAATATCATCTGAATAGTATGATTATCATATATTTTACCTCTTTTTATTTGATTGATTCCTGTTTGAGAGTAAAGATAGTGATTTCGAATATTCATATCACATGTGTAGAGTAGCCTTTAATTAATATGTGCCATTCTGTTTGTTCTCCTTTGGTTAAATATAAATAATGATACCTAGGATAAACTTGGTTGAAATGCTGCAACAGGTGTATTTATCTGTGCGCTTGCGGATATATACTTTAATATCTTTATACACTACTACAAAACAAGGATATTGTATCATTTTCTTGTAACACATTCACCAATGTGTTCTAATGAAATTTCATAGTAACATAAAATAGTGTGTTACAAACTTCGCTTGTAACACAAAACATTTTTTTATAAAAATGTGTTACTAACAATAATTTTAGTAACACAAAATTAATGTTACAAGAAAAATGTTACAAAAGTGTCTTATGTTGTAACACATAAATGGAACATATAAAATGTGTTACAAATATATACCCTGTAGTAACACAAAATAATGTTACAGTCCAGTTGTTACAAAAATTCGTAGAGCAATCGTCCCCCGGGCTGTTTGCTTCGCTCGCTCGCTTCCCCGCGCTCGCGCACACACGTCTATGTGCGGTGGACCCGGATATCCTCGAATCATGCTCCCGGTTGCTCGCTTTCTCCCGGTGCGAGAAATTTGCATATTTAGGACTACAATCGTCGTGCTTTACAGTTCTGAAACTCCAATCGTCGACTTCGTAATAAATAGGCCTCAAAACATTGGACACTTGATTTTCTTGCCATTATGTGTATTTTAACCCTCTTGTAGTATTTCTCCATGTATTTGGCGCATGAACTAATGCTTTTACCCTTCTGTTCATTTGCACGTTTCTATTCTTTTTGCACGTTACGTACTGATGTTGGGTAGCACCATGGCCTGTCGTATGGGGCGAGCAGGTAGGTAGGTTGGCTGCCGCTGCCTGGGCAAGCAGGCAGGCTGGCCACCTCCGGGCATAAAAATTATGGAATGATGAGCAAATAAAAATTTTGGAATATTGGACACATTAAAAATCCTAGGCATAAAAATTCTTGGCATATGACACAATAATAAGCACAATAATCATGAGTTCATCTCACAAATCCATAAATTTAGCCTAAACAAGTTCATCTCACAAAACCATAATTTTGTTCTAAACGAGTTACATCATTATCAAATAAAAATTCTGGATACATCTCATCAAAGATAAAATCATTCATCCAATATGTAGCCTTCTCTTTGGTGTCATCCTTTTTGGTGCAGACACAGTAGGCATCCTCACAGGACTAGTGGCGTCAGTTTGTTTGTGATGAGCTGCCTCTCCTAATAGGAACACAAGCCGGCTACACAGAAGTATGGTACGACAATTAGATGTATAATAAATTTTATTGCATGATAAATATGTTAATTTTCTTTACCTTCTAGTGACCCTTCCTGGACCATTGAAGAAATGAGCTTGCACAATAAAGAGTCCAGGTACTGCACCACATGAACTATGATTGGTCATTCGATCCATTGCCACTAGCATCCACCGTGGTTCCCTCAATGTCTCTTCTAGCCCATTGATGTCTTACATTTGCATTATTGAACATATCTCCAAGGTGTGTAACATGGAATGGCTCATTTTCTACATCATCTTCCCATTCATCATTACCTGCGTCATATATATCTCTTGGTTTCATCTTCATGACTACAGACCACCCAGGGTTTTCTTTGTCATCAGCATAAAACACCTGGTCAGCTTGGTTAGGAAAAATGTACGGTTCATGAATAATCTTTTCTCCTGTATGTATCAGATGTGAGAAATTAACAAGTGTGTAGCCATATTTGTCCTTCTTTATTCCTCTTTTAGAAATAACATCAACCCATTCACATTTGAAAAGTACCACAGAAAAATTCCCAGAGTAGTTTAGCTCAATAATATCAATTATCCTCCCATAGTAAGTCACATCACCCAAAACTGGCCTCCCATCACTTGCGCTGGCATAACTTGATGTTTTTGCAGTTAGCACTACACCACTATTTTGTGTCACCCGATCCAACCGTTTGGGTCTAAAACGGAAACCTCGACTGTTGAAAGCACGGTACCTTTTTGCAGCCTCAACTGGGCCACGAGCTAGCCATCTAATGTCATCTTTAACACCATGAATGCCATTTTCCCTCTCTAACTGCATTATCTATATAATTATACAAGTTTAATTTTACACGTTAGAGCTACATGTAAAGCATTTTGAGTTAAGGTACTTACATGACTTCTAAACCATTGATGGAACTTCTCATTTTGGATTTTCTCAACATCTCTATGACTGGCTCTACGTCCAGTACCTTTTTCGATGATCTCTTCAGCATGAGCTCTGCAATTTACATGTAAAAAAATTTATGGGAGACAAAAAATAAATTTATGTTTACAATTTTGAGATATTACCTAAGGTATGGATCAACATCAGAACAATTGAATAGCACATATCTATGTGCTTGTACTTTAGCCAAACCTCTCAGGACATAACTACTTGGCTTCCCAAGTGGTTTCCCAGGATGAGGAAAACGAGTTGATGCATGTCTAGTAGAGCATCCAAGTGACATATCATTATCATCATTCTCCAAAAGCCTATCAGACAATGTCTGAAAACCATCAAGAAATGTTGAACAAAAGTGCATAGCCTCTTTTGCCAGAACTGATTCTGCAATGCAGCCCTCTGGACGAGCTTTATTTCTCACGTTTGACTTCAAATCACCAAGGTACCTACACAAACAAGTATACATTAATAAAAACTATAATTTAGCTTGCAAAGCGAAGGTACCAAACATGGCTCTTAATTTTTTATAAGAAAAACAAACCTTTCCACAAAATACATTGACCGATAACATACAGGACCACCTATTTTTGCCTCTGTTGCTAAGTGAAGAACTAGATGCACCATGATAGTGAAAAACCCAGGTGGGAATATCATCTCCATCCGACATAACGTCATTATGATTCGGTCCTCTAACTTCTCAAGTTCATTCATGTGGAGAACTTTTGCATTCAATTCTCTAAAATATCCACACAGATCAAATAAGACAGATGTAACTTCATCTGGGAGAAGACCTCTCAAAGCAATTGGCATAAGTTGTTGCATTAGTATGTGGCAGTCATGACTTTTTAGGCCTGAAATTTTTGCTTGACCAACATTTACACATCTAGAAATTTTAAGTGCATATATCATGAATAATTTTAAATTTCATAGTCGATGCGTGAGTATTTGAATTTGGGATGTGAGTCATAGTGGACTAGGCTAATTAGGGATATTTGCTTCCATGCTATTGCGGCCTGCTACGCGCAATTGCGGCCGTAATATCGGCCCGCTATTCAGAATTGCGGCCGCAAAGTTTCAGGATACAAAGTTCAGAGCGCTACCTCATAGCGGTAGCGGCAATGAACCGCTACCGCTATTGCGGGTGCAATTGCGGCCGCTATCGCCGCTATTTATTACCTTGCTAATGACATTATATTAGTTTTAATATTACTAATGATTTGTACAAGTTATGTTTAAATAATCCTAATAAATACTTTATTTATATATTAATGAAATATTTGTATATGATTTTAGTAGATATATAAATGTCAATCCGACAATATTTGTTTTTGGATTCGAGTGAAAATACCGTAGATAGTGCTATCCAAATTCAATTTCATATGTATCCAATTTGAATTCATCCTAAAGGTAATCATGTTCCAATCTGAAATTTAATTTTGGATTGACTTGTTAAGCTCGATTTAAATTTTAAATCTCAAATGACATAGGAGGGTATAACAAATGAGAATATATCTTGGAAAATGAGAATACATCGATGTTCTTTATTCTTAATCCCTATTTTTATAATGACTATGTTCTATTAAAACAAAAGAAATATTCGGGATCGATTTCATGCGTATTCGGTGTGAATTCATCCCTAAGGTATATGCATATCCAAAAGAAGTATTCAAAATCGACATAGGGCACCTAAGCTTGTTAAGCTCATGTAACCACTAATTGTCACACTTAAACGTGCATGTCTTGTTAAGTGTTCATGTGGTAAGTTCATTTAGACTTATGTCACACTTAAATTTGTTATAAGTCCACTTAAACATAAAACAATTGTACTTGTCAAGTCTACTTAAACATAATTACATAAATGACAAATGGACTTGTTTACTTTTAAGTTGAATGCCAAGGATCAACAAACAATTTTTCATTAATATTTGTCTTATTAATGGAAAGTAATATAATTGGCCACAATAAATTGATGTCATTAATTATATAAAAACAAATTTCATTAATGTGTTAACGTTAATATTAAAATTAGTCATTACTATAAAATAGACTAATTTGGTACATATTATTAATATTATCACCAAACCAATATACGTAGTCATTACTCATAAAGTAACTTTTAGATAGAGAAATGTAGTAGTATATTTTTTTAGATATAAGGACCGGATCGGATGTCCATAAAATTTTCTTTTAGCTGAGGAAGAATTTGAAAATTAATAAAGATAACGAAATCTAGTAGGATATTTTTTTTAGATATAAGCACCAGAAATTCAGAATCAAGAGGCGTGAAACATTAGTTTCCCTCCTTAAAAATTGACTGAAATTATTTCCCACCAAAATTTCCCTTCCAGGAATCCATTTGCCGCCCCGTAGCAGTTCTCTCGGTGACTCTTTCATATCCAATAATCTAATCTAGCGTAACCTCAGTCCTCATTTCCCTCCAACTGACCCAAGCTCTTAGGTCGGCTCGGCGGCGGCTCCCTTCCCTCTGGTTCATCTCCGGCCACAGCTTTGTCTTCACCATCGGAGGCAAGGGGCTCATCACGTTGTTCGGAAGGTAAGGCTCATCACGTTAGCCTGGCTTTTCTTCTCCCGTTCACCCCACCTTACGCGCTCAGGCAACACGGGCAGTTCCCGATCCGGCGCCGCCACCTCTAGCTCCTCACCCCTCTCCTGTCTTGCCATCACCCGAGCACGCCGCAGGAGGTCCGTGCGTCTGCAGTGATGGCAGTGACAGGGCAAATCCGCAAATCCCCTCCCCAGTTTCTCGTTCCCTCTCGTTGTCAGATCGGGTTCCTGTCCGGCCGGCGAGGCATCGGCCTGCGCTCGCAGCAGACAGATGCACAACTCGGAAGCGCGGCCACCAGGAAGCCTCACCGGGCCCGCTGCGGGACTTCGTGTGCCGCCACAGATCGCGCGGTCGCCGTGGAGCCTCGCTGGTCTGTTTGCCGTTGCCAAGCACAGCCACCACACGTAGCCTCGCCGGGCTTGCCGCGGGACGTCGTGCGCCACCACAGCTCGCGCGGCCGCCGCGGAGCCTCGCTTGCCGGCTCGCTGCTGTCCAGCGTGGCTGCCCCGAAGCCTCGCCGGGGTCATCGCCGGGGCCGTCGTACCTTGGACCAGCTGTGCCCAGTGCACGAGGGCGAGCTAGCAGCTACGAGAGCTGGCTGTCGGACAGGAGCCCCCGGTAGCTGGGGCGGGCGCCCCACCCCGCCACTAGGGAAGCTCCGTCCTTGGCGGCAGGCTGCCATCGGCGTCCATCATGTAGATTGGCAACAATAATAATATACTCCAATGATTTACAGTAGACCCACAACTATACTAGCTTGGATTTGTCAGTGATCAAGGCATCATATTTAAATTGATAATTTCCCTACGCAATCAAAAAATTCAATAAAAATAAAGCATAAATGAAGCAATAACCTAACCCATGCATACGCACAGGGACACCATACAGTCATACACACATGCTTAGCTTTCTCCTTCCATCTGTAAGTTTCTATTTAGCATCCTTTCCCCACTACTTGTGATTGAATTGGGTATTGTCGACTAATCATCACAGCGATTCACTGTAGTTTTTTTTCTTCTTGTGATTAGTAGTCATGATCGCGTGGGAGAAACCCAATTGACATGTCAATATAAGCAAATATTTGATTAGCAATTTGTTTTGCAGATTAGAGATGGTTTAGTGCAATTCGTGTTTTTGCATTGAAAACTGAGCAGTTCTACAAAACAATGATAGCAGGAGGAGCTCAGCCGCTGCACTTCGACAATTAAGGTAAGGAGGTAGCATTGCGTTGGCAACTTATGCAGCAACTTTCATTCGCTCTCACAGGTAAAGGACTCACAGGTAAAGGAAATACTTACTGCTCGATTGTTTAACTAGTATCATGGTATGCCAGCCTGTTTATTTTATTCATGCTAACTGAGCACTACTATATATAAAGTTAATATGTCATGATCTAGACCATCCTATTTCAACTATAGCACTTTACTTGTTCTCAAGCTCCAAGTTCAAATAACATTGCAAATATGCACTTTAGTCTAATTGTTACTATTCAGTTATACTTGATTCTTATGGGTGCATTGTCCTACGCTTTATTCTTATTTTCCTATTGGTGCTAAATTTTATTTAGAACCAGCTACCATGGCGGTGGATAATTGGACCATAAATCTGGAATGCGATGGGAAAGCTGAAGGACATAAATATGTGCAAAGGCAAATGGATAGAGATCAGATATGCTTTTTCGACTTGATTGATATGATCGAGGGTTCTGGGTACACATCAGTAGACTATCTATACTACAAGAGAAAAGATAGCTTGGTTGTAATAGAACAAGATTCTGATGTGATGAAAATGCTCAACGAGTGTGAGAGCACAAAGACGGTTAATTTGTTTGTGACGAGGCAGAGACTGGCCACTTTAGTGCCTACCAAGTCCAACAAAGAACCATCCAAATCTAAACCAAAAAAAAATAAAGGTATTATAATGAACATATAATTTAATTTTCTATGTGATATTTGATTATTCAAGGACAACTAGTACTAGTCATGTTAGTTATCAATGATTTATTTTCATCCAAGATTAGCATATCCAACCCCACCACGGTATGTGACTTAATAAATGCAGTCCTGATAGTCTAATACAAATATCTAGAAAATATTACATATTGTTTATTATATTTACTATAAACACGTGTTCATGTCCCCAACATTTGTTTAGCAGGAAGAGGAGGTACAAAGAAAAAGAAAGGATTAAATTTAATGCATACTGAAGCACTATATGCTAACGAGGTTGAGCAGAACGATGATGAGAACCAGAACACATCAGGTACAAATGTAGTTAGATTAATCTCATTCAAATGAACTGTATCTTAACCAGTTACTATCACTGTCATTCTGTTTTTAATAGGTGATGGCAATGAAGTACCTAATAAGCGAAAGGGGACCGTTTTAACACATGTTTGGGATCTACTTGAAGGAGATCGGATAGTAGTAAGATGTAATATGCTTGGACAACCCATTGGAAAAGAAGGTGGCCTTTTAGGGCAATTTTTGGGAACCATACCAAGAAATGGTGGTTATTGTCCTATTGGTGCCAAAGATTGGAGAGAAGTTAAGAAAAACAATGCAGGAACGATAATTCAATTCGTCCAGGTTAGCTAAATTTTACAAGACATAATGTTTTTATAAGATTAAGTATATATATATGCTTGTTGTCATGTCATGAAGTCAAATTGGTTCATTAGTTACTTTCTTATTTTAGACAAAGTTCTTATATCCTCGTTCATGTGAGAAATGGATATTGAAATCAATTGGAAGAGATTGGAGAAAATACAAGGCAACATTAAAAAAGACACTATTTAATCCAAAGAAGAAAAAGTCAGTTTTGAACAAGCGTTGTCCAGATGATATCGATGAAGATCAATGGAGGGCCCTAGTAAAATATTGGAAGTCCAGCGAAGGACAAGTAAGGCACCATTATTGACGCTATTTGCTTTTTTTACTATCACTATCTATACCATTGTTGATTTCTATACGTATAATGGTTCATTATCTATTAATTTACTTTTTTTGTAGAACCTAAGTGAGAAGAACAAAATGAGTCGTGAAATGAAGAAGACAACACATACAGCGGGTACAAAGAGTTATGCTCGTTGGTCTGAGGACATGGTGAGTCATCTTCTGTTTAAAAAATTTATATATGATTCTTCTTACTTTCCTTACTGCTATTTTTTCAGAGGCAAGCTGATCCTGAAAAAAAACAGCCACATAGAGCAATGGTTTACCTTGCAACTCACAGGAAAAGGGGAAAAGGGATAAATGAACCAGTGGTATGCTACATGCACATGAGAATTTTTGCAAATATAAAATTATTTTTGTTTTCTAATGTGCGAATTTCTTGCTTGTAGGTTGAATTGGAAAGTCTCCTCAACGCACAACCAGAGTTAGCCCAAAATAGTGAGGAAGGAGTTGCATGGGAAGGTGATGCATTACATCAGGTGTTGGGAGAAGAGAAAGCTGGACAAGTGCACGGCATGGGATTGCTTCCAATTCCTAAACAAGTTTATGGTCGAAGAACACGCCATTTTAAGGACATTAATATAGTTTCACTAGATGGCTCATCATCTGATGTAGAGACTCACATGTTGGAGGAAATAAGGCAACTCAAAGAGCATTCTAGAATGCAAGATAAAGTCATTGAAGAACTAAAAAATAATCAAAGGCACCATGAGAACCAAGAAGTAATAATAGTAACAATTTACATTTTAATTTGTAACTACATATTGAAAAGTGTTACTCAAATTTTATATCTTTTCCAGGGAAATTGTGCTACGAGTGATCTTAACAATTCTCAGAATCAAGCGGTGCGTTTTAAAAGAAAGGTATTTGCTCTATTTTCTATGTTTTCACCTAATCTAGTCTTTTGGCTTTAATATTGTTTCAAATTTTTAGAGAGTTCACTGTCTTGCACCCAACCAGAACGATGGATTCCTTAAGCACATTGATGAATTGGTATAGTCACTTTCTTGTGAATTTAATACTTATTTTATCTATAAAGGATTTTTTGTATTAACCCATGCTACTATCTTTTTTTCTTTACTAGAATAAAGAAACATGTGAGTCTGAATTTAGTGATGATGACAGTCTACTTTTGTCCACCACAAGTAGAACAACAAAGAAACAAAAGGTATCTATGGACCACACTTTGCTATAATTATAGTAAAATTTGTCTTATTATTTCATACTTCATTTTATATATATGTGTAAGGGTCAGCATGGAGGGCCTGGAGAGACTACAACCATTGCACACCAAGAGGTGGCTCATGACAAGGCTACATGCTACAAGCGTCAAACACCTAAACAACTTCCTCTAATGAAGGTAGATGAACATAATATTACTTGTTCTAATTGCATGATTATGATGTACAACTAAAGGTTGTTCGTCACTAAGAGATTATGTCAAATTAATGTAGGTTGGGTCCATGGTGCTATTAATGACTTCAAAATATCCTAATAAGGCTCATGTGGCCTATGCAACTCTCTTAAGCACTGATCCAGAAGCCACCGTTGGTGGAGTTAAGACAGGAAGTCAGTTCTACAAAGTGCGTATCAATCATGTTATAGCAAAAGATGAGCCATTAGTGAGGCCCATGCCTAGGTGCAACAATATTGGTGATGCTCAAGCCAAAGGAGTCTCAATTGCTTGGCCTTCGATGTTTGTATGTTCAAAATAGCTTTTTTAACTTTAAATCAATGAACATATGTGGCCTAATTTGTAATGTTACAACTTACATTTTCTTTGCAGGTTGAATTGATTAATGGTTGAATCCCTACATCAATGTGTACAAGAAGAAGCTATGGACTTTATGAATCCTAGCTAGTTCTTGAATTTTCCTTTCTAGCATGGACTATGTGTATTTGCCCTCTAGAGCCATATATGTACATAAACTATGATTTGATTTGAACAAGCACTGTGTTTGAATTCATCCACCAATATGTGGATCTTTCTATGATTATGGAAATTTGTGATTTATGTGATTTTGCAATGTCTCATGTTTGTATGATTATATAATAATCCGTGTGCCACATGTATAAGCGAAATAAATATTTATTTCATAATCTGAATATGTTACAATAGCTATAGAAAAGTGTTACAAACCATGTGTTCCTTTGTTCCATACTGTGCTCTACCATGATGTAGAAGTGTTACTAGAAGTAAAAAAAAGTGTTACAACAGACAATCCCTGTAACACTAATCAAATGTTCCGATAAATAAATAAATATGTTACAAACTATGCGTTCTACCATAATGGCAAGTGTTACTAGAGAAAAAAAAAGTGTTACAGCAAAAATCATTGTAACACTAGACAAATGTTCCTGTAAACAAGTAAATGTGTTACAATAAACCAGTCTATAGTAACATGGCCAATTGGAACACAAAAAAAAATGTGTTACTAAGAGAGCTAGTAACACTTTTTCTAACCTATAGTAACACAAGTTGGTGTTACTATATCTCTGCGCTGTAGTAGTGATATAGTTAAGTGGCATGAGTACAATATAACCACACTCTTGGTGTCATGTTGGGGATGACAACCTAACATGAGTGATGCTAAGAAGTGTCAACAAGCATTTCTGGCGCCGTTGCCGGGGAGGCAACGGAATGGCACACTAAGTTAGAAAACAGTCATAAGAGCATAAACACACTTCCACATCTAGGAACACTCTTACACAGGTGATATTCGAATTACATCACTTGATCCTTTACTCTAACAGGCTCACCCTGTCTTTTGTCTATTTTTTTTAATCTTATGCAGGGTGATGTATGACTGGTTTTGAACTCCCGACAAACTACATTGAGAACCCCGAAGCTCTAATCAGAAGAACAAGAGCAAAACTCAAGAAGGCTCCAACCACTTTGTGTGAGATCAACCAATTGAGAAGAAGCTTAACACCAGACTTTGAAGCCATGGCCGACCAATCACTCCATGAATTCTCCACTCCAACCACTGCTAACATCAGAACTGGACCGACAGTAAATGTGGGAGATAACAGATTTGAGCTCAAGCCTGCTTTGATCAACATGGTGCAAGCAAACCAGTTTTGTGGAAAAGCACATGAAGATGCGAGTGCTCATCTCCAACACTTTTTGGAGATTTGTAGCACCTTCACCATCAAGGGAGTCACAAGAGATGCCATATTGCTCCGCTTGTTCCCTTTCTCACTCCTGGGAAAATCAAAGCAATGGTTCTACGCCAACAAGGACAAGAATACCACATGGTCGATCTGTGCTACTGCTTTTCTAGCAAAATTCTTTCTAGTGGGGAAGACAAGTGCTCTACATGCGAAGATTTCAACCTTCCAGCAACAACACGATGAATCAATCCCTGAAGCCTGGGAACGCTTTCAATATTACATATCAGAATGCCCTCACCATGGGATGGAGAATTGGCTACTCATGCAGACATTCTATCATGGGCTCACTTCTAGTACCCGTGAGAATGTGGATGCAGCTGCTGGAGGATCATTCTTATCGCTCAACATCACTGAAGCAACTACTCTGATTGAGAAGATGGCCTATAACCAGGGATGGAACGAGGAACACACTCAACCTCGCAAGATAGGAGGAGGAATGCATCAACTGAAGGAAGTAGACATGCTGTCTACCAAGATAGACCTGCTCATGAAGAAGTTCGATGAACACACCACTGAGAAGAACGAAGTCACGCACATCCACAATTCTCGCATGACTTATGAAGAGTGTGGAGGCACTGGCCACTCAGGGAGCAACTGCCCTGAGATTCAAAAGGATGTGAACTACATCAACAACAACTTCAAAAATCGTCCTCAACAAAATCAAGGATGGAATCAGCAATCAAGGCCTAATTACTCAGGTAACTACTAAGGTAATAATCTTAATAATAACTTTAATCAACCACCCTTGAGAGAAATGATTTCTAATCAGAATAAAGTTATTGATACTATGTCTAGAAAGATAGCTTCCAATGATAAATTGCTTGAAAATATTAATACTAGAATGGATAGCTTTACTTCTGCCATAAAGAATCAACATAGCTTTAATAAAATAATAGAATCACAAATATCTTAGCTAGCAGCTTCTGTACCAGTGACCGAAAGAGGTAAGATTCCGGGGAAGCCGGAGGATTTAGAAACTGCAAAATCTTGTAGACATTTATAATGCAGAGCAATACTTCACCGCACCTCCAAAGCAATGGGGAACATGGGACACTCTACCAGTGAAGGAAGGAGACCTAGGGAGACCTGTCATCCCTATTCGCATTGGACCCCACAGCTTTGAAGAAGCTGTCTATGACCTTGGAGCAAGCGTCAACATCATGCCCAAGGTAATCTATGAGAAAATTCATGGTGATCCTTTATTGTATACAACTACATGTTTGCAGCTTGCAGATCACACACTGTGCTACCCCAAGGGAATTCTTGAAGATGTTTGAATCGTAGTTGGACACTCGTATGTGCTGGTAGACTTTGTGATTGTAGAAATAGGTGGAGATGAAAAAGCACCCATCATCTTGGGGCGACCATTCTTGAGTACCACCAAAGCCATCATCTATGCAGATAGCGCCAAGATCTGTTTCATAATCAATGGAAGAAAAGAAAGATTCAATTTCAAGAAGCGTACCCTCAACATTCGAGTTCACCCACAGATGCCGTACCTCTACGAGGATACAACTGCTGCCCCCAACAAAGAAGAAGAACAAGAATAGGAGAAGGAGAAACAAAGCTAAGCATCAGGCAAAAGAAACAGTATGGATGGTCAACACTATTGATTCAGAACTTGACCACCTCCTTCCATCACCATACCTCACTAAGCTGGGAGATCCTAGAGTACCGACCATCGATTGTATGATCGAGGGAAGTACTTTCTACAAGACGTTCTGCGACATCGGCTCTAGCACCAACATAATGTCTAAGGTAACATACAAACATTTGTATAATACTAGACCCATGTATCGTACATATGTGCAGCTGTAGATGGTGGACCAATCATTCTAACGTCTAGAGGGAGTAGTGAAAGATGTTATGGTCAAAATAAGAGATCACTACGTTCCTACCGACTTTATGGTTCTTGACATGGGAGAAAAAGACGATGTCCACCTTATTTTAGGACGACCCTTCCTCAACACCACTGGCACGATCATCTACATAAGAACTAGGGAAATTCACTTCCAATTCCCTTGAGAGAAGGTACATTGTTACTTTAATAGTTACACTACTTGTGAGCAGCCTAGAAAGAACAAGAGGAGACACCGCTCTCAACGCCAAAAGAAACAAGCCATCAAAGAGAAAGAAGCTACCCAAGAAGAAGTTATTCCAAAGGAAGAAGAAGAGAAGCCCAAGAAGAGTGAACCATAGGAAGAGACTCCTCAGTCCAAGAAAGTATGGAAAAGAAAAGAAACATCAACATCATCATCAAGTTCTCCAACAATTGACGAGCAACCATCCAGCTCCTTAGTTAAGCTAGAAGAAACCTCTGAAGACTGAACCAGATGTAAGGTCCGGGTCGACGGACCTAAATCTCTGAACTTTCGCCAAAAGGTAAATCGGTATTTATCCGCACATTTAAATTAAGCATATCTACTTTGTTTACATTCCCTTAGCATATCATTGTCATTGCATTGAAAATAAAAATACTTTTTCCATTAATAACATGCATACTATTTAGAATTAAATACATATTTAAATTCTACATTGCATTTGAAAAGAAAATAAAAATAACTTTTATATTTTGAATCATCTCAATGCATCTGGAAATATATAAACTCTAAGCCCCATGTGAGTAATAGTGTGGTGTGTAGCAATCCATAATAATTACTCACTGTGGAGGCATATATATATAAATGAAGAAAAACCTGTTGAATAATAAAAGATAATTCAAGACTCCAAAAATAATTAGGGAATAGTTTTCCACTAACCCTTAATATGTTCCACGAGTTTTGTTGTCTATTTGAAATTCAACAGGAAAAAGAGAAATTCCCTATGAAGCCCATGATGTCTTCACTCACTCAAGAGCTCTGCCTTAAACAATCATCAAAGGAGTGATGAGCATCTACGCAATCGAGGACTCAAGATGAACGACTACGTCAAAATCCAGCTTGGGGGAGAGCGTCCCCCGTATATCTTGATAAGTATTCCTTTTCGAGTGATTTATCTTTTATTCTAAAAAGTATAAAAAGATGCATGACTTAAGAAAACCAAATAAAAAGAGTGTTGTGTGATAATATTAGCTAGATAATATATTAGTTAAAATAAAAAAATACAAGAGAGTATTAGAACTTAATTAACATAGAACTCAATTTTAAACATAATGGAAATGATGAATAGTTGCTCTGTCATAATTCCTTTCAAGTGCCTAGTTTTCAAACACAAATTTTCCGAGTTTTGGGTAGAATTGTCATGATCTAAAGATAAACTCTAAGCCTAAAACTTGTGGGTTGCAAATGCTAGATCTAAATCTAGGTAGTTGAGGAGTATGATATGAGAAAGTCTGAGCTGCTATTTATCTTGCTCCTACTGATGCTAGAGTTCTGGAGAATTTTATCTTTTAAAACCTTAAAATACCATGATGAGTACTTGTGTGACAAAGCTTAAAATTCCTACCACAGCCATACATAGGATAGAAAATTCCATTCATATTTTTTACTACTTGTACTTTCATTGAGCATTGTCGAGCTCTGTTGACCCTTAGAGGCTTGTCATACTTTTAAAATCAAGATCACGTACACTCCACTCAAATATGCTGCTTCTACACTTGAAGTACGCAACAACATGCCTTTTCATTTAGATCCACCAAATATATTTTTCTCCTACACTGAGAGAGAACACCACTCACATGTCTTATAGGATTTTTGTCACCTATCCGTACATTTCATAAGCCCCAGTTATTGTTGTTCTAGGTTATTATTATCTCTCAATCTTTCATTATAGGCAAGAATATTCTAGGCTTATATATTTAAAAAAAGAAAAAAGAGAGAATAAAGAGAAATATATAGAGAGTAAAACATGGACAAGTGTCCTACCAAAACAATGGGTACTTTGATGCCCACCTCTCTAAAAAACTATAGCCCAAAATATATCTTAGTCTAAGTTCTTCAATTATTCCAAGAGAGATCAAAATCCCTTTCAAAGGAGCAAAAGTAGAATTAGATCCACTATCACCTTCATCATAAATAAACCACTCCTTAATCCATACACATGCACTTCTTGATTTCATTGTATGCCTTGTTTCTCTGGATCCACTGTTTGACTTTACAAAATATGCTTTGCAAGTATGTACACGCTGTCTCCATACCTATAAGCTCCAGATAAAGCATTAGATGTAGGATGAGAGAAGGCAAATCTCACTTTGCCTTGGAGAGGATCTAGAAATACCATATATATTGAGAGATTTAAGAGAGTCATACAAAAAAATACTCTAAGTTTTATTTTAAAAATCTTGCAAAACTCTGGAATACTAGTTGAATGAAGAGCTTGAGACATAGTGCTTGATTTGATTGTTCTACTTTTCGACTGATCAAGACCCAAGTGAAGGCTAATAAGCTCCATAGTTAAAGGTAATATGGGTAAGTCTGAAGGTTAGAGTGGTTAGATCTAATCCGGAGGAAAATTCTTGTTTGAACGCATGTGTACTTTTGAGGCGTGAAAATATTGTAGCAACTCCAGATCCATTATGAATATTTGCTAAGGGACTAGCAAAAGGTAAGCTTGGGGGAGTTGTTGATGATGGTTATCTACCATAATAAAGGGTTAAAATAAATATATAAAGGGCTAATAAATGATCATCAACATAGGTTTAGGGTGTCGACTAACGAAATTCCACGAGTTTTGGTGAATCTATATTTTGCAGGGGGTTATCAGAATAATTCAGGAATTGATATCTTCCACGAGAAGGAACCCATGTCAATCGGCCTAATCTCCATGTCACGAATATGCAAGAGGCTTCTGGAGGACACCAGAGGACTCCACGAGGAGGGCCACCACGAGGCGCCGCCAGGTGGGGCCGACCGGCCTCAACCCTAGGCCGACCGGCCCCTGGCCGCTGCCCCTCAGCTCCTTCCTTTGCAAGCTACTTCAACCGCCTCCAAGGATGCATCCTAACCCTACGTGAAGGCCGGTTTGATCCAAGGGCCACGGTTCCATGCTCTGGGCTATATAAACAAGGCCCCAGACCCTCCTCCAAAGGGGAATTCATTCATTCAATCATCAACTAGAAAGCAGAAGACCAACCAGCAACTCTCATCTCCTTAGAGCTCCATCAGATCTAGGCATAGCTAGATTAGAATTAGAAGTAGAGGAGTCAATCAGCCTTGGGCTCCAGATCTAGTCAAGAGGAGCTTGGTAAATCCAGTTCTTCTCTCTTGTATCAACATTGTTCTTCTGATATTCATCTAGTTCATCGGTTCTTCTAGTTCTTGATCTAGTTCATGTTCTAGTTCTTGATGTTCTAATTGTTAATGTTCTAGTTCATAATTGTTCTAGTTCATCATTGTCTAGTTCTAGTTTATTGTTCTTGATCATTATTCTTGATACATTAGATATGATCTTGTTCTTAATCTATATTATATCCTTGATTATTATGAGATTAGTCTGCTTTGATTATATATTTGGCATAGATAGTTTATCATTATGTTTATACACATGTTTGCAAAGAACTCACCTTATTGAGTCATGGGTGGGTGGTCAACATTGTTTAAGTGTGGTACTTATACACTGTTTACTTGCAAATGCACTCTATACTCCGGGCCATGTGGTAGATCGTGGGTGTGACATTCCTGTTGAGTCCTTTGTAGTCCACTCCCCGAGTGTAGAACTTAGTAGAACGCGGTCTCATTACTTAGTTGTTATTCTGTTTCTCAGCTTCGTAATGGAGATGTTCCTTGTTTATGGATATGAGATAACCTAGCCAATGATTGCCTGATATAATTGTACTAATCAATGTAGATTATGACTAATAGTTAATGGATTACTTAGGAGTTATTCTCTTACTTTATATTCTGATCAATGACTTGCCATAGTAGTACTGCTCTAAGGAATATCATCTGAATGGTCTGATTATCATATATTTTATCTCTTTTTATTTGATTGATTCCTATTTGAGAGTAAAGGATAGTGATTTCTATTATTCATTTCACATGTGTAGAGTAGCCTTTAATTAATATGTACCCCTCTGTTTGTTCTCCTTTGGTTAAATATAAATAACGATACCTAGCATAAACTTGGGTGAAATGCTGCAACGGGTGTATTTATCTGTGCGCTTGCGGATATATACTTTAATATCTTTATATAGTTAAGTGGCATGAGTACAATACAACCACACTCTTGGTGTCATGTTGGGGATGACAACCTAACGCGAGTGATGCTAAGAAGTGTCAACATCAACTATTCATCATTTCCATCATGAGAGATTATCTTCAAGTTCCATTTATTTATTTATTTTACTCTTTAAAAATAAGATGACAAACTAAAGCGCACTTTAAGGAAACTTAAGCAAACTATATACACACTCTTTTTAAGGTTTTTTTAGCTAGACATACTAGAAACTCAAAGTAGAAGATAGTAGCAAATTTTTATCTTGTTTTCTAAGTTACATATTTTTTAACATAACTTGACAGGAAACAAACAAAAAATAAAATACTAGGAATAAAAATTTACCTTAGGTACAGGGGGTCCTCCCCCAAGCTAGGTGCAGAAGTGGTACTCACTGAGGCGGCGGTGAGCCAATGTTGAGGCCACCGAACAACCAATCCCAATTATTTTGTTCTTGCTACTAGTGCTGTCGAATGTCGGCGAGGGTCTGCGTTGTGTGTTCCTGCCACTAGGCTTGTTGGTGCAGAGTGTTGCGGTTTTCTTGCTGGCTGTCTTCAATTGTGGTGAGCCTGGTGTCGATACAAGCGAGGTCCACCGACTGCTCATGGCCCATGGGAGGTGGCTGATGATGATGATGATGATGATGATGATGATGACCCATGTATGGACCATGAAAGCCTGGCGTGTGGTCGTGGAAACCCCATGTAGAGGACATGCGTCTTCCCTGGATGTCGCTAGAGATCTCCTCGTACTCCTGCTGCTGGTAGTAGTCAAAATTCTCGTGCTCCCACCGTGCGTTAGATCCTTGCTGCCACGATGCCTCCGTGTGATGGGAGAGGGTCACTCCCAGCCATCGTGCCCTAGGTGATGTACCAGGGACAGTCCTACTTGATCAAATCTGGCATAGCTGGTGAAGGCCGAACCTGCTGGAGCGGTGTCTTCACTACGATACCTTGGGTTCGGGTTACGTGTGAATCTAGTAGAGGCACTCCTACGAGGCTCTTGTCCTTTCTTCTACATATCAAAAACAAAAGACTCCACCACTTACAGACCGAGATTTTGGTTTGGCATTTCAAATTCATTCGTTTAGTCTTTATACATCATCACAGTTTTGCCATTTTTACCCCTTTTAAGCATGTGAGCCTTGTTAAAATATACATAATCAATAATCCAACGAGGGGTAGTAATGTAAGTGATAGTGGCATTAGCTAACAGACCCAATTTTCTAGCCAAACGGTTACCCATCAAGTGCACCAAACATCCCCCTTAAGCCCAGGAATTGATAACCAATAATGCATCATTAACTTGACAGGGGAAACTTTCTTCTTTTTTATCATAGCATAAAGCAATTTAAGTTCCTCTATCCTAACTACTCGAAAGTCTTCCCTAGAGAAAAGAGTGAACCCAACCACTTATGCAGGAACCACAAAGTGGGGTGATGTAACTCATTAGTACGGGGGTGGTGACACACTACTTCCTTAGAAATGTCTTGCCAAAATCTAGTTCTATCAAAATCATTTATTGCAGTATCTATGTCAATAGCACATTGCTCTAGGAATCCCAAGAACCTACTTAAGTTCTTCCATGATAGGGAAAATTCTTTATTGAAAAGCCTAAAGGAAGCTTCAGTATCTCTAGGTTGTAGGGTGCATAGAAATTCAATGGTTAAAAACCTACACCCTTGTTTATTTAATTCCCAAGCATTTTTCCATCCAACGTTATTAAATACAAGCTCAAATTCAGAGTCCATACCTATCGTTTGAAGAAGTGTGGGGTTGAAGGCAGGAGTGTGAGTGAATTCTCGGTCCTTCAACTCTCAACAAATCTTCTTCTCATGGTCATCTTGAAGCTTGATCTGCTTGTCCCTTAGGAGGATGAAGGTTTCTTCAGGAGCTGAGTGTGAGGATGATCCCACGGCAGGGGATGAAGGGTCAACCTCCATGTTAGACCTGGCACGGGGTGAAGAACAACTCCTTGATGAGCAAAACGATACTACACTCTTGACCTTGCTAACGAACTTACTCATTCTTCCTGCAAACACAAGCACAAGGAAAAAACAACTCGTTTAAAAATAAGGATTAGAGAAAAATATCAGTGGTTAGCCATCCAGAGAGTTAGTAGTCCAGGGGGTTAGTCGTCCAAAAGTTCGTTCAAGATTTCTTAGTAAATATTCTAATCACAACTTTGGCATGACCTCTCCCTAGTTCTTTTTAACTCTTTTCTCTCAATTTGGACAGCACCTCTACTCTTAAATTATGTTTTCTTGCTCTAATTTCAATAGCACTTCCACCTTTTTCTCTCAAAATCTTATCGTAAGTACCACACTGAAACCTTCACACACTTCTTACCCCAAGACTACTCTTCCCAAGAAATTTTGAACTACGAATTTTGTAACATCCTAAATTTTGCAATATTTCACAATAGTTAAATTTGATTTATTATTTCAAATATGTGTGCATTTCAAATATAGGAAATAATAATTTTTATGAAATTAAAAGCAACTATAAGGTTAGAAATATGTTCATGCATTCATGCTGCTGCATAATTATTTTGTAATGATTGGTTTTGATTCAAAGTTCAAAGGAATTCAAAACCTTTTAAAAATGGATTTAGAAAATCAAATTGGAAAAAAAACAAAACACTTCATTTCCCACTCCCTCCCTCCTATTCGGCCTGCTGGCCTAGTCGGCCAAGTTGGCCCGCACGCTTCCCCGTCGGCCCGCGCGCCCTTCTCCTCCTTCCCTCCTTTCCCTTCTTGGGCCGGCCCATGTTAGAGGCAACCGCTGCCGCCTCCCCGCTCTCCCTCCCTTTCCAGCTGACCAGCTGGGCCTGCATGTCGGTGCCTTCTCCCTTCCCCAACCTCCTCCTTCGCTCTCGCTCACACAGTCACGGCGCAATCGCCGCCCCGCGCCCACGCTCTGCATCGTGGGAGCATCCCCCGCGCCTTAGCCCTTTAAAAAAGGGTGCAACCCCATCTTCGCCTCCCCCTACTACCCTCCCCACTCTAGTTTTGCTCGTAGGACCGCCCTCGCAGTGCGGCAGCGACCACCGGAGCACCCGTCCGCCCCTCCGCGCCGCTCGTCGTCCCCAAGCCGCCTCCGCCCCTGTTTTTTCGCTCGGTGAGCTTCGCCTCACTCCCTCTTCCTCCCCATGTCTTTACATTTTCAAATCATGGCCTCTAGGGCCATTTTCCCATGCGCTAGCGAGCCTCTTGCTGTCGTCCATGGCGACCACCGCACCGGTCATGTCGCCCGGCCGCGATTTTCCCCAAGTGTGGATGCGCCTTCATCTCCGCTTCCTCCCGATACCCTTGGTTTTGAAAATAGAGCTCCGTAGCGCCCGAACCAATCACTCCGGTGAGCTCCTCGCCATCGAGAATGGTGGCGCCTCCACGCCGGCACTGTTCCTAGCTAGAGCCCCTCTCTCTCTTTCTCCTTGCTCTAATCAGGGCCATCCATCTCGGATCCAACGATCTAGATCGCCCCGTACCCCTTTGCGAGGCGATTTTGCTACAGAAACCCCTGACTTCTTTAGAATTCTGCCCGCAGTCCTTGGCTGGAATTCAAAATCCAATTTCCTTTGATTTATTTTAAATCCAAAAATAGTTCAATCTAATTATAGAAATGCCACTGCACTATTTTTCTTATAAAATCGTCAATTTAGCTCCGATTCGACCCGTTCAACTTGGGTTAGGTTCGTCATTTCATAATCTACGCAATGATGCTACTGTTTGACCCGTTAGAAACTTTTAAATTTCATGATTAGGTTTAGTCATTTGACATGCTATAGGAATCTAGTTTAAGTCATAACTTTCACGATCTAGCTCCGACTTTCGTGAACTTCACATCGATGTGATCGTAGAGAGACATAGATGATCTTCATAAACTTTTTATCTTGTTTTATTTACTACTTGTGTACTATTCTAATCATAGGATTGTTTTGCTTGTATGTTTATTTTTGGAATGCGTGTTGTTGGTCCGTGTTGATCGAGTTCAGACGGTGTGGAGTATTTTGGGAACTTGGATTCTTTCGAGGAGCAGCAGGACTAGTAGGACTTTGTGATCCAAGGCAAGTATAGCATGGGCCTACCTTGATGTCCTATTCACTTTAAATCATCTACTCATTTTGTATGTGTCTAATTTTGACCACCGTAAGGACTTCCTAGTATTTGATGACATACTCCTTGACTCCTACGGATTACTTGCACATGGGTAGCTTGCTAGTGCTCTAACCAAACATGATCTATACAATGGTTAATTGTTCTATGCAATAAAGGTAAAACATGCTTTTTGACAATTGATCTATAGGGTGAAGTTGCAAATGACTTTGATCATGTTGCCCTAAACCCTCCGTAAGGACTTATTTGTCGACTAAAGCTAGGATTGACAGTGCAACCATGAGAGTCACATGGCTCTGACTTTAGCTCAGTAATACGATCTTTTTCTAGCTTGTTAGAGGTTACCTTTATGGTGCAAGAGGGGCTTGCCACTTTGGGTATAGGACTGCCCCTGTTCTTATGTGTATAGCCGCCAAGGATTTGTGCCATAGAAAGGGGGGTTCCTACATCTGTCTGCCGAGAAAACCTTGCAGCCCTAACATGTTAGAGAGACCTATGGAAGGCTTCATAGTGTACCCTGCCTGCTCACCTTGGGAGTGTTAGGGGGTCGACGGGCCCTGGGCATTTGGACAACACGACTCACGGGTAACGATGCACAACCTCTGTAGAGTGTTAAAACTATTATAACAGTCGTGCTCACGATCACGAGCGACCCAGAAAACTCACAGAATAAATGGTTACCAATGTTGTTAATTCATGATGATGATGTTATAATGATGTTCAATGACTCTATTTCATTCTAGTATATGATCATATGGGTTAAATTGGGAGCTTAAGCATAATTTGATATTAACCAATAATAAAATGTTGACTTACTAAAATGCTAAATGCAGTAAACCATGTCTACCTTTTGAGTCTCATGAATCCTCATGTTATGCTTGTGGAGTACGAAATGTGCTCACGCTTGTTCATTTTTCATTTTTTGGATAAAAATCCTGGATGGGTAACAGATGGCAGTTGGCATGAGGATTACCTAGAGGACTTCTAGGTTTGAGTCAACCAGTTGGCCGTCCCTATGTTGGAGCTACCACGTTTGAGAGATATCTTTTACTTTCTGCTTGTGTTGTATAAAACTAAGTGTTGTATTAAACGTGATATAAGATACATTGTGATGATACTTCCTGTAATTTGTCAACTTATGTGTGTGACTGTCCCTGGGACGCACATAATGTTTATGCACTCTATCTTGTCCTTAAAATAGAGTGTGACAAAATTTTCTACTGGAACTTCGAACTTGGAGTGGCTTCTCTGAGTTGCTTGGTGGCCAAGAGCAATGAGTTTGCAATGGGATTTATAGGGGAGGAGCCAGCAGGCTGGTCGGCCTAATTGTGGGGCCGGCCGGTCCCACCTGATGGCCATTTGGCCTCTCATTCAACCTGAGTGCTCTTTACTTCATGCTTAAGCAAGTGGTTGCTCCCTCGATGCTCCTTTCGGTGGAGAAGTGACAGAATGGAAGGGAGTGGAGAAGGTGGGGGGTTATGGAGATATGGAGGAGATGGAAGTGATGGGTGGTGTTTGAGTGGACCCCACATGTCTCCTGTATTTCTACTGTATACATGTCTAAATAAGCAATGCAAAAAATACTTTTATGAAACTATGAAATATAAGAAGATGAATGATAGTATTTTTATATTTTTGTGCCTCCACAGTAAATATTTCTTGCGAGGGTTTTTACGCTCCGTAAAAATAATTTACATGGGGCTTAGATTTTTACTATGCCATGATAAGAATTTTCATTTCATTTTTTTATTTTTTTTCTAATGCAAGTGTTGGAAAGTAAATATGCCAATGCAAAAAAATAAATATGGATAACTACCGAGTTACCTCCCGGTGGGGCTTCGGGATTTTTAAGTCCGCCGAACGGGACTTCTCCGTTCGGGTTTAATCTTCGGGTGTATCTTTCGATCTCGGAGGTGGCGACCTTAATATATTCTTCTCATGATACTCCAAATTGGAGCATTATTCCGATCTTGGTTTGAAAGTGAAACACTCTTCTTTTCCATTGATGTTGAATTTAATTTCTCCGACTCCGACATCAATGTGAGCATTTGTGGTACTTAAGAAGGGTCTCCCAAGAATGAGAGTGTCTTCATGTCCTCCTGCATGTCAAGTACTACAAAATCTACAGGAACAAAAAAGTTTTAGATTTTTAATAGAATATTCTCGGTGATTCCTGCAGGGTAATGGACCGATTGATCGGCTAGTTGTAGACACATCGATGTTGGTGTGAGTATAGAGTAGCTGAGGTTGTCGAAGACCTTCTTGGGCATGACATTGACACTTGCTCTAAGATCGCATAAAGCATTCTCAAAGTTCTCACTTCCGATCGAGCAATCAACAGTGGGGCATCCTGGATCCTTCTTCTTGACTGGTGACGTGTTTAGCATGACCGCACTACACTCCTCTGTTAACTTGATCATCTCAGTGGAGGACAGTGGCCTTTTGTTGTTGAGGATGTATCGGAGATATTTCACGTAGGTAGGTACCTAAATGACATATAGCAATGGAATATTGATATATAACTTTTGAATTACCTCCACAAACTTACCAAACTGCTCATTCATTTTGGCTTTCCTATTTTTGCGTGAAAACGGTAGGAGAGTGGTGTCATGGAAATCTTGTAATAACTCTTGCTCTTGTGATGTAACTTCTTGGACTTCATTGTATTTCTTCTACTCTTGCACTGCCACTGGTGTCTTACCTGTCCTTGTTGGATATGGTGGATCACGAGTAGACTTGCCACCTCTTGTGGTTATGTCGTTGACCTTCTCAAGGTTAGTGGCAAAAGACAGAGCAGAAGCCAATTGGGCTAATTGTGATTCTATCTTTTTATTAAAGCTGAGTTGAACTTTTACAGCAGAAGAAAACCTATCCATTTTAGATTTATGTTTTCTAGAACCTTATCATTAAAAGCAAGTCTTTTTGAAATATTATCATTAATCCTGGCTTGTTCTAAGATTAAATCCCTCAAGGTTGGTTGTTTAGAATTGGAAGGATTATAGTAATTACCTTGGTAGGTAGATCGTGGTCGTTGATTCCATCCTTGCTTCTGTTGTTGTGGAGCAGAATTGTTGACGACGGTATTGATATTGATATCTTCTTGAGATTCAGGGAATTCAACCTCTAAATATTCTCTACATTTGGAAACAAGTAACAGAGGCGTGTACCACAGGCCAACTGACCGCCTCTATAAATGGCCTTAACATATACCAATTGACAGTGGTGCCAGAAAGGCCCACATCTATTAATAAAAAATAGCTGGCTCTAAAAATAATTCTTGTACTAGTGATGTGTGTGTTTTTTCTAATATAAGTATGCACTTTAGCACTATGAATAGAGCAAAAACCACATCAAAGTAAACATACATGATGCAACACTACCATGCTGACAAAGTATACATGCATGCATATAAGTGATAAATATGTACTCCCTTCGTTCATAAAAGGATGCAATTATCAATTTTCGAGGAATCAAACGATCCCATTTTTGATATATCAAAGTTACGTAAAAAAGTACTAACATTTTTTTATACAAGATAAGTGCCATTAAATCAATTATGAAATATATTTTTGTAGTAAACTTAGATGGAGACATAAATGTTAATATTATTTACTATAAACTTGGTCAAAATTAAGCTAGTTTGACTTGCACAAGTTCCATTGTTACATCTTTTGTGGTCGGAGAGAGTACTTTTATAGTTTAACAACCGTGCATAAAAATATTCATTTACTAATGAATCACATATCACTCCCATTGACAATTCATTTTGAATTATTTTAATAATAAATTATATGATTATTTACTTGACATGAATTTATACATTTTTTAAAAGCATTATAGCATATCTATATTTATAGTTTAATTGTAAGCTACAATGTTGCCTACGAAGCAATGCATTGGAATCATTGTGTCAGTCATCAAGTAAATGCTCCTTGCACATGTGTGACACTCTTAGAAACCATTATTATATTATGAAATTCACGGTTGAGATTGACCTAAGAAATTAATTAACATGCCTTTATTTATTAGATTCCTTAAGATGGATAGGTAAGAAATGGTCACTAAAGCTACACGTAAAAACTAGAGTTCTATAAATGGCCACATATAGCTCTATTTGAATATGATTATTCATAGATTCTTATTATTGTTCAGATTTCGTTACAGCTATATGGGACATAGCTACACTACGGGAGCTCCTCGCTTTGTCGAGTGCCTGTTACACTTGGCACAGAGCACTCGGCAAAAAACTTATCGGCAAAGCCGCCTTTGCCGAGTGCCTTTTATCGGGCACTCGGCAAAGCCTTGGCAAAACGCGAAATGAAAAAATACGAAAAAAAACCTTAAAAAAATTTATTTTAATCGAGGGAGGGGCCCACTGGCCAGTGCCCGTCCGTCTCAATCGAAGTCGCAAGTTGCAAGTCGCGGCATTTCTCGCGGCTACGCGGTCGGCGGGATTCGAACTCGTGACCTTTCCCTCGAGCGATACCTCCTCTACCACCTGCACTACACACTCACATGTGTCTGTATATCGTTTCGGTTACTCAAATATTATACTAAACCAAGTGAAAATTTATTGTTTGAGGCCCTAAATGAATTCAAATCAAAAGGTTGTCAACTACAAAGTTTCATAACTTTTCGAGCTCTACATTTTTCATATAGAAAGTTTCTCCATCCGAGGCCGTTTGAAAAATTCGAATTTTAAAATTTTAAATTCCAAACGTAGTTTTGCATGACAAGATGAATTCAAATGAAAAAGTGGTTAACTACAATGTTTCATAACTTTTCGAGATCTACAAACTTCATTTAGGAAGTTTTTACATCCGAGGTCTTTTGAAAAAATCAAATTTTAAAATTTTGAATTTCAAACGTAGTTTTGCGTGACAAGATGAATTCAAATGAAAAAAATGGTCAACTACAATGTTTCATAACTTTTCGAGATCTACAAACTTCTTTTAGGAAGTTTTTCCATCCGAGGTCTTTTAAAAAATTCGAATTTTAAAATTTTGAATTTCAAACGTAGTTTTGCATGACAAGATGAATTCAAATTAAAAAGTGGTCAAATACAATGTTTCATAACCTTTCGAGATCTACAAACTTCATTTAGAAAGTTTTTCCATCTGAGATTGTGGTGCTAACAATGTTCATAAATCTTATATATCTCTCTTGTAGTTTCATGAAACTACATGAGAGATATATATTTTGTGAACAACGTAATTATCACTTTGTTGAATGAAGAAATAACTAATATAAAGTTTGTAGATCTTGAGAAGTTATGAAACTTTGTAGCTGAAAACTTTTTTATTTGAATTCGTTTAGGGCACCAAAACGTGGTTTGAAAATTTTCTTTGCCAAGTGTTTTACTTTGGCACTCGGCAAAGAAGTCTTTGCCGAGTGTTTTTTACACTCGGCAAAGTAACTTCTTTGCCGAGTGTTTTTTATTTGACACTCGGCAAAGAAGGCTTTGTTGAGTGCTCGAAAAAAACACTTGGCAAAGCCTCCGGACTCGATAAAGAAGCGGATTCCGGTAGTGCTATAATCGTGATATATGTATGTCTACATTCAATTTTATTCTTGTACCAAATAGAGATATGCATGTGCCACGTCATTTGTATATGTTTCTTCTTCTTATGAAACAAATCAGAATAAATGAATCTCAAGCGAATCTGGTGGTCACAAAATTGATATGGATTATGTATAACAGAAAAGGATAAACACTGGTGAGGTACATAAAAACAGACAAGTATATGAACATTTATTCAGTACTTTCCTTGCTTTGAAACCGAAGTGATATTCTGTGTGCCTGTACGTGCTCATACAGTAACAAACAAACCAGACTACAGCTGTTCTCCTGTGCCTGTGCCAGTGCCTGTGGCCCCGTTCGGTTGTGCTGATAAGCCGGCTGAAAAACACTGTTGGTTGATTTGTTGTGAGAGAAAAACATTGTTCTGGCTGAAAAAACAAGCTGAAAAAGACGGATTATAAGCCAGGTGAACAGGGCAGAACCGGAAAGAGTTGTTATCACTTAACCTAGATTGTATATGCATGTAACGCAAAGGATTCCTTTCCATTTATCTGTAGCTGATCTGTATCTCTCTTGCATTGGAAGCATAGAATGACAACTTTCTGCCTAAGCTTGTTCGCATGTGACAGCTGACAGCATAAGGCATATTATTCATGTACTTATAGAGCATGCATGTAACTACTATCTATATATACTGCATATGATGATCAGCCGGCATATTGGCAGCACTGGATGACGATTTTAATTGTGTATAGTAGCATCTTTTGTTGCCTATAGGTACTATGGCCTGGCTACAGTGTAAGCTCACAACTCTTTCTATCGTTCCGATACCCTGTAGGCACGTGACTACACAAGGGGGTTCGATCGGCGATAACTATTTGTGCCCTAGGGGCGCGCCAGAACGATCTTGTTATCTACCTAGGTTGGCCAGCTAAACGACAAAGACAGCGAGGGAGACGGCGGTCCTCCACAATCAAACTATAGCTAGCTGGAATGAATTTGACATGGAATTTGTACATCACGATGTGGGAATGCATGCACACTTTCTTGTCAGCGCCGCGAGATCATGTTGCATTGCCTTATGCAGTGGCGGAGGAAGGAATTAAATTGAGGTGTGGCGAGTGCCTAAACATATAACATAGGTAGCATATGTTTTAAAATTGAAGTTGTTTTTATACACATGCAAGGATTAAGCAAGACATATAAATATTATATACAAATAATATTTTTAGAAGAAAGAGTTATAAAAGGATAAAATACTGAAAAAATGAAAGTGCACTCAATGGACAAACCGAGTGACAACGAAGCTTCAATTACCTTTAACTTGCATTAGGTTTCACGTTCTTACAGAGACGAAGGGATCGATAAACATATACTAAAGCCCACATGCTAGGAGAGCCCAAGACCCCAAGTACTATTCAGATAGAAGTGTTCAGTATTCAGAGGATTTTTCAGAACATTCAAAGCACCAGTTCTGCGCAGCAAATCGATCTACTGTAAGCGCTAATGGTAGGGAGCGATTTAGGGGATTTAGGGGAGGGAGATGCTGGGAAATTGAGGTATGGCAAGCGCCATACCTTGCCATATGGGTGGCTCCGCCCCTGGCCTTATGTTTGGTATTACAGTCATCTATTCTCTTTACTTGGATCCTTAATTGCACTTGCTATCTTTGACTATATATTAGTTTTTTTTGTGGCGCGACGACTTTGTCAATGCGAAATACTCCCTTTGTTCCTATTTAAAATGTCGTCGTGAGTTTCGTGTCTATCAAACTTTCTCTAGTTTGTCTAAGTTCGTAGAAAATATTAGCAATATTTATATCTCCAAATAAATTTATATATTCAACTTATATCTATCTAACGATACTAATTATATATGTACAATAAATATTAATACTTTATTTTATATATTAAGTCAAAGTTAAGTATGTTTGACTTCTCGGAGCGCAAGAACTATGGATAAAAAGGAACAGAGGGAGTACATGCTTATCGGGTACGTCGTCATCAGCATGTTGTGATATATATGTCGTACACTCTCACTCGTCATTCACTCGTGTTGTCTAGGTCGGCAAGCAAAGGGTACAGTGGTCCATTACAACAAAATTCTTTCAACAAGAAACCGACTAATTAAAATTTGACGGGGCATAAAGGACATGCATGGAATTTTAATAATGTACAGCTAGTACGTATACAGATGCTCCTTTGTACTGCTAGATACCTCATTTTTTAAATAAAATTTGAATCACTATTAACAAGAAAACATAAAAGCTCTTCTTGATGCCAGGCACCCCTTTGAGAGTAGACAGGCAGCAGCACAATTAACTGATTTGGAAGTACTCCTTGATGACAGGCAGATGGATCCTGATATCAATGACATCTGGAGTTACTCTTGGAGACCAATTTTTCAAGCTAAAAAGGCTTATAATCAGATGATGGGTTCTGTTTGCATCACCCCGGCCTCTTTTGCATGGTTATGGTCTTCTCACTACAACATCACTGTCGGATTTGAGTGAACCGGCAGTGATGTACCTTCACTGCCGGTTCTGAGCTTGAAAATCAGAAAATGATTGGGGCTGGGCCAAAACCATCAGTGAAGATCCACGTCATTGCCGGTTTGTGGCTTGAACCGGCAATGGCTTGACATCCACTTATCATTGCTGGTTCTAACCAAGAACCGTCAGTGATGTTGGGCTATCACTATCGGTTCTAGACAAGAACCGACGGTGATAACATCACAGTACAAAAAGCTGGCACCGTCCTCTCCTTCCTCCTCTCTTCCATCCCGAGCACAGAGGTGCGCGTTTGGGCCGCTCCCTCAATTGTTGCGGCTGCTCTTCACCATGAAGCTAGCTCTTAGATTTAGAAGAATGGCTTGATCTTCTTGCTTTAAGGTTAGTAACAAGCATCCACTACTTTGATTTTGTTGCTTAATTAGCGTTGTTTTGATGGCTACATTGCTTGATTCTCATTCCAGTTCTTTCTCCATTCTAGAGAGCACTTTTCCAATTGGACTTTGTGCAATGCTTCCAAGCAAAATGTGGTGAATCCATCATCCAAAAGGTTGGTGTCTTTGAACACATTTATATTTCTAGCTAATTACATGGTGGTCAATATCATTGTTAGTATGTGATGCTATAATTAGTTCTTGATAGGAGTAGAGTAGATTCTTTTACAATTTTAGTGAGCAAATTAATCCATGTGCCACCTACCAACACATTGTTTGGAGCTACATTGTTGTTCATGAACATGTCTCCAATTTTAGTGTTTTTTAATTAGTGTCTCCATTTTTATATGGCTTGGACTAGAATAATTGTTCTTTATTATTGTGAAATAATTGTTTTTTAATGGTGCTACGATTTTCAATTTATATGGCCGAGGCTACCAATTTCAATTTTTCAATAATTAGTGTACAATAATGTTTTCCAAAAATAGGGTGACTAAATTAAATAAGTATAGAATAAATTGTTGTTTCAAGCAACAATTGTTGTTCATGAAGCTCCACTTGTTATTAATTTCTCTATAATTACTGTCTCAATATTTTGTTGTGCAGAGATGGATCGAGAGAGGATGTATTGGTACCGAAGGGACAAGCGGGTACATGGTTGGCATCGGCAAGTTTCTTATCGATGCCAAAGTCCATGCTGGGAATGTGTAACACCTGTGTTTTTGCATCATAATAAAAACCACTAAAAATTTGAACTTTTAAAACTTTACAACAAATTAAAACATTGACTCGTTTATTTTCTGCAAAACCCTTTCTAAATAAAATGTTTTCCAAAACCCTTGCATCAAAATTCACCATATACATTTAGGTTAGAATGTTTGATATGTTTGAATGATGAAATGTTTGTTGAATGTTTGATTACATGATTGGTTGCTCTAGAATTTATTTTGGCACTAAATAATTTTCCTTGGCAATTTCCCTTTGATATTCTCCACCCAAATAATCTTCTTGATCTCTCCCTTGATTTACCAACCCCATCATATTTCCAATCCTCATTGAAATTCAAATTCAAATCCACTCAAAGGTGCTTAGTTTATTTCTAGAAAATAGAAAGGGAATTTATAAAAGGAAAAAGGACCTCGGGCCCATTCTCCCTCTCTCCCTCTTGCTGGCCCACGCCGTGGCCCACTCCCTCCTCCCTTCTGGCCTACGAAGCCGCTGCCTCCCCTCTGCTTTGGGCCGCCACCAACCCAGGCCGTACGCGCACACCCGCCTTGAGCCTGCACGGCCACACGGCCCAACCAGCGCAGCAGCACCCATTCCCTTTCCCTCTCCATGATGCTGACGACCAGGACCCACATGTCAGACTCGTCTTCTACCTCTGGGGGAACGACGCAAATACCACGTCGCTCGTGGTGTCTACCTCCGCCGCCTCAGCCTTGTTGTTACCGCCTTAACCCGGCAAAGCGGATAAGCACAAGGACGCCGTGGACCCCACCTAAAACTCGCTGCCCTTATCTCTTCCACCACATGGTAGCGCCTGAGCACCCGACCGTCGCCACCACCATGGCCGCACCTCGCTCCAGCTCACCGCCAGCCAGGAGACAAACAAGCGTGCATTGTGCGCCACTGCCTTTGTAGCTTGGACGCGAGCTCAGAGGAAATGTGACACGCGCGGAACTGAGGCGTGGAGAGAAAATATCTCGCCACACTGTGTCGCTGGCGAACCGACCTTTGCCGCCTATAAATAGGCCCGACGAGAGCTCCTCCGCCACACCAAGCAGCGCCACCAGCTCTGCCTTGGCGCATAACGCACCATCTCCCTCTTCTCTTCCCTCCTTCCCCTTTCCGAGCTCTAGGGTGACCTTCCCCAATCCGGCTCGCTGCGGTCACAACGGGTGTGAGCTTTGAGCTCTCCCTCTATGGTGCGCCTTAGGTTAATAGGATTCATCAGCATGCTCCTCGCCTCCGTCGTCACCCAGACCACCACTCCCTGCCTGTTCTTTCTCCTCAGGCCGCCCTGCCCCCGAGAGCGTCCCACCGCCTAGTCGCCATCGCCATCGCCCACCACTAGCAAAGCATAGCCGCAACCCCAGCATATGCTACTCACCCACATCACCCACTGCAACCCCGATGCAATTGCCTCGCTTATCCAAAACATCTCACACCAACTCAAGCCATCACAGCACCACCGTGGCTACTCCGGCAAGCTTCCGCTGTCATTCCAGACACCCGTCGTCATCGAGGATCTCCCCAACCTCTGCGGGTTGACCCTCGAGACACCGGCGACTAGTCGGAGGAGCACCCCGAGCCGCTACGCCGCCGGCGTAAGTAGCTCCGGCGAGACTTCAGTTGTAGCCCATCCCCATCGTGGCACCACCATTACCATTTCGTCATCGTCATTCCTCCGTCCACTATGTCTCTCTCTTCCTCTGCCATGCGGGCCCGGAGCCAAATGCCATCCTCCTTCCCCTTCACTTCACCCGTGGACCCGGTTCACATGAACAATGAGAGAGGGTGAGCAGTTCACAGCATAGTGCTGCACCCGACGTATAGCACAGCGCGACAAGGCTGACCCCGCCACGATGGCCCCACTCGTCAGCCACTCAACCGGGAGAAAAATGCTAGAAGCACCCGAGCAGTGTACATAGGAGAGTGAAAAACCATATTCCTTGCTTGGAAAATTCCCAGAAAATTCTTAAATAAACTAGGTACACCCCAGGTCCTACCCAAGCATTTCCATCTCATTTCCATTATCTTCCAAAATTAATTCCCAAGTTATATTCCACATATTCTTTTTCCCTATTAAATTTTGATAAATCATATCTTTTCCATCCTAACTCCAAATCACTTGATTCTTTCACCAAAAATCCACTAAATTCAAGCTCTATTTACTCTTACCCTTTGCTCGATTATTTGGTGCCTATTTAAATTCTAGTTTGATTGTTTTCCCTATCCATATTTAACTTAAATGTGAATTATAGTAGTGACCATCACCATAGTAGTAGTTAACCCTATATATTCGCGTATGTGTATGCACTATGACGCATACTCGAATATATCCTCACCCAATCACCTAAATAATATGATATCTCTACATACAAGGATATGTCCGATACCCGGGTATACGCCTATGTATGGCTAACTTTATTTCCCGCCTCTTCTATTCTAATTGATCTTGGGCGCATACATGTGCATGTGCGTATGTGCCACTAACCCCGTGGACCTGTAGAAGTCAGACAAATCATCTATGATGATTCGGGCAGGTTTTCTCTTTTAAGTTCACATAATAGTGAATATAATAATGTGGTCTGGTTTTCCATCAGGCCAACCACCCACCTTAACCTAACCCGTAGAAGCCCTACCCTATGGATGGAATATCTCTATCCAAATCTTACTTTAGAATGATGTAATAGTGATAACCTTAGATAACAATCCATCTAGGATCGTTACGTGCACTTTAATTGCTTTAGCTTGTTTTACATGTCTTGCTTGTTATTTTCCATGTTTGTGTTTCTTGCTTGTCAAAACTAGACCCCATAGGATAAGAAGACGTGGAGAGAACCCGATGGACTCCAGAAGACAAGAACATGAGACATAGGAATCAAACAAGGATATAATCATCAGCGAATGGAGGCAAGTCCTAACACCCACCTATCCCATCCTCCACTTTAACTACCATCCCTTAACCACCTCCCCTTCCACCACCACATTTTGCTAGCCTCCACCATAAACCCTCCACCCTCCATCTCCATTAATTAATAAACTTAACTTACATTACTAAACTCTCTTTTATGAATTAATAGAATTATAATGAGTCATGAGCTCGGCTATGTTAATGTGATCAATAACGATAAGGTACTGGTTACCTTGATATGAAATGAGCTCTATGAACCTGAGGATAAGAATTGTGAACTTAAACTGGTCAAACTAGACTAAACCCTGATAGGGGACGAGTGGGGGTAATTTATGTGGGGATAGATTACCTTGGCAGGAGCGCCTGGTGAGGGTTCCTGTGGGAGATACTCGCCTCGGTCACATAAGGACCGGTTCGTACTCCCTCTCACCTAGTGAGATCTTTCGTACATCCACATGTCTGATATGGGTAGACATAATCTCACACCCCGTTAGATAGAAGTATAATTTCTACTAGGAGGCCGGTGTTGCCAGTGGAATATTAGGAGTAGACATGGATGCTATGTGATCTTACATGGTCCGGTTAGCGTGGTTGCTATGTGATCTTCCACATTAGGCCCCTTGACTTTGGCCGCATTTGAGCCCATATTATTATTGTTCATTTTGATGATTTGGTATCATCGGCACTATTACGTTGGGATGAGTCAGCATCATCCGAGATTATATGATGGGATGACGTGGTGTCATCTAGGATTATGAGATGGGACGGTTTGGTATCCTCCCGAGGTTTGTGTGTTTTCCAACCCCTGAGAAGTCGCGGTACAGTTATATGGAAATTTGAGGATGCATCCCTTTGGGTATGAGATCTCATTAGGCTTGTTCCTGCCACCGCGCATGGTTTAGAGCTGTGTCTATCATGTGGGGAAATTGGCACACCTCTGTAGAGTTTATTGAATCTATTCGAATAACCATGTCCTTGGAATGGGTAGATGCTGGGATGAAATACTATGATTAGACTTCTACAACTGTGATAATCTGGTAAGCGGTATTTTACTAATTTGGTAACCTATAAGTAACCCGAAAACTGGTGAGAATGACAATACTCTGCCAAGGTCCAACCTATAATGATAATTACTTCACCCTACCACTTTTACCTCAACCACCATAACCACCTCCACATATAGCCTTCCCCTTCCATCTTCCTCCGGCTTGCTGAGTACTTTATGAACTCAACCCCCTCCATTCTATGTTTTTAGGAATAAAGCTACAGGAGCACATACCTAGATGGAACTAATGGAGCTATGCAAGGATAGGACAATAGAAGAACGTACGAGTATGGAGCTATCGAGGACTGCGCAAGGATAGGACAACTGGAGTATACTCGAAGACAGAGCCGTTCGACTACACGAAGGAGCTACGCTAGGATTACGATGATTGAGACATAGGAATACGCCTAGGGAATAAGTCTAGGGTTACGTCCGCACTCCAAGTTGCCTATAGGAATGGAGCCACGATGACATAGGACCACTGTCTTAGAACTCTGATATATGATATAAGGCCTATGGCCCAAGCTATGTAAACCCAAATGATGTAATATATTTTTCCATTAGCAATAAAAGTATGGTTTTTTATACCGATCTTGTTCGAATTGTGCGTATCAGCTACTGATCAAGGGACTGATACATGATGCATAGAGGACCCTAAATTAGGGGCTCGACAGGGTGGTATTAGAGGTATACTTGAACTGTAGGATGAAACCTTAGCATGGCCGTTAGATAGGAATGACTTTTTTAAAAACCTATTTTCAAAAATCTTTGCTTGTAACCCTTGACTCTTACCTTACTTTGACCTTCTATTTCAAAAATAGCTTTTCTCTCTCTTCTCATCCCCTTCAAAAGTACGAGTAGTAACAGATAGTGTAGATTAGGTCTTATTTAGGAGAAATAGGGTAGTATAAAGATTAGGTCATAGAATAACCCTCCATGATAGAAACGTGAAAGTAGAAACCGTACCCCGTTTAGGCTTGACAGTGCTTTATTTCTTGCTTGCAACTACCCCTATTGGTCTCTCTCTCCTCCCCTTATGCTTTCTCACTAGGACTAGATCTCCTTTTTCCTCATCTTGTGCTATTCCCTCTCATTCCCTTTCTACTTAGAGTAGACTAGGAGGAAATATTACAAATGAAGACCACCTTGGATATTTGGAAGACCATCAGGGAATGGAGACAAGAAGGAAATCAATTGCACCTATTCTACACCCGTGCAACCCACAAGACCGCTTGCAAAAGCCGCAGATACCGCCCATGCCATCACTGTCCCCTCCACTACATTGCCGCACGACCGACATCGTGCACCACCACCGCCCTAGGACGTCGCTTGTGCTGTCACCTCACTACCGAAAGCTGTTGCTACTATCCCCCACGACATCGATTCTCTCGGCACTCGATGCTGCTCAATGCCGCTGATAATGGCACGCACCCACTCCCCTCAAACCCGCCGTCGATCGCCTATAAAACACTCGGCCAGCTGCCCCTTTAGAAGCAAAACACCCCGCTCTCGACACTAATCGCCCACCTAAATCCTCTATCCCAGCGCCAACCTGTTCCCATAATCCGAAAAGAAGCCAAAAGAAAGTGCTGCCAGCTGAAGATTTACCGAAGAAATATCAAGAAAAAGAAGAAGTACGCCATTAGAAGCCGAAAGTTGAAGCTCTCAAGATGTGGTTAGGAGAAGATGAGCTCACGAAAGCCCTCTTTGCTATCCTGATCACTACTCTGATAGCAACGACTATCTTCTACATCATTGTAATGCGTCTGTTACCATATGAAAGGCCCTGAGTTAATTAATTGTTGAAATCAGAAATGTGGAATAAAAATCCTAGAAATCTTGTTGGTGCCAAGTATATTTTTGAGATTTTTGGGCTCAAATCCTTGAAAGAGAAAAGAAGAAAGAGAAAATGGTGCAGTAATACCACAATCAGGAGATAAGAAGCCAAGAAGCCTCAAGTCATCCCATCACTTCCAGGATTTACACCACAACCAACAACGACCACTACCTGCACGGTCGTCAAGACTACACCGCCACCTGCACAGTTGTTAAGGCTACACCCTGCCACAGTGTCCCACTATGTAGTCGAACCCACCCCCACTCCACTTCCTCCGCACACCTCAAGCCCCGGTCAAGACCGGTCAAAGCATTCAACAGAAGCCTCACCCCCGACACCTTATAAAAGTAGGAACCCCTCCGCCCTCATCATCACCCAAGCCCACTGAAGAATCCCACCGCCAGTTTCTCCCTACCTTGAGCAAAAGCAAGCAGCTGCACCCTCAGCTTCCCACCCATAAACCACCATTGTTGATTCCTCCCACGCCCACAAATGGCAGAAGGAGTTTGGATCAGCAGCTGCTGCCTCCACATCGAAGGTTTCCCCAAGCTTCTCTACGCCACCAAGCAGAGACTTGGAATCCAAGAACGCCCCGAGTATGAAGGCCGAGAGTATGAAAAACACACCACCGAGCGTTGTGAAGTCACCGTCTACATCGCCAAGAGTGAAGACTTCCCCGACCTCGCCGATGCCTAGAGTACAACTACCACCGGATTTCACTTCACCGACACCTACCAAGCCATCGCCCGCAAAGCCCTGCGACACCTATGCCAGATCTACGAAGAGCCTATCGCCCGTACACCCATGAGATTCCTCCCACCTCTAGAGAAGAACCACCTCACCTAGATCACCCGCATGGAAGCCTTGCAAGAGCAATAAGACAGCCCCACCATGAAGTACATGACCAACTACCTGCTTTCCCTCGACAAGCAGTACGACAAGCAAACCGCCGGACTGAGAAACTATATCTACCACGCCCAAGAGGCCGAGATCTATGCCAGGAAGCTCCACGTGCAGTTCACCAAAGCATAAGCCCGAGCAGCCACTGCAGAAAGCCGTGAGACTACCATTGCCAAAGCCCTGAAGGAAGCTGAAGACCACCATGCCCAATAGTTGAAGAACGCCTACCTCGTCACCAGACCCAAGTGAAGGATGTTTGCCATGCATAGGCAAGAGCCCGTGATTCTGGAAGGAATCCCCGTCTACCCTCCAGAACGAAGAAGGATGGGCCTTGCAACACCGCCAGCACCACCACCTATGGAAGTCTTAGAGATCGAGCCTCTCGTACCTCTCACTCAGCCACCGCCAAGAGAAGAAGCAAAACCGCACCGGAATGAAGCCACACCATCCGATGAACTAGACTAGTTGCTCCCAAGGGAGATGTACTCGTAGTCTAGCACCTCCCTCCCCTCCATTGTTGTAATCCTCCCATCATAATCAGAAGCAGTATGTTTGACTCATTATTCCATAATATTCATATGCCCGCTCTCTCGCAAAAATCAGCTAAATAGGGTGTGCATAATCAAAACATAATATGCTAAGAAGCCAAGTAAGGGTGATGACAAGATAAAGAATAATCTACAGGAAAATAATCAAATCTAAGAAGTAGAAGATTTAAGGATAAATCTTCTAAGTGGGGTAGATCCAGACCCCGATTAGAGAAAAGGAAGAAAATGCAAGAGCAGGGTTGAAATAAGTAAAGCAGAAAGATGCAAGTTTTTGGATGAAAAATTGAACCCAAAGAATATGAGAAATGAAACCCTAAGAGCACTATGATTGTTGCTCAAAAGAAGCAAAACCAGAGGATTGGCACCACAAACACAGAAGGATTAAATGCAAGAAGTCATCGTGATAGGGTGGATCATTAGAATACAAGCCCTACAACTCAAGACAAGGGCGATATGGGCAATTAGAAGATACCCGAAGATTAAGACCTCCCCAGCAACTCTATAACCAGAAGGACATAAGGAGATAAAAAAATACTTTGAAGATCGAATCTTCTAAGTGGGGTAGCCCTGAGGCAAGAATAAGAATGGGAATTTCCCAAAGACTAGATAGCCAGAAGATGATTAAAGAAAGGGGTACAAAAGGTGAAAATAGATCGAGCAGCTACCATTGGACAAGAGGTATACCTCCTTCCGATGGGATGTGATTCCCGACAGGGTGGTATTTTTTTGTTCAAACCAAGCACTAATCGCCCCAACAAGGCGATAGAGTTTACTCTTCCTGATAGGGTACCACCACCATAATGACAGGGTGGTACATTAGCGGATCGAGGAATTCTCTGGAGGACAGCACAGTAAGGCAGAAGAAATCCCTCCCTCTCTAGACCTTTCTCTCTCTCTAGGTTTCCCTCTCTCTCCCTAGTTGCCCTCTCTAGTTTCCTTGAATCTCGGGGACGAGATTCTTCTAAGTGGGTTAGATCTGTAACACCTGTGTTTTTACATCATAATAAAAACCACTAAAATTTTGAACTTTTTAAAACTTTACAACAAATTAAAACCTTGACTAGTTTATTTTCTGCAAAACCCTTTCTAAATAAAATGTTTTCCAAAACCCTTGCATCAAAATTCACCATATACATTTAGGTAGAATGTTTGATATGTTTGAATGATGAAATGTTTGTTGAATGTTTGATTGCATGATTGGTTGCTCTAGAATTTATTTTGGCACTAAATAATTTTCCTTGGCAATTTCCCCTTTGATATTCTCCACCCAAATAATCTTCTTGATCTCTCCCTTGATTTACCAACCCTATCATATTTCTAATCTTCCTTGAAATTCAAATTCAAATGCACCCAAAGGTGCTTAGTCTATTTCTAGAAAATAGATAGGAAATTTATAAAAGGAAAAAGGACCTCGGGCTCATTCTCCCTCTCTCCCTCTTGCTGGCCCATGCCACGGCCCACTCCCTCCTAACTTCTAGCCCACGAAGCCGCTGCCTCCCCTCCGCTTTGGGCCACCACCAACCCAGGACTTACGCGTCACCCCCTTGGGCCTGCACGGCCACACAGCCCAACTGGCGTGGCTGCACACATTCCCATCCCCTCTCCATGACACTAAAGACTGGGACCCACATGTCGAACTAGTCTTCTACCTCCAGGGGTACGACACGAATGTCGCGTCGCTCACGCTATCTACCTCCACCGCCTCAGGCTTGCCATTACCACCTAAACCCGGCAAAGTGGATCAGCACAAGGACACCATGGACCCCACCTAGACCTCTCTGCCCTTATCTCTTCCACCACGTGGCAGCGCCCGAGCACCCGACCATCACCACCGCCACGGCCGCACCTCGCTCCAGCTCATCGCCAGCCAGGAGACAGACAAGCATGCACTATGCATCACTGCCTTTGTAGCTTGGACACGAGCTCAGAGGAAACATGACGCATGCAAAACCAAGGTGCAGTGAGAAAATATATCGCCACACTATGTCATCGGTGAACCGACCTTCGTCGCCTATAAATAGGCCCGACGAGAGCCCCTCCGCCACACCAAGCAGCGCCACCAGCTCCGCCTTGGCGCAGAACGCACCATCTCCCTCTTCTCTTCCCTCCTTCCCCTTTTCGAGCTTTGGGCGACCTTCCCCAATCTGGCTCGCCGTGGTCGCCATGGGTGCGAGCTTTGAGCTCTCCCTCCACGGTGCGCCTTAGGTTGATAGGATTCGCCAGCATGCTCCTTGCTTCTATCATTGCCCAGACCACCACTCCCAGCCCATTCTTTCTCCTCAAGATGCCCTGCCCCCAAGAGCATCCCACCATCGAGTCACCATCACCGCCGCCCACCACTGGCAAAGCACAGCCATAATCCCAACATCCGCTACGCACCCACATCACCCACTGCAACCCCGCCACACTTGCCTCGCTTACCCAAAACATCTCACGCCAACTCAAGCCATCACCGCACCGCCATGGCTACTTCGGCAAGCTGTCGCTATCATTTCAAACACCCGTCGTCATTGGGGATCTCCCCAACCTCTGTGGTTTGACCCTCAGGACACCGGTGACTAGTCAGAGGAGCTCCCCGAGCCCCTACACCACCGACGTAAGCAGCACCGGTGAGCCTTTAGCTGTAGCTTGTCCCCATCACGGCGCCACCATCACTGTTTCATCGTCGTCATTCCTCCATCCACTCTGTCTCTCTCTCCCTCTGCCACATGGGCCTAGAGCCAAACGTCGGCCCCATTCCCCATTCACTTCACCCGTGGACCCGGTTCACATGAACACTGAGAGAGGGCAAGCAGTTCACAACACAGAGCTACACCCGACGTACAACACAGCGTGACCAGGCTGACCCCGCTGCGATGTCCCCATGCGTCAGCCACTCAACCGGGAGAAAAATGCTAGGAGCACCCGAGCAGTGTACACAAGAGAGTGTGGCATGGAAAATTCCCAGAAAATTCCTAAATAAACTAGGTACACCCTAGGTCCTACCCAAGTATTTCCATCTCATTTCCATTATCCTAATTTCCAGAATTAATTCCTGAGTTATATTCCACATATTCTTTTTCCCTATTAAATTTTGATAAATCATATCTTCTCCATCCTAATTTCAAATCATTTGATTCTTTCACCAAAAATCATCTAAATTCAAGCTCTATTTATTCTGACCCTTTGCTCTATTATTTGGTGCCCATTTAAATTCTAGTTTGATTGTTTTCCCTATCCATATTTAATTTAAATGTGAATTATAGTAGTGGCCATCATTGTAGTAGTAGTTAACCCTATATATTCGCATATGTGTATGCACCATGACGCATACTCGAATATATCCTCACCCAATCACCTAAAATAATAGGATATCTCTACATACAAGGATATGCCCGATACCCAGGTATACGCCTATGTATGGCTAACTTTATCTTCCACCTCTTTCATTCTAATTGATCTTGGGTGCATACATGTGCATGTGCATACGTGCCACTAACCCCGTAGACTTGTAGAAGTCAGACAAATCATCTATGATGATTCGGGCAGGCTTTCTCTTTTAGGTTCATATAATAGTGAATATAATATTGTGGTCTGGTTTTCCTTTAGACCAACCACCCACCTTAACCTAACCCGTAGAAGCCCTACCCTATGTATGGAGTACCTCTATCCAAATCTTACTTCACATTGACATAATAGTGATAACCTTAGATAACAACCCATCTAGGATCGTTACCTGCACTTTAATTGCTTCTGCTTGTTTTACTTGTCTTGCTTGTTATTTTCCTTGTTTGTGTTTCATACTTGTTGAAACTAGACCGCGTAGGATAAGAAGACATGGACAAAACCCAACAGAGTCTAGAAGACAGGAATAGGAGCCACAGGAATCAAACAAGGGTATAATCGTTAGTGAATCAAGGCAAGTCCCAACACCCACTTATCCCTTCCTCCACTTTAACTACCATCCCTTAACCACCTCCCCTTCCACCACCACATTTTGCTAGCCTCCACCATAAACCCTCTACCCTCTATCTCTATTAATAAACTTAACTTATATTACTAAATTCTCTTTTATGTATTAATGGAATTATAATGGGTCATGAGCTCAGCTGTGTTAATGTGATCAATAACGATAAGGTAATGGTTACCTTGATATGAAATGAGCTCTATGAACCTGAGGATAAGAACTGTGAACTTAAACTGGTAAAATTGGATTAAACAATGAAAGGGGGTGAGTGGGAGTAATTTATGTGGGGATAGATTACCTTGGTAGGAACGCCTAGTGAGGGTTCCTGTGGGAGATGCTCGCCTCGGTCATTGTTGGTATAAATTAAATGCACAGAGAGAATATATATATCCGCAAGCGCACAAATATTATACTATTGTAGCACTTCACCGAGAATAATCCAATTTTAATATTGAACCCAAAGGAATAGTTAGTGAGAATAACTAAATCTTTGTCCTAACCCAACTTCACAATCAAAGTCAGAAAATAGGAATATAAACGAGACTACTGAGATATGTCTAGTTCTAATCTCGGTAAGCTTTGCCTTCTATTGTTCTATCGTGAGAGATGTCTAATAAGGAACAAATTCAGAGTTTCTTCCCTATAAGCGATCAAATTCCTGCTAGTCCTAATAACGGGAGGTGGACTACAGAGGATTCAATGAAGCTATAAAAGTCACCTTCGTGAGCTACCACCGATCTGAAAAATGAGGGTGCATTTACGAGTAACCCGAGTCTAAGCACCATGCTTATACTACGAATACTACTTTAATCTAGAGCCACCAAGATCAAAGCACTCAAAAGAGAGTCGTAAACTTGAAGAACAATATGAACAAGATACTTACATGAATCAGAAGTCGATTACCAGAGAAATCTCAGAAGCAAGCTCTAGTAGAACTTGATTCCACCAGAGTACAGCCGTAGAGAGAGCACCGACAGGCCGAAACTCCTCCAAAACTCTACTCTTTCACTCTATCTCTCTATCTCTAACACAAGACTAGATCCTATGGAGGACTAATTTTCTCTTGATTGCTAGCCCTAGATCCTGGTGGAAATATGAATTAGGGCTCCTGGCTTTGCAGCTCTTAGGATCAGACTTGGCTTCCTCCAGGGGGGTGCAGGCCTGTATTTATATCCCTAGGAGTGCAACGCGAGCCCTTAGATCAAACCGACTTAAGGAACGGTGTAGATGCAATCCTAGGAGGCGGTGGAGGAACATTCTGGAAGCTTCTGACAAATGGACCCCACAAGGGACCGGGTGGCATGGTGGTGGGGCCGGCTGGTCCCACCTAGCATCCTCTTGGGGTCCGCTGCAGTGTGGTGTCTTCTAGTGTCCTCTGGAACCTTCTTCAGTAGTTTTTGTCGTGGTTAAGTTTAATTCTCTTTGATGTTTTGATCCTCCTTGCCGATTTTCTGATTAAATCCAGCTAGAAATACAGATTCACCAAAACTCATGGAAACTGTCAGTAATAACCTCCTATTCTATGATATTGATCCATTTCCACCATTTATGCAAAGTAAATTGATAGTTCTTGATGTACGTTAACTACCGTCAACTAACTCCCCCACATTTAGACTTTTACTTGTCCTCGATAAAAGGATGGGTTACTCAAGACATAACCTTAGGACAAGACATCAACATAAAACCATCCCTAGTCATACATGCCCTATAGGATTCAAAGTGTCTACCATGAAACTTTAGGCAGTTCAACAACAGAACAGCTTGAACCAAATCACCATCTTCCTTCAGTCAAGTCAATTGGAGAAACATTTAAGAATTTAAAAACAAAACATAGCTTACCTTATATGTGGTATTTTTGGATCCTCACCAAGGCATAGATGATCTTGCCTTCTTTTACCTACTCTTAAAAACTTATGTAAAGTTCAGGTAGGGATGAATGTGAAAACATACTTGTATTGCATATATTGTAAAGTCAAAACAAGGATCCAAGGAGAAAAGTGACATACTCTTAGATCAAGATGTGCATGTGTGTGGAATATATATATATGGTGGCTTTCCTAATTCTACTGTGCTCTTTGAAACATGTCTCCCTTGTTGGAAACTTGAAAACTTTTGCTAGAGAGCATGGGCTATCTCTTTTTCTTCTTCTTTTTCTCTTTTTTTATGGCGGGCATCTGAGTACCCATTGTTTTCCAATCTTCGATACTTGTCCATTTTTTAATACTTTTCTTTTTGCATAGCCACATGCCTCTTTCTTGCAATTGAAAAACTTTCAAGAGAGATAATTATAAGAACTTGGAGTATTTATTCCTAACAAACTTCTTTTTATGTCTTCTCCCAGTGTAGGAGTAGAACATTTTGAGTGGATGGAAAATATATTGTTGCATACTCCCAGTGTAGGAGCAGCAGATATATGTGGAGTGTACGTGATCTTGATCTTGAGAGCATGATAAGTTTCTCAACAAGGGTCACAAGGTTTGACTAAACTCAACACAAACACAAGTAATATATGTAGAAGGTTTATCTATCCTATATATGGCTCTGGTGGGTCATTGCTTACCACAAAGGAGAAGTATAGCTATTCATTTTTCTTTTTGAAATATAATTCTCTAATGACTAGACACAAGAATCAAGTTCTCTTATTCTACTATATCTCATTCCTCAACAACTTAAGTAACATGGGGTCCCTAAAAATAAGTTCCCGATAGTAACAAGACTTTTAGGAAGAGTATTATGTGAGTCTATCCGTAAGTCATGGCTGAAATAATCTTTCCTCATGTTTCAAGTTGTTTTATCATGTGATTTTCAATTCGGTTCGAAATGGAAAGCGAAACATATGAAAATAGAGTGTATTGGGCTCAAACCTGATCGTAGACAAAGCACGAGGCGAAGAGGCACAGAGAGAGGTCAGGCGGCCCAAGGAGGAGGCTGGGCAGCCCACCATGGTGGCTGCTTGGGGCCTACTTTGTCGTATGTGGTCCTTGGTTAATTACCTTCCGTATTTCATGAATTTCCCAGTCACTTTTCGTTTAGTCGTCGCGATGTGTCTCTCCCACACTTGTTTTCCTATATAACTTTTATGCACAACGTGTAGACAAACACATATCCAAAATAGAGATAGAGAATAGGTAACAAATCTCCATTAATAATTGAATAAGGAACTTTATTACAATTCAACCTAACTTTAATCGATCTAACAACTAAGCTAGCGACGAACCTAAAAAACTTTAACCTAACTAAAACTTGTGCCTTATTATCAATCACTAACTCTCAACTCTCTCTTCTTCCCAACACAATTGGAAAGAAGTTCGATCTATTTCTCTATTTTCTTTTGCTCAATAGTTTCTAATTCTATCTTCTTATTTAGAGCATCTACATTCCTAATGAGGAGAGTGTTCTGCTGCTGGAGGGACATGACGGTCTAGGAAATATGGTCAATCCTTGTCTCTAGCATCGCAATGGTCATCCTTGGGCACTTCTCTTCTCATTCCAATGGTGGAGCAGGTCTCTTGGGCGTCTTCCTTGGTGGAACAAATTTAACTTGGCCTGGTGCAGCTTGAATACCATCAAGAGACACTCGGGGAGTGGTTGTAGTGTACTTCACACAGGTGACCTCTCCAAGCTTGTTGGTCTAGACACCAATAAGCATCTCATTGGGTCATGAACGTAAAAGCTTGATGTCCTTTGGTACGTCAATCTTTGGTCCCTTCAGCGCTTCCTTCAAGAGTAGATGATCTTAAGGTGGAGGAAGCATTGGTTGACGAACTTAAGCATAGTAGGCTTGCTTCGAGCTCCTTCTTGGCAGCACCACGGCTACTTGCTTCGGAGGAATGATAACGAGAGGCAGAGGTTCCTCTATAGGGACAATGACAAGAGAGTCTTCCCTAGGAGGAAGTTTGTTGAGGTCGACTCCGAAAGGGATTATCTCTTTTTCGGCCATTGGATTTAGAGAGGAGAACTCTACTATGGGAGAGAAGAGGCTTGGATGGAATGAGGAAGGATGCAGGTAGAGGCTTGTTTATATAGGGGGTTCATCTTGCAGTAGGGGTCAAAATCTTATCCCTAGAGGCTTCGTACGAGGGAATACGCGAATGGATCTGAAATATACGTGATCTTATCGTGGAAGAGTGTAGAAACAGTGAGAGAGTCGGCCGAGGACGAGAGGCACTGACAGGGGGCCACCTGACATAGGGGTGGGGCCGGCCGGCCCCACAGGTCATTCCCTCGGGGTGACTTTTCTCGTGTGGGTTTATAACTTGTTTCTATTCCCAAAAATTATATTTTCGTGATATATCTCGTAATGGTTGATGGCGGTGGTGTAATTAAGGTAAAATCTGAAAATCCACCTCATCAACAACCTCATGTGGTTTTTTAGGTTCTAAAAAGATTTTTAGACGATGGCCATTTACCTTTAATAATGTACCTTCATCGGTTTGAAGAGTTACTGCTCCATGCGATGAAGTGCTTACCACCGTAAATGGTCCTTCCCACTTGCTTCGAAGTTTTCCGTGCTCGAACAATTTGACCCAAGAATTAAAAAGTAATACCTTATCTTTAGGTGCAAACTCCTTCTTCTTGATCCTCTTGTCATGCCATCTTTTAGTTCTCTCCTTGTATATCTTGGAGTTGTGATATGCTCGTTCACGCCATTCGTCCAACTCAGAGAGTTGCATCTTTCTCTTTACTCTTGTGGCTTCAAAGTCCATGTTCTATCACCAGATAGCCCAGTGAGCTTTGAATTCTAGCTCCACAGGTAGATGATACATCTTCCTATAGACCAACTGATATGGTGACATGCCCAATGGTGTCTTATAGGCTGTTCTGTAAGCCCATAGTGCATCGGGTAGTTGATCTTTCCATGCGGTTTCCATCTCATCAACCGTCTTCTACAGAATATTCTTGATTTGCTTATTAGATGTCTCTACCTAGCCACTTGTCTGAGGATGGTATGGAGTAGCAACATTGTGGTAGATCCCATGCTTCATTAAGTATCTATGGATAATTTTATCAGTGAAGTGAGTTCATCCATCGCTAATCACCATCCTCAGAACACCGAATCTTAGAAATATTATTTCTTCAAACATCTTCTTGGAGTTCTTTGCATCAACAACTCTGCATGGCATGGCTTCAACCTACTTGGAGACATAGTCAACTGCCACCAAGATATATTCATAGTTCTTTGACATTGGGAATGGTCCCATGTAGTCAATTCCCCAGACATCGAAGAACTCTATCGGGTACCTAAATTAGGGGTACCCAAAATCAACAATTAAAAGGAGCAAACCCTTGAGGAATATGCACCCTAAAACCCCCCTAAAAAATCGAGTCAAGGCTCCACCTACATGGATGCGCCAAGCTTAGTCCGCATCCGCGTGGCCACGCCGGCCACCCTCGACTGCGCTCTGACTCGCACGAGGACCGCTCGATGGGAAGCCTCGACCCCGGAAAATCTCCGACTCGCACAATCCAGGGTCAATTCGGTCGACCCCCCTCACCCACCTACTCACTAACAAGGCATTCAATGCAACCACTTACACCTACGTTGCTACAGCCCCACTAGCGTGGGAGCAGTACCTGCGTCTAATCATGCTTTTCATTGCCTATCCCGAGATGGGCGATAAAAAGGTTGTCACTATACACACCACGTCGGGCACTATTCTACCCCTGATGCCCCCTCGAGGCACAATACGACGGCCGTCATGTCCTAGGTTTTCTGGGATCCGACCTTATCGTTCCTCGTCGACCCCCTCAGCTACGTCCCAACCTGACCTCGAGTGTCGTCGGTCAATAAAGGAGCAGCACCCGTATGTCGACCACAGGGGATCGCACGCTCGTCACCAGACCTAGGGTCTTTCACTATCACATCACCAACGTCACCACGACACCCCAGGGATGGCCGACATTCACAGATGCACGTCGCTACAGCAACTTCCACAGCGCCTCCCGCGCCTTCACCTCTAAGGCATCGCCTTAGGGTTTTAGGGACCCCTCGGCCTCCGCTTGACTCTATAAAAGAGAAGACAGAGGGCTCTCCAGAAGGGGGATAGACAAGGGAGGAGGACAGCAAGATAGACGTTCTTTCCACTCCAGAGATTAACATCTCAAGAAACACTCCATTTTACTCTTTTCTTGAGACTTGGGACTAGCTCCCTCTCTCACAACTTGTAACCCCTACACAAGCACTTCGGTGCAAGGAAATATAATACTCTCCCCCCCGCTGGACGTAGGGCCTTCTTCGCCCGAACCAGGATAAACCCCTATGTATTCTCTTTGCATCACCATCCGGATTAGGGAGCACGCAGCACAAATTCACTCGTCGGTCTAGGGCCCTCCCGGGTCCGAACACCAACAAGCTCTATTTGAAGGTTGTTGGTAAGTGGCATGGCATCTCTTGAATTGATATTCCTCTGCCTCTGACACGCTCCACATCTCCTGATAAAATCCTTCATGTCTTCATACATGGTTGGCCAAAAGAATCCACTCGGCTAAATCTTTTCATGAGTGCAGAATGCTCCATAATGTCCTCCATATGGTGATGAGTGGCATCGTTCAATGATCTTGATGCCTTCTTCTGCCAGTACACATCTCCTGAGTAAACTATCATAGCAAACTCTGAAGAGGTTTGGTGGATCCCATATGTGGAGACGACTCTCGTAGATAAGCTTCCTTTTGTTCTCACCCGGTGGTATATAACCTGCAACCATAAAATTGACAATATTCGCGTACTAGGGGCCCGATCTAATAATCTTGAAGAGCATGTTGTCCCTCAGTGAATCATTGATGGGTAGTTCCTGCGAATTCTCAAACTACATTCTAGACAAGTGATCAGTAACAGAATTTTCTACACCATTTTTATCTTTTATTTCTAAATCAAATTCTTGGAGTAGCAAAATTCATCTTATTAGTCTTGGTTTAGCATCTTTCTTAGTGAGAAGGTATTTCAAAGCAGCATGATCAGTGTAAACAATCACCTTAGCTCCTACCAAGTAAGATTTAAACTTATCAATAGCAAAAACAACAGCCAGGAGTTCTTTTTTAGTTGTTGCATAATTAAGTTGAGGTCCTGTCAAAGTTTTGCTAGCATAAGAAATTGCATGATACTTTCTATCTTTTGTTTGTCTCAAAACTACCCCCATAGCATAATCACTAGCATCACACATGATTTCAAAAGGTAACAACCAATCAGGGGTTGAATGATTGGTGCAGAGATGAGTGCTTCTTTACGAATGTTAAAAGATTTCAACCATGCATCATCAAATTAAAAGGGAACATCCTTAGCCAAAAGATTTATCAGTGGTCTAGCAAGGTATGAACAATCTTTTATGAACCGGCGATAAAAACCACAATGACCAAGAAAACTTTGGATCCCTCTAACATTTATAGGTAGAGGTAGTTGTTTAATTACTTCAATTTTAGCTCTATCTACCTCAATCCCTCTTTCGGACACTAAGTGTCCAAGCACTATGCCTTCTCTAACCATGAAATGACATTTTTCCCAATTAAGGACTAAGTGCTTTTCTTCACATCTTTGCAAAATCTTGTCTAAATTTTTAAGGCAATCATCAAAAGTTTTTCCATAAATAGAAAAATCATTCAAGAAAACTTCCATGATTTCTTCAATCATATCAGAAAATATAGACATCATACATCTTTAAAAAGAAGCTAGAGCATTACATAATCCAAAAGACATTCTACGATAAGCATAAGTTCTATATGGATATGTAAAGGTGCTTTTGCTTTGGTCATCTAGGTGGATCGAAATCTGGTGATAACCTAAATACCCATCAACAAAATAAAAGAAAGAGTGGTTCGCCAGTTGCTCCAACATTTCATCAATGAAGGGTAATGGAAAGTGACCTTTCTTTGTTGCCTTGTTAAGTTTTCGGTAATCAATGCATATCCACCAACCAGTGACAGTTCTTTGGGGGATTAATTCATTTTTTTATTTTTAACAATAGTCAGGCACCCCTTTTTAGGCACAACTTAAACAGGGCTTACCCACTCACTATGCGGCACATGATAGATGATCCCGACGTGCAAGAGTTTTAAGACCTCTTTCTTAACAACCTCTCTCATCGCATTGTTATGCCTACGCTGGGGCTCCCTAGAAGGTATAGAATCTAGATCCATAGGGATATGATGGGTGCAAAGAGCAGGGTCGATTCCCTTAAGGTCTTAGAGTGAATAGCCAAAAGCAGAATGATGCTTAGCAAGTGCAAATATTCTTCTTGAGAGAGTTTATCACTTATGATCATAGGAGAATCGTGATCATTATTAAGAAAAGCATATCTAAGACCAGAAGGCAAGGGTTTAAGCTCAATAAAGGGCTTAGGCAGTTCTAGCAATTCATCAAGAGGTTTGGGTTTTATGGAGCCTTCATCTTCCTCCTCGATGAAGAACTGGGCATCATCTTCAAAGTTGGGTTCAATCAAGTCGTCAAGAGATGCAACCTTAACCTCTTCCATTGGGTCTTGCTCAGGAATTGGCTCAATCTTAGCATTTAAAGAGTGAGTGATGGGCACAGAGAGCTCAAAGTTTTTTCCAAGTTTTATGTTCAACTTCCCCTTTTTTCCTTCATGGATAAGTCTTTTCTATTGGTTGTCCTATTAATAGGTCAAACTCCATAACATCAAAGATATAGAAATCCAAGTGCACTTTGGTTCCATTTACCAAAATAGGAAGGGCACAAAGAATTCCCAAACTTGGGATAATGTGTCCTAAAAGACTTTTTAGCAACTTGGTTGTTGGGGCTAATGGCATGTCTTTTAATAAATCATGAGCAAAAACCAAAGATATGATGTTAACACCCACAACCGGATTGTAAAGAGCATTGAAAGAATCTTTATTCATTTGGCAATGAATGGTAATAGAAGGTGGGTCTAAACGAATTACTTCAGGAGAAAGCTCTAATTCTTCTAACCATTCATCACTCATGATGGTCACTAGGTCTTTTGTTGTCTTTTTATGGAAAGCTTCCTCAAAAGGGTCTAAAGGTTCTATAGATGATTATTTCCTAGGCTCCTAGGGTTTCCTCATTATGTGGTAATTCAAGGTATTTCCATATTCGACAAAAAGTTCATCCTCGACTTCAAGCATAAAGTCTGAAATTGGAGTTTCCTCCTTTTGCAATTGTTCGAGATCTAGAATAGCTGAAGTTGGTGATGATTCTGGTAAAGATTCAGGTTCAGCTAATTGGGAGCCTTCTTCTAATAACTTCTCTCTTTCTTTAGGAAGGTCTTGTAAGATTTTTCATGAGAATACTTCTCCACTTTTCGGCGGAGACATGCATGAACGAACCTCCTGCTGTCGTATTAAGATATTCTATTATTTTTCTAGTGATGCCCATGAAGAAGTGTTGGAGAAGAATAGGTTCTGGAATGGTAAGGTCAGGGCCAAAATTAAGAAGAGTGTTAAAGTGTTCCCATGCCTTACCTAGAGATTCTTTCTTCTTTTGTTTAAAAGTTAGAACCTTTAGATAAAGTTTGACTACCCTATAGGTGGAGAAGAATTGTAAGCAAAAGCTAGAGCATAGCCTCCCCAATCTCCATGGCTATTCCCATTATTAAGTGAATACCAACGCTTAGCTTCTCCCATCAAAGAGAAAGGAAAAAGCTTCCATTGTAAGGTCTCATCTGACATGCCTTTAATGTGTAAACATGCACAGGTCTGCTCAAACTCACATAGGTGGGAATAGGGATTTTCATCTACTTCGCCAGAAAAAGGTTTATCCTGAACCATATTGATTAACCGTGGGCATAGCTCATAGCTAGGTGCTAGGATAGGTTTAGAAGATTATACTTGCTTTAGGCTTGTGCCCGTGGGTGCACCATGTTGGTAGAGAAGGGTGGATATGGGATCCATGGTAAAAGATAAAAGTATAATACAAGATTAAGCCAAACTCAAAGTTAACTCAGCAAACCGTTCCTCGGCAACAGCGCTAGAAATGCTTGTTGGTATAAATTAAATGCACAAAGAGAATATATATCCGCAAGCGCACAGATATTATATCGTTGTAGCACTTCACCGAGAATAACCTAGTTTTAATATCAAACTCAAAGGAATAGTTAGTGAGAATAATTAAGTCTTAGTCTTAATCGAACTTCACAATCAAGGTTAGAAAATAGGAATATAAAGGAGACTACTGAGATATGTCTAGTTCCAATCTCGGTAAGTTTCACTTCTATTGTTCTATCATGGGAGATGTCGTATAAGGAACAAATTCATAGTTTCTTCCCTACAAGCGATCAAATTCCTGCTAGTACTATTAACGGGAGGTGGACTACAGAGGATTCAACGAAGCTATAAAAGTCACCTTCGCGAGCTACCATCGATCCAGAAAATGAGGGTGCATTTACGAGTAACCCTAGTCTAAGCACCACACTTACACTATGAATACTACTTTAATCTAGAGCCACCAAGATCAAAGCACTCAAAAGAGAGTCATAAACTTGAAGAACAATATGAACAAGATGCTTACTTGAATCAGAAGTCGATTACTAGAGAAAACTCAGAAGCAAGCTCCAATAGAACTTGATTCCGCCAGAGTATAGCCGTAGAGAGAGCACCGACAGGCTGAAACTCCTCCAAAACTCTACTCTTTCAATCTATCTCTCTATCTCTAATACAAGACTAGATCCTATGGAGGACTAATCTTCTCTTGATTGCTAGCCCAAGATCCTGGTGGAAATATGAATTAGGGCTCCCGGCTTTGCAGCTCTTAAGATTAGACCTGGCTTCCTCCAGGGGAGGGTGCAGGCCTATATTTGTAGCCCTAGCAGTGCAACGTGAGCCTTTGGATCAAATCAGCTTAAGGAACGGCGTAGATGCAATCCTAGGAGGCGGTAGAGGAACATTCTGGAAGCTCCTGACAAATGGGCCCCACTGGGGATCGGGCGGCATGGTGGTGGGGCCGGCCAGTCCTACCTAGCATCCTCTCAAGGTCCGCTATGGTGTGGTATCTTCTGGTGTCCTCTACAACCTTCTTGAGTAGTTTTCATCACGGTTAAGTTTAATTCTATTTGACGTTTTGATCCTCTTTGCCGATTGTGTGATTAAATCCTGCTGGAAACACAGATTCACCAAAACTCATGGAAACTGTCAGTAATAACCTCCTATTCTATGATATTAATCCATTTTCACCATTTATGCAAAGTAAATTGATGGTTCTTGATGTACGTTAACTACTATCAATAGTCACATAAGGACCGGTTCATAGTCCCGCTCACCTAGTGAGATATTTCGTACAACATGTCTAATATGGGCAGACTTGATCTCACACCTCGTTAGATTGAAGTATCATTTCTACTAGGAGGCCGATGTTGGTAGTGGCATATCAGGAGCAGACATGGATGCTATGTGATCTTCCATGGTCTGGTTGGCATAGTTGCTATGTGATCTTCCACGTTAAGCCCCTTGACTTTGGCCGCATTTGAGCCCATATTATTATTGTTCATTTTGATGATTTCGTATCATCAACACTATTATGTTGGGATGATTTGGTGTCATCCGAGATTATATGATGGGATGATGTGGTGTCATCCGGGAATCTAAGACGGGACGGTTTGGTATCCTCCCAAGTTTAGTGCATTTTCCAACCCTTGAGAAGCCACGGTAGAGTTATATGGAAATCTAAGGATGTGTCCCTTTGGGTACGAGGTCTTTGTAGGGTTGAGATGGCGGACTAGAGGGGGGGGTGAATAGTCCTTTCTAAAACTTAAACGAGTTGGCTAACCAAAACAAATGCGGAATTAAACTTAACGGTCTAGCCAAGACTACACCCCTCTAACTAAGTTCACAAGCACCTCACAAAGATCCTAATTAAGCAACTAAGGTGCTTTCCTTAGCAAGAGCTCTCCTATTTAATTCTAGAGCAAGGTCACACAAACCTATGCACTAGTACTTTGCAAGCAAGAGGGAGCTCCTACACAATTCTAGTAAGCAAAGCGCACAAAGCCTAAGCTCACTAGCAATGCTCAATAACAAGGCAACTAATGCCAAATTAGAGAGCGCAAATCACTTAGCTACACAAACTAAGCAATGTGACTAACAAGGTTACACAAACCAAATTAGTCACGCAAGCGGAAGCTTCTAGCTATACAAGCAAGAAGACAACTAGCAAGCTACATAAGAAAACTAGTTACGAGAGCAACTACACAAGCACAAGTATATGAAAGTAAATACAAGCTTGTGTTGCATGAAGGCAAACCACCGAGAAGAGTAGACAAAGTTGACACGGTGATTTTCTCTCGAGGTTCACTTGGTTGCCACCAAGCTACGTCCCCGTTGTGTCGACCAACACTTCGTAGTTCGGCGGCTAATCGGTCACACACTGAGCCTCTCAAAAGGCACCGCAAGAACCCACCATAAAGTGTGGTAGCTCAATGACATGCTCAACTAGAGTTGCTCTTCGCGATCCCCGCGGGGTGAGCACAATCCCCCTCACAAAGCTTCTCCGGAGCCTCGCACAATCTTCTTGCGAGCTTCGACGGAGCCACAAGCCACCAAGCCATCTAGGAGGTGGCAACCTCCAAGAGTAACAAGCACCACCGGCTTGCAACACGATCACCTAGTGCCACACGATGCAATCTCTCAAAGCAACGCACTAGAATCGCTCTCTCACTCGATCCGATGAACACTATCAAGCATGAGTGAGTTAGAGGGCTCCCAAGCACTACCACACAAGTCACAAAGACTATAGTGTGCTCAGCTACCGGCCACGGCTGGCCAAGACATCTATTTATAACCCCACGGTCAAATAGAGCCGTTACCCCTTCACTGGGCAGAAATCGGGACGACCGGACACGCCGGTCGTAACTGACCGGACGCGCTCAGCCGCGTCCGATTCTCCAACGGTCACTGACCCCCAACGGTCAAACCAGTGACCGGACGCGCCCCTGGCAATGACCGGACGCGCCCGTTAAACGACCAGACGCGCCGTTCAAACTGACCGGACGCGCTGGTCGCATAACGGCTAACTGCGAAGCAACGACCGGACACGCTGGAAACGACCGGACGCGCTGGTCCCGAGAATGACCGGACGCGCTGGCCGCCTGAGCAGCGCTCAACGAAACAACGACCGGACGCGCTGAAGAAACATGACCGGACGCGACAGTGCCAACATCCGGTTACAGTCCAGTAAGCTCCCTGAACGACCGGACGTGTCCGATCATCAGTGACCGGACACGCCTCGCGTCCGATCATCGAACTGAAAAACGCGCAGACACTGAACACTGACCGGACGCGTCCGATCATGCAAGGACCGCGTCCGGTTCAGCGTCCGGTCACCTCTGTGACCTCCGTTCGCCTCCGTTTCTTTTCCGACTTCCGGCGTAGTGGAAAATAGGCATTTTAACTCCTCAAAAACGCCTGAATCCCGTGCTCGCACGCTCGACGGGAGGGAGAGAGGAACCCAAACCCTCTCTACCACTCAAACTTCATCGCCTTCGTAAATGTGTCAACACCAACAAGTGATCACCACCTTGTGCATGTGTGTTAGCATTTTCATAATCATTTTACCGAAGGAGTTAACCACTCAACTTGCCACGCCACTCGATCCTAGCAACGATGCATAGTTAGATCACATGAGTGGCACTAGATGACCGATATGCAAACAAGTTTGCCCCTCTTGATAGTACGGCCATCTATCCTAAACCCGGTCATAAACTTCTCTACACACCTATGACTGGTGAAATGGAAATGCCCTAGGTTATACCTTTGCCTTGCGCATTCCACTTCATCTCCTCCGACATTGATGCAACACATGCACCAACCAATCACCAAATGATATGATTCACTTCATATCATCACGTGACCATATTGGTTCATCGATCTTGACCTCACTTGCTCTTCACCGTTGCCTCGGTCCTTCAGCGCCAAGCCATCACACAACTTGCCCTTCACCCTAGCAACCGGTCCATCAAGCCAAGCCTCATCTTGATCTTCTCCACCTTGGTCACATGACTCCATGTCATGTCTCATATGCAATGAGCTCCTTCATGACACCATCACATGTGGACTAATCTCCTGTGTATCTCACATAACCACATATTAGTCCACCTAAGTTGTCACTCAATTACCAAAACCAAACAAGGACCTTTCAATCTCCCCCTTTTTGGTAATTGATGACAACTCTACAAAGATATGGAAATTATGCTTTTTCAAGCTAGCACTTCACACAAGTGTAAATTGCTAACTTGTTTTGGATTTAATGTTACTTATCCAACATTTAAGCTCTATGCCAAGATTTGGATAAGCACCATAAAATCCGACTTGGTAGTGATAACTCCCCCTACATATGTGCTCAAATGGTTTGGTTTCAAGCTTGCACATATGCATAAATATGAAATTTGTGGGAGGGTTAGCACTACTAAGTGATGCTAAGGTGTATAGAATAAACCTTTGTAGCTTGATACCAATTAGTAGCTTGATACCATTTGAAAATCACAAGTTTGCCACCATCCTTAGCATCATGAGTAGCTAGACATCAAAAACACTAGAAATCTCGTGAGATCAACATTATTAGCAAGGTTCTAGTTTTTGTATGATAATCACAAGTCTAGCTAACATCCTATGCATGCTAGTTATCAAATCATCATTCAAGTTCTATAACTAGCATACACCACACAAGCATGCATATTGAATTTAAGAACTTATGCAATGCAAGCAAGCACATGAATTATGCACATATCAAATGTAATCAATCAAAGTTCATGAGCTTGCTCCCCCTACTTGTGTGCTTTCTTTGTCCAAGAATGTTTGATCCCCTTACATTCTTCAATGTTACTCCCTCTTTGTCCATGTCCAATCTTTCCAATCTCTCCCCAAAGCTCAAAAAGCTTTCATATCTTTGTCCAACTTCTCCCCCTTTGTCATCAATTTCCATAAAAGGTGTTCTTCTCAATTGATACAAAGGCTTGCATCGGGTTAGATGGTTGAGACTTGAATATTGCATTTTTTATGGATATTACCACATATGTTGGAATGACAAACTTTATGGTTGCTCTTGAGATTCCACATAGGATCTTTGACCTTGATACCAATCGGTAGGGCTTCTCCCCCTATGTCATAGCATGTGTCATTCACTTGAGATACCACTTGAAGGTGAGGGTAGCATTGCTTGATTTGATCACTTAAGGTTGAGGATCACTTGTGAAACCATCGTCTTGCATGAATGATACCATGTGAAGATACCATGAGTAGGAATGTGATACCATTTGAAAGAATTTTCTAGTGTGGATCCACTTTGAAGGATTTGGCAATAATATTCACTTTTTGAACATTTGCTATCTTCATGAGTACCATTTGTAAGATATCACTTGTAAGTTGATCTAGACACCACTTGTGAATATCATGTGAGAAATCAAATGAGTCTAGATAACACTTGAAGCAAACTAGATATCCATTTTTATTGTTGTCTTGTGCTTGTACTCTTATCATTGTCATGAGCTTCTTGTATGACTTGAACTATGTTGATTTGCCTAAGATTCCAAGTTCGGTTTGATCCAATGACAAGCTTCTTCACACCTCATGCTAAGGGTTATCTTGCCAATGTTGTACTTGTCACTTGTTAGCAATCCAAACTAGATCAAGTACTTGGGTTATGGGGGTTCACTAGCTCATGAATAAATTCATACTCATACCACTAGATCATTTAGACAATCAAGCAATAGTGGTAGGCTATGAATCTAAAATTTTCATTTGTCATGCATGATCCTAATAAGCATGTACTATATGCACTAACCGCATACTAGTAAGGGATGAAATGATCATGCACATTATAATGATACCTTTGCTATGTTGGAGTAGAGAATAGTCACATAGATTCTAATTCATTACTCCAATAGCAATGTGAAGTCCAATTTATAAGCTTGGTGAAGACCAATCGTCATAGATAAATCCATTCTTCACCCATATGAAATGAAAACCACTTATGATCAAGTGCACTTTCTTGTTGTGGTTGGCTTGCTTCATTATATCATCTTTGCTTGCATGAGAGAATCACTTAGAATACCAATTGAATTACAATGACTAACTCTCTTTTGGGTGTTTCTTGCTCTTTAGATCAATCCTTTTGATTGCTTCAACTAAGCATCACAAGTTCCTCGGATCACCACTTCCATGTTAGCCTTCCAAGTCCCAAACTTGGTTTCACCTACACACGGTGGCAAGCCCCTCACTAGGGAGAAGTGACCTTTCTCCAAAGAACCACTCTTGATACTCACTTGACAATGATATAGTTTGATTGATCCAAATGATGAACTCAATCTTGATGAATAATCCTTGAATCTTCATTTGAGTCCAACTCTTTCTACTTATTTAAGTCCTTTTCTTTATACCAAATGATCTCCAATCATCACTAGAACTTAAACTTCATCTTCATCTTAAGTTTGATCTTGATCTTCAAATTGAGTACCAAATAAGTACACCAAGTACATTTCACAATACAAAAGTCTTGTACTCATTGCTCGTCATGCTTCTAGATCAATCCAAAACCAAACTTAGGTACCTCAACCACTTGTAAACATGTTTCCAACTTGAGGATCTTTCAATTAAAGTGACTCTAGATTAATCCAATGATTGTCACTTTTCTGGCAGATTCTGTACCCTTCAAAGAATAATTCATATCTCCCAATGTATAAATCCAAATGCCATAAATTTTGGTGGATATGTGATTCACTAAGTCATATAGCAGCTGTAAAAATTTGAGATTCATTTGACATCTAGATTGCTACCAGATTTCAAATCTTCCACCACTGCTACATGCTAAAAACTGCTGCACTATAGCTGACAAGATATACTCCAAAGCCGAAGCATCTCTTATCCAATTCTTATGAAATTTCTACAGAATCTCATACCATAAGTCTAGAGCATGTATACCAAATTTCAAGCCAATCCAAATAGATTTGGTCATCCAAACTCAGACTTGATCACTGCTAGCTCAGATTTTCAATTTTGGACAGATTTCAATACATTGAGCAATACTTCATCAAATATGAATCAAACTTGAAACTAACTTGTTTGAATACTTTCACAAGACATATAACCATCCAATCCACTTACTAAATATCATCTCATGAATTTATCCAACACAAACCAATCCAAACTTGATTACTAAGCATTTAATCCATTCAATCATCTCATAGCAAGCAACATTGTATATATATCCAATTCAATCAACTCATATGCACCCAAGTGAAATGATCAACAAGAGATATACCTTGGTTAGCTCATGATTATTCAATAGCAAGCTTTCAACTTGAATATTTGCAAGCCATCAAATATATCCAATAAATCACCACAATTTTTAACATTGCACTTGTATGTTGTAGCACTTGGACTTCACTTATTTTGACTTGGCATTGGGCTTCATAACTTGACTCAATATATGATGAACAAAATGAAACCAATTGAATCAAGCCTCCAATGCCGATGGTACCTACAAACAATCATCCACTTTTTGATGGTACCCAAATAAGTTTGGGTCCTCTCAAGTTAGGTGCAACATACTTAGGCATTACCTTAGTATGAATAGCGGGATGTTTTGCAATAGCAACAATAGAGGTACCATTTACATCCTTTCTAAGCACATTAGTATCATCAATTGAAATATGCTTAGAATTGTTACCTAGGGGATATGAATGAGCCATGTGTCCCCTTTCCCGGCATGAGTAGCACATTCTCTTTGCTTGAGCCTTTTCTTCCTTGCTCATGTTGTGCTTCCCATTGCCTAGCCTCTCATGAGTTGCTTGAGCCTTCTTCTCAAGCTTAGTAGGACACCCCGAGGCAAAGTGTCTCATATCTCCACACTTGAAGCACTTGATGTGAGCATGTACTTTCTTCTCGATTTGATTCTTGCTCATCATCTTAGCATTTTGGATTTGAATTGGATGCCTTGCTCTACCACCCCTTCTTGTTTTCTTCTTCTTCATCAAGTCATCATCATCTTCATGGTTAATCTTGGCTTGAGCTTGGGGCTTTGCTTTTGGCTCAACTTGAGACTTCTTGGTAGGGCAACACTTGGCAATATGTCCCACTTCATGGCATTGGTAGTACATGAGTTGGGATAGCTTCTTTGCATCTTGCTTCTTCATAATCTTGCCCTTGCTCTTGTTGTAGCCAATACCACTCTTATCACCATATCTTCTTTGATTGGTCATGATATGCTCAATGGCGATTTTAGAGTTGTAGCACCTCTCCAACTTGTTGCTCAAATTCTTCACTTCACTTTTGAGCTCATTGTTCTCCTTCAAAAGGTTAGTCTCACAAGACATAGAAGTAGAACAAATATCTAATTGTGAAGAACATGGCATATCTAATAAATCATCACAAGAGGTGGATACATGCTTCTTGCCTACATCACAAGGGTTAGTAATATGTGATTGATCATTTGACCCAAATGATGAGCTCTCACTAGATTTGGTTTCTTCATTAGAAGGCTTCTTAGTGAGTAAAGCATGTTCTTGTACCAAGTTATCATGAGCAACACTAAGTTCCTCATGAGCCAATTTTAGCTCCTCATGTGAACAAGTAGTAACATAAAGTAGATGCTTTTGTTGTTCACATGTGGTCTTTAGAAAAGAGTTTTCCTTTTCCAATTTACTTGCTTTTTCCATTTCTCTTTTTAAGGCTCTTGAGAGTTTATAAAGAAGCTCAAAATTTGGATCATCACAATTAACAACAAAACCACCAACATATATCTTAGTGTTACCATGTGATAATATTGATGAGCTTGTTGAAGCATCACTCTCATAGCCATCATCTTCACCATCAAGTGTGCATGGAGTAGAATCATTGCTTGCATCACTTGTGGCATTATCATCATTCTTGTCAAGTGATCTTGTGGCATGATCATCATCATCATCACTTGACATTGAGGTGGAGCAATCCTCCACAACCACCTCGTTGTGGTCATGCTCAACATCCTCATGTACCTCCATCACTATGTGATCATCCTTCTTGAATTTTCCATCATCCCAAATTGAGGAGCCACAATAGTGATGCTTGAGCGCCGTCCACATGCTATGTGCACTTGAGAGACCCCTCACCTTGTCAAAAATCTCATCATTCAAAGCTTTGATTAGATAAAACTTAGCTTGTGCATCAAGTGTTCGGCAATCCTTTTGAGCTTGGGTACGGTTACCACACCTATCCAAGTCATGAGAAAAGCCAACAACTATGATCCACCAAAACTTAGGGCCAAGAGCACGAAAATGATCAAGCATGTGATTTTTCCACCGTGCATAGTGAGTGCCATCAAAAATGTGTTCCACACAATCATCTAGCCCATAAGTCGCCATCCTCTCGGGTCGGTGAAGACCGCAAATGAGAGACCCGGCTCCGATACCACTTGTAGGGTCGAGATGGCGGACTAGAGGGGGGTGAATAGTCCTTTCTAAAACTTAAACAAGTTGGCTAACCAAAACAAATGCGGAATTAAATTTAACGGTCTAGCCAAGACTACACCCCTCTAACTAAGTTCACAAGCACCTCACAAAGATCCTAATTAAGCAACTAAGGTGCTCTCCTTAGCAAGAGCTCTCCTATTTAATTCTAGAGCAAGGTCACATAAACCTATGCACTAGTACTTTGCAAGCAAGAGGGAGCTCCTACACAATTCTAGTAAGCAAAGCGCACAAAGCCTAAGCTCACTAGCAATGCTCAATAACAAGGCAGCTAATGCCAAATTAGAGAGCGCAAATCACTTAGCTACACAAACTAAGCAATGTGACTAACAAGGTTACACAAACCAAATTAGTCACGCAAGCGGAAGCTTCTAGCTATACAAGCAAGAAGACAACTAGCAAGCTACATAAGCAAACTAGTTATGAGAGCAACTACACAAGCACAAGTATATGAAAGTAAATACAAGCTTGTGTTGCATGAAGGCAAACCACCGAGAAGAGTAGACAAAGTTGACACGGTGATTTTCTCCCGAGGTTCATTTGGTTGCCACCAAGCTACGTCCCCGTTGTGTCGACCAACACTTCGTAGTTCGGCGGCTAATTGGTCACACACCGAGCCTCTCAAAAGGTACCGCAAGAACCCACCATAAAGTGTGGTAGCTCAATGACACGCTCAACTAGAGTTGCTCTTCGCGATCCCCGCGGGGTGAGCACAATCCCCCTCACAAAGCTTCTCCAGAGCCTCGCACAATCTTCTTGCGAGCTTCGACGGAGCCACAAGCCACCAAGCCGTCTAAGAGGTGGCAACCTCCAAGAGTAACAAGCACCACCGGCTTGCAACACGATCACCTAGTGCCACACGATGCAATCTCTCAAAGCAACGCACTAGAATCGCTCTCTCACTCGATCCGATGAACACTATCAAGCATGAGTGAGTTAGAGGGCTCCCAAGCACTACCACACAAGTCACAAAGACTATAGTGTGCTCAGCTACTGGCCATGGCCGACCAAGACATCTATTTATAACCCCATGGTCAAATAGAGCCGTTACCCCTTCACTGGGCAGAAATCGGGACGACCGGACGCGCCGGTCGTAACTGACCGGACGCGCTCAGCCGCGTCCGATTCTCCAACGGTCACTGACCCCCAACGGTCAAACCAGTGACTGGACGTGCCCTGGCAATGACCGGACGCGCCCATCAAACGACCGGACGCGCCGTTCAAACTGACCGGACGCGCTGATCGCATAACGGCTAACTGCGAAGCAACGACCGGACGCGCTCATCGCGCAGACCGGACGCGCTGGAAACGACCGGACGTGCTGGTCCCAAGAATGGCCGGACGCGCTGGCCGCCTGAGCAGCGCTCAACGAAACAACGACCGGACACACTGAAGAAACATGACCGGACGCGACAGTGCCAGCGTCCGGTTACAGTCCAGTAAGCTCCCTGAACGACCGGACGCGTCCGATCATCAGTGACCGGACACGCCTCGCGTCCGATCATCGAACTGAAAAACACGCAGACACTGAACACTGACCGGACGCGTCCGGTCATGCAAGGACCGCGTCCGGTTCAGCGTTCGGTCACCTCTGTGACCTCCGTTCGCCTCCGTTTCTTTTCCGACTTCCGGCGTAGTGGAAAATAGGCATTTTAACTCCTCAAAAACGCCTGAATCCTGTGCTCGCAAGCTCGGCGGGAGGGAGAGAGGAACCCAAACCCTCTCTACCGCTCAAACTTCATCGCCTTTGTAAATGTGCCAACACCAACAAGTGATCACCACCTTGTGCATGTGTGTTAGCATTTTCATAATCATTTTACCGAAGGAGTTAACCACTCAACTTGCCACGCCACTCGATCCTAGCAACGATGCATAGTTAGATCACACGAGTGGCACTAGATGACCGATATGCAAACAAGTTTGCCCCTCTTGATAGTACGGCCATCTATCCTAAACCCGGTCATAAACTTCTCTACACACCTATGACTGGTGAAATGGAAATGCCCTAGGTTATACCTTTGCCTTGCGCATTCCACTTCATCTCCTCCGACATTGATGCAACACATGCACCAACCAATCACCAAATGATATGATTCACTTCATATCATCACGTGACCATATTGGTTCATCGATCTTGACCTCACTTGCTATTCACCGTTGCCTCGGTCCTTTGGCGCCAAGCCATCACACAACTTGCCCTTCACCCTAGCAACCGGTCCATCAAGCCAAGCCTCATCTTGATCTTCTCCACCTTGGTCACATGACTCCATGTCATGTCTCATATGCAATGAGCTTCTTCATGACACCATCACATGTGGACTAATCTCCTGTGTATCTCACATAACAACATATTAGTCCACCTAAGTTGTCACTCAATTACCAAAACCAAACAAGGACCTTTCAGTCTTCTTAGGCCTGTTCTTACCACCGCGCGTGGTTTGGAGCTATGTCTATCATGTGGGGAAATTTGTACACCTCTACAGAGTTTATTGAATCTATTCAAATAGCCACGTCCTTAGAATAGGCAGATGCTGGGATGAGATACTATGATTAGACTTCTACAACTGTGATAATCTGGTAAGCGGTATTTTACTAATTTGGTAACCTATAAGTAACCCAAAAACTGAAGAGAATGGCAATACTCTACCAGGGTCCAACCTATAATGATAATTACTTCACCCTACCACTTTTACCTCAACCACCATAACCACCTCCATATATAGCCTTCCCCTTCCACCTCTCCTCCACCTAAAGTTTAGGGCTTGCTGAGTACTTTATGTACTCAACCCCTTCCATTCTCTGTTTTTAGGAATAAAGCTATAGGAGCACATACCTAGATGGAACTAATGGAGCTACGCGAGGATAGGACAATAGAAGAACATATGAGTATGGAGCTATCGAGGACTGCGCAAGGATAGGACAACCGGAGTATACTCGAAGACGAAGTCATTTGACTACACGAAGGAGCTACGCTAGGATTACGACGATTGAGACATAGGAATATGCCTAGGGAATAAGTCTAGGGTTACGTCTGCACTCCAAGTTGCCTGTAGGAATAGAGCCATGATGACATAGGACCGCTGTCTTAGAACTCTGATATATGATATAAGGCCTATGGCCCAAGCTATGTAAACCCAAATGTGTAATATGTTTTCCCATTAGCAATAAAAGTATAGTTTTTGATATCAACCTTGTTCGAATTGTGTGTATCAGCTACTGATCTAGGGACTGATACATGATGCATAGAGGACCCTAAATTAGGTGCCTGATAGAATAGGAACCATGTCTTCTGTCCATGCAAAGATTGCATGAATCAAAGGAAATGGGTTCAAACTGAGTCTATATCTTCGCACTTGATTACCAGGGGTTTCATGCCAAACTATATGATATGGACTATGCATGACGAGGTTTGTGCGAATGTTTTGCAAGAAAACAATGATGATGTGGACATGCTTGACGTAGCCCTCCACGATGCTGACGAGGAACCTGGTGTCAATATGGAACCTATGGCTACTGTTGACAGTTACTAACACCAATTATAAACCGTCAACATTACCTGCATATATGCTTAATTCCATCACCAAACATAGGAATAGAGGTTTAAACTAATGAATTCCATGAGCTTTAGTGAATATGTGAACAGAGGAGGATTTATCTAGAAAACAATCCCTAGGACCACTGTCATACACTCCAAACAAGCAAACCGACGACAACAAGTGATTCAACCTGCGAAAACTGCAAAAGACAACTCTAGAAGGTTCTAGAAGACACCATGCCAAAGCTTGGGCCAAAAGGCCATAAAAGTGGGCCGGGCGGCCTTCCTGCTCTGGAGTCTGCTCACCCTCCGCCTCTTCGTACGCATTTCCAAGATCTACATCGTTGATTTTAAGGTGGTTATAGGTCGGTTCATCCAACGGTGATCGAGGGAGTTGACATGGATCGATGACATGGTGATTCCTTGCCCCTACTCCACCTCAGTCTATATATAGCAGCCCCTACCCCCTCCCTGAGGCATAAGTCAGAGCAGAAGACAGAGACCAAACCCTAATCCTCAGAGCTCCATTCTAGGGCATAGCTAGCTGGTTAGATCTAGAGAGAGGCAAGTAGGCTTCGCTTAGATTCCTAATCTTGTCAAAAGTGTGGTTCGGTATAATCTTTGTACCCCCTCTCTTTTGTATCTCCATTACTTTTATATGCTTGCTACAATTGTTATGACATTCTTCCTTATAATATTCATGTTCCTAGTTATTATGTTCATCGTCTACTTTGATTATATGCTTAGTATAGCTAGATTGTCTTTATATTTAAGCATAAGTTCATATAGCGCTCACCCTAATGATCATGGGGTGAGTGGTCGACATTGTGTAAGCATGGTGCTTATATGTTGTTTACCTGCGGATACACTCTATATTCCAGGCCATGTGGTAGATCGTGGATGTGACACTCCCATTGAGTCCTTTGTAGTCCACTCCCTGAATATAGGTTTGCAAGTAGGATGTGGTTGCGAAGGAAGACAAGCTTTGTTCTTAATCTTCCTTAGTAATATCCCTTATGCATAGATATGAAGTTAATCTTAGCCATGACTACTAAGTATAATTGCACTAATTATCATATGCTTTGACTTGTAATTAAGAATGACTTAGGAATTATCTCTCTAATTTCTACTTGGTCATTCTACTGTCTTAGAAAGAAGTACTCTGGGTGATTAACTATTCGATGGCATTTCTCAGATGCTACGCAATGTAGAGAGTGGATGTCTAAGTGAAAGACAATTGAGAAAGCTAGAGAAAATGAGACAAGATGGCAAAACACCATTGTATAAGAATTGTCCAATGAGCAAACTAGAAGCCGACATCATGCTATTTGAGTTCAAATCGACAAACGGATTGAGCAATAAAGACTTCGATCAGTTGTTAGGTATAATAAGGAAAATGCTCCTAGAAAAAACAAGTTGCCAAAAAAGACATACCTGGCCAAGCAAATGACCTACCCCATCGGCCTCGAGGTTGAAAAAATCCACGCGTGTTCCAATGATTATATATTGTATTGTGGAGATGAATACAAAGACTTGGATGCATGCCCCAAGTGTGAAGTTCCACGATATAAGGAAGGGCCATCAGAAGAGGGTACCAAGACCAGAGGAGGTCCCATAAATGTCGTTTGGTATTTCCCTATAGCTCCCCAGCTACATAGGTTGTTTGCATGTGCAAAGTCAGCCAAGCTGTTGTGCTGGCATGGTGAAGAGCGTAAGAAAGATACAATGATAAGGCATCCTACCAATGGGAAGGACTAGAGGATTGTCAATACTATATTCTATAAGAATATCGGTGGAGAGGTAAGGCACCTTTGGTTTGGTTTGAGCATAGATGGGATGAATCCTTTCGACCGGGTTAGAAGCAATCATAGCACCTGGCCAGTGACACTTTATATATACAACCTTCCACCGTGGCTCTATATGAAGCAGTCGTACATCTAGATGCCACTACTGATCTAAGGACCAAGACAACCTGGGAATGACATCGATGTGTTTCTGGAACCAGTGATCGATGAACTAGAGGAGATGTTTGAAAAGGGTGCGAAGGATGTTTGGGACGAGTACAAAAAGGAACATGTCACGATCAAGGCAGTACTTATCGCTACAATCACCGACCTGTCAGGATGAGGTTGCTTGTTTGGAGAGAAGACAAAAGGCTATACTGGATGTGTCGAGTGCTTGGACGACACCGATGTGGTGCATCTGCCAAAGAACTCAAAGATAGTTTATATGGGACACCGTGGGTTCCTACCTAAGGATCACCCTTACCGCAGGAACAGAAAAGATTTTGACGGGACTATTTAGAAACGCTTACCTCCAAAATATCGAGACAGGCCTGCAATACTTCGAGAAGTCAATAAACTGCATGTTGTCCTTGGGAAGGGGGATGGGGGCAGTAGCAGCACCTGATTGGAGCATTTGGAAGAAAAATTGGTTTTCTAGAAACTATCTTACTGGCTAGTGCAAAGTGTACATCACTGCCTCGATCCCATGCACATTACTAAAAACGTGTGCGGTAACACGCTTAACACCTTAATAGACACCGGAGGGACATCAAAGGATTCACTAGCCACACTCCAGGACATGCAACACTTGGGAATCAGGAAGGAGCTGCATCCCGTGGTGCTAGAGGATGGCCAGCTCGAACTTCTGGTTGCGCCATGGACCTTGAAGAAGGAAGAAAAGCGTGTGCTTATTTCTTTCTTCAATGAACTCAAAGTCCCGATGGGCTACTGTGCAAACCCTAAGAGGCTAGTGAACATGAGAGAACTCAAGTTCAACTATGGCAATATGAAGGCCCATGACTGTCATGTCATTATGACTTAGCTGCTCCCTATTGCCCTGCGTGGTATCCTCCCCCCAAAGGTCGGCGCCCCAATCATAAAGTTGTGTTCGTTCTTCAACGTGATCTCACAAAAGGTAATTGATGTGTCCATGCTAGACCAGCTGCAGCGGGACATAGCCGAAACTCTCTGTAGGCTTGAGATGCCTTTTGGTTGGGAGTGCTTGTTTTAGCTATACCAGAGGCGGGATCTTGATACACAAATATTGACGATGTGGACTTTGTAAGTACCCTACACGCATGATATTATAATTAACTACTCTCTTGACACACCAATTGTTAATTTTTGAACATTTCCCATGATTTATGCAAGTGTGTAGCAAAATACTGCTTAAACAGAAAAAACACTCATATAGCCTTCTTAGACCCCGAGCTAGTCAACGAGAAAACATGCGAAGGCAAGGAGGGAAATAAAGTGGAAGACCTTACAGTAACATTGGTTGCCATTTTCAAAGCTTTCAAGATGAATAATAAAACCAAAATACTTCTAGCATACAACTGCTAGTATGTGTTCTCTGCTCTTATTTTTATGCTTCTTTTTTTAGTTACGATTATTCGTTAATAACTAGGATTTTGTGATTGCAACAACCATTTCGTCTTCATTGTCGTCAATATTCACAAAAATCGTATCGAGGTGTGGGACTCGAGGAAAAAGGAACTTCCTTTGCTTGATCCCCTAATCAAAGTGTTGAATGAGTAAGTGCACCTAATAACATATTATTTTGTAATCGCACATAGCAAATTCTAATGTTGCCCATTTTTTCACACTTTATGATGTGGCACAGTGTCCAAGGAAGAATGATCGGTGGGACAAAGGTCCAATTGCAGGTTGCACCAATGCAATTGAAGACCCTAAACTAGCCAGAGGTATAGAGCAAAGAAAAAATGAAATAAAAAAAGGAAAAGAAAAGAACCCTGTTACATAAGTGACAAAGAAGCTATGTACAAATTCCTAAGAAACAGATATAATAAACATGTAGGTATTTGTGATATTATTAAAAAAGCTTAATCAGCAACTAAAAAATGTAGCCAGAGCATCCCAATTCAGTCATTTTTGTCTATACTAACTGTCAGGTGATATGGATACAGGGGTAGTACCTCATCACCCACAGAAAAGTTGGCCGCTACAACTAGGGTGGGCCGAGGATGGTGAATACGAGGCCCAACCGAGACAGCGTACATTATCAGACTTGGTGGACAAGCAACTAGACATATGGAACTTGGAGATCGACCGAAGCGTGTAAAGAATAGCCAATTCTATACATAAATTTCCTTATAACAAACTAGAAAACCTCTCATGTAAACCGATCAGAACTCAAACTATAAGAATACCCCATGGCCATGGACTATATAAGGCGCGGTAGGGAGCCACCGATTGGTATCTGCTTACAAGTTCATAGCAACCCTAGGCAATTAGACATAGTGCCCTTATAAACACCAGGTATACAAGATGAGACATCTATTCTCAATTGGACGTAGGGTACCACTGTAACACCCTAGCCTATTAGTTGCCTATAGTAGTTGTGAAGTTGGCCCATATAGCCCAAGTGGCACATATGTGGAGTTGTTGTTTGTAGGTTTAGTACCACCTTGGAAGTCTAGAAGGGTGAGGACCATCATATAAGTCTTGTCGTTCCAAACATAGCACTTCTGGGTTAACCCTTTTACACGAAGCGAGGACGAAAGTAAGAGGGGTGCTACGTGTATGCATGCCCATTTCACATGCAGAGCTGGGCCCTATAAGCAGTTTTGGACGCGCGGGTGTTACAACCACATATCTGAATCTATATAAATTTGTGCCCCATGTGCTACCCCGCGTGCTGATTTGCATTGTCGCAGTCGAAACCTCCGACACTAATCAACAAATCAAACATTTAGAACTACTCTTATATTAGCATATGTCCTACTGCTTATATCATGCAATTCAATGCTTGAAAGTCTAACCGAAAAATGTATTAGTTATCATGTCTCAAATGCACATAAATTTGAAAAATATGACTTGTTATTGTTAAGAGTCAGGATACATAAGGGAAAATGGAACAACTCAACCTTTGGCTATATATAATGCTAGCAAGCAAAGGGGCAACCACCGAAACAAACTTACCCCTCGTGTAGCCTCAGTTATCCCAGGATTTTTTTTTGCGACGAAAGAAGAATTATATTAGATAATAGTTAGGCACATCAACATGTTACAAGCACTCTAGATTACATAAATATCCAGAAACTAATTTTCATCTAAATTGTACCGATGCTATGAATAGCTCAAGATCTCAAAATCAAACCTATACGACACTTTGCAGTATAGATGACCGTACAGGCAAACACTCGGCAAAAAGCCTGATAACAAATACCCAATGAACGATGGCCAACATTCATGTAGGCAAAGTTGATAAACTTCTTCTTTTTTGTGCCTTCCTTCTTCTTCTTCTTTCTGCCACTGAAGAATGAGGAAGACATATCTGAAACTTTTTCTCTTTAGTTCTTCATCATGGCTAGATCTAATCACAACAAAACGGAGAAGAGACCGGAGAAACTTATTTCATGGCGGCGACACCATCTCTGCCTTAATGTCACCATGCAGAAATAAAAGTTTCCATGTCGTCGTATCAGTGAGGATGTTGACGTCATAGTTGTCGCCCCCATCTTCAATAGAGCCACCATGGAGAAAACGATTCCATCCTACCCTCTCGTCATCGCCAGAGAGAAGGAGGAGGAGGAGATAAATCCCCAAAACTAAGAAATTTGGCATGGAGAGACCTAACCCTAAGGACTCGATCTACTAGAAAACTTATTAAAAACGATGATCCCTACTCCCTCCGGTCTCTGGCAATATGCCGGAGGGGGAGGGAGGGGGACCAGCGGTGGTGGAGGTAGGGAGCGACAGCGGTGGTGCTCCGACTCCGAGTCGCGTGGGCTTAGACGCTCGAGGGGTCTTGCAATTATCCCAGGAAATTGTGTTGTTGATTGACAAGTGAAAAAGATTAACATACACTCAAAGGAGCTCTCCGGTAGAAAATGATAATTTTTGGGTTATCACCATATAATCCAGTCCGCATCTCTATGCTATTGCACACAGGATCCTAAACTGAACATCTGAGCAAGCAAAAGGCAAGCAGCGGGCTGGGTGCAACTGAATGGGAGATAGGAAAGGGAGAGAGAGGTTTGCCGAACACACCGTTGAGGCAGCAGATGTCGCCATAGTAGCAGCCATAAGGAGGATCACCATCGGAGGCCAAAATCATAACTACGGGGAGCAATCTAGATATATGAATCAATTGAGGTAGGAGTAGAGTTTGTGTACGTGTATTCATAGGGGTAAGTGTGCATGTGTATTGAGCGTCTGTACTTGTGTAACTCGCAAAAAAATTCCAACTGCGTGCTAAATTGCTAATCAGTTTTTCTATTCTGCTCTACTCATCATACAGTCTGGTTCCTGCCAATATTGATGTCACAGACCAATTGAATATCAATTAACAAAACCTGAATATGAAGGCAACAAATATTAATTATGAAACATCGTGGATGCCAGGACTTCCGTCTATTCTCTCATTTCACGGTTCCCAGCACAGTCAACGGCAGCGGCACTTTCCCAACAACAGTAATGGATCTCTATGAACAGTACCTTCCCGTTAAGAACAGTAACGGGTCTCATAAACAGTACCTACCCGTAAAGTAGTAACGTGTCTTCAAACATTGCCTAACGGTATGAACAGTAACAGGTCCCATCAAGAGTACCCCCGGTACGAAAAGTAAAAACCCATTGCAACGACACACCCGTCACCATACCGGGTCCGAAAAAATAAAACGCCCGTGCTTTGCACGGGGTAACAAAACCTGAATACGAAGGCAACAAATATTAATTATGAAACATATGTACTGAATCTTCATGACCGTCGATCACTCTATAAGTGCTCATGATTATCAAACTTAGCATGACCTCGGGAGTATACTAACTAGTCTAACTTAGGCTTACGTACATGACCAAATTGATAGAGAATTAAGGCAAGAATTATTTTTCTCTATTGTTGAGTACCTAACAATGGGGTTACCTAAACTTGTGAGTTAGTATCATAATAGCACGATTAAACCCCTGACTGATTCTCCTAATCAGTCAGGGGCTTAGGGGCTACACCCATCGGGTGTGCTTGCGTGCCCCCGCTGGATAACAGAAAAAAGGCCCACTAGGCTAAGGTGAATCGATCAAAGGGCAGCCTCGCGACTCGGGAAGGGCGTCGTTGGCTGGGCCAACAAACGAGTCCCTCACTCGAGAGCCCAGGAACTACCGAGCGACCCAACTTGGACTTCGGTGCTGATGCCTAGGACCGACCAAGGTGGCTTGGCAGGCAATAGACCCACGCCTCATCGTCCCGACCGACCTTTCGCCTATGACGACCTTTCGCTTGTTGGACACTCCCAACACAGGGTCGCGCTAGGGCCATGACACAACATGGAAGGGGAACATGCGCCCTCTCTATGCCAACAAAGAGATGAAGGTGTGGAACCCTTAGTTAGTGTCTTTAGGTACCACGGCTTCCCCCTCATCAACGTGCAGTGGATGTCAGGCGATGGAGAGACCCGGAAGATACACAGCGACATCTTTAGGCACTAACGACTGGCTCCAAACCCATGCAGGCGACGCCAGTGGTTAAAGATGTTCATGCTAAAAGATTCAAACAAGCCATTTTCAGCTCTTGCATTTAAGTGAATTTCTTTTTTGACACCCACCATGGGGTTTTTGGGATTCTTTAGGGATTATTTCATCCTATGATAGGTGACTCTCCAAACACTTAGATCAACCGCTTCTAGGTAGTAAGCCATTCTAGCACCCTAATAGGCGAAATCAGTGTTGTTAAAGTGTGGAGGCCTAGAGGTATTCATCCTACCCACTCAAAATAGTGTCGGCTCAACGATAGTGAAGCCAAAGGTCCAAATTGAGCCAACCAGCTCTGATATCATTTGAAGGGACCGTGGATCCTAAGGGGGTGAATTAGGCAACTTAAAAACTACTTCTAAAACTAAGGCCTTTAATGCCAACCTAGTCAAAACATATGCAAGAATATAATCTATCTAAATGTGCAATTAAGGTTTTGCTAAGTATGTTGTTGTACCTAGTGCAAAAGAGTTATGCAACTTAGGTTCCAACCTTAACACTAGCCTATCAAACTAAGCTAGAAATATATAAAAACACAACCTATGTACATAATATAAATGCGAAAACTAAAGAGTGGTAGAGGTGCGCGCAAATTGTCGGTGACGACTTCGATATTTTTACCGAAGGATTGGGAAGCTCCTCGTTTCCTCCTAGTCCTTGTTAGAGCCCCTCGTAAGGGTCAAGCTTCTAGTCGGGTAACTCCGTGGATAGACCCAGACCTTCCCCACACTCAAGTGGTGTCCAAGATGGCCTCCCCCGAACCACTTCCAGTCATCGTCACTAACGAGCTTTTGGCCAAAATGTTGTGGGCCTCGTTCCCTCCGGTACACTATGGCAGTCACACCACAAACGTGATTGATGTGGTCTCGTAAGACCACAAGCTTCTCCTATGTACAACCACGGTGCGCGCAAGCACTGAGTAAGCAAGAGGTATGCAAAACTTACTAACACTAGCCTAAACCTAGAGCAAGCACATTAGCAATCGTCTAACTAGCCTAAGCACACAAAGCATATACACTAATCACCTAATATTTCCCTAAGGACTTTTGATGGCTAGAGCACAAATGGATGAGCCTCAACTCTCTACGCACTTCCCTCAGTTGTAGCACACTTCAAATGGCCGAGCAATTATATATAGCCCCAACATCCAAAACTAGCTGTTACTGGTCATTACATACCTTTCTATGAGCATCGGAATGTTCCTCTACCATAAGATTATTCCTATGTCCATCAAAAATATAAGCATCAGAGTATAAGTTATCCTGTTTTCCCATTCTACCTTGTGATAATTGGGTTGTTCCTATGACCATCCGGATACAAGCATCAAAGTATAAGATGCCATTGCTTTCAGCAAGACACACTGCGGTATTTTAGGTTTAATTTTTAGCTCCAAACTCCGTTTTTTATGATCTTGGATTTTTTTTACAGCTAATGAAAAGCTCTAAAACTTAGAAATGATATCATATCAATTTGATAAGATGCAATGAGACAAGTCCAATTTATCCATCTCTTGTCTCGGCTCAGTGGCTTCAATTCATTTGTGTTTTCACTTCTAGACTTCTACTTCTTGGTGTCGTAGACTTCTAGCATGTATTGTAGGTCTTCAGCATGACTTATAATGTCTTGCTTGAGATGTTGATCATCTGAATCATCACTTTGCCTAAGTCTAAGTCCATCTTGCATCTACCTGAACTATACCTTGTATACTAGCAAATTTGTTTAAACATTGTTAGTCCAAATAGTCATGTTGATCATCAAACATCAAAATTCAAACATAATGTCCCATATGGTTCATTTCCCTTATAGAGATCACCCAACTTATGTGTGGAAGAGCATCATATGAAGTCGGGCATGCCGTCCATACCGAGAGAGGGAGGAGAGGCACCAGGTCCCGCTTGTCAGCGCACGCGGATTGCAAGTGGAGTAGGCAGAGTGAACAGGGCAACAAATTCGGACGAGTATAGTAGGAGATAGGCCGGTATAGCGAGCGAGTAAAGAGTTCCTCAGTGACTAAGAAATGGTGTGGGAGAGTATGATAGGCTTGAATTGAATGGCAAATATCATGTAAAGGGATGCATTTTCTAATGTTACCAATGTTTGCAAATTTGGGGTGGAAGTTTAAGGAGCGTTGGATTTAAATCTAAAAACACATATAAGGGGTGAGACATGAGGAGGGTAGGATTTGGTCAGTGAGAGTATTTTTCAATTCATTCGCTCTTTTACAGTGTATAATATAATAAATATAAATATAGAGCAGATATATGTAGATAGATGGATAGATAAATAGATTTTTTGCGAGACCCAGCAGACACAGACGCGCACTCACCTTTATGAATGTACGCACGCACACCCAACCCTTATGAGCATATCCGAAGAACTGAGTTGAACTAGCAAATCTCGAGATTGATGAGGTCACCACAGACGCCACGCTGTCGACGGGCACATCACCTACTATTGAAAGAATAGCGCCGTTACATTCTGGAATAAACCCAGAAAAATACGAGCACCCATATAAAGTCGGGGACTTGAACTCGGGTGAGTAAGTCCACCACAAGAAACTTAAACAATTTATTTAGCAGAAGGAACCTTAACAGCTAAATCAATAAAAATCTATACCTAATAATAAATTATGAAATTTTCTGCACACTTTTTAGTTTTCACCATAGAATTCTGTCAGCCAAGTGGTCTGGGCTCGGCCCAATTTAGCCAGCACAATGGTAAAGACACCAAATTCTGTCCTTTTTTCGTTTCGGCCCATCTAGCCCACCAGCACAGGTGGAAGAAAAGCTTGCGTCCGGCCCATACTTAGCCCACCAGCACTGGCGAAAGAAAAGCTGGTAAAAAACCAAAAATACTATGCCTGCCGATGGTTTCGAACCGTGGTCGCCAAAGACAAAGTATCAAGTGCTCACCATATAACCATACAAGCTCATGTGGTGTTAGGTGATGTTTTCAATATTTATCGTCGCTAGCAACTTCAAACTTTTTACATTATGAAAACCACTCTTATGGTTTGGCAAGATAAAATAAATAAATAAAACTATTAAAATGTGGTATTGCATATATTAGAATAAATGCGGTATTGCATATATTAGAATCAAAACATTCTTATGGTTGGCATGACAACAAAATGAATAAATACAACTATGAAAATGTGGTTTGCATATATTATATGTAATAATGTTTTTTTGAGGAAGCGAGTACTTAGGTGCAATTTGATAATCGATGGCGTGTTTAAGGTACAAATTCAAAGAAAAGTTGAATGATTCCGTTGCAACGTATGAATACATTTACCTTTTAAATATTAAAGGAGGATGTTCATGAGAGATATCTGCAACGTGCTCGCCATGTGCTTCACTTCGCCCCGCGCAAGCCCTAGCTCCAGCCTGTGCCGTCGGTGGTGGGCACCTACCAATGCTCGCCCCATGCATCTGGAACCCACTCGCTCTCGTGCGAGAGCAGGAACGAAGGAACGACGTGCCTGAAAGGTCCTTGTTTGGTTTTGGTAATTGAGTGACAATTTAGGTGGACTAATATGTGGTTATGTGAGATACACAGGAGATTAGTCCACAGGTAATGGTGTCATGAAGGAGCTCATTGCATATGAGACATGACATGGAGTCATGTGACCAAGGTGGCAAAGATCAAGATGAGGCTTGGCTCGACGGACCGGTTGCAAGTGTGAAGGGCAAGTCGGAGGCTTTGGAGCGATGGACCGTGAGGCGGTGAAGCTTGAGCAAGACTTGGCGCCGATGGACCGATGCAACGGTGAAGAGCAAGTGAGGTCAAGATCGATGGACCAAGGTCACATGATGATATGAAGTGGATCATATCATTTGTGATATGGTTGGTGCATGTGTTGCATCAATGTCGGAGGAGATGGAGTGGAATGCGCAAGGCAAAGGTATAACCTAGGGCATTTCCATTTCACCGGTCATAGGTGTGTAGAGAAGCTGATGACCGGGTTTAGGATAGATGGCCGTACTATTAAGAGGGGCAAACTTGTTTGCATATCGGTCATCTAGTGTCACTTGAGCGATCTAACTTTGCATACGTGTTAGGATCGAGTGGCGAGGCAAGTTGAGTGCCTAATTCCTTTGAAGAAAATGTTTGTGAAAATGCTAACACACGAGCACAAGGTGGTGATCACTTGTTGGTGTTGGCACATTTGCAAAGGTGGCGTTGGTCGCGCTGTGGTTTACGGGTAGAGAGGGGTTTGGTTCCTTTCTCTCTCCCGCCGAGCGTGCGAGCGCGGGATTCAGGCGATTTCGGGGAAGTGAAATGCCTATTTTCCATTGCGCCGGAAGTCGGAAAAGAAACGGAGGCGAACGCGGTCACGGAAGTGACAGGACGCTGCACCGGACGCCGCACCGGACGCTGCACCGGACGCGGTCACTGTGGACCAGCGCGTCCGGTCAGTGCAGCGCGGGCGTCAGGCGCGCGGGCTAGGGTTTGACACCGGCGCGTCCGGTGACCCACGGGACCGGCGCGTCCGGTCTGGCGAACAGCGGGTCACGAAGTCATCGGACGCGGTGCGCGTCCGGTGACACACCATCGGACGCGTCCGGTGGTCTCGGGCGCTTACTGGACTCGCACCGGACGCGGGTACTGTGGCGTCCGGTGGTTGCGAGGAGCGCGTCCGGTGATGTCTTCGCGCGCGCGGGAACTGTGCGCACCGGTGCGTCCGGTGGTTCGCAACAGCGCGTCCGGTGTGTCGTTTGACCGTTGGCGCGCAGTGACCGTTGGAGGTTCTAACGGACGAATTTGAAATCGCTGGGGCACCGGACGCGGTTGAGCGCGTCCGGTCTGTTACGACCGGCGCGTCCGGTGCTCCCGCAGAAAACGGACAAGTGTGTGCAACGGCTCTATTTGACTGTGGGGGTATAAATAGACCTTGTGGCCGGCCTTGGCCGGGAGCTGAGCACACTTTGGCCTTGGTGGCTTATGTGGTAGTGCTTGGAAGCCCTCTAACTCACTCATGCTTGATAGTGTTCATCGGATCGAGTGAGAGAGCGATTCTAGTGCGTTGCATCGAGAGGATTGCATCGAGTGGCACTAGGTGATCGTGTTGCAAGCCGGTGGTGCTTGTTACTCTTGGAGGTTGCCACCTCCTAGACGGCTTGGTGGCTTGCGACTCCGTTGAAGCACGCGTGGAGATTGTGCGTGGCTCCGGAGGAGGATTTGTGAGGGGGATTGTGCTCACCCCGCGGGGATCGCGAAGAGCAACTCTAGTAAAGCTCGTGGCTTGGAGGATCCCCATCTTGAGAGTGGATGTGCGGCACCCGCTGAGGGTTTGACTCTTGATAGTCAATTAGCTCGTGATCCATCAAGTGGGTGTATCGCCACAACGGGGACTAGCTTGGTGGCAACCAAGTGAACCTCGGTGAAAAACCGCCGTGTCAACATTGTGTACATCTTCTCGGTGGTTTGCTTTCGATTCACAAGCTTGTATTTACATTCATATACTTGTGCTTGTGTAGTTGCTCTTGTAACTAGTTTCCTTGTGTAGTTAGCTAGTTACCTTCTAGCTTGTGTAGCATAGAAGTAGCTCTCGTTGCGTGGCTAATTTGGTTTGTGTAACCTTGTTAGTCATATTGCTTAGTTTGTGTAGCTAAGTAATTTGCGCTCTCTAGTTTGGCATTAGTTGCCTTGCTATTGAGCATTGCTAGTGAGCATAGGTGGCTTCGTGCTTTTGCTTACTAGAATTGTGTAGGAGCTCCCTGGCTTTGCTAAAGTACTAGTGCATAGGTTTGTGTGACCTTGCTCTAGAATTGTTTAGGAGAGCTCTTGCTAAGGAAAGCACCTTAGTCACATAATTAGGATCTTTGTGAGGTGCTTGTGAACTTAGATAGAGGGGTGTAGTCTTGGCTAGACCGATAGTTTTAATTCCGCATTTGTTTCGGTTTGCCGACGCGATTAATTTTAGAAAGGACTATTCACCCCCCCTCTAGTCCGCCATCTCGACCCTACAATTGGTATCAGAGCCTGGTCTCTCATTTGTGGTCTTCACCGACCCGAGAGGATGGCGGAATATGGACTAGATGTTGATTGTCCTCACATGTTTGATGGCACACACTTTGCACGGTGGAAAAATTGGATGATATGCAATTTTAAGTTTATTTGCCCTCAAATGTGGTGGATGGTAGATGTAGGCTTTTCTCATGTGTTGGATGAAGATAATATAACTCAAGCACAAGAGAAATGCCTAGATCTTGACATCCAAGCTACTAACATCATGTATAGATCTTTGGATGATAGCATCTTTGGTAAGATCATGGACCTCAAATCCGCTCATGAGATATGGGCCTATCTCAATGAAAAGTATGGAGCTATCACCGATGATGACGATGATGTCATGCCCAAGGAGGTTGCACATGATGATGTTGAGCATGACCACAACACGATGGTTGTGGAGGATTGCTCCACCTCATGGTCAAGTGATGATGATGATCGATCTACCACAAGTTCACTTGACAAGGATGGTGATGATGCATCAAGTGTTGCAAGTGATGTTTCTACCCCAAGCACACTTGATGGTGACAACGTTGGTTCATGCTCGGGCCTTGATGATGCTACTACAAGCCCATCCACTACATCACATTGCTTCATGTCACTAGGTGACACAAAGGTATCAAATGATAATGTGATTGATCATGTTGATTCATATGATGAGCTTGTTAGTAGACTTGCTAGCATGAACATGTCTTTAGAAAATGAGAAAGCTAAAACAATGAAATTAGAAAATGAAAACTCTTTTCTAAAGAACTCATGTGAAGAACATAAGAGCTTACTTGATGATCTTAAATCTTCACATGAGAAGCTAATGTTGACTCATGAGAAAGTACTTGCATCTCATGAGGAATTGTTAGAAAAACATGCTTCTCTCATTAAGGTGTTTTTAAAGAAAATTAAAAATAATGAGAGCTCATCACATGGATCAAATGATCAATTGCAAAATGTGACTAACCCATGTGATGTAGGGAGAAAGCATGTATCCACCTCTTGTGATGATTTATTAGATATGCCATGTTCTTCACAATTAAATACTTGTTCTACTTCTATGTCTTGTGAGACTAACCTTTTGAAGGAGAACAATGAGCTCAAAAGTGAAGTGAAGAATTTGAGCAACAAGTTAGAGAGGTGCTACAACTCTAAAATCACCATTGAGCATATCATGACCAATCAAAGAAGATATGGTGATAAGAGTGGTATTGGCTACAACAAGAGCAAGGGCAAGATTATGAAGAAGCAAGATGCAAAGAAGCTATCCCAACTCATGTGCTACCGATGCCATGAAGTGGGACATATTGCCAAGTGTTGCCCTACCAAGAAGTCTCAAGTTAAGCCAAAAGCAAAGCCCCAAGCTCAAGCCAAGATCAACCATGAAGATGATGATGACTTGATGAAGAAGAAGAAGAAAACAAGAAGGGGTGGAAGAGGAAGGCATCCAATGCAAATCCAAGATGCCAAGATGATGAGCAAGATTCAAGATAAGAAGAGAGATTTGGCTCACATCAAGTGCTTCAAGTGTGAAGATATGGGACACATTGCCTCGGGATGTCCTACCAAGCTTGAGAAGAATGCTCAAGCAACTCATGAGAGGCAAGGCAATGAAAAGCATCACATGAGCAATAAAGAAAAGGCTCAATCAAAGAGAAGATGCTATTCATGCCGGGAAAGGGGACACATGGCACATTCATGTCCCCTAGGTAACACCTCTAAGCATATTTCAATTGATGATACTAATGTGCTTAGAAAGGATGTAAATGGTACCTCTATTGTTGCTATTGCAAAACATCCCGCTACCCATACTAAGGCTTTGCCTAAGTATGTTGCTCCTAACTTGAGAGGACCCAAACTTGTTTGGGCACCATCAAAAAGTGGATGATTGTTTATAGGTACCATTGGCATTGGAGGCTTGATTCATTTGGATTTATATTGGTCATCATATGTTGAATCAAGTTTTAAAGCTTAGTGCATATTCTATCCCAATGCCAAGTCAAAATAAGTGGAGTCCAAATACTACAACATACAAGTGCAACATTCAAGATTGTGGTGATTTATTGGATATATTTGATGGCTTGCAAATATTCAAGTTGAAAGCTTGCTATTGGATGATCATGAGCTAACCAAGGTATATCTCTTGTTGATCATTTCACTTGGGTGCATATGAGTTGATTGAATTGGATATATATGCAATGTTGCTTGCTATGAGATGTTTGAATGGATTAAATGCTTAAGTAATCAAGTTTGAATTGATTTGTGTTGGATAAATTCATGAGATGACATTTAGTAAGTGAATTGGATGGATATATGTCTTGTGAAAGTATTCAAACAAGTTAGTTTCAAGTTTGATTCATATTTGATGAAGTATTGCTCAATGTATTGAAATCTGTCCAAAGTTGAAAATCTGAGCTAGGTGAGATCAAGTCTGAGTTTGAGTGACTAAATCATATTGGATTGGCTTGAAATTTGGCATACATGCTCTAGACTTATGTTATAAGATGCTGTACAAATTTCATGAGAATTGGATAAGAGATGCTTCGGCTTTGGAGTACATCTTGTCAGCTATAGTGCAGCAGTTTTCAGCATGTAGCAGTGGTGGAAGATTTGAAATCTGGTAGCAATCTAGATGTCAAATGAATCTCAAATTTTTACAGCTGCTAGATGACTTAGTGAGTCATATCTCCACCAAAATTTTATGGTATTTGGATCTGTACATTGGGAGATATAAATTATTCTTTGAAGGGTATAGAATCTGCCAGAAAAGTGACAATTATTGGATTGATCTAGAGTCACTTTAAGTGAAAGGTCCTCAAGTTGGAAACATATTTATAAGTGTCTGAGGCACCTAAGTTTGGTTTTGAATTGATCTAGAAGCATGACAAGAAATGAGTACAAGGGCATTGATTTTGGAATGTACTTAGTGTACAAATTTGGTACTCAAATTTGAAAATGAAGATCAAACTCAAGATGAAGATGAGGTTCAAGTTCTAGTAATAATTGGAGATCATTTGGTAGAAAGAAAAGGACTTAAAGAATAATTCAAGGTTACTCATAAAGTTAAGTCCATAGATCAATCAATCAAAGGCAATTCAAGTAAGTGTCAAGGATGGTTCTTTGGAGAGAGGTCACTTCTCCCTGCTGAGGGGGCTTGCCGCCCATGGGTGGGTAAACCGAGCACCGGCTTGGAAGGCTAACATGGAAGTGATGAATTCAAGGGACATTTGAGATGCTTAATTGAAGCAATCAATAGGGTTGATCAAGAAACGCAAGCAACACCCAAAAGAGAGCTAGTCATGATTATAAATTTGGTATCATAAGTACTTCTCTGATGCAAGCATTGATCAAAGAGAAAAAGCAAGCCAACCACAACAAGAGATAATGCACTTGATTATTAGTGGTTCTCATTTCATATGGGTGAAGAATGGATTTCTCTATAATGATTGTCTTCACCAAGCTTATAAATTGGACTTCACATTGCTATTGGAGTAATGAATTGGAATCTATGTGACTATCCTCTACTCCAACATAACAAAGGTATCATTGCAATGTGCATGATCATTTCATCCCTTACTAGTATGCGATTAGTGCATATAGTACATGCTTACTAGGATCATGCATAACAAATGAAATGTTTAAATTCATAGCCTACCACTATTGCTTGATTGTTTAAATGACCTAGTGGTATGAGTATGAATTTGTTCATGAGCTAGTGAACCCAAGTACTTGATCTAGTTTGAATTGCTAACAAGTGACAAGTACAACATTAGCAAGATAACCCTTAGTATGAGGAGTGAAGAAGCTTGTCAACTTAGAATCTTAGGCAAATCAACTTAGTTCAAGTCATACTAGAAGCTCATGACAATGATATGGGTACAAGCACAAGACAACAATGCAAATGGATATCTAGGGTGTTTCAAATGGTATCTAGACTCAAAATATTTCTTCAATTGGTATTTACAAGTGGTGTCTAGATCATGATCTACAAGTGATATCCTACAAGTGGTACTCATAAAGATAGCAAATGTTCAAGAAAAGATAATATTGACAAAATCCTACAAGTGGTTCCATGATAAGAGGATTCTTCAAATTGGTATCACACACTTATTCATGGTATTTCTACACATGATATCATTTATACAAGTCAATGGTTCCACAAGTGATCCTCAACTTTAAGTGATCATCAAATGAAGAAAGTTCCCTCACACACAAGAGCTCAAGATTATCAAGTGAATGACCCATGCTATGACATAGGGGGAGGAGTCCCACCTAATGGTATCAAGGTCAAAGATCCTAAGTGGTATCTCAAAGAGCAGCACACAAGTAATGTCATTCCAACATGTGCCGTGATGTCCATCAACAACACAATATTCAAGTCTCAACCATCTACCCCAATGCTAGCCTTTGTATCAATTGAGAAGAACACCTTTTATGGAAATTGATGACAAAGGGGGAGAAGTTGGTACAAAGATATGTCAATACACCAAGTGAGAGGTTTGGGAAGAGATTGAACAAAGATATATCGTGAGAAGATGAGTTTGGATATGAAGATGGACAAAGAGGGAGCAACATTGTAGAAATAAGAAGGATCAAAATTCTTGGACAAAAGAAGCACACAAGTAGGGGGAGCAAGCTCATGAACATTGATTGGTTGCATTTGACTTATGCATATTCATGTGCTTGCTAGCATTGCATAAGTTTTATTTTTAATATGCATGCTTGTGTGGTGTATGCTAGTTATAGAATTTGATTGATGCTTTGATAACTAGCATGCATAGGTTGTTAGCTAGACTCTAGAACCTTGCTTACAATGTTGATCTCATGGGGTTTCTAGTATTTTTTGATGTCTAGCTACTCATGATGCTAAGGATGATGGCAAACTTGTGATTTTCAAATGGTATCAAGCTACTAATTGGTAGCGAGCTACAAAGATTTATTCTATACACCTTAGCATCACTTAGTAGTGCTAACCCTCCCACAAATTTCATATTTATGCATATGTGCAAGCTTGAAACCAAACCATTTGAGCACATATGTAGGGGGAGTTATCACTACCAAGTCGGATTTTATGGTGCTTATCCAAATCTTAACATAGAGCTTAAAAGTTGGATAAGTAACATTAAATCCAAAACAAGTTAGCAATTTACACTTATGTGAAGTGCTAGCTTGAAAAAGCTTAATTTCCATATCTTTGTAGAGTTGTCATCAATTACTAAAAAGGGGGAGATTGAAAGGTCCTTGTTTGGTTTTGGTAATTGAGTGACAATTTAGGTGGACTAATATGTGGTTATGTGAGATACACAGGAGATTAGTCCACAGGTAATGGTGTCATGAAGGAGCTCATTGCATATGAGACATGACATGGAGTCATGTGACCAAGGTGGCAAAGATCAAGATGAGGCTTGGCTCGACGGACCGGTTGCAAGTGTGAAGGGCAAGTCGGAGGCTTTGGAGCGATGGACCGTGAGGCGGTGAAGCTTGAGCAAGACTTGGCGCCGATGGACCGACGCAACGGTGAAGAGCAAGTGAGGTCAAGATCGATGGACCAAGGTCACATGATGATATGAAGTGGATCATATCATTTGTGATATGGTTGGTGCATGTGTTGCATCAATGTCGGAGGAGATGGAGTGGAATGCGCAAGGCAAAGGTATAACCTAGGGCATTTCCATTTCACCGGTCATAGGTGTGTAGAGAAGCTGATGACCGGGTTTAGGATAGATGGCCGTACTATTAAGAGGGGCAAACTTGTTTGCATATCGGTCATCTAGTGTCACTTGAGCGATCTAACTTTGCATACGTGTTAGGATCGAGTGGCGAGGCAAGTTGAGTGCCTAATTCCTTTGAAGAAAATGTTTGTGAAAATGCTAACACACGAGCACAAGGTGGTGATCACTTGTTGGTGTTGGCACATTTGCAAAGGTGGCGTTGGTCGCGCTGTGGTTTACGGGTAGAGAGGGGTTTGGTTCCTTTCTCTCTCCCGCCGAGCGTGCGAGCGCGGGATTCAGGCGATTTCGGGGAAGTGAAATGCCTATTTTCCATTGCGCCGGAAGTCGGAAAAGAAACGGAGGCGAACGCGGTCACGGAAGTGACAGGACGCTGCACCGGACGCCGCACCGGACGCTGCACCGGACGCGGTCACTGTGGACCAGCGCGTCCGGTCAGTGCAGCGCGGGCGTCAGGCGCGCGGGCTAGGGTTTGACACCGGCGCGTCCGGTGACCCACGGGACCGGCGCGTCCGGTCTGGCGAACAGCGGGTCACGAAGTCATCGGACGCGGTGCGCGTCCGGTGACACACCATCGGACGCGTCCGGTGGTCTCGGGCGCTTACTGGACTCGCACCGGACGCGGGTACTGTGGCGTCCGGTGGTTGCGAGGAGCGCGTCCGGTGATGTCTTCGCGCGCGCGGGAACTGTGCGCACCGGTGCGTCCGGTGGTTCGCAACAGCGCGTCCGGTGTGTCGTTTGACCGTTGGCGCGCAGTGACCGTTGGAGGTTCTAACGGACGAATTTGAAATCGCTGGGGCACCGGACGCGGTTGAGCGCGTCCGGTCTGTTACGACCGGCGCGTCCGGTGCTCCCGCAGAAAACGGACAAGTGTGTGCAACGGCTCTATTTGACTGTGGGGGTATAAATAGACCTTGTGGCCGGCCTTGGCCGGGAGCTGAGCACACTTTGGCCTTGGTGGCTTATGTGGTAGTGCTTGGAAGCCCTCTAACTCACTCATGCTTGATAGTGTTCATCGGATCGAGTGAGAGAGCGATTCTAGTGCGTTGCATCGAGAGGATTGCATCGAGTGGCACTAGGTGATCGTGTTGCAAGCCGGTGGTGCTTGTTACTCTTGGAGGTTGCCACCTCCTAGACGGCTTGGTGGCTTGCGACTCCGTTGAAGCACGCGTGGAGATTGTGCGTGGCTCCGGAGGAGGATTTGTGAGGGGGATTGTGCTCACCCCGCGGGGATCGCGAAGAGCAACTCTAGTAAAGCTCGTGGCTTGGAGGATCCCCATCTTGAGAGTGGATGTGCGGCACCCGCTGAGGGTTTGACTCTTGATAGTCAATTAGCTCGTGATCCATCAAGTGGGTGTATCGCCACAACGGGGACTAGCTTGGTGGCAACCAAGTGAACCTCGGTGAAAAACCGCCGTGTCAACATTGTGTACATCTTCTCGGTGGTTTGCTTTCGATTCACAAGCTTGTATTTACATTCATATACTTGTGCTTGTGTAGTTGCTCTTGTAACTAGTTTCCTTGTGTAGTTAGCTAGTTACCTTCTAGCTTGTGTAGCATAGAAGTAGCTCTCGTTGCGTGGCTAATTTGGTTTGTGTAACCTTGTTAGTCATATTGCTTAGTTTGTGTAGCTAAGTAATTTGCGCTCTCTAGTTTGGCATTAGTTGCCTTGCTATTGAGCATTGCTAGTGAGCATAGGTGGCTTCGTGCTTTTGCTTACTAGAATTGTGTAGGAGCTCCCTGGCTTTGCTAAAGTACTAGTGCATAGGTTTGTGTGACCTTGCTCTAGAATTGTTTAGGAGAGCTCTTGCTAAGGAAAGCACCTTAGTCACATAATTAGGATCTTTGTGAGGTGCTTGTGAACTTAGATAGAGGGGTGTAGTCTTGGCTAGACCGATAGTTTTAATTCCGCATTTGTTTCGGTTTGCCGACGCGATTAATTTTAGAAAGGACTATTCACCCCCCCTCTAGTCCGCCATCTCGACCCTACAGTGCCGTGGCCCATGGGCTGAACGGAAATACCTCCTACCACAAGTAATAAGCAATCATCCAGGTTGGGGACGTTTACGAGACCCAAGTTCAGTTGAGCCAAGATAGCTATTTCTTTCCATATCCATAGCCATGCAGAAGCACATCAAAATTTATATGGAAGTTTATTAATTGGTGGGTTAATTAGTCATTGTTTTGGTCAAGGTGGAGAACGCCGGAGAATACTTGGACGTGACAGTGACCGATTCCTTCTCCATTTGGAAGCTAGAGGTTGTATCGATTTGTAATTTTTTGCTTTGTCGAGTTACATAGGTTGAATTAAATTATGGAACGTTTATCCGACTAGAATCCATTTAGAACACTTGACCATGTTTTGAACTTTTCGATCCGATTAAAAGTAAATTAATCTATATTTATATGTATATATTATTATCTATAAAGGGAATTCTTTCCTACTCTCACAGAGTAGTTACTCCATGGGTATATCTTTAGCTTTAGAGTGTATATGGACCGATGAAGTGTATATTGACGAAGTATATGATCATATATATATATATATGTCAAGTATGCAAGTATACATTGAGTATATGGTAATACTTGTTTTATATACTACTACAATAATATTAAAATAATATGTTAATAAATATGGGTTCTTTTGAAAAATTCTGATTTGGACTATCATAAAATGAGTATATAAACATACTTAAATTGATAAATGAGTACGCACACATACACAATGTGGTTTATTGAAGGTAAGAATAACTACTCCCGGAAGTAGGCAAAATGCATCCTCTATAAAAAGCATAGATCATTTATTGGTATGTCACTCTCTCACAAGTCTATATAAGTTAAAGCAACATATCTAGCTAGCCATGATGCGGTGGAGAGTATGATCCCAAAACGAATATGAACATATAACATGATGATTAGATAAGGTATGATAGGGAGTCCAGATCCAAGATGAATTGAGACTTGTGATACGATTATTAATAAATCTAAGATGCAAGTTAGCGAGGTGACTAAGTAATGTGTATATCCCGTTGCAACGCACGGACACGTTCTTGACACGTCAACAACTAACTCCTTGCCGACTTTAATCAAAAGTTCCAACTATGGATTTTTATGGTCCTGACGAAACTAAATATTTAACTATAGAAACACATGGAAGAAAAAAATCTATCAATGTTGTATTTGGTATTTAATTTGATACCAGTTTCATTGGACATGTTATATTTACCAGTTTTAACTTATATTATAGATGTCGTGGTTATCTTAAAATAAGTTAGAAGTCTTAAATTTCATTGAAAGGAAAAAATATAATAGACATGCAACGCTTCCTATCATCGATTTTGATATTTTTTTTTTCTTCCGTTGCAAGGCTTCTGGCCCGGCCCGGCAGCCAAAACCGAAGCGTCGCTCACATAGTCACATCCATCTCCGATGCCTTCACCTTCTCCTTCCTTCAGCGCCGCGCCCGGGCACACGTCCGCGCCGCCGAAGCCGGCTCCCAGCCTCGGAGGCCTGCACGCTGCCGCGTAGGATCGGCTCGCTACTGGGCGTCATCGCCGCGGACCTCCTCGTTCACCAATCTGCACCCTGATCGCCGTGCACTGGAGACTAGGGGATCGATTCCCCTTCTCGGTAAGACGAAGAACCCTAGCTCGCTGTCACGAATTTTTGTGGGGAATTGGGGTTTTGCCCCCGAGCCGAACCCGAAATTTCATCGCTTTCTCTCTCATCAGTTGGTCGCGGATTTCTCGCTGCGTGCCGTATGGTGCGGTGAGTGATTCTCCAAGAAATCTGGGGTCACTGATCTGAGGCCGCACAGAACGCAGCGGCAGCAATGATGATCTCGGACGACGACGACGCCGAGCCCCAGCTCAACGCGGTGGAGAGCTACTACTTTGTTGACTCCACGGACGAGAACGAGCCTGTCTGCTTCTCCACCCTGCCTTTCCGGTTCGGGGACACTGATGATCTTCCTGGCTGCAAGAAGAGGCTGGTGCTGCGCGGGACTGGTGACCCGGGCGTCAAGGTGTACAATGAGGTGGTGACCTGGAGACTGGGGCTCGAGGGGAAGCAACCCCAGTTTGCGGTGCTCACAGCAGAAGGTAGACGTTGGGTACGTCTCATTAGGCCCTTGAAGAGCTACGAGGAGATGATCAGGACTGTGCTGATCACGGCGCAGATGCTTCATTTTCTCAGGAGGAAGCCTCATGAGCCAGAGAAAACCTTGTGGAACCACCTTTGCAAAGTTTTTAAGTACATTCCGTGGCACACTCTGTTGCGTTTGTTCTTTTGGCAGATGTTCAACACTGATGCTTACAGATCTGACTTGTGCTTCTGCAGCAAGTTTGATGTCAGACCCTCAGAGGACGATTTCAGGAACCACCACTCACTGATGAAGCAGTTCGCGACAAAAGATCCCGTCTTAGCAAAATCAAAGGTATCTGTTCTATTCTTGTTATCAAAATTCTCAATTGTGTTTGTTAGTATAGCTCAATTGTGTCTACCATGAGCATGAAAGAATCTACAAGTTATGAGGGGTTAACAACATAATCACCTAAGGTGGCATTGTAAATTAGAAAATATTGACACCCAAGTCAAGGTGAAGAGAACTCAAACCTAGGTGGTGGGGGTGTACACCCACACACCCACACCTCCAGCCAACTGTGCTAGGCTCAGTTTTTCCTTAACTAGCTGTGTTATGTGAAGTTGTAAACATTGTCCTTAACTCCTTAATTTGCAACAAAAAACACATTCTTGCTCTAAGATTGTAATTCTTTGGCATATCTGTGCTCTACTATCTTTTAGCTACCACTATAACCCTTAGAGATGCAATATTTGATAATCTGGGTTTGTATTGCCATTGATTCGTTGTTTGCTTCTTGATGCTTATAATCTTAGTTGATAATGACATGTAAAAGGACTGATCTGCACGTGATGCCAACTACAAGGCCTTTCTTCCTTCTCCTATCTCTATAATTAACTAAAGTGATTGGAACAACTTGTTATTGTGCTTGATTTCTGTTATTTGCAAGTCAAACTGACCTGGTATGATGATTATTTGACTGATTTTGCTATGATGATTATCTGATAGATTTTGCAAGTATTTGTTGAAGGAAGATCTAGAAAAAATTTCACTGAGGTATGTTTATATGGTTCTGCATGATACTGAAAGTTTTGGAAGAGAAATTAACCACACATCTAGAAATTAACCACACATTAATTATTACTCTTAATATAATTTTGACTAGGTTGGTGCAGACCACATCGATGTCAAGCAGTCGTTCATCGCTAATGATGAGGATATTGATGAGATGATTGTGGAAGATGCCGATAATGAATCTGATGAAGAAGAGGATGAAGATTTGTTTGATTCAATATGTGCTATTTGTGACAATGGAGGAGACATATTATGGTAGGTGGATTCCTTTGTGTGATTGAGTAGGCTACCTGAAAATCTTTTCTCTTTTCTTGAGAATCTAGGCAGCTTAGTTGGTATTTAGTTGTTCGTGTCTTCAGTTGAGCACACACAGCATAACCATTTCAGATATATTTTACACGAGGCCATAACCATCGCGCGAAGCGGCTAGGATTGCTTTTGTAAACACTGTTTATATTGTATACTAAACTTAGGAAGGCCCATATGACATGCCTTAATGGCTACCTGTAGAGAGATCAATTGCTAATGTGAGGCTGTGAAGTTTGAACTGATAGTTAACACTATCATCATAAAATCGAAACAGAAGTGGTGGAAGAAGTACAGTGTTTACAAAAATGCTGCTCATTTCACTGATGGAAATTGCATCTTACTGGAAAAATAATATACATGGTCAGAGCTATATGTGTTACTATGAAGTAGATCATAGGAGTTACTCCATATCCTGAAAAGTTTTGTTATGGAAATTCCAGTAGTACTGTTGTTGATATGAAATGAAGTGTGATATATTGATGTACAGAAAGCTCCTAAATTTGATATTACTTTCTCCCCAACTGGATCAAGAGATTTAGTGTTTTCTATTGTGACACATGTCACATGAGCCATAACAAAAAGATAGATTTGATGGATTATATTTTGCATAATCTATACACAAATAACTTCGCTTTTGAGATCAAGTTTAGTCATAAAGTGCTTGAGTGGAAACCATGTTCCGAGGAGCAATTGCAAGCTTATACATTCTCTCACAGCTACAGGCTGAGATTATTTAAGTTCATAGTTTTCCTTAATATAGGAGCTGTATTAGGAAGAAGATCATGACAGTAGATGTTGAAGGTCAAGGCATCCAACTTCTATCTATAAATCTTATTCTCTAGTTCTTAGCCCCAGCTTTTGCTATCAGGGCACTGACATGCTGGTGATACATGAGCCCACTGGCCACTCACTTGCATAACCTCAGCAGACAGCTTGGTCACAGCATTTGTGAATGCATATCATATCAATCATCTGTATGGAATGTGTGGTTGTGTATTTATTGCTTGTGTATTTATCCCTTGTAAATATTTTGAACAAAATACTAAATTTCTGAATGAAGTTTTTATAGACTTTATAGTTCCTTTTATTGCTAATACTTAATACGTAATTGAAACCACCTTGCATAACCTGGTTTATTGTGCCCTGTAATTATCATTTTTCTTATTTCTTCTTTTTTATGTTGAACTTCTTATGATTATCAATTTCCTAGCCATCTAATGTCAATAGTCTAATTTTGTCTCATATACTTGTTCCAACTGTCCTGTGGCCATATTCTTGTGCTTATCAACATGCTAGCCATCTACTGTCCATATTCTAATCTTTTTCTTTCTGTGGTGTACTTGTTGCATTGTTCTATTATAGCTGTGATGGCCCATGTATGCGCTCTTTCCATGCAAAAGAAGGAAGTGGTGAAGACTCCTACTGTGATACCCTTGGATACACTGAGGCAGAAGTTGGCGTATGTGTTGTACCTCTAAGTGATGCAAACATTAACTTGAATTTCTTGTTATGATTTTTCTATATTGAAATTGTCTTTCTATTTTTTAGGCAATGAAATTATTTCTGTGCAAGAACTGTGAATATAAGCAACACCAGTGTTTCATCTGCGGAGTGTTGGAACCTTCAGATGGAGCAGCAGCTAAGGTATATTGGTACTCCAAAGAACAAATGGGTTTACGAATAAACACCCACAACTTTTTCATCTGTCTTACACCTGCAAAGATCTGTAGTAAGTCTATATATAAGGAATAGGAGGTGAAGGAATATTTTGCTGCTTTCCTCCATTTGTATGTAGGGATGAGTGATCATGCAACAATGGTTGGGCTCATGAGCAAGGATACAAGTGGGTTTTGTCCGTGAGTCCACAAATAGGCCATTTTTTCCTGGGGTCTGAGGTCTGTAGAACCACGTAAAAATAACCTATTTGTGGACTCATGGACATGCCCTTTTGAAAATCCACTCGTGATACTAAGTCATAGGTGGGTCACTGGGAACAACTTTGCTTGTTTTTTTCGATAAGTTAAATTCTATTGTGCTGGGATTGTAGAAACACCGCACACCCTAATTAGGGGGGGTGACCTTCATTATATAGCCTAATAGGCTAGGGTTACAATGTACATGGGCCAATGGGCCATACGCCCAATATGGGCTGTTACAATTACATTCTAACACCCTCCATCAGTCTAAGCGGGAGTGTCACGAACACAAAGACTGGACCTAAAGTCAGTGAACAACTGTACAGGTAACCCTTTGGTCATAATGTCCGCGAACTGATGAGATGATGGAACATGGAGCACCCGAACCTGTCCCAAAGCAACCTTCTCACGGACAAAGTGAATATCTATCTCAATATGCTTCGTACGACGATGATGAACTGGATTGGCGGTCATGTAGACAGCACTAACATTGTCGCAGTAGACGATCGTCGCCGAAGAGATGGGTGCGTGGAGCTCCTGAAGTAGCTGACGAAGCCAACAAGTCTCAGCCACAGCGTGTGCAACAGCACGATATTCCGCCTCCGCACTCGAACGAGAAACCGTAGTCTGTCGTTTAGAGGACCAAGAGACTAAGTTGTCGCCGAGGAAGACACAGTACCCTGAAGTGGAGCGCCGAGAGTCGGGACAACCAGCCCAATCAGCATCAGAGTAGGCAGTCAAGCTGGTGATACTGCCCGTGCCGATGTGAAGTCCGGTAGACAGGGTACCTTTAACATACCGCAGGACACGCTTGAGCATTGCAAGATGAGGCTCGCGCGGGTCGTGCATGAAGAGGCAAACCTGCTGAACTGCATAGGCAAGGTCCGGACGAGTCAGCGTGAGATACTGTAGAGCACCGGCGAGACTGCGGTACTGAGTGGCATCCGCCACCGTAGCGCCATCAGTAGCGGAGAGCTTGGCTTGAGTGTCAACAGGAGTCGCCGTAGAGTGACACTCAGCCATGCTGGCGCGCTGGAGCAAGTCCACAGCGTACTGGCGCTGAGACAGGAAGAGGCCATCAGCAGAACGCGTGACAGAGATCCCGAGGAAGTGATGAAGATCCCCGAGATCTGTCATGGCGAACTCGGAGTGAAGAAGCTCGGTGAGTCGTCGAAGAAGCGAGCCTGACGAGGCTGTCAGCACGATGTCGTCGACGTAGAGTAGTAAGTAGGCGATGTCGGATCCCACTTTGTAAACAAAGAGGGAAGTGTCGGAGGCCGAAGCTGTGAAGCCAGACTGCCGGATGAAGCCAGAGAACCGCTGGTGCCACGCCCTGGGTGCCTGCTTGAGCCCGTACAAGGACTTTTGCAGGAGGCATACGTGGTCGGGAGCCGCCGGGTCGACGAAGCCGGGCGGCTGCTGACAGTAAACCGTCTCGTTCAGATGGCCGTGGAGAAAGGCGTTCTTCACGTCCAACTGATGGATCGGCCAGGAACGAGAGGCGGCGATGCTGAGGACGACCCGAATGGTGGCCGGTTTGACAACCGGACTGAACGTCTCGTCGTAGTCGACGCCGTACTGCTGCGAGAAGCCACGAACGACCCATCTGGCTTTATGACGAGCCAGAGAACCATCAGCATGATACTTGTGCTTGAAGACCCACTTGCCGGTGATGACGTTGGCTCGAGGTGGGCGAGGGACAAGACGCCAGGTGCCATTATCCATGAGGGCCTTGTATTCTTCAGCCATTGCTGCGCGCCAATTCGCATCAGCAAGCGCGGCGCGAGTGGTGCCTGGCAACGGAGAAGCCAGACTGGAGGCTGCCGCGGTGAAGCCGTACCGCTGCATGGGCGGCGGCAGGGAGCCCGTCTGGGAACGAGTCGCCCGCGCAGGAGCCTCCTCCTGCGGTGCTGGAGCCGTGGGCGCCACCTGCTGCGTTGGTGGAGATCCCGAAGACGCCGCCGGTGGCGGCTGCGGTGCCGGCGGCGGAGCTGGACGACGACTGTAGTGGATGCCGAACCGCTGCGGCTGCGGTGCCGGCGGCGGAGCTGGACGACGACTGTAGTGGATGCCGAACCGCTGCCGGGCAGGGACAGGGGTGACAGCACCTGCTGGCGAAGGAGGTGCTGGAGATGCGTCCTGCCGAGGAGCCGAAGACAGCCTGTGAGCCGCGCCATGCCACAGGATGGCAGGGTCGAGGCCGACGGGATCGCCAGCATCGTCAGCGTCGTCTGGGCTGGACGAGACAGGCGCCACCGAAGTCCGCGAGTGCCGAACGTCTGAGGGAGACGGGGCAGACGCGGGAAGTAAGTCCTGTATCAAAAAATCAAGAGTATCCGGTCGAGGCTTTGAGGCCGCAAACGGAAAGTGAGTTTCATCAAAAACGACATGCCGCGAGATGATGATCTTGCGAGTGGAGAGGTCAAGACACCGGTAACCCTTCTGTGATGGAGGATAACCGAGAAAGACACATGCCGTGGAGCGAGGAGACAATTTGTGGCGAGTCGTGGCACTAAGGTTAGGGTAGCATAAGCAGCCAAAAACTTTAAGAATGGAGTAGTCTGGCATCTTGTGGTGGAGGAGATGATATGGTATACCGTTATGTGTGGACGAGGATGGCCGCCGGTTCGTGAGGAACACGGCGGTGGAGAGAGCTTCGACCCAATAGGATGGAGGCATGGCGGCATGAATGAGAAGCGTGCGAACACCATTGTTCAAAGTCCGGAGCATACGCTCAGCCTTGCCATTCTGAGCGGATGTGTAGGGGCACGAGGTGCGAAGAAGAATGCCGCGGCCAGCCAAGAAGGTGGCGGTGACATTGTTGAGGAACTCGGTGCCATTATCTACCTGAAAACAGCGGACAGCAGAACTGAACTGTGTGTGAGCGTAAGCAACGAAACGAACAATGTGTTCATGAACTTCTGATTTATGACGAAGAGGAAACGCCCAACAATAATGTGTATAATCATCAACTAACACAAGATAGAATTTATAACCAGAAATACTCGCAACTGGAGAGGTCCAGACATCACAATGAACAAGTTCAAAAGGTGTTGATGTACTAGAGACCGAACTAGCAAAAGGCAGCCTAGCGTGTTTACCGAGCTGACAAGCATGACAAAGACGACTAGCTGCTTTATTACACTGGATAGCTGATAGTTTATTTAGAGTAGCGACGACAGCAGGTGCAGGATGACCAAGGCGGGAGTGCCACAGCTCCGGAGAGACGACAGCGACATGACAACGAGGTGGCATGCAATGTGGAATGGTGTAGAGGTCCCCGTTGCTATTGCACCGAAGGAGGACCGTCTTGGTCTTGAGATCCTTAACAGAAAAACCAGAGGCGTCAAACTCAATTGAACAATTATTGTCGCGAGTAAGTTGTCGAACGGATAACAGGTTACGACTGAGGTGCGGAGCGACAAGAACATTATCAAGATGAAAAGAACGATCAGCTATTTGTAAGGAAGATGTGCCACGACTAAAGACAGGAATAGATTGCCCATTACCAACCGTAATGGAGGACGGTGGTGACGGGAGACGGGAAAGAAGTATACCGTCATTGGAGGACATGTGGGATGTCGCTCCGCTGTCCACGACCCAGGGGGAAGACCCCTGTACCGCCATCTGATTGAGGGCGGCGATCAGGTTGTTCGCGTCCCAGGATCCGTACCCGTGTCCTGGTGGTGCGGTGGAGTACTGGGCTGGCGCGAAGACAGTGTGCGCCTGCGCCTGCGGAGGGGGCGGCTGCACGCCCCACTGCTGCTGGACGGGTGGCGCGCCCCACTGCTGCTGCTGGACGGCCCAGGGGTTATAGCAGACCCAAGGACCGGCCGGCTGAGGAGTGTGACGTCCGCCTGGAGCACCCTGCTGGGCGCCATGCTGCTGGTTGCGGCCGCCGCCTCTGTTGTTGCCGTTGCCGCCACACCCTCCTCTGCCTTTGCCCCCCTTGCCCTTGCCACCGCCCCCACGGTTGGATGTCGCGGGAGTGGACCTGCAGGATGGCGAGGTGCAAGAAGAGGTGGAGGAAGCGACGAGTGCTGATGCCGAAGCCTCCTTGCCCTCGGAGCCAAGACGGAGCTCCTTGACGCGGAGCATGTTGGTGGCAGACTTGAAGTCGGGAAGCGGCGACGTGTTGGAGATGATGTCGGCGGTGTTGGCGAAGCGGGGGTTGAGGCCGCGCAGAAGGTTGAGCACGAGCTGCGCAGGGGAGACGGTGTGACCGACCTCCCGGAGAGCATCAGCAGTGCGCTTCATCTGCTGGGCGTAGGCGTCGATGGAGAGGTCGCCCTGGGATAGGTTGTGGAACTCCTGCTCGAGGACGACGGCGCGGGACTCCTTGTTTGCCTGAAACAAGGCCTCGATGGAGACCCAGAGAGCGCGTGCATCCTGTGCAGGCTCCATGGCGAGGTCGAGGACGGCGTCGTCGACGGAGCCGTATATCCAGCCGCGAATGCAGGCGTCAGGCTGGGACCATAGGGGGTCAGTCGGGCGCGCAGCCGTCGTACCATCGATGTGGCCGAGCAGCCCGTACTTGCCGCAGAGAGCGGTGAAGAACGCCGTCCACTTGGAGTAGTTGGGGCGCTCGAGGCTGAGGGCGACGGGGACGTGCTGCTTGACGTTGACGGCAGCATAGGCGGCGTAGAAGGCAGGGGCGATGGCATCCCCCAGGGCGCCGGAGTTTCCGGAGCCGAGAACGCCGGAGGTAGCAGAAGAAGTCGTCGAGGACGTCATGACGAAGACGACGCGCGGCCTGTAGGGGTGTCGCGCGCGGAGGGCGGCAGCGGCTGTGCGGGGGCGGCGGCGGCCCTGGCAGCGACTGTGCGAGGCGGCGGCGGCCCTGGCAGCGGCTGTGAGTTGGCGGCGGCGGCCCTGGCAGCGGCTGTGCGGCGGCCCTGGCGGCGGCGGCCCGGTGCGGTGGCGCGTGCCCTAGAGTTAGGGCACACGGGCAGCGGAAAAGGAAAGGGGAAATCCCGGGATCAGGCCCCCAGAACTCGTGATACCATGTAGAAACACCGCACACCCTAATTAGGGGGGGTGACCTTCATTATATAGCCTAATAGGCTAGGGTTACAATGTACATGGGCCAATGGGCCATACGCCCAATATGGGCTGTTACAATTACATTCTAACAGGGATGCTCTGTCATGCCCCATAAAATGGTCAATGGGTGTAGTTTTACCTTGCCTACTTTTTTTTTGGCTACATCAAACTTGTTGCTCTTGCCCTGATGCAACATCTGTATTAGTTACATCTTTCACATAAAATCTAATCTGTAGCAGGATTACTCAGAAATCCCTGTAAAAAATTGGTCATTATGACTTTACACTGTTAATCTGGTAGCCTTATGATTTTGATTAGCTTCCATCTGATTTTCAGTTTGCAGTAGTTTCTCCTTGCTGAATACTCCCTCCATCCCATAATAGAAGACCTTCTAGCATTCAAAATTTGTCCAAATTAGTTGTCATTCTCACTTCCGAATACATCTCTTTGTCTCTCCTCATTTTTTGTGCACTCCACCTTTTTCACTTCTCCTTGATTCCTGTTTCCAAAGTTAAAAAGTCTTCTATTATGGGGCAAAGGGAGCACACATCATGGTATTGTCACATTGGCACACTATCCAAGCTGTAAACATTCTTGTCCAGTTACAGGATTAGGGCCAGTTTGGCAGAGCTTCCCTTCCTGATTCTTGAGCTTCGATAGAGTGATTCTGGTGGGCGAGCAGGTGAGAATTGATTATGAAGTGATTCTAGTGGTGATTGAACGAGGAGCAGTGGGGAGTGGTGGAGAGCAGGTTATTTTAGCTCCTGGCTCATAGTGTAAATGGAGAAGTGATTCTTGTCAGCTCCCCACCAGAATACAGTTGCATTTTAAGCGTTTGGTAGGGATCCACAGAATCCGCTCTGAAGAAGCTAGGTGGTGAAGCTCTGCCAAACTGGACCTTAGGCTTTGAACTTCTATAAAACTAACTCATCCTATATAGGAGGACTACTACAAAGTTGGCAATGTTTATGAAGAAGGTGATAAGGCTAGTTTGTATTCTGAAATGATATGAAGTATTGCAATAGTTCTAGCTTCTTGACTGTAAGGTCATTTGACACCAATCATCAATGCTGGTAGCATCAGTGTGTATCTGATAATCATAGGTAAATACTTTAATAGAGGTAGCATGTCCCTATTTTAGTGCCTGGAGGCATATTTGCAGGTGCAAAGTCTTGCTTTGTGGGTAAACAGGCATGAATATATTCTACTAGCACTTTGCCCGTATATCTTCTGCAAGGCTTAACATGGAGCCAAATTCAAATTATACTAGACTATAAACCCATCCTTGGGGCTATACAGATCCACACAATACCTTGGCTTAGGAGGCCCAATATAAAACCTAACCGCATTGCTGTTGGGATATAAACTCCTCTGCAGTACTGCACAGAGCTGGGCATCCTCTCCTACAACATTAGCACCCATGGCAAGCTGCAGCATTTGTTGCTCCACAAGCTTAAGCAAAAGGCCTACAAGTACTTGTTTCTTTTGCTTCTGTTAGGGGCTGAGCGTGATCCGCCGAGTTAACAGCCCGCTAGAGCAGGTGTTTCCAGAAGGTCTCACTGGTGGTTATCCCGTTGTCACCAAGTTACGAGTCAGTTGAGAAGGTTATCTTTAAATAAAGAAGTGTGTGTGTGTGTGTCTGTATCCAAGAGTAAATTACTCTAGCGGTCCCTAAACTATTATATCATTCTCATCCAGGTCCCTAAACTATGAATTGCATATCTAGGTCCCTAAACTATTAAGTACCTCAACCCCGGTCCGATGTGGCACTCCAACATGGAACCGACATGTGGGTCAGCATTATGTTACATGGGTAGTCCTTAAACTATTATATGGTTCTCATCGTGTGTGTGTATCCAAGAGTAAATTACTCTAGCAGTCCCTAAACTATTATGTCATTCTCATTTGAGGTTCCTAAACTATTTAAGTACCCCAACCCCGGTCCAAAGCAGCCATGTCACAACCCATTAGCTGATGTGGCACTCCAACATGTGTGTGTGTATCCAAGAGTAAATTACACTAGTGGTCCCTAAACTATGAAATTGCATATCTAGGTCCCTAAACTATTTAAGTACCCCAACCCCGGTCCAAAGTAGCCATGTCACAACCCATTACCTGACGTGGCACTCCAACATAGAAATGACATGTGGGTCCGCATCATGTAATTACATGGGTGGTCCCTAAACTATTATATGGTTCTCATCTAGGTCCCTAAACTATGAAATTGCTTATATGGGTCCGAATCTATTTAAATACCCTAATCCGACTCCAAACTAGCCCCTTCACACCCCATTCATTACGCGGGATAGGCTTATGAGCCATTGCTCATTGTTGACCTCCTTGCGTTTGCTTCTCAACTTGTCTAGGTTTGAACATATTGATGCCGCCTGCAAGCACAGTTGGATGGGGCCAGGCATTGTTGTTGGGTGTGCGCCTCCACCACGGTGATGAGGTATTGGCCAGCATGCTCGCGAAGCTGTTGCATAACAGCCTTGATGCACCTGGACATGAAGCCGAGCTCCTCATAGTTGCAGCGTGGTAGCCGATGGTGCGGAGCATGGTGAGCGCATTGGTTCATCGGCAGAGAGACAGGTGGCTTGCTTTGGACCGGGATTGGAGTACTTTAATGGATTAGGGACCTATATGTGCAATTTTTACTGTTTGGGGATGTGGGTGAGAATCACATGATAGTTTAGGGACCGTCCGTGTAATTATGATCGGTGGACCCACAAGTCGGTTCTATGCTGGATGCCATGTCAGCTAATAGTGTGTTGTGGTTGGTTTGGACCGGGATCGGGGTACTTAAATAATTTAAGGGCCTAGCCATGCAATTTTATAGTTTATGGACCTAAATGAGAATGGCCTAATATTTTAGGGACCGCCTGTGTAATTTAATGGAAAGACTCTAGAAACCTCTTCTTAGGGATCCCAGCTATAAATATAAGTCCATGGTTTCATGTAATGATTAAGTAAGGAATAGAAGGGACAACACTCTGCTCCCAAGTCTCCTTTTCCCTGTAGCTGCACTCTTCCTCAGTGCAGTTGCTGCTTTTGCCGTTGCCTTCGACAGTGGTTGCCGGCTATCATCTGTTTTGCCCCAGTTTCCCCTAAATTCTTCAAATCTGTAATCCCAATCATAGCACCCAACTGTTTTTTTTTTAAATTACAGGTGCTTTCAAGAGTCCTTGATGGGTTTTGTTACTGAAATCAAAGCCATGTTCTATGGAATAAAAAATGTTGCACAAAAAATGCCATTGGGAAAAGTTATTCTCTTGGACAAAAAATGTTGCAGCTATCTTAAAAATGTTTTTCTTGCTGCTATTGGGCTGTACTAGCTGATTTATCGGATGGCACATTGGTGCTGATACTGACCTCTGATGAGCTGACAGTCACATGGTGAGTTAGGGGGAAGCCATGCCTGTTAAGGTTAGCGGGCATGTTGTGGGCAAAAACTGCCCAGTGGGCATGGGAATATTAAGTCGCTCTCTCCCTTACTCCCTCCCTCTCCTGTTGTCACCAGGACCGCAAGTTCTTGTGTGCTGGCTGGTGTTGTGCCGGGAGGCATTTGCACACCTGCCCTCTCGGTCCTTGTAAACTCTCTTTCTATCTTAATTGAATGGCAGAGCTCCTGCCCGTTTCATTCAAAAAAGTTCAGTTGCTATCTGTATCGATTGTGCCTGGTCACCGTCAGCTGGTCATTAGCATTTGGCTGTATAACTCTTTGAAATTAATCTCTTTTTACCTGTGGCAGTTTCCAAATTGAGCAACGTTATTGTTCTAGCAGTTTGGAAGTGCAATCTGACAAACTGCTACTCCAGATCACTTAATTGCTATGCAATTTCAATTAAAGATCTATTTTTATTTGCTAACTCCTGCACTGCTCGTTAGGTATTTTTATGTAACAATGCTACATGTGGGCACTTTTACCACCCGAAATGTGTTGCCCAGCAACTTCACCCTAACAACATTGATGAAGCCTCAGAATTGGAGAAGAAGATAACAGAAGGGTTTTCATTTACATGCCCAATTCACTGGTGCTTTCATTGCAAAGGTTTGGAGGATAGAACACAAGGGCCTTTGCAGTTTGCTGTTTGCAGACGCTGTCCTAAGTCATATCACAGAAAGTGTTTACCAAGGTTCTGTTATAGAACAAGCTCTCTGTCTTGCTTTTTAAATATAGTATGTGTATAATCTTTTATTCTTGAAATATTTGGAATTGTTTCGCAGAGAAATTTCCTTTGACGAAATTGAAGAGGAGGGCGTCATCATACGGGCTTGGGAATTATCGAAAAGAATTTTGATATACTGCCTGTATGTAACCTTGTCACTTTTTAAATTCCTTGTATATATGCTGCTCAGATCACAGACTTCTCATAAACTGTCACAGGGACCATGAGATTGATAGTGATATTGAGACACCTGCCAGAGATCATATAAAGTTTCCAATGATTGAAAAACCACTTCAATTTGTAAAGGGTGCTAACTTGTTGCCTAAGAAGAAAAAGAGGACTTACAGTGAGACAGTTCTTGAGCAACCGCCAAAAGATACTGTGAAGATGAAAAGCAAGGTTCGCATGCAAGAAAGAGAACAAAACAAACAAAACACCAGAGAAGTTTCTGCGAAGAGTTTCACTGAAAACCCTGTTGACAGACCTGTAAAGAAAAAAACCAAGTTGAAAGAGAAAATGCAGTTGCCATATGTGGCCAAGGATCATATTGTAAGCAGTCCAAAATCTGTGAAAGAGCAAGACCAAGAGTTACCTTCTTTGCCCTTATCTGCCACTAGGAAGATTCCCCTGAGTTTATTTCCTAGAGTGGACAGTGAAACTGAAAAGAGGTGAGTCACTTGGGTATAAACTATAAAGTACTTGGGAATGAAATCTCCAGTTGACATGGTATGTGACTTCGTGTGCAAAATTTGCTAGCATGCATGAGTTTCCTACATGATTCCATCAGACCGGATGAGGGCTTTGGAATTTTGTTTGTTTATCAGGTCTGATGAGGGCATTGAAATTTTGTTTGTTTATCATGTCACAGAATTCTCTTCTGTCTCAAGTTAATCTCATGTTTTCATCTTAATGCCATGTATGCACATTCTATATGATGATGACAACAATGTTTGAAGTCTGCATACTGTTATATGACTATATGAGATCTTCCATTTGCAGAGTGATTACCATATTGGGAAATAAAGTCTCTTCGTTGACAATAAAAGATGTTACAAGGAACTGCAGTTTGCCATCAACTCATGTATACTCTGGCAGACTGACTGACAAGATACCACAGGGAAAACTTGAGCGTTCTGTTCAGGTGCTTCCTTGTTCCATCATATACAAATTAAATTCATGCTTATCATTATTTTGTTTGACATTTTGAGGATGCCATTTTAGGCTGTAGAAGCAGCTTTAAAAAAGCTGGAAAATGGAGGTAGTATCAATGATGCTAAAGCAGTATGTGAACCTGACGTTTTGAGACAGCTTGCAAGGTGGCATGTAAGTAAATACCGAATACTCCCTCTGTCCTGGAAGGCTGGAATATAGTGCATTATGACTTCTAAAAGTTGTACTGAAATATAATGCATTCTACATGGTGTCAATGCTTATATTTGTTAAAGTTTGTTAAAAAGGAAACCATAATCTGAGCAGAAACACATTAATTGGGTTTAATATATGGTTACATGCGTCATTTGAGGATTCCCTTAAGTTGCCTTAAAATTTTTGGAATGCACTATATTGCAGGACTGAGGGAGTAGATAATTATCCATTATTTTGCACTACTTGTTTTTTGTTGGCAGTGCTCCCCTTCCTGCTTTGAAATCCCTTTTGTAACACTTTCTGTGTACTTGAAGCAGATCTGCAATAGATGTGGTTCTGAAGCACGATATATATTTTGTTTATTTATGTCTCAGTCAGTACTTGGCTTGTTATTTCATCACTATACTGTCATCATCAATAAATCTCTCCCGGGTTTCATCTCTATATGATTATCTGGGTTTTAAGTTGTACTGACGAGCATATCCTAATTGTCCCCAATGTTAGTACATTGTACGTGGAGCAAGTTCCAAGTTTGTCTCATTCTATTTTGATGGACATGACATTATGAATATATTGTTTCTAGATGGATACATAGTTGAACAAAGATTTCAGTACTGGTTGTTATAATGGACTTGTGATATGTTGCGATCACAAATACACCTCGTTAGCGTAGTGTTTCTCTTCAAGTTGTTTGCATTAATAAGCACTTACACTTTAGCTAGTAATCAGCCAAATTACTAACTCATATTTTTCTTCCTCCTGCCAGAGTAAACTCAGAGTCTATATATCTCCTTTTATTCATGGCACAAGGTACAGTTCTTTTGGTCGACATTTTACAAAGGTGGAGAAACTTGTTGAGGTATGTTGAAATCCACCTATTATGTTGAGATAGCATGTGTAATAGGGGGTTGTATATGAAAAAAAAGGTTATTACATCACTTTCTTAAACTGTAATTTTTCTGCATCTGTTGTGAGATTTTACTTGTTCATCTCGTGTGTTGTGAAATTTTTCTGCATCTGTTGTTGACGGGCAACATCACCAATAGCATCTGTGAAATGACATGCTTTCAATTTGCTAGACTGTTGAAAAGAAATCTCTGTAATAATTATGGGTTGTGTTGGGTCCTCGAAACACACATCTTAGCTTTGTGTGTCTCTTGAACTTGATTCATGTGCACTTTGTTGATAAGTGCTACTGTGCTATCCTCATGGAAAATATAATCTCAAGACTTCAGAATAAGAATATGAATGCTGCACGTGTGTTAGTTTATGCGCATTGTACACATTTTCCACTGCTCACTGTACAAGGAGTGGGCATATGTGAAAATGAATTGAGAGAAAAAGCTAGGAAAGAAAAGGCTGCATCGTTTTTGTATGTGAGATCCCATTCATATATAACTTCTATAAGAGCTATAATCTGTTCTTTCTCTTGATTGAAACATGGAGATGGCTAAGTTATGGACATATCTAATTTAAGCAGTTTGAAACTTGTCAAGACTGCAACCATTGGAAAATCAAAACTAAAGCTAAAGTTCAACCACAGAAAAATGTGTGGTCCATGGATGAAAGGAACCATACTTCCCATTCATATCTGTTATTTCTCTTGATTGAAAATGGGGATGGCTAAGTTTGGACATATCAAACTATCGAACTTAAGCAAGTTTTGAAACTTGTCAAGAATGCAACCCATATAAAAAAAAAACTAAAGCCTCAAGTTCAACCACAGAAAAATGTGGTGTCCATGGAAGAAAGGAATCATTCTTGAAAAACAAAGTATAACAGAAACAAAGTAAGATTTGCTCTAAAAATGGCACCTACAAAAGAAAGAATGTTTGTTTGAGCTGCAGCATTTGGGCTTTTGGATCAAAAGCTAGCTCTTGTTTTTTTGCTATTGGTTTTTGTAATAAATTTTGAGCTTCTCAGCATACCAAAGCCAGAAAAGCTCCTCAGAACATGCTTCTTAGCTTTTAGTTCTTTTCCTCGGAAGCCAGCTTTCCAGCTTTTCAAAAGCCAACTCAAAAGCTAGGTTGGGCTGGCAGAAGCCAGATAAAAGCTGAAACAAACAGGGCCTAAGAGTAGTGCCAGCCAGAGCTTGGTGGCTCCATTCTCACCTTCATCACTGGTACCTACACACCTGCCTCCAGGTGTGCAGGTGCAGCTGCCTTTGGCTCTTCATTGCATGGATCTGTGGAAGCCGAATGTTTCTGCTGGTGCATGGCAGGCACACAACGAGAATGGGGTACCAGGCTGAAGAATTTTGCTATTTACTAGTGAACTCGAGGGATGGGAGTGGGTGGGAAATGGGTTGCAAGAAGAAATGGAGGAGTGGGATTATGTCCGTTTCAGGGGTTGAGGCTGTATGAGGAATTGGGGTAGATGGAGGTGGAAGGAGTTGGGATGAGAGGAAAGTGTTGCCCAGATATGAACTAGATCTGAACTAGATCTGATCTAGAGCAAACCCAGAGGGCAGCTTGGCCTATGGCCGCTTGGATTGAAAATGGAAATGGCAAAAGTATCACACGGTTACAAAAGGGTGCTGCTGCTTTATATAGAGCAGAGCAGCTTTTACCTACTCCCTAGCATATTCTTGCATAAAGCAAGATGCTCTAGTCTACTTGGCTGCCAAGGCTTGTCCATGATCAACTTGGGAGCCAAGGTACCTCCTAACTGCAGTAAAAGTAAAATGCAGAAAGTAAGATACAAGTACTAGGTTTAACTGACAATCTCCCCCTAAGCCTAGTACTGAGTGATATGCTTCAAGCCAATCCTCATCTCCTGAAACTTGGCCTTGCCCAGGGACTTGGTCAGAATGTCGGCGAGCTGATCAGTAGTGGCGATGTAGCTAGCCTTGATGCTTCCTTCTTCCAGACACTCTCTGATGAAGTGATACTTGGTCCTGATGTGTTTGCTTCTATCATGGAAGACATGATTCTTTGCCAAGGCAAGGGCAGACTTGCTATCTACCTTTAACTCCACCACCTCCACCTTCCTGCCTAGGAGCTCCTCGAGCAGCCTGGGCTTGTGTTGCAGCAGTAGTGGTAGCAATGTACTCTGCCTCGCAGCTGGACAAAGCCACCACCTTCTGCTTGATGGATTGCCAGCTGACCAAGCAGTCACCCAAATAGAACATGGTTCCACTGGTGCTCCTGCTTGTGTCGATGTCGCCGGCAAGATCACTGTCGCAGTAGCCGACGAAGCGCGCCGTGCCAGGAGCCCTTCTGTAGTGGAGACCGTAGTCCAGGGTCCCGGCCACATAGCGCAGCACGCGCTTGACAGCCTGCTGATGCTCCATCGTGGGCCGCTCCATGAAGCGACTCAGGTACCCAACGGCGAACGCCAGGTCTGGCCGAGTGTGCATGAGGTACCGCAGACCGTCGATAAGCCGCCGGTAGTGCGTAGGATCCACCTCCTCCGCCTTGCTCTCCCGGCTGAGACGCAACTTCTCCATTGGTGTGGTGTTCGGGTTGTAGCCCGCCATCTCTCCTAGCTTGAGGATGTGCTCGGCATAGTGTGTTTGGCAGAGGGTGATGCCCTTGGCATCCTGGCGCACATCGACGCCGAGGTAGAAGCAGAGGAGACCGAGGTCGCTCATGTCGAACTGCTCCTTCATTGCGGCCTTGAAGCCCTTCACTTCTTGGTCGGCGCCGGTGATGATGAGGTCGTCGACGTAGACGTAGACGTCGACCAGCAGAACAGTGCGCCCGCTGCCCCGCCGGTACACTGCTGCCTCGTGCGCACTCTGCTGGAAGCCCATCTTCTCCATGGTGGCGTCTAGCTTCGCGTTCTAGGTGTGCAGCGCTTGTCTCAGCCCGTAGAGCGCCTTGCGCAGGCGGTACACCTTGCCTTCTTCTCCGGCGACGGCGAAGCCTGGCGGCTGGCGCACGTACACCTCCTCCTTGAGGTCGCCATTGAGGAATGCAGACTTCACGTCCATGTGGTGCACCTTCCATCCTTCTTGGGCTGCCAAGGCGAGGAGAACCCGCACGGACTCCATCCTCGCCACCGGTGCAAATGCGTCGTCGTAGTCGATTCCCTCCTGTTGGATGAAGCCTCGCGCCACCAACCTCACCTTGTGCTTGGTCACCTGCCCCTTCTCGTCCTTCTTGAGCTTGAACACCCACTTCAGCGAGATTGGGCGGTGGCCAGCGGGCAGGTCGACGAGCTCCCATGTTATGTTCTTCACAGACTCGAGCTCTTGCTTCATGGCGGCCTCCCACGCTGGTTCGCCCTTGCTTCCGCGTAGTTGGTTGGCTTGCCGGCGTGCGTGAGGTGGAGCTGGGCGAAGAGACGAGGAGCGAAACCTGGCGGGGAGTCGTCACCGATGATGTTGGTCACCATGCGGTAGCGAAGTGGCTCGTCATCGTAGAACGCGTCGAGCCGATCTCCATCATTCTCCAGCGGCGTGGCGAGCACGATCTGGGATGTGCTCGAAGCCGTTGTCGCCGCTAGTGTGCTTCCAAGCTCCCTCGGAGCCGGTGATTGCGACATGGTCGGAGTGCTCGACGTGGTCGGAGCAGGCGACGTGGTCAGAACAGGGTGCTCGAGGGTGAACTCCTCGTCCTCCGGAGCTGGACTCCCTCCTCCCTTGTACCAGTCCCACCTGCGGCTCTCGTCGAAGACGACGTCGCGCGAGACCCGCACACGCTGAGTCGCAGGGTTGAGGACGCGATATACCATGGCGCCGTCTGCGTAGCCGATGAAGACGCCGGGATGGCTGCGGTCGTCGAGCTTTTTGAGCTAGGTGAGGTCCTTGGCGTAGGTGCGCCACCGCCGGTGCCTTGCTATGCCACGCCCGGTTCAGGAGCTGAACCGCGGTCACCACGGCCTCCCCCCAAAACCGCACTAGAAGTCTCCGCTGCTTCAGCAGAGCCCGTGCCATGGCGACCACCGTCTGATTCCTCCTCTCCACGACGTCGTTCTGCTGCGGCGAGTAGGGGGCGCTGTAGTAGCGCTCAATGCCCTCCTCTGCGCAGTAGGCCGTGAACTCGGTGACGGTGAACTCACGACCCATTGTCGGTGCGCAGCACCCGAAGCTTCCGCCCGCTCTTCTCCGCCACGGCTTGAAGATGCTTGATGGCCTCCGTGGCAGCGTCCTTGGTGGTCAGCAGCGCCACCCATATGTACCGCGTGGCGTCGTCGACCAGCAGCAGGAAGTAGCGCCTGCCGCCGGGAGTCACTGGCGAGATGGGGCCACAGAGATCGCCGTGGACGAGCTCCAGCGGGTCCTGCGCGCGGTACTGGGCTTCAGCCGGGAATGGGGTGCGGCGATGCTTGGTGATGACGCACGTGTCGTAGAATTGGCCAACGTGGTCGATCGTCAGCAGCCCGCGCACCATGTCGTTCTTGGCGAGTTGATGAAGCGCGTCGAAGTGGAGATGGCTGAAGCGCTCATGCCAGCGCCACACCTCGTCATCCTTGCGCGCGGTGAGGCAGAGCGGCTTGGCCGCGTTGAAGTGGAGGATGTAGAGGTGATTAGCGCTGCGGCGGACCTTGATGAGCAGCCGCTTGCGCCGATCCCAAATCCTCAGCATGCCATCCTCAATCTCCACCTTCGAGCCTCCCTCGTCCAACTGGCCGAGGCTCATGATCGAGTTGCAGAGCGTTGGGATGTAGTAGACGCCATGGAGCACCCGGTGCTCGCCCGTCTTGGCCTCGAAGATGATGGACCTGACGCCGTGGATCTCCACCTTTGACTTGTCATCGAACCGCACCGTGCCTCTAGCTGAAGTGTCCAGGTTGGTGAAGAGCTCGCGGCGTCCCGTCATGTGATGGGTGGCGCCGGTGTCCAGGTACCAGCCGTCAAGCTTGTCGCTGCCGATGTCGGTGTTGAGGAAGACACGGGCCCGCGGCTCGTCGAGGTTCAGGTTGGCGTCGGCGGTGAAGAAGGTCGAAGCTAGGTGCTTGTCGCCACTTCCTTCATCCAGCTTGAGGAAGCCGTGCACGCAGAACAGAGCAGCATCCACCTCTGCTTCCGCCACATGCGCCGCCGCGCCACCTCGCTCGCGATCGCCACGATCACGCCGAGGATGGGGGCAGTCCCTGGCCCAGTGGTCGGCGCGGTTGCAGTTGAGGCAGAGGTCGTCGCGATTCGCCCTGCGCTCGCCGTCTGCACCTCCTGCCCTGTCCGCTTGCACCCCGCCGCCGCCTCCAGCTCTTCCGCCGTCGCGTTCGCCGCGCGGCTTGTTCTTCTTGCTGCCGCGGGGACGCCGACGACGATCCTTGGATGGCCTGGTACCTTCCTCCTTGTCGAAGGCCCGCCACTGCTCGGCGGTGTACAACAGCTTGCCGCCGACAACGGCGGAGTCGGATTCCGGTGCCTGCTCTCAGTCCTGGACCGACTTGAGCCGCCCGGTGACGTCCTCGATGGTGAGCTGCTCAAAATCCAGCAGCGTCTCGATCGAATTGACGATCTACGCATACCTCTTTGGCATGCTCCGGAGGAACTTCTTGACGGCGCGCTCCTCCGTGAGGTCGGTGTCGCCGTTGCGCGCCATCTCGCCCATCAGGTTGGTCAGCCGCACGGCGAAGTCCTCGACTTGCTCACCGGGCTGAAAGGTGAGACCTTCCCACTCTCCTCTGAGCTGTTGCAACGTGGCGCAGCGCACGCGCTCGCCGTCGGCTTGTCGGCGATGGTGGCCGTGACGTCGAGAGGCACGGCGGTGAAGAGGGCCTCCAAGGCCCGCCGATCGTCGCTGTAGTTGACACTGCAGACATGGACGGCCTTCCAGAGTTGCCGCACCTGCAGCTTCACCTTCATGAGGAGGCTCCACTCGTGGTAGTTGCTCTTGGTGAGCATCGGCCATGGCGTACCAGCCCCGGAGTCGCGGTAAATGGTCTGCTGCACCGGCGATCGCCCGCGACGTCCTTGGCGTCGCTCTAGTGATGGCGACGGACGGCGGCGACGCGGACTGAGCGACCTCCCTCCCGCTGATGCCGCGTCCTCCCGCTCCATCTCCGCGCGAAGTGCAGCGGCGGCTGCTACCGCGGCCTGAGCCGCAACTGCTGCCTGCTGGGCGGTGGCGACCGCTGCCTCTGCGGCAGCAAGGCGCGTCGCGCGGTCGCCCGCTCCAGCCCCTGCTCCACCAGCGCCTCCAACTAGAGGGTTGAAGACCACTCCTCCGGCGGTGGCCGCTGCGGTGGCGCGCGCTCTGAAGCTCTCGGTGGACATGGCAGCGGTCCTCTAGACCTCGCTCCGATACCAATTGTTGCCCAGATATGAACTAGATCTAATCTAGAGCAAACCCCAGAGGGCAGCTTGGCCTATGGCCGCTTGGATTGAAAATGGAAATGGCAAAAGTATCACACGGTTACAAAAGGGTGCTGCTGCTTTATATAGAGCAGAGCAGCTTCTACCTACTCCCTAGCATATTCTTGCATAAAGCAAGATGCTCTAGGCTACTTGGCTGCCAAGGCTTGTCCATGATCAACTTGGGAGCCAAGGTACCTCCTAACTGCAGTAAAAGTAAAATACAGAAAGTAAGATACAAGTACTAGGCTTAACTGACAGAAAGTTATGGATTTCTTAGTTGCAAGAAATAATTCGATATCATTATTTCTTCATTAATGTTCTTTTTTCTTTGTACAGATTGTTGATAGACTTCACTGGTATGTGGAACCTGGTGACACGGTATGTTTTTTTCCTGGTATAAGCAACCATCAATTGATCTTTCCCTCCTTTGAAGTACTTCTTTTTAGCAGTTTCAAAAAGCTCAAATAAGTCATCAAGAGTAAGAAAAACTCTAAATATCCTGTGCACATATACCTATTTTTGGGTATTCATACCCACTCGGCAAATCCGCATCCACATCAAATGGGTAGGGTATAAGTAGAAAATTATTTACCCATTAGTAATGGGTAGGATCTGGATATTACCCACTACTAGTACCCAATGGGCCAAGATTATCAAGGAGTATTCCAACTCCAAACCAATTAGCTTGATCATTATCCAGTGGGTTTGGCTTTGGCCAAATGGGTATGTATGAGATTGGGGAGGGTGAGAAATGGAAAATGATGATCTGGGTTTGGGTTTGGGCAAGCATTGAGTGTGCCCAAGCCCTCCCTAGCGAGTGGTGAGAGGTATAGTGCATGTATTACTTGACCCATTGTTTTGTATGTCTTTTGCCTATGAATTTCTGTAATCAAAATGACGTCCTAATGCATGTTAATATGGATCATACATTTGACATATTATTGTAGAGATCAACTGTGTTAGACTGTGATTCTTATGCTTATCAGTTTCTACACATGATATAAAATAGATTTTAGTAACAGAACCAGGGGTGGAACTGAAGGTTCTTAATGAAGGTATTGGCTAAGATTTGTACTGTGAAATATTTTGTAGCATGGCGTCTTTGTCAATGTTGAAGTTATACAAGTCAAATTGGTTATAATGTTGTTTGTTACATAAATTTATGAACATCCTAAACTCTATTGATCTTGCAGATAGTAGATTTCTGCTGTGGGGCAAATGATTTTAGCCGGCTTATGAAAGAAAAACTTGACAAAGTTCAGAAAAAGTGCAATTTCAAGAATTATGATCTTATCCAACCACAGGTAAGATTGATGACAATTGAGTCCTTTGTTTGATTTTCCTTTATAACATGACCTTTTTTGTAACATCAAATAGAACTCTTAGAAGTTGGTGCGTGAATTACATCTATGAGTGATCTTTAGGGTCTGTTTGCTTTTCATCCAGGCAAAGCCTGCCTGGCGCAAGCAAGCATTTGCCTGGATCTGTGATACATGCCTGGTTCGCATGATGCCAGGCAGGCACTGAAGCAAACAGCTCCTTACTGTTTCATCACCAGAGAGTTCCTTTACTGACTTAGTCTGTTGTTATTGATTCCAATTCCAGTTTAACTTATTATTATCATGCTATTCATTCAAAGCTTCATTTAAAGATTTCAGGGTTAGCTGTTGATCATGATTAGTTTCTCTTCAGAGTTTCTGGCTTCATGTAACATGTAAATGTATGTGCTTCCTGCATTGCAGCATCACTTTTGCTTTGAAAAGAGGGATTGGATGACTGTGCAGCCAAATGAACTGCCTCGTGGATCCCAACTAGTATGTTCTATTTGTTATTTATTGAGACAATTTAATCTATCCTATATAATTATAACATTCATTTGTTTATTGAGTAGATTATGGGGCTTAATCCTCCTTTTGGAGTCAAAGCAAGTCTTGCGAACAAATTTATTGACAAAGCATTGACATTCAAGCCTAAGCTGATTATACTAATTGTCCCTAAAGAAACTAAAAGGTATGCAACATATTCCTGTGATCCGAGTATTTTGTTCATAACATCTTCTCACATTACCTTGGGAAATTGTGTTTCCTCTACCTTCATCCACTGGATATACAGGTTAGATCAGAAGAGGACACCTTATGATTTGATTTGGGAGGACAGTGAGGTTCTTGCTGGGAAGGTAATAACTTAGATTACATTATATTGAATTTCTTTTGTTTGTTTTTCTCTAGTTGTTTTACCTAATATCTTTCTTGAAATTGGCAGTCCTTCTATTTGCCTGGTTCTGTGGATCTTAATGATAAAACAGTTGAAGGGTGGAATGCATCTGCGCCACCCCTCTATTTGTGGAGTCATCCTCATTGGACAAAGAAGCACATGCAAGTGGCTGAAGAGCGTGGTCACACTTGTATGGGGAAGATAGCTTGCCATGTTGAAGAGAATAATCTTTCAGATGATCTGCACGTGAGGAAACAATCTGAGGCTACAAACAAATGGAACCCCAGAACAGGGAAAGAGACTACATGCAATGACAGAAAGGCCAATCTACTTGATGATGGTCCTGCTAAGAAGCAAGCAAGATCTGAAGAAGAGAAGGAAACTCTAGCGAAGATAGAACACCATGTGAAAGAGGCTAATATACCAGATAACCTCCCAGTGAAGAAACAAGCTGAAGCTTCCAGCAAAGTCATCTCTCATTCTGGAAAAGATAGAGAGAATGGCAGGTACAACAGCAGGAGATATGATAACAGGAGTAGGAAGTGGACACCTGATCACGTAGAGAGCCTCCCCCCTGAAAAGCAAGTGGAAGTTGCATATGAAGAAACAAAAGTTATTATTCCTAGCAAAAAGATTACTCATAACGAACAAAGAGGTGCTTGTCGTGAAAATAGAAGTTCTTGTGTGGAGGAAACTAAGAGCGCTCAGTACAACTATAAGAAAATTGCAGCAGGGATGCCGAACATGAGGTCCAGAGAGGGAGGGGATTCTGACATGAGTATCTCACCCCCAGTCAGTAGCAATGCTCGAAGCAAATCCATGAGCTATTCCCCTTCGAGACCAATTGAACACTTTGATACGACAGCTCACCCGGATAAATACATTGACTCTGTGCTCAATAGGGCTACTCATCAGGGCGGTTATTTGGCATTTAACAGGAAATATGATCCTATCTTTACTGATATTGATGATAGCTCAAGGATGAGGGGTTTCAGCATCGAAGAAGTGACCAAGCCGTATATTACTGCTCCAACCAGTGATCCCTACAGCTTGCGGTCTAGAGGAGATGGCAACTTCTACAGGCATCCGAGCTCAGAGGATTTAAACACCAATGCTGATGTGCATATGCAAGGATACAGTGCAAGATATGGACAAAATGGTGGTGACAGTTACCCACAAGCTCGTATGGTCCCACTAGCAACAGACTCGCAAGCACATCAAAGAATGCATAGTGGAACAAGTGCTGATAATTACCTGTCAACAAGATACTCCCTTGGATCTTCAGGTGCTCGCTTTAGCCAACCAGCTTCAACTGTTCCCTGTTTTGGGCTCCCAGGTGCAAGTTCACAACGAGGCTCAAGCTCAGTAATGGACAAGTATTCTTATGGGCTCTCGGGTCCGACTGTACCACAGAGCTCAGTCATCGACAGACATGCTGCATCCCTCGATGGAACGAGCTCCTTGCCTGAACAGTACCCGTTCAGACAATCTGGCTCTTCACGTGGCGGGTGGCCTCATATCTGATCGGTGGAACTTGTTATCTAAGTTTTTTTTAAGGCAGAAACTGTGGGTGAGTTCCCCACAGTACTTCAGTTTTCGTTTTTAAAGGGGATATAGACATGTTATCAAAGTTATGCAGCTTTTGACCTGACCTAGGTGTAACATGGTGACTATGTTAATATTCCACAGGCATGCATCCATGCAGGGTTGTGTGTTAAGCAAAATTGCTTCTTATAAGGTAGTTCCATGCTGCATGTAAGAGTAGTCATGACAAATGCCATGCCAGCACCTACGATATATGCCCTTGGAGATCCGACGGCATGCCCTTTGGCAGCCCCGGGCATGATATCACTGATTGTACAGAAAAATGAACGACTCCTGCCTTCGTTAGAGTCCTAATATAATATCTTTTGTTGCAATCTCTTTTGCATAGCATTCTCGGGAAAATTGAATGGCTACGCTGCCTGTTAGTTATGTGTTTTTATATATACTAGCAAATATGTCCATACGTTGCAATGGGAGAGAGAAGTATCAAATGTCGATGAGAAACAATGATGAAAATGATACATATCTATTTATATTTTTATCCTTTCTATAAAATTTAAAATCTATAATTTATTTTATGACGACCATGTTGACAATAATATAGCAATGTTCTATTAAGCCTGTATCGAGATGAAATACAGCTTTGATAGATTTTTTTTATTTTCCTGCAAAGCATAGAAATATTTAGACAAACTTTAATTTTTATATACTATCTATGTATTATTATAGTTAAATATCAAGTTCCGTAAGGTTTTAGTAAAGACCGATAACAATATGTAATTATAATCTATCAATGCATGCCATCGGGCTTTATTCTTTTCTCTCTTGCGTTCTTTACCATCGTCGACTGCTAGGCATGAATTGGTAGCATGTCATATATGTACACAGTGCATCCAATGGAATATCACATAGAATATCATTATATACCTCTACTAGTAGTATTAGTCGGGTCTCCTATTGGTGCACGAGAACAGCTATTTTCCATTGCATTCACCTATAGTAATAGTTAACAAGGTCACCTATGTTTCTTTAAGCACTCAGCAGTACTAACCCAGCTGTAACATAAACTAAAAGACTTTCATAACCTTTAAACTGGAAAGTTAAATCGTAGAGCAAAGATCATGCAAAAAGCTTATGTATCATGACTAAGTTAGCTAAAGCTATCAGTGTCACTAACTGAAAATCAGTGGTACGCAAGTCTCTACGCCTTAAAAAACATAAAATGGAATCAATAAGTGTTATTGAACAAGCCAAGCAATTGATTTGGCACTATGGACAACTTTTGCTCGTAGCTAACATTAAAGCAATGTAATTAAATAATTGTTATTACTAAACAGGCCAAGCAAAAAGGCAGGCATGAATAAACAAATATCTCACCAGGGTGCTCGTCACAGACAGGGATGGTTCATGGTTGGATAGACGGTTTTTGCTAGCTATTCGCTAACCACCGTGCGCCGGTAGTCGGATTCAGAGAGGCGCGGTAAGTGATTTTTGCAACGTCATAGTGTGCGCACTCGCGGATCAAAGTCTATGTGGCGAATGTCCTCTCACGGTGGACTTCTTGATTTTATAGAGGCCCAACAAAGCAAATACTTGATCAAGTCGGTCTGGACTCCAAGTCGCCTTTTTCGATCCATTTTGTGAGATGCATATCCTTTGGGTAATCTTTGGGTACTTGCTATGCATATCCAACGCACCATACACTGGGTGACCAGATGTTTGACTCTAGCATTTAACACAAGTACCCTCCCATGTATGCATGTTTTCGCCTTTCCGACCTCTGGTTAGATCGACGTCTCTTGTCCATCCTGATCAGTCATGTCGTGAGCAGGATTCCGTATCTAAGGAAACTCGGACTCTGACGCCATATCTAAGGATATGCGCAGGAGCGGGGCGACGGCGTGGGCGGGGCGGGCACGGGGAATAGGACATAGACGATTCCCTTGCCTATTTTTAGGTGTTTTTGTATGTTTTTCCGCTTGTCGTCCTTTTTTATGATCGCTGCAAACTCCCGTTTCCAAATATCCTTTTTCTCCGCATATTTTTTTTCTTCCGTTTCTTTTTTTTTGACAGATTCTCCTTTTTCTCCGCGTGTTCTTTTTCCATTTGTTTTTCACGTGTGTCTTTTCCTCCACGCAAAAAAAACACGGAAACAATAACAAAGGAAAATACATGGAAATAAATCGGAAATCAAACACATAATTAAAAATGGAAAGAAACAAATCTAAACAAAAGAACGGAACAAACAAGAAATTGGAGAAACTATATCTAGAAATTTTGGCTCTTTACGTGCTTAATTAATTATGAGTCCAGATCACATACACAACCTAATATATTTTGGAATCAGACTCCTTAAACTATATCTAGAAATTTTGGCTCTTTACGTGCTTAATTAATTATGAGTCCGGATCACATACACGATCCAATATGTTTTGGAATCAGACTCCTTAAACTATATCTAGAAATTTTGGCTCTTTATGTGCTTAATTAATTATGAGTCCAAATCACATACACGACCCAATATATTTTAGAATCGGACTCCTTATCGCGCTAGACAAGAGCTATTCTAACTCATATGAGCATGTATTATATATATAAGTCCGGACAGAAGAAATTCTCCATTATTCGGTAGTTAGAGGGAGACCGACAAAAAAATGAATGGACGAAAAAAATTGTAACACCTCAGGTGTTTAGCTTCCATAAATTGCATTGCATTTCATAAGCATGAACATCATTCATATCATTCATGTCTTTATTTTGCTTGCAATACGAGTATGCAACATACCCTGATGTGCTTGTTTCATAAATTACTTGCTTATGAAATGTGAGTGGTGCAACTTGTAGATACAACTTTGGGTCTCATACTATGAAACATGACAATGTGGTTAGTACATCTTGATAGGCTCTATGGATGCAACAAAGTCTTGTAACATGTGTAACATGATATTGCAACATTTTGGGTGGAATTATTGTTTTGCTTGTTTCCATTTATGGGACACTAGTAGTTTTGTGTAACCAAGGGGTAGAATGGCTAATTATATTTTATAACACCTTAATTACACTTAGGGTAACTAGTGGAGCAATGTTCATGTTGACCAAAATGACCAAAATGCCCTCCAATGTGCTGTTGACCAACACTTGACCCTGGAATGCTTGGGTTTGACCATTTAAAAAGTCCAGCTTAGAGATCTTGCATGGAGGAGCAACCTTAAGCAAAGTTGTAGAGAATTTCCTAAGGAACAAAAGTTCCAATATGGTCATCTCATGAAAATAACCAGAACATGTTCCAAAATGGCCCACAAGTCGGTTAAAGGACTGCCCAACACTTGGAAATTTTCTAAGTCTAAAAATCTGAAATTCAGTTTCAATGTGCCCCACTTTGAACTCACAATCCAGGCTGAACCAGTCCTTGAGCCAATTGACAAAGTTGTAGTCCTTATGTAGCTCTACAATTTTGGTTTTATCATCTTCTGCTAACTCGAGCTGGTTTAGGAGATAATCATTGTTGAAATTGCCCTGTCAGTCGTCTGATGGCGGCTTTGTTTCAGTCATTCAGAGCCCCGGTGGCCGACCGCAGTCAGGGGCCGAGCGCCGCGTGGCCGCTCTCGAGCGCGCGTAGGCCGCCACGGCGTCACTTGTGCATGTCGTGGCCGCTCTCGAGCGCGCGTAGCTCGCCACGGCCGCACACGCGCAACATCCCACCACATCCCACCAAATCGCGCCCACAGCTCCGCCACCACCTCACGTACCTTGTCGACCATTCCTTTGAGGCAGCCGAGCTTAGGGTAAGCGACATTTGCCGATTTTTCCCCGCCCGGAGTTCACCGGAGCGCCGCCGCTCTTGCGGTTCTCCGTGGCCATCCCTGCTAGCACGCCTCCATCCCATCTCACCTCCGTTTCGTCGTTCTCATGGCCTATAGAAGCTTAGGTGAAGATGTTATCTCGTGATTTGAGCTGTAGAGGTCGGAACGGACAAGAACCGTAGCGAGCTCTCGCCGCGGTCGCCATTGCCGCATGGGCAAGCTTCTTCCCGTTCTCCCTTTGTAGATGGTCCTTGGCCGAGTTAGGGTGCGCATGGGGTGCGTCGTCGGTCGTAGTGCATCCTCTGAAGATGTAGTGTCCGATCCCATCGTGGCTTAGCTGGAATGTGGGGCTCGCCGGAGTGAGCTGTGCGCCGCCGTGGTACTGAGCACGTGGCCCCGCCTCTCCGTCGAACCACCGCCCTTTAGGTGTCCCTCATTTTCTTCGCCTGTGCTCACTGATCCTCTTCCCTCTCTGTCTTGCCGTTTTGGTCACCGGAGATGACCGGAGCACGGCGGTCACCCACCGTCGAGCCGCCATTCCCATCGGTGAGCCGCCTCCGACTGACCTAACCTCTCCATCCTACCTCAATTGGCTCGGGGAAGGACGGAGATCATGCTGGTGCCCTTGATTTCGCCGGTCGGCTCACCGGCGACGAGCTCTAACCACCACCGTCCGCCTCCCCTGCCCTGTGTCGCTGACTGGCGGGCCCCGCCTAGCAGACGCGCGCACGGGCGGGACGACCGTAGCAGGCCGCGTGCGGTCTGGGCCGCACCGGCGTGACAGGCCGGCCCAGTAGCGGTTTAAGTTTTCTGTTTTTGTTTTTCCTTTATTTATGTCACAGATTTTCATGTTATATTGTAAATTTCATATCTCATGAATGGTAGATCCAAATGCTATGGTTCCAATTGTGTTTAGCTCTAAATAAAGTGTAGTATTTATGAAAAATATAAAATGGGTATGTGTTATTCCAATTCTGGAAGATTAATATAGGTTTTTGAAATGTGTTTTAAAATAAATGCAAACTTGTTTAATGGATAACTAAAGTTGTAGTGCTCCAAAAATTGTGAAATCTGGTGGGTGTGCTATTTCATGCATAAGCTAGCTCTGGTAAAAAAATTGGATGCTATTTCTTGAGTACTTTTCTAGATATGATGCTATCATGTTATATTAGAAGATACTTGAATGAATTTTAGTAATTTTTCTATGTGTGCAATGCTCATGAAAATTTATGGAGAGTGTCCTGGTATCCCAAGGTTGCTAAAAAAATATGGTTTCTGTTGTTTGATACTTTTCTATGTGATTTGTTAATTATGCAAAAATCAGCCTTTTTGGTTTGTGAAATTTGTGTAGGGAGTTTCTGTGGATAAATTTAGTTCAAATTTTTACAGTAGCCTCCTTGTAGGGCATAGAGCCTCTTATAATTTTTATAGAATTTTCTAAGCAGTTTACATATAAGTTTAATTTCCCACTTAATTAATTAAGTAAATTAAGAAAGGGGTTGAAATAAATGTCTTAGGTTGGCACACCTTACTTTCTGTGTTTTCATGACATGTGTGAACTAGTAGTATCATTGGTTTAGTCATAAAGGAAGTTTGACATATAAATAAATATTTAATCTTCACATTTCCAGGTTCTCTGGACAGCTAGTAGAATTTTTGGATTTGACCCTTAATAAAAGTGTTTGCTGGAAAACTTGTGAATACCAAAGTGGTATTAAACTTGATAAACTAGCTTGTGTCAAAATTTGGTGGCATTTGGCCGAGTAGTCTAGGAATTATAGCTGTTTAAAGTGACTGTCTACAAATGGCTGCTCTCTGTTTGGAGAGGACAGATTTCTAGAACTTTAGAATTTCTACTAGGTAAACTTAGAAATTAAGTTTTAAAGTCTAAAAATGATTTGTAGAACATTTTAGAAGCTTTTCAGATTGTCTTGTATCATGTCTTTTGGATTTGGAAATCTACAGTTATGATAGAAACACTTAGCTGCTGTCCAGAATGTGTTGCTTTGATATTTTATGCTTGGATGTGGTAACCTAAGTAAAGTTATTCTTGTGATTGTTAGGTGTTAGGGCCTTAACAGAGGAGGAAAAATTATACAATAGGTTGTGTAGATTAGGTAAGTACTTCTCTACCGGAGAAGAGATTTGCACTTATTATTGAAGTGATTGAATAGAGCATTAGGAATTGTTATAGTGCATTTCATTCCGAACATGCTGCATTCTTTCTTATGCATCCATGAAATTTATTGTGCACTCATGCAATAGGTGTTTCGGAGGGAGTGACTCTTCTCGAGTTCGAGGGAGCGATTCCGGAGGAGATCCAGGAGCAGCCGAGGGAGCCCGAAGAAGCAGTCAGCGAAGGAGGCACCACTAAGGAGTTACCGGAGTGTCCGGATCATCGTCCGTCCTCTTTCCTGAAAGGCAAGCCCCGGTGCATGCTGACCCAATTGTTTTATAAATCAATCTTGAGTACTTTTACTTGTTTACTGCATTAAGTTATAGGAGTTGTGTCAAAACACTTGTTGCATTATACACGTCCTTGTCCAGATATCGTACTTAAATCCTAAATTAGGTTTAGGCACGTGTCAATGCTTAACCCTGCTTAGTCCGGTAGAAGTCGGGTGATTTCCGGTCATCCGCGAGATGTAGGAATGGGTCATAAGTGGCTATGTTAGCTATCGTGGATGGAACCATGTCTTAAAATGAAATTAAGACCGGGTGGGAGTTCGATAGTACAGCCGCAAGACACATCACATCTTGGGTGCGGAGCTATGCCCGTCTGAGTCGTTTAAGGACCGATTCGTTGTACGTCCTTGAGTCATGTTGAACGCAGTCTAATACTTAGTTGGCCGGATAAGTCGTTCTGACCGCGAAGCCGAGTAATACAGTTCAGGCTGGGAATCAAATGGTAGGTTGCATCTTGGAGGAGAGTAAGGATGTGCTTGAGGACATTGGCGTGAGACCAAGGGGGGTTAGAGTCCCTAACACCTGGTAGAGTGTCGCCCTTGGGGATGCGACATTAGTCGGACCCGCGGCTGCTGAACTATACCAAAGGTGACCTGAGCAGTCCTCGCCAGGCGTGACTTGGTGAGTGTTAGAAATACCCCTCCAGCTGGATATGAATTCAATTCGAATCGCCATCGCTCCCAGTTAGTGAGCACTTGACTTAAGCAGCGGCAACGTAGATCTTATTAAATTGAACAGATGGTTAAGTGAATGATATAATGTTGCCGCAATTTATACCTACTATGGATATAATGATATTATTTGTCTGATTATAATTAAGTGAATGTTTAGTACAGGTGCTAAGATAGATGACAGGTAAATGCTAAAAATAACTGCTAGTACAAGTTAAAAGAGTTTTCAATTACTTATGCTTTCTACAAATGTGATGTCAGCTAGCCCACTTATGAAAGCCTTGCATAATCTTTGGTGTCATCTTATTTCTGGTTTTTGACGGGTAAGTCTAGCTGAGTACATTCCAGTACTCAGGGTTTATTCCCTCCTGTTGCAGATGACATGCTTTACCAGGGCTTCTGCAAGAACTGCCTCCACCCTGCGGGTGACGAGGACTAGATCACTCGGGCGTGATCGTCTATGAAGTACTTTCCTTAATGCTTTTGTGGGATGTTGATTAGTAAGACTAGCAGTAGTATTTGAACAATGTGCGTGTGTTATGCTTCCACTACTTTATGAACTTGGTTTGTAATAATTTGCGACTCCGTGTGTTATAAGTGGATTTCGGAACTACTTGTGAAATGTAATGTGTGATGTGTTATGTTGAATGATGCGATCTTGGTTGTAAGCAAATTGGTTTAAAATCCTTCATGGTTTCGATTGACCACTGGGATTATATGGGCTCAAGTTCGAAAATTTGAGCGTTTCAGCGCTTGTTTTTGCACTTGTGCTCTTATAATTTGGTCGGTTCTGTTACAAAAATGGCTGAAAATTTTGCCTCTTTATTATTTAGTATAGATATATAAAAGGAACGGAATCCGGCTTCATCCCTTAGAACCAAAGAAATCAGACCACATATTATAGAAGATTGAACTAACATAAAAACACAACTTAAAAGTTAAAACTCAATTCTAACATTATTTGGTCATCTAAAGGAAGAAAGAAATGCAAAGTTGTTGCTTCTAGCTCTCGTTACATTTGGTAAATATGTTTTTTTGTTGCCATCACATTGTTGTAGCTTGGCACAACGTTCTAACCAGAGTGTTCCCCTGAACAAGACATGTAAAAAAGGTGTCCCCTGGACAAGACCTGTAAAAAACTATATTGACCACCAAATGGATGCACCTCCTATTAACAACAAAGAATTATTTATCTCACATCTTTGTTTGTACCATCTATGAAAAGGGTCAATAACATCCAAAGGTGGGTTTAAGCCTAAAACAATATGTACTGCACGTCAAAGAAACATTGCATAAAGGCAATAAAAAAACAAGTGTTGAATTGTTTCGTTCTTGCAACAGAAGGCACAAGATATATTCTCGTTCCAATTTTTCCTTGCTATCTTTGGTTAAAGTAACCCCCGTTTTAGTGTTGTTAGGTGTATCTATTTTGGTTATAATTCATCTGCAAGAGTTGGTCGATTTGTAATGTTTTGGCTAAGAGCATCTCCAATAGATTACTTATCTAGCATCTCCTAAAAGTCTATATAAGTGATCTCTTATATTATTAGTAATATAACCTTTTCTTCTCATCTCATAATAGATTACCAATACCTTCAAAGTGGATAGAGGAGAGGAAGTTGATCACCTACATTTGAAGGAGAGAGGAATGGATTTTAAGTAGTTACTTAAAACTTTTAGGTAACAATACCTTATATTGTATATTTTTAGTATCGGGATGAGATAAGTAAACTATTAGAGATGCTCAAAGATCCTTGTTAATTCACAAACTTATGCAAAGGGATCCTCAATCCTCTATCCCTAACTCTTATTCTCACCCTAGCTCAAAGGGCCCTCACCATCCACTGTATCTCGCCCGTTTCTGAACTTGGAAAAGGGTGGTGGTGGGCTTCCGGTATGAGTATATGACCTCTTCCTCACCGGAGAGGGATACTAACATGTGTTTTGGGTTTGAGAACAAACTAAGACGTGATGATCTTGTCTATGTACTTAGATGTAATGATCTCATCTTTGTATTTTAGGATGAGATTGTCGCATCTTGTGTTTGGTTGAGGGGACGTAACCATGTGCTACTAGCCTTGCCTTGTTTCTTACTACCACACCATCCTCATTTTGCTTGTTCTGAAATACCCATTTTGTTCCAATCACATTGTAGCCTTTGGGTCTCTCCACTAACTCCCAAACTTGGTTTCTGTTCCAATCATGTATAGCATTTACTCAATTCGGATCTCTCAAAAGCTTCATCTATATTTGATGGTTCAATTGATGACACAAATGAGTAGTGCTCATAAAATGATGCGAGTCTTGATCTCAAATATCTAACTATTTGATCTAAAGGATGATCTCTTGCAATTGCTTGACTTGTTGTTGAAGGGTCACTAGAACTTGATGGCTCAAAATTGGATTGCACATTTGAACTTAGACTAGTACTTGTAAATTGTATTTGATCATTAGAGAATCTTGTTCTTGGAGTGTATTCTACTTGCACATTTTGATGTAGCATTGGCTTGAATTGAATCATCAACTTGAGTTTGAGCTTCTCTAGGTCTTATATCTCCAAGTGCCATGTACTTCATTGCTTCTTCCAACTTAGCTCCTCTCACATCATCTAAGTTTTCATCTTCAACTTGAGAGCCATTTGTTTCATCAAATTCCACATCATGAACCTCCTCAACAAAACCATATGTCTTGTTGTACACTATATGCTTTGCCTTTTGAGGAATAACCAAGAAGAAATCACTCATCAAATTTTGTTTCAAACTTGCTCAATCTTGTGCCCTTCTTCAATATGTAGCACTTGCAACCAAACACTCTAAACTATGAAATGTTGGGCTTCCTTCTAATCAAGAGCTCATATGGAATCTGTAAGGACTGTGACGCCTAAGGGGGGTGAATTAGGCAACTTAAAATTCTACTTCTAACTATAGCCTCTAATTCCACCTAGTCAAAACCTATGCAAGAAAGTGATCTATCTAAATGTGTAACTAAAATTTTGCTAGGTGTGTCGCTATCTCTACCGCAAAAGAGTTATGCACCCTAGGTTCTAATCCTATCAACTAGCCTATCAATCTAAGCTAGGAAAGTAAGCACACAACCAAGGTACGTAATATAAATGCAGAATGTAAAGATAAGGTAGAGATGTAAACTCCCATCGATGACTCTGGTATTTTTACCGAGGTATCGAGAACTCAAGCTTCTTCCTAGTCTTCGTAGGAGCCCCTCTCAAGGAATCCCTCGCAAGGGCCAAGCTTCCGGTTGAGTAACTCGGTGGATAGCCCTGGGCCTTCCCCATGTGCAAGTGGGTCTTCGGTGTGCCTTCCGATAAGCCTCTCGCGGAACACTCCCTGCCGTCTTCACTATCAAGCTTTCGGCCAAACACTGCGGGCCTTGTTCCCTTTGGTACATGATGGCGACCACACAACAAGCACGTTTGGTGTGGTCTTGCAAGACTACAAGCCCCATCGAGTACAAGCACGGTGCGCGCAAGCACCTTTGATCAAGAGGTATGCAAACCTCACTAGCAACTAGACCTAAGCCTAGAGCAAGCGCATATGAGCGTGGTCGAACTAACCTAAGCACTTCACAAAGCACCTATGCTAATCACCTTGTGATCTTTAAGCCCTATGCATGTGGAGAGCACTACAATGGAGTACCAACTCCTTGGGTATGTTCCTTAGCTCTCTCACACTTCAAATGGCTGGTTGGAGTCCTTTTTATAGCTCCCAAGTGGAGAACTAGCCATTGTGGATGAGATGCACTTTTTGCGTTACCACTGGACATGGCGGTGCCAGGCACCGGACAGGGGCGGTGCGAGCTACGTGGACTAGCCATTGGTTCATTAATAAACTGACCGTTGGGACACTATTCATAGGGTGGTGCCCCTATCCCATTTTGATGCTCTGGAATATTAGGGCGATGGCAGCGCTTCCCCTGGTGGTGCACCGCCACCCCATGGCGGTGACTAGGGCGGTGCACACGTTGATGTCCAGTGACACCCCCTTCTCCAGCAGCAGCAGCCTATCTGACTTGGTGGCAGCGCCACCCCCTGGCAGTGCACCGCCACCCTTGGGCGGTGACTAGGGCAGTGCCCTCTTCTCATGTCAATGTCCGGGCTTCTTCATCATCAAACATGGCTATTTGATTGTGGGGTTCATTAGTCCAACTTGGTCAGGTTGATCATCAAACACCAAAATTGAAACTTAAAAGTGGCGAGGTCCATTTTCCTTATAGAGTCTTCTTTAGCAACCGGTGACAATAGAGCCTATTTGAAGCATGACAAGCCATGTTGATTACCTCCACCCAAAATGAATCACTCACATTGCACTCACTAAGCATAGACCTTTATATTCAATAAGAGTCCTATTCTTTCTCTTAACATGGCTATTTGATTGTGGGGTGTATTTGTCCAAAAATTCAAGTTTGATGTCCATCTCATCACATAGCTCATCAAATCTTATGTTCTTGAACTCACTGCCATTGTCACTTCTTACTATCTTGACCCTCATCTCAAATTCATTTTCAACCCTCTTGACAAATGACTTGAATATGTTGAACACTTCACTCTTGTCATTGAGAAAGAACACACATGTGTATGTAGTGAAGCCATCAACTATTACAAATCCATACTTGTTTCCTCCAATGCTCATATATGTGGTTGGTCCAAACTAGTTCATATGCAAGAACTCAAGTGCCTTGCTAGTTGACATCATGCCCTTGCTATGATGTGTACTTGCTACTTGCTTGCCTGCTTGACATGAGCTACACAACCTATCTTTCTCAAATGCACATTCTTCAAACCATTTATTAGGTCATGCTTGATCAATCTATCCAATTGTTTCATACCACATGAGCTAATCTTCTATGCCACAACCAGCCTATATTAGATTTGGTGAATAAACAACTTGTATGATTAGTCTCACTAGAATCAAAATCTACCAAATAGTGGTTTCTCATATCTAAATCCTTTGAAGATGAGATTGCTACCATCCACACTTATGATTTCTACATCTTCAATTCTAAATATGCACTTAAACCCCAAATCACAAAGTTGAGCATCTGATAGCAAGCAAATTCAAGCTAACTACTAGCAACACATTGGATATTGAAAGATCATTTGAGATAGCAATTTTACCAAGACCCTTTACTTTGCCTTTGCCATTGTCCCCCAATTGTGATACTATCATAATCATTACTCAGTGGTATCAAGTGAGTTGAATATCTTGTGATCACTGATCATGTGTTTAGTGAATCCACACTATCAAGTACCCAACGCCTTTCTCCAACCTTGTAATTCACCTACAAAAGGAGATCAATTCTTTTTAGGTACCCATTTCTTGTTGGGTCCTCCAAGGTTAGTTACCAAACTCTTTGGTACCCAAATGACGTTCTTTGCGCCCATAATTGGTGTATCAATGTATTTAGCATGCACACCATATTAACACCCATGGAAACAATATAACAAGAATCAAAATGAATAGAGGATACATTGTTGTTCTTGTTCTTGCACTCCTTCTCAATGCGTCCCGAACACTTGCATTTGTCACAGTACTTGCCATTGTTCTTCACAACTTGAGTCTTGTGAGATGCATAGGCATTCTTGCATTTCTTAGGGACATACTGTAAGGTCCAAATGGCTAGAGGGGGGTGAATAGCCTATTTAAAAAATCTACAAGCTTCACTAAACAATCACGTTAGTATAAAAGATGGCTAAGCTAATTCTAGCACTAGCTTAACTACACTATGCAAGCCACCTATATAATTCTAGTGAAGCAAGGCTATGATCCCTAATACACACCAACAAGACTAAGTCACTAAGCTGCTTACTCCTATGTGATAAAGGCTACACTAAGCAAACTACGCTAGTACTAGTACAAGAAAGTAAAGAGCAAGTGACTTGATTCTTATACCAACGATATAGAGAAGAAATGCACTCGAAGAATCAATCACAATGAGCAACCACAAGAGAAATCCTCGATAAAGAGATGACACAAAATTTTTATCGAGGTTCACTTACTTCCCGGCAAGCTACTCCTCATTGTGGCGATGCACCCACTTGTCGGTTCGCAAGCTAATCGACTATCAAGAGTCGAGCCCTCGGCGGGCGCCGCACAACCGCACACAAGATGGGAATCCTCCAAGCCACGAGCTCCACTAGAGTATCTAATTTGCGAACTCCCACAGGGAAGGATCAAGAACCCCTTACAACACTTGGTGAGGGCTCCAACAATCTTCAATTGTGAGCTCAATCACCTCCGCTGCTCCAAGCCATCTACCGTGTCGGGAAACACGGAAGAGTAACAAGAAATCCGTAGCAACTCGAAGATCAAGTGCCTCTATAATGCAACTTTCAATCAATGCACTTAAATCTCACTCAAGATGTGCAACTAAGCAAAGAGATGAGTGGAGGGGTTGTTCTCTAGCTCAAAGAATGTTTCTAGGTCTCAAAATGTGCAAGAGTTGCCCTCAAACCCTGGCTATCTTCTATTTATAGCGAAGGGGTACGCAGCTAGCCGTTACCAGACGACGCAGTGCAAAACGTGCTGACCGAACACACTGGTCAGGGGTCACTACAGGACAAGCGAAAATAGTGCGCGTCAGAAGTAGCTGTTGCCGTGACCGGACACGCTTCAGTGTTTGACTGGACGCGCTGCACCCAGCGTTCGGTCGGAGTCCAGAGAGCTCCCACCACGACCGGACATGTCCAATCACACGTGACCGGACGCGCCGCGCGTCCGATCGGCTCTACGTACAGCTCTGCCCCTCTGGGTGCCTGACCGGACGCTCCGGTTCCGTGAGGGACCGGACGCGCTGGTTGTAAACCCTAACACCTGCGCGTCCGGTGCAGCGTCCGATCGCCCTGGTGGCCTCCGTTCGCCTCCATTTCTTTTCCGACTTCCGGCGTAGTGGAACATAGGCGTTTCACTTCCCCAAAAAGCGTCAAACCCCTCTCTACCACTCAAACTCCACCGCCTTTGCAAATTTGCTAACACTACCAAGTGTACACCACCATGTGCATGTGTGTTAGCATTTCACAAACATTTTTCAAGGTGTTATGTTAGCTCTCAACTAGATCCTAATGCATATGCTCAAGACATTGATATAGTGGCACTTGATTCCCGAGCTAACCGTGATTGCCTCTCTTGATAGTCGGCTATGTATCCTAAGCCCGGTTAATCACTTCTCTACTCATCTTAGACCGGCAAAAGGAAAACCCTATGGTTATACCTTTGCCTTGCGCTCTTAGATCCTTCTCCTTCACTTGATCAACATGTCCATCATTTTATGTGCATTTCTTCATGATCTTGCTCATCATTTCATGCACCAAATCATGTGGTCTTGTGGCCATCTCTCCATGCAATTTGCTCCTTCATCATGTGTGTTGCTTATGCCTAATTCAAACCACTTGACACAATGGTATTAGCAACTTGGTGTCATTAATTACCAAAACCAAACTTGGGCTTTCACATACCCAAGACCTTCTTTGTTAAGGGAAAATCTTTGGCTCCCTAGGCACTTGAGCAAGTGTGCCTCACCGCCATAGGCCTTGCCCAATGCACATGTGAGCTCATCAACCTCCTTCAATGTCTCATTATCAATGATGAGAGATGAATCACAAGTGAAATCATCACTCATAGGAGAGGTGTTCTTGTACAAGAGGGGTTAGTCTCTGCAATGATAATAGGAGTATAAAATGATTCATCAAGTATACCACATGTTACTCCAACACTCTTGCTTTTCTAATAGGGGCATCCTTATGAGCAAGAAGGGTGGAGTGAGCTTCCTTAAGCTTCTCATGAGTACAAAATAGCTCCTCATGAGTGGTCTTTTGCTCCTCTAGGGATTGTTCATGAGATTTGCATCTCTTTTGCAATTCCTTAAACTCATCCCTCTTCTCCCTCATAATGGAGTGAGCCTCTTGCAAAAGGTCATGAGTTCCTCCCTTGAGAGTTCTTCGTCGTCACTATCACTACCATCACTATCATATTGTACCTTTGGGCCTTTGGCCATTAAGCATGATGGAGTGTCAAATAGAGAAGCCTTCTTGATAGCAACACTGGCAAGCTTGGTGGGTGTCTTCTCATCTTCACTTGATGAAGCATCACTATCCCACTCAATACAATATGCACGGCCCCTTATTCTTTTTCTTGAATGACATGCTCTTGCCTTCTTTGTCTTCTTTATTCTTCTCTTTCTTGTCCTTGGATGACTTGTCGTCTTGATAGAGAGGACAATTGGCAATGAAGTGATCCTTGCTACCACACTTGTAGCATCTTCATTCTATTATTGCTTCTAGTTGATGATCTCTTTCTACGATAGCCCTTCTTCTTTAGCATCTTGCCAAACTTCCTCATAAACAAGGTCATGGTGTCTTCACTAGTGCTAGAGCTTGAGCTATCATCATCATCTTCATTTGATTCGTCTTTCTTTTTCTTGCCCTTGGATGAAGTATCTTTGAGAGCAATGTTTTTCTTTCTTCTCTCTTTTTCCTTCTCATTTTCCACCTTCTCTTGATGGAATGTATCTTGGGTGGCAACCTCTCCAATAACTTGGGTAGGAGTGAGGTTTTCAAATCCTCCTCTCACTATATGGTCACAAGTGTGTCAAACCTAGATGGAAAGCACCCACAAGAATGACGGATCAAGATCCTATGGGTTCCCCACCGGGCTGACTACTCAGTGTTATCCTAGGCCGGCCCAAGGTCTGCTTGAAGACACGGAACAAGGTGGCATGATCTTCAAGTACTCAAGGACTGACCTAGTCAGACATTTAGGGAAATTAGTCCCTGTAATAGAACTAGGACTCTCCAATTGTAATAGAAGAGTACTAGAACAACCGCCCTGCCCTTTGGACTATATAAAGAGAGGCAGGCGGTACCCCTTGTACATCAACTCAATCATACAATCCAACACAAAGGCATCACACCGCACTGGACGTAAGGCTATTGCTCGATCACAAGGGCCCAAACTAGTATAAATCGCTTGTCTTCAGGTTTACCGCTGAGTTTTGCATACGCCGAAGCCCAAACTCTATCCCAGGTAACTGCGTGACAGGTCATTGTTGGTCGTCAAACACCGACAAATAACTTGTGAGAGAAATCCTCATCATCAACCTTGTGCCCCAATGCTCTCAACTCATTGACAATCATATTGAGCCTATGAAACATCTTGGGCATGCTCTCATCATCCTTCATGGTGAACTTGGCATACTTGTCTTCGTAGATGAATAGCTTGGCACTTTTTATCATTGAAGTGCCCTCATATGCTTCTTCTAGCCTTGACCAAACATGAAAAGCATACTCAAGATCTCTGATGCTTTCAAGTACCTTATCATCTAAGATCTCATATAGCATGTCAAGAGCTTGATCATTGAGTTGCAATAGCTCTTCTTGTGTTGATGTGGTATTCTTTGGATCAAGTACCACAAACTCATCTGAGACATCTTTCTACCTCTTTGATTTGATATGCCTAGACATCTTTCTCTTCCAATTGTCATAACCGATGCCATCAAAGTGTGGAGCACGACTACTAGAGGTGTGTTGGGTGGCCATCCTTTACACCCTGGGTGGTTAAACATTTGCAAATATGGTGACTTGGCTCTGATACCACTTGAAAGGATCTATGGATGGATAGAAGGGGGTGAAAAGCCTAATAAAAATTCTACAAGCTCAAAGACACTAAGTAAAGTATGTTAGAAAGGGAGACAATCCTAATAGCCATTAGTTTCCTAGCCTAGTCAATACAAAGCAAGTCCCCTACATAATTCTAGTTGCAAGAACAACTAAAACTACCACCTAGCAACTAGTGAGCTAACAAAGAGAGAACTAAACTAAACTACTCACTAAAACTAAGTTAAGCTACCAACTAAGCAAACTTAAGAGCTAGAGCTAACAAGCAACAACACAAGCACAATATATGAAATGTAATTGCAAGTGTTGAAAGAGCGAACCAATGAAGTGAAGTGACACAAAGATTTTTCCCTGAGGGTCAGTTGTTTGCCAGCAACCTATGTCCCATTGAGGTGGATCCTTAGATCACCACTTCACTTAGAAGCTGGTAGATCACCAAGGACCTCCCTAAACCTCAATTGATTTCACTATAGTTATTTTTTGCAAATCTCACACGGGGATGAGCACAAAGCCCCTCACAATAGCCAATGATCGGAGGTGGCAACAATCACCAAGAGCGCAACAACGATCCTCCACACGCACAAAGTTGGCTAGGTGATAATAATCATCAAGAGTAACAAGAAATTCGAGTCACAAGGACCACCTAGTGCCACCAAATGCAATCTCTCAAATGCAAAGCACTAGACCACTCCAAATCTCACACAAATGTGATCATGAAGTTAGCAAGTGAGATGGAGTGTTTTTGCTTGAGCTCTATGTTTGTATAGGTATCATCCAAGGGTGCTAAGAGGCTCAAAAGAGCCATCCAAACACATATGTATGAGCTAACAAGCTAACTAGCCATTGGGGCAATAATGCCTAGAACTGTACACACCAGATGATCCGATGCTTCCCTTGAAGCACCACCGGATCAATCTGGTGGCCTCCCAACAGTCGAAAATCCAGAAACTAGCCATTAAGCCCAACAGTCACTTTCACTAACGCATAGTTCGGTGAACCACCCTAGTCTCATACCGGATCAATCCGATGCACTCTAAAGAGTGACCAGAGAGGTTTTTAGTCCACTAGATTAATTCGGTGCCTAGCACCGTCAATCCAGTGCCCCCCTTTTAAAACATCCGCATTAGGAATAGTCACACCGCATCCTCAGTGGTCCTTAGGGTTGGGCACCAGACTAATCTGGTGCTTAACCCTAACCTCGGTTAAGTCCTCTATCTACAACGCTTGATTTGGTGCCGTCTACAGGGCTAGACATGATCAATCTAGTACCTGCAAAGGGGCTGCAAACAACTCCTTTTTCAAAAGTGTCGACTCCTCAAGTGTTCCAAACAATTTATGCATGCGAGTTAGCTTTTTATAAACATTTTTCAAAAGAGTTTTCTCTTACACCTCACCACATCACTAACCCTTGTTTGTTAGGGCTCCTTCTCAAGGGCTCTTCTAGATTGTGGTTCCTCCAAAACACCGATTCCTCCCTTTTTCATTAAAAAATGGCTCCAAATGGCTCTTCCTACTAAACTGTTTGATAGAGCTCCTTTCGAGGAGCCGGAGCCAAAGCCGGAGCCGGAGAGGAGCCCTACCAAATGGGGCCTAAGCTTAATGCATATGCAAATGAAACTCACACTTAGTGGCACTAGACAATGTTGCAACTAAAGATTTCCTCTTTTTACAGTACGACTATCTATCCTAAACCCATGTGCACTCTACTGCGTCTTGGTTGGCAAAAACGAAGTCCTATCATATACCTTTGCCTCGTGGCTTGCTTTTAGTCCATATTTTCTCTATTTTAGGAACACTTGAATGCATATGCTTTTTAATCTCCCATATCCATCACCTCCTATGTCTTATTCATTATCATCAAGTGGACCCTAGTTAATCATACTCAATGAAAGCATTAGTTCACATGGTTGGAACTCAATTACCAAAACAAAACTAGGGCTTTCACGTGTTTGTGCTCAAATGTTCATAATCCTTTGTAATTTTCATAGAAAAATAAAATAGATCCAAGTGACATGAAACAAATTCTGTAACGATGTTATTGAAGTTACTTGCACTCAAGAAATTAGAGCTTTTTACCTGTGTGCCATTATAAAGATTCAAATGACCTACGTACCATTGAAATTTTGAAAAGTTTCTCAGTACCCTTGTCCAAAGTTTCTTTTACCTGTGTACCACTTCTGTCTATTTTGCCTCTAACAACAGCTAACGGCCAGCGGAAAAAGACGCTTTTGCCCTTAGATATAGAATGCATCAAAATTTTTATTCTTTACTCATATGCCACTGTAACACTTCCTGTGATCCCAAAAACTGCACCTTTTTCTCTATACCATCATGAAAAATTCATGGTAACATCTTGTGTGTGTGCACGTGGTAAACTTTAATAATTATAATAAATTTGAAATGCATCCAAAATACTCGATAATTGCGACAACCACAATAAACATTTAAACTAAGTACATTCAGGCATAATAGAGGTCCAAATTTATCATTACGTGCATAGTCAGCTTGATTACTAATATCATGCATTTCGAGAAGGAAAGGAATGCTCATATGCAGTTCAATCCAGTCCTAACGAGATCAAAAGATGCTACTAATATCATGCATTTCGAGAAGGAAAGGAACGCTCACCCATTGGGAAGCCAAGCTGGTCGCCGGTCTGCCATCCTTTCCAAATCCGCCAAGCACGTGACCTAGGCCTTCCCCGCGAGCTTCCCTCGGGCTCCGCACGCGAGCAGCGCCTCCACACGCGAGCGTCCTCCCAGCGCCTCTGGTCGAGAGCAGCTTCCCTCGGGCTCCCAGCGAGCAGGCCCCGCTGCGCGCCTCCCCACGCGAGAGAGAGCCCGCGCCTCCTCCCCTCGTGACCGCGCGGACGCCCAAACGACGAGGTCGCGCTTCCTCCCCTCGCGAGCGCGCGGACGGCCAGAAGAGGCCGCGCCTCTGCACGCGGCTTGCGCGCTGCCCGCCCCGACGAGCTGCGCCTCTTCCCTGGTCCCCTCGCGAGCGTGTGCCTCCCTCCAGGTGCACGGCCGACGGCGCCTCCTCCGGGTGGACGGCCGGCAGCGCCTCCCTCCGGGGTCTAGGGTTTGCCTTCGAGTTGGGAACGAACCAATGAACGAGAAGTTCACGAGAGACTACGGCTAACTAGAGACACTGATGGGCAAAACAGTAATTTTTACTCTGGTTCGTAGCCGCCTCTGTTAGAATTGGATGGCAAGCTGACGGAAGTGGTATACAGAGCAAAGTAAATTTCAAAGAGGGTATTGGAGAACTTTTCAAAATTCCAAAGATACACAGGTCATTTCGATCTTTTATAATGGCACACAGGTAAAGAGCTCAAGAAATTATTATCAACTTATAGTGTGTTCTTGTCGAGAGTTCTTGTCAAGAGAACCCTCCTCTTAATTGTATAGTTAATTCTCTGTTGCTTTAAAAATCATGAAATAATTTTTGCTACCTTTGTTTCGTTATAGCATGTACAACCCATTACACACACATAATTGCACCTTAAGATAATATAATCGTGCAATTTTTAGGGTGCTAACCCAACATTTATAATGGCAGGTAAAGTATATTTTTCACCCTCGAACTTGCACCATAGTCTATTTTTCAACCTTTAACTATAAAACCGGGTGACAGACGTACTCAAGTTGTCAAAACTAGAAAACATTCGTCCTTGTGCTGGTTTCAACGGTGGATTTCTATTATGTAAAAATAATAAAAATCTGGTTTACTATCTAAAATTCATAAATAATTTATTTTTAATGAGAAAAATATAAGACTAGTACCAATTGTTTTCTAAAAATGTTCTCTACTTGCATACCATCTACATATTGGTATTTGGAATTGGTTTATTTATGTTCTTATTGCTTTATTGCTTGTAGTCGCACTTGTTATTTATTTAAAACAAGTAAATCCGAGTATAGCACTAATAGATTGATGACATTTTTATATGAAACTGGAACTAACTTCATATTTTTATGATTTAAAATAAATAAATTAATAATTTTTAGAGATCAAACTAAATTTTAATTGTTTTCGTAAAATAGAAAACCACTTTTGAAACTACACAGAGGGACTAATTTGTTCGGTTCACCGCTACTCTGTTTTATAGTCGAAGGTTTGTAGGTTGAAAAATACTTGTACTTTATCCTTAAATGGCAGAAAGACGAATTTCTGTAAAAACAACACAAGCTAAGCTCTTAGCTCTAAGAGCATCTCCACCAGTTTCCCAATAAAACTCCCCCAATAACTTAGTATTGGGGTAGCCCAATATTTACTTTTTGGGTTATTGGGGGAGATGCTTTTGCAGTTCCCCAATATCTCATCCTCAATATGTGATTTTGGCCCATATTGCAAATTCTGGACCATGTTGGAGCAAATTGACCCATGGATATTTTTCACGTCAAAATAAGTTGTTGATGTCTTGTTTGTCGCATACTTAAGACCAAAGATCGAAAATGCAATAACAGTTTGTTCAACAATAAGAAAATGAAATTAAACATACTCACACAAGGATATATCATAAACAATATATAAAGAAAGATGGCATGACATTGTTTCCAAGTGCAGAATCACCAATGGGTGTGTTTGCGCCAAAAGAACAGAGGATTGGGGAGGTTGCAAGTGCCCCTTTATTTGAGGGGAGATGAGTGTTTTTTTTGTGGCCACCAAAAATTAGGGGAGGTATTAGGACACTGTTGGAGCATAAAAATTGATCTATCTCCTCTAATAATTTTGTTTTATGGGGATGAGGGGTTGTAGTGGGAATCCTCTTCAGCCGCGTCCGCAGGTCGCAGTCCCGGAGTCGGTCGGCTCCATGGAGGGTCAGAGTCAGAGGTACTGGTACTGGAGTCCATGGTCCAACTCAACCCCGCCCCTTGCACCTGCAGGCCGCCCGCCGACCAACCAAAGGTAAAAGAATCCCACCGCACCAGCATATCCTGGCTCCCCTTGGAGCGCCATCCCTAGCTTCTTAGTTGGATTCGTCTTTGGCTCCCTTTGCTTGGAATTTATTTTTGGAGTATCTGGTTTCTGCGATTCTATGAAGCTTTGGAAAAACCAATCGAGTTATTAAACGCGATGCCAACATTTTGTTACTCCGTTGCCTTGTCGCCTCCGCTCATGCTATTTGGTACCCTCCTTTAGGTGTTCTAGTTTTGTCTTTAGTCTAACTTCTTTAGCATTGATCACGGTTACAGAAAATGCACCAACAATAACAACATCGAATTAGTTTCATTAAAATTCACTGTCAAATATGTCTTGGTATTGCATTCATATCAGTAAATTCACCGTCAAATGTCTTGGTATTGCATTTATATTGTATTTTTTCCTATAGATTTGAAGAAAGCTTGAGAAATTTGACTTAGGACAAAACTAAAATACCACCTTACATCTTTGAATGGAGGGACTGTGTCAGCAAGTTGAATGCCCAAATTCACACAGACCATGCGACTAATCATTTTTAAGCATATTGATCTTATTAACATTTCTTGATACCTTGTCGTGTTCATACAACATAGGGTTGCAGTCAATCCCCTTAATTCATTCATCTTTTCTGGAACCTGCCATACTTGATACCCACGCAGAAGACAAAACAGAAGAGTGCGCTCAGAACAAAGTGCAGAGCTGTGACCAGGGGAAGATACCCATTTTCCAGGCCAAGATACTCCTGCAAGAATGTCATCACTGGATGGTCTGGCTGGCCCAGCACGCGGATTAGTTCCTTATGGTCACCAAGTTGTGAGGACACAAGGCCGTATAGGGTCCATGCTGTAGGACATGCCCAGTACATCCACCTCCACCACACCGGCATTGCCTGTAGAGGGAAATGGAATTAAGCATGACGTTGTCATCTGTGAGACTGGTGTCCTGTCAAATATTTGATATTTCACTGAGACCACCAAGTTGGATCTACAAGCCAAACTAGCAGTTACCTTTACAGTGACAATGAATCCCGAGAAGAAATTCCACACCACAAAGATGGTGAGGGATAGGCCAGTAGCTATCTCAGCAGTGGGTGTCAGTGCAACGGCCACCATCCCATAGAGAGTGTAGTCCATGAAAATCAGGATCACGTATAGCGCAAATGAGAAAAACTTTTTGACAGCCAGCTGGAATCCAACCATTGGGTACACAATTGCTGTGAAAATGAGTGGTTGGATAACCATGTAAGGGATTTCAGCAGCTACCTGCGTAAAAGTAAAATCCATAGTGAGAATTTTAACTGCTCTGTCAATCCATGACATATCAGTGATCTTCTCGTGTTACATCAGTTGATTCACCTGAGCTATGATAAATGCCGTAGAAGTGTACATGCCAGAAGTCATTTCTCGGTAGGAAACAGCTCTCTCTGCAGCAACCACTGGCTGTAAACTAGTGCAGTTCACAAAGCCTAGAAACAGTGCCGATCCGTATCCAATCCCCAGTATGTTGGACACGTCTTGCTCCACCTCTCTGTTATGCAGCAGAAAGCAGCAGGTACGTATTTTACTAACTTGAATTTAGATTCATATTTCATATTTCAGAATAGAATGAAACTGCATCCACACTTACATTCTTGAACCAGTTTGCCAGAACACAATGTCAAACACGATCGAGGTTGCAAAAGTGTTGATGAAGCGAAAAACATTGAGCTCTGAGTTCTTTCTGTAAGACAAATGTTGCTTCCAAATGCAAGCGATGCATTGTTCATTAAAGCTTGGCCAATAATTTGATGGCAAGTGTAGTTCCTCATAGTTTGTTCTTGGTTTGCTCAACTCGTCAACCATAGCCATGTTCTCCCTGTGCATACATAACGTTTTCGTGTGAGCAACTAAATTATCAGAAATGAGCAAATCAGTTCTATGATTATATTTAACTTGTATAAATTGGAGTTATGATAAATTTCAGAATAGTCCACGTTAATCGTGTATTCCATGGCATGTGAGCTAATGTCTAGTACCCATGCAGCTGGATTCTGACCATCCTTGATTTTAGGAACTCCAGGGATAGCTTGAAAAGCAGTCATTTAGGTTTTTTTTCCCGTCTCACAGTTTTTGAATAACAGTTTCATCTTAACCACTGGTTTCACCTCAAAATATTTTATCAAATCTCCAGACAGGGGACCTAGTGAACCACTGTAAATGAGCTGTCCTCCACTTTTCATTAGTAACAGCTGCAATGAACCACTGTAAGTCATTTTATGATGTCAACATTACTAAGTAGATTTATACAGGAGACTAGTTGATCATCAGGTTACCCTTAAGATTTTGCTTTTTTAAGAAAAAAAGAATTTACTTTTTTGGTTTGTTAATTCTCTGTAAAAGCCACATGCCTACTTGGTACTTGCATATGGGGATAGAAAATTTCCTTTCTGCTTTAAATTCTCTTCACTTCTGGTAGTACTTAGCTTGTCTGTACCAAGTCATACCTCATCAAAAGATTCGAATATCTGGATGCTTGGCTGATGAATTGTGCAGACAACAGTACGCCTAGTGTTCATGTCACATCCGGTTTTCTAAAGAACAAAACCAGGCTCGTCATATGTGTGCCCAGGAAGTCCACAAATATATCAGAATGAAAAAATATCAGAAACAATGTTATTATATAACGTATACATAGCTATATTAACACTTACATCAGAGTATCGCGGAACGGTGACTAAACTTCAGGCTCCATTCTTTTCAGGGACGGCTGACTAGGGGTAATATATGCCTAGCACTTCTATTAGTCTTCTGGAAACTCCACTACACCTTTGTCCTTCTTCTGAGCAGCATCTTACTACACACAAGAGTGTGGGAGAAATAGCAAGGGTGAGCCATGTCGAACTCCGCAAGTATAGCAACAAGGTAGTATAGATCCCATAAACTAATGATCAAAGTAAACATAATCAATATAAAGCATAATCGATAAGTAAATGAACATCTTAACATAACAAGAATCATCATCTTTAATGTAGATGTCTCTAAGGCCGCTCGTGTCCGCGAGCACGGCTAGTATACCAGTTTATTAAACTCTGCGTAGAGATGTACACTTTCACTGTGAGTCGTGATTTACCCTTTCGCTCGAGGTAGCTAATCTCTTACCCACTTTCAAGGAAGGTCGGCAGGGTTCACTATGAAGTCTTTCAAAGGTTCGTCTAATAAGTTAGAGCCATTAGATTCACTCGGTAGGCAGATGTAGGAATCCCCTTTTCAAATGGCACAATTCCTTCTCGGCTATATTCATAGACTAGAGTTGTCCTACACCCAACGTGTCAAGCCATTCTTACACCATTTAAGGTAACCACTAACAAGCTAGAAAATGTCCTTTAAACAACTAAAGCCAAAGATATATAGCCCTCACAGTTATATGTAAATCCCAGAGGTTCACGTACAGACAAGATCTTATGTTGCTAAAAAGTCATCTCTTAAACATCATAGTACTTATATTAATTAAGTCATAAGATCATGGTCACAGAAAGAAAACCCAAGCTATACTTGTCTTAAACTCTTGCTCAGAGAATCCTCAAACTTCATCTTCCGTTCTGTAGCTTCTGATCTCCAACGCTCATAAACGGTTCTTGTTCTACTCATAGAAAGCACCACACACAGGCAAAACATACCAGCAGCAAATAAAAGCAATTAAAAACAGTACACCACACAAGAGAAAACAATGTACTAAAAAGGAGCTAGTCACTACGGTCACATAAACGCAAAAGACGTCAATAACGAAACTACCGTTAGAAAGAAACATCTACCAGAAGTTCATATATATTATAAAAAAAAGGCCTACATGTTTGATTTATTTTAATTAAACAAAATCATGTGAGGTAAGTAATTTAGATTAGAGAAGTTATATATTTTAGTTTGAAAAGACAGGGTTAAAACTAGTTATATTTCATTTATCACAAATAGTTCAACATTATTTATACCTATAACTTTTAGTTTACAAATGCAAGTTGACATGTACGATCATCTAACCGAACCATATACGGTATGGTGTTAAACTAAACAAATTATAATTTATAAACATGTATATGTTGCATAATTTTAAACAAGTTAAACTTCGGTTTGTTAAATAAAAGGGCACGTAAGGCACCTACTCGAACTGCATATGAGGTGTTTTAAGCTAAACAAGTTACAATTTAAAAAAACATATTGATGATAGCACTAAAACGATATTAATATTTGTGTATAAAGCAGCATAGTATATATGTTTAACTATATGGCTTTTAATTAATTAGAAGGTTATTAAATAATTATTAATCCGATTCCATTTAAATCAATAAATTCATATGCAAGTAACATGATGAACTTTAGCACTGCTAGTAGAGCACGACAGCATAAACCTAAAGCAACTTGAACGAACTAAATCGGAGTTAAAATGAAGAAACGGTGGAGATCGATTGATAATTATAGGTTATGTATTTCTATTGTATTTTTAGATTTATTTTTCTAAAGAAAAGCGGCCATAAAGTGTGGGTGATGTCATCAAGCTAGCTAATCAAAGGTCGTGTATAAAGATGGCAATGGACAATGGCAAGGTTCAATATACTCAACCAGCAGGAGAAAGTACATGTATTTGAACAGAAATTTCACAAGTAAAAAGGATGTGTAGCTTAGGAATAAATGCACAATCGAGGAATTTCGCAAGACTATTACCATGCATGTCATTCGTAGCTTTGCTCTGATGATGGCGAGAAACAATTGATGATAGATGCTGGATTAGCTTGGAGTGAGTTTGCTTGGCCTCAAGACAGATAAGCAGCCAGGGATGCATATGCTTCTCGGTGGTAAATCTAACCAAAGGTGCTGGAGAGGTTTTAAGACAAAGTAAGGATTAGAAAATTGATTAGAAAAGAAAGGATAAACTGATACGAAAAGTGGCTTACGTTGATGGTTTCTAGTTGAATCGCGGATGATTACTTCTTATACGGATGCAGAAAAGGCGATGAGCTGCTTCTGCTGCTCGCGTGGGAAAGAAGGGGCGTCGGCCGACGGAGCAGACGGCCGGCTAGGGCGGCAGCCTACCACTGCGGCGCACTGCCCACGCGCGCAGGGCTTCGCCGGTCGGCCACAGGGCGAGTTGGGCGGGCACGGCGCAGGGGATAGATGTATGAACAGATCAGCAGCGGCGACGGCAAGCCAGCAATGTGCTCTCAAATATATATGATCACGTACATCCTCTGATCGATTGCTGCACAGATTGAAACGCCACCGGGCGAGGCAAACTAGGGCATTGACTTGCAGAGGCTTGTGGTTTATCTCTGGCGAGAATAGACGATGGATGCAGGGTGCCCTTGTATATAAAGAACATAGACTTGCCAAGGGAAAATTCAATGTACGGATCGATATGGCAATGTCGCCGGATATGACTCGAACTTGGCGTTGACATTAGTTACAATACGATTCAGATGAGAAAGACTGACAGCACGTGGCCATCTAGCAGCGAGACAAAAAAAAAACAAAGAGGAATTAGGCTGACTCCAAAAGCTTGACTATTTCGTATGCCAAAAATTGAAGGGATACGTGAATATATGCTAAATGAGTCTGTGGTGAAACAAAGTGGACTAACATAGAATATTTGGAGCTCGTGAATAGAGCATCACAAAATTAGATTTTTGCTCTAAGGCAAATGGGTAAAGGTTCCAGCCGAATCCAGAAAATTACCGGGAGAAGATAGTAGGGATAGATTGATCGGTAAAGAACTCAATTAAATTATTATTTGGAGTAGAAGGAAAAATATTTTGGGAGACCCCCAAAAAAATTAAGCTTTGAGAAGGCAAAGATTTGATTAGAAAGAAAGACAGAGACAAGGCGAAAGACAAACGACTTATTAAACACGTTTTAAAAGCTCTATTCACAACACAAGGTCAAGCAATAAGCAAACATCACATCATCCAAGCACCCGTCAAAATTATAAAACTTTAAAATTTGTTTTTTTTCGTAACTAAATTTGATAATTTTATCCAAATATTTAAAATATTTATTTTATTTGTGTTTTCTATGCACAACCCAAAATCAGAAATTTTTGGGTGTGACAGTTCACCATCTTTCGCACTGTACGCATGACAATTGCTGCAGCACGAGCATCTAGACCAGTTGTTGGCTCATCCATGAACATAATGGAGGGGCTAGCGACAAGTTCCACTGCTATTGTAAGTCTTTTTCTTTGTTCAGCTGATAGACCTGTTGCCCCAAGAATGCCCACAATAGTATTCCTCAGGCCAGTTAGCTCTACTAGGTCCATAACTTCTTCTACGTACATCTGAAAATCATGAAATGAGAAGATTGTGACTTGTTGTCCTGCACACTGGATATTGGCTACAATGCAAAAGTGAAAGAATTGATTATCTTACATCTCTCTGATGAGATTTAACAACTGAAGGCAGACGAAGGGACACAGAGAACTTGAGTGATTCATATACCCTTAGATAAGGTGAGTGTATGTCAGTCTGCTCGCAATAACCTGTGATTCTTGAGAATGTTTCATGCTTCTTTTGGTAGCCACATATGCTGATAACTCCTTCAATGTGACCTCCAGTTTTTCGGCCAGCCAAAACATCAAGTAATGTTGTTTTCCCCGCACCAGTAATCCCCATCAATGCTGTTAGAACTCTTGGTCTGAAAGAGCCGCTAACATCTTGCAGTAGCTGGAGCTTTGATTCAGTAACTCCATGTTTTCTCATACCCTGGCATAATTTAGCATAGTTACGGTAAAAGATATTAAATTGAAGACTTATGGATTTTGAAAGGACTTTCTAAGTCGAGACAATACTTTTGGAAGTTTCACAGAGTAGTTAATATTTTTGAATACAAGTGTCAGTGGTTGGAATGGTAGGCTTTGATCAATTGAGGCATTCACATTAACAACTGCTTGATCGTTGTACACTTTATTTTGTCTGTCTTGTGACTTGATATTTACTTCACGTTTGCGTGGAGCTGCAAATGTGATAAGTAGCATTAGTATCCTTATACCTTCTGTCAAGAATAATATCTGGGTTTGTTTATCATACATACATTTCAGGAACTGTAAAGCAAGTATGCTTAGGATGTTGAAGACCAGGGTGAATCCAAATAAAATTCCTATACAGGTCCAATACCATTGCCACTCATTGAGCAAACCCCTAAGCATCAGAATAGCTTCTCCAAGTGTCTTGGAATTCTTAAAATAGAACACCTATAGTAGTGCAATATCATCAACAATGATCAAGGGAACTATTGCCACAATGTTTTGAACTGGAATCTGGCATCGTTGTCTACTTTATTTTCAACTTACCTTAGCCCATCTCATGTCAAGAAATTCGTTCAAAGTCACAGCATTCAGAGCATAGGTGAACGGGGAGGCCCAGTAACCCCATCTCAACCATGATTGGAGGTTATATAGTTGTCAGTTTGAATTTGGAGCACATAAACATGTAAACTGCATGTATGCCCACAAAACAGTACATAGAAACTGCTGATTTGTATTAATATACTATTGAGTGGTAAATAAATCTAACCTTTCGATATGATGAAGCCTCCAAATATGAATGTACAAACAAGAACTTGAGCACCTAGTGAGTTGGACACTATTGGTGTTCTTCCTACTGTTGCTACCAAACGATAAAGGCCCAGTGACATTTGATGTGTGGCCAGAAGTGCCAGTAATTGCTGGAATAATTTGCCATCATTATACAAATTCTTCTATTAGGCACTATGTCATGTGGGCGCCGTAGGGCGCGCCATGCGGACCATGCATCCCGCACCAGCAAGAAAGGCAAGGAGCAATCGGCGCCAAGAATAGGAGGATCAGGCTTGTGGCTAGAAGGAAAGGAGAGCTGATCACCATGCATGCTGATGAGACGAGTGGCTAGAAGGCAGGCGTTGATCAGGTTTGTGGGTAGAAGGAAAGGAGAGCCGGTCATGAGATTCAGGATCGTTAGCTCCAATAATGTCTGGCCGAGTGGCCTATTTATATTTGTAATCTTGATATTGAGAATAAAGCAAGAACAATATGTCAACTTCTTAATCTCACCCCCTTCAATCAACAACAGAGCGCTGAGGGGTAAAACCTCGCCCCAACCCTACAGATCGAGGCTATGAACTCCATAGCCAAGGTCTAGCTACCATAGGGCCTAATGCCCATGACAACCTGGTATCCAGAGACAGGCGATCCTCATCAGCCACCACCCTGCCATAAAGTTCATTGCGCCCACTTCTTCAATGGATTTTCCTAAATTTGATGGGAAATCTGATCCTGTGGTCTTCATCAACCAATGTGAGTCCTACTTCAACCGGGAGCGCATCATGGAGGAAGAAAAGGTATGGATGGCTTCCCGTAATTTGGAAGATGGTGCCCGGATGTGGTGTCACATCCGGTTTTAAGGACAAAACCAGATATACACTATATGTGAAATAAAGAGGTCAAATCTCACATATAGCTACAGATAAGTGAAATATCAAGAAACAAATGCTTATTGAACATAACACAATAGTATAAGATATAACCTTAGAGAGCAACACAGCGGCAAGACAACTCCGAACACCGGGTGTAACCTTCACTCTAGGATCAAACTGACTGGTTGATCACAAGCCTAATAATTCCAGAATCTAGCAGTCTGGTACCCTTCCTAAGATGTGGGGGAAATAGCAAGGGTGAGTTCATGTCGAACTCAACAAGCATAACATAGGGTTCATGAGGCTCCAGAGGCATGACACGGGTTTAACTGCATGTAGCTTTTAGTTGGCAAAGTTTTAGCACATGAGTAGCATCAAGATGTCTTTAATCCTAGAATAAACATATGATCAGGTAATATGAAGAATGAATAGCAAAACATAAGCATATTATAGTTCAATAGTGATCATCTATTCCGTAAGGGTCCAAGGCCGCTCGTGACCATGAGCACGGCTGATATACTAGTTTTACACTCTGCAGAGGTTGTACACTTTCACTGTGAGTCGTGATCCCCAAAAGTCCGAGGTCATGACTCCCCATTGGACAGTTAAGTTTCACTATGAAGTCTTTCCAAGGTTCGTCTAACAAGTTAGTTCCGCTAGGTTTCTGTGGCCTGCAAATATAGAGCCCCCCTTCCGTATGGCACAATGACACGCAGCCTATACTCATAGGGACAGGAGCCGCACTACACCCAACCCGGAACATAACCCCTCTTACGCCTTAAAGGTAACCACTAACAAGCTAGAAAAGGTCCTCTTATGTGACTAAAGCCAAAGCCATGTAGCCCTCACAGCTGTACTGTAAGCCCCGGATGTTCGCTTACAGATAAGTCCTTACAGAGAGGAATCTAGAGCACCGAAAGATAGCCCAAGGCTCAAGCCCTCTTTCATTATGTTACTAAAAAGTCACCTTTTAATGTTATTGCATATTACATTAGTCAAATTACAAGATCATAGTTTATGTTGAGCACTAGCAATAGCTACCCAATGCAAAACTATAGGCGACAAGGTACAAGATCAATTTCTAAGGCATCCTTAACAAAGAGACACATGCATAGTGATTTAAGTGCTTTAAAAGTGATTAGGTAACAAGGATGATCCCATGCTATACTTGCCTTAAATTAAGATCCTTTCCCTGATCCAAATCTTCAATTAATAGCTTCTTGAATCTCAACGTAAATCTCACCGACTGGACTTGATCAATAAATCACCACACACGCATCGAGCAATCATACACGAAGCAAACAATAAATAATAATTAGAACAGTACACCAAACAAGTGAAACAAGTAAAAAGGTTTTAAAGATGTTCTACGCGTTCCTACGAACACACAGGCGCAAAAAACACTCTAATCGGAGCTATGGTTTAACCACTACAAATGCTCAAGGTATGTAGTTTGAATGATAGAAAGGAGATTTTCATGTAAAACAATTTTAATATATGTACACCATACAAATTAATATTTTATTTGAGCATTGATTTTCATACTGTTAGAACGGCTTAGAAATATTATTAATAACAATTTCTAATCCTTTGCAACAATATAAATTTAATAAATACCAAAAGAATATTAACTTTGGAGCTATACATACTCAGTCTAGGATTTATTATACGCAAATGGAACATGGCTATCGATGAGCTCTGAGAAACATATGATGAATTGATAGAAGATAACTCGCATTGACCTCGGAGTAGAATTTTGAATAAAGAAATAGCTGGTGCATGATTAAGTATATATAGATGAGGCATATACACGTATATCACACATGCAAAAGCAGCATGCAGCAGAGTAGTCAACGCAGAGAGGAAGGCATGGAGATGCTCACCAACGAACAACTACGAATAACAGGCAGGGTCGTTGATAGCCCTGCATGGCCGGACGTGAAGATCATGCAGGACGTGAAGAAGGCAGCAGTTGGAATTTCATGCACGCGGTCGTGCGCCTCCCTCAGTGGTTCCGCAGCGGCCGAAGACTCCAGGGTCCAGGTGACTTGCAGATCGATGGCAGCAGTCGAACTTGACAGGATAGGCAGCAGCCGAGTCTGTTGCGACAACGGAGTACGGAACCAACAGAGAAAGCACGACGTACGTCAGGTACGGCGGATCCGGCCTTCCTGGACACGAAGAGCGGCAAAAGGTTCTCCGTGACGGCGAGGCAACAGACGGCAACAGCGGCGGCGGTCGCTTTCTGCTCTCGGTGAGATTCAAAGTGCAGGTGGCAGCGCATGGGAGCTAGATGGTGTGGCGCGGCGCAGGACCACAGGTGATGAAGAACTCGGCGGCGACGGCGGCAGAGAAGGAGGAGAAAATATAATTTACTACATGAGAGATTTTCAAACTAGGGGCTCCTCTTATAGTAGTTTTAGTGTGCTTTGCCCATGGGGTAGGTACATATTTATTGGGAGAAAATTCCTCGCCTTCACATCAACTAGCAATATGGTACTAATTGATGTTGCACCCTCCGTGTTTGCTAATAGGCCTAATTAATTATTAAAGCTCATTAGTAAATAAATGTATGGGCCTTTGAGATTTATTAAGATTATTACACATGGGCTTTGAGCGTTGGAAAAAATGAGAAATTTATTATTTTCGGAATTAATTATTTTCGTGGATAAAATAATTCTAGAAAAGTCTGGAATTATTATTTAAGCCGCGAAAAATACTCCGAAAGTTCTGAAAATTCGGGGAAGTTTTCCAGAGACATTATGGAACATGAGGAACCCAAATAAATTATTTGGAGCTCATGATATGATATTTTAGAGCATCTAAAAATTAGATTATACTCACAGATAAGTGGAAACAAGCTACATAAAAAGTCAAAAAAATTCCTGAGAAGTTTGTAGAGGTTGATTGAGGGACAAGAAACTGAAAGGAGTGATTCGGATTACAAGGAAAAGATATTGAGAGGCTCCAGACCTGAGAAACAAGGAATTTGATTGTAGAAAAATGATATATGTATATCTGAGAAGGAAAATCGACCTAAACGCATTACGAAAGAACAACTTGAATTTATTTTGATCTTTGGTCAAAACCAAGCAATACAAAAACACAAATGCATCAGCATGAATGCAAACAAGTTGCTAAACCTTATGATAAATTTCAATTTAGTGAAAAATATTATTTCCCTATGTTTTCATGAGCACAAAAATTCAAAATTAACTCATTTTAGCTCTATTTCCAAAGAAGCAAATTTTATGGTGTTACATGTGGTTTCTCCAAGTCCAGCAGGATGAGGGCACCCCGACGTGGCGCCGCTTCACCTTCTGCACCTATGCTTCGGATCGCCCCCACGCTTTAACCTGCTCCACCATGTGTCCCCTGCTGCCAACGACACTTCACGCATCTTTGCTGATGTGTTCACACAGCTGGATCGCCTAAAGGCATTGCTCAAGGAGGAGGAATGTGAACGCCTGGCGGCAGTACGCCTACAGGCAGCGGCACGTGGACTCATGGCACGCCGGCGGGTGCAGTCTCTCCGCGGGCAGAAGTGTCTGCCTGTGATCTCCAGGGCCATCATGTGCACATCATCGGAGGAGCAGGCAGCAGTGCGCCTGCAAGCTGCAGGGCGAGGTTTCCTTGCCCGATGGATGGTGCGGAAGATCCGCATGCTGCTCGGCTCGTCGCTGCACCATATCGCAGCCTGTGTGTTCAACCACCCGGTCTCGTCTGTACTTTATGCGCCTCCCGCAGAAGTAGAGATCTGGGTATACGGACTCCCTGCACGGCAAAGGACGGCCGTCTCATTCATTCTGGAACCTGCCTTGGTGCTGAACAGATCCAACGCAAGAGCGGGCTGGTACATCCTCCACTCTTCATCCAACATGAAGCTAGCAATTTAGCTCTTCCCATGGGATCCAGGAGGACATAGTTGTAGTCCAAATTTATTTTATATTTTAGTTCCAAATTTATTTCATATTTTAGTCTTAAATAACAAAGGTAAGCCGAGATGTAAAAGGCTTAACCTTAGGTCGTGTCATGTAAGTCTATGGCAGCTCGTGGGCGAGCTGCTGCGAAAGGGGGGAGAGATGTCATGTGGGCGCTGTAGGGCGCGCCATGCGGACCATACATCCCGCACCAGCAAGAAAGGCAAGGAGCAATCGGCGCCAAGCATAGGAGGATCCGGCTTGTGGCTAGAAGGAAAGGAGAGCCGGTCACCATACATGCTGATCAGACGAGTGGCTAGAAGACAGGCATTGATCAGGCTTGTGGCTAGAAGGAAAGGAGAGCCGGTCATGACCTTAGATTTAGGATTGTTAGCTCTAATAATGTCTGGCTGAGTGGCCTATTTATATTTGTAATCTTGATATTGAGAATAAAGCAAGAACAATATGTGAACTTCTTAATCTCACCCCCTTCGATCAACAACAGGACGCTGAAGGGTAAAACCTCGCCCCAACCCTACAGATCGAGGCTATGAACTCCATAGCCAAGGTCTAGCTACCCTAAGACCTATGCTCACAGAAGGATAAGGAAGAAGGTGCCATCTACAATTTTTTGCATCAGTTTGTTAGGCCATTGCTTGGATTTGAGATTTGGTTACATTAAGAATTAGACTTTTTGTTGTTAGTTTGAGAGATAAGTTTGGGTTTATATATTCTTGTTAGGTGTCCAGTGATATATAAACCTGCTGTCATTATTTGGAAACCAAGAGAGTGTAGATAATATAAATTGCTGCCCAGAGCCTCTTTGCGAGGGCAAGTATGCTTCCACATCATGTTTGCATCTACTAAACCCCATATCATAACAGTAGTAGCCAAAGTTTGATTTTGGAAAGTATATCAATGTCCAAATGAACGCCTTTTTATGACTGGAGGGAGTATTTTTGGTGTTCAAATTGCCGAGGGCCATACCTGATTGCAGAAGGTGCATAACCAATTGTCCAATTGCATAATAGGTTGAAAAGGTCCAAAGACCTGACTGCATCAGTGACACTGGTAAGCTGGTTACAAAAACTGTGCAAACAATAGGCCACCCAGGTAATTCTAGTAGCTCGCTTTGTTTATAGAATATTGGGAGCCTCTTTGTGACCATTCCAAGTTCGATTGTGCAGTTGAAATTTATAACAATAACACCCATAAAGAGAGCTCCCAAGTACTTTACTCCATCAAGAACTGTATCTTGGTTCATTTCTGACCGAAAGAAAAGTGTTGCAGTAACAGAAGCGAGAAACATTATCTGTATAACCTTGAAGATATGCACTGGATAATTTTTCTTTAACAGGAGTACTTCCCTTGATAAACAAACTTTGAAAATCTTCCATTTCGATATTCTAAAACTGTCACCTGCTTGAACTGCTTGTTTGCTACCATTCTCTGTGCATTGATTGCCTTCTACAATTTGAGGGACACTGTAGGCTCTGAAGCATTTTACGAAGTCTTCGATGGAATGGTATTTATATTGGCTCTCGTCACCAGTCCAATATTGCTTTTGTTCCATTTTTAAGGTCACCTGTTAAAAAATATGAAGCAGTTTTTTAAATTTTGTTGCCATGAGCGTGTATCATGTTTCTGTCCAAATGGTGCATAATTGGACAGCTTTTGCACCGATGCATGAAACCGCTCTTTCCCAATGTGTTAATAACTAGGATCAAACTTCCTCCACATAGGCCCTGTTCGTTTGGCTGAAAATACTGTTCGCTGATTTATTGTGAAAGAAAAATACTGTTTGTTAACTGAAAAAGTACGGCTTATAAGATAAGTGAACATGGCCATAATCATTGGGTTTTGCAAAAGTAAATGTCTTTCTTGTTTCCCATTTTATTGGGAGGGCGTACATTTATTGTCGTATCTTGCATGATGCCCTTGTACTAAAGTTTTATTAATTCCATCCACACACTGGGTTAGTAAGTTACCAATAACCCATTATGATACTCTAGCTCTCATTGTGACAAATTAGAAGATGACAATAACATTTCTTTTATTTCTTTGGGAATTTAATGGTATCTTCCAAGATGCCAAAAGTACTTGGCAAAGATTATATTTATTTACTTTATATAGTTAGTGAATTGCCTCTTGAAGGAAATCAGCTACATTCTTCCTATCGGGGCATGAAAAGCCAATGGTACTGAAAAAACCAACAGCATGGCTTCGAGGACCATGGTAGACAATTTGTCCCTCACACAAAAGGATTATGTCATCAAACAATGCTAATGTTTCTATAGATGGCTGCAGCAGTGAAATAACAATTGTAAGACCCATTATATGTGTCATTTGCCGGAGAAATGTCATAATCTCATATGTGGTGGAGCTGTCAAGGCCTGTTGATACATCATCCATAAAGAAGCACCTTGCACGACTAACTAACATCTCACCTGGATTGCAGAAACTAAGTCCATCATGAAGGTACTTCATTATACAAATAAGGAAAAAATAGAGCTTGCAAAAATTATAGCTAAAAACTCGATAATTATCATACAAAAGTATGTAATATAACATTATTAAGTTGTATGCACCGATCAGATCAACCTAAAAAGCTTAAGCTGATGAGGAAAGGTTGGCAATTCACTTACTCAAGCGCTCCCCCTCACATGGAGGCTCCCTTAGAGGCCTCAGACGTGGAATAAGAGCGAGCAACAATTATAATTTATTTATTTGTGTTAACCAGGATTTGAATTCGAGACCTCTCGCTTTGATACCATATTAAGTTGCACGTACCATCCAGTTCAACCCAAAAGCTTAAGTTGATAAGGAGAGGTGGGGAATTCACTTACTCCAACAAATATCTACATTGTTCCAGTTGCGACTTTTTTCTGGTACAACTTGTCAATTTCAAAGAGCTAAGGTTATGTACCTCCATGTTGGGAAGGTACATTAGCTTAGAGACAGTTTGAGTCAAGTTCAACAACAAAACCAACTTTTGCTTCTTGTTCAGTACAAAGGTCATGCACCTTGCACCCTAAACTTTAACAATGGAGATTGCATAGCTCATTTTTGTGTACTATTTCTGTGCAGTTAAGTTTGTGTGCTTAATGTATCATTCTAACATTCTCTATGGTTTGCTTCACATTTTATGGATTTTTTGTGCATAACACGTGTCAGTTAATGAAGTGTCAAAACATATGATGTTTGCCTTCTGCGGTGTATCAAGCAATAAACTAGCTAGCTCTAGAGTAAAGTATTTACCAATTGTGGTTCTCTTTTTCTGTCCTCCAGAAATGCCTCTCTGGAGCTCGTCCCCTATTATGGTGTCAGCACAAGTGGAGAGGCCAAGAATCTGTGGTGCCATCAACTTTTAAGTCTACGGATAGGAGAAATATATATATACTTGCACTTGACATTCTCTGAAAGGAAAAGAATAATAAACCTTGATTATATATTTGGTTTTAAGGTTGCTTCCTTCTCCTAACGCAGTGGCCTGTATAGACATTATTTGTTATTATTCATACATGGAGCAAAATTTGACCAATTATATAGGATCACAAAGTCGAATAGAACCTTGCTAAATAGCTCAGCAGTTGCTTCATTAGTGCCCATTTGTTGTTTCGCCACCTCTCGTAGCATTTCTAATTTCATTGTTCATTCCAAATGGGAGAAACACATTAGTAGTTGCATCTCTGAGCACTCTGGTTCTTTCACATGGCTATACATTACTTCATCTAACGCATGCATTTTACAGAACATGCATTCTGATTTTGGTCAAAATAACACAAGAAACACACTGCCATACCGAATTCGTTGTTGGATCCCAGCATGTTGGAAGAGAAATTGATCGTCTCTCTCACAGTCATCTCTGCATGATGAAGATCATGCCGGCTAACATATGCGCTCAGGTGCTGAGGCGTAGAAGACCTTGCCTCTCCATTGTATGTAACCTTGCCTTCGAACTATTCAGCAGGGCGAAGCATGGTACCATAGATGGAAATTTAAATTAATTTACCAATGGTATTTCTTGTGCAAAACTACTGTTTTGCAAATTGATATGCATTTTACTTTTCAAATATATACATATATAGGTTGCCTTACCTTAAGAGAAGGATCTAGCTTCCCAGCCAATACTCGTAAAAATGTTGTCTTTCCAGATCCGGGTGTTCCAAGAACAAGTGTCATCCTGTGTAGAAAAAGGGAATGGAAACTTCAGCATGTCAGGTGAAATAGTTCATGAGATAAATGATGTTTAATTAGCTATATGTTTACATGTCAGGTGCGTGCTACTCCGCTTCAGCCCTTCTTCTATGCAGTAACTACAACATGGCATATATATAGTGGTAGTGGTTTTTAATTTTACGCCTGGCGCAGATTGAATCATATAGTCATACCTGCTTGATCTTATCACCCCGCTTACTCCCTTCAGAATTTTTGTTGTCTCATTACTCTCGGCACACATGCATGCTGATTGTACTGATTCCTGAAAAAAACAACACTGCATTATTACAGAGGTAGCTGAAAATATTGAGTTCCAAATTACGTTCAGTGGCTGAAAGGGCGTCCCGTTGAGAGCCCTTTTCCAAGTTACAGTTCCAAATTTATGTGAATTCAACATATTTTACAAATGAAACTTGCTCGTGGGCAAGAGTATTAGCATGTTTGGAGCTCAAATATCGATCTTTGCAGCAAACTTAGCCCTCAAAGTTGTTTAGGCGTGGTTTCTTGTGATACAACCTGTCCATTTAGGCTAGACATAATATGAGTGCTTGCACTTTCTTAGATTTATTTTTAAAATAAATAATCCATATCCTGGTTGGCTGTGTATTCACTCGTCAAATATGGGCTCGAATCTTTCAATATTTGGGTCTTTGTTATCTGTCGCCAGAACCTACTACATCTCGTTGGGTCTCAACTCTCTGATAATTTTGGTAGCCTGGGAGGTGTGGAAGCACCGTAACTCATGTGTGTTTGAAAGTACCACGCCAAACATCCAGGAGGTTCTTAGGGCTGTCAGCGTTGAGCAATCTTTGCAGTGCTGGAGCAAAGAAAGCTCCAGGAACTCTTGGTCAGGGAGCCAGCCTTGAGGGTATAAGGCAGGCTGTTTTGTCTGGTCAACATCGATATATTTTGTGGCGTGTCAGTTTGAGTTAAGTGAGTGGGTGTGTGTTTGTGGTGTTTTGTACTCGAGTAGGGTCTAACTAGACTCGTATTTTATTTGTATCTTAATGAAATGACACGCAACTTTACGGCGTAGTTCGAGAGAAAAAAATCCTTTTCATTTGGTGGTCTATGTGAGATGCTCATGACACGCGTATGTGAGTGACTTTGTCAAGCTCAAGATCTGAGGTCTACTTCGAGGACCGAGGATGTGTGCGAGTATTCATGGATGCGAGTGTAAGTTTTAAGAAATAAAATCTAGCATTGAAGACGATTTGTTTTCATGACCAGATTGGTATTGACACTGGTCCAAATGGGCACTCGTACTACAAAGAGTTTATTCATATATGGAGATGGATGGAGACAATATTTTTATGAAAGTTGTAGTGCTATTTCAGTGAGAGACCAATTCATAGTTCACTACTACAAAGAGTATTTATAGAAGCGGTTCGGAAGCATCTATACTACTTTATCTAGTAATTTTTTTATTTCAGGAAGACCCCACTAGGCAGCCACTAAGGCTGGACAAAAAACTCGAAGCTCGTTAGCTCGCTCGGCTCGTGGCTGGCTCGGCTCAGCTCGGCTCGGCTCGTTATGATAACGAGCCGAGCCGAGCCAGGATTTTAGCTCGTTAGTTATAACGAGCCAACTCGAGCTGGCTCGTGAGCCGCTCGCGAGCCAAACGAGTCGTAGTTTTAGAGAAAAAGTCATCATAACTTATATTAGTTTTGTATTACTTCATGTTTTGCACTTCACAAATAGATGATATGTTAGCTCATATGAATATTTTGTTCGATTTAAGGCTATTGAATATATTATTTTTATATTATTAATATTTTTATGCTTTAGATAAATACAAATATTATATTTTGTATATTTTTTTTACTTGGCTCGCGAGCCTAACGAGCCAGCTCGAGCTCGTAACGAGCCGAGCCGAGCTGGCTTTCTGGCTCGTTAAGATAACGAGCCGAGCCGAGCTGGCTCGTTATCCTAACGAGCCAGAACGAGCCGAGCCGAGCCGAGCTGGCTCGTTGGCCAGCCTTAGCAGCCACACATGTTATGGCGTCACAAGTCATACATTTTTTCACACGAAAAACACGCGCTGTGCGGCGGTGGGGGTTTGAACCCACGACGTATAGAGCAATTTCCTTCCATCCACCTAGTTTCCCTGCATTTCCGCTTGCTTTCAGAGTTTTAGGAAGCTAAGGGCCTATTTGGGACAGCTCCACGAGCTCCAAATTCACTAAAAACAACTCCACTTCCTAGAAGTTACTCAAACGGTTTGACTCTACGAAATCCAGAATCACCAAAACGGTGGATCTGGGAGGCCAGATTCACTATTTTGGTGGAACTCTTAAGGGGTGGCTCTACCGAACTGAGTTTGGTGGAGTTAAGAAAAATTACCCACCACAGTCCGTCGTTACACAAGATACCGGTTCGTTTCTATTTTTCTTCTTCTTCTTCCTACATTGTGTTTTATTTCTTCTTTCTCCGTCGCGGCTGTGGCTGCGCTCGCCTCCACCGCCACATGCAGGAGCACCACTGGCCGCGCCATGGCCCCACGCGTCGTGGCCTTCGCCGGCCGCGCCCTCGAATCTGCTTGCTCTTCGTCTCTACTCAGGCCAAGTGCTCACCATGGCTGCGGAGCTCGCGTGCTGTCACTGGCATTTCCTCGTCGGGTGCTCCACCTCCGCCCCCAGCTGAGCCTCCCGTGCCTTCCCCTTGCCTTGTCGTGCCTCTCCACAGCAGGCCACGACCCGCCTCTCGCCGAGCCGCGGTTGGCCCTCGCCGCCGGTCCTGACCTCCCTCTTGAGTGCCGCCGCCGCCACTGCCACCGTGGGTGCGCAGGCGCTTGCAGCCGAGGCCCTGGTCGTGCGCCCTCACCACCTGGTAGCTGTGCAGGCCCGTGCGGGCCCCTCACGCCTCGCTGGGCACCCCTCACTGCTAGTCCCGCCCTCCCCTAGCCGGGATTCGGCCAACGGTTGGTCCTCCCCTGCTCAGGCCCTAGCCGGTTAGAGGAAGAAGAAGCCGATGGTTTTTTTTTTGCATTTTGCCTCGTGATGCGTGGGGCCTAGGAAGAAGCTTTCTTCGGACATTGACACATGGGGCCTATCCCAAGGGTAAATCTGTCTATTCCAATCAAAATGCCCTTACGTGAATCTAAAGTTGCTGTGTATGTTCCTTGGTAGATCCATGGTGGATATCAGATCCACTATTAGAGCTATGGTGAATCCCAGATCTAGATTCGCTTTTTCAGTGGTGGAGCTGTCCCAAACATGACCTTATTGTAGAAAAAAAAAATAGAGCTTTCATTTCATTTTTGTTACTTGGCATAATCATTGGCTTACCAAGTGATATTTTAGGAGCTTTGGAGATGATATTAGGCCTAGAGTGCATCTTGCTTCAGTTGCTTGTGCGTATTAATTGAAGGCCTCGTCACGGAACAAGTACTACGAGATCCTCCTACCGAATTTGTAGAGTAATCGTGATGCTTGTACATGGGAGGAGTGGTTCATTCCATTTTGATCGAAGCACGGTGCCTAGTGAAGATGGGTAGCTAGGTATGTCAATTCGTATTCCCACTAGCATATGTGGGGATGCCCTAACTCTTTTCTCAGAGTATCTAACTGGGATATTAATCCTAGTTCTAACCAATGTTCTTGGATAGTATGAGCTCCACAATACCATTATGCTCTTTATTTGGATTTACTTTTTACATAGCGCATTTTAAATTTCTCTATTAGACTATGGCCACAACGACAGTAGAATCCATTATGTAGTAGCCTGTTGAATTGGAAAGTTGGATAAATATCTTTGTGCGGTAGAGGGTAGACACAAGTCTTATTGCATATTGGCCACAAAAACTTGTCGATTAGGATAAGATCGGGTCAAACTTAAAAAGCTACAAACGTCAATAAATATTATTTTATTTAGTTTGGAAACATATATGCTATAAGTATAGATTCTTGTAAAATATCTCTTACATTAGAAGATTTTAAGAATATGTTCTTTTTTTGCAAATAATTTTAAGAATATGCCCTAGATATGATAACAATCAATTTGCACATGCAATCCATCAAAAAATAAAACTAACAATTGATCAGCATTGGAGATTTGGAGCAGTCCATATTAGTACTCCCTCCATCCTAAATTATAAGTCGTTTTGATTTTTTAGGTGCATAGCTTTTGCTATGCATCTAGATGTATGTTATGTATAGATATATAATAAAATCTATGAATTTAGAAAAGCCAAAACATACAACTTACAATTTGGAATGGAGGGAGTACATTTGATTTGGAATACAAGCTTGTCATTTGCTCGTTGAGTGAGGTTGGATCAGGAGAGAAGGTGTCACCTTTGCAATGGGGATGATGGACGGGTGCATTTAGGGATGAAAATGGATGGAAGTGGAGCGGATAATGTCTCTCCCGTAGTCCCATACCCTAATCTGTTTTTTCTTTATTCAATTTGGATTGGAGTGAATAATACACGGATGCAAATGTGAATGCGGTTTTTTTTTTCCAATGTCAGAAATGGTACGGAGATTGAGTGGAATTACTAGATCAGAGATGGTTTTAATCAATCAAGTAATATGTGCATGTGTAGCAATTATATGGTCATCAAGATTTAATTTAGTAACGTGCCAGTGGCAAGCCGTAGACAATAATATTGCATTGCGGTCCACATTGTGGTCATCAGACCGACATAATTAACACTTAACAAGGCATATGCAAATCACAAATGGTAAGTTATTACCCAATAAGTAATAAGAAGAAGAAAGTTTCAATTCAAAATTTAGCAGAAAACAAGCACATCACAAATTGGAATTCTGAACCAACAAGAGTTTTTTTTTGGTCTTGAGTTCTTATGGTTGTTAGCCTAAGAGAGAAATTATCAAATATCCTCTTTCGAACACTTAGATAATCCGCATACAATTTGTAGACTATCTATATCTTGCAAAAAAAATGTAGATTATCTATATCAGTCGGATTTTGCCAATTTCGCATTCTATCCCATATCTGCACATAATCGAGTCCAGATTATCCATAGCCACATGGATATTAAAAATTCTCCTTCATATCTTTAAAATTTGGATTCAGATTGGAGAATCACCAGCATCACTTTCACCACTTTGGTGCATTTCACCAGATGTCGCTGCTTGATTTTTGGAAAAAGGGTAACTTTTAAGATTTGTCTGAAGCTAGTAATTCATTTTCTATTTACTAGATATGATTTTGTATTAAAAAAAACCTAGCTGGTTTACCGGTATTTATTAATAGTACAACACAAGCTAGTGAACCGTGATGCACTATGTTTATAGTATTAAAAAAACAGTGATATTAAGAAACTATAGTTTTAAAACCCGTAGATATGTAAAATTATGGTTTAGAAAAAAAGATATCTAAAGTGGAGTTTTAAAAACTGAAAAAGACTACATATTTTTACCGCACTATAGTTTTGAAAAACAAAAAAAATTTGCTGCATCCAAGAACTTCATAGCGCTTCAAAGCCATAGTAAATTTTTTTTTTGAAACAACAAAATACTTTGTGGCGTAAATTGTTAGTTACCCTGCAAATGTGTGCCTCGGCGCCCACGCTGACTCCATCAAACTGGACCTCAACATCCGGAGCTGAGCTACCCAATCTGCGTCACACGAGCAGTATTGCGGGAATTAAGCGTGGGAATGATCACATAAAATTCTAGGAGTACATGTACATGGCGGCGTACGCACCTTTGACCGGCGTCCCTGAGCATGCGGAGGAACTCCTCATTCTCTGCCGGCGTCAGAGGAGGCGTCTCCCTGCCTTTGCCCTCTACCCATGGCTCTAGTCATCTCACCAAGGACAAGGAGACACCCTGCCCTGCCCTATACGGCTATATAGAGAGAGTTCTCTTCGACTCTTCCCACATGTCGAAGTCACTCCATGCATGCATGTACTTTTTTTTTAAAGAACTCAAGGCGTTTGGTTTGGCGGGATGTAACATAATATATATATAATGGACTACGCTAAACAATACCCAGGGTACTAAATATTATTCAGTACCCGACCTGTTCCCTCACCCGCGCAGGAAGGCTCGCTCACGATCTTATGTCCGGATCCCCCACGACAGTCGTTTCCCAAGCAATGTTTTTTTTCCTTTCGGTTTTTTTCCACGTACGATCGTTATTTCCCAGCCGATTTTTTTTTTTCATTCGGATATTTTTTGACCCGAAGGGGCCGATCATGTTCAGCTTTTTTTTTCTTTCGGATATTCTTTTTTTTTGACCCGATGCAGTTTATTGCTTGACCGGGTTTTTTTAGTCACATCGCACGGGTGGTTTCAATAATTGAGAAATTTTTTATGGTTCGAATAATTAAGTTTTCGTTTGATGGTTCCGAACTCCCAATAAATGGTCACGTAACTTTATACTGATACATCAAAAAATGTTGTTTCACATGATCGTATGGAACTTTTTTCTTAATTAGATCCAAATGACCAAATCTTATTGTTTCTACAAATCAATTCATATATATGACAAATACACATTTGCCCGCGTTAGAGGCTTTTTTCCTCAGAGGAATGAGTGAGCAGCAGTAATTTCTTTCTGAATCAGGTGTTGGGAAAATGTTTGGCAGAACATTTTGCAAAAAAAAAGAGCCCGCGCAAAGCATATACATAGTCTAATGATCGCCCAATGTTGTGCAACGTAACAATCAAATGTAAACTGTAATGCCCATGCCAGGTTTCTTGTCGCAAAGCATCAATAGAATTATATAGCTAGTAGGCAGGGCACCAATGTCCGTGCCAGGTTCTTGTTGTGAGTCTGCAGCCCTCAGGTTATGTGCAGCACACACCTTTGCAATTATTTTTGCCTTTCCTATCTTACCACCTTTTTTGCTTGATCACCTCCTTTGCAAGATAGCTTCATTGTAGAGCATAACAACCAATATGCAAAAAAAATATTATTGATCTTAGGTTTTGCAATCATAGTATTCTGAACAGTAAATATAGCACCAATCGAGCTTGGGACTGACTACACATCTTGTGGAAGATTTTGCTGTTTGTTATCTTCCACTTTTTCAACAAATCATAATTTAACGTCACATGGTAAACAACACAAAAACATAAAAACGCACCTCTATGTCACATGCCTGGAAGATTTTTATGGTACTTATCTTCCACTTCCTGAAAAGTGACGTGGCAAACTCTATCAAACAAGTAATAGTGAATATTGCACTATAACGCAGTATTACAAACTAATCAATGGAATCTACAGATATTTAATAACTTCAAACTCATTGATGATAAAGTTTCCACGCATAAATCCATACATAAATGATACATGAACCTTTAAAATATGTAGAAGGTTTTATGCTCTGTGATGTTAAAACAATAAATCAAGCTCATACTCATTCAACCTGAGAGCTTCCTACTGTCATCAATGCAGGAAAACGAGAAAGAGAGGAGCCTGCCACTGACCAGAAAGCTGTGTCCTCACACAATAGTTTAAGTTCAACACACTTGGGGTATCTGAAAATCAAAACAACAAAGCATAATCAATGACTTGAACAAACCAACATGCCTACTACATGCTACTTCCAAACTATAACTCTGCTTTTGCAGCCGTATATCACAACAATGAACAATCAGAACCACCCAGGTTATGCTTCAAATGTTCTAACTACAAGCAAATGAGAGCTAAAACGCTCGATTTCTATAACTTAATACTAGACAGCATCACAGCAAAGCTGCATCAAGCGTCAATTCCCATTAATAGATGGACAAGTGTAGGGCGTCAAAGCAAAGCGCAGTGGGGAAAGCTCGACAGCAAATCACTAGTGGAGACAGAAAGCCATATGTGCCAAGCAAAGTGCAACAGGAAAAACTCAACAGCAGATCACTCGTTACATGCAGGAGAGAAAAACACACTAGAGCTGAGCGGGCTTGCCACAACGAGTGCAGGGGCGACGCCCTTTTAGAAAAAAAAGATCAACTCAAAAAATGAAATACTATACAAATTAATGACACAATTATCAAGTAAAGAACAATTTAGAATATGCATGAGTGACTGATATCTAATACTGAGTGTTTTCTTATACTAAAAACAAAAATAAAAATACAAACCGAAAATGAAAACAGAAATTGCAAGTACTAAAAGTACTACCTAAAATTAGAAAATGAAAACACAAAATGAAATTAAAAATTGAAATTGCTAAATGCATGCAATTGAAGACTGAAATTGGAAAGATAACACAGAGGAATCTGAAATAGCTAATACTTAACTTATAAACTGATATAAACCTGAACCTGAACAAAACTGAAACTGAAATATGAACTTAAATAAGACTGAACCTGAAGCTATAACCTGAATATGACCTGCAATTAAATTAGACTGAACCTAAACCTATAATGAAACCTATTAGAAAATGATAACACAAATGAAATTAAAAACTGAAATTCCTAACTGCAATTGAAGACTGAAAATAACACCATTACAATTTTCCAAAAACAAGTATGAACATATGCAGGATCACTGGATCCAATTGTGTCACCACCAATAATAATATTACAAAAACCAGGAGAAAATCATCATAAGAAGGCAAACCAAAATCCTAACTCAACTATATATTAAGATATGCAAGTTCACTGAAACCTGGAACGCAGTCTCTAAAATCTGCAGAAAGATCTTAATATATGAAAAAATGCACCTCCATGTGTTATCTACAAGTCTGCATAAAAGGCAATATGGGAACTAGCTAGTAGCAGGTAGCAACACAGGAAACCTACCAACACTTCTGTCCTTATCTTTCAAGCATCAGCACAAGAGATACCTCTTGTTTGTGATATGAAACATGAGATAAACATGACCATTTGAGAAACAAAAAGCAGTAGTACAAAAGTACAATCATTTAAGGCTAGCCCAATAGCTAATAATTTTCATTTTCATCATACAAATTTAGATTCCAATGTCCAAGAAATTATTGAGCAATCACTACCTCATAGCATGATCCATAATGTTATTTAGATTTCTTCCTCCAGGGTAGGACTATGTGTGCATCAGGGTGTTGATGTGTCCTATGATTACTTGAACACCATCAGTGTCAACGTGAAGTGCTTAATATACAATACACCCATTCCAAAAAAAAATAATGATAATATAGGTTCTTCTGTTCACCTAGTTTAAAGTGACACCACAACTATAAAGTCAGGAGACCAATTATTTCATATTTAAAATAGAGATAACTTTGCATATAAGCAAGCTTCTTTTAGTTTTACAGAGCAGAACACATAATAATATCTTACAAGTATGTAGAAGGGTACAGGCAATCTAAGTTTAATCACAGTTTGTTCTTAAGATCTGTAATGTCATAAGAACGAGACTCTGTTTAAACTTGCTAAAACAACTAGAATGGTTAACCTTTCTTAAGATCTCTAATGTTCAATTTGAGGGCTTTAGGTTTCTTAACTCAGCACTGCACTTCACTCCTAAAGCCTGGACTTCAATAAGTGCTTGTTTGAACCCATGTTCAGAAAAAACCGAAAAGACAACACAAGACCAATAAAAAAGTACAGAAAAGTGCAAACAAAGTATGTAGAATGGTACAGACCATCTTCCTTTGTACAGTTAGACGTATAGAAACAAGTGAACTTTTGTGCATGTATCACCAAGGAACCACATCATTGTCTTAGTAGAACATCCAACTAGCAGGCTGCAGGGTGCAGGCAGTTGATAGCCTGCTACCTACAGCACCATGTTACTCTCTGAACAAAAAGAAATCAGACACCCACTCCCCACTTGCAATCACTGGGGTATTTTTTTCTTTTTTCTTTTTTCTTCTAATCTTGATTTGAAAAGGGGACATTTCATTGAACATGAGCTGAGTGAGCACGCTGCACACGCCCATGGGCTGAGAACGCACGAACATCAAGCAAGAGTAAGCTTACATGAGTAGAGATAATGATGTGGTAGACACAGCATGGTCGAGGCGATGCAGCCGATGCCGCAGACAACACCACCGCAGCCAACATCGCCACTGACAGCACTGCCACCCACCACAGATAGTTCTGTCACTGCCAACAACACCACCGGCACCGACAGCTCGGTCGCCACCGGCAACGACGCAACCGCCGTAACGATAGCGATATAGAAAAACAGAAGTGGACCGGAACAACAGAAGGACAACCCCATTGTAATTTAGGCAAGCCTGTACAGAAAAACACGAATCTTAATGAAAATCTGAACCACACAAAAGTGGAAGAAAACAACACAAGAAATCTGCTGGCAGATACTTAGAAATTCCATTGAGCTTAGCTAGCACATCATCTATGGGGCCTCAATTTTGCGTGAAATCAAGCGCAGGAACCATTTCAGTTACTAATTAATCCATGCAGTTCAATGTGGTCTCTAAGCAAAGTTAAATTGAATTAGGAGAACATGTGTGATCCATGTTGCCAAATTAGCTGTAGTCCAGCTTTAAATGTTCAAGTTATCTTGCAACTGTAGTACCAGATTAATTTAACTTACTCAACAATTTTCTAGAAGGAAGCATCAGACTTTGAAGAGATCAGAGAAACCTACTGTCATGTTAATTCCCAATCCCCAATAATCACCACAATTGACTGCAATGCAAATGTTCTCACATTCCAATGGAAACGGTTAAAATTGAGCTGATACACCACTATATATATCCAAGCAATAGATTTTTTGACTGCTAATAATGTCAGTAGCTTGATGATTGAACATATTAAAAATTAAGCAAACTGAGCACTGCTTCACCTTGTGCAAAACAGGGCAATATAACCTGGCCACTAAAATACTAAATCCTCCAAGGCGAGACACAGGCAAATTGAAAAAATTTGGTTTCATTGTAGACATGAAGTACACAAGAATACACAAATATGCACTAAATCCTCGAAGGCAATAATAGAAAAAGCATCAGTTGTGTTCCCTTGCAATGGCTTACACACATGCCTTCACGCAAACCTGAAGTACACAAATATATTGAATAATAATGAACCTCTATGAACTAGTGGAAAAGCTAACTGGAAATGCTTTGATAACAAAAGTCCTGCAGGAATCTATCTGCATGGAACCTAACTAGAATGCAGGAATCTATCTGCATGAAACCGAGTAATAAAAGGTTCGTATTAAAACTATCAGTCTATCATATGCATGAAACCTAACTAGAGTGACAGGTAGACAAAGAATCTATCTGCACACCAATCTGGTAATGTCTCCTTTTTAATTGTGATCTCTCTGTGTGTTCATTTTTTTATTAGCTAAATAAGCAAATAGATTGATAGTTCATAAAATTCTTCAAATGTGACACTTAGAAACATAGTATTCAGAAAAAGACTTTTGTACTGTTGAATTTATTAGGAAGCATTCAAGTATCCAAAACTATTTCTTGAAAGTAGTTCTTTTAACAAACAGAAAGAGAAACTACCTAAGCATGAAAATAATGGAAGGTGGGTGTCATTTATCAGAGATAATCTGAATTTTATTTACTAAATTTGTCCTGTGAAATTTTATTCCCCTCAGAAATCAGCTGATAGAAGATGTACACAATGACAGCAAGCCAGCAACTATACAACCATAACCACGGCAGGAGCAGGTTATAAAGATGTTGTTGGGTTTCATTCGGAGAAATAGAGGTTTGTATCATGAAGTGCAGTCAATCTAGTTAACAGGTTGATATCTACAGATTTCTGATTCTGATAAGTTGATACCAAATGAACACACAAAGAATGAATTTGACAAGGAAATATAAAGTGGACAAAGAGGATGCTGAGGAGCAGAGGACATACGGTCTTGGAAGCTCCTCACCTTGGAATGAAATTGTGCTGCACCAAGAAAAGAGAATCAGATAAAAGAAGTTATAAACCTTGACCTTAATTGTACATAGTAGTGCATCACATGCCATCTGCATACAACATTTCACTCTCAAGTTGTGAGCTCAGAAACTAATTCAATTAGAGTAAAGGTAAGTGACAGGAAGTTCCAACAAATCCTTACCAGCGTCTATGTTTTCATTTTTCTATTTACCGTGTTGGGATCTTTGTTGAGCTTGTCCTGCAACAAAATTAATTTATGCTTGTTCATCAAAAACTTGCAGGAACTTGATCTAATTAGCACCAGCAGCAATACATATTGACTATTTCGTTCACAGTAAGGGAAATTTAAGATGGTTAAGCATAAAAAATGACCTGTACAGTAGGTCCCAGGATGCATCCCCTTTGTGACCTGATTCTTCAAAGTTGTGGGATCATTTATAGTGCTTACAAGAATTTGTCAGCATATCTGGAACACAAGGAAAAGGGGATTAACATGAATGCAAGAACCTTTTGTCAATATTGATCAGCAAATAATAATTTTTACACAAGAATACAATCAAAAGCATAGGTTAATGTCACAACAATCATAGATGAAATGAGGATAAAATTTTATGTAGATGCAAACAAAGATGCTGCCATGATGTGCCCGGTGGTATACATTGCCCTTTTATTACTAACTTGTATTTTTCTGATGCAAAGAGAATGCTAGCTTAAAATGGAATAATTTCATTTAATCAAACTTTAGGGTGTGACTGAACTCTGAAGTGTCACTCAAAAGCAACATGAAATGCTTTGCTACCTATCGGGCAAACAAAATATCATCCTGAAAAGGAAATGGTAAGCAGAGAAAGTTTACCATTAGGAAACTCCTGGCCTCCGGACCCTGACAAGAAATTTAAAAAAACATCAGATGAGAAATAATATATATTACAATATAGCTTCCCATTTGAGATTACATCCAGACAAACATTATTTATAAGTTGAGAGTTTGAGTGAAAGCAAATTGTCATATAAAAAATTTTCATGATATGACATTTGAATATTGCATTGTGTAGCTGATTAGGTCTTAGCAACAAACATTTTAGCTCTTCAGGGATAAAAAAACTGATATATTCCTTAAGCTAAGAAGATTCAGTTCAGTTGCAGGGAACTGTGGTTAAGAAATTTTATGCTTGTTCACCAGAAACTTGATCTAACTAGCACAAGAGGCAGTACCTATCAGCTACTGTGCATAATGACACAGCACACTAATTAGGTAATTTTTCAAATGTGAAAATATGTGTTCTACCAAAAAATAATTACTAGAAATCAAATGCTCAACAGTTTCTTAGATGAGTGTCTCCTTAGTCAGGTGTGATTCATTATTACGACCAGTTCAGCGAGCTCATAAGTACATAAGACCGCAAATAAAGTGACAAGATCATAATAGTCTCCTTGATCTATTTCTATGCCTGTCATCGTAAATCTGAAAAATGCCATATTGTTGCTAAATGTATGTCAAACCAAATAAAGAAAAACGTGGCTGGAGCATGATAACAAAGAAAGAATCCAGGAGCCCGACACTTGAAAAGCAAGAGCACATTTGATGCATTCTGGTTTAGCTATAGCAAGTGTGGACTAATTAACCTGGAGAACCTTCAAATCAGTTGTGCATGTTCATGGATTGGATGTCGATTCTCCCATGCCCCTCCTGCATGGTCCTAAAAATGGCAAGCTGCATGCGTGTGGGATGGTTTACCTCACAAAAAATCAGAACAAATTCATGTATGAAACGAACCTTCGGAAGGCCTGGCAATGCCCTCCGTCGACGAGGCCATGGGGACGTGACGGCTTTGTGCTCATGGTGCCGCACCAAACCCGGAGGCGCCGCCACCATGGGGATGGAGATCGCAACCTGGTGGGTGCCGCTGCCGCTGGGGAACGGGCCAGGAGACGCCGCCGCCTGGGCTCCACAACGGCACGACCACGCTGGTGAAGCAGAGATGGGGTGCTGCCGCTGTTGGTGAAGGGGAGATGGGGTCGCGGCCACTGTCGTCGCGGGGGAACACCACACCGTCCGCGTGGGGTGGCCATGTCGCGGCCGGATGCAGGGAACGGGACCTGCTGTTGCAGCCACCACCAGAGGGGCATGGGGAAGGCGAGTCACGATCAGATCCACCAGCGGAGGGGAAGGGACGCTGCGGCCAGGGGCCGCCACCGCAGGGGGCCGTGGAGGACGCCGCTGCCCTAGCCGAGGCGGCGGCGCCAGGAGCGCCGGTACGAGGCGCTAGATCCACCAGGGAAGGGGATGCAGCGGTGGAAACCCTCGGAGCCTGCTGAAGCGATGGGGAGGGAGCGAGCTGGGCTCGTGCGGCGGAGGTGGCGGCGAGCTGGCTCAATCGGCGGAGGGGGGCGAACTCAGGGAAACCGGCGGAGCCTCCCACAATCTCAGAAATCAGAAATTATAAAACGAAAAAAACTCGATACGACAAAGAGGAGCTGGGAGCGGGGGGAAACCGGGGCGGGGAGCGGCCGTGTGGTTGGCTCGGGTCGGACGCGGGAATGGGGAGTGCGCGTGGTTGGCTCAGTGAGTTGGACTCAGGTAGAGATTATAATTCAGTACCCAGGGTAATATATATATATATATATATACATTATTATAGGTAGTTATAAAATAAGTTATTTATAGAACTAGATAACGATACAGCTAGCTGTTTGTTTTGATATGGTCTGTATGAGATACCTGTGTCATCGGATAGCGCCTTATTCACCGTGCCCAACCAAACAAAGTTCGCAAACGGTGATCCCACCAATTCAAACCCTAGTGATCGAGTTGATTCCATTTTCAATTGCTGAGGACGAACCAAACACATCGTCTATGTAGTACGTGCTTATTATCGCAGACTATAAAAGGACTATACAAGGATATATGCTATACATGGATGCCCACAACGACTAAATCTCCGGTTTGTGTATGTCGCATGCAATAATGCATGTTCCTCATGGCTTGGTGGCACAATGGTGGCGTAGCAGAATGTACTAGGAAAAATACAATAATAACCATTGACCAAGAGGAGCATATACATATAGATCAAAATGTAATAATCTATCTATATATATATATAGACTAATAATTATATAATGAAAAAACACAGCACGTTTTAAGGTCATCGCGCGCGCGGGATGACTGGTGTGATTGTTTACTCACCATAAGGATCGCCGCATCTGCATTTTGCTTCCCTAAATCCTTTAATACTGTTCTGCGTGCTATGCACGATGGCAGGAAATTTAATACAATGCTTAAATCATTAAATAGTCTGAGATCACTCCAAATGCATGATATTAGGAAATACCAAGGAGGAAGAAAAGAATGCAAGAAATACATCCATGCTACTACCTTTCTTCCAACCTTTTATTTCGGGTTTGTTCTAAATCCCTCCGGTGCAAAGGGCGCCCAGGGATGATGACAATAACGACGACAATTTCCGCGAGCCGCCTTGCCGTGGCGATGTGCCCAAGAGCACCAGAGTCCGGCAGCTCTTTCCCTCCTGCACTTCGGAGCGGGCTGTCCGAATCCGCACCCGCTCGCCACCGGCCTACCGCCGGGCTTGGGATGGTGACCACGCCCCGATGGACCGGGGACGCCCGAGCAGCCGCTCGCCGAGGAGGACTGGCCGTGGGCGGGATGCCCGTCCCTACGCTTCAGAAGATTGGGAGCGCTGTCGCTCGTGTTCACCGGTCACCAGATCCTAGGACAGGACGAGCCTGCACTTCCCCCAACCGGTAAGCAGTGACCCTCTGCTTGACCTCTTTAGGAGCTATGAGGAAAACAGGGCAACGCAGATGCCCTCCCTCTCCCAGGAGGACGACCAGAGCGCCACTTGTTGCGTCGCTGCGCTACTCCCCCGATAGCGACGGCGGTGACAGGCGCCACTCGCCAGAGTACAGGCCCGTCAGCAAACTGTGGGCTGGAATGAGTTCCCAGGCCCAGCTAGTGCAAGCCGAGGATGAGGTTGTCTTTGGGCCTGGGGTCCAGCTCGACGACCCCAACCTGAGATGGCTGGCATCTCCGACCTAGTGACCCGCATGGACATCGATGAGATGGCCCGGGCGCACTAGCTGCTACGGGCCAGTTTGAGGACGACGAGTACGCGGCTGGGGACGATCATGACGAGCATGACGATTATGCCGCCTTCAGCGCTAGTATGTTCAGGGCAAGGTTTTCTGCAGTGGCGGATCCAGGATTGACACCCCAGGGGGGGCTAATTAAGGAAGACGTTGATTTACAATTAAGATTTAATGGTGATTTGATGCTATGCTACAGTAATTGCTACAGTGTTTTAGTGGAGATATCACCCTCCCGGGGGGGCTGCAGCCCCCCCAGCCCCCCCCTGGATCCGCCAATGGTTTTCTGTACCGGTATTTTAAAAATCTCGGTGGTCACTGATAAACGGGAATATCGGATATATCGGAAATTTATCGGCGATAGAAATAAAATTTCGGAAGAAATTTAGACAAAAATGGCTCATTTTGTTCAGGAAAGCGCATAGATCATTTCTAAACAATCTAACATAAAAAACTAAATAAAACATATTATCAATTGCTTATTCAATGAGGAGGGCAGTGACATGGCTGGAGCGTGCTGAGTGTGTTGCGGCGGTGACAACTTGAACTTAGAAGAGAAGGGGACAGAAAATTAAACATGGATTAAGGTTAGAGTATTAGGTGGGATTTGGCGTCTATTTAGATGACAAAATTTTAAAAATATAAAAATTTCGGACGATAGAGGAAAAATTTCGGACCTCGCCGGTAAACGGGATATCTCGGAAATTTCAGATTCTACCGGCCAATATTTTTTTCCCTCAGGGCGGCCCCTGCCCCGGTCCTGCAGTGACCGGAGCCATCTGCACCGAGCAGCAGCCACAGCAGGAAGAGGGTTGCAGCCATAGTTTTAAATCTCCCGCTATAGCTGCCGCTATAGCCCGCTATAGCCTTTTGAGGCAGGGTGCCGCTATTTGTGTTTATGTACAATTTAGCTGCTATATTCCGCTATAGCCCGATATAGCTCCACTATTAGCTGTTTTAGAGATATACCGCTAAACACTTTAGCCCGCTATTTAAAACATTGGTTGCAGCACCCAGCCGCTCAAGCACACGCCTGGCAGCCCGACCGTCCTCGGTCCCGGTTGCCGAGCGTGCCTAGCACAAGCTCATGCGTGAGCTTGCCTTCATCAGCAGCAAGTCGGCGGCTCCAGATGCAGCGGTCACAGCCTACATTGATATGTATGGCCATGACCTTCCAGACAATGCGGTCAGGGCCATCAGAGCCGCAACGCGTATGGGGAACAAGGAGCTTTCCAGGGCGCTGGCAACCATTGCAGCGGAGTCGGGAGAAGCAGAGATTGATGTCGCCTATAGTGGCAGATGCAGTGAGAGCAGTAGCAATCTGTGTGATCCATGTATCTTAGGATAGAGTCAGCGCCGGCCGGTCTTCAATCGGTTAAGTTAGGGTCTGTGATTTGTGATGTTTGTCCTGATGGCAGGAGGTCTGTGTTTGCGTGGGTGATTCTAGATGGCTGTTGTACTGGGAAATTGTGGACTGTGGCTGGGTGGCAGCTATACTATGCTTTCATTTTAGTTTAGTCAATTTGAACGGTTTGCTGGCCAGCTCCTGTGTTTGTTGCTCTTCAAGTGTCAGCGATGTGTGACATCAAATTACTTAACTGGAATGTTGGCAGTCTCAATTATGCGTCGCGAAGAGAAACTGTGAAGATAATGATTCAGCAGGCTGGGCCAAATGTCATCTGTCTCCAAGAGACTAAGCTGGACAGTGTTAGCAGGTTCCTGGCCTTGGAGTTCCTTGGCCAAAGCTATATGGACTTTGAGTACCTAGCAGCTGATTCTACCTGTGGTGGCATCCTGGTAGCTTGGAACCAGGATCTGGTACATGCTGAGGCGCCAACCAGGCAGAGGTTCACCCTGTCTTTGAAGCGGACAATGAAATTAACTAATGCCTCCTTCCTGATTACTTCAGTGTATGGACCAACTGATGACAGCCTGAAGACTTTATTTCTTGATGAACTAATAGACTGCCAACCAAGAGCAGGCACACCTTGGCTATGCCTGGGGTATTTTAACTTGATTTATCAGGCAAGGGATAAAAGTAATGCCAACATCAACCGCAGGCTAATGGGTCTTTTCCACCGGGCACTGGATGCTAGCGAACTGATGGAACTGAAGCTGCAGAATAGGCAATACACCTGGAGCATTGGGTCGGGTTTCCCCAACTCTGGTTCACCTTGATAGGGTGTTCTGTAATAAGGAGTGGGATGCCATCTTTCCAACAGTGAACTTGCAAGCGTTGTCCAGCTCCCTAGATCATTCTGTAAGCAGGACGCGTAGATAGCAAGATAGAATCAGAACAAGATAGCAAGCAAGCACGAAGTATATAGATCGGAGGAGTTCGATTAGAGCAGAAAAGTGCTTGGGGAATAAGTTGATTACAAATTATCGGAGGAGTTCGATTAGAGCAGAAGAGTGCTTGGAGAATAAGTTGATTACAAATTGTTCTGAATCATATCCTCTCTGCTAGAGCGATGGCGAACATATACTACTCGACTACGGCACTTCTCTCTTATAGCTGTAGTGGGTCTCACTCCCATTCCGGTCCCTGGACACGGGTACTGGGCTGCCTCTCATGTGCGCTTCTTGGCCCAACCTGCTGAACGATGCCATGCTCGTCTTCACCAATGCCAGAGCCGGCATCAGTTGTTGGTGTGGCCGATTTGCTGACATCCCCCCTTCTTGTGAACCAGCTTGCCCCAAGCTGGCGCTCGAGGAAAGCGTTGCCGCAGAGCTTCCATGTCTTCCCAGGTTGTTAAGGTGCAGGCATGCCGGACCACTGGATCAATGCTTGGAGACACACTTCAGTGCTTGTGGTCGCTACCCGTTTCTGAAGAATGCGCTCAGGTACCTGCAAGCTATCAAGAATGTCTGGTAATGGTTGAACAGTTTGAGACACCGGAACGACACCTTTGAGCTGAGACACATGAAAGACTGGATGCACTGAAGAAGACTCCGGGAGTTGCAGTTTGTAAGCAACTGAACCAATCTTCTGTGTGATGAGGTAAGGCCCGAAGAAACGGAAGGATAGCTTCTGACTTGCACGGTTGGCCACATATGTTTGAATGTAGGCTGCAGTTTAACATACACCCAAGTTCCCACTGAGAATGATCGCTCAGTTTGGTTTTTATCCGCTTGCATCTTCATGCGATTCTTGGCCCGAGCGAGGTGTTGCTGGATTAGTGTTTGCATCATTGATTTATGCTAAGCCAATCATCCAGGGTAGACACAGGACAAGCAGCTGATGAGTCCAGTCCCAATTGCCGAGGTGACTGACCATAGAGCACAAAGAAGGGTGATTGGTTCAGAGCAGAGTGCAACGAAGTGTTGTACCAAAACTCTGCAAGGTGAAGCCAACCAAACCATTTGGAAGGCACAGCATTAGCGAAGCATCGCAAGAATGTCTCCATACATTGGTTGACCCGATCCGTTTGCCCGTCTGACTGAGGGTGATATGTTGAACTCATCCGGAGTTGAACACTAGCCAGACGAAAGAGGTCACGCCAGAGATTACTAGTGAAGATTCGGTCACGGTCAGACACTATAGCAGTAGGAAGGCCATGCAATTTGTAGATGTGAATCATGAACTGCTTGGCAACCGATAGTGTTGTGAATGGATGCTTGAGAGCTATGAAATGATTGTACTTGGAGAACAAATCAACCACCACAAGGATACAGTCATAGCTGTGAGAACAGGGTAACCCTTCAACGAAGTCCAACTATATTACCTACCAGGCAGCGGACGGTATGGCTAAGGGCTGCAGGAGGCCTAGGTACTTAACTCGTTCCACCTTGGCATGTTGGCAAGTGGGGCAGCTGCGGACGAATTCAGCGACATGCTTCTTGAGATTGGGCCAAGCGAACATGGCCTGCAGGCATTTAGTTGTTGCCAGAATACCGGAATGACCACCCAGAGGGGAACTATGAAAAGCCTGAAGGAGCTGTCGTTGCAAGGTAGCATTGTTGCCCACCTAGATTTGAGATTTGTATCAAATCAGCCCGTCAGCTAGAGACAATGGTGAAGAGGGAGTACTGCTAGTTGCCAATTTGGCAAGGAGAGTCTGCGCCTGAGGATCAGCCTGATATCCCTGGACAATGTCAGTACACCATTGTGGAGTAGTTGTTGATATAGCGCTACAAACGCTATCAGGATGTTGTCGACGAGAAAGTGCATCAGCTGCGTTATTGTCACTGCCCTTTTTGTATACAATGCGGTAGCGCAGCCCCAGCAGCTTTGTGAACACCCGCTGCTGCCACACTATGTTGAGTCACTGATCATTCAGGTGAGTCAGAGACTTTTGATCAGTAAAGATCATGAACTCAGCTAACTGTAAGTAGGACTGCCATTGCTCTACTGCAATTAGAATGACCAAATATTCCTTATTGTAGATAGACAGGCCTTGTGTCTTACGACCAAGTGGTTTACTGACATAAGCCAATGGATGTCCATCTTGTAAGAGTACTGCTCCAACACCAATCTGACATGTGTCGGTTTCGATAGCAAACGGTTTTGCAAAATCCGGAATCCCCAATACAGGCGCCGAGCATAGGGCCTGCTGCAAGGCTGAGAAGGCTTGCTGATGATCTGTAGTCCACACAAATAGTTGGTGTTTCTTTAGCAATTGGGTCAGAGGCTTGGCGATGATAGCGAAATGACGCACAAATTTGTGATAAAAGCCTGCCAAGCCCAAGAATCCTATGAGTTCTCTGACATTTGCTGGTGTTGGCCAATGCATCACTGCAGTCACTTTGTCAGGATCAGTGTTAACACCTTGGGCACTTAGAATGTGTCCCAAATATTTGATTTCCTGTTCGGCAAAATGACACTTCTTAAGTTTGACGACTCACTGATCTTTAGCCAATAAGGACAACACCTCATGCAAATGCTGGAGATGTTCTTCATAGCTGGAGCTATAAATTAATATGTCATCAAAGAAAACTAATGCACAGCGTCGAAGCACAGGTAACCCTTCAACGAAGTCCAACTATATTACCTACCAGGCAGCGGACGGTATGGCTAAGGGCTGCAGGAGGCCTAGGTACTTAACTCGTTCCACCTTGGCATGTTGGCAAGTGGGGCAGCTGCGGACGAATTCAGCGACATGCTTCTTGAGATTGGGCCAAGCGAACATGGCCTGCAGGCATTTAGTTGTTGCCAGAATACCGGAATGACCACCCAGAGGGGAACTATGAAAAGCCTGAAGGAGCTGTCGTTGCAAGGTAGCATTGTTGCCCACCTAGATTTGAGATTTGTATCAAATCAGCCCGTCAGCTAGAGACAATGGTGAAGAGGGAGTACTGCTAGTTGCCAATTTGGCAAGGAGAGTCTGCGCCTGAGGATCAGCCTGATATCCCTGGACAATGTCAGTACACCATTGTGGAGTAGTTGTTGATATAGCGCAACAAACGCTATCAGGATGTTGTCGACGAGAAAGTGCATCAGCTGCGTTATTGTCACTGCCCTTTTTGTATACAATGCGGTAGCGCAGCCCCAGCAGCTTTGTGAACACCCGCTGCTGCCACACTGTGTTGAGTCACTGATCATTCAGGTGAGTCAGAGACTTTTGATCAGTAAAGATCATGAACTCAGCTAACTGTAAGTAGGACTGCCATTGCTCTACTGCAATTAGAATGACCAAATATTCCTTCTTGTAGATAGACAGGCCTTGTGTCTTACGACCAAGTGGTTTACTGACATAAGCCAATGGATGTCCATCTTGTAAGAGTACTGCTCCAACACCAATCTGACATGTGTCGGTTTCGATAGCAAACGGTTTTGCAAAATCCGGAATCCCCAATACAGGCGCCGAGCATAGGGCCTGCTGCAAGGCTGAGAAGGCTTGCTGATGATCTGTAGTCCACACAAATAGTTGGTGTTTCTTTAGCAATTGGGTCAGAGGCTTGGCGATGATAGCGAAATGACGCACAAATTTGTGATAAAAGTCTGCCAAGCCCAAGAATCCTATGAGTTCTCTGACATTTGCTGGTGTTGGCCAATGCATCACTGCAGTCACTTTGTCAGGATCAGTGTTGACACCTTGGGCACTTAGAATGTGTCCCAAATATTTGATTTCCTGTTTGGCAAAATGACACTTCTTAAGTTGGACGACTCACTGATCTTTAGCCAATAAGGACAACACCTCATGCAAATGCTGGAGATGTTCTTCATACCTGGAACTATAAATTAATATGTCATCAAAGAAAACTAATGCACAGCGGCGAAGCACAGGTAACCCTTCAACGAAGTCCAACTATATTACCTACCAGGCAGCGGACGGTATTGCTAAGGGCTGCAGGAGGCCTAGGTACTTAACTCGTTCCACCTTGGCATGTTGGCAAGTGGGGCAGCTGCGGACGAATTCAGCGACATGCTTCTTGAGATTGGGCCAAGCGAACATGGCCTGCAGGCATTTAGTTGTTGCCAGAATACCGGAATGACCACCCAGAGGGGAACTATGAAAAGCCTGAAGGAGCTGTCGTTGCAAGGTAGCATTGTTGCCCACCTAGATTTGAGATTTGTATCAAATCAGCCCATCAGCTAGAGACAATGGTGAAGAGGGAGTACTGCTAGTTGCCAATTTGGCAAGGAGAGTCTGCGCCTGTGGATCAGCCTGATATCCCTGGACAATGTCAGTACACCATTGTGGAGTAGTTGTTGATATAGCGCAACAAACGCTATCAGGATGTTGTCGACGAGAAAGTGCATCAGCTGCGTTATTGTCACTGCCCTTTTTGTATACAATGCGGTAGCGCAGCCCCAGCAGCTTTGTGAACACCCGCTGCTGCCACACTGTGTTGAGTCACTGATCATTCAGGTGAGTCAGAGACTTTTGATCAGTAAAGATCATGAACTCAGCTAACTGTAAGTAGGACTGCCATTGCTCTACTGCAATTAGAATGACCAAATATTCCTTCTTGTAGATAGACAGGCCTTGTGTCTTACGACCAAGTGGTTTACTGACATAAGCCAATGGATGTCCATCTTGTAAGAGTACTGCTCCAACACCAATCTGACATGTGTCGGTTTCGATAGCAAACGGTTTTGCAAAATCCGGAATCCCCAATACAGGCACCGAGCATAGGGCCTGCTGCAAGGCTGAGAAGGCTTGCTGATGATCTGTAGTCCACACAAATAGTTGGTGTTTCTTTAGCAATTAGGTCAGAGGCTTGGCGATGATAGCGAAATGACGCACAAATTTGCGATAAAAGCCTGCCAAGCCAAAGAATCCTATGAGTTCTCTGACATTTGCTGGTGTTGGCCAATGCATCACTGCAGTCACTTTGTCAGGATCAGTGTTGACACCTTGGGCACTTAGAATGTGTCCCAAATATTTGATTTCCTGTTTGGCAAAATGAAACTTCTTAAGTTTGATGACCCACTGATCTTTAGCCAATAAGGACAACACCTCATGCAAATGCTGGAGATGTTCTTCATAGCTGAAACTATAAATTAATATGTCATCGAAGAAAACTAATGCACAGCGGCGAAGCACAGGTGTAAGCGTCGAGTTCATAGCGCCTTGGAATGTTGTTGGCGCTCCAGTGGCCCCAAATGGAACCACTACTGTGAACTCGAAGTGACCGGTGTGAGTGGAAAAGGCCGTTTTGAACTCTTCTCCAGTTGCATGCGAATTTGATGGTACCCCGAATGCAAATTGTCGGTGTCTAGAGAACCGGAGGTCTAAACAGAGCGACGAGTGAATTTGTATTTGCGCGTCTAGGCCCGGATTGTGTGCAAAGCAAACACAAGGCTGTATACTGGTTCGGGCAAGATCGGCCCTACGTCTAGTGGATTCGGCTGCTGCTCGTGTTGTCTTGCACCGGAGTGCTCGTAGTAGGGGTTACAACCTTTCGAGAGAGGGAGCGGATCCCAGGTCTCTTTTGAGGGGTGGTGTGTGTGTTGATGTCCTAGCGAGGTGTCTATGTGTGTGTTCCTTCGTTTTTCCCTTTTTTCTTTTGTCTGTCTGTCCCTGCCTGCCCTTTTATAGTTTTGAAGGAGAAGGCTCGGGTTACATTCGTGGTAAAAAAGATGAAATGGGGAAAAGATGAAAGAGAAAAACAAAAAAGGTGGCCTCGGATGTGGCCGCCTTTCTCCTTATCCGGTGGGAGCAGTTTCCCCTAGAGCGCAGAGATGCAACAGGCGTTGATCTTTTGGCCTCTCCGTCCGCTGGTGCTACACACTGTGGCCACGTTTTGTCCTGTGTGCCTCTGTGCCACTGAGGACGGGCGGTACGTGCACCTGGATTTGCGCAGAGAGGGGGTTAGGTGGTATAGTTGCCGTTACCCCCGTCGCTGTAGAGGTATAGATGTCGTGGTGGTAGAATGACCGGGGTCATGTTGGGTTAGGGCGTGGTTCCCGTGCTCCTGTTGACTGTGCACGGTCACGTCCGTCCCATCGGCGGGAGTGGGTGCCATGGTTAGGGGCCCCGTGGCTCCCCGTCTTGCCAGAGGGCTCCACGTGTCCCTCGGGCGAGGTGGAAGTACGCCTAGGGGGTCGGGTGCTTTGATGACGTTAAGGCTGGGCATTCGGGTTACCCAAAAATTTCGGGTCGGGTAATTCGGGTAGTTGGAAATTTGGGTATTGAAAATTGCTACCCGATTTTTGCCCCAAAAAAGCATTACTCGAAATTTCGGGTACCCGATAATTCGGGTTCGGGTTTTACCCGATATACCCGAAATTGATAAAACCAACCATTTTGGAAGAATTCAAGTACCATTTTAAAGCAATAAACAATAGTCCTTTAAATCACATCATGCCTTTATATCAATTACCAACAAATCACTTATCAAGTTGGCAGGGTATGCTATTAAAACCAGGCTTCTATGCAAACTATAGAAACTCTAATCTAGACCACAAAACTCTAATCCGATGGCTACAGGGAAAGGTGGGTTACTTTTGCACTTAAATCCCCCCCACCAATCCCATCCTAATCAATTTTTTGCAAATTAGTTCCAGCAGCCGATCGCACCTCCCCTCACGCCGTTCCTCGCGCCGTTCCGTAGCGCCGTACCGCGTCGCTCCGTCTCCTTGTCTCTCCGCCGCCGCCTAGCGATCCCGCCATGGAGACGCAGGAGAACCACCAGGAGACCACCACTGCGGATGCCCCTATGGAGACCAGTGTCATCGCCATGGAGACCACCGCTACGGATCCCGCCATGGAGACACAGGAGAACCACCAGGGTTGGCTTGCCATCCCGCCTCGCGATCCCGCCATGGAGAAGCTCCCTGGCCCCCACGCAGCCTTGGAGACCACCGCTACGGATGCCGCCATGGAGACTGGCGTCATCGCCATGGAGACCCCTGCTGCCGCTGCCACCGAGTCTTAGGTCGCCGTTGATCCCGTCGTCGCCGATGATCACGTTGTCATTACGATCGACGCGGTCGACGCCAGAGTTGGAGCCCACCTTGAACAGCCAAGCACTCCTAAGCCGAAACCTTCTCCGTGTTTAGTAGTAAGTTGCATAGAACATTTTTTTTTGCAAAGAACTAGTTTTGCTCAAACAATGGATTCATACGTTGTTATGTGATCACATGTTATCTGGCCAGCTCTAATAACAATGATTTATAGAGCGAATGTTCTTTACTGAATTGGTACATGCTCTTCTCAAATGAATAAGAATATAAAAATGCACAGTTTTTGAAAGTAGTCAGTTGCAAGTGGTCTACCTAGGATCTCTACAGTTACTATCATATATATGCAGTTAATATTTTGCATAGAACATATGTTTTCTTCTTTTTTTTTTGCAAAGAACTAGTTTGCCTACACTATTGCTCATACAATTTTACACTTGTATAGGACACAAATTGCAAAGAACATTTGAAGCCTATGGTTGGAATGATCTTTGATACTCTCACAGATGTGGAAATATTTTACAAATCGTATGCACACGAAGTTGGTTTCTCTGTTCGTGTTGGTCAGCAGAAGAAGGAAAATGATGAAATAATATTCAAGCGTTATTGTTGTTCAAGGGAAGGGTACAGACAGGAGAGCGTAAAAAAGTTAGTGGGGAATCCGGGAAAAAAAGAAAGTCACCAAATGTGATGGAAACTAGGTGTGGTTGTTAGGCACATATTGTTGTCAAGCTTGACAGTGACAAGAAGTATCGAATATATTCAATGGTTGAGGCGCACAGCCATGGTTTTGTGTCGCCAGATAAGAGGCATTTGCTACGATCCAACCGAAATTTCAGTGAGAGAGCAAAGAGTACTTTGTTCAATTGTCATAAGGCTAGCATTGGCACATCACAAGCATATCGACTTCTCCATGTCAGTGAGGGTGGGTTTGAGAATGTTGGGTGCACAAAGAGGGATTTGCAAAACTATTTCAGTGACCTTAGAACAAAAATTAAGGATGCAGATGCACAAATTTTTGTGGCACAACTTGAGCGAAAGAAGGAAGTAAATCCTGCCTTCTTTTATGAGTTTATGGTGGATGAAAAAGGACGACTTGTTCGTGTATTTTGGGCAGATGCTATATGCAGGAAGAACTATAGTGTTTTTGGTGATGTGATTTCGGTAGATGCAACATATACCACCAACCAGTATAACATGAAATTTGTGCCATTTACTGGAGTCAATCATCACTTGCAAAGTATTTTCCTTGGGGCAACATTCTTAGCAGATGAAAAGATCGATTCATATGTTTGGTTGTTTAAGACCTTTTTTAAGGCCATGGGTGGAGTAGCACCTCATCTAATCACAACAAAGCATGATGGCTGCTATTACTCAGATTCTACCAGATACAGCTCATAGATTTTGCATGTGGCATATCATGGAAAAGGTACCTGAGAAGGTCGGACCATCTATAAGAAATGATGAAAATTTTTGGGAAAGACTAAACAAGTGTGTTTGGGGGACTAAGAATTCAGATAATTTTGTGTCACAATGGAATTCTATCATAACTGATTATGAACTCATGGGAAATGAGTGGTTCTCCACTAGGTTTGCCATTCACGAATCGTGGATTCCGGTTTACTTTTTGGACATACCTCTAGCAGGAATGCTTAGGACTACATCACGATCAGAGAGTGCAAATTCTTTTTTTAACCGTTTCTGTAACACCCCAGGTGTTTGTCACTCACTAAGCAGTGGGTTTGAGCTCAAACATGACAGATTAAGTGGAGATGACAAAGTCAAGGTCAACCTACGGAGATAAGCCTAATCTAAACTTGGATGTTACTCCTTTGTTTTGCATATAGGACATTTACAAGGTATAAGCTTAGGTGGTGTTATGGCAATATCTTCATGTGTCTCACCTTAGTACCTATCTATATTGATCCCTGGAAAAGTTTCATGAAGTTTGGAATCAAAAAGTCACATGAAATGATAAGTTATATGCTTGTTTGGATTATAACTGAAACATGTTTCGGAAACAATGAAACATTGCTTTGTACTAATGCAAGTGATGGCCATGAGTGTTTGTAAACACCTTAGGAGTACTTAATTAGTCTTTTGGAACATTTCTCATGTTGGGTGGTTATGCTAATTAAGCACCCAAGTGCTGTTTTCCAAGTTGATCAGTGGAGTGATCTAAACTGTTCCTTCTGAATCTCCAACTTAGGGTTTGAATCTATGCAAGTCAACTATAACAAAGTTGTGGAAAATTTTATAAGCTCCAACTTTTTCAATTGGCTCATCTCATGATTCAGCCTCTAAGTCCCTCAAAAGTCTAATTTTCTGTTCTGCTGGAATTTCAATGTTTCCTCAAAACAGATTCTGTTCTTGCTCATTATCTCCCAAACTATGCTGATCTGGTCATAGCTCATATTAACAAAGTTTTAGGGAATTTATTAAGCTCCAACTTTGTCAATTGGCTCACCTCGAGATTCGGGTTGAATTCTGATGTTACAGAGCCAAGAAGTAGCTGCTATTCTTGAAGAGCAGAAAATATTTTCGAGTCTGAATTCAGTTTCGGGTAACCTAGTTTGGAGTTTTATATCTTGCAACAAAAGCTGATCCCGACCTTGATCCTTAAATAAAAGTTGTAGAACATATCATGGGGAACAAAATTTGTTTAATGTCACAGAGCTAATTCAGTACCTAGCATGGTCAAATCAAGCTCACAAAATTGAATCCAATGCTATTTTCAGGGTTCGAAAATTGGCTAAGTCTGGGATGCCTGAAAGTCGCGAATTCCGTTTTCATGTACCTATATTTGGTGAATATTAGTTTGCAAACCATGTCGATTTTGGCCAAACTTCTTTAAGAAAAGTGGTCGACCTCATATAGCTCTACAATACTATGGAATTGGTTTAGCATTTCCTTACTTGGTTTGGGAGATGAAGATGGACGAACAATGCAGTTTCAGCTCGTTTCAAACTGAACTGCATGGTTTAATTTCGGGTACCCTACTTTGGATCCTTGTACCTCTCAAACCAGGCCGAATTATACCTTGATGCTTTAAGAAAAGTTGGAGCCGACATGTAGCCCTATAACTTCTATTAGTGAAGTTTTTGCGAACTTGAACCGGATTATGAGATAGAGGGAGACGAAAATGGTGTTTCAGTTGTATGTTTGAGGTGGTATTGAATTTTTGATTCGACAGTAGCTGCAGCCATGGCCGACCACGCGTAGGGGTCTGCTGCCGCGTGGCCGACGCTCCCTCGCATGTCCACCACGTCGCTGTGCACGCCGATTTGGAGAGCCCGAGCAGTCACTCCTCCCTCCTGCTTGCTCACTCCTGCTCGCTCACTCGCCCCATCTCCATCGCTCTCTCCTCTCGCTCTCGCTGTGCCAGTAAGGCCGAACAGCGCTGCTGCCGTCGCTGCTCCTCCCTTGCAGCGCGCCTCCTCCGGCTCCTCCATCTTGTCCCTCTCTCTATCCCCGATGGCCACGCTGCTCCTCCTCTGTCGTGGCATCCTCACTTGTTCAGCGCCGCTGCTCACAGCCGCCACTGAAGCCACATGGCCATGGCCGGCGAGCAGAGCAGCCGCCGGCATCGCTGTTCCCTTGCCTCTGTGCCTTCTTGTGCCTAAAAGCTGACACGACCACCTTCGTCGCGCCATGCCGAACTCGCAGTGCTTCTTCCCCGGTCCCCTTCGCTATCGCAGCTCACCGTCGCCGGACGCCACGGAGTGGAGCCGCTGCTGCTCGTGGCCTGGCCTCCTCATGCTGCCTTCGTTCGAGCTGCGCCCCTCGATGGGTGCACGCTGACCAAAGCTTGCCCTAGAGCCACTCACCTCCACCGGAGAACGCCCCTGCCGGTAGGAAGCCAACGGCCCCGGCGAGCTTCCCTTTTCAAATCCCGTCAAGGACCTCAGATAACAATTAGGAGAAAGGGAGGGTCCTAACTGCAATGTCATAGACTCATATGAATAGTACTGAAAGGACCTAGTTGTGGTAGTTTTTGCTGATTTTTGGAAATCCATAGTAAATCATAGGAAATTCGTAAAATATCAAAAGAGGACTTTTTGGAATCCTTGTGAAATTATCTATGTAGTGGATCTATAATATGGTATGTTTTAGTTTAATGTTTTTGCTGTAAAAATGGATTTTTCAGATTAGGTTTTTAATACTAGTTGTATTTGTCATTTTCATAAATGCAAATCTAGAGCTCTAAATGAAGTGAAATTTTTGTGGCATGCTACTTATGTGATATTTGATGTGTGGTAAAAATTTTATGAATTTTAGTTTCTATATGAGTGAGTTATTAGTGTATCTTGCTCTCACATGATTTATTGCTATAGCCATTTGTCTTTTTCATAGAGGTTGATATGCATGTCCAAATGGCTTGAAATTTGGAGAGTAGGCTATTGGGAGAATATGTAGGCCACTTTAATTTTGGTAGAATTTATTGTGCACTTTTGGTAGGTGTTCATAATTCCACCTAATTATCTAAATAAATTAAGAAAATGCATTAAAAGAATTTATTTAGTAATAGACACTATGTTTTCTGGTGTTCATTAGTCATGTATGAAATGTTGGTAAAGTTAGTTTTGCCCAATTATATGTTTGCAATGGAAGTTAATAATTATTTCTTGCAAATGAGGTTTCTGGACAGATCTGAGAACTTAGCAAAGTTCTTTATGATAATGTGCTTTGTTGTGAAACTTATTTATACAAAAGTTGTAGATAATTTATGTATCTAGCTTCTGTTAAAATTTGGTGACATTTAACAATGTGGTTTAGGAGTTATAGCTGTTTAAAGTTAGGGTACAGAATTGCTTGCTCTCTGTTTGTCAGGAACAGATTCTGGAACTTTGTATTTTTGACTTGTTTAACTTATGAATCATGCTGTGATGATATTATATGAAATGTAGATAATTTTATAAGCTTTCCATAATGTCTTTTTGCAAGTCATTTGGATTTATAAAACTCCAGATATGATTGATTTATGAAGCTACTGTTTGCTAGTCTAGAAATTGGCATATTCCAGTTATCGTTGTTGCTTCACATTGAGTTGCTTTGCATGTTGCTAAGTGTGATTCATGCCCTTGGTGATGAAGTTAGTACACCTGAAACTTGTGAAGATTATGCTTTACTTATTATGCATGGAATGGTTGGTGTGCTATAGTCAGTGAGTGGCTATGAGGGCTTGTATCTTGTTTAAATATTGTGCTTGTCTTATGTGATGCATTCTTATTGCCATTCATCATGTTCATACACATGCATCATCATATCTCATTTAGGTACGCTAGCTGAAGCACGTGAAGGACCTGATGTGGAGCCAAACCGAAGATGGAGTTGGTGGATCTATCTCGGAGATGGAAAGATCGGACAAGTGCTAGAATGAGGGAATCCTCGCCAAGCGGGTTTCATCTGACATACTCTAACTTGAGTCGGACCCCAGGCAAGCCCCGGAGCATTATAAGCCTCCTATCTTCAAAGCAATTAATTATATATATGTTATAAGTATTTTTGCATTAAGTGGTAGGAGTTGGTTGAAAACCTTGCTGCATTATATCATTCCTTGTCCAGATATATGAACCCTTGAATCCTACGTAGACTAGGATCGAGTAGATGCTTAGCCCTGCTTTAAGCGGTAGAAGTCAGGTGATTTCCTGTCACCTGCGAGATATAGGGATATTCATATATGGCACGGTTGGCTATATTTGCTATCGTGGAAAGGAACCATGTGTTAATAAAATGAAATGAGACCGGACGGGATGATGATAGTGAAGCGACAAGGCATGGAGGTCTTGGGTGTGAATCTATCCCCGTCTGAGTCATTTAAGGACCGATTCGCTGTACGTCCTTGAGTCATGTTGAACGCAGTCTAACACTTAGTTGCCCGGGTAAGTCGTTCCGACCGCGAATCTGAGTAATACAGTTCAGGCCGGGAATCGAATGGTAGGTTGCTTCTTGGAGGAGAGAAAGGATGTGCTTGGAGACATTGGCGTGAGACCAAGGGGGGTTAGAGTCCCTATCACCTGGCAGAGTATCGCCCTTGGGGATGCGACATCATTCGGACCCGCGGCTCCTGAACTGTACCAAAGGTGACCTGAGCAGCCCTCGCCAGGCGTGACTCGGTGAGTGTTAGAAATACCCCTCCAGCTGGATAGGAATTCGATTCGAATCGCCGTCGCTCCCGGTTAGTGAGAACTTGACTTGAGCAGCGGCAACGTAGATTCCATTAAATTGAACGGATGATTAATTGGATCACGATGGAAATGTTGCCTCAATTTATACCTGCTATGGTTAATATTGTTTGCTCCTAATAAAGTGAGTGCTCTAGTACAGGTTCTAATATAGATGATAGGTTAATAATAATTAACTTGATGCTTAAGCATTAATGATTGATCATCTATATTAAGCTTTTATGCAAAATGTTGTCAAGCCAGCCCACTTTATATCAGCCTTGCATGATCCTTGGTGTCACTTTATTTCTGGTTTATGACGGGTAAGTCTAGCTGAGTACATTCTCGTACTCAGGGTTTTATCCCCACTTGTTACAGGTTGTGATGTATCATGGCGGCTGCAAGAGTTGGTTGACTCCTGCCGTAGAGGCGGAGCGTGATCACGGGCATGATCCTTCTGAATTATCTTCTCTCTAATACTTTTGTTGGAAGTCGACCCTTATATTGGCATATATTTGAAATAAGGGTATTGTTAGTTTCAAATTACTTTGCTTCCGCTACTTTTGAACTTAAGTTGTAACAACTATGTTGAACTCCGATGTAAATTGATTTACTTGTGAAATGGTTGTAATATGTGACTTGTTAGGTTGAATCACTACGATCTTGGCTTGTATGTTGGTTGGTTTGAAATCTCTCGTGATTTCATTGGACTACCGGAGTTATATGGGCTCAAGTGCGAGAATTTGATCACTTCGGTGATTGTTTTTTACTTGTGCTCTTATAATTTGGACGGTTCCGTTACAGTTTCATTCATAGAAAGTTGACCTTTGTTGAGTTTTGGCTAAGGTTTGACACAACTTTGGAGTGCCAGTGCCCAGAGGAGTTGAAAGCCGACAATGCAAGTCTTCACAGCACTCCAAAAGTGATGACACCATGGGCCATGGAGAAGCAATGTAGAGGGATATATACACATGAAGTTTTTAGTAAATTTCATGAACAAATTGTAGTTGCAAGAGACCATTGCATTATTCAAGGTATTTCAGAGAGTGAAGATATAAGATGTTTCACCATTAGCAGCTTAACTGGAAAAGATCGAGTTGTTCATATGAACAAGTCAAACATGTTTGGTAGGTGCTCTTGTAAATTATATGAGTCATATGGCATCCCGTGTCGTCATATCATACAAGTGCTTCGAGTCGAGAAGCAAAATGAGATACCATCAATTTATATTACGAAGAGATGGGAGACAAGATGTAAAAGGTGTGTAGACCATCAATCCTTCTGTTTTGTTTCCTTCTGTATAGACCATCAATCCTTCTGTTTCGTTTTACAGAGAAATATTCTTTTTAACATTTTTTATGGCTGTTTTGTTTCAACATTTTTTTATGGCTGTTTTGTTTCCTTTTGTATAGACCATCAATCCTTCTGTTTCATTTTACGGAGAAATATTCTTTGATGAGGAAGGGAACCTACTAGATGAAAAGCCTAAGGATCCCATGGAGGTGGCAATGTGGAAAAAGATTTCAGAATCGCGCAACAAGTTTGAAGATCTTATCCAAATGGCTAAGACCTCAGAACAAGGGATATACTTTTTATATTATAGTTTATCCAACCTAGTAGAACCTCTCCAAAAAATCACGCCTACTATGAGAGTTGATAAACAGGAGGAATATGAAACTTTCCTAGGTAATAAAATTCCAAATGAAGTCGATATACATCCACCAAATGATATCAAGTCAAAAGGGAGATGCAAAAGAATTAAGAAGGGCAAGGAGAAGAAGGCTGGAAGTGGAGGTCAGGGTAAAAATAAACGGAAATGTGGAAAATGTAAGCAAGTTGTGGATCATGATGCACGCAATTGCCCAAATAATGTTGTTGGCTGATATTTTTTACACTTGGAATGTTGTTGGTTGTCTGACAACATAGAGTTTGTTACCTTTGCTTTGTTTTTTTTAATTCGGAAGAACCTATGTTTGATTGATCAGTACCATTGTCCAAGTAAATTTGCAATTCTGAGAATTATTTGCAGTTAATTATTGTCCATGTGCTACTGCTAGTTCATTTTGCAAGCTCCTGTGTGAAATTGTTGATCGCCATAATGTCAGGTGGAGTGCTACTGTGTGCATGCTACTTTGTGAAATTGCTAGTGGACGTGCTTCTGTGTGCATGCTCCTGTTGTTGATCGCCGTGGAGACGCGCAGGCCGTGCTGGAGAAGTTGTCTTCACGTGGACGGCGGCAAATCTCCAGGACGAGGGCGAGGCCATGACGAAGGCCATGGAGCGGCTGCTCTTCTGGCTGTAATCGTGTATCCGGAGTCGCGTCGTAACGGAGTCGAGACGGTGGGCTGCTGGGGCTGTTTTTGCAAGAAAATAGATTACAATGGGATTGGTTGGGGGGTTTAAGTGCAAAAGTAACCCACCTTTCCCTGTAGCCATCGGATTAGAGTTCTGTGGTCTAGATTAGAGTTTTTATAGTTTGCATAGAAGTCTGGTTTTCATACCATACGCTGCCTATCAAGTTACCATAAATTTACATTAATTCATGCCAAATAATATATTTATATGGCATTGAACTACCTCATGTCTTCATATTAGGAATAGAAGAGCAAATATTTGAGATATTTCGGGTAATTCGGGTAGTTCGGGTATCGAAAAACATTACCCGAATTACCCAAACTAATTTCAGGTTTTTACGATCACTATCCGAAATTATGATCGGGTAATTCGGGTTCAGGTACTTCGGGTCTAGGTTCGGGTAATTCGGGTTCGGGAATTGGGTATCGGGTATTTTGCCCACCCTTAGATGACGTCATGGGGGCTCGGGCGAGGCGGAAAATGCCGCCCAAGGTGCCTATCTCGCCCGAGACCTTTCCGCAAGGCTCAGGTGGGATGGAGGTTGACTTTCGTGCCTCGAGCGACTGACATGCTGTCAGTGCCTTAGGCGGGTCGGTTTTACTGGGACCCCTACGATGGGGCTTTAGCGGACGTACAAGGTGCCATATTTTGCCATCTGTCAGGTAGACACAAATCAAGTATGGAAAACCAAGCAGTTGATCCCAATTCATCTAATAGCTGATCGAATATGGGTATTGGATATGCTGACTTGACTGTCATGGCATTGAGATATCTATAATCGACACAGAATCTCCACGTGCCGTCTTTCTTCCGTACCAGTAACACCGGAGATGAGAAAGGAGACTTACTGGGCTGAATCAGACCTTGCTCCAACATTGTATTCACTTGACGTTCGATCTCATCCTTTAGACTTGGTGGATAGCGATATGCTCGTACATTCACTGGAGTTGCCCCACTGATCAGAGGAATGGCGTGACCACATGCAGGTTTCGGTGGCAGTGATGTAGGTACCATGAAAACTTGAAGGAACTGAGCTAGAATTGCTGAGATCTCTGGTGGTAACTCCTCGGCCATATCTGAACTGTCATGAACATCCACTGCTAACAGCTGAACCACAACATCAGAATCATGTGGTGCAGTTAAGCCTTGAAGAATTACTTGTTCACCATTAAGTGGGAAGGAAAGCCACTTAGACTTCCAATGAACTTCCATCGGACTATGCATCTCAAGCCAGTCCATTCCCAATATGGGGTCATACGATTCCAAGGGAAGAACCCAGGGGTCATGCTGAAATATGTGTTCGCCCAAATGAAACTAGTAACCTAGAATAATCGAGGTGCAGCGCAACAGGTGACCGTTGGCCACCTTCACTGATGATGCCATGGGTGTACGTAGATTAGCAACCGAAGCTACCAAAAACGAAGCAGAACTGCCCGAATCCACCAACACAGCAACTGGATAGCCAAGAATAGTTCCCTGAAACTGTATAGTCCAGTGTCCCTGAGCATCATTGGAAAGGGCCAAAAAGAGCTGTCTAGATGGGGCTTCCGGAGACTCTTGTTCAGGTTCCTATGACTCCTAGAAAGCTTCCAACTAAAATAAATCTCAGATTTCCTGTATTGCTTGTAATGGGATAGTGGCAGCACACTTGTGACTCCGGAACCACTTTTCAGCACAAACATCACATAAGCCACGAGCGCGTCGATATGTGTGCAATGTAGAGAACTTGTCTTCAGGAGCTTGTGGTGTTTCCTTGGCCATGGGCTTCTCACCAGGAACAGCTTGTGGCGGAGGCGGTTGAGGTAGAGGCGTGGCTGCCCGAGGGGCCCCCTGAAGCTTGCTCCATGGTCAAATGCATGGAATTCATTCTTCCTTGATGGTTCTCCCAATTCTTCATGCAACAAGGCGAGTGTATACGCAGTATCAATGTTTGGTAGGTGTTGTAATGCAACAACAATGTGAATCTCATGCCTAAGACCATCCACAAAACGGGTTGTGTAATAGTGCATTTTAGGATTGGGCTGGTAGGCTTTGAGTTGGTCGAAGAGTGTAGAGAAACGAGCCACATAGTCAGTGACTGTGGATGATTGATGTATATGAAGCATTTGGCGAGAAAGCTTGTCACGTTGATCCCTCCCAAAGCGTTCATGGATAAGCTTATAGAAATCTGGCCACGGGATTCTATCTAGGTTCTCTAGAGACTCAATCCAACGCGCAGCATCCCACTGGAAATGCTTGCGGGACACCTTCACCCAACGCCTAGGATGAACATCATACATATCAAAATAATCCTCTGCTTGTGTGATTCACAAATGAGTATGTTCACCCTCATAGATTGGAAAATTGAGCTTAGGGAGGTGACCATTGTCATTGTGGTTAGTGCCATTATCATGGAGGTGGGACTAGGTTGTGAACGTAGGACCATGGAAGGTAATGACACTGGAATTGGGATCAGGACGTGTACCATTGGTCGGGGAATGGTTTTGGGAAGAACTTCACCCAAGACCATCCACCCGTAGAGTCAATTCGACGTGGTGCCCATTGGGCCGAGCAGCCGTGATGCCGGCAGTGAGTGCGCGGCGGTCTGCTCCGACACAAGTGGCAGTGAGGTGATCAGCCCAGTCAACGCAAAGTTGTTGTCGAGGAATGAGCGATCCCAATACTTGGTCAGCTTGTCAACCTTCAGCTTGAGGTTGTTCACCACCCCCTCCGACTCCTGGCACCAGTGCACCAACTCGCCAGCAGCGTGCTCGATGTTGCCGACACGCTTCTCTTGGCGTTGCTCGGACTCCACGGTGAGGTTGGACTGGCGCAACTCCGAATTAGTGATGCGGCGTTCCCAGTTGAGGTCGCACTCGGTGATGCGTTTGGTGATGGAATCATCGACCGCCGTGATGTGCTTGGCGATGTTCTCGTCCACTGTCTTGAACTGGAGCTCGATGGCAGCGCTGGTGAACTTGTTGTTGAGCTCTGGATCTGCGTCTTCTGCTCGGCGAAGAGGCAATTCATCTCGTCTAGGAGGAGCTTGGAATCAGGATTCATCGCTCCCAACCAATAAGCGAATCGAGTGTAATGAGGGTGTGGCGGTGGTGGCGGCGGTGTCAGCGGTGTCGACGACTGGCGATCAAGTGTAGCAACCCAACTCAGATCACTCGCGGGCCTAGGAATTACAGAGATCAGAATCGAGTGAAATCGATGCTAATCTCAACAACCCGAGGCAGCTGCAAGCGATCGATGAGATGGGAAATCAGAGAGAGTGCGGAAGAGGAATCGAAGACATCTGATACCAGATGTAAGTAGGATGCGTAGATAGCAGGATAGAATCAGAACAAGATAGCAAGCAAGCACGAAGTATAGATCGGAGGCATTCGATTAGAGCAGAAGAGTGCTTGGGGAATAAGTTGATTACAAATTGTTCTGAATCATATCCTCTCTGCTCTCGCGATGGCGAACATATACTACTCGACTACGGCACTTCTCTCTTACAGCTGTAGTGGGCTCACTCCCATTCCGGGCCCTGGACACGGGTACTGGGCCGCCTCTCACGTGCGCTTCTTCTTGGCCCATCCTGCTGAACGATGCCATGCTCGTCTTCACCAATACCAGAGCCGGCATCGGTTGCTGGTGTGGCCGATTTGCTGACATTCACCCCTTTTTCTTGGTAATCACCAGCAAACACCATGGACAGCCAGCTTCTGCTTCGAGCAGATCTGGACTCGAGCACCGGGCTTCCAAGATATTGCCACCTCGGCCTAGAGCAGTCCAGCCAGAGGAACATCCCCTATGATGATCTTCCACAATCACCTATCCACCACAGCTCGATCATTACGCTCCTGGAGCAAGACACTATTCAGTGAGGCCCGAACCCAGCTTTTGATGGCCAATGATATTATTCTCAGATTGGATATGGCTCAGGAATCGAGAGCCTTGACCTCTCAAGAGCAAGATCTACACAAGGAGCTCAAAAACCAGAGTGCTAGGATGGGTTGCCATAGAACGCTCCCGAAGGCGGTAGAGTTCACGCCTAACTCAAATAAAAGAGGGCGACGCGTGCACAGAATTCTTTCACCAGAAAGCTACCAGCCGAAGGAAACGAAACCTTATTGCTTACCTCAAATCGGATGCTGGGAGTATTGTCTGGGATCACTCTGAAAAGGAACTCATCTTGTCCAGATATTTCACGGACATACTTGGGAGCACAGCGCAGAGAGATCATGTTCCTTAGATTGGGGGAGACTTGAACTTAGCCAGGTAAATGATCCCGGATTTGCCATTTATAGAAGATGAAATCAAAAACACAATCTGGCAGGTGCCGGGAGAGAAGGCCCCCGGTCCAGATGGTTTCATAGGAACTTTCTACAAAGTTTGCTGGCCAATTATTAGAGAGGATCTCATGGCAGCCACCCAATGTTTCTATCAACTTCGTGCCAGGCCACTAGAGCATGGTGTGCTCAGCCCACTGTGTGGGAGATTTACGAAACTTCGACTGTCCCTCTATGCGGACGATGCTGCCATCTTCCTGAACCCGGTGCAAAGAGAGGTCACAGCACTGTTTGGTATCCTGGAGCAATTTGGAAATGCCAGCGGCCTAAAGCTCAACCTTGCCAAGTGTTTGGCTCCTAGAGCTACTCGTCGAGGAGCCAGCGCCCACCAAATTGTCTTCCGTCTTCCCTCTGTAGCACCACGCCCAGAGACATGAATCCCAGATGAGCTCGTCGCGGAGGATGAACTCTAGGCCGATGCGGGGCTTCTCTCCATACAACCTCTCGGTCCACTGCCCCTCTCCCGCCACCAGTACCCATCCGCGCCATGGCCGGGTACTCGGGCGTGCGTCATCCACTCATCGTGGCGCTGCGCTACGAGCCGAGCCGCCGGCCGAGCCTGAGCATCGCTGCGCGAGGAGCCGAGGTGCATGCGTGCGGACGAGACACCCCTGCCTTTAGATGCTTGATTTAATTCAAAGTGCCACGCATCGGCAATCCAGAATGTGGTCGCATAGGCGACGGATAGACCTAGGGTCAATGGAATTTTCCTCCCTCGCGGCTCTACGTATTGGTATCCGCTTCTAATACGCATACTAAATGAATGTATCTAAATTCGTTTTTTAGTGTTTTTTTTTCTTTATCCGGTTCCAGATTTGTATTCAACAAAAAAAAATGAAGCATCTGATATTTATCCGTATCCGCAAAGAACAAGATATAATAAATCTTTTCAAAAGATTTATTTCTACGACTAGTGACTAATTATTTAATTTCAATATTATTAATGATGCAGTGAACTATTTAGTAGTATATCTAAGTAACCTTTCATACTAATTTAATACTATAATTATGATGCATAAATATTAAATTAATTAGTATTTTTCTAATTTAGTTTAAATCTAATATATTTGTCATTGCAAATTATTTTAATACTTTAATTTATTTTTTGTTGATGTAAATTATTTTATACAATTTATAATTTCATGATAAATATTATATAAATAATTATTGATTAATTGGTATATTTAAGTATTAAGTACTCATTAATAACTATATTATTTATATGAGCTATTCTTGTCTATGTTACATTATTTGATTTTATATCACTTAAGTTATCGACGAACTTAGTGTAAAATTCGATTCATCTATATTAAATTTAACAGTATGCACTTTGAGTTGAATTGAGTAAAAAAACCTGAATCTGAGACATTCATTTTGTGTTCGTATTCGACATGATCCGTATCTGTATTCGAATCCAAATTAAAATGTGGTAAAAGGTGATATGCGAATCCAATTCTATATGTGAATCCGACCTGTTTCATCCCTACTCCTCGGGCTCGCGACGATGCGGTAGCGAGTAATAACAACGTAGGCGATTCCGACAGCAAGAGATCACATGGCTACTCCGCTGCTGCTGGATCGACCGACCTGGTGCTGCCATTGCTGGGGGCGGTCACGACGCAGGCGTCCATGCTCGACGCCAAGGATGTTGTGCTTCTGACAGCCAGCGGTGTCGTCACCTGTGTTGAAAGCCAAGGACGTCTAGCTCTACGTCAGCGCATCGTTCTTCCACCTGGAGCTGCTTGCCCCCGTGCGTCTCTATCTCAGCTACTCCTCCGCCTTGTCCGCCATGGACGCTACCGTCGGCGTCTGTGCGTCGTCTTCTGAAACCCCAACAAGCACGTCGTGTTTGATAGAATCTAGATGATTAGAGATAACCTATAAAAAATTAGTCTACAAACTCACAAACCACTAGAGCGAAGTTTGTTTAGTATAAAAAATATTACTAATGCAACTACTTACTCCGTCTCTATTTGACCACAAGCAAGCCTCCTACACAATTCTGGTTGCTATGTCTCAAGGTTGTATCACACAACCACACAAACTAGAAACTACTCCACTACATTAGAGACCTAACTAGAGAGCTAATTACAACTAGTTACAACTACAAGCTACTCTAGAGCTACTCTACAAGCTACACAAGCAACTACCAACTAACAAGATAGCTAGGAATGTAAATACAAGTGTGATAGTGAGCGAACCGAACCGAGCAAGAGAGATGAACACAACGATTTATCATCGAGGTTCGGTTGCTTGCTGGTAACCTACGTCCCTTGTTGTGGTGAGTCCAAGCTAGGTGGCTCACACGCTAATTAGTATCACACGCCAAGCACACCACACGGGCATCGCAAAAACCACACTAGAGAGGCACTCCAACTAGCCACAATTCCACTAGAGCTACTCTTTGCGAATCTCCTACAAGGAATGAGCACAAGAGTCCCTTACAATCATTGATCGAAGCTGACAAAAATCACCAAAGCTGCTCAACAATGCTCCGCTACCTCCAAGCCATCTAGGTGGTAGCAACCACCAAAAGTAACAAAAATCCTGTAGCCAACACGATCACTAGTGCCACTAGATATCTTAACTCAATGAAATGCACTAGGATCACTCACAATCTCACCTTGGATGATCAAATCTTGAAGGAGATGAGTGGGAGATGAAAACTTATGCTCACAAGGTGTTTCAATACGTTGGGAAGCCAAGAGAGCCAGCCACAAGCCGACCAAGTCCATTTATAGACCCCAAGAACACCTACTAGTCGTTGCTCACAAAATAGCCTTCAGTCAACCGTTAGATAGACCAGTGTGGGACCATCAGACTAATTCGGTTAGGGTCCGACGCTCTCTCCGATCACCACATATACTAGTCATTTGAATGTTACCGTTGGCACCCAATGTTCGTCTCACGAAGCTTAGAATTATCAGGGTCCGACGACCATCGGACCATTCACTAGGCATAGTCCCGATGCCATCCACAGAGCATTCGGAAAGGTTTTGGCTATCAAACTCAGGCCGATGCTGGCCACCAAACCAATTGGCATGGTCTGACGCCCCTTTGATTGCGCGCCCTTAATGTTGACGGTGATGAATAGTGCAAGCATGCCATCCGACGGCACCCCTCGACTGGAGCCAACGCTCCACGTGCGCTGTTTTAGCTAGGGTTAGGCGTCAGACTCAACCAACATTGGTCTGACTTTTGCGCAGTTAGGGTCCAACGCCCCAGAGGTAGCATTTTCCATGGCATTTTCAAAGGATTTTATGCATACTCACTAGGTCCTAATTCATTTGCATGAATCAATTCATCTAGTGGCACTTAGATAACCTCATTGCTAGTTTCCTTGTGAGCCTTGAAGAGCAGGTCTTGAGCACAGGCCGTTGACTATGACAAAGATAACTTCTTTGTCAGTTATGTTTGGGGTGCGAGCCCTTAGCTGAATGAACCTCTGCCAGTATTCTTGAAGCGGATCTCTTTCCCCTTGCTTGCAGCTGAAGAGGTCCATTGGGTGGTTAGGGGCGATGTTGACGCCCTTGAAGTTTGAGCATAGTTTTTTTTGTGAAGGTCTCCCAAGGATTTGATCGAGCCAGGGCAAAGGTTGGCATACCAACTCTCGATGAAGTCATGAGCAATGATGACAAATGATTTGGCCATGGTGGCTTCATCTCCACCAGCTGCTGCGATGGTTGCTTCATAGCTCATGATGAATTGCCGAGGATCGAAGTTGCCGTCGTACCTTGGGAAGTTTCAGGAATTGTAGGCTTGTGGCCATCTCTTGGTTTGGAGGATTTGTGTTAGGGGTGACTTTGGGTCATATGGCATGTGCGGTGGTTGGTTTTTGTGTATTGGCGGGGGTTGTTGATGGTCGGGTAAAGGTGATTGATGAAGAGGTGGGGTTGAGGCGGAGGCGGGGGCGGTGGTGGTGGGCTATTTCATGGCTCGGCAACGCCTTGGTCATGGTGAGGCTGATGGGGTTTCAGGATTAGGCCATAGTCTGGGTTAACCTCAACAACAGCAAGGTACTCATCCAGTCCTTATAGTAGTATATATTTTTTGTGTGGATGTCCTACACGTTGACCTATATATTGGATATCCATTGCAAGTGGAAACAAATCTGTGTCCGTTGGACTTGCAGCGGCAACGGAGGATCCCCGTTGTGCTGTGGTGCCTTAGGCGTCCTTTTGGAGGCTAGGCGACGGGGCTTCCTAGTGGAGCACGGCAACATTGGCGTCCGTGTCCGTTGTGTGCTGCGGCAGAGGCGACAAATCCGATTCGCAGGTCTCCTTTCCTGTCTTTTCCTGTTCGCTTCACTGTTTTGGTCCTTGCTTGAACATGAGGTATATATATACAAGAAACATTCTAGCATTGGAGATCTGGTTAGGCCAATGATGATGAAAAGAAAGTAGGAGGTACCACTGGTTGGTTTTCTACTGATGTCTTGGTTTTCTGTATATGTTCAGTTTTCTTACTGTAAATGCTTGTGTGCAACTAGGCCTATTAATTTTCAAGTGCTAGCTTGATTATACCTATGTATCTAGGCAAACAAATAGACCCTTTGCTTTTGCCTTAAACTAGTTTTTATGTCCAGTGCTTGCTTGATTCTACATTTATGTTCTGTATGCTCCAGTGGCACCAGTGAGTCCTTATGGTATTTTGAACTTGTGAAAACTGAGGCAGCCTGTTTGGGTTGTGCGGATTTGAGATGAGTCCGTACTATATTGTTTTCAATGGCCATCGGCTAGGAGTTTACTACAACTGGCTTGACTGCCAGGAACAAGTTCATAGGTTTCCTGATGCTTCTTACAAAAAGTACAACTCTTATGAAGATGGAATTGCTGTCTTCAAGTCAAGAACCAACTCAAATCCCCCCTTAGCTCATGATGACGACTTCTGTCTTCAAAACCCAACAACTGCTCCACCCTCTTTCTCCTTCAAAACTATTGTAATTGTAGTCCTCTTAATCTTTGTCTGTCTCCTATGGAAGAAGCTCTGAGCTTGTATACTGATTGTAAGTGTGATGATTAGACTTGATTTAGTTGAAATTATAATGGTTACAACTCCATTAACCGCATAAAAGTTCATGCCATCCTTGTCCTTGTTTTCAGTATGGTAGACGTAACGTTAAAAAAGGGTTCATTTGTAGACCATACTATCTTCCTTATGTTCCCTTGTTCTTGGATTCATATTAGTAGAGTATTAAATAAAGCTGCATTTGATGTATCTCTCTATCATGCATTTTAAATGGACCAATATTGTTTGCTTGTCTATGGACATGTTAATTTCCTCAATGATAGAAGTTGTCATTATTTCGGCTAAACTAGTGTGCCATCTTTGTTTTATTTGCAAATTGAATTATTTATTTGGTGCGCACATGCATTACGGTGGTGTTACAGCTTCCGTCGCTGTTTCATCCGTTAGTTCAACTATAGTATAATACTTATATTGATTTCTAATATCATGGGTACATTGTGTATACTGATGAGGGCACTCCAAAATACACAATAATGACACTTCAAAAGCACTACAATGCACCCGTCATATTGCACTACTAGGCTAGGCTACTAGTACTAAAAACTACACCTAAAAGTGACTTAGTCTTGCTCAACGCCGTTGGCTCCGTGATTGCAGTTCACCTAGAATGGAATTTAATTTTCTTTGTTGGGGGAAAAGAACCATCATCGCATATAACATGGGTAGCAGAAAAGTTTATGTGATCCCTAATCTTGCCATTCGGTATAGTAGGCGTAGCGTCCTACCAGAGGAATTCATCAAGAGGAATTCATCAATAGACCTTACTATCTTCCCTATTGTCACACCCATTTTTAAGGACAAAAATAGGATGCATAAAAGACTCATGTGCGCCCTAGGAAATAGTCGCACACACAAGTTGACAAATTACAGAAGTATCATCACAGTGCTTATTACATAACGAGTGAATATTATCACATAGTCTTGTGCAATAAATGTAGCAACTAATAATAAATCTCTCGCGGAAGCTCCAGCCATAGGGATGTGGTTGACTAGTTGACACCAAGCCTAGTACTCATTGCGGTAATCGTCATCCCATTCCTCATCTGTTGCGGTTGAAATAGCAAGGTTGAGCACATGCCGTACTCAACAAGTATAACACAGGGTTTATGAGGTTCAAAAGGCTACACATTGTTTGACTGCATTTAGCTTTTAATCATCATTTACTTAGCAATTGAGTAGCATCAAGGTAATCCAATTCCCATTAATGAATCAATGATCAATTGTAATAAGGATAATGAATAGCATTAACATGAGCATAATAATAACAACAGTAATTAATCATGACATAACAATAGTGATCAACTATCTGTAGATGTTCCAAGATCGCCCGTATCTATAGGCACGGCTAGTATACCAATTTTTAACTCTGCGCAGAGGTGAACACTTTCACTGTGAGTCATGGTTTTCAGTTGCATTGGGGTTATAAATTCCAAAACACTAAAAACCATATAAAACCATCTAAGAGTTCGTCTAACAAGTTAGAGCCATTAGATTCACTCGGCAGGCAAATGTAGGAACCCTCTTTTCAAATGACACACTTCCTTCTCGGCTATACTCATAGACTAGAAGTTGTCCTACACCCAACGTGTCAAGCCATTCTTACGCCAATTTAGATAACCACTAACAAGCTAGAAAAGGTCTCTTGAATAACTAAAGCCAGAGTCATGTGACCCTCACAGCTGTACGATATATCCTGGATGATCACGTATAGATAAGTCCTTATGGAGAGAAACCAGAGCATCAAAATAACCCCATGCTCTAGTCCCCTTTTTAACAGTAATTAAAATCATCTTTAATGGTTGGTTGCACAATTCATTAGTCATATTACAAGATCATTGTTCATAGATCACGCACTAGCCAAGCTACCCATATGCACTCCCACAGGTGATAAGGAAACAAGATATCAATCACTAGGTTATAATCTTTATGGTTGTTAAGGAGGACACATGTATATAAATAATAATTTTAGTGAATAGGACAATAAGGATGGTCCCATGTTATACTTGCCTTGATCAAAGTTCTCCGGTAGATACTGCTGGTCCGGCTCAAAATAATACTCCTGATCGTCGTAGTACTGCTCACCGTCTAAATTCGATCACCAAGCATCAACATACAAACATTCCGAGCAAACATGCACGAAGCAAACAAGAGATATAATTAGAACAGTACACCAATAGTAGAAAAACATTTAGAAAAGCTTACAAAACTGTTCTACACGTTGCTACGATAACACAGACGTAAAGATCATAAAAATCAGACTTAAAACGTGAAAGATATGCATTTTCTAAGATTTCCTATAGAAAAAAATAATAGATGAAATATAAGCTCGAAATTTAAATGCTGCAAACCTACTGTACAGTGGTACTAACATGTAGGGCTCACGAATACGAAGCTATCGTAACTTGAACGGGTCCAATCGGAGTTAAAATGAACAAGTCATAAACGAAACAAATTTTGAAACATCTGAAACATAGAAAACATATTTTGTTTTGTTTTAACCGAATAGAAATACGTTTTCCAAATTAGAAAACCAAGATAAACCAATTATGTTTATTATTCTGTTATTCTATAGTAAAGCATTATGCACTGGAGACGATATTTGAAGAGCTTGAGAATTAGACCAAAGAACCACTGCTCTGAAAATTTCATATATTCAAAATAAAATGTTGAGTTACTACGCAAGGATGTTGTATGCATCACATCAGCAAGGTATTTAGTCGATTAAATAATGTGGCAAGAGACTAATCTGGCCGCTGGATTTGTAAATATGCATGCACTTATAGAGGTGGCACTAGCTGCTAATTATATACATGCAAGCTGAGACAAGGTCACGTGTGCACGTGGTGAATAATATCATCAAAGGAAAAATTCTTGTAGTCCAGGAAGATCGTATGTATTTTGGTATTTCAATAGTATTTCTAGATTTATTTTTGTAAAGGAAAATGGCCACAAAACAGGTCTTGATGTCAGCAAGCTAGATGTGATGTCAGCAAGAGCTAGCAAGGTATGCATGGCACACGGTGGAGATCATTGTCAGCTGCGAACTTCTCGCCGGCGGTCTCGGGTACAGACTTAAACCATGGTTGAGCAAAGCGAAAGCACCGGAAGAAAAAGGAGGAGACGGCTATCTCACCTCGGCGAGATTTCAAGTCGTGTATGGTGGCTCCGGGTCTTCTTGCAAATCCTGGGTGTGAGGCTCAGCAACGAGTCTCGAACGACGGAGAGGCTCTCTACGACGGTCACAACGGTGGCAAGTAGCTCTCCGACCTTGGTGAGATCAGAGCGGCGGCTTGGATGATGTTTGATTGGCTCAGTTATGGGGTTTTAGAAAAGAAACGATGTCCAGGCTTTCTATTTACATGCTAGCAGCTCATCGGCCAGGATATGCTTTAGGATTGAAATCAAGTTGGACTTGACTTCCTTTTCTTCATGCACATGCGCCACGAGACAAATTACGTGATGCACTTGGAGTTTAGGCTATGATCACGTGATGCAGCAGGACTCTTTCTCTTTCCTTTTTCTTTTTCGTTTTCTTTTAAGTCATTTTCAAACGCAGTTTTAGATCAGTTTGAATTTGAATCAAACCCAATCAATACAAAAGGAAAGATGCACTAGCATGAATGACAACCATGTTGCTAACCTTATATTGGATTTTAATCTTAATAAAAATATTATTTCCCTATGTTTTAATGCACAAACAATTGCATATTAAATCAATTTAAGCTATTTTAATCATGCAAATTTTTGGGTGTTACACCTATGTTCCCTTGTTCTCGAAAAAATAGCAGAGGAGTAAATAAAATTCCATTTGATGTAAGTCACGTTGCATTTGATGTATCTTCCTTATGTTGGTAGTTGGGAGTTGGGACATACATGTTGTTACTCTTTTCTTATGTTGTTACTGTTCCTTACATGTATCTTCCCTTTCCTTTTTATGTCATAGATGTTGGTACTATTTCCTATTAAGTTAGTTAGACTTAAAGTTGTAATTGCCACAGTAACAAGCATCACAGGAAAACGAGGAAAACTACAGAGGATACTGTCAGATGCGTTCAAATGTACAGATGCCGGACTTTCTTACGTGTGCAATAATATTTGAACACCAATGGCTCCTCTGCTCTGCATTAGACTGAGGCGAGACTTGCGGTCGGACTTTCTTACGCGTGCAATAACATTTCAATACCAATGGCTCCTCTACTCTGCTTTAGACTGAGGCGAGACTTGCTCCTCGTTGCAAGGTTCTTGCAAGTTCAACAAAGATTGACAAAGACACCAAGGCAACAAAAAACAAATAGAAACCAAATGGAGGAGCCACATAGCTATTCAAATTTACTACACACACAAGAAGGTCTGAGCATTGTAAATCTGACCGGGTCGAACACTTCACACGTTATATAGGGAAACATGTTTCGTACGAGTACTTTTGTTGAATCCCTAAAGAAAACAAATAAAAATTTAAACCAAACAATAGAAAAGCAAAAGCAAAAACAAACACAACAGAAAAGCAAGAGCAAAAATAATATTTTAGACTTGTTCAGATAAACTTCTTGCTGCATGGTTCTTTCAAGTAAAAAGAATTTTATCAAAGACACGAGTTAGCTTCAACAAAGATCAAAGGCACTCATGAATGTTTAGCATATTATACAACAGATCAAACCTAGTCATGACTACTAATACTACTGATACATCCCATAGATCAAGGGTCAAGGCGGGTGTGCAGGATCTCATCCATGTCCACCTTCGCTAAGACGATGTTGGCGGGCGGCTTGAAACTCTTGACTAGATCAACGATGTCATCATCCTTCGATTCTGGCAGAAAACACTGCTCCGCCACCCGGACATTCACCACTATGCCAATTTGAAGCTGGGCAGCAGCCAGCGCCATGGCAGGCGCTTGACGAACGACATCAGTCACCACGGCTCGAAGGCGGGCCGGCAGGGCTCGGAACGGCTCCTCTATGGTGAACAGATTATCCATTGTTCCCATGGGGAAGCTGGCGTTACGGGCGGCTTGCACGCATAGCTGTAGGGTCTCAACCCGCGTCCTCAGTTCCACAAGTTGGTTCATCATGTTATGGACCTGCTCCTTGAGGATCGCCCAATTGACTCGCGCCTTGGAGACCTCAGTCATGGAAGCTTGGAGTGCATCACGCGAGGCGTCCAGCTTACCACGCAGCATCTTGCCGTTCAGCCTGGTCGATGACAAAATCGCTTGGATCTCGTGGTAATCCTTCAATAATTGATGGTAGTCTGTGTCGTGTGAGGATTCACCCTCTTCTGATGATTCTCCCACTTCAGAACCGGAGGGCTGTGTGGGGACAGACGAGCTCGACAGCAGCAAGCGGTGACGGGACGACTCTCTGGCACCACTAGGGGAAAGCCCCACGACCGGGGATGGCGCCGCCATGGAGAAATCGCTGCACAATGCAAGCCAAGTTCAAGCCCATATAGGATAAGGGGGAGAGTGATCTGATTGAGAAGGCAATGACTTTTACTGAACTGATCGGCGTAGCATGGCATGAAATCGTGGGTGTCCGCCTCCATTGGGGGATGCCTCGTGGCACCACTTTCCGAGCGCGACTGCGAACAAAGAACCAGACTCCAGGGCCAATGAGGCTTGGGACATCATCACACCCACGTTCACCTATTGAGATAGTAGGGAAATTCCAAATAGTAGTTAAATTAAACAACATGAACATAAATACTAGTGTGAGCATTGCTCGCAAAGTCTAGTTAAATGAAAATAAACAACATGAACAGCAGTACGGTGATGATCCAGCTCCAAAGGGGGAACTAGCGGTTGAGGGACCACACCGACGAGAGGTATGTCTATCGGTGGAGGATTACCGGTGTGGAAGGCCTCTAGGGCCTTCCCATCAACAGACGACCTCGTTAGCTCCGCCATGGTCCTGGCAGGAGGCATCGGCGACTGTTGGTATTTATAAGTGCAAATAGAATATGAAGGATTTCGCAAGCGCACAGAATACCATTGTAGCATTTTACCAGGAGTATTCCAGCTATCGTTATTTATATTTTACCACAAGAAAACAGTGGAGTAAAGATTATTGAATATCAAAGGAGTATCTATTAGTCAACATACCATCATAGCTAGAGCAAGGGGATAAATGTAATGATAGGATTTAAGGATAATGATACTCAGGGGATAGATAACTAAGATAATGTAAACTAGTCAACTCGAAAGAACAATGTGTGAGGTAGATTCCTATGATATTCTTATTACATGGTCAAAGTACTAACTCTACTCTTATACACTTCGGGACGCTACTTAAACGGTAGAGCACCCACAATAGATAACTCTACTAACGCGACTACGGTCCTACAATTTAAGAACTTGTTTAATTCGGAGTGGACTACAAAGAATAGACGGGGCTGTCACCTCCCGCTACTATCACCCAACCAGAGAATAGGGTGCACTCACAAGCAGAGCATCATATAATCACCATGCTTACACGAGACTCGACTACTTAGCTCAATCGATAAACTATAGCAGGCTAAGCGTTCTATGAACCCGCACATACAAGTAGAGATAACCTTAACTAAGCAAGATATATATATATATATATATATATTCAAAGTAAGCATAGCCATGTAGATAAGAATATGATAAATTGATAACAAGTCTTACAAGATGTAGAAGTGAAGATATAAGGCTTTGCCGAGCCTCCAAGACTAGATCCGAAACTTGAGTATGAGCCCAACTCAACCCTCACTCCCGAGCTACTAATCTACTACATTGGAGAGCTCTAAACCTAATCCTCCTGGTGTGTGTTGATTTGAATGAGGGATATGAATCTGGGTTTCCGGGGGATAGCTCTAGGGAGGAGGGTAGGGGCTGCTATATATGGGGGGCGCCTGGCACCCTCCCCCTCTTAGTTAGCCTCATTGGTACTAAACTTTCCACCACATCTCATTTAAATGCACATAGGCCTTTATGGGCCAAATTCTAAATTGGGCCCAATTAATCCCGCAGCTCATGATGTGGAGTTTTTCTTTTATTTATGAAATTTGTATCTCTTCATTTCGAGCTCCAAATATAGCAAATAATATATCTGTTTCGATCAGCTCGACGAGCTCTTTGCAATAGTGTACTCCAATTCATCATTTGAGATAGTTTTGTTCTATGAAAATTTAAATATCCTACAAGACAAGTGAGAGCACCAAAACTCATGAAACTTGTTAGAATCAAACCCTATAAGTATATTTGGTGATGGAATTAAGTATATATGCAGGTTATGTTGACGATTTATAATTATTGTTAGTGACCATCAATAGCGGCGCAGTAGGGTGGAAGGCAAAAGCTTTGGGATGGAATCAGGAGCTCTGGAGAGAGAAGGCAGCATGTGTATAACCTTCCCTCTCACCCTTTGTCTCTACTGCAATAGTTTGGGGGGCATCGATCACCCTATGACCGAGATGTTTGCTTGGGTGGGCGGTGGTGCTTTGCCCTATCGCGTCAATGCGACAGGCCGGAATGCGACGTCCCCTGCTGTAACAGGCTGCTAACGCCACCCATGCGCGTGCCTGCACGGGAATGCAGGAGCACGTCGTTCATTAGTTACACTATCCGAGTAGTCAAAATTTCAGACTGCCAGACCTTGTGTGATCCTGTGAAGTATAAAAATTTTGAATAAAAATAATCTTTGATGCATGGTTCTTGCAAGTTGAACAAATCTTATCAAATACATGAAAATAAGACAAGTTGGGTTCAACACATATCAAAGCCACCCATTACTATGATACAAATTGATCGAGTGCACTCCGTAGGCAATAGTTTTACTCACAGCTCTATACTGTATAGTGTCCGACGAGATCAAATGTGCAGTATTCAGACTTTCTTACGAGCATAGTAAAATATTAGAGTCAAGCGAATGCGGCAAGAAAGCTAGACCCAAGAAGTGAATCGAGAAAAAGAGCTTTTGACACGCTTGAGACTTGAATGCCTGGTGTAGTTGTGACAGGTCTTTTCTGCACTTATTTGATTCCAATCCAAGCAGTCACATCAGTCGAGAGACAGACTAAAGAGTGAAGAGTGAGATGTGTCCGGCTCGGTCAGATTTACAATGCTTGGACCATCACAGGCACTATAGGGCGAGGCAAGATAAAGATTTTTTTCTCCAACCGGTGTGCTTCGCCTCGGGTACCATCGTGCTCTCTCGGTTATCACAACCTGTCATACCATAGAAGGCTTGTTCGACTGGAGATGCAGGACCATTGACATTCCCAATCGTACACTGATCAAAACAGAGCATGTCTCCACCATTTACGCTGATGAGACGGCGTGAGCCTCGACGCTGGCTTTTACTACATGTTAGCTCCTCCACTGATGGCCCAATAGTGCGTGCACTCCTTGCATTTGTGACAACACTAGAAACACAGAAAAAGAAAGCCCCCATGAGAGGAGAACGAGAACAGATAAATATCAGCAAGGATTCCTCAAGACTATCAAGTTCCCGAGTTGGCACGACGAGGCTGCAAGAAGACATGGCAGGACCAATCCAGAATGACCTAGAGTGCTTAAAGATCCTTCTTCCTAGAATGCATACAGAAAAATTGGTAAGTGCCTGTTTTTCATGTGTTGAATCTGATCTGCTAGAGTTTGCCTTTGGGAAGGAACTTGTCCCTGATAGTTGGGTTCTATGGACTAGTTGGATGGCCCTTGATAGTTGCCATCATTGTATTTCGTTGTTCATTGACTCGAAGTGATTTGGATCATCTATATTTCGTAGGGTCGGATTGTCTTAGGCTCTAGAAAATTTCAACATCTCTACGCCCATGTTCTTCGATTAGAAGGGCGAACTGGGATATGTGTTATGGCCACTGGCCCTCCATGACTATTTGGGATACATGTTATGGCTGCCAGGTTAAACTCTATTGAGCATGGTATAGATCAGGTCCTTTGGTCATTTGGTAGCCGTTTTCTAGCCCCTATTGGTTGGTTTTGCCTGTTGGTTTCTTTTTGGTTCTCTTTCTGATCTATAGCATGGTAAACATGCATAATGGAATTCATCCAATCAAGTCTCGCGTTGATCTAATACCTAACGGCATAGCTATTTGAAGTTTACTGTGCACACGTAAGAAAGTCTGAGCATTGTAAATCTGATCGGGCGGAACATATCTCACGTTATATAGGAAAACCTGTTTCATACAAGTACTTTCGTTGAATCCCTAACATAGTATAGCAAAATTTCACATAGACATGCAAATAAGAGTTCACATATTTGCAAGGGCATCCCACAGATCAAACCTAGTCATGACTACTAGTACTACTGATATGTCCCACAAATCCAGGGTCGAGGCGGGCATCTAGGATCTGTTCCATGTTCAGCTTTGCTAAGATGTCATTGGCGACTGGCTCGAGGCTCTCGATGTGATCATCGATCTCATTGTCATTCGATCCCAGCAGAAAACCTTGCTCTACCAACCAGACGTTCACCGCCTCACCAAACTAAAGCTGGACAGCGGCTAGCGCCGTGGTAGCCCCTTGACAAACAACTTTGGACACCATGGCCCGAAGGCAGGCCGACAGGTTGTGGAGGAGCTCCTCTGTGGTGACTGGACGGTCTACCTAGATAGTCTCCTTGTCTTCTCCGCCTGGACGGCTTCCTGCTAGGCCACAACAAGTGCGGCGCGCCTGGCCACCAAGTCACCGTGCAACCTGTCAGCATCTAGCCTGGACGAACACAACAACCCTCGGACCTCATGGTAATCCTTCAATAACTTATGGTATTTTTCGTTGCCTGAAGATTCACCCTCTTCTAACGATTCAGCCACTTCATAACCAAAGGGCTATGCAGGGACAGACGGGCTCGGCGGCGGCGAATGGCGACAGGACAACTCTCCGGCACCACCGATGGGAAGCCCCATGATGGGGGGTGGCACCTCCATGGAGGAATCGTTGCACAATGCAAGCCAAGTTCAACCCTAGATGATAAGGGGGAGAGCGATAGGATTTAGAATGTAAACGATTAACCAATCTAATCGACGCTGCATGGCACGGAATCGCTGGTGGCTGCCCCATCGGTGATCTAGCCCTGGTTCCTCGCTAGCGCGTGATTCCGAGCAATCTTCTTGTCGATGGCGTATATCCCATGTGGGCAGAGGTTGGCCCAAGCGAGGACATGCTTCCTGACCAAAGACTGTTTCCAATCATGGGGCGCACTCTATGGGCAAAGGGGGCACACCAGCCAGCCATAGTGGTTGGCTCGTATCATCGGCTTCTGGCTCTTGGGGACAGGAGTTGCGTACCCATGCCAACGATCGTCCTCTGAGTCTGTTGTAATGTAGCCCAGAGACCGCTCGGACATGTCCTCGGCGGACGGTGAGTGGGAGCATGAGGATACATGAGACCCACTCGTGACATGGGCCAGCAAGAACAGAGGAGGCTGTTGACGGTAGTTATTGTTCATCATAAACCGTCAACATAATTTGAATAAATGCTTTAAATGGATCACCAATAGAAACTTAGGGGTTTAAATTGACAATAATCATGAGTTTTGGTGAATCTGTATTTTCAGCAGGGTTATTCTAGAAAACCAAAAAGAGGGATCAAAATGTCAAATAGAACTAAACTTAACCACAACGAAAACTATTCCATAAGGTTCTAGAGGACTCCAGGAGGCAACTCCCCGAGGTAGACCCCGAGAGGCTGCCAGGTGGGGCCGGCCAACCCCACCATGGTGCCTCCCGGTCTGGCAGGTGGCCCCTACCTGTCAGCTTCCAGAAGCTTTCTCCACCGCCTCCTAGGATTGCATCTACGTCGTCCTTTAAGTCGATTTGATCCAAGGTCTCACGTTGCACCCTCTGGGCCATATAAACAGACCCCAGCCCCCCTAGAGGCATCAAGTCATTTGAGATCAACTCATTTAGAGCTAGAAACCCTAATCTCCTCAGAGCTCCTCTAGTTTCTAGGGCATAGCTAGTTAGGCTAGGTCTAGAGGGAGGCAAGTAGTTCTTCACTTGGATTCAGGACATCGTCTAGAGCTTCATTTGGTATAATTCTTGTACCCCTCTCTCGTTATATCTCCATTATTTTTATATGCTTTGGTACAATTGTCAAGACAATATAGTATTCATCTTATTCATATTCAAGGTTGCAATGTTCATCATCTACTTTGATTATATTCTTAGTATAGTTAGTTTATCATTTTGTTTATGCATAAGTTTGTATAGCGCTCACCCCAATGATCATAGGGTGGGTGCTAGAGATCATGTAAGCATGGTGCTTAGATGTTATTTACCTGCGAATACACTCTATATTCTGGGTCATATGGTAGATCACGAGGGTGATACTACCGTTGAGTCCTTTGTAGTCCACTCCCCGAATATAGGTCATAGAAGTAGGGCCTGGATGCAAAGGAAGGAAAAGCTATGTTCTCAAACTTCCTGAAGTAATACCCCTTATGTGTAGATTCAATGGTGATCTTAGCAATGACTGCTAAGTATAATTGCACTAATCAACTTATGCTTTGACTTGTAATTAAAAATAACATAGGAATTATTCCTCTAATATTCTAACCTGACCATGCTACTGCTATAGATAGGAGTGCTCTGAGAGATTTATTTATCATTATTATAATGCTTGATCAATGCCTATCATATATATCTTTTATTTTGTGACTTACCCCTGTTATGAGTAGAGAGATTGTTATGGTTTATTTCTCCATCATTGTTATAAGTTATCAATACATGTCCAACGCTACACCTTCCCTGTGGTAAAATATAAATATGATACCTGGAATACTCTCGGGTGAAGTGGTACAATGGTATAATTATCTATCCGCTTGCAGAATCCTTTTCATTCATATTCTATATCTTTCTAGTCACATAAAAATGATAACCATCTGCTTAGTATTATTCTAGTAGTGATACTAGGTAGTACCAACAAATATTTCTAGCACCATCAATAGGGATGACAACCTAGTTCAAGTAATGTTAGAAGTATAGGTAATTAATGGGTGGCTACTTAAACAAGTGAGGAGTTAATAAATACCAACAAGTTTTTCTAGCGATGTTGCTAGGGAAGGTAGCTAGCACAGGAAGTATTTATAAACTTATATTATTTGATGTGATTGAAATAACCATTGACCTTTGCTCAAACAGGCTTACCCTTGTTTTGTCTACTTGTGTATCTTATGCAGGGTAATGTATGATTAGTTTTAACCTGCCGACGAACTTCATTGATGATCCAGAAGCGCTACTCAACAGAACTAAGGCTAAACTCAAGAGAGTATCAACTTTAGAGTCAGAGAACAACCGTATAAGGCGAAGCTTAACACCAGAATTTGAAGCCATGGCTAACAAGAGTCTTCGTAAATTCTCTGCTCCAACTACAGCCAACATTTGTATTGGACTTGAAGTCAATGTTGGAGAGAATGGATTTGAGCTCAAGCCCGCGCTCATCAATATGGTGCAAACCAGCCAATTTTCTGGGAAGGCACATAAAGATGCAAGTGCACATCTCCAACACTTTTTGGAGATCTATAGCACCTTCACTATCAAGGAAGTAATTGTAAGTGAAATCAAGCCCTAATGTGGGTTTTGGTCTTGATGACCACCGAATTAGAGGGACTAATGAGATTTATTGAGATGACAAGCAGGGAATTACAAAAGGAGGATGTTGTACTGGTTAGAGGAGCCCCCAATTACAAATGATGGTTGTCTTGACTCAATGGAGGTTTAAATTCTTTTATATTTTGAATAATGAGTTTAGGAAAAGTCGTACTATCAAGGGGGACTCAAGGACAGTTGGTCAAGTGTGCAACCAGATGCTCATATTCCATAAATAACATCCTCATACCCTGCCAAAACAGCCACATAAATATTTCCTACACTTCACTGTTTTGGCTAGGGCGGCAATGCCGCCCATAACCGACCATTGGGACCCAAGGGGTATTTATACCCTTCAGGTCAGCCACAACGGGCACTACTTCTTCCTCCTCGCATCAGACCGTTATAGAATAGACCAAAGCTCATCTCACTACTACAAAAAAGATTATGCAAGACACCAGCATTTTGACGTCCGTGGCGGGCACCCAGTTTGCCCGCCGCGGGAATTGGGTGGTCGGCCACCCGGGCACCCACTGCAGTAAATAGATTAACCATGGCGGGCTCCCTTACGTGGCCGCCGCGATTAATCAGGCTTTACCGCAGCGGGCAATCCTTAAGCTCCCAAGCCAATCCTTGATTTCCACTATCAAAACTTGAGAGAAAAGGCAGCAAACTTCGATTAGAGAGTAGATCCTTTGATTCCCGATGTCAAAAGAGCATTTGGTTCACGTTTGGTTGGCGATTTTGTGTTTATTACTCTTGGAGCTTTGCTCCTAGCCGGCTAGGCGTCGCCCTTGAGCTTGCCAACTTGTGTGGTAGCCTAGAGAGGTTTGTAACCACCTCTTGTAGCTAAGAAATTACCCCTCACTTCAAGAGTTCACTCTCTTGATTTGAGAATGAGGGAAAGGCAAGCCTTGGTGGAAAGCCCTAGCCATTTGTGGCATACCTCAACAATGTGGATGTAGGCAAGCCTTGGTGGCGAGCTAAACCACGGGATAAACAACCGTGTCACCTTGTGCTTCATTTACATTCTTGCATTACTATTGTTGTTGTTGAGGTGCTTCTAGTGTTTGTGATTGATCTACTTGGAGGCACTTGTTCTGCTGTGTACAACTAGTGTTCTATGACTAATACTCTTGCAGGAAGCTTGGAATTTTATCCGATCTAAGTTTTGTTGGTTAAATTTCAAACTGTGCTAAGTTTCATCTGCGTAGGTGCGACAGTGCTGCCCTCTGGTCTGATAAGATTTTATGCTAAATTTTTATAGGCCTATTCACCCCCCTCTAGGCACTCCTAGGCTTACCAGAGATCCTACAATTGGTATCGGAGTAGAGTTGCTTCGTATACGCTTCAATGCGTGAATTATGGAAGCTGGAGGAGGTTCGAAAGGCACTCGTGTCGATCCAGACGCGGTCAGTGTGCACAACGGTGAAGGTAGAAGCAGTGAGCTATCACTCTTGATAGCAAGCAACACTACTCTCAAAGACCTCAAGACGACCAGTGTGGAGAGAAAGAAAGAAAGAAAAGATCGAAGAGCCATCAAGACCGCAAATAGAGAGACAAGATAAAAGAAGAAAGAAGAGCAAAGGCTTGAAGACAAGAAGAATGTCACACCCATTTATCGACCAAATGGAATGCATACCCTTATGTGTGCCCAGAGATCAATCACACATAAGTTAACAAATTATAAAGGATGTATCATCACAAATGTTATTACATCACGATTAATAACACATAGTCTTTACAATAATATAGCGGAAGTAAAATATAAAAACTCTCGTGGTAGCTCCAATCACAGGCACATTGACTGGTTGACAGCAAGTCTAGTAATCTTCCGGAAAGTAGAAGTAATCACTACTTGCACCATCTGTTACCCATCCGGGATTTTTATCCAAGTAAGAAAAATAAACAAGCGTAAGTACATCTCGTACTCAACAAGTGTAACATGGGGTTCATGAGGCTCAAAGGCATAACATAGGTTTATCAGCATGTAGCTTTTAAATAGCATTAATTCAGTATATCAATGATATCAAAGTGTCTCAATATAATCAATAAACATATGATCCATGTGAAATGATTAACGAATAGCAAAAACATATTCATTATTAATGATCCACTATTCCATAAGGGTCCAAGGCCACTCGTGACCGTGAGCACGACTGTTATAACAGTTTTACACTCTGCAGAGGTTGTACACTTTCACTGTGAGTCATGATTTACCCTTTCGCCCGAGGTAGCTAATCTCTTGACCCACTTCCAAGGAAGGTCGGCAGGGTTCACTATGAAGTCTTTCGAAGGTTCGTCTAACAAGTTAGGGCCATTAGATTTCACTCGGCAAACAGATGTAGAGCCCCCCTTCCTGATGGCACAATAACACGCAGTCTATACACATGAGGACAGAGGCCGCACTATACCCGATTCGTCAAGCCATTCTTACGCCATAAAGGAATACCTCTAACAAGCTAAAAAAGGTCCTTCTATATGACTAAAGCCAGAGCCATTTTAGCCCTCACAGTTGTACTGTAAATCCCGGATTTTCGCTTATAGATGAGTCCTTATGGAGAGTAACAAGAGCACCAAAGTAACCCCATTCTCTAGTACCCTTAAACAGTAATAAAATCATCTCTTAATGTTTATTGCATATTCCATTAGTCAAATTACATGATCATAGTTCATGTTGAGCACTAGCAATACTAATCCATGCAGTATAATAGGTATCAAGGAATAAGATCAACACTAAGTCATCCTTAACAAGGAATATATGCATAATGATATTATTTGCTTAATATGAATAGGACAACAAGGATAATCCCATGCTATACTTGCCTTGCTCAAACTGGTCCTGGTGATCTTGTTCGTAGTAAAACTCTTGATCTCCAACGAATTGCTCACCGTCTATACTCGATCAACAATAGCAACAACATTCATCCAGAGCAATCATGCATAGACAAACAAGACTATAATTAGAACAATACACCAACAGTAAGAAAATAAGATAAAAAGTCTTTAAAATGAATCTACAACTCGCTAGGATCACACAGACGCGAAGATCACGAAAAACGGAGCTAAAACGACAAAGTTATGAATTTACGAAGATTTCCTATAGATAAATAATTACTTTAATTAAAAACTCGAAAATAAATTAATCCAAACCTACTATACAGTTGTATAGTTACATAGAGCTCGCAAATATGAATCTAACGCAATTTGAATGGACCAAATCGGAGTTAAAACGAAGATTCTACGACTAAAACAAATTAAATGGCAAAACTGTAAATATCAGAAAGCGTATTTTTCATTTACTGAAACGAAATACGTTTTCAACCGATCAAAGCGTACTCTGAGCTTTACATTTTAGGACTGCGGGTTGATATACTAAAAACTCAGGGTTTCTTTTACAAAATTACGAACGAACCGGTATCGGCTATTCTCAGCCGTTGGATCTAAAATGAACGGCTCGGATGGGATCGGAGAGGGGGCCGGCGGCGCTCCGGCCGGATTTGGTCCCGACGGCGACCTCCCGCGGCGGCGCCATGGCCGGATGGAACCCGAGCTCGCCGGAGCTTGCGAAGATGACCATCCCGAGCACCAATCGCCAAACCGAAAGTACCAAAAGAACGAGCGCATCACGACGACCTTACCCCGCGCAAAAAACAAAGCTGGAGAGCAACCGGAGAGCGGCGGCTAGCTCGGCAAGGCGGCGGTGGAGGCGGAGCTTCGACGGTGGCCTTCCCGGGATGTCGAGGCTAGGGTTTTAGGGGCTCAATGAGAAGCGGGGAGGCACGGGGTTCCGTTTTATAGCCCAGAGGCGTCACCGGTTATGGAAAGGAAAGGATACGGAGGGGGATTCGGATCTCCCATATCCGATGGAGAGAGGAAGGCGGCACTCGCGGTTGGAAGGAACCGGAGGAAGGAGAAAGGAAAGGGAAGGCGGTCACTGACAGGTGGGACCGACTCGTCAGCGGCTCGGTGCGGGACGCGGCCGCGCGTGCGCGAAGACGGGCCAGCAGCCGCGACTTGGGCTCGGCCCAGGAGAAACCGGAGGCGGCGCGGGGGAAGAGGGAAGAACGGGCCGCACACACTGGGCCATGAAGAAAACCGGCCCGAGAGCAGAGAGAAAATAAGAAATCCTTTTCCAATTTTTCAAATTCATTTTTCAAATGATTTTCAAATCAAATTTGAATTTGATTTAAACCACTCAATACAAAACTTCAAATGCAGCAGCATGAATGCTCAATCATGTTTCTACCCTTATATTTGATTTTTTTTAATTTATAAAAATTATTATCATTCTAAGTTTGCATGCTCACAAAAATATACAAAAATCATATTTCTCCTATTTTTCTTCTTTTCAAAATTTTAGGGTGTTACAATTCTACCCCCCTTAAGATGAATCTCGTCCCGAGATTCGGAAGATGCTTACTCAAACAGTTTCGGGTAGGTTTTTCTCAGATCCTCTTCTCTTTCCCAAGTGGCCTCACCCTCTGTGTACCGATTCCACTGAACTTTGCACATCTTAATAGTTCGACTTCTCGTAACTTTTTCGGCAGTCTCTAGAATTTTCACTGGAAACTCTTCATATGTAAGATCCTCCTTAATAGTGAGCTCCTCTAGCGAAATCTGTTCCTCTGGTACTCGCAAACATTTCTTCAGTTGAGACACATGGAACACATCATGTACACCTGCCAAACTTTCTGGTAATTCCAACTGATATGCTACTTCACCACGTCTCTCTATAATCTTGAAAGGTCCAATATATCTTGGTGCCAATTTACCTTTCATGTTGAACCTTCTCACACTCCTCATTGGCGATACTTTCAAATATACATAATCTCCTACTTCAAAGATTAACTCTCTTCTCCGAGTATCAGCGTAACTCTTCTGTCTGGACTGAGCTATTTTTAGATTATTCCTAATCATTCTTACTTTCTTTTCAGCATCCTTGAGTACATCAGGCCCAAACACTTGACTTTCCCCTATCTGATTCCAGAACAACGGGGTTCTACACTTTCGTCCATACAGAGCCTCAAACGGTGCCATCTGAAGACTCTTCTGATAACTATTGTTATAGGAGAACTCTGCATAAGGCAAACTCTTATCCCAACTAGTACCATATTGTAAAGCACAAGCTCTCAACATATCCTCCAATATCTGATTAATTCTTTCCGTCTGTCCATCTGTTTGTGGATGGTAAGCTGTACTAAAATTCAGCTTGGTTCCCAGTGATTCATGTATCTTTTGCCAATAATGAGATGTAAATTGGGTACCTCGATCAGACACAATTTTCTTAGGAACTCCATGCAGACTGACTATTCTTTCCATATACAATTCTGCCAACCTCGCACTGCTATATGTAGTACTAACTGGCAGAAAATGAGCAACCTTTGTTAAGCGATCTACTATTACCCAAATCGAATCATACCCTCTCTGAGTACGTGGCAATCCAACTATAAAATCCATACCAACTTCTTCCCATTTCCATTCGGGTATCTACATAGGTTGTAACAATCCTGCAGGTCTCTGATGTTCCGCTTTCACCCTTTGACATGTGTCACACAAAGCAACATATTCAGCAACATCTCTTTTTAAACCATACCACCAATATTTCTCTCTCAGATCCAGATACATCTTAGTACTCCCTGGATGTATGGAATAAGCTGACTCATGAGCTTCACTCAAAATTGCTTTTCTAATAGTCTTATCCTCTGGCACACACAACCTTTTTCCAAACCATAATGTACCCTTATCATCCTTATGGAATCCTGGTGATTTGCCCTTCACTATATTCTCTGCTATCTCTCTTAATTTTGCATCTTTCATCTGACTCTTGCGTATCTCTTGCTCCAGAGTAGGTTCTAGTACCAATTCTACTGCATTGATAGTAAACCCTAAGTTCAGATACTCACATTCAGCACACAACTCTCTTGCCAAAGGCATTACTTGTATTTCATTAGCGTAGCTTTTCCTACTAAGAGCATCGGCAACGACGTTAGCCTTTCCTGGGTGATAATGCACCTCTAGATCATAATCCTTTATCAACTCCAGCCATCTACGCTGCCTCAAGTTCAGATCTGATTGAGTGAAGATATACTTCAAACTCTTGTGATCAGTATATATATCACTTTTATGTCCAATCAAATAGTGTCTCCATATCTTTAATGCATGAACCACTGCAGCTAATTCCAAGTCATGAGTAGGATAATTTAATTCATGCTTTCTCAACTGTCTTGATGCATATGCCACAACTCTACCTTCTTGCATAAGAACACATCCTAAACCCAAACGAGATGCATCACAGTAAATAGAGAACTGTTTACTCAGATCTGGCAAAACTAATACTGGTGCAGTGGTCAATCTTTTCTTTAATTCCTCAAAATTAGCCTGACACTTCTCAGACCACACAAACTTGGCATTCTTCTCTAATAGTGCAGTCATTGGTTTCGCAAGCTTAGAAAATCCCTCTATAAATCTTCTATAATAGCCTGCTAATCCCAAGAAACTACGGATCTCACTTGCACTGGTTGGTGGCTTCCAGTCCAATACGTCTTTCACTTTGCTAGGATCCACTGATATTCCTCCATTTGAGACAACATGACCAAGAAAGGAAACTTCCTTCAACCAAAACTCACATTTACTCCGCTTGGCATATAACCGGTGTTCTCTGAGCTTTTGCAAAACTAGCCTCAAATGTTCAGCATGTTCCTCCTCAGTCTTGGAGAATACTAGAATATCATCGATGAATACCACTACAAACTTGTCTAGATATTCCATGAATACCTTATTCATCAAATACATAAAGTATGCAGGAGCATTAGTCAGACCAAAAGACATCACTGTATACTCATACAACCCATACCGTGTGGTAAAAGCTGTCTTTGGTACATCACTAGCATGAATCTTCAACTGATGATATCCAGAACGAAGATCAATCTTGGAGAATACACAAGCACCTCTTAACTGATCAAACAAGTCATCAATCCTGGGCAATGGGTACTTATTCTTGATGGTGACCTCATTGAGAGACCGATAATCTACACACATCCTCTTAGTACCATCTTTCTTATCCACAAAAATCACTGGTGCTCCCCAAGGTGAAGAACTAGGACGAATGAAACCCTTATCCTGCAATTCCTTAATTTGTTTCTTAAGTTCTTCTAATTCATCTACTCCCATTCTATATGGACGCTTAGCTATGGGTGCAGTCCCAGGTAATAATTCAATAATAAATTCAATGTCACGGTCGGGTGGCATACCTGGCAATTCCTCGGGAAACACATCGGAGAACTCTTCCACAACCTGGTCCTCCTTGTTGGCACCATCAGTAAGCTGATTCACTAAAGCGGTCTCCTGTTTCTGCACTTTCACATCAACTCTGATCCTATCTCCCTTTGGTGTTGTCAGTACTACTGATTTACCTTTGCACTGAATCTCTGCTTGTTGTTGCATCATCCAATCCATTCCCAAGATAAGATCGATCCCAGCTGTTCTCAATACTATAGGACTCACCTTAAACTCTACCCCCCTTAGAATGAGACTAATCGGGAGACAACGATAAGATGCTGGCATACTTCCACTAGGTGAGTTTACTAATATAGGATTCTTCATGGCACACAAATGAATTCTATGTATTCTAACAAATGATTGTGATATGAAAGAATGTGATGCTCCAGAATCAAAAAGAACAGTGGCGGGAGTGGAATGGACATCGAACGTACCAAGCATAACTTCTGGTTCCTCCACTGTGGTTTCCTGGGACAAATGGTTCACCCTTCTAGTATTAGATGCAGGCTTCTGGTGACTACCCTGCCTCTGTGGAGTCTGCTAATTGATCTTCTCAGGGCAGTTGTAGGACAAGTGACCTTCTTTTCCACATCGGAAACACTTGTTGGGGGTATTGGGAGCACTGGTCTTCATGGGAGTATTATTGGAAGGACCCTGTCGCTGAGGTTGATTCCCATTCTGCTGCGGAGGGCGTTGGTTACCATTCTGTGGCTGGAATAGGGGACGTTGCGGAAACTGATTGCGGAAAGGGACCTGTCCACGATTCCACTGACCAGAAGGAGGCCTCTGTTGATTAACCTGCTGGAAACCAGTACGAGGACGAGTGTTACTACCAGAAGTCTGTCCCTGAAGCCTTTTCCTCTTGGCATCCATCTCCTTGCGCTTGTTGTCCACCACGATAGCGCGGTTCACAAGCGTCTGAAAATTGGGATAGGTATTAGACATAAGCTGCAGTTGTAACCCATCATACAATCCCTTCAAAAAACGGCGCTGCTTATCATTGTCATTGACCACCTCATGTGGTCCATATCATGACAACTGGGCAAACTTGTCACGATACTCAGCTACAGACAATGACCCCTGGGTCAAATTCCGGAATTCCTCTGCCTTCAGTTCTATTATTCCTTCTGGTATATGATAAGCTCTGAAGTTCTCTCTAAACTCCTGGCAAGTGACTGCAGGAGCATTGGCGGGACGACCATACTCATATGATTCCCACCAGTCCTGAGCTTCTCCCTGGAGTTGTCCAGAAGCAAACAACACCTTCTGACGGTCATCACATTGAACAATGTTGAGTTGCTTTTCCACGGCACGGAGCCAATCATCCGCTTCCAATGGATTAGCGGCATGCGTGAACACCGGGGGATGCCCCTTCAAAAACTCACCACGCTTATCACGTGGTGGTACTCCAGCAACTGGATGATTATGTTGGTTCTGCACCAATTGTTGCATGAGTTGTGTTTGCACTGCCAGAAGTTGCTCAATAGTTGGTGGCGGTGGTGGTGGTGGATTCGGGGGAACACCTCCATGACCCCTGCCCCTTCCTCTTCCGGCCATCTGACATCCATAAGAATGCAAACTTTGAGATTTCCATGTTATCAACCACTTATAAGATAAAGAATGATATCTGAAAGTTTTCTGAGCGAATATCAATGTGATCAGTTCAGTAAATCAATCATATCTCAAACTACAGAAGTCCAATAGAGGAGTGCTTTATATGGTTGGAAAGCTTATGAAGTTCCCCACAACTTCTATTTAGACCATAATACCAGATTCTGTCGTTAAGTTAATGAAAACTAAGGCGCAACAGAAACTGTTCTAGATTCCAGACTGTGCAGAAACTTTAACTTGTAACAGTTATATATCTCGAACCAGATCAGATAAAAAGGTGATTCCAATGGCCTTTGAAAGGTGCTTAAGCCTAGTTTCTCTCATAAAAATTTCATAAATGTTGCACGAACCGTTTTTGAACCATATCAGAAATATTGCAGACTGCTCCAGAAAACAGCAAGGACAGAAACGAGACAATACCAAACCCAACTATTATCCCCTTGACTAAAAGACTGTTATTCTTAAAAATGGAACTTGTAGACATGCCTACAAGCCCCAGCACTCATAACAAAAATCCAACTCACACATAAACATAATGATAAAGCAACTATCACACCAAAGTTCAAACCACACGACAGACTCGAAGACTCAACTGACGTTACTAAGAACGTTCTTATTACATAAAGGACTCCTATTTTCTACTGGCGTGGTTCATGCTCTAATGTCTCATAAATCTTTGCCATGCCTTGGTTTGCTCGGAGTTCATCAATCATTGCTTGGCACCTCTTGATGGTCTTCCCTTGTGCCTTCACCATCTCCTCTAACTGCAGCTTCCTCTCCATCATGTCATAGACAAAGTTCACCATCACCCGAGGAAGTGGTTCCAACTGCACTGGATCCATCATGGCCCATCCAAGGTCGGGGTGTGCACGAGGGAGGTAGCGGTGGATATCATGCTTCATGCTGTCAAAGCGAAGGTAGCGAAGGCCCATACACGCTTCAAAAGCAGCATCTTCAATACTATCCTCCATGGTAGCTCGACGACCCATGTGAGCATACATCCTGTCCAGCTGGTATGCTCCTTTTTCTTCATCCTTAGGAAAAATGCTTGCTCTTGCCTTCCAGTAAGTGTCCTCCAGCGGATGGGTGTACTCCCAACAGACATACTCCACAGCTGGGTGCCAATCAGCGAAGTAGGCAGAGAGCATTCCCACAAGTCGATGGTGAGAAACAGCATTTCCTCCTGCCTTGTGGTAGATCTTCACAGTCCAACCCATTGGAGGGGGTGGCACATCCTCAGCAGCTGCACCAGGTGGGGGAGACGGGGGTTGCTCTCCTCCATTGGCTTCCTCCTCTTCATCATCTTCAATCTCAATGATCTCAGGGTCTTCTTCAGGCTCGGGTTCTTCCTGAGAAGGTGCTGGCACTTGGATTGGTACTTCAGGGGTCTGCTCATTCTCCTGGGGTACTTCCTCTTGTGGCTTTTCAGGTGCAATCAAAGAACGAGGTGGGTAGTGTCCTCCAGTGGTGATGCGGGCAGTCTTGCGGCCACGAACCATCTACAGAGTTTTTAGATGTAATTAGAATAGAGGCAAAATTTCGTAATAGAATGAGACATAAGAAGCATAAAAATTTATCAAATAACAAGAGCAAGATAATGAGCATAAAAATAGTGAAAAGATGACACTAAATCGACCATTTCTATCTAGGCTTGCGTCCTACAGTCAACAATAGCTCTAATACCAATTTGTCACACCCATTTATCGACCAAATGGAATGCATACCCTTATGTGTGCCCAGAGATCAATCACACATAAGTTAACAAATTATAAAGGATGTATCATCACAAATGTTATTACATCACGATTAATAACACATAGTCTTTACAATAATATAGCGGAAGTAAAATATAAAAACTCTCATGGTAGCTCCAATCACAGGCACATTGACTGGTTGACAGCAAGTCTAGTAATCTTCCGGAAAGTAGAAGTAGTCACTACTTGCACCATCTGTTACCCATCCGGGATTTTTATCCAAGTAAGAAAAATAAATAAGCGTAAGTACATCTCGTACTCAACAAGTGTAACATGGGGTTCATGAGGCTCAAAGGCATAACATAGGTTTATCAGCATGTAGCTTTTAAATAGCATTAATTCAGTATATCAATGATATCAAAGTGTCTCAATATAATCAATAAACATATGATCCATGTGAAATGATTAACGAATAGCAAAAACATATTCATTATTAATGATCCACTATTCCATAAGGGTCCAAGGCCACTCGTGACCGTGAGCACGGCTGTTATAACAGTTTTACACTCTGCAGAGGTTGTACACTTTCACTGTGAGTCGTGATTTACCCTTTCGCCCGAGGTAGCTAATCTCTTGACCCACTTCCAAGGAAGGTCGGCAGGGTTCACTATGAAGTCTTTCGAAGGTTCGTCTAACAAGTTAGGGCCATTAGATTTCACTCGGCAAACAGATGTAGAGCCCCCCTTCCTGATGGCACAATAACACGCAGTCTATACACATGAGGACAGAGGCCGCACTATACCCGATTCGTCAAGCCATTCTTACGCCATAAAGGAATACCTCTAACAAGCTAGAAAAGGTCCTTCTATATGACTAAAGCCAGAGCCATTTTAGCCCTCACAGTTGTACTGTAAATCCCGGATTTTCGCTTATAGATGAGTCCTTATGGAGAGTAACAAGAGCACCAAAGTAACCCCATGCTCTAGTACCCTTAAACAGTAATAAAATCATCTCTTAATGTTTATTGCATATTCCATTAGTCAAATTACATGATCATAGTTCATGTTGAGCACTAGCAATACTAATCCATGCAGTATAATAGGTATCAAGGAATAAGATCAACACTAAGTCATCCTTAACAAGGAATATATGCATAATGATATTATTTGCTTAATATGAATAGGACAATAAGGATAATCCCATGCTATACTTGCCTTGCTCAAACTGGTCCTGGTGATCTTGTTCGTAGTAAAACTCTTGATCTCCAACGAATTGCTCACCGTCTATACTCGATCAACAATAGCAACAACATTCATCCAGAGCAATCATGCATAGACAAACAAGACTATAATTAGAACAATACACCAACAGTAAGAAAATAAGATAAAAAGTCTTTAAAACGAATCTACAACTCGCTAGGATCACACAGACGCGAAGATCACGAAAAACGGAGCTAAAACGACAAAGTTATGAATTTACGAAGATTTCCTATAGATAAATAATTACTTTAATTAAAAACTCGAAAATAAATTAATCCAAACCTACTGTACAGTTGTATAGTTACATAGAGCTCGCAAATATGAATCTAACGCAATTTGAATGGACCAAATCGGAGTTAAAACGAAGATTCTACGACTAAAACAAATTAAATGGCAAAACTGTAAATATCAGAAAGCGTATTTTTCATTTACCGAAACGAAATACGTTTTCAACCGATCAAAGCGTACTCTGAGCTTTACATTTTAGGACTGCGGATTGATATACTAAAAACTCAGGGTTTCTTTTACAAAATTACGAATGAACCGGTATCGGCTATTCTCAGCCGTTGGATCTAAAATGAACGGCTCGGATGGGATCGGAGAGGGGGCCGGCGGCGCTCCGACCGGATTTGGTCCCGACGGCGACCTCCCGCGGCGGCGCCATGGCCGGATGGAACCCCAGCTCGCCGGAGCTTGCGAAGATGACCATCCCAAGCACCAATCGCCAAACCGAAAGTACCAAAAGAACGAGCGCATCACGACGACCTTACCCCGCGCAAAAACGAAGCTGGAGAGCAACCGGAGAGCGGCGACTAGCTCGGCAAGGCGGCGGTGGAGGCGGAGCTTCGACGGTGGCCTTCCTGGGATGTCGAGGCTAGGGTTTTAGGGGCTCAATGAGAAGCGGGGAGGCACGGGGTTCCGTTTTATAGCCCGGAGGCGTCACCGGTTATGGAAAGGAAAGGATACGGAGGGGGATTCGGATCTCCCATATCCGATGGAGAGAGGAAGGCGGCGCTCGCGGTTGGAAGGAACCGGAGGAAGGAGAAAGGAAAGGGAAGGCGGTCACTGACAGGTGGGACCGACTCGTCAGCGGCTCGGTGCGGGACGCGGCCGCGCGCGCGCGAAGACGGGCCAGCAGCCGCGACTTGGGCTCGGCCCAGGAGAAACCAGAGGCGGCGCGGGGGAAGAGGGAAGAACGGGCCGCACACACTGGGCCGTGAAGAAAACCGGCCCGAGAGCAGAGAGAAAATAAGAAATCCTTTTCCAATTTTTCAAATTCATTTTTCAAATGATTTTCAAATCAAATTTGAATTTGATTTAAACCACTCAATACAAAACTTCAAATGCAGCAGCATGAATGCTCAATCATGTTTCTACCCTTATATTTGATTTTTTTTTAATTTATAAAAATTATTATCATTCTAAGTTTGCATGCTCACAAAAATATACAAAAATCATATTTCTCCTATTTTTCTTCTTTTCAAAATTTTAGGGTGTTACAAAGAAGAGAAAAGAAGCTAGAAGAATCAAGAGAGAAGAACGAGCCAAGAGAAGGATAGCTAGAGCGAAGAAAGAAGAAAAGAAGGCATATGATGCATCATCAAGTGAACTATCGAGTAGCTCGGACGATGGTGCTGATGATGAGTCATATCATGCCTCCAAGGGTGACAAAAAGAAGAAGATAAAGGACAAGGGCAGCAGCAACAATAAGAAGAAATATGCAACCGTATCCTTTAACTATTCTTATTTGTCTAACAAGATCGCAAGTCTTTCATCATTATTCCCGCCGGGAAGTTACCCCATTTCGATGGGACTAACTTCACTAAGTGAAAGCACTTGATGATAGCTTATCTTATAGGTCTTCACCCTGGTCTTTGGGAGATTGTGGTTTATGGATTTTAGTGACCAAAAGATCCTAAGGAGCCAACAAATGAAGAGCTAGCAGCTGTCCATATCAATGGCCAAGCCACAAGCATTCTTCTTTGTGCCTTAGATGGAAATGAGTACAATAGAGTGATGAATGTTGATGTTGCAAAACAGATTTGGGACACCTTGCATCTTGCACATGAAGGTGTTGACAAAGTAAGAAGAGCAAAGATTGATTTGTTGATGGCCAAGCTCAATAGATTTATGATTATTGATGGAGAAGGGCCATAAGAGATTTTTGATGGGTTAATGACCTTTATGACCTTGCATCTTGCTCCAGAAGACACCATGACGAAGCGTGGGCCGAATCTCCACCGTAGTGGGCCGACTGACCCATGTGGGAGGCCGCCCTGCCCAGCCCAGAGCCCACTCGCCCTCCGTCGCCTCGTACTCCTTCCTGCGATCTACTTCATTGATTTTAAGGCGGTTTTAGGTCGGTTTATCCAACGGTGGTCAAGGGAGGTGATGCAGATCAATGACGTGGTAATTCCTTGGCTGCTACTCCATATCCCCCTATATAAGGATGCCTAGACCCTCTCCAGGAGGCCATCTCTCATTCAGATCAAGGCACAACACTAGAAGAATTAGGGCTAGACTCCCTAATGTAGTAGATTAGTTCTAATTGAGAGTTAGGGAGAGTTGAGCTACGCTCAGGTTCTAGAGAATTGTTTGGAGATATGGTATATCTTTGTATCTTACCTTTACAAGACTTGTGTTTTAATATATTTATCTTCTCTATTGCTTTTATGCCTTTCATGTGTATGGTTGATATAGTTATCATATCTTTGCATGGGATCTCCGCGTGCATCATGTGCTCTAGTTATTATATATGATTAGAGTAGTAATCAATAGTGTAGACAGGGTGTTTAGACTATAGGTTACTTGAGATTGCACCCAATCCCACAGATAGTTGCGGTAGCCCCAGAGGTGACAGCTCTAACCAGGCAGCCTTCCCTCGACTATGCTATCTCACCCCCTCAAGAGTTGGAAAGGTATTGTTGCTCCAAAGTGTTATTGTGTATGATCGCTATATCTATCCATGTTCCAATTATCATCTAGTCTAGACTAGAATAGAACCAAAGCAATATAGAAGTATTTAGGAACCTTGAACTCTCCCATTGTCCTCTCAGTTAGTTATTCTACTCTTTTATTATGGAATTCTCCTATGTGTGTGTCATTATTCATAACTCCTATCATTTATCACTTATCCCCACTTTAGTCTAATAGGTATACTAAGTTAGTAGATACATGATGGTAAACTATCAGTTTCTTTAATTATTGTTTCCTTGTAGATAAATAAGATACTCTGAAATACTCCTAGGTAAAAGCTATAACGATATCTGTACGCTTGCGAAATTTTCTATGTGCACTAATAAATACCAACAAGCTTTTTGGCGTCGTTGCTAGGGAAGCAATTGGCATAAAGATTTTGATAATAATCTTGATGTCTGCTAATATAGTGTACCGGTAGCTTTAGTAGAATTATCCCTGTTCTGTTGAATTATGGAATAGACAGGACAATAGTCGCCGTTTCGACCTTTCAGCAAGCTTCTACAAGAAAAGAATAAACATTGAAGAACCCAGGGTACCTGAACATTCACGATCCATCAACTCTGAAACCCTATCATCTCAAAAATTTGTGTATACATATATACATTGTTCGCCTAAACGACCGTTTAGTCCGTTTAAACACCGTTTAAACGGTAAAAGTCAGCTGTGTTGTTTAGGCCCTAAATGGTGAATTGAACGGTTGGGCCGTTTAAACGCGTTTAAACCGTTCAATCCCGTCTAAACGGTCTAAACAAAATCAGATTAAACATGATTAAATGAGCTAAACAACCATTTAATCCATAATTAAGTGAATTAAAGGACTACGTCTATCACAATCAACATGAAACTAATTAACATTGTAATTATATGAAGTGTTGTGGGATTTACATTTCTTCCAACAAGATTATTTGATAGAATATTTGATTTTTACATGTGTAAATATGTATGGGTTCTAGCAAATTTTATTTTTACCTACATAAATATGTATATTTTATTGTTATTGTACAAAACCGTTTAGTCCATTTAACTCCGTTTAAACGGTGATTAAACGGTCTAAACGCTAAACAAAGGGTGACCAACTGTTTACCGTTTAGCGTTTAGGAAAACATTATATATATATATATATATATATATATATATATATATATATATATATATATATATATATATATATATATATATATATGTGTGTGTGTGTGTGTGTGTGTGTGTGTGTGTGTGTGTGTGTGTGTGTGTGTGTGTAGATTGGGGAAAAGGTCGCCGTCACAAGAATTCAAATCACATCTTAAGTGACGGAAACAGACGTTGCACTACTCACAAATTCCATCATGTGAGTCATGGTAAGTACGATCAAGAAAGGTGAGATAGTCTTGCTCATGGACTTTAAACTTAATGAGTAGTTATCTTTTAATTATTTTCATATCATGGCATGTTTACTTTATATAATCCATGCATCCACTCTGTTAGTTTAAATTTTCTCATAATCAAATCCACAACATGTTTAGTTCATTGCATGCATTCATGTCGCTTGCATCTAAAAAAGAAATATATATATATATATATTCCTCACCATGATCACTCTTTCATCTCCACATGAGTAAATCTCTATAATGTTTTCATGCTACATTTGTCTGTTATAGTATGCTTTGGTTTGGAAGTACTAGCTATACTTCCAAAGGCTTTTAAATTAAGCATGGTGCTTAGGTTAAGTAGCATTCCTTAATCCAATTAGAATTGGAGTCTAGTTTGGTTATTGAACTAAAAATTACTTGCGTAGATACTAATTATTTCGTTGGACTAACCCCTACAGAAAACACTCAAATTCAATTTGGGAAAGTCCCAAGATGAACTCACACCAGAGATGAAGCAAGGCATATGATGAACTCTAACTTCGCAAAAAGAAGACATAGCTCATTCTTCATGGAAGGAAGAACCGTAAGTATCAAAGATCATTCACCTTATCTTTTGCTGCAAGTTACCTTTGCCTTAAATCATGCTAGAATGCAGCGAATAAATAAATTTTTTTATAAAACATGATAAATAAAACCTATGCTAAAGTGATTCAAAAACCATATTTTCATTAGTATAGATGAAAATCACACAAATTATGGACAACAACCCACATTTCAAATTTGTTGTATTCTTTTGGGTATGTGTCCATTAACATTTTGCAGAAAAGAATCTACGTTGTGCCTATTCATGATGGAACAAAGAAGTGGATGAACAAAGCACATGCCATGAGCAATGTTGAAGACAGCCTGGCATTGAGTCTTCCCAAAACTCAAGCTAGAATGACGATGAGAAGCAGGGTGCAACTCATTAGCCAATCTGAGACCTGCTTTCATCATCTTCGAAGACATCATCTTGCATGTTGGCAGTAAGGACAAGGATGAGAAGATGCCATTACATCATAGCACTCATCCTTGTGTCAACAAATATCAACCATTGGTGGACTGTCGACTATTTCTCATGAGACCATGACAACCATGGTTGCAACATGACATCACTAAGCCATTTGAGATGAAGCTTTCACCAATGAGGTTCCTTCCTTTACCATCAAGACGGCTGGTGTATCACTGATAAACAAAGAAGAACAACTCTTCACCATGCCGTTATAGGACAAAGATAATCACGGAGGAACACGAGTTTGCATCTCCAATGAACACCAATTCATCGACCAAGAATCAACAAAAATCAATAAAGGTTGATGAAAGAAGATCATGAAACTGTCTGCATCCTCATCTCCTGGATCAGATAGTCCAAAGAAAAGCGGAATGCAAGGGAGAGGTCTTGCTCAATAGACTTAAAATCATGAGCCCTCGCCGACAGATAAATCGGTATTTATCTTATATTTCATTTCCATAGCACTTTTTGAATTTTGCATAAAGAATCTTGTCTTAAGTTATGAAAGAAAAAAAATAATATGGACACATGAAGGTCCAAATATAAAAAACAAAGAGAATAATAAAAATGTGAGCACATGAAGGCTCATGTAAAAAAACATGTTCCTAGGACAGTCTCTTCGGGTATTCTTGGTCATTAATCATTGCAGGTTAAGATTTAAAGAACAAAGGATGAACAATATCTAAGGACATGAGAGTTACAGCACCCTCTAAGGGATGTTTCAACATTTCCACTTGACTTTAAGTGTTGAGCGACAGCAAGGTTCAAGCGTGGGGGAGGAAGTCCGACTCCTCTAAAGAATATCCGACAATGCTCTTCCTAGCCTCAAGCTCCATCTCAAGCTCCCATCGCTCTAGCACACTGGTTTGTAATCCCTCCATTCATTGTTACTTCGTCTCTATAAGGTTGAATGAATTTACAACTTCCATACATGAAAATCAAACTTAAGATACAAAATAAAATCAACCCTCAAGAGAAGAAGTAATGGTAGGCATGTTATTAACATGGGATAAATGTTCTATGCTAATTGAAATGTTAAAACTAACTTTTCTGTAGAATAGAATATGACCTTTAGCTCTATGAAAACACCACCCTTGTTATCAATTGTATATCCCTTCGGGTATGTGTTGTCCACTAATCTTTTGCAGGAATGAAACAATGAGTAGAGCAGAAGGTCCTAACAGAATGATAAGATCCACAAAAGAAAAAATAGCATGACAAAAGAATGAGAAAGAAGGAGGACACATGTGAGACAAGATGCTCAAGAATAGCTCAAGCAAGGAAAGCTTCAAGCAAGAAGAGAAGATCACCACAAGTCATCTACCCTTCATCACATGGTGTCATCATGCTCTAATAATGAAGGTAACATCTTAAGGTAAGTGGTCATCATTTTCCTCTTGATCTTGGTATGCACATAAGTGAGGACATAAACATGTTTGAGTTATAACTTTGCTTGATCCAACCTTATTAACTCAATATGTCTTATTCCTTAAATTGTTCATAGCACCACTTCCTTGATCTCATAGTCTTAACCAAATGAGCTAAAATGTTGAATATCTTACCCTTGGAAGATGATAGTTATAATCATGTAAAGTTGGATACATTTTGTAAAGATGGATAATCCTTCCATAGGTTAAGCAACCCTACTCTCTTTGACAAATGTATTTAGATGCCACATTCATTCTCATCCTTCTAATCTTGTCACCATGTTGAAAGAACAATGCACACAACATCAACCTTACCATGATTCAATATGTCTAAGGTTAGAGAAGAGTAAATAAAGTTGTGGTTCTGTTGGTGTTTTTCTACCAATAGAGCCCATGCACTTGATCTCTACCTTGTCTTGATGAGCAGAACACACTTTGAGGAAAGTGTGGGGGAGTCAATCCCCTAAATTCTACAAGTGGAAGTTCTGAATTGACAACAGGCTCACAACCATTGATGAGAGGACAGCTGCCATCCAAGGTATGCTATATAATTATACATAATGGTAGGTAGGCATGGGACACGAGATGGCTAGCCTCCAGCAACAACAGAAACAACAAAATCAAAATTTGGAGCCTCTGTTCCAGCATCTCCCCATCCGGCCATCTTATTGAGCAACCACGACAACAACTAGCTTGGGGGAGAAGGCTTCCCCCATGTATCCAGGTAAGTATTTCTTTTCCTTTTATTATTCTTAGTTTTTTATGTTAAAAAATGATGGATGAAAAATAAAATAAAATTTATCTTTGCATTAATAGTAATAATGTGTGATCTAGTAAAATTGAGAACAAAATAAAAGGGTGTGTCTAGTTTGCATTAATTTCTTTTAAAAGCTAAATAAATAAAAAGAGGACTCTGAAGATAATCTCTTAAAATGGAAATGATGAATAGTTGCTCTGTTGTAATTCCTTTCAAGTATCTAGTTTCCAGTCTTGAATTCTCCCAAGTTTTGGATATGATTGTTTTGATATAAGGATTTACTCTGAACTTGAAACTCATGGGTAGCATATGCTTGATCTTAGTCTAAGTAATTGACGGATATGATATGAGAAGGTCTGAGCTACTGTTTATCTTGTTCCTAGTGACACTAAAGTTCTAGAGATTTATCTTTTGAAAAACATAAAAAAAATGCTATGATGAGTTCCTGTATGACAAAGCTTGAATTTCCACCAGAGCCATACATGTTATTTAGGCTAGAAAAACTTCCATATATATGCTTCTTGCTTTTGTCAAGCTTTATTAACCCTTATGAGAGGTTTTTCATGCTCTTAAAATCAAGATCACTTACACACCACCGACATATGCATTACTCCTACACTGGGGGTAGGTGCAAAAATATGCCTTCTATCTAGATCCACCTAAAAATATTTTACTCCTACACTGGGAGTGAACACAAAAATATGCTTGATAGGTTTTTCCATCCACCAAATAAATGCTCCAAGTTCTTGTTGATATCTCTCTCAAAGTTTTGTTGCAGAAAAGAGACATGGGGCTATGCAAAAAGTTATTCATAAAAAAAGTAAAGAAAAAAAGAAGAGAGTTCAAAAAATGAACAGGTGTCTTAGATATCTAAAACAATGGGTTCTTAGAAGCCTGCCTGAAAATAAAAAAGGATGAATAAGATAGCCCCTTGAAAGCCCAAGTTTGGTTTTGGTAATTAATGACAGCAAGTTGCTAATGCCATATGTTAAGTGTTTTGAGTTAGGCATAAGCAACACACGTGATGAAGGTGTATGTGGCAAGGAGTTGTGGCCACAAGATCACAAAGAGATTGTGCATGGACATGGAATGATGATCATGGTGGAGATGCACATAAAATTAAGGACATGATGATCAAGTGGAGGAAAAGGGTCTAAGAGCGCAAGGCAAAGGTATAACCATAGGGTTTTCCTTTTGCCGGTCTAAGATGAGTAGAGAAGTGATTGATCAGGTTTAGGATACATAGCCGACTATCAAGAGGGGCAATCACGGTTAGCTCAAGAATCAAGTGCCACTAGATCAATGTCTTGAGCATATGCATTAGGATCTAGTAGAGAGCTAACATAACGCCTTGGAAAACGTTTGTGAAATGCTAACACACATGCACTTGGTGGTGTTAGCACAGTTTGCGAAGGCGGTGGTGTTTGAGCGGTAGAGAGGGGTTTGGGTTCCTCTCTCCCTCCCGCCGAGCTTGCAAGGCGGGATTCGATGCTTTTTGGGGAAGTGAAATGCCTATTTTCCACTACGCCGGAAGTCGGAAAAGAAACGGAGGCGAACGGAGGTCACAGAGGTGACCGGACGTTGGACCGGACGCGGTCTCTGTATGACCGGACGCGTCCGGTCAGCGTTCAGCGTCTACGCGTGTTTCAGTTTGATGACCGGACGCGTCCGGTCACTGTCGACCGGACGCGTCCAGTCGTTCAGGGAGCTTACTAGACTCCAACCGGACGCTGGCACTGTGGCGTCCGGTCAGTTCTACAGTGCGTCCGGTCACTGTTTCATTGTGCACTACTCAGGCTTGACCAGCGCGTCCGGTCAGTTACGGGACCAGTGCGTCTGGTCTACGCGACCAGCGTGTCCAGTCGGTGCTTCGCAACTTAGCCGTTGCGCGACCGGCGCGTCCGGTCAGTTTGACCAGCGCGTCCGGTCAGCGTGACTTTGGCTGTTTAAGTTCCTAACGGCTAGTTGCGTACCCCTTCGCTATAAATAGAAGATGTCCGGAGTTTGAGGGTAACTCTTGCACATTTTGAGACCCAGAGACATCCTTTGAGCTAGAGAACAACCCCTCCACTCATCTCTTTGCTTGGTTGCACATCTTGAGTGAGATTGAGTGAGATTCAAGTGCATTGCTTGAGAGTTGCATTCTAGAGGCACTTGATCTTCGAGTTTCTATGGATTTCTTGTTACTCTTCCGTGTTTCCCAACACGGTAGACGGCTTGGTGTAGTGGATGTGATTGAGCTTGCAATTGGAGATTGTTGGAGCCCTCACCAAGTGTTGTAAGGGGTTCTTGATCCTTCCCCGTGGGAGTTCACGAATTGGATACTCTAGTGGAGCTCGTGGCTTGGAGGATCCCCATCTTGTGTGCGGTTGTGCGACGCCCATCGAGGGCTCGACTCTTGATAGTCGATTAGCTCATGAACCGACAAGTGGGTGTATCGCCACAATGGGGAGTAGCTTGCCGGGAAGCAAGTGAACCTCAGGATAAATTCTTGTATCATTCTCTTCCCGAGGATTTCTCTTATATGATTGATTGATTGATTGATACTTCTCATCTCTACATGGCGGTATAATCACTCAAAGCTCTTCTCTCGTATTACTTCTTGTTTCTAGCTTGTAGTTGTTGTTGTGTTTAGTGAATAGCCTTATACTAGACTTGTGTAGGTGGCTTGCTTAATTAGTTAGAGCTAGTGCTTTTGCTTCGCCACCTTTCGTACTAACTTGTGGTTAAGTAATTCTTTTAGAAGTTTTAATTAGGCTATTCACCCCTCCTCCAGCCTATTTGGACCTTACAAGTGGTATCGGAGCCGAGGAACCGTTTATTTGAGGCTTAACAACCTACGGTGAAAAAGGAATGACTCAATTAAGCTTGCACATCAATAACACCAAGAAGGCACCTCACTTTGATGGCACAAATTATGCATATTGGAAAGTTAAGATGACCGCACACCTCAAGTCAATCAATAGAGAAGTGTGGAAGGTCACCGAAACAAAATTTGAGGTTGCTAATCTGGAAGCACCTACACCGGTGGAAGAGAAGAAGCTCCAATGCAATGGCATTGCCATTAGTGCTCTTCATGAGGCACTAGATGATAAGACCTTCGAGCAAGTGAAGAACATTGAGATTGCTCATGATGCTTGGGCCAAGCTAGAAGAAACTTTTGAGGGCACCGAAGGCACAAAGACCGCTAAAGCATATATCTTGCAAGAAAAGTTTTCTAGCTTCAAGATGCAAGAAGATGAGAGTGTACTGGAAATGTTTCATAGATTGCAAGTCATTATCAATGAGCTCAAGGCACTTGGTGAGGAGGTTAAGGACAACCAATTCTCTATGAAGTTCTTGAGAAGCTTACCCAAGAGGTTTGATACATTGATCACCGTGCTAGTGAGGACTACATTGAAGGATTCAACTCCTCAACAAATATTCTAAGAAGTGATGACCGATGATTCATATAGAGAAGATGATGAGAAAGAGGAGTTGGTCAAAAAGAAGAAGAATGATGAAAAGAAGAAGAGTGTGACATTCAAAGCTACCACATCTAAGGGCAAATCCAAGATTGAATCATCAAGTGATGAAGACTCAAGCTCTTGTGATAGTGATGACATTGATGAGAAGATGGCTCTTTTTGTCAAGTAATTTGGGAAATTCATAAAGAAGAAGGGCTTTCGTGCAAGGAGGAAGAACTCATCCAAGAAGAATGAGCATACCATGAGATGTTTTAGATGCCATAGCAAGGACCATCTCATTGCAAAGTGTCCTTATGATAGTGATGATGAAGATGCTATCAAGAAGGAGAGGAAGAAGCAAAAGAAGAAGCTAGAGAAGAAGGAGAGCTCTTATAAGAAGAAGAATGATTCTCATGTTGCTACATGGGATAGTGATGATTCCTCAAGTGATGATGAGGATGACAACAAGAGCAAGAAGAAGGGACATGCTAGCATTGCCATCCAAGAGAAGGTCTCCCTCTTCGACACTCCATCGTGCTTCATGGCTAAGGCCGCTAAGGTATCATCCAATGATGAGAATGATCATAATAATGCTAGTGATAGTGATAGTGATGAAGAAGAATTTACTAAAGATGAACTAATCACTATGCTAGAAGATTGCACTCAACATTTTAAAGAATCTAGAAAGGAGTGCAAGGGCTTGCTTAAGGAAAAGAAAAACCTTATGCAAGAACTTGATGAGCTTAGAGCATATTATGAGAGTCTAAAGGTAGACCATAAGAAGCTTCAAAAGTCTCACACTAAGCTTGAAGAAACTCATTCCTCTCTAGTTGAAAAATGTGAAAACATGCCAACTAATGTTGAGAAAGCTAAAACTTGCAACATAGGCATATCATGTGATATAATTGATGAAACTTTTCATAAGCCTATTGTTGTTGCTCTCACTAACCCTTCATGTAGCTCATCTACATCATCCTTATCTAGTAGTGATGGTTTCACTTGTGACTCCACACTTATAGTTGAGAATGAAAATCTCAAGAAGGAGGTAAAAGAGCTTAATCACATATTAGCTAAGGCTTATGGTGGTGAGGACCGCTTGCTTATGTGCTTGGGTAGCAAAAGGGCTTCTCTCTATAAAGAGGGATTAGGCTATAACCCCAAGAAAGGCAAGGCCGCTTTTGCTCCTCACAAGACTCATTTTGTGAAGAACAATGGTAGCTATTGCAAAAGTTACAAGCAAGTTGGTCACATAGAGCAACATTGCATGAACAAGAAATCCAATGCTAATGTATCCTCAATTAAGTTTGATTCTTTCTATATGCTTACCAAGGGTATAAATGGTGTTCATGCTAAGTTCATCGGTACACCATGGATAGGCTCAAAGAAGAAAGCCATTTAGGTACCTAAGAGCTTGGTCCCTAACCTTGGAGGACCCAAACAAGTTTGGGTACCTAAAAAGAATTGATCTTGTCTTGTAGGTCAATTACAAAGCCGGAGGAAGGCATTGGGTGCTTGATAGTGGGTGCACTCAACATATGACCGGAGATTCTTGTATGTTCAAATCAATTGATACAAGTCAAAATGGTGGTTTTGATGCTATCACTTTCGGCAACAACAAGAAAGGCAAGGTCAAGGGGCTTGGTAAAATTGCTATCTCAAATGATATGAGCATATCTAATGTGTTGCTAGTTGAGAGCTTGGATTTCAATCTTTTATCAGTGGCACAACTTTGTGATCTTGGCTTCAAGTGCATATTTGGTAGTGATGATGTTGAAGTCATAAGTGTTGATGGATCAAATTTGGTATTCAAAGGATTTAGACATGGTAGCTTATACTTGGTTGACTTCAATGATAGTGAGACACAATTGACATCATGCTTGCTTAGTAAATCTAGTATGGGATGGTTGTGGCATAGAAGGCTTGGTCATGTTGGAATGAAACAATTGAACAAACTCTTGAGGCATGATTTAGTTAGAGGCTTGAAAGATGTGACTTTTGAAAAGGATAAACCATGTAGTGCTTGTCAAGCTGGCAAACAAGTTGGAAATGCACATCCTATTAAGAGTGAAATGAGCACATCAAAGGCATTTGAGCTATTGCACATGGACTTGTTTGGGCCAACAACATACACTAGCATTGGTGGCAACAAGTATGGCTTTGTGATAGTGGATGACTACACTAGATACACATGGGTGTTCTTTCTCTATGACAAGAGTGATGTTTATGATCTATTCAAGTCTTTTGTCAAGAGGGTGCAAAATGAGTTTGAGACTACCATCAAGAAGATTAGAAGTGACAATGGTAGTGAGTTCAAGAACATAAGAATTGAAGATTTTTGCGATGATTTTGGTATTAGACATCAATTCTCACCAACATATACTCCTCAATCAAATGGTGTAGTTGAAAGGAAAAATAGAACCTTGATTGATATGGCTAGATCAATGCTTAGTGAATACAATGTTAGTCATTCATTTTGGAGTGAAGCCATCAACACGGCTTGCTATTGTAGCAACCATCTCTATTTCCATGGGAAGCTTGGGAAGACACCATATGAGCTATTGAATAGAAGAAAGCCCAATATTGCATACTCTAGAGTGTTTGGATGTAAATGCTATATTCTCAAGAAAGGCGCTAGATTGAGCAAGTTTGAAAAGAAATGTGATGAAGGGTTCTTACTTGGTTATTCTACCACAAGCAAAGCATATAGAGTTTGGAATCTCACAAATGGCACCTTGGAAGAAGTTTATGATGTTGAGTTTGATGAAACCCAAGGGTCTCAAAATGAAGCTCAAAACCTAGATAATGTGAGAGGAGATCAATTGACAAATGCAATGAAGAACATGGACATTGGTGATATAAGGCCGATGCAAGTTGATGATGATAGTGACATACATATGATTAATCAAGATGTGCAAATTAATACTAATCAAGCAAGCTCAAGTGGTACTCATGATGAAGCTCAAGTTCAAGGTCAAACAAGTGGAAGCAATCAACTCCCAATACTCCAACCTACTAGCATTGCAAGAGATCATCCATTGGACCAAATCATTGGTGGAATTCAAAGTGGTGTTCAAACTAGATCAAGATTAGCATCCTTTTGTGAGCATTACTCATTTGTGTCACTTGAAGAACCTAAAAAATTAGAAGATGCTTTGAAGGATTCCGATTGGGTAAATGTCATGCATGAAGAACTAAACAACTTTGCTAGAAATCAAGTTTGGAAACTTGTTGAGAGGCCAAAGAACTACAATGTGATTGGTACTAAGTGGGTCTTTAGAAACAAGCAAGATCAAGATGGCATGGTTGTGAGGAACAAAGCAAGATTAGTAGTACAAGGATACACTCAAGTTGAGGGTCTTGACTTTGGAGAGACATATGCACCGGTTGCAAGATTGGAGGTAATTAGAATCTTATTAGCATATGCTTATGCACACAACATCAAGCTCTATCAAATGGATGTCAAGAGTGCATTTCTCAATGGCTACATCGATGAAGAAGTTTATGTTGAGCAACCTCCTAGTTTTGAAGACGACAAGAAGCCCGACCATGTTTTCAAGCTAAAGAAGGCATTGTATGGTTTGAAGCAAGCACCTAGAGCATGGTATGAGAGATTGAGGGACTTCCTTCTCTCTAAAGGGTTCAAGATGGGAAAGGTTGACACCACTCTCTTCACCAAGAAGCTTGGAAATGACTTGTTTGTGTTGCAAATCTATGTGGATGATATCATTTTTGGATCAACCAATCAAGATTTTTGTGAAGAGTTTAGAAATATGATGGCTAATGAGTTTGAGATGTCTATGATTGGAGAGCTTAGTTACTTCCTTGGACTTCAAATCAAGCAAATGAAGAATGGCACTTTTGTAAGCCAAGGCAAGTACATCAAGGACATGATCAAGAAGTTTGGATTGCAAGATGCTAAGCAAATGAGTACACCGATGGGCACTAATGATTAATTGGGTGTTGATGCTAGTGGCAACATGGTAGATCAAAAGCAATATCAGTCTATGATTGGAAGTTTGCTCTATGTCACCGCTTCTAGGCCGAATGTGATGTTTAGTGTGTGCAAGTGTGCAAGATATCAAGCTTCACCTAGAGAAAGTCAGTTGAAAGCAACCAAGAGAATATTGAGATATCTTAAGGGCACTCATGATGTTGGATTATGGTTTCCAAAGGGGTCTAATTTTGAGTTGATTGGATATTCGGACTCTGACTATGGTGGATGCAAGATTGATAGAATGAGCACAAGTGGCACTTGTCAATTGCTTGGAAGGTCTCTTGTTTCATGGTCATCAAAGAAACAAAATAGTATTACACTATCTACCACCGAGGCTGAATACATTAGTGCCGGTAGTTGTTGTGCACAATTGCTTTGGATAAAAGCAACCTTGAATGACTTTGGAATCAAATTCAAGAATGTGTCATTGTTTTGTGACAATGAAAGTGCTATCAAGATGACACAAAATCCGGCTCAACATTCAAGAACCAAGCACATTGACATAAGGCACCACTTCATAAGAGACCATCAACAAAAGGGTGATATTAGCATTGAGAGCATTGGCACCAAAGATCAACTAGCCGATATCTTTACAAAGCCACTTGATGAGAAAAGGTTTTACAAGTTAAAGAATGAATTGAACATACTTGACTTCTTCAACTTGAAATGAGTGCACCCCCACATTCTTATATGACATGCCTCTCCTCCAACATAGCAAGGTAAAGTTGTTTGGCATATCATTCGTACTTTGCTAAGGACATTGTTAGAACATATAGACATATTTGCAAGACAATTAGGCTCATTCATGAAAATCAAATGATTTTGATGTATGTATGGTACCACTATTGCTTCTATGTTTATTTGATCTAGTGGTAGCATATGACATGTTTGTGGGCTTGCAAACCTAGTGTTGAATCTAGAAACTGAGCTCATGATGTGTAATTCAACATGGTCAAGATAACCCTTATACTTTATGAGGTGTGAAGAAGCTTGTCCTTGGATCAAACCGAATTACATATTCTAGGCAAGTGATCTAGATTGAACCATAATTTGGACTCCCTCATATTGATTGACTTATCTCTCACTAAAATTGGCACCTTTTTGGTGATTGTTGACAAAGGGGGAGAGAAAAGTCACAAAGATTTAAAAGTCACAAGATAAAAAGTTAAGTTGCAAAGGGGAGAAAGTTATAGTAAGGGGGAGCAAATGACATTGGAAAGGGATCAATTAAAATTGAGCACACAAGTAGGGGGAGCAAGCTCATGAATTATTTGTTGCATTTGTATGTGCATTAACATGATGAATTGTTGCATTGCAAAGCTTAAATTCATATTCATGATTGAATGGTGATTGCTAGAAATAGAACTTGAATGATGAATTGTTGAGAGTAGCTTTACAAGCGGAATCTAGACACCTTTGCTTATAATGTTGATCTCATGAGGTATTTTAGTGTTTGTGATCTTTACAAGTGATGGATTACAAGTGGTGTCTAGCTACATCGATGCTAAGGATGGTATATAAAGGCAACTCCGATTGGTATCACGCTTCAAAGGTCCATTCTATATACCTTAGCATCAATTTGATAGTCGTAACTCTCCCAAAATTCAAATCCATACATATGTGCACAATTGAACCAAACTCATGGAAGCACATATGTAGGAGAAGCTAATACTATCAAAATTGAAAATTGATTTCATTTCATATCTTTGTGATGGTTGTCATTAATTACCAAAAAGGGGGAGATTGAAAGCCCAAGTTTGGTTTTGGTAATTAATGACACCAAGTTGCTAATGCCATGTGTTAAGTGTTTTGAGTTAGGCATAAGCAACACATGTGATGAAGGTGTATGTGGCAAGGAGTTGTGGCCACAAGATCACAAAGAGATTGTGCATGGACATGGAATGATGATCATGGTGGAGATGCACAAAAAATGAAGGACATAATGATCAAGTGGAGGAAAAGGGTCTAAGAGCGCAAGGCAAAGGTATAACCATAGGGTTTTCCTTTTGCCGGTCTAAGATGAGTAGAGAAGTGATTGACTGGGTTTAGGATACATAGCCGACTATCAAGAGGGGCAATCACGGTTAGCTCGGGAATCAAGTGCCACTAGATCAATGTCTTGAGCATATGCATTAGGATCTAGTAGAGAGCTAACATAACACCTTGGAAAACGTTTGTGAAATGCTAACACACATGCACTTGGTGGTGTTAGCACAGTTTGCGAAGGCGGTGGTGTTTGAGCGGTAGAGAGGGGTTTGGTGTTCGATGCTTTTTGGGGAAGTGAAATGCCTATTTTCCACTACGCCAGAAGTCGGAAAAGAAATGGAGGTGAACGGAGGTCACAGAGGTGACCGGACGCTGGACCGGACGCGGTCTCTGTATGACCGGACGCGTCCAGTCAGCGTTCAGTGTCTGCGTGTGTTTCAGTTTGATGATCGGACGCGCAGCGCGTCCGGTCACTGTCGACCGGACACGTCCGGTCGTTCAGGGAGCTTACTGGACTCCAACTGGACGCTAGCACTGTGGCGTCCGGTCAGTTCTACAGTGCGTCCGGTCGCTGTTTCGTTGTGCGCTACTCAGGCGACCAGCGCGTCCGGTCGCACCTAGCACGTCCGGTCTGCACGACTAGCGCGTCCGGTCGGTGCTTCACAACTTAGCCGTTGCGCAACCGGCGTGTCCGGTCAGTTTGACCAGCGCGTCCGGTCAGCGCGACTTCGGTTGTTTAAGTTCCTAACGGCTAGCTGCGTACCCCTTCGCTATAAATAGAAGATGTCCAGGGTTTGAGGGTAACTCTTGCACATTTTGAGACCTAGAGACATCCTTTGAGCTAGAGAACAACCCCTCCACTCATCTCTTTGCTTGGTTACACATCTTGAGTGAGATTGAGTGAGATTCAAGTGCATTGCTTGAGAGTTGCATTCTAGAGGCACTTGATCTTCGAGTTGCTACGGATTTCTTGTTACTCTTCCGTGTTTCCCGACACGGTAGACAGCTTGGAGCTGCGGAGGTGATTGAGCTCGCAATTGGAGATTGTTGGAGCCCTCACCAAGTGTTGTAAGGGGTTCTTGATCCTTCCCCGTGGGAATTCGTGAATTGGATACTCTAGTGGAGCTCGTGGCTTGGAGGATCCCCATCTTGTGTGCGGTTGTGCGGCGTCCGCCGAGGGCTCGACTCTTGATAGTCGATTAGCTCACGAACCGACAAGTGGGTGTATCGCCACAACGGGGAGTAGCTTGCCGGAAAGCAAGTGAACCTCGGGATAAATTCTTGTGTCATTCTCTTCCCAAGGATTTCTCTTGTATGATTGATTTATTGGTACTTCTCATCTCTACACGGCGGTATAATCACTCGAAGCTCTTCTCTCGTATTACTTCTTGTTTCTAGCTTGTAGTTGTTGTTGTGTTTAGTGAATAACCTTGTACTAGACTTGTGTGGGTGGCTTACTTAATTAGTTAGAGCTAGTGCTTTTACTTCGCCACCTTTCGTACTAACTTGTGGTTAAGTAATTCTTGTAGAAGTTTTAATTAGGTTATTCACCCCCCTCTAGCCTATTTGGACCTTACACCCCTACTCTCTAGAAAATGTTTCTAAATTTCAAAAGAGAGATATGTTTTCAAGGAGCAAAGTAGAATTAGGTTAGCCACCATATATATCCACCATATATCCACATAGATGCACATCGTGATTTGATTGTATGACTTAACTCTCTTTGGATCCATTATTTGACTTTACAATATATGCAATGCAAGTATGCTCTAGCTTTCTCCCTACCTATTGTCACGGAACCGTCCAAATTATAAGAGCACAAGTACAAAAACAATCACCGAAGTGATCAAATTCTCGCACTTGAGCCTATATAACTCTGGTAGTCCAATGAAATCACGAGGGATTTAAAACCAACCAACATACAAGCCAAGATCGTAGTGATTCAACATAACAAGTCACATGTTACATCCAGTTCACAAGTAATTCAATATACATCGGAGTTCAACATAGTTATTACAACTTAAGTTGAAAAGTAGCGGAAGCAAAGTAATTTGAAACTAACATTAATCTTATTTCAAATACATGCCAGTACCAAGGTCGACTTTCAACAAAAGCATTAGAGACAAGATAAATAAGAAGGATCATGCCTATGATCGCACTTCGCCACTAAGGCAGGAGCCAACTAACTCTTGCAGCCGCCATGATACATCACAACCTGCAACAAGTGGGAAGAAAACCCTAAGTACGAGAAGGTACTCAGCTAGACTTACTCGTCAAAAACCAGAAATAAAGTGACACCAAGGATCATGCAAGGCTGATATAAAGTGAGCTAGCTTGATAACATTTTGCATAAAAGCTTAATATAGATAAGTAATCATTAATGCTTAAGAATCAAGTTAATCATCATTAACATGTCATCTATATTAGCACCTGTACTAGAGCACTCACTTGATTAGGAGCAAACAATATTAACCATAGCAGGTATAAATTGAGGCAACATTTAAAGCATCATCCAATTAACCATCCGTTCAATTAAGTGAATCTACATTGCCGCTGCTCAAGTCAAGTGCTCACTAACCGAGAGCGACGGTGATTCAAATCGAGTTCCTATCCAGTTGGAGGGATATTTCTAACACTCACCGCACAGGCCCTTGCCAGGGTCGCACAAGCCACCTTTCGTACAATTCAGGAGTCGCGGGTTCGACTGATGCCACATCCCTAAGGGCAACACTCTGCCAGGTGATAGGGACTCTAACCCCCCCTTGGTCTCACGCCAATGTCCCCAAGCACATCCTTACTTCCTCCAAGATGCGACCTACCATTCGATTCCTGCCCTGAACTGTATTACTCGGCTTCGCGGTCGGAACGACTTATCCAGCCAACTAAGTGTTAGACTGCGTTCAACATGACTCAAAGACGTACAATGAATCGGTCCTTAAATGACTCAGATGGGGATAGATCCACACCTAAGACCTCCATGTCTTGTTGCTTCACTATCGTCATCCCGTCTGGTCTCATTTTATTTTATTAACATATGGTTCCTTTCCACGATAGCAAATATAGCCAATCATGCCATATATTAATATCCCTACATCTCGCAGGTGACAGAAAATCACCTAACTTCTACCGCTTAAAGCAGGGCTAAGCATCTATTCGATCCTAGTCTATGTAGGATTAAAGGATTCATAAATCTGGACAATGAGTGATATTGATGCAGTAAGGTTTTCACCCAACTCCTATATGTAATGCAATAATACATATAACACATATATAGTATTGCTTTGAAAAGTAGGGAGTCTTATAATGCTCCGGGGCTTGCCTGGGATCCGACTCAAGTTAGAGTTTGTCAGACGAAACCCGTTTGGCGAGCATCCTCCATTCTAGCACTTGTTCGATCCTTCAATCTTCGAGATGGATCTGCTAACACCATCTTTAGGTTTAGCTCCACATCAAGTCCTTCCCGTGCTTCTGCTAGCGTACCTAAATGAGGTGCAACCGTGCATATGTATGAATACATAGAAATGCAATAAACAAATAAATCAAGCAAGCATACCAAAGTTCACATAAGCACCTAGAGCTAATAAACTTGATCCTCACTAAACCATCACATAGAAGATGGCAAGAATGACAATCAAGATACAAGTCTCATAAGATCACAGGGTACCAATCCAAGTATCAAGTAGCGACACCAACACACTTATGTAACTCAAACTATACTTAATAGAAAAGTTCAGATTTACAATCAGCATGAACAGTCCAGAAATAACATCATTCCAGAAGCTACACAATTCCAATTGACATGCAAGAGGATAATCTGGAAAGATTATGAAATTTTCTACAATTCATTTGTAATCACCTAAGCCTAATTCTCAAGTTTAATAGGTCGAAAAGATAAAACTACAGAATCTGGTCTGCTCCATATAGAGAGCAACCAATTCTGGGACCTGACTTTAAACATCTATAACTCAAAAACTACTTAATCAAATGCCACCAAATTTTAACACAAGATAGATACTTAAATTATCTACAACTTTTGTATAAACAAGTTTTACAACAAAGCACATTATCATGAAGAACTTTGCCAACTTTCCAGATCTGTCCAGAAACCTCATTTGCAAGAAATAATTATTAACTTATGTTGCAAACATATAATTGGACAAAACCAACTTTACCAACATGTCACACATGACTAATGAACACTAGAAAACATAATGTCCATTGCTAAATAAATTATTTTAATACATTTCTTAATTTACCTAGATAATTAGGTGGAATTATGAACACTTATCAAAAGTGCACAATAAATTCTACCAACATTACAGTGGCCTAAATATGCTCCCAATAGTCTACCATCCAAATTTCAAGCCATTTAGACAAGTATATCAACCTCTATGAAAAAGACAAATAGCTATTGCAATAAATCATGTGAGAGCAAGTTAAACCTAAAACTCAATATTTTCTATGAACACGTGGCCATAGTATGAATCAACATGATAGAGAAACATCATACTAAGGTGATGGAACAACATTTTCCATTTTATCATTTATATATTATTTATAAGCTATTTATCAAGCCATAAACAAGTTAAATCAATAACTTGATCATACAGTAAGCAATGACCATGAAATTTATACCACAGTACATACAAAGCATAACAAGACTACCATAAAAATTTCACATCATTTGGAGCATCACAGCATTAGTTATGAATTTCTCAAACAACATATGCAAGAAATGCCTAATTAGCAAGATTAAATCAAAACCCTAAGAAACAGTGAACAACTAATAAGTTTAATATTTTTATTAGTTATTACATGTTATCACAAGATTAACAGAACAAGAATCACTATTTTTGGATGTCTAAAACTCTAGATCTTGCTCTGGTCAAGTTATAAGCATTTTTAGGAGCACTTTTAAAGCTTAAATAAAAAAATCAGAAAACACCTACAAACACCTAATATTTTATGACTCCACTGCATATATCTCTTCTCAAGATTTCCAAAAAGTCCACATTTGTCATTTTTGGACTTTCCTAGTAGGAGATATGGATTTTCAAAGATTTACATGAAATTGAAATTCAAAAACCAGAATGACACACACCCTACCAATTTGCTAGGCACACCCGGTTATGCATCCAATCAGTCACATATGAAACCGACACGCGGGACCCGCTGCTTAGATGGCCCACCTGTCATCCTAAGAGAAAGAGGTACACAGAGTCTTCCCTTCTTCTTCCCTGGAACAGAGCAGAGGATGCCCAGGGGCTACCGGTGTTTGGCCGGCAGGAGTAGTGCTGGCGGCGAGCGGCGGCAGAGGAGCATGCTCTGACTCCGGCGCACCCGATGAGGGGCTTGGTGCAGTTGGCAGCAATCCGTGGTGGCCCGGCCACGAGCGCTAGCGGTCTGCGACAGCGGCGTTCGGCTACAAGCCGGCTCCGGCGATGATGGCAACAAGGAAGAGGCGCCGCGGCTTGCTCGCCGCTAGGCGCTACCGCAGAAGGCCTCTGCCAGGCCAGCGGTGGCCTAAGGTGCCCAGTCCACGAGCACCGACATCTCGACGGCAACGGCAGCGGACACGGCAGGGGCGGTGGATGCAATGAGCTCGGAGCTGGGCGTGGGGAGGCCGAGGAGGAGGCGGTGGTGTGGCCGGCGGTTGAGAGAGGAAAAGGAGTAGGGCGCGACCATGCTATGCCGGCGGCCATGGAGCTCTGCTCAGCCGGCAATGGTGGCCACGGCCACGGTGGCGTGCGCGTGCGTGTGTGAACAAGACGGCGAGGCAGAGGGAGGGCAGGTGAGGGCGAGTGGAAAGCTCGGAACGGAGCTCGGAGCTCGGCGAGTGCCCTAGTGCTCCCCACATCGAGCGAGGCACAGGGGCACACGTCAGAGAAGAGGACGCGTGGCGTCCATGGTGGAGGCACTCTGGTGCGTGGCTTCCACGCCCTCCCCTCAGGGGACAAATGTCGAATAGGTGGCGGGAACAGTTCAGGGCTTCTTGGAGGCCGTTTCTGGGCTGGATCTGGGCCAAATTTGGACATGGGCCCAATACGAAGTTTGTTATGTTGATAATGCTCTACAACTTTGATTAAGGGACCATAGGCATTAGGGCTATGGATTAGGAGGTAATTAGCTCCAAAGTTTGCACTGTCAACACTTTAATAGCAATGAGCAACTATCCAAATTGAGGGTCAACATGAAATGCAACTGGTGCCATCTTCTCGTATGTTCTTGCCCATCAAGTAAGCTCCAACTTTTGTATTTGCCTCAACTTAAGTTGTTTAGTGAAAACATGAGAACGCGGCATGCCAACATCGATGACTATGGATTCTAGACTTAGAATATTTTCAAGTCTGAAAACTGTAGAACATTCAAACTTCAAGCCTCTGTTTGACAAACTTAAGGATAGATTTAGACCTAGGTCCTTAAACAAAGGTTGCAGCACATAAACTAAACTACATCTTTTGTTAAAGGGTCATGGACTAGTTCTGCTTGGTTAGGAAGATACAAGACTCCCAACTAGGGTACTTGAAACTAAAACACAGTTTTGACTTAGCCAATTTCTTAGGGCTCCAAATCAGCACTTTATTGAATCTTTGAAGCTCTACTTGACTAGGTTAGAGGCCAAACTAGCTCTTACCATTAAACAAAGTTTGTTCCACACAAGATGAACTACAACTTTTCTTTAAGGTCAAACCTCATAACTAGTACAAAAGTGAAACTTTCACTTTGGTCAAAGTAGCAACTCGATAAAGCCTAAACTAGGGTTTTAGGCCAATCGGAGCATTTTCTTGACATTTGCTCAACATGAACCCTTCATGACTTTTGTTGTAGAGGCCAAACATACCCACCATGCATAGGTTGCACAAAAGTGTAGGCCTCACATGCACTAAAACATAGAAGTTACTATAATTGTAGTGCTTGTTTCAAGGCCATATTTCAATTGTTTCATGTGTTTGCTTCAAGGTACATGCTACACACGTTTCACTAGGTTGTTCCACATGTGTCCAAGATGTGTTGCACCTATTGCATTTGTATGTTGCATAAACATTAGTTCACATTGAATGTAAGGCATGTTTCCATGTTTTAGAAGCATGTTTCAGTTATAATCCAAACAAGCATATAACTTATCCTTTCATGTGACTTTTTGATTCCAAACTTCACAAAACTTTTCCAGGGTTCACTATCGATAGAGAGTGATGTGAGACATATGAAAGAAGTGACATCCACACTCACTTGCATTACCAAGCATGAGCATCTAACATACACACATTGAAACATAATTAACAAGAGTATGTTGCATATGTTTTAAGGAGATGTTGCAGATGTTTCAAGCACATTCCATATAGGCATGTTTCACATGTTGCACTAGTGCATCACATATGTCCCATGCTCATATATGAACAAATGATGCTTAGGCTCATGCAATGCAAGTGCCAACTGCAAGCCTAACACCTGGGGTGTTACACCTATGAACTCCGCATAAGCCTTAGTAGTAGGAAGAGAAAAGACATAACATTTGTATTGCCTTGGTGAGGATCCACAAATACCACATATATTGAGAGATTTGAGAGTATCATATAATGAAATCTCTGAGTTTTATTTTGAAAATTTATGAAAGCTTCGGAACAATGGTTAAACAAAGAACTTGAGATATAGTGCTTGACTTGATCATTCTATCTTTCAATTGCTCAAGACCCAAGTGAAGGCTAAGAAGCCCCATGGTTGAAGGTAATATGGGTAAGTTTAAAAGTCAGATCAGTTTATTCTAATTTAGAGGAGAATTCTTGATTGAACGCATGTGCACTTTTGAGGCATGAAAGCATTGTAGCAACTTCTAATCCATTACTGAGTTTGGCTTTGTTTAGGGACTAGCAAAGGTTAAGTGTGGGAGAACTTGTTGACGGTCACTAACACCATTTATAAACCATCAACATAACATGCCTATATACTTAATTCCATCACCAAAAATAGGTATAAGGGTTTAAACTAATGAATTCCATGAGCTTGGGTGAATATTTGTATGCAGGAGGATTTATCCAGAAAATAGGCCCGGGACCACTATCATACACTCCAAAAAGGCCATCCGATGACAACAAGTGATTCTTTTCGTGAAAACTATGAAAGACAACTCTAGGAGGTTCTAGAAGACACCACGACGAAGCATGGGCCAAGACTCCACCGTAGTGAGCTGGCGACCCATGGGGGAGGCCGCCCGGCTTAGCCTGGAGCCCACTCGCCCTCTGTCGCCTTGTACTCCTTTATGCGATCTACTTCATTGATTTTAAGGCAGTTTTAGGTCGGTTTATCTAATGGTGGTCGAGGGTGGTGATGCGGATCAATGACATGGCAATTCCTTGGCCGCTACTCCATCTCCCCCTATATAAGGATGCCCAGACCCCCTCTAAGAGGCCATCTCTCATTCAGATCAAGGCACAACACCAGAAGAATTAGGGCTAGACTCTCTAATGTAGTAGATTAGTTCTAGTTAAGAGTTAGGGAGAGTCGAGCTATACTCAGGTTCTAGAGAATTCTTCAGAGATCTGGTATATCTTTATATCTTACCTTTGCAAGACTTGTGTTTTAATATATTTATCTTCTCTATTGTTTTTATGCCTTTCATGTGTATGGTTGATATAGTTATCATATCTTTGCATGGGATCTCTGCTCGCATCGGGTGCTCTAGTTATTATATGTGATTAGAGTAGTAATCAATAGTGTAGACATGGTGTCTAGACTATAGGTTACTTGAGATTACGCCCAATCCTACGGATAGTTGTGGTAGCCCCAGAGGTGACAGCTCTAACCAGGCCTTTATAATCCACCACGTTCGGGTTGGTGTTCGTAGAGCTTTAGGCAGCCTCCCCCCGACTATGCTATCTCAACCCCCTAGAGAGTCGAAAAGGTACATTTGCTCCAAAGTGTTATTATGTATGATCGCTATATCTATCCGTGTTCCAATTATCATCTAGTCTAGACTTGAATAGAACCAAAATAATATAGAAGTATTTAGGAACCTTGAACTCTCATGTTGTTCTCTCAGTTAGTTAATCTACTCTTTTATTATGGAATTCTCCTATGTGTGTGTCATTATTAATAACTCCTATCATTTGTCACTTATCCCCACTTTAGTCTAATAGGTATACTAAGTTAGTAGATACATGATGGTGAACTATCAGTTTCTTTAATCATTGTTTCCCTATGGATAAATACGATACTCTGAAATACTCTCGGGTAAAAATTATAATGGTATTTGTGCGCTTGCGGAATTTTTTGTGAGCGTTAATAAATACCAACAACTAGTACCCGTGAGACATTGGATGCTGCTACTAGAGGTGCTTTCTTGTCACTTACCATTAGAGATGCAATAGCTCTTGTTGAGAAGATGGCCTCCAACCAAAGCTAGAATGAAGAACGTAGACTCGCAAGAGAGGTGGAGGTATGCATCAACTCAAGGAGGTAGACTTGTTGTCTGCCAAGATGGACCTGCTGATGAAGAAACTTGAAGACCGAGTTAGTGAGAAGAAAGAAGTCATGCACGTCAATGATTTCCGCATGACTTGTGAAATGTGTGGCGACACTAGACATTTAGGGAACAATTGTCCTAAAACCTAAGAGGATGTGAATTACATCAATAATAACAACTATCATCCTCAATAGAACTAGGGATGGAATCAGCAACACAGGCCAATGTTGATGGTGTTATCATCGATCATAAACCATCAACATTGTGTATAGAAATGGTCACCAATAGAAACTTAGGGGTTATTACTGATAATTTCCACGAGTTTTGGTAAATTATTATTTTTAGCAGGGATATTCTAGAAAGAATAAAAATGAGGATTGAATTGTCAAAAAGGCACGAAACTTAACTGCAACGAAATATGCACCACCAGAAGACACCAGAAGGCACGGGACTAAAGTGGAGGACCAACAGCTACCAGGTGGGGCCGGTCGGCCCCATCACCATGCTGCCTGGCCCCCCTGTAGGATTCTTCCACGCCCTTCTGGAGTATTCCTCCATCGCCTCTTAGGATGCGTCTCCGCCGTACATGAAGTTAATTTGATCCAAGGGCTGACTGTTCTTCCTTAGGATTATAAATACAGGCCCTGACCCCCACCCCCGAAGCACCTGATCATAAGTCAAGAGTAGTCCAAATATTAGGGTTTCTAGAGATTAGATAGAGAGAGCTCTAGTTCTTCAATTTCTTAGTATAGGCTTTCTAGCAAGGTTCAAGTAGAGTTGGGCGACTGCTCAGGATTCCAGATCTATTCATCTGGAGATTGGTAATTTGCCTTTGTATCTCATTTAAGACTTTGTTCTATTTCAATAATACGTTCCTCTTTATTATGTTCTTAGTTTGCTCTAGTTATCTATTGGATATAGTATTATTTGATGATTTGCATATGTTCGTAGAGTACCTAATTCAGTTCGTGCGAGAGTTAGGTAGCTTTGATTATGTAAGTGTGGTGCTTAGATATGAAATTCCCTGCGAATGTCGACTACGTGCCGGGACGTGTGGTAGATCGCTAAGGTGATAGCTTGATTGAGTCCTTTGTAGTCCATCCCCCGTATATAGATGACATGGTAGAGCCCAGTCTCGAAGGAGAAGAAGACTTTGTTTTCAATTCTCCCTAGTAGATGTTCCTTATAATTTTGCTTTGATTCAGTTTTACTAATAGATGAAGATATATATGCTAGAGTGAGCAGCAAGACTTAGTGTTTAGGAATAACTTAGAAATTCTTTACTCTAACCGAATCTCGAGATTAGTCATACTACTTTTAGTGAGTCTCTATTTTCTATCTCTAGAATACCATTATCATGCTACATTCATTTATCATTTATTTATCTTTTACTTGACTTACCCCTGCTAAAGCATAAGAGTGGTTGGTTTATCTTAGGTCTGCACATTTATTTATTCAGATAAACATTTGCCTCATGGTCCTTCCTTTGGGATTAAAATAAATAATGATACTCGAAATACTCTAGGTAGAATGCTACAATAGGTGATTTATCTGTGCGCTTGTGGATACTTATGTTTAATATTATTTAGAGTTTTTAAGTGTAGTTATAATTACCAGCATTTTGAGCATCCTAGGGATGACAACTTAGTACAAAGTGATGTAAGAAATGTCAACAGCCAAACTACAAAGGTAACTGCCAAGGTAACTTTCAAGGTAATAATTACAATAATTTCAATCAACCACCCTTGAGAGAATTTATTGCTGGCCAATCTAGACTTATGGATCAGATGTCTAAGAAAATGACTTCAAATGATAAAATCCTAGAGAACATAAGTGTAACACTTCAAGTGTTTAGTCCTTAATTGCATTGCATTTGCATTTGCATAAGCATAAGCATGCATCATTCATGTTTGTTATTTTATGTGATGCAACACATGTGATTGTTCTAGGGTTTGTTTGATTTATTTCATGAAGTATTTGATAGTTGGTGTAACAAAAAGGTAAGGTAGCCAATCATGACCTACAACACCTTAGTTATACTTAGGGTAACATTTGGAACAAGGTTCATGTTGACCAAAATTACAAATTTGCCCTCCAAGAGAAGTTTGACCACCCTTTGACCCTAGAAGGCTCTAGTTTGACCAATTAAAAAGTCTAATTTAGAGACCTTGCATGGAAGAGCACCCTTAAGCAAAGTTGTAAAGAAATTCATGGGGAACAAAAGTCTCAATATGACCATCTCATGAAATTGACCCTAACATGCTCAAAAGTGGCCCACAAGTCAGTTAGAGAGGTAGCTCCAAGACTTAGAATTTTTCTAAGTCTGGAATCTGACCCTACAGTTTTACTGATGCCTACTTTAGGAGCTTTTAGTTTGCAAACCAGGCCAAACCAGCTTTCACTCATATTGACAAACTTGTAGATCACATGTAGCTCTACAACATTGTCAACATCACCATCACCTAGTTCTAAATGGTTTAGGAGATATGGTGCCTGGAAAAATGGGTTTCTGTCGGTTAGTTAACTGAAACTCGGTTTCAGATTTCGGGTGCCTCACTTTGGAGCATTGTATCTCACTAACCAAGCTGAGTTGGCTCACGACCCTATTGGCAATGTTGAAGCCCTCACGTAGCTCTACCAATTTGTCAACTACGGTTCTCACCGAGTCAGCCTCGATCACGAGCTATGAGGCGATGAAATCTCCCTGTCAGTCGCTGTGGAACGCCGATGGCCTTGTCAGTCATTCTGAAAAGTTCAGAAAACCGAACTCGGCGCGTGGCCGACCGGGGACAGGAAGCCTCCGCCGCGTGGCAACACGCATCGACACGATGCTCACCTCGGTTGCCCAAAGACGCCACGACGCCCGGAGGCCCTTCCTCGCTGCTTCTTCTTCTGCCTCCTTGTTTCCTTCGCCACCGAGCGCGCGGCAACCGGAGGAGCATCAGCGGCCGCCACCGAAAAATCCACCACAGTCAAGCACCACCACCCAATTCCCCGTAGGCACAGTCGCACAGTGAGCTCCTCCACATCGCGGACCACACCGTACGACCGCTTGACCTCAGGTAGAGCTCGCCGAGCTTGCGCCTCCACCACGGCCGCCATTGGCGTCGCCAAGTTGAGCTCGCGCGTGGCCGTGCTTCTCGGTGCCCTTACCGCCTTCCTTCTCCGGTGTTCTAGGTTCGCCTCGGTGTGCTGGTGCTCACGGGGTAGACCGTTTGGGGGTCGAGCCGCTGCTAGCTCGCCGGAGCCGGCAAGCATGCGGTCGTGGCCGCCATTGCCGCTGCCACCCCCCTAGCCACGGTCATAGTGTCAATTAGTTATACCAATCGTTGCGCGAGGTTGAGGTGAACGCGCTGGTACGGTAGCTTCGCCGGAGCTGCCGCCGGTGGCGAGCAATCGCCGTCGCCTTCTTTTCCCCCTCTGCCTCCCTCGCTGACCAGTGGGGTCCCCAGGTCAGGCGCGCGCGCGAGCGGGAGGCCGGTCGCGTGCCGTCGCGCGGGAGCGGGCCGTCGTGCGGGAGCGGGCCGTCGCGCGAGAGCGGGCCGTCGTGTGGGAGCGGGCCGTAGCGCGGGGAGTGGGCCGCGTGGGTCTCCCAGGCCGGCCCGGTAGCAGGGTTTCAATTTTCGTTTTTATTTCCTTTCTATATTTGCCACAGATTTTGGGTAAAGTTAGGAAATGTATATCTAGGGTTTTACTTACTCAAAAATTATGAGGTAAATTTTGTTAGGCTCTGCATGATGTGTAGTATTTTAGAAAAATATAAATCTGATATGTGATGTTTAGTTGTCTGAAGAATTTAATAGGTCCTTCAAATGTGTTTTGAAATGAATGCAAATTTGTTAAATGTATAGCTTGAGCTGTGGCATTCCAAAAATTATGAAATTTGGTGGTTAGGCTAATTTATGCTTGCTCTAGCTCTGGTAAAAATTTGGGCAGCAGTGCTTAAGTACTTTTCAAGTTATAATGCTATCTTGTTATTTTAGGAAATGCTTAAAGGAATTTTAGTAATTTTTCTACATGTGCAATGTTCTTATAAATTTTTGGAGAATGTCTTGGTACCCTAGAGTGTCCAAGAAAATTAAGAAATCTGTTGTTTGACACTTTTTACTATGCTTTGTTATTTATACAAAAATCAGCCTTTTGGGCTTGTGAATTTTGTTCAGAGAGTTTCTGTGAATAAATTGAGTTCAAATTTTTACAGTAGTCTCTTTTTGGGTCAGAGAGTCCCCTGTAATTTTTGTAGAATTTTAGGAGCAGTTTACATATATGTTTGAAATTCCACTTAATTACTTAAGTAAATTAAGAAATGAGTTTAAATAAATATTCTAGGTGGGCACACCTTACTTTCTGGTGTTTTTGTGACATTTGTGAACTTGTAGTAGTATTAGTTTGGTCTTAGAGAATGTTTGTCACATCAATAAATATTTAACCTTTACAATTTTAGGTTTTCTGGACAGCTAGTAGTAATTCTAAATTTGGCTTTGATAAAATTGGTTGCTGGAAAACTTGTAAATACCAAAGTTGGAGTAAACTTGATGAACTAGCTTGTGTCAAAATTTGGAAGCATTTGGCTTAGTAGTTTGAGAGTTACTGTTGTTTAAAGTGGCACTTCAAAATCTGCTACTCTCTGTTTTGAGAGGACAGCTTCTGGAACTTGTGAAGTTTGACATGGAAAACTTAGGAGTTTGGAGTTGAGGTCTGAAAATGAATTGTAATGCATTTCTTAGGCTTTCCAGATTGTCTTAGATCATATCTTTTGGAGTTGGGATTCTCCAGTTATGTCAGGATCTTTGAGCTGCTGTCCAGAATAACTTACTGTGGTAACCTAAATAATGTTACTCTTATGTTTATTAGGTGTTAGGGCCTTAACCGAAGAGGAACAACTATATCTTAGGTTGGGTAGATTAGGTAAGTACTTCTCCACCGGAGAAGAGATTTGCACGTACTAATAAAATAACTTGAATAGAGTATTTTATTTCTGAAATGCATTTCATTCCGAGCATGTTGCACCCATTTATGCATCCATTATATTTATTGTGCATTCATGCAATAGGTGTACCGGAGGGGGTAACTCTCCTCGAATTCGAGCCTGTGATTCCGGAGGAGGACCAGGAGCAGCAGGAGCCCGAGGATCCAGCAGGCGAAGGAGTGCCCGCAGACGACCTTCCTGAGTGTCCATACCACCGGCCCTCGACCTTTCTGAAAGGCAAGCCCCGGTGCATGCTGAACCTACTGATTTATAAATTAATCTTGAGTATTTTAATTGTTTACTGCATTAAGTTGTAGGAGTTATATGAAAACACTTGTTGCATTATACCTGTCCTTGTCCAGATATCGTACTTAATCCTATATTAGGTTTAGGCACGTGTCAATGCTTAGTCCTGCTTAGTACGGTAGAAGTCGGGTGATTTCCGGTCATCCGCGAGATGTAGGAAGGAGTCACGAGTGGCTTTATGGCTATCGTGGATGGAACCATGCTTAAAATTGAAATTTAGACCGGGCGGGAGTTCGATAGTACAGCCGCAAGACACTTCACGTCTTGGGTGTGGAGCTATGCCCGTCTGAGTCGTTTAAGGACCGATTCGCTGTACGTCCTTGAGTCATGTTGAACGCAGTCTAACACTTAGTTGGTCGGATAAGTCGTTCCGACCGCGAAGCCGAGTAATGTGGTTCAGGCCGGGAATCGAATGGTAGGTTGCTTCTTGGAGGAGAGAAAGGATGTGCTTGGGGACATTGGCGTGAGACCAAGGGGGGGTTAGAGTCCCTATCACCTGGCAGAGTGTCGCCCTTGGGGTCGCGACATCATTCGGACCGCGATTCCTGAATCATATGAAAAGGTGGCTTGTGCGACCCTGGCAGGGGCCTGCGCGGTGAGTGTTAGAAATACCCCTCCAGCTGGATAGGAATTCGATTCGAATCGCCGTCGCTCCCGGTTAGTGAGCACTTGACTTGAGCAGCGGCAACGTAGATCTCATTAAATGAACCGGTGGTTAAGGGAATGATACAATGTTGCCACAATTCATACCTGCTCTGGATATAATGATGATAATTGTTTGATTATAATCAAGTGCATGTTTAGTACAGGTGCTAAGATAGATGACAGGTAAATGCTAAAAATAACTGCTAGTACAGGCTATAAGAGTTTCAATTACTTATGCCTTTATGCAAAATGTTATGTCAGCTAGCCTCTTGTGTAAGCCTTGCATAATCCTTGGTGTCATCTTATTTCTGGTTTTCGACGGGTAAGTCTAGCTGAGTACATTCCAGTACTCAGGGTTTATTCCCTCCTGTTGCAGATGACATGCTTTATCAGGGATTCTGCAAGACGTGTCTCCACCCTGCGGGTGATGATGACTAGATCACAAGGGCGTGATCGTCTTTATGTACTTTCCTCATGCTTTTGCGGGATGTCGATCATCCAGACTGGCAGTATTTAATTAACTAGTGTGTGTGTTATGCTTCCGCTACTTTCAAACTTGGTTTGTAATATTTGCTACTCCGTGGTGTAAACTTATTTCGGAACTACTTGTGAAATGTAACGTACGATGTGTATGTTGAATGATGCGATCCTGGTTGTAAGCAGTTTGGTTTGAAATCCTTCGTGATTTCGATTGACTACCGGGATTATATGGGCTCAAGTTTGAAAATTTGAGCGCTTCGGTGCTTGTTTTCGTACTTGTGCTCTTATAATTTGGTCGGTTCTGTTACAGCTGGTACCGGAGCATAATTCAACATTAAACACATCTTACGGGTAATTAAAAACAAAAGTATTTGTTTATAAAAAGGGTTAAAAACTATAAAAAATTATTTTTTTTGGTATGCCAGTGATCACAACCCTTAGCCATAATAAGGACTCTTAGGTGGCTTATTATAAAGACTAACTTGGGGGCCTTGTTTGTTTTTGTTTCGTCGTCCATACGGCGTGATATTGTATGGATGCCATCCACTTGGGTGGTAATGTATGGATCAAGTGCATCGACGCTCTGGTAAGTGTGAGTTGTGAGAGCATGATCGTCCAACCGGCGATCTAGGGGAGAGTAGTTTTGGTGACTTGCATACTTACATGTTTAAACCATGTAATTACGTAAGCACTTAATTGTGGAAACCTTATTATCGGGTAGCTTTGATACTGAAGTATATACATCTGGGGATGTGTATATGGAAAGTATTTAAATTACTGCTTTCTTGTGTGCATATATTGGGAAACTGTTGGGCTGAAATGAGTTTTTCTGCAGGTACACTAACAGCGTAACGAGTAGACCGATAGTTTCGCTTATATGAGAGAACGTATGTATGCCACCGCCTAGCGTTAGAACTTTAGGTTTCTACTAAGGTGAGAGGGCGTACGAAATGTGCATGCATCATGTTTAATTATACATATCATTTACTCCCTCCTTAAAAAAATTTCGATACTCCCGACTAAAGTAAATTTCGTATCCCCTAAATGATCCTCACTTTAAGTCGTATCTTATCTGTTGCTACAGATGGCACGTACCAAGAGGACCGCTCGTAAATCCACTGGAGGCAGGGCACCGCGTCACCAGCTCGCTCCACGTGAGCCCCGCCCTGAGCCTACTGAGGTGGAAAGGCTGAGGGCAGAGTTGGCTGAAGTGACTGCTGCCAGGAATGCAGCGCATCAGCAACTGGAGCAAGTGATTCGTGATCGTGACCAGGAAACCCTTGCAGTCCAGAGATTGATAGTAGCAAATCGCAACTGTCAACGCATGTTGGTCTGTGTGATGGAACAGAGGGATGAAGCCTGGCACGAAGAGAATGTTCTGAGGGCTCGCCAGTTTGAGCTCGAGCAACAGTTAGAGAACGCTGAAGAATACAATGATAATCTTCATGAAGAAGTGCACCGCCTGAACAACGAGCTTAATCCCCTGCTGCCTCGAAACAACAATGCCGATGAGGACATGGGTTCGCGAATCTTCATGGCTGAGGATGATGATGAAGTGGAGGTTGATGGACCACAGGATGCCCCACCTGCAGAAGCACCAGAGAAAGAGCCAGAAGAAGAAGAAGACGAGGAGTTAGAGCCTATCAGTGATGAGGACGGCGGGGAGATCCTTGACACTGACTCGGAGGATGATGCTTAGAGTAGTCATCACGTGCCTATAATGTTAGGATCGTCTTTTGTGCCCTCCCTGTGAAGGAGTGAGGCCTTGTAATAACTTGACTTTTCAGATGTAAGGTCGAACCCTATGTTTCCTGAATGTAGTTTGAACCTGTTAATTTCGATCACAACTTGATGTCTTATTATGTTGCGTTCGATGATGGTGTCACGATTAGCACCCTTCGGTGCCGCGACGAAACCGAGGGCCTCCTATGGCGCGCGACATAAGGCTGTGCTGCTTGGCACGCGCAGGTATCGAGGTGGCTAGTCATGATCCACCATGGAACTCTTCATTGAGGAGTCTCTTTGTGGTCAGTTTGAAGTAGCCTTTCAAAGTCAACTAAAAATCTTGAGATCGAATCCAAGTACCGTGCAAAAGGTCAAAAATCACGTAGATAGCAACGTAAACGGTCCGGTAACCGTTGTGCTCCCTGTGAGTGAGCCTTTAACAAAGAGCATCTTGTTGGATTACCAAGTATGATCTCGTCAAATGATGCGCTAGAATGGATTGTGCGGTTGTGATGAATTATTGTGCCTTAATTATTATGAGAAATCTATTCATACAGTCAGATTGACATTTCGCAATAATTCATCTACAAATTTCCCACATCGTCAGTGCTCATTGGCTATGCATTTTGCAGATGTCGTACAATCTACGCCGGAGTCGTGGAAATGAGGAGGAGGAACAGCCGCCCCCTCCACCACCACCTACTCCGGCCGAGTTGATGCAATCAGTGGTTGAGGGGCAGCGTATGTTGGCTGACGCCATGCGCCAACTGGCTAATCGAGAGGCTCGTCATGGCCGCCAGGGCCCAGAGCCAAATCAGTACAGCGATTTCAAGGACTTTCTGGATACAAAGCCCCCACTCTTCAAGGAAGCAGAAGAACCACTACAGGCTGACGAGTGGTTGAATACCATTGAACAAAAGTTTCGTCTGCTACGCCTAACTGATGAGCTGAAAACTGAGTATGCTTCCCATTAGTTGCATGGTCCGGCGGGCATTTGGTGGAGCCACTATCGTTCCACACTGCCTGCCAATGTCCCGATTGCTTGGGATCAGTTTAAGGCGGCATTCCGAGGAAATTATATCCCTCCCGGTCTTATGGCAATCAAGCACACAGAGTTTATGAGGCTGTCGCAAGGAAACAAAAGCCTGACTGAATACTTGCAGTCCTTCAACAACCTGGCAAGGTATGCCACAGAGTTTGTGGATACTGATGCCAAAAAGATTGCTAGCTTCAAAAGGGGCCTCGGCCCAAAACTGATGAAAACTATGGGCACTAGCAAATGTACTACTTTCAATGATTTCATCAGCGATGCTTTGACCCAGGAGAACAACAATACTATTTATTCTGCCTCTAAGAGCCGTAAAAGGGCCCTTGAGGCAAGTGCTTCTCAGTCAAGGGCCTCAGCGGCACCGAGGTCTTCCCCTCGCCCACCTGCTTAGAATACAAAGTTCCGTCCGCCGCAGAAGAATCCTGCTGCAAAAACGGGGTTCCGTAAGGCTTATACCGTCGCTCTGCCAAAGGGGACTTCTGGACAGAGCAGCTCTAGTGTTCCTCCTAGCAATATGCCTTGCTGGAATTGCAACAAGCCAGGTCATTGGGCCCGGAACTGTCCGTACCCTAAGAAAAATGTCAACCAAGGTAGTCGTCAGGGATACGCCCATTATAACAGCATTGAGGAAATTCCATCTGGTGAGGTGGTCACCGCTGGTAAGTTTCTAGTTGACCAACACCCCGCAGTGGTACTTTTTGATTCAGGTGCTTCGCATTCCTTTATCAGTCCTAAGTTTGCATCCAAATTTGCACACAAGTTGCATACTGTTGAAGGTGTGGGTTATTGTATTAGTGCTGCAAGTGGGAATATTTCCACAAACAAAGTAGTGGGGAACCTTAAGTTTGAGATAGAAGGGCGAAGTTATTCGCTTGCCCTATTGGTTTTACCTGGTTTAGACATAGATGTTATCTTGGGCATGAATTGGATGAGTCAGAATGGGGTACTCATTGACACATCCGCTCGGGTAGTTATGCTCAGAGATCCTACAGATCAAAAGGGTTTTCTAGTACAACTTCCCAGAAAGGTTGAATTATCGGGGAAAATTCATGCTGTGCAAGCAAAGGCGTTGACCGAAATTCCAGTAGTAAATGAGTTTCCCGACATTTTTCCCGATGATTTGCCGGGACTCCCTCCGGATCGGGATGTGGAGTTTAAAATTGAGTTGTTGCCTGGCACGGCTCCCATCTCTAGGAGACCTTATAGGATGCCTCCGAATGAACTAGCTGAACTTAAGGTGCAATTGAATGAACTTTTGAAGAAGGGGTTGATTCGTCCTAGTTCGTCGCCGTGGGGATGTCCTGCTATCTTTGTAAAGAAGAAGGATCGGTCGTTGCGGATGTGCGTAGATTATAGACCTCTCAATGCAGTCACTGTCAAAAATAAGTACCCTCTACCACGTATCGACATCTTGTTCGATCAGTTGTCTAAAGCTAAAGTTTTCTCCAAAATCGATCTAAGATCTGGCTACCATCAAATTAAAATCCGCCCGGAAGATGTTCCAAAGACAGCCTTTTCTACCAGATACGGTCTTTATGAGTATCTTGTTATGTCTTTCGGCTTGACAAATGCCCCCGCACACTTCATGTACTTGATGAATTCGGTGTTTATGCCTGAATTGGATAAGTTTGTGGTGGTATTTATTGATGACATCCTGGTATATTCTGTGAATGAGGAAGATCACGCTGAACATCTGCGTATAGTCCTCACAAGACTGCGTGAACATCAACTTTATGCCAAGTTCAGTAAGTGCGAATTCTGGCTTCGAGAAGTACCTTTCCTTGGGCATGTGTTGTCTGATGGAGGAATTATGGTGGATCCCGCCAAGGTACAGGAAGTACTGAACTGGAAGGCTCCTATCTCGGTTCACGAGGTCCGAAGTTTTCTTGGTTTGGCTGGCTATTATCGTCGCTTCATCCCGGATTTCTCCAAAATAGCCAAACCCATGACTCGGTTGCTGCAAAAAGACACCAGGTTTGTCTGGACTCCTGAGTGTGATGCGGCTTTTCACCAACTGCGAACCCTCCTAACCTCAGCTCCGGTTTTGGCACAACCGGATATCGAGAAACCATTTGATGTTTATTGTGATGCCTCAGGCATAGGTTTGGGAGGCGTTTTGATGCAGGAAGGCCGAGTAATTGCATATACCTCGCGGCAACTTCGGAAGCATGAGGTGAATTATCCAACGCATGACTTAGAACTGGCCGCAGTTGTTCATGCTTTGAAGGTATGGCGGCATTATCTGCTGGGCAATGTCTGCAATATCTATACAGACCACAAAAGCCTCAAATACATCTTCACCCAACCCGAGCTAAATATGCGTCAGAGAAGATGGCTCGAGTTGATTAAAGATTATAATCTTCAAGTACACTATCACCCAGGCAAGGCAAATGTGGTTGCGGACGCTTTAAGCCGTAAGTCTCATTGCCATTCCTTAATTGAAACTGATTTTTACCGATCTCACCTGTTACATCCGACAGTCTTGTACAACATCACTGTCAGTGGTACTCTCAGAAATAGAATCATTGAGCTCCAAAAGACTGATCCGGGTATCTTTCACATAAAACGGAAGATGAATGAAGGAGAGACTAAGCATTTCAGGTTAGATGACGAAGGTGTGCTGTGGTTTAAGGATAGGTTAGTGGTACCTAAGGACCGAGAGCTTAGAGATCAGATCCTGTCCGAAGCACATTCGTCCAAGTTGTCCATCCATCCTGGTAGCAATAAGATGTATTATGATTTGAAGCCATACTATTGGTGGACCAAGATGCGGAAAGAGATAGCTGCATATGTTGCTAGATGTGACACCTGTTGCAGAGTTAAAGTTGTGCACATGAAAGCTGGGCTACTTCAGCCACTTTCCATTCCAGGCTGGAAATGGGAAGAGATAAGTATGGATTTCATTGTCGGACTTCCTTCTACTGTCAAAAATCATAATTCCATCTGGGTAATTGTGGATCGTTTGACCAAATCAGCTCACTTCATTCCAGTTAGAGTGGACTATCGTCCCACTGACTATGCTGAGTTGTACTTCAATCAGATAGTCCGGCTTCATGGGATACCTTGTACTATCGTTTCTGACCGTGGTCCCCAGTTCACTGCTCGCTTTTGGGAGCATTTGCATCACCTTCTGGGAACCAAGTTAGTGAGAAGCTCTGCTTATCACCCCCAGACATCGGGTCAGACAGAACGAGTTAACCAAATCTTGGAAGATCTGTTGCGAGCATGCGTCATTTCATCCAAGGGTTCTTGGGAAAAATGGTTACCTTTAGCCGAATTCTCGTACAATAACAGTTATCAAGAGAGTATTAAGATGGCCCCATTCGAAGCTTTGTACGGTCGAAAGTGTCGAACTCCACTAAACTGGGTAGAAGCTGGGGAAAGAAGGTATTATGGCATTGATTTTGTCCAGGAAGCCGAGGAACAAGTCCGTACCATCCAGAAACACATGGCTGCAGCACAAGCGAGACAGAAAAGCTATGCGGATCGTCGTAGAAAACCACTCGAATTTGAAGTTGGAGACTTCGTTTATTTGAAAGTTTCTCCAATGAAGAGTGTCCAACGTTTTGGTGTTAAGCGGAAACTTGCACCAAGATACGTGGGTCCTTTCTAGATCATAGGCAAGAGTGGAGCTGTTGCGTACAAAATCCAGTTGCCTCCTGAGATGAGAGCCATATTCAACGTTTTCCATGTATCTCAGCTCAAAAAGTGTCTTCGAGTTCCTGAGGAAAGAGTTCCGTTAAGAGATATCAGGCTGGAATCCGATCTAACTTACGAAGAAAAGCCAGTCCAAGTGATCGATACTCAGGAACGAGTAACTAGAAGTAAAGTGGTTAGGTGGTATAAAGTAATGTGGAGTAATCAGGGTAGTGAAAGTGATGCTACGTGGGAACGGGAAGATTATTTGCGGGATGGTTATAAAGAATTCTATGAAAAATGGTACGCTTTCCAAATCTCGGGACGAGATTTTTATAAGGGGGGAGGGCTGTAACACTTCAAGTGTTTAGTCCTTAATTGCATTGCATTTGCATTTGCATAAGCATAAGCATGCATCATTCATGTTTGTTATTTTATGTGATGCAACACATGTGATTGTTCTAGGGTTTGTTTGATTTATTTCATGAAGTATTTGATAGTTGGTGTAACAAAAAGGTAAGGTAGCCAATCATGACCTACAACACCTTAGTTATACTTAGGGTAACATTTGGAACAAGGTTCATGTTGACCAAAATTACAAATTTGCCCTCCAAGAGAAGTTTGACCACCCTTTGACCCTAGAAGGCTCTAGTTTGACCAATTAAAAAGTCTAATTTAGAGACCTTGCATGGAAGAGCACCCTTAAGCAAAGTTGTAAAGAAATTCATGGGGAACAAAAGTCTCAATATGACCATCTCATGAAATTGACCCTAACATGCTCAAAAGTGGCCCACAAGTCAGTTAGAGAGGTAGCTCCAAGACTTAGAATTTTTCTAAGTCTGGAATCTGACCCTACAGTTTTACTGATGCGTACTTTAGGAGCTTTTAGTTTGCAAACCAGGCCAAACCAGCTTTCACTCATATTGACAAACTTGTAGATCACATGTAGCTCTACAACATTGTCAACATCACCATCACCTAGTTCTAAATGGTTTAGGAGATATGGTGCCTGGAAAAATGGGTTTCTGTCGGTTAGTTAACTGAAACTCGGTTTCAGATTTCGGGTGCCTCACTTTGGAGCGTTGTATCTCACTAACCAAGCCGAATTGGCTCACGACCCTATTGGCAATGTTGAAGCCCTCACGTAGCTCTACCAATTTGTCAACTACGGTTCTCACCGAGTCAGCCTCGATCACGAGCTATGAGGCGATGAAATCTCCCTGTCAGTCGCTGTGGAACGCCGATGGCCTTGTCAGTCATTCTGAAAAGTTCAGAAAACCGAACTCGGCGCGTGGCCGACCGGGGACAGGAAGCCTCCGCCGCGTGGCAACACGCGTCGACGCGATGCTCACCTCGGTTGCCCAAAGACGCCACGACGCCCGGAGGCCCTTCCTCGCTGCTCCTTCTTCTGCCTCCTTGTTTCCTTGGCCACCGAGCGCGCGGCAACCGGAGGAGCATCAGCGGCCGCCACCGAAAAATCTACCACAGTCAAGCACCACCACCCAATTCCCCGTAGGCACAGTCGCACAGTGAGCTCCTCCACATCGCGGACCACACCGTACGACCGCTTGACCTCAGGTAGAGCTCGCCGAGCTTGCGCCTCCACCGCGGCCGCCATTGGCGTCGCCAAGTTGAGCTCGCGCGTGGCCGTGCTTCTCGGTGCCCTTACCGCCTTCCTTCTCCGGTGTTCTAGGTTCGCCTCGGTGTGCTGGTGCTCACGGGGTAGACCGTTTGGGGGTCGAGCGCTGCTAGCTCGCCGGAGCCGGCAAGCATGCGGTCGTGGCCGCCATTGCCGCTGCCACCCCCCTAGCCACGGTCATAGTGTCAATTAGTTATACCAATCGTTGCGCGAGGTTGAGGTGAACGCGCTGGTACGGTAGCTTCACCGGAGCTGCCGCCGGCGGCGAGCAATCGCCGTCGCCTTCTTTTCCCCCTCTGCCTCCCTCGCTGACCAGTGGGGTCCCCAGGTCAGGCGCGCGCGCAAGCGGGAGGCCGGTCGCGTGCCGTCGCGCGGGAGCGGGCCGTCGCGCGGGAGCGGGCCGTCGCGCGAGAGCGGGCCGTCGCGTGGGAGTGGGCCGTAGCACGGGGAGTGGGCCGCGTGGGTCTCCCAGGCCGGCCCGGTAGCAGGGTTTCGATTTTCGTTTTTATTTCCTTTCTATATTTGCCACAGATTTTGGGTAAAGTTAGGAAATGTATATCTAGGGTTTTACTTACTCAAAAATTATGAGGTAAATTTTGTTAGGCTCTGCATGATGTGTAGTATTTTAGAAAAATATAAATCTGATATGTGATGTTTAGTTGTCTGAAGAATTTAATAGGTCCTTCAAATGTGTTTTGAAATGAATGCAAATTTGTTAAATGTATAGCTTGAGCTGTGGCATTCCAAAAATTATGAAATTTGGTGGTTAGGCTAATTTATACTTGCTCTAGCTTTGGTAAAAATTTGAGCAGTAGTGCTTAAGTACTTTTCAAGTTATAATGCTATCTTGTTATTTTAGGAAATGCTTAAAGGAATTTTAGTAATTTTTCTACATGTGCAATGTTCTTATAAATTTTTGGAGAATGTCTTGGTACCCTAGAGTGTCCAAGAAAATTAAGAAATCTGTTGTTTGACACTTTTTACTATGCTTTGTTATTTATACAAAAATCAGCCTTTTGGGCTTGTGAATTTTGTTCAGAGAGTTTCTGTGAATTAATTGAGTTCAAATTTTTACAGTAGTCTCTTCTTGGGTCAGAGAGTCCCCTGTAATTTTTGTAGAATTTTAGGAGCAGTTTACATATATGTTTGAAATTCCACTTAATTACTTAAGTAAATTAAGAAATGAGTTTAAATAAATATTTTAGGTGGGCACACCTTACTTTCTGGTGTTTTTGTGACATTTGTGAACTTGTAGTAGTATTAGTTTGGTCTTAGAGAATGTTTGTCACATCAATAAATATTTAACCTTTACAATTTTAGGTTTTCTGGACAGCTAGTAGTAATTCTAAATTTGGCTTTGATAAAATTGGTTGCTGGAAAACTTGTAAATACCAAAGTTGGAGTAAACTTGATGAACTAGCTTGTGTCAAAATTTGGAAGCATTTGGCTTAGTAGTTTGAGAGTTACTGTTGTTTAAAGTGGCAGTTCAAAATCTGCTACTCTCTGTTTTGAGAGGACAGCTTCTGGAACTTGTGAAGTTTGACATGGAAAACTTAGGAGTTTGGAGTTGAGGTCTGAAAATGAATTGTAGTGCATTTCTTAGGCTTTCCAGATTGTCTTAGATCATATCTTTTGGAGTTGGGATTCTCCAGTTATGTCAGGATCTTTGAGCTGCTGTCCAGAATAACTTACTGTGGTAACCTAAATAATGTTACTCTTGTGTTTATTAGGTGTTAGGGCCTTAACCGAAGAGGAACAACTATATCTTAGGTTGGGTAGATTAGGTAAGTACTTCTCCACCGGAGAAGAGATTTGCACGTACTAATAAAATAACTTGAATAGAGTATTTTATTTCTGAAATGCATTTCATTCCGAGCATGTTGCACCCATTTATGCATCCATTATATTTATTGTGCATTCATGCAATAGGTGTACCGGAGGGGGTAACTCTCCTCGAATTCGAGCCTGTGATTCCGGAGGAGGACCAGGAGCAGCAGGAGCCCGAGGATCCAGCAGGCGAAGGAGTGCCCGCAGACGACCTTCCTGAGTGTCCAGACCACCGGCCCTCGACCTTTCTGAAAGGCAAGCCCCGGTGCATGCTGAACCTACTGATTTATAAATTAATCTTGAGTATTTTAATTGTTTACTGCATTAAGTTGTAGGAGTTATATGAAAACACTTGTTGCATTATACCTGTCCTTGTCCAGATATCGTACTTAATCCTATATTAGGTTTAGGCACGTGTCAATGCTTAGTCCTGCTTAGTACGGTAGAAGTCGGGTGATTTCCGGTCATCCGCGAGATGTAGGAAGGAGTCACGAGTGGCTTTATGGCTATCGTGGATGGAACCATGCTTAAAATTGAAATTTAGACCGGGTGGGAGTTCGATAGTACAGCCGCAAGACACTTCACGTCTTGGGTGTGGAGCTATACCCGTCTGAGTCGTTTAAGGACCGATTCGCTGTACGTCCTTGAGTCATGTTGAACGCAGTCTAACACTTAGTTGGCCGGATAAGTCGTTCCGACCGCGAAGCCGAGTAATGTGGTTCAGGCCGGGAATCGAATGGTAGGTTGCTTCTTGGAGGAGAGAAAGGATGTGCTTGGGGACATTGGCGTGAGACCAAGGGGGGTTAGAGTCCCTATCACCTGGCAGAGTGTCGCCCTTGGGGTCGCGACATCATTCGGACCCGCGATTCCTGAATCATATGAAAAGGTGGCTTGTGCGACCCTGGCAGGGGCCTGCGCGGTGAGTGTTAGAAATACCCCTCCAGCTGGATAGGAATTCGATTCGAATCGCCGTCGCTCCCGGTTAGTGAGCACTTGACTTGAGCAGCGGCAACGTAGATCTCATTAAATGAACCGGTGGTTAAGGGAATGATACAATGTTGCCACAATTCATACCTGCTCTGGATATAATGATGATAATTGTTTGATTATAATCAAGTGCATGTTTAGTACAGGTGCTAAGATAGATGACAGGTAAATGCTAAAAATAACTGCTAGTACAGGCTATAAGAGTTTCAATTACTTATGCCTTTTATGCAAAATGTTATGTCAGCTAGCCTCTTGTGTAAGCCTTGCATAATCCTTGGTGTCATCTTATTTCTGGTTTTCGACGGGTAAGTCTAGCTGAGTACATTCCAGTACTCAGGGTTTATTCCCTCCTGTTGCAGATGACATGCTTTATCAGGGATTCTGCAAGACGTGTCTCCACCCTGCGGGTGATGATGACTAGATCACAAGGGCGTGATCGTCTTTATGTACTTTCCTCATGCTTTTCCGGGATGTCGATCATCCAGACTGGCAGTATTTAATTAACTAGTGTGTGTGTTATGCTTCCGCTACTTTCAAACTTGGTTTGTAATATTTGCTACTCCGTGGTGTAAACTTATTTCGGAACTACTTGTGAAATGTAACGTACGATGTGTATGTTGAATGATGCGATCCTGGTTGTAAGCAGTTTGGTTTGAAATCCTTCGTGATTTCGATTGACTACCGGGATTATATGGGCTCAAGTTTGAAAATTTGAGCGCTTCGGTGCTTGTTTTCGTACTTGTGCTCTTATAATTTGGTCAGTTCTGTTACAATAAGTACTAGAATGGATAATGTTGATTCTACCATGAAGAACCAACATAGCTTTAATAAAATGATAGAATCACAAATAGCTCAACTGGCAGCTACTGTTCCTCCATCTGATAAAGGTAAGATTCTAGGGCAGCCAGAAGATTTAGAAACTATAAATCTTGTCGATATGCACAATGCAGCTTTCTACTACACTCAACCATCAGAGGGAAGGTTGATTGACTACACCCTTCCCGACAAGAAAGGTGATCCAGGGAGACCCGTCATTCCCATCTCCATTGGATGTCACATCTTTCAGGAAGTTGTCTGTGACTTTAGAGCAAGTGTCAATATCATGCCTAAGGTAATCTATGATAAGATTCTAGGAGATCATTTGTTGTACACAAATATGCATTTGTAGCTTGCAGATCAGTCACTCTGCTACCCCAAAGGAATTCTAGAAAATGCCATCATTCGAGTGGGACAGTCATATGTTCCCGTAGACTTTGTGGTTCTGGAAACAAGTGGAGATGAGAGGGCACCCATCATTCTGGGATGACCATTTCTAAGCACTGCAAAGGCCATTATCTATGTGGACACCGCCAAGATCTATTTCACCATCAAGGACAAGAAGGAGAAGTTCTCGTTTAAGGACCGTATACTATATTCTCCCACTCATCCACAGAAGGCATACCTGCCCAAAGAGACAACAACAGTGACCAACAGAAGGAGGAAGAGCAAGACCAGCTAGTCACCTAAAGAAACAATCAACATGATCAAACCATCCAATCGGAGTACAACCACCTCCTCGCTCCACCATTCCTTGCTGAGAAGGATGATCCTGGCGTACCGACGATCGAGTGTACCATTGGACAGAAAATCTTTCACAAGACCTTCTAGGATATTGGATCAGGTATCAACATAATATCCAAGGTAACATATGAATACTTATTTGGTAATGAGCCCTTGTACCCAACATATATGAAGCTACAGATAGCGAACCAATCAATTCGATTCTCAAAGGGCATAGCAAAGGACAATGGTCAAAATTCAAGATCATTACGCTCCTGCTGACTTCATGACCCTGGACATGGAAGAAGAAGATGATTCACCCATCATCTTAGGAACACCGTTCCTCAACACTACCAATGCAGTCATCTATGTCGGATCTGGACAAATCCACTTCTAGTTCCCTAGAGAAAAGGTACGCTGTCACTTTAATAGTTACACTACTTTGAGCAGCCGAAGAAGTCTTGCTCCAGGAAAAGATGTCGATCATTCTACCATCAAGAAATTAAACCCCTATCAATGGATGGGAGGACTACGAAGGAGAAGTTGTGAAGAACCAACATCAACCCCAATGGAACGAATGGGACAATGAAGAGCCTAAAGCACCTATGAAAGAAGAATCTACTCCGCTAAAGTCAAGCCCACAAACCAAAAGGTATGGAAAGAGAAGGTAACCTCATCACCATCACAAGAAGAGCAGTCATCTGAGTCTCCATCACTGAGATCAAATGATGCACCTAAAAAGTAAGTACTCTCTCTGACCTAGTCTTGTCCGGAGGACTTTAAAATCTGAACCCTTGCCATGAGGAAACATTGGTAGTTATCCATATTTATTTTCTACCATTGCATAAATTATTTTCCCTTTTAACATATTTACTTTTCTACATTTGCACTGCATTGGAGAAAAGAAAAACAAAAAGATTACTTTACTGCATGTTAATATTGCATCAAAGAAATCCTAAGCCCCATGTGAGTAATCAACGGTGTGTAAAATCCTGTGGGAATATTCACCATGGTGGCATAATAATAAAAATACCATGCATACATATTTTATTTCTACATTATAAAAATAGAAAATTCAAAAATATATCAAATAGACCTCCTGCTAAAATTTTGCCACTAGAAAATTTGTCTAAACTCACAAGAAGCAAATCATTGAATGGCAGACCGCTAACCCTTTATCCTAATTCAAGCCTTGAGTTTTTAGTGTTCTTGTTGGAGTGTTTTGCAGGATGGTATAGATGGTCAAGAGCAAGTTCACCCAGTTGACCTCATCTCACTCCACCCAAAGTACAACTTCCTAAACCAACTTTCGGGTGGATAAGATGGGTGTCTGCTTGTAAACCATGCTCTAAGAAGGATCATTCAACATTCAGCAACCGACTACGACAACATCTAGCTTGGGAGAGGAGCATCCCCATGTATCTAGCTAAGTATTTCTTTCCCCTTTTAGTTTTACTATTTTTGAGTTTGCTATATGTTTGCTAAAGAAATAAAAAGATGAATAACAAACCAAAACAAAATAAAAATTTATCTTAAGATTGTTACATATATATTGGTGTGATTTTAAAACTTTGAAAGAAAAATAAAAAGTAAGTGTGTCTAGTTTTCTATTCTTTAGAGCTGAATAAATAATGGAGTCTAGGTAAACTCTTGCAATGAAAATGATGAATAGTTGCTTTGTCATAATTCCTTTCAAGTACCTAGTTTTTAGCCTTAAATTCTCCTGAGTTTTGGATGACTATTTTGATATAAGAATTTACTCTGAACCTGAAACTCATGGGTAGCTTATGCTTGATCTAAGTCTAGGTAATTGATGGATATGATATGAGAAAGTCTGAGCTGTTGTTTATCTTGTTCCAAGTGATACTAGAGTTTCAGAGATTTATCTTTTGAAAAATATAAAAATTCATGATGAGCTCTTGTATGACAAAGCTTGAATTCCTACCAGAGCCAAATATGATATTTAGACTAGGAAACCTTTCACTCATATATGCTGCTTGCTTTAGCATTGAGTTTAGTCAAGCCTTGTTGAAGCCTTATGAGAGGTTTGTCATGCTCTTAAAATCAAGATCACGTACACACCACTCACATATGCACTGCACCTACACTGGGGGTAAGCACAAGTACATGCCATTCCATCAATATCCACCCAAAAATATATTTTACTCCTATTGTGTCAACACACACCTAATGCATTCATTAAATCCTAATGCCTTCTATAGTTTTTGATTTGTCCTTGGCCTTGTCTCCTGTGATTTGTGCTAATAGAGCCAAAGATTGGTAACTTCATTAAACCCTAATGCCATCTATAACTTCATCATAAACCTTGAGGACTGAAGTATTTAGTACAAGGCTGAGAAAATAATTGTCTATTGTGATTTGTGCTAACACATCTTGAACTTTGTTAATTGTGATTTGTGTCAACACTGACCCCACAAACTCAGCTTCTCTTGCCTTATAGTCATTGTTGTTTGTTTTTGGTTTATAGGATATTGCTCTTGCTGATCTGGCTCCAACCCACCCCATCAGGCTTGGGCTTCCTCTCAACTTCTCAGTGTTCTACTATGAGATCCTCAACTCTCCTTATCATGCTTCCAACCTTGCAAAATAGGTTTGCTTCTTCTCCTCCTATCTCCCTTTGTAATTTGTTTTTTTTAGACATGATGTGTCCTAGATTATGTAGCTGGACAACTGGCTGAGTGCACAGATAACTGCTTATGACAACCATTTGTTTATGTAGGGATTGTTTTGTCCAATAAAAGATGGTGTAGAGGAAATAATTCATTTGTAGCTGATGATATATGATGCCATGGTTCATAAATTGTAATAACTCAGTTTTAAATTAGGATTGCAAGAAAACTTGATTGATGGTCATCACCGCTAGCTTGCAACTTACATGTTGCTGGCACTATTGGGGGATTAATGTTTGTGTCCATGCAATGCACGTCTGTGTTTTGCATGCGTATTCGCTGAAACATTATCTCATAATGTTTGTTGTAGGCTTTTGATGATGCAATCTCTGAGATAGACAGCCTCGTAGAGGAGTCCTACAAGGACAGCACTCTAATCATGTAGCCTAGCGGTGATTTGTGCTAGCACACACCATATATTTGTCACTCATGATTTGTGCTGACACACACCTCATTTTGTCCTTGTCCTTTCATAGAAAAAAATTGTTTCTTGTGATTTGTGCTAACACATATTTAAACTTTGTTTATTGTGTTTTGTGTGAATACACATATGTCTTCTGTGTTGTCAGTGCTGCTGCAGGTTTATTAAATTGCCTTTCGTCCCTCATTTTCTTGAAAACTCAGGTTTAGTAAACTGCAGTACTATATATTAGTGTAATCATCATGTTAATTTTTACTTTCAAGTCTATTTTCTGAAGTTTTGAGGAGCAGCTCACCGTGTCCTCCTTGATCTGTCTTTGTACTGCAGGTTGTGCAAAGGTTCCAGGAACTATTTGCACAAACAAAATACAAAGAAGCAGCTGAGTTGTCTGCATAGTCTGTGTATGCTCTCTTGAGCACACTTTAGACCGTTGCAAAATTTCAGGTGAGTTGGTATTTCAATTGGACATATGTAGCTACCGAGGTTCATCGTGTCCTAGATTATGTAGCTGGATAACTGGCTTAGTGCACCGACTAAAATAGTTGAAGAGATCATTTTTATGTATCTCATCAATTTTCATGTTTTTTAATACATCAGGCCTTGGGAAGAAGGAGAAGATGCCGATGACATGTGGTTAAAGATGGCAACATGTGTCCGAAAGGTGGCTTCGGAAGTGTTTGGCGTGAGTAGGGGAGACAAACGGGAAGCTAAAGACACATGGTGATGGAATGACGAGGTGCAAAGGGCTATTAGGGAGAAGAATGAGTGTTTTAAGCGTCTCCACCATGACAAGAGTGCAGCCAACATCGAGGGCTATAAAATAACGAAGAGGGTTGCAAAGCGAGCTGTGAGTGTAGCAAAAGGTCAGGCGTATGATGGCCTTTATCAGCGACTAGGCACGAAAGAAAGGGAGAAGGACATTTATAGATGGCTAGAATCCGCGAGAGGAAGACAAGAGACATCAACCAAATACAATGCATCAAGGATGGGACACATCGACTTCAGGTGAAGGATGAGGAGATCAAGGACAGATGGAGAGAGTACTTTGACAAGCTGTTTAATGGGGAGAATGAGGGTCCTACCCTTGAGTTGGACGACTCATTTGACGATACCAACAGACGTTTTGTGAGGAGAATTCAGGAGGCAGAGATCGGAGAGGCTTTAAAGAGGATGAAGGGAGGTAAAACGATGGGCCCTGATGGTATCCCCATTGAGGTGTGGAGATACCTAGGTGCCAGAGCGATAATATAGTTAACTAAGCTTCTTAACCTTATTTTTCGGTCCAACAAGATGCCTGAAGAATGGAGGAGAAGTATATTAGTACCTATCTTCAAGAACAAGAGAGATGTTCAAAGTTGTACTAACTACCGTGGGATTAAGTTGATGAGCCATACGATGAAGCTCTGGGAGAGGGTTATCGAGCATCGTCTAAGGAGAGTGACACATGTGACCTAAAATCAGTTTAGGTTCATGCCTGGTAGGTCGACCATGGAGGCGATTTTCTTATTACGACAATTGATGGAGAGATATAGGGAGCAGAAGAAGGACTTGCACATGGTCTTTATTGACCTCAAGAAGGCATATGACAAAGTACCGAGAAATGTCATGTGGTGGGCCTTGGAAAAGCACAAAGTCCCAACTAAGTACGTTACCCTCATCAAGGATATGTATAGGGATGTGGTGATGTTTGTCCGAACATGTGATGGTGACACCAGTGACTTTCTAATTAAAATAGGACTGCATCAGGGGTCAGCTTTGAGCCCTTATTTATTTTCTTTGGTGATGGATGAGGTCACAAGGGACATACAAGGTGATATCCCTTGGTGTATGCTCTTTACTGATGATGTGGTGCTAGTTGACGACAGTTGGGCAGGGGTTAATAGAAAGTTAGAACTATGGAGGCGCACGTTAGAGTCGAAAGGGTTCAGACTTAGTAGGACTAAGACCGAGTACATGAGGTGCGATTTCAGCGCGACTAGGCATGAGGAGGGAGACGTTAGCCTCGATGGGCAAGTGGTGGCCAAGAAGGATACTTTTCGGTATTTAGGGTCGATGCTACAAAAGGATGGAGACATTGATTAAGATGTTAGGCATAGAATTTCAGCCGGCTGGTTGAAATGGCGTTAAGCTTCTGGCGTCCTCTATGACAAAAGGGTGCCTCAGAAGCTGAAAGGTAAGTTATATAGGACGGAGATTCGTCCGGCGATGTTATACGGTGTTGAGTGTTGGCCTACAAAAAGGCGACATGTCCAGCAATTGAGTGTAGCAGAGATGCGTATATTGCGTTGGTGTTGTGGGCACACAAGGAGGGATAGAGTCTGGAACGACGATATTCGGGATAGGGTTGGGGTGGCACCAATTGAGGAGAAATTGATTCAACATCGGTTGAGATGGTTTAGACATGTCCAATGGAGGCTTCCTGAGGTGCCGGTGCGTAGTGGAGTTCTAAAGCGGGCCGATAATATAAAGAGCGGTAGAGGTGAACTAACTTGGGACGAGTCCGTTAAGAGAGATCTTAAGGAGCGGAATATCTCCAAGGATTTAGCTATGGATAGGAGCGCTTGGAGATTGGCAATCAACGTGCCTGAACCGTGACCTCTTTTTGTCTTGTGCCCTTTATGTCCCTTTATGTGTCTCCCTGTTTCTTGTCTCTTTTAGGTTTCATCTCTAGCCTACCCCAACTTGCTTGGGACAAAAGGCTATGTTGATGTTGTTGTTGTTGTATCAGTTTGCCAATGATATTGTTCAATTTCAGATCTATCATCATCAGCCATGCTTGCCATTTCTCCATCCTGTTTTTGCAAAGATAAGTTTACTTTTGATGCCAGTACATATTTGTATTGCTTATATATGTAATCAAATTGCTTAGCTATCTGTATCTACCTCATATGACATTCTTGACTCTGATATTGACCACTTAGTTTGTGGTCCAAAGATTCTATCCAGATCCTCAAGGCTCATATTCTGTGTTATTTGTTTGTTAATGACAATGGTTGTTATTTATCAAAAATATAACACAACTAGATTGACAAGCATATACTATTTTACCTCATTCATGTCATTTCCAATTATCATGTGTGTCAATGTTCCTTGCATTCCTTCATGTAGCTGCACAATTTATAATGCAACAACAACAACAACATAGCCTTTTGTCCCAAGCAAGTTAGGGTAGGCTAGAGATGCACAGTTTATAATGAAGCATTGAAAATTGCATTCCTATTATGCTGAATTTACATCACATATATGGGTATAGTTTGCACATGTGTGCACTGTAATTTCTGTATACTTGCAGTATAATTTTTACGTACCTATTCCTGTCAGTCTGATCATCTTCCTGTGAGTTCCTGATTTGTTCCATCATAAGTTCAGTGTAGCCTCCCTACATTGAAGTATAATTTAGTTAAAAAAACAACCTTTTTTATCTTGACATTTTTGAATCTAAGCAATGATTTGCTCACCTTTTTGTATCTGTAGGTATTTGAAGGGCCGGCATCAGATCCAATAAGTATTTCTGCATCATAATTGGTGTTCCTACTATGCTCATCTCTGTCATTATAACTGATGTCTGATAGATTTGTCAACATAGAATTTGCAAATGCATTCTGTCTATCCTGCATCTATTTGAACATATATACTTATTGACATATGTCTAGTTGCACTGAGTAAATGATTATTTAGTACCTGGTTAGTCTCGTACATTAATTGTAGTGTTTCTTGCCACTTCTTTATCCCACCTGCTGTTGTGAGATCAAAGTTTGGTTCTGAGTTTTCACTTGCATGTGTATATGGTACCTTCTATAGATGGTGTACATCATTTAGTAATGTTAAATTTAGGAGGATTCACCTGTATTTCTAGTAGGTCCATGGAAAATAGATTTTTCTTAAACCAAAACTTTATTATTGACATTTATATTACCTGAAAGTTATGCCCATCTATAGTTTCAGTGATCTGTAATACTTCCTACTCCAGTCTCAATTTTGCCCTATTCTTTGCCTGCATTTAGTAATAAATGATGATATATCATTAGGATAAAGTTGAAGCATCATAAAGGATCAGTATGTGAGATTATAGTCATTCCTAGCCACCTCTATCTCTGCACCACATCAAAACTGCTAGTTGAATTGATAGTGGTACAAGTAGCAATACTTGCATGAGCCGGATCTTTAAATTGTATACATGTACAGTATAATTGCATTAGTAGCAAGTACAAGTTGCACTATGTCAAATGTGTAATTTTCATATTTGTGTTTTGTAATTTATTTACAATAGGAATATAGCAAATACATAACAGATATATTTGTAATTTTAGTTGAGAATTAGTTGAGGATTGTTGAGTGGTGTGGCTGCAGAATTACTTTTAAAAATTGGCCCAGAAAATTCGATGTGTGTGTGTGATTTCTGCTAGCTACATATGTGTGTGATCTCATGCTCTCTGTTTTGCACTACGCTCTCTATGTTTCTAGTCTTTTAGACCACATCACAACCCCCCAACTGTTGGATCTGCTCCTTGTGCATAGTGAGCAACCAGGGCCACGCCCTGCTGTTGGAGCAAGCACAAGCAGCAGTCCATCTTTGCCATCCTGACTTTGTTTATAGCTCCCATGATTACAGATTCCATAGATCTAGGTTCTCCTAGTCTGTCATCTCAGCTGCTAATTTGTTCAGTGTTGCTTCTTCAGAGAATTTAGTTTACCAGAGAAATTGATTCAAAAGATTGGTGTACTAACCTTGACTCATGAGGTATGAATTAGACTTGTAGTGCTTGTTCTTCAAATTTTCTTTGCATTCTGATTTCTGCCCTTGAGCTTTTCCCCACGCAGAGCAGATCTATTTTGTTTGCTTTGCTTCTTTCCCAAGTCTTATCTGTTTTATTCCTATGGATTTCCTGTTGTTGGGCTGTTTTTTTGGCTGCTGCATGTTTCATGGGCCACTTTCTCATTTTAGTTATTGGGCTCTACTATTTTACTCAGTTGCATAGAAATTACAACAGATCTGCTCTGGATGAGCCTTCTTTTTAAAATCAAGTGGTTTATAGGCAGTCAACAACCGTGTGCTAGCTTGTGCTAAAACACACGTTTTTTGCTCTGTTGGAAATCTTGTGTTCTGTAGGCAGCCAACAACCATGTGCTAGCTTGTGTTAAAACACAAGGTTTTTTTTCTCTGTTATAAATCGTGTGTTTTGCAGCCAGCAAACAACCATGTGCTAGCTTTTGCTAAAACACACGATTGTACATTAGACAGACTCTTTTTTTGAAGTGGAATATTGGAAACTCTTCGAAATGGACTTATTTATTCTTCCTAAAACTTTGTTAGGAGTTGGAAAACACTATGTTTTTAGGAAAAAAATAAGGTACTCTTAAAGATGCTGATTAATACGAAGTCCGATTCCAAGGCATATTGGATCGTGCCCTCCATATCTCATTTGAGATCCGGACTCATGACGAGTGTCATAAGAGTTAGAACAACTCACGTCTAGTAATGATATGAAATATAATTACTATATGTATTGGGTTCCGAACACGTTTGCTGGTAAAAATAAACCCAAATGGATGGATCCTACCACTACTAAACTGTTTCTGTCCGCTACTTCCATTGATCAACTTGTAGTAACCCGCGAGAACGGACACGTAGTCCAGTGGCAGCGACTCCAGGTGTGAGCGCTGCCCGCCAGGTTCGATCCTAGGTGTCTAACTGGGGATTTATTCCCAAAAAAATAATGTTGCAGGTCTTGGATGTACACGTGAAGCCTGCGAAGCTCTGTTGGACTTCGTCGATCCTCCAGAAGGACGTGTGGTGTGTATAGTTGCTAGGGCTAGCATGCGCATTGGATGTACGTTGTGTGCGTGTGGTGGGGTGAGTGAGTGTGTTTATGCATATGTTTAGATACAGCTGTACCTCGTAAGGCCAGGCTCAAAAAAGAAAAAACTTCTAATAACCCGCTATGTGAGTTTCTAATAGTGCTATATGTATCTTCGGTTATCATTTCAATTTTCTTATTAGTCATCTTCATAATAAACTCAAGTGATGAAATTATTAGTCATCTTCATAATAAATTTACGCAGCCACGAGCGGGGAATTTACCTAGTACACTCGAATTATTTTGGCTCCATTTTTGTGGCCCCTAGTTTATTCTACGACGACACTCTGGTGCAGACTCTGGCGTCCTTGTACACCTTGCCGAGGCGGCAGACGTAGCCCTGCTCCGGCGCGCAGTGCTCGTCTCGCGAGCACACGCACATCCCTTCGAGCGCGCACCCGGGCGCGTCCGTCGTCGGCGACCTCCCGCCGATGCCGAGCATCATGTCGCTCCAGTCGCTGGAGAAGAGGCCGTCGGGGTCGTAGGCGTCCTTGACGCGCAGGAACTGCGGCAAGCCCGGGTACTTGCGCGCAGCGCCGACGAAGGCGAGGTTGCGGTTCTTGCCCCAGTTCGGCAGGCCGCCGTACTTGAAAATGCCCATCTGCTCGATCTCCTCCAGCACGTCCTCAGACAGGCGCGCCCGCCCGGGGTCGCGGCTGCGGTAATAGGTGATGTCGAAGTGCACCATGTCCCCCGACGGCTCCCCGCGCGGCGCAGGCTTGCCCAGGTGCGCCGTGGACGCCTTCACGTAGCGCATGAGGATGCCGTCGTAGAGCTCCACGCCGCACAGCGCCCTGGGTGCCAGGTCCCGCAGCCGGCGCACCTCCGCCACGAACGCCGCGGCGCGGCGCACGGGAAGGCTGAAGGCGGTCTGGTGGACGAAGGTGCCGGCCCGCACGCGCGGGTCCCAGGGGCACGCCGTCAGCAGCGCGTCCTCGGGCCCCGTCAAGCACCCGCCCGACGCCTGCATCCGGTGCTGCGGCCCCACGACCGGGTACCCCGTGAACAGCCCGCCGCTCCGCCGCTGCAGCCCGTACCCTGCCACCGACAGCGCCGCGTGGACCACCCCCGACATCAGGCACTTGCCGCTGCCGTTGCCGGCGCGCTCGAAGAGGTCCTCGGCGAGACGGCTGGCCTGGATCGCGAGAGTCGGGGTGGCGCGGAAGCCGACGAAGTCCATGGCGCCCTCGCCGGACGCGGTCAGCGGCAGGCGGTCGTCGATGCGGTACACTGCCCGCCCGTGCCCCGGGAACCACGAGATGTCGGCGAACTCGTGCTGGTACCCGAATTTGGCCACCTGCTCCGCCAGGTCGTCGTCGTCCCGCTCCGTGAACGTCACCGAACGCTTGAACAGAGGCTGTAGCGCCAGCGTCACCTTGTATTGGGAGTATATGCATAATTTTAGCTCCAAATTAAATCAAACTTATCCCGACTGTGAAGGGTCAAATATTTGTCAAATTGGTAAATTGGAGGATCCGGTGTTTGTTCTTTGATAAAAACAGGATCTTGGAAGTTGATGAAAAACTCGAAGTCCGCCAAACAAAACGTAAGGGATATTGTCTTACGTCCTTTGGATCATTTTCAACTTGAACACCAGATCGATCCGACACCCAACAACCAATACTTATCCGTCTAACTAATATAATACGGAGTAAATGAGGGCCCATGAATTGAAAAAGGGGAGAGATGCATGCATAATTTGCTTTAATGCTAAAAGAAGAAACATTCAAACAAAACCAACATGGTTGTTGTGCATTGAGTTGTACATAAGAAACAGTCGGAAAACCCCTAAATTGCTTCCATTTCCAGATTATTTGACGGAAATGAAACAAAAATGGTTTTGCCAGAAAAAAAATATGATACCGGTATCACAATATGTCTATATTCGTCTGTCATCGATAATGCATAGTAGTACAAAAATGATAATGCATGTTGTACTTCTTCTTTTTAACAACATGTTATGCTATCTGTACAAGTTCACACACATGTGAACCATGTGGGTTAGGCAAAAGGATATATCATCGGCAATTTTTGACCTAAAATGATAATTCGCAAAAATAGTTGAAAATTAAGGGTAAAATGTTATCATTTTCATATTTGTCATCTCCAATCCCATTTCTATGTTTTCCAAAAACATGATAAAACCTTGAAAATGAGCCCCGGTAAAAGATATGTTACATTTCTTCTTTCATCTCTAGTTGTATGCACTAACTAGTTTAACCTAAAAGTTTAAAGTGATAAAAAGGTGGGTAGTTTACTTGTACTTCAACACTCCTTGTGGGGAGGCTCCCACAAGCCTCGAACATGCAATAGAAGTAGGAAACAATTTTACTTTAACTCAGCTACGATTCGAACTCATGACCTCTAGCTTTGATATCATATTGATATATATGCTACAAGTAATTCAACCTAAAGGTTTAAAATGGTAGGACAACGTGGGGAATTCACTTGTACTTCAACATTGTATCATGCTGTGAAATATGTTAGCTCGCGTTGTTGTTGAACCGAGCAATTGTCTTATTAAAAATAGTAGGCTTCATTTAGGGGCACCACATATTATGCCTCAAGTGTAACACTTAAAGAAAAAAGATAAATCCTGTAAATTTTCAAAAGCAACAAAAAAAATCAACTATTATTTTGGGAAACTCTATCATCGTTGATAAACAATCAACATATATTATCTATCTACTTTTCTTTAAAATAATCTACTTCAGGTAGTGTTGAAAATAGCCTAAAATAAGTACATATATCTATCCCTACTCTCTACCTGATAATAAAGAGAGGATGGTTTCTGGGTCCATCATCACTCACAAGCATCCAATCGGGATCCACGGACCCAATCCCTCTCGTGCCCGTACGAGTTAGAGCAGAGTGTCTAACCATGAGGCAGACTATGATTCCAGAGTGAATTCGAATACATAATGTTTCTAGTGCCCGTTATTCTCTCTCGTGCCCATACACAAGTTAGAGCAGAATGTCCAGGCATCGCGTGGAGTCCGAATCCAAAATGAATATGGTGCGAGCAGCAAGCGTCTAGCCATAGTGCAACGTTTGATTCCAAGACATAGTTGAATGTATGACACGGTAGTTGCATGAGCCACAAGTCATCTAGGTGACCACACAACAATTTGTATAATCTGTTGTAACCTACGAGCATATTTGCTAGTGATAATAAATCTACTGTCTCTGTTATTATAAAAATAACCTAGCTAATGTAGCCACTAATATTCAGAGAACCATTAGATGAAGATTATAGTCGCCGCATATAACGATTAGCTTGGGAGCATGTACATGACGGTTGTTTAATCTCTTGTTTATTACTGAATCAGATAAGTGTTTTTTAGAAGTTGATTTAGCTGATAACTATTATTTCAACATGATGTTGAAGGAGAAACACCAAATTAAACCAAAATTACATTGACTAGACTGAAACCAAAACTAATGATCAGACTGCACGTTGTCTAGCATCTGGATAATTTAGCGTGTTTTCTACTGATTACTAAAATTAGTACACACTAGCAAATTAAATATGCCTATGCGTTATGATAGAACAAGGAATCATACAACCCTAGCTAACTAGTAATGATTTTGTTGATAGTCATCAAATTGCAAGTACGTAATATGCCCAAAACATCCACACAAGCCCAACAACATTTACCTCTCCTCATACTAAACCATTGATCTGGTCCAATGGCTAGGGTGTGTCCCAAACAAAACACCAACAATATGAATTGAACACCTAAGATATTTTGATTCTAAAAAAAACACCTAAGATATTTTGCTACTTGCTCATAACTTTTGCTATAAAAAATATTTGTTTCTCCTTTCACATTACTAAAATTGTTTGTTTTTTAATCATGAAAATATGGATTTAACAACTGATTTTTAATCTAAAATATGGATTTAACCAAGTTTAGCTTTACATGTTAATATTTGTTTTTTATTAAATTGGTGTCACTTTATAAACCGGTAAGAAATTCTATAAAATTATTTTTTTGATATATGCTGCTCACTATACTGTTGATGGTTGTGTAAGATCCGAGTATTCATCCATTCATTCATAAATTTTATGGGACCCACACATTACTACAGATCTGGCATTCACTGCTGGCTCCATCATTATCGGTTTTTAAGAAACCGGCAGTGATAGTGCCTCCTGGGACATCACTACCGGTTTTTAACTAAAACCGACAGTGATAGGTCCAACCGACACTGATATTGGATCATCACTGTTGGTTTTTGGGTAAGCCAAGAACTGGCAAAGATTTTGGGTCATCACTATCGGTTTTTTTAAACTGACAGTGATTTGCTAGGAAAAAAACTTTGTAACTTTCTCATATGATGTTCGATGATGATAAACTTTGTATCAAAGTTGTAGTACTCGACAAGATCTACAACTTTGTAGTTCAAACTTTTTTGATTTGAGATCGTTTGGATATCCAAATACACACCACAAGATTTTGTAGAGTTAATACCAAAGAATAACATATGCTCCATAGTCATGAGTGTGCAGTGGTAGTTAAAGATCTTGGATGGAGAAGCGCCCAAAACAAAATTCGTAGATCTCTAAAAGTTAGGCAACTTTGTAGTTCACAAGTTTTTTTATTTAAAGTCTTTATGATGTCAAGATTTCATAGAAGTTAATACCAACTAAAGTCATATGTTCCATAGTCATAAGTGAGCGTGCAATGGTATTTAAGGATCTCAGATTAAGAAGCAACCAAAACAATTATGCAACTTTGTAGTTGAAAACTTTTTCGTTTGAACCATCTATCTAATGAAAATTAACAAAAATTACATTTGATTTCTCAAATTTAAAATTCAAATATTCCAAACAACCTCAGATGGAGAAACACGCAAACCAAAAGTTGTAGATCTCGAAATGCTATGCAACTTTGCAGTTGACAACTTTTTCATTTGAAATCATTTATTCAAGGAAAATTACGGTTGAAATTTTCCCACATTTGAAATTCAAATTCTTCCACTGACATCGGATGGAGAAATGAAAAAAAATCAAAGTTGTAGCTCTCGAAAAGTTATAAAACTTTGTAGTTGACTACTTTTTCATTTGTATTCGTTTAGAGTCCCAAGTACTTATTTTAAAGTTAGATGAACATAAAATGGCTAGGACGAATATCTCATTTGGACACCAGCGTCTTACAGGTTGAGTGGTTAGGGGATGAGCACGCGAAGCAGGAGGTCGGGGGTTCGAGCACTGGTGGGCACGTAGCGCGCGTTTTTCGCGTGAAAAATTATGTGACTTCTGACGCACGACCGTGTGGCTGTCCAGTGGGGCACTAATACTGATTGACCTACCACCAACGCCTCTGTCACCGCCGGTATCATTAAAAATGATGGTGATAGCTATCACAATGGTTCGTGGTGATGAGAGTATCGTCGCCGATTCATAAGAATGTGCGGGTAGATAACTATCACCGCTGCTTTATCTTACCAACCGATAGTGATAGTCCATCATCACAACCAGTTTGCACCACACTAGCCGGTGGTGATGATGTGCTCATCATCACTACCGTCTCGCCATATGAACCAGCAGTGAAGACATTTTCACCACTAGCTTGTTGTATGATACAGCGGTGATAACCATAGTGCAGTATAAATAAATTCATAACTTTTTAAATAAAGTTAGATGAAAACAAACTTTATATCAAAGCTGTAGATCTTGATGCAATCGACAACTTTATAGTTGATGAATTTTTCATTTGAAACCATTTACGATCCCATAATTCTATTTGAAGTGCTCAAATTTTAAAATTCAATTTTTTTCGAATTGTACAAACGACCCTAGATCGAAAAATGACCAAAATCAAAGTTGTAGATCTCGATAAGATATACAACTTTGTAGTTGACAACTATTTCATTAGAAATCATTTATAGTCTCAAATTTATATCTGAAGTTTTAAAATTTTAAAAAAACCAAAATTTTCAAACAACCTCAGATGGAAATCGACTAATACCAAAGTTATAGATCTCGATGAGAACAACAACTTTGCAGTTGGTGAGTTTTTCATTTGAAATCAATTGAGGTCCCAAAAGTCTGGCTGAAGTTTTGATATTTTGAAATTCAAATTTGTCAAATAACCTCGGATGACAAAACAACCAAAATCAAAGTTGTAGATCTCGATTAGAACAACAAATTTGTAGTTTATGACTTTTTCATCTAAAGCCGTTTAGGTCTCAAATATTCATTTTAAATCTTGAAAAGTGGATACTAGGGAAATGGATATGCTATATAGGCACAAATGACTTAGGGGTGAAGTGGTTAAAAGAGAGTGAGGTGGGAGGCTTCCCAGGATTGAAACAAAATTCTTTTGGCTCATTTTTGTGATTTTTGAAAAATTCAAATCACCACGGGCTAGTAATACGAACCAACTGTGATAAGCTAGTATCACCGCCGATTGCAAACCGTCTGTGATGAGAATGTCATCAACAACGATAGCTTACTACCGAGGCCGAAAAACATTTATGATGGGCTTTTATGAACCGCTTGTGATAGGCCTGAATGTAGTAGTGGGGTCTCTCCGACCATTAAAAAACTTTCTAATTTTTTAGCTAGTTTTTTGGGTTCTAAAAACCACATCACTATCTCTTTTTAAGAACCGACACCCATGTGTACCACTATTACCACCGGTTTGGTTGTGTCCGTTCAAAATCCAACAGCGAAAGGTGGGGGGTTTGAACCTGTAGTGAATGTCAGATCTGGGGTATTGACAACATCTTTTGTGGGAGCAAAATTTCTTTCAATGGCTGGCACTACTACAGAATGATTATTGGTGGCGGGCGTTTTTGGTTTCTAGAGGTGGGCATTGCAACCACCTCCATTGCAACTGCCTCCATTCAAAGGTAACAGTTAATCCATGACCTACGGAGGCAGTTGGTTTGCCCGCCTCCGTGAATCAAACACGAAAAAAAAGAAAATCCAGTGGACAGGCCTGCCAAGCCCATCCATGGGCTCGTCGCTGCCGCTAGCTGCATCTGCGCGCCCATTGCTGATCTGGTCGTGCCGCCTCTGGAACCACCACTGGGGACGCCACAGCCCTAGATCCGCCACTGGCAAGCTGAATCCGCTGCTCCCGTGTTGAATCCGCCGCTCCCGAGCACAAGCCCGCCATGTCCTCCGTTGTTGAAGCCACCGAGCCAGATCTGCGCCACCACCGAGCGAGGGAAGGAGTCTGGGCCCGCGCCCCCTTGCTGAGCGAAGGAGGGAGTGTTGACAGTAGTTAATGTTCATCACGAATAGTCAACTAAATGCATAAAAATGGTCACCAGTAGAAACTTAAGGGTTTTAACTGACAATTTTCACGAGTTTTGGTGATTTTATATTTTCTGCAGGCTTATTTCAAAAAATAGAAAAAGGAGGATTGAATTGCATAAAAAGAACGAAATTTGTCCACGACGAAACATACATCATCAGACTCAGGAAGACACCAGAAGGCACCAGAGCGAAGCGGAGCTCCAGAAGGTTCTAGAGGGGGCCGACCGGCCTCCCTCCCTGTGCTGACCGGCCTGGCACAGTGGGCCCACGTTCCCTCCATTGAGAAGCTTCCTCCACCGACCTCTAAGATCAATCTCAGCCCTACGTCAAGTCGGTTTAATCCAAGGGACGACGTTTCTTCCACCGGACTATAAATATAGAGGCAAACCCCCCTCAGGGCATCATCTGTATTAGTCAAGAGCAGTCTAGAAATTAGGGTTTCCAGAGGTTAGAGAGAGAGCTCTAGTTCTTCAAGTTCTTAGTTTAGCCTTTTCTAGCAAGGTTCAAGTAGAGTTGGGCGATTTGCTCGGGATTCTAGATCTGTTTGTTGGGAGATCGGTAATTTGCCTTGTATCTCATTATGACTTTGTTCTATTTCAATAATATATTGCTACTGAGTATGTTCTTAGTTTGCTCTAGTTGTATGCTTGATATAGTTATGATTTATGATGATTATATTCATATGTTCGTAAAGTGCTTAATTCGATACTCGAGCAGGTTAGGTGGTGCGTATTATGTAAGCGTGGTGCTTAGATATTATATGTACCTACGAATGCTCCCTGATGTGCTGAGACATGTGGTAGATTGCGGGCGTGATAGGTCCGTGGAGTCCTCTGTAGTCCATCCTCTGTGCAGGATATGTAGAGTGCGGTCGCGTTAGAGGTGACGATTGCGTCTTAATAGCCTCTCTAGTTGATGCTCCTTATGATATTTTCTGACTTAATTGTTACTATAGATGAGAGTGTGTATATTGGTGTGATCTTTAGACTTATTATTTAGGAGTTACTTAGGAGTCCTTCACTTTAGCCGAATCTTGAGTTAGCCTGACTACATTAGTTGAGTTTCTATTATCTATCTCTGGAATACTATTTATCTTGTGCATTTATCATCATATTTATCATTTATCTTGACTTACCCCTGCTAAAACATTAGAGTGGTTGGTTTACTATAGGTCTGCACATTTATAGCTCTAGTCCATGACATATTTGTTCCTACAATTATGATAGCTTTTACCTTTTGGCTAAAAATAAATAAATGATACTTGAGATATCATCGGGTGAAATGCTACAATGAGTGAATTATCTATGTGCTTGCAGATACATTCTTATTTATGAATTATTTTAAGATTGTTAAGTGAAAATTATTTTACCAGTATTTTTAATATCATGCTAGGGACGACAACTTAGTGTGTAGTGATGTTAAAAATACCAACAGGGGCCAGCTTCGGCCGCCGCCCCGTCGTGGATCCGTGCCACCGACGGGGGTAGGGGCCGGCCCACCTTGGATCCACGCCGCGGGAGAGAGCTGCCACGAGAAGGGGCCCCATAGTGGCCTGGCGCTCGTCAGCCACCGCCTCCGCCCCGCGCTCGCCGGCCAGCCCTAGATCTGCGGCTAGGGCGCGGCCGCCTGGCTTCACCGGCCTTCACGGGCGCCAGTCTAGATCTGAGCATGAGAAGGGAGAGGGATGGAGGACCAGGGAAAGGGACAGTGGTCACCGGAACCGCGAGGAAGAGGGAAGGAGGGTGCGCTGATGACCTGTGCGAGTGAGGAAGAGGAAGTGTTTCTGGATCTGAGCACGACGGAGAGAAGAGACTGAGAGAGGCGCTGAGGGAGGGGAAGTGTGGCTGAGGGAGGGAGAAGTGAAGGAGAGCTGAAACCCTAGCTAGATATATAAGCCCAAGATATGAGGATTGGATATGGGCTCAGCTAGGCTTCGACCTAGGCCAGGATTTTCCCAGGCAGGCTTTATAGTGTGCCCGCCTCTGAAAATCAATTTATGGAGGCGGCCACCTTAAGACGATCACCTCCACAAATCGACTATTTTTAGAGGCGGTCGTCTTAAGTTGCCCGCCTCCGTAAATCAATTTTATGAGGCGCGCAAAAGTGACCACCTCCGTAAATAAAAAATGTCTGCCTCTGTTAATCGCAGGCATTAACCGAGGCGGTTGGATTTTGTGACCACCTTCGTTAGCTAAAGGGCACCGTCTTGTAAAATAATTTGTGTAGTTGTGTGGCCTACACTAGAGTAGATTAAATTTAAACCTACATATATAGATAGATGTGCTCAAGAGAATAACAAGAGAAAAAAGGACGAACTGGGCATAGCTGAGCTGATTGGGTTATGATGGAACATGCCCACCTAGGTTCTAAGTTCTTAACTTGACATGGATGCTCGTATTTTCTTAAATTTATTTTAGGATTCAATGATATTATTCTTTTAGTGGTAGGCGATGTGCAGGTCCACAAAAGAGTATAATTCCAGTACAATATCAAGCTAAAATATTTTGAGTTCAACTAACTATAAATAAAAAAATATTAATATTTACATACCATACTTATTTGGTGTCATAAACATTTATTTTTTTACTCCCTTCGTCCCAAATTATAGTCATTTTTTGGAGAGTGAAAGCATCTCATGTTTGATCAAAATTATAGAGAGTATGACATCAAATAGATATACTATTAAAATATAATTAATGATGAATCTAATGATATTTATATGGTATCATAAATGTTATTATTATATATATAAATTTAGTCAAATTTGGGATACTTTGACTCTCTAAGAAAGTTGAAATCCGACTTATAATATGGGACGGAGGTATTACTAGGGTAGTGTTTGGAGTTTAGTTGAAAATAAAGTAACGGTAATGTAAATGGAACGTTTCCACCGCTGGAATGGGAAGGGAATAGTTTATTACGTGAAATGTTTGGTTCGGCCATGATAATAGTACGGACGGGAATGGAATGGTTGGCCGATCATTTCGGACGTAATCGGCGCACTGAAGCGTGGGATCGATTACCCTGCTACCAGATCCCGTTGGTTGTGAAACAAACATAAAGTACCGCGATCAGCGTACATTGTAATCAGTTCACGTCCTTAAATGTTCGAACCAAACATCACCTAAATATTTGGTTAGGTTTTAGACACGTTAACTAAAATGCATCTATAGTTATACTTTTTATGGACGTAGGTAGTACTAGGATTAGACCAGGCCAGGGTATCCTGCTGTAACTACTTTCCTGCGTGGCTGTCACTCTCGCCTTCCCCTCACGAACAATTCATTTAAAACCGGACAAGAATGAGCTGGAACAACAGATCGATCGGTCGAGTGAGCTGGATGGTGGAATATCACTGTGCTAGAACCCTTAAAATGTATACTAGCACAGTGATACTTCAGCCAATTATTAATTGCTGTATGATTTATCTCTATGACAATGGGCCTAAAACAAGTGTATAGTTCTACTCTAAAAATTGGGTTTCCTATATATACCAAGCTGTATCTCCATGAAGATAAGTATTATTGCTTCTACCCATGTCAGCAAAAATGTCATGTAGAGCACCTAATAACTACCAAAGAAAACACCTATTATTGGAAGTAGCCGCATATAGATGTCATCTAAGGGAAAAAAGAAAACAATAAACGAAGTCACCTCTAGCACTGTAGAGATCACTGGTTGATTGAGTGGATAAAAAAGTAGCTTATGCCGGCTTATTAATAAACACAAAAAAATCACGTACTATAGTTGAACAAGAAGAAATACACAAACACTGCTGTATAAGTGTGTAAGACATGGAATAGTTTTTTTTCCTGAAAGAAAAGAAATTGCAGTACAAACACTTGGCAAGTAACGAAGCAATGAAATGTGAAATCCAACTATATAGATTATTAAGTTAGAGGGACGGACCAGATATAGGTTACCTGAGAGATGACGCCGAGGACGCCGAGAGAGACCTTGGCAGCGTCCAGCTCCGGATCGGCGGCAGTGAGCACGCGCACCTGGGCGTACCCCTTGGCGGCGGGCGCTGGCGTGACGATGCGCATCTCAACGACGTACTCGTGCACGGCGCTGCCGTTTCCCCAGAGCGAGCTGCCGTGCGCGCCCGTACTGAGCATGCCACCGACTGTCACACATATTTTTAAGGACAAAAATAGGATGCATAAAAGACTCATGTGCGCCCCAGGAAACAGTCGCACACATAAGTTGACAAATTACAAAGTATCATCACAGTGCTTATTACATAACGAATAAATATTTAAGACATAGTCTTGAACGATAGGTAATAATAACTAATAGTAATTCTTCAGCGGAAACTCCACACAGGGACACGGTTGACTGGTTAACACCAAGACTAGTACTCATTCCGATAATCTTCCTCTATATCTTCATCTGTTATGGTGGAAATAGCAAGGGTGAGTCCATGTCGAACTCAACAAATATAACACAGGGTTCATGAGGCTCAAAAAGGCTAGACATTGTTTAACTGCGTTTAGCTTTTAATCATACATTAGCAATTGAGTAGCATCAAGATAAACCACTTCCCATTAAAGAACCAATGATCAATTGTAATAAGGATAATGAATAGCATTAACATGAGCAAATAATAATCAACAATAATTAAGCATGATATAACAGTATGATCAACTATTCCATAAGAATCCCCAAGGCCGCTCGTATCCGTGAGCACGGCTAGTATACCAGTTTTTAACTCTGCGCAGAGGTGTACACTTTCACTGTGAGTCATGATTTCCAAATGAGTGGGGAGATCAAGCCCAAACACCCGAGAACCATATAAAGCCACTCAAAAGTTCGTCTAACAAGTTAGGGCCATTAGATTCACTCGGCAGGCAGATGTAGAACCCCCTTCCCTGTGGCACAACAACCGCAGCCTATACACACTAGGCCAGGGGCTCGCACTACACCCAACGTGGCAAGCCATTCTTTCGCCATTTAAGGTAACCTCTAACAAGCTAGAAAAGGTCTCTTGAACAACTAAAGCCAGAGCCATATAGCCCTCACAGCTGTACTGTATATCCCGGTTATCACTTACAGATAAGTCCTTATGGAGAGAAACCAGAGCATCAAAATAATACACATGCTCTAGCCCCCTTTTAACAGTAATAAAATCATCTTAATAGTTGATTGCTTAATCCATTAATCAAATTACAAGATCATTGTTCTTAGTTTAAGCACTAGCAGTAGCTACCCATATGCATTCCCAAGGTTGACAAGGAATCAAGATAACAATCACTAAGTTATAATCTCTAAGGTTGTCAAGGTAAGCACATGCATATGTATGACAATTCAATGTATAGGTAACAAGGATAGTCCTGTGTTATACTTGTCTTGATCAAAGCTTTCCGAGTGATACTGCTGACTTGGCTCAAAGTAATACTCCGAATCGTCCAGATACTGCTCACCTTCTATACTCGATCATCAATCAACAACACACATGCATCCAATCAAATAAACACAAAGCAAACAAAGAGATACAATTAGAAAAGTACACCAACAATAACAAAACAGTAATAAAAGTTTATAAAACTCTTCTACATGTTACTACGATCACACATACGCAAAGATCACCAAATTCGGAGTTAAAACGTATAAGTTATGAATTTTCTAAGATTTCCTATAGATAAATAAATACTTAATTATAAACTCGAAAAATAAATTATCAAAACTAACTGTACAACTACACTAACATGTAGAGCTCGCAAATACGAACCTAACGCAACTTGAACGGATCAAATCGGAGTTAAAACGAAGATTTTATGACCAAAACAATTCTAGTGGCAAAACTGTAATTTCCTGAAAAACGTATTTTTGAATAAACCGGTAGAAAATACGCTTTCAAAACACGAAAACGCATTTTCAGTAGTACGCTATGGATGGCGGGTTGATTACTAAAAAGCTAAAGGTCTCTTTAGAAAATTTGCCATGTGAAAAGGTATGTTCTAATCCTGATCGTTGATACATGAACGGAGGGCTCACATTGTTCCAAAGCAAAAGAAAGAGGAGAACCGGCCGGCTACAGTACCTCCGGCCGGTGGCCACCATGGACGCCGCCATGGACTCGCCGGAAAGCTTCGGACCCACCTCATCCGACCATGGTTCACCACGCATCCGACCCCAATCGGAAGAGGAGATCACCGCGAACCCATCTATGCGATCTAGGGAAACTACGACGGCTTGAGAACGAGACGCGGCTCGGGAAGAACGGCGGCGCCATTGCCGGCTCGCGGAAAGCTTCTATCTCGCAGTTCAAAGCACCAAAATTCAAAAGAAAAGCATGGGGAGGGAGAGAAGAAGATGGCAAACTCACCCAAGCGAATAAAAAAAAACGCAAATCCACCCGTAAGCTTCGACGGCTTGTGACCGAACACGCCTAGGGTTCCAAGCTTCGAGGCTCGATTTCACGGGACCAAACTCAGGTTTTTAGATGGAAAAAGGGGTGAGAGGGTCACGGCTTCTCTCTTATAGCACCAAAATCTTGTATTCGGGTAGGAAATCCCGATTTATGTGGTGGAGATACGGTGGTGGCAGTGTTCATGTCTGACTCGGCCATGGCGCGAGGAAGAAGAGGCGCACTGACAGGCAGGCCTGGTTCGTCAGCGTCACCAGAGAGGAATAGGAGCACGTGGTCTCGTCTGGGCTGGCCCACACGCGCGCGGGGAAGAGCAGCTCGGCCCAACAGCGGGGAAAACGGCCACAGACCGGCCGAGCAGGCCTCCAGGCCACCTTAGCACAGGTATGCCCCTCTCTTTTTCTTTTTTTTATTTATTGATTTCCAAAACCATTTAAAGAGATTTGAAATTCTAAATCAAACAAAATAAAAACCACACCACTCAATAAAATAAATGCAACAGCATGAATGCATTATCAAGTATTTCATCTAAAATTTTAAATCTTAATTCCCCATTAATTATTATCTAAATTATTTAAACCCATACCAAAACCCTTCCAACTCTAATTTTTTTCTTTTAATTCTAAATTTTAAAATTTTTGGGTGTTACAAATTCTACCGCCCTTAAAAGAATCTCGTCCTCGAGATTGAACTGCTTACTCAAACAACTGCGGATATGATTTCCTCAATTCATTCTCTCTTTCCCAAGTTGCCTCTGCCTCTGAATATCGATTCCACTGCACCTTGCACATTTTAATAACCCGACTTCGAGTAACTCTCTCAGCAGTCTCTAAAATCTTAATCGGAAACTCTTCATATGTAAGATCCTCCTTAACAGTCAACTCTTCTAAAGGTATCTGCTCCTCAGGCACCCATAAACACTTCTTAAGTTGTGAAACATGGAACACATCATGTACTCCAGATAAATTCTCAGGCAACTCTAATTGATAAGCAACTTCCCCACGTCTAGTAGTAACTTTAAATGGTCCAACATACCTTGGTGCTAGTTTACCTTTCATGTTAAACCTCTTCACACTTTTCATAGGTGACACCTTCAAATAGACATAATCACCTACCTCAAAAACTAAATCTCTTCTTCTATTGTCAGCATAACTCTTCTGACGAGACTGTGCTACTCTCAAATTCTCACGAATCACTCGCACTTGATCTTCTGCGTTTCTAAGAACATCTGTACCAAACACTTGAGATTCACCTGTCTGATCCCAAAACAATGGAGTTCTACACTTACGTCCATACAAAGCTTCAAACGGTGCCATCTTAAGACTCTGTTGATAACTGTTATTGTAAGAGAATTCTGCATAAGGCAAACTCTTATCCCAACTAGTTCCATATTGCAATGCACAAGCTCTCAACATATCCTCTAATACCTGGTTGGTCCTTTCAGTCTGTCCATCTGTCTGTGGATGATATGCTGTACTAAAATTCAATTTTGTTCCCAATGATTCATGCACAGCTTTCCAAAAATGCGACGTAAACTGCGATCCTCGATCAGATACAATCTTCTTTGGAACTCCATGCAAACATACTATCCTCTCCATATACAACTCTGCCAATTTTGGTCCATGGTAAGTAGTCTTAACTGGTATAAAATGAGCAACTTTAGTCAATCTATCCACTATCACCCAGATAGAATCATAACCTCTCTGAGTACGCGGTAACCCTACTATAAAATCCATACCAACTTCCTCCCACTTCCATTCAGGAATCTTCATTGGTTGCAACAATCCAGCAGGTCTCTAATGCTCTGCTTTCACCCTCTGACAAGTGTCACACAATGCCACATACTCAGCCACATCTCGCTTTAGTCCAACCCACCAATATTTCTATTTAAGATCCAAATACATCTTAGTACTACCAGGATGAATAGAATAAGCTGACTCATGAGCTTCGCGAAGAATTGCCTGTCTTACAGTTTGATCCTCAGGTACACACAGCCTCTTTCCAAACCACAAAATTCCATTATCATCCATTCGAAAGCCTGGTGACTTACCAATCACTATATCTTCCGCTATCTTCTTTAGTTTCTCATCCTTCAACTGACCCTTGTAGATTTCTTGCTCTAAGGTAGGCTCTATCACTAATTCCATTGTATTAGTAACAATGCCCAAATTCAAATATTCAAATTCAGCACATAACTCCCTAGTCATAGACAACGTCCGTATCTCATTGGCATAACTTTTCCTACTAAGAGCATCAGCTACTACATTAGCCTTACCAGGATGATAGTGTATCTCAATATCATAATCCTTAATCAACTCTAACCATCTGTGTTGCCTCAAATTCAGATCTGACTGAGTGAAAATATACTTCAAACTCTTATGATCAGTGTATATATCACTCTTATGTCCAATCAAATAATGTCTCCAAATCTTTAAAGCATGAACTACAGCTGCTAACTCCAAATCATGTGTAGGATAATTCAACTCATGCTTTCTCAACTGCCTAGATGCATAAGCCACAACTCTGCTTTCTTGCATAAGAACACATCCCAAACCTTGACGAGAAGCATCACAATAAATAGAAAACTTCTTACTCAAATCTGGCAAAACCAAAACAGGCGCTGTAGTCAACCTCTTCTTCAATTCCTCAAAACTAGCTTGACATTTATCTGACCACACAAACTTGGCATTCTTCTCTAACAGAGATGTCATAGGTTTAGCAAGTTTAGAAAACCCTTCAATGAACCGTCTGTAATATCCAGCTAATCCCAAGAAACTACGAATCTCGCTAACATCAATAGGTGGTTTCCAATCTAATACATCCTTTACTTTACCTAGATCCACTGATATCCCTCCATTAGAAACAATATGACCAAGGAAAGAAACTTCCTTCAACCAAAACTCACATTTACTTCGCTTCGCATACAGTTTATGCTCTCTAAGTTTCTGCAATACCAACCTCAAATGTTCAGCATGCTCTTCCTCCGTCTTGGAAAATACCAGTATATCATCAATAAACACTACCACAAACTTATCCAAATATTCCATAAACACCTTATTCATCATGTACATAAAGTATGCAGGTGCATTGGTCAATCCAAATGACATAACAATATACTCATACAATCCATACCTTGTAGTAAAAGCTGTCTTTGGAATATCAGAAGCACGAATCTTCAACTGATGATAACCAGAACGTAAATCAATCTTAGAGAACACACAAGCACCTCTCAACTGATCAAACAAGTCATCAATCCTGGGCAAAGGGAACTTATTCTTGATAGTTACCTCATTTAGTGACCGGTAATCAACACACATCCTCTGACCGCCATCTTTCTTATCAACAAAAATAACTGGTGCTCCCCAAGGTGATGAACTAGGTCGAATAAAACCTTTATCTTGTAATTCTTTAATTTGTTTCTTAAGTTCTTCTAATTCATCTACTCCCATCCTATATGGTCGTTTGTCTATAGGTGCAGTTCCAGGAAGTAATTCAATAAGAAATTCAATGTCTCTGTCGGTTGGCATACCTGGCAATTCATCAGGGAAGACATCCGGAAATTCCTCAATCACTGAATTCTCCTTAATAGTATCTTCAAGCTGATTCACCACAGCGGTTGGTTGCTTCTGCATTGCTACATCCACATTGATTTTATCTCCATTAGGTGCAGTCACAACTACCACTTTCTGCTGACACTGAATCTCTGCCTGATTTTGCTTCATCCAGTCCATACCCAATATCACATCAATACCAGATGTCCTCAACACTATAGGAGTTATCTTAAACTCTACCCCCCTTAATACCATACTAATTGGAAGACAACAATTACTAGTTTGCATGGTACCTCCAGGTGAATTTACTAAGAGAGGTTCTTTCATCGCTAGCATGGGTATACTATGCATTTTAACAAAAATATTGGATATGAATGTATGAGATGCTCTAGAGTCAAAAAGAACAGTTGCAGGAGTGGAATGTACATTGAACGTACCAATCATGACTTCTGGTGCATCATGAGCTGTATCAGAAGACACGTGATTCACCCTTCCAGTACTAGATTGCCTCTGGTTGCTCTTCTGGCTCTGAGGAGTCTGCTGGTTCTGCTTCTCAGGACAATGGTAAGACATATGCCCCTCTTTACCACAGACAAAACATCTAGTAGGCGTGCTGGGAGCACTATTCTTCATGGGGGTAACATTGGAATTTCCAGTGCAAGGAGTCTGTTGCCCAGTCTGCTGATACTGTTGACGCTGTGGATATGATGAACGCTGTTGTGACTGATTACTTTGCCAATTCTGGGACCACCTCTGATTCGGATTACGATTCCACTGGCTAACCGGTCCCTGAAACTTCTGATGAAAACCATGCTGAGAATTAGTGCGCTGACGGTTGTTGCTTCCTGAGCTTTGTACCTTCATCTTCCTCTTCCTGTCCATCTCTCTGCGCTCGTTATCAAGCACAATAGCTTTATTTACCAGCTCTTGAAAACTAGCATAGTTGTTCCCCTTCAACTGCAAGCGAAGATCATAATAAATTCCCTTCAAGAAAAGACGCTGCCTGTCTGCATCTTCCCTCACTTCATTAGGAGCATAGCGAGCCAACTGGGTGAACCTGTCATGATATTCACTAACGCTCATCGGTCCCATCCTAAGGTTTCTGAATTCTTCCTGCTTCAGCTCAATTATACCTTCAGGAATATGACGAGCTCGAAAATCTCTAACAAACTCATTCCAAGTGATAGGAGGAGCATTGTCAGGGCGTGCAGCTTGATACGACTCCCACCAAGTCTGAGCTGTCCCCTGTAACTGACCAGATGCATATAACACCTTCTCCATATCATTGCATTGGGCTATATTCAGCTGTTTCTCCACTGCCCTCACCCAATCATCTGCCTCTAAAGGATCAGCAGCATGAGAAAACACTGGAGGGCGTCCCTTCAAAAATTCCCCACGCTTATCCCTCACTTGCACAGGCGGTGGTCCTCCTGCAGGGGGATTGTTCTGCATGTGCTGTATAAACATCTGCATCATCTGGTTCTGAGTTTGCATGAGTTCCTCCATAGTAATGGGTGGGTTAGCACCTCCACGACCTCTGCCACGTCCTCTGCCTGACATCTGTTTCCAAAAACACAGAAGATGAAATTCAGTACGATCCGAGATGATGTATTCAATAGATAAGCAAAATCTGATTTTTCTGGGCGAACTCTAATTTCAGCAACTCAGTAAAACTGTCATATCTCGAGCTATAGACGTCCAATTCAGATGATCTTTACATGGTTGGAAAGCTTACAAAATTATCTACAACTTTTATTCACAACACTTTTTCTGATTCTGTCAATAAATTGGCCAAAAACTGAACTTAACCGAAACTGTTTCAGAATTCCAGACTGTGCAGTAACTCCAACTTGGAACAGGTATATCTCTTAGCTCATAATAGATATTAAAGTGATTCTTCTGGGGTTGGAAAGATACAGAAGTCTAATTATTCTCAGTAAAATTTCTTAAATTTCTCATGAACGGATTTTAAGTTATTTCTAAAACATCCCAGTCTGATCCAAAAATCAGCAAAGGACAGAACTAAGTTAACCTCATATATAACTAATATATTTTGATCAAACTTAATATTTTTAACCATGGAACTTGTAGGCATGTCTACAAAACTCCAGCACACATTACAAAGATCCAAATCACACATTATCATAATAACAATCCATCAATCACACAATTGTTCACACCACAAACTGACTCTTAAAACAAACCAAACTTAAAATTAACTCGCAACTACTATCGTTCCTATTACATAGGGATTTTTCCTATTTCCTAATTAAGCTTCTCATAAATCTTGGGATGACCTAACTCCGCCCTTAATTGGTCAATCTCCTTATAAGCTTGCTCCTTAAGTTCTTTTTCCTTTAGCAACTCATCCTTCAAATCCACCTCATGGAGAGCCAATTCACAAGCTAATCCCACCGTAGCTTGTAAAGTCAAGGAGGAATCATCTGCAAGCGGCACGGTCCAAATACCCTTGTCATGTAAGAAACAAGGAAAATGCCGGAGTGCACCCTTTAACGTCTTGTCCGAGCGTAGACCATGGTAGTAAACAAATGCATTGAAAGCGACATCCTCCATGCTTATCTCCACGGTTGCCCGGCTCACTCTGGTAATGAACTTTGACTCCACCTTAGACTCCTTAGTGGTAGGATCCCTTTTCTTAACCCATAACTCCGTTTCCCAATAGGAATCCATCCATGGATGACTATACTCTGCACTGCGATACTCCAACGTAGCTTCCCAGTCGTAGTAGTAGTTGTCCAAGGTTCTTGTCAACATGTCATGGAAGAAAGCATCAGCTTTAGGAACCATGATATGAAACTTCGTAGTCCACCCCATAACTACATTCTCCATTGGTGTATCACCAACTCTTGATTCAGCATCAGATAGCTCTTGATCACCATCTTCATACGGCTCCTGAGGTTTGAAACGGGCAACGTACTGTGCAGCTGACAGACGGGGATAAGGAGACATCTACAAGATTTAGACATAGATTAGATAGAATCAATGTATTTTTGCAATAGAATAAATTAGAGGAAGCATAAAACTTTAGTAATTAACAAGGTGAAAAGAGGAAGCATGAATTAAGTGAAGTATGGATGCTATTAACGACCATTCTAACTAGGCTCGCGTCCTACAGTCAACACGGCTCTGATACCAATCTGTCACACCCATTTTTAAGGACAAAAATAGGATGCATAAAAGACTCATGTGCGCCCCAGGAAACAGTCGCACACATAAGTTGACAAATTACAAAGTATCATCACAGTGCTTATTACATAACGAATAAATATTTAAGACATAGTCTTGAACGATAGGTAATAATAACTAATAGTAATTCTTCAGCAGAAACTCCACACAGGGACACGGTTGACTGGTTGACACCAAGACTAGTACTCATTCCGATAATCTTCCTCTATATCTTCATCTGTTATGGTGGAAATGGCAAGGGTGAGTCCATGTCGAACTCAACAAATATAACACAGGATTCATGAGGCTCAAAAAGGCTAGACATTGTTTAACTGCGTTTAGCTTTTAATCATATATTAGCAATTGAGTAGCATCAAGATAAACCACTTCCCATTAAAGAACCAATAATCAATTGTAATAAGGATAATGAATAGCATTAACATGAGCAAATAATAATCAACAATAATTAAGCATGATATAACAGTATGATCAACTATTCCATAAGAATCCCCAAGGCCGCTCGTATCCGTGAGCACGGCTAGTATACCAGTTTTTAACTCTGCGCAGAGGTGTACACTTTCACTGTGAGTCATGATTTCCAAATGAGTGGGGAGATCAAGCCCAAACACCCGAGAACCATATAAAGCCACTCAAAAGTTCGTCTAACAAGTTAGGGCCATTAGATTCACTCGGCAGGCAGATGTAGAACCCCCCTTCCCTGTGGCACAACAACCGCAGCCTATACACACTAGGCCAGGGGCTCGCACTACACCCAACGTGGCAAGCCATTCTTTCGCCATTTAAGGTAACCTCTAACAAGCTAGAAAAGGTCTCTTGAACAACTAAAGCCAGAGCCATATAGCCCTCACAGCTGTACTGTATATCCCGGTTATCACTTACAGATAAGTCCTTATGGAGAGAAACCAGAGCATCAAAATAATACACATGCTCTAGCCCCCTTTTAACAGTAATAAAATCATCTTAATAGTTGATTGCTTAATCCATTAATCAAATTACAAGATCATTGTTCTTAGTTTAAGCACTAGCAGTAGCTACCCATATGCATTCCCAAGGTTGACAAGGAATCAAGATAACAATCACTAAGTTATAATCTCTAAGGTTGTCAAGGTAAGCACATGCATATGTATGACAATTCAATGTATAGGTAACAAGGATAGTCCTGTGTTATACTTGTCTTGATCAAAGCTTTCCGAGTGATACTGCTGACTTGGCTCAAAGTAATACTCCGAATCGTCCAGATACTGCTCACCTTCTATACTCGATCATCAATCAACAACACACATGCATCCAATCAAACAAACACAAAGCAAACAAAGAGATACAATTAGAACAATACACCAACAATAACAAAACAGTAATAAAAGTTTATAAAACTCTTCTACACGTTACTACGATCACACAGACGCAAAGATCATCAAATTCGGAGTTAAAACGTATAAGTTATGAATTTTCTAAGATTTCCTATAGATAAATAAATACTTAATTATAAACTCGAAAAATAAATTATCAAAACTAACTGTAAAACTACACTAACATGTAGAGCTCGCAAATACGAACCTAACGCAACTTGAACGGATCAAATCGGAGTTAAAACGAAGATTTTATGACCAAAACAATTCTAGTGGCAAAACTGTAATTTCCTGAAAAACGTATTTTTGAATAAACCGGTAGAAAATACGCTTTCAAAACACGAAAACGCATTTTCAGTAGTACGCTATGGATGGCGGGTTGATTACTAAAAAGCTAAAGGTCTCTTTAGAAAATTTGCCATGTGAAAAGGTATGTTCTAATCCTGATCGTTGATACATGAACGGAGGGCTCACATTGTTCCAAAGCAAAAGAAAGAGGAGAACCGGCTGGCTACAGTACCTCCGGCCGGTGGCCACCATGGACGCCGCCATGGACTCGCCGGAAAGCTTCGGACCCACCTCATCCGACCATGGTTCACCACGCATCCGACCCCAATCGGAAGAGGAGATCACCGCGAACCCATCTATGCGATCTAGGGAAACTACGACGGCTTGAGAACGAGACGCGGCTCGGGAAGAACGGCGGCGCCATTGCCGGCTCGTGGAAAGCTTCAATCTCGCAGTTCAAAGCACCAAAATTCAAAAGAAAAGCATGGGGAGGGAGAGAAGAAGATGGCAAACTCACCCAAGCGAATAAAAAAAAACGCAAATCCACCCGTAAGCTTCGACGGCTTGTGACCGAACACGCCTAGGGTTCCAAGCTTCGAGGCTCGATTTCATGGGACCAAACTCGGGTTTTTAGATGGAAAAAGGGGTGAGAGGGTCACGGCTTCTCTCTTATAGCACCAAAATCTTGTATTCGGGTAGGAAATCCCGATTTATGTGGTGGAGATACGGTGGTGGCAGTGTTCGTGTCTGACTCGGCCATGGCGCGAGGAAGAAGAGGCGCACTGATAGGCAGGCCTGGTTCGTCAGCGTCACCAGAGAGGAATAGGAGCACGTGGTCTCGTCTGGGCTGGCCCACACGCGCGCGGGGAAGAGCAGCTCGGCCCAACAACGGGGAAAACGGCCACAGACCGGCCGAGCAGGCCTCCAGGCCACCTTAGCACAGGTATGCCCCTCTCTTTTTCTTTTTTTTTATTTATTAATTTCCAAAACCATTTAAAGAGATTTGAAATTCCAAATCAAACAAAATAAAAACCACACCACTCAATAAAATAAATGCAACAGCATGAATGCATCATCAAGTATTTCATCTAAAATTTTAAATCTTAATTCCCCATTAATTATTATCTAAATTATTTAAACCCATACCAAAACCCTTCCAACTCTAATTTTTTTCTTTTAATTCTAAATTTTAAAATTTTTGGGTGTTACACCGACGGTGAGCCCCCACCAGTAGGGCGCGTAGGGCAGCGCGAGCCCGCCCTTGGCGGCCTCTGCGACAAGGTCCCGCAGCGTGACGCCGCTCTCCACAGTCACGTGCCCCGTCGCGGGGTCGACGGACACGACGCGGTCGAGCCGCCTGGTGCTGATGACGAGGCCCTCACCGTCGCCGCTCCCGGGGCATGCCAGCGGCGGGATGCTATGGGAGTAGCGGGTGGCCACCTTCATCTTGGTCCCGCACGCGGCGGCAGCGGCCACAGCGCGCACCAGCTCGTTCTCCGACGCCGGGTACGCCGCGTTGGCCGCGCGGCACGTGGAGCGGTCCGGGAACACGCCGTAGGCGCTGGACACCGTGCAATCAGCCGCGCCGCCGCCTGACGAGCACTGCACAGGGTCCGGCGGCGGGCTGGCGATGGCTCCACGGTCGGCTGCGGGGCCGACGACTAGTACGCTGGTGAGGGTGGCGAGGACGAGCAGCAGCATGCTTTGTTTGACCCTCATGAGGTACTTGATCGAGGCTGATGAGGACGAATGTTCCCCGACGGGAGTAGCTGTACCCATTATATAGGAGTACAATAATGCAAAGCCAAGGTTTAGCCGGAGATAGCAGCTGGGGTGCAGCCAGGAGAAGCAACTTTTATCGCTAATAATCGTCCACGCAATATAGCCGGACAAAGCCGGAAATAGCCGCTAATTAGTAGGCCTGCAATAAAGCGCGACCAGTCGCGCGTGATCCGTCTCCACCCCGTGATCATCATCCACCTTGCACTCATTCTCGCCCCGCTCCCACCCCCACCACCGGTGGCCAGCGGCTCCTGACTTTCGACCCGCTGATGAGAGTCTAATGTAGGAGTACGTTAAGTCCAAGGAAAAAAGAAAATTGATCAACGGACCTCCCGACCCATCCCATGGATCGCCTGGTGCTCCAGGGGCTATACCCATCGGGTACGCTCGCGCACACCTTAGGAAAGAGTCAGCGTGAGCCCGAGCACCCCAGCTGCCACCACTCGAGGCTTGGGGGCTCGGCCATGGCCCCAGAGTCCCAGACTGCTGAGCGACGGAGGCCCGAGCCTGACTTCCACCTAGCGCACATCCGACACTACAACAAATGCGTTGATCCATGACGTTTCTTGGTGACCTATTTAGAAATCGTCACAATATAGCAGAATCAGCCATGGGTTCATGTGGACTCCAACAAGGGACCCAAATTTTGTGATGAAAATTTTAAACCGTCATTATTTCACACATGGCTCCAACATGTAAGGTGAAAATGTTTGCCCTAGTGCCACCTAAGAATGAAAACGGTCGGAAACGATCGAAAACGGACTTACGAAATAGAAAACAAAAACGGTTAGTTCGGTACATTTCTATATTTTAGCAATTAAAGAATACAAAAAATGGTTGAAAATGGTTTTGAAATCAATTGAAACTGACAATTTTTTATGTTTAAAAACGAAATCATAATATAGAAAACAAAAACGGCCGATTCAGAATATTTCCGTTCCGTTTTCATCCTTAGTGCCACCACGGCATGCTAACATGGCCAAAGTGGCATGCTGACATATATATATATCCATAAATAATATATTTAGGCTTATAGGTTTCACTCTATCCCATATCCGGGAGATGAATAAAAAAGTTTATTTTAAGAATAATCTATCGCTTAGCGTACACACGTGCCTGCATGAATTTTGACTCGCAGTCCACTCCATTGGTTGTATTTTGGTCCATCCTGATTTGTTGGTCTCTTTGAGTGGGTTGCGATGATATTTGGATTGAAGAATGCAAGTGCTACATATCAAAGAACTATGAATTTGATCTTTTATGATTTGATTGGTGTGATCATGGAAGTAAACATTGATGATATTGTGATTGAATCGGCTGCCATACGTCTCATTTGGCCGATTTGTGTCTTGCTTTTGAGAGGTTGCGCTAGTATGATTTGAAGATGAACCCATACTCAAATGTGCTTTTTGTGTATCGACTAGAAAGTACTTAGGCTTCATTATTCATGATAAATTAAGGCAAGAGATTCTCACACCTGTTTTTGTATAGCAAAAACAGGGTGCATATCACATGTGTGCTAGGATTAATTTCCACACATATGACTTGACTTCATCAATCATAATCAAATATAGTGTACAAAAAGAGTATAATATTATTACAAATTTATCGAAGTCGCGATTACATGCGTAGTGTTTATGAATAAAAAGGAGAAGCAACGACACCCTCCATAGAAAGGTCGATGACAGAATATGCGCGCCTAACATCCGGGTATGTCCGCCAGGTACCCATCCCAGTCTTCATCTTTTGAGCAGCCTTTAATTTTATTTGGAGATAGCAAGAGAGATACTTGTCGGACTCAACAAGTACAGGTAGTAAACAAATGATATGCAAGGCTTGTAACAAGGAAAAGCTGACTCAGGCTTACTGCAGGTTAGCATTTTAGTTGGCAAAGTTTTAATAGAACAACCTGAATTACTAAGTGGGTAAAAGAGATTCCCAACCCTTAATTAAAAGAGAAAAACATCGTTGTATAAAAGTTAACCATCCGACATAGCCATGTCCAACAAGTCCCATTTCTAATCATGTGAGGGTCTAGTCTGCTCATATCCATGAGCATGGTTGATATATCAGTTTTAATCTCTGTAGAGATGTACAACCTTACCCCCCAAGTCATGATTCCCATTTGCTCGGGGTCACAAGACCCCCAAACACTTCCATGGTTAGCGGGTACGGTTTCGTTACGAGACTGTTTACCTGCTAGTAGGTGACAACACCCTAGATTTCAGCCTAGGCGCATGGTAGCTGTCCTCATAAGGAAGCCATGTAGCCACTTTCAACCTCCCAAACGAGACCCGAACTACCACAACTTAATATTCATTACCTAGGCCCCCTTTTGCGCCAAACCCTAGGAAGTTGTCACAATACTAGCAAAAGGTCTGGTAATACGTCAAGCTAGAGCCATAATAGCTTGGGGTTCTATAGTATATCCTAGGTGGTCGCTCCACGAACCGGTCCTTGGGGACGACAGACATAAGTACTCCAAAAGTGGAACACGGTACTTATTCCCCCTAGGTTGCTAAAAGCCAACTTTTACTTCATCAATTGCATAAGCCATTCGTTAGGATTTACATCATCGTATAACCAGTATCATATGTCAATGTAGGTTGGAGCAGCTAAGCATAACTACACCAACCCATGTATGACCCCAGGTACAAGGAATGATAGATAGGGCTAGTCAAGTCCTAATGGTTTACCAAATTAAGACACATGCAAGAAAAAGTAAAGTGAATTGAAGTTATATAGGTAAAGAACATGGTCAAAGAAAATGCCTACACTTGCCTTCTCCAAAGTTTGGTTGCTCAGAGTCTTGATCTCCTGTCCTTCATCCCCCACGAACTAATCCCCGTCTATACGCATGAATCATTACATACAAAGCAAGCATGTATATCTAACTAGAAATAATACATCATTACATAGAACAGGCAGAACTAGCCTACTAAACTATTCTACACATTGAGAGGAGCTCATGGGTTCGAGAACAATTGAAATCAGAGCCAAAACTGAGAAGTTATGGTCATTTTATGCTTCAGTGGCAAAACTATAATTACACCGAACTATTTTCGTATTTAAACAAATAAAAATAGGATTTTCATTTGAAAACTAGATGGCGAGTTAGTTTGTGAAAAAGCCAAGGGCCTTTCTATAAAAACATCGGGGGTTGTCAACAGGAACTCGTGGACCAAGCCCGTGGGCTGAGTCCACGGGTCCATCATGGACCGGTGATGGTGGGGGTGTGGCGGTAGCCATGGGAGGCGTTCGAAGCTTCACTAGGACGATGCTCTGGTGCATGGCGAGGCGAGGTGGCTTGGCCTCATATGAGCAACTCCGATGAGCCATTCCGGCGTGTAGAGAGATAGAGGGAGAGGGAGAGCACCGGCGGGTTCCTCGCCTCATGGTGGAGCTCATTAGTGAGCTATAGGATCGATGACGGTGACCTTGAGAGCAGTGACGGGCTGGTGAGCGAGAGAGTGGGTTAGCGAGGTAGTGAGAGTGGGGGAGGGTGCCCTTTTATAGGGGCTCAGCTGCTCCATCGAGTGGAGGAGCGGGCACGCTAGCACCAGCGAGTGGGCGAGCGCAGCTCACGGGCATGCGGTGGAGATGGTGCTTGACGAGTGAGCGGTGGTGTGGCATGGGTGAGCCAGTGAGCGAGCGGCAAGGGCAGGGGATGGTGCAGCTAGGGCCACTACATGGCTAGGCGAGAGCGGCAAGTTAGAGTGGCACAAAGACGCATGGGTGAGCGCGAGGTGCGTGGGGAGAAGACGACCCTGTAGCAGGGTCGCTGACAGGTGGTCCCCACCTATCGGTGGCCCTGCTATGGTGGCCCCGCCTATCAATGGCACGAGAGAGAGAGAGAGTGGGGGGCACGGGACGCGGCGCTAAGCGACTGGGCCACGCGACTTCTAGCCGAGCGGGAACAGGGCGCGGCGCGGTGTGCTGTTTGGCCGTGTAACACCCCAGGTGTTTGCCACTAGTTAAGCAATGGTTTTGAGTTCAAACATGACATGTGAAGTGGTAATGGAGATGTCAAAGCCAAGCCTATGGAATTGAGTCTCAACTTAAACTTGGATATTGCACCATTGCTTACATATCGGCCCTTTTCAAAATGTATGCTTGGGAGATGTTAGTGGAACTTATTTTATGTGTCTCACATTACTCTCCATCTATAGTGATTAGTTGAAAGGTTTCATGAAGTTTGGAATCAAAAAGTCACATGAAATGATAAGTCATGTCTTTGTTTCAATAGCTTTACTAAGTGCTTGAATTGCACTATTAAGTGAATGGAAACATGTGTCATCCACCAAACCTTGCAACCTTTCCTAAATGACTCTAGATGAACTCCACAACAAAAGTCATGAAGGGTTCATGTTGAGGAAATGTCAAGAAAATGTCCTATTTGTCCTAAAACCCTAGTATAGGAGTTAATTAAGTTGCTGCTTTGACCAAAGTGTAAGTTTAACTTCTGTACTAGTGATGAGGTTTGACCAAACATAAAAGTTGTAGTTTGAGTTGTGTACTACAAACTTTATTCTTGGCCCAAGAGCCAAATCAGCTTGGAAGCTTGTCAAATCATAGACTCAAGATTGAATGTGCTACTGTTTCCAGCCCCTAAAAATAATTCTAAGTCAGAGAATTTTAGTAGCAACGTCGGTTGGCGTCTCGCGTTCTCATGTTTTTGTTAAGCAACTCGAGTTGGTCCAAAGATAGAAGTTGGAGCAAACTCAGTGGAGAAGATCATGCCAAAAGTTGGACTTAGTTTGACTAAGTTTAACCTTCGAAAACCCAATATTACCGAGCAAAGTTTAATCTTCAATTAGTCACTGATAGTGTCAACTTAGGACATAATTATCTCCTAATCTAGGGCACTAATGACCATGGCCCCTTAATCAAATTTGTAGGGCATTAGGAGTGGAACAAACTTTGTTTTTGGCCCATTTGCTAAATCGGCCCGAAACAGGCCCAAAAACGTGTCCCACGCCGGCTGTACCGTCGCTCGCCTCCTGTTCGACGAAATACCGCGTGCATGGGCGCGTGGCCACCATGCAAGACAGCAGCGCCCCATCGCCCCGATGCGTGCCCCTACCCTTCCAAAGTGGACGTCGAGCTGCTCCAGGCGCTTTCTCCTCGCTCGCCTCGCCCTAATAATTCCTTCCTCGCTCGTCGGTGCCTACACACGCGTACAGAGCGTGGAGCCATCATGGGTGCCACTGCCGAGCTCCATGGCCACCGGCGTTCCTCCACGCACAAGCCTCTTGTCCTCAACTGAGCGTAGCACCACCTTTCTCTCCTCCTGCCGCCCCTGACGCGCCCTTTCCCGGCCGCGTTCGCCGCCGGCTGGCACCGCTGATGGAGCCGCTGTGAGCAGCGCCACCGGAGCGCGTGGGCCAGCCTCAGCGAGTCACCTTTGGCTGTGCTGCGGGCTCCCATGGGTTCGCTCGGGCTCTGCACAACCGCAGCACCACCCCACCACCACCAACGAGCCCCCTCCAGCCGAGTTTGGCGAGCTCCCGCTCGTCCTCTGCTATAAACCCACATTAGGGACCTTAGGCTCGAATTTGACAAAGGGGAAGGGCCTATTTGCACACCGTAGACTCAGATGAATAGTACCCTTAAGGACCTTTTTGTTTTAAATCAAGTGAAACTTTGAAAATGCATAGTAAATCACAGGAAATTTGTAAAATAGCAAATGAAGACTTTTTGGAATCCTTGTGAAATTTTCTATGCAGTGGATCTATAATATGTCATGTTTTAGTTTGAAGTTTTAGCTGTAAAAATAGGTTTATGCATCTAGGTTTTCAATGCTAGTTGCATTTGTCTTTTTCGTAACTGTAGTTGTAGGGCTCTAAATGAAGTGAAATTTTTGTGGCATGCTACTCATGTGATGTTTAATGTGTGGTAAAAAGTTCATGGTCATTGGTTGCTATATGAATGAGTTATTGCTTTATCTTGCTCTCACATGATTTCTTGCTTTAGCATTTTGTATTTTCCATAGAGGTTGCTATACATGTTCAAATGCCATGAAATTTTTACAGTAGACTATTGGAGCATATGTAAGATTTTGTAATTTTTGTAGAATTTATTGTACAATTTGGGTATATGTTCATTAAACCACCTTATTACCCAAATAAATTAAGAAATGTATTAAAGAATTTATGTGGTGGTGGACACTATGCTTTCTGATGTTCATTAATCATGTGTGACATGTTGGTAAAATTGGTTTTGTCCAATTATATGTTTACAACATAAGTTAATAATTATTTCTTACAATTATTAGTTTCTAGACAGTTCTGGGGGCAATGTAAATTACCCCATGATAATGATGTTTTCTGGGCATCTTGTCTATAGCAAAGTTTTGGTGAATTACATGATCTAGTTGATATTAAAATTTGGTGGCATTTGGTCAAGTGGTTTAGGAGTTACAACTGTTCAAAGTTGGGTCACAGAATTGATTACTATCTGTCTTGTCCGGACCAGTTTCTGTATTTGTGTAATTTTGACTTGTTTATTTTGTGAATCATGCTGTGATTTTATAGATGAAATGTAGATAATTTCATAAGCTTTCTAGAATGTCTTCTTGCAAGTCATTTGTATTTGTGTAACTCCAGTTATAGCTAAATCTTGTAGCTGCTGCTTGCATGTCCAGAAATTGACAGATTCCAATTATAGTTGTTTGCTTGTATATGTTAAGTGTGACTTATGCCTTTGAGGGTAGTTAAGTTAATACACATGTGATCTTGTGAAACTTGTGTGCCATGCCTAATATGCTTGCTATCTATTTATATTAGGTTGTGTGATGTTTATTTAAGCAACATCTATGCATGTGTAGTGTAATATGGTGCTTGTCTTGCTTACTGTATGTGATGCATTGTCCATTGCACTTTCATGTATTCATACACTTGCATCTTGCATCTCATCTAGGTACGCTAGATGCACCACGCGAAGGACATGATGTGGAGCTAAACCCAAAGATGGTGTTGGTGGATCCATTCTGAAGATGGAAGGCACCTAGAGTGTATGCCTGAAGTGGAGATGTTATCAGGACGGTGCAAGCTAACCTAACTGACTCGTGTCGGATCCCAGGCAAGCCCCGGAGCATTATAAGTCTCCTAATTTTTGAAATGCAATTGAGTATATATATTATATGTATTGATGCATTAAGTTATAGGAGTTGGTTGGAAACACTTGCTGCATATATATCCTCTCCTTGTACAGAAAGTATACCTTGAATCCCATTTAGGTTCAGGATCGAGTAATTGCTTAGCCCTGCTTTAATCGGTAGAAGTCGGGTGATCTCCTATCACCTACAAGCTATAGGGATATATATCTGGCACGGTTGGCTATATCTACTATCGAGGAAAAGAACCTGTTATAACTTGAAAGGAGACCGGGCAGGATGACGATAGTGAAACAACAAGGCATGCAGGTCTTAGGTGTGGATCTATCCCTGTCTATGTCGATTAAGTACCAATTCTTAGAGCCTTTCCAGTTCATGTTGAATGCATGCCTAACACTTAGCTGGCCGGATCTGGTGACCGACCATGAAGCCTAGTAGCTCGACTCAAGACAGAAGCCGGTCTGTTTGAGTGCACCTCGGAAGGGAGTCATCGCATATTGCTAGTGTCCATGGGCAGGCACCTAGAGGTCATGTGCTTCTTGGTGGCATGATATCCCTAAGAGTGCGGCACTAATCGGGCCCATGATTGCTGAGTTGTATCAAAGGTGATCTATGGCTACCTTTAGCAGGGTTTAACGGGTGAGTGTTGAGAATATTTCCTCAGCTGAGTTATAATTCGATTTGAGTCGCCGTCTCTCCCGGTTAGTGAGAACTTGACGGGATTATCTCCAAAGTAGATACACTAAGTAATGGAAGGTTCAGGAATGATGAAATTGATGATGGCCTTATTATACCTGCTATGGTTAATATTGTTTGCTCCTAATCAAGTGAATGCTATAGTACAAGTGTTAATCTAGATGATAGGTTAATGATGATTGACTTGATGCTAAGCATTAAATAATTACTTATGTTACTTTGACTTTTATGCAAAATGTTATCAAGCAAGCTCCACTTCATATCAGCCTTGTATACTCCTTGGTTTTGTATGGGTAAGTCTAGCTGAGTACCTTCTTGTACTCAGGGTTTATTCCCACTTGTTGTAGGTTGTGATGTATCATGGATACTGCAAGAATTGGATGGTTTCTGTCGTAGTGGCAGAGTGTGATCATGGGCATGATCCTTCTAAGTTATCTTATCTCTAATGCTTTTGTTGGAAGTTGGCCTTAGCTTATTTGTTGGTTGGTTTGAAATCCCTCATGATTTTGTTGGACTACCGGAGTTATATGGGCTCAAGTGTGAGAATTTGATCACTTTAGTGATTGTTTTTGTACTTGTGCTCTTATAATTTGGGCGGTTCCGTGACAGGCCGGGCCGGCTACATGGGTGAGAGGGGAGGGGGAGGAGAGAGGTCTGGCTAGGCTGGACCTCATGCTAGTGCGGGCTAGAAAGAGGGAGGGAGGAGAAAAGAAAAGGAAAAAGGGTTTTTATTTTCTAAAAGGGATTTTTGAAAAGGATTTTCACAAACTTGATTTGAAAACTAAGCACACTTGTGGGCAAACAATGAAACCATGCAGCAGCATGAATGCAACAAAACATTGTCTGTACATTATATTTCTTTTTAGTTTATTTTTATAAAATGATTAATTCTCCCTAGAAAATAAATACGACTAGGCAATTTAATTCAATGTAATTCTAATTTTCAGAATTTGAAATTTAGGGTGTTATAGAGATTGATTATCCTAAGAGAATAGAGACCATCAAGAAAGTTCAGATGTCTACATGTAAGAAAGACTTGCAAAAGTTTCTAGGAAAGGTGAGCTATTTGAGAAGGTTTATTGCAAACTTGTCTGGGAAAATTATTGCTTTTACCCCCATACTTTGATTGAGAGATGAGTCTGAATTTATTTGAGGGAAGCAACAAGAAGCATTTGAGAAGATAAAGGCATGTTTGTCAATGTCACTGGTTTTTCATGCACCAAGGAAGGAAGTTCCTTTTAAATTATATATTGCTGCCGAAGAGAATTTTTGTTGCTATTTTGACCCAAGATGATGGTATAGAATATGTGATTACTTCTATTGGTCGATGTCTTCTCGATCCCAAGACAAGGTATGCCCATATTGAAAAGTTATGTTTGTCACTGTACTGTGCTTGTGCTAAAATGAGACATTATTTGCTATTTAGTACATGTGTTGTTGCTTTCTAGGCCGATATAATTAAGTACATGTTATATCAGCCAATCCTTAGTGGGAAGATTGGCAAATGGGCATATGCATTGATTGAGTATGATTTGTCTGTTGAACCACTTAAGACATTAAAAGGTCATATTCTTGTTGATTTCATTGTTGAGCACAGTATTGATTTAGGAGATGAGATCCGTTACCTTACTTCTACACCATGGAAAATTTATTTCAATGGGTCGGCTTACAAAGAAGGCCAAGATGTCGGCCTAGTCATTATTTCTTCTAATGGTGCTAAATTTGTGACGTCAAGCCGATTAAATTACTATTGCACCAACAATCAAGTCAAATAGGAAGCTCTTTTATTCAGCTCATGTCAGGCATCAATGATCCCTATGCCCAAAGACAATGCTAAGAGTCAGCTTGGTGGCAGATCAGGAACATGATCACGACTGATAAACCCTTTAGTGTGGAACTCTGTCCCGACTGACCCCAAGAGTGGGGGCTCCGGCTCGCCTAGCCCCATGGGCACGGGCCTAGCTGCGCCCGACCCCTAGGGGAAAGCTCTGCCTCATCCAACCTTGGGGGCATAGGTTCCATCTCGCCCGACCCCTTGGGAGCAAAACTGCCCCACCAGACCCAGGGGGCCACGGGGTCAGCCTCGGGCGTAGGCTCCTGCGGGGGCTCCCGCCGACCTCTAACCGCCACGAACACGGGCGGTGGGCCCCAGACCATGCCCCTAACACTATAAGGGGGTGGGGGCACCTTGACCTGACCAGCGGCTACCACCGACTATATCTAGACACCCATGTCACCAACAGTGCTAAGAGGACTAGCACTGTGCGGCTTGATTCCCATGCGACTCCAGATTGGTTAGCCATATCGTATGACAAGGACGGACCGGGCGGTGCAATCAAGTGACAGCGCCTGTATGTAGCTATTGACAATAATTAACTATCAATTTCAAATGTCAACAAAAGAATATAAAGGACTTATAATGAACATCACCATAGACTTAGGGGTTTTAACTGACGATTTCCACAAGTTTTGGTGAATGTCTGTTTCTGCAGGGGGTTATTAGAAAATAACCAAAGAAGACCCACATGTCATGTTTACATAGAGATAAAGACCCACGCATTTGCAAGAAGACTCTAGAAGACTCGGGAAGGCACCCCCTGGAGGATGGGGCCCACCTATCAGGTGGACAGGGCGCCTACCCATGTCATTAGGGCGCCCACCCTACCCCTCAGCCAATCAGGGCCAAGCTCGTGGATCATGCCCCTAACCGCCTTTAAGGATCAATCAACACCGTGCATGAAGGTTAGTTTGATCCGAGGGCTCTAGTGCATTTGAGGAGGCTATATAAGCAAGGCCATACCCCTGGGTTGAAACCCTAATTCATAATTATTATTATCAAGAGGAAGCCATCATCAGAGCTAGGGTTTAGAGATCTCTCTCCACCAGAGAATTAGAATAGCTACTCCAATACTTCAAATTATATAGATTCAAGAGTTGGTAGCCTGTGCCCAGGATTCGGATCATCGTCTACAAGTTTGGTACTATCTTGTATCTTTCTCTACGACTTTATTCTAAATATTATTATGTTTCTATTTATTATGTTCCTAGTTTGCTCTAGTTCTATATTTGACATAGTTATGATTGATGATGAGTTTATGTATAAGTTTGCAAAGCGCTTAACTCTTTTATCGAGTGAGTTAAGTGGTAGATTACATGTAGGCGTGGTTGTAAGGTCCTAAATGGCTAGAGGGGGGTGAATATCCTTTTTATATTTTCTACAAACTTTACTCAACAACAAAGTTAGTACAAAAGATGGTGAAGCTAATTCTAGCACTAGCTCAACTATGCTAAGCAAGGCACCTACATAATTCTAGTTAACAAGGCTATGATCTCTAATTCACACCACAAGCTAAGTCACTAAGCTACTTACTCCTATGTGATACAAACTACTCTAAGCACACTAGACAAGATAAGGTGCAAGAATGTAAAAGGGGAGTGAATTGTTTCTTATACCGACAGTGTAGAGATGAGATGTATCCAAAGAATCAATTACACACAATCACAATGAAAATCCTCAGCAAGAGATGACACAAGATTTTTTACCGAGGTTCACTTGCTTCTTGTCAAGCTACTCCTCATTGTGGTGATGCACCCACTTGATGGATCGCGAGCTAATCAACTATCAAGAGTTGAACCCTCAGCGGGTGCTGCACATCCACTCACAAGATGGGGATCCTCCAAGCCACGAGCTCCACTAGAGTATCCAATTCGTGAACTCCCGCGGGGAAGGATCAAGAACCCCTCACAATCACTTGGTGAAGGCTCAAACAAGTCTCCAATCGCGAGCTCAATCACCACCGCTGCTCCAAGCCATCTAGGGTGTCGGGAAACACCCAAGAGTAACAAGTAATCCACAGCAAACTCGAAGATCAAGTGCCACTAGATGCAACTCTCAAAGCAATGCACTTGAATCTTACTCTATCTCTCTAGAGTATGCAACCAAGCAAGGAGATGAGTGGAGGGGAAGTTCTCTAGCTCAAAGTATGTCTCAATATCTCAAAAGTGCAAGAGAGCTCTCCCGAAACCCGGCCACCATCTATTTATAGCCCCACGAACAAATAAGGCTGTTACCTCTTCACTGGGCAAATTTTCAGATCGACCGGACGTGCCGGTCGAACTGATCGGACGCGCTGCACCGTGTACGATCGCCCTGTGCCGTCCATGTGTCCCTTCGTGTTCAACACCGAACATCTGATCTCAATGGTTGACTTAGCGTTTCAACGGTCAAATGAGCGACTGGATGTGCTGCTCAACCGACTGGACGCGCTACACCCGACGTCCGATTTGAGTCCAGTAAGGGTCCACTCGCGACCGGACACGTTCGGTCGATCATGACCGGACACGCACCGCGTCCGATCGACCTTGCGATCTGCTGTCCCTCTAGGTGCCTGACTGGACGCACCGGTCCCGTGAGTGACCAGACGCGCCGGTGTGAAACCCTAGCCCACGCATCTCTATAGCAGCTGCTACTTACCGGACGCGCTGGTCGTGCGGAGATCGCGTCCGGTTCAGTGTCCGGTCACCTCAGTGACCTCCGTTTGCCTCCGTTTCTATCCACGATGACTTAGAGAAAGTCTCTGCCACCAACATAGTGGAAAATAAGTGTTTTATCTCCACAAAAGCGCTGAATCTCGCCTCGCAAGCTCGGTGGGAGGGAGAGAGGAACCCAAACCCCTCTCAACCGCTCAAACTCCACCGCCTTCGTAAATGTGCTAACACCACCAAGTGTATATCATCTTGTGCATGTATGTTAGCATTTTCATAATCATTTTTCAAGGCGTTATGTTAGCTCTCTACTAGATCCTAATGCATATGCTCAAGATGATGACCTAGTAGCACTTGATTCACAAGCTAACCGTGATTGCCCCTCTTGATAGTTGGCTATCAATCCTAAACCCGGTCAATCACTTCTCTACTCATCTTAGATCAGCAAAAGCAAACCCTATGATTATACCTTAGCCTTGATCACTTTGTTCCATGTCCATCTCCTCATGCTTGATCATCATGATCATCATTTCATGGCATCTCCACCACGATTGTCATTTCATATCCATGCACTATCTCTTTATGATCTTGTGGCCACCACTCCTTGCCACATACACGTTCATCACATGTGTTGCTTATGCCTAACTAAAAACATTTAACACAAGACATTAGCAACTTGGTGTTATTAATTACCAAAACCAAACTTGGGATTTCAGTGGTGCCTAGATGCTGTTTACCTGCAAATGCATCCTATTGGCTAGGTTGTGTGGTAGTTCGTGAAAGTGACAGTTTTGTTGAGTCTTATATAATCCACCCCCTGTTAGTAGGACAGGCAGAATTGGTATTATGTGGGAAGTCATGCTATGTTCTGGCTTACTTCAGTGATGTTCCATATACATAGATGAAGAGTCTTTTGTGCTATATATGATAGTGTATGTGCTAGAGTAGATGAAAGACTTAGTTGATTAGAACCTACCTAGAATTCAATCTTTTGCCTAGTCAGATGTCTACCTACCTTTATGATGAGTAGTCTATCTCTAATTTCTGTGTGTGTTATCCTCTGAGCTTATCAATTCATTATATTTATTTATCATGGCTTACACCCTATCAAAGCAAGTGGCTGTGTGATTGATTCTCATAAGTAGTCATGTTTTGCAAGTTCATCTCTAGTTTAAGTCCTTAGTTCTTTCCCTTGAGCTAAATATAAATTAATGATACCTAGAATATTTCCTAGTGAAGTGCTACAATGGTATTTAATTTATGCGCTTGCAGATCCCTTATTTTTTTTCTAGAAGAGCATTTATAATACCAACACTTTTGGCGCCATGCTAGGGATGACAACCTAGTACTTAAAGTGGTGTTAGAAGTGTCAACAAGCATTTCTAGCACCGTTGCCGGGGAAGGAATAAACTATTGAGAAAAATTGCGTAAATAGATACTTATAAAAATGAGAAATCATAACAAGGCACCTCTGCTTTGATAGGATCACCCCTGTTGTTTTTCTATGTTTATATTTTATACAGGTTATAGCAGGATTGATTCTGATTCACTCAACTCTTCATCATCAGAATTGGATCAACCAAAGAAGGAGCTCGTCACCAATTGCTGAAGCTATGGCAGAAAAGACCTTGCAAGAATTCTCTGCTCCACGCATTGAGAACATTCTCACCGGTCCAGCACTTCAAACTGAGAATCTTGAGTTTGAGCTTAAGCCAAGCCTCATAAATATGATGCAAGCTACCCAATTTAGCGGAAAGGTACATGAAGATGCAAGTGCTCATCTACAGAATTTTCTAGAGATTGGAAGCACCATCACCATTGATGGAGTCGCTCAAGACATTATATTACTTCGCCTCTTTCCATTCTCACTTGTGGGAAGAGTGAAGCAGTGGTTCTATGCTAATAAAGAAGACATCAACACATGGGCGAAATGTTCGAAGGCCTTTCTAGCAAAGTTCTTCCCTATAGGCAAAACCAATGCCTTAAGAGGAAAGATTACCAATTTCCAACAACAGAAGACAAAAACCATTTCAGAAAGCATGAGAGCATTTTCAAGGATATATATTAGATTGTCCTCATCATGGAATGGAAGAATGGTTACTCATGCAAGGCTTTTATTATGGATTAATCCCAAAGACCCGTGAGCACCTGGATGCAACTATTGAAGGATCATTCTTATCACTTACTCTTGGAAAAGCTAAGATACTTATGGACAAGATAGCAGATAATCAGAGCTGGCCCCAAGACAACATTCAACATTGTCATCAAAATGAAGAAACCATTGAAGAAGTAAATGCGCTGTCTACCAAGATGGATAATTTGCTCAACTGGCTTGATCAGAGGGCCAAATACAAAGAAAATCAGAGAGCCATTAAAATAGCTTACCAGAATTCAAATATTGCCATTAGAAAGATTCCACATCAACCAAGTTAGAAACAACAAAACATTACCCAAGGTTTGAATCTAGGTAATTCTACCAAGCAACCTACTTTAAGAGAGTTAGTCATGCAGTAAACTAGAATCAATGAAGACATCAATAAAAGGCTTGCTGTAAATGATAATATTTTCAAAGACACTCATGGTAAGCTAGAAATTTTCTCATCTATGGTTGAAAAGCAACATAAGTTTAATAAAAAGATTGAAGACAAATTAGCATAGCTAGCTGCTGCATTGCCTGTTGCCACTAACCTTGAGCAGGTAAGTGCTATAACTACAAGAGGAGGAAAATCTACCAAAGATCCCCCTTATCCTAAAGGGACCAGAAGGGCACCAGCAATACCAGCAGTGGCAGAAGAGGAAAATCACAATGAAGTTGAAGAATTATTACAAGAACCTCAAGAAAGGGAAATGAGACAAGATTTTCATGATACAAATTATTTACCATTTCCCCAAAGAAATAGAAGGCTGCAATCAGATGAATAGTTTGGTAAGTTCGTGGATGTTATTCAGAAGTTATATGTCAACATACCTCTACTGGACTCCATACAGATCCCTACATATGCAAGGTACATCAAAGACATTCTCATCAAGAAGAGACCACTACCAACCACTGAGGTGATCAAACTGACAGAAGAATACAGTGCGGCCGTCCTCAATAAATCACCAGAGAAGAAGAAAGATCTAGGATGCCCCATTATTGATTGTTCAATTGGAGACCAACATTTCAATAATTTACTCTGTGACCTTGGAGTAAGTGTCAGTGTGATGCTAGCAGCAGTCTATCACAAGCTGAATTTTGCAACACTCGAACCAACATCAATGTGCTTACAACTGGCAGATCAATCAGTTCGATACCAGTTGGGCATTGCTAAGAACATCCCAGTCAAGATAAGAGAATTCTTTGTGCCAGTAGACTTTGTGGTACTAGACATGAGTCCAGACTCAAAAGTGTCACTTATCCATGGGAGACTATTTTTGAGCACCACTAATGCACACATTGATGTCGGGAAAGGAGAAATCAAGTTTACGATAAATGGGCAATAAGAACAATTCATATTCAAGCCAAAACCCGAACTCAACTCCATTGTGAAGATGGTATGCCAAGACAAGGAAGACATATTAGAGTCATCGTCATAGGAGTCAGACACTCAGAAAGAATAAAATATATTGGGAGTCTAGTTTGGAGGACTTTAAAAAATTCGAACCCTCGCCAAAAGGTAAGTCGGTAGTTATCTGAGTTTACTTTTAAATTTACATAAATATTTTTTTCTGTCACATTATAAAATTCATGCCCCACATAAATAATTTTTACGGTGTGTAAAAACCCGTATCAAGAATTTATTGTGGTGGCATAAAAATATTTCTACTCATGCATTTTATTTTACCTAAATGATTCTGCATATATAAATATTTATAATAGGGCCCACTCCTATAGGATCCACATGTCATAGACTCCACCTCACATACATCACATCACATTATTTCATCCACTTCCACTCACCTCCACTATCTTCTCTTTTCCACCGTCCAAATCCACCACCAGCACACTTATTTTGCTTAGTCATGAAGCAAAGAGGTGAGTGGCAAACATTCAGCCATGCAGGAGCTAGGAGGTAGGCGGCCACCCCCACCACTTGGCGCCTGCCCTGCTCTCTCCCCCTCTATAAATACCCTACCTTTCCTCACTTCTTTGCATCACAATCATTCCAGAAAACCTCTCATACCTCGAGCTCTCAACTTCTAGTGTTCTGCTCCAAGCATAGGCAAGAAAATAGAATAGGAGTAAGAGAATAAGTAGGGGAAGGAAGAAGAGTAGTAGTGATCTTATGAGAGGAGAGTGTAGTGCTACAATAAGTAGAAGAAAGTAGTGCACTTAGTGGACATGCTATCCTAGGAAGCAATTAAAAAGAATTAGGGGGGAGGTTCTGCTGATTTCTCAACTAAAATCTTGTTCGAACAACTAACCCCTAGACCACTAATTCTACACAAGTTTTGTTTTTGCTAAGGTTTTTGCAGGATATTCAAGATGTTCAAAGCTGCCAAAGGAGCCGCGAAGAGCATGTTTAAGAGTCTTGGATTGGGACTCATGACCCGGTCTGCTTCATGAGGCAACTCTGAGATGAGCATCAACACGCCGGCCGACCAACCACCGTCATCATCATCAACACCAACAAGGAAGATTCTTCTCAAGGAAAGTCATCTTAGTTTGAAGGATTCTCAGGAGAGGAAGATTTTCAAGGAATTGAAGAACAAGGCCTACACTCACACACTAATCCTCGACCTCGCACTTCTCCATGAGATAGGTATGGATGCTGAATTCAATTTAATATTTCCATTGGTGGGTTGGGAGTCATTTTGGGACATAACTGAGTTAGGGTCAAAGCTTTTGACCATCGAATTCCTATGCACTTTACAAACCACAGAGGATGGGGTAAGATTTTTCAAGGAGACATTTAATCTTACTTGGAGGGAACTAAGTAACTACCTTGGTTTCCACCCAAGAGCTACGATAGATTTAGATGACGCGTTGCCAGGCTTTGAGAAAAATCAATTTTGGAAAGAAATGACTGGAGAAGACTTTTATTTTCAAGCTCATACCAATAGCATACAACTCCCCACTCTTCATTTCTTACATAAATGGATGGGTTATGCTATGTTTCCTATAGATGACATCCGCAAGATCAGGGTAGGAGATTTACAGTTGCTTTATGCTGTGTTCAAAAAGATTAGAGTCTCACCTATTCGTCTCTTGGTAGCTCATTGTTTTTTCACTCATGAATTGATGGGGCTTGTTGGTTGCACTTCTTTAATTACTCGTCTGGCCACCAACTTAGGGGCGCTAAATAATTCTTTAGTTAACTTTATTGAGGAAGCCCGACCATGTTATGGATATGAATCTTTTAGACATGCTAGAATATTAAAAAGGGAGCATGATGGGCTATACGTGATTTTTGAAAATAGAGGCAGGCTCCGGTTACTTAACCCGGGACTTAGCCTTTACACTGTGCAAGTTCTCTTAGTTGATGTGCAGGCAGCACCAGTGAATCATCTGATCCCTCGGAGGGCAGCCTCTGCTAGGATGGGATATCAGCCTGAGCCGACATGGCTCGGTGCTGACCCTGGTCCTGAGGTGCCAGTTCATACAGGCTATGATAATTTCGATGCTCGCCACCCCCGCATCCTGAGGAACCCTTGGGAGCATTCTGCCTCCCAACCTGCTCCCCAGTACATGGAAGAAGAAGATTGGCCACAAGGAGATGATGAACAATGGCAACATCGCCCATACAGTCAGCCTGCAAGACACTCGTTGACCCTCTTGGAGCATCATCCTCTGGTGCCCATCATGGTCATCACCACCAGAATTTTTAACCTGGACGTGCTTTTGATGCCAGATTCTACTACACACCAGAGATACATGAAGAGAATGTGGCGTTCCATCAGCGCACTAACAACTCCCTCTATACCGTACAAGAAAACCAAGCTCAACAGAACCAGTGGTGGGAAGACCAGCGCCAGTGGAATGAAAACACCACCCAGACCTTGAATGAGACCTGTGATGGCTAAGAAACCATGAACCAGAATATGAGCACTCTGTTCAGGTACTTCTACTTGGAGTGATCGACTACAGCAAGATCTAGCTTGGGGGAGGACCCCCATTTATCTAAGGTAAGTTTTTCTTTTCTATAAGTTTATTTTCTTTCATTTTATTTCACGCATTTAAAAAAACTAAAAAACCTCAAAAGCAAATAAAAAAATTATTAACTACTTTTCTTCATAGTGCTATTTATGTTTGCATAAAAATTTAGAAAACCAAATAAATATTTTCTATTTGTTTTAGTGTGCTTCTTAAATATGAAAACAAATAAAAGAGTGTGTACAAAGGTGTGCTTTAATCTTGTTGCTATAGATAAGTAGATTTTTAAGAATGCATGATGGAAATGATGAACAATTGCTCTGCTGTAATTCTTTTCAAGTACCTAGTATTCAACCTAGAGTTCTCCCAAGGATTGGATAAAATTGTTAGACATGAAGATTTACTCTAAACTGGAAACTTGTGGGAGTATATGCTTAATCTAAACTCTAGGTAATTGACATACATTATATGATATGGTTGATGTCACACCCGGCCCAATTTAGAATTTGGCCCATAGTGGCCCATGTAAATGTTATGAGATATTGTGGAGAGTTTAGTCCCACCTTGGTTGCTTAGAGTGGGATAGACCAACATATAAGGCTTCTAGAGTCCATCTCACCATCCCCGGGTTAATCCTTTTACGCAAAGCGAGGACGAAAGCGTAAGTGGGATGGTGGTAGGTGTGGTTCATTCAACGTGCAGAGTGGATCTGAGCCGTTTGGACTCTGGGGCATTATAAAATGGTATCAAAGCCGACCTTCGCAGCCATGGGCACGTGCGGGCCAGGGGCTGGACATGGGGTTCATTGCGCGTGTAGGCTCTATGGAGTGCATGGCGTGGCACATGTGCTGGCACTAGGCGCACGGTCGCGTGTGCTAAGAGGGAACATTCCTAGTTATTGTTTGCCTGATTGTGGGTATGTTGGGCCCGACGAGGACGTCAGGTTCTTTGAGGGGGGTGTATGTCACACCCGACCCAATTTGGAATTTGGCCCATAGTGGCCTATGTAAATGTTATGAGATATTGTGGAGAGTTTAGTCTCACCTTGGTTATTTAGAGTGGGATAGACCAACATATAAGGCTTCTAGAGTCCATCTCACCATCCCGGGTTAATCCTTTTACGCGAAGCGAGGATGAAAGCGTAAGTGGGATGGTGGTAGGTGTGGTTCATTCAGCGTGCAGAGTGGATCTGAGCCGTTTGGACTCTGGGACGTTACAAAAAATGGTTAGATGGACTCTAGAAGCCTTATATGTTGGTCTATCCCACTCTAAACAACCAAGGTGGGACTAAACTCTCCACAATATCTCATAACATTTACATGGGCCACTATGGGCCAAATTCCAAATTGGGCCGGGTGTGACATATATATAAATAAGAGAACCTTGGATTGATCATCAAGATTGATTCAAGTTAATGACAGAAGGTCAAAGGATTGAAGGTCAGCATAGGTGGAAAAGAAGATCAAAGGAGGTTGAAAAGATAGATCAAGGTTGATAATCGAGTCTTCACTTTTATGAGGTGTAAAAATAAGGGTGGAGATTAGCAAGAGATAAAGATAGATCTTATGGTACTCACAACTCCTAGACTCAAGATTTATGAGATATCACAAAAAAGTGACCAAACGACTTAGATCCACTCTGCACGCTGAATGAACCACACCTACCACCATCCCACTTACGCTTTCGTCCTCACTTCGCGTAAAAGGATTAACCCGGGGATGGTGAGATGGACTCTAGAAGCCTTATATGTTGGTCCATCCCACTCTAAACAACCAAGGTGGGACTAAACTCTCCACAATATCTCATAACATTTACATGGGCCACTATGGGCCAAATTCCAAATTGGGCCGGGTGTGACATATACCCCCCCTCAAAGAACTCGACATCCTCAGCGGGCCCAACATACCCACAATCAGGCAAACGATAACCAGGAACGTTCCCTCTTAGCACACGCGACCGTGCGCCTAGTGCCAGCACATGTGCCACGCCGTGCACTCCACAGAGCCTACACGTGCAATGAAACCCATGTCCAGCCCCTGGCCCGCACACGCCCGTGGCTGCGAAGGTCGGCTTTGATACCATTTTGTAACGCCCCAGAGTCCAAACGGCTCAGATCCACTCTGCACGCTGAATGAACCACATCTACCACCATCCCACTTACGCTTTCGTCCTCGGTTTGCATAAAAGGATTAACCCGAGGACAGTGAGATGGACTCTAGAAGCCTTATATGTTGGTCTATCCCACTCTAAACAACCAAGGTGGGACTAAACTCTCCACAATATCTCATAACATTTACATGGGCCACTATGGGCCAAATTCCAAATTGGTCCGGGTGTGACAGTTGAGTTGCTGTTTATCTAGTTCCTAGCAACACTAAATTCTAGAGATTTGTTTTTGAAAATTAAAATTACCACATAATGAGTTCCTAATATGACAGAGTGAAATTCCTACCATAGCCATACATAATTATTAGTATAGGAAACTTCCACATATTTGTTGCTTGTATTTGTATTGAGTTTGGTCAAGCTGTGTAGACCCTTAGGAGCTTTTCATGCGGTTAAAATCAAGATTCACTTTCACACATCATGCATCCTTGCTACTTCTACCCTAGAAGTACACACCACATATTTATCCTATTTAGATCCACTAAAAATGTTCTACTCTTACCCTAAGAGTGAGCACCTAAAATATTTTCCCCATATGATTCATTTATTCTGCTAGCCACTTATCATTACAACTGCTCCAAGTATTATCATTTATTCTCTCAATTATGTTTCATCAAAGAGTTTGTTGGCAAGTATTTAAAAAAGGAAGAAGAAAAGAGAAGAGTGAGAAATAGAAAGAAGGGAGAGCAAGAAAAAAATAAATGCTCCAAAAAAAATCCTCTCTCATAAAAGCCCAAGTATTTCTTTCAAAGTTTTAAAGAGGGGTTTTCATCAATGGAGCATTGTAGAATCATACATGCATCCCTTTTCCTTTCTACTCCTTGTTTTATCCACCATATAACCACACATGCACATCTTGATTTGATTGTATGACGAGTCCCTCTGGATCCATGGTTTGACTAGGCAACATATGCAGTGCAAGTATGTGAGCTATTTCCATACCTATGAACTCCACATAAACTTTATTAGTTATAGGGTGAGGAAGAGCAGGCATGACACCGTTTTCCTTGAACCAAAAATACTACATATTTTGAGAGAAGAGATAAGGCATAATCCTTTCTAATGCCTTAGTGAGGATCCACAAATACCACATATGGAGAGACTTGTGAGAGTCATATTTATGGAACTCTGAGTTTTATTTTGAAAATCTCTAGAAAACTCCAGAACAGAGGTGGAGCAAAGAGCTTGAGACAAAGTGCTTAACATAATTGTTCTGTCTTTCAATTGCCAAGACCCAAGTGCAGGTAAAAGCCCCATGGTTGTTAGTAACATGAGTAAGTTTGAAAGTCAAAACAGTCCACTCTAGTCTTGAAAAGAACTCCTGTTTGAATGCATGTGTACTTTTAAAGCATGAAAGCATTGTAGCAACTCCTGATCCATCTAGGTTTAGTTGTTTGCTCAGGGACGAGCAAAAGGTGAGCTTGGGGGAGTTTGTTGACAGTAATTAACTATCAATTCTAAATGTCAACAAAAGAAGATAAAGGACTTAAAATGAATGTCACCATAGCCTTAACTGATGATTTCCATAAGTTTTGGTGAATGTCTATTTCTATAGGGGGTTATCAGGAAATAACCAAAGAAGGCTCACATGTCATGTCTACATAGAGATAAAGACCCACCATCTGCAAGAAGACTCTAGAAGACTCGGGAAGGCACCCCTGGAGGATGGGGCCCACCTGTCAGGTGGACAGGGCGCCCACCCACGTCATCAGGGCAGCCGCCCTACCCCTCAGCCAATCAGGGCTGAGCTTGTGGATCATGCCCCTAACCGCCTTTGAGGATCAATCTACACCATGCATGAAGGTCAGTTTGATTCGAGGGCTCTGGTGCATTTGAGGAGGCTATATAAGCAAAGCCATACCCTGGGTTGAAACCCTAATTCATTATTATTATCAAGAGGAAGCCATCATCAGAGCTGGGGTTTAGAGATCTCTCTCCACTAGAGAATTAGAATAGCTACTCCAATACTTCAAATTCTACATAGGTTTAGACTAAATAGATTCAAGAGTTGGGTGCATGTGCCCTGGATTCGGATCATTGTCTACAAGTTTGGTGCTATCTTGTTTCTTTCTCTATGACTTTATTCTAAATATCATTATGTTTCTATTTATTATGTTCCTAGTTTGCTCTAGTTCTATATTTGATATAGTTATGATTGATGATGAGTCTATGTATAAGTTTGCAAAGTGCTTAGCTCTTTTCTCGAGGGAGTTAAGTGGTAGATTACATGTAGGCATGGTGCCTAGATGTTGTTTACCTGCAAATGCACCCTATTGGCTACGTCGTGTGGTAGTTCATGGAAGTGACAGTTTCGTTGAGTCTTATATAATCCACCCCCCGTTAGTAGGACAAGCAGAATTGGTATTACGTGGGAAGTCATGCTATGCTCTAACTTTCTTCAGTGATGTTCCTTATATATAGATGAAGAGTCTTTTGTGCTATATATGATAGTGTATTTGCTAGAGTAGATGACAGACTTAGTTGATTAGAACCTACCTAGAATTCAATCTTTTGCCTAGTCAGATGTCTACCTACCTTTATGATGAGTAGTCTATCTCTAATCTCTACATGTGTTATCCTCTAAGCTTATCAATTCATTATATTTATTTATCATGGCTTACCTCCCCTGTCAAAGCAAGTGACTGTGTGATTGATTGTCATAAGTAGTCATGTTTTGCAAGTTCATCTCTAGTTTAAGTCCTTAGTTCTTTCGCTTGAGCTAAATATAAATTAAAGATACCTGGAATATTTCCTGGTGAAGTGCTACAATGGTATTTAATCCGTGCGCTTGCGGATCTCTTATTTATTTTCTAGAAGAGCATTAATAATACCAACACTTCTGGCACCATGCTAAGGATGACAACCTAGTACTTAAATTGGTGTTAGAAGTGTCAATAGTAGCACCAGTGATGGACGCAAAAATCATGACCAAAACAGCGACGCTCGCCTGTAGTGCCGGAGGCGAATATAACCATAGCACATGTGTGCCCCCATTGTCGTCTGCTGGACCCGCAGGACCCACCCATGAGGGGAAGGGCAGTGTAGCTCTAGGGCTGCCCCCTCCATCGTTCCTCTCTGTCTTCTTCTCTCTCTCGCTCTTATACCCCGGGTCCTTCCCTTAAACAATAAAAGGGAAGGCCAGGTACCCCACAAGGGGGATTTGATTCTCAACCAACGAAAGGTACTTTTACTCCACTTCACGTTACTAGAGACCTATGAGCTGATCCCTCTCTCGACCATTTGTAACCCCTGCTATAGACCAAAGTGCAAGTAACACGAGCAGCTCGCCACTGGATGTAGGGATATTTAGCCCAAACCAATATACATTTTTGTGTCCTCTTTGCACACCATCCGAGCCTAAACACGTAATAATAGAAATTTACTTGCCAGTGATTCCAAACCCCGACAGTTGGCGCGCCAAGTAGGGGCCTTTGCGCATTTTGTCATCCTCATTAGGCTTCAAATGGCTAGCCATGGAATCAACTAGACCCCGGGTGCCCACGTGCGCTTCGAGAGCCTAGACTTTGTCATCACCATGGAGGGAGACCTAGTGCAGGCTATCGTACCCGCTCAGTCCCCTGCCCCCACTGGCCTCGATGCGATCGTCGAGGCTCTCGAGGAGCTATGGCTAAGTGCTCAGGAGGCCCGTGCCCCGGCTTTGGGAGGTTGGAGCACCAGCTCGCCATGTACCTAGGGCCCCATCCATCCTGGGAGGACTTGCGGGCTCTGACTTCTCCGTCGTCAACATCATGACGTAGCTTGCCAGCGAAGAGCTGCTCTCCCTAGACACCCTTACCTAGGGTGCTTCGACAACATTCCCTTACGATTTGCAGAACACTGCATAGATTGTCACGCGCCATATAGCACGATGCTCGGGTCCGCCACCCATGAACGATGAGTTTATGGGTATGGCCGACTATGTCATTGAATCGATCCACAAACTCCTCACAAGCGATTTAGAGACAATCTCTGATTCTGCCTCTAGCCAGGGGAGTTACCACCCCTCGTGCGAATGCTTCATGGCAAAGATTGCTGACGACCCTCGTCGAGAGGTGACCCCCAAGGGATGTGGTGCGAGTGCCGACGATGATACCTCTCATGGGGGAAATAGGACCCACCCACATCTTGCCGATGGGCACGAGGCTGCGACGGACACGGAGGTCCCGTGCCACCCTCCTATGCACCAACTGCGGGAGCGACAACAGGAGCTCGATACCATGTGACTCCATTTGGAGGAGGAGCACGTGGCACTCGAGTATGAGATCGCCCAGCACCATGACAAGGTGTGCGCTCAGGCCTACAATGCACATCGAAGAATCATCGAGGATGACGATGACCTCCCACGCTTTGTCCAGGTGAGCTAGAACATAGCCATAGTGGCAACTCTGCTCCAAGGGCTCCCAGAGCCTGCAATGCCTGAGGGACGCCAGGTGCAGTGCGAGATACACGCGCTACTCAAGCGTGCGGTGGTGCAGTAGGCGGAAAACTCAACATCTCTATGACACAATGCCAGCTAGTGAGTGCTGATAGCGCGACATGGTAATGATGCGTCTATCCTCCAACCACCTCATAGCGGGGGAAGACCTGCGGGGACCATGGCAAGGCCACCTTCATCCTCTAGCCAGTGCGCGACAGCAGAAAGGCCGTCTCAGCCCCGGTACATGACTGGCTCGACCACCACCATGACGCACGTGACACTCTGAAAGCCCATAGGTGCGAATGAGAGGAGTAGAGAGAAAGGGCCAGCCACTGCTACAACCCTCACCGCGGTGGCCGCTACGACAGCGGCAAGGATCGGAGCCAGAGCCCCCACCGCCAGGGCCCTAGGTTTTCAGCTGGCACATCCTCAATGCGCCCGTCCCGACACGATGTTGCCTACCATCGAATATCTAGAAGTACATGGAGAGATGAACCTAGGCCTGTGGCTTAAGGATTGCCAGCTTGCTTGTGAAACCGGTGGTGTAGATGGTGATGCGTTCATCATACGGAACCTCCCCTTGTACCTCATCGACTCGGCATATACATGGCTAGAGCATCTCTCGCCCAACGAGATTAGATGTTGGGTGGACCTCAAAGAGATCTTCATGGGTATTTTCTAGGGCACCTACATGCGCCCCAGAAACCCTTAGGACCTCAAGAACTATCGGCAGAAGCTGGATGAAACTCTTCACGAGTACATTCGACGCTTCTCCCTACAGTGCAATGAGTTGCCCAACGTTGCTGACGCCAATGTGATTAAGGCCTTCTTGTTGGGGACCACCTATGAGTCCTTGGTCCACAAGTTGGGGTGCAAGCACCCATGAACTACCAAGGAGCTCCTCGACATTGCCACCAACCATGCTTCTGACGAGAAAGCGGTCAAAGTGATTTTTGACCACGCCCGAGGCAAGGCCAAGCGGGACGAGGACACCGGCGAAGGTGCCTCTAACTGCTCAAAGAAGAAGAAGAGGGGCAAGCAGGGGTCTAGGGATTCGCTCGTGGCCACCGCAGAGCGCAAGGGAAAAAAGTTACTCACCAAGGGCACCTTGGATCACTTCGAGAAGATGCTCGAGGGACCTTGCCCAAACCATGCCTACCCCATCAAGCACACCTATAAGGACTGTGGGTTTATGAAGAAGTTCTTGTCTGGGGGCTCTAAGAAGGGGGACAGGAAGCAGAAGCCAGCCTCCCGAGGGATGACACCGATGAGGAGGACACTTTCCCGGAAGAGACCAGTTGCCTCATGATCTTTGGCGGGCCAGCCGCATATGACTCCAAGCGCCAGCAGAAGCTCGCATGCTGCGAGGTTTATGCGGCTGAGCTGGCCACCCCCGCCTTCCTCCAATGGTTAAGGTCCACCATCACCTTCGATCGCTCCGACCATCTAGATAGTGTTCCGCATCTAGGCCGGTATCCACTCATCGTTGATCCGATCATCGACAAGAAGCGCCTCAGCAAGGTGCTGATGGATGGGGGCAGCAGACTCAACATTATGTACATTGAGACGCTCGATGCCATGAGCATCAACCGATCACGTATCCGACCTACCAGGATGCTCTTCCATGGTATCGTGCCGAGGAAGCTGGCTAAGTCCCTCAGGCAAATTGACCTGCTCGTCACTTTTAGGGACAAGTCCAACTTTGGACCGAGATCCTCACCTTTAAGGTGGTCGGATTCTGTGGAACCTACCACGCTATCCTAGGACAACCATGCTATGTGAAGTTCATGGCCGTCCCCAACTACACATACCTAAAGCTGAAGATGTCGAGCCCGCACAGGGTCATCACCGTCGGCACCTCCTTCTAGCGTGCTTATGAGTGCGACCTGGAGTGTTGCGAGCTGCTGCTACGACCATCACCTCCGAAGAGCTCATCGCCACTAAGGTGGCAACGGTGGAGGAGGTGCCTAATGCCAAGTGGCAGGCATGCTCTTTTGAACCTATGAAGAACACCAAGGAGATCCTTGTCAACCCCGTTGATCCTGACGGCAAGGTGCTGCGCATCGGTTCGGACCCTCCCCTCCAAATAGGAAAGTGCACTCGTCAACTTCCTCCACATGAATAGTGACATCTTCATGTGGAAACCCTCTAATATGCCAGGCATTCTGAGGGAAGTCACCGAGCATGCCTTGAGGATCAAGCTGGTCTCCAAGCCGGTACAACAACGACTGCGCTGCTTCGACAAGGAAAAGTGCAGGGTCATCGGCGGGGAGGTTGTGAAGCTTTTGGCGGCTAGATTTATCAAGGAAGTGTACCATCCCAAGTGGTTAGCTAATCCGGTTCTTGTAAAAAAAGAAGAATGGAAAATGGAGAATGTGTGTTGACTATACTAGTCTTAAAAAGGCATGTCCTAAGGATCCATTTCCTTTACTATGCATAGATCAGGTAGTCGACTCAACCTTAGGGTGTGAAACCCTATGTTTTCTTGACACGTATTCCAGCTACCATCAGATCATGATGAAAGAGTCCGACCAGCTCGTGACCTCTTTTATCATGCTGTTCGGATCGTATTGCTACGTTAGCATGCTATTTGGACTGAAAAACACGGGAGTAACATACCAACGATGTATGCTCAAGTGTTTTGGTGATCTCATCGGAGAGATCGTCGAGGCTACGTGGATGACATCATAGTCAAGTCCAAAAAGGTTGACTAGCTCGTGGCTGACCTTAAAAAAACCTTCAAGAAGCTCCAAGAGAATGGCATAAAACTCAACCCCAAAAAGTGCATTTTTAGGGTCTCGAGAGGTATGCTGCTCGGGTTCATCGTCTCTGAGCGTGGCATCAAAGCCAATCCAGAGAAGATTGCGGCCATCACTTGAATGGGTCTGATTCATAATATAAAGGGGGTGCAGCGGATCATGGGATGCCTCATGGATCTCAGCCGCTTCATATCACGCCTCAGTGAGCGGGGTCTCCCACTATATCGTCTTCTGAAGAAAACCGACCAGTTCATGTGGACGGCTGAGGCCTAGGAGGCTCTTGACTAGGTCAAGGAGACGAGGTCAAGGAGCTCTTGATGAAGGCCCCTGTCCTAGTCCCAACGGCCAAAAAGGAGCCACTGCTACTCTACATCATGGCTACCACCCAGGTGGTCAGCGCCACCTTCGTAGTGGAATGGCAGGAGGAGGGACACACCCTCAAGGTACAGTGTCCGGAGTACTTTGTCAGCGAGGTGTTGTTCGACACCAAAACTCATTATCTCCAAATCCAAAAGCTCTTGTACGTCGTCCTGGTCATCAGGAGAAAGTTACGACACTACTTCGAGTCACACCTAGTGATGGTAGTCTCATCCTTCTTTCTTGGTGAGGTCATCCAAAACCATGATGCTACAGGAAGGATCACCAAATGGGCACTCAAGCTGATGGGTGAAGGGATCACCTACGCCCCTTAGGCAGCTGTCAAGTCCCAAGCACTGGCCGACTTCATCGCAGAATGGACTGAGATCCAGATGCCACCGGTGGCCGTCGATCAGGAATACTAGATGATGTATATCGACAGCTCATTGATGAAGAAAGGCGACAACATAGGGCTCATCTTTGTCTCCTCCTCGGAGTGCGAATGAGGTACATGGTCCACCTCTAGTTCCTTGCCTCTAACAATGTGGCCAAGTATGAAGTGCTTATCAACGGCCTGCGCATTGCCGTTGAGCTAGGGATCCGACGTTTGGACATTCAAGGCGATTCACAGCTCATCGTTGGCCAAGTCATGAAAGAGTCAACCTGCCACGACCCCAAGATGGTCACGTACTGCTAGGAAGTGCGCAAATTGGAGGACAAGATCGATGTTCTCAAACTCAGTCACATCCCTCGATGGCTTAATGAGGCAGCCGACGAGCTAGCGAAGATGGCGTCCGGCTAAGATCTGGTCCTAGGCGGCATCTTTGCTAGCGATCACCTTCAGTCCATTTTGAGGAGCCTAGGCAGGATGGCAACGAGCCACCCACTTCTAGCTCGGGGGCTAGGGACACCGACAAATCCCTTACCTCGGGCTTCGGGACCGACCCCCTGGTAGCGTTGCCTGACCCCGAGGTCATGGAAATCAATGAGGATGCAAAGATGGAGTCCAACCCTCTAGTCGACTAGAGAACCCCATACCTTGATTACCTCATCCGTGAGGCACTCCTAGTCAACAAGACGAAAGCACAATGAATTACGCACCACTCCAAGTCTCTCATTGTCATCGGGGAAGAGCTCTACAAAAAGAGTCGCACTGGAATACTATAGCAATGCACCCCCACTGAGCAGGGAAAGATGCTGCTGCATGACATCCACTGTGGCTTGTGCGGACATCACACGGGGCTGAGGACCCTAGTTGGCAAAGCTTTCCGATAAGGTTTTTACTGGCCCACCGTAGTAGGCGATGCCAAGTGGATTATTCGTACCTACGAAGGATGTCAGTTCCACGCCTACCAAGCCCATATGCCAGTTGAAGCGCTCCAAATGATCCCTATCACATGTCCATTTGCGGTTTGGGGGCTCGATCTGGTCAGGCCCCTCAAAAGGGCACTCGGGGGCTATACACACCTACTCGTCACCATAGACAAGTTCATGAAGTGGATAGAGGCCTGGCCGATCACGAAGATCAGGTCTGAGGAGGCCGTGAAATTTATCACAGACATCATCCACCGCTTTGAGGTCCCAAACTCCATAATCATGGACAATGGCACACAGTTCACGAGGAAGAAATTCTTTGGATTTTGTGACGACAACAATATCAGGGTTGACTAGGCTATCGTGGCACACCCCACATGAACAGACAAGTTGAGCGCACTAACGGCATGGTGCTCCAGGGCATCAAACCTCAGATCTTCAACAGACTCCACAAGTTTGGCAAGCGGTGGGTCACGGAGCTCCCCGCGATCCTTTTGAGCTTAAGGACAACCCCTAGTAGGGCCATGGGCTACACACCCTTCTTCATGGTTTATGGAGCTAAAGCAGTCCTCCCGACTAGCCTCAACTATGGGGCGCTGAGGGTCATGCAGTACCGAGAGCAGGAAGCTAAGGAGTACCTTGAGGATGCCTTGGACCAACTTGATGAGCTCGCGATGTCATGCTCCTCCACTCTACCAAATACCAGCAGGCACTACAACTGTTGGATCAAGGTGCGAGCCTTCAATGTTGGCGACTTGGTACTATGCCTCGTCTAGAGCAATAAGGACCACCACAAGCTTTCTCCATTGTGGGAGGGGCCGTATGTCATCGCTGAGGTGCTCAAGCCAGGAACATACAAGCTCGTGACCACTGACGACAAAGTCTTCACCAACGCTTGGAACATTGAATAGCTATGTCATTTTTACCCTTAGATTGCTTTTCAAGCCATGCATGTACATACGAGAAATGAGAACAATGTTTTGAAAAGCACCGCCTTTCACTCATTTTCGCTTCCTCTTCCTCTCGGCTGCTAAGTAACGTTCAACCCCATCAACACCCTGGGGTCGGCCCTTACTTAGGGGCTAGAAGGGAACATATACACGTAAATACACCCATGTCTGACCCCGTTGCACATCAAAGATCTCAAAGATAGAGTCGTGGAGAGACACACTGAGTAAAACTGGTCAGACCATGAGAAACCCACGCCCCAGCGACTATGGCGCTCTCGCTCACCAGCGTAATCAGGATCCCTTGCCTGCAACTCGAACTTTAGGATCTTCATGACTAGACAGGAACTGACCGCTAGGATTTTTTATACATTAAGAAGAAAAGAACGAATAATTGATGACCGACCCTAAAAACAAAATACTTGTTTCAAATCATTACAAGTCTTTCAACATTTTAGCCCAAGCCTGACTAATCAGGTGCCCTTTGGGGGAGGACTGCCTCTGCTATCCTATTTGCCTGACCTCACAAAAGGGGAGTCACATCATCCTTCATCCTCTCTAGATCCTCATCTTCATAGCTAGGCGCGTAGCCTTGGCTCATCGCTTCTAGGTTGATGGTCTCCACGTAATGGAAGCAGGCGATGGTGAAGGCGCAATTGATGCTGGCCTGAAGGGCACCCCTTTTAAGCTACACATGCGATCTGAGATAAGAGTGATCCAGGCCACAAGCGAGCTCATCTTCGGTGGCTAAGCCACCCCAAGGTCATGGCACACCAGGTTGGCAGTGAGGTACTCACTGCCATATGCCATGGCCTCCTTTTGCGGGGCCTCCTTCACCTCGGTCAGCTCTTTCTAACTCTAGGCTAGGTCCCTGATGAGCCTGGTAGAGACACCCTCAGCCTCTAGCTTGTGGGCCCCCTCCCTCTCCAGTCACTGTTGACAGTAGTTATCATCCATCATAAACCGTTAACATTGTGTATAGAAATGGTCACCAATAGAATCTTAAATTTCTACGAGTTTTGGTGAATTATTATTTTTAGCAGGGATATTCCAAAAATAATAAAAATGAGGATTGAATTGTCAAAAGGCACAAAACTTAACTATGATGAAATATGCACCAGAAGACTCTAGAAGACACTAGAAGGCATGGGACCAAAGTGGAGGACCAGCAGCTGCCAGGTGGGGCCGGCCGGCCCCACCACCATGCCATTTGGCCCCCTATGTGATTCTTCCACGCCCTTTTAGAGTATTCATCCACCACCTCTTAGGATGCATCTCCGTCGTATGTGAAGTCGGTTTGATCCAAGGACTAACGGTTCTTCCTCAGGACTATAAATATAGGCCCTGATCCACCCTAAAGCACCTGATCATAAGTCAAGAGTAGTTTAAATATTAGGGTTTCCATAGATTAGATAGAGAGAGCTCTAGTTCTTCAATTTCTTATATAGGCTTTCTAGCAAGGTTCAAGTAGAGTCGGGCAATTGCTCAGGATTCTGGATCTGTTCATCTGGAGATTAGTAATTTGCCTTTGTATCTCATTTAAGACTTTGTTCTATTTCAATAATATGTTCCTCTTTATTATATTCTTAGTTTCCTCTAGTTATATATTGGATATAGTATTATTTGCATTTGCATATGTTCGTAGAGTACCTAATTCAGTTCGCACGAGAGTTAGGTAGCTTTGATTATGTAAGCGTGGTGCTTAGATATGAAATTCCCTATGAATGTCGACTATGTGCCGGGATGTGTGGTAGATCGCTAAGGTGATAGCTTGGTTGAGTCCTTTGTAGTCCATCCCCCATATATAGATGACATGGTAGAGCCCGATCTCAAAGGAGAAGATTCTATTTCCAATTCTCCCTAGTATATGTTTCTTATAATTTTACTTTGATTCAGTTTTACTAATAGATGAAGATATATATGCTAGAGTGAGCAGCAAGACTTAGTGTTTAGGAATAACTTAGGAATTCTTTACTCTAACCAAATCTTGAGATTAGTCATACTACTTTTAGTGAGTCTCTATTTTCTATCTCTGGAATACCATTATCATGCTACATTCATTTATCATTTATTTATCTTTTACTTGACTTACCCCTGCTAAAGCATAAGAGTTGTTGGTTTATCATAGGTCTACACATTTATTTAGTCATATAAACATTTGCCTCATGGTCCTTCCTCTGGGATTAAAATAAATAACAATACTCAGAATACTATAGGTAGAATGCTACAATAGGTGATTTATCTATGTGCTTGCGGATACTTATGTTTAATATTATTTAGAGTTTTCAAGTGTAGTTATAATTACTAGCGTTTGGAGCAACATGCTAGGGATGACAATTTAGTACATGGTGATGTAAGAAATGTCAACAAGCATTCTTGGTGCCGTTGCCGGGGAAAGAAGAGTAATATGGCAATAGAAATAAATACTTATAGATAAACCATAACCTTTGCTTTAGCAGGCTTACCCTTGTTTGTTTTTGTTTATGTATTTTATGCAAGGTAAGTGTAGGACTGGTTGTGATCCACAATTCTTTATCAATCAGAATCAACCAAATTGAGAAGAAGCTTAACATCAATTTTTGGGAGCCATGGCTCAGAAGACTCTGCGTGAATTCTCTGCTCTAAGCACTGAGAACATTCACGTTGGACCAACACTCGACACCAATGATCATGAATTTTAGCTCAAGCTAAGCCTCATCAATATGGTGCAAGCTAATACATTTAGTGGAAAGGCATATGAAGATGCTAGTGCTTATTTGTAGAATTTTCTAGAGATTTGTCGCACTATCGTCATCAAGGACATTGCTCAAGATGTCATACTACTTCGTTTGTTTTTGTTCTCACTGGAGGGAAGAGCGAAGCAGTGGTTCTACACCAACAAAGATTGAATTAATACATGGGCAAGATGTTTCAAAGCTTTCCTAGAAAAGTTTTTCCCTGTAGGCAAGACCACTGCCTTAAGAGGAAGGATTGCAGATTTCCGTCAGCAAAAAGGTGAACCTATTCTAGAAGCATGGGAGAATTTTCAAGAATATATCTCAGATTGTCCTCATCATGGAATGGAAGAATGGTTGCTCATGCAAATGTTCTATCATGGATTAATTTAGAAATGACGTGAACAACTTGATGCCACCACTGGAGGATCATTTATGTCACTCACTCCTGGAAAAGCTAGAGTACTTATGGAGAAGATAGCAGCAAATCAGAGATGGACATCATGTAATACTCAATCATGCCATAAGACTGAAGAAGTTCCAGAACAAGTATGCGCATTGTCAACCAAGATGGATGTACTATTGAATTGGCTAGAATAGCGAGATAATTACAAGAGAGATCGTCAAGCCATTCAAGATGCATTCAATGCTGAGAACATATGTGGAGAATATTTAGGAGTTGAATTTGCTGAGTCACCAGAAGATATCAATACCATCATCAACAACTCCACTCCACAACAACAGAAGCAAGGATGGAGTCAACCTTGGTCCACCAACCAAGGTAAGTACCAAGGTAATAATTATTATAATTCTTCCAATTTTAAACAACCATCCTTGAGAGATCTAATCTAAGAACAAGCTAGAATTAATGACAACATTGCTAAAAGGCTTGCTTGTAATGATAAGATCTTAGAAAGTATAAGTGCTAAAATGAATAGTTTTTCTTCTGCTGCTAAAGAACAAATGATTTTCAATAAAAAGGTAGAATTGCAATTAGCCCAGGTAGCTTCTACTCTGCCTGTTGCCACTAACCTTGAGAAGGTCAAAGCTATAACCAGAAGAGGTGGCAAGTCTACTCGTGATCCACTATACCCAAAAGGGGCAGGTAAGACACCGGTGGTAGTGCAAGTAGAAGCAGAGAAGGAAGACAATGAACTTTTACCACAAGAACATGAATTATAGCAAGATTTTTGTGACACCACCCTCCTACCATTTTCGCATAGAAAAAGAAAGGCTAAAATGGACGAGCAGTTTGGTAAGCTTATAGAGGTAATTCAAAAATTATATATTAATATTTCATTGTTAGATGCCATCTAGGTGCCTACATACGCGAAGTATCTTCGAGACATCCTCAACAACAAAAGACCTCTGTCCTCTACTAAAGTGATCAAGCTAATGGAGGAGTGTAGTGCAGCCATCCTCAACACATCACCTATCAAGAAGAAGGATCCAGGATGCCCCACTATTGATTGTTCAATTAGAAGCTAGAATTTTGAGAATGCATTATGTGATCTTGGAGCAAGCGTCAGTGTCATGCCCAAGAAGGTTTTCGACAAGCTCAACTACTCTATGCTAACACCAACTTTTGTAACACCCTAGGTGTTTATCACCAGTTAAGAAGTGGGTTTGAGCTCAAACATGACATATTAAGTGGTGATAAAGATGTCAAGGTCAAACCAATGGAAATAAGCCCCAACCTAAACTTGGATATGGCACCCTTGCTTACATATAGGCCCATTTAAAGATATATACTTGGGTGTTGTTATTAGAGTATCTTCACATGTCTCACATCAATAAACATCTATATTGATCCCTAGAAAAGTTTCATGAAGTTTGGAATCAAAAAGTCACATGAAATGATAAGTTATATCCTTGTTGGAATGGCTTTACTAATTGCTGGAATTGTGCCATTAAGTGAATGGAATTATAGACCATCAACCAAACCTTGCAAATATGCCCAAATTACTCTAGATGAACTCTACAACAGAAGTCATGAAGGGTTCATGTTGAGCAAATGCCAAGAAAATGCCCTAATTGGCCTAAAACCCTAGTTTAGGCTTTATCAAGTTGCTACTTTGACCAAAGTGAAAGTTTGACTTCTGTACCAATTATGAGGTTTGACCTCAAAGAAAAGTTGTAGCTCTTCTTATTTAGAACAAACTTTGTTTAATGGTCAAGAGCTAGTTTGGCCTCTAACCTAGTCAAATAGAGCTCACAAGATTCAATGCAGTGCTATCTTGGAGCCCAGAAATTTGGCTAAGTCCTAACTGAGTTCCAGTTTCGGGTACCCTACTTTGGAGCTTTATATCTTGCAGCACAAGCTGATTAAAACCTTGCTCCTTTATTAGAAGTTGTAGTTTAGATTGTGTACTACAAACCTTGTTCAAGCACCAAGGCCTGGTACAGTCTCTAACCTAGCTAAATAAGGGCACCAAGTTTGAATATGCTACTTTTGTCCAGTCTTTAAGAAATCCTTTGTCATTAGGATTGGCATCCCGCGTTCTCTGAAATTTGTTAAGATACTCAAGTTGAGCCAAGAATAGAAGTTGAAGACAATTTGATGGAGAAGAGTATGCAAAAAGTTGGACTTCGTTTGAGCAAGTTGGGCATCCCAAAATCGTCAAAGACCGAGCTCTAAATTAAGCCTTATTAGGTCTTTGGCATGGTTCACTTTGGGCTTAATTATCTCCTAATCTATGGTCCTAATGACCTAGGTGCCTTAATGAAAAGCGTAGAGCTTAGCGTGGGCTTCGATCTTCGTTTTTGGCCCAAGCTCTAAATCGGCCTGGAACAAGCCCAAAAACATGCCCCACGCTAGCCATTTCGCTGCACGCCACCTGTTCGGTGAAATGCCCAAATAGACGACGCGTGGGTAGGACGTGTCCACCATGTGAGCCGAGCGCCCCACCTCCTCTGAGCTGTGTCGGCCACCTTCCTTGCGCTCTTGCATTAGTCAGGAGGGGCATAGGGCGTCCTCATTCACTTCCTCGCTCTCTCTCGTCTCGCCTTCGCCTTGGAGAATACATGATATATCATGTTTTAGTTTAAAGTTTTAGTTCTAAAAGTAGATCTTTGCATCTAGGTTTTCATTGCTAGTTGTATTTGTCATTTTCATAACTACAAATGTAGGGCTCCAAATGAAGTAAAATTTTTGTGGCATGCTACTCATGTGATGTTTGATGTGTGGTAAAAATTTCATGAATTTTGGTTCCAGTATGAGTGAGTTATTGATTCGTCTTGCTCTCACTTGATTTATTGCAATAGCCATATCATAGAGGTTGATATACATGTCCAAATGGCTTGAAATTTAGATGGTAGACTATTGGGAGCATATGTAGGCCACTGTAATTTTGGTATAATTTATTGTACACTTTTGATATGTGTTCATAATTCCACCTAATTATCTAGATAAATTAAGAAATGTATTAAAATAAATTATTTAGCAATGACACTATGTTTTCTGGTGTTCATTAGTCATGTGGGACATGTTGGTAAAGTTGGTTTTATCCAATTATATGTTTGCAACATAATTAATAATTATTTCTTGCAAATGAGGTTTCTGGACAGATCTGGGAACTTAGCAAAGTTCTTCATGATAACGTGCTTTGTTGTAAAACTTCTTTATGCAAAAGTTTTAGATAATTTATGTATCTAGCTGCTGTTAAAATTTGGTGGCATTTGGCCATGTGGTTTAGGAGTTATGGCTGTTTAAAGTTGGGTTACAGAATTGCTTGCTCTTTGTCTTGTTAGACCAGTTTCTGTGTTTGTGTAAATGCGACATGTTAAACTTTGGAATCATGCTATGATGATTATAAATAAAATATAGAGAATTTCATAAGATTTTCATAATGTCTTCTTACAAGTCATTTGGATTTGTGTAACTCTAGTTATAGCTAAATCTTGTAGCTAGTGTTTGCAGTCATGAATGTGACATATTCTAGTTTTATGTGTTTACTTCATGTGTTGGTAAGTGTGGCTCATGCTTTTGATAATGTTAAGTTAATACACCTGAGACTTTGTGAAGCTTGTGTCTTTACTTGATATTCATGATATATCTCTTTAATAGGTGGTGTACTATTTAGTTGAGTGACTATGAATGCTTATGTCTTGCTTAATCTTGTGCTTATCCTAAATACTCCTATGTGATGCATCTTGTGTTACCATTCTTCATATTCATACACTTGCATCTTGCATCTCATCTAGGTACGCTAGATGCACCACGTGAAGGACGAGATGTGGAGCCTAATCTGAAGATGGTGTTTGGTGGACCTATCTCGAAGATGGAAGGACTAAACAAGTGCTAGATTGGGAGCTGCTCGCCAAGCGTGGGTCATCTAACAAACACTGACTAGTGTCAGATTCCAGGCAAGCCCCGGAGCATTATAAGCCTCCTAATTTCTAAAAATGCAATTGAGTATATATGTTATATGTATTGTTGCATTAAGTGATAGGTGTTGGATGAAAACACTTGCTGCATATATATCATATTCTTGTCTAGAAAGTATGCCTGAAATCCTATCTAGATTCAGGTTCGAGTAGATGCTTAGCCCTACTTTAAGCGATAGATGTCAGGTGATTTCCAGTCACCTGTGAGCTATAGGAATATACATGTGGCACGGTTGGCTATATTTGCTATTGTGGAAAAGAACCATATGCTAATAATATGAAAGGAGACCGGGTGGGATGACGATAGTGAAGCAACAAGGCATGGAGGTCTTGGGTGTGGATCTATCCCCGTCTGTGTCTATTAAGGACCGAATTCTTGGAGCCTTTCCTAATCGTGTTGAACGCATGCCTCTCTCTTAGCTGGGCGGGCCCGAGTGCTTGACCGCGAATCTGAGTAGCTCAACTCAGGCTGGGAGTCAGCAAGTATAAAGTGTGCCTTGGAAGGAAGCCATAGGCGTGAGTCTAAGGGCAGGTGATTTAAAAGTCCTCATCATCCTAGTAGAAGGGTAATCCCTGAAATTGCTAGCGTTGATCGAACCCACGAAGTTGGTTCCTGAGTTGTCCCTGAAAGGATCAAGATGCCCAAGAGGGCAGTGAATTGGGCTTTTCTAAAATTTATTGCGAGAATTAAATCCTACTAAGCCATAATTCAGCCCTAGTCTCTACAAGTGTTCCTAGTGATTCTGCCAATAAAAGTTTTGCACCCTAAGTTCCAATCCTAGTCTAGCATGGCAATTCTAGGAATGTAAATCAAGCAACAAAAGCAATGCGAGAAAGTAAATTGCTTGAATGTAAAGGGTTAGGAACATGGCGATGTTTTCCCGAGGTATCGGAGAGTCGCCACTCCCTACTAGTCCTCGTTTGAGCACCCACGCAAGGGTGTAGCTCCCACTTGATCCGCGCGAGGATCAAGTGTTCTCTACGGGCTGATTCTTTGACACTCTGTCATGGTAAATCGCCCACAACCGCTCACAAGATGAGTTGGGTCATCCACAAGCTCATCGGATGATCACCAAGCTCCCAATCACCACCAAGCCATCTAAGTGATGGCGATCACCAAGAGTAACAAGCAAGAACTCTCACTTGACCACAACAAGCCTAATGAGAAGGTGGATGCACACTTGCTACTCCCTAGTCACTAATGAGAGTCCTTAATCTTGGATTCTCAAATCTCAATCCTCACTAGAGCTCTTGCACTCCCTTGCATATGAAAGGTGTTTCTCAGCTGAGCAAATGAGCAAGAGACCTCAAATAGAGGGGTAGGGAATGTATTTATACTCCCCACAGTCAATCCCAACCGTTAAGTGCCAACTCAGCATTTTTCGTACTGACCGGACACGCCGGTCGATGTTACCAGACGCGTCCGGTCGGTGGCAATGGTCGATTTGAAAAACAAGGGCGCTGAGTGACCGAACACGCAGACGAGTCTGATCAGGGGTGACTGGACGCGTCCGGTCGCTCAAAACCCTCTCTGGAACCTTTCTGTACATTGACGGACTCGGCCACAGTGGCGTCAAGTTAGACAGGCTTAGCGTCCGGTTACTGACCCTAGCTCTCCTGACTGTAGAGCGCACCACCTGCATGTCCGGTTAGGTGAGCCACAGTGTACGGTCGGTGAGTGCCTTTTGCTTTGGTCCACTTCCCTGACCGAACGCGTCCGGTCAAGACAGAAACCGCGTCCGGTCAAAGAGAAATGACTCAAATTACTCCGGATCGCGACGCAGCCTGAATAAAGTTTCTTCCAAATGATCTTTGGGCTTCACCTGAGCTACCTAGTGCTAAGTTTGACAAGTGTGCACCACACCTAAACAAATAGACTCACCTAGGTCAAGATACTCACTCATGCCCCCCTTTATACTACGGCCAAAGGAGAAAAGCGAAGTCCTAAGCTACTCTAAATGCCTCTCCAACACCAAACGACACTTAGAACTAGTTTGTCCTTAACCTTGTCGTTAATCCTTTGAAAATCGAAATGATTTACATCAAGGGGCATGAAAACCATAGTGCCCAAATAGTCACCATTCCCATGACCTAACTTACCAAAGTTTCTGCAAAACACACGTTAGTCATAGTAATGTTGCGTTGTCATCAATTATCAAAACCCACTCTAGGGGCCTAGATGCTTTCAATCTCCCCTTTTTGGTGATTGATGACAACACCATGAGTAAGTAGATTTAAGAGATGAGGTTTTCGAACATGCTTGGTTCACATAAGCAAAAGGCAATAAGAATAAGGAGATTTAAGATTGCTTATGTGCTCCTAGCCAACAGGGTGTACTCATAAGATGAAACAAGAAGAGTTAGTACACAATAGCATATCTCAAATGAAATCGGAGCAAAACACAGAAGCAAAACATTATGAGCTAGAACCAATCAAGTGACATGATATAATATAGACAAGATAACCAACATATTACTCAAGTATCTCACAAGCACACACGTCACACAATGCAAGTGCGGGAATTTAAACATGATGCATGAAAGTAGCACACAAAGAACCAAGAAACCCTCTCTCGTAGCCCCCCTGAATCTACAAACTCTCTCCCCCTTTAGCATCAAGAGCCAAAAACTAAGGGCCCGAAGGAGAAATGGAAGCGGTCGAGTCAGGTGCAGAGGAACGCGGAGTGAGCAAAAACTGAGAAGTGTCCTCCTCTAACTCTGAGCTATCATGCTGACCCTCTGTAGGTGCTCGTGGAAGTGAAATGGTCTAGATCTGCTCAGTATGTGGGTCGGCAAGCTGTAACTTGAAAGCAATAGCTGATGAAGTAGTAGCTATGAGAGCCGCAGTCTCTGTCACCTGAGCCTGAAGAGTACCAGTCGTAGGGGGATCAGTCGAAGCGACCGACAAAGAAATTGTCTCTGTAGTCCTGGTCCCAGTCACTAAAGGAGCCACTGTCTCTGAAACTGACATCTCTATAGTGGTCAGAACTATGGTCTGGGAGGGTGTCGGCTGACCGGTCAACTCACTATAGGACGCACTCAAGTCCGTAGAAAATAGAGTGCTAGTCAGAAGGTGAGGCCTGAGCTGAACCAGTGGAGTGAATCCTGTCTAAATAGGAGCATAGCGTGGGGACTAAAACAACTGAGGCACCTGCTGCTGAGGTGAGGTAAACTAAAAGCTCGGCTGTGGTCCCTGACTCTGAAGCCCACTGGGCTGTAAAGCTGGAGTAAGGACGGACATAGGCAGAGGGACCCCAACAGTAACAAGGTGTCTCAAAAGCTCAAGATACTACTGCTGGGTAGATGCCTGCTGCCTCTGTATCTCTAGCTGCTGCTACTAAAACTCGTCCTGGCGAGCCTGAATCTATGCAAATGCAGCTGCGTTGTCCTGAGTCTGTCTCTGTAACTAAATCTCCTGCCTCTCCTGAGCCTGGGTCATGTAACACCCCAGGTGTTTGCCACCAGTTAAGCAGTGGGTTTGAGCTCAAACATGATAGATTAAGTGGAGATGATGATGTCAAAGTCAACCTATGGAGATGAGCCTAACCTAAACTTGGATGTTGCACCATTGCTTTACATATAGGCCATTTTCAAGATATATGCTTGGGTGGTGTTATTGCAATATCTTCATGTGTCTCACCTTAGTACCTATCTATATTGATCCTTGGAAAAGTTTCATGAAGTTTGGAATCAAAAAGTCACATGAAATGATAAGTTATATCCTTGTTGGAATGGTTCTACTAAGTGCTTGAATTGCACTATTAAGTGAATGGAAATATAGGTCATCAACCAAACCTTGAAACCTTGACTAAAAGACTCTAGATGGACTTTACAACAAAAGTCTTGAAAATTTCATGTTGAGCAAATGTCCAGAAAATGCTCCAATGGATCAAAAAGGATAAATTAAGCTTTATCGTGATCCTACTTTGGTCAAAGTAGAACTGTAACTTCTGCACCTGTTTTGATGTTGGAACTTAAATAAAAGTTGTAGTTCATATTATGGAGAAGAAACTTTGTTTAAGGGTCAAGAGCTAGTTTGGTCCATAACCTAGTCAAACAGGGGTCACAAGATTGAATCTACTGCAGTTTTTAGCACTTAGAAATATTTCTAAGTCTGGGATTTCAATGGCGATAATGGTTGGCATGTTGTGTTCTCATGTTTTTGCTAAGCAACTCAAGTTGAGCCAAATGTAAAAGTTGGAGAATACATGATGATGAAGAGCATACAAAAAGTTGAGTTCATTTTGACGAAGTTTTGACCATCGAAAGTGAGTTTCCGTGACTGCCATCAAGGTGTTGACACAGCAGTTTTGGCAACTAGTTAACCGCTAATCCATTGCTCTAATGACCTTGGCTCCTTAATGAAAAATGTAGAGCTTCGTGTGGGCTCCAACTTTGGTATTGGGCCCAAGACCCAAATCGGCCCGTAGTAGGCCTAAAAATGTGCTCCACGCTAGCCATACTACTGCCCGCCACGTGCTCGTGGAAATGGCTGAGAGAGCAACGTGTGGCCAGAGCGTGGCGGCCATGCGTGAGCTCACACACCATCTCGCTGGACGCGCGTCCCATGTCCTTGTGCCGATGGGGAGGTGCCCGAGCAATCACTCCTCACTCTCTCCACTCCCTTGGCCTTTCCTTTGCCCCTCTCCTCGCTTTGCCGCACGCGCCGAGCACGCCCGCCATGGACGGTCGGGGCGAGCTCGCTGCCATGCCGTCCTCACTGCTGCGTACCTCCTCCGCCCTAGCTAGCTGCGCCCTGGTCTTCCTCACCCCACGCCGCTCCTCTCGAGCTCTTTTTTCGGCGCCGCTCACGGTCACTGCTCCTCGTCGGCGGAGCAGTTGACACTGCCACCGCTGGCCCGTGTGGCCGGGTCGCCTCGGGTCACCGCAGGCCGAGCTACGCCCTTCTACGGATGCGCGCGTGGCCCCTGGTGCTCCTTCACCCCTCAGCTGTTGACGACGAGCCCCCCTCCGGCCGGCACTGCGTGCTTCGATGACCTCTCTGCTCAAAATCTCGTCAAGGAACTCGCGGGAGAATTCGACTAAATCCAGGGGTCTATCTGCACTGTCATAGACTCAAATAAATAGTACTCTTGGGACTGATTCGTAATTAATTTGCAAGAATTTGGAAATTCATAGTAAATCTTAGAAAAATCGTAAAATAGCAAATGAGTACTTTTTGGAATCCTTGTGAAATTCTCTATGTAGTAGATCTATAATATCACATGTTTTAGTTTAAAGTTTTATCTGTAAAAATAGATTTGTGCAGCTAGGTTTTTAATGCTAGATGTATTTGTCATTTTCATCACTGCAGATCTAGGGCTCCAAATGAAGTGAAACTTTTGTGGCATGCTACTCATATGATGTTTAATGTGTGGTAAATATTTCATGAATTTTAGTTGCCATATGAGTGAGTTATTAGTGTATCTTGCTCTCACAAGAATTCTTGCAATAGCAATTTGTCTTTTTCATAGAGGTTGATATACATGTCCAAATGGCTTGAAATTTGTACAGTAGACTATTGGGTGTATGTAAGAGCTACTGTAATTGTTATAGATTTTATTATGGACTTTTGATATATGTTTATTATTTCACCTTACTATCTAAATAAATTAAGAAATGCATTAAAAGAATTTATTTAGTAATGAGCACTATGTTTTTTTGGTGATCATTTAACATGCACTTTATAATGGTTACATTGGTTGTGGCCAAATGTATGTTTGGAATGTAAGTTAATATTTATTCTTGCAATTGATGCTTTCCTAGACAGTTTCTGGGACTTTGGTAATTGCAGTATGAAAATGATGTTTGCTGAGAATTATGCTTATAACAAAGTTGTAGATGACTCAATAATCTAGCTTGTTTTAAATTTTGGTGGCATTTGGCCTTGTAGTTTGTGAGTTATGACTGTTCCAAGTTGGGTTCCAGAAATAGTTGTTCTCTAGAATCTCTGGACCAGATTCTGTAATTATGCATGTTTGACTTGGTTAACTTGAGAATCATGAGAAGATGATTAAAGACGAATTATAGACAATTTCATAAGATTTCTAGAATGTCTTGTTTCATGGCTATTGGATTTGTATAACTCCATTTATGATCCAAACATGTAGCTGTTGTTTGCAGTCTAGAAATTGTCAGATGCTAGTTATGGTTGTTTACTCCATGTGTTGCTAAGTGTGGTTTATGCCCTTGATGATGGTCAAGTTAAGATACTTGTGATCTTGTTAAACTTGTGTTATTCTTGATGTGCTTGACCTCTTTAATTGGTTGTGTGATGTTAGTTAAATAGCTTTTGGTGTCTATGTCTGAATAATGTGTTTACTTGAATGATTATGTGATGCATCTTTTGTTACCATTCATCATATTCATACACATGCATCTTGCATCTCATCTAGGTACGCTAGATGCACCACGTGAAGGATAAGATGTTGAAGCCAAACCTGAAGATGGTGTTTGGTGGACCTATCCCGAAGATGGAAGGACTAAGCAAGTGCTGGGATGGGAGATGCTCGCCAAGTGAGTGTCATCTGTCAATCACTAACCTAGTGTTCGATCCCAGGCAAGCCCTAGAGCATTCTAAGCCTCCTACTTTATAAAAGCAATTGAGTATATATATGTTATATATGTATTGTTGCATTAAGTTATAGGAGTTGATTGGAAACACTTGCTGCATATATACCCTTTCATTGTCCCATAAATATGTCTGAAATCCTATTTTGGTTCAGGATCAAAAATATTGCTTAGCCCTGCTTAGACCGGTAGCGATCGGTGACTTCCGATCACCTGCAATTATAGGTGGTTACTGAAATATTTTTGCTAAGGAATTGATGATATCCTGGAAATAACCAAGTGTTGATGGATAATTGGAGACCGGGCGGAATAAGTATTGGGCAACCAGACAGGGTTCTAGGGTGCTTGTAGTTTCCATCTGTGTCGATTAAGGACTGACCGTTGTTGGGCCTCGGGTCATGTTGAACGCATGCCTCACATTTAGCTAGCCGGATAAGCGAAGACCGCGAAGCTGGGAGATTATTCGGGCCAAGTGGATTGCCCGCAACGCACTGTACCAGAGCAGGTGTGGTAGGACATGGGGGCGCGATGATAAGGCCAAAGAGTAGTCGGGCGGCCCTCGGGTACATGTGGTTCCTGGCAAACTCGAGACTTTACCTGGATAGTTGACTCGGTGACCAATATCTCACTTTAGCGGGTGAGTGAGGTTTGTGTGAGGAATAAATTACCAGCTGGTTAATAATCGATTCAAATCGCCATCGTTCACTGGATAGTGAACACTTGACTCGAGTTGCGACATCGTAGTAATGATGATGGAACATGGATGGTTATGTGGGTGACGTTGGAAATGCTAAACCTGAAATGGTAACCTTTGATGTTAATGATTAATCAAGTGATTGCTTTAGCATAGGTTCTTACCTAGATTAATAGGTTATAACAAAGATGATGTGAAAGTGCTTAAAATGGTTTATTCATGATCCCTTATGCTTTTTGCAAATGAGTCAAGCTAGCCCACTGAAAGAAAGCCTTGCATACTCCTTGGTGTCATTATTTCCGGTTTATGACGGGTAAGTCTAGCTGAGTACCTTCTCGTACTCTGGGTTTTTCCCACTTGTTGCAGGTTGTGATGTATCATGGCTACTGCAAGAATTGGTTGGCTCCTGCTGTAGTGGCAGAGTGTGATCATGGGCATGATCTTTCTGAGCTATCTTGTCTCTCATGCTTTAATTGGAAATTGACCTTGGTACCGACATGTATTTAAATTAAGTGATATTAGTTTCAAACTACTTTGTTTCCGCTACTTTTGAACTTGAGTTGTAATAACTCTACTGAACTCTGATATATGTTGAATTACTTATGAAATGGATGTAACATGTGACCTATTATGTTGGACCACTACGATCTTGGCTTGTATGTTAGTTGGTTTGAAATCCCTCATGATTTTATTGGACTATCGGAGTTATAGGAGCTTAAGTACGGGAATTTAATTGCTCCGGCGATTGTTTTTGTACTTTTGTTCTTATAATTTGGGCGGTTCCATGACAGCTGGTATCAGAGCAAGGTTCATCACTAAACATGTCATATGTGTATTGAAAACAATGGTTTTGTTTGCAAAAATTAGTTTTTGACAACTTATAGCTACTACATATATAGGTTTGTTCAAATCTGAATTTTAAATCTAAGTATGCCAGTGGTCATTTTCTTTATGTCCAATTAAGGACCCTTAGGTGGTTTAATTAAGTACTAACTTGTGGGTTTTTAAGTTTTGCATCTACGCCCAGCCCAAGCCAAGGTATGTATGAGTGATAACTTGACCGCACTGTTACCCTGTGGTCGAATGATGGAGGTAACCTTCATATATGAAATAGCCATATATGTCACTAAAGTTACATTCTTGCAACGTCGCACCTACGCCAAGGTAAGTGTGAGCTGGGAGAGCATGACCGTTCAACCGTCGGTCTAGGGGAGAGTTAGCTATGGTTACTAGCATAATTACATGTTTAACCATGTATTTATGAAAGTACTTAATTGTGGGTACATTTGTTGGGTAGCTATGATACCGAAGTATATGCATCAGGGGATGTATGTATGGAGAGTATTTAGTTTACTGCTTTCATTGTGTGCTATATTGAGAATTGTTGGGCTGCAATGAAATTTTCTGCAGGTACGCTAACCACGAATGTATAAGTTGAATGTAGCTGACGACTAGCTCTATATCGAGAGAATGCGTGTTATGCCACCGACATAGAACTTGATTGCCACCTTATGCTGGCAATCTTGTGAGGATGAATAGGACGAAGCATGCATCATCATGATTGTTGCTTTGTGCATATAACTATGCTCCTCCCACCTTTGTCCTAATAAATAAGTAACTTGTGATTGATGTGTTGCACTATCCTCCATGTATGGAGTTAGTCAAGAATGCCTTGTTCCATGTTACTTGAATAGGAAGTGCTTGAAATAGTGTGTGCTTAGCCTTGATAGAAATAATTAGGGTTATATGTTTGAATTTATAGATGTCCTCTAAATTAGTCAAGTAGTGGATGTGTTGCTCCTGCAAGCTCTTGCAAATGCTTACTCAAGTAATTGTGATTCCTATAAATAAACTAACTTATTGATTAGTCTAAAGTAAGAATGTTTGGAGTTACTAGAATAATGTGGTTGTGTGCTCTCTTGTTAACACAACAAGGTTAAACATTGTTTTGCATGTAATGAACTTTGGCTGCTAAAACAATTTCTATTGTAGTAATATTTTCATAGTCATAATAATGTAATCTTTGAATTAGTCCTTAGTGTGAATAAGAAAGTTATAGATAACTTAGTAAGCTTTCCAATAAGTCTAGTACCACCTTAGTTTGATGCTTACAACTTATGTTTTGTTTAAAACATGTGTCTGTAGTGTTGCTATCTAGGCTCTGTGTATGTACTAAGTTGGTTACTTTAGCATGCTTTTGTTTTGGCTAAACTTGTAGTTAGTTCTTGTTGGATAAATGCTTGTTAGGTGTGAGCCTTGTGCTTAGTATCGGGTGCTTAAGCTAACCTAACTCGTTGTCTCAAGTGTCTGCTTAAAATAGTGATGTTGTGTAGATGCTTGTTATCTAGGTAGTGTCATAGTTGACCTCTCTTTTGTTCTCAGTAAGCATGAGTGTTGAAGAAGCTTTATCCTAGAACAACACTCACGTTACGTAATCGCATGGTTGTCGTCTCTAATTAGATTCTCTCGTAGGAGCCAGAGCCTATAGACATGGTTGCTAGCCCTTGAATGTTTGTGTATCCATGCCTTGCTTGAACCGTAGGCCCTAGCGTAGTCCCCTTATATGTTTGCTTAGGCCTTGGACATCCGCTATCTTTTGGAGAATGCCCTTGTTCAATTGACCAACCAAGTTAAGTCCTAACGAACGTCGATCTTGGCCACAGTTGTCGCTTGCCAAGTTTTGGAGACCATACCCAATTCCATGTTGGACCTCCCGATTGTATCTCCTACAGATGATCCGAGCAATGCTAATCTCTCGTTGTCTGATCTAGAAATCTTTGCTTACGAAATCTAGTGGCTATCTTATCGACGCAATCTCTGATCGGTGTATCATTTTGTTTGGAAGTTTGCTAAGTCCATCTCAACTTCTGACGTCTCTCAATGTTATTAGTCTTGATCTCATGTTTTTGTCCAACATGATCAGAACCTTTCGTCTGGTAATCACCTTGGTGGACGCAAGGCGTGCGTGGAAATGACCAAGAACCCTTGCTCAGTTGTCTTCGGCAATTAAGCTATGTTCCCTTGCGCTGTGTTTTAATCTTCGAATCGCCTCCTTGTTGACTCTAAACCTTGTAACTACCATTGCTTGCTACTCCTCCCTAGTCTGGTGCTTGTTCTTACCACCCAATCGATGCCACTTGAAATTCCACTTTGTTTGTGCATTTAATAATGGTGTTCCGATTAGCATTCTATGGTGCCATGATGAAACCGAGAGCCTCCTATGGGCACGCACACAAGGTTGTGCTGCTCGGCATGCGCTGGTATCAGGGTTGCTAGTCATGATCCATTATGAAATGATAGCCAATGTGTTATTTCTCATGACCATTTTCCTTGGTTATCTCCCTATATCTTATCTGAAGATTCATATCTTAGACCTGATGTAGTAGAAGTTGCTAAGAGGATAACCTTTGAAGAACAGTCACCAATATAAACATTAACAGACTGCAAGAGGTGGTTGATAAGTGACTCTCCCTATGTGTCCTTGTACGACGTCGGTCATCGAGTGAGTAACGTATGTCATCCCTGTTAGATCAAAAGGGAACATAACACTTACTATTGGACAAGTTATCCGTGGGATAAGAATTTATCATCACATTGTGCATTTGACCTAGTTATCAAAGTCTTGATCCGTGCATGTATGATGGTCATACAGTCAAAATCAACCATCTCTAGTGTGACTCCTTATCTATGGACTTCGATGACGACCACCTATTTGTGCCTCGACTGCAATTATTGTTGTGGTCAAGTGTAAAGATTTAGAACTTAAGTGTTGTGAGACCACTGATTAGTTACCAGTAAGAAGGTTAATCTCTAGCCAAGTAACGATTCTTCGATAGCTGTGATGGTTATGTCTCAACGAACAATAGTAAGCGAAGAGGTCATGAAGCCGGTCAGCAATGCAGGTGTTGCATCTTCTCCAAATGTGCTATCAAGTCAATTCCATCTTGGACAATCACGTATATAGTGCAAGATTTTGTATTAGCCATGTGAAGAACTAGAGAAAGCATGTCCCTAGTTTCGATCTGCATCATTGTGCCCCTAAGTACCATGAACGGTTTTGGTTCAAGGTTCTATTGGATGAAGTGCCAGAAAATATTCAGAAATGGTTCCTTATCTACGTAGGGATGCCCTCCATGTGGAATAATGCTTTGTGCTCTATGAAAACAGCCCACAAGTCAAATGCTTGTGCATCGTCAAGATTGGTGTCTAGATCAACGTCAGAAATTGTTCCCTGAGAAACATGTCAGGAAGACTATAGCTTCCATCCTCAGCTAGAGAAAGGCTTCTGCTACTATGAGAAAGATGAGAGAGTGCAAAACACACACCTCAACATGTGAAGCAAAAGAAAAGGAAGAACACAAAATCTGTCCAGAATTTTGTGGCACTACACCGGTTATCTTCAAGTCAACGGTTAGCGACTCAAACAAAGTTGGATTGACCCCAAACTTGGTAACCTCATTCCTTGCTTAGGACTCTTCAATGTCTTAAGTGGGTATGAGTATTGGTTGTGTAAAACATAGGATTTGAGAGATGTCTTATCAGCTTGGTTTCCTGCCATTTCAGAACAGAGCTATTTTGGTGGATGGGTAGTTGGATAGTCAAATGGTGTCCATTTGAGCTCAATTTTGGCGAGTAGTTAGAAGACCCATGGATCTATATGCCCACCAATATTTGTGCATATTGGAGCAGTAGTTTATGTGATATGAATAGAAAATAAAAGGGTACAGAATCGGTAATTTCTCTGTTGACTGCGATCATCCCTTGCATTGGAAGGTTATGTTTGTAATGCATGTCAAGAACTTTCAATTGATAGGTATCTTGCTGTTATACAACCCTTAGTACCCTTGGGAAGACTAATTGCACCCCTATGTGTCTTGTTTTTGCCCTCTTAGATTGGCAATGCGTGAGCAATCATGGTGTTCTACAAGTCAAATTGTGCCATTGCGAGTTGAAAGCATTTGGGAAGGTGTCAAACCACATATTTTTGGATTATAGTTTTGAGGTATTGATTGGCATTAGAATGGAAGCCTCAATGTCAAAAATAGATCAAGAAGGCTAGTTTTGCTATAGTGCAAGTCAACTCAACTTATTACGCAACTGCACCATGAAGGAAAATTGTGCTCAACCTGCTTAGTAGTGAACTAGTTCCCTAGTTTGGTGGATACTTTCAACTTTTGTTGTCTTTCAGACCTAGCTATCATCCTTTTGCGGTAATGGTTCTCTAGTGCTGACGTGTCTCTGGTACTTTATATGTGTTTTTACCCAAGAGATTGTATCTGATTCAACCTAGATAAATGTTGCCTTTGTATAAGAGAATCTTTTTAGGTGACATTTGGCAGAAATCCATAATCGACAGAGTCAACTATCACTTTCACTGTTCCCTTAATAGACTCAAATAATACAGTGTTGGCATCAGAGAAAGAGAACTGCACACGTGGAGCAATATGTAGTTTTCCATCAGTTGGCGTCTGAGTTAGTGAATAGTCTATGACCGTATAGACATTGTCTATTGGTTAGACGGTTTCTGATAGCCTCAAAGAATGATTACCTCATATATGGACCCAACCCTTATCGAAAGTTGTACATGCTATGCCACTAGAAAAGTAAATGCTATGAGTAATTAGTCCATGCTCGTAGTACTCTCTGTGCACCATGAACGAAGTACCGTATTGTCTTGGATTCCTCCTAAAGTAACAATGCTTCATGGAAGTCAGTGAAGAAAATTCTTCAGACAAAAGTTTCTACGTAGAGCGAGTATTAGAATGTCGTCTTCCTAATTAGCCTCTCTGATGCTTGAAGCTAAGTAGCCTAATGCGCTTGTGGATGTTGGAATTGGATAACATGCTTCTCTTCCATTGAAAAGTCCTTTGCACTGAATCTCGGGACATGATTCTTTTAAGGGGGGAGGGCTGTAACACCCCAGGTGTTTGCCACTAGTTAAGCAGTGGGTTTGAGCTCAAACATGATAGATTAAGTGGAGATGACGATGTCAAGGTCAACCTATGGAGATGAGCCTAACCTAAATTTGGATGCTGCACCATGGTGGTGTTATTGTAATATCTTCATGTGTCTCACCTTAGTACCTATCTATATTGATCCCTGGAAAAGTTTCATGAAGTTTGGAATCAAAAAGTCACATGAAACGATAAGTTATATCCTTGTTGGAATGGTTTTACTAAGTGCTTGAATTGCACTATTAAGTGAATGGAAATATAGGTTGTCACGGAATCGTCCAAATTATAAGAGCACAAGTACAAAAACAATCACCGAAGTGATCAAATTCTCGCACTTGAGCCCATATAACTCTGGTAGTCCAGTGAAATCACGAGGGATTTCAAACCAACCAACATACAAGCCAAGATCGTAGTGATTCAACATAACAAGTCACATGTTACAACCATTTCACAAGTAATTGAATATACATCGGAGTTTAACATAGTTAATACAACTTAGTTTGAAAAGTAGCGGAAGCAAAGTAATTTGAAACTAACATTTATCTTATTTCAAATACATGCCAGTACCAAGGTCGACTTCCAATAAAAGCATTAGAGAGAAGATAACTTAGATGGATCACGCCCGTGATCACACTCCGCCTCTACGTTAGGAGCCAACCAACTCTTGCAGCCGCCATGATACATCACAACCAGCAACAAGTGGGAATAAACCCTGAGTACGAGAAGGTACTCAGCTAGACTTACCCGTCGAAAACCAGAAATAAGGTGACACCAAGGAGTATGCAAGGCTTTATATAAGTGGGATAGCTTGACAACATTTTGCGTAAAAGCTTAATACAGATAAGTAATCATTAATGCTTAAGCATCAAGTTAATCATCATTAACCTGTCAACTATATTAGCACCTGTACTAGAGCACTCACTTATTAGGAGCAAACAATATTAACCATAGCAGGTATAATAAGGCCATCATCATCATTATCATCAATTCCGAACCATCATTAATAATTAGTGAATCTACGCTGGAGATAACCAGTCAAGTTTCTCACTATCCGGGAGAGACGGCGACTCGAATCGATTCCAACTCAGCTGAGGGGGGTATTCCTGACACTCACCAGGCAAACCCCGCTAAAGGCAGCCGTAGATAACCTTTGGTACAACTCAGGGTGGGCCCGAACAGCACCGCGTTCTCGGGGATACCAGTGGCCAGGATGCTCAGGACTTTTAACTCACCTGCCCTTGGACCCTCTGGCTCCCTTCCGAGGCGACTTTCACTTTTTGACTTCGTAGCCTGAGTTGAGCTACTAGGCTTCGTGGTCAGCAACCTCAGGCTGGCCAACTAAATGTCAGGCATGCATTCAAAATGACATAGAAGGCTCTAGGTCTCGGTCCTTAATCGACACAGACGGGGATAGATCCACACCCAAGACCTCCATGCCTTGCTGCTTCACTATCGTCATCCCGCCCGGTCTCATTTTATTTCATTAACACATGGTTCATTTCCACGATAGCAAATATAGCCAACCATGACCTGACAAAGCCCTATATCTCGCAGGTGACAGGAAATCACCCGACTTCTACCGGTCTAATTTAGCAGGGCTAAGCATAGATATGATCCTGTCTACATAGGATTCAAGGTTCGAATTGTTGGACAAGGAGTGTTATCAATGCAGCAAGGGTTTCCAACCAACTCCTATCACGTAATGCAACAATACATATAACATATATATATAGACAATTGCTTTGAAAGTAGGAGGCTTATAATGCTCCGGGGCTTGCCTGGGATCCGACTCAAGTTAGAGTATGTCAGATGAATTCACTTGGCGAGCATCCTCCCATCTAGCACTTGCCCGATCCTTCTATCTTTGGGATGGATCCACCAAACACCGTCTTCGGGTTTGGCTCCAACGCCACATCCTTCACACGTTTCTGCTAGCGTACCTATATAAGATGCAACCATGCACATGTGTGAATGCATAGAAGTGCAATAAACAGAGTAATCAAACAAGCATACCAAAGTTCTCATAAACACCTAGAGCTAATTAACTTAATCCTCACTAAGGCATAACATAGAAGATTGCAAACACATCAATCAAGACACAAGTCTTATAAGATCCTAGGGTACCAAACCATGTACCAACAAATACATGTGTCACACTTCAATACACAAGCATGGCAAAGTTAATCAAAGCACTACAACTAAAATCTGTCACTTTCTGGACATACATATAGTAGCTCAGTAAATTAATCATAACTAGATATCCCTAAATCCAAATGACTTGCAAGAAGACATTCTGGAAAGCTTATGAAATTCTCTACATTTCATTTAATATAATCTAAATCTGATTCTAACATTTACCAGGTCGAAATACAGAAGGTACAGAATCTGTCCTGGAAGGACAGAGAACAACATAAATCTGAACTCAACTTAGAACAGCTGTAGTTTCTAAACCATATGACCAAATGCCACCAAAATTTAACAGCAGCTAGATCATGAAATTCACAACAACTTTGTTGTAGCACACAAGACATGAAAACATCATTTGCATAGGGTAATTAACAATATTCTCAAATCTGTTCAGAAACCTCATTTGCAAGAAATAATCATTAACTTATGTTGCAAACATATAATTGGATAGAACAAACTTTACCAATATTTCATACATGACTAAAGTATACCATAAAACATAGTGTCTAATGTTAGATAAATTATTTTCATACACTTCCTAACTTATCTTTAGATAATTAGGTGGAATTATGAACACATACCAAAATGCTCAATAAATTCTACCAAAATTACAGTGTCCTACAAATGCTCTCAAAAGTCTACTGTCTAAATTTCAAGCCATTTGGACATGTATATCAACCTCTATGAAAAAGACAAATGGATATTGCAATAATTCATGTGAGAGCAAGATGAATCAATAACTCAACATTTTCTATGAATACATGACCATAAAATGAACCAACATCAAAGAGCAACATCATAATAAGGTGATGGGACAACATTTTCTATTTTATCACTTATATATTATTTATAAGCTATTTATCAAGCTATAAACAAGTTAAATCAATAGCTTGAGCATATAGTAAGCAATGGCTATGAAATTTATACCACAGTACATGCATGGCATGGCAAGCCTACCATAAAAATTTCACATCAATTGGGGCAACACAACTCTAGATATAAAAATAACAAGCAATATAATGTAGATTTCCTTATTTATCAAGGCCCAATCAAAACTTTAAGAAAACAGTGAACAAGTAGTGTGTTTAATATTTTTCCTAGTAAGTACAAGTCATCACAAAATTAACAAAACAAGAATCACTATTTTTGGAGTTCTAAAACTCCAGATCTTGCTCTGGTCAATGTTTAAGGCATTTTAGAGCACTTTTTAAAGCTTAAATAAATACATCAGAAAACATCTACAAACACCTAACACTTTATGACTCCACTGCAAAGATCTTTTCTCAAGGTTTCCAAAAAGTCCACATTTGCTATTTTTGGAATTACCTAGCATGAGATATGAATTTTAGAAGATTTACAAATTTCTGAAATTCAAAAACAGAATTACTCAACCCTAAGTAATTTTGCTAGGTGCACCCGATTCGGTACCCAATCTCGGCCACTACTTAAACCGACATGTGGGACCCATTGTTTAGTCGGGCCCGCTTGCCATCCACCGGAGAGAGACAGCGAGAGACAGAGAGAAGGCGCCTGCCTTCTTCTTCTTCCGGTCGGAAAACAGAGGAGGCGGCGGTCGGCCGCTCTCCGGTGATGGAGTCACCGACGACGGTTGCTAAGGGTGGCATGGGTACCCACATGATTACCCGCACCCATTGGTGTGCTCTGTGCAACCTGAGGCGGACCACCGAGACCCGGCCACGGTAGCAGACGGTTTGCCGGCTGGTGCTCCGGCGGCGGCCAAGCTGCAGGGAGAAGCCGGTGATGCGAGGAGTCCAGGAGGGGCGGCGTGATGTGAGAAACTTGATGAAGCAGTTAGCTTGGTGAGGGAAGGCTAGAGGAGACCGGACGACGGTGGCCATGGAGCTCGGCCGGCCGGCCATGGCGGCGGCATGCTCCGGTGACGAAGGAAGGTGGGGGAAAAGGCGTTCTAGGCTCGCGGGAATGTGGAGCAGGCTCTAGTGGTGCTGCTGAGGGCTCTAGGGGGATACGAGGATAGGCTTGGTGGAGGAACGACAGTGGCCGGCCACGGCGGTCATCGCGGAATGCGCGCTCAGGGCGGAGCCGAGCGAGGGAGAGGTAGAGAGGAATGAGGGAGGCCGAGGGGGGAGATGGGAAGCTCGGCCTTGGCCCCTCCCAGTGACCTAGGACGCGGCAGACGCGTTAGAGAGTAGGGCACGTGGCAGCAATGGCAGGCTCGCTCTGGGCATGACAGCCACGCACTGGGCACGCGTCGGCCTTAGAGGCATTTCGTCGACTACATGGCAGGCAGCAAGGTGGCCAAGGTGGGACACCATTTTGGGCCTGTTGTGGGCTGGTTTGGACTTTGGGCCTTTAATGAAGTTTGAAGCCCGTTCAAAGCTCTATGATTTTCCTTTAGGGAGCAAAGTTATTAGAGCTGTAGATTAGTAAATAATCAGCCCCCAAATTACCAGTGTCAACATGTTGAGCTAGGGCTCGGTTTTGGGGTTTTGCAATGCCAAACTTGGTCAAATTGATCCTAGCTTTTTACATGTTGTTCTCCAACGAATTGTTTCCAACTTTCATTTTTGGCTCCACTAGAGTTACTCAACAAAATTTGGAGAACGTGAGATGCCAACGTCGAAGACACTGAAATCAGGGCTTTAAATGTCTAAGTGCTGAAATCAGCCCTATTTCAGACTTGTGGGCCTTTTTGAGCATGTTCCACACATTTTCATGACTTGACTCTTAAACAAAGTTTGTTCCTTATAAAATTCTCTACAACTTTGTAAAAGGGTGCACAGTCATGCAAAGCTTCTAGGTCACACTTTTGAAATAGTCAAACAAGAGTGTTCTAGAGTCCATACATGGTCAACCATCACTTAGAAGCACATTTAGGCAAAATGATCAACATGAACATTGTTCCATTAAGTGTCCTAAGTGTAGTTAAGGTGTTGTAGAGGCCAAACATACACACCACGCATAGGTTGCACAAAAGTGTAGGTCTCGCATGCATTGAAACATAGAAACCCCTATAATTGAAATGCTTGTTTCAAAGCTCTATTTCAATTGTTTTATGTGTTTGCTTCAAGGTACATGCTACATATGTTTCACTAGGTTGTTCCACATGTGTCCAAGATGTGTTGCACATGTTGCCTTTGTATGTTGCATAATTACTAGTTCCCATGGGATGTAAGGCTTGTTTCAGTTATAATCCAAACAAGCATATAACTTATTATTTCATGTGACTTTTTGATTCCAAACTTCATGAAACTTTTCCAGGGATCAATATAGATAGTTATTGATGTGAGACATGTGACGATACTTTGATAACAATACCTAAGCATATATCTTTTAATTGAGCCTATACGTAAGCAAGGGTGCAATATCCAAGTTTAGGTTAGGGTTTATTTCCATAGGTTTGACTTTGGCATCGTCATCTCCACTAATCTATCATGTTTGAGCTCAAACACACTGCTTAGTGAGTGACAAACACCTAGGGTGTTACAGCCCTCCCCCCTTAAAAGAATCACGTCCCGAGATTCGGAATGGAAGACCTTTTAAGGAAGAGCGGCACATTATCTAGTTCTCAACATTTGCTATAGCATTCAGCTACAAAGCTTCAACATCGGTGAACAATTTGGTCAAGGTACTTTCTGATACTTACCTTCATGGTAAATTTTGTCTGAAGAATTTTCTTCATTGACTTGCATGAAGCATTGTTACTTTGGGAGGGATCCAAGATAGCACAGTACTTCATTCTCAATGTACGAAGATCATTTGGTCCATGAGCGAACCACTCACAAGTATCTGACTCTCTAATGAGCACAACATAGGCCATATGAACTTGACATTAGACCGAAATGTACAGAAGTATACTCGTTGAAATGGCTCTATGTTCACACGGTTTTAAAAAGCAGTTCTCTACCAAAATGGCTTGAGTACACTTTCCAAAAGGGTGAGATCATAGACGACAAACATTCTCTGAGGTTATATGGTACAAACTAACCAATAGACAAGGTCTATTCTGGTCGTAAACATTCATTCATTTAGTCACCAACCAATGGAAAACTACTTTAAGTTCCATGTGTGCAGTTCTCTTTCCCTGATGACAACACTGTATTATCTAAGTCTGTCGAGGGGTCAGTGAATGTGATAGCTGACTCTGTCGGCTTCCTATTTCTGCCAACAACTATCTAATAAGATTCTTTTATCCAACAGATGACTTGTCCAGTAGTAAGTGTTGTGTGTCCTTTTTATCCAATAGGAATGAGATACGTTGCTCACTAGATGACGTTTGTCAATACTAGGACAACTAAGTAGAGTCACTCGTCTACCACCTATTGCAGTCTGTTAATGTTTATGTCAGTAACCTGTTCTTCAAAGGTTATCCTCTTAGCAACTTCAGAAGGAAACTCCACTACTTTCAGTCTAAGATATGGATCTTACGATACAATATGGAGAGATAACCAAGAAGGAACACGAGAAAATAACACATCGTCTGTCGTTTGATAATGGATCATGACTAGAAACCATGATACCAGCGCGTGCCAAGCAGCCAGCCATGTGTCTACAGCCACAGGAGGCCCTTGGTTTCGTCGCGGCACCATCAGCGGCTACTCATAACACTAATACTAAACGCATAACGAAAGTGAAATTTCAAGTGGCACCAATGGGCTATAAGAACAAGCGCCATCCAAGAAGGGATAGGAAACAAGGTAGTCACAAGGTTTAAAATCAACACGAAAATGATCCGAAGATCAAAATATAGCACAAGAGAACATCACGCAATTGCCAAGGATAACTGAGCAAGAGGCTCTTGCTTAAATTCTACGTACGACTTGCATCCACCGAGGGGAGTACCAGATAAAAGATTAACAGGAGATTCATTCATGTTGGGCAACAACATGAGATCAAGACTGATAAAACATCTCAAGACTTGAGAAAGTTGGGGACGGATTAAGCAAATTTTAAGGGTGAAAACCGACACATAGTCATAGATTGAGTTGATAAGGTAGATACACGAATTTGCAAGCACACGATTTAGAGACCATAGCAGAGATACACTGCGTCATACTAGCTAACCTTTGGGAGAGGTAACCAGAAGGTCCAACATGGATTTGGGTACGGTCTCCACAACTGGCAACGTACGAACCATGGTCAAAGGCTAGCGTTGATGGAAGTTAACTTACTAGATCAGTCGACAAGGGTCTTCACAAAGAGGGTTGCAAAACATCCACGGCTTAGGCAAACATATAGGAGAACTAAACTTTGGGTTTTTGGCCAAGCAAAGGCAAGGATACAAACATTCAAGGACTAACCACTAAGTCTACAGGCTCAGGCTCCTAAGATAGAGAACCTAATGGAAGATAACAACAATACAATTACGTATGTGAACTTTGTTATAGGATAAAGCTATGTGACCCTCGTATGCTCACCGAGGACAAACGAGGTGACAACTAGGGCACTACCAAGATAACAAGCATACATACAACATCACAATCAAGCAATCATTTGAGAAAATTCAAACGAATGGGCTTAAGCAACCAATACAAGGCACAAGGCTCACCCAAAATAAACATTTATCTCAAGCATGAACTAACTACAAGTTTAGCTCTAAACAAACGCTAGCTAAGGGAGCCAACTTAGCATGTGCATAGAATCTGGACAGCAGCACAGTAGTTACTTGTTTCAACCATAACTAAGGTTGTAGACATCCCACAAAGGTGATCCTAGACTTTCTAGAAAGATTAGGAAGATGACTACACTTTAGTTATTCATACCAAAAGCAAATTCATAGATTAACATGACCAAAAATGCTAATGTTTCAGATCTGTACCAATATGGACAGAAAACTAACAAGAACTTCAAAAATGCAAAACTGGAGTTCTAGGGACACAACAAGGCTGAGCCTTAACTTTACGTAAAGCTTATTAAGTTGTCTATAACTTTCTCATTAACATATTAAGATGATTCTATAGCCAACAAGGCCAAACAAGACAAAGAAGACATCTCTGCCCCGATTTGGACAGATTCTATCATTCCATTTTGCAAGCTCATAACTAGAGATTTATACCACCACAATTAGTGCTATAGGACATTTTGGAAAGCTTAGAAAAAGTACTACACTTCTTATATCATCTCCAAGACATGATTCCCTATGCACATAGGTCAAAAAAACCAAACATTTAGATCTATTCAGGGCATAAGCAAAACCTGACAGTAAACTTCTAAAATTCATAACTCCCAAACCATAAGACCTAGGGTCATGAATTTTTAGGACAAGCTAGATAAGTAAGTTAGCTACATATTTGGTATTCTCCATAACTATAGAAAACACCATTATGAGCACGAAAGCATCACTACAACTGAAACTATTCTAGCAGCCACGTCCAACAAGCAAAACAAAGCTTGCCTTTGTTCTATTTAACAAGAGAGCACACAAACATGTTATTCTAGTGGCGCTAAAGATTGTTACCTTAGACCAACACCAATTTAATTCATCATGAGAATCTATAATTACTTAAGTGAGGTCTAAAGCATTGGCAAATGCTTGGGTAAACAACATGGAGTAAGGCATTCTTGTTTAGCTTCACACAAGAAAGATAGTGTACCACATTGATCACAAGTTACTTATCATTTGAACAAGGATGAGAGGAACATAGCCATGTATAAAGCAACAATCATGAAGATGCATGCTTCGTCCTATTCGTCCTCACAAGATTGCCAACCTAAGGTGGTGATCACGTTCTATGTTGGTGGTATAACACACACTCTCTCGATATATAGCTAGTCGTCAGCTACATTCGACTTACGCATTCATGGTTAGCGTACTTGCAAAAAGTTTCATTGCAGCCCAACAATTCCCCAATATATGACACACAATAAAACCAGTAAAGTAAAATTCTAAGTACTCCCATATACATATACCCCCGTATATATACATGTAGTACCAAAACTAACCGAATCATTAATCACCCACAATTAAGTACCTTCATATATACATGTGTGTAACATGTAAATAATCCAGTAACCAAAACTAGCTCTCCCCTAGATCGCGGGTTGGACGGTCATGCTCTCACAACTCACACTTACCTGAGCGTAGGTGCGACGTTGCATAAAAGTAAACTAGCGACATATATGGCTATTTCATATATGAAGGCTACCTCTAATCTGACACACCGGTTAGCATAGCATGGGAGAGTTATCACACATACATACCTTAGCCTGGGCGTAGATGCATAAATGAAAAACCCCCAAGTTAGTACTTATATAAGCCACCTAATAATCCTTATATGGGCATAAGGAAATTGACCACTAGCATACTTAGATTTAGAATTCAGTTTTCACAAACCTATATATAGCTATAAGTTGATAAAACTGATTTTATAAAACAAATCCTTTGTTTTAAATACACACACGACAAGTTTAATGTTGAATCTTGCTCCGATACCAGCTATCACGGAACCGTCCAAATTATAAGAGCACAAGTACAAAAACAATCACCGAAGTGATCAAATTCTCGCACTTGAGCCCATATAAATCCGGTAGTCCAGTGAAATCACGAGGGATTTCAAACCAACCAACATACAAGCCAAGATCGTAGTGATTCAAAATAACAAGTCACATGTTACAACCATTTCACAAGTAATTCAATATACATCGGAGTTTAACATAGTTAATACAACTTAGTTTGAAAAGTAGCGGAAGCAAAGTAATTTGAAACTAACATTTATCTTATTTCAAATACATGCCAGTACCAAGGTCGACTTCCAATAAAAGCATTAGAGAGAAGATAACTTAGATGGATCACGCCCATGATCACACTCTGCCTCTACGGCAGGAGCCAACCAACTCTTGCAGCCGCCATGATACATCACAACCTGCAACAAGTGGGAATAAACCCTGAGTACGAGAAGGTACTCAGCTAGACTTACCCGTCGAAAACCAGAAATAAGGTGACACCAAGGAGTATGCAAAGTTTTATATAAGTGGGCTAGCTTGACAACATTTTGCGTAAAAGCTTAATACAGATAAGTAATCATTAATGCTTAAGCATCAAGTTAATCATCATTAACCTGTCAACTATATTAGCACCTGTACTAGAGCACTCACTTATTAGGAGCAAACAATATTAACCATAGCAGGTATAATAAGGCCATCATCATCATTATCATCAATTCCGAACCATCATTAATAATTAGTGAATCTACGCTGGAGATAACCAGTCAAGTTTCTCACTATCCGGGAGAGACGGCGACTCGAATCGATTTCAACTCAGCTGCGGGGGGTATTCCTGACACTCACCAGGCAAACCCCGCTAAAGGCAGCCGTAGATAACCTTTGGTACAACTCAGGGTGGGCCCGAACAGCACCGCATTCTCGGTGATACCAGTGGCCAGGATGCTCAGGACTTTTAACTCACCTGCCCTTGGACCCTCTGGCTCCCTTCCGAGGCGACTTTCACTTTTCGACTTTGCAGCCTGAGTTGAGCTACTAGGCTTCGCGGTCGGCAACCTCAGGCCGGCCAACTAAATGTTAGGCATGCGTTCAAAATGACATAGAAGGCTCCTGGTCTCGGTCCTTAATCGACACAGATGGGGATAGATCCACACCCAAGACCTCCATGCCTTGCTGCTTCACTATCGTCATCCCGCCCGGTCTCATTTTATTTCATTAACACATGGTTCATTTCCACGATAGCAAATATAGCCAACCGTGACCTGACAAAGCCCTATATCTCGCAGGTGATAGGAAATCACCTGACTTCTACCGGTCTAATTTAGCAGGGCTAAGCATATATACGATCCTGTCTACATAGGATTCAAGGTTCGAATTGTTGGACAAGGAGTGTTATCAATGCAGCAAGGGTTTCCAACCAACTCCTATTACGTAATGCAACAATACATATAACATATATATATAGATAATTGCTTTGAAAGTAGGAGGCTTATAATGCTCCGGGGCTTGCCTGGGATCCGACTCAAGTTAGAGTATGTCAGATGAATTCACTTGGCGAGCATCCTCCCATCTAGCACTTGCCTGATCCTTCTATCTTCGGGATGGATCTACCAAACACCGTCTTCGGGTTTGGCTCCAACGCCACATCCTTCACACGTTTCTGCTAGCATACCTATATGAGATGCAACCATGCACATGTGTGAATGCATAGAAGTGCAATAAACAGAGTAATCAAACAAGCATACCAAAGTTCTCATAAACACCTAGAGCTAATTAACTTAATCCTCACTAAGGCATAACATAGAAGATTGCAAACACATCAATCAAGACACAAGTCTTATAAGATCCTAGGGTACCAAACCAAGTACCAACAAAGACATGTGTCACACTTCAATACACAAGCATGGCAAAGTTAATCAAAGCACTACAACTAAAATCTGTCACTTTCTGGACATACATACAGTAGCTCAATAAATTAATCATAACTAGAGATCCCTAAATCCAAATGACTTGCAAGAAGACATTCTGGAAAGATTATGAAATTCTCTACATTTCATTTAATATCATCTAAATCTGATTCTAAAATTTACCAGGTCGAAATACAGAAGGTACAGAATCTGTCCTGGAAGGACAGAGAGCAACATAAATCTGAACTCAACTTAGAACAGCTGTAGTTTCTAAACCATATGGCCAAATGCCACCAAAATTTAACAGCAGCTAGATCATGAAATTCAAAACAACTTTGTTATAGCACACAAGACATGAAAACATCATTTGCATAGCGTAATTAACAATATTCTCAAATCTGTTCAGAAACCTCATTTGCAAGAAATAATTATTAACTTATGTTGCAAACATATAATTGGATAGAACAAACTTTACCAATATTTCATACATGACTAAAGTATACCATAAAACATAGTGTCTAATGTTAGATAAATTATTTTCATACACTTCTTAACTTATCTTTAGATAATTAGGTGGAATTATGAACACATACCAAAATGCTCAATAAATTCTACCAAAATTACAGTGTCCTACAAATGCTCTCAAAAGTCTACTATCTAAATTTCAAGCCATTTGGACATGTATATCAACCTCTATGAAAAAGACAAATGGATATTGCAATAATTCATGTGAGAGCAAGATGAATCAATAACTCAACATTTTCTATGAACACATGACCATAAAATGAACCAACATCAAAGAGCAACATCATAATAAGGTGATGGGACAACATTTTCTATTTTATCACTTATATATTATTTATAAGCTATTTATCAAGCTATAAACAAGTTAAATCAATAGCTTGAGCATACAGTAAGCAATGGCTATGACATTTATACCACAATACATCCATGGCATGACAAGCCTACCATAAAAATTTCACATCAATTGGGGCAACACAACTCGAGATATAAAAATAACAAGCAATATAATGTAGATTTCCTTATTTATCAAGGCCCAATCAAAACTTTAAGAAAACAGCGAACAAGTAGTGTGTTTAATATTTTTCCTAGCAAGTACAAGTCATCACAAAATTAACAAAATAAGAATCACTATTTTTGGAGTTCTAAAACTCCAGATCTTGCTCTGGTCAATGTTTAAGGCATTTTTAGAGCACTTTTTAAAGCTTAAATAAATACATCAGAAAACATCTACAAACACCTAACACTTTATGACTCCACTGCAAAGATCTTTTCTCAATGTTTCCAAAATGTCCACATTTGCTATTTTTGGAATTACCTAGCATGAGATATGAATTTTAGAAGATTTAGAAATTTCTGAAATTCAAAAATAGAATTATTCAACCCTAAGTAATTTTGCTAGGTGCACCCGATTCGGTACCCAATCTCGGCCACTACTTAAACCAACATGTGGGACCCACTGTTTAGTCGGGCCCGCTTGCCATCCACCGGAGAGAGACAGCGAGAGACAGAGAGAAGGCGCCGGCCTTCTTCTTCTTCCGGTCGGAAAACAGAGGAGGCGGCGGTCGGCCGCTCTCCGGCGATGGAGTCACCGGCGACGGTGGCTAAGGGCGGCATGGGTACCCACGTGATTACCCGCACCCATTGGTGTGCTCTGTGCAGCCTGAGGCGGACCACCGAGACCCGGCCACGGTAGTAGACGGTTTGCCGGCTGGTGCTCCGGCGGCGGCCAAGCTGTAGGGAGAAGCCGGTGATGCGAGGAGTCCAGGAGGGATGGCGTGATGTGAGAAACTTGATGACACAGTTAGCTTGGTGAGGGAAGGCCGGACGAGACCGGACGACGGTGGCCATGGAGCTCGGCCGGCCGGCCATGGCGGCGGCATGCTCCGGTGACGAAGGAAGGTGGGGGGAAAAGGCGTTCTAGGCTCGCAGGAATGTGGAGATGGCTCTAGTGGTGCTGCTGAGGGCTCCAGGGGGATACGAGGACAGGCTTGGTGGAGGAACGACAGTGGCCGGCCATGGCGGTCATCGCGGCATGCGCGCTCAGGGCGGAGCCGAGCGAGGGAGAGGCAGAGAGGAATGAGGGAGGCCGAGGGGGGAGATGGGAAGCTCGGCCTTGGCCCCTCCCAGTGACCCAGGACGTGGCACACGCGGTAGAGAGTAGGGCACGCGGCAGCAATGGCGGGCTCGCTCTGGGCATGACGGCCATGCACTGGGCACGCATTGGCCTTAGAGGCATTTCGTCGACTACGTGGCAGGCAGCAAGGTGGCCAAGGTGGGACGCCATTTTGGGCCTGTTATGGGCTGGTTTGGTGATATGACCACGACAACCAACAACATGTTACAACCTCCAAGTCAAGTTATACCATCACCAGTCCAAGTCTTTGATGGACCAATTACACGTAGTCGAGCCAAGAAGCTACAACAAGAGGTGCACGCGCTACTTTCTGAAAATCATTTTAATGTTAATGAGAATTATATACTGCCTAAGTCGTGCACATTGCTACTGCTTAGGTGCACCATGGAGGATGACAAGAAGACACCAAGGGTGAACCAAAGAGGAGGATCACATTCGAGCCAGTCCCGTGTGACAGAACCATCAGAAAGAATCAGTCACAACGTTTTGCTCGCAAAAGCTATGAAGGCCCATGAGGACTTGTTGGAAAGCTTATCAAGTCTAGTTTCAAGCCCAAGTTCTCTCACTTGATTTGGATTCTCCAATGTTGAGATTCGACTGATTTAGTACAGACTGGTCAGCTAGTCAGCAGTCAGCCTGATGTCCAAGTCCCCATGCAAAACTATACCAATCTACAATATTTCGTGGTACATGCTGCACATGGTGTGAAAGGTTATCAAGTTAGCTTTCCAACCCAACAAACCGCATGTCATTTGGAGTTTCCAAGATAGAGTTATTGCCAAAACACTGAAGACTGCGCTGAAGACCAGCAGCCACGCGAAAACTCTCCAGGAAGGCATCTCGAGGAGGCCCGTTCACATAGTGCGTCTTATATTTTTCTTTTCGAGTTTCCACCTATCTAGCAGGGCTGTTGCTAGTATAAATACCTCCTAGACTCATTGTAATCTCAGACTTTTGATAATGGAATACAAACCCCCCTTTTGTTCAGCTGTGTGCTAACAAATATTGAGAGAGATCTCTACCCCTTTGCTCTTATGATTTCCTTTGCGGGATTTATAGAAGTGGCGGCTTCATCCGCTCCCAATTGGTGCTCCTACTCCCTTCGAGGTTTCCTCGATTGATTGTAGGCTGTGTTGGTTGGTTCTTTGAGAGTGTGGTTGGGCGAATCCTCGATTCAGGTTGCCGGTTAAAGACGGTGGTTGGCTTCGAGTTTTATTTGCCAGGTTGCACTAGTTATCGCTGCTTGCAGCAAGTTATCCGGCTGTTCTTCAGCTAGTTATCGGTGATCATCCTACGTCGTGAAGATCGGGACCCCCTGAGCGTATCATCTGGTATCTCGTTACCACGGTAGGATTTCTTTCCCTTAGCTACTTATATATTTTGTTTCGTCCTATCCACCAAAAAGCCTAAAAAATACTTTGCTTTAGCCCTTTGTTTCAATCTGTTATTTTAGTGAGTTTTGTTAAGTTTCAGTTCATTAGAGTCTTTATTTTAGTTGCTGATCATTATCCTTTGCGTGTCCTTTGAGCCTCTTTATATATCTGAAAATCCCTACAAAAAAAAAATCTAAAAACTCATATCATGTCCTTCGCGTAATCTTTGATCCTATTATAGCTACCGGTTGTGTTTTGTTCTTATCTTAATTGTGCAAGTGTCTTAATCTGGTCTTTGTGTTTAGTTATAAAAAAAGTGTGTCAAAAAAAAAGAGAAGAAAGAAAAATAAAAAAAAGAATAGAGAAAACTGAGAAAGAAAGGTTGAAAGATCAGTAGGTTTATGTGCACAAGTGCTGAAAGTTTTCATATCAGGTAGTGCAACCAGTGTGCTATCCTTGTTTGGTGCAAAATTTTGGTTGGGTTTGATTGCAACACTTGCATCCCAATTATACTCCTTGTTTGCATCAAATCTGAAATTTCCTTGCATGTGTGTGTGATCGATTTACATCTCATTCATATTCTGTGATCAGCACTAGGCAGAGAACTTCTAGTTTGGATTGTTACTTAATATTACAATAACTAGAATTTAGATTGCATTCCTTGTTTTATTCTCCACCAAGCTCCACATACAAACCACCGTAATCTGTACTCTCTAGTCTTGTATTCGCCTCGCCATCACTTTCAGTTACCACCACACATTTGTTTCTCTGTAATCCGCGGCAGGGAATTCATAAGAGCTTTGGTTGGTAAGAGAGGTGAGGTTGTGAGAGTTCTACATATTTTCCTATACCACATATAAGCTTGCTATTTTGCATATGCAATAACCATGACAGGCCGAAGATATACCAATCTTCCATTCTATGGAAGTAATGATCCGGAGGAATTTCTCGTTTGGGCAGAAGAAATGGAGATTGAACTTGAGGTTCAAGATTTTTCAGAAGCCAAGGAGATATCACGAGTTGTGCTTGAATTTGAAGATTATGCTCATGATTGGTGGAAACAATATCCACATAAGCATCTCATCAAGAATTGGGAAGATTTGAAGAAGGCCATGAGAAAAGAATTTGTTCCAAGGGAATATCGGCTGATTTTGCTTCGTCGTTTGCAGCGTGTGAAGCAAGGTAGTAAATCTGTCCAAGCATATTATGATAAGCTGAATTCTTCCTTGCATCGTGCAAATGTTGTTGATGACATGAATGCAATGGAATATTTCGAGAGAGGTCTTAATGGTAACATTGCTGCTGCACTTGAGGGCAAATATTTTAGAAGTATGCAAGATCTTCTAAGTTGTGCAATTAGAGAGGAAAAGAAAGTTATGAAGGTGCAGCAAGGCAAGGTCACCCAGAATATTAGTTTGTGCCAAGATAAAAGTGCTAAGTTGCAGCCCATTATGTCCTCCATTGTTGAAAAAAGCAATCATCAAGTCCATGCAAGAAGAGAGGACATGTTGTCCCAAAAGTTTCTTTAGTTGATTCTAGTACCAAGAGAAGTGAACATCAACAAATCAACTCCAAGAAGAACTTTGTTGTGCAGCAAGAAGAAGGCTCTATGTCCCAAATTGATATGGAAAATAGTGAGGTGTGTGACATTACAATGGATCATAGTGTTACACCATCTCTTGATGTTGTTGCTATCCCAAAGTGCCATTTACAATCTGAGGTTGATGAGAATCAAGTTACAAATGTTCCCATCAATGTTTGTCTTAGTTTTGAGCAAGATCAAGAAGAAAATTCAGCTGCACATGACACACAAAGTGAGGTAGCAGAAGCCACTATGCAAGTTGTAGAAGATCATCAGTTGAGTTGTAAAGCTAGAGAAGATACTTCTCTGATCGAGGCTGATCCTTTGTGTGTTGAGTTGAGGGAACATGCTACAGTTCCACGCCATGGAAATCTAAAAAATTTTCATCAAGAAGCACTGCCACCATGTTTGAACACAAGTGCTGCAGATCTTAAAAGTTCTGAGTCTTATTCTAGTGCTAAAAGTGGAGAAGTTATATGCTCCAAATCTGTCCAGAAATTATCTGTCATCTGATGAAAAATCAGTACCCAATTATGACCAAGAGGTTGACAACACTCTGATTTTTGAAGGTGAATCTAAACTAAATTTGAAGGCCAATCAATGTTTCAGTTTGAGAGCTGAATGTGCGCACAAAGATGATGCCATTGTGCCATATATTGCAAGTAATAAATCTATCCAAGGTGAAGTTCATCATGATCTAATGGATCTGAAGTTTCGAACCAACATGGTTCCAAGCACAAATGTGGTGTCAAGATGTGTTGTACCATCAGCTGCATTATGTGATGAATTATTGGACAGTGGTGCTGAAATTTTGTGCTCCCCCATGTCACAGAGTGTTGAGATTATTGAAGGAAAGATTAGTGCACATGATTCCACTTATACTAATGCTAGTCCGGCATCTTTGGAAGAGGTCAAAGATGATTATTTGGTTGCATCTATTGCTGTTCCAATGCCACAGAAAGTTCAGATTGAAGGCAATATTAGTGGGGATGAATCCACATCAGCAATTGAGAGATCATCATTGTTTGAAGAGGATAGACCTGATGGTGTTGCTGCCACCATTACTACCCCAATGGCAATCGATTACATCATGAATGATGGAAGATATTCATATGTTGCTCTAGAAGACATTGAAAATATTATGCATCAAATCCCTTGTGAGAATGAGTGCCACATAGCCAAATTGAGTGAGAGTGAAAACAAAAGTGAGTTGTGTGATTCCACCAAATGTGAGATTGAGAGTATCCACAATATGAGTGTGAGAGATACACCACACAAAAAGAGAGAGCTTTATTGCAAGGCATGCACGGATGATTTTAACACTAACCCACTAATGTCTACTCTTAGTGTTGTTTCTCCCAACATGCAGGTCTATAAAGAAGATTCAGAGGAGATGGCTGCTCAAAAGACCCCCAAACTTGGCCAGAGAAATGTGAGGGTTGCCACTATTGAGAACCAACTCTATGCTGTGCAAAACCTGAACCATGACAAGGAAAAAGGTAAAAGTTCAGAGATACAATGCATCATTCATGTACCATCACAAAATCTGAAAGGTAATGCAAACAATTTAGAACTGAATCTACAACATATATTGACCAGTAATTGTAATGACAAATTTGCTTCAACTGAAATTGAGTATACACAAAATCTTTGTGCTGATTTGATTGATCCACATGTTGATACAAGTGCTGAAATTTTGAAAGTTGACAAACATTGTTCAATCATGCATGACCATTGCTATACTTTTACTGAAATATATGATAATTTACATGTTGATAATGTGGGCCATGTGAAATTGATTAGTCATGCTGAATTCTTTAGAAGAATATCTCTTGCTGAATGTATGTTCTATGTCAAGCTTGATGAATTTGTTGATATTAATAAAATGGTTGAAAGCGTTCTTGATATATCATCTATGAAATCTTTGAATAATGCCTATTGCTGCAAGTTTACATTTAACATCATCGGACACTACATTATAAATAAATTTTATGTTTGTGCTCTTTGCATAACATGTCACAACATTGCTGAATTGAAGTTGAATAAAATGAGTTGTACATCTTGTGAACCATACTTTTCTTTATTTGAGATAAAAAGGTTGTTTAGAGCTTGCTATTCAGAACAATCAGTGTTATTTTCTTGTTCATATTCTCCACTGAAACAAAGAAATCTTGTGCAAATGTGTTTGGTTCATTCACCCAAAGTCTTTCCATATACATGTGGAACCATTGAGTATGAAAGGTACATTACTAAACCTTTGCATGAGTTGAGCATCAAGAATTATTGGAATACCAGACATGCTTCGTTCACATCTATTGAAATGTTTGATTTTGCAAAGATAAAACATGATAACCTGAATCAAATGAGTGGTTTAAAAGAAATTTTTGTGCTTCCATTTTCAAAGTTAATTTCAGGTTCACAAAATCTGAGAAACTATTCATCTCATCGAAAAGGAAATAATGTGCATATGAATTATAAAGAAGATAATGAACAATCTTCAACAAGTAATCATAGCAATTGGCATATGCATCCACTCTCTATTTTCTTTAGACTGTTTTCAGGAGAGCAAAAGCAGAGGACAAGTTTTTTTGAAGAGAGGAAGGATGATAGGATCATACCAAGGACATCAACATTCACTCTTAATTCTAAGGATCCATTCAAGGTGAAAGCTAAACTTGATTCTAAATCCTTTTGGTTTCCACCTATAAGACTACTACTTGGTTTATATGATTACAGATTCAAACACATTGCTGTGATGGAAGAAGGAGATTGCAACAGAAACATAGCATCTACCCCTGTTGGCCTAGCACAATTTTTGGACTTCGACGGATTAGAGTCGAGGACGACTCTTTTTCAAGGGGGGAGGATGATATGACCACGACAACCAACAACATTTTACAACCTCCAAGTCAAGTTATACCATCACCAGTCCAAGTCTTTGATGGACCAATTACATGTAGTCGAGCCAAGAAGCTACAACAAGAGGTGCACGCGCTACTTTCTGAAAATCATTTTAATGTTAATGAGAATTATATACTGCCTAAGTCGTGCACATTGCTACTGCTTAGGTGCACCACGGAGGATGACAAGAAGACACCAAGGGTGAACCAAAGAGGAGGATCACGTTCGAGCCAGTCCCGTGTGACAGAACCATCAGAAAGAATCAGTCACAACGTTTTGCTCGCAAAAGCTATGAAGGCCCATGAGGACTTGTTGGAAAGCTTATCAAGTCTAGTTTCAAGCCCAAGTTCTCTCACTTGATTTGGATTCTCCAATGTTGAGATTCGACTGATTTAGTACAGACTGGTCAGCTAGTCAGCAGTCAGCCTGATGTCCAAGTTCCCATGCAAAACTATACCAATCTACAATATTTCGTGGTACATGCTGCACATGGTGTGAAAGGTTATCAAGTTAACTTTCCAACCCAACAAACCGCATGTCATTTGGAGTTTCCAAGATAGAGTTATTGCCAAAACACTGAAGACTGCGCTGAAGACCAGCAGCCACGCGAAAACTCTCCAGGAAGGCATCTCGAGGAGGCCCGTTCACATAGTGCGTCTTATATTTTTCTTTTCGAGTTTCCACCTATCTAGCAGGGCTGTTGCTAGTATAAATACCTCCTAGACTCATTGTAATCTCAGACTTTTGATAATGGAATACAAACCCCCCTTTTGTTCAGCTGTGTGCTAACAAATATTGAGAGAGATCTCTACCCCTTTGCTCTTGTGATTTCCTTTGCGGGATTTACAGAAGCGGCGGCTTCATCCGCTCCCAATTGGTGCTCGTACTCCCTTCGAGGTTTCCTCGATTGATTGTAGGCTGTGTTGGTTGGTTCTTTGAGAGTGTGGTTGGGCGAATCCTCGATTCAGGTTGCCGGTTAAAGACGGTGGTTGGCTTCGAGTTTTATTTGCCAGGTTGCACTAGTTATCGCTGCTTGCAGCAAGTTATCCGGCTGTTCTTCAGCTAGTTATCGGTGATCATCCTACGTCGTGAAGATCGGGACCCCCTGAGCGTATCATTTGGACTTTGGGCCTTTAATGAAGTTTGAAGCCCGTTCAAAGCTCTATGATTTTCCTTTAGGGAGCAAAGTTATTAGAGCTGTAGATTAGTAAATAATCAGCCCCCAAATTACCAGTGTCAACATGTTGAGCTAGGGCTCGGTTTTGGGGTTTTGCAATGCCAAACTTGGTCAAATTGATCCTAGCTTTTTACATGTTGTTCTCCAACAAATTGTTTCCAACTTTCATTTTTGGCTCCACTAGAGTTACTCAACAAAATTTGGAGAACGTGAGATGCCAACGTCGAAGACACTGAAATCAGGGCTTTAAATGTCTAAGTGCTGAAATCAGCCCTATTTCAGACTTGTGGGCCCTTTTTGAGCATGTTCCACACATTTTCATGACTTGACTCTTAAACAAAGTTTGTTCCTTATAAAATTCTCTACAACTTTATAAAAGGGTGCACAGTCATGCAAAGCTTCTAGGTCACACTTTTGAAATAGTCAAACAAGAGTGTTCTAGAGTCCATACATGGTCAACCATCATTTAGAAGCACATTTAGGCAAAATGATCAACATGAACATTGTTCCATTAAGTGTCCTAAGTGTAGTTAAGGTGTTGTAGAGGCCAAACATACACACCACGCATAGGTTGCACAAAAGTGTAGGTCTCGCATGCATTGAAACATAGAAACCACTAAAATTGAAATGCTTGTTTCAAAGCTCTATTTCAATTGTTTTATGTGTTTGCTTCAAGGTACATGCTACATATGTTTCACTAGGTTGTTCCACATGTGTCCAAGATGTGTTGCACATGTTGCCTTTGTATGTTGCATAATTACTAGTTCCCTGTGCACATGTTGCCTTTTGTATGTTGCACATGTTGCCTTTGTATCTCGCTGGACGCGCGTCCTATGTCCCTGTGCCGATGGGGAGGTGCCCGAGCAATCACTCCTCACTCTCTCCACTCCCTTGGCCTTTCCTTCGCCCCTCTCCTCGCTTTTCTGCACACGCCGAGCACGCCCGCCATGGACGGCCGGGGCGAGCTCGCTGCCATGCCATCCTCGCTGTTCCGTACCTCCTCCGCCCTAGCTAGCTGCGCCCTGGTCTTCCTCACCCCACGTCGCTCCTCCCGAGCTCTTTTTCTGGCACCGTTCACGGTCACTGCTCCTCGTCGGCGGAGCAGTTGACACTGCCACCGCTGGCCCGTGTGGCCGGGCCACCGCAAGCCGAGCTACGCCCTTCTACGGATGCGCGCGTGGCCCCTGGTGCTCCCTCGCCCCTCAGCTGTCGACGACGAGCCCCCCTCCGGTCGGCACCGCGAGCTCCGGCGACCTCTCTGCTCAAAATCGCGTCAAGGACCTCGCGGGAGAATTCGACTAAATCCAGGGGCCTATCTGCACTCTCATAGACTCAAATGAATAGTGCTCTCGAGACTGATTCGTAATTATTTTGTAGGTACTTTGGGAATTCATAGTAAATCGTAGAAAAATTGTAAAATAGCAAATGAGTACTTTTTGGAATCCTTGTGAAATTCTCTATGTAGTAGATCTATAATATCACATGTTTTAGTTTAAAGTTTTCTCTGTAAAAATAGATTTGTGCAGCTAGGTTTTTAATGCTAGATGTATTTGTCATTTTTCATCACTGCAGATCTAGGGCTCCAAATGAAGTGAAATTTTTGTGGCATGCTACTCATATGATGTTTAATGTGTGGTAAACATTTCATGAATTTTAGTTGCCATATGAGTGAGTTATTAGTGTATCTTGCTCTCACAAGAATTCTTGCAATAGCAATTTGTCTTTTTCATAGAGGTTGATATACATGTCCAAATGGCTTGAAATTTGTACAGTAGACTACTGGGTGTATGTAAGAGCTACTGTAATTGTTATAGATTTTATTATGGACTTTTGATATATGTTTATTATTTCACCTTACTATCTAAATAAATTAAGAAATGCATTAAAAGAATTTATTTAGTAATGAGCACTATGTTTTTTTGGTGGTCATTTAACATGCACTTTATAATGGTTACATTGGTTGTGGCCAAATGTATGTTTGGAATGTAAGTTAATATTTATTCTTGCAATTGATGCTTTCCTGGATAGTTTCTGGGACTTTGGTAATTGCACCATGAAAATGATGTTTCCTGAGAATTATGCTTATAACAAAGTTATATATGACTCATTAATCTAGCTTGTGTTAAATTTTGGTGGCATTTGGCCTTGTAGTTTGTGAGTTATGACTGTTCCATGTTGGGTTCCAGAAATAGTTGTTCTCTGGAATCACTGGACCAGATTCTATAATTATGCATGTTTGACTTGGTTAACTTGAGAATCATGCTAAGATGATTAAATATGAATTATAGAAAATTTCATAAGATTTCTATAATGTCTTGTTGCATGGCTATTGGATTTGTATAACTCCATTTATGATCCAAACATGTAGCTGTTGTTTGCAGTCTAGAAATTGTCAGATGCTAGTTATGGTTGTTTACTCCATGTGTTGCTAAGTGTGGCTTATGCCCTTGATGATGGTCAAGTTAAGATACTTGTGATATTGTTAAACTTGTGTTATGCTTGATGTGCTTGCCCTCTTTAATTGGTTGTGTGATGTTAGTTAAATAGCTTTTGGTGTCTATATCTGAATCATGTGTTTACTTGAATGATTATGTGATGCATCTTATGTTACCATTCATCATATTCATACACATGCATCTTGCATCTCATCTAGGTACGCTAGATGCACCACGTGAAGGATAAGATGTTGAAGGCAAACCTAAAGACGGTGTTTGGTGGACCTATCCCGAAGATGGAAGGACTAAGCAAGTGCTGGGATGGGAGATGCTCGCCAAGCGTGTGTCATCTGTTAATCACTAACCTAGTGTTCGATCCCAGGCAAGCCCCAGAGAATTCTAAGCCTCCTACTTTATAAAAGCAATTGAGTATATATATGTTATATATGTATTGTTGCATTAAGTTATAGGAGTTGATTGAAAACTCTTGCTGCATATATACCCTTTCCTTGCCCCATAAATATGTCTGAAATCCTATTTTGGTTTAGGATCGAAAATATTGCTTAGCCCTGCTTAGACGGGTAGCGATCGGTGATTTCCGGTCACCTATAATTATAGGTGGTTACTAGAATATTTTAGCTAAGGAATGGATGATATCCTAGAAATAACCAAGTGTTGATGGATAATTGGAGACCGGGCAGAATAAGTATTGGGCAACCAGATAGGGTTCTGGGGTGCTTGTAGTTTCCGTCTGTGTCGATTAAGGACCGACCGTTGTTAGGCCTCGGGTCATGTTGAACGCATGCCTCATATTTAGCTAGCCGGATAATGTACTTTTCGACTGCGAAGCTGGGATATTATTTGGGCCGAGTGGATTGCCCACAACGCACTGTACCAGAGCAGGTGTGGTAGAACACGGGGGCACGATGATAAGGCCAAAGAGCAGTCGGGTGGCCCCTGGGTACATGTGCTTCCTGGCAAACTCGAGACTTTACCTAGATAGTTGACTCGGTGACCAATATCTCACTTTAGCAGGTGAGTGAGGTTTGTGTGAGGAATAAATTACCAGCTGGTTAATAATCGATTCGAATCGCCATCGTTCACTGGATAGTGAACACTTGACTTGAGTTACAACATCGTAGTAATGATGATGGAACACGGATGGTTGTGTGGGTGACGTTGGAAATGCTAAACCTAAAATGGTAACCTTTGATGTTAATGATTAATCAAGTGATTGCTTTAGCATAGGTGCTTACCTAGATTAATAGATTATAACAAAGATGATGTAAAAGTGCTTAAAATGGTTTATTCATGATCCCTTATGCTTTTCACAAATGAGTCAAGCTTGCCCACTGAAAGAAAGCCTTGCCTACTCCTTGGTGTCATTATTTCCGGTTTATGACGGGTAAGTCTAGTTGAGTACCTTCTCGTACTCAGGGTTTTTCCCACTTATTGCAGGTTGTGATGTATCATGGCTACTGCAAGAATTGGTTGGCTCCTGCTGTAGTGGCAGAGTGTGATCATGGGCATGATCCTTCTGAGCTATCTTGTCTCTCATGCTTTTGTTGGAAATTGACCTTGGTACTGGCATGTATTTGAATTAAGTGATATTAGTTTCAAACTACTTTGTTTCCGCTACTTTTGAACTTGAGTTGTAATAACTCTACTGAAGTCCAATATATGTTGAATTACTTATGAAATGGATGTAACATATGACCTGTTATGTGGGACCACTACGATCTTGGCTTGTATGTTGGTTGGTTTGAAATCCCTCATGATTTTATTGGACTACCAGAGTTATAGGAGCTTAAGTACGGGAATTTAATTGCTCCGGCGATTGTTTTTGTACTTTTGTTCTTATAATTTGGGCGGTTCCGTGACAGCTGGTATCAGAGCAAGGTTCATCACTAAACATGTCATATGTGTATTAAAAACAAAGGTTTTGTTTGCAAAAATCAGTTTTTGACAACTTATAGCTACTACATATATAGGTTTGTTCAAATCTGAATTTTAAATCTAAGTATGCCAGTGGTCATTTCCTTTATGCCCAATTAAGGACCCTTAGGTGGCTTAATTAAGTACTAACTTGTGGGTTTTTAAGTTTTGCATCTACGCCCACGCCAAGGTATGTATGAGTGATAACTTGACCGCACTGTTACCCTGTGGTCGAATGATGGAGGTAACCTTCATATATGAAATAGCCATATATGTCGCTAAAGTTACATTCTTGCAATGTCGCACCTACGCCAAGGTAAGTGTGAGCTGAGAGAGCATGACCGTTCAACCATCGATCTAGGGGAGAGTTAGCTATGGTTACTGGCATAATTACATGTTTAACCATGTATTTATGAAAGTACTTAATTGTGGGTACATTTGTTGGGTAGCTATGATACCGAAGTATATGCATCAGGGGATGTATGTATGGAGAGTATTTAGTTTACTGCTTTCATTGTGTGCTATATTGGGAATTGTTGGGCTGCAATGAAAATTTCTGCAGGTACGCTAACCACGAATGCATAAGTTGAATGTAGCTGACGACTAGCTCTATATCGAGAGAATACGTGTTATGCCACCAACATAGAACGTGATTGCCACCTTAGGCTGGCAATCTTGTGAGGATGAATAGGATGAAGCATGTATCATCATGATTGTTGCTTTGTGCATATAACTATGCTCCTCCCACCTTTGTCCTAATAAATAAGTAACTTGTGATTGATGTGTTGCACTATCCTCCTTGTATGGAGTTAGTCAAGAATGCCTTGTTCCATGTTACTTGAATAGGAAGTGCTTGAAATAGTATGTGCTTAGCCTTGATAGAAATAATTAGGGTTATATGTTTGAATTTATAGATGTCCTCTAAATTAGTCAAATAGTGGATGTGTTGCTCCTGCAAGCCCTTGCAAATGCTTACTCAAGTAATTGTGATTCCTATGAATAAACTAACTTATTGATTAGTCTAAAGTAAGAATGTTTGGAGTTACTAGAATAATGTGGTTGTGTGCTCTCTTTTTAACACAACAAGGTTAAACATTGTTTTGCATGTAATGAACTTTGGCTGCTAGAACAGTTTCTGTTGTAGTAATATTTTCATAGTCATAATAATGTAATATGTGAATTAGTCCTTAGTGTGAATAAGAAAGTTATAGATAACTTAGTAAGCTTTCCAATAAGTCTAGTACCACCTTAGTTTGATGCTTACAACTTATGTTTTGTTTAAAACATGTGTCTGCTGTGTTGCTGTCTAGGCTCTGTGTATGTACTAAGTTGGTTACTTTAGCATGCTTTTGTTTTGGCTAAACTTGTAGTTAGTTCTTGTTGGATAAATGCTTGTTAGGTGTGAGCCTTGTGCTTAGTATCGGGTGCTTAAGCTAACCTGGCTCATTGTCTCAAGTGTCCGCTTAAAATAGTGATGTTGTGTAGATGCTTGTTATCTAGGTAGTGTCATAGTTGACCTCTCTTTTGTTCTCAGTAAGCATGAGTGTTGAAGATGCTTTATCCAAGAACAACGCTCACATTACGTAATCGCATGGTTGTCATCTCTAATTAGATTCTCTCGTAGGAGCCAGAGCCTGTAGGCATGGTTGCTAGCCCTTGAAAGTTTGTGTATCCATGCCTTGCTTGAACCGTAGGCCCTAGTGTAGTCCCCTTATATGTTTTCTTAGGCCTTGGACATCCACTATCTTTTGGAGAATGCCCTTGTTCGATTGACCAACCAAGTTAAGTCCTAACGAACGTCGATCTTGGCCACTGTTGTTGCTTGCCAAATTTTGGAGACCATACCCAATTCCATGTTGGACCTCCAGATTGTATCTCCTACAGATGATCCGAGCAACGCTAATCTCTCATTGTCTGATCTAGAAATCTTTGCTTGCGAAATCAAGTGGCTATCTTATCACCACAATCTCTGATCGGTGTATCATTTTGTTTGGAAGTTTGCTAAGTCCATCTCAACTTCTGACGGCTCTCAACATTATTAGTCTTGATCTCATGTTGTTGTCTAACATGACCGGAACCTTTCATCTAGTAATCACCTTGGTGGACACAGGCGTGCGTGGAAATGACCAAGAAGCCTTGCTCAGTTGTCTTCGGCAATTAAGCTATGTTCCCTTGCGCTGTATTTTAATCTTCGAATCGCCTCCTTGTTGACTCTAAACCTTGTAACTACCCTTGCTTGCTACTCCTCCCTTGTCTGGTGCTTGTTCTTACCACCCAATCGGTGCCACTTGAAATTCCACTTTATTTGTGCGTTTAATAATGGTGTTCCGATTAGCATTCTATGGTGTCATGACAAAACCGAGAGCCTCCTATGGGCACGCATACAAGGTTGTGCTGCTCGGCACGCGCTGGTATCAGGGTTGCTAGTCATGATCCATTATGAAATGACAGCCGATGTGTTATTTCTCGTTACCGTTTTCCTTGGTTATCTCCCTATATCTTATTTGAAGATTCATATCTTAGATCTGATGTAGTAGATATTCCCTTGAAGTTGCTAAGAGGATAACCTTTGAAGAACAGTCACCAACATAAAACATTAACAGACTGCAAGAGGTGGTAGACAAGTGACTCTCCCTATGTGTCCTTGTACGACGTCGGTCATCAAGTGAGCAACATACGTCATCCCTGTTAGATCAAAAGGGCACATAACACTTACTATTGGACAAGTTATCCATGGGATAAGAATTTATCATCACATCGTGCATTTGACCTAGTTATCAAAGTCTTGATCCGTGCGTGTATGATGGTCATACAGTCAAAATCAACCATCTCTGGTGTGACTCCTTATCTACGGACTTCGATGATGACCACCTGTTTGTGCCTCGACTGCAATTATTATTGTGGTCAAGTGTGAAGGTTTAGAACTTAAGTGTTGTGAGACCACTGATTAGTTACCAGTAAGAAGGTTAATCTCTAGCCAAGTAACGATTCTTCGATAGCTGTGATGGTTATGTCTTAACGAACAATAGTAAGCGAAGAGGTCATGAAGCCGGTCAGCAATGCAGGTGTTGCATCTTCTCCAAATGTGCTATCAAGTCAATTCCATCTTAGACAATCACGTATATAGTGCAAGATGTTGTATTAGCCATGTGAAGAACTAGAGAAAGCATGTCCCTAGTTTCGATCTGCACCATTGTGCCCCTAAGTACCATGAACGGTTTTGGTTCTAGGTTCTATTGGATGAAGTGCCATAAAATATTCAGAAATGGTTCCTTATCTACATAGGGATGCCCTCCATGTGGAATAATGCTTTATGCTCTATGAAAATAGCCCATAAGTCAAATGCTTGTGCATCATCAAGATTGGTGTCTAGATCAACGTCAGAAATTGTTCCCTGAGAAACATGTCAGGAAGACTATAGCTTCCATCCTCAGCTAGAGAAAGGCTTTTGCTACTATGAGAAAGATGAGAGAGTGCAAAACACACACCTCAACATGTGAAGCAAAATCTGTCTAGAATTTTGTGGCACTACACTGGTTATCTTCAAGTCAACGGTTAGCGACTCAAACAAAGTTGGATTGACCCCAAACTTGGTAACCTCATTCCTTGCTTAGGACTCTTCAATGTCTTAAGTGGGTATGAGTATTGGTTGTGTAAAACAAAGGATTTGAGAGATGTCTTATCAGCTTGGTTTCCTGCCATTTTAGAACAGAGCTATTTTGGTGGATGGGTGGTTAGATAGTCAAACGGTGTCTGTTTGAGCTCAATTTTGGCGAGTAGTTAGAAGACCCATGGATCTATATGCCCACCAATATTTGTGCATATTGGAGCAGTAGTTTATGTGATATGAATAGAAAATAAAAGGGTACAGAATCGGTAATTTATCTGTTGACTGCGATCATCCCTTGCATTGGAAGGTTATGTTTGTAATGCATGCCAAGAACTTGCAATTGATAGGTATCTTGCTGTTAGACAACCCTTACTACCCTTGGGAAGACTAATTGCACCCCTATGTGCCTTGTTTTTGCCCTCTTAGATTGGCAATGCGTGAGCAATCAAGGTGTTCTACAAGTCAAATTGTGCCATTGCGAGTTGAAAGCATTTGGGAAGGTGTCAAACCACAGATTTTCGGATTATGGTTTTGAGGTATTGATTGGCATTAGAATGGAAGCCTCAATGTCAAAAATATATCAAGAAGGCTAGTTTTGCTATAGTGTAAGTCAACTCAACTTATTATGCAACTGCACCATGAAGGAAAATTGTGCTCAACCTGCTTAGTAGTGAACTAGTTCCCTAGTTTGGTGGATACTTGCAACTTTTGTTGTCTTTCAGACATAGCTATCATCCTTTTGCGGTAATGGTTCTCTAGTGATGACGTGTCTCTGGTACTTTATATGTGTTTTTACCTAAGAGATTGTATCTGATTCAACCCAGATAAATGTTGCCTTTGTATAAGAGAATCTTTTTAGGTGACATTTGGCAAAAATCCAGAATCGACATAGTCAGCTATCACTTTCACTGTTCCCTCAACAGACTAAAATAATACAGTGTTGGCATCAGAGAAAGAGAACTGCACACGTGGAGCAATATGTAGTTTTCCATCAGTTGGCGTCTGAGTTAGTGAATAGTCTATGACCGTATAGACATTGTCTATTGGTTAGACGGTTCCTGATAGCCTCGAAGAATGATTACCTCATATATGGACCCAACCCTTATCAAAAGTTGTACATGCTATGCCACTAGAAAAGTAAATGCTCTGAGTAATTAGTCCATGCTCTAGTACTCTCTGTGCACCGTGAACGAAGTATCGTATTGTCTTGGATTCCTCCTAAAGTAACAATGCTTCATGGAAGTCAGTGAAGAAAATGCTTCAAACAAAAGTTTCTACGTAGAGCGAGTATCAGAAAGTTGTCTTCCTAATTAGCCTCTCTGATGCTTGAAGCTAAGTAGCCTAATGCGCTTGTGGATGTTGGAATTGGATAACATGCTTCTCTTCCATTGAAAAGTCCTTCGCACCGAATCTCGGGACATGATTCTTTTAAGGGGGGAGGGCTGTAACACCCCAGGTGTTTGCCACTAGATAAGCAATGGGTTTGAGCTCAAACATGATAGATTAAGTGGAGATGACGATGTCAAGGTCAACCTATGGAGATGAGCCCAACCTAAACTTGGATGCTGCACCATTGCTTTACATATAGGCCATTTTCAAGATATATGCTTGGGTGGTGTTATTGCAATATCTTCATGTGTCTCACCTTAGTACCTATCTATATTGATCCCTGGAAAAGTTTCATAAAGTTTGGAATCAAAAAGTCACATGAAATGATAAGTTATATCCTTGTTGGAATGGTTTTACTAAGTGCTTGAATTGCACTATTAAGTGAATGGAAATATAGGTCATCAACCAAACCTTGCAACCTTAACCAAAATACTCTAGATGGACTCTACAACAAAAGTCGTGAAAGGTTCGTGTTGAGCAAATGTCCAGAAAATGCTCCAATGGATCAAAAAGGATAAATTAAGCTTTATCGTGATCCTACTTTGGTCAAAGTAGAACTATAACTTCTGCACCTGTTTTGATGTTGGACCTTAAATAAAAGTTGTAGTTCATGTTATGGAGAAGAAACTTTGTTTAAGGGTCAAGAGCTAGTTTGGTCCATAACCTAGTCAAACAGGGATCACAAGATTAAATCTACTGCAGTTTTCAGCACTTAGAAATATTTCTAAGTCTGGGATTTCAATGGCGATAATGGTTGGCACGTCGCGTTCTCGTGTTTTTGCTAAGCAAATCAAGTTGAGCCAAATATAAAAGTTGGAGAATACATGATGATGAAGAGCATACAAAAAGTTGAGTTCATTTTGATGAAGTTTTGACCATCGAAAGTGAGTTTCTGTGACTGCCATCAAGGTGTTGTCACAACAGTTTTGGCAACTAGTTAACCGCTAATCCATTGCTCTAATGACCTTAGCTGTCGACGACGAGCCCCCCTCCGGCCGGCACCATGAACTCCAACGACCTCTCTGCTCAAAATCGTATCAAGGACCTCGCTAGAGAATTCAACTAAATCCAGGGGCCTATCTGCACTGTCATAGACTCAAATGAATAATGCTCTCGGGACTGATTCATAATTATTTTACAGGAACTTTGGAAATTCATAGTAAATCGTAGAAAAATCGTAAAATAGCAAATGAGTACTTTTTGGAATCCTTGTGAAATTCTCTATGTAGTAGATCTATAATATCGCATGTTTTAGTTTAAAGTTTTCTCTATAAAAATAGATTTGTGCAGCTAGGTTTTTAATGCTAGATGTATTTGTCATTTTCATCACTGCAGATCTATGGCTCCAAATGAAGTGAAATTTTTGTGGCATGCTACTCATATGATGTTTCAAACTACTTTGTTTCCGCTACTTTTGAACTTGAGTTGTAATAACTCTACTAAACTCCGATATATGTTGAATTACTTATGAAATGGATGTAACATATGACCTATTATGTTGGACCACTACGATCTTGGCTTGTATGTTGGTTGGTTTGAAATCCCTCGTGATTTTATTGGACTACCGGAGTTATAGGAGCTTAAGTATGGGAATTTAATTGCTCCGGCGATTGTTTTTGTACTTTTGTTCTTATAATTTGGGCAGTTCCGTGATAGGTCAGCCTCTCAAGTATAGCCACCATGGCTAGGTCTGTGCGGGAGGCTGAACTAGAATCACCGGCCTCATGGTCGTGATGACGAGGAGAACGGTACCGAGGAAGTGGCTGGTAGTCATCATCAGTGCTATCTGTGACGTCGTCCTCGTCTAGATCAGCTGGCTGAGCGTCCAAGTCAGCAAGCTCTGCATCTGCAAGTCCCTCAATAGTCTAGTCCTACTCAGCTATAGTCTTAGGTACCTCTGCTCTCTGACGCTGACTCTGACTAGGTGCCTGCTTTTGAGTAAGAGTGGCCTACAGCTGACGTATGTCGTACTCAGGAAAAGCTGTCGTGGTGTCGGAGATCTCTGCTCATATCTCAGCTGGAAGGTCACAGGCACACCAAATAAAAAAAAAACAAATCCAATGGGCATAGGGTAGCTGACGGTGACCCTTGAAGCCCTCTGCTAGCGTATCCTCCATCTCACAGAGCATCAAATCCCAAATATCAAACGGAGTCTGAGAGACAAGGTGGTGAACTACCCAAAGCTGCATACGAGTCAAACCCTCTCGGTAGCCCAACCTCAGAAGCAATGTCCTCCTCATAATATCATCAAGAACTCTGGCAATAGGAGTCATCATAGCTGGTGTGCATCTAGACCCCTCACCAAACGGCACGAAAGCACGGTCTGACTAAGTTTGTAGGTGGTACAGTACCACCGTGAGGACACCTCGGTGGTCGTGTCTAACCAAAATAGAGCTAGAGGATCCTCGTCTCTAAAGATGGGAGCCTCAGAATCTCCCGTACCCTGGTACTATATAGTCTGCGGTCACGACCTCTGAATGCAAAGTGGATAAACTCATGAGCGGGGTCTATCCAAAGTGAAGAGTAAAACTCCCTGACCCACGTGAGCAGTATGCCCCTGTCCGACCCAAAAGATCTAACAATCCTAGTAGAAAGGAGATATGAGGGCGGAGCTGCTCACCAACAACTGCAACAAGAGCCTCTAGTCGACAAACCCTCTGTGGTCTGAAAGCGATCCCACTGTCAACATAAGCTCTGTAGAAGTCCTCCTGTAGAGGTATGTAGAAGCCCTCTAAAGCTCTTGTGTCCCGCTGAGGTGGGAACCACTGAGCAACCTCGACGAAATAGAGACTCTGAACCTATCGTGTTGTGGCTCCCCTCAGGTCAAAGTGCTCAACAGGAGGCTAACCATGAGCTCTAGGAGGTGGGCGACTACCACATCTCTAACCCTCTGGCCTGGGAGTCACCTGAGCACGCGTCCGTCCTGAGCAACGACACGGTGGAGTCTGCTATGTCTGATCCTGTGACTCCTCTTCATGCTCTACTGGCTGCTCTTCTGTCTGCTCGGTGGCTTCTGTGCCAAGCTGTCGTCCCTCAAGGTGGAAACGACGCTCACCAATCTGAATACCACTGCCTCTGCCTCCTCTCTTGGCGCGATCAGTAGCTTTAACCACTGCCTGTGCTACCTCAGCCTCTGTTCTCTTCCTTTTCTTGGTGATGACCTTCTTGCGCTTGCCTCGGGCAACCTCTGTCAAATGGGGAGGACTTCCATCCTTGTCACTTAGAGCTCCACCAAAATTCTTGCAGCGGGTCATGCTGACAAGACTCTGTGACTGAGAAAAACTGACACTGAAAGATCAATTCCCAAACAAGAGCTCCCCCTAAATCAATCCATGACTGACAAAAACAGATATGAGTCACGGTCAAGCATAAAGATGATGTACTGTCACTGAAGAGATGATGAGATGATTCTCAAGAGGCTTGGCCTCAATCCGTACCCGCGGGCTTGGCCCCGAGTTCAACTACCACTGAACACGTTTCAGACAGTCTCACAACCCAAATGACACGACTCAATACAGAGATGGAATAGATAGGGATATTTGTAAGCAACATATTTTAACTAATAGATGAGTAATATCCTTATGAAAGCAAGCAGAATAGGTAAGAAAGGAACAGAGCATGGCTTGCTACCTTAGTTGAGCAAGTACCCTATGAAGAGGTAAGAGAGCTTGACGTGCGGGGACACCACAGGAACGAAAGGAGATCACTGCAACGCCGAGTCAAGAAACAAACAACAAGATGAACCACAAATCACTAAGGCAAATCACCGAACAGGTGGATGGCAAGGGAGATGTTCATCTAGTGGAAAAGGCCACGGAGAGAGGCTTACCGGAACGCAATTTCACGGGAATGGACGCCGGGCGCCAGGAGGAGACTGAGCTCATGGAGAGGCGCCGGCGGCGAAAGTGACTCGACGAGGTGCAAGCGCTGGAGGGGAGGCAAGGATGTGCGGCGGCTGGAGAAGTAACGGTGATGAACGTTATTTGTAACACCCCAGGTGTTAGGCTTGCTTTTTGGACACTTGCATCACATGAGCCTAAGCATCATTTGTTCATATATGAGCATGGAGCGTATGTGATGCACTAGTGCAACAGGTGAAACATGCCTATATGGAATGTGCTTTGAAACATCTGTAACATCTCTTTAAAACATATGCAACATACTCTTGTTAATTATGTTTCAATGTGTGCATGAAGATGCTCATGCTTGGTAATGAAAGTGAGTGTTGATGTCACTTCTTTCATGTGTCTCACATAACTTTCTATCTATAGTGACCCCTAGAAAAGTTTCATGAAGTTTGTAATCAAAAAGTCACATGAAATGATAAGTTATATGCTTGTTGGATTATAACTGAAACATGCCTTACATCCCATGGGAATTAGTGCTTATGCGACATACAAGTGCAACATGTGCAACAAACATTTGGAACATGTGGAACAACCTAGGGAAGCATGTGTAGCATGTACCTTGCAACAACACATGAAACAATTGAAACATGGCCTTGAAACAAGCACTACAATTATAGTAACTTCTATGTTTCAGTGCATGTGAGGCCTACACTTTTGTGCAACCTATGCATGGTGGGTATGTTTGACCTCTACAACACCTTAAGTACACTTAGGAAACTTAATGTAACAATGTTCATGCTGATCATTTTGCCTAAAGGTGCTTCTAAGTGATGGTTGACCATGTATGGACCCTAGAACCCTTTTGTTTGACCATTTCAAAAGTGGGACCTAGAAGCTCTACATGACTGTGCACCCTTCTACAAAGTTATAGAGAATTTTATAAGGAACAAACTTTGGTTAAGAGTCAAGTCATGAAAATGTGTGTAACATGCTCAAAAAGGGCCCACAAGTCAGATTGAGGGCTGTTTCCAGCACTAAGCATCTTCTAAGTCCCCTAATCGGCAACATCAAGTCAACATGTTCACGACATTTTATCTTCTAATTCCATATAGTGGCTCAATTAGGTTCCTTAATATGAGTTGGAGTACTGTTCATGAGGGACACAATGAATCAAGTGTCATCACATTTGGAGTATATTTGGATCTCCAAAATCAGTTGCTAAAACAACATGTTTGCAACTTTGTCGCTCAAATGACCTTGAGATTGGCATGTCGTGTTCTCCAAAATTTGTTAAGTAACTTGAGTAGGTCCAAATGTAAAAGGTGGAGCTCACATGAGGGGGAAGATCATACAAGAAGATGGCATAAGTTGCATTTCATTTTTGGCCATCAATTCTTGTATTTGTCAATCACTGTCATAACAATGACACAACAATCTTTGGAGCTAATTATATCCTAATCCAGAACACTAATGACCTTGTGCTTTAAACGAAAAGTGTAGAGATGTTCATGGGCTTCAACTTTGGTTTTAGGCCCAAGACCCAGTTCGGCCCAGATCTGGCCCAAATCAACGTCCACTTTGCGCTCACCGACGCCCACCACGTGCTGGGGGAATTGTCCCAACGAGTGACACGCGCCCAGGGCGTGGTAGCCATGCGAGCCGAGCGCCCCCACCATGGCTGGGTCGAGCTGCTGCATGCCCCTGTGCTCGCTCGAGTTGGGTGCAGAGTACCCTCTCCATTCCCTCCACTCCCTCTTGTTCCCTACCCCACGCTCTCTCTCTCTCTCGCGCCGCGCGGACGAACGCCGCCATGGCAGCCACCAAGTGGAGCTCCACGTCGCCGCCGCTATTCCTCCAACTCTGAGCTCCTTGGCATCCCACAGCAAGCACCACCGCCCTCGCAGCGTCATGCTCCGCCCCGCACGCACGCTCGCCCAAGCTCTAGGGCACTGGAGCGCGCCACCGCCATGGCCGACCGACCGAACTCCAGGGCCGTCGGCGCCCTCGTGCCTCCATGTTCCTGTCATCTCGGCCACCGTCACTCCTGACGAGCACCACCAGTAGCTTCGCCCTGCGACGCCGAACTCGTAGCACTTCTTCCCGGCCTCTCCTCGCCGCCGTACCACGTGGCCACCGGTGCCGGGCCTGCCATGGATGTCGTGCACGCGGCCGGGAGGTCACGGTGCATCTCCGGCCGTGATTCAGCCCCCCATGGGTGCGGTTAGGCGCGCTGGTGCTCATGCCGCTCTTCGTCACCACCGTCGATGACTCCATCGTCGGAGCCATGAGTCCGGCCTCCCTACCCTGTTTTCGGCGGCCGGAAGGGAAGACCGACGCCTTTACTCTCGCTATCGCTCTCTTTGTCCCACTCTGTGTATATGACAAGTGGGCCCCTCTGGGCGCGGGTCCCGCAGGTCAGCGTTAAGAATGGCAGAGACGGGGTACACGTCCGGGTGCTCCTAGCATATCTAGGGTTAATCCTGTTTTTGAATTTCAGAAATTATGTAAATCTCCTAAAATCCATATCTCAGGCTAGGAAATTCCAAAAATAGCAAATGTGGACATTTTGGAAACCTTGAGAAGAGATCTATGCAGTAGAGTCATAAACTGTCAGGGGTTTATAGGTGTTTTCTGATGTATTTATTCAAGCTTTAAAAGTGCTCCTAAAAATGCTTATAACTTGACCAGAGCCATATCTTGATTTTTAGAACTCAAAAATAGTGATTCTTGTTTTGTTAATTTTATGATGACATGTATTTGCGAGGAAAAATATTAAACACACTAGTTGTTCACTATTTTCTTAAGGTTTTGATTTGACCTTGATAAATAAGGAAATCTACATTATATTGCTTGTCATTTTTATATCTGGAGTTGTGTTGCTCCAAATGATGTGAAATTTTTATGGTTGTCTTGTTACGCTATGTATGTGCTGTGGTATAAATTTCATGGTCATTGATTATTGTATGATCAAGTTATTGATTTAACTTGTTTACGGCTTGATAAATAGCTTATAAATAATATATAAATGATAAAATGGAAAATGTTGTTCCATTACCTTAGTATGATGTTGCTCTATCATGTTGATTCATACTATGGCCATGTGTTCATAGAAAATATTGAGTTTTAGGTTTAACTTGCTCTCACATGATTTATTGCAATAGCTATTTGTCTTTTTCATAGAGGTTGATATACATGTCCAAATGGTTTCACATTTGGATAGTAGACTTTTGGGGGCATATGTATGCCACTGTAATTTTAGTAGAATTTATTGTGCAATTTTGATAGGTGTTCATAATTCCACCTAATTATCTAAATAAATTAAGAAAATGTATTAAAAGAATTTATTTAGTAAGGGACACTATGTTTTATGGTGTTCATTAGTCATGTGTGAAATGTTGGTAAAGTTAGTTTTGTACAATTATATGTTTGCAACATATGTTAATAATTATTTCTTGCAATTAGTAGTTTCTGGACAGTTCTGGGGGCAATGTAGATTACACCATGATAATGATGTTTTCTGAGCACCTTGTCTATAGAAAAGTTATATATAATTCATGTATCTAGCTTCTGTTAAACTTTGGTGGCATTTGGCCAAGTAGTTTTTGAGTTAAAGATATTTAAAGTCAGATCCCAGATTTAGTTGCTCTCTGTTTGGGGCAGACCAGAGTCTGCAGTTTCATCTTTTTGACATAGTAAACTTAGGAATCAGGCTTAGGTTATATTAAATGAATTGTAGACAATTTCATAACCTTTCCAGATTATCCTCTTGCATATCATTTGGAATTGTGTAGCTCCTGCAATGATGTTATTTCTGGACTATTCATGTTGATTGCAAATCTGAACATTTCTGTCAAGCATAGTTTGAGTTACATAAGTAGGTTGTTGTTGCTACTTGGCACTTAGGTTGGTACCCTGTAATCTTATGATACTTGTGCCTTGATTGATGTGCTTGCCCTCGTCTATGTTATGCCTTAAGGAGGATTAAGTTAATTAGCTCTAGGTGCTTACTTGATTTCTTTGTTTATTGCACTTCTATACATTCATACATATGCATTGTTGCACCTTATTTAGGTACGCTAGCTGAAGCACGTGAAGGACCTAAGGTGGAGCCAAACCCAAAGACGGAGTTGGTGGATCCATTCCGAAGATAAAAGGATCGGACAAGTGCTAGATTGGAGGATGCTCGCCAAACGGGTTTCATCTGACATACTCTAACTTGAGTCGGATCCTAGGCAAGCCCCGGAGCTTATAAGCCTCCTACCTTCAAAGCAATTAATTCTATATATGTTATAAGTATTGTTGCATTAAGTGGTAGGAGTTGGTTGGAAACCCTTGCTGCATTATATCACTCCTTGTCCAAATATATGAATCCTTGAATCCTACATAGACTAGGATCAAGTAGATGCTTAGCCCTGCTTTAAGCGGTAGAAGTCAGGTGATTTCCTGTCACCTACGAGATGTAGGGATATTCATATATGGCACGGTTGGCTATATTTGCTATCGTGGAAAAGGACCATGTGTTAATAAAATAAAATGAGACCGGGCGGGATGACGATAGTGAAGCAATAAGGCATGGAGGTCTTGGGTGTGGATCTATGCCCGTCTGAGTCGTTTAAGGATCAATTCGTTGTACGTCCTTGAGTCATGTTGAACGCAGTCTAACACTTAGTTGGCCGGATAAGTCGTTCCGACCACGAATCCGAGTAATACAGTTCAGGCCGGGAATCAAAGGGTAGGTTGCATCTTGGAGGTAGTAAGGATGTGCTTGGGGACATTAGCATGAGACCAAGGGGGGTTAGAGTCCCTAGCACCTGGCAGAGTGTCGCCCTTGGGGATGCGGCATTAGTCGAACCCGCAACTCCTGAACTGTACCAAAGGTGACCTGAGTAGCCCTCGCCAGGCGTGACTCGGTGAGTGTTAGAAATACCCCTCCAGCTGGATAGGAACTCGATTCGAATCGCCGTCGCTCCCGGTTAGTGAGCACTTGACTTGAGCAGCGGCAACGTAGATTCAATTAAATTGAACGGATGGTTAATTGGATGACGATGGAAAAGTTACCTCAATTTATACCTGCTATGGTTAATATTGTTTGCTCCTAATAAAGTGAGTGCTCTAGTACAGGTTCTAATATAGATGATAGGTCAATGATGATTAACTGGATGCTTAAGCATTAATGATTACGTGTCTATATTAAGCTTTTATGCAAAATGATGTCAAGCTAGCCCACTTTATATCAGTCTTGCATGATCCTTGGTGTCACTTTATTTCTGGTTTTTGACGGGTAAGTCTAGCTGAGTACCTTCTCATACTCAGGGTTTTATCCCCACTTGTTGCAGGTTGTGATGTATCATGGCGGCTGCAAGAGTTGGTTGGCTCCTGCTGTAGTGGCGGAGTGTGATCATAGGCATGATCCTTCTTATTTACCTTATCTCTAATGCTTTTGTTAGAAGTCGACCGTGGTACTGGCTTGTATTTGAAATAAGATCAATGTTAGTTTCAAATTACTTTGCTTCCGCTACTTTTCAATGTAAGTTGTAATAACTATGTTGAACTCTGATGTATATTGAACTACTTATGAAATGGATGTAACATGTGACTTGTTATGTTGAATCACTATGATCTTGGCTTGTATGTTGGTTGGTTTGAAATCCCTCGTGATTTCATTGGACTACCGGAGTTATATGGGCTCAAGTGCGAGAATTTGATCACTTCGGTGATTGTTTTTGTACTTGTGCTCTTATAATTTGGACAGTTACGTTACATTATTTGGCCAAAGATGCTGGAGAGGGCGGTGGCTGGAGAGGGCGGCGGCGCTCAGTTAGGGCAGAGGAGGCGTGGGTGCGGTGGCGCAACGGTGGCAGCGATGAAGGATGAGGAGCAGGGCGCGACGGTGGTCAGAGATGAGGAGGAGGGCACGACGGTGGCCAGAGATGAGGAGCAGGGCGCGATGGTGGCCGGAGATGAGGAGTAGGGTGATGGAGCGGCGGTGTGAGGAAGAAAGAAGAAAGACCCCCATAGATCGGTCAGAGAAAAGGGCTAGATCCGCTTTTCAAGCCATTGACCGGACGCGCTCAAGAGGCATCCAGTCAGAGTCTAGTAAGGTCTCGAGGTTAACCGGACGCATCTAGTAAGAGATGATCGGACGGTGACAGAGTCCGGTCCGAGAATCGATACACAACAGAGAACCCCCTGGACCACCGGACGCGTCCGCAAGATTCAAATCGGACGCTAACAGAGTCTGGTCAGAAAACATCTTGAGAACCATTTTCACACGACCGGACGCGCTGGTGATGTCTGGAACCGGACGTAGTGGTCGAGGAGCGTCTGCGTCCGGTCCAGCATCCGGTCAGTGATTTTCATCTTTACCTCTTTCGATCTTCGACGCGACTTCTCCCAATCAAGTTCTAATTCAATAAGACACAAATAAATGCCAATTGGAACCTGATATGAGTGAACTCTCTCAAACCCTCAAGTTTTCAAAATAATTTCGCCTTAGGCTAGTATTATTTTTGAGAAGATAAGCGATAAACACCCGAGGAGCAACGTATGGACATGCAATAGAGTTTATAAACCCTTGGGAGCGTTAAATGCTCTCTCCATTCATGGACGAACATAGAGGTTGCTCAAAACATAACCGAAAAGATACGACAAGGAACAAACATGCATATGCAATGCAAAGCAAGAAAGTAAAACTAGGTTGCTTGTCAAGTTTGATCCACGATTAGGCTTCTTCACTCCTCCAAAAAGGGTTATCGTAACCATGTTAGACAAGTCCTAGATGCATTATGAAAATTTAAACATGACATATATTCCAATGCAATGCAAGAGACAACACAAGTTCATTTCTTAAAGTTACTTGAATCAAGCACATTGAGTTCGCTTCTCAACCTACAAAAGGTAGCCTCATCCAAAGGTTTAGTGAAGATATCCGCCAATTGATTTTCACTTCTTACACCTTCTAGTGATATATCATTTTTAGCAACATGATCCCTTAGAAAGTGATGACGGATATCAATGTGCTTGGTGCGTGAGTGTTGTATCAGATTATTAGCAATTTTAACGGTACTTTCATTATGACATAAAAGTGGCACCTTATCAAGAACAACACCATAGTCTAGAAGGGTTTGCTTCATATATAAGATTTGTGCACAACAAGCCCCCGCGGCAATGTATTCCGCCTCGGCGGTGGACAAAGCCACACTATTTTGCTTTTTAGATGACCAAGATACAAGTGACCTCCCAAGCAAATGGCACCCTTCGGATGTGCTTTTTCTATCAATTTTGCAACCGGCATAATCCGAGTCAGAATAGCCAACTAGTTGGAATCTAGCTCCTTTGGGATACCAAAGGCCAATGCTTGGGATGTGCTTAGGATATCTTAAGATTCTTTTCACGGCACTTAGGTGAGGTTCTTTAGGACAAGCTTGAAAGCGAGCACACATGCACACACTAAACATGATATCAGGCTTAGATACGGTAAGGTATAATAAGCTACCAATCATAGAGCGGCAAAGAGTTTGATCAACCGGTTTACCTCCCTCATCTAGGTCGAGATGTCCATTTGATGGCATTGGGGTCTTGATTGGCCTACAATCATCCATCTTGAACCTCTTGAGAAGATCCTTGGTATACTTCTCTTGAGAGATAAAAATCCCTTCTCTCATTTGCTTGACTTGAAAACCAAGGAAGAATGTAAGTTCACCAATCATGGACATCTCAAACTCCTTCGACATCAATTCGCCAAATTCCTTGCAATAATCTTCATTTGTTGAGCCGAAGATAATATCATCAACATAGACTTGACAAATGAAGATCTCCCCATTAAGCTTCTTGGTGAATAGTGTGGTGTCGACCTTCCCAATAGTGAAGCCCTTCTCAATGAGGAAGTCTCGGAGGCGCTCATACCACGCTCTAGGGGCTTGCTTGAGCCCATATAGCGCCTTGGACAACCTATAAACATGATTAGGATATCTAGGGTCTTCAAACCCAGGAGGTTGATCAACATAGACTAGTTCATTTATGAAGCCATTTAAGAATGCACTTTTAACATCCATTTGATATAATTTCATTTCATGATGCGATGCATATGCAAGAAGGATACGGATGGCTTCAAGTCTTGCAACGGGTGCAAAGGTCTCTCCAAAGTCAAGGCCTTCAACTTGAGAGAACCCCTTTGCAACTAGTCTTGCATTGTTCCTCACAACTATGCCTTGGTCATCTTGCTTGTTGCGGAACACCTACTTGGTTCCAATGACCCTTGCACCTTTTGGATGCTCCTCAAGTGTCCAAACTTGATTGCGGATGAAGTTGTTCAATTCTTCGTGCATTGCATTCACCCAATCCGGATCTTGAAGAGCTTCATCTACATTCTTAGGCTCAAGACAAGAGACAAAAGAGTGATGTTCAACAAAAGAAGCAAGCTTTTGAGATCGAGTCATTACACCCTTTGTAGGACTCCCTATGATGAGATCTTGTGGATGTGCTTGAAGTAGAGGTGAGTGTCTTCTATCAACCACTTGAGGAGGAGGTTGGGGAGCATCAACATCTCGAGCTTGTGCCTCGGCTTGTTCATGAGAGACATGAGTGTCTTCATTTTTAACTCTCTCATTTTTGTCATCATCTTGAGGTACATATGATGAAGATGGTGGATTGATCATTTGAGTATCGTCTTCATCATCTTTAGGCTAGATGTCTCCCACCAGCATGTTCTTCATTGCCTCTCTCAATGGTTTATCACCTACATCATCACAATTCTCAATTGCTCCTTGGGAGCCATTAGATTCATCAAATTCCATATCATATGTTTCTTCAACCAAACCAGTGGCATGGTTAAATACTCTATATGCTTTGGACTTTGATGAGTAGGCAACAAGAAAACCAATATCACAACGTCTTTGGAACTTTCCTAGGTGTTGCCGCTTCTTGTAGATGTAGCATTTGCAACCAAACACCCGAAAGAATGGGACGTCCGGCTTTTTCCCATTTAGCAACTCATAGGGGGTCTTGCTAAGAAACTTTTGTAGGAAAAGGTGATTTGATGCATAGCATGCAGTGTTAATTGCCTCGGCCCACAATTTTTCCGATGTGTTGTACTCATCTAGCATTGTTCTTACAAGGGTAATCAAGGTCCGATTCTTTCTCTCAACTACACCATTTTGTTGAGGAGTGTAGGTTGATGAAACCTCATGCTTGATCCCAATCTCATCACAATAAGCTTCAATGTTTGTGTTGTCAAATTCTTTGCCATTGTCACTTCTTATCTTCTTTATCTTGACTTCAAATTCATTTTGAACTCTCTTTGCAAACTTCTTGAAACAAGTGGCCACTTCGGATTTGTCATGAAGAAAGAATGTCCAAGTGTATCTTGAGTATTCATCCACAATCACAAGACAATAAAGGTTTCCACCCAAGCTCTTGTAAGTTGTAGGACCAAACAAATCCATGTGTAGAAGCTCTAACACTCTTGATGTTGACATGTAAGCTTTTGTTGGATGAGTATTTGCAACTTGTTTACTGGCTTGGCATGCACTACAAGGTTTGTCCTTCTCAAACTTGACATCTTTCAAACCTCTCACTAACTCTTTCTTCAATAACTTGTTGAGAGTATTCATTCCAACATGAGCAAGCCTCCTATGCAAAAGCCACCCAAGTGAAGTTTTGGTGAACAAGCATGTCATCAAATTTGCATCTTCGGAGGTGAAATCAACAAGATAGAGATTGTTGTATCTAAAGCCTTTGAAAATCACTTGCTTGTCATCTATCTTTGATACTACCACTACATTTGGAGTGAATGAACATTGATAGCCAAGATCACAAAGTTGCCCAACGGATAGTAGATTGAAACTTAAAGAAGCAACATAGAACACATTTGAAAGAGAGTGATCATTTGATATTGCAATCTTGCCTATACCCTTGACTTTGCTCTTTGAATTGTACCCAAATGTGATCTTCTCTTGACATTCCCCATTTTCTTCAAGTGAGGTGAACATATGAGGATCACCGATCATATGTTGAGTGCAACCACTATCAATAACCCAATGAGTTTCACCGGTCTTGTAGTTCACCTACACACAAGAAATCAAGCTTTTTGTTTAGGGACCCAAACTTGAGAGGGACCCTTGACTTTCTCAACTAGTGACTTGGCAACCCAAATTTTCTTAGGCCTATTCTTGTTTGGGGGACCCAAGAACATGACTTTCATCTTTCCACTATAATATTTTCTTAGCATATAGTGAGCATTGAAAGCAAAAGGTCTAGCATGCTTGGGCAACGGTTGTGGTGGTGGAGTTTCACACTCATGAGTAAAGTGACCCTCTTGTCCACACTCAACACATCTTTTAGGCTTGGGCTTTGATTTGTTTTGTTGTTGTTGAGTTTTAGCCTTCTTCTCTTGATTTGCCAAGTAACTAATACCACTTCTATCCATCTTCATGACGGTGTTCATGAGTAGCTCACTTTGCAAGTATTGACCTCTTGTAAACTTGCTCAATCCAGTCTTGAGATGCTCTTTCTCTTGCTTTAGTTTCTTGTTCTCCTCAATGGGTGACTCATTTGATGTTTGCTTCTCAAGAGCCATCAACCCTTTTAGCTTCTTGTTCTCATCTCTAAGCATTTCATTTTCTCTCTTGAGCTTGACATAATCATCATAATTTTCGAACTCAACCACTTTCTTGCCTTTGCCACTAGAGCCTTGCTCAATGCTCTCAATAATCAAGTCATCACATGATATGGCTATGTCAATCTTGACAACTTGGTTAGTAGCATCATGTGTCTCAAGAGAAAGCTTATTAGCAACAACAAGACTATCATAATTAATTTTGAATGAAGTATAGTTATCTTTTAGTAATTTGTGCCTAGTGTTGAGCTCATGATGCTTCTTCTCAAGTTTATCATGTTCATCTCTAAGCTCTTTGTTGAAGGTTTTGAGCTCCTTGAGAGTAGAAGTCACAATTTCATTTTGATCTTTAAGCTCATCACTAGTCTTTTGTGCAATCTCAAGCTTAGATGAAAGTGATTCATTTTCATTTTGAAGCTCATCATTTTCATTTCTAGTCTTTCTTATGACCTTAGAGTATTTATTGAGCAATGTTACAAGTTCATCATAAGAAGGTGCATCAAATTCATCATCACTATCACTATCATCATCATCACTTTTATTATTTTGTACCTTTCGTTCGCCCTTGGCCATGAGGCATAGGTGAGTAGTGGATGATGACGGTGAAGATGGCGGTGAAGGTGGTGGTGAAGATGTTGATGAAGATAATGATGGCCCAATCACAAATGCGGTGACCTTCTCTTTCTCGTTGTCGCTCTCATCGCCGGAGGACTCACATGATGACTCAATGTCGGTGAGCCAATCACCAACAATGTAAGCTTTGCCACCCTTCTTCTTTTTGTGATATTCTTTCTTCTTGCCATCCTTCTTCTTATATGGTTTGTTCTTCTTCTTTTCATCTTCTTCATCACTAGATTCATCTTTCTTGCCCTTGTTCTTGTATTTGTCTTTTGGAGGCTTAGGGCATTGATGAGCTATATGACCAAGTTCACCACAATTGTAGCAATCCATTTCGGATATAGGCTTTCTTTTGCTACTTGTGAAGAACTTCTTCTTCTTGCCATCGAACTTGATGCCACTCTTATTAAGCTTCTTTAGCATCTTGGTGGTCTTTTTCACCATGAGAGCAAGTGATGCATCATCAATGTCACTCTCACTTAAGCTTTCATGCACAATCATGGCTTGGCTCTTCTTCATTTTCTTGTCATGGCTAGCTTTGAAAGCCAAGTCCTTCTTCTTGGAAGATGATGAACCCTCTTTTCGGAGTGATATGCATGTACATCTCATGAGCATTGATCTTTACCAATACTTGTATCGGTGTTGCGGTGGAGAGATCGCTTTGGTGAAGCACGGTGATAATATGGCCATACTTCTCAACGGGAAGAACACTCAAGATTCTCCTTGCAACATCTGATGGACTCATTTGAGTGAGTCTGAGAGCATTGAGATCCTCTACAAGAACATTCAAGCAAGTGTACATGTCATTAGCACTTTCTTTGGGAAGCATCTCAAATGAATTAATCTTTTTTAAAGCAATATGGTAGCATTCCTCACGCTCACTCTTAGTTCCCTCATGGAGAGCACAAAGGTTTTCCCACAATTCATGAGTGTTTTTTGCATTACGCACACGATTGAAGATATCCTTGCCAAGGCCGCGGTAGAGTGTATTTCTTGCCTTTGCATTCCACCGGTCGTACTTCTCCTCGTCACCAATGGGGTTAATGGGATCCTTGACTTCTAGAAACCCTTCGGTGGCGGCTCTAAGACACCCGACATCTATGGCTTCAAGGTATGCCTCCATGCGGATTTTCCAATATGGAAAATCATCTCCCTCAAAGATGGGAGGTGGTCCTTCCCCATTATACATCTTGCTCTAGGCGGTAAAGCTTAATTTAGGAGCAACTCGGCTCTGATACCAATTGAAAGGATCAAGATGCCCAAGAGGGGGGGTGAATTAGGCTTTTCTAAAATTTATTGTGAGAATTAAATCCTACTAAGCCATAATTCACCCCTAGTGCCTACAAGTGTTCCTAGTGATTCTACCAATAAAAGTTTTGCACCCTAAGTTCCAATCCTAGGCTAGCCTGGCAATTCTAGGAATGTAAATCAAGCAACAAAAGCAATGCAAGAAAGTAAATTGCTTGAATGTAAAGGGTTAGGAACACGGCGATGCTTTCCCAAGGTATTGGAGAGTCGCCACTCCCCACTAGTCCTCGTTGGAGCACCTACTCAAGGGTGTAGCTCCCCCTTAATCCGCGCAAGGATCAAGTGCTCTCTACGGGCTGATTCTTTGACACTCCGTCACGGTGAATCGCCCACAACCGCTCACAAGATGAGTTGGGTCATCCACAAGCTCGTCGGATGATCACCAAGCTCCCAATCACCACCAAGTCGTCTAGGTGATGGTGATCACCAAGAGTAACAAGCAAGAACTCTCACTTGACCACAACAAGACTAATGAGAAGGTGGATGCACACTTGCTACTCCCTAGTCACTAATGAGGGTCCTTAATCTTGGATTCTCAAATCTCAATCCTCACTAGAGCTCTTGCACTCCCTTGCATATGAAAGGTGTTTCTTAGCTGAGCAAATGAGCAAAAGACCTCAAATAGAGGGGTAGGGAATGTATTTATACTCCCCACAGTCAATCCCAACCGTTAAGTGCCAACTCAGCATTTTTCGTACTGACCGGACACGCCGGTTGATGTGACCGGATGCGTCCGGTCGGTGGCAACGGTCGATTTGAAAAACAAGGGCGCTGAGTGACCGAACACGTAGACGAGTCCGATCAGGGGTGACCGGACGTGTCCGATCGCTCAAAACCCTCTCTAGAACCTTTCTGTACATTGACCGGACTCGGCCATAGTGGCGTCCGGTCAGACAGGCTTAGCATCCAGTTACTGACCCTAGCTCTCCTGACTGTAGAGCGCGCCACCTGCGCGTCTGGTCAGGTGAGCCACAGCGTCTGATCGGTGAGTGTTTTTGCTTTAGTCCACTGCACTGACTGGACGCGTCCAGTCAAGACAGAAACCGCGTCCGGTCAAGGAGAAATGACTCAAATTACTCCGGATCGCGACACAGCCTGAACAAAGTTTCTTCCAAATGATCTTTGGGCTTCACCTGAGCTACCTAGTGCTAAGTTTGACAAGTGTGCACCACACCTAAACAAATAGACTCACCTAGGTCAAGCTACTCACTCATGCCCCCCTTTATAGTATGGCCAAAGGAGAAAAGCGAAGTCCTAAGCTACTCTAAATGCCTCTCCAACACCAAACGACACTTAGAACTAGTTTGTCCTTAACCTTGTCGTTAATTCTTTAAAAACTGAAATGATTTACATCAAGGGTCATGAAAACCATAGTGCCCAAACAGTCACCATTCCCATGACCTAACTTACCAAAGTTTCTGCAAAACATACATTAGTCATAGTAATGTTGCGTTGTCATTAATTATCAAAACCACTCTAGGGGCCTAGATGCTTTTAGTCCCAAAGGTGACCTAATGCTCCCCAATGGGGGAAGTCATGGGTGAGAGTTAGGAATACCCCCTCAGCTGAGTTGTAATTCGATTCGAGTCGCCGTCTCTCACCAGTTAGTGAGAACTTGATGGGATTATCTCCAACGTAGATCTCACTAAATAACTGCCATGGTTCAGGAATGATGATATGATGATGACAACCTTATTATACCTACCATGGTTAATATTGTTTGCTCTTAATAAAGTGAGTGCTCTAGTACAGGTGCTAATCTAGATGACAGGTTCATGATGATTATCTTGATGCTTAAGCATTAATGATTACTTATCTGTACTAAGCTTTTATGCAAAATGTTGTCAAGCTAGCCCACTTTATATCAGCCTTGCATGATCCTTGGTGTCACTTTATTTCTGGTTTATGACGGGTAAGTCTAGCTGAGTACCTTCTCGTACTCAGGGTTTATTCCCACTTGTTGCAGGTTATGATGTATCCTAGATACTGCAAGAATTGGATGGCTCCTAACATTGTGGCAGAGTGTGATCACGGGCATCATCCTTCTGAGTTATCTTGTCTCTAATGCTTTTGTTGGAAGTTGACCTCAGTACTAGCATGTATTTGAAATAAGAGTAATGTTAGTTTAAAATTACTTTGCTTCCGCTACTTTTCAACTTAAGTTGTAATAACTATGTTGAACTCCGATGTATATTGACTTACTTGTGAAATGGATGTAACATGTCACTTGTTATGTTGAATCACTATGATCTTGGCTTGTACTTGTGCTCTTATAATTTGGATGGTTTTGTGACAGCTTTAATGTGTCTGCAACTAGCTAACCAGTCGGTCCGCTACCCTATAGGAATTGCTGAGAATATTTTGGTAAAAATCTAAAACTTTTTCATTCCTATAGATTTTGTAGTACTTGACATGCAGGAAGACATTAAGACATCTCTCATCCTTGGGAGACCATTCTTGAGTACCACAAATGCTCACATTGATGTCAGAGCTGGAGAGATTAAATTCAACATTAATGGAAAAGAAGAGCGGTTCGCATTCAAGTCAAGACTAGAGCAATGCTCAATTTTAGAGTGTCATGAAGAACAAGAATCAAGGTCATCATTTCTAGGACCGGAGAATACACTCGAAGAATCAACTAGAGAAGTCCAGTTCGGTGGACTTAAAATTCCTAAACCCTTCGCCAGAGGTAACTCGGTAGTTATCTGTAGTTTAACTTTTCACATTGCATTTGCATATTTACTTTTTCAATGAGTGCATTAGAAAATAAAATAAAAATTCTCATCATGGCATAGTAAAAGTTAAAGCCCTATGTAATTAATATTTACAGAGCATAAAATCCCCCATAAGTAATATTTACCGTGGTGGCAAAAAAATGCAAAAATACCATCATTAGAATTCTTATTTCTTGTAGTTTCATAAAAGTAATTTTGTTTTTCATACTTGTGTGATTATTGGTATAAATACGGGAGACATGTGGGGTCCACTTAACCACCACCTATCACCTCCATAACCACTCACATTATCACCATCCATTCATCCTGTCATGTTGTCCACCGAAAGGAGCACTCACGAGCTGAATTCTATCGTGGAGATGAGGCAAGGAACATGTCGTGCAAATCATAGAGCAATCGGCCACCCCCTTCTCCTCTTTAAATACCCTTGTTCCTAGATGCTACACACACCAACACAAGCCTCAGACTTCATCCCTGAGCTCGTGATTTAGTTCTAAAATTTTGACGTAGAGAATTCCATCTTTTAAGTAGAAATTGGGAGGATAGAAGTGGAGTGTAGTGGAAAGAAAGATTTAGTGCAAGGTAATAAGTGGAAAAGTAAAGGAGTGTTGTTGAAAATCTAGTGGAGAAATTAAATATTAGAGGATAGGTGCTGCCCAAATTAATCAAGAGTTTAGGAGAAATTGAATTAAAAATTCCAACTTGAACGACTGACTTTCTGAACGGGTAACTCTCTAACATTTATTTTTTAACCCTCACTTGTTCCACTAGTTTTTTGTTTCTATTTATGTTTTTGTTACAGCAAGGATGAGTGTTGATATTTGTTAACGCACATAGAAAAGGATCCGCAAGTGCACGGATATCGGTGAGCATTTCACCCGGGAGATATTTCCAGACTATCGTATTTGTTTATCTGCAAGGAGAAAGCGTGCGATGACAAACTTAAATCTATACTTAACCCCTGGGCCGCACTACAAGGTCATGAAGATATAAGCGATTAGAGAAGATTATGACGATAGTCTAGTTCCAACCTATGGTAAGCTATGAAACTATTGGTCTATGGGGACATACCGATGGAAAAGAGACACCATAGAGGATGCTTAACCAGGGCAATTAATCATACCAATCCTTCTAACGGGATGTGGGGTACAAAGGAAACAACAGGATTATCACGTCCCGCGCTACTACCATGATCCGGCCAGACATGGGATATCTATGAGTATCTCTAGCCTAAGCACCACGCTTATGCAATAGATGATTACCCTACCCTCTACCATGGAAGAGAATAAAGAAAACTCATAAACCATAGAATAATAATAACAACGTACTTACTTAGTATTGGAAGTTGAATTACCAAAGAATCCTAGAACAAAGCCTTGGGTTACGAGACTTGATCCCGCAGGTACAAGCTGAAGAGGAGACACCGACATGTCGGGCTTCCTCCAATTCATCCCTCCACTCTAACTCTCTCAATCTAGAAGAAGAACTCTAATCTCACATGGAGACTGAAAGCATCTAGGCCCCAGTGTTGGTTTTGGCAATTGATGACAACGCATTATTACCATGACTAACATGTGTTTTGCAGAAACATTGGTAAGTTAGGTCATGAAGAGGATAGCTGCTTTGGGCACTATGGTATTCATGTCCCTTGATGGAAATCATTTCGGTTTTCAAAGGATCAATGACAAGATTAAGGACGGTTAGTTCCGGATGTCAAGGTGTTGAGTTACATCTGGAATAGTCGTTAGGATCTTTGTTTCTTCCTTTGACCGTACTACAAAGGGGGGCATGAACGAGTAGCTTGACCTAGGTGAGTCTTTTGTTTAGGTGTGGTGCACACTTGTCAAACTTAGCACTAGGTAGCTCTAGAAAAGCTCAAAGTTTAGTTGGAAGCAACTTGGTTCAAGTTGCATCGCGTTTCGAAGTCGTTTGAGCAGTTTACCTGTGACCGGACGCGGTGTCTATCACGACCGGATGCGTCCGGTCACTACTAACAAGTCACTGCGTCGTTAACTGACTGACCGGACGTGGTCCTTGAGAGGACCGGACGCGGTGGTCAGTCTGACACGTGTTCCAGAGGGTAAACAGTGTAATCAAATGCGACTGTGAAGTGATCGGCACGTCCGGTCATGTTCCAGTAAGGTCCCAAGCTGACCTGACGCGTCCGGTCATCTATGATTAGACGCGGTCGAGCGTCAGATCAAAATCCAGTAAAGTTCTTGCATGATCGTACGCGTCCAGTCATCTCTGATCGACGCGTCCGGTCATCTCTGATTGGCGCATCCGGTCATCTCAGACCGGCGCGTTCAGTCACTCAGCACTAACTTTTGGTTTTCAACCGTTACACTCGACCGGCGCGTCCGGTCATGTCGACCAGCGCGTCCGGTCAGTACGAGTTTTGCTGATTTGGCAGGTAACGGTTGGATTTGACTGTGGGGTGTATAAATACATCCCCTCCACCTCTTTTATAGGTCTCTTGATCATTTGTTCAGCTAAGAAACACCTTTGGAGTGCAAGGGAGTGCAAGAGCCCTAGTGAGGATAGTGATTTGAGAATCAAAGTTTGAGATTCCTCACTAGTGACAAGAGTATAGCAAGTGTGCATCCATCTTCTCGTTAGGCTTGTTGTGGTCAAGTGAGAGTTCTAGCTTGTTGCTCTTGGTGATCGCCATCACCTAGACGGTTTGGTGGTGATTGGGAGTTTGGTGATCATCTGACGAGCTTGTGGGTGACCCAACTCATGTTGTGAGTGGTTTTGGGTGATTCGCCGTGACGGAGTGTCAAAGAATCAACCCATAGAGAGCACTTGATCCTTGTGCGGATCAAGGGGGAGCTACACCCTTGCGCGGGTGCTCCAACGAGGACTAGTGGGGAGTGGCGACTCTCCGATACCATGGCAAAACATCGCCGTGTTCCTAACCCTTACTTTCAAGCATTTACTTTCTTGTATTACTTTAATTGCTTGTTTACTTTCCTAGAATTGCCATGCTAGTCTAGGATTGGAACTTAGGGTGCAAAACTTTTATCGGTAGAATCATAAGGAACACTAGTAGGCACTAGGGGTGAAGTTTGACTTGTAGGATTTAATTCTTGCAATTAATTTTTAGAAAAGCCCAATTCACCCCCCCTCTTGGGCATCTTGATCCTTTCAATTGGTATCAGAGCCGTGTTGCTCTTTATTTAGGCTTCACCGCCTAGAGCAAGATGTCTAATGGGGAAGGACCACCTCCCACTTTTGAGGGAGATGATTTTTCATATTGGAAAATTCGTATGGAGGCGTACCTCAAAGCCATAGATGTTGGGTGCCTTAGAGCCGCAATCGAAGGGCTTCCCGCCATTAGGGATCCCGCCAACCCAAGTGGTGACGAGGAGAAGTACGACCGGTGGAATGCAAAGGTAAAAATGCACTCTACCAGGGTCTTGGCAAGGATATCTTCAATCGTGTGTGTAATGCCAAAAACGCCCATAAATTGTGGGAAAACCTTTGTGCTCTCCATGAGGGAACTAAGAGTGAACATGAGGAACGCTATCACATTGCTTTAAAGAAAATTAATTCTTTTGAGATGCTTCCCAAAGAAAGTGCTAATGAAATGTACACTCGATTGAATGTTCTTGTAGAAGATCTCAATGCTTTTGGACTCACTCAAATGAGTCAATCGGATGTTGCAAGGAGGATCTTGAGTGTTCTTCCCGTTGAGAAGTATGGACACATTATCACCGTACTTCACCAAAGTGATCTCTCCGCCGCAATACCGACACAAGTATTGGGAAAGATCAATGCTCATGAGATGTACATGCACATCACTCCGGAAGAGGGCTCATCATCTTCCAAGAAAAAAGACTTGGCCTTCAAAGCTAGCCATGAAAAGAAAAAGAAGAAGGGCCAAGCCATGATGGTGCAAGAAAGCTCAAGTGAAAGTGATATTGATGATGCATCACTTGCACTCATGGTGAGAAGAACCACCAAGATGCTAAAGAAGCTCAACAAGAGTGGCATCAAGTCCAATGGCAAGAAGAAGAAATTCTTCACAAGTAGCAAGAGGAAGCCAATATCCGAGATGGATTGCTTCAATTGTGGTGAACTTGGCCACTTAGCTCATCAATGCCCGAAGCCTCCAAAAGACAAGTACAAAAATAAGAACAAGGGCAAGAAAGATGATTCAAGTGATGAAGAAGATGAGAAAAAGAAGAACAAGCCATACAAAAAGAAAGATGGCAAGAGAAGAGAGTTCTACAAGAAGAATAAGGGAGGCAAAGCTTACATTGTTGGTGATTGGCTCACTGACATTGAGTCATCATGTAAGTCCTCCGGCGATGAGAGCGACGATGAGAAAGAGAAGGTCACCGCATTTGTGATTGGGCCATCATCATCTTCACCGACATCTTCATCACCACCCTCACCGCCACCTTCACCACCATCTTCCACTACTCATCTATGCCTTATGGCTAAGGGTGATCGAAAGGTACAAAAAAATGATAGTGACGATGATGATAGTGATAGTGATGATGAATATGATGCACCTTCTTATGATGAACTTATAAAATTGTTGAACAAATATTCTAAAATCATAAGAAGAACTATAAATGAAAATGATGAGCTTCAAAATGAAAATGAATCACTCTCATCTAAGCTTGAGAATGCACATAAGACTAGTGATGAGCTCAAAGATCAAAATGAAACTATGTCTTCTTCTCTCAAGGAGCTCAAAACTTCAAACAAAGAGCTTAGACATAAACATGATAAAATTGAGAAGAAGCATGGTGAACTCATCACTAGGCTCAACTTGCTAAAAGATGAATATACTACATTGAAAATCAATTATGATAGTCTTATTGTTGCTAATGAGCTTGCTCTTGAGACACATGATGCTACTAACCAAGTTGTTAAGATTGATATAGCTACATCATGTGATGATTTGATTGTTGAGAACTTTGAGCAAGGCTCTAGCGGCAAAGGCAAGAGTGTGGTTGAGTCCAACAACTATGATGAGTATGTCAAGCTCAAGAGTGAAAATGAGATGCTTAAGAATGAGAACAAGAAGTTGATGGCTCTTGAAAAGCAAGCTTCAAATGAGTCACTTATTGAAGAAAACAAGAAGCTCAAGCAAGAAAAAGAGCATCTCAAGACCGGCCTAAGCAAGTTCACAAGAGGCCAACATTTGCAAAGTGAGCTACTCATGAACACCGTCATGAAGATGGATAGAAGTGGCATTGGTTACTTGGCAAATCAAGAGAAGAAGGTCAAAGCTCAACAACAACAAAGCAAGTAAAAGCCCAAGCCAAAGAGATGTGTTGAGTGTGGATAAGAAGGCCATTTTGCTCATGAATGCAAAACTCCACCACCACAACCCTTGCCCAAGCATGCTAGACCCTTTGCCTTCAATGCTCATTACATGCTTAGAAAAAACTCAAGTGGAAAGATTAAAGTCATGTTCTTGGGTCCCCCTAACAAAATAGGCCAAAGAAAATATGGGTTGCTAAGTCACTAGTTGAGAAAGTTAAGGGTCCCTCTCAAGTTTGGGTCCCTAAACAAAAGGCTTGATCTCTTGTGTGTAGGTGAACTACAAGACCGGTGGATCTCATTGGGTGATTGATAGTGGTTGCACACAACATATGACCGGTGATCCTCGTATGTTCACCTCACTTGAAGAGAATGGGGTATGTCAAGAGAAGATCACATTTGGGGACAATTCAAAGAGCAAAGTCAAGGGTATAGGCAAGATTGCAATATCAAATGATCACTCCCTCTCAAATGTGCTCTATGTTGCTTCATTGAGTTTCAACTTACTATCCATTGGGCAACTTTGTGACCTTGGCTACCAATGCTTGTTCACTCCTAATGAAGTGGTAGTTACAAAGATAGATGACAAGCAAATGATTTTCAAAGGCTTTAGATACAACAATCTTTATCTTGTTGACTTCACCTCCGAAGATGCAAATTTGGTGACATGTTTGTTCACCAAAACTACACTTGGGTGGCTTTGGCATAGGAGGCTTGCTCATGTTGGAATGAACACTCTCAACAAGCTATTGAAGAAAGAATTAGTAAGAGGTTTGAAGGATGTAAAGTTTGAGAAGGACAAACCTTGTAGTGCATGTCAAGCCGGCAAACAAGTTGCAAACACTCATCCAACCAAAGCTTACATGTCAACATCAAGAGTGCTAGAACTTCTTCACATGGATTTGTTTGGTCCTACAACTTACAAGAGCTTGGGTGGAAATCTCTATTGTCTTGTGATTGTGGATGACTTCTCAAGATACACTTAGACTTTCTTCCTTCATGACAAATCCAAAGTGGCAAGTTGCTTCAAGAAGTTTACAAAGAGAGCTCAAAATGAATTTGAAGTCAAGATAAATAAGATTGGAAGTGACAATGGAAAAGAGTTTGACAACACAAACATTGAAGCTGATTGTGATGAGATAGGAATCAAGCATGAAGTTTCATCAACCTACACTCCTCAACAAAATGGTGTAGTTGAGAGGAAGAACCGGACCTTGATCACCCTTGTAAGAACAATGCTAGATGAGTACAACACACCGGAAAAATTGTGGGCCGAGGCAATCAACACCGCATGCTATGCCTCAAATCGCCTCTTCCTACAAAAGTTTCTTGATAAGACCCCCTATGAGTTGCTATATGGGAAGAAGCCGAACGTCTCATTCTTCCAGGTGTTTGGTTGCAAATGCTACATCTACAAGAAGCGTCAACACCTAGGGAAGTTTCAAAGACGTTGTGATATTGGTTTTCTTATTGGTTACTCATCAAAGTCCAAAGCAAATAGAGTATTTAACCATGGCACTGGTTTGGTTGAAGAAACATATGATGTGGAATTTGATGAATCTAATGGCTCCCAAGGAGCAATTGAGAATTGTGATGATGTAGGTGATGAACCATTGAGAGAGGCAATGAAGAACATGCCGGTGGGAGATATCAAGCCTAAAGATGATGAAGACGATGTACAAATTGTCAATCCACCATCTTCATCACATGTGCCTCAAGATGATGACAAGAATGAGAGAGTTGAAAATGAAGATACTCATGTCTCTCATGAACAAGCCAAGGCACAAGCTCAAGATGTTGATGCTCCCCATCCCTCTCATCAAGTGGTTGATAGAAGAAACTCACCTCTACTTCAAGCACATCCACAAGATCTCATCATAGGGAGTCCTACAAAGGGTGTAATGACTCGATCTCAAAAGCTTACTTCTTTTGTTGAACATCACTCTTTTGTCTCTTGTCTTGAACCTAAGAATGTAGAAGAAGCTCTTCAAGATCCGGATTGGGTGAATGCTATGCATGAAGAATTGAACAACTTCGCCCGCAATCAAGTTTGGACATTTGAAGAGCATCCAAAAGGTGCAAGAGTCATTGGAACCAAGTGGGTGTTCCGCAACAAGCAAGATGATCAAGGCGTAGTAGTGAGGAACAAGGCAAGACTAGTTGCAAAGGGATTCTCTCAAGTTGAAGGTCTTGATTTTGGAGAGACCTTTGCACCCATTGCAAGACTTGAAGCCATTCGTATCCTTCTTGCATATGCATCACATCATGAAATGAAACTATATCAAATGGATGTGAAAAGTGCATTTTTAAATGGCTTCATAAATGAACTAGTCTATGTTGAACAACCTCTCGGGTTTGAAGACCCTAGATATCCTAATCATGTTTATAGGTTGTCCAAGGTGCTATATGGGCTCAAGCAAGCCCCTAGAGCGTGGTATGAGCGCCTCTGGGATTTCCTCATCAAGAAGGGCTTCACTATTAGGAAGGTTAACACCACACTATTCACCAAGAAGCTTAATAGAGAGATCTTCATTTGTCAAGTCTATGTTGATGATATCATCTTCGGGTCAACAAATGAAGATTATTGCAAAGAATTTGGTGAATTGATGATATGACCACGACAACCAACAACATGTTACAACCTCCAAGTCAAGTTATACCATCACCAGTCCAAGTCTTTGATGGACCAATTACACGTAGTCGAGCCAAGAAGCTACAACAAGAGGTGCACGCGCTACTTTCTGAAAATCATTTTAATGTTAATGAGAATTATATACTGCCTAAGTCGTGCACATTGCTATTGCTTAGGTGCACCACGGAGGATGACAAGAAGACACCAAGGGTGAACCAAAGAGGAGGATCACGTTCGAGCCAGTCCCGTGTGACAGAACCATCAGAAAGAATCAGTCACAACGTTTTGCTCGCAAAAGCTATGAAGGCCCATGAGGACTTGTTGGAAAGCTTATCAAGTCTAGTTTCAAGCCCAAGTTCTCTCACTTGATTTGGATTCTCCAATGTTGAGATTCGACTGATTTAGTACAGACTGGTCAGCTAGTCAGCAGTCAGCCTAATGTCCAAGTTCCCATGCAAAACTATACCAATCTACAATATTTCGTGGTACATGCTGCACATGGTGTGAAAGGTTATCAAGTTAACTTTCCAACCCAACAAACCGCATGTCATTTGGAGTTTCCAAGATAGAGTTATTGCCAAAACACTGAAGACTGCGCTGAAGACCAGCAGCCACGCGAAAACTCTCCAGGAAGGCATCTCGAGGAGGCCCGTTCACATAGTGCGTCTTATATTTTCCTTTTCAAGTTTCCACCTATCTAGCAGGGCTGTTGCTAGTATAAATACCTCCTAGACTCATTGCAATCTCAGACTTTTGATAATAGAATACAAACCCCCCTTTTGTTCAGCTGTGTGCTAACAAATATTGAGAGAGATCTCTACCCCTTTGCTCTTGTGATTTCCTTTGCGGGATTTACAGAAGCGGCGACTTCATCCGCTCCCAATTGGTGCTCCTACTCCCTTCGAGGTTTCCTCGATTGATTGTAGGCTGTGTTGGTTGGTTCTTTGAGAGTGTGGTTGGGCGAATCCTCGATTCAGGTTGCCGGTTAAAGACGGTGGTTGGCTTCGAGTTTTATTTGCCAGGTTGCACTAGTTATCGCTGCTTGCAGCAAGTTATCCGGCTGTTCTTCAGCTAGTTATCGGTGATCATCCTACGTCGTGAAGATTGGGACCCCCTGAGCGTATCATCTGGTATCAAAGCTTTTGTTACCACGGTAGGATTTCTTTCCCTTAGCTACTTATATATTTTGTTTCGTCCTATCCACCAAAAAGCCTAAAAAATACATTGCTTTAGCCCTTTGTCTCAATCTGTTATTTTAGTGAGTTTTGTTAAGTTTTAGTTCATTAGAGTCTTTGTTTTAGTTGCTGATCATTATCCTTTGCGTGTCCTTTGAGCCTCTTTATATATCTGAAAATCCCTACAAAAACAATCTAAAAACTCATATCATGTCCTTCGCGTAAACTTTGATCCTTTTATAGCTACCGGTTGTGTTTTGTTCTTATCTTAATTGTGCAAGTGTCTTAATCTGGTCTTTGTGTTTAGTTATAAAAAAAAAGTGTGTCAAAAAAAAAGATAAGAAAGAAAAATAAAAAAAAAGAATAGAGAAAAACTGAGAAAGAAAGGTTGAAAGATCAGTAGGTTTATGTGCACAAGTGCTGAAAGTTTTCATATCAAGTAGTGCAACCAGTGTGCTATCCTTGTTTAGGTGCAAAATTTTGGTTGGGTTTGATTGCAACACTTGCATCCCAATCATACTCCTTGTTTGCATCAAATCTGAAATTTCCTTGCGTGTGTGTGTGATCGATTTACATCTCATTCATATTCTGTGATCAGCACTAGGCAGAGAACTTCTAGTTTGGATTGTTACTTAATATTACAATAACTAGAATTTAGATTGCATTCCTTGTTTTATTCTCCACCAAGCTCCACATACAAACCATCGTAATCTGTACTCTCTAGTCTTGTATTCGCCTCGCCATCACTTTCAGTTACCACCACACATTTGTTTCTCTGTAATCCGCGGCAGGGAATTCATAAGAGCTTTGGTTGGTAAGAGAGGTGAGGTTGTGAGAGTTCTACATATTTTCCTATACCACATATAAGCTTGCTATTTTGCATATGCAATAACCATGACAGGCCGAAGATATACCAATCTTCCATTCTGTGGAAGTAATGATCCGGAGGAATTTCTCGTTTGGGCAAAAGAAATGGAGATTGAACTTGAGGTTCAAGATTTTTCAGAAGCCAAGGAGATATCACGAGTTGTGCTTGAATTTGAAGATTATGCTCATGATTGGTGGAAACAATATCCACATAAGCATCTCATCAAGAATTGGGAAGATTTGAAGAAGGCCATGAGAAAAGAATTTATTCCAAGGGAATATCGGCTGATTTTGCTTCGTCGTTTGCAGCGTGTGAAGCAAGGTAGTAAATCTGTCCAAGCATATTATGATAAGCTGAATTCTTCCTTGCATCGTGCAAATGTTGTTGATGACATGAATGCAATGGAATATTTCGAGAGAGGTCTTAATGGTAACATTGCTGCTGCACTTGAGGGCAAATATTTTAGAAGTATGCAAGATCTTCTAAGTTGTGCAATTAGAGAGGAAAAGAAAGTTATGAAGGTGCAGCAAGGCAAGGTCACCCAGAACATTAGTTTGTGCCAAGATAAAAGTGCTAAGTTGCAGCCCATTATGTCCTCCATTGTTGGAAAAAAGCAATCATCAAGTCCATGCAAGAAGAGAGGACATGTTGTCCCAAAAGTTTCTTTAGTTGATTCTTGTACCAAGAGAAGTGAACATCAACAAATCAACTCCAAGAACTTTGTTGTGCAGCAAGAAGAAGGCTCTATGTCCCAAATTGATATGGAAAATGGTGAGGTGTGTGACATTACAATGGATCATAGTGTTACACCATCTCTTGATGTTGTTGCTATCCCAAAGTGCCATTTACAATCTGAGGTTGATGAGAATCAAGTTACAAATGTTCCCATCAATGTTTGTCTTAGTTTTGAGCAAGATCAAGAAGAAAATTCAGCTGCACATGACACACAAAGTGAGGTAGCAGAAGCCACTATGCAAGTTGTGGAAGATCATCAGTTGAGTTGTGAAACTAGAGAAGGTACTTCTCTGATCGAGGCTGATCCTTTGTGTGTTGAGTTGAGGGAACATGCTATAGTTCCACGCCATGGAAATCTAAAAAATTTTCATCAAGAAGCACTACCACCATGTCTGAACACAAGTGCTGCAGATCTTAAAAGTTCTAAGCCTTGTTCTAGTGCTAAAAGTGGAGAAGTTATATGCTCCAAATCTGTCCAGAAATTTTCTATGTCATCAGATGAAAATTCAGTACCCAATTATGACCAAGAGGTTGACAACACTCTGATTTTTGAAGGTGAATCTAATCTGAATTTGAAGGCCAATCAATGTTTCAGTTTGAGAGCTGAATGTGAGCACAAAGATGATGCTATTGTGCCGTCTATTGCTAGTAATAAATCTGTCCAAGATGAAGTTCATCATGATCTAATGGATCTGAAGTTTCAAACCAACATGGTTCCAAGCACAAATGTGGTGTCAAGATGTGTTGTACCATCAGCTGCATTATGTGATGAATTATTGGACAGTGGTGCTGAAATTTTGTGCTCCCCCATGTCACAGAGTGTTGAGATTATTGAAGGAAAGATTAGTGCACATGATTCCACTTATACTAATGCCAGTCCAGCATCTTTGGAGGAGGTCAAAGATGATTATTTGGTTGCATCTATTGCTATTCCAATGCCACAGAAAGTTCAGATTGAAGGCAATATTAGTGGAGATGAATCCACATTAGCAATTGAGAGATCATCATTGTTTGAAGAGGATAGACCTGATGGTGTTGCTGCCACCATTACTGCCCCAATGGCAATCGATTACGTCATGAATGACGGAAGATATTCATATGTTGCTCTAGAAGACATTGAAGATATTATGCATCAAATCCCTTATGAGAATGAGTGCCACATAGCCAAATTGAGTGAGAGTGAAAACAAAAGTGAGTTGTGTGATTCCACCAAATGTGAGATTGAGAGTATCCACAGTATGAGTGTGAGGGATACACCACACAGAAAGAGAGAGCTTTATTGCAAGGCATGCACGGATGATTTTAACACTAACCCACTAATGTCTACTCTTAGTGTTGTTTCTCCTAACATGCAGGTCTATAAAGAAGATTCGGTGGAGATGGCTGCTCAAAAGACCCCCAAACTTGGCCAGAGAAATGCGAGGGTTGCCATTATTGAGAACCAACTCTATGCTGTGCAAAACCTGAACCATGACAAGGAAAAAGGTAAAAGTTTAGAGATACAATGCATCATTCATGCACCATCACAAAATCTGAAAGGTAATGCAAACAATTTAGAACTGAATCTGCAACATATATTGACCAGTAATTGTGATGACAAATTTGCTTCAACTAAAATTGAGTATACATGAAATCTTTATGCTGATTTGATTGATCCACATGTTGATACAAGTACTAAAATTTGGAAAGTTGACAAACATTGTTCAATCATGCATGACCATTGCTATACTTTGACTGAAATATATGATAATTTACATGTCGATAATGTGGGCCGTGTGAAATTGATTAGTCATGCTGAATTCTTTAGAAGAATATCTCCTGCTGAATGTATGTTCTATGTCAAGCTTGATGAATTTGTTAATATTAATAAAATGGTTGAAAGTGTTCTTGATATATCATCTATGAAATCTTTGAATAGTGCCTACAGCTGCAAGTTTACATTTAACATCATTGGACACTACATTATAAATAAATTTTATGTTTGTGCTCTTTGCATAACATGTCACAACATTGCTGAATTGAAGTTGAATAAAATGAGTTGAACATCTTGTGAACCATACTTTTCTTTATTTGAGATAAAAAGGTTGTTTAGAGCTTGTTGTTCAGAACAATCAGTGTTATTTTCTTGTTCATATTCTTCACTGAAACAAAGAAATCTTGTGCAAATGTGTTTGGTTCATTCACCCAAAGTCTTTCTATATACATGTGGAACCATTGAGTATGAAAGGTACATTACTAAACCTTTGCATGAGTTGAGCATCAAGAATTATTGGAATACCAGACATGCTTCGTTCACATCTGTTGAAATGTTTGATTTTGCAAAGATAAAACATGATAACCTGAATCAAATGAGTGGTTTAAAAGAAATTTTTGTGCCTCCATTTTCAAAGTTAATTTCAGGTTCACAAAATCTGAGAAACTATTCATCTCATCGAAAAGGAAATAATGTGCATATGAATTATAAAGAAGATAATGAACAATCTTCAACAAGTAATCATAGCAATTGGCATATGCATCCACTCTCTATTTTCTTTAGACTGTTTTCAGGAGAGCAAAAGCAGAGGACAAGTTTTTTTGAAGAGAGGAAGGATGATAGGATCATACCAAGGACATCAACATTCACTCTTAATTCTAAGGATCCATTCAAGGTGAAAGCTAAACTTGATTCTAAATCCTTTTGGTTTCCACCTATAAGACTACTACTTGGTTTATATGATTACAGATTCAAACACATTGCTGTGATGGAAGAAGGAGATTGCAAAAGAAACATAGCATCTACCCCTGTTGGCCTAGCACAATTTTTGGACTTCGATGGATTAGAGTCGAGGACGACTCTTTTTCAAGGGGGGGAGGATGATATGACCACGACAACCAACAACATGTTACAACCTCCAAGTCAAGTTATACCATCACCAGTCCAAGTCTTTGATGGACCAATTACACGTAGTCGAGCCAAGAAGCTACAACAAGAGGTGCACGCGCTACTTTCTGAAAATCATTTTAATGTTAATGAGAATTATATACTGCCTAAGTCGTGCACATTGCTATTGCTTAGGTGCACCACGGAGGATGACAAGAAGACACCAAGGGTGAACCAAAGAGGAGGATCACGTTCGAGCCAGTCCCGTGTGACAGAACCATCAGAAAGAATCAGTCACAACGTTTTGCTCGCAAAAGCTATGAAGGCCCAAGAGGACTTGTTGGAAAGCTTATCAAGTCTAGTTTCAAGCCCAAGTTCTCTCACTTGATTTGGATTCTCCAATGTTGAGATTCGACTGATTTAGTGCAGACTGGTCAGCTAGTCAGCAGTCAGCCTGATGTCCAAGTTCCCATGCAAAACTATACCAATCTACAATATTTCGTGGTACATGCTGCACATGGTGTGAAAGGTTATCAAGTTAACTTTCCAACCCAACAAACCGCATGTCATTTGGAGTTTCCAAGATAGAGTTATTGCCAAAACACTGAAGACCGCGCTGAAGACCAGCAGCCACGCGAAAACTCTCCAGGAAGGCATCTCGAGGAGGCCCGTTCACATAGTGCGTCTTATATTTTTCTTTTCGAGTTTCCACCTATCTAGCAGGGCTGTTGCTAGTATAAATACCTCCTAGACTCATTGCAATCTCAGACTTTTGATAATAGAATACAAACCCCCCTTTTGTTCAGCTGTGTGCTAACAAATATTGAGAGAGATCTCTACCCCTTTGCTCTTGTGATTTCCTTTGCGGGATTTACAGAAGCGGCGGCTTCATCCGCTCCCAATTGGTGCTCCTACTCCCTTCGAGGTTTCCTCGATTGATTGTAGGCTGTGTTGGTTGGTTCTTTGAGAGTGTGGTTGGGCGAATCCTCGATTCAGGTTGCCGGTTAAAGACGGTGGTTGGCTTCGAGTTTTATTTGCCAGGTTGCACTAGTTATCGCTGCTTGCAGCAAGTTATCCGGCTGTTCTTCAGCTAGTTATCGGTGATCATCCTACGTCGTGAAGATCGGGACCCCCTGAGCGTATCAATTGATGTCGAAGGAGTTCGAGATGTCAATGATTGGTGAGCTAACATTCTTCCTTGGTTTTCAAGTCAAGCAAATGAGAGAAGGGATTTTCATCTCTCAAGAAAAGTACACCAAGGATCTTCTCAAAAGATTCAAGATGGAAGAGTGTAAGCCAATCAAGACCCCAATGCCATCTAATGGACATCTCGACCTAGATGAGGGAGGTAAACCAATCGATCAAACTCTTTACCGTTCTATGATTGGTAGCTTGTTGTAACTTACCGCATCTAGGCCTGATATCATGTTTAGTGTGTGCATGTGTGCTCGCTTTCAAGCGTGCCCTAAAGAACCTCACCTAAGTGCCGTGAAAAGAATTTTAAGATATCTTAAGTACACCCCAAGCATCGGTCTTTGGTACCCCAAAGGAGCTAGATTCCAACTAGTTGGCTATTCCGATTCGGATTATGCTGGTTGCAAAATTGATAGAAAAGCACATCCGGAGGGTGTCATTTGCTTGGGAGGTCCTTAGTATCATGGTCATCTAAAAAGCAAAATAGTGTGGCTTTGTCCACCGCCGAGGCGGAATACATTGCCGCGGGGGCTTGTTGTGCACAAATCTTATACATGAAACAAACCCTCCTAGACTATGGAGTTGTTCTTGAAAAGGTGCCGCTTTTATGTGACAATGAAAGTGCCGTCAAAATTGCTAATAATCCGGTACAACACTCACGCACCAAGCACATTGATATCCGCCATCACTTTCTAAGAGATCATGTGGCTAAAAATGATATATCACTAGAGGGTGTAAGAAGTGAAAATCAATTAGTGGATATCTTCACTAAACCCTTAGATGAGGCTACCTTTTGTAGGTTGAGAAGTGAACTAAATGTGCTTGACTCTAGTAACTTTAAAAAATGAGCTTGTGTTGTCCCTTGCATTGCATTGTATTATATGTCACGTTTAATTTCCCACAATGCATCTAGGACTTGTCTAACACAGTTACGACAACCCTCCTTTGGAGGAGTGAAAAAGCCTAACCGTGGATCAAACTTGACAAGCAACCTAGTCTACCTTTCTTGCTTTGCATTGCATATGCATGATTGTTGCTTTGTCGTTTCTTTTCGGTTATGCTTTGAGTAACCTCTGTGTTCGTCCATGAATAGAGAGAGCATTTGAAGCTCCCAAGGGTTCAAAAACTCTATTGCATGGCCATACGTTGCTCCTCAAGTGTTTATTGCTTATTTTCTTAAAAATAATACTAGCCTAAGGCAAAATACTTTGAAAAACTTGAGGGTTTGAGTGAGGTCACTCATATTAGGTTCCAATTGGTGTTTATTTGTGTCTCTTTGGATTGGAACTTGATTGGGAGAAGTCGCGTCGGAGTTCGGATTGAAGAAAGGCGTTTAACAGCGACCGGACGCTGGACCAGACGCTGCACCGAACGCGTCATTGCTGACCACCGCGTCCGGTCCCGGCGTCCACCAGCGCGTCCAGTCATCCTGAAGAATTTTCTTCAAAATCTCTAACCGGACGCTGCACCGGACGCGCAGTTGCTGACCACCGCGTCCAGTCTCGGCCACCACCACCGCGTCCGGTCATCTGTTTTAGTTTTCCGGGCAAAATGTGACCGGACTCTGTCAGCGTCCGATCATGCATAATCGGACACGTCCGGTTGTTCCAGGAGCTTATTGGACTGTGACCGGACGCTGCCTCCACTGCGTTCGGTCATGCGACCACTGCGTCCGGTCATCACGCGAAAAGCGGATCTCACCTTTTTAACCGTTCGTTTGGATCTCGTTTATCCTCTTTTCGTTTCAATCAATCTGCCGCCAATCTTGCCACGACCCCGAGCGCCGCCTCCTTGCCGAGCCGCCGCACCACCACCGTGCCCTCGCTTCCACGCCCGCGCCCACGCCGTGCCTCCACGCAGTGCCTCCGCGCCCGTGAGCCCGCTGCTCACAGCCCAGCGCCACTGCGTCATCGCAGCCGCCCTGCGCCGTAGTTCCACGCGCCACCGGATCCACCCCGCGCGCCACCGTGCCCAAGCACCGCCGCCATGTGCCCGTGTCCTCTGTTGTGGGCGCGCGCCACCGCACGGAGTGCGCTCTTGCTGTCGCGTAGACCTAACCCTAGGAACCCTAACCCTAGCTGTGCTCTCCATGAGTTTCCGTCACCGCGATCATCTCCGTCTCCGCAAGGTGACGTCATTGCCTTGGATTAGGGTTTGCCGTTGATTTTTCGGTGAATTACTAATACAATCGTTGATCTCTCGGTACTCCTGGGTTTCGATCGTCGTCCGGGTAACCCTAGCGTGTCAAGATCATCTTCCGTTCATCGGAACTTCACTCATCCGAGGTAGCTTTCATGGTCCATTCATATCTTACCTTATATGCTTGCTTTCATTAGGATCTTACTCATCTATTAGATAATATATGTTGCTTATAGTAGATCCATCTATTCTATCGTTTCAGTTCATCCTGTCGGTGCTGTGTGTGTCAGGTGATCAGTTGTGAATCCGAGGCCAAGCCTGTGGATACGGATTGAGGCCAAGCCTCACGAGTATCAGTTCATCATCTGTTACTGTCTAGATTTTCTTAGATACAGCAGTTTGTTAGTATGGTTCGCTGCAAGAATGCTGGTGGTGCACCTAGTGACGGGGACGATAGTCCTCCCAGGAGGACAGAGGTTGCTCGTGGCAAGCGAGTAAAGATAGCCGCCAAGAAGAGAAAGGGAACACTTACAGAGGTAGAGGTGGCTCAGGCAGTTGCAGATGCAGCAGAGGCAGTAGAGAGAGGTGGCAGGAGTAGTGTTATACGTATTGGCGAGAGTCGCTTTCACCTTGAAGGTCGACAACTCGGTACAGAGGCCACAGAGGAGACAGTGGATGCACCTGCAGAGCAGCCTACAGAGGACCCAGAGGAGACTAAGGAGCAGATAGTTCAGACTCCATAGCATCGTCGCTCAGGACGTACGCGAGCTTAGGTGACTCCTAGGCCAGAGGGTTAGCATCGTGGAGGTCGTCCACCTCCCAGGGTTCGAGGTCACCCCCAGTTGAGCACTTTGACCTCAGGGGAGCTACAGCTAGATAGGTCTAGGCCCTCAGGTTTGTTGAGGTCACTCGGTGGTTCCCACCTCAGCGGGATCCCCAGGCTTCAGAGGGTTTCTACACTCCTCTACATGAGGACTTCTATAGAGCCTATGTCGACAGCGGGATTGCTTTCAGACCTCAGAGAGTCTGTCGACTGGAGGCCTTAGTTGAGGTGGTTGGTGAGCAGCTTCGTTTGCATCTGCCCTTTCTACCTGGATTGTCATATCTTCTTGGATGGACTAGAGCATACTGTGGGACCTAGGTCAGAGAGTTCTATTCTTCACTTTGGATTGACCCAGCACATGAGTTCATTCACCTTGCATTCAGAGGCCGTGACCGTAGATTATACAGCACCAGGGTTCAGGAGATTCTCAGACTCCTAGCTTTAGAGACAAAGATACATCAGCTATGTTTTGGACAGACTGCACCTCTGAGACGCCCTCATGGCGGGACAGTGCCCCCTACAAATATGATCAAACCCTGTTTCCATGAGCCTTTTGGCGAGGGGTCTTGACGTACACCTGCCAGCTTGACTCCCCTAGCCAGAGTCCTTGATGCTATTGTGAGGAGGACACTACTTCCGAGGCTTGGATATAGAGAGGGATTGACTCGCATGCAGCTATGGGTAGTACATCACCTCATCTCATAGACTCCGTTTGACCTTTGGGATCTGATGCTATGTGAGATGGAGGACAACTTGGCAGAGGGATTCAAGGGTCACAGGCAGCTTCCGTATGCTCATTGGATATGCTTTATCATCAGATCTGCGTGTGAATTGCCTGCAGAGATTCGAGCAGAGATTTCTGATACCACTACAACTTTTTCAGAGTATGACATCCGACAGTTGTGGGCATCAGTTACCAGAGAGCAGGCACCTGGCCTAGGACAGCGTCAGAGGCTAGAGGTACTAGAGACAGCTGCTAAGCAGGACAAGACCGTTGGGGGTCTTGCTGAGGCAGAGCTAGCAGATCTAGATGCTCAGCCAGCTGATCCAGCTGAGGATGTTGCTACTGACAGCACAGATGAGGATTATCAGCCCATCCCCTGGTACTGCTCTCCTTGACCTCACGACCATGAGGCCGGTGGTTCAGGCTCAGCCTCCCGCTCAGACCTAGCCATGGTGGCTATTCTTGAGAGGCTGACCCAAGCCTAGGAGAGACAGGAGGTTCAGATGCAGAGACAGGCTCAGGACACAGCTGCCGCATTTGCTCAGATTTAGGCTCATTAGGACGAGTTCCAGAGGCAGCAACTAGAGTTTCAGAGGCAGCAGTTCGAGATGCAGAGGCAGCAGGCAGCCACTCAGCAGTAGTATCTAGAGCTCCTGTGACACCTTGTCACTGTTGTGGTACCTCCACCACCGTCTGTCCTGACTCCAGCACTACAGTCAGTGGACCTCAGAGTCAGGACCAGCTGAGCTTTCAGTTTACCTCACCCCAGCAGTAGGTGCCTCAGACATTTCAGTCCCCGAGCTACACTCCTATATAGATGGGATTCACTCCACCAGCTCAGCCGAGACCTCACCTCCTCTCAGGCACTCTGTTCACTGACTTGAGTGCCACCTACAGTGAGCTGACTGGACAACCGACACCCTCATACACCACCTTTGTGACCACTTTAGGGATGTCAGCTTCAGAGACTGCTCTTCCTCAAGTGACAGGGGCTGGGACTATAGAGACTGTGCCATCCTCAGTTGCTTCGACAGATCCACCTACTCTTGGTGTCTTTCAGGCTCAGACGACAGTTACTACTCCTATAGTTGCTACTACACCTTCAGTTCCTACACCTGCTCTACCGACCCAGACTGCTTCACTGCCACGTCTATCTTTAGAGGCTCAACCTGATAGTTCAGAGTCTGAGGAGGATACTTCACAGTTCATGATCACTCCACGCTCCTCGGCACCCGACTCGACAGCTTCTGTTCCCCCGTCAGATCCTTAGATTAGTTTTTTGGCGTTTGATGCCAAAGGGGGAGAGAGCGTAGATTCAGGGGGAGTGTTATTAGAGGGTTTCGTTCTTTGTGTGCTACATTCATGCATCATGTTTATTTTTCTCACCCTGCATTGTGTGACTATGAGTTCGTGAGACTTTATATCCTATCTTGTCACTTATTTGTGTTTAGCTCATAATGTTATGCTTCCGTGCCTTACTCCAATTTCATATGAGCTATGTTTTATGTGTACTAAATCTTCATGTTTTATCTTATGAGTACACTCAGTTGGCTTGGAACACATAAGCAATGACTAAACCCTTGTGCTTACAGCTTTATGCTTATGTGAACCAATCATGATCGAAAACCTCAACTTATAACTTCTGAATCTAAGTGTAGTCATCAATCACCAAAAAGGGGGAGATTGAAAGCATCTAGGCCCCAGTGTTGGTTTCGGCAATTGATGACAACGCATTATTACCATGACTAACGTGTGTTTTGCAGAAACGTTGGTAAGTTAGGTCATGGAGAGGATAACTGCTTTGGGCACTATGGTATTCATGTCCCTTGATGAAAATCGTTTCGGTTTTCAAAGGATCAATGACAAGATTAAGGATGGTTAGTTCCGGATGTCAAGGTGTTGAGTTACATCTGGAATAGTTGTTAGGATCTTTGTTTCTTCCTTTGACCGTACTACAAAGGGGGCATGAGCGAGTAGCTTGACCTAGGTGAGTCTTTTGTTTAGGTGTGGTGCACACTTGTCAAACTTAGCACTAGGTAGCTCTAGAAAAGCTCAAAGTTCAATTGGAAGCAACTTGGTTCAAGTTGCGTCGCGTTTCAAAGTCGTTTGAGCAGTTTACCTGTGACGGGACGCGGTGTCTGTCACAACCGGATGTGTCCGGTCAGTACTAACAAGTCACTGCGTCGTTAACTGACTGACCAGACGCGGTCCTTGAGAGGACCGGACGCGGTGGTCAGTCTGACACGTGTTCCAGAGGGTAAACAGTGTAATCAGACGCGACTGTGAAGTGATCGGCGCGTCCGGTCACGTTCCAGTAAGGTCCCAAGCTGATCTAATGCGTCCGGTCATCTATGATCGGACGCAGTCGAGCGTCAGATCAAAATCCAGTAAGGTTCTTGCATGATCGGACACGTCTGGTCATCCCTGATCGGCGTGTCCTGTCATCTCTGATCGGCGCGTCCGGTCATCTCAGACTGGCGCATCCGGTCACTCAGCACTGACTTTCGGTTTTCGACCGTTACACTCGACCGGCGCATCCGGTCATGTCGACCAGCACGTCCGGTCAGTACGAGTTTTGCTAATTTGGCAGGTAACGGTTGGATTTGACTGTGGGGTGTATAAATACATCCCCTCACCTCTTTTAGAGGTCTCTTGCTCATTTGTTCAGCTGAGAAACACCTTTGGAGTGCAAGGGAGTGCAAGAGCCCTAGTGAGGATAGTGATTTGAGAATCAAAGTTTGAGATTCCTCACTAGTGACAAGAGTATAGCAAGTGTGCATCCATCTTCTCATTAGGCTTGTTGTGGTCAAGTGAGAGTTCTAGCTTGTTACTCTTGGTGATCGCCATCACCTAGACGGTTTGGTGGTGATTGGGAGTTTGGTGATCATCCGACGAGCTTGTGGGTGACCCAACTCATGTTGTGAGCGGTTTTGGGGGATTCGCCGCAATGGAGTGTCGCAGAATCAACCCGTAGAGAGCACTTGATCCTTGCGCAGATCAAGGGGGAGCTACACCCTTGCGCGGGTGCTCCAACGAGGACTAGTGGGGAGTGGCGACTCTCCGATACCTCGGCAAAACATCGCCGTGTTCCTAACCCTTACTTTCAAGCATTTACTTTATTGTATTACTTTCATTGCTTGTTTACTTTCCTAGAATTGCCATGCTAGTCTAGGATTGGAACTTAGGGTGCAAAACTTTTATCGGTAGAATCATAAGGAACACTAGTAGGCACTAGGGGTGAAGTTTGACTTGTAGGATTTAATTCTTGCAATTAATTTTTATAAAAGCTTAATTCACCCCCCCTCTTGGGCATCTTGATCCTTTCAGAGACTACAAAGCTAATCTCTCTTATATGTGCCCTAAGAGGGAGATCCATTCAAGGGACCCCTCCCTGCTGATCCTCACAGGAAATAATGAATTAGGGTTTGAAGGGATGCCTCCTCCAGGGGCCAGGGGCCTTGCTTATATAGCCCTCTAGGAAGCACCATAGCCCTTAGATCAAACCAACCTTAATCTACGATTATTATTGATCCTCAAAGGCGGTGGAGGCATGATATAGGAGCTTGCTCCTGATTGGCTACTTGGGTGGGGCGCCCGCTCGGCCTTCGGGCCCGTTTCACCTCTAGTTTGTTTCTAGAGTCTTCTTGTGTCTTCTAGGTTATAGAAAAGTTATGTGTGGCCCTGTTGTCTCTATGTAATCCTGACATGTGGGCCTTCCTTGGTTCTTTCTAGCTGACACCCTGCAGAAACAGACATTCACCGAAACTCATGGAATTATATCAGTAAACCCCTATATCTAAGTGGTAATTATTGTTTAGTCCTTTTTCATGCTATATTGACGGTTAAAAAATGATACTTATCTACTATCAACAAACTCCCCCAAGCTTACCCTTGCTCATCCCTGAGCAAAGATAAACTTAGTGATGGATCAAGAGTTGCTACAATGCTTTCACGCCTCAAAAGTACACATGTTTTCAAACAAGAACTCTCCTCCGGATTAGAATGAACTATCCTAACTTCAAACTTACCCATATTACCTTTTACCATGGGGCTTGTAGCAGTCACTTGGGTCTTGAGCAGTTGAAAGACAGAATGTTTAAGTAAAGCGCTATGTCTCAAGCTCTTTGATCAACCATTATTCTAGAGTTTTGCATGGTTTTCAAATAAAACTCAGAGATTCCTATGTATGACCCTTTCACGTCTGTCCTTTATGGTATTTCTGGATCCTCACCAAGACATTTATGGTGTATGCCTTCTCTCTTCTCTCAAGATATGTGGTATTTTTGGCATAAGGCATGGTAACATTATACCTTCTCTCTCTCTCCCTACTTCTAATAGGTCTATTTGGAGCTCATAGGTGGGAGACAAGGAATCCATACTTGCAAACATTTATTGCATAGTCAGACACATGGATCCATAGGGACAAGTCCGGCCATACAGTCAAATCAAGATGTGCATGTGTATGATCCTAAATATGGGCTGAATAGTGGTAATGATGGTGTATGTTAGTGGAAATAAAGGGGTAGAGGAAAAATGGTGAATATCTATTTCTACTTTTGCTCCCTGAAAGAAATTTATACCTCTCTTAAACTTTGAAAAACTTGCTGAGAACTTGGGTTGCTGAAAAATCTCTCATAATTAGGACCCTTGTCCTTTTATTCTCTCTTTATTCTTCTTTCTCACTCTCTTTTCTTTTTTTTCTCTCTTTTTTAAAGGAACTAAATACGATGGAATAATTCCCAAGTATCTTTTTGGAAACATAGATAAGAGATAGCAACAAAAATGTTGGAGCTTATAACAAAAGAGGCTAGCAATGGATGAAGGGTTCTGTTCACTCCCAGTATAGGAGCAGAACAACTTGTTGGGTTATGTCTAATGGAAAATATTTAAATGCATACCTCCAGGGTAGAAGCAGCATAAGTAGGTGGAGTGCACGTGAATCTTAATTTTAACCGCATTACTAATCCCCTAGGGTCAACACAGACTGACCACACTCAATGTTTACAAGCAGCTAAGCTAACAAGTGAAAGTCTTTCCTAATCTAGTAAGCATGTATATATGGCTGTGGTAGGAATTAAACTCTCGTCATATAGGAACTCATCATGCATGATTTTTAATTTTAAAGATAAATTCTCCAAAACTCTAGTATCACTAGGAGCATGATAAACAACAGCTCAAAACCTTCCCATATCATATCCGCCAACTACCTAGACTTAGATCAAGCATTCGCTACCCACGAGTTTTAGGTTCAGAGCAAATCTTAAATAAAAACAGTTGTGTCTAAAACTTAGGAGAGTTCAAGGTTGAAAACTAGGTACTTGAAAGGAATTACGGCAGAGCAACTATTCATCATTTCCATGCAAGAGATTATTTGAGATTCTTCTTTTATTAACAACTTCTTTAAGAACAAAGACAAGCAAACTAGACACACCCTTTTTATTTTATTTCTATTATTTTAGAACATTATTATTACTAAATAAGAAAACTCATAAAGAATAATGTAAAACTGAGAGAAGAAAATACTTAGTTGGATACATAGGGGTGCTTTCCTCCAAGCTGGATGTTGACGTAGTCATTCAATCTTATGAAGTAGTAGACCGGCAGCGGGGATGTTCTTCCTCCTCTAGTGGAGCATTAATTGATGTTGATGATTGTTGAGACAGTGCTCCTCCAGTAGATAGAATATCCACTTGCTTGTTGGCTCTTCTTGGTCCTTCAAATCCTATGGAACTCAAATAGACAACAAAACTTGTGGAATAGATTAAGCGTTAGTGGTTGGCCACTCAAGCCTTAATTGTCCAAAGTTTTTAAGATTGATCTTGATTCTTTTAAGCAAAGTTTCAACAGGATTTCTCTGAAATACTTTTTATATTTTTATAATGCAAAGAAAGTCTAACAAGATGAATGCATATTTATTTTTATTTTATGCCACCACAGTGAATATTCCTATGGGTCCATGACACAAAATTATTCACATGGGGCTTATAATTTATGATGCAGCAAAGCAAACATATATTTATTTTATTTTCTAATGCAATGCTAATGCAGAAAAGTAAACATGCTAAAAGGAGAATGATTATGCAACTGCTAGAAAGTAACTATGTGAAAAGAAAAATTGATGCAATGCTGAAAAAGGGATAAATATGGATAACTACCGATTTTACCTTTCGGCAAGGGTTCAGTGTTTTTAGGTCCTCTGAACAGGATCTCTTACCATGTTCATTCTGTAGGTGCACCATCTGATCCCATAGTAGAGACCTTGATAGCTTGCACCTCTTGAGATGTTGTCACCCATGTTCCTTGCTCTTTCAGCAGTTTGAAGTGAAGTACTAGTTGTGAAAACTGGCAACATCTTGCTCATTGTACATGTTCGTAGGTCTAGGATCTTCACTTGTATGATTTTTGGGGAGTTGACAAGCTCCTCTACTATTGTGTTCAAAGTGGGTCCTGCTCATAGAGACAAGGCAGAGATCAAGTGCATGGGCTCTGTTGGTGGAAAAACACCAATAGAACCAAAAGTTTATTCTTCTCTAACCTTAGGCATATTGAGCAAGATAAAGTTGATGTTTATGTGTTTTGCTTGAACTTGACATGGGTGATAGGATCAAACAATGAGCATGAATGTAGCATTAAATCAATTGGGCAGATCAAATTTCTTAACCTTATGGAAGGATAGTCTATCTATGCATATTTTGTAATGATTTCATGATTATGACTATCAACTTCCAAAGAAAAGACGTGCAATCATTTCAGATCATTGAGTTAAGATTATAAGATCAAGAAAGTGGTGATAGGAACAAAGATTAGAGAACTAATCATGTTGAGTTAATTAGGTTGGGTCAAATGAGGTTGTAACTCAAACATGGTTGGTTCTCCATTTATGTGTATACCAGCATCAAGGAAAGGATTTTAATGTGATGATCACTAACCTTAGGATGTTACCTTTAATGTTGGAGCATGCTGGCACTATAACACCTTGTGGAAGCTTTCCTTCGTTGGTCATTCTTGTTGTTTTGTTCATGCACTAATGTCTTTTCTATTGCATTCCTTCTTTCTTACATTTAGTAATGCCATGTTTCGTTCTCTCTTTAATTTGTGCTTGGACTGTTAGCTCTTCTTATTGTTTCATTCCTGCGAATCATTAGTGGACACACGTACCTGAAGGAATATACAAGTAATGATAGGGGCATTGTTGTCACAAAGCTAAGGGTCAGGTTCTATGCTATAGAAGAATTTATTTGAACATGCTAGCATAGAAACATTCACTATTTCTTTTCTAGAGGATTGATTTTATCTTATATTTGATTATCATATATAGGCATTATGAAATAACTCAAACTTATAGAAATAAAGTAATAGTTAATTGAGAGATTGCAAACCAGCATGTAGAGCGATGAGAACATGATAAGAGGAAGGTCATGGTTGAATCATCTAAAGGAGTTGGCCTTCCTTCCTCATGCATCAGCTTCTCAATCTAGTGAGAGTGCATAAAGTTGCATGCTCTTCTCTTATCAATCTTTCTTGATTCCCGATGATTAATAATTGACAAGAGAATGCAACTACAACTTGAAATCCTCCATCATGGTCTTTGTCTTCAAGTGGCATGACAGAGATTTGTTCACCTGCTTCCATAGAGTGAGTGCTTTGATTGTGGATCATGCTTTGTGGCACTCTTCTTCTTTCTCTTTGGCTATGAATGAGTTGTGTCTCCCTTGTGCAAGATTATTTTGTCTTTCTTCATCTTTAGTATAAGTTCACCTCAGGACTTTCCCATTTTGAAGTTTGGAGTTTCTCTGTAGGGGTTAGTCTAACAAAATATCCAACATCTACTATAGCATACTGTTGGCTCAAAAATCAACCTAGACACCACGTTTAATTTGATTTAGGAAGGCATTCTAACCGCGCGCAATTAAAAGCCTTTGAAAGTAAGATCACTACCTCCTAAATTAAGCACCATGCCTTATTTAAGAGATGAATGAAACCACTCCAAACCTAAACATATACAATAGTAAATGGAGGCAGCATTAAAGCATAATAGAGATTTACTCAAAAAGTGATGAAAGAGCATGATTATTGTTTAGCAAATTGAGCATGTCTTAAAGGTAGGGACAACCACGATAATGTAGCAACATGGCAAGAAATGTATTTATAGAAGTCTATCCCCCAAGCTTGAATTTTGCAAAAATTAAGATTGGATGAATATAATTCAATGTTGCATAATGATTGGTTGGACATACCGTGCATTTGTAGTTCCTTCAATCTTTTTGCTCCAACCTGGAATGGTTAGTAACAAGAATACCCGAAGGAATATTTTTACAATTATAACTCTATGCTCATTTCACAAGGGCAACACAGCAGAAAGGTGAATACTCATGTCATGGTCTAAACAATGCTTGTTTTAGGACACTAAGCTTGTCCTTGGGAAACCTTCAAGATATGAATTGGCAAAGTGGTTTCCCTTCTAGCACTAGTTTATGTATACTAATCTCAAGATTCAACACAACAAGATCTGCAATGTTTATGATAAACATATGTGTCTTCAACCACCCTTTCAAAATCTTTAGGAACAGGGAGCATAAGGGGGTTGAAGATCTCGTGTGGGGCAATGTTAGAGAGACTAAGTGAATCAGGAGATTTTGTCACACCCGGTTTTCTAAAGAACAAAACCAGGCTAATCATATGTGTGCCCAGGAAGTCCACACATATGCCAGAATGAAAAAGTATCAGAAACAATGTTATTATATAACGTATACATAGCTATATTAACACTTACATCAGAGTATCGCGGAACGGTGACTAAACTTCGGGCTCCATTCTTCTCAGGGACGGCTGACTGGGGGTAACATATGCCTAGCACTTCTACTAGTCTTCTGGAAACTCCACTACACCTTTGTCCTTTTTCCGAGTAGCATCTTATTACACACTGGAGTGTTGGGGAAATAGCAAGAATGAGTCCATGTCGAACTCAACAAATATAACACAGGGTTCATGAGGCTCAAAAAGGCTAGACACTGTTTGACTGCGTTTAGCTTTTAATCATCATATAATTAGCAATTGAGTAGCATCAAAGTAATCCAATCCCATTAATGAATCAATGATCAATTGTAATAAGGATAATGAATAGCATTAACATGAGCATAATAATAATCAACAATAATTAAGCATGATATAACAATGGTGATCAACTATTCTGTAAGAATTCCCAAGGCCGCTCGTATCCTTGAGCACGGCTAGTATACCAGTTTTTAACTCTGCGCAGAGGTGTACACTTTCACTGTGAGTCATGATTTCCAAATGCATGGGTTTGCATGGCCCAAAACATCAGAGACCATATAAAGCCATTCAAAAGTTCATCTAACAAGTTAGGGCCATTAGATTCACTCGGCAGGCAGATGTAGAACCCCCCTTCCCGGTGGCACAACAACCGCAGCCTATACACACTAGGCCAGGGGCTCGCACTACACCCAACGTGGCAAGCCATTCTTACGCCATTTAAGGTAACCTCTAACAAGCTAGAAAAGGTCTCTTGAACAACTAGAGCCAGAGCCATATAGCCCTCACAGCTGTACTGTATGTCCCGGTTATCACCTACAGGTAAGTCCTTATGGAGAGTAACTAGAGCATCAAAATAACCCACATGCTCTAGCCCCCTTTCAACAGAAATAACATCATCTTAATTGGTTGATTGCATAATCCATTAGTCAAATTACAAGATCATTGTTCATGATTAAGCGCTAGCAATAGCTACCCAAATGCATAACCCATAGGTGACAAGGAAACAAGATATCAATAGCTAAGTTATAATCTCTATGGTTGTCAAGGAAGACACATGCATATGTATAATAATTTCAGTGAATAGGCAACAAGGATGGTCCCATGTTATACTTGCCTCTTTCCCAAGGTTAAGCTGCTCAGAATCTTCAGTTATCTTCTAGTCATCCCCGCTTGATCTTCAGCGCTCATGAACTGTTTTCATTCTACTCATAGCAAGCACCACGCACAGGCAAACATACAAACAACAATAAAAACAACTAAGAACTACTCAAATCGAACTTAGAACGAATAAACGGTGGAGATAAAATGATCGATGTCAAAACTGTAAATAGTATCATCTTCTACCTTGGGCTGTCTGGTGCCTGTACGGATGTTCGTGACCTCCATAACCACCGAAAGCTATTGCTTTGCTTTGCTTGAACATGGCTAAAAATGAATGAATTGGCACAGATGACAGCATGCTCACCCGATGAGAAGGGCTAGCGGCGAGAGCTTCTCTTGGTCGTGCCTCGCAGCGGCGGTGTTAGGGTTTCGAGCTTGGGTGCGGCGCTGCGGCAGACGACGCGTGAAGTCATAGGAGCGCACTTGTTTCAACGACGAACTACGACGGCGGCGGCAGCGTGCAGCAGGTGACACAGGCGTGGGCCTTGGGTAGATGTGCAACAGCTAGCACGATCATGTATATCTACATGCATGGCGTATAGCAACCAGACAAACTGCTTGTTCCCGGCCTCATGAGGATATACACGTATATACAAGCCTGATTGATGTCTTGATTATTCAGTTAGCTTGTATGGCTTCCGCAGACCAACCGTACAATACAAGGAGCATAGTCTTTGTTGTCGTATCCAACTGGATATCTCCGAAATTCATGTTGTAATTGACGTCAGCTGATCCTCCATACAAAACTGCCATGTTAGCCTGAGACTCTGGCTTTGATAAGAGAAACCATCCAGGCTTGATGTAGGGCAGCCGGCGGCAACAAATGCTATCTAGGGCAGGAATATAGGATTCGATCTGTTCTGTTGAGAAAAAGAAACACGACGAGGATACGACCGGCTAGCTATTTATAGTTGGGCACATACCAGGCAAGATGGACACGGTCTCCTTGGCGTGCACAGCATACAACTTAGACATTGAGGGATAAATGATCCGAGCAAAGGGAAACTACGTCCAGATAAGGAAGAAAAATAAAAGAACGTTTCTTTGCTTCCTTCAAAAGATATTTTATATTATATTGTATCATTACTTAAGGAACAAATACTTGAGAGTAAATAAAAGCAAAAGAGCCAAATTGATAGCAGATGGATAGCAAGCAGGAGCTGGCCAGCAACACTGGAAAAAGGCTTACGTACCAAACTCCACAGAAAACGCACGGAGAGAAAAGGAGGGATCGGCGAGCTATCGATCCCGACGGCAGGAAACAAACAATGACGACGCAGAGGAGATCGAGATGAACCTTCTGGTGGTGGCGGAAGCAGAGTCCTGCTCGGACACGAACGCAAGGTGTTGGCGTGTTAGCAGGAGAGGGAGCGGACCTGCAGGGAAGAGGAGAAGCGATCCAGGCTACTTGGGCCTATCTTTATGAAGGAAAAGAAGACGTATATGACAAGGAGACGACATGATCAAGAAATAATCAATGTATATGTCGCACCCGTGTTAAGGCTAGCCTATATATATATAGAAAAAGCTTTGTGGATCAGAGCCTGCATGCAAAAGCACATGGATACAAGGATAGGAACAGAGACGTTGTGGTCATTCTCTCGGCTCAGGAATGCCATCAGGATACTACTGCTGGATCATTCAGTTAAGGCTGGATTGACCACATATATGACTGATAAACTTGGGTGAAATTAAAACAGGAACAAAGGCTAGCAAGGGGATGCCTCTCACCGGCGCTTGGTGCTGCTGTGATGTCTGACAGAGATAGATAAAAAGCCATTTGCCGAGGAACTCAATGATGCACTTGCCAATTGATAGAAGATAGAAGATACGATGGAGAGTATATGAGATGGATAAAGAATGATCAAAGATTATGAGATCAAAAGGATGTTAGTCAAACAATGATTAAAGAGTTTGACTATGAATTTAGAAATTATATTTAAATTGTTTATTTTTCTAATAAAAAGAGCAAAACCCATTCAAGCCTTTATCGAATTTTCTAAATTCATTTTTCAGCCAAGAAAATTTAGGCGAAGGCATGAAATGCAAGCGAACAGGTTGTGTTAAATTATAAAAAGTTTTATAAAATTATTTCTCTTTCACCCCCTAGATTGACAACAAACTAACTTAAACTTGGAAAAATTTAGGAAAATACTAAATCGTATATTTTATTAAGTGTTTTCTATGCACATCCTAAAATGAAAATTTTGGGGTGTGACAGATTTCTTATACGAGCAAGGACTTGATAGGGTTTTTATAAAGTAGCTTCCTTGTTCATTGAAGTCTCTATCATTTTTAACTTCCAAGGGTGATTCAGCATAAATGTCCAAAATTTCTCTTGTATTGCCTCTCGAGTAGGTCTCATATAAGGACTTGCCTACACATTCAATGGAAATAGCACATAGGTTTTTAATGCTATTTTGCCATTGATGTTGCTCTTCTCGATCCTCCTTATGGTCTTGATGAATCCTATGATTTAGATGTCTCGGTGGATTTCTAGGATCACTCAGGAGAAAGAGCATAGGAAAATTCATAGGGATCAAGGATGGGTTTAAAGATGGGTTCGAATTTCATATCTAATGTGGGCATAGAAAGGGAGAAGATAGGAGTGGATTCTAGATGGCTTTGCTCTCCTTCTATGGCATCACTTGACATGCCATCCTTGAAATGTCCTTCAAAGGGATTTCATATCTAGATGGCTTTGCTCTCCTTCTATGGCATCACTTGAAATGTCCTTCAAAGGGATTGGATTTGAAAAGCTTCCAAAGAGATCCCTTCTTGAGAAGATTCAAACTAAATGTACTAAAAGGTTTCTTATGAAGTGGGAAGTTTATGCTCCTCCCAAAATCATTGGAAAGGATTTCCAAGGGTAGAATTACTTCTTCCCTCAAATGATTTTGGAGTACAACTGGTTTGGGATGGATAACCAAATCGTGGGGTTGGAATGTTCATAATGTGGCTATGAAAACTTCCTCTTCTAGTTTGGGGGATGATTCCTTCTTTACCTCTAGGAGTTTATCATGAATGCTAGTGCAAGGAGTGTGTCTACTAATAAGGACAAACCTTACACCACTAATGGATAAAGAAAGGAAAACTCCTCCAAAGGCAATATTATTAAGACTCGTATAAAGATATTGAAGAAGAACAGGATCTTGTAAGGCTAGGTCTAAACCTAAATTTATAAGACGCTTGAAAGATTCCCTTAGTGTAGCCAAAAGTTCATTATCTCCTTGATCAGAAGATAGGACCTTTGGTTCATTACCTTCTTGATTAGAAGATAGGACCTTGGCTGTAGGAAAGGGTTGGTTTTGACCTATTGCAACCAAACATGGGTGTAGCTCATAGCTAGATGTGAGAATCATGGGTTCTGGTGGCTCTAAGCTTTGGTTCATGGGTGCAGGATATTGATAGATAGGCATGGAATTTGGGTTATCCATAAGGATAGAAAAGAAAAGACAAAAGGAAAAGAAAACAAAGATAAAATTATAATACAAGATTAAGCAAGACTTGAGGTTAACTCAGCTGACGTCTTTCTCTCCAGCAACGGCGCCAAAAATGCTTGTTGATATTTGTTAACGCACATAGAAAAGGATCCACAAGCGCACGAATATCGGTGAGCATTTCACCCGGGAGATATTTATAGAGTATTGTATTTGTTTATTTGCAAGGAGAAAGTGTGCGATGACTAACTTAAATCTATACTTAACCCCTGGGCCGCACTACAAGGTCACGAAGATTACGACGATAGTCTGGTTCCAACCTATGGTAAACTATGAAACTATTGGTCTATGGGGACATACTGATGGAAAAAGAGACACCACAGAGGATGCTTAACCAGGGCACTTAATCCTACCAATCCTTCTAACGGGATGTGGGGTACAAAGAAAACAATGGGATTGTCACGTCCTGCGCTACTACGACGGATCCAGCCAGACAGGGGATATCTACGAGTATCTCTAGCCTAAGCACCATGCTTACGCTACAAACGATTGCCCTACCCTCTACCATGGAAGAGAATAAAGTAAACTCGTAAACCATAGAATAATAATAACAATGTACTTACTTAGTATTGGAAGTTAAACTATCGAGGAATCCTAGAACCAAGCCTCGGGTTAACTCGTAAACCATAGAATAATAATAACAACGTACTTACTTAGTATTGGAAGTTAAACTACCGAGGAATCCTAGAACCAAGCCTCGGGTTAGGAGACTTGATCCCGCAGGTACAAGCCGGAGAGGAGACATCGACATGCCGGGCTTCCTCCAACTCATCCCTCCACTCTAACTCTCTCAATCTAGAAGAAGAACTCTAATCTCACATGGAGACTACAAAGCTAATCTCTCTTATATGTGCCCTAAGAGAGAGATCCATTCAAGGGACCCCCTCCCTACTGATTCTCATAGGAAATAATGAATTAGGGTTTCAAGGGATGCCTCCTCCAGGGGCTAGGGGCCTTGCTTATATAGCCCTCTAGGAAGCACCACAGCCCTCGGATCAAATCGACCTTGATCGACGATTATTATTGATCCTCAAAGGTGGTGGAGGCATGATCCAGGAGCTTGCTCCTGATTGGCTACCTAGGCGGGGCGCCCGCCCAGCCTTCAGGCCCGTTTCACCTCCGGTTTGTTTCTAGAGTCTTCTCGTGTCTTCTAGATTATAGAAAAGTTATGCGTGGCCCTGTTGTCTCTATGTAATCCTGACATGTGGGCCTTCCTTGGTTCTTTTCAGCTGACACCCTATAGAAACAGAGATTCACCAAAACTCATGGAATTATGTCAGTAAACCCCATGTATCTAAGTGGTAATTATTGTTTAGTCCTTTTTCATGCTATGTTGATGGTTAAAAAATGATACTTATCTACCGTCAACAATGAGCAAGGCAAAGAAGGTGAAGAATGCACTCACTTCGATGCTCTCCTTCTGTTTGATGAGAAGTCGTACTTCATCTCGGGCAGGCTCTTTTCGGGTTGACTCCAAGATGGAAGTTGACCCGCCATCTCCCGCTATTCGAGGATCATCATCGCACTAGCAAGCTGAGGTCTATACCCTTCTTAGGGATAGCCAAATCAAATTTCAAGACAACTGAGAGAAAGAAGTCTACAAGCTATTAAAGGATAAGGAGTTTACATCAACCCTCGTCATCAACCCAGACCTCCTGCACACCATAGGTATGGACTCAGAATTTCAACTTATTTTCTAGAATGTTGGTTAGGAGGATGCCTGGACAATAATTGAGAATGGATGTAGACTACTTACAATATAATTTTTAGCACTCTACAATTAGGTGAACAGGAAATTTCATTTGGGGTTTTAATAAACCCATTTTTAGCTACCTAGAAGAACTTTAGCAACATCTTAGGATTTCATGAATCATGCAATGTTGATGTTGATGACGCTTTAAAATGACTTGATAGAACCTATTTTTGGCAAGATATATCTAGAGAAATAGTTTGTCATAGACCCTGCACTGATGAAATTCATAACCCCACTCTAAGGTTCATACATAAATGGTTAGGAGTTACTCTTTTTCCTCGAGAACTTTTAGATTGCAAGAGTAGAAGAACTTACATTGATGTATGCCATGGAAAAGAAAGTAAAAGTTTTACCAGTTAAATTAATGGCATATTATTGGCTAACCATTCCTGGATTAAAGAAAGCGAGAGTAACATGCACATCATGGGTAACACATCTTGTCAATGGGTTAGGACTTTTAGACAATGTAAACATTGCGTACATCACTACGCCACGATGAGTCATTGATTATTCATTCTTTCACCATGCTCATATACTTAAAATGAGGAATAGAAAAATAGTCCATGATGTATAAAGGATACACCAATGAGACAGAGCTGCCAGACCAGAGCCTTGGTCTATATGTCGTAGAGAATTTTGTTCTTAAATTGCAGACACCAGGACGGGGAGTGGGAAGGAGTCCCCCTGCTAGCATGACTAGGAACCAAAACCTGAGGTACCAGGGTGAAGATGCTACTCCTCTAGAGCGAGCCTTCACCAGTTACTTTGGATTTGATCAGCCAGGACTGTCTCATACACATCACTAGGCCTAGGAGGATCACACTGCCTATGAGTTAGAGACATCTGCAGGTGCACGTTGGGGGCCAGGTAATTTTGATCATTATCATCCACAGGATTATGAGGAAACCATGAGCGGCGTATAGAGAGGGCGCATGTCTTTCTCCACATGGAACATCCATAATAGCTTCCATGGACCGTTCCCATACTATGCTCCTCAGGACTACTACCAGCCTACTCCGCAACATCATCATCAACTTCCGCATCACCATCATCATCTACCACCTCCGATGGGCTATGATGAGTCCGGTTTCTACTAGAACATCGACAACCGTCTCACGTCCCTCAAGGCAGGACAGGAGGAGACTAGCAGACGACCCTCAGATTTGATGAGTTACAGCAGTATGAGCGACAACAACAAGCAAACTTTGAGTACTTGTTCAGTTGGATGGGTTTCAAGTACCCACCACCGCCACCACCATAGTGATCTAGCTTGGGGGAGGACCCCTGCATATTGAGGTAAGTATTCTTTTTTCTTTCTTGTAAAATTTTGTGAGTATTATTTTTCTTTAGTTTAAATTGCTGTTAAATAAATGACATAACTAGAAAAAACCAAATAAAAATTTATCTTTTCTGCTAGTATTTATGTTTAATTTCAGCATGTTAAAAAATGAAAAAAACTAAAAATAGAGTGTGTACATAAGTTTGTTTTAATTTTGCTTAAGTTTGAATTAGTGTGTTTCCTTATTTTAAGAGTTGAATAAATAAGTAAGTAGAATCTGAAGATAGTCTCTCTCAAATAAAAAGATGAAAAAATGCTCAAGTTATGATTTCTTTCAAGTACCTAGTTTTTAGATTTGAATTCTCCTATGTGTTGAATCAAATTGATTTAACTTGAGAATTTGCTCTAAAACTTGAAACCCGTGGGTAGCATATGCTTGAACTAAATCTAGGTAATTGATGGATATGATATAAGAGAGTTTGAGCTGCTATTTATCTTATTCTAAGTGATACTTGATTTTCGTAGACTTATCTTTAAAATTTAAAAATTTACATGATGAGATTCTACATGATAAAGTTTGAATTCCTACCAGAGCTAAAATGAATATATTTAGACTAGGAAAACTTCTACTTTCATGATACTTGTATTTCATTGAGTTCGGTCAAACTTTGTTGTATGCCTTTTGAGAGGTTTGTCATACTTTTAAAATCAAGAACACACTACACACATCCCATTCACACTTCATTTTGTTCCACCAAACAAGTTTTTCTCCTACACTAGGAGGAGACATAAAAAATATTATATTTAGGTTTCCCTCAAATAAATGCTCCAAATCCTTTGTATTATCTCTCAACTATTTTGTATGAAAGAAGCATATGGCTATATAAAAGAAAGAATATTATTAAAAAATGGACAAGTTTCCAAAGTATCAAAACAATGGGTACTTTGATGGTCGCCTGAAAGAAAGAAATAAGAAGAAAAGATAGCCCATGTTCTCTTACATTTATTTCCAAGTTCAAAAGAGAGATGCTTTCAAGGAGCATAGTAGAATTAGGATTAGCCACCATAAATATCCACCTCATTCCATACACTTACACATCTTGATTTGATTGTATGACTCAACTCTCTTTGGATCCATTGTTTGACTTTACAATATATGTTTGCAAGTATGTTTTCTCATAAGAATGTCATTCCTATGAAATCCACATAAGCTTTAATGCAGGAATGAAGGCATAACATTTGTTGCCTTAGTGAGATCCAAAAATACCACATATATGAGAGACTTGAGTGTGTCATGCAATGAATCTTTGAGTTCTATATTGAAAACTTATAAAACTTGGGAATGAAGGTTGAACGAAGAATGAGACATAGTGCTTACTTGATTGTTCTATCTCTCAATTGCTCAAGATCAGGTAAAAGGCTCAAAAGCTCCATGGTTGAAAGAAATATGAGTAAGTTTGAAGGATGGATCAATGAATTGCAATCCAAAGAAGAATTCTTGTTTGAATGCAGGTTTACTTTTGAGGAGTTGTATAAAAATTGTGAAACCCAGTACTCTTAATTTTCATCACTTAAGTTGCTTTGCTAAGGGACTAGCAAAGACTTAGCCTAGAGGAGCTTGTTAATGGTAGTTATCATCCATCATAAATCATTAACATTGTGTATAGAAATGGTCACCAATAGAAACTTAGGGGTTATTACTGACAATTTTCATGAGTTTTGGTGAATTATTATTTTTAGCAAGGATATTCCAGAAAGAATAAATATGAGGATTGAATTGTTAAAAAGGCACGAAACTTAACTGCGATGAAATATACACCAGAAGACTCCAGAAGACACCAGAAGGCACGGGACCGAAGTGGAGGACCAGTAGCTGGCAGGTGGGGCCAGCCGGCCCCACCACCATGCCACCCAGGCCCCCCTGTGGGATTCTTCCATGCCCTTCTAGAGTATTCCACCACCGCCTCTTAGGATGCATCTCCGCCGTACATGAAGTCAGTTTGATCCAAGGGCTGACGGTTCTTCCTCAGGACTATAAATACAGGCCCTGACCCCCTGAAGCACCTGATCATAAGTCAAGAGTAGTCCAAATATTAGGGTTTTCAGAGGTTAGATAGAGAGAGAGAGAGCTCTAGTTCTTCAATTTCTTTGTATAGACTTTCTAGCAAGGTTCAAGTAGAGTTGGGCAATTGCTCAGGATTTCGGATCTGTTCATCTAGAGATTGGTAATTTGCCTTTGTATCTCATTTAAGACTTTGTTCTATTTTAATAATATGTTCCTCTTTATTATGTTCTTAGTTTTCTCTAGTTATATATTGGATATAGTATTATTTGATGATTTACATTTGCATATGTTCGTAGAGTATCTAATTCAGTTCGCGCGAGAGTTAGGTAGCTTTGGTTATGTAAACATGGTGCTTAGACATAAAATTCCCTATGAATCTGACTATGTGTCGAGACGTGTGGTAGATCACTATGGTGATAGCTTGGTTGAGTCCTTTGTAGCCATCCCCCGTATATAGATGACATGGTAGAGCCCGATCTAGAAGGAGAAGAAGATTATGTTTCCAATTCTCCCTAGTTGATGTTCCTTATAATTTTGCTTTGATTCAGTCTTACTAATAGATGAAGATATATATGCTAGAGTGAGTAGCAGGACTTAGTGTTTAGGAATAACTTAGGAATTCTTTACTCTAACCGAATCTTGAGATTAGTCATACTTACTTTTAGTGAGTCTCTGTTTTCTATCTCTAGAATACCATTATCATGCTACATTCATTTGTCATTTATTTATCTTTTACTTGACTTACCCCTGCTAAAGCATAAGAGTGGTTGGTTTATCATAGGTCTACACACTTATTTAGTCATATAAACATTTGCCTCATGGTCCTTCCTTTGGGATTAAAATAAATAACAATACTCAAAATACTCTGGGTAGAATGCTACAATAGGTGATTTATCTATGCGCTTGCGGATACTTATGTTTAATATTATTTAGAGTTTTCAAGTGTAGTTATAATTACCAGCATTTTGAGCATCATGCTAGGGATGACAACTTAGTACATAGTGATGTAAGAAATGTCAACAGTCACTTTGAAGGGAGCTGACTCACTGCTGGGCACTATCGCGCTATCGCCGAGCCCCGTCATGCTCCAAGCGAAGCCTCGCCTCAGTCTGGCACGAGTCATCTCACTCCTGGCGAAGCCGCTCAGCCACCGTTGCCTCTTGATGGGCCCTTGTTTCTAGTGTAATGACCCTCTCCTAGGGCACCAGCTTCAGCCCTTTCTCCCTCTTGAGCTCGCCTTGGAGGTTAAGGATCTGTTCGTGAGCCTCGACATCCCGCTGACGTAGCTCGTCGTGCTCCCTCACAACTTGTGTGGCCTCCCCGTCATCCTTGCGGACCCTCTCCAACAGGTCCGAGGCAATATTCTCCTCCTCCTCAGCATGTCAATAGGCCTCCGCCTCCTGAGTTCGAAGGTCGACCACCTCTGCATGAGGCGGTCCTAGGCCTCCTTCTGCCAATGAAGGAATAGAGACTTCTCCTGGGTGCGCGCCAACAACAACTATGGAGAAACACATGAGTCAGAAGTGATGAAACAAAAAGCAGCAATTGGGAGCACAAGCATGTCATACTGTGTAGGGATCGGCAGCACTATCCAACTGCTTTAGGTCGTCGTTTGTGGAAACCACCACAGTGTGCAAAAGACGTGCCATGCTTCTCATGATCCCACAGTAGTCACACCATTCCTTCTCTGCAGGGTCATCAAGGATGAAGGGCTGGGCTCCTAAATTCTGCGAGTCTACCCACTCAAGCTGTGCCATGCCAATCCCCATCTAGATGGGGGTCTAGGGGGCACCGCGCTAGCTCCGTGTACCGGTGACCCCCCTCGCCGTGGCCTCTCTTCTAGAATGCCCTCTCCGACGATGGTGGAAGTTGATGGCGCGAACACAGAGCGTGGCCCCATCACCATGACTCCTAGGGTAGCCATAGACACATCCCCTTCTGCTCGCCTTGCCTCAGGTACCTCCATCCCCGTCCGTGGAGGTAGGGTGGCATCGAGTCACACACCACTCAAAGCGTGCATCGTGGACACGTCTCCCGCCGCCCATCCTTTTTCGTCTGCTCGGCCATGGTTGTGTCAACCATGTCTTGCCTGGACAACCCCATGGTCAACCCAACACTGCTCCTGCTCGAGCTAGGTGTGACACCAGGTGACGACTACTGAGACGCCTGCATGGCGGTGACCTTTCGAGGCGCTGTCGCTAAGCAGGTAAGCAGTCGACCGGCGCTGCAACATGCATAGAGTGTCAAAGCCACAACAAATCCTCATCGAAAAGTAGCGAAACAAAGGGATGCGTGACATACCTAGGCGCCACCGGGTGATGGGTCTTTGGCACGGACCCTCCCGACCACGACGATGCCTCATCAGCGCGAGGCTGCTTCTAGCCGGCATGTTGATCAGAGAGTCCGTGTGAGGAAGGGCGGTCCGCCTCCACCGCGTCGGGCGGAATGCTCTCCTACCCCGCCCTGTGGAACGGAGTGGGAAGGGACCTAACGACTGCTAGGGCGTATCGTCTTCCTCCTTCTCTTGCTCTAGATCGTCCTAGTCTAAGGCCAGGATGGAGCCGATTGCCCCTTTCTCGTCACCGTCCTCCTCATCATTGTCTCCATCATCCTCACCACCGTTAGTTGGCTGCCTCAACAACCTCTCCTGATTCCTCTCTGTGTCTCAGTCCTTTCTTGTCTTCACCTCACCTGTGGCATAGTTTCACTCTCCTTCCAGCGTCCTCTGGTAGCGATGGACTGAGATTTGGACATGAAGATCGGGCTGTGAACCACCTGGATTAGATTTAGAGTAGAGTCAGTAGGAAAGGGGAGGGTGACACGGTTTACCAGCTCAATGAACCCCATGTCAGGGTGCATTAGAGGATGCCCTAGGATCGGATACGCTATGATGAGGTCCACCACCTGACCCATCAGGAGATCTAGAGTATCCTTAAGATGGTCCTCCACCTCACCGAGGGTGATCGCCTCCCTAGAGACTGTCACCGTCCCTTCTGGCACCGAGTCGAGCATCATCTCCCACATCCAGAGCTTGCACGCCATCAGCAGTGCCAAACTCCTAACATGGGAAGCCTTGATGACACCGGCCCCACAAAGGCCAGTACCCTTCAGGGTCTCGATCGATCGGAGGAGGTTGCCTAGTCTTTGCTGTTCCTCAGTGACTGGCCCATACCTTGACTCATCCGGTGCCTCCTCGATTAGGCAGGCAGAGAAGATCAGTAGGGGACAATGTCATCATTCCCCAAGTTGAACCAGGACTGGCGCCACTCCTTGTTGGACTTCTTCAGTGGGATCTACATGTACTCCAACACCCGAGGGCTCCGAAGGTGGACGCTGGTGCACCCCATTGGCACTGATAGGTTAGGTATCTTCTTCCTCTTCTCTTCCTTCTTCCTCTACAGCTCAACGACAAAGAAGTACTTCTAGAGTCCAAAGTGGGGCTAGATCTCCATGTACCCCACACAAAGCATGATGAAGGCTGAGATATGCTGAATCCCAATGGGATTCAGAGGCTAGAGCCAAATCCCATAATGGTGAAGAAGCCCGCGAGGAACCTATGGGGGGAGATTCCAGCCCGTGCTTGTGAAAGTGCATGAATGAGATGACGTAGCTATCAGGCACCACCAGCTCATCTTCATTGCTAGGTACAATCCATTCGTCCCCCCTAACCCTCATGTGGAGGAGGCCCTTCTTGATGAGACCTTCCATGCACAAATGGCAGACATCAGAGTGAGACCATGGCTCCATTAGGGGAGCGGAGGTGGTGGCGCAGAGATTAAGATGTGACGAGAAGGGGCGCAAGATAAGCCCAAATGAGGGCGATGGCAGTGACGGTGAGAAGACAAGCGCAGGAACATGAGTGTAGATAACTAAGAAGACAAGGTTGCGGGGCGTGCACAGCGAAAAATAGGGGATGCCCACATATTTAAGAGGGGGAGGTGGAAGGTGAATCACCTGCCTAGATTCATGCACCACAAACTAGCCACTCCCTCATAGGATGTGCTAGACAATGGATAGACAGCTGCTAGGCCAAGAACCGTTGCAGACGAGTAGGACCGTAGGGCCAAGAATGCCCTATGGCCCAGTACGACCCAAGAGTTCATAGGTTGGCCCAGCAATGGGTTCAACAACCGCTCTAGGTGAAGGGTCGAAATGGCGGACTAGAGGGGGGGGGTGAATAGTCCTTTCTAAAACTTAAACGTGTTAGCTAACCAAAACAAATGCGGAATTTAATTTATCGGTCTAGCCAAGACTACACCCCTCTAACTAAGTTCACAAGCACCTCATAAAGATCCTAATTAAGCAACTAAGGTGCTTTCCTTAGCAAGAGCTCTCCTATTTAATTCTAGAGCAAGGTCACACAAACCTATGCACTAGTACTTTGCAAGCAAGAGGGAGCTCCTATACAATTCTAGTAAGCAAAGCGCACAAAGCCTAAGCTCACTAGCAATGCTCAATAACAAGGCAACTAATACCAAATTAGAGAGCGCAAATCACTTAGCTACAAAACTAAGCAATGTGACTAACAAGGTTACACAAACCAAATTAGCCACGCAAAGGGGATACTTCTAGCTACACAAGCAAGAAGATATCTAGCTAGCTACACAAGCACAACTAGAACAAGAGCAACTACACAAGCACAAGTATTATGAAAGTAAATACAAGCTTGTGTTGCACGAAAGCAAACCACCGAGAAGAGTAGACAATGTTGACACGGTGATTTTCTCCCGAGGTTCACTTGGTTGCCACCAAGCTACGTCCCCGTTGTGTCGACCAACACTTCGTGGTTCGGCGGCTAATCGGTCACACACCGAGCCTCTCAAAAGGCACTGCAAGAACCCACCATAAAGTGTGGTAGCTCAATGACATGCTCAACTAGAGTTGCTCTTCGCGATCCCCGTGGGGTGAGCACAATACCCCTCACAAAGCTTCTCCGGAGCCTCGCACAATCTTCTTGCGAGCTTCGACGGAGCCACAAGCCACCAAGCCGTCTAGGAGGTGGCAACCTCCAAGAGTAACAAGCACCACCGGCTTGCAACACGATCACCTAGTGCCACACGATGCAATCTCTCAAAGCAACGCACTAGAATCGCTCTCTCACTCGATCCGATGAACACTATCAAGTATGAGTGAGTTAGAGGGCTCCCAAGCACTACCACACAAGTCACAAAGACTATAGTGTGCTCAGCTGCCGGCCATGGCCGGCCAAGGCATCTATTTATAACCCCACGGTCAAATAGAGCCGTTACCCCTTCACTGGGCAGATTTCGGGACGACCGGACGCGCCGGTCGTAACTGACCGGACGCGCTCAGCTGCGTCCGATTCTCCAACGGTCAGTGACCCCCAACGGTCAAACCAGCGACCGGACGCGCCGCTGCCAATGACCGGAGACGCCGGTCCCGATGACCGGACGCGCCTGTCGAACGACCGGACGCGTCGATCGCACTGACCCACGCGCCCGCGACGCAACGACCGGACGCGCTCCTTGTGATGACCGGACGCGACAGTGCCCGCGTCCGGTTAGAGTCCAGTAAGCTCCTTCAACGATCGGACGCGTCCGATCAAGTGTGACAGGACGCGCCTCGCGTCCGATCGTACTTAGTTTCCTCTGGACACCTGACCGGACGCGCCGGTCCCACGAGTGACCGGACGCGCCGGTTGCAAACCCTAACACCCGCGTCTGCGCTGTACTGACCGGACGCGTCCGGTCACACCATGACCGCGTCCGGTGCAGCGTCCGGTCACCTCAGTGACCCCGTTCGCCTCCGTTTCTTTTCCGACTTCCGGCGTAGTAGAAAATAGGCATTTCATTTCCCCGAAATCGCCTGAATCCCGCGCTCGCACGCTCGGCGGGAGGGAGAGAGGACCCCAAACCCTCTCTACCGCTCAAACTTCATCGCCTTCGCAAATGTGCCAACACCAACAAGTGATCACCACCTTGTGCACGTGTGTTAGCATTTTCATAATCATTTTATCGAATGAGTTAACCACTCAACTTGCCACGCCACTCGATCCTAGCAACGATGCATAGTTAGATCACACGAGTGGCACTAGATGACCGATATGCAAACAAGTTTGCCCCTCTTGATAGTACGGCCATCTATCCTAAACCCGGTCATAAACTTCTCTACACACCTATGACCGGTGAAATGGAAATGCCCTAGGTTATACCTTTGCCTTGCGCATTCCACTCCATCTCCTCCGTCGTTGATGCAACACATGCACCAACCATATCACAAATGATATGATTCACTTCATATCATCACGTGATCGTATTGGTTCATCAATCTTGACCTCACTTGCTCTTCACCGTTGCCTCGGTCCTTCGGTGCCAAGCCATCACACAACTTGCCCTTCACCCTAGCAACCGGTCCATCAAGCCAAGCCTCATCTTGATCTTCTCCACCTTGGTCACATGACTCCATGTCATGTCTCATATGCAATGAGCTCCTTCATGACACCATCACCTGTGGACTAATCTCCTGTGTATCTCACATAACCACATATTAGTCCACCTAAGTTGTCACTCAATTACCAAAACCAAACAAGGACCTTTCAATCTCCCCCTTTTTGGTAATTGATGACAACTCTACAAAGATATGGAAATTAAGTTCTTTTGGACTTTATGCCACTTATCCAACATTTAAGCTCTATGTTAGAATTTGGATAAGCACCATAAAATCCGACTTGGTAGTGATAACTCCCCCTACATATGTGCTCAAATGGTTTGGTTTCAAGGTTGCACATATGCATAAATATGAAATTTGTGGGAGGGTTAGCACTACTAAGTGATGCTAAGGTGTATAGAATAAACCTTTGTAGCTTGATACCAATTAGTAGCTTGATACCATTTGAAAATCACAAGTTTGCCACTATCCTTAGCATCATGAGTAGCTAGACATCAAAAACACTAGAAACCTCGTGAGATCAACATTATAAGCAAGGTTCTAGTTTTTGCATGATAATCATAAGTCTAGCTAACAACCTATGCATGCTAGTTATCAAATCATCATTCAAGTTCTATAACTAGCATACACCACACAAGCATGCATATTGAATTTAAGAACTTTATGCAATGCAAGCAAGCACATGAATTATGCACATATCAAATATAATCAATCAAAGTTCTTGAGCTTGCTCCCCCTACTTGTGTGCTTTCTTTGTCCAAAAATGTTTGATCCCCTTACATTCTTCAATGTTACTCCCTCTTTGTCCATGTCCATATCCCAAAGCTCAAAAAACTTTCATATCTTTGTCCAACTTCTCCCCCTTTGTCATCAATTTCCATAAAAGGTGTTCTTCTCAATTGATACAAAGGCTTGCATTGGGGTAGATGGTTGAGACTTAAATATTGCATTTTTGATGGACATTACCACATATGTTGGAATGACAAACTTTATGGTTGCTCTTGAGATACCACATAGGATCTTTGACCTTGATACCAATCGGTGGGGCTCCTCCCCCTATGTCATAGCATGTGTCATTCACTTGAGATACCACTTGAAGATGAGGGCAGCATTTCTTGATTTGATCACTTAATGTTGAGGATCACTTGTGAAACCATCGTCTTGCATGAATGATACCACGTGAAGATACCATGAGTAGAAATGTGATACCATTTGAAAGAATTTTCTTGTATGGATTCACTTTGAAGGATTTGGCAATAATATTCACTTCTTGAACATTTTCTATCTTCATGAGTACCACTTGTAAGATATCACTTGTAGATCATGATCTAGACACCATTAGTGAATACCACTTGGAAGATCGATTTGAGTCTAGATACCACTTGAAACAAACTAGATATCTATTTTCATTATTGTCTTGTGCTTGTACTCTTATCATTGTCATGAGCTTCTTGTATGACTTGAACTATGTTGATTTGCCTAAGATTCCAAGTCCGGTTTGATCCAATGACAAGCTTCTTCACTCCTCATGCTAAGGGTTATCTTGCCAATGTTGTACTTGTCACTTGTTAGCAATCTAAACTAGATCAAGTACTTGGGTTTACTAGCTCATGAACAAACTCATATACATACCACTAGAACATTTAGACAATCAAGCAATAGTGGTAGGCTATGAATCTAAAATTTTCATTTGTCATGCATGATCCTAATAAGCATGTACTATATGCACTAACCGCATACTAGTAAGGGATGAAATGATCATGCTCATTACAATGATACCTTTGCTATGTTGGAGTAGAGGATAGTCACATAGATTCCAATTCATTACTCCAATAGTAATATGAAGTCCAATTTATAAGCTTGGTGAAGACCAATCATCATAGATAAATCCATTCTTCACCCATATGAAAATGTAAACCACTTATGATCAAGTGCACTATCTCTTGAGTTGTGGTTGGCTTGCTTCATCTTTTTGATCAATGCTTGCATGAGAGAACTACTTAGAATACCACTTGAAATACATGACTAGCTCTCTTTTGGGTGTTGCTTGCTCTTTAGATCAATCCTTTTGATTGCTTCAACTAAGCATCACAAGTTCCTCGGATCACCACTTCCATGTTAGCCTTCCAAGTCCCAAACTTGGTTTCACCTACACACGGCGGCAAGCCCCTCACTAGGGAGAAGTGACCTTTCTCCAAAGAACCACTCTTGATACTCACTTGAAATGATATAGTTTGATTGATCCAAATGATGAACTCAATCTTGATGAATAATCCTTGAATCTACATTTGAGTCCAACTCTTTCTACTTGTTTAAGTCCTTTTCCTTCTACCAAATGATCTCCAATCATCACTAGAACTTAAACTTCACCTTCATCTTAAGTTTAATCTTGATCTTCAAATTGAGTACCAAATAAGTATACCAAGTATATTTCACAATACAAAAGTCTTGTACTCATTGCTTTTCATGCTTCTAGATCAATCCAAAACCAAACTTAGGTACCTCAACCACTTGTAAGCATGTTTCCAACTTGAGGACCTTTCAATTAAAAGTGACTCTAGATTAATCCAATGATTTTCACTTTTCTGGCAGATTCTGTACCCTTCAAAGAATAATTCATATCTCCCAATGTACAGATCCAAATGCCATAAAATTTGGTGGAGATGTGCTTCACTAAGTCATATAGCAACTGTAAAAATTTGAACTTCTTTTGACTTCTAGATTGCTACTAGATTTCAAATCTTCCACCACTGCTATATGCTGAAAACTGCTGCACTATAGCTGACAAGATGCACTCCAAAACCGAAGCATCTCTTATCCACTTCTCATGAAATTTCTACAGCATCTTCTTTCATAAGTGTAGAGCATGTATACCAAATTTCAAGCCAATCCAAATAGATTTGATCACTCAAACATGGCTAAGATCACTGCTAGCTCAGATTTTTAATGTAGGACAGATTTCAATACATGAGCTATTCTTCATCAAATATGAATCAAACTTGAAACTAACTTGTTTGAATACTTTCACAAGACATATATCCATTCAATCCACTTACTAAATATCATCTCATGAATTTATTCAACACAAACCAATCCAAACTTGATTACTAAGCTTTTAATCCATTCAAACATCTCATAGCAAGCAATATTGCATATATATCCAATTCAATCAACTCATATGCACCCAAATGTAATAATCAACAAGAGATATACCTTGGTTAGCTCATGATTATTCATAGCAAGCTTTCAACTTGAATATTTGCAAGCCATCAAATATGATTCCAAATCACCACAACTTTGATTATTGCACTTGTATGTTGTAGTACTTTGGACTTCACTCATTTTGACTTGGCATTAGGATTGGATATGCATTGAGCTTCATAACTTGACTCAATATATGATGAACAAAATGAAACCATTTGAATCAAGCCTCCAATGCCGATGGTACCTATAAACAATCATCCACTCTTCGATGGTACCCAAACTAGTTTGGGTCCTCTCAAATTAGGAGCAACATACTTAGGCAAAGCCTTAGTATGGTTAGCGGGATGTTTTGCAATTCCAACCAATGAGGTACCATTGCCATCCTTTCTAAGCATATTAGTATCATCAATTGAACTAGGCTTAGAATTCTCACCTAGGGGACATGAATGTGCCATGTGTCCCCTTTTCCGGCATGAGTAGCAACTTCTCTTAGATTGAGCCTTTTCTTCCTTGCTCATATGTTGCTTCTCATTGCCTTGCCTCTCACGAGTTGCTTGAGCCTTCTTCTCAAGCTTGGTAGGACACGCCGAGGCGAAGTGTCCCTTATTTCCACATTTGAAGCACTTGATGTGAGCATGTACTTTCTTCTCATCTTGATTTTTGCTCATCATCTTGACATCTTGAATTTGCATTGGATGTCTTGCTCTTCCACCCCTTCTTGTTTTCTTCTTCTTTATCATCAAGTCACTAACATCTTCATGATTGATCTTGACTTTAGCTTGGGGCTTTGCTTTTGGCTCAACTTGAGACTTCTTGGTAGGGCAACACTTGACAATATGTCCCACTTCATGGCATTGGTAGCACATGAGTTGGGATAGCTTTTTTGCATCTTGCTTCTTCATAATCTTGCCCTTGCTCTTGTTGTAGCCAATACCACTCTTATCACCATATCTTCTTTGATTGGTCATGATATGCTCAATGGCGATTTTAGAGTTGTAGCACCTCTCCAACTTGTTGCTCAAATTCTTCACTTCACTTTTGAGCTCATTGTTCTCCTTCAAAAGGTTAGTCTCACAAGACATAGAAGTAGAACAAGCATCTAATTGTGAAGAACATGGCATATATAATAAATCATCACAAGAGGTGGATACATGCTTCTTGCCTACATCACAACGGTTAGTAATATGTGATTGATCATTTGACCCAAATGATGAGCTCTCACTAGATTTGGTTTCTTCATTAGAAGGCTTCTTAGTGAGTAAAGCATGTTCTTGTGCCAAATTATCATGAGCAACACTAAGTTCCTCATGAGCCAATTTTAGCTCCTCATGTGAACAAGTAGTAACATAAAGTAGATGCTTTTGTTGTTCACATGTGGTTTTTAGAAATGAGTTTTCATTTTTCAATTTGCTTGTTTTTGCCATCTCATTTCTTAGGGCCTTTGAGAGTTTATATAGAAGCTCAAAATTTGGATCATCACAATCAACAACAAAACCACCAATTGATACCTTAGTGTCACCATGTGACATGGAACAATGTGGTGATGTTGAAGAGCTTGTTGAAGCATCACTCTCATAGCCATCACCTTCACCATCAAGTGTGCATGAAGTAGAATCATTTCTTGCATCACTTGTGGCATTATCATCATTCTTGTCAAGTGATCTTGTGGCATGATCATCATCATCATCATCATCACTTGACATTGAGGTGGAGCAATCCTCCACAACCACCTCGTTGTGGTCATGCTCAACATCCTCATGTACCTCCATCACTATGTGATCATCCTTCTTGAATTTTCCATCATCCCAAATTGAGGAGCCACAATAATGATGCTTGAGCGCCGTCCACATGCTATGTGCACTTGAGAGACCCCTCACCTTGTCAAAAATCTCATCATTCAAAGCTTTGATTAGATAAAACTTAGCTTGTGCATCAAGTGTTCGACAATCCTTTTGAGCTTGGGTACGGTTACCACACCCATCCAAGTCATGAGAAAAGCCAACAACTATGATCCACCAAAACTTAGGGCCAAGAGCACGAAAATGATCAAGCATGTGATTTTTCCACCGTGCATAGTGAGTGCCATCAAAAATGTGTTCCACACAATCATCTAGCCCATAAGCCGCCATCCTCTCGGGTCGGTGAAGACCACAAATGAGAGACCCGGCTCCGATACCACTTGAAGGGTCGAGATGGCGGACTAGAGGGGGGGTGAATAGTCCTTTCTAAAACTTAAACGTGTTAGCTAACCAAAACAAATGCGGAATTTAATTTATCGGTCTAGCGAAGACTACACCCCTCTAACTAAGTTCACAAGCACCTCATAAAGATCCTAATGAAGCAACTAAGGTGCTTTCCTTAGCAAGAGCTCTCCTATTTAATTCTAGAGCAAGGTCACACAAACCTATGCACTAGTACTTTGCAAGCAAGAGGGAGCTCCTATACAATTCTAGTAAGCAAAGCGCACAAAGCCTAAGCTCACTAGCAATGCTCAATAACAAGGCAACTAATACCAAATTAGAGAGCGCAAATCACTTAGCTACAAAACTAAGCAATGTGACTAACAAGGTTACACAAACCAAATTAGCCACGCAAAGGGGATACTTCTAGCTACACAAGCAAGAAGATATCTAGCTAGCTACACAAGCACAACTAGAACAAGAGCAACTACACAAGCACAAGTATTATGAAAGTAAATACAAGCTTGTGTTGCACGAAAGCAAACCACCGAGAAGAGTAGACAATGTTGACACGGTGATTTTCTCCCAAGGTTCACTTGGTTGCCACCAAGCTACGTCCCCGTTGTGTCGACCAACACTTCGTGGTTCGGCGGCTAATCGGTCACACACCGAGCCTCTCAAAAGGCACCGCAAGAACCCACCATAAAGTGTGGTAGCTCAATGACACGCTCAACTAGAGTTGCTCTTCGCGATCCCCGCGGGGTGAGCACAATCCCCCTCACAAAGCTTCTCCGGAGCCTCGCACAATCTTCTTGCGAGCTTCGACGGAGCCACAAGCCACCAAGCCGTCTAGGAGGTGGCAACCTCCAAGAGTAACAAGCACCACCGGCTTGCAACACGATCACCTAGTGCCACACAATGCAATCTCTCAAAGCAACGCACTAGAATCGCTCTCTCACTCGATCCGATGAACACTATCAAGTATGAGTGAGTTAGAGGGCTCCCAAGCACTACCACACAAGTCACAAAGACTATAGTGTGCTCAGCTGCCGGCCATGGCCGGCCAAGGCATCTATTTATAACCCCACGGTCAAATAGAGCCGTTACCCCTTCACTGGGCAGATTTCGGGACGACCGGACGTGCCGGTCGTAACTGACCGGACGCGCTCAGCCGCGTCCGATTCTCCAACGGTCACTGACCCCCAACGGTCAAACCAGCGACCGGACGCGCCGCTGCCAACGACCGGACGCGCCGGTCCCGATGACCGGACGTGCCTGTCGAACGGCCGGACGCGCCGATCGCACTGACCCACGCGCCCGCGACGCAACGACCGGACGCGCTCCTTGCGATGACCGGACGCGACAGTGCCCGCGTCCGGTTAGAGTCCAGTAAGCTCCTTCAACGATCGGACGCGTCCGATCAAGTGTGACCGGACGCGCCTCGCGTCCGATCGTACTTAGTTTCCTCTGGACACCTGACCGGACGCGCCGGTCCCGCGAGTGACCGGACGCGCCGGTTGTAAACCCTAACACCCGCGTCTGCGCTGTACTGACCGGATGCGTCCGGTCACACCGTGACCGCGTCCGGTGCAGCGTCCGGTCACCTCAGTGACCCCGTTCGCCTCCGTTTCTTTTCCGACTTCCGGCGTAGTAGAAAATAGGCATTTCATTTCCCCGAAATCGCCTGAATCCCGCGCTCGCACGCTCGGCGGGAGGGAGAGAGGACCCCAAACCCTCTCTACCGCTCAAACTTCATCGCCTTTGCAAATGTGCCAACACCAACAAGTGATCACCACCTTGTGCACGTGTGTTAGCATTTTCATAATCATTTTATCGAATGAGTTAACCACTCAACTTGCCACGCCACTCGATCCTAGCAACGATGCATAGTTAGATCACACGAGTGGCACTAGATGACCGATATGCAAACAAGTTTGCCCCTCTTGATAGTACGGCCATCTATCCTAAACCCGGTCATAAACTTCTCTACACACCTATGACCGGTGAAATGGAAATGCCCTAGGTTATACCTTTGCCTTGCGCATTCCACTCCATCTCCTCCGTCGTTGATGCAACACATGCACCAACCATATCACAAATGATATGATTCACTTCATATCATCACGTGATCGTATTGGTTCATCAATCTTGACCTCACTTGCTCTTCACCGTTGCCTCGGTCCTTCGGTGCCAAGCCAACACACAACTTGCCCTTCACCCTAGCAACCGGTCCATCAAGCCAAGCCTCATCTTGATCTTCTCCACCTTGGTCACATGACTCCATGTCATGTCTCATATGCAATGAGCTCCTTCATGACACCATCACCTGTGGACTAATCTCCTGTGTATCTCACATAACCACATATTAGTCCACCTAAGTTGTCACTCAATTACCAAAACCAAACAAGGACCTTTCACTAGGGCACCCATCAGAGTGAGGGGTGGCAATGGATGGGCTAGCTAGCAGCCAATATCTTGGTGTCTAAGTGGCGCAGGCATCTCAGACCATGTTCGAGTATTGACTGAAGCTGAACCATGGTTTTTCCTTAAAGAAAGGCAACAAGCTCCCAGGACCGATCGAACAGACCTGAGAACTATATGGACTAGCCATCAAGAACGTGGAGTTGGTCACCAGCTGACCCAATGATATGACCACGACAACCAACAACATGTTACAACCTCCAAGTCAAGTTATACCATCACCAGTCCAAGTCTTTGATGGACCAATTACACGTAGTCGAGCCAAGAAGCTACAACAAGAGGTGCACGCGCTACTTTCTGAGAATCATTTTAATGTTAATGAGAATTATATACTGCCTAAGTCGTGCACATTGCTATTGCTTAGGTGCACCACGGAGGATGACAAGAAGACACCAAGGGTGAACCAAAGAGGAGGATCACGTTCGAGCCAGTCCCGTGTGACAGAACCATAAGAAAGAATCAGTCACAACGTTTTGCTCGCAAAAGCTATGAAGGCCCATGAGGACTTGTTGGAAAGCTTATCAAGTCTAGTTTCAAGCCCAAGTTCTCTCACTTGATTTGGATTCTCCAATGTTGAGATTCGACTGATTTAGTACAGACTGGTCAGCTAGTCAGCAGTCAGCCTGATGTCCAAGTTCCCATGCAAAACTATACCAATCTATAATATTTCGTGGTACATGCTGCACATGGTGTGAAAGGTTATCAAGTTAACTTTCCAACCCAACAAACCGCATGTCATTTGGAGTTTCCAAGATAGAGTTATTGCCAAAACACTGAAGACTGCGCTGAAGACCAGCAGCCACGCGAAAACTCTCCAGGAAGGCATCTCGAGGAGGCCCGTTCACATAGTGCGTCTTATATTTTTCTTTTCGAGTTTCCACCTATCTAGCAGGGCTGTTGCTAGTATAAATACCTCCCAGACTCATTGTAATCTTAGACTTTTGATAATGGAATACAAACCCCCCTTTTGTTCAGCTGTGTGCTAACAAATATTGAGAGAGATCTCTACCCCTTTGCTCTTGTGATTTTCTTTGCGGGATTTACAGAAGCGGCGGCTTCATCCGCTCCCAATTGGTGCTCCTACTCCCTTCGAGGTTTCCTCGATTGATTGTAGGCTGTGTTGGTTGGTTCTTTGAGAGTGTGGTTGGGCGAATCCTCGATTCAGGTTGCCGGTTAAAGACAGTGGTTGGCTTCAAGTTTTATTTGCCAGGTTGCACTAGTTATCGCTGCTTGCAGCAAGTTATCCGGCTGTTCTTCAGCTAGTTATCGGTGATCATCCTACGTCGTGAAGATCGGGACCCCCTGAGCGTATCATCTGGTATCAAAGCTTTCGTTACCACGGTAGGATTTCTTTCCCTTAGCTACTTATATATTTTGTTTCGTCCTATCCACCAAAAAGCCTAAAAAATACATTGCTTTAGCCCTTTGTTTCAATCTGTTATTTTAGTGAGTTTTGTTAAGTTTCAGTTCATTAGAGTCTTTGTTTTAGTTGCTGATCATTATCCTTTGCGTGTCCTTTGAGCCTCTTTATATATCTGAAAATCCCTACAAAAAAAATCTGAAAACTCATATCATGTCCTTCGCGTAAACTTTGATCCTATTACAGCTACCGGTTGTGTTTTGTTCTTATCTTAATTGTGCAAGTGTCTTAATCTGGTCTTTGTGTTTAGTTATAAAAAAAAGTGTGTCAAAAAAAAAGATAAGAAAAAAAAAAAGAATAGAGAAAAACTGAGAAAGAAAGGTTGAAAGATCAGTAGGTTTATGTGCACAAGTGCTGAAAGTTTTCATATCAAGTAGTGCAACCAGTGTGCTATCCTTGTTTAGGTGCAAAATTTTGGTTGGGTTTGATTGCAACACTTGCATCCCAATCATACTCCTTGTTTGCATCAAATCTGAAATTTTCTTGTGTGTGTGTGTGATCGATTTACATCTCATTCATATTCTGTGATCAGCACTAGGCAGAGAACTTCTAGTTTGGATTGTTACTTAATATTACAATAACTAGAATTTAGATTGCATTCCTTGTTTTATTCTCCACCAAGCTCCACATAAAAACCACCGTAATCTGTACTCTCTAGTCTTGTATTCGCCACGCCATCACTTTCAGTTACCACCACACATTTGTTTCTCTGTAATCCGCGGCAGGGAATTCATAAGAGCTTTGGTTGGTAAGAGAGGTGAGGTTGTGAGAGTTCTACATATTTTCCTATACCACATATAAGCTTGCTATTTTGCATATGCAATAACCATGACAGGCCGAAGATATACCAATCTTCCATTCTATGGAAGTAATGATCCGGAAGAATTTCTCGTTTGGGCAGAAGAAATGGAGATTGAACTTGAGGTTCAAGATTTTTCAGAAGCCAAGGAGATATCACGAGTTGTGCTTGAATTTGAAGATTATGCTCATGATTGGTGGAAACAATATCCACATAAGCATCTCATCAAGAATTGGGAAGATTTGAAGAAGGCCATGAGAAAAGAATTTGTTCCAAGGGAATATCGGCTGATTTTGCTTCGTCGTTTGCAACGTGTGAAGCAAGGTAGTAAATCTGTCCAAGCATATTATGATAAGCTGAATTCTTCCTTGCATCGTGCAAATGTTGTTGATGACATGAATGCAATGGAATATTTCGAGAGAGGTCTTAATGATAACATTGCTACTGCACTTGAGGGCAAATATTTTAGAAGTATGCAAGATCTTCTAAGTTGTGCAATTAGAGAGGAAAAGAAAGTTATAAAGGTGCAGCAAGGCAAGGTCACCCAGAACATTAGTTTGTGCCAAGATAAAAGTGTTAAGTTGCAGCCCAATATGTCCTCCATTGTTGGAAAGAAGCAATCATCAAGTCCATGCAAGAAGAGAGGACATGTTGTCCCAAAAGTTTCTTTAGTTGATTCTAGTACCAAGAGAAGTGAACATCAACAATTCAACTCCAAGAAGAACTTTGTTGTGCAGCAAGAAGAAGGCTCTATGTCCCAAATTGATATGGAAAATGGTGAGGTGTGTGACATTACAATGGATCATAGTGTTACACCATCTCTTGATGTTGTTGCTATTCCAAAGTGCCATTTACAATCTGAGGTTGATGAGAATCAAGTTGCAAATGTTCCCATCAATGTTTGTCTCAGTTTTGAGCAAGATCAAGAAGAAAATTCTGCTGCACATGACACACAAAGTGAGGTAGCAGAAGCCACTATGCAAGTTGTAGAAGATCATCAATTGAGTTGTAAAACTAGAGAAGATACTTCTCTGATCGAGGCTGATCCTTTGTGTGTTGAGTTGAGGGAACATGCTACAGTCCACGCCATGGAAATCTAAAAAATTTTCATCAAGAAGCACTGCCACCATGTTTGAACACAAGTGCTGCAGATCTTAAAAGTTCTGAGTCTTATTCTAGTGCTAAAAGTGGAGAAGTTATATGCTCCAAATCTGTCCAGAAATTTTCTATGTCATCTGATGAAAAATCAGTACCCAATTATGACCAAGAGGTTGACAACACTCTGATTTTTGAAGGTGAATCTAAACTAAATTTGAAGGCCAATCAATGTTTCAGTTTGAGAGCTGAATGTGCGCACAAAGATGATGCCATTGTGCCATATATTGCAAGTAATAAATCTATCCAAGGTGAAGTTCATCATGATCTAATGGATCTGAAGTTTCGAACCAACATGGTTCCAAGCACAAATGTGGTGTCAAGATGTGTTGTACCATCAGCTGCATTATGTGATGAATTATTGGACAGTGGTGCTGAAATTTTGTGCTCCCCCATGTCACAGAGTGTTGAGATTATTGAAGGAAAGATTAGTGCACATGATTCCACTTATACTAATGCTAGTCCGGCATCTTTGGAAGAGGTCAAAGATGATTATTTGGTTGCATCTATTGCTGTTCCAATGCCACAGAAAGTTCAGATTGAAGGCAATATTAGTGGGGATGAATCCACATCAGCAATTGAGAGATCATCATTGTTTGAAGAGGATAGACCTGATGGTGTTGCTGCCACCATTACTACCCCAATGGCAATCGATTACATCATGAATGATGAAGATATTCATATGTTGCTCTAGAAGACATTGAAAATATTATGCATCAAATCCCTTGTGAGAATGAGTGCCACATAGCCAAATTGAGTGAGAGTGAAAACAAAAGTGAGTTGTGTGATTCCACGAAATGTGAGATTGAGAGTATCCACAATATGAGTGTGAGAGATACACCACACAAAAAGAGAGAGCTTTATTGCAAGGCATGCACGGATGATTTTAACACTAACCCACTAATGTCTACTCTTAGTGTTGTTTCTCCCAACATGCAGGTCTATAAAGAAGATTCAGAGGAGAGGGCTGCTCAAAAGACCCCCAAACTTGGCCAGAGAAATGTGAGGGTTGCCACTATTGAGAACCAACTCTATGCTGTGCAAAACCTGAACCATGACAAGGAAAAAGGTAAAAGTTCAGAGATACAATGCATCATTCATGTACCATCACAAAATCTGAAAGGTAATGCAAACAATTTAGAACTGAATCTACAACATATATTGACCAGTAATTGTAATGACAAATTTGCTTCAACTGAAATTGAGTATACACAAAATCTTTGTGCTGATTTGATTGATCCACATGTTGATACAAGTGCTGAAATTTTGAAAGTTGACAAACATTGTTCAATCATGCATGACCATTGCTATACTTTGACTGAAATATATGATAATTTACATGTTGATAATGTGGGCCATGTGAAATTGATTAGTCATGCTGAATTCTTTAGAAGAATATCTCTTGCTGAATGTATGTTCTATGTCAAGCTTGATGAATTTGTTGATATTAATAAAATGGTTGAAAGCGTTCTTGATATATCATCTATGAAATCTTTGAATAATGCCTACAGCTGCAAGTTTACATTTAACATCATCGGACACTACATTATAAATAAATTTTATGTTTGTGCTCTTTGCATAACATGTCACAACATTGCTGAATTGAAGTTGAATAAAATGAGTTGTACATCTTGTGAACCATACTTTTCTTTATTTGAGATAAAAAGGTTGTTTAGAGCTTGCTATTCAGAACAATCAGTGTTATTTTCTTGTTCATATTCTCCACTGAAACAAAGAAATCTTGTGCAAATGTGTTTGGTTCATTCACCCAAAGTCTTTCCATATACATGTGGAACCATTGAGTATGAAAGGTACATTACTAAACCTTTGCATGAGTTGAGCATCAAGAATTATTGGAATACCAGACATGCTTCGTTCACATCTATTGAAATGTTTGATTTTGCAAAGATAAAACATGATAACCTGAATCAAATGAGTGGTTTAAAAGAAATTTTTGTGCTTCCATTTTCAAAGTTAATTTCAGGTTCACAAAATCTGAGAAACTATTCATCTCATCGAAAAGGAAATAATGTGCATATGAATTATAAAGAAGATAATGAACAATCTTCAACAAGTAATCATAGCAATTGGCATATGCATCCACTCTCTATTTTCTTTAGACTGTTTTTAGGAAAGCAAAAGCAGAGGACAAGTTTTTTTGAAGAGAGGAAGGATGATAGGATCATACCAAGGACATCAACATTCACTCTTAATTCTAAGGATCCATTCAAGGTGAAAGCTAAACTTGATTCTAAATCCTTTTGGTTTCCACCTATAAGACTACTACTTGGTTTATATGATTACAGATTCAAACACATTGCTGTGATGGAAGAAGGAGATTGCCACAGAAACATAGCATCTACCCCTGTTGGCCTAGCACAATTTTTGGACTTCGACGGATTAGAGTCGAGGACGACTCTTTTTCAAGGGGGGGAGGATGATATGACCACGACAACCAACAATATGTTACAACCTCCAAGTCAAGTTACACCAACACCAGTCCAAGTCTTTGATGGACCAATTACACGTAGTCGAGCCAAGAAGCTACAACAAGAGGTGCACGCGCTACTTTCTGAAAATCATTTTAAAGTTAATGAGAATTATATACTGCCTAAGTCGTGCACGTTGCTATTGCTTAGGTGCACCACGGAGGATGACAAGAAGACACCAAGGGTGAACCAAAGAGGAGGATCACGTTCGAGCCAGTCCCGTGTGACAGAACCATCAGAAAGAATCAGTCACAACTTTTTGCTCGCAAAAGCTATGAAGGCCCATGAGGACTTGTTGGAAAGCTTATCAAGTCTAGTTTCAAGCCCAAGTTCTCTCACTTGATTTGGATTCTCCAACGTTGAGATTCGACTGATTTAGTACAGACTGGTCAGCTAGTCAGCAGTCAGCCTGATGTCCAAGTTCCCATGCAAAACTATACCAATCTACAATATTTCGTGGTACATGCTGCACATGGTGTGAAAGGTTATCAAGTTAACTTTCCAACCCAACAAACCGCATGTCATTTGGAGTTTCCAAGATAGAGTTATTGCCAAAACACTGAAGACTGCGCTGAAGACCAGCAGCCACGCGAAAACTATCCAGGAAGGCATCTCGAGGAGGCCCGTTCACATAGTGCGTCTTATATTTTTCTTTTTGAGTTTCCACCTATCTAGCAGGGCTGTTGCTAGTATAAATACCTCCTAGACTCATTGCAATCTCAGAGTTTTGAGAATGGAATACAAACCCCCCTTTTGTTCAGCTGTGTGCTAACAAATATTGAGAGAGATCTCTACCCCTTTGCTCTTGTGATTTCTTTTGCGGGATTTACAGAAGCGGCGGCTTCATCCGCTCCCAATTGGTGCTCCTACTCCCTTCGAGGTTTCCTCGATTGATTGTAGGCTGTGTTGGTTGGTTCTTTGAGAGTGTGGTTGGGCGAATCCTCGATTCAGGTTGCCGGTTAAAGATGGTGGTTGGCTTCGAGTTTTATTTGCCAGGTTGCACTAGTTATCGCTGCTTGCAGCAAGTTATCCGGCTGTTCTTCAGCTAGTTATCGGTGATCATCCTACGTCGTGAAGATCGGGACCCCCTGAGCGTATCATCGATGGCCTGGAGCACAGCCTAGGTGGCCTCAAGGCACTCCCAAAGTCACTCTAACTCTAGGGCCAAATTCATGTTAGAAGTGCCCCTGGAGACAAGAGAAAGTTAGGAGGAAACCCACAACAACAATAGGCAAAAACAGGGAGACGCCTCTCTCGCCCCTAGTTGAACAGTCGGTGCTAGAGGGGCCTCCTTTCCTCGGGTGCACCGTTGATGGAGCGCTTGCCACGGTCCATGGAAGAAGTGACAAGGAGGAGAAGGCAAGCACCGGGGATCCACTGGATAAGACTGGAGTGGCAGTGGACAGCGACGCACTACAAAAGCTGCAACTTATAAAGGGCTGATGAGAAGCCCAACCTGTGTTGATACCAACCGTCATAGCGGGTGTGGCACGGCACGCCCCTTTGGTTTCCCCCACATGCCTGAATTGGGAGGTTCAATCAGTGGTGCCTCGACTCCTGCCCCATCCTAGGACCATGCATGACTCTTGGCATCATAGCAATGAAGGAAGTGTAGAGTAAAAAATGTTCCTACGGCTTGTTAAGGCCCAAGGGCACGTGATATGGCCTAGCAGCGGTTTTGACAGTATCGAAACACCCCTAGGCAAGGGGCAATGAAGAATAGGCCCAATTACGGCCAGTATGTGGATAGCTGTGCATTGTGGACATCCTGGCCCACAACCAGGTCCTGACTGCTGCCGGTCCAAGGAACACCCTTAAAGCAAAGTAGATAGCTCCCAGAATCGACCAGGCAAACCAAGGGACTATGCTCCTCTACCGCTAGGGGCCTAGAATCGGTTGGCCACCGATAAAGACCCCGTAGCGCACCAAAGCTCGCGAGTGAAACTCACAAAAAACCCAAGAAGCGCAGCCATTGACTAACGATAGAGAAAGCCTTTGAAGGAGTGCACAACTCCTCTAGAGGCTTGGGGGCTACACCCGGTGGATGCACTCGTGCACACCCACCGGACAATCTAAATAACAATAGGAGGAGCATGCCTCAGTGACTAAAACAAGCCCCTGAAGGAGCGCTTAGCTCCCCTAGGGCCTCGGGACTATCAGGTATCAATGATCCATACACCCAAAGACAACGCTAAGAGTCAGCTTGGCGGCAGGTCAGGAATGTGATCACGACACGACCGACCCTTTAGTGCAGAACTCTGTCCCGACCAAACCCAAGAGTGGGGGCTCTAGCTCGCCCAACCCCATGGGCACTAGCCCAGCCGCACCCGACCCCAAGGGGAAAGCTTCACCTCATTTGACCCCGGGGGCATGGGTTCTGTCTCGCCCGACCCCTTGGGAGCGGAACCACCCTACCCGACCCGGGGGGCCACGGGGTCGGCCTCGGGCGTGGGCTCCTGCGGGGCCCCCGCCGGCCCCTAACTGCCACGAACACAGGTGGTGGGCCCCAGACCATGCCCCTAACACTAGAAGGGGGTGGGGGCACCTCAACCTGACTAGTGGCTACCACCAGCTATATCTAGACACACATGTCTCCAACAGTGCTGAGTGGACTAGCACTGTGCGCCTTGATTCCCATGTGACTCTAGATCGGTTGGCCATATCATATGACAGGGATAGATCGGGCGGTGCGGTTGAGCGATGGTGCCTGTTTGTAGCACCAGTGATGGATGAGGAAATCATGACCAAAACAGTGACGCTCACTTGTGGCGCTGGAGGCAGACATAACCATAGCACACGTGCCTCCATTGTCATCTGTAGGACCCACCCATGGGGGAAAGGGTGGCGTAGCTCTGGGGCTGCCCCCTCCATCATTCCTCTTTGTCTTCTTCTCTCTCTCACTCTTGTATCCTAGGTCCTTCCCTTGAACTATAAAAGGGAAGGCCAGGCACCCCACTAGGGGGATTGGATTCTCAACCAATGGAAGGTACTTCAACTCCACTTCACGTTCACCAGAGACCTAGGAGCTCATCCCTCCTCGACTGTTTGTAACCCCTACTACAGACCAAAGTGCAAGTAACATGAGTAGCTCACCACTAGATGTAGGGACATTCAGCCCAAACCAGTATACATTTTCGTGTCCTCTTTGCACACCATCCGAGCCTAAACGCGCAATAATAGAAATTTACTTGTCGATGATTCCAAACACCAACAGCTTAGAGATATTGTACTCCATGGAGGTAAAACATGTTGATGCCTTTGGTGATTCCTTGTTGGTGGTACAACAACTAGCTAATGAGTTTCAATTCTTAGAGGGACCACTCAATGTTTATCTTGATATGTGCCTTGACATTATTGCTTCTTTTGGTGAATTCCGAATTTGGCATATTCCAAGGCATGAGAATTATAAGGTTAACATGCTAGCTCAACAAGCATCTGTCTTTGACATTAGTGGGCATAAGTTTTACATCAAAGAAAATTTGGTTGAAGAAAATGCATTTGTTTTGTTTGCCAAGATAGCAGAACCGGCTCAGACGACTCCTAGAGTCGGCCAAGCTACCTTCCCTCTGGATGGCTAGGCCGGTTCACCCAGGAGGTCCCAAATAAGCCCTTTTTGAATTCCAATATAGTGATGTAGCTGATTTGGATGATTGGAGGACTCCCATTCTGAGATATCTATGTGATCCAAACACTAAATTGATAAAAGTATTTGGCGGAGTGCATTCAAGTTTGTGTTGCACAATGATGAGCTTTACAAAAAAACTACCAAAGTTTTGTTTCAAGTGTTTGGGATCTGATCAAGCAAGAGTGGCTATAGGAGAAGTCCATGCAAGGTATTTGTGGCATCCATCAATCGGTCTAGAAGACGAAGTGGTTATTGCATAGAGCTAGTTTTTATTGGCCTACTATGATGGTCAATTGTTTTCATTACTACAAAGGTTTGAAGAGTGTCAATGATTTGGGAATATTTATCATGTGCCTACTGCTATGCTTCATCCTATCATCAAATCGTGGCCTCTTTCTTGGTTGGGGGCTAGATTTCATTGCCCAAATTCATCCTCCATCATCAAGGGTCATCGCTTCATCTTGGTTGCTACGGATTATTTCACTAAATGGACTAAGGTGGTTCTTTTGAAGAATATAACACATAAGAAGGTAAATGAGTTTATTAGTGAACATATCATACATAGATTCGACATCCCTCAAACATTAACTACAAATCAAGGGACATCATTTGTATCAAAGGAGGGAAAGGATTTTGATGAATTATATAAGATCAAGTTGCTCAATTCATCTGCATACTATGCTCAAGCTAATGGTCAGGCTAAGTCTAGTAATAAAACTTTGATCATGAGGTTTTTTTGAGCTCTATGGGCATGTTGCATACTAGGCATGGTGCTACAAAGGTTACGCCTTTTGAGTTGGTCTATGCGCAAGAAGTTGTGTTACCCATCGAGGTAAACTTGGATGCATATAGGCTTGCTAAACAAAATGATTTATCTACTAAAAGGATTGAGGATGTCGCCTAGAGGGGGTGAATAGGCATTTCAAAAAATGCAGAAGAACACATAGGATAACAATCACCACAAAAAGGAATTTCCAAAAATTCCAAATCTGAGATTAAAACCCCTCTAGAGTGAAGAACACATAGTATAATAACCACCACAAAAAGGTAAAGAAGCCACCATCTTGCAATGTAAATTAATTAATCACATAATTGTAAAGATGCAGTTGGACCCTTCAATACCGGAGGGTCCATGTTGGTGTCTAGAGGACCGGGTGTCTAAACAGAGCGACTAGTGAATTTGTATCTGCGCGTCTAGACCCTGATGGTGTGCAAAGTGGACACAAGGATGTATACTGGTTTAGGCTTGAACGGCCCTAAGTCTAGTGGGTATCGCTACGGTTCGTGTTACCTTGCACCGGGGTGCTCGTAGTAGGGGTTACAAGCTTTCGAGAGAGGGAGCAGGTCCCAAGTCTCTTGGATGGTGGTGGTGGTGTGCAGTTTCTATTGCTGTGGATTCTAGTTGTTGTTGCTTGATCGTCCTTCCTCTTCGTCTCCTCCCTGCCTCCCCTTTTATAACTTCTAAGGGGAGGAGTCAGGTTACATTTGTGGTAAAGTGGTAAAAACAAGGAAAATGAAAGAGAAAGGCAAAAAAGGTGGCCTCGAGCGTAGCCGTCTTCCTCCTTGTCTATTGGGAACAATTTCCCTATAGTGTGGAGTCATGCAGGGTGTTGATCTTTTGGCCTCTCCATTTGCTGGTGCGACATGCCTGGACCATGCTTCAACCTATACACCTCTGTGCCATGAAGGTGGACGGTGCATGTGCCAGGATTTTTGTAGCGAGGGGGTTAGGTGGCACAGCTACCGTCACCCCCGTTGCTATGGAGGTATGGATGTCGTCGTGGTAGAATGACCGGGGTCATATCAGGTGAGGGCGTGGTTCTTGTGCCCCTGTTGACTATGCACGGTCATGTCCATCATGTTGATGGAGCGAGCACCATGTTGGTGGCCCCTGTGGCTCCCTGTCTTGCCTGAGGGCTCCATGTGCCCCTCGGGTGAGGTGGAAAGGAGCCGCAGGGGGTTGGGCGCCTTTGATGACCCCACAGGGGCTTGGGCGAGGTAGAGAGATGTCACCCAAGATGCCTATCATGCCTGAGGCCTCTCCACAAGGCTTAGGCGAGATAGAGTTTGCCGTTTGCACCTTGAGCGGCTGACATGTTGTCAGTGCTCTTTGGGTCCCCTATGGTGGGCCATTTTGAATAGACATGCAGGGTGCCATATTTTACCCCCTGTTGGGTACCCTGGGTATTTTGATACCCGACAGTAGCCCCCGAGCCTATGGAGGAGTGGAGCACTCCTTCAGAGGCTTGAGGACGAGAGACTATGGGTAATTTTTGATTTGTTTTTGTTTTTAGGACTATCGGGTGGGTGCATACGAGTGCACCCAGTGGGTGTAGCCCCTGAGGCCTTGGAGGGATGGGTTATCCCTTCAAGGGCTTATAATCGAGCAAGTGTGGTGTCACTAGTATGACTATGGGTTGGATTGGGAGCCTTTGCAGCCTTGGCGTGGACCATTCGCTAGGTCAGGATGCAAGAGAAGCCCCCGAGCCCCTACGTGCTACAAGGGGCTGACCGGATGGCCTCTTGGCTGTCGTATTATTTCCCTTACGCTCTTCAGCAGAACGGAGGGGTATGCGTGAGCCCTCGTCATCCTATTTGGGCCTTATTGCAGTTTGTTTTATTTTAAGGAGACTATCCAGTGGGTGCGCACGAGCGCGCCTACTGGGTGTAGCCCTTGAGGCTTTGGAGGGATGAGTTATCCCTTCAAGGGCTTTAAATCGAGCGAGTGGGCCTATCTGGGGAAGACAAGGGGTTGTGCCAAGCAGTTACTATTGTGATGCTTCATATTATGGTGCGTGGGAAGGTGGGTGGTTTGTGTTCAGTCAATTATCTTTTGAGGAGGCTCCGTTGTCTCGTTGGGGTGTAAACCGCCTGTGAGAATGGTTCACCTTCTCGAGGCGTGGCATGAGACCGACACGATTCCCTTAGGAGATGAGTGGGCCAGTTGGGCGTATTGAATGCCTAAGAGTTGAGAGGCCTCCCTGGGGCCCTTTATAACCTAAGTTGAGGTGCCTGACCTTGGCATCTCTCTTCTTCTATCCTTGCTCTTTATTCTTTCTTCCTTGACATGTTAGTCATGTAGCACAGTGACTCATCTAGGGGTTCCCGCGTAAGTGCGCTGGGAGAAGGGGACGGGGCACAGGATGCTTCCTCGTCAGGGTACGAGCAGGCCCAGAATGCAGCGGCCTGGGGCGTTCCTGCCCCTCTTCAGGAGGCACAGGAGGAGTTGGCCACCATGAAGGTGGTGGTGACCTCCTTGGAGGAGGCAGCGCTCATCCGTTCGTAATGAATGGAGTCCGGCCGCCTGTGCGCGGGTGAGTGATTTACCGCTTCCTCATTTCGCTCTTTTTAGTCGATCTTAAAGTCTAATGTTCATCATTTGCTTTGAGTAAAACTACTCATGGAGGTAGAGTCCCTCCGTGACACCACTGATGTCCTGGTAGACTTTGTCCACGCTCTAGTGGGGCACCGAGAGGAACGCCTTCTCAGCTCATGAGAGCTGATTCGAGCGGCGATCGAGCGCGGCATTTGTCGAGAAGCAGCTGTCATGCTGACGATGGCCTAGGTGGCCATGGACGTGGAGCTCTAGGATATCGAGGGCTTCCCATTGGGGGAGGGCTCAGAGACTACGAGGACCTCCTCGAGGGCTTCGAACTGGTAGCGAACGTTGTCGCTCCCCTAGTCCCTATGGACCAGGTTCTTAATAAGGACCCGTAGGCATAGTCTAGGACCCTCTTTCCCCATAAATGTAAAATGCCCTATCTATGAAATTAGTTCGTTTGATTGTTGTTATGTTCTATTTCCCCAATCCTATGATTTCATTTCATATTGTTTATCAATAGCAGTTTTGACGAGGTCGCCGAGACCCTGCCTATTGACAGTTTTCTTTTAGGGAGGAACAAACTTGTGTTCATGTAGGTTACTTGAGTGTAGCAATTTTCCACATCCTGAGGTAGGGTTAGACGTGTCCTTATCGAGGCTCCTGCCATTACCTAGGACCATAGGTGTGTCGGGACGCCCGGGAGAGCTCGCTCATGGGTTGGACATTTCTGCCCCCAGGTCCCATGCCTCGAGGAGGGGTCAGGCGCTCTTATCTAAGCTTTAGGATCACTGGCCCATTGGGACACTTGGGAAAATTCATTCATGGGTCGGGCATTTCTACCCTCGGGTCCTATGCCCCCGGGGAGGGTCGGGCTCGGGCTCTCTTGCCTAAGTCATAGGATCGCTGGCCCGTTAGGACACTCGGGAAAATTCGTTCGTGGGTCAGGCATTTCTACCCCTGGGTCCCATGCCCCCGGGGAGGGGTCGAGCTCTCTTGCCTAAGTCTTAGGACCACTGGCCCATCAGGACACTTAGGAAAATTTGTTTGTGGGTTAGGCATTTCTGCCCCCGGGTCCTTCGAAGTCCTTACTGGCGTGTGGGGCTAGTTAAGTGACTTTATTAGCATACCCCTCATGCATCTTTTCTGCAAAGAGGAGGGTGCGGGCAACACCACAGCTTCCCTCGCTGGGTCAAGCCATGGTGCCCATTGAGTTGCAATCGGGTCGGTTCAAGTGAAGCCCCGGTTCCCGTTCACGGGGATCCGACGGAGGTAAGCTAGTGACCGGCTTCAAAATTTCCCGATGGTTGGTTCAGGGAGTTCCCAGGGTCGTTCAACAGTCCTGAGGGCTCGCTGCTTTTTTTTTTCAAAAAAACTCCCATATAGTAAATGGGCCTAGACTTGAACATGGTTCGAGAAGGCCCATGACACTCTGTGCGTTCCGGTACTGGCCGTTTGTTGCCCCTTCTCATACCATCTCTCACTCGGGTGGCTCAGAGCGGCTGTCGAACCCTTCGCGGGCCAGCCTTCAAACTCTATGCTGTGATTGGACCGTAAAGGGAAAAAATGTATCGCGTAATTATCGCCAATAATATGAAATGTATCACGTAATTATCGTAGATAATATAACTCATGTAAATGATAAGATAAATTATAGTAGATAACATGCAACAGTTTCATTAGTATGAAAAGATTATGCTCGAACAGAATAATAGATCGTGGGCAGGGGATGATGCGGTGATCTACCAATCATGGCGTGTCATCGCCATGTGCAACCTCCATCCTCCGACGTTATGGCCATGTGAGCTCGTAGTAGTCGTCGTCAGAGTCACCGTTGTCGAGGAGGTAGTCACATACGCCGATGAAATGATGTAGAGCCCCCGGGTCATTGAGCCCGAAGAAGTCGGCGCTAGCCTAGCTACTATCATCCTTGTTAGAGCTAGTACTAGAAGTTGTCTCAGTAGTCACGAGTACCTCCGCGATAGCCTACGCATGGTGAGTCGGTAGATCTATAGGAATCTACCCCATAGATGGATCAAAATGTATTGTGGTCGAAGATTGGCCATGGGTCCTCTCGTGGTCATGTGGCTTATCGGTCGGCATTGTTTGGCCTTAGGAAGCTCATGGCGGTCACCCTCGGGGGCCTGCCCCTCGCCCGTGCATAGGCAAAGATTACATAGGGCTTTAGAGATGGCATCGATGTCGACAATAGAGAGGAGAAGGACCAGATCATAGTCCACTCCCGTGTAGATGAAATCTAGGTTCTCTAACTAGACATGGGAGCCTAGGGCGAAGCAGATGCGGGGATTGGCCATCAAGATCTAGTAGATGGATTGTGACGCGCAGAAGGCCCCTACCTAGCGCGCCAACTGTCAATGTCTAGAGGACCAGGTGTCTAAATAGAACGACTAGTGAATTTGTATCTACGCATCTAGACCCTAATGGTGTGCAAAGCGGTCACAAGGATGTATACTAGTTCAGGCATGAACGGCCCTACATCTAGTGGGTTTCACTGTGGTTCGTGTTGCCTTACACCGGGGTGCTCATAGTAGGGGTTACAAGCTTTCGAGAGAGGGAGCAGGTCCCAAGTCTCTTGGATGGTGGTGGTGGTGTGCAGTTTCTATTGCGGTGGGTTCTGGTTGTTGTTGCTTGATCGTCCTTCCTCTTTGTATCCTCCCTGCCTCCCCTTTTATAACTTATAAGGGGAGGGGTCGGGTTACATTTGTGATAAAGTGGTAAAAACAGGGAAAACGAAAGAGAAAGGCAAAAAAGGTGTTAGTGCTCTTTGGGTCCCCTACGGTGGGGCCATTTTTAATAGATGTGCAGGGTGTCGTATTTTACCCCTGTTGGGTACCCTAGGTATTTTGATACCCGATAGTCCGGTATTCATGAGTCAGTGAAGTTCCTCAATGAACTTCCTTCTTCTTGGCTAAAACTTTAATCCAAAGGGGTAGGAGTTTTGAGAAGGTGATATGTGAGTATATCCTGCACACCAAAGATCACAACCTGAGTAGATCAAGAGGGAAACAAATATAACAATTCAAAATGCAATGAGACATGATATTTGTTTTACCGAAGTTCAGACTTCCTCGAGTCCTACTCTCCATTGAGGAGACAACGATTGACCACTTTGGGTTCCACTCTAGTCGTAGTCTCTTTCAACCGCTTCCCTCAATCTAGTGAGGTGATTCCTTCCCTTGCGGAGGTGGAATCAAAGCCTTCACAAACTTGCCATGGCACACCACAATCCTTGGTTGCTCGTTGGGGATTCCTAGCCATCTAGGAGCCAAGCTCTAAGAGTAACAAATGTGAATCACGAGATCGATAAATGCCACAAGTGCTCAAGGATTGGCTTGCTCTCTTTTGCTCACTATTTCAAATCTCACTCAACCCACCACTTGAATTTCTCACTTAGAAGCAATCTTACAAAGAGAGGGAGTGGGGAGTGACTCACAAGGCTCTAAAACATGGATGGAAGTGCCAGGAATTAGCATCCCTCAAAGGGGAGGACTTGGGGTATTCGTAGCCCCCACTCAAAAACTAGCCATTTTATAGCCATTGGAGCTGTCAGGTTCATACCAGACCTTTCGGTATGCATACCGGAACCTCCGATATTAATAGGTAGTACACTTCAAAGGTTAATTTCAACAGAGCACCCCTGCCACTCATCTCTCAAACCTCACATTGGTTAACTTGAGCACTTAGAGACAGTTAACTATCATCATGTTGCATCCCTCTTAATAGTACGGCATACCTATAAACTCAAGTTTAAAAAAAATGAATTTAAACCGCTTAAGTTAACCTTCTTTGTACCCATGTCGACATGTCCATTTTGATTGTTGCTTCAGTGTAGCAATCTTGAGGATGTGACTTGGTCCAATTCCATATGTACAAATGAGTCCAAATGCACCAAGTCACTTTCATCAAATGATCCAACAATGATTATATTCTCCTCACAATATAACCTCCTTTAGCTTGATTAGTGACATGACTAAATGCAAGTACTTTCTTCACCACAACCATGGTCCTTTTGCGCCCAAGCCGTCGCTTGCCCTTCACCTACGCTTGGTCCTTCGAAGCCTTTTCCTTGCTATCTTCACCATCATAAGCCAATCCAAGTCATACCATGATTTGAATCAACAATAAGCATACATTGAATTCCATGAAGTGAAACCATCTTCATTAACTTTGATTTCATAGCAAGCTCTTTAAATGAGACCATTCCATATGCAATACCTCATGTCTCATATACCAATTCAAATATGCTCACTTCCATATGAACCATAAATGTCCCATAATATATATAAGCCATTACTTGAATTTCGTTTGCATTGTTGTCTTCTACTTGAGATAGATTGTTTTTACAACAATACATCATTTTGGATTTTCATTTACACATATCATGGCACACCATCAAGTTTGCCTATAATAAATTACCTGTTCAACACTTAGCAAACTTGTTAGTCCTTTAATCGTGTTGTCATTCAATCATCCAAAACCCACAAAGGGCTAGGTGCACTTACAATCTCCCCCTTTTTGGTGATTGATGACAATCCCGATTAAAGCTTACCAAAGATATATAAATTTAAGCTTCTGAATCCAATGATATAGATATATCTCCCCCTTAATTTGTGCATATGAGTGAAAGTCATAAAAATGGCCTCAAATGCTAATTTGCACAAATTAAGTCAAATGGGAAGCCTCACCCTATATCATTGCATTCGTGGGGTGCAAGTGTGTGTGTCACAATAAAATCATGGTGCATATGACATGATATATCACACAAGAAGTATAAAGCATCACATCATACAAATTCACTCTAAATATGTATGGTCCTTACAAAAGTAAATACAACATAATATCACACTCATAGCACTCATCACAATGGTTCTCAAGTCCATAAACCACTAAGGTAGATTATATTGCAAGTAAGGCTCATGTCTCAATGATACATCCATCATGCATAAAGTTTCATCTTTCTCATGATACATAGATAAAGCACATATAATCTATCATATCCATCATGATACATCAATAAAGCTCATGGATACACATCACAACTAAAAACTATAGCTCTACAATACATATCTCCAAACACACACACTAAAGCTTTAATAATTATCTCTCCCCCTTTGGCATCCATAACTAGAAAGGTGCCACAAAGAAATACCACAAGGACTGACAAAACCTAAGAGGTTGCAAGCTGCTGCTGAGTCACAAAGACCACTCATCATGATCTTGATCACGATCAGTACCATTGTTGATGGTAGTTAATGTCAATCATAAACCGTCAATATAACCCGCATAAATGATTAAAATGGATTAATAACATAAGTCTAGGGGTTTAAACTAATGAGTTCCGTGAGTTTTGGTGATTTCATGACTGTAGGAGGATTTAATCAAAAAACCATCAAGGAGGACCTATTCGTCAAAGGAAATCACATTACTCCGCAGTGAAACTGACTTAGGAAGACTCTAGAAGACTTTGGAAGGCAAACCATCATGGCAGACCCTATGTCTCTGACATGTGGGGCCAGCCGCCCCCACTAGCAGGTCAGCCATCCTATGGGCCCCATATGTAAGCCCCTCCTTCGAATGTTGGTTCTCCGCCGCCTTAAAGATCAAATCTATGCCATTGCTCATGGTTGGTTTGATCTGAGGGTCTAGAATTGATGTACCCCCTATATATATGCCCCTGTACCTCCAGCAGAGTAATCCTGAATTTAGAAACCCTAAGCAACAATTCATATCCTGCTCATCAGGATCAGAGCCAGCAATCAAGAGAAGATTAGTCCTCCAAGTTAGGATGTAGTCTTAGTAATTAGAAATAGTGAGATAGAGAGTGAGGGAAGAGTTTGGAGGAAGTGCCAGCCTATTCATGCTTGTTGGTATAAATTAATGCACACAGAATTATCCGCAAGCACACATATATTATACCATTGTATCACTTCACCGAGAATAACCTAGTTTTAATATTGAACCCAAAGGAATGGAGGTGAGATAACTAAGTCTTAACTTAACCCAACTTCACAACCAAGGCTAAAGAATAGGAGTATAGAGGAGACTACTATGGTCTTCTAGTTCTAACTTCATTAATCTTTGTCTTCTATTGTTCTATTCTAGGGATATTACTAGAGAAAACATAGGCAGAGTATGTTTCCTATAGTAACAAGTTCCTGCTAGGCCTACTAATGGGAGGTGGACTTCAGAGGATTCAACGAGGTTATAAGAGTCACCCTCGTGAGCTACCACCGATCTGAAAAATAGGGTACATCCACGAGTAACCGAGTCTAAGCACCACGCTTACACTATGAATACTACTTTAACCCAAGAGCGACAGGGATCAAAGTACTCAAAAGAGAGTCACAAACCTAAAGAATAATATGAACAAGATACTTACTTGAATTAGAAGTCGATTACCAGAGAAATCTCAGAAGCAAGCTCATGAAGAACTTCATTCCACCAGGGTACAAGCCGTAGAGAGAGCAACGATAGGCCAGGGCTTCTCCAAACTCTTCCCTCTCACACTATCTCTCTATCTCTAATACAAAACTAGATCCTATGGAGGACTAATCTTCTCTTGGTTGCTAGCTCTAGATCCTAGTGAACATATGGAATTAGGGTTTCTGGCTTCTCACCTCTCAGGATCTGACTTGGCTTCTACCCTAGGGGTACAAGCTGGTATATATAGCCCTGAGCATCAATCCTCAACCCTTGGATCAAACTAACTTGAAATAACGACTAAGATGCATCCTAGGAGGCGGTGAAGAACTTACATGGGGGCCCATAGGCTAGGCGGCCTCTAGGTGGGGCCAGTCGGCCCCACATGTTAGTGGGTCAAGCCCCACCTCGGTGGAGAGCCTCCTAGAGTCTTCTAGAGTTTTCCCACATAGTTCCCATAGTGGAATTCTATAATTTTTCTTGACGAATAGGTCCCCCTTGGTGGTTTTCTGATTAAATCCTGCTAGAAACACAGATTCATCAAAACTCATGGAAATTGTCAGTTTAAATCCCTAAGTCTATATTGGTGATCTATTTTAATCATTTATGTAAGGTAGGTTGACGGTTTGTGATGAATGTTAACCACCGTCAAAAATGCTCTCTCTACGGCTTATACCCTGGCCAAATCAAGTTCATCTTGAGCTTGCTTCTAAGATTTCTCTAGTAATCAACTTTTGATTTGAGTAAGTATCTTGTTTATATTTTTCATTAGGTTTGTGACTCTTTTTGAGTACTTTAATCCTTGTTGCTCTTGGGTTAGAGTAGTATTTGTAGTGTAAGCATGGTGCTTAGACTCGGTTACTCATGGATGTACCCTATATTCCGGATCGGTGGTAGATCACAAGGGTGACTATATAGCTTTATTGTGTCCTTCGTAGACCACCTCCCATTTGTAGGCCGAGGAGGACCTGGTTACTAGGAAAACATACTCTACATGTGTTTCTCCTTAGTAATATCCCTAGTTAAAGAATAGAAGACATAGCTTACCAAAGTTAGAACTAGAAACCCTAGTGATCCTTTCTACACTCCTATTTATTTTAAGTCTTGTTGCTACTCTAGGTTAAGTTAGACTTAGTTAAATTCACACATGTTTCCTTGAGTTTGATATTCTAGAATACTTTCTAGTAAAGTGCTACATTGGTATCCGTGCACTTGTAGATTTATCTATGTGCGTTTAAATATACCAACAAGCATTTCTAGCACTGTTGCCGGGAAAATGGTTGCTGAGTTAACTTCGAACCTAGCTTAACCTTGTATCTTGTCACACCCATTTTTAAGGAAAAAAATAGGATGCATAAAAGACTCATGTGCACCCCAGGAGACAATCACACACATAAATTGACAAATTACATAGTATCATCATAGTGCTTATTACATAGCGAATAAGTATTTATCACATAGTCGTATACAATAATTGTAGCAACTAATAGTGGTTCTCCAGCGGAAGCTCCAAACACAGGGACGTGGTTGACTGGTTGACACCAAGACTAGTACTCATTACGATAATCATCTTCATAATCTTGATCTATTGTGGTGGAAATAGCAAGGGTGAGCACATGTCATACTCCTCAAGTATAACACAGGGTTCATGAGGTACAAAAGGCTAGACTCTGTTTGACTGCAGATAGCTTTTACTCATTATATAATTGGCAATTGAGTAGCATCAAGGTAATCCAAATCCCATTAATGAATCAATGATCAGTTGTAATAAGAATAATGAAATAGCAATTAACATAAACATAAAAGTAACAACAGAATTAAGCATGATATAACAATGGTGATCAATTATTCTGTAAGAATTCCCAAGGCCGCTCGTGTCCGTGAGCACGGCTAGTATACTAGTTTATTAAACTTTGCGTAGAGGTGTACACTTTCACTATGAGTCATGATTTCCAAATGCATGCGTTTACAAGGCCCAAAACATCAATAACCATATAAAGCCATTCAAAAGTTTTTCTAACAAGTTAGGGCCATTAGATTCACCCGGCAGGCAGATGTAGGAACCCCCTTTTCAAATGGCACAATTCCTTCTCGACTATACTCATAGACTAGAGGTTGTCCTACACCCAACGTGTCAAGCGATTCTTACGCCAATTAAGGTAACCACTAACAAGCTAGAAAAGGTCTCTTAAACAACTAAAGCCAGAGCCATATAGCCCTCACAGCTGTATTGTATGTCTCGGTTATCACTTATAGGTAAGTCCTTATGGAGAGTAACTAGAGCAACAATATAACCCCTTGCTCTAGCCCCCTTTCAATAGTAGTAAAATCATTGTTAAAGGTTGGTCGCATAATTCATTAATGCAATTACAAGATCATCATTCATAATTAAGCGCTAGCAATAGCTACCCAAATGCACAACCCATAGGTGACAAGGAAATAAGATATCAATAGCTAAGTTATAATCTCTATGGTTGTCAAGGAGGACACATGCATATGAATAGTAATTTTAGTGAATAGGACAACAAGGATGGTCCCATGTTATACTTACCTTGATCAAAGATTTCCTATTGGTACTGCTGGTCCGGCTCAAAGTAATACTCCTGATCATCAAGAAACTGCTCATCGTCTATACTCGATCACCAAGCATCAACACACAATCATCCGAGCAATCATACACGAAGCAAACAAAGAGACATAATTATAACAGTACACCAATAGTAGAAAAATAGTATAAAAAGTTTGTAAAACTCTTCTACACGTCTTTCCAATCACACTGACATAAAAATCACGAAAAACGGAGTTAAAACATGAATTTTCTAAGATTTCCTATAGATAAATAATTACTTTAATATAAGCTCGAAATTTAAATACTACAAACCTACTGTATAATAACTCTAACATGTAGAGCTCGCAAATACGAACCAAACACAATTTGAACGGGTCAAATTGGAGTTAAAATGAGAAAGATACAAGCATTTAAAGTTTTGAAACATCACTTTGAAACATATGAAACATATTTTCATTTAACCCGGTGATGTTTACGTTTCCTAAAGAAGAAAACATATTTTCAGAAGACGCTTTAGGATAGTAGGTTCTATTTTAAGAAAACACAGGGGCTCTTTAAGAAAATTACCCCACGAAGGGGTATCTTCTAATCTAGGCCGTCGATCTTGATTTGAACGGCTGTAACAACCCAAGGGGGCGGCTCGGCGGCGCTGTCACCGGAGAAGGCAACCACGCGGTGGTGCCATGGCTGGCGGCTGGCTGAAATATGCAAAGCAGTGATTCCGGTCACCATAGAAGACATAGCCGGCACCAAACCAACCAGGAGCTCGAGGCGAACTCACCTAGGGCTTCAAACCGAGCAGAAACAAGATGGAGTGGATGAGCAGCTCGACGGAGCGGTCGCCAGAGCTCCTACACACAAGGATGACGCATTAAGTGCCTCACAAACCAAATTGAAGACACCCACATGCTCGCAAAGTCTTGACATAGCTATTGGAGTAGCTTATAGTGGCCAAGAAATGACGTGTTCGTCGAATTGAGTCCGATGGTGGCTTCTAGGGTTTATGAAGCTTGCGGCCGCGAGCTAGGGCAACCAACACCAAAATTTTCATAGAAAAGGTGAGCAATCACGTGCGGTTCACTTAAATAGCCCCACGACACTTTGCTTGGAGGAAAAATCCCGTGAAACTCGGGATTTGCGTTCGGTCGACACCGTGACTCTGGCTCGGTCACGAGTTAGGGTAGAAGACATGGCTGACATGCGGGCCCCATCTGTCAGTGAAACAAGGGAGGGGGAATGGGCAGCCACTACGGCTCTAGGCTGGCCCACACGAATGCGGCAAGGGAGGGGAGCAGGCCTACGGAGAAATGGGTTGCTCGGTAGCCTCGGGTGGCCCAAGCTAGAGCAGAGCAGGCCAACCAGGCCACTAGGCCGCAAAAGAAGAAGGGTGAGTGATTCATTTCATTTTTTTATAAACATATTTTCAATACATTTTCAAAATGAATTTTGAAACCAAATCAAATAAAATCAAAACCACACCACACAATAAAACAAATGCGATAGCATGAATGCATCATCAAATGTCCCACCTAGTATTTTAAATTTTAATCCCAATTAGCATATTCTCTAAATTATTTAGGCTCAAAACTAAGGCTTATTTAAATCAAATTTTATCTATTTCAAAAACTTGAAAATTCTAGGTGTTACATATCTTTTATCTTTTATTCTTTTATTTTATTATTGATTCGGAATCCACTCCTATCCATCAACATGTTGCACCTACTAGTGCACGCCTAGAGCCACCAAAATCCTCAAAACCTATCCTAACACTTTGCTATGAGTTGCGTCCATGTTTAATTAACATGGTCCAGGATCAATCTTTTTCGGGCAAAGATGATGAAAATCCATACTTCCACCTATGTGAATTTGAGTAGACCAACGCATGCTTACACATTATAGGCATGTCAGATGAAACCTTATGATGGAAGCTTTTTCTATTCTCTTTGATGGGAAGAGCTAAACATTGGTATAATCAAACCATATGAAGTAGACAAGAAGATTGGGAAGCCTTATGTTCTAGCTTTTTCTTGAATTTCTTTCCCATCTCTAGAGTAGGCAGCCTTCGTTTAGAGGTTCTATCCTTTACACAAAAAGAAAAGGAATCTCTTGGCACATCATGGGAATGATTTAATGATCTTATTAATAATGTCCCTAACCTTGCCATTCAAGATCCCATTCTCCTTGAACATTTTTATATGGGTCTTAATAGGGAAACCTCAAAGTTTCTTGACATAGCTTCAGGAGGTTCATTCCTGCATGTCTCTGCCAATTTAGGGAGAAGCATTCTTGATAAAGTTTTAGAGAACATGCCATTACCTAAAGCAGTGGAAGATAAGCTACTAGAGGCAGAATCCCAGATAGCTGAACTAGAACTTTGCCTAACCCATCACAAACTTTAGTTGTCCCAAATCCTGAACCACCAAAAAAAGGAGGAAACTCCAATTTTTGATTTTATGCTTGAATTCGAGGTTGAACTTTTTGCTAAATACAGAAATACCTCAAATTATCATACTATGAGGAAACCCCAGAAGCCTAGGAAGTCATCACCCCATGAAGAAATCTTTGACCCTTCTAAGGAAGCTTTTCTTAAAAAGACTATGAAAGAGCTAGTGTCTATAATAAGCAATGAATGGCTAGAAGAATAAGAGCTTTCCTCTGATGTGATTCATCTAGATTCACCTTTGTTGACATTTCTAATACGATTACAAATAGGAGGGTCAAACCCTTCCTTAGCAAAGGCATTAGAAATGTTCGGGACATCTCTTAGCATTGCTTAAGCCAGGTTGTCATCCTCAACACAATACCAAAAGATGTGGTTGTACTTATGATCATAGCACTAATAAAATATGAATAAAGGTTATCCGCAAGCGCACAAATAAAATACACCCGTTGTAGCATTTTAGCCAGGAAAGTTCTAGGTATTGTTATTTATAATCCTACCACTAGGAAGGCACTTGGAGGTATAAGAATAAAAACTATAACCTACACTTGTGATAAGAGTTCCACTAGATCAATCTCAAAATAGGGATCAATCATATCATAACAAAGAATAATTAATAACAAATCATGGTAATACTAAAAGGGGTTCCACCGAGCATTTTCTGTCACACCCCAAAATTTTTAATTTTGGGTTGTGCATAGGAAACACTAAATAAAATAAATAATTTTAATATCTGAATAAATTTATTAGATAAGTTAAGTTGCTGCTAATTTAAATATAGAAAATTGTGGTTTTAAACTTTCTCATATTAATTTGATAATGTGGTGTTTGTGTGACGCTTGTCTTTGGTATTGGTGAGTGCTTTTATTTTTAAATTACCATAGGACGACGTTTGCTTCTCACCGGAAAACTTTTTGGTATTTTCTGGATTTAAAATTTCAATTTCCGTGAGCTTAATCTTTTTCCTTGATCTCTTCATCAATCTTTTCATGAGCTCCAAATACTTTATTTGGGTTCGTCTCATTCTAAAATATCTCTGAGAATTTTCCCTAAATTTTCGGAGCCTTCGAGGTATTTTTCGTGGCTTAAAATTTAATTCTAGACTTTTCTAGAATTATTTTATCCATGAAATTAATTAATTCCGAAAATAATAAAATATCTCAGATTTCCTCATGCCTAAAGGCCCATGTCTTTATTTACTAATGGGCTTTAATAATTAATTAGGCCTATTAGTAAAGGTGGATGGTGCAACGTCAATTAGCACCATATCGCTAGTTGATATGGAGGTGGAGAGTTTTCCTCCCTATATATACGTACCTATCCCTTGGGTAAAAACACACCAAAACTACCGTAGACGAGCCCCTAGTTTGGGAAATCTCTCGTGTAGTAAATTAAATATTTCTCCTCCTTCTTTTGTCGCCCCCAGGCCGAGGCCCTTCGGAGGATGGAGGTAGAAGATGAAGTATTTGCGGTTCTGTCACTGGTTCGTAATATCTTTATCGTTTCTTCGTTTTATTTTCGTTTTGCTCCGTTTCAGTTGCGTTAGTTTTGTATAGTTGCGCTCTACGTAGTAGTGCTGACGTATATCGTGTCACCTAATTAGAAATTTATTGATTTACGTGCAATATTTATTTAATGTATTTTTAATTAAAAGCAACCTAGTGTAATAACTCGTTCTTGTGATTTTGCGATCATCCGTTCTTTCTCCCTGTGCCTTTGGTCAAAACATGGTTCGTAGGCCCTTCACCGTGCTCGCTAGCGAACTACTAGTGGCCGCCTAAGTCGTAGTATCCGTCGATGACTTCTTGAAGACCGCCAGAGTTCTGTTTGTCCGTAGCTGAGTAGAAGCCAGACTCCTACCAGCGTCATCCCGTGGCCTGATCGTCTACTCTCCGCATGAAGCGGGGGACACTGTTCTCCCTCTGCAACTCACAATCATCCAGTTCCTGTCCAACAGCAGGAAGCAGATGCTATTTCTCTCGTCACCTTGACACAGGTAGCAAGCGTCATGCATGCATAATTTGGTGAGACGCACATCTCCTTGTCCATTATTTTATTCATTAAAAATTGTGCAGATGTCATGCTCATGTCATTCATGCATAATAAATGATCAATCTCTATCTATCCCTCGGTTCTGAGAAAATTTATCTTTTCTATGTCCTCGAGATATAATTTTCTAACTACATAGAATGTCCATTGAATCTCCGCACTCGTAGGTACTCATATGTCTATCCTTGCCCTGAACTCATTGTCATTTTATCTCAGTTATTTTAGCTCTGTTTAATTTGACTCTTTTCCGTCGTGTTCGTACTGACGGTATAGCAACTGCGTTTTACATGCGACATGTTATCTGAATTTATTTAATATTAGTTGGAATAACGTGGATGTATCTTGCTTTTGCAATTTAAAACAAGCTATGTTTAAGTCTCGGCTTTTCATTAAAAAAATAAATATACATATAGTTGTGATTAATATCTACCTATTGTGTTCTGTTAATTAAATTTGTTAGCTTGAACACAATTGTATTAAATTCAAATTAGATGTTCTCATAATTTACTTTGTTTTTGCAAGCTAAAGAATAATCGGTATATAAAAGACATTGAAATATTTGTAACCAAAGTATGACTAGATTTAACTCAGCCTTTTAGTTAATATGAGATTTCTGTAATCTGAATGCTTCACCTAGTTTCACTTTATCGAAATAATCAATCGTGTAATTGTTTCTTTTATATAATATAAATGTAATTTGATTAATATTGATTTAATATTTTTTAATTAAAAACTAACTGAGGGTTGTAGTTCCGTCTTTTTGCTTTGTGACCATGCCTATGTTAGCTACACGTGAACAATGTCATTTACTATGTCACATGTTGATTAGATTAATCCTATTACTTTACCATGCAAACTTGGTTCTAAATAAAAGCAACATAGGTGATGTACTTAAAGGTTTTTCTATACAAATATTAATATGATTAATTGCTACATAAATGCATTCTTAATTTCTTATTACTTAGTTTAAACAAGTTGTATATATTAGGCACTATTAAGTATGCACGTGTCCTTTTCATATTGCGAACTTTAAGTTGAACTTGCTTAATCGCTACGGCAATATTTATAAAACAAGATTGGTCTTAACTCAGCTTGAAATTAGAATATAATTTAAGTAATCTGAGTTAATAACTATCACGTGGTTTTTATTCAATTAAGAAAATTAAGCGTGTAATTGTTTCTTTTATAATATAAACTCTCGGTAGTCGTTTCTTTTCCTTCGTAGTTCCGTTATTGGCGTTTCTTGTATTCTCGTGACCATAGCGGTAGCTCTCTTTTAGTACGCTGTTTTCTCTTGTGTGGTGTATTGTTCTTAGTTGTCCCTATTTATTTACTTGTATGCCTGTTAGTGTGCTGGGTTGCTATGATCTACGAGTAGAAGAAAGACTATCTGTGAGCTTCGAAGATCCGAAGATGAAGACCAAAAGCTGAGTGCCAAAAGTTGCAAATGAAAGATTAAGTTGAGGTTTTTCAGAGCAAGTTGTTTTGAGCATAAAACAAGTTCTAAGGCAAGTATAGCATGGGATTATCCTTGTTGTCCTATTCACATTAAGCAAATAATATCATTATGCATATATTCCTTGTTAAGGATGACTTAGTATTGATCTTATTCTTTGATACCTATTATGTTGCATGGATTAGTATTGCTAGTGCTCAACATGAACTATGATCATGTAATTTGACTAATGGAATATGCAATAAACATTAAAAGATGATTTTATTACTGTTAAAGGGTACTAGAGCATGGGGTTACTTTGGTGCTCTTGTTACTCTCCATAAGGACTCATCTATAAGTGAAAATCCGGGATTTACAGTACAACTGTGAGGGCTAAAATGGCTCTGGCTTTAGTCATATAGAATGATCTTTTCTAGCTTGTTAGAGGTATTCCTTTATGGCGTAAGAATGGCTTGACGAATCGGGTATAGTGCGGCCTCTGTCCTCATGTGTATAGGCTGCGTGTTATTGTGCCATCAGGAAGGGGGGCTCTACATCTGTTTGCCGAGTGAAATCTAATAGCCCTAACTTGTTAGACGAACCTTTGAAAGACTTCATAGTGAACCCTGCCGACCTTCCTTGGTAGTGGGTCAAGAGGCTGATCACCTCGGGCGAAAGGGTAAATCACGACTCACAGTGAAAGTGTACAACCTCTGCAGAGTGTAAAACTGTTATAACAGCCGTGCTCACGGTCACGAGTGGCCTGGACCCTTATGGAATAGTTGATCATCAATAATGGATATGTTTTTGCTATTCGTTAATCATTTCACATGGATCATATGTTTATTGTTTATATTGAGACACTTTGATATCATTGATATACTGAATTAATGCTAAATAAAAGCTACATGCTGATAAACCTATGTTATGTCTTTGAGCCTCATGAACCCCGTGTTATATTTGTTGAGTTCGACATGGACTCACTCTTGCTATTTCCTCACACTCTAGTGTGTAGTGAGGTGTTGCTTAGAAGAAGGATGAAAGTGTAGTGGAGTTTCCAGAAGTCTTTTCAGAAGTGCTTGGCATATGGAACCCCCAGTCAGCCGTCCCTGTGATGTTGGAGCCTGAAGAAAAGATTAGCCACCATTCCACGATACTCTGATGTAAGTGTTAATATAGCTATGTATATGTTATATAATAACATTGTTTCTGATATTTTTTTCATTCTGACATACGTGTGGACTTCCTGGGCACACATATGATGAGCCTGGTTTTGTTCTTTGCAAAATCAGGTGTGACAGAGTGGTATCAGAGCGGTGTTGACTGTAGGACGTATGCCAAGTAGCACTGAACAATTTCTAAAACTTATTTTACTATAAAACTATTTTCTCATCCCTTGACTCATTGATTTTGACTATTTCCTGTTCCTTGTCATGTTGTATCCCTTCCTTGATAGCTTCCTTTGAGCTATTATTTCTTACTCTCTTGGTTTTTGATTTGTGTTGTTTTTACCAAAAGGTTTCTGATCTTATCTTGTTCTAAAGTTCGATGGCTTTTCATCATCTATAATCTACCATTTAGGATGACCACCATTGTTGAAAAAGCACGTGTAGTATCGATGATGTGATGTGTGCTTGTCTTGTTGGATGTGATGCCTGTGTGTTGTCCTTGTTCTCGTGCTTTGAAGGTGGCCCGAAAGGTTTCATCTTGAGAATTAGCTCAATCTATGTTAAAGTGGGGTAGTATCCTCTCTTGACCTACCTAACCTTCGATCAATCCTAATTCTTATAGTCTTTTTCATAAATCATCCATGCTTACTCTTGGTTTCTATGCTTTCTTCTTTATCTTAACCCAAGGGAGGATCAACACATGAAGGACTCATCAATAGCAGCAAGCCTTAAAGAAAGTGTTGCCTTCAATGACATCGCCAGGTGGAACAAGATCTTTGTTAAGTGGGATAGCGTCCGCCACCATCACCAATCTCAAGTCATGAGACAAGAAGATCCAAAGACGAATCGCTATCATAATATCATTTTTACTAGTCCTTGCCTCTTAACGAGTCTCACCTTCTTGCCATCAATCTTTACTTTTCTTATCAACATTTGACAACTTTTGACCCTTGTCCATACATCTTATAAATCCTGATTCAAGGACCTACAAAGACTTGAAGATCAATTTATCCTTCCCACTGGTCTTCCCAAATGATGAAATGGAAAACTAGTCTTTACCTTTCTTCAACCAATGCTAATCTGTCACTTTTTCATGATGTTTCATAAATCTTGAATCCAGGAGTTTTGAGCACCTTAGGATATCTCTTTATCTCTTACGTTATCTCTTGCTAATCTCCACCCTTGTTTTTACACCTTATAAAGTGAAGACTCGATGATCAACCTTGATATATCTTTTCAATCTCCTTTGATCTTCCTTTTCACTTATGCTGACCTTCAATCCTTTGACCTTCTTTCATTAACTTGAATGAATCTTAACGATCAATCCAATGTTCTTTTGTTATCCTTTGATAATCCTTGACGCTTATATCCGAACTTGTCAAAAAGTCTCGAAACAACCTTATTGGTCTGCTTTATCTTCCTCCCTAGTCTCTCCGAATCTCGGGACGAGATTCCTGTTAAGTGGGGTAGAATTGTCATGTCACACCCAAAATTTCCTATTTTGGGTTGTGCATGAAAAATACTAAATAAAATAAATAATTTCAATATTTGAATAAATTTATTAGATAAGTTAAGTTGCTGCTAATTTAAATATAGATAATTATGGTTTTAAACTTTTTCATATTAATTTGATAATGTGGTGTTTGCGTGATGCTTGTCTTTGGTGTTGGTGAGTGCTATTATTTTCAAAATACCATAGGACGACGTTTACTTCTCACCGGAAATTTTTTTTGGCATTTTCTGGATTTAAAATTTCAATTTCCGTGAGCTTAATCTTTTTCCTTGATCTCTTCATCAATCTTTTCATGAGCTCAAACTCATTTAGTTGAGTTCCTTATCTCTCTAAGAGTCTCCAGGATTTTTCCCGTGATTTTTCTGAGCTCCGGACTATTTTTCACGGCCAAAAAGGTAATTCTAGATTTTCTGGAATTCTTTTATTCGCGGAATTAAAATAATCCTGAAATTAAGAAATTCCGAAAAGTTTCCAAACCCTACGACTATATATATGCCGGCGTAGCCCTCGACGCGAGGATTCCAGAAGTACAGCCCGTTTTTCGAGCCGCCGCTCGTAGCCCCGCAGATCGGACGCCGAAGTTGTCCACAGCTAGGTTTCCGGCGAACCTTTGACGAGCTTTTCCGACCACCTCGGACGCCTCCAGCGAAAACCGTCACCACCACGAGCTAGATCTCGTCGTCCTCTACATCGGCATGTCCTTCTTTGCATCCATCCATCACCGTTTGATCGTTCCCCTTCGGTTTTCCTTTTCCGTTGATGTTTTCCGGCGAACTTCACCATGGACGCGGTCTTCTCCTTCGTCTCCGGCTACCCGGAGCCACCACGGCACCGTCCCGCGTCCCGGCCCCGTTCCCACGCCGCCACCCCTGGCCCGTGGCCCTGCGCCGCCCTGTCCCGCGCCCCTGCTCGCGAGCGTGCACGACGACCGCCTCCACTGCCTGCTCGCTCCGACCGGCCATCACCAGCAGTCACCGCTGCTGCCGCTTGGGCGAGGAGCGGGAGCGCCGCTGCGAGCCTCCGCCGGCCAGCAAGCCCCAGCTGAGGCCCCTCTCTTCCCCATCGTGCGCAGTAACAAGATTCTTGGCATGGCTGTGTTCGTACGGGAGATGGATGTGTTCGTACGAGAGTCCAAGGAAGAAGACGAGGTATTTACGAGTTTGCCACCAGTCGTTAAATAATCGTAGTTTATTTATTTTAAATCCATTTCAGTTCGTTCCAGTTGCGTTAGTTTCGTGTCGTCGAGATCTACGCAGTAGAGTTATTAGTTTTCGTATCACATGTTTATGAATTTATTTTATTAAAATATTAATTATGTCTATAATTAATTAATCACTGATTAATTAAAGTCGATTTAGGTTTTCGATTTCGATGTGATTGCGCGAGTTTCATCGTAATGTGCGGTACGTGTTAGCAGCGATGTTTAGCATGTCTCACGTCTTGGAAATTTATAAGTTAAATATTAATATGATTAACCTACAACCAATTAGTTTTCTAACTTAAAAGCAATATATATATATATATATATATATATATATATATGTTACACTTCAGTATTTAATAAATGATATTCATATGATTAATTATTAATATTCCTAAGTTATAGTTTGATTAGTTTAAACACACCTTGTATATATTAAACTTGTTAGATGTTCTCACGTGCATTTTTACCTTTTCAAAGTTAAAGTTTATTTTGATTAAATAATACATGCACATCCGCTCCTTAATACATTATTAATTATTCCATTGATAAATCCTAAACTGATGTAATGCTTATCTCGTTTTGGTTTTCCTTTTAAAAAAATAATAAATGCTAGGGCTTATACGTGCTATATATGTTTTGAATATATATACTCTGACTTGTTATTATATCTTTGTAAGTCAGAAATTTAATTTGCATAAATGATATCAAAATAACTATAATTAAGATATGAATAGTTTATCTTAGTTTTCTAAATCTAATAACTCAAGTATAAAATGACTTAACTCAATTTTAGATATTCCCCTGAGATATCTTATACATGTTTTATGATCATTAAAATAGATAAAGCATATAGTTTTCTTTCCAACGTAAATCCTTCGATAGATGTTTCTGTTTTATCGTAGCTCCGATTAGTGTGCCTTTCGTGTGTGTGTGATCGTAGCAATACATAGATTAGATTTCGAATCTTTTCATTGATTGGTGTATTGTTCTAATTGTATCTCTTTGTTTGCTTCGTGTATGTTTGATTGGATGCATGTGTGTTGTTGATTGATGATCGAGTATAGACGGTGAGCAATTTCTTGACGATCAGAAGTATTATTTTGAGCCAGACCAGCAGTATCATCAGGAAAGCTTTGATCAAGGCAAGTATAACATGGGACCATCCTTGTTGTCCTATTCACTGAAATTATCATACATATGCATGTGTCTTCCTTGACAACCATAGAGATTATAACTTAGCTATTGATATCTTGTTTCCTTGTCGCCTATGGGTTGTGCATTTGGGTAGCTACTGCTAGTGCTTAATTATGAACAATGATCTTGTAATTTGACTAATGGATTATGCAATCAACCATTAAGATGATTTTATTACTGTTGAAAGGGGGCTAGAGCAAGGGGTTATATTGTTGCTCTGGTTTCTCTCCGTAAGGACTTACCTGTAAGTGATAACCGGGATATACAGTACAGCTGTGAGGGCTATATGGCTCTGGCTCTAGTTGTTCAAGAGACCTTTTCTAGCTTGTTAGAGGTTACCTTAAATGGCGTAAGAATGGCTTGCCATGTTGGGTGTAGTCCGAGCCCCTGGCCTAGTGTGTATAGGCTGCGGTTGTTGTGCCACAGGGAAGGGGGGTTCTACATCTGCCTGCCGAGTGAAATCTAATGGCCCTAACTTGTTAGACGAACTTTTGAGTGGCTTTATATGGTTCTCGGGTGTTTGGGCTTGATCTCCCCACTCATTTGGAAATCATGACTCACAGTGAAAGTGTACACCTCTGCGCAGAGTTAAAAACTGGTATACTAGCCGTGCTCACGGATACGAGCGGCCTTGGGGATTCTTACAGAATAGTTGATCACCATTGTTATATCATGCTTAATTATTGTTGATTATTATTATGCTCATGTTAATGCTATTCATTATCCTTATTACAATTGATCATTGATTCATTAATGGGATTGGAATACCTTGATGCTACTCAATTGCTAATTATATGATGATTAAAAGCTAAACGCAGTTAAACAGTGTCTAGCCTTTTTGAGCCTCATGAACCCTGTGTTATACTTGTTGAGTTTGACATGGACTCACTCTTGCTATTTCCCCAACACTCCAGTGTGTAGTAAGATGCTACTCGGAAAAAGGACAAAGGTGTAGTGGAGTTTCCAGAAGACTAGTAGAAGTGCTAGGCATATGTTACCCCCAGTCAGCCGTCCCTGAGAAGAATGGAGCCCGAAGTTTAGTCACCGTTCCGCGATACTCTGATGTAAGTGTTAATATAGCTATGTATACGTTATATAATAACATTTTTTTTCTGATACTTTTTCATTCTGGCATATGTGTGGACTTCCTGGGCACACATATGATTAGCCTGGTTTTGTTCTTCAGAAAACCGGGTGTGACAGAGTGGTATCAGAGCGGTGTTGACTGTAGGACGTATGCCAAGTAGCACTGGACGTATTCTAAAACTTATTTTACTATAAAACTAATTTGTCATACCTTGACTCATTGATTTTGACTATTTTCTCTTCCTTGTCTTGTTGTATCCCCTCCTTGATATAGCTTCCTTTGAGATATTATTTCTTACTCCATTGGATTTTGTTTTATGTTGATTTTACTAAAAGTTTTCTGATCTTACCTTGTTCAAAAGTTCGATGGCCTTTCATCATCTCCAAGGTGCCATTAGGATGACCACCATTGTTGAACAAGCACGTGTAGTATCGATGATGTGATGTGTGTTTGTTTTGCTTGATGTGTTGCTTGTGTGTTATCCTTGTTCTCATATTTCAAAGGTGGCTCGAAAGGTATAAGTCTTGAGGAGTAGCTTGATCTATGCTAAGTGGGGTAGGTTTTACGTAATACTCCGCATGCTGATTTCTATAGCAGTTTGCAATGTTTCTGTTATATCTCAAGATATGGACATGAGAAATTTATGAAATTTTACTGGGAATAACTAGACTTCTGTATCTTTCCAAACCCACTGGATTTACCTTTTTACCTATTTTGAGCTAAGAGATATACATGTTCTAAGTTGAGGTTACTGCACAGTCTGGAATTCTGGAACAGTTTTGGCTAAGCTCTGTTTTTGATTAATTTAATAACAGAACCTGGAAAAGTGTTATTAATAAAAGTTGTAGATAATTTCATAAGCTTTCCAACCATGTAAAGATTACTTCATTTGGATCTTTGTAGCTCGAGTTATGCCAGATTTACTGAACTGCTAAAATTGGAATTCGCCCAGAAATTTTCTGCATTACTTCCTTATCTTGTACAAGTGAATATATCATTGGATATCTTTGAATCTCATTGATTTGCCTGGGAATCTTACATTAGAGATGATTATGGTTATCTAGTATAAAAGGGATGTGATTTACTTTGGTGTCCCCTAGTTTCTTTTTCTTAAGGGGGTAGCAAAGTTGTGAGTGTTGCAAGATGAATGTTTCGTATGTCCTAGAGCTTCACTTGGAAGAAGTGGTTATCTCTATGATTGGAAGTCTATAGTTAGTTTCATGAAAACTTAGATGACATCACCCCCATATCAAGTATGTTTAGTAAGTTTTAAGTGAAGGACTCATCGATAGCAGCAAGCCTTAGAGAAAGTGTTTCCTTCAATAACATCGTCAGGTGAAACAAGATCTTTGTTAAGTGGGGTAGCATTTGCTATCAACAACAGCAAGTCCTGAATATCTCAAGTGACGAGGCATGAAGAGGCATGAAGAACTAAAGATCAAACTTTATCTTTCTTGTCATCTTTTGGCTATCCTTGATCCAAGTCTTATATCTCATCAACATAAATCAAAGAAGCGTGAAGACTTGAAGATTAGTGTCATCTATCTCTCTAGTCTCTGAATCTCGTTTCTGCCTTATCCTATTTTTTTTAGAACAGTCTGTCTTCCTTAGCTTGTACCTCTATTTTTGGATGCCCAAAAATCATGAATAAATTCTGGACAATAGTAGACTTCAATATCTTTCTCTGACCGTAAGAACCACCCTGATAGCTATTATGGTTTGGGATTTATGAAAATCACAAGGCGACGTATCTATGCTGTCAGCAATCTGGAATAGTTTCTGTTGTGCACAGTTTTCAACCATGTTAACTGTAGAATCTGGAGAAGTATTCTATAAGAAAGTTGTAGTAAATTTGATAAGTTTTCTAACGGTATAAGCTACAACGTCATTGGATTCGTGGAACTTGAGTTATAACTGTATTTCTGCACTGCCATTTTTCTGCTCGCGAGGAAGTGCAAATTACTTGTTCTTGCATATGCTCATGAATATCTTTGAGATGATAGAAGGACATGATGGTAGTTATCACTCAGAAACACATGTAATCTATCCATTGGTGTTCTCCAGTTGATCTCTTCTTAAGAGGGGTTGCCGAACTAAAGGCGATACAAGATGGAGGTTTTATACGTTCTATTCTCGTCATCTGGAAGCATCAGCTATCTACATGGTTGCAAAGTCATTATCGAGCACAGGTATCCTTTTTCAGGGTGGGTAACCTGTTAGAACCATCTACAAGAATCATAAGGGTCTAAAGGAGACATTTACAAAGTTGGTTATGAGTTTGTGGCATCATCATTGGATAGGAGTTGACGAAAGAAAAGTGAAGACTTGCAGATCAACTTTATCTTTCTCCCTAGTCTCTCCGAATCTCGGGACGAGATTCCTGTTAAGTGGGGTAGATTTGTCACACCCAAAATTTCCTATTTTGGGTTGTGCATGAAAAATACTAAATAAAATAAATAATTTCAATATTTGAATAAATTTATTAGATAAGTTAAGTTGCTGCTAATTTAAATATAGATAATTATGGTTTTAAACTTTTTCATATTAATTTGATAATGTGGTGTTTGCGTGATGCTTGTCTTTGGTGTTGGTGAGTGCTATTATTTTCAAAATACCATAGGACGACGTTTACTTCTCACCGGAAATTTTTTTTTGGCATTTTCTGGATTTAAAATTTCAATTTCCGTGAGCTTAATCTTTTTCCTTGATCTCTTCATCAATCTTTTCATGAGCTCAAACTCATTTAGTTGAGTTCCTTATCTCTCCAAGAGTCTCCAGGATTTTTCCCGTGATTTTTCTGAGCTCCGGACTATTTTTCACGGCCAAAAAGGTAATTCTAGATTTTCTGGAATTCTTTTATTCGCGGAATTAAAATAATCCTGAAATTAAGAAATTCCGAAAAGTTTCCAAACCCTACGACTATATATATGCCGGCGTAGCCCTCGACGCGAGGATTCCAGAAGTACAGCCCGTTTTTCGAGCCGCCGCTCGTAGCCCCGCAGATCGGACGCCGAAGTTGTCCACAGCTAGGTTTCCGGCGAACCTTTGACGAGCTTTTCCGACCACCTCGGACGCCTCCAGCGAAAACCGTCACCACCACGAGCTAGATCTCGTCGTCCTCTACATCGGCATGTCCTTCTTTGCATCCATCCATCACTGTTTGATCGTTCCCCTTCGGTTTTCCTTTTCCGTTGATGTTTTCCGGCGAACTTCACCATGGACGCGGTCTTCTCCTTCGTCTCCGGCTACCCGGAGCCACCACGGCACCGTCCCGCGTCCCGGCCCCGTTCCCACGCCGCCACCCCTGGCCCGTGGCCCTGCGCCGCCCTGTCCCGCGCCCCTGCTCGCGAGCGTGCACGACGACCGCCTCCACTGCCTGCTCGCTCCGACCGGCCATCACCAGCAGTCACCGCTGCTGCCGCTTGGGCGAGGAGCGGGAGCGCCGCTGCGAGCCTCCGCCGGCCAGCAAGCCCCAGCTGAGGCCCCTCTCTTCCCCATCGTGCGCAGTAACAAGATTCTTGGCATGGCTGTGTTCGTACGGGAGATGGATGTGTTCGTACGAGAGTCCAAGGAAGAAGACGAGGTATTTACGAGTTTGCCACCAGTCGTTAAATAATCGTAGTTTATTTATTTTAAATCCATTTCAGTTCGTTCCAGTTGCGTTAGTTTCGTGTCGTCGAGATCTACGCAGTAGAGTTATTAGTTTTCGTATCACATGTTTATGAATTTATTTTATTAAAATATTAATTATGTCTATAATTAATTAATCACTGATTAATTAAAGTCGATTTAGGTTTTCGATTTCGATGTGATTGCGCGAGTTTCATCGTAATGTGCGGTACGTGTTAGCAGCGATGTTTAGCATGTCTCACGTCTTGGAAATTTATAAGTTAAATATTAATATGATTAACCTACAACCAATTAGTTTTCTAACTTAAAAGCAATATATATATATATATATATATATATATATATATATATATATATATATATATATATATATGTTACACTTCAGTATTTAATAAATGATATTCATATGATTAATTATTAATATTCCTAAGTTATAGTTTGATTAGTTTAAACACACCTTGTATATATTAAACTTGTTAGATGTTCTCACGTGCATTTTTACCTTTTCAAAGTTAAAGTTTATTTTGATTAAATAATACATGCACATCCGCTCCTTAATACATTATTAATTATTCCATTGATAAATCCTAAACTGATGTAATGCTTATCTCATTTTGGTTTTCCTTTTAAAAAAATAATAAATGCTAGGGCTTATACGTGCTATATATGTTTTGAATATATATACTCTGACTTGTTATTATATCTTTGTAAGTCAGAAATTTAATTTGCATAAATGATATCAAAATAACTATAATTAAGATATGAATAGTTTATCTTAGTTTTCTAAATCTAATAACTCAAGTATAAAATGACTTAACTCAATTTTAGATATTCCCCTGAGATATCTTATACATGTTTTATGATCATTAAAATAGATAAAGCATATAGTTTTCTTTCCAACGTAAATCCTTCGATAGATGTTTCTGTTTTATCGTAGCTCCGATTAGTGTGCCTTTCGTGTGTGTGTGATCGTAGCAATACGTAGATTAGATTTCGAATCTTTTCATTGATTGGTGTATTGTTCTAATTGTATCTCTTTGTTTGCTTCGTGTATGTTTGATTGGATGCATGTGTGTTGTTGATTGATGATCGAGTATAGACGGTGAGCAATTTCTTGACGATCAGAAGTATTATTTTGAGCCAGACCAGCAGTATCATCAGGAAAGCTTTGATCAAGGCAAGTATAACATGGGACCATCCTTGTTGTCCTATTCACTGAAATTATCATACATATGCATGTGTCTTCCTTGACAACCATAGAGATTATAACTTAGCTATTGATATCTTGTTTCCTTGTCGCCTATGGGTTGTGCATTTGGGTAGCTACTGCTAGTGCTTAATTATGAACAATGATCTTGTAATTTGACTAATGGATTATGCAATCAACCATTAAGATGATTTTATTACTGTTGAAAGGGGGCTAGAGCAAGGGGTTATATTGTTGCTCTGGTTTCTCTCCGTAAGGACTTACCTGTAAGTGATAACCGGGATATACAGTACAGCTGTGAGGGCTATATGGCTCTGGCTCTAGTTGTTCAAGAGACCTTTTCTAGCTTGTTAGAGGTTACCTTAAATGGCGTAAGAATGGCTTGCCATGTTGGGTGTAGTCCGAGCCCCTGGCCTAGTGTGTATAGGCTGCGGTTGTTGTGCCACAGGGAAGGGGGGTTCTACATCTGCCTGCCGAGTGAAATCTAATGGCCCTAACTTGTTAGACGAACTTTTGAGTGGCTTTATATGGTTCTCGGGTGTTTGGGCTTGATCTCCCCACTCATTTGGAAATCATGACTCACAGTGAAAGTGTACACCTCTGCGCAGAGTTAAAAACTGGTATACTAGCCGTGCTCACGGATACGAGCGGCCTTGGGGATTCTTACAGAATAGTTGATCACCATTGTTATATCATGCTTAATTATTGTTGATTATTATTATGCTCATGTTAATGCTATTCATTATCCTTATTACAATTGATCATTGATTCATTAATGGGATTGGAATACCTTGATGCTACTCAATTGCTAATTATATGATGATTAAAAGCTAAACGCAGTTAAACAGTGTCTAGCCTTTTTGAGCCTCATGAACCCTGTGTTATACTTGTTGAGTTTGACATGGACTCACTCTTGCTATTTCCCCAACACTCCAGTGTGTAGTAAGATGCTACTCGGAAAAAGGACAAAGGTGTAGTGGAGTTTCCAGAAGACTAGTAGAAGTGCTAGGCATATGTTACCCCCAGTCAGCCGTCCCTGAGAAGAATGGAGCCCGAAGTTTAGTCACCGTTCCGCGATACTCTGATGTAAGTGTTAATATAGCTATGTATACGTTATATAATAACATTTTTTTTCTGATACTTTTTCATTCTGGCATATGTGTGGACTTCCTGGGCACACATATGATTAGCCTGGTTTTGTTCTTCAGAAAACCGGGTGTGACAGAGTGGTATCAGAGCGGTGTTGACTGTAGGACGTATGCCAAGTAGCACTGGACGTATTCTAAAACTTATTTTACTATAAAACTAATTTGTCATACCTTGACTCATTGATTTTGACTATTTTCTCTTCCTTGTCTTGTTGTATCCCCTCCTTGATATAGCTTCCTTTGAGATATTATTTCTTACTCCATTGGATTTTGTTTTATGTTGATTTTACTAAAAGTTTTCTGATCTTACCTTGTTCAAAAGTTCGATGGCCTTTCATCATCTCCAAGGTGCCATTAGGATGACCACCATTGTTGAACAAGCACGTGTAGTATCGATGATGTGATGTGTGTTTGTTTTGCTTGATGTGTTGCTTGTGTGTTATCCTTGTTCTCATATTTCAAAGGTGGCTCGAAAGGTATAAGTCTTGAGGAGTAGCTTGATCTATGCTAAGTGGGGTAGGTTTTACGTAATACTCCGCATGCTGATTTCTATAGCAGTTTGCAATGTTTCTGTTATATCTCAAGATATGGACATGAGAAATTTATGAAATTTTACTGGGAATAACTAGACTTCTGTATCTTTCCAAACCCACTGGATTTACCTTTTTACCTATTTTGAGCTAAGAGATATACCTGTTCTAAGTTGAGGTTACTGCACAGTCTGGAATTCTGGAACAGTTTTGGCTAAGCTCTGTTTTTGATTAATTTAATAACAGAACCTGGAAAAGTGTTATTAATAAAAGTTGTAGATAATTTCATAAGCTTTCCAACCATGTAAAGATCACTTCATTTGGATCTTTGTAGCTCGAGTTATGCCAGATTTACTGAACTGCTAAAATTGGAATTCGCCCAGAAATTTTCTGCATTACTTCCTTATCTTGTACAAGTGAATATATCATTGGATATCTTTGAATCTCATTGATTTGCCTGGGAATCTTACATTAGAGATGATTATGGTTATCTAGTATAAAAGGGATGTGATTTACTTTGGTGTCCCCTAGTTTCTTTTTCTTAAGGGGGTAGCAAAGTTGTGAGTGTTGCAAGATGAATGTTTCGTATGTCCTAGAGCTTCACTTGGAAGAAGTGGTTATCTCTATGATTGGAAGTCTATAGTTAGTTTCATGAAAACTTAGATGACATCACCCCCATATCAAGTATGTTTAGTAAGTTTTAAGTGAAGGACTCATCGATAGCAGCAAGCCTTAGAGAAAGTGTTTCCTTCAATAACATCGTCAGGTGAAACAAGATCTTTGTTAAGTGGGGTAGCATTTGCTATCAACAACAGCAAGTCCTGAATATCTCAAGTGACGAGGCATGAAGAGGCATGAAGAACTAAAGATCAAACTTTATCTTTCTTGTCATCTTTTGGCTATCCTTGATCCAAGTCTTATATCTCATCAACATAAATCAAAGAAGCGTGAAGACTTGAAGATTAGTGTCATCTATCTCTCTAGTCTCTGAATCTCGTTTCTGCCTTATCCTATTTTTTTTAGAACAGTCTGTCTTCCTTAGCTTGTACCTCTATTTTTGGATGCCCAAAAATCATGAATAAATTCTGGACAATAGTAGACTTCAATATCTTTCTCTGACCGTAAGAACCACCCTGATAGCTATTATGGTTTGGGATTTATGAAAATCACAAGGCGACGTATCTATGCTGTCAGCAATCTGGAATAGTTTCTGTTGTGCACAGTTTTCAACCATGTTAACTGTAGAATCTGGAGAAGTATTCTATAAGAAAGTTGTAGTAAATTTGATAAGTTTTCCAACGGTATAAGCTACAACGTCATTGGATTCGTGGAACTTGAGTTATAACTGTATTTCTGCACTGCCATTTTTCTGCTCGCGAGGAAGTGCAAATTACTTGTTCTTGCATATGCTCATGAATATCTTTGAGATGATAGAAGGACATGATGGTAGTTATCACTCAGAAACACATGTAATCTATCCATTGGTGTTCTCTAGTTGATCTCTTCTTAAGAGGGGTTGCCGAACTAAAGGCGATACAAGATGGAGGTTTTATACGTTCTATTCTCGTCATCTGGAAGCATCAGCTATCTACATGGTTGCAAAGTCATTATCGAGCACAGGTATCCTTTTTCAGGGTGGGTAACCTGTTAGAACCATCTACAAGAATCATAAGGGTCTAAAGGAGACATTTACAAAGTTGGTTATGAGTTTGTGGCATCATCATTGGATAGGAGTTGACGAAAGAAAAGTGAAGACTTGCAGATCAACTTTATCTTTCTCCCTAGTCTCTCCGAATCTCGGGACGAGATTCCTGTTAAGTGGGGTAGATTTGTCACACCCAAAATTTCCTATTTTGGGTTGTGCATGAAAAATACTAAATAAAATAAATAATTTCAATATTTGAATAAATTTATTAGATAAGTTAAGTTGCTGCTAATTTAAATATAGATAATTATGGTTTTAAACTTTTTCATATTAATTTGATAATGTGGTGTTTGCGTGATGCTTGTCTTTGGTGTTGGTGAGTGCTATTATTTTCAAAATACCATAGGACGACGTTTACTTCTCACCGGAAATTTTTTTTTGGCATTTTCTGGATTTAAAATTTCAATTTCCGTGAGCTTAATCTTTTTCCTTGATCTCTTCATCAATCTTTTCATGAGCTCAAACTCATTTAGTTGAGTTCCTTATCTCTCCAAGAGTCTCCAGGATTTTTCCCGTGATTTTTCTGAGCTCCGGACTATTTTTCACGGCCAAAAAGGTAATTCTAGATTTTCTGGAATTCTTTTATTCGCGGAATTAAAATAATCCTGAAATTAAGAAATTCCGAAAAGTTTCCAAACCCTACGACTATATATATGCCGGCGTAGCCCTCGACGCGAGGATTCCAGAAGTACAGCCCGTTTTTCGAGCCGCCGCTCGTAGCCCCGCAGATCGGACGCCGAAGTTGTCCACAGCTAGGTTTCCGGCGAACCTTTGACGAGCTTTTCCGACCACCTCGGACGCCTCCAGCGAAAACCGTCACCACCACGAGCTAGATCTCGTCGTCCTCTACATCGGCATGTCCTTCTTTGCATCCATCCATCACTGTTTGATCGTTCCCCTTCGGTTTTCCTTTTCCGTTGATGTTTTCCGGCGAACTTCACCATGGACGCGGTCTTCTCCTTCGTCTCCGGCTACCCGGAGCCACCACGGCACCGTCCCGCGTCCCGGCCCCGTTCCCACGCCGCCACCCCTGGCCCGTGGCCCTGCGCCGCCCTGTCCCGCGCCCCTGCTCGCGAGCGTGCACGACGACCGCCTCCACTGCCTGCTCGCTCCGACCGGCCATCACCAGCAGTCACCGCTGCTGCCGCTTGGGCGAGGAGCGGGAGCGCCGCTGCGAGCCTCCGCCGGCCAGCAAGCCCCAGCTGAGGCCCCTCTCTTCCCCATCGTGCGCAGTAACAAGATTCTTGGCATGGCTGTGTTCGTACGGGAGATGGATGTGTTCGTACGAGAGTCCAAGGAAGAAGACGAGGTATTTACGAGTTTGCCACCAGTCGTTAAATAATCGTAGTTTATTTATTTTAAATCCATTTCAGTTCGTTCCAGTTGCGTTAGTTTCGTGTCGTCGAGATCTACGCAGTAGAGTTATTAGTTTTCGTATCACATGTTTATGAATTTATTTTATTAAAATATTAATTATGTCTATAATTAATTAATCACTGATTAATTAAAGTCGATTTAGGTTTTCGATTTCGATGTGATTGCGCGAGTTTCATCGTAATGTGCGGTACGTGTTAGCAGCGATGTTTAGCATGTCTCACGTCTTGGAAATTTATAAGTTAAATATTAATATGATTAACCTACAACCAATTAGTTTTCTAACTTAAAAGCATATATATATATATATATATATATATATATATATATATATATATATATATATATGTTACACTTCAGTATTTAATAAATGATATTCATATGATTAATTATTAATATTCCTAAGTTATAGTTTGATTAGTTTAAACACACCTTGTATATATTAAACTTGTTAGATGTTCTCACGTGCATTTTTACCTTTTCAAAGTTAAAGTTTATTTTGATTAAATAATACATGCACATCCGCTCCTTAATACATTATTAATTATTCCATTGATAAATCCTAAACTGATGTAATGCTTATCTCATTTTGGTTTTCCTTTTAAAAAAATAATAAATGCTAGGGCTTATACGTGCTATATATGTTTTGAATATATATACTCTGACTTGTTATTATATCTTTGTAAGTCAGAAATTTAATTTGCATAAATGATATCAAAATAACTATAATTAAGATATGAATAGTTTATCTTAGTTTTCTAAATCTAATAACTCAAGTATAAAATGACTTAACTCAATTTTAGATATTCCCCTGAGATATCTTATACATGTTTTATGATCATTAAAATAGATAAAGCATATAGTTTTCTTTCCAACGTAAATCCTTCGATAGATGTTTCTGTTTTATCGTAGCTCCGATTAGTGTGCCTTTCGTGTGTGTGTGATCGTAGCAATACGTAGATTAGATTTCGAATCTTTTCATTGATTGGTGTATTGTTCTAATTGTATCTCTTTGTTTGCTTCGTGTATGTTTGATTGGATGCATGTGTGTTGTTGATTGATGATCGAGTATAGACGGTGAGCAATTTCTTGACGATCAGAAGTATTATTTTGAGCCAGACCAGCAGTATCATCAGGAAAGCTTTGATCAAGGCAAGTATAACATGGGACCATCCTTGTTGTCCTATTCACTGAAATTATCATACATATGCATGTGTCTTCCTTGACAACCATAGAGATTATAACTTAGCTATTGATATCTTGTTTCCTTGTCGCCTATGGGTTGTGCATTTGGGTAGCTACTGCTAGTGCTTAATTATGAACAATGATCTTGTAATTTGACTAATGGATTATGCAATCAACCATTAAGATGATTTTATTACTGTTGAAAGGGGGCTAGAGCAAGGGGTTATATTGTTGCTCTGGTTTCTCTCCGTAAGGACTTACCTGTAAGTGATAACCGGGATATACAGTACAGCTGTGAGGGCTATATGGCTCTGGCTCTAGTTGTTCAAGAGACCTTTTCTAGCTTGTTAGAGGTTACCTTAAATGGCGTAAGAATGGCTTGCCATGTTGGGTGTAGTCCGAGCCCCTGGCCTAGTGTGTATAGGCTGCGGTTGTTGTGCCACAGGGAAGGGGGGTTCTACATCTGCCTGCCGAGTGAAATCTAATGGCCCTAACTTGTTAGACGAACTTTTGAGTGGCTTTATATGGTTCTCGGGTGTTTGGGCTTGATCTCCCCACTCATTTGGAAATCATGACTCACAGTGAAAGTGTACACCTCTGCGCAGAGTTAAAAACTGGTATACTAGCCGTGCTCACGGATACGAGCGGCCTTGGGGATTCTTACAGAATAGTTGATCACCATTGTTATATCATGCTTAATTATTGTTGATTATTATTATGCTCATGTTAATGCTATTCATTATCCTTATTACAATTGATCATTGATTCATTAATGGGATTGGAATACCTTGATGCTACTCAATTGCTAATTATATGATGATTAAAAGCTAAACGCAGTTAAACAGTGTCTAGCCTTTTTGAGCCTCATGAACCCTGTGTTATACTTGTTGAGTTCGACATGGACTCACTCTTGCTATTTCCCCAACACTCCAGTGTGTAGTAAGATGCTACTCGGAAAAAGGACAAAGGTGTAGTGGAGTTTCCAGAAGACTAGTAGAAGTGCTAGGCATATGTTACCCCCAGTCAGCCGTCCCTGAGAAGAATGGAGCCCGAAGTTTAGTCACCGTTCCGCGATACTCTGATGTAAGTGTTAATATAGCTATGTATACGTTATATAATAACATTTTTTTCTGATACTTTTTCATTCTGGCATATGTGTGGACTTCCTGGGCACACATATGATTAGCCTGGTTTTGTTCTTCAGAAAACCAGGTGTGACATGTCACACCCCAAAATTTCTAATTTTGGGTTGTGCATAGGAAACACTAAATAAAATAAATAATTTCAATATCTGAATAAATTTATTAGATAAGTTAAGTTGCTGCTAATTTAAATATAGAAAATTGTGGTTTTAAACTTTCTCATATTAATTTGATAATGTGGTGTTTGTGTGATGCTTGTCTTTGGTATTGGTGAGTGCTTTTATTTTTAAATTACCATAGGACGACGTTTGCTTCTCACCAGAAAACTTTTTGGTATTTTCTGGATTTAAAATTTCAATTTCCGTGAGCTTAATCTTTTTTCTTGATCTCTTCATCAATCTTTTCATGAGCTCCAAATACTTTATTTGGGTTCGTCTCATTCTAAAATATCTCTGAGAATTTTCCCTAAATTTTCGGAGCCTTCGAGGTATTTTTTGTGGCTTAAAATTCAATTCTAGACTTTTCTAGAATTATTTTATCCATGAAATTAATTAATTCCGAAAATAATAAAATATCTCAGATTTCCTCATGCCTAAAGGCCCATGTCTTTATTTACTAATGGGCTTTAATAATTAATTAGGCCTATTAGTAAAGGTGGATGGTGCAACGTCAATTAGCACCATATTGCTAGTTGACATGGAGGTGGAGAGTTTTCCTCCCTATATATACGTACCTATCCCTTGGGTAAAAACACACCAAAACTACCGTAGAGGAGCCCCTAGTTTGGGAAATCTCTCGTGTAGTAAATTAAATATTTCTCCTCCTTTTTTTGTCGCCCCCAGGCCGAGGCCCTTCGGATGGATGGAGCTAGAAGATGAAGTATTTGCGGTTCTGTCACTGGTTTGTAATATCTTTATCGTTTCTTCGTTTTATTTTTGTTTTGCTCCGTTTCAGTTGCGTTAGTTTTGTATAGTTGCGCTCTACGTAGTAGTGCTGACGTATATCGTGTCACCTAATTAGAAATTTATTGATTTACGTGCAATATTTATTTAATGTATTTTTAATTAAAAGCAACCTAGTGTAATAACTCGTTCTTGTGATTTTGCGATTATCCGTTCTTTCTCCCTGTGCCTTTGGTCAAAACATGGTCCGTAGGCCCTTCACCGTGCTCGCTAGCGAACTACTAGTGGCCGCCTAAGTCGTAGTATCCGTCGACGACTTCTTGAAGACCGCCAGAGTTCTGTTTGTCCGTAGCTGAGTAGAAGCCGGACTCCTACCAGCGTCATCCCGTGGCCTGATCGTCTACTCTCCGCATGAAGCGGGGGACACTGTTCTCCCTCTGCAACTCACAATCATCCAGTTCCTGTCCAACAGCAAGAAGCAGATGCTATTTCTCTCGTCACCTTGACACAGGTAGCAAGCGTCATGCATGCATAATTTGGTGAGACGCACCTCTCCTTGTCCATTATTTTATTCATTAAAAATTGTGCAGATGTCATGCTCATGTCATTCATGCATAATAAATGATCAATCTCTATCTATCCCTCGGTTCTGAGAAAATTTATCTTTTCTATGTCCTCGAGATATAATTTTCTAACTACATAGAATGTCCATTGAATCTCTGCACTCGTAGGTACTCATATGTCTATCCTTGCCCTGAACTCATTGTCATTTTATCTCAGTTATTTTAGCTCTGTTTAATTTGACTCTTTTCCGTCGTGTTCGTACTGACGGTATAGCAACTGCGTTTTACATGCGACATGTTATCTGAATTTATTTAATATTAGTTGGAATAACGTGGATGTATCTTGCTTTTGCAATTTAAAACAAGCTATGTTTAAGTCTCGGCTTTTCATTAAAAAAATAAATATACATATAGTTGTGATTAATATCTACCTATTGTGTTCTGTTAATTAAATTTGTTAGCTTGAACACAATTGTATTAAATTCAAATTAGATGTTCTCATAATTTACTTTGTTTTTGCAAGCTAAAGAATAATCGGTATATAAAAGACATTGAAATATTTGTAACCAAAGTATGACTAGATTTAACTCGGCCTTTTAGTTAATATGAGATTTCTGTAATCTGAATGCTTCACCTAGTTTCACTTAATCGAAATAATCAATCGTGTAATTGTTTCTTTTATATAATATAAATGTAATTTGATTAATATTGATTTAATATTTTTTAATTAAAAACCAACTGAGGGTTGTAGTTCCGTCTTTTTGCTTTGTGACCATGCCTATGTTAGCTACACGTGAACAATGTCATTTACTATGTCACATGTTGATTAGATTAATCCTATTACTTTACCATGCAAACTTGGTTCTAAATAAAAGCAACATAGGTGATGTACTTAAAGGTTTTTCTATACAAATATTAATATGATTAATTGCTACATAAATGCATTCTTAATTTCTTATTACTTAGTTTAAACAAGTTGTATATATTAGGCACTATTAAGTATGCACGTGTCCCTTTTCATATTGCGAACTTTAAGTTGAACTTGCTTAATCGCTACGGCAATATTTATAAAACAAGATTGGTCTTAACTCAGCTTGAAATTAGAATATAATTTAAGTAATCTGAGTTAATAACTATCACGTGGTTTTTATTCAATTAAGAAAATTAAGCGTGTAATTGTTTCTTTTATAATATAAACTCTCGGTAGTCGTTTCTTTTCCTTCGTAGTTCCGTTATTGGCGTTTCTTGTATTCTCGTGACCGTAGCGGTAGCTCTCTTTTAGTACGCTGTTTTCTCTTGTGTGGTGTATTGTTCTTAGTTGTCCCTATTTGTTTGCTTGTATGCCTGTTAGTGTGCTGGGTTGCTATGATCTACGAGTAGAAGAAAGACTATCTGTGAGCTTCGAAGATCCGAAGATGAAGACCAGAAGCTGAGTGCCAAAAGTTGCAAATGAAAGATTAAGTTGAGGTTTTTCAGAGCAAGTTGTTTTGAGCATAAAACAAGTTCTAAGGCAAGTATAGCATGGGATTATCCTTGTTGTCCTATTCACATTAAGCAAATAATATCATTATGCATATATTCCTTGTTAAGGATGACTTAGTATTGATCTTATTCCTTGATACCTATTATGTTGCATGGATTAGTATTGCTAGTGCTCAACATGAACTATGATCATGTAATTTGACTAATGGAATATGCAATAAACATTAAAAGATGATTTTATTACTGTTAAAGGGTACTAGAGCATGGGGTTACTTTGGTGCTCTTGTTACTCTCCATAAGGACTCATCTATAAGCGAAAATCCGGGATTTACAGTACAACTGTGAGGGCTAAAATGGCTCTGGCTTTAGTCATATAGAAGGATCTTTTCTAGCTTGTCAGAGGTATTCCTTTATGGCGTAAGAATGGCTTGACGAATCGGGTATAGTGCGGCCTCTGTCCTCATGTGTATAGGCTGCGTGTTATTGTGCCATCAGGAAGGGGGGCTCTACATCTGTTTGCCGAGTGAAATCTAATGGCCCTAACTTGTTAGACGAACCTTTGAAAGACTTCATAGTGAACCCTGCCGACCTTCCTTGGTAGTGGGTCAAGAGGCTGATCACCTCGGGCGAAAGGGTAAATCACGACTCACAGTGAAAGTGTACAACCTCTGCAGAGTGTAAAACTGTTATAACAGCCGTGCTCACGGTCACGAGTGGCCTTGGACCCTTATGGAATAGTTGATCATCAATAATGGATATGTTTTTGCTATTCGTTAATCATTTCACATGGATCATATGTTTATTGTTTATATTGAGACACTTTGATATCATTGATATACTGAATTAATGCTAAATAAAAGCTACATGCTGATAAACCTATGTTATGTCTTTGAGCCTCATGAACCCCGTGTTATATTTGTTGAGTTCGACATGGACTCACTCTTGCTATTTCCTCACACTCTAGTGTGTAGTGAGGTGTTGCTTAGAAGAAGGATGAAAGTGTAGTGGAGTTTCCAGAAGTCTTTTTAGAAGTGCTTGGCATATGGAACCCCCAGTCAGCCGTCCCTGTGATGTTGGAGCCTGAAGAAAAGATTAGCCACCATTCCGCGATACTCTGAGGTAAGTGTTAATATAGCTATGTATACGTTATATAATAACATTGTTTCTGATATTTTTTTTATTCTGACATACGTGTGGACTTCCTGGGCACACATATGACGAGCCTGGTTTTGTTCTTTGCAAAATCGGGTGTGACATTTTCCTACTTGGGCATGACTCTAGAAAGAAATAGAAAATAGAGACTAACTCCTAGGGTTATTCTAACTATAGCTCATTGAGCTACATCAATTAGTGCAATTACATTTAGGAATCATGGTCAGGCTAACCTCGTATTCATACTCAAGAGACATTGCTAAGGTGGATCAGGAATAGAGCAAGATATCACCCCGCAACTCAGCCTTACTAGTCCTATATTCAGGGAGTGGACTACAGAGGACTCAACGAAGCTATAATAGTCACCTTCATGATCTACCACATGGCCCAGAACATAGGGAGCACTCACAGATAGATATTGTCTAAGCACCACGCTTACACAACTTCTACCACCCATCCCTTGATCATCAGAATGAGTGCTATACGAACAAGGGTATAAACACAAAACTACTCCAACTATACTAAACATATAATCAACATAGGCAATGAACATTATAATTATGAATCTAGAATTATACCAAGTCCTATCAAGTATTCGACTCATACATAAACTAGAACAAGAACTAGAGAATCAACATGAACTAGACAAGAATATGATGAACTAGACAAGAATATGATGAACTATAAGATGAACAAGATGAACTAGAAGAACAAGTAGACAAACTAGAAAATGAACACAATGAACAAATAGCACAAATAGATTAATAATGTTGAATACAAGAGAGAAGTACAAGGTTGTACCTAGCCTCCTCGTGACTAGATCTTGAATCCAAGCGTTGCTTGCCTCCTCTAATTCCTATTCTTATGTTCTAGATATGCCCTAGCTGGTGGAGCTCTAGGTTATCCTTTTGAGGGACTACCCTGAACTAAACAATGATGGATGATTATGAGATGATGGATTGATTGATTGCCTCAGGGGGGGTCTGCCTCTGCTTATATAGCCCGGTGGGATAAACCGCAGCTCTCAGATCAAACTGACATGAAACAATGGTCAAGATGTGTCGTAGAGATTAGTTGGAGGCCGCCACGTGAAGGAGGACCCACCTAGTAGGGTGTTGATATTTGTTAACGTACATAGAAAAGGATCTGCAAGCTCATGGATATTGGTGAGCATTTCACCCGGGAGATATTTCCAGAGTATCGTATTTGTTTATCCGCAAGGAGAAAGTGTGTGATGACTAACCTAAATCTATACTTAACCCCTAGGCCGCACTACAAGGTAGCGAAGATATAAGCGATTAGAGAAGACTACGATGATAGTCTAGTTCCAACCTATGATAAGCTACGAAACTATTGCTCTATGGGGACATACCGATAGAAAAGAGACACCACAGAGGATGCTTGACCAGGGCACTTAATCCTACCAATCCTTCTGATGGGAGGAGGCTTTAAAGGTAACAATGGGACTGTCACTTCCCACGCTACTACACATCGATCCGGCCAGACAGGGGATATCTATGAGTATCTCTAGCCTAAGCACCACGCTTACGCTACAGACAATTACCCTACTCTCTATCATGGAAGAGAATAAAGTAAACTCATAAACCATAGAACAATAATAACAATATACTTACTTAGTATTGGAGGTTGAATTACCGAAGAATCTTAGAACCAAGCCTCGGGTTAGGAGACTTGATCCCGCAGGTACAAGCTGGAGAGGAGACACTGACATGCCAGGATTCCTCCAACTCTTCCTCCACTCTAACTCTCTCAATCTAGAAGAAGAACTCTAATCTCACATAGAGACTAAAAAGCTAATCTCTCTTATATGTGCCCTAAGAGAGAGATCCATTCGAGGGACCCCTCCCTGCTGATCCTCACAGGAAATAATGAATTAGGGATTCAAGGGTGGTGAGGACATGGCCTCCACGCATATGACCATGCTTGGAGAATTACATGGAGGCCAAGGAGATTAGCAAGGGCATCCAAATCGAGAAGGAGGCCCAAAGCTTATCCGGTTCGAGTCACCAAGGTGGAGGCCCAAATCAAGCTCGAGTCCACCTCAGAATCTAGGACCAGTATGCCTTGAACTGGTCACCCAGGACGCGTCCGGACTCCGTTTTCGATGATCCATATATGGATGGAAAGCTTATTTGATAAGGAAGCCAACCCAAGTGGTCCTACGTCAAAAGATATTTGGAATCAATAGGAATCATCGAAACAAGTCAACGTCCAGAATCTGTCAGGGCGCTGTATCGCCGTCTTTTGGGCCATTTGGTTGTGTTCTTGCGTGTGTTCTCGATTCGCAGGCAAGGACTTAGCCTTCTTGGCGAGGTCGACTGTGCAACGCTGGTCGATAACCAGAGGGGTCGTGGTGCTGCTATTGCGGGGATCAGAGCTGAGTTGTTCGGAAGCTGGATCGAATTGTGTCGTGACTCCACCAAATCGAGAGTTATCAGAACCTTTCGGAAGATCAGGAACCCTAGTTCACATTAAGTGGTAATCAGAGCTAAGGTATACTGTTAGGTTCACATTTATTCCCTCATTTGAGTGTTTCGCATTCATCCCATAGTCCAGTGCCATACTTGTTTTTCCTATCCTAGAACCTTCTGTGCCATAGCCTTTGCATATTTCAGTTTCAGCGTTCGCTTTGTTGAGTTTGTGTCCTAGGTCAAAGTCTTATTGCTGGTTTAGATTGTGTTCTTTTCTAGTTTGTGTTGATCCCTCCACCCGTTGCTATTCCGTATCACCATCAGTTTGCATCTTGTGTCCACTAAAACCCTTATTCGAGCAGCTTTCTTAAAACAGTCATAACTTTTGCATCCGAACTTGAAACGGGGAAAATTTTATATTTACAGAGAATGCCAGAAAATTTTAGATCTATTTCATCCCAATATAGCTGGGTTTGCAAAAATTAGATTTGTGAAATTCGATTAGGAAAATTGAGTTTCTGGGCCTATAAGTTTTGGTATGGTTTTTAGAGCACAATCCTAATTTTCTATAGGCCACATCTTTTATTCAATTGAGCTCAAATTTTTTATGGTTTATTCTTGTGTGCTCCTTGCTGAGAAAAAAATATCAAAAGAGCAAAAGCAAGAAAAAAAAGATTGGATAAAAAAATAAAAGAAAAAAATAGTAAAAGAGAATAGAAGATATCGAAAAGGAGCACATAAGGAACATTTAATACCTCTATTGTTTGTGGTACCTTTTGCCTTATTCATATCCGTTGCTACCTTTAATACTTGTTTCCTTTCATCCTTGTTTCCTCTCTTGATTATCACAACTGGTGATAGGAACACGTATAGGCCAGCAACTAGGACAAGTGCTCTGGACATTTATTCAATATTGCTGTCTGTCACTGACTTGTTTGCCACATATATATATTTGTTTTTTTTGTGCCTCCCAAGCTCCACATATATACTTTAGATCAGTACAGAAAAAAGGTCCTTGCAATCTTGGTACCACTACCTCATAGGTATGACGAACCAGCCGCCGGTTGTACCGCCCACTGCTTGCATTGGTAAGAACTTTGTAAGAGCTTGGTAAGACGCTTCCACTTGCTGTCAAAAGTGACACCACTGCAACCACATAGTCATTTGATAGGAATAATATTTTTGTATTATCTTTTGCTGTCTTCTAACAATGACAGGTTGTTCGTATCCACCGACATATGATGGTATAGGTGCTGATGAGTACCTGGAGTGGGAAATTGCCATCGACAACATATTTGCTACTCGCTTTATGTGTCCAAGGAGGAAGGTAAAAAATGCAGCTAGTGTTTTGTGACATTCTGCTTTTATCTTGGTGGGAGTCTTTAGATCCTTCTAATAAACCTCAAACTTGGAATGATATGAAACTCCTTATGCGAGAAACCTTTGTTAATCCACCTCCTATTTTGACTTCATTTGATGAGGTGCACTATTTAGAGGAAGGGTTTGTTGTTATTCCTCTTGCTATGACTAACCTTCTGTAGGATAATGTATATAAGCGAGAGGATGACATGGAAGAAAATGAGGAGCTCACAACCTCATATGCAAATTCAAAACCATCACTTCATAATGCATCTATTACTCCTGCTGAGAACACAGGTAATGCCCATGGTCCTACACTCACAGAAGGTGAAAATTGTCTTAATATACTAAATTTTTACACAAACCATGCTATCATAGAGCAATTGTTATTGGAACCCTCTCTTGATTTATCTTTGTCCCATGATAATTTGCTTGATGTTCCTTGTGATAAAGATGAATTAGTTGATGATGTTTTAGTTTTCCATGTTTTGGAACCAATTACTTATGCTGAACGTAAACGTTTGCTTCCCATTGGTACCGAAAAAAAGAAAAGAAATTATTGTACTCTTCAAATACTTTGGGTTATATTGAGTTTGACTTTATATGCTCTTAGTAGTTTAGAAGAGAAACTTAATTGTGCAGGATTGCCATGGTTATCTATATGTACATGTCACTTTATTGGCAAATATAATTGTAAAGGAGAGTATATGGTGCATCATGTTTATATTTGTTCAACTCTGAAATCTCCTTTCATTGTGCAAAAATATGATCAACTAGAGGGAACCAATAGCGATAATGTTGTCATGTCGAAATCCCCAAGTTTTGTAATGAGGCAGCAGGTTAAATTTCAAGAAGGGGAGCAATGTTGGCTACTACCGACAACTTGTCCACCAGCTAAGCTCAAACCGAGGATGGTTTGTTGTCAAGAAGGGAAGGATGATGAGGACATGGCACCTTCGGATATGAACAATGATTATAAGGTGCGCTCATTCGTACATTTGCATAGTGGCTTTGGTTATAATTTACTTGGTTCCACATATACATGTCACTATTTGATTGTAGGTTCAAATGTGTTTCGTAATGGAAGTTCATCAAAGTTGAACTTTCGGTTCGTCGGTAGCCCAATAGTGCCTCATTGGGAAGGTCATAACTCATCCATCCGGAGTGCGATCGAGGTCAATGAGCACTTGATGAAAAGCTTGTTTGATAAACTTTCGAATAGATCTAGTCCCATCTCAATATCACATCAGCAAGGCCTCCAAATCACTAATATATTCTGTCGTTATTTCTGGCGAGAGCTACACTGTCATCATGGGCTTGTTAGACATCCTTGGGACCTAGGCCCAAGTTGGAGCATGCCCCAAGAAGATGGAGAACACCTAAGAGATGGCTTTGGACGTCCTCCTCCTTGGCCACTACCTTAGGAGGCCAGCAAGGACGTCCAAGCCAAGCCAGAGGTCCAGTCCAATCCGAGTTCGAGTCTGCCTCGGCCATCAGGACCAGTCTGCAATAAAACGGATGCCCAGGACGCATCCGAACTCCGTTTTCGATGATCCACATATGGATGGAAAGATAATTTGATAAGGAAGCCAATCCAAGTGGTTTTACATCAAAAGCTCTTCGGAATCAACGGGAATCATCAAAACAAGTCAGCGTCCAGAATCTGTCAGGGTGCTGCGACACCTTCTTTTAGGCCGTTGGGCCTTGTAACGTGTTGCGACACCTTTAGGACGTGAAGAGGGATCCTTGGACGTCCCTTAGGCTATATAATCAGTAGCCACCACCTACTTTAGGGTTTGGGTTTTGTTTTAGATCAATCTGTCATTGAACAGTCGCCGTTATCGGTTTGCAAGACCCCAACTTCGAGTGCTTAATCATTCATCTGCAATTGTCACTTCAATTGAGTTGCGTTTTATCTTGTTCTTGCTTGTGTTCTTCGATTCGCAGCAGGGATTAGCCTTCTTGGCGAGGTCAACCGGATTGTGACATGGTTGATAACCAGAGGAGACGTGGTGCTAAGGTTGCAGGGTTTTGGTCTTTGTGATCTGAAGCCGGATCGGTGTGTCGCTCTCCGAACAAATCGTTGTTTATCTTGATGTCTAGAATCTGTCAGGGCGCTGTGTCAACGTCTTTTGGGCCGTTTGGGCCTTGTAACGTGTCGGCGCTCTCCAGGGAGGCGAATAGGGGTCCTTGGACGTCACTTAGGCTATATAATCAGTAGTCGCCGTCTACATTAGGGTTGGGTTTTACTTAGATTATTCTGTTGACAATAGTTTCACCGCCGCCGTCGGTTTGTGAGACCCCAACTTTGTGAGATTAATCATTCATCTGCAATTTGGTTGCATTCCTTTGTGTTCTTGCGTGTGTTCTCGATTCGCAGGCAAGGACTTAGCCTTCTTGGCGAGGTCGACCGTGCAACGCCGGTCGATAACCAGAGGGGTCGTGGTGCTGCGATTGCGGGGTTTCAGAGCCAAGTTGTTCGGAAGCCAGATCAAATTGTGTCATGACTCCACCAAATCGAGAGTTATCAGAACCTTTCGGAAGATCAGGATCACCTAATTCACATCAATTGGTAATCAGAGCTTCAGGTATACCGTCAGGTTTAATTTTACTCTAGTTTAGTTTGATTTCGCCTTCATCCTAGAGTCCACAGAAAAGCCAAAAAAAATTGTGTTAGATTTTTTTCCCTATCCTAGAAACCATGTTTAGCCTTTTGCATAATTCTTTTCAGATTCCGTCGTGTTGAGTTTATGTCCTGATCAAGGGCTTGTTGCTGGTTAGGTTGTGTTAGAGTCCAGTTTGTGTGTTTTCCCCATCGTTTCCATCAAACCCTAGTCACCGTGACCACTTTTGTGCGCATTGTTCCTGTTTTGTCCTCTAATTCGGAGTCCAAACTTGAAACTGGTCCAGTTTTTGCGTACGAACTCGGATTTCGACGTTCTAGATATCAAAATCGATCAGAAAAAAATTTTGGATTCGTCCATCCCCAACATCATCGGGGTTCGAAAATTTTATTTTGACCAAAAACTGGTCACAAGATCCTCTTTTCCTGGTCACAAGCTTTTCCTCAATTTTGGACCCATCTTCTGAAATTTCCATAGGCCACGCCTTTTACTGGTTTAAGCTCAAATTTTTTGTGGTTACTTCTTGTGTGCTCCTAAGTCAAGAAAAAATATCAATTTTTTTTTAAAAAGTCAAAAGTTCCCAAAAAAACAACGACACCCCAAAAAATAGAAAAATTGAGAGGGGCAAAAGAGGAACAATATTTAGAGGAGCACATAGAGGAGACAGTTTGTTATAATTGTGGGCATGTACTATCTTGTGTTTGTTTCCTATTACTCTTGCTATTCATCATACTTATTTCTCCATTTTGTTATCACATCTGGTACTTGAAACACGTTAGACCAGCAACGAGAGCAAGTATTTGGGACTATAATTCAGCATTACTTTCTATTTTTGAATTATGTTCCACTCACATATTTGGCCTGCTTGCCTTAACTCCACATACTTCTTCTGGACAATATAAGTTTTGACGCCTGTAATCGTAGTGCTACGCCTTCCAGGTATCCTTGACCTTGCTGGTAAGAACCTTGTAAGAGCTTGAGAAGGGGTCTCCTTTTGCTGTGATCTTGAGAGGCACTACTCCACCTACTTAGTAGATTATTAGGGATAACTTTCACTGTTTGTTCCTATTTTGTGTCTATAATGACAGGTTACAACACTCATCGATACGAGACAACAATGATGCATGAGCCACACACTATTGCTGCTACACCTCCTTCCGCAGGTCGTTCTATTCTTTCTTCTCCACCTACTTATGATGGTATTGGTGCTGATGAGTACATTGAGTGGGAAAGTAAAATAGATAATATTTTTGCACACTATCATATGTGTGAGCGGAGGAAGATTAAGAATGCATCTAGTGTTTTGAGACATTTAACATCAATTTGGTGGGAGTCTTCAAGTTCTTCAGATAAACCTCATACATGGAATGATATGAAAATTCTTATGAGAGAAACTTTTGTTAATCCATCTCTTGTAATTAATTCATATGATGAGGAACATCAACTAGACCAATCTCCTATTATTCCTCCTGTTGTGCCTAACCTTTTGTAGGACAATGCACAAAAGAGCGAGGATGACATGACAGAAAATGAAGTGCTCTTAGTCTCATGTAAAAATTCAACACGTGATATTTCCGCTGACAGTGAGAGCAAAGGTAATGCCAATGATGCTAATCTCACAGAAGATGAGAGTTCTCTTGATGTGCTGAATTTTTCCACCAATCATGTTATGATAGAGCAAATATTAGTGGAACCTTCGCTTGATTTACCTTTGTCACAAGATGATTTGCTTGATGTTCCTTGTGATAAAGATGACTTGAATGATAATATTTATATTATTCTAATAATGAATGATCATGCTATATGTATGTTGGAATCGAACACTACTACTGAAAATAGACATGTTATTCATAATGCTAGCGATGTTGATGAGCTAAAGTTGATGTCTTCTTTAAATACATTGGGATACATTGATTTTAATGTTCTTTGCAATCTTAATTATTTAGAGGAAAAACTTTATGCATATGCTGATTTTCCATGGTTGTTTAGACATACATATCATGTTTTTGGCAAATATAGCAACCAAGGACAATATATGGTACAACGAGTTTACATTTGTACAACTGTGAATTCTTCTTTTGTTGTGCAAAATAATTATCAATTAGAGTACTATACAATCAACAATGTTGTCATGCCATATTCCTCTCGTTTTGCTTTACAATCCCAAGTGGAATCTAAAGAAGGGGGAGCATATGTTTCTTGTTAGTATTAATCTTTTGCAGGATAGTATTGACAAAGATCGTGTGCATTTTAATCGAGGAGACTACATGTTTGTAGGAGAAGGCATGCTGCAAACCAAAACATGTGGTCATATTATTTCTCCCAACATTGTCAATTCCCAATATTTTGGCAACCTCGTTTGTCTTCATGTTGTGTAGAATGGACTTCAAGCAACATCGACGCCGAGGATGGCTTTTCATCAAGAAGGGGAGGATGATGAGCACATGACCTCCACGCATATGACCATGCTTGGAGAATTACATAGAGGCCAAGGAGATCAGCAAGGGCATCCAAATCGAGAAGGAGACCTAAAGCTTATCCGGTTCGAGTCACCAAGGTGGAGGCCCAAATCAAGTTCGAGTCCACCTCGGAATCCAGGACCAGTATGCCTTGAACTGGTCACCCAGGACGCGTCCGGACTCTGTTTTCGATGATCCATATATGGATGGAAAGCTTATTTGATAAGGAAGCCAACCCAAGTGGTCCTACGTCAAAAGCTATTCGGAATCAACGAAAATCGTCGAAACAAGTCAACGTCCAGAATCTGTCAGGGCGCTGTGTCGCCGTCTTTTGGGCCGTTTGGGCCTTGTAACGTGTCGGCGCTCTCTAGGGACGCGAATAGGGGTCCTTGGACGTCACTTAGGCTATATAATCAGTAGTCACCGTCTACATTAGGGTTGGGTTTTACTTAGATTATTCTGTTGACAACAGTTTCACCGCCGCCGTCGGTTTGTGAGACCCCAACTTTGTGAGATTAATCATTCATCTGCAATTTGGTTGCATTCCTTTGTGTTCTTGTGTGTGTTCTCAATTCGCAGGCAAGGACTTAGCCTTCTTGGCGAGGTCGATTATGCAACGCCGGTCGATAACCAGAGGGGTCGTGGTGCTGCGATTGCGGGGTTTCAGAGCCGAGTTGTTTGGAAGCCAGATCGAATTATGTCATGACTCCACCAAATCGAGAGTTATCAGAACCTTTCGGAAGATCAGGATCACCTAGTTCACATCAAAGGGATGCCTCATCTAGGGGCCAGGGGCCTTGCTTATATAGCTCTCTAGGAAGCACCACAGCCCTCGGATCAAACCGACTTTGATCAATTATTATTATTCATCTTCAAAGGCGGTGGATGCAGGATCCACGAGGTGGAGCCTGATTGGCCACCTGGGTGGGGCGCCCGCCCCTAGGGCTAGGTGCCCACCCCTGTCACAGTGACAGGTTGTCACACCCCAAAATTTCTGATTTTGGGTTGCGCATAGGAAACACTAATTAAAATAAATATTTTAAATATTTGGATAAAATTTACCAATTTTAGTTAGAAAAAAGTGATTTTTTTAAAGTTTTATAATTTTTACGGGCGCTTGGATGATGTGATGTTTGCTTATTGCTTGACCTTGTGGGGTGAGTAAAGCTTTGAAAGAGCGTTTAGTAAGTCATTTTTTTCAACCTATCTATGTCTTTTCTATTATCAAGTCCCTTGTTTTTCAGCTTAATCTTTTCCGCTCGAGGTTTCCGAAATCTTTCTCCTCTGCTCCAAATCATTCCTTTGAGCTCATCATCCATCAACTAATCTATCCAAACTTCTTATGAATTTTCTGGTTTTTTCCAGAATTCTTTATCACTTTTTTATGAGCATAATCAATTTTTAGATGCTCCAAAATATCTTTTCATGAGCTTCAAATACTTTATTTTGGTTCCTCATGTTCCATAATGTCTCTGAGAATTTACCCTAAATTTTCAAACCTTTCGGATTATTTTTGGTGGCTTAAATACCAATTCTGGACTTTTTTTGGAATTATTTTATTCATGAAATCAATTAATTCTAAAAATAATAAAATATCTTGTTTTTCCACCGACCTCTAACCCTATCACTATATATATGTCAGTGTTCGTCCCGTCATGCTGATTTCAGAAATACGGCCTATTTTACGAGCCGCCACTTGTAGCTCCGATCGGACGCCGAAGTTCGGAAAACTTAGGCTTCCGACAAACTCTTCGGCGAGATTTTCTGGCGAAACCGTCGCGTTCCGGCCTCAACCACCACCACCACCAAGAGGTAGCCCTCTTCGTTCTCTACGCCATAATATACTCGTTTTCTCGAATCCGTGTTCGTTAATTTATATCTCTCTTTTCCGGCGAACCTCCGTGGGGCTGCATTGTTCGTCGTCTTCCGGCCATCCATGGACTCATATCCTCGGGCCAATCACACCTGTCGCCTTGAGACGTCTCCCCACGGGCCCTAGGCAATGCCACGTTGTCATCCGGGCACCCGTGCCTCTCTGCACGTCCAGCAGCAGAGGCAGCAACGCCGGTCGTTGCATGCGGCCGCTCCGGCAGTGCTCCACGCGGGCCTTAGCGAGCTGCCACCAGCAGCTGCGGTTGCGTTTGCGGACCAGTGCACCACCGCTGTAGGCTGGCTGAGCTCTGGCCATGCCCTTCTTCCCACGCAAGTGGCAGTAGCAGTCCGCCATGACCATTGACTTGAGCCTACGAATCCGTACATGCACAAAGGTACAAGATGAAGTATTTACGGGATTGCCACCAGAACTAAATTAATCACCGTTCAATCGTTTTAACTCCATTTTGCTTGGTTCAAATTGTGTTAGTTTTATAAAGTCGTGCTCTATATAGTAGCGATAGTTTTTGTGATGTCACTCAAGTATGAATTTATCTATTTAAATGCAACTTAATTAATATTTATTTGACAACTTTCTAACTAAAAGCAACATAGGGTTACAATTTTATTATTGTTGCTTTGTGGCTGTGCTGACGTAAACGGCGCTTTAGCAATGTTGCTTACCATGTCACGTTATGTGTTTACGAATTAAACGGCGCTTTAGCAATGTTGCTTACCATGTCACATTATGTGTTTACCATGTCACGTTATGTGCTTACCATGTCACGTTATGTGTTTACGAATTTATGCCATGCTCTTTCAAATTATAAACAACTTAGGTTTATAAAGTCTTTTATAAATAAATGTTAACTTGATTAATAATCATGCATTGGAGTAAATGTTTCTGAGTTTATAATGTTAATATTAAATTGATTAATGTTAATGCAAACTAGTTTTTCAATTTAAAAGGAACTTTGGACCATAGCGATTGCTAACTGGATTAATGGAAATATAAATACGTTTTTAAATCATATTTTTCTTAGCTTAAGCATGTTACAGACACAACATAACTCGTTCAGTTGCTTTCACTATACTTTTCCCTTTTGCAAAGATAAAGTTAAACTTGATTAAATTATATGGCATTGTTTATAAATACAATATAACTAAGGTTTAATTTCGGCTTTATAACTTGATTAATGATTATGAGTAAAGGTAACATAGGATAATATATTATGTTTTGCTTAGTTTAATCAAGATTCATATAAGGTCATCTTAGATGTGATTTGGTTAATGTTTAGAAGCAACTAGGGTTTATAACTATGGTATTTCATAACTGAATGTTAATAAGATTCATATCCACATAAATGTTTTCTTTTAAATTACAAGATGTTTAGTTCAACATTGATTTGTAAATGTTTTCATTTAGCTTTTGCCACATGTTCCATGATTATTTAAATTATAAAATATTTACATGACTTAAAATACTATGATGTATTTATAAACAAAATATGGCTAAGGTATAACGTTAGCTTTTATAATTCAACATAATTTGGTTAGTTCGACTTTAGTATATTTATCCAAAAAGTCCAACACTTTAATTCACTAACTAAAATAAATCCAGCATATAGTTTTCGCTTTTAGTTTGTTGTAAATTCCTCGATAGTCGTGTGTCCTCTTTGATGGTAGCTCTGTTATCTATCGGTCTTACATTTTCGCGATCATAGCATCATGTCGTATCGTTTAGTATGTTCTCTTTTAAAGTGTCTCGGTTGTTTGGTGTGTTGTTCTTAATTGTGTTTATTGTCTGTTTGTTCTACTTGATTACTGCGAGTAGAAGAAGTTTGGTTAATTAGCACTGAAGACGAGGAGCTAAGGACCGATAGTCGAAGCAAAAGGACTTGAGACCAGAAGATAGCAACTGGAGATTCTGAGCAGCTAACTTTGGGAAAAGGCAAGTATAACATGGGATTTCCTTGTTGTCCTATTCACTTTAATCACATAAATTCATATTGCATGTCTCTGTATTGAATTGTCATTAAGGATTTTCCTAGTTTTTGATCTATACCTTATCACCTATGAGATTTTGCATTGGGTAGCTTTTGCTAGCGCTGAACATAAAATATGATATTGTAATATGATTAATAGAATATGCAACAACACTAAAAGATGACATTTTGATTACTGTTTAAAGAGGGCTAGAGCATGATGCTATTTTTCTTGGTGCTCTAGTTTCTCTCCATAAGGACTCATCTGTAAGCGAACATCCGGGACTGGCTCTAGCTTTAGTCAAGTATGAGGACCTTTTCTAGCTTGTTAGTGGTAACCTTCATGACGTAAGAATGGCTTGACGAATCGGGTATAGTGGGCCCCTGTCCTTATGTGTATAGGCTGCACGTCATTGTGCCATTTGGAAGGGGGGCTCTACATCTGTTTGCCGAGTGAATCTAATGGCCCTAACTTGTTAGACAAACCTTTGAAAGACTTCATAGTGAACTCTGCCGACCTTCCTTGGTAGTGGGTCAAGAGGCTGATCACCTCAGGCGAAAGGGTAAATCACGACTCACAGTGAAAGTGTACAACCTCTGCAGAGTGTAAAACTGTTATAACAGCCATGCTCATGGTCACGAGTGGCCTTGGACCCTTACAGAATAGATGATCTCTAATGACTATAAATTAGTTTTTGCTATTCATTATTCATCTTTACATTGATCACATGTTTATTGTGGCATAAATGAAAACTTGATGCTACTCATATGATAAAATTGTGATAATTAAAAGCAAAATGCAGTAAACCAGTGTCTATCCTTTTTGAGCCTCATGAAACCCATGTTATATTTGTTGAGTACGACATGTGCTCACCCTTGCTATTTCCCCACACTCTAGTGTGTAGTGAGGTGCTGCTTAGAAGAAGGATGAAAGTGTAGTGGAGTTTCCATAAGTCTTTTCGAAGTGCTTGGCATACGGAGCCCACCAGTCAGCCGTCCCTGAGCGAAATGGAGCCTGAAGTTTAGTCACTGTTCCGCGATACTTTGATGTAAGTGTTATTATAGCTATTTGTACGTTAAATAAATAACATTGTTTCTAATACTTTTTTATTCTGACGTATGTGTGGACTTCCTGGGCACACATATGGCTGACCTGGTTTAGTTCTTTAAAACCAGGTGTGACAGAGTGGTATCAAAGCGGTGTTGACTATAGGACGTATGCCAAGATAGCAGTGGTCGATTTCTGAAAACTTATTTTGCTATAAAACTATTTTATCATCTCTTGACTGTTTGATTTTGGTTATTTCCTCATCTGTAACACCCTAAATTTTTGAAAAATTTCAAATAGGGAATTTGATGTAGTTAAGCATTTTTGTGTGCATGAAAATTTAGTAAAATAATATTTTTGTTTAAATAAAATCAAATATAGGGCTAAATAAGTGTTTGTGCATCCATGCCGTTGCATATTTTTATTTGTGTGATTGGTTTTCATTTCAAGAAGAAAATGATTTCAAAAATCATTTGGAAATGTATTTGAAATATTAGAAAAAGAAAAGGAGATAGGAAATTACCTTTCCTCGGTTTCGGCCCGAAGGCCCAGCATCTTCTCCCTCCCCTGCTGGCCCGTCGGCCTGCTCACCGACGGCCGCGCCGCGTATTGGGCCGAGCCCAGCTCGTCCAGGCCCGCGAGCCGAACGCTGCCGCGCCTTCCCTCTCTCCTCTCCCGTGTCACTGCCATCCGGGCCCACATGTCGGCCGCCGGGTCATCTCCTTCCTCGCGACGTGTTCGAGCCGGACTCGAACATGGAGTCCGGTGCCGCCCCGCCCCTCCCCTTTTCTTCGGTCGCACGTCCACAAGTCGCCATAAATAGCGCCCCACCCGCACCGCCTTCCCCCACGCCGCCACAAGCCGCAATCCGCCTTCGGTTAGGGTTTTCGCCGCCGCAAGCAAGCCGCCACCGCCGAGCTCGGGAACCGCCCGCCATTGGAGGTCGCGCGTCATCCACCACCCGTCCTCGCCTCCGTGTTCAGCTCCGGTGAGTTCGGCGTGAGCTCCTCTCTCTTCCCGTACTATTCCCGAGTTGAATCATGGCCTCTAGGGCCTTAACCGAGAGCGCCGGCGAGAAATCTCGCCGCCGGCCATGTCTCCACCGCGCCGGGCTGCAGTGCCAGCTGGATTCCTCTCTCTCTCTCTTCCCCGGACAGATCCTGGCCGTTTAGATCTAATCCGACGGCTTACATCGCAAGATACCCCTTCGTTCGGTGTTTTTGCTAAAGAGACCCTAGGTTTTCTAAAGTCTTAACCCGCAGTCCAAGGCGTATTTGATGGATTACGCTTTGTTGTTTAGAAAGCGTAATCTTCGTCGGTTTAATTGAAAATACGTTTTCAGGTATTTACAGATTTGCCACTAGAATTGTTTTGGTCATAAAATCTTCGTTTTAACTCCGATTTGATCCGTTCAAATTGCGTTAGGTTCGTATTTGCGAACTCTACATGTTAGTATAGTTTTACAGTTAGTTTTGATAAATTATTTTTCGAGTTTATAATTAAGTATTTATTTATCTATAGGAAATCTTAGAAAATTCATAACTTCTACGTTTTAACTCCGATTTTGGTGATCTTTGCGTCTGTGTGATCGTATAAACGTGTAGAAGAGTTTTATAAACTTTTATTACTGTTTTGTTACTGTTGGTGTACTGTTCTAATTATATCTATTTGTTTGCTTCGTGTATGTTTGATTGGATGCATGTATGTTGTTGATTGATGATCGAGTATAGAAGGTGAGCAGTACTTGGACGATTCGGAGTATTACTTTGAGCCAAGTCAGCAGTATCATTTGGAGAGCTTTGATCAAGGCAAGTATAACATGGGACCATCCTTGTTGTCCTATTCACTGAAATTATCATACATATGCATGTGTCTTCCTTGACAACCTTAGAGATTATAACTTAGTGCTTGATGTCTTGATTCCTTGTCAACCTTGGGTATGCATATGGGTAGCTATTGCTAGTGCTTAAACTAAGAACAATGATCTTGTAATTTGATTAATGGATTAAGCAATCAACTATTAAGATGATTTCATTGTTGTTAAAAGGGGGCTAGAGCTTGTGTATTATTTTGATGCTCTGGTTTCTCTCCTTAAGGACTTATCTGTAAGTGATAACCGGGATATACAGTACAGCTGTGAGGGCTATATGGCTCTGGCTTTAGTTGTTCAAGAGACCTTTTCTAGCTTGTTAGTGGTTACCTTAAATGGCGTAAGAATGGCTTGACACTTTGGGTGTAGTGCGAGCCCCTGGCCTAGTGTGTATAGGCTGCGGTTGTTGTGCCACAGGGAAGGGGGGTTCTACATCTGCCTGCCGAGTGAATCTAATGGCCCTAACTTGTTAGACGAACTCTTGAGTGGCTTTATATGGTTTTTGGGTGTTTTGGGCTTGATCTCCCCACTCATTTGGAAATCATGACTTACAGTGAAAGTGTACACCTCTGCGCAGAGTTAAAAACTGGTATACTAGCCGTGCTCACGGATACGAGCGGCCTTGGGGATTCTTATGGAATAGTTGATCATAACTGTTATATCATGCTAAATTATTGTTGATTATTATTTGCTCATGTTAATGCTATTCATTATCCTTATTACAATTGATCATTGGTTCTTTAATGGGAAGTGGTTTATCTTGATGCTACTCAATTGCTAATATATGATTAAAAAGCTAAACGCAGTTAGACAGTGTCTAGCCTTTTTGAGCCTCATGAACCCTGTGTTATATTTGTGGAGTTCGACATGAACTCACTCTTGCTATTTCCACCATAACAGATGAAGATAATGAGGAAGATTATCGGAATGAGTACTAGTCTTGATGTCAACCAGTCAACCGTGTCCCTGTGTGGAGTTTCCGCTGAAGAATTATTATTAGTTATTATTATCTATCGTTCAAGACTATGTCTTAAATACTTATTCGTTATGTAATAAGCACTGTGATGATACTTTGTAATTTGTCAACTTATGTGTGCGACTGTTCCTGGGGTGCACATGAGTCTTTTATACATCCTATTTTTATCCTTAAAAATGGGTGTGACAGATTGGTATCAGAGCCGTGTTGACTGTAGGACGCAAGCCTAGTTAGAATGGTCGTTGATAGCATCCATACTTCACTTAATTCATGCTTCGTCTTTCACCTTGTTAATTACTAAAGTTTTATGCTTCCTCTACTTTATTCTATTGCGAAAATACATTGATTCTATCTAATCTATGTCTAAATTTTATAGATGCCTCCTCATCCCCGTTTGTCAGCTGCACAATATGTTGCCCGTTTCAAACCCCAGGAGCCAAAGGAAGAGGGCGATCAAGAGCTATCCGATGCTGAATCAAGAGTTGGTGATACGTCTATGGAGGATGTAGTTATGGGATGGACTACGAAGTTTCATATCATGGTTCCTAAGGCTGATGCTTTCTTCCATGATATGTTGACAAGAACCTTGGATAACTACTACTATGACTGGGAGGCTACTTTAGAGTATCGCAGTGCAGAGTATAGTCATCCATGGATGGATTCCTATTGGAAGACGGAATTATGGGTCAAGAAAAGGGATCCTACCACTAAGGAGCCTAAGGTGGAGTCAAAGTTCATTACCCGAGTGAGCCGGGCAACTGTGGAGATAAGCATGGAGGATGTCGCTTTCAATGCATTTGTTTACTACCATGGTCTACGCTCGGACAAGACGTTAAAGGGTGCACTTCGGCATTTTCCTTGTTTCTTGCATGACAAGGGAATTTGGACCGTGCCGCCTGCAGATGATTCCTCCTTGACTTTACAAGCTACGGTGGGGTTAACTCGTGAATTGGCTCTCCATGAGGTGGATTTGAAGGATGAGTTGCTGAAGGAAAAAGAACTTAAGGAGCAAGCTTACAAGGAGATTGACCAATTAAGGGCGGAGTTAGGTCGTCCCAAGATTTATGAGAAGCTTCATTAGGCAATAGGAAAAATCCCTATGTAATAGGAACGATAGTAGTTGTGAGTTAATTTTAAGTTTGGTTTGTTTTAAGAGTCAGTTTGTGGTGTGAACAATTGTGTGATTGATGGATTGTTATTATGATAATGTGTGATTTGGATCTTTGTAATGTGTGCTGGAGTTTTGTAGACATGCCTACAAATTCCATGGTTAAGAATATTAAGTTTGATCAAGGTATATTAGTTGAATATGAGGTTAAATTAGTTTTGTCCTTTGCTGATTATTGGATCAGTCTGGGATGTTTTAGAAATAACTTAAAATCCGTTCATGAGAAATTTAAGAAATTTTACTGGGAATAGTTAGACTTCTATATCTTTCCAATCCCACAAGAATCACCTTAATATCTATTATGAGTTAAGAGATATACCTGTTTCAAGTTGGAGTTACTGCACAGTCTGGAAATCTGGAACAGTTTCTGTTAAGTTCAGTTTTTGGCCAATTTATTGACAGAATCAGAAAAAGAGTTGTGAATAAAAGTTGTAGATAATTTTGTAAGCTTTCCAACCATGTAAAGATCATCTGAATTGGACGTCTGTAGCTCGAGATATGACAGTTTTACTGAGTTGCTGAAATTGGAGCTTGTCCAGAAAAATCAGATTTTGCTTATCTATTGAATACATCATCTCGGATCGTACTGAATTTCAATTTCTGTGTTTTTGGAAACAGATGTCAGGCAGAGGTCGTGGCAGAGGTCGTGGAGGTGCTAACATACCTATTACTATGGAGGAACTCATGCAAACTCAGAATCAGATGATGCAGATGTTTATGCAGCACATGCAGAACAATCCCCCTGTTGGAGGACCACCACCTGTTCAAGTAAGGGATAAGCGTGGAGAATTTTTAAAGGGACGCCCTCCAGTGTTTTCTCATGCTGCTGATCCTTTAGAGGCAGATGATTGGGTAAGGGCAGTGGAGAAACAACTGAATATAGCTCAATGCAATGATATGGAAAAGGTGTTGTATGCATCTGGTCAGTTACAAGGGACAGCTCAGACTTGGTGGGAGTCGTACCAGGCTGCACGCCCTGACAATGCTCCTCCTATCACTTAGAATGAGTTTGTTAGAGATTTTCGAGCTCGTCATATTCCTGAAGGTATAATTGAGCTGAAGCAGGAAGAATTCAGAAACCTGAGGATGGGACAGATGAGTGTGAGTGAATATCATGACAGGTTTACCCAGTTGGCTCGCTATGCTCCCAATGAAGTTAGGGAAGATGCAGACAAGCAGCGTCTTTTCTTGAAGGGAATATATTATGATCTTCGCTTGCAACTGAAGGGTGAATCATGTGTCTTCTGATACAGCTCATAATGCACCAGAAGTTATGATTGGTACGTTCAATGTACATTCCACTCCCGCAACTGTTCTTTTTGACTCTGGAGCATCTCATACATTCATATCCAATATTTTTGTTAAAATGCATAGTATACCCATGCTAGCTATGAAAGAACCTCTCTTAGTAAATTCACCTGGAGGTACCATGCAAACCAGTAATCGTTGTCTTCCGATTAGTATGGTATTAAGGGGGGTAGAGTTTAAGATAACTCCTATAGTGTTGAGAACATCTGGGATTGATGTGATATTGGGTATGGACTGGATGATGCAAAATCAGGCAGAGATTCAGTGTCAGCAGAAAGTGGTAGTTGTGACTGCGCCTAATGGAGATAAAATCAATGTGGATGTAGCAATGCAGAAGCAACCAACCGCGGTGGTGAATCAGATTGAAGATACTATTAAGGAGAATTCAGTGATTGAGGAATTTCCGGATGTCTTCCCTGATGAATTGCCAGGTATGCCACCTGACCGAGACATTGAATTTCTTATTGAATTATTACCTGGAACTGCACCTATTGCCAAACGACCATATAGGATGGGAGTAGATGAATTAGAAGAACTTAAGAAACAAATTAAAGAATTACAAGAAAAAGGTTTTATTCGACCTAGTTCATCACCTTGGGGAGCACCAGTTATTTTTGTTGATAAGAAAGATGGTGGTCAGAGGATGTGTGTTGATTATCGGTCACTAAATGAAGTAACTATCAAGAATAAGTATCCTTTGCCCCGGATTGATGACTTGTTTGATCAGTTGAGAGGTGCTTGTGTGTTCTCTAAGATTGATTTACGTTCTGGATATCATCAGTTGAAGATTCGTGCCTCTGATATTCCAAAGACAGCTTTTACTACAAGGTATGGATTGTATGAGTATACTGTTATGTCGTTTGGATTGACCAATGCACCTGCATACTTTATGTACATGATGAATAAGGTGTTCATGGAATACTTGGATAAGTTTGTGGTAGTGTTTATTGATGATATACTGGTATTTTCCAAGACAGAGGTAGAGCATGCTGAACATTTGAGGTTGGTATTGCAGAAGCTTAGAGAGCATAAACTTTATGCGAAGCGAAGTAAATGTGAGTTTTGGTTGAAGGAAGTTTCTTTTCTTGGTCATATTGTTTCTAATGGAGGTATATCAGTGGATCCAGGTAAGGTAAAGGATGTATTGAATTGGAAACCACCTACTGATGTTAGTGAGATTCGCAGTTTCCTGGGTTTAGCTGGATATTATAGACGGTTCATTGAAGGGTTTTCTAAACTTGCTAAACCTATGACATCTCTGTTAGAGAAGAATGCCAAGTTTGTGTGGTCAGATAAATGTCAAGCTAGTTTTGAGGAGTTGAAAAAGAGGTTGACTACAGCGCCTGTTTTGGTTTTGCCAGATTTGAGTAAGAAGTTTTCTATTTATTGTGATGCTTCTCGTCAAGGTTTGGGATGTGTTCTTATGCAAGAAGGCAGAGTTGTGGCTTATGCATCCAGGCAGTTAAGAAAGCATGAGTTGAATTATCCTACACATGATTTGGAATTAGCAGCTGTAGTTCATGCTTTAAAGATTTGGAGACATTATTTGATTGGACATAAGAGTGATATATACACTGATCATAAGAGTTTGAAGTATATTTTCACTCAGTCAGATCTGAATTTGAGGCAACGCAGATGGTTGGAGTTGATTAAGGATTATGATATTGAGATACACTATCATCCTGGTAAGGCTAATGTAGTAGCTGATGCTCTTAGTAGGAAGAGTTATGCCAATGAGATAAGAACGTTGTCTATGACTAGTGAGTTATGTGCTGAATTTGAATATTTGAATTTGGGAATTGTTACTAATACAATGGAATTAGTGATAGAGCCTACCTTAGAGCAAGAAATTTACAAGGGCCAGTTGAAGGATGAGAAACTAAAGAAGATAGCGGAAGATATAGTGATTGGTAAGTCACCAGGCTTTCGAATGGATGATAATGGAATTTTGTGGTTCGGAAAGAGGCTGTGTGTACCTGAGGATCAAACTGTTAGACAAGCAATTCTTCGTGAAGCTCATGAGTCAGCTTATTCTATTCATCCTGGTAGTACTAAGATGTATTTGGATCTTAAACAGAAATATTGGTGGGTTGGACTAAAGCGAGATGTGGCTGAGTATGTGGCTTTGTGTGATACTTGTCAGAGGGTGAAAGCAGAGCATCAGAGACCTGCTGGATTGTTACAACCAATGAAGATTCCTGAATGGAAGTGGGAGGAAGTTGGTATGGATTTTATAGTAGGGTTACCGCGTACTCAGAGAGGTTATGATTCTATTTGGGTGATAGTAGATCGGTTAACTAAAGTTGCTCATTTTATACCAGTAAAGACTACTTACCATGGACCAAAATTGGCGGAATTGTATATGGAGAGAATAGTCTGTTTGCATGGAGTACCAAAGAAGATTGTATCTGATCGAGGATCGCAGTTTACATCGCATTTTTGGAAAGCTGTGCATGAATCACTGGGAACAAAATTGAATTTTAGTACAGCATATCATCCACAGACAGATGGACAGACTGAAAGGACCAACCAGGTATTAGAGGATATGTTGAGAGCCTGTGCATTGCAATATGGAACTAGTTGGGATAAGAGTTTGCCTTATGCAGAATTTTCTTACAATAATAGTTATCAACAGAGTCTCAAGATGGCACCGTTTGAAGCTTTGTATGGACGTAAGTGTAGAACTCCATTGTTTTGGGATCAGACAGGTGAATCTCAGGTGTTTGGTACAGATGTTCTTAGAAACGCAGAAGATCAAGTACGAGTGATTCGTGAGAATTTGAGAGTGGCACAGTCTCGTCAGAAGAGTTATGCTGACAATAGAAGAAGAGATTTAGTTTTTGAAGTAGGTGATTATGTTTATTTGAAGGTGTCACCTATGAAAAGTGTGAAGAGGTTTAACATGAAAGGTAAACTAGCACCAAGGTATGTTGGACCATTTAAAGTTATTGCTAGACGTGGGGAAGTTGCTTATCAATTAGAGTTGCCTGAGAATTTATCTGGAGTACATGATGTGTTCCATGTTTCACAACTTAAGAAGTGTTTGCGTGTGCCTGAGGAGCAGATACCTTTAGAAGAGTTGACTGTTAAGGAAGATCTTACATATGAAGAGTTTCCGATCAAGATTTTAGAAACGGCTGAGAGAGTTACTCGAAGTCGGATTATTAAGATGTGCAAAGTTCAGTGGAGTCGGTATTCGGAAGCAGAGGCTACGTGGGAAAGAGAGGAAGATTTAAGAAAAGCATACCCACAGTTGTTTGAGTAAGCATCGTCCGAATCTCGGGACGAGATTCTTTTAAGGGGGGTAGAATTGTAACACCCTAAATTTTTGAAAAATTTCAAATAGGGAATTTGATGTAGTTAAGCATTTTTGTGTGCATGAAAATTTAGTAAAATAATATTTTTGTTTAAATAAAATCAAATATAGGGCTAAATAAGTGTTTGTGCATCCATGCCGTTGCATATTTTTATTTGTGTGATTGGTTTTCATTTCAAGAAGAAAATGATTTCAAAAATCATTTGGAAATGTATTTGAAATATTAGAAAAAGAAAAGGAGATAGGAAATTACCTTTCCTCGGTTTCGGCCCGAAGGCCCAGCATCTTCTCCCTCCCCTGCTGGCCCGTCGGCCTGCTCACCGACGGCCGCGCCGCGTATTGGGCCGAGCCCAGCTCGTCCAGGCCCGCGAGCCGAACGCTGCCGCGCCTTCCCTCTCTCCTCTCCCGTGTCACTGCCATCCGGGCCCACATGTCGGCCGCCGGGTCATCTCCTTCCTCGCGACGTGTTCGAGCCGGACTCGAACATGGAGTCCGGTGCCGCCCCGCCCCTCCCCTTTTCTTCGGCCGCACGTCCACAAGTCGCCATAAATAGCGCCCCACCCGCACCGCCTTCCCCCACGCCGCCACAAGCCGCAATCCGCCTTCGGTTAGGGTTTTCACCGCCGCAAGCAAGCCGCCACCGCCGAGCTCGGGAACCGCCCGCCATTGGAGGTCGCGCGTCATCCACCACCCGTCCTCGCCTCCGTGTTCAGCTCCGGTGAGTTCGGCGTGAGCTCCTCTCTCTTCCCGTACTATTCCCGAGTTGAATCATGGCCTCTAGGGCCTTAACCGAGAGCGCCGGCGAGAAATCTCGCCGCCGGCCATGTCTCCACCGCGCCGGGCTGCAGTGCCAGCTGGATTCCTCTCTCTCTCTCTTCCCCGGACAGATCCTGGCCGTTTAGATCTAATCCGACGGCTTACATCGCAAGATACCCCTTCGTTCGGTGTTTTTGCTAAAGAGACCCTAGGTTTTCTAAAGTCTTAACCCGCAGTCCAAGGCGTATTTGATGGATTACGCTTTGTTGTTTAGAAAGCGTAATCTTCGTCGGTTTAATTGAAAATACGTTTTCAGGTATTTACAGATTTGCCACTAGAATTGTTTTGGTCATAAAATCTTCGTTTTAACTCCGATTTGATCCGTTCAAATTGCGTTAGGTTCGTATTTGCGAACTCTACATGTTAGTATAGTTTTACAGTTAGTTTTGATAAATTATTTTTCGAGTTTATAATTAAGTATTTATTTATCTATAGGAAATCTTAGAAAATTCATAACTTCTACGTATTAACTCCGATTTTGGTGATCTTTGCGTCTGTGTGATCGTATAAACGTGTAGAAGAGTTTTATAAACTTTTATTACTGTTTTGTTACTGTTGGTATACTGTTCTAATTATATCTATTTGTTTGCTTCGTGTATGTTTGATTGGATGCATGTATGTTGTTGATTGATGATCGAGTATAGAAGGTGAGCAGTACTTGGACGATTCGGAGTATTACTTTGAGCCAAGTCAGCAGTATCATTTGGAGAGCTTTGATCAAGGCAAGTATAACATGGGACCATCCTTGTTGTCCTATTCACTGAAATTATCATACATATGCATGTGTCTTCCTTGACAACCTTAGAGATTATAACTTAGTGCTTGATGTCTTGATTCCTTGTCAACCTTGGGTATGCATATGGGTAGCTATTGCTAGTGCTTAAACTAAGAACAATGATCTTGTAATTTGATTAATGGATTAAGCAATCAACTATTAAGATGATTTCATTGTTGTTAAAAGGGGGCTAGAGCTTGTGTATTATTTTGATGCTCTGGTTTCTCTCCTTAAGGACTTATCTGTAAGTGATAACCGGGATATACAGTACAGCTGTGAGGGCTATATGGCTCTGGCTTTAGTTGTTCAAGAGACCTTTTCTAGCTTGTTAGTGGTTACCTTAAATGGCGTAAGAATGGCTTGACACTTTGGGTGTAGTGCGAGCCCCTGGCCTAGTGTGTATAGGCTGCGGTTGTTGTGCCACAGGGAAGGGGGGTTCTACATCTGCCTGCCGAGTGAATCTAATGGCCCTAACTTGTTAGACGAACTCTTGAGTGGCTTTATATGGTTTTTGGGTGTTTTGGGCTTGATCTCCCCACTCATTTGGAAATCATGACTTACAGTGAAAGTGTACACCTCTGCGCAGAGTTAAAAACTGGTATACTAGCCGTGCTCACGGATACGAGCGGCCTTGGGGATTCTTATGGAATAGTTGATCATAACTGTTATATCATGCTAAATTATTGTTGATTATTATTTGCTCATGTTAATGCTATTCATTATCCTTATTACAATTGATCATTGGTTCTTTAATGGGAAGTGGTTTATCTTGATGCTACTCAATTGCTAATATATGATTAAAAAGCTAAACGCAGTTAGACAGTGTCTAGCCTTTTTGAGCCTCATGAACCCTGTGTTATATTTGTGGAGTTCGACATGAACTCACTCTTGCTATTTCCACCATAACAGATGAAGATAATGAGGAAGATTATCGGAATGAGTACTAGTCTTGATGTCAACCAGTCAACCGTGTCCCTGTGTGGAGTTTCCGCTGAAGAATTATTATTAGTTATTATTATCTATCGTTCAAGACTATGTCTTAAATACTTATTCGTTATGTAATAAGCACTGTGATGATACTTTGTAATTTGTCAACTTATGTGTGCGACTGTTCCTGGGGTGCACATGAGTCTTTTATACATCCTATTTTTATCCTTAAAAATGGGTGTGACATCATCCTTGTCCTTTGAGCTATTTTTGCTTATCCTCATTGGTTTTTGTTTTGTTGTTTTACAAAAAGAAAAAAAAAATCAGATCCCACCTTGTTCAAAAATTCGATGACCTCTTTATCATCTATAATCTACCATGTAGGATGACCACCATTGTTGAAGAAGCACGTGTGTATTTCATATGTTTGATACTTATTATGAAGAAAAATCCATCAGTGAAACCACAACTCTTGATAGTACCGCTAATTTCATACTGTTGTTGCAACCATGGCTGTTGTATCTGTAATGTACTATCCATCTCCACGAAATTCTATTTTGCATACACGACACAAGCTATTGCTGCAGAGGAACTGCATTAAAATATCTAATGTGCTAAAGCAAGGGAGCTATGAAAATATTCAGGATCCCACACTCAGAAACTATGTCTTGGATAGAATTCATACACTATTTAAGCCTTTTAGGATATGTACAGAATCTAAACATGCTAAAGTAGGAAGTAATAAAGACAAATTGGATGCAAACTAGGACTCATGTTAATTACTGTAATTGTAAAAAATAATGTTAAAGTAGCAAGTACCAGAATCTGCATTAAACATTGATTTACAGTAGCAATTTACATGAACAATAAATTTACAGTAGCAAGTAGTGATAAAGACAAATTGGATGTAAACTGGGACTAATGTTACTTACTGTAACTCTAAGTGATTTGGCTAACCTAAATACCTCTCATTTTCCATTTAGGGTGGAGAAAAAAGAACCAGAAACACCCAGGTATATCATGAGATTATGAACCTACAGAACTTGGTTCATATCATGCAGTGGCACCTCCTGGGACTGATTTGAGGTAATAAATTTCATGCACTGGCACCTCCTGGGACTCATTTTCCATTTATCGGCACCTCCATCCGTGCTTACTGCTTAGTTTGTTTTTCTATGGTTTCTAAAATCCTAATCTCTACACATCCTCAAGCGAGGACGGTGAGTCAACAAAACACCGATCATCAGTATGTCATCCAGGTCATGACTCTCCATACCGGTCCTGTTATTCAGAAAGTAACCACAGGTCTGAGCTTTGTTTCGGTGATTCATTTGGGTTATTCGGTTCTAAAACTTCATCTGATTGTACCTGCAGCTACATGTTTCTGTAATTTTTTACCATGACACGATGACTTCATTGCTGCAATCTCACTGGAGTTGTTGTCAACACGTCGATTTAATAGCTGCGCTATCCCCATGCTGTCAGCTTTTATGATATGACCCGTGAGTGCGGCACATGTGGGTGTCATCGGATCATCCCTGTCTACAGGTATGTTTTAGAGTTTTTGTTTAGGTTTTTCAGTACGAGAAACTAAGCGGCCAGCCATGGCGTAGGTGCTGATGAGGACATCATTGGCTCAAAGATAACCATGTCAACCACTTCTATACCAAAGGTGCAACCATTCTATATGAGACTTATCATTGATGCATTTGATGAATTGATGCTGCACCATGATGTGTGTTCATTCTCATTTTCAGAATTACTTACATGGATCAAGGGAAGGTTTGATTGCATATGGAAAGCAGGGAAGGTTAATAAAGTTCATTGGGGACCAAATCCAAGTATTCCTAACGTCCTCCGCTAGGCCACTACGTCACTTTGGTTCCAAGGACAGAAAGAGTCCAAGTCCAACACGTTTTGGAAGTTGAATTCGGACTGCAAAATAGTCCCAAATTGCGACGGTCACCACGACTTCATACGGACTCCGATTGGGACATTATAGCACTTTTTGGAAAGCTTATCAAGTCTATTTTCCAACGGATCTAGACTCATGGCTATATCTTATCCAATGCTTCCGCAATCGTCATTTCAACGCCGGGACCTTTTTTGCCTTTCGTGCTGCGTCACCCTATTTTGGGCCGATGGTCCATGTATCAATTTGGGTCCATTAAGGACGTGTCCTAGGGTTGGAGAATGACCCCAACACCCCCTGGTCATTCCTCTAGGTATTAATAAGGATTAGAGCTGCCACAAACAGATTGGGTTTTGTTTTGTTGAAAGTTTAGCCATTGCTACTTTCTTGTAGACGCGTGTGTTGACTAGACCATCCGTTCTACTTGATTCAGAACCCCAACTTTGTGAGTTTAGATTAGTTTTTCATCTCCATATTTGTAATTGAGTTGCTTGTTCTACTTGTTCTTACTTGTTCCTCGATTGCTTGCAGGAATTACCCTAGTGGTTTGGTTGATCGTGCTCCACAAGATCACGACGGCTGTTGGAGGTGGTGTATCGGTTGCTAAGGCGCAGCTTAGAAGGCTGTAGTCGGGCCATGAACGTCATCTCCATCCCCAAATCGAGTTTCTCACGCTTCTCATCGAAAGATTGACCACAAACTCTTGCGGGTTCATATCAGTTGGTAATCAGAGCAAGGTTTATCGGTGAGAGACTTCCAATTCTTCGCTGTTTTAATTTTCCTATAGTCCAGAAAAGCCAAAAAAATAATAGATTAGTTTACCCGCACTCCTATAAACCCTTTGAGCCTTTGCTAGCACTGCTTAGTTAGGGCTTGTTGAGTTTTTGGTTGCATCGGTTGTGTCGAGTTGCTGGTCTTAGTGTCTATTCCTTTAGAGTTTTGAGTTCTATCATGTTTTGGTCATCACGAGATCCACCATCACCATATACATCGTTGCTGCGTTTCTGCCACCACGGATCCATATGATGTCCGATTTGGGAGTTTAAATACAATCTAGAAACTTGAAGTTGTCTTCTTTCCAACGGATCTGACCTTGCAGCAAAATTCGATCTGAGCACTCCACAATCATCTTAGAGATTTCCGCATCTGCGGTATTAACAAGAGTTGTTAAATCTGACTTCGAAGAGGCTGTGTGCAATAGCCTTATTGTTTGGGTTGTCATAGTACCAAATAAAACATTTAGGCCTCTGTAAAAAAAAGAAAGAAAAAGAATAAGAAAAATACAAGAGAAGGAGAAGAAAGAAGGGGTTGAATCTATTGTTTTCTTCATGCTGTGCTAGTTGTTCTTTTTCAGTGACTACCTTTGTGCCTAGGCTCACGTCTCTAGCATGGTTTAGCCTAGAACCAGCACAGTACCTCCGTTGAACGATTGTTCAGCTTGCTTTTGTGACTAACATGGTGCTCGTACTTCTTTGCTTTAGCCCACCTATAGCTCCACATATTTCGACTACAGCTTGACAGGTGTTGTTGTTACGGCACCGATATACTTCACTCCACGGTTGTAGACTTGTTGGTTGCCATCACCTCCTGTTTGGTTTGGTAAGAACTTGTAAGGGCTTGTTTTAACAAGTTGAGTTTGAGAGAGTTACAACCGACACATCCTAGTAGTTGATAGGAGGATACATATTATTTTTGTGTTTCTTGTTTTCTACTAATCATGGCAGGTGATATGGAGATTTTTGAGCTGTTGAAACTAGACCCTCATATTCAGGATGTCATTCAACACTTGCCGTTATATGATGGTAAGTTTGATCCTCAAGCTTACATTGATTGGGAGTTAAAAGTAGACAACGAATTTGATGAGCATGACCTATCCGAGAAACAAAAGATTTGTATTGCCTCTAATATTTTAATTGAAAATGCTTTGCTAGAATGGAAACACATTTGCAGGCACAACAAAGTTCCAGAATCTTGGAACGACTTCAAATTTCTTTTTAGAGATGCATTTGTTCCTGCATATTATGTTGATTATTTGCTTGCAAAATTAGACAACTTGAAGCAGGGTAGTAAAACTGTGAAACAATACTACCATAATTTTAAGATTTGTATCATGTTTAGTGGATTGGATGAATGCATGGAAGATGTTATGAGTAGATTCATGAGCGGGCTCAATTCTAAAATTCGAACCTTGTTAATTAGCAAATCATATTGCCATATTGGTCAATTGTTTTGTCTGGCTCTCAATGCTGAAAAAGAGATTCTATTATCTGTGAATACTTGCCAGAATGATGTGACCCATAATGTCCAAAATTTGTCCACTCTGCATGCTAATGAAGAGAAACAAATAGTGGAACCCACTACTGATTTTCCTTTGTCACAAAATGAATTACTCGCTATTCCTTGTGATAAAGAGGAGTTGTGTGCTGATGATTCTTTTACTCCTATGCCACAAGTAGCGAATAAGTGTGATACTTTTGGTTTGGAACCATACAAATGTGCTGAAGATAAGCTTTTTCATCCTATTACATGTGCACAAGATGAACTGAATTTACTGTCCTCTTTAAATACTTTGGGTTATATTGAATTTGATATTCTGTGTAATCTAAATTGTCTAAAAGAGAAACTTAAATTTGATTCTGGTTTGCCGAGTTTTAATCATTGTTCGCTTCATGCAATTGGCAAATATGACAGCAAAGGAGAATATTTGGTGCATAAAGTTTATATTTGTTCTAATCTGAAATATCCTTTTGGGCCACAATACCATGATCAAATTGAGGGCTGCACTAACACTAATGATGTCTTGCAAAGTTTTTCTAGTTTTCCCCATATGCAACAGGATAAATATCAAGAAGGGGAGCACGGTTCACTTTTACCTACAACACATACTCCAACAAAGATCAAACCGAGGATGGTTTGCTGTCAAGAAGGGGAGAATGATGAGGACATCATTGGCTCAAAGATGACCATGCCAACCACTTCTATACCAAAGGTGCAACCATTCTATATGAGGCTTATCATTGATGCATTTGATGAATTGATGCTGCACCATGATGTGTGTTCATTCTCATTTTTAGAATTACTTACATGGATCAAGGGAAGGTTTGATTGCATATAGAAAGCATGGAAGGTTAATGAAGTTCATTGGGGACCAAATCCAAGTATTCCTAATGTCCTCCGCTAGGCCACCACGTCACTTTGGTTCCAAGAACAGAAAGAGTCCAAGTCCAACACGTTTTGGAAGTTGAATTCGGACTGCAAAATAGTCCCAAATTGCAACGGTCACCACGACTTCATACGGACTCTGATTGGGACGTTATAGCACTTTTTGGAAAGCTTATCAAGTCTACTTTTCAAAGGATCTGGACTCATGGCTATATCTTATCCGATGCTTCCGCAATCTTCGTTTCAACGCCGGGACCTTTTCTGCCTTTGGTGCTGCGTCACCCTATTTTGGGCCGATGGTCCATGTATCAGTTTGGGTCCATTAAGGACGTGTTCTAGGGTTGGAGAACGACCCCAACACCCCCTGGTCATTCCCCTAGGTATTAATAAGGATTAGAGCTGCCACAAACAGATTGGGTTTTGTTTTGTTGAAAGTTTAGCCATTGCTACTTCCTTGTAGACGCGTGTGTTGACTAGACCATCCGTTCTACTTGATTTAGAACCCTAACTTTGTGAGTTCAGATTGGTTTTTCATCTCTATATTTGCAATTGAGTTGCTTGTTCTACTTGTTCTTGCTTGTTCCTCGATTGCTTGCAGGAATTACCCTAGTGGTTTGGTTGATCGTGCTCCACAAGATCACGACGGCTGTTGGAGGTGGTGTATCGGTTACTAAGGCGCAGCTTAGAAGGCTGTAGTCGGGCCGTGAACGTCATCTCCATCCCCAAATCGAGTTTCTCACGCTTCTCATTGAAAGATCGAGCACAAACCCTTGCGGGTTCATATCAGGTGCAGCTGGGCATGCACGCACACAGTTGGCTTAATAATGCCCCATCGCTGGTGTCCAAAGGTCAGCCCCCTCCCTACTGGGCATAGCCTTGGTATAGCTAGCTTAATTGTATAATCCCTGACTAAATTGCAATGACAGAGTCAAAAAATAATTCTTATCACTGATAATCCTGAGTCCCAACAATTGTTGTAATCCTAAATCCTGATCCTGAAAGATGGAGAAAAATAATTCTCACCTTATTTCTCAATCGATTTGGTCACGTAAGTCAGACTAAGTAGACTAGTTATAGTATACTGTATACACCTGAGTTCATGCTAAGCATGATAATCATGAGACTTATAGAGTGATGCTCTGACATTCCAAGGCCAGGAAGATTCAGTACATTCATTTTGGAATTAATGTTTACTGCCTTCACATTAAATTTTTGTCAACTGGTATTCAATCGGTCTGTGACATTAATATTGTCAAGAACCTGACTGCATGAAGAGTAGAGCAAAACAACAAAACTGATTGCCACGCAGTTGGAAATTGCTACCTAAATCGAGTCATATCTACATTGGTTACTGTGGCGATCCTCCTTCTAGACGCTATTACGGTGACATCTACCGCCTCAATAGTATGTGTTGGGTAACCCCTCTCCCCCCCTCCTGTCTCCCCTTCAGTTGCGTCCAGCCCTCCGCTTGCCTTTTGCATGCTCTGAATGTGTTCACTATCCTATAGAATGCAATAGCACAGAAATGTGGACTATGTTATTATGATAACTAAAAAAATTGCCAATTGTTTGCAGGAGACCTCCTTGAGTGTATGGTAATCTTTTCACTTGTCAATCAACAACACAATTTCTGAGTCTAACTGAGGCTACACAAGGGGTAAGTTTGTGTAACAACCCAGTTTTTCCGTGAACCAAAAATCACAACTGAAATTTTTTCGCAAACATGCCCATGTTTGGTGAGTGACATGTAGGAAAAACTCCCATGTAGTTGCACAAGTAGCACCTACATAGCAAAGTAGACCATTTGCATTTAATTAAATACTTGTGAGTTGTTTCTTATTTGATTTTTATGTATTGCTAAATAAATCAACCACTGGTTAAAATAGATAAACTAAACATGCTTTAATTAATTAATTGTGAAATTAATTAATTAACAAACCTTGTCCAAGTGTCTGCCCTTGGAAAGGACCCCACCTGCCCTAGACCCCTAGAAGACTACCCCTAAGGGTGTATATGTGCATGGCACACATATATACACACATAGATCCTTTGGTTTAGATAGAATTAGAAAGTAGAAATAATAAAAACAATAAGAGATAAAGGGGAAACCTTTGCTGGGCCAAGCAAGCCAGCAGCCCAGCTTGGCCACGCTAGCCAGCGTCCTAGCCCGCTCACTTCGCTCGCCACCGCGCTCGGCCCGTGCTGCAGCTGGCCCAGCTCCGTAGCTCCCCACGCACGCGCGCACACGGTTGGCCCAACACGCCAAGAAGGCCCAGCAAGCAGCTAGGAGCGCACGTCGTGACGTGCTCACCGCTCCCCTTCCATGCTGACGCCGACGGGAGGCCCCCACCCGTCATCCCCAACCTGCCCCTTCTCTTTTCCCTTTCGCAGAAATAGAGTAGAGGAGCAGGGGAATCCCACGCACGCCCGCACGACCACAGCCATCCTCACTCAGGCGGTTGGGAACCAACGCCCCGATGCTTGCCACGTCTGTAAATCCAGAGCGCCTCATGCCCTCCCTAGACCGGGCCTCACCGCGCTGACGCAAGGCACCGTGGCCCACCGTGCTGATGCCGGCCGAGCTCTCCCCTTTTGACCGCCTTGGGTTCGAATTCGAGCCGCCCGGACGCCGCCGCTACGCACCAGCATGCCCAAAACCCTAGGCTGCGACGCATCCTGGCCCTCCACGCGCCCCTGGCCGCATCCCGCCATCCGCCATTTCCATGGCCACCGCCCTCCTATAAGTAGGGTACCTTGGGTGCCCTAGCGCCTTTCCACCACACCCCGCAGCCACTTCGTGGCCACACCACAAGCGCTGCACCAGAGGGGAGAGAAGGAGTGGAGAAGAGGAAGAAGGGGGAGGAGAAGGAGACCGCCGCCAGAGTTGCTCGAGCACTAGAGTTGGAGAAGGCACCGCCGTCTTCTTCCCGGAGCAGGGCAGTGCGGCACTGCACTGCTTCATGCCTACATGGCCACAAACCGCCACTGCACTGCCATCCGATCGCCAGCGCCACCACGGTGAGCAACCCCACGACACCCTTCCTGCTCACCGTCGTGCTAGAACCATGCCCGCCGATGCGCTCTTGCCAAGAGAAGGGAGCCACGGCCATCGCTTTTGCCTTCTCTGGTTCACGCACATGAATCCGCACACAGGCAGACCACGCGCTGGCCTTGCCAAGCCCCTCTAGGCCCAAGAATGCCATGGTCATGCACGTGCACCAAGCGCGCTCGCCATGGCCAGAGCTTGGCCATGGCAGAGCCGTTCCCATCGATATACACCGGTAGGGGTGGGTGCAGAAGCCCTGCTGGTGTCGCCTTGCTACAGAACGCATCGTGCCCTAGAAAAAGGGGGCAGTTTTAGCTCCGGTTGCACTGTGGCGCCCTCATCGCCGCACGTCGGCACCGCCGAGCCACCACCGCTGCGGAAGATCCTGTTGGAGACCCTAACCCACCGCCTTGAGCTTGCCCTTGTGCTCCTCTCACGGCCGTGGACCCGTAGGACCTCTTAGCATCCTAAGTAGGCCACCGGAGCCGGAGAACGGTGGAGCACGTCGCCGGCAGGAGCTCCACCGTGGGTAGGCAGAGGAGGAGTTGGGAGGAGATGCATCCACTGCCTGAGCCGGGTGCACGTAGACCAGAGGGAGAGAGAGGGAAGGTGGACGCGGTCCACGTAAACCGAACCATGGGTTTGTAGACTAGCAGCCACGCATCCACCGTGAACCCAACCTGTGCACCCGCGACCCATTTTGGGACCTAGCTCGCGATGTGGCGTCTCCACGTCTTAACACATGTCCGGGCCAGGCCGGCCCAACCCGGCCCAGGACCGGCCCTGACCCAGGCCCATCCAAGCCTAGTCTCAGCCCGATCACCATTGACCATTGACTGACCCCACCTGTCACCAACTACGCAGTCTCTGGCCAATCAAAAGTCACCACGTGTCAAGCCCCCCGAGTAATTCAACTCTTTTTTTCTAAAAATGATTTAAACTTCAAAAATTCATAACTAATTAACCGTAGCTCAGAAAAATGCCAAACCAGAGTTCAAATTTTTCTAAAAATGAGCTCTACGTCATAGGCCTATGTTTGAGTGCATTTGGATCTTTTGATTTTCAGTTGCATCTTTGTGCATCTCTATAGGAGCCGCTAACGCGGCTATATGTTACGTTTGGCAGACCCGAAGGAGCCACCGACTGAGGAGTTCGACCCCGACTACACCGATGACTTGGGTGATGACCTACCAGGTGCCACGCCCCACCCATTTGTAGATCCTATTACGTATTGCAAATAATTAGAATTGCTAGTGCTTTATTATTACTGCAATATTGATGATAATACGTTGCATGGTAGTTACTGCTTTTGAGCCATTTACCTTGTTGCAACCTTACTCCTGCTCACCCTGCTGTTAGGCTAGATGCTGCTTGTTACTACTGCTTTACTCTTACTCGCATTATATCTGCTATGTAATGCTGGTGAGTGAGAGACGAACTGGGATAAGGCACCAAGTGCCGATAACAAGATAATAACCCGATAATGAACATGGGGAGATCTTGGCGTGAGTCTTGGGTGAGTGGTGAGGGTCGAGTCGACCGAGCAGGATCCGATGATGAGTCACGAGGGCAAGTCTTGCCGAGGGGTGCTACCTGGGCGTCCCCCAAGAGAGATACTCAAGCCCAAAGGAAAGAGGCCCAATCCCTAGGCAAATTAGGGCCCCAACATGAGGAGAATAAGGCCAAAACCCAACACAAACTATCTCAACTTCATGCAAAACCCACATAGGCGTGGCCTAGGCCCAGCAGGTGACCCACCAGAGCAAGGTGGTCACGGGGCAGCATTACTAGGGTGTGGCTGCACCCTTAGCTCCACCGCCTCTAGTGCGTCTACATGTGGGCCCTCTCATTAATGCCCCAAGGCGGTTGCATGCGGTATTCCCTAAATATTCCCTCTGGAACCGCCTATGGAACACTATATAAGAAGCCTCCCCTCCATTCAACACAACAACACACAAGTGAAGAGCACCAAAGAGAAAGAGAAGAGCAACACCACTCCATGGGTTTAGGCCCTAGCTAGTTCTAGAAAAGTAGTAGGGAGAGATGTGAGGGAGAGTTTGGGGAAGAAGTGCTAGACTTGTCAGTAACATTCTCTCGCATGTACCTTAGCAAACACGGGCTTTGTACCTCAATGGGTATTTACTAAGTGTTCATGATTCTTATGGTTCCAAGTCTTTGTATTAGCTAAGCTTTACTTTTAGTTGTTTGCGGGTTCTTCATCCATCCCATGGTAGATGCTCTAGTAGAGGGCCCTAATAAAGATGGATAACCTTAATCGTGCTAGAGTAGTAGTCAATAGTGTAGACGTGGTGTCTAGGCTAGAGGCTACCTTCGTTTGCCTCGTTCCCCATGGTTGGGGGGTAGGCGACAGGTGGTGATAGCCCTGTCCATCCCTTGTAATCCCCCATGTTCAGGTTTGACGTAGAGCCTTATGCCGGTATCGCTTGGTAGACTAGGTGTGCTTCAGTGCTCGAAGTAAGCAAGTAGAAGTATATTTTATCTATCCTTAGACCCTAGGCCATAGAAATCCTTCTCTATCCTCATTAGCTATCATTGTATTGTCCTTGAATGAATTAGCTAGAAGGAATACCTCCGTTCACTAAGGAAATACGATACCCTGAATACTTCCGGGTGAAAGCTACAATGGTAATTCCGCACGCTTGTGAATTTATTCTATAAATGTTAAGAAATACCAACAAGCTTTCTGGCACCGTTGCTGGAGAATGGTTTCTATTTTCTTCGAACCTAGTTCATCCTCATATCTTGTATCCTTTCTTTTATAAAAACAAAAATATTTCTTTTACCTTTTTCACCATGACCACAACTCTTACCCAAAATCGTCTGTTTCAAAGGGCATATCACTGAGCCACCACCAAAACCAATCTGTTCATCTAGCTGTGAACTCCACCCTAGTTTAAAAGTCATGGTTCGAGCACAACCCTTCTCTAGGCTAGAAAACGAAAACCCTTTCCATCATCTGTGAGAGTTCAAGGAAATGTGTTCGTGCCTGAGCATTTTAGGCATGACACAAGAAACCTTAAAGTGAAAATTGTTTCCCTTTTCTCTCATGGAGAAGGCAAAACTATCATGGAACCGTCCAAATTACAAGAGCACAAGTCCAAAAACAATCACCGAAGCGATCAAATTCTCAAACTTGAGCCCATATAACTTCGGTAGTCCATGAAATCACGAGGGATTTCAAACCAAACCATAACGAGCCAAGATCGTAGTGATTCAATATAACATGCCACTTGTTACAACAGTCCAAAAGTAATCACATACATCGGAGTATGAATAATTTATTACAAAACCAAAGTAAAGATTAGCGGAAGCAACATAATTTTTGAAACCATTTGAAGTCAAATACTGCCAGTACATAGTCACATCCTGCAAAAGCATACCAGAAGAGATACTACAGAGACCATGCCCATATGGTCTAGTCTTCACGTCCACATGGCAAAGATAATACTTGCAGCAACAAGTATGAATCTGCTACCTGCAACAGGTGGGAATAAACCCTGAGTACGAGAAGGTACTCAACTAGACTTACCCGTCAAAAACCAGAAATAAAGTGACACCAAGGAGTATGCAAGACTTTATAAGTGGGCTAGCTTGACTCATTTGCAGAAAAGCTTAATACAGATAAGTAACCATTATTTGCTTAAGTATCAAGTTAATCATCATTAACCTACTAACTATATTAGCACCTGTACTATAGCAATCACTTGATTAAGCTAAGCAAGCAATAATAACCATATCCGGTTTAACCATGGCTGTCATCATCATCCTTATCATCAATTCCGAACCATCAATAAAATTAGTGTATCTACGCTGGAGATAACCAGTCAAGTTTCTCACTATCCGGGAGAGACGACGACTCGAATCGATTCCAACTCAGCTAAGGGGGTATTCTTGACACTCACCCGGCAAATCCAGCTAAAGGCAGCCGTAGATAACCTTTGGTACAACTCAGGGTGGGTCCAAACAGCACCGCGTTCTCGGGGATACCAGTGGCCAGGTTTCTCAGGACTTTTAACTCACCTGCCCTTGGACCCCCTAGCTCCCTTCTGAGGTGACTTCCACTTTTCGACTTTGTAGCCTGAGTTGAGCTACTAGGCTTTATGGTCGGCAACCTCAGGCCGGCCAGCTAAATGTCAGGCATGCTTTCAAAATGACATAGAAGGCTCCAAGTCTCGGTCCTTAATTGACACAAGCAGCATCATTACAACCATAAGACCCTGCCCGGTCTTTTATTCATATTACCACATGGTTCTTTTCCATGATAGCAAATATAGACAACCATGACCAGGTAAAGCCCTATATCTCGCAGGTGACAGGAAATCACCCGACTCTATCGGTCTAATTAAGCAGGGCTAAGCATAGATACGATCCTGTCTACATAGGATTCAAGGTTCAAATTGCTGGACAAGGAGGGTTATCAATGCAGCAGAGGTTTCCAACCAACTCCTATAACGTAATGCAACAATGCATATATATAACATAGCTATATAGATAATTGCATTGAAAGTAGGAGGCTTATAATGCTCCAGGGCTTGCCTTAATCGAAAGAAGATAGCTCAAGGTTCGGCTTCAAGAATGGTTCCCACGTCTTCTCCGGCTTCATCGGACTAGACCTCTGGCTCCCGAACGGGCTCCAACTTTAGGGTTCACGCCTTGCGGAGCTTCACTCGTGACATGATTCTCGGCACACCTATTGCATGTATATGCACCCAATCAAATTTCATGTATGCACCAAGGATGACATGATGATTTATGAACATGTATGAATAATGTGAAGATGAATGTAATGATATTGCAACATCATAAGCACAAACCAAGTCATGTGGTGCTCTACAAATCACTTTAAGCTTAGGTGAAAATCTCCTCTCTGGTATTAACATGTTTAAACATCCCTAAGAAACCAATAAGTGCCACAAAGTTAAGACTAAACACACACATAACAAGATTCCAGAAATTTAGCATTTCCAACATGTTAACAATAGTAGCTAAGAAAATTCATAACTGGAGTTCTACAAATCCAAATGACTTGCAAGAGGACATTCTGGAAAGATTATGAAATTCTCTACAATTTATTTATAAACATCAAAACATGATTCTTAAGTTAACCAAGTTGAATCAAAGTAAACACAGAATCTGTCCTACGCAAACATAGAGCAACCAAAACTGAGAACCAACTTTGAACAGCTATAAGTCCTACACTATATGGCCAAATGCCACCAAATTTAACAGCAGTTAGATCATGAAATTCACAACAACTTTGTTATAAACCACAAAACATGAAATCATCATTTTCATAGAGTAATTAACAACCTTCCAAAATCTGTCTAGAAATAGTAGATTCTCTAAATTAAATATTTAGTGATGATGCAAAAGCATAATTGAGCTACACCAAGTTTACTAATTTATTACACATATCCAAAGAACACCAGAAAGTGTAGTGTCAATTTCTAAATAAATTATTTAATATCTTTTTCTAATTTATTTAGTTAATTAGGTGATTAAAGCAACATATAGTAACACTGTACAAAAAAATCTACAAACATTACAGTAGCTACCTCATGCTTCACATAGATTACCATAAAAATTTCAAAGCAATTGGACAAGTAGAACTTGTTGTATCAAAAATAACAGATGGCATGTCTATTTTTAATATAAATAGGAAACCCTATTGAAAAGTATCAAACAATAGATTTCATATTTTTTTCTAGCATCCTTCTAGCAAAGAACAACACTCAACAAATTTTACCTTTACTGGATCTATAGAAAATTTATGAAATTTCACACAAGATCCATCCATGCAAACAAGAGAAATACATAACTCCTACATAAAGTGTCCAAATTGTATGAAAATTTAACTACAAGCTATTCATGATATTAACAGTACACCATAAAAATTTCATGCCATTTGGAGCTACACAAAAAAGATATAATTACCCCTAATTCCCACATGATTAAAAGAGATAATTAGTAACTCTATTTTTCATAACAGAACATGGCACATATTATATTTTTAATATAAACTAGACAACACAAGGAACACTACAAAATTGGAATTACATCATTTGGATCAATAAATCTTGAGATATGGGATTTTGAATCTAGCATTCAAATTTGTGAATAAAATAAAACAAAAACTAATTTCTAAACCTAACTGGGCCGGCCCGGAGGAGACGCTCGGCCCACAACCCGCTCCCACCCACGGCGCTGATGACAGGGGCCCGCGTGTCAGCGACACTGAGGCAGGGGAGGAGCAGACCGACGGCGAAACTCGCCACCGATGAGCCACTGGCGGTAGCGGCTACTCCTTCGTGCTCACCCCACCAAGGCGACTCGAACGAGGTAGGTGGCGGCGTCTAGGGTTCTTAGGAGAGACCTCACCGCCGGCAATGACGATTCTGTAGCGGTTCATGGTGGCGTACTGGCGACACCGACCCTAGTCCGGCCAGGTAGCGGCGGCTACAGCACCAAGGGGCATGGTGAAACCTACAAGACTAATCTACTTGATGAAGGAGTACCGGTGATGCTTGGCCACGTGTGAGGTGCTACGGCGGGGAGAGCGCGGCAGTGCTAGCCATCGCGTTCCACTCCGACGAGGCTGCGGTGCGCGGTGACATCATTCCCATGGCTAGGCTACACCTAGGCTAGTGCCAACAAGAAGAGGGAGGAGGGAAGAGGAAGAGAGGGGCCTAGCATTGAGCTCACCGTGAGGGCGGCCATGGCGTCCGGCGCTCCTGACGGGGTTGGAATGGCCGATTGGCCCATGCCTTGGCTCCATTGATGCGGTTAGGTAGTGCACTACAAGGAGAAAAACACAACGGTAATGTGGGGGAAGGTGGTGAGGCAAAGGAACGGAGGTGCGTGCGCATGAGCTCATGGTAGCGAGGGGCGTGCCGCTTGATATAACCACGTCAACCAACAACATGTTATAACCTCCAAGTCAAGCTACACCAACACCAGTCCAAGTCTTTGATGGACCAATTACACGTAGTCGAGCCAAGAAGCTACAACAAGAGATGCACGCGCTACTTTCTGAAAATCATTTTAATGTTAATGAGAATTATATACTACCTAAGTTGTGCACGTTGCTATTGCTTAGGTGCACCATGGAGGATGACAAGAAGACACCAAGGGTAAACCAAAGAGGAGGATCACGTTCAAGCCAGTCCAGTGTGACAGAACCATTAGAAAGAATCAGTCACAACTTTTTGCTCGCAAAAGCTATGAAGGCCCATGAGGACTTGTTGGAAAGCTTATCAAGTCTAGTTTCAAGCCCAAGTTCTCTCACTTGATTTGGATTCTCCAATGTTGAGATTCGACTGATTTAGTACAGACTGGTCAGCTAGTCAGCAGTCAGCCTGATGTCCAAGTTCCCATGCAAAACTATACCAATCTACAATATTTCGTGGTACATGCTGCACATGGTGTGAAAGGTTATCAAGTTAACTTTCCAACCCAACAAACCGCAAGTCATTTGGAGTTTTCAAGATAGAGTTATTGCCAAAACACTAAAGACTGTGCTGACAACCAGCAGCCACGCGAAAACTCTCCAGGAAGGCATCTCGAGGAGGCCTGTTTACATAGTGCGTCTTATATTTTTCTTTTTGAGTTTCCACCTATCTAGCAGGGCTGTTGCTAGTATAAATACCTCCTAGACTCATTGCAATCGCAGACTTTTGATAATAGAATACAAACCCCCCTTTTGTTCAGCTGTGTGCTAACAAATATTGAGAGAGATCTCTATCCCTTTGCTCTTGTGATTTCCTTTGCGAGATTTACAGAAGCGGCAGCTTCATCCGCTCCCAATTGGTGCTGCTACTCCCTTCGAGGTTTTCTCGATTGATTGTAGGCTGTGTTGGTTGGTTCTTTGAGAGTGTGGTTGGACGAATCCTCGATTCAGGTTGCCGGTTAAAGACGGTGGTTGACTTCGAGTTTTATTTGCCAGGTTGCACTAGTTATCGCTGCCTGCAGCAAGTTATCCGGTTGTTCTTCAGCTAGTTATCGGTGATCATCCTACGTCGTGAAGATCGGGACCCCCTGAGCGTATCATCTGGTATCAAAGCTTTCGTAACCACGGTAGGATTTTTTTTCATTAGCTACTTATATATTTTGTTTCGTCCTATCCACCAAAAAGCCTGAAAAATACGTTACTTAGCCCTTTGTTTCAATCTGTTATTTTAGTGAGTTTTGTCAAGTTTCAGTTCATTAGAGTCTTTGTTTTAGTTGCTGATCATTATCCTTTGCGTGTCCTTTGAGCCTCTTTATATATCTGAAGATCCCTACAAAAAAAATCTGAAAACGCATATCATGTCCTTCGCGTAAACTTTGATCCTATTATAGCTACTGGTTGTGTTTTGTTCTTATCTTAATTGTGCAAGTGTCTTAATCTGGTCTCTGTGTTTAGTTATAAAAAAAAGTGTGTCAAAAAAAAGAGATGAAAGAAAAGTAAAAAAAAGAGAATAGAGAAAAACTGAGAAAGAAAGGTTGAAAGATCAGTAGGTTTATGTGCACAAGTGCTGAAAGTTTTCATATCAAGTAGTGCAACCAGTGTGCTATCCTTGTTTGGCGCAAAATTTTGGTTGGGTCTGATCGCAACACTTGCATCCCAATCATACTCCTTGTTTGCATCAAATCTGAAATTTCCTTGCGTGTGTGTGATCGATTTACATCTCATTCATATTCTGTGATCAGCACTAGGCAGAGAACTTCTAGTTTGGATTGTTACTTAATATTACAATAACTAGAATTTAGATTGCATTCCTTGTATTTTCTCCACCAAGCTCCACATAAAAACCACCGTAATCGGTACTCTCTAGTCTTGTATTCGCCTCGCCATCACTTTCAGTTACCACCACACATTTTGTTTCTCTGTAATCCGCAGCACGGAATTCATAAGAGCTTTGGTTGGTAAGAGAGGTGAGGTTGTGAGAGTTCTACATATTTTCCTATACCACATATAAGCTTGCTATTTTGCATATGCAATAACCATGACAGGCCGAAGATATACCAATCTTCCATTCTATGGAAGTAATGATCCGGAGGAATTTCTCGTTTGGGCAGAAGAAATGGAGATTGAACTTGAGGTTCAAGATTTTCCAGAAGCCAAGGAGATATCACGAGTTGTGCTTGAATTTGAAGATTATGCTCATGATTGGTGGAAACAATATCCACATAAGCATCTCATCAAGAATTGGGAAGATTTGAAGAAGGCCATGAGAAAATAATTTGTTCCAAGGGAATATCGGCTGATTTTGCTTCGTCGTTTGCAGCGTGTGAAGCAAGGTAGTAAATCTGTCCAATCATATTATGATAAGCTGAATTCTTCCTTGCATCGTGCAAATGTTGTTGATGACATGAATGCAATGGAATATTTCGAGAGAGGTCTTAATGGTAACATTGCTGCTGCACTTGAGGGCAAATATTTTAGAAGTATGCAAGATCTTCTAAGTTGTGCAATTAGAGAGGAAAAGAAAGTTATGAAGGTGCAGCAAGGCAAGGTCACCCAGAACATTAGTTTGTGCCAAGATAAAAGTGCTAAGTTGCAGCCCAATATGTCCTCCATTGTTGGAAAGAAGCAATCATCAAGTCCATGCAAGAAGAGAGGACATGTTGTCCCAAAAGTTTCTTTAGTTGATTCTAGTACCAAGAGAAGTGAACATCAACAATTCAACTCCAAGAAGAACTTTGTTGTGTAGCAAGAAGAAGGCTCTATGTCCCAAATTGATATGGAAAATGGTGAGGTGTGTGACATTACAATGGATCATAGTGTTACACCATCTCTTGATGCTATCCCAAAGTGCCATTTACAATCTGAGGTTGATGAGAATCAAGTTGCAAATGTTCCCATCAATGTTTGTCTCAGTTTTGAGCAAGATCAAGAAGAAAATTCTGCTGCACATGACACACAAAGTGAGGTAGCAGAAGCCACTATGCAAGTTGTGGAAGATCATCAATTGAGTTGTGAAACTAGAGAAGATACTTCTCTGATCGAGGCTGATCCTTTGTGTGTTGAGTTGAGGGAACATGCTACAGTTCCACGCCATGGAAATCTATAAAATTTTCATCAAGAAGCACTGCCACCATGTCTGAACACAAGTGCTGCAGATCTTAAAAGTTCTGAGCCTTATTCTAGTGCTAAAAGTGGAGAAGTTATATGCTCCAAATCTGTCTAGAAATTTTCTATGTCATCTGATGAAAAATCAGTACCCAATTATGACCAAGAGGTTGACAACACTCTGATTTTTGAAGGTGAATCTAATCTGAATTTGAAGGCCAATCAATGTTTCAGTTTGAGAGCTGAATGTGAGCACAAAGATGATGCTATTGTGCTGTCTATTGCTAGTAATAAATCTGTCCAAGATGAAGTTCATCATGATCTAATGGATCTGAAGTTTCGAACCAACATGGTTCCAAGCACAAATGTGGTGTCAAGATGTGTTGTACCATCAGCTACATTATGTGATGAATTATTGGACAGTGGTGCTGAAATTTTGTGCTCCCCCATGTCACAGAGTGTTGAGATTATTGAAGGAAAGATTAGTGCACATGATTCCACTTATACTAATGTCAGTCCAACATCTTTGGAGGAGGTCAAAGATGATTATTTGGTTGCATCTATTGTTGTTCCAATGCCATAGAAAGTTCAGATTGAAGGCAATATTAGTGGGGATGAATCCACATCAGCAATTGAGATATCATCATTGTTTGAAGAGGATAGACCTGATGGTGTTGCTGCCACCATTACTGCCCCAATGGCAATCGATTACATCATGAATGATGGAAGATATTCATATGTTGCTCTAGAAGACATTGAAGATATTATGCATCAAATCCCTTATGAGAATGAGTGCCACATAGCCAAATTGAGTGAGAGTGAAAACAAAAGTGAGTTGTGTGATTCCACCAAATGTGAGATTGAGAGTATCCACAGTATGAGTGTGAGAGATACACCACACAAAAAGAGAGAGCTTTATTGCAAGGCATGCACGGATGATTTTAACACTAACCCACTAATGTCTACTCTTAGTGTTGTTTCTCCCAACATGCAGGTCTATAAAGAAGATTCGGTGGAGATGGCTGCTCAAAAGACCCCCAAACTTGGCCAGAGAAATGCGAGGGTTGCCATTATTGAGAACCAACTCTATGCTGTGCAAAACCTGAACCATGACAAGGAAAAAGGTAAAAGATCAGAGATACAATGCATCATTCATGCACCATCACAAAATCTGAAAGGTAATGCAAACAATTTAGAACTGAATCTGCAACCTATATTGACCAGTAATTGTGATGACAAATTTGCTTCAACTAAAATTGAGTATACACGAAATCTTTGTGCTGATTTGATTGATCCACATGTTGATACAAGTGCTGAAATTTTGAAAGTTGACAAATATTGTTCAATCATGCATGACCATTGCTATACTTTGACTGAAATATATGATAATTTACATGTCGATAATGTGGGCCATGTGAAATTGATTAGTCATGCTGAATTCTTTAGAAGAATATCTCCTGCTGAATGTATGCTCTATGTCAAGCTTGATGAATTTGTTGATATTAATAAAATGGTTGAAAGTGTCCTTGATATATCATCTATGAAATCTTTGAATAGTGCCTACAGCTGCAAGTTTACATTTAACATCATTGGACACTACATTATAAATAAATTTTTTGTTTGTGCTCTTTGCATAACATGTCACAACATTGCTGAATTGAAGTTGAATAAAATGAGTTGTACATCTTGTGAACCATACTTTTCTTTATGTGAGATAAAAAGGTTGTTTAGAGCTTGCTGTTCAGAACAATTAGTGTTATTTTCTTGTTCATATTCTTCACTGAAACAAAGAAATCTTGTGCAAATGTGTTTGGTTCATTCACCCAAAGTCTTTCCATATACATGTGGAACCATTGAGTATGAAAGGTACATTACTAAACCTTTGCATGAGTTGAGCATCAAGAATTATTGGAATATCAAACATGCTTCGTTCACATCTGTTGAAATGTTTGATTTTGCAAAGATAAAACATGATAACCTGAATCAAATGAGTGGTTTAAAAGAAATTTTTGTGCTTCCATTTTCAAAGTTAATTTCAGGTTCACAAAATCTAAGAAACTATTCATCTTATCGAAAAGGAAATAATGTGCATATGAATTATAAAGAAGATAATGAACAATCTTCAACAAGTAATCATAGCAATTGGCATATGCATCCACTCTCTATTTTCTTTAGACTGTTTTCAGGAGAGCAAAAGCAGAGGACAAGTTTTTTGGAAGAGAGGAAGGATGATAGGATCATACCAAGGACATCAACATTCACTCTTAATTTTAAGGATCCATTCAAGGTGAAAGCTAAACTTGATTCTAAATCCTTTTGGTTTCCACCTACAAGACTGCTACTTGGTTTATATGATTACAGATTCAAACACATTGTTGTGATGGAAGAAGGAGATTGCAACAGAAACATAGCATCTACCCCTGTTGGCCTAGCACAATTTTTGGACTTCGACGGATTAGAGTCGAGGATGACTCTTTTTCAAGGGGGGGAGGATGATATGACCACGTCAACCAACAACATGTTACAACCTCCAAGTCAAGCTACACCAACACCAGTCCAAGTCTTTGATGGACCAATTACACGTAGTCGAGCCAAGAAGCTACAACAAGAGGTGCACGCGCTACTTTCTGAAAATCATTTTAATGTTAATGAGAATTATATACTACCTAAGTCGTGCATATTGCTATTGCTTAGGTGCACCATGGAGGATGACAAGAAGACACCAAGGGTAAACCAAAGAGGAGGATCACGTTCGAGCCAGTCCAGTGTGACAGAACCATTAGAAAGAATCAGTCACAACTTTTTGCTCGCAAAAGCTATCAAGGCCCATGAGGACTTGTTGGAAAGCTTATCAAGTCTAGCTTCAAGCCCAAGTTCTCTCACTTGATTTGGATTCTCCAATGTTGAGATTCGACTGATTTAGTACAGACTGGTCAGCTAGTCAGCAGTCAGCCTGATGTCCAAGTTCCCATGCAAAACTATACCAATCTACAATATTTCGTGGTACATGCTGCACATGGTGTGAAAGGTTATCAAGTTAACTTTCCAACCCAACAAACCGCATGTCATTTGGAGTTTCCAAGATAGAGTTATTGCCAAAACACTGAAGACTGCGCTGACAACCAGCAGCCACGCGAAAACTCTCCAGGAAGGCATCTCGAGGAGGCCCGTTCACATAGTGCGTCTTATATTTTTCTTTTCGAGTATAAATTCCTCCTAGACTCATTGAAATTGCAGACTTTTGATAATAGAATACAAACCCCCCTTTTGTTTAGCTGTGTGCTGACAAATATTGAGAGAGATCTCTACCCCTTTGCTCTTGTGATTTCCTTTGCGAGATTTACAGAAGCGGCGGCTTCATCCGCTCCCAATTGGTGCTGCTACTCCCTTCGAGGTTTCCTCGATTGATTGTAGGATGTGTTGGTCGGTTCTTTGAGAGTGTGGTTGGGTGAATCCTCGATTCAGGTTGCCGGTTAAAGACGGTGGTTGGCTTCGAGTTTTATTTGCCAGGTTGCACTAGTTATCGCTGCCTGCAGCAAGTTATCCGGCTGTTCTTCAGCTAGTTATCGGTGATCATCCTACGTCATGAAGATCGGGACCCCCTGAGCGTTTCACCGCTGCTGCTGCGCTTGCGAGCGAAGGAGGGCAGGTCGAGTCAAATGGGAAAGATGGCAGAGAGCAACGGCGTGTCCTCCCCTTCAACTTGCCAGCACGCTCAGTGGTGGGGGCAGGCGCGGCGCATGGTGCCCACGCAGTGGCTCAGCCATAGCCCGGTCAGCCATCACCAAGTTTAGTTAACTGAACTCAAGATGCTGATTTCAGTAAGGAAACCGACTGACAGAGCAAGTTGGGAGCCCTAGAACTCCCAATCTAGACCGAGTTAGTGCAAAATGTAATTGACAAACTTGTAGAGCTATGTGAGGGCTTCAACTTTGTCAATAAGAACTTGAGCTAGTTTGGCTTGGATTTGGAACTACAGAGCCCTAAAGTGGGGTACCTTGAAACTGTAAGTCAGTGCATGACAGAAAAATTTTGCTAAGTGTTGGGCAGTCCTCTGACTGATTTGTGAGCCCTGTTTGAGCATGTTCCAGTCATTTTGATGAGGTGGCCATATTGAGACTTTTGTTTCTTAATAAATTTGCTACAACTTTGGTAAAGGGTGCACATCCATGCAAGATATATAACTACCACTTTTAATTTGGTCAAAGCAGATCAGTGCTATGGTCAAACTAGGGTCAAACCTAGTCAAATTGGATTTTGGCCAAAACATGAATATAGACCCTAGCTTATTTTGCTCCACTAACATGTTAATGGTGTTTTCAAGCCACAAGTCACACAATAGCATCACATATGAGCAAAAGTCACATCAAGGTGCATTTAAACAACACTAAAAGCACTATTGAAACATTGTGTTGCAAGCATGTGTTGCATGGGTTAACTAAGCATGTTGCATGTGTTGCATGATCATGTTTCAAGAATAATGCACATGAAATGATGGTGCACATGCTCATGTCATGCTCATATGATGCATAGATGCAAGGCAAACACCAGGGGTGTTACAAAAACAATGGTACAGACATGCCGTAGGAAGTATGAATAGGGAGTGGGAAGAACTTAAAGACAAGTTTTACCTTGCTTTCTTCCCTATGTCCCATATCATCTCTCTACCAAGGGCGATCCTCGATTTCAAGCAGTATGAGAAGGATTCTATAGGTGTAGCCTAGGCTAGATTTTCAACATTAATACATGCTAGCCTAGATTTGTCTTTACTCGATAGCATATTGATGTGACTCTTTTGTTTGGGCATTGGTATGGATGTTGACCTGTGCCTCAACATGACTGTCGGAGGAAGATTTAGACATAAAACCATGATGGAACAAGTGACATTCCTTGAGCACTTCATAGACATACACACTTCTTCCATCATGAAACCCCTCTAGGCAAAAGTCACGTCAAGTGTTGAGGAGTCCTCATCAGTTGAGTCCCAACCTTTACCATCCTTAGATTTGACTCATGAGCCCTCACCCAAACCACGAACACTGAAAGGAAAGAGTACTTCATCCTTTGAAGTTCCCTATCAAATTCAAGGATTATGGCAATACCTTGAAGATATCACGATACGAAAAGCACACAAAGGAAGTTCCCCTAGAGTGGAACCATCAAAGAAATGGTTAATGGAAGTGAAAAGTTCTTCTGAAGCAATTCAGATTCTTTCACCTTCCACGACCATACCTTCCTCGTTAAGGGGAACAAACATAGAAGCCCCACACAACAGTCAGGACTAGTATCATGTTAGAATTCCTAGCAAAAAACCTTTTAGGTAGTATGCCGCTACTCCCAACCAATAAACTCTTCAAAAGCCCTTTGAGACTATTTTTTGAGTGTTGTGAGATCACTAGGGACGTGCCAGTCATAATTGACAAAATTGAGGTTTTCATAGACTTCCATATCTATGCCATCCTTGAGTTTGATATTCTCATAGGCTACCTATTGGCAGTTCTTAACTCACATTTCTACCGCTAGCTTTTAAACATAATAAAGGAAATATGAATACCAAAACATAGAATAGGAGCTTTACAACTAACATTTCCACAAGTTTTGGTATGAATATGTTTTGCATGCACAAGTACGAAAATTCACTGAAATGCGCTTTCCAGAAGGTGTATTCAAGAAAAACAAGCATCAAGCCCACTCAATTTCACATCTAGGCCGAAATACTAGCGTGGTAGGGGTCTAGACCCACTTAGAAGCCCACCAGGTGAAGGCGCTGTGGGAAGGCGCTGACCAGGGTGTGAGTGCACCTTGGGTGCGGCCTCACCCCCTTGCCACCTCTCGGGCCCACCTTCGCCAGCCGGTACAATTAATGCCCCAGGAGGCAGTTGCATGTGGGGCCTTCCAAAAATACCCAAGCAAACTGCCATGTGGAAGCTATAAAAGGAGCCCCCTCCTCACATTCATGAAAAAACACACAAGAGAGCAAGAGAGAAGAAGAGCTTCATTCCTACCTAGGCTTTAGCTAGAATTAGAATTGGGAGTGAGTGAGCTATGAGTTAGAGGAGTTTTGGAGTGTCAGCTACCTCTACTTCTTGTACTTGGTGACTCTAGTACATCGAGTAGATAGAGTGCCAGGGTTGTCGGCTCCCTCTACTTGTACCTCAACGAACCAAGTACTACTTGGAGCATAAGGTTCGTGTTTATCTTTGGTGTTGAGTTCTTAAGAAAAGTTATCTTTGATCACTATATTCTTGTGGGTTTATTGTCCATCCTTGTGATGGATACTCTAGTAGAAGGGCCCTAATAAAGATGGATAACCCTTGCAAGCATGCTAGAGTAGTAGTCAAAAGCATAGACATGGTGTCTAGGCTTGAGGCTACCTTCGTTTGCCTCGTATCCTCCGATTGAGGGGAAGGCGGCAGTTGGTGACAGCCCTGTCCGTCCCTTGTAATCCCCCATGTTTGGATACAGTGTAGAGCTGTAGGCCGAGATCGGCTGGCAGACCAGCTATGCTCCGGTGTCCGAAGCAAGTCTGTAGTGGCAAAGCTATCTTTACTTAGGATCTCTAAATTTAGAAAAACCTCACTACCCAAGCTATCTTTCTTCTTGTTATCTTAGGCGAACTAGCTAAGAGACTTTACACATATGTTCCTTTAGGAAAATACAATACCCTGAATACTTTCGGATGAAGTGCTATGACAGTATATCCGTGCGCTTGCGGATTCTTTCGCTTACGCTAAGAAATACCAACAAGCATTTCTGGCGCCATTGCCGAGGAACGGTTATTGTAATTATCTCTAAACCTAGTTCACCTATGTATCCTTTTGTTTTTACCTTTCTTTTCTTTTATTCTTTTTCCAATGGAGCAACCATCAATTCATCAATTTTCTGCTCCCAAGGGTGAGTTCTTAGAGACACCACAATCCTCGAAGCCAATCACAACTTCTAGCTATGAACTTTGCCCTGGCTTTATAGCCATGGTTTGAGAACAAACCTTCTCAGGGATAGATCATGAAAACCCATATCATCACCTACAAGAATTTGAGCAGCTCTGTGCATGCCTAACCATTTCGGGCATGTCACATGAAACTCTTCGGTGCAAGTTGTTTCCCTTCTCTCTTGATGAGAGGGCAAAACAATGATACACCCATAACATAGGGAAGGTAAAAGGAGATTGGGAAGAACTGAGGAACATATTCTATCTCACATTCTTCCCTATATCTCAAATTGCTTCCCTGCGACAAGAGATTCTCCATTTCCAACAAAAAGAGAAGGAAACCATAGGTGCAGCTTGGGCCAGATTTTCACTCCTAGCACACTCTAGCCCAGACTTGTTTATACCAAACCATGTGTTGTTACAACATTTTTGGTTAGTTCTTAGCAAGGAATCTGCCCTATAGCTTGATATCACTGTCGGAGGTTCATTCAACCATAAAACCATAGTGGAAGGAGAAGCGTTACTAGACCGCATTCTAGAGAACACTCCTCTCCTAGAACCCCTTTGTGTAGAGCCCGGATCAAGCCATGAGGAAGTCTCTTTGACCAAGGCCAAACCAAAACCTCCCATTCAGAGGCCCTCACCCGAACTGAAAACTCCGGAGGAAGGTTTCCCACCTTCAAAATTTCCATGTTTCGAGGATGAATTTCATGAAGATTTTGGAAATGCCTCAAAATACTCATACCAAAAGAGACCACCAGTTCCTGTCAGTCCTCTTGACCCACTAGATAAAGAATTCCTTAGAGAATCAGTCATGGAGCTGATAACCATCATGAGCAATGAATGGGTTGAAGAAGCAGAGCTTTCTTCTGAAGAAATTCAGATTCACACACCTTCTTTAACCATCCAATGCAAAAATTTGTGGAATCATGGTGGATATTCTCTATAATCCAACTGTTGGAGCAAACCTCATGTCTACATCTTTTGCATCCACCTATTTAGGTAATGAACCTATTGCTCCAACAATCAAGTCCTGCAGAGTCACCCCATGAACTAACCTGGAAGGACTAGGGATCCTTCACAACATATCATTGTATTACAACAATGCTAAAATTGCCCTAGACTTCCATGCCTTTGACTTCTAGGATTTTGATATCATGATAGGACACCCCTTAGAAAAACTCTTCATAGAACCACCAATGTTAGGGGACATGGACATAAAGCTAGGGAGAGAAATTTTTTCCATTCCTATCACTCGAGCCAAAAACTCAGTGGCAGAATCTCTCCCCAATCCATAACTGCCCAAGGAGGTCATGTCAGTTTCACCCTTTGAATATCCTGAGTCGGCCTTAGAAAAAGATGCCAAACTCTTCATTGAAGAGAAGGATGACTTATATGAGACCATAAACCTTCCTGAGGAGGAAGTACCGGCACAACCTTCGGTTGAACTTAAGCCCCTGACCACTAGCCTACATTATTCTTTTGTTAATGGTGACACCAAAACTCCTATAATCATTAGTGATAAGCTTTCTAATAAGGAGACGTCCAAACTCATCGCCATCTTAGAGAAACATAGGTTAATTTTTGGGTATTCCCTGCAAGATCTTAAGGGGATAAGTCCAACACATTGCACCCATTGCATTCCAATTGATCCTTCTAGCACACCATCTAGAGAACCTTAGCAAAGGCTGAATAATGCAATGAGAGAAGTCATGAAGAAGGAAGTCCTCAAACTTCTTCATGCTGAGATTATTTATCCCATACCACATAGCGATTGGGTTAGTCCCATCGAAGTGGTACCAAAGAAAGGAGGAATGACGATCGTTGAGAATAGCAAAAATGAGTTGATCCCACAATGAACCATCACGGGGTGGAGGATATGTATAGATTACTGAAAACTCAACTTGGCTACAAAGAAAGATCACTTCCCACTGCCTTTTGTTGATGAAATGTTAGAGTGGTTGGCGAAGCACTCTTTCTTCTGTTTCCTTGATGGGTATTTGGAATATCATCAGATTCCCATCCACCCCGATGATCAAAGCAAAACTACATTCACTTGCCCGTATGGAACATATGCGTACAGAGAATGTCGTTCAGATTGTGCAATGCACCCACTTCATTCCAATGGTGCATGATGTTTATTTTCTCAAACAGGATTGAAGAGATCATGGAAGTCTTCATGGATGATTTTTTGGTCTATGGGAAAACTTTTGATCATTGTCTTGAGAATTTAGACATAGTCTTGCAACGATGCCAAGGAAAGGACCTAGTACTTAATTAGGAAACTGCCATTTCATGGTCCGAGAAGGCATCATCCTTGGGCACCTTGTGTCCGAGAGGGGGATCGAGGTTATCAAGCAATTACTGCCCCCTGTGAACATGAAAGGAATCCATAGCTTCCTAGGTCATGCAGGGTTCTATAGACATTTTATCAAAGACTTCTCGCATATGTCTAGACCCCTCATGAACCTGTTAGCTAAGGATCGACCTTTTGAGTTCACCGATGAGTGCTTAAAATCTTTCCATACCCTCAAGAAAGCACTCATCTCAGTGCCAATCATCTAACCACCTGATTGGTCACTGCCATTCGAGATAATGTGTGATGCTAGTGACTATGCTGTTGGTGTGGTCCTTGGCCAAACCAAAGATAAGAAGCATCACGCAATCACGTACGCTAGCCAAACACTATCTGGAGCACAACTTAACTGTGCCACCACCGAAAAAGAGTTGCTAGCAGTTGTTTTTGCTATAGATAGGTTTTGGTCTTACTTAGTAGGAGCCAAAGTTATCATTTACACAAATCATGCTACATTAAAATACTTGCTCACTAAGAAAGATGCTAAACCTAGATTAATAAGATGGGTAGTTCTACTCTAAGAATTTGACCTTGAAATAAAAGATAAAAAAGGAGTAGAAAATATAGTTGCAGATCATTTGTTGCGTATGCAAGTCACTAACATGCAAGAGCTACCAATAAACGACTGCCTATGCAATGACATGCTACTGAAGGTGACGGACTCGATCCCGTGGTACGCGAACATAGTAAACTTCATGGTCACAGGATACATACCACTAGGGGAGAACAAGAAAAAGCTGCAAGTCAAAAGCAGATGTCACCTTTGGGATGACCCATACCTATATAGCGTGTGTTCTGATATTTTGTTGAGGAGGTGCATACTAATAGCAAAAGGGATGAAAATCATAGAAAAGTGCCATGTAGCATCATACAGAGGCCATTACGGAGTATTTCGCACACAAGCCAAAATCTAGCAGTGCGGGTTCTTCTGGCCTACGATGGATGAAGACACCAAAGATTTCATCCGAAGGTGTCAGAAATGCCAGTTGCATGGGAGCGTCACTGCTCGGAACGCAATGCCCCTACACTACAACCTTCAAATAGAGATATTTGACGTATGGGGCATTGACTTCATGGGACCATTCCCAAAATCCCATGATAGCGAATACATCCTGGTAGCCATTGACTATGTATCCAAATGGGTGGAGGCCTTACCATGCAGAGCTGCTGATGCTAAGCATGCCCGAAGGATGTTCCATGAAGTGATCTTCCCTCGCTTCGGAACACCCAAGATGGTCATAAGTGATGGAGGGTCTCACTTCATTGATATGACCTTCCAAAACTTCTTGAAGGATCTTGGATCAAGGCACAACATAGCCACACCCTATCATCCTCAAACAAGCGGTCAGGCAGAGACATCAAACAAACAGATCAAAAATATCCTGCAAAAAATGGTCACTCAGATGGGGAAAGGTTGGAAGGATAAGCTACCTGCACTTTGGGCATAGAGGACAGCTTACAAAACCCCCATCGACATGTCACCAAACCAGCTCTTTTATGGAAAAGGTTGCCACTTACCAGTAGAGCTAGATCATAGAGCTCACTGGGTAATAAAGAGCTAGAACATGGACATAAAACTAGCTAGCAGAAATCAACAAAAGCAAATTGCCAAGCCAGAAGAATGGAGGCAGAAGGCATACCATAGTGCCAAGCTTGACAAAGAAAGAACCAAAAATGGCATGATCACTGAATCAAGCAAAAAGAGTTCAAGGAAGGAGAAAAAGTTCTTCTATTCAACTCCAAGGTCAAGCTCTTCGATGAAGGAAAACTTCAAAGCAAGTGGAAAGGACCATACACTATCATCAACATGTCATCCCATGGCGCAATCATGATTCAAGATGACGCAGGTAATGTTTTTAAGGTAAATGGTCAATGATTAAAAGTTTTCCTAGAGCCTTCATACAATCCCATAGAAAAAATAGATGTAATAAAACTAATTGCTTTTAACAAATTACCTAACTCAAAATAAATACATCTTAAATTAAAATAAATATCTTTAGTAGAGATATATGTTGCACTTGTTTTCATGTTTTCTTTTGTTTACAAATAAGACAGGTAAGAAAACAAGTGTGGGGGAGGCACCACACTCGCCTCCAACAAGTTGCACAAAAGATGGCCAAATTCAAAACTCGGTTTGTGCAACTCACTCTCTCTCCATATATGATAAAAAGATTTACAACTGAACAAATGTTAAAATAAAATGCTCCATCTCCATGTCTTCCTATGATTAAAAAGTTTGCATACCCTTTTATTCCTTGCTAATATTCCTGAAAACTTGTGAACTCTTATCATAGGGACCCCATTTTATCTAAGTGATTGACAAATGAGATATAGTAGGACGACATGACTCTTGCTCGTTCTGGCAAAGTACTTGGGATTTATTTCACAAAACAAAACTCAAATAGCTTGTTCCTTGAATGACATTCAATTACCTACCAAGGCCATATATGTGCATACACGACAAAAACCTTCCACATATGCCTCTTACTTTGTGTTGAGTTTGGTCAAGTTTTGTGACCCCTATTGAGAGATGATGTTTCATGCTCCCAAGATCAAAACTCATGTACACGCCACATAAAACAACTATTCCTACACTGGGAATACGCTAAAACATGTTCCCATCTACCAAAAATAAATACTCCATGTTTTAAAAATACGATCTCTCTAGCATATTTTCAGAAAGAGACAACAAAGCTATGCAAAAAGATTGAAAAAAAGAATGGGACACATGAAGGCCCCAAAATATAGAAAAAAAAGAAAAAGAGAGGGACACATGAAGGTCCCTAGAGTATTCAAAAAAAGATGAGCACATGAATGCTCATGAAAAAGAATATGATAGCCATGTCTCAAAATAAAAGGCTAGAAAAAGAGATCCTATCCAACAAAGGAGTATAAATTCCACTAAAAATATTCCACACACTTGTACTGTTTTGATCTAAGAGTATGATGCTTCTCTCCGGTGCGGTCTAGAATTTGACTTCTTAACATATGCAAGGTAAGTGTGCCTCAACTTTTCATCCCTACCCAAGCTCCATATAAGCTTTTCAAGGTAGGATGATCAAAAGAGAAGGCAAAACTCCAAAATATGCCTTGGTGAGGAACCACTTACAAATTTGAGTGACTTGAGAGAATCATTCAAGGAACAAAAGCTATCTTTATGTTTTCAAAATCTTACAAACACCCAAGTTTCTAAGCAAGGATAGAGTGAGAAGATTTGAATCCACGCTGTTCCATTTTTCAATTACCAAGATATTTTGGTAGACACTTGGAAGTTCACAAGTTCAGGAGAAGCTTGGAATAACTTGTATGTAGATTTCAAATCAAGGAGATGAACCCGCTTAGTCCTTAGAACTTTACTCGAGGACGAGCAAAGGAATAAGTGTGGGGGAGCTTGTTGGCGGTTCTTAACTCACATTTCTACCGCCAACTTTTAAACATAATAAAGGAAATATGAATACCAAAACATAGAATAGGAGCTTTACAACTAACATTTCCACGAGTTTTGGTATGAATATGTTTTGCAGGCACAATACAAAAATTCACTGAAATGTGCTTTCCAGAAGGTGTATTCAAGCAAAACAAGCATCAATCCTACTCAATTTCACATCTGGGCTGAAACATCAGCGTGGCAGGGGTTCGGACCCACTTAGAAGCCCATCAGCGAAGATGGTGTGGGGAGGCGCTGACCAGGGTGCGGGCGCACCCTAGGTGCGGCCACACCCCCTTATAGCCTCTTGGGCCCACCTTCACCAGGCGGTACAATTAATGCCCCAGGAGACGGTTGCATGTGGGGCCTTCCAAAAATAACCAAGCAAATCGCCATGTTCAAGCTATAAAAGGAGCCCCCTCCTCACATTCATGAAAAAACACACAAGAGAGCAAGAGAGAAGAAGAGCTTCATTCCTACATAGGCTTTAGCTAGAATTAGAATAGGGAGTGAGTGAGCTATGAGTTGGAGGAGTTCTGAAGTGTCGGCTACCTCTACTTCTTGTACTTGGCGACTCTAGTACATCGAGTAGAGGGAGTGCCAAGGTTGTCGGCTCCCTCTACTTGTACCTCAACAAACCAAATACTACTTGGAGTATAAGGTTTGTGTTTATCTTTGGTGTTGAGTTCTTAAGAAAAGTTATCTTTGATCGCTATATTCTTGTGGGTTTGTCGTCCATCCTCATGATGGATACTCTAGTAGAAGGGCCCTGATAAAGATGGATAACCCTTGCATGCATGCTAGAGTAGTTGTCAAAAGCATAAACATGGTGTCTAGGCTTGAGGCTACCTTTGTTTGCCTCATATCCTCTGGTTGAGGGGTAGGCGGTAGGTGGTGATAGCCCTGTCTGTCCCTTGTAATCCCCCATGTTTGGATATGGTGTAGAGCCATAGGCCAGGATCGGCTGGTAGACCAGATGTGCTCTAGTGCCCGAAGCAAGTCTGTAGTGGCAAAGCTATCTTAACTTAGGATCTCTATCCTTAGAAAAACCTCACTGCCCGAGCTATCTTTCTTCTTGTTATCTTGTGCGAACTAGCTAAGAGAATTTACACATCTGTTCCTTTAGGAAAATATGATATCCTAAATACTTTTTGGTAAAGTGCTACGATGGTATATTCGTGTGCTTGCCAATTCGGTCACTTACGCTAAGAAATACCAACACTACCCTTTAGAAAATCTTATCCAAGAAAAACCTTCTCATGAGGGCCTTAATGAAAAGTTGGGAACAACTGCTTCTACCACTCCTATCCCTTGTCCCAAAAATCCAAAGGCAAAGTAGCAACCCAACCATAACCCGTTCGAGGAGGTGAAGTTTATATCCCCATTCATTTCACAAAAGCTTGCTTATAAAACTAAATGATCATCGTCACTCTCACTCGAACCCAAGCGATGTCCCTCTGGCCATCAAAATGTTGTTCTCGACAATGGTTGAGAGTCAACCACGATCCTACACAATGAAAACTCTTGTGCCATGGAAAGTCTTGAAACATCGACTCTAGAGTCCAAAAGGAGGAATTCCATAAATGAGCATGAAAGTTTCACTTTTGAGATCCCCCACGTTTCATGCTCACTATCAAAGTCTCTAAAGTTCGTTTCACTTAACGCCCAGTGCTTCTACGAGGATCACAACCATCTCTTGATCCTTGTCTCCTAACTTTTTAAGAGAATGGTTTGCTTTTGTTTACCACAAGTACTACATATCCTGTTGTTGCACTGTGACGCTAACCTTGCAGCTTGAGCAATAATGTTATATGCTTGGTGGTAAAGTTGGGGAACTCCACCACCATAGACAGCTATAAGATGAAGTTCACGCGGTCAAGCTTAAGACCATAAATTAAGCACTACTGTGAGATACCTCGGATTATTGTGAAAAATATATATAATAATAATAAAACCTTTCTTATCAATAAAAGCAAGAACATGTTTTCAAGTTAGTATGCACCTTCGGGTATTCTTGGTTGCTAACCTTTTCAAGTTGAGACTAAGAAGAACAAGGGGCATGCAATGCTAGAGAACATGAGAGCTGCATCAAACTAAATGCCATGGTACCCTTTGGTGATGGAACACACTCAAGAGGGACCCCTACACTACACACTTGACTTTTACACAAAAATCCAAGTGTGGGGGAGGGTGGTGAAAATCCCACTATAAAGTTCCATCCACACCAAAGGCCATCTTGGGTTAAAAAGAGAAGAAAAATGATGTCAGCTCTACTTGCTATAAAAAAAGAGAGAAAAAAGAAGAATATATATTAGAAAAAAGAGAAGAAAAAAAGAGAGAATTAAAATAAGAGAGAGAAGGAACTGCAAGACGGTTCTCCTCTTCTAGACCTTTTGCTATCACCAAGGCCCATGGTCCATAAACACTATTTATGTGTGTGGCCTAGGCTTGGTGTTTGCCTGAGTTGGACCATATGTGATCATGCAACTGTTGTAGCAACTTTAAGGCTTCATCCACATATGTTGCGGTAAGTACACTTAGGTATGCAAAGGTAAATAAAAGTTCACCAAACTCTTTTACTCATACTTGTCTCCATGAGATCATACAAATTCATGCCTCTCTTGTTTATGTCTTATGCTCTGGTTTGGATGCATCCAGCTGGTGCATCCATATGTCTTTCTAAATTATTCATGGTGCTTAGGTTAAAAGACCTTCTTTTATCAAAATTTGACATGGTGTTGAAATTTGATTAATGAACTTTGAGTATCACTTTCATAAACAATAAAAGTAATCTACTATGGAGATAAATCAGACTATGTTTATTTTTTGTAAAACTTTAGCCTTTCTTGAGTTAAATTAAAAAAATAATAAAAAAATTGGGTGAACTAGTTCCTAATAATAAAATATAATTTGTTTTTCGGTCAAATAAAATAGGAACAAGAATAAGTGTGGGGTACATCTCTCATGCATAAGGAACACACCTTCGAGATCTCACACCAACATGTTGCACAAACCCGAACGATCCATCATGTAGAAGGATAGGACGAAAGGCTAAGAGGGTTGGCTAAACTTCTGGTTTAACCAAACCACCTTAGATCCCCTCAGCTCCTTCTTCCTCCTCAAATGATGGTTTGTGCAACACTACCCCCAACTCCCTACAATTTTGAGTTTAAAAACAAACATAATTATGATCACTACAATAAACCAACAAAGCCCCTATGCAAATTTGACAAACCACACTTCATTCAAAATTTTGAAAAGTGACATGTGTATAACATTTTAAGATAGAAGCTTGCATAAAGTTTGTTCCATATACATACACTTATGCTTGTGAGAAAATATTCTAATAGGAAAATCATGTTGACTAAGTTGTTGTGAAGTGTGATATAGTTCTGACTTAGAAATCCTACCATTTCTGTTCAAAGCACTTGGAGAATTTGTTTTGATAAAATTGTATAAAACCATAGTATCACATACTCCTCATTTGGTGAGCAATTCCTACCAAGGCTAAATATAACATCTAGCAAGTTTCAAGCCTTCCACATATGCTGCTTGTTATTGTGTTGAGTTCGGTCAAGTCTTGTTGACCCTTATTGAGAGATTTATCATGCTTCCAATATCAAGATCATGTACCCCCACATATACATGTTGCTCCTACACTGGGAGTACGTAAAAACATGCTTGCATTTAGATCCACCAAAATCTTTGCTCCTACACTAGGAGTAGACAAAAAATAATGTTTGTTAGGTAAAATACTCCATGTTCTAAAAGATAGTGCTCTCTCTCTCTAAATATGTGGTTTAGAAGAAGAGACATAACACTATGCAAAAAGTTTATAAAAAAATTGGACACATGAAGGTCCAAGTACAAAAGAAAAAAATGATGAGCACATGAAGGCTCATGTATTGGAAAAAAGGAAAAAAGATAGCTATGCTTCAAAACAATAAGTCATAGAGAGATCATATCTACCAAAGGAGTATAGTTTTAGTTTAACTTTTTCCACACACATACACATCTTGATCTAAGAGTATTGCACTTCTCTCCTTGGATCCTTGATTTGACTTTACAATATATGCAATACAAGTATGATATTTTGTTTATCCCTACCTAAAGCTCCACATAAACCTTCACTACTAGGAATATCCACTTCTATGACGAACATCTTTCAACACTAAAGGAGCCAAATTCGTCATAATTTTAGTTTTATGATGAATTTATGACAAAAAATGGTTCATCATAGAAATCACGTCCTATTTGAACTTCCATGATAGATCTAGCAAATCATCATAGAAGTGGTTTGATCTATGATAAAAAAAACAGACATCATAGAACTATTTTGGCATGCGTGGCAGGGGGCTGCCACACTGGTGGGTGCTTCTATTGGAGATGCTTTCCATGTGTATATGCTATAGTCGGTTGCATTGGAGATGGTTTGGGTATGTGTCACCTTCTTATTGCACAACATGGCCATCTTTGGTTCTTGCACGTTTCAAGTTCTTACTGGACCACGTGTCGGGTCCATGTTGTTCCACATGTCAGATTTCTACTAGCACACATGTCGTGTTGCCATTGGATCATGAGTCACTTCTTGATTGGACCATATGTCACATTTTTATTGGTCCATGTGTCCGTTTCTTATTTGACCACGTGTCACGGTGCCATTTGTCCATGTGTCATATTTTTATATGTCCAGGTTGCTTGATGATTTCCTTCCACGTGTCTGATTTTTAATAGCCCACATGTCATGCCATGGCCAATCATGTGTCATGCACTGGATGGTCCATGTGTCGCATTTTTATTTGATCACGTGGCCTGTCCTAGTTCTACCATGTGTAGGACAATAATTACATTAGAAAAATAATTCAAGATCATCACTACTGCACAGATTGACTACATAATTATTCATCCTGGCAATCAAATACCAACAATTAACATTTCACACGTCAGCAGCAAGCCACTGACAGAGTATCACCACAACAAATCGTCACATGAGTTCACACAACGGACCATAAATGTTAACCGCATCAAGCCATAGGAGTTGAAGACTGAGAGTTAATTACTAGGAGAGCTTAAGTGCATTGTTCACAGAGCCTATTATACTCCTCCTATTGTCATTCCTTGAATTCCTCAAACTCCCTTTTAGACTCTTCTGTCTTCCTCTTCAGTTCATCCACTAGTTTGACGAGGGCAGCAGAACATTCCTATTCACCAGCAAGCTATTCCCAAAGCGTTATCTCTGCCGATGTCTCTGCTCTGGTGGAGTTTGTCGGGATACCAGTATTCTTCAAAAAAAAGTTTTGCTTCTTGCCTAGGATGGAGGCTTGTACTAGGAGAGGCAAAGGACCTTGGAAACAACATTAGCAGTAGTCATTGGTTGCTGCCCATCAACAACAGGTTCTGCTTGCATAGCTTCCATAGCTTCCTATGAAATTCAATCAGTAAAATATTAGATTACAGATAGTGGAAGGACTTCAATTGAAAACTCAAGAGATTAATTCATAACAAGTAAAGCATATGACTTCCTTAGCCTACTGCTAATAGAGATTACATAAGCACAATGCATAGGTCTTTTACAGCCTATTGCCGATAGAGATTTCATAAGCACAATGTACAAGTACCATATTGATTAGTGTAAAATTGCAACTACAAATTAAATGATGTTGCCACATTAGGCTCCTGCAACATTTCCTTCTTTTATGGCAATGGTTTTAGTAGATTTCAAGGAAAGCAAATGAAGGTACTTACAACTGCTGCTCTTGCAACATCGTTCAGGCCATTTTCCATACTGGTATGGAAGTCCTTGAAGACTTCCATAGCGTTAACATCTTCATCAGGTCGACCATGTTGTTCAAGTCTTGGTTCATCTTGTTGTTCATCAAGTCCTTGATCGTGTTCTGCGCCCTTCCTCTTGTTCTCCCTCCATTCACATTGCACATGTGTTTCTATTTATATTTATAAAAAGGCAAGAGTAACAGTAAAACACAACCATCACTTACAAATGTTTGCAGCGGGATAATATAGGAGTGAGATCCTATAGACTGGTTGTACTTCACTTTTGCATGATTTTGCTTGTTCGTCTCAGATCTTTCCTATAGCTTCATTTGTGTTAGACTACAGAACAAGTAGACCATAGCAAGACTAGATAGGAAATCGATGGGTTCACACATACCTTGTTCTTAGCACTAGACCAAATCTTGACAAGTTCACACCACTATGCATTGTTCATGGATGGGATAGGAGAGGTCATAGGGATCTGATCAGCAGGGACACCATTGAAGTAGGTTTGCTTCAACCTATAGCATGCTTGTCGTACCCCAAACTGCAATACATTCTAGCAAGCTTCTTGTGTGGGGTGGGTGAGCCTTGTTAATGTCCAGCCTTGACTGCATGCAGTAGTGTGAATGAAAAATAAATATGTTAAAGTTGCTCAAAGCAGAGTTGAATGTCAAGAGGGGATACCCATACATACAATTAGCCTCTCCACAAAATTTTTGTAATGGACGACTCTGGAGGGCTTCTTGTAATGTTTCTAATGTGTCAAAATTGGTGCTTGATGCTTGACTACTACACCTGCCTCTAAGGCAAACTTGGTAGCTTGCACTGGATCATGTGGCCATCTGTTCCCCTCAGCAATAGAGATGGACATCCTCAATCCTCCCAGTGATTTGCTCATTTTGTCAAGCAAAATTCCATGAGTTCGAGGCCTTGACTTCCTCGCTCTGCTTGGAAATGGTACTACAAAGGTTTTATTCATTCAAATTGTTAGAAAAGTGACATGGATATCAAATAGCTAGTGCAAATTGATTGATAGACATTTGTAAGGCAATACCAACCTAGACAACTTTCATTGTTCTACGGGTAGGGGGACACGTGAGTTTGCTAAGAGGGCTCCTCTTTGGCATGGCTATCATCATCTGTCCATGGGTAGTCTATCACAGGGCTAGGTAGGGGACATCTAGACAAACATCTCCAGTCAATTCATGAACTCTGAATTGATCCCTAGATTCAGGTGTCCATGGTGATGGAGAATTATGTTCACCTACTACTGATACCTCCACCCTTTTGCCAGCGGTAGATCTCTGAGTACAAACTCCATGAGCAAACTCTCCTAGTCATGTTGAATTCACTCACTTGGAGTGCCTTCGCCCAGGACTCATGGCAGCACTGCCTTTTGTCCTGCTGGTAGAGCCTCCTCTATGGCTTCTTCGACCCGAACACTAAAATTGGAGATACAAACTTAAGCAGCAAGCATCTACAAATTGCATTGCTATCCAAACAGTAAAGCATTTCATTGCTACCTACACCCCCTCTGAACTAAATACAAGATAGAACAAGCACCTCAATTGCTAGGGATACTAGCTCATCTTCTAAATCTGAATCTATTTCATCTGTATCATCAAATCCTGAAACTACCTCCCCCGGTTCAGGGATATATTCCAAATCTTCACCGTGTCTACCCTTTATGCTTGACTTTTTTGCCTTTTTGACATAGGTTTTGGGCCCACAAGTATTCCAAGTTCTTCCATCTTTTTAGATTACAAAGGCATTTATTAACAAAAGCTTCTATGGAATGTCAACACAACAGAGCAAGAGTATGCAAATAAGCACCTAACTAGTACCTACAGCTTATACAAAAGTCATTAATCCAATAAAGCACATGTCATCTACACTTAGCTGTAGGAAATATGTAACCCCATCGCTATCTACATATCCTTGGTACAGCCACTATAGTAGAACACACGTCATAAAAGGAATTTGGGTACCTCTTCCTCTATGTCCGTGCTCTGATCCGGTCTTGTCATCATGGTCGTGGAGCTAGTGCGACCAGCATTGATGAAGGGGTACTGATCTAGCTCTGGCTAGGGTTTAGATCCGGTCGATCATGGCAAGTGTCGAGGTAGGGGATCCAGATCCATCTTGTACCATCGTTGAGGCGGTCCTTTCATCGTCAACTGACCTACTATTGATTAATTGAAGGGATCTGGCTCCGGCTAGGGTTTGTAAATGTATAAGAGGGTGTGGCTGGAGAGTGGAGAGGGAGTTGAGCTACTGTGCTGATGGCGCCTAGGGTCTGGAGTAGGGTGGCAGAGGAGGCAGCTGGAGAGTGGAGAGGGAGGCCATGGGACTAGGATTTGGAGCTGTAGGAGAGACGGTGCCGCTGGAGAATAGAGATGGAGGCGAAGATGGTGACTCTTTGCGCTTTTATGTGGCCAGCATAATACCACAAATGCCCTTGTCTGAAATCGATGGTGTGGTAAACCTATTTTCCACGCGGAGGGCAAAAGAGAGAGATCTAATTTTCAGTGCGTGTTGACGGGACTGCTCCGCGCGGTGCGAAATCAAATTTTTGGCCGGGCAGATTGCCCCGTCTGCTTCGCAAAGACTAGAATTTATTTTGTGTTTTAATAGGAAATGATTAGATAAAATGTTACTTACCTAATATCTGTCTTTTCATTTTTTTCTCATGTGCACTTATTTATATATCCAATGAGTTAGTTGTTGTCTTTTTGGTTTTTTCATAATCTCTACACATGAATTTGACACCTAAAAATTACCAAAAAAAGAAAAAAATAAACCTGCTCGCTATAGCTTGTTGCGCTGCATCTACCGATTTTTTATGTGTGTGACTACATCTGTGGTTGTTTGAACTAAGAGCTATAATTTGGAAGCAAGGGGAAGGCAGACCCAAGGATGGAAAACCATCCATAAATAACTAAATGTGTTATTTATATCCCCATAAATTTCTGAACCTAGAAAAGTCATGGATTCTAAGAGGACTTGAGTTTCCATAGAAAGAGAAAAAAACATCCTCCTCCTCGCTAGTGCTCTGGTGATTCACCGACTCACCAGACTCATCGTTGGATGAGTTGCAGTACTCTGGATCGTCCTCCTCCTTGCTGGGGTAGCAGTCGGTGTTGTACATGCCATCGCTCGAGTATGTTCCCATTGCTCGTCGCCGCTACTACTCAAATCGCCAGTGTAGTAGTCAAGGGGTTGACGCATTTTCCTACTCTGATAATGAGAAAGTTCGCAGCTTTGTGTATTTAATGCGCTGCACTTTTCATAATCACAGCAGGAAAATGCACAACCTCTCAACTACTACTTTGACTGCTCATCTTCTAAATCTATTTTATTAGTAATTAGTAATACTACGGGGACTCACATCTTCTAACATTTGTTATTGTCTGTGTCGTATATAAATAACCTTCCTGGTCTCTTTTACTTTTCACTTGCAAGTTGCTAGCCAAGGAAAGGAGGTAGTGCTACAACTTCATTACCAGTTGTTGCCCATAGAACAATAGTGATCATCGTCGTTGATGTGAGTTTTAGTTTCTTTGTCATTTTATTCTAGTCAGGATATCAATTGAGGCTAAGATATGGCCTAGGCAATATTATGTTGCTTTGTACTAGTTCTTGCTTGTTCAAGGTGTAGTGTTTCATATGTGGTTTTTTCTAATGATTTTTTTTCTTGTGTTTTTTCATTCCGTATACAGAGAGATGTCATCATACCACAACACCCATGTTTACTCCACCAGCAAGCTTGTGCTTTGGTAGCTAGGAGTGTCACCAAGTATTGTTTAAGGGGTGCTTATTGCTTGGGGACGTCATGTTCATCAACAACCCCAATGGATCGTTGTTAAAACTATAGTTCGTTATATGTTTGGTAAAGATTATTTTGTTACAATTGTCGAAGACTATGATAGTGGCAAGATTTTTGTCCCTATTAGGAATTTCGAGCAAATGAAAAGACTTAGTAGTGTTACTATGTTTGTGGGAGGAGACTATGTCATCTTTACTCATGTTGATCGACTGAATGCAATTTGTCAACTGTCTGACATGAGTACCCTTAGTAAGATGAGTTATTTTAGACAATAGAGATTAGAGAAATACTATATAATATACTTTTATATATAATGGGATGAAGTTTTTATGTTGGTCCAACTATATTTATCTTCCTTTATTTCTTTCATATTTCATATACTTCAGTTGATTCTTATTACATTGAGTTTTCTTTATTTGTCAAATTTGACAATTCTTACTCCTCGATTCGGGATGGAGGGAGTAGTTGAATTTAGATTTGGGCTGATCATAACTATCAAAAGATGTATGCATAGTTGTTGAAATGTTTCTGCACCCTATAGACAGAATGATCCTTTAAAATTTTCACTAGCCAGACACTAGTGGAGTGATATGGTTTATCACAGAAGGTTTGGCGGTTTGAAATCATGACTACCCAGATAGTATTGATGAATGATGTGTGACATCCATTTTTGTCTAGTAGGCTCCTAGATTCTCATGCAGGCGCATGCTTAGGTGGCGTCAGCAAGTAGTTCCAGTAGGGATGCCGCCTTGTGGCCCATCACATTGATGTGATGGGACGAAGCCGAACTGCCCACCCATGCAAACGTGTCAGCGGTCATGGGGCGTGGGGTGGTTCCACGACCCCCAAACTATAGAAGACACAAGGGCATGAGAGGGAAGGTTATCTGCTACCTTATGTGATCATCTATACCTTCCCTCCCTGGATCTCCTCCTTCCATCCCAAAGCTTTTGCCCACCACCCTACTGCACCCTTTGTGCCATCGACGCCTCCTATGAGGACTATGATCATGCAAAGGACACAGTCATCCATCGATCGCAAGGCGTTTGATGAGCTGTGACTGAAGGTGTTGATCTCAGAGGTTGCCGATGAGATTGGGTGGATAGTCCCACCGAGAACCAAAGTGGAGCCAAGCCCGAAGGAGGATGGGGTCGTCTCTTTTGCCCATTTCCACTCTTTTGGGTTCGGGGTGTCAGCGCACTGTTGACGGTAGTTAACAACCATCATAAACTGCCAATATAACTTGTATAAATGCATGAATATGATCACCAACATAGGTTTAGGGGTTTAAACTAACAAATTCTATGAGTTTTGGTGAATTTGTGTTTTTAGCAGGGTTTATCCAGGAAACCGTCAAGATGGACCTAAACGTCAGAATTAGTCATGCTTAGCCGTGATGAAATAAACTCTAGAAGACTCTAGAAGACACCATAAGGCAAACCACCAAAGCAGAGAGGAGGGCACTGCCAGGTGGGGTCGGCCAGCCCCACCTGCAGGCCGGCCAGCCATGTGGGCCCATTGGTCAGCCTCCCTTTGCTACATTAGTTCTCTACCACCTTAGGGATTGCATTTACGCCGTTGCTTTAAGTCAGTTTGATCCAAGGGCTCAGCATTGATGGTTCCCCCTATATATGCCAGCCCCTGCCACCCCCAGGTATCATTGATAACCCTGATCATTATGTCCTCTAGAAACCCTAATCAGAAGAGAAGAACCTTAGAGCTCCACAATATTCTAGGGCATAGCTAGCTAGGTTAGATCTAGAGGGAGGCAAGCTTCGCTTGTATTCATGATCTTGTCAAGAGCACGGCTTGGTATAGCCCCTTGTATCCTCTTTTGTATATTTCATTATTCATATGTTTGCTACATTTGATTCGACATTGTTCTTAATATTATTCATGTTCCTAGTTATCATGTTCATTGTTTACTTTGATTATATGTTTAGTATAGTTAGATTGTTTTTATGTTCAAGCATAAGTTCGTATAGCGCTCGCTCCAAAGTACAAGGGGTGAGTAGTTGACATTGTGTAAGCGTGGTGCTTATACGTAGTTTACTTGCGAATGCACCCTATATTCTAGGTCATGTGGAAGACATGGATGTGACACTCCCGTTGAGTCCTTTGTAGTCCACTTCCCAAATATAGGTAAAGTAGGATCTAGTTACGAAGGAAGTCAAGCTCTGTTCTTGATTTTCCTTAGTACTATCCCTTATATGTAGATATGGAGTTGATCTTAGCCATGATTATTAAGTGTAATTGCACTAATCATAGTATGGTTTGACTTGTAATTAAGAATAACTTAGGAATTATCTCTCTATTGTATCTACTTGGTCATGCTAATGCCATAGAAAGGAGTACTCTGAGTGTTCAGTTATTAATTATCAATGATCATCTACCATATATTTTTCATAACCTGTGACTTACCCCTGTTATGAGTGGAAGCTTGGTTATGGTTTATTTCTCCATCATATGTATAAGTTATCAATATATTTTGTCTGACAGTCCTTCCCTATGGTAAAAATATAAATAACGATACCTGAAATACTCCCAGGTGAAATGCTACAATTGTATATTATCTGTGCACTTGTAGATCTCTTCATATATATTTATATTCTTTCTAGTCATAATAAAATATTAACGTACTTCTTAGTGTCATTCTAGAAGTGACACTAGAAAGTACCAACAAGCATTTTTGGCATCATTGCTAGGGATGACAACTTAGCAAAAGTAATGTTAAGAAATGTCAACAGACATTAGGTGGCTACTTAAACAAGTGACATATTAATAAATACCACCAAGCATTTCTAGCGCCATTATAGGGGAAGGTAGCTAGGCAAAAAGGAATATTGATAAAATAGTACTTATTGATGTGATCGAGAAAACCATTGACCTCTGCTCAAATAGGCTTACCCTAGTTCTGCCTACTTTTATATCTTATGCAGGGTAATGTATGACTAGTTTTGACCTTCCAACAAACTATGTTGAAGATCTAGAAGCACTATTCAGGAGGACTAAGGCTAAACTTAAGAAAGTTTTAGCTTTAGAATCAGAAGACAACCAGACAAGGCAGAGCTTAACACCAGTTTTTGAAGCCATGACTGACAAGACTCTTCGTAAATTCTCTTCTCCAACTACGGTCAATATTTGTACTAGACCGGCGATCAACATTGGAGACAATGCTTTTGAGCTCAAGCTAGCTCTCATCAATATGGTGCAAGCTAGCCAGTTTTGTGAAAAGGCACATGAAGATGTGATGCTCATCTCCAACACTTTCTAGAGATTTGCAGCACTTTCACCATCAAAGGAGTTATCAGAGATGCCATATTACTTTGCCTCTTCCTATTCTCACTTTTGGGGAAGGCGAAGCAATGGTTCTACACCAACAAAGATAGAAATACTACATGGGAAAACTGCTCCACTGCCCTCCTAGCAAAGTTCTTTCCTATGGGCAAAACTAATGCTCTGCGTGGAAGAATTTCAAGTTTTCAGCAGCAACATGATGAATCTATCCCTGAGGCATGGGAACGCTTCCAAGAATACATTTTAGAATGTCCTCATTATGGGATGGAGAACTGGCTACTCATACAAACTTTCTACCATGGGTTGACAAACAGCACCCGTGAGAATATGGATGCTGCTGCTGGAGGTGCTTTCTTATCACTCACAATCCTAGGTGCAATAGCTCTCATGGAAAAGATAGCCTCCAACCAAGGTTGGAATGAAGAACATCTTTAAACCCGCAAGAGAGGTGGTGGTATGCATCGACTCAAGGAGGTAGACATGCTGTCTCCCAAGATGAATCTGCTAATGAAGAGACTCGATGACCGAGCCAATAAGAAGAAGTCATGCACATTCATGATTCCCGCATGACATGTGTAGAATGTGGAAACACTGGGCATTCAGGGAACAACTGTCCTAAAACCCATGAGGATGTTAATTTCATCAACAAAAACAACTATCGTCCTCAACAGAATCATGGATGGAATCAGCAACAGAGGCCAAACTACCAAGGTAATTACCAAGGTAACTATCAAGGTAATAATTATAATAGCTTCAATAATCGACCATCTTTGAGAGATTTAGTTTCTAGGCAAGATAAAATTATCGAGGGTTAACTTGAAAACTAGTTTTCAATGATAAAATCTTAGAAAATATAAATAATAGAATGGATAGCTTCTCCTTAGCTATTAAAAACCAGCATAGCTTTAATAAAATGATAGAATCACAAATAGCTCAGCTGGTGACTGTTGTTCCTTTGACTGACAATGGTAAGGTTCTGAGGCAACCGGAAGACCTTGAAATTGTAAATCTTATCGATGTTCACAATGTAGGATACTACTAATAGAGCCATCAACAGGGGCTTGGAAAGATGAGTCTCTGCCCATCAAGAAAGGTGACCCAGGAAGACCTGTCATCCCCATAGCCATTGGACCTCACATATCCAAGATGATGTCTGTGACTTTGGAGCAAGTGTCAATATCATGCCAAAGGTATTCAAGAAACCTATTGCACGTGCTAGGCGTGTCACCACATTCATTTATAGGCATGGGAGGCTTCTTAGTGCAATGAGGGCTCAAACAGGTGGGACTGATCTTGTTAGGGTAGCAAAGACTCGATTTGCCACATTATTTCTGACAATGAAGAGTTTGTACAAGAACAAGGATACCTTGAAGAGCTTGTTTGTTAGTGAAGCATGGATTGGGAACAACTTGTGTAAAACTACAGCAGGCCAACAAGTGCAAGACATTGTGCTATCTACTGAGTTTTAGAACTCAATAGAAGATTGCCTAAGAGCTTCAGCCCCACTCTTAATTGTTTTGAGGGCTGTTGATGATGATGAGAAGCCTGCAATGCCAGAGGTCACAGCTCTAATGAATCATGCAAAAGAGAGGATAAAACAAAGCTTCAATATATCAACCAAGCAAGGCATGCTCAAGAAAATCATGGAAATTATTAAGAAGCATTGGGTGAACCAAATGAAGCATTCACTATATGGGGTTGCTCTTTATTTGAACCCAAGAAAATTTTTTCCTCTTGTAAAAGCTAATGATGATGCCACTGTTGGGCAACTAAGAGGTTGTTTCATTGAAGTGCTTGGAAGAGTGATACCAGATGTGGAAACACAAATGAAGATTAAAAAGTAGGCCATTGAGTATGAAGAGCAACATGGAGATGCTTTCTCAAACAAAATGGCAAAGGAAAGCTATGACAAAATGAGTCCTCGTAAGTGTTATTAATCTCAACTTGCAAATTCCAGCAAGTTAATTGCATTCTAAACTTCTAATATGTGTTGTACTTTGCATCTAGTTGATTGGTGGCGTTCTTATGGTGGCCAAGCCATTAAACTATAAAGACTTGCTAAGCATATAGTTAGTCTTTGTGCATTATCATCAGGTTGTGAGAGATGTTGGAGTATCTTCAATCACGTGAGTATCCTTGTGATTAACAATTTTTATTTAGATGCATACAATCTGATTTTTTGTTTTGCTTTCCATCTGATTTTTTGTTTTGCTTCCCATCTGATTTTTTATTTGTAGATGCATACAAAGAGAAGGAATAGGTTACTGCACAAGAGATTGAATAATATTATCTTTGTTTTATATAATCGGAAGATGAGAACAAGGTTTCAGCTTATGTGTGAGAAGGCAGGCAAGAAATATGACCCTTTGGTCATTGAGGAGTTTGATTGGGACAATGAATGGGCTAATTCATTGCATGTGCATATTCTAAGTGCTCGAGAGTCTGATGCTGTTGATGAGCTCACATGGCAGCTTGTTGATGAAGCCACTGGTGCATCACAGACACTGTAGGGTCGTAATCTTTATAGGAGAGCTGCTCCTACTAGATATTATAGTCGTTCAAGAAATGTTCCTGCTGCTACTGAAGATGGAGATGGAGAAGAAGATGAAGATGAAGTTGAAGTTGAAGACCCATATGATGATGCGGAAGTGAGCGATGGTGAAGAAGATGACAATGTTCCTACTACTGAAGAAGACAAGGCTGCTAATTCTGATGAGTTTGATGATGGATTTTGAGTGCTGAAACAGAGATTTGCACTCTTGCTGATGGATTCTTTTGTGTCATGTATCCTAGTTGTACTTTTATGTTGTCCTGCACTCCTGTTGTATGGCTTTGGTGTAGTTGACTTAATTAGTATGCTTTAGAGTTCAGTACTTAAGTTTAAGACTCTAAGTTCGTGGATTATTTGGGACACTATGATGTCATTTGTAATGCTCATGCAAGCACTAATGCTTGCTAATTTGTTATCTTGACTCTTGTGTATTGTTTTCTATTTAATTTTTAGCAACTAATAACTTGTTTGGTTGCTAAATTCTGTAATTGTTATGCAATTTTCTTCCGAGGGGGATGGATGCTACCTAGAAGAAGAGCTTTTGGAAAGGAAAGGAAGGAACCTAGGCTCAAGAATTGGCAACAAACGAGGTATGTATGTGCTGCAGTAATATATAAAATTCTATATTACAACGCCTTACAATGTGTGTATGACGTCGCCTAGACGTCTGCCACAAACGCCTAGGAGTTGTGAAGGGGGTCTGGCGCGGCGCCTCAAAAACTACGAATGGCGCTAATGGTTAACGGTTTGCACCGTTGTTAACGCGTAACACTGTTGAATTGCTTTTATTTTTAGAAACGGGTTCATATTGTTACAAATGGATTAAATGGCACTTATGGTCAACGGTTAAGAAATATTGTTAACGGGTAGCATGGCAAACGGGTAGCTACTGTTCATACCGGGGCAGGGATTGGTCACTATATCGGGTACTATTCATATCATCATGGGTACTGTTTATAGGTTCTGTTATTGGTCATACCGGGGTGGTGCTACTGCTCACAGACCATCACTGTTCAAACCAGTGGCTACTGCACATGAAATCCGTTACATATAATTTAGTTATAGATTTATTTATATTTAAAAAGCATAAACCTAAATATAAACCTAAATAAATCTATAGCTAAGTTATATATATGATCCAATGAGTATGAAATTTTTATTATAGTTCAAGCATATAATAATAACCTCATCATAAAAATTTCACCACAATTGAACCATAAAAGCTGTAGCTATGAATTATTCCAATTAATTACAGACAAAATTTGATTTTCTAACTAATTTAAAGCTACAGAAAAAAAAAATATACTAAAACATACTATATTATATGTTCATTGTGTAGATCTACTCATGTGTAGTCCAATAAAATTAGATTTTCTATTTTATGATTTTTCTGTGATTTACTATGATTTTTCAAAGATTCAACGAAAATAAATAGAAAAAGAAAAGTCAAAACCGCCGTTACTGTAGCAAACTATAGTTACGGTAGTAAAACCGCCGTCTAAAACCACTCCAGGATGTAATTTGAACGGTTTTGAAAAGTTCAGACTGTAAAACAGACGGTTTTATAGTTGGGATGTAAGTTAGACACTATCTGATAGTTCAGTGGGTTAAGTAGACTTTTTTCCTTTTTTCAGACCAATTCCTGAATCCATTAAGACAATAAATGCTCTTAGACACCGGCTTTGAATTTCAAACAAACTGCCAGCATCCTGCTCAATGTCAGGCCTTGTTTAGATGGGTAAAAACGCCTAAAAATTTTTGCACAGTACCCGTCACATCAAATCTTTGGACGCATGCATGAAGCATTAAATGTAGATAAAAAATAACTAATTGCACAGTTTATCTGTAAATGTCGAGATAAATCTTTTGAACTTAGTCTATGATTGGACAAATTTTACCAAATAACAACGAAAAGTGCTACATGAATTTTTTCCTAAAATTTTTTGGATCTAAACACGCCCTCAGGCAAATGAGGATTCCCGGAGCCACTGATTTTTAGACATGGCATATCATTCAATGGACCAAAGTTATCTAATGCAGACCTGATTACTGATGTTCTTGTTCTTGAGCAAGAGGTCTGCAAAGCTTTAGCAGGTTGCTCTATTGTTCATGCCGATTGCTCCTGTAAATAGGGGGGCGACCTCGGACATCTGGCTGAAAAGGCATTTCTTCGATGTGGATGCACGCACGTGAATCCATTTTAGAACAATAAAAACCAGTTTGAGGAACAGAATCAAGCAGCATGAAAGAAATACAGCTTGACGAAGGCCACATATTTTTTTTTCTCGAACACGCAGGAGGGCTGCGTATCAGTATATTAAGAAGAAAGAACCCAGTCACTAATACAAAGGGTTTTAAACCCCCTCACACACAAACACACACACTGGATCGCCTGTTACCAAGAAAAAATAACCCAAGATCAGGGAGACCTATCAGTCTAATTGGAGGGCTGCTGGGCGACGTATCAAACCTCTGCAGGACGAGAGGAACAGAATCAAGCAGCATGAAAGGAATGCAGCTTGACGAAGGCCACGTATCAAACCTCTGCAGGACGACACTCTGCGTAGCCTGGGAGCACCCCTAGGCATCCGTCCACCTCGAATCAGATAAAACAGACAGATGCGCATATCCGAGATGCATGTAGAACAGTATCCACCGGCTGCCAAGGAAAAGGAAAGGGAGGTACAAGGAGAAGCTCATGATGTTTGATTCCTCAGGGGTATAAGTTATAGTATCTGGACGTACGTCCGAACACTAACACACACTACACCCCACTCACACCAACACACTCACCTAGAGCATACGCTAGACCTAGAACCTATACCAATATAGGTCTACAAGAAATTCATGAAGATCAGCTCCGCTAGCGACGGGCGCATCACCTCCCATCGTGGTCCATAGGTGCCTTAGTATCTGAACGTCCGTCCGAACACAACACACTACACCCCACTCACACCAACACACTCCCCTAAAGCGTACGCTAGACCTAGAACCTATACCAATATATGTCTACAAGAAATTCACGAAGATCAGCTCCGCTAGCGATGGGCGCGTCGCCTCCCATCGTGGTCCATAGGTGCCTGAGGATACCTGCAAATTTAATTTTAGGAATAAACCCCGGTGAGAAAAACGCAGATGATCCCGGGGATCGAACCTGCGTCCGGCCGTTCGCACACTGCGAAGACGGACCGCTCGAGCTAGCGCTCGGCCTCGAGAAGCTCAGGATGTTTTTGCACTTCACCGGATCTGGCACAAAAACACAGCGATGGGGTCGACACATCTTGACGGTAGCTCTTAGAGCGACCAACAGCGGGCCTCAGAGGAGTCGCGCCATCAAAATGCGCTCCTCCCCACTGCCATTGCGCACGAGCACTGTCGCGCCCCACCGTGGCGTCCTCACTCGTCGCAGCCCGCAGCCCGCACAGATCCCGGCGCGGTCGACCGAAATCAGTCTAAGATTTATTGTACACGTATCAGGGAGGACGGAGGAGGCAGGGGCGCAGGGCTGTTGGGGGAAAGAGGAGAAAACGGAAAAAAAAGCCACCATGCTGCAACGCACAGCTCGTCCCGCAGACCCACACGCCTCGTGTTGTGCTCTCTTCCGCTGCTAGTGGGGTTGCAGGAGAGCAAGGTTCACTGGCCAGTGTTATGAAGTTGGAAGACGTTCATAGCTCCGCGCCAATGTGTGAGCTTGGACGCCTGTGCCACGCTGCTGCTACGTGTTGGCTCGCCAAGGACTCCGCGTACCCGCGAAACGCAGTGGTAGCTCCAATTCACAGTAGGTTTTAAGGAATCTGATGACTATAGGTGATCAAGTGCTTCTCAAGTTGTAGCCTTATACGCAATCCTCTATTGCTAACAGGCCATTTCCCAAATTAGGTTGCAAGTATTATGGTCCTTACAAAGTGCTAGAGAAAATTGGGTCAGTAGCATACCGGTTGGACCTTCCTGAGGGTGCTCAAATTCATAATTTGTTTCACATCTCTTAGCTTAAGCCGTTCATTGCTGACTTCACCCCAGTCTACCAATCAGGCAGCCACCACTGATCTGGAAGCTTCCGTAGCAACACCATGCGCAATCATCGATCGTAGGATCGTGAAGAAAGCTAACTCTGCTGTTCCTCAAGTGCAGGTAACATGGACTGGTCTTCCGGACTCGGCATCAACATGAGAAGATTATCAGGTTCTGCGACAAAGTTTTTCAGAAACTCAAGCTCGAGGACAAGCCGAAACTCAGGCAGGAGGTGTAACACGCGAGGAGGCAGAGTGGAGAAGCAAGGGCGTGTTCCCAGTTCAGTAGCATACTTCTAATGTGCTCCATCTGTCCCAAATTATAAGTTATTCCAAGAATCTTGGAGAGTCAGGATACCTCAAGTTTGACCAAAATTAAAAAAAATTACAAAGATTTATGACATCAAATAGATATACTATGAAAATATAATTAATGAAGAACCTAATGTATTTGGTACCACAAATGTTATTATTTCATCGTATAAATTTGGTCAAACATGAGATGTCTTGACTCTCTAAGATTGTTAGAATGACTTATAATTTGAGATGAAGGCAGTATTATTTATGCTTTCGTTTATTTTACTGCTATGTGAACCCGAGAGGTCAGGCGGTGTATCGGCGCATAAGTGTCTGACTCTGCAAAGGAAACTCTCAGACATATTCATAAATTGAAATCGCCCAAGGCTGAGGATAGTCCTCGCCGGCATTCCTCCGTATGCGCGATCACATCAACTGCATCTCGCCGGCGGCCAAGGGTGGTGACAGAGCGAGTACAAGTTCAGATTACAATCACCATGTACATCAGCACATGTCCTAATTGGGAAAAGGACCGTCAGTTTTTGGTCCTTCGATACCCACTACCAAACCATACCTATGCGGCCTCACTTCTTTGCTGCTGCGGTGGCTGGCGAAGTCAGCCAGTGTCGTCTTCCACCGTCCTATTCTCGCCGCATAGGGCGCTGCCTTGTGATCTCCGCAGTCGCGGCAGTGCACCTGCGGCTGCGTTTCTAGAGGTACCCGAGAGGTCAGGAGTTTTAGTTGGCCTTTCCAGCGGGTCTGCTTGGTGATTCGATTTGAGAGGTGGATCGATTTGGGAAGAGCGCATCGTTAGCGCAGGCCATTCGTTTAGGTGAGTAGTTCTTTGTTCCAGTCATTTTGGAGTGGCTATATCTTACTATTGAAGAGTCAGTACGGCTCATTTGGATTTCACATCCTGTATTTTGGCATTCCAGGAACCATACTGCATTCAGACGGCGAAAGGAATGGGGACATTGCAATAATCACCTCATTTGTTTGAGACTCAGAGCCCACAAATTTAGTTGGGAAATTGGACTGGTACTTATCTGAATATTTACTTGCAACAACTGATGCCAATATAGCAATTCAAAGGAAGAGAATCATTTCTCGAGCCCTTGAACTTATTATTATGTTAACTAATTATTCTTGTAGCCTTTTGCGACTATAATATTGCTTATTGTTTCCTATGTATGCCTGCTGAAGGCATAGATACACATATTGTCACATTTGGGGCACTATGGGCGTGTTTGGTTGGGTGCCCAACTCCTACCCAGGCTCCAGGAAGCCAGTTTTGGCCTGTTTTGTTTTGTACTTCTACACTTGGGGTCTCACGTTATACGCTATATATACAATTGCAGTGAAGCTCCACCATACTCAATTTATCTTCTTCTCTGTTCTTTGTCTACCTTCTGTGGAACTTAAGGTATTTGATACTGATGCAGAACACAATGCCAAAGAGCATACTAAGTGCGATATGCAGAACTGTGACCAGGAGGAAGTAGTCGCCTTGCAAGCCTAAGTATTCCTCCAAAAACAACCTCACTGGTTGATCTGGTTGGCCTGGCACATGGATCAGGTCTGTGCAGTCTCCAAGCTGTGAGAACATGAGCCCATACACGGTCCATGCTGCGGGGTCAGCCCAATACATCCACCTCCACCATGATGGCATCATCTACAGGTGAATGACAATGTATCACATCAGATGTGCAACTTTTGTTACATAGTAGAAGCCGATTTGGCTGTCCAAACTGTATGCGTACCAAAGATGCATATATACTGAGGAGAGGGGATTAGAGAAAGGGGAAAGAAATCACCTTTCTTGTCACAATGAAACCAGAGAAGACATTCCATATCATGAAGATGAGAAAGGATAAACCAGAAGCTATCTCTATGTTAGGTGTAAGTGCAACAGCCATCATCCCATATAGTGTATAGTCAGTAAAGCTCAGTATCATGTATAGGACGAACCAGAAGAACTTGGTGACAGTTAGCTGGAATCCAACCATCGGGTACACAATAGCTGAGAATATCAACACTTGGATAAGCATATATGGGATTTCAACTCCTATCTGCACAAAGGAATCTGATAAGCACCATTCTTATTTTCCTTTTCGATGTCAGCTAAAATTATCATCCGTCAGAGTTAGCTATATATAGCTATTTGTTTACCTGAGTGATGACATATGCCATGGAAGAGTACATGTCAGAAGCTTTTTCTCTGTAGAATACAACCTTTTCCATTGCTACAATAGGCTGCAATGTGCTACAGTTCACAAGACCTAAGAACAGTGCTGATGCATATGCAATTCCAAGAATGTTGAACACATCTTGTTCCTCCTTGCTGTTGTGCAGGAGAAAACTGGTAAGTTTCTTGTACTGAAAAATCTGGTTAAATTCCATCGATGAATCAATAATGTTGAGTGATGAAAAGTTCTTACATTGTCGAACCGATTTGCCAGAACACGATGCCAAAAGTCATTGAGATGCCAAATGTGTTTAGAAAGCGCGCAACATTTAGCTCTGGGTTTTTCCAGAATGAGCAATGCTGCTTCCAGAGACATGCCATACACTGTGCCTTAAAGTTTGGCCAATATCCAGGTGGAAAATGTAGATCTTTTTGGTTTACTCTTTGCTTGCTTAATTCATCAACTAGAGCCATGTTTTCCCTGCAGATACAATAAAGTCCATTGAAATACCATTTGCTAATTTCATGCTAAATCTAGAGTGAATATATTGCTTAATGGACAACATCATGCTTTATTTATGTTAAAAAAAACATCATGATTTATTTGCATTTACCTGTGCAATGGCGATTTTCGGTAAACTTCAGAATAGTCCACTCCAATTATGTATTCCATGGTATGTGAAGTGATATCTAGCACCCATGTAGCTGGGTTTTGGCCATCCTTGATGCTAGGTACTCCAGGAATAGCCTAACAAGAAAGTAAGTAATGTATGCTATGATACGAACAATGCTTTTATCTGAATCATAGTCTCACCTCAAAGTACTTTGTCAAACTTCTAGATAGTGGGCCTAGTGATCCGCTGTAAATGATCTGACCTCCTCTTTTCATAAGTAATAGCTGGAATTGGTAAGAAGGAACTCAGGTTCTTGCAGTTCATTGAAACTTTGTACACTCCTTAACTGAATAATCTGAGATGTTTGATAAGAACAATTTTTTATGATAGAAATGACTTTATAGATTGGAAATTAAGTTTTAATTTTTATGGTAGAATTAGGCCTATATACATTCTTCTTAATTATATACCTCATCGAAAGATTCAAAAATCTCAATGCTTGGCTGATGAATTGTGCAAACCACAGTGCGCCCAGTGTTCACCGTCCTCCGTACTGTTCGCATGACAATAGCTGCAGCACGAGCATCCAAACCAGTTGTTGGCTCATCCATGAAGATGATAGAAGGGCTAGCAACTAGTTCCACCGCTATAGTAAGTCTTTTTCGCTGCTCAGCTGATAAGCCTGTTACCCCAGGAATGCCCACCATAGCACACCTCAAGTCACTTAGCTCTACTAGTCCCATAACTTCTTCTACAAACATCTGAGACATGTGAAAAAGAAAATACTGTGAACCTTTCCTCAGACTAAGTTCTTCGTATTTTGAAACAAAAGGGGAAAATGTTAGCATACATCTCTTTGATGAGGACTAACATCTGAAGGCAGTAGAAGGTATGCTGAAAACTGCAGTGACTCATAGACTGTGAGATACGGAGAGTGAATGTCAGTCTGCTCGCAGTAACCAGAGATCTTTGAGAATGTCTCTTGCTTCTTTTGGTAACCAGCTATGTTGATAATGCCTTCAATGTACCCTCCTGTTTTTCTTCCTGCCAAAACATCAAGCAATGTAGTTTTCCCTGCACCAGTGATCCCCATCAATGCTGTTAGCACCCCTGGCCTGAATGCACCACTAACATCTCGTAATAGTTGAAGCTTCTTTTCAGTTACTCCATGCTTTCTCATTTCCTAGTATCATTTTTTGCAATTGTCAGATAAACACAAGAAAAGTTGAGTCTGTATTTTTTTTTTGAAGGACAATAAATAATAAGGCGGAGAGTTTACACTAGGCATATCAACAAAATAGTTGATGTGACTGAAGGCAATGGACAAAGGATGGAATGGAAGGTTGACTTGATCGATTGGGGAAACCTGACCACCAACAGTTTGATCTTTGTACCATATGTCCCAATCCTTTTGTGATTTTATTTTGACATGGTGTTCCTTGGGAGCTACAAATAATTCAAAAAGAATAAGTGTCCTAAATAATTGATCAACTTAAATAAGGAAGGGTTTTCTTTGATGCACATACAACTTAGAAACTCCAATGCAAGTGTGCTTAGGATATTGAAGATCAGGGAGAAACCAAATAAAACACCAACACAAATCCAATACCAGTGCCACTCATATATTAACCCCTTAACCTTCAGGACAGCTTGCCCCGTGGTATTAGCATTTTCGTAGTGGAATACCTGTGGCACCATTGGTTATTTCTCATAACAATCAGAGTTTGAAACTGAATGTATTATAACAATGAAAAATGAGTTGATATTTGGTAAATGAGCAGTTACAGTAGCCCATCTTTTGTCCAGGAATTCATTCATAGCAACGGCATTGAGAGAATAGGTGAATGGGGAGGCCCAACAACCCCAACGAAGCCATGGTTGGAGATCATCTGGTTACCATTTTTATAATTAAAAAAAAGCAGGGCTTAGCGGTGTTCATACCTTCGACATAGTCAGAAGCTAACTTTGTTGTTGTGCTCTGAGCAATTTGGGGGCTGTTATCTTACCTTTAGATATGATGAAGCCTCCAAGTATGAAAATTGCAATAAGAGCCTCAGTCCCAAGCATGTTTGCTATTACCTGTGTTCTTCCTAGGGATGCAAGCAAGCGATAAAGACTCATTGACATTTGATGCATCATGAAGAGTACCAGGAACTGCTGAAAAAATCTACAAGGATCAAAAACTTATAGTCAGCGTATTGATATTTTTTTAGCATTGCAGTAAGATGGATGGTTTTTAAATTTTTCATAGTTACCTATCAGGCGAAGGGGCATAACCGATGGCAAAATAGGTTGAACAGGTCCAAAGGCCTGTCTCCATCAATGACATTGGGATACTTACAAGAAAAATCGAGCAAAGGATTGCCCAGCCTGGCAACCATAGCAGCTCTCTTTGCTTGTAGAATATCGGAAGCCTCTTTACAGTCATCGTAAGTTCAGTCATACTATTGAAGTTTATGGCAGCAACAGCCATAAAGAGCGCCCCCATGTACTTGTTCCCATCAAATATTGTGTCTTGCCTCATTTCTGTTCTAAAGAAAAGTGTTGAGAGTATAAAAGCTAGGAAAGTGATCTGTATGGCCTTGAATATTTGAACTGGAGAATTTCTCTTCAGTAGGAGTATTTCTCTCACAAAACAAGCCTTGAAAATGTTCCACTTCGATATGGTTTGTCTGTCATCTGCTTGAAATGTTATCCTGTCTTGTTTTATATTATGTTTATTGCATTTCTCATCTTGCACAAGTTGAGGAAGATCATAGGCTCTAAAGCACTTTACAAACGTTTCAATGGAATGGTACTGATACTCTCTTTCATCACCTGTCCAATACTGCTGTTGATCCATTCTTGAGGTAACCTATCCAATGCAAAGAGCTGAGTTTTCATTGTGCCGAATGGAAAATTTGTTATGTTTTATTATTTATATATGTTACACTTATGGGCAACAGATGATGTTAAAATGTTTCAACTAAATCCCTGCACTGTTAATTGGCCAGACTTATCTGTGCACTATGACATGGTCATGAATGGTCCATGTTTTCTAGATAACCTAGCCATGTGAATTCATGTATAATACCACTTAACTACCAAGTACTATTTAGTTTTTCAGACCTCATCACCTCCATATATGTATATATGCCGCATGAGATCTTGGTTTTTCTTCTATTACAATTATGTGATGGATGGCAGCAAAGGACTTCGTCATGTTTATTGGTTATGGCTATGCTGACATTCTTAGCAAGTAAAACATTCTGTTTTCTCTATATTTTAGGACTCCATAAAAGATTCTCTGACATTGCATGTTGTAGTGATGTACATTCTAGTTTTGCCTTTTTCAATTGTTTTTTTCCTTGCAGTGACTTTATTTCTCTTGATCTTTTCTAGCTGAATGCATACTAGGTTGTTTTTTACACTATACCAAGCTGAAAAACTGATGGTTTAGATTTGCATCCATACCAATATTCATATAATAAGTTAAAAAAGCATCTGTAGGAAATATGGGCTATAACGTGGCCGTTAATTGTTTTTTTTGTAAATGGTTTGTCATTGTATATTCTTCATCGATGTGATTTTTGTAAGGATATGGGTTTGTGTTTTTTGAAGAACTCTAGATCTCAAGCATGTAGCATTAGCAGATCAGAATCATCTTGGGTGATTACTGCCTGTTAATGATGTCTCACAGTAAGCTAGTAACTTTTTAAACTTTAGCGAATTGAGCTATGTCATCAGATAGAGTTTCTGTTGTCTACACAAGCAGCCACGTTTTATTATTTTCTATTGCACATTGACTACGAGGGCCTGATTGAAATATCTTGAATAATTAGCAAAATTAAATATTTCAAAACATTAGTGTAAATTCTGGATGGAAGAAGGATTTCAATTAATCTTGTTGCCTAGGAACTATGGAAGCATAGGAATGCTGCTATTTTTTAAGGAACATGTCGGAATGACCAGACTGTTCTTCAAATGGTAGAAGAGGAATGCCATTTGTGGTGTTTGGCCTGTGCTTTTGCTCGTCAGGAGCTTATCTTGAGGTCGATTGCCCCAAGCCCTTAGTGTCCTAGTATGGCAAGCAAGTCGTTGTCAGGCTGTTATTTTTGCTGTGGCACAAATTTCTTTCTAGTTGTGGATCAGTGTGAGTGGTGTGCGTTGGGAATGTTTGTTCTTTCCTCTCCCATTTGTACGACTTTCTTTCTTAATTCAATTACACACAACTCTCATGCATTGTCCATAAAAAGAAATTAAAGAATCACATGCATATATTAGAAAAATTCGAAAATGGTACAATTGAAAAATTAGTGCCTGTGATGTTTATTTATTGTAATTTATACTCACCTCTTGGAGGAAGTCAGCTACATTTTTTCTACTAGGACATCTGAAGCCAATGATATTGAAGAAACCAGTAACATTCTGCCGAGGACCATGATAAACAATTTGACCCTCACATAGAAGGATTATGTCATCAAATAATTCTAATGTCTCTGGAGCTGGTTGCAGCAATGAAACAACCATTGTAAGATCCATCAGATGGGCCATTTGTTGAAGAAATGTCATAATTTCTAGTGTGGTAGAACTGTCAAGGCCTGTTGATACATCATCCATAAAGAAACATCTTGCACGGCCAACTAGCATCTCTCCTGATTTTTTTACAGCCATGGTAGTAAAAAGTAACTGATAAGATCATGGTATGTTAAAAACAAAACTAATGATATTACATGAATGATTAAGGGTCTATTTGGGAAGGCTACCTGGGCAGGTAGCGCTCCTAGGCGTCTGATTTCAGACGCCTTGGGTAAGAATGGCAACGGGTCGGGTTCGGATCGGGTGGAGTCTCCGTGCACCCAAAACTGAAACCCGAAGTTGAAACCCGAACCCAAACTGAACACCGATTCGGGTGGAAATCCATCACCAAAACCAAACCCGCGGATACCCGAAACCCGAACGGATACCCGAAACCCGCGGATAAATATACACATATTCACATGTATAAATAAGAGGCAACAAATAATAAATATTTTCATGAACCAATTTTTAATAGATTTAATAATCTAAGTAAACAAGTAATTATTAGCATATTATAAACACATGAGTTTTAATTCCAAATGATTTATTTCGGATATCCGTTGGATATCCACGGGTGGAAAACCAAACCCGAAACCGAACCCGATACCAAACCCGAAACCGAACCCGAAAACCGTGGGTGAGAAATCATCCCCAAACCTAAACCCGCAGGACCCGAAACCCGTGGATATCCGCCCCGAACCCGATCCGCTGCCATCTTTAGCCTGGGGCCAAGATGAATTGCCTAGCCAGGCAATGCTTGGGAGGCCACAACCCAAATAGGCCCTAAATGCATCACATATTGCAAACATTTGTACTGCATTCATAGAAAGATATGATGCCTGGCTTTGATTACTCCCCCAACTTGATTCTACTATGCTCCAAGCCAATTGCCCTTAATCTATAACCTGGTGAGTGGTGACTACTCTGCTAGCGCAGCCAGTAGTGCATTCATTGTTGCAAATGTCAAGGTTACAATAATACTATCTGTACTAGGTTTAGGTTTGTACAATGTGTCATGATTTGACACTTTTGCTTTCCCATGTGCAGGGATAGGTTCCACTTGCTCAGTAGCAAGTTGCAGACCGCACCAAATGGGTTGGTTTGCTGGTAAGAATCCAGTTATTCTTCTGTCCTGTTTTTGAAGGTTTTTTTTTCGCTGTTGGGAATTTATACCAAACTAAATATTGGAAGGGCATTTCTGTAAGAGTAATGTCATTATTAAATTGGTTGCATAGAAACGTGGTTAAGATGTTCTGAATTGCATTTAGGATAAAAGTAACCGAGGATACTTTTGGATGAAATCAAACAAGTTGGTGAACATTCTGTACTTTCATATCATTTCCCCCTTGGAATTTACTTCCTCTGTCCATAAAAAACAAGGACTTCTTGTTCAAATTTTATCCGTAAATATAAGGATTTCTAATTATCCAATCAAGAGGTGGCCACTGAGGAATTGATTCGCCCCCTTTAAAGACTTTTCTTTCCTACTTAATTTGTCCTAAGATTCGAAAAAGTCTTATGTTTGTGGACGAAAGCAGTATATTAATACTAATTTAGGGCCTTTTTGGCAGGGCTTCTCCCTGGCTCCGGCTCCGGCTCCTTCGGAGGAGCCATACCAAACTATTGTAGGAGCCATTTCAATGAAAAACAGAGGAGCCGGAGCCGTTTTGGAGGAGCCTCCGGAGTCCCTCGGGTAGAGCCCTGCCAAACACCCCCCCTTACTACTAGTACTTCCTTCATTTCATTACATTAGGCAATAGGCATGTTAGACACCAGTAGTCAAGCACATAGACCCAAACCCAGCAAATTGACTAAGCTACCCTTCATTAATTCTTTTGTTCTATTTAACCACTTTCTATGCCTCATTTAGTAGATGTAACATTTGTGTTGAAAACTTGCACGATACCAGCAACTAACAAATTTAATAACTGTTGTACGCCCAATGGACCGAAAGCTTACACTCCCTATATGTAAACATATATGGAGGAAATAGCTACTTACCAATTGTTGTTCTTTTTTTCTGGCCCCCAGAAATTCCTCTGTGCAGCTCGTCCCCTACTATAGTGTCAGCACAGTCAGACAATCCAAGAATCTGTTAAAACACAAATGTGAAAACAGATTCTGTTTTCAGTAAACTGTTAAGGCTTAAAGACTATACTTTAAATGCTACCTTCATTGATTGAAGATTTTACCTTGATGATGTAGTTTGTTTTAAGGTTGCTTCCCTTTCCAAGTTTAGTTGCCTGTATGGGAACAACTTAGCTGTTATTCTACTGAAATAAACTGAAGTTTTCTTATCTTAAACAAACATGACTGTAGCACCTTGGAAAATAGGTCCTGATTTAGTTCATTGCATGTTTCCATTTTCCTTTGCAATGCATCTCGCAGCATCTCTAAAGCAGTTATCACCAGCAGGAGCAAATAGTTAGCGTATATATATCAATATGGATGCATGTTGCTGTCGCTTGAGGATAGCTATTTAATTTGTTGTTTTGACCAAAACCCACAGGCAGTACTCGTACCAAATTCATTGTTGGCACCTAGCATGTTTGAAGCGAAATTAATAGTCTCCCTCACTGTCATTTCGGGATGATGGAGGTCGTTTTGGCTGACGTATGCACAGAGGTGGTGCGATGTAGATGATCTTGTTTCCCCATTGTACTTGTACATGATATTTCCATGGAACTATTGGTAAGAAATCGCAAAGTTAGTTAATGATGTTTGTTTTTCTATCTATCACAAAATATGTAACTTCTTAGGAATGGCCATTAATCTAACACATGCTGCTTCTGTGATATGATTTTGATAATTTACACTAATTTGAGGACTGGAATGGACTGGATTTGATGTACAATACCGTCAAAGAAGAATCTAGTTTTCCTGCCAATGTTTTTAAGAGGGTCGTCTTTCCTGATCCGGGTGCTCCAAGAACAAGTGTCATTCTGGCCAGACAAGAAAAGTATCTGATTACATGCTGCCCAGGTTATTGCCGTAATACGGTTACGAATATTCGACCGAACAAGTTTTCGAAACATTTCAGTTAAATTGTTCCTTCTGCCACTTTAGGGAAACTGTTTTTTTTAGTTGTGGCATGCTGTCATATTCGGCATTTAATATTGCATGGTCATGCGAGTGTACCTGGATGATCTTATTGTCCCACTTACGGCATCTATGATTTTAAACGTTTTCTCCCTGGAGCGGCACATGAGCACAGAATCCACTATAGCCTGCACCACAGAAATGAGTACTCCATAGTTGCCACGAATTAATTGTGCGTCTACTTCCTCAGTTAAGTCAACACAAGCATGATATGTATTAGCTGTTTGGTTGCCTGGTTCCACTCGGGCCAGGCTCTCCGCATGCAGTTTCTGCGTGTTTGCTAGCCCGCACCAGCAGTCGAGCCAGGCCCCCGCGATGCAAGATGCTCCTCCTAGCTAGGCCCGCTGCAAACGCAGGCATCGGGCGTTTCTGCAGAGCCAGGCCGGCGCGAGCACACGCCCTGCATCAGAGCAGAGAGCAGCGGTGCAAGGCCAGCTCATTCATGCAGGCAACCAATCACCTTCCCTGCTCGGCCATGCTGCATGCGCCCAGGCAACCAAACGGTGGGCGTTTGCATGACGGTAGCCTGGCTAGTGAGGGCCTGTCTCGGCCGGTGCGGTGCAGGCTGGCAGTGGTGGACCCAGAATCATTTCTTTGGGTAGACACACAGTATAGAAATATTGCTTTACAATTCGCTACAGTGCTCCGTTACCTTAGTCACCGGGAATCTAGGGTAGTCGACTACCCAAAACCCTGCTGGGTCCGCCACTGCAGGCTAGGGCATGCGAGAAACCAAACAGCCCCTAATTGCTGGAGGGACACGCAGACGTACCTTCCATGCTCTTTAAAATTCGCATCTATGTCAAAATTAAGATGTGGTTACCTTCCCACCATTGATGATGGCGTTGGGAAGGGTGGGCATCGTCCGTCGGCCAACAGGCACCACGGCTTCGACGCTTACACGGTCGAACACGATTTCCACCTCCGGAGCTTGACATCCCAGCCTGCTCATGACAATAATTCAAATTCAATTAGTGTTGGCAAACACTGCACACTAGCTCCTTTTGTAGTAGCAGTGTTATTGTAATACATACTCTCTCTATTTCTAAATAAACCAGTTCCTAGAATTATCTTAAGTAGACTTTTGTGCGTTTCACTGAATTAATAGAAAAGATCATAATATTTAATAACACTAAATGAACATATTATGAAAATATATTTAATTATACTAATTTGGTGTAATGAATAATTGTGCTATTTTTATAAATCCAGTCAAAACTAAGATGTTTGAGTTAAAATAATTTTTGAAATTGATTTATTTAGATACGGAGAGAGGAGAACAAAAACCATTTTTAACATACATTGTTGGTGTGGTGTCATGCCTTGCATAGCCTCATCCATCTATTATTAATATTAATAAATAATAAATAGCATCTGTTGTGGTCCCTGTAGCAGACCTCTTGATCGACATCATTTTCACATACCCATCGATTTCTCTCTCACACACCAGTTCATTAGAAAGCTATAGTTTTCTCGAAGCCCGTCTAAGTAACCAAGAAGAGAGAAAAGAAATGAGTTTTATTTAGATGAAATTTTTTTGGTATTACTATCAACTCTTTGTGAGTTATGAAATTAATAAGTATGAAACTATAGAATGAAACTTTGTATTGAGAGTGAGTGTTTCATTCATACTTCATTTTATTATATATGATATGACAGTATTAGAAAAATACTCCCTCTGTTCCTGAATAAATAGATCGTTAGAGTTGACATAAGTCAAACATTTTAAAGAAAAACTCGTCAAGATTTATGACATCAAGTTAGTATCGTTAGATATATCATAGAATATATTTTCATAGTGTGCTCATTTTATGTCATAGATGTTATTACTCTTTTCTATAAAGTTAGTTAAACTTAAGATTGTTTGACTTACATGAATTCTAAGAATTGATTTATTTATGGACGGAGAAAGTATCATGAAACCATCCATTAAAACTAACCTGACAGCCATCACAAGAGATGGAGGCCACTATCCACTTCCACCCTATCTGGGTGAATCAGCAGTGACAAGTAGAGACAAGCACTGAATTACTCAGTTGAATACTACTACTAGTAGTAATAGTAATTATCTTTTCTTCCAGCACAACAGAAATACTAGTCAAAACCATCGGTCTTTGCTTTAATTCCTAGTAGCTTGTCTGCATGATTGCATGTTTGGTTTGCAAAGTGGCCTCGGGGTGCTCGCCCAGACAAGTCCATCCCACCACCAGGCGCTCAAAATCGATGGCCTGGGGAGCTGCCAGGCCCAGGCACCTTTGCCAGGGTTAGAACCAAACATAAAGCTGGACGAAAAGCTCGCAACTCGATAGCTCGCTCGACTCGGATCGATAGTGGCTCGGCTCGGCTCGTTTAATTTCTCAAACGAGCTGAGCAAGCATCCTAGCTCGTGTCTTAACGAGTCAGCTCGCGAGCCAGCTCGAGCCAGCTCGCGAGCCTAACGAGCCAAAGTTGTTGGCCTTAAACTTTTATTAGTGTTATATAACTTTATGTCTTACACTTTATAATTTGTTGATGATTGGACTTTGACTCTATAAATTTTAGATTAATTTGACTCTTTTTATTTTAAATGAATATATGGATAATGGATGCATCATATATGGTATGGAGTATGAACCATAGACAATGTATGGTGTATAGTATTATAATATAATAGTACATATTATTTTTGTATGATTTATTAAGACTTATGAATGGACTAGTTTTATATTATTACCATTATCAAACTTTAGATAATACACATATTACATTTTTTATGTTTTAATATGACTGGCTCGCGAGCCAAACGAGCCAGCTCGAGCTCGTAAACGAGCCGAGCCGAGCCGGCCTTCTGGCTCGTTAAGATAACGAGCCGAGCCGAGCTGGCTCGTTATCTTAATGAGCCAGAACGAGCCGAGCCAAACGAGTCGAGCTGGCTCGTTAGTCCAGCTTTAACCAAACAGCCTCTAACGTTCTTCCCATGAATCAAGCGAATTATTCCATCCTGCTGAGTACTAGTACTAGGATAGCACGTGTGTGTATATTTTAATTTGTTGGTATATACTTCCTTCTACCACAAAAGAATTAATGCAATTAAGCTCAAGTTTGACCAAGTTTATAATAAATAGTATTAATATTTTTTTTGTCTCTATATTTATTCCTCCTGATATCTTTTTAGGAGTTCAAAAACAACATGTTTTGGGAAGACAAAATAGGGTACTCTTGGAGATGCTCTTAATATAATATGAAAATATATTTTATAATTAATCCAATGATATTTATTTTTTATCATAAATGTTTGTACTTTTTTATATAAATTTAATCAAAGTTCAAACTCTTTGACACTACGAAAAGCGAAAATTGCATTCTTTTATAAACAGAGGTAGTACTAGCTAGTAAAAGATACCCTCTTAGGGCCTATTTGGATCCACCGAGATTTTAAGAATCTGACTCTTAAAAACTAGGTAGGATCCAAATAGGCCATATTTTGGGGTAGTTTTTTAAATCTACCTACCTAGATTCTAAAAAAACCCCATAAGCTGATGAGACCCAACTATTGCTAGTTTTTTTTGCACAAGTACCCATTTGCTCTCATTAAAGACCCACGCCCTGGCTGTTTAAGAGCAATAAATGAAGGGTACAACAGTCTATTAGCACTAATCATAAATGAAACCAGTTTCTAAAAACTAGGTGATCCAAACACCCCACCAGATTTTGCTCATAGACCAGATTTTATAAACTAGAGGTAATAGCTGGTTTTCAAGAATCTAAAACTAATCAAACAGGCCCAATGAAACACCTGTTAATGGTTCGCAAAAAAAAAGATACTAGTTAATATAGAAGATATTTTTTAGATAATACACAGAAGAGATAGGCAACACTAGTACAGAAACAATTTTTTGTGACGCTTGGGATTTTTTTCATTGATGCTTCGTGCATAGACACTAGTAAAAATGAAACAGTGGGATTATGACTATGAACCATCAGTGTAAATTTTGTTTTACTAGCGGTTTTCTTAACACCACTGCCCGTAGAAATCATGTATTTACACTGGCAATTCTGTTAACCTACCATTTGTGTAAATCCGATTTGTATTGGCAGCATTCTTAAGAGAAACCCCCAGGTTAAATTCATGATTTGTACTAGCAGTAGCCTATATATAGAAAACCGTCTGTAAAGATAAATTTACACTGACGGTTTTCTTAACCTAGTGCCATTACAAATAATTTAAAATTAATTGTTTTTGAATTATTCAAATGATATTGAATGGAGAAATGATCTAAACCAAAGCTATAGTACTTGAAAAAAATTATGACTTTATAGTTGTCTACGTTTTCATTTGAAATTATTTAGGGCCTGAAAAATTATGTTATAAGATTAAAGATTTTGAAATTCGTGTTTTTTAATTCCTCAAATGACCTTGGATGAAAAAAAACAACCAAAAGAAAAGTTGTATATGTCGACGAAATCTAAATTTTTCTTGTTGAAACTTTTTTCTTTTAAATTCGTTTAGAACCTCAAATATTCATTATTACAATATTCAACGGATTGAATAAAAAAAGAATGTATCTGCAACTTAGTTGCAACTGAGCATGAGAGGAGCTCAGATTCATTATATCCTTCCTAATTTATAAGAATAGATATTTTGATAAAAGAAATACATTTAAACAATCTCTTTAATTAGATATCTAAATATAGATATGATCTATTATGGATTCATGCTAGCCAAAGATGGATGGAGAGGTAGGATGATGGCTCTCTAGATTAACGCCTAACGTGGAAAAAGATTATAATAACTAGTAGCTACATGGGTTCCGTTCCGGAAACATCGAAATGAAAAATGACATAGGATTAGATTAGATATATACGAATTGCATTTGCACACATGCTAATTAACTGATGAACGTACCATTGCCTTGCATCACGTATCATTCGTAGGAACTCTTCGTTCTCCCGGTGCGTTAGTGGAGGCGCCTCGTTTTGGAGGCTGCTTGCCATGGTTATTAGTCACTCAGCGCACGGCAGCACGTAGGTACAATCTATCTGTTCTATTCTAGAAATATGATACTACTATACAGAGCTACGTAATGCACTAATTAATATATAGTACACCTTTAGAGTTGTATGCAAGAGGTTGCCACGCGATTCATACATCGCGACACAGTTGTGCATATATATATATACACACACACACTCCATCGCGACAGTCCTACAATGTACTTCATGCAAAGAGGTTGATGGATCGATCGATCGATCTGGCCAATCTGCTGGTGGTGGTTGGTCTCTCTATTTATAATAAATAAAGGAGTCATCGCGCGTCAGTAATAAACGTGGTCATAGTCCTCTACCATTTTTGTTGTCGGCCGGATTCGTAGTATAAAAGCTGCTAACTTCCAATGTCCTATTCTTTCGTAATCCTCATAAATACACGGCCGGCCATGCTGTTGGTTCGTCAGTCTATTTTAGGAAAGAGAGAATAGGACATGCCTTAGTTTCTCTGCCAATAAAGTGGAAAAGGGGCTGGAAACCTGGAAATGTAATCAGCTATCACATGGTGGTAGATCAATCCTCATCAACTCAAGTTTATCCAGCATACCAATGTATTCTATGGGTTTTTACTGGTTATATGAGGGCACTTATAAGAGGTTAGATACTACGAGAGGCAGATTTTTTTTGGAAGGGGTTGGCAATAAGAAGAAGTATCATATGGTTAAATGGGAAGCTATGGCTTCACCAAAAGATTTTGGAGGTCTTGTCTTCATTGATACAAGGGCTATGAATACAGTGCTGCTAGCCAAATGGATCTTCAGGCTTGACAGAGGTGATAATAATTTGGCTTTAGAGGTGCTAAGGAAAAAGTATCTGAAGGATAAAAGCTTTTGTCAAGACAAGAAGATCCAGAGACCAATCGCTATCATAATATCATCTTTTACTACTCCTTGCATCTTAACTAGTCTCACCTTCTTGCCATCAATCTTTACTTTTTCTTATCAACATTTGACAACTTTTGACCCTTGTCCTTACATCTTATAAATCCTGATTCAAGGACCTACAAAGACTTAAGATCAATTTATCCTTCTCACTAGTCTCCCTGAATGGTAAAACAGAAAACTAGTCTTTACCTTTCTTCAACCAATGCTAGTCTATTACTTTTTCATGATGTCTCATAAATTTTGAATCGAGGAGTTGTGAGTACCATAAGATCTATCTTTATCTTTTGCTAATCTCCACCCTTGTTTTTACACCTTATAAAGTGAAGACTCGATGATCAACCTTGATCTATGTTTTCAATCTCCTTTGATCTTCCTTTTCACTTATGCTGACCTTCAATCCTTTGACCTTCTATCATTAACTCGAATCAATCTTAACGATCAATCCAATGTTCTCTTGTCAACCTTTGATAATCCTTGACGCTTATATCCGAACTTGTTAAAAAGTCTCAAAATAATCTTATTGGTCTGCTTTATCTTTCTCCCTAGTCTCTTCGAATCTCGGGACGAGATTCCTGTTAAGTGGGGTAGAATTGTCACACCCTAAAATTTTCAATTTTGGGTTGTGCTTGGAAAACACTAAATAAAATAAATGATTTCAATATTTGAATAAATTTATTAGATAAGTTAAGTTGCTGCTAATTTAAATATAAAAAAATTGTGGTTTTAAACTTTTCCATATTGATTTGATAATGTGGTGTTTGTGTGATACTTGTCTTTGGTGTTGGTGAGTGCTATTATTTTCAAAATATCATAGGACGACGTTTACTTCTCATTGGAAAACTTTTTGGTATTTTTTTTGGATTTAAAATTTCAATTTCTGTGAGCTTAATCTTTTTCCTTGATATCTTCATCAATCTTATCATGAGCTCCAAATACTTTATTTGGGTTTCTCATGTTCCCTAATGTCCCTGGAAAATTTCCCCGAATTTTCGGAGCTTTCAGAGTATTTTTCGCGGCTTAAATAATAATTCTGGACTTTTCTAGAATTATTTTATCCATTAAATTAATTAATTCCGAAAAAAATAAATATCTCATTTTCCACAGAAGCCCGTGTGCAATAATCTTAAATGCCCATACATTTATTTACTAATGGGCTTTAATAATTAATTAGGCCTATTAGTAAAGATGGAGGGTGCAACATCCATTAGTACCATATTGCTAGCTGATGTGAAGGTGTAGAGTTTTCCTCCCTATAAGTATGTATCTACTCCATCGGTTTTGCCCTAGTTGCCTGCCGCCGTCATACGTAATATGTCGCCGTCGTACGTAATCTGCCGCCGCCTCGCTGACCCAGGATCTCACCGAGAGGAAGAATTCGCCGCCGCTGCTGTCCAGCTACATCCGATGGGTACCTCTGGTATTTGCTGCCATCTTCACCGGCCTCTTTGCTGCTGCTGAGCCTAATTGTTCATCGTCTCGTCGACTCTGCCTTTGTGCCATGTATGGTCGAATTCGTCATCAAACTTGATCGGTGAGAACTTCAGGCACAAATTCATCTCTCTCCATCACGTGAATTGCACCGGCTAGATCTTCTGATTTTCTGCTCTTTCCATTCACTGTTGCAGCCTGCTGACCATCCTCCGTCTTCGAGCGAGCAAAGGCATGCCTGCATACGTATCTGCTTAGCAGCAGGAACAGTAGGACTTGCACAGCAAGTACGTCTGCCTGGTGCTACATCCTTTGCCGATTTTCTTCTAATCATCTACCTCCAGCCAATGGTAATTTAGCCATTTAATTATTCAAATATATATCTTTCGTTTGCTCTCCAACTCAATGCCTATTAAATTCTGTAATCAGCTCCTTCAGAAATCACCCATAGGGTGCACATGATGGCTATATACTGCACGCAAGGATGGTTTGCCCATAACGAAGCAGAATCGCCACCGTACGTACCTGTTGTTAGATCGTTTTACTCTATTTTGCTCAGACTTAGTTGCGTTAGATTTGTTTTGATGTGATCCACGTACTAGCAGCATTGCTTATCTTGTCACATGATTATGCGTTCATGTGCAACTAAACTAGCTTTATAATTGAAAACAAAATAGGTTTATACCTCGGTGTTCTATGGACAAATGTTAAGACGATTAGTTGTCAATATCCATATGCTTTTAAATTATAAATAGTCTAAGCATGCTTCGTATACAAAATGCCACCGGATGTACTCACATGTTTAATTTTTTTTGAAAGTAAGGTTTAAGTGGCTGAAACAATATGAGATATATATTTATGAATATAACTTGATTAGCTTTAAGTAGACTTTTGGAATTAAAAACATTTGTTTAATCTGAACCAATGCTATTAACGTAGTTTTTCTTAATTAACATAAATCAATATCGTAATATATAAAACTTTTGGTAGTCGTTCTTTACAACCATAGCTCCGTTTTCGGTGTCTCTTGCGTCTCCATTACCGTAGCAGCTAGCTCTCTTTTAGTACGCTATTTTCTCTTGTTTGGTGTATTGTTCTTAGTTATCCCTATTTGTTTGCTGGTATGCCTGTTAGTGTGCTGGGTTGCTATGATCTACGAGTAGAAGAAAGACTATCCGTGAGCGCTGAAGATCCGAAGATGAAGACCAGAAGCTGAGTGCCAGAAGTTGCAAATGAAAGATTAAGTTGAGGTTTTTCAGAGCAAGTTGCTTTGGGCATAAAGCAAGTTCTAAGGCAAGAATAGCATGAGATTATCCTTGTTGTCCTATTCACATTAAGCAAATAATATCATTATGCATATATTCCTTGTTAAGGATGACTTAGTGTTGATCTTATTCCTTGATACCTATTATACTGCATGGATTAGTATTGCTAGTGCTCAACATGAACTATGATCATGTAATTTGACTAATGGAATATGCAATAAACAATAAAAGATGATTTTTATTACTGTTAAAGGGTACTAGAGCATGGGGTTACTTTGGTGCTCTCGTTACTCTCCATAAGGACTTATCTGTAAGCAAAAATTCGGGATTTACAGTACAACTGTGAGGGCTAAAATGGCTCTGGCTTTAGTTATATAGAAACCTTTTCTAGCTTGTTAGAGGTTACCCTTGTGGCGCAAATGGGGTAGAGCAGACTGTGGATCCCTGCGTGGTGAATCACACAGACTGACTTTGGAAACCTAGCGGCCCTAACTTGTTAGACGAACCTTTGAAAGACTTCATAGTGAACTCTGCCGACCTTCCTTGGTAGTGGGTCAAGAGGCTGATCACCTCGGGCGAAAGGGTAAATCACGACTCACAGTGAAAGTGTACAACCTCTGCAGAGTGTAAAACTGTTATAACAGCCGTGCTCACGGTCACTAGTGGTCTTGGACCCTTATGGAATAGTTGATCATCAATAATGGATATGTTTTTGCTATTCGTTAATCATTTCACAAGGATCATATGTTTATTGTTACATTGAGGCACTTTGATATTATTGATATATTGAAATAATGCTAATTAAAAGCTACATGCTGATAAACCTATGTTATGCCTTTGAGCCTCATGAACCCCATGTTATATTTGTTGAGTTCGACATGGACTCACTCTTGCTATTTCCACCACACTCCAGTGTGTAGTAAGGTGCTGCTTAGAAGAAGAATAAATGTGTAGTGGAGTTTCCAGAAGTCTATAAGAAGTGCTTGGCATACGGAGCCACCAGTCAGCTGTCCCTGTGATGTTGGAGCCTGAAGAAAAGATTAGTGACCGTTCCGCGACACTTTGATAGTTGTAAGTGTTAATATAGTATGTTTTCCGCTTTATATAAATATTGTTTTGATACTTTTTCATTCTGACATATGTGTAGACTTTCTGGGCACACATATGATTAGCCTGGTTTTGTTCTTTAGAAAACCGGGTGTGACAGAGTGGTATCAGAGCGGTGTTGACTGTAGGACGTATGCCAAGTAGCACTGGACGTATTCTAAAACTCATTTCACTATAAAACTATTTTTGTCATCCTTTGACTCATTGATTTTGACTATTTCCTGTTCCTTGTCCTGTTGTATCCCTTCCTTGATAGCTTTCTTTGAGCTATTATTTCTTACTCCCTTGATTTTTGATTTGTGTAGTTTTTACCAAAAGTTTTCTGATCTTATCTTGTTCAAAAGTTCGATGGCCTCTCATCATCTCCAATGTGCCATTAGGATGACCACCATTGTTAAAGAAGCACGTGTAGTATCGATGATTTGGTGGGTGCTTGTTTTGCTTGATGTGTTGCTTGTGTGATGTTCTTGTTCTCGTGTTTCAAAGGTGGCCCGAAAGGTTCCATCTTGAGAAGTAGCTCGATCTATGTTAAGTGGGGTAGTGTCATCTTCTATCCTACTTATCTTTCAATCGATCCTAAATCTTGTCATTTTTCTCTTACACAGTCCTTGCCTACCATTTGTTGTCATGTTGCCTTCTTTATCTCATCTTAATGGAGGATCAACATATGAAGGACTCGTCAATAGTAGTAAGCCTTAAAGAAAGTATTGCCTTCGATGACATCGCCAGGTGGAACAAGATCTTTGTTAAGTGGGGTAGCGTCTGCCACCATCATCAATCTCAAGTCACAAGACAAGAAGATCCAGAGACCAATCGCTATCATAATATCATCTTTTACTACTCCTTGCCTCTTAACTAGTCTCACCTTCTTGCCATCAATCTTTACTTTTTCTTATTAACATTTGACAACTTTTGACCCTTGTCCTTACATCTTATAAATCCTGATTCAAGGACCTACAAAGACTTAAGATCAATTTATCCTTCTCACTAGTCTCCCTGAATGGTAAAACAGAAAACTAGTCTTTACCTTTCTTCAACCAATGCTAGTCTGTTACTTTTTCATGATGTCTCATAAATTTTGAATCGAGGAGTTATGAGTACCATAAGATCTATCTTTATCTTTTGCTAATCTCCACCCTTGTTTTTACACCTTATAAAGTGATGACTCGATGATCAACCTTGATCTATATTTTCAATCTCCTTTGATCTTCCTTTTCACTTATGCTGACCTTCAATCCTTTGACCTTCTATCATTAACTCGAATCAATCTTAACGATCAATCCAATGTTCTCTTGTCAACCTTTGATAATCCTTGACGCTTATATCCGAACTTGTTAAAAAGTCTCAAAATAATCTTATTGGTCTGCTTTATCTTTCTCCCTAGTCTCTTCGAATCTCGGGACGAGATTCCTGTTAAGTGGGGTAGAATTGTCACACCCCAAAATTTTCAATTTTGGGTTGTGCTTGGAAAACACTAAATAAAATAAATGATTTCAATATTTGAATAAATTTATTAGATAAGTTAAGTTGCTGCTAATTTAAATATAAAAAATTGTGGTTTTAAACTTTTTCATATTGATTTGATAATGTGGTGTTTGTGTGATGCTTGTCTTTGGTGTTGGTGAGTGCTATTATTTTCAAAATATCATAGGACGACATTTACTTCTCATTGGAAAACTTTTTGGTATTTTTTTTGGATTTAAAATTTCAATTTCTGTGAGCTTAATCTTTTTCCTTGATATCTTCATCAATCTTATCATGAGCTCCAAATACTTTATTTGGGTTCCTCATGTTCCCTAATGTCCCTGGCAAATTTCCCCGAATTTTCGGAGCTTTCGGAGTATTTTTCGCGGCTTAAATAATAATTCTGGACTTTTCTAGAATTATTTTATCCATTAAATTAATTAATTCCGAAAAAAATAAATATCTCATTTTCCACAGAAGCCCGTGTGCAATAATCTTAAATGCCCATACATTTATTTACTAATGGGCTTTAATAATTAATTAGGCTTATTAGTAAAGATGGAGGGTGCAACATCAATTAGTACCATATTGCTAGCTGATGTGAAGTTGTAGAGTTTTCCTCCCTATAAGTATGTATCTACTCCATCGGTTTTGCCCTAGTTGCCTGCCGCCGTCATACGTAATATGTCGCCGTCGTACGTAATCTGCCGCCGCCTCGCTGACCCAGGATCTCACCGAGAGGAAGAATTCGCCGCCGCTGCTGTCCAGCTACATCCGATGGGTACCTCTGGTATTTGCTGCCATCTTCACCGGCCTCTTTGCTGCTGCTGAGCCTAATTGTTCATCGTCTCGTCGACTCTGCCTTTGTGCCATGTATGGTCGAATTCGTCATCAAACTTGATCGGTGAGAACTTCAGGCACAAATTCATCTCTCTCCATCACGTGAATTGCACCGGCTAGATCTTCTGATTTTCTGCTCTTTCCATTCACTGTTGCAGCCTGCTGACCATCCTCCGTCTTCGAGCGAGCAAAGGCATGCCTGCATACGTATCTGCTTAGCAGCAGGAACAGTAGGACTTGCACAGCAAGTACGTCTGCCTGGTGCTACATCCTTTCCCGATTTTCTTCTAATCATCTACCTCCAGCCAATGGTAATTTAGCCATTTAATTATTCAAATATATATCTTTCGTTTGCTCTCCAACTCAATGCCTATTAAATTCTGTAATCAGCTCCTTCAGAAATCACCCATAGGGTGCACATGATGGCTATATACTGCACGCAAGGATGGTTTGCCCATAACGAAGCAGAATCGCCACCGTACGTACCTGTTGTTAGATCGTTTTACTCTATTTTGCTCAGACTTAGTTGCGTTAGATTTGTTTTGATGTGATCCACGTACTAGCAGCATTGCTTATCTTGTCACATGATTATGCGTTCATGTGCAACTAAACTAGCTTTATAATTGAAAACAAAATAGGTTTATACCTCGGTGTTCTATGGACAAATGTTAAGACGATTAGTTGTCAATATCCATATGCTTTTAAATTATAAATAGTCTAAGCATGCTTCGTATACTAAATGCCACCGGATGTACTCACATGTTTATTTTTTTTTTTGAAAGTAAGGTTTAAGTGGCTGAAACAATATGAGATATATATTTATGAATATAACTTGATTAGCTTTAAGTAGACTTTTGGAATTAAAAACATTTGTTTAATCTGAACCAATGCTATTAACGTAGTTTTTCTTAAATAACATAAATCAATATCGTAATATATAAAACTTTTGGTAGTCGTTCTTTACAATCATAGCTCCGTTTTCGGTGTCTCTTGCGTCTCCATTACCGTAGCAGCTAGCTCTCTTTTAGTACGCTATTTTCTCTTGTTTGGTGTATTGTTCTTAGTTATCCCTATTTGTTTGCTTGTATGCCTGTTAGTGTGCTGGGTTGCTATGATCTACGAGTAGAAGAAAGACTATCCGTGAGCGCTGAAGATCCGAAGATGAAGACCAGAAGCTGAGTGCCAGAAGTTGCAAATGAAAGATTAAGTTGAGGTTTTTCAGAGCAAGTTGCTTTGGGCATAAAGCAAGTTCTAAGGCAAGTATAGCATGAGATTATCCTTGTTGTCCTATTCACATTAAGCAAATAATATCATTATGCATATTTTCCTTGTTAAGGATGACTTAGTGTTGATCTTATTCCTTGATACCTATTATACTGCATGGATTAGTATTGCTAGTGCTCAACATGAACTATGATCATGTAATTTGACTAATGGAATATGCAATAAACAATAAAAGATGATTTTTATTACTGTTAAAGGGTACTAGAGCATGGGGTTACTTTGGTGCTCTCGTTACTCTCCATAAGGACTTATCTGTAAGCGAAAATTCGGGATTTACAGTACAACTGTGAGGGCTAAAATGGCTCTGGCTTTAGTTATATAGAAGGACCTTTTCTAGCTTGTTAGAGGTTACCCTTGTGGCGCAAATGGGGTAGAGCAGACTGTGGATCCCTGCGTGGTGAATCACACAGACTGACTTTGGAAACCTAGCGGCCCTAACTTGTTAGACGAACCTTTGAAAGACTTCATAGTGAACCCTGCCGACCTTCCTTGGTAGTGGGTCAAGAGGCTGATCACCTCGGGCGAAAGGGTAAATCACGACTCACAGTGAAAGTGTACAACCTCTGCAGAGTGTAAAACTGTTATAACAGCCGTGCTCACGGTCACGATTGGCCTTGGACCCTTATGAAATAGTTGATCATCAATAATGGATATGTTTTTACTATTCGTTAATCATTTCACATGGATCATATGTTTATTGTTACATTGAGACACTTTGATATTATTGATATATTGAAATAATGCTAATTAAAAGCTACATGCTGATAAACCTATGTTATGCCTTTGAGCCTCATGAACCCCATGTTATATTTGTTGAGTTCGACATGGACTCACTCTTGCTATTTCCACCACACTCCAGTGTGTAGTAAGGTGCTGCTTAGAAGAAGAATAAATGTGTAGTGGAGTTTCCAGAAGTCTATAAGAAGTGCTTGGCATACGGAGCCACCAGTCAGCCGTCCCTGTGATGTTGGAGCCTGAAGAAAAGATTAGTGACCGTTCCGCGACACTCTGATAGTTGTAAGTGTTAATATAGTATGTTTTCCGCTTTATATAAACATTGTTTTGATACTTTTTCATTCTGACATATGTGTGGACTTCCTGGGCACACATATGATTAGCCTGGTTTTGTTCTTTAGAAAACCGGGTGTGACATTTTTTTTGGAAGGGGTTGGCAATAAGAAGAAGTATCATATGGTTAAATGGGAAGCTATGGCTTCACCAAAAGATTTTGGAGGTCTTGGCTTCATTGATACAAGGGCTATGAATACAGTGCTGCTAGCCAAATGGATCTTCAGGCTTGACAGAGGTGATAATAATTTGGCTTTAGAGGTGCTTAGGAAAAAGTATCTGAAGGATAAAAGCTTTTGTCAAGTCAAGTGCAGAGGTAGTTCTCAATTTTGGCAAGGTTTGGAAAAAACAAAGGAATGGTATGAAAGAGGCCTCAGGTGAAAGATTGGCAATGGTAATGGCGAATCTTTGGTGATGGCGACAAGATGGAACAAGGAATAGGAAGGCATGGACATCTCTGAAGATGTTCGCATTTTGAGGTGGTGGTCTGTCAAGCTGGAGGCAGCAAAGGGCTGGAGGTAGCGCCTGCGTGAGTGAGCAGTGAAGAAGAACCGAAGATGTCTGAACGGCATGGCCGTCAGAGCAAGAAGATAAGATCCTCTATGCTAACCCATGGATCACATGGTGAACAGTAGATGTGGTGTGCATTCTGCAACGCTGACGCATGCGCGACCAGAAACTAGTCTTTACTTATCTCTTTTTATAAAACAAAACTGGCAAGCGACGGCACTCACGGGCGGGGCCATATCGGCTTGAGCGTCACCTCAGCCTAGAGCTGTCATCTCAGTCTCAGTGCTTGGCATTTTTAAACGTGCCTGGTTCTCCCTCCATTTAAAAAATAATAATTATATTAGACCTTGAAAAAGTCGATCAAAATAGATTTTGATCATTAATTTTTCTTATATAAGTTGACGGTTTAAAAACAATATCATCGTATAGGCACTTTTAACACAAATCTATTGATGCAAGTTTTATGCTCTAAACTTTCCTAAAATTTAATTCATTGTTGATCAAAATTTATAGAATTTGATTTTTTTTTCTCTGGGTCAAATTCGATTACCATTTATGAATGGAGGGAGTATAACTGTAGGGGCTCACTGTTGGCAAAATACAGAAGGTTCAGATGTTGGATTGGTGGAGAAGCTCAGAAGCACAACAGTAAAAAGGTATTTGGAGGACTGATTTTATTGAAGTAAAGAATGTGCTCATCTATCTATGTACCGTATCGTCTCCCCTTCTCCTTTCTCTCCTTAAGTGTTAGAGAGGGCCTCGCCTTCATCACATCCGTGCAGCGTGCAAGTGTTTAGGTGCGCTCCCACTCAGAGCTAGCCAGGCGAGTGTTTGGACCTTCTGGCCGCTGCGACTGCTTGGACCTGTGGTTGGTTGAAAGAACACCTAAACAGATGGGTAGACTGAAAGAGTCGACCAGTGTTTGGAAATGTTTTTGAGGTGTTCAGTTCATGATTCACCTAAGGCTTGAAAAGGCTGGCTACCATTGGCCGAGCTGTGGTACAACTCATCCTTTCACACTTCACTGGGTTGCTCTCCATTCAAAGCCCTCTATGGCTATGAACCTAATATATTGGTGCAGTTCCTACAATACCTGATGATGCATCACCATCAGTAGCAGAGGTTATCACCAACAGGGAATTGCATTGGCAGTCACTTAAGGACAATTTGGCAATGGCTCAAAATAGAATGAAGCTCTTATCATATAAGAAAAGAACAGACTTTCAGTTTACTAGAAATTTTTTGCGCGCCCTACACCAAACAGAACTGTCGGGGCATTTTGAAAACAAGCCATATCAGAGGTGATACAGTTAGAAGCATGCAGCGTTGGTCAGATCATGCGCCCTACACCAAACAGAACTGTCGGGGCACTTTAGATCGCATGCTTCCAATTGATCGAGAATTATCAATTTTCACCTAATTAACCTCGATTAATAAATGTGCAAAAATTAGCCTCAAACAATAAATGTGCAAAAACTGTTAGAAATTATGCAACTTTGACTTAGTTAAGTTGCAGACAGGATATAGGTATCACCATGGATGAGGCATAATGAACAGAATGTCAAAAAATGACCGGCCCCAATGCCGGAGGCTCCCACATGAGTGGGGTCTGGGGGAAAAGAAAAACCGAAGCAAGCCTTCCCCCCGCAAAATCTGCGGAGAGGCTACTTCGAACCGTAACCCAGTGACACAATGAGACAACTCTCACCACTGCACCAGGCCTGCTCTTCTTAATGAACAGAATGTCAAAACATCTCTTTTTGGTCCTTGGCATGGTTGGCACCATTGTGGCCAAACAAGTCTCCAGCATTGCCTCCGTTGTTCAGCCAGTTCCAAAATCCTTCTAATCACCTTCACTTGCTTTCTAGCGGAAGTATCATTTGTCTTATTTGTTCAAGATGGCAGCACCCCAGCAGCGTGTTTGGTTCACAGAGTCGCACCATACGGAGCCATCCGATCCTACGTCCAAACCTAAATGTTGATTGTTCAAGAAATAGTCGGATGACACTGTGGACACCGTGCCGCACGTACTGGTGCCGGAAGGTGCCACTCCTCAAACCAAACAGGCTGCAGGTGTTTCAGGATATATACTCTCTGTATCCTTGATGGGCTATGACAAAAGAAGCATCAATATAAAGTTAGGATTGCAAACCTAGATAAGCATGGACAATGATTATAAAGCATGTGAAACAACCAATGCAAGTTAGCTGTTCTTTAAATACCTCCTCCCCTATTTTAGGGAAAGCACGTTTCTTAGAGCACAGTCACTGTGTTAGAGCATTTTACAGTTAATTGGCCATATCCTGTATAGTAAAAGAAAAACTCAAACCTTAAGTTGATAATACTTATTTAGTTAAATACCTCCTCCCCTATTTTAGGGAAAGCACGTTTCTTGGAGCATAGTCATTGTGTTAGAGCATTTTACAGTTAATTGGCCATATCCTGAATAGCAAAAGAAAAACTCAAACCTTAAGTCGATAATACTTATTTAGTAATGTGACAACTTTTGTTCTGTACTTGGGATGGCCGAAAATTTAAGAAAAAACCTCAAACTGTATGTACCATGCTACCTCCACTGTTTTTAATATTTGAATTGACAAAGCATGTAAATGTTTTCAGGATTAATGGAAGGTCAGATTTTGGCTACTGGCAACATTTGCAACAATGCCAATGTTTTATCCCCATAGATCAGTTTTGAGTGTTGAGGTCTGAAAAACAAACCATAAATCTAAGCACAAAGTATACATGCAGCATTTAAAAAATGGAACATTAGAAATCTTACATCCAAGCCAATGAGCCAAGGTACCTCCAACTTTGCCTAGATGCGTTTCAAGGTACTTGGCTGTCACACTCAATTTTCGTATCTTGCTTGCTATTTGCAATATCAGCCTTAACAGAGTGGCTACAGCTGGATAAGTGATTATCTTCTAGTTCTTATGGAACTGATGTGCTTGAAAAACACCATAAGAAATGTGAATTCTACATGTTTGATTCATAATAGCCAGAACCCCCGCGCTTCGTGCGGGCAATAATAGCAAGGAATATGTGCAGAGAATGTATTGTTAAATGTTTCGCAAAAAAAAATGAATCAGCCTGGTTTGATATGTGAAAGAATTACGTTTGTTTAGCTGTTTGGGAGTGTCTAGCATTGAAAAAGAAGAGAGGAAAAATAGGGTAAAAGCAGAAGTAAGGTAAAAAAGAAGCAGTACGTGGCATGGCAAGAAGAGAGAAGTAGGAAAAGGGGGGAGAAAAGGGAAAATCATTCATTGTAGAACTAAAGGTTGCAAATGTTTGAAGGGTATGTAATGTTGTTAGCGGGTAAGTTTTTTTTAAGCAGGTTTATATTATTGCAATTGGATTAAAGGGCGCCATAGTTTTTGAGGCATCGCCTAGGCGACGAGGCATGCTGGAGTGCCTGGGCAATGCTGGCGCCACGACCTGCACTGGTATGGCGTCCACCTAATTGGATTAGGCGTCGCCTAGGAGTCGTATGGCGTCGGGCGGACGCCAAGAGCCACACCGCGGACGCCTAAACCCAAATCGCTGGGAAAGGTCGCCAAAATCACCGCGGCCCCGCGGGAAATCGACCGCGCCCGCGGGAAAACGACTGAGCGAAGGGGAAGGCGCGGGAAATTGACCGCGCCCGCAGGAAATTGACCGCGCCCGCGGTAAATCGATCGAGCGAAGGGGATAGCGCGGGAAATCGACCGCGGGGGAAGTAGATAGGCCGCAGGAAATTTACAGCATGCGTGCCATTCACCGCGACCGCAAGTGAGGGCGGGGGGAGAGGAAAAGAGAGGCGGCAGGCGGACCTCAAGCTCCGCTTGGCTTCTCCTTGTCCACCGGCCAGTCGCCCCTGGCGCGGAGCCGGCCCTGCATCTCCGCCTGACCTCCGAACCTGCAGTGGAGCTGCAGTCGCAGTCAGTGGCGGAACCAGGGGGCTAGCAGGGCCGTGCCCCCCCGCACAGTAAACTCATTTAAATACCTATATAAATATTTATATTTATAGCACAAAAAATATTAATTTTTACCTATTTTTTATTAAAATATGATGATTTTGGTTAGAAATTGGGTAGATTTTTTTGAAAATTTGTTGAAACATATAATTATGTATATTTTATCACACTAAAAAATACGATCATATTTGTCCAGCAATCTGCTCATCCGCATCGAGTCTTTGCAGTCCGCACCTGCTCGTCCACTTCGAGTCTTCGCCTCCATCGGCCATCCACCCGTCCACAGCTGCTCACCCACCTGCGCCTCCGCCTGGTATGTCCCCTGCCTCCTCTCTCCTCTCTGCGGATCCCCCAAAGGCCAAATCTCCCAGGCGTGTACCTTGTTTTTGAGAATATAGTATGCTTCGTGCAGTCGTGCTCTGCTTTTGCTTTGAATATTGTATTCCTCGTGATCTGCTTTTGATCTGAGTGAATATTGTATGTAAGCCTGGGCATTCGGGTTACTTGAAAAATTTGGGTCAGGTATTTCGGGTTTTTCAAAATTCGGGTTTTGATAACTGCTACCCGATATTTCCTGTGAAAAAAGAATACCCGACATTTTGGGTACCCGAAACTTCGGGTTCGAGTTCGGATATTCCCGAACTACCCGAGTTGCAGAAAAAACTAATTTTAGATCTCGTCGCCGACAACAAGAGTTTCCTGATCTGAGCAGGCTGACATTCGGCTCACGGCCGCACAGATTTGAGAGAGGACGACGAACCCAAACTCAGCACTGCGCCTTGTGACGGGAAGTGGAAGACGTAGGAAGGGCTTGAGCCACGCTAGTGGCGGCAGCGGAGCAGTGCTTTCATGGAGGTCTTCAGGTGGTGATGTTGAACGCATATGTGCAGCCTGCAGCTCTTAGTGCTCTATTGCTCCACCATGTCTGCGACCTGCTACTGCTTGGTGCTCGCATGGCCGCATGGGGAAGGGAAACCAAGAGGTGCAGGTACTACTTGCTTTTCTCGGTGGATTGAAGAGGAGCATCGCTGTCCAGGCTCAGACTACCCGCAGTGGGTACTCTAAAACGATACTCTAAAGCTTTAGAGTATGAATATAGAGTAAAAAACCGCTGCACTGGGTACTCTAAAACGATACTCTATTCTTTCTCTCACTCTATATTTAGAGTAGTACTGTGCTTACTCTATACTCTATAGTGGCGGACCCCACTAGCTAAACAAAGGAAAAAATGCTATAACACACAAACTAAAAATCTAAATTAAATTTCGATTGCACCATTAAATTCGTCTCAATAAATCATTCAAAACTAGATCACACATGGATATATTTAGATAAAGTGACAAGTGGGTCCCATAGTGGATAGAGTGGATAGAGGATGATATAGAGGATGGATGGGTGCGGGAGAATTGAGTATAGAGGAGAGAATCTTGCTGACTAGGACGTATAGAGGATGAATATAGAGGTCCATGAGTGCGGGTAGTCTTAGACTGAAGAGCGTGGCCAATGGAGAGGAGAGAGGCGAGGGAGAGGTAAGCAGAGGGAGAAAATATCTGGGGAAGGGAGGATCTGAGGGAGAGGGTATATGAGGAGGAGACATCGGGTTATTCGGGTACCGGGTGCTTTAACCTTAATTTCCCAATATAAAATCGGGTAATCAGAGTTGGAACCCGATTTAGCACCTGAATTTTCAGGTTTCAGGTATTTCGGGTTCGGGTCTGGGTATTTCAGGTTCGGGGTTTGGGTATCGGGTTTTGTGCCCAGGCTTAATTGTATGCCTCGTGCTCCACTTTTACTCTGAATATTATATGCATATGCTTTGTGCTCTGCTTTTACTCGTGCTGCATGCCCTTTGCTCTAAATATTGTATGTTAATGTCTGCTTGTGCACTGCAATACTGAATATTGTATGACTACCCAAAACTTTGTGACTGCCACATACACTACTGTCTTTCTTTTATTAGTATAATGTAGTCTGCTTGCGTTCTTTCTTTAGTGTATACACTTTTACAAAACACAGAGTAGAAAGGACAGAGCAGAAGGCATTCGCTTTGATATATATGTTACTGATTAGTAGTGCTCGCTTACCTATGCAAAATTACGCTTTCCTAATGTTGTTGTTTTCTATTATGTAGCATCCAGCAACATGGCAAGCTCAATTGAAGCACATGATTATAATCCCAAGACTGATCCAACAAGGAAAGCAAAGTCCAATGATCCAAGCTGGAAATATGCCTACTGGCAGGACCCTACTAGGAGAGACTGGGTGACATGTATCCTGTGTGGACATGAGGCTTCAGGAGGCATAAAGAGGCTCAAGCAACATTTGGCTGGTGGATATGGAGATATTATCCTTTGTCCTAAAGTCAACACTGAAATCAGGAAAGAGATAAAAGCTTACTTGCAAAAGAAGAGAAGAAGGCCTTTGTTCTTGGATGGTGTTGAGGAGGAGGATGGGAAACTAGAAGATGAAGTTGTGGAGGTAGCAGCAAATGTATAAGCAGCAACAGTAGCAAATGCAACATCAAAAGTGGCTGCAAAAAAGCCAAGTTCTAGGACAGCCGCCAAGAAAAGGCATGCTATCTATCAATTCAAGGCTTCGAGACCTAGTAATGTCAATTCAACACCAAAGACACCAAAGACAACAAAGTCAGTTGTTGGCATGATGAGAAGAACACCTGAACAGATAGTAGATGAAAGGCGTACAAAGGACTTTCAACCCACCATTGAGTCCATCACAAAGACTAAGGAGGACAAGCAATATGTGAATATGTAATGGGTACTATGGTTCATGGAGCGTGGTGTATCCTTTAATGCAGCAAATTCAAGGAAATTTGAGATTGCTTGTGAGGCAACAGCCCAATATGAAGCCTCTAACTAACCAGCAGCTTGGTGAACCTTTGCTTAAAGAATGTGTTAAGGTGACAAGTGTCATGAGGAAGGACCATGAGCTGGCCTGGAAGCAATATGATTGTACACTAATGTTAGATGGGTGGACTGATATGAGAGAGCGCCACTTGATTAATTTCCTTGTGAACAGCCCTGAGGGAACGTACTTTCTGGAGTCAGTTGATGCTTCAAGTCAAGTTCATAGCGCAACAATGTTAGCTGATTTGTTACAGGAGAAGATCGAGGACATTGAAAAGGACAATGTTGTTCAAGTTGTGACCGACAATGGCGCTAACTACAAGGCTACTGGTACCCACACTGTTTTGGAGTTCTTGTGCTGCACATTGCTTGGATCTGATGTTGGAAGAAATTAGGAACTTCAAGGTATTCAAGAAACCTATTGCACGTGCTAGGCGTGTCACCACATTCATTTATAGCCATGGGAGGCTTCTTAGTGCAATGAGGGCTCAAACAGGTGGGACTGATCTTGTTAGGGTAGCAAAGACTCGATTTGTCATATCATTTCTGACAATGAAGAGTTTGTACAAGAACAAGGATACCTTGAAGATCTTGTTTGTTAGTGAAGCATGGATTGGTAACAACTTATGTAAAACTACAGCAGGCCAACAAGTGCAAGACACTGTGCTATCTACTGAGTTTTGGAACTCAGTAGAAGATTGCCTAAGAGCTTCAGCCCCACTCTTAATTGTTTTGAGGGCTGTTGATGATGATGAGAAGCCTGCAATGCCAGAGGTCACAGCTCTAATGAATCATGCAAAAGAGAGGATAAAGCAAAGCTTCAATATATCAACCAAGCAAGGCCTGCTCAAGAAAATCATGGAAATTATTGAGAAGCGTTGGGTGAACCAAATGAAGCATCCACTATATGGGGCTGCTCTTTATTTGAAGCCAAGAAATTTTTTTCCTCTTGTAAAAGCTAATGATGATGCCACTGTTGGGCAGCTAAGAGGTTGTTTCATTGAAGTGCTTGGAAGAGTGATACCAGATGTGGAAACACAAATGAAGATTAATAGGTAGGCCATTGAGTATGAAGAGCAACGTGGAGATGCTTTCTCAAACAAAATGGCAAAGGAAAGCTATGACAAAATGAGTCCTCGTAAGTGTTGTTAATCTCAACTTGCAAATTCTAGCTACTTAATTGCATTCCAAACTTCTAATATGTGTTGTACTTTTCATCTAGTTGATTGGTGGCGTTCTTATGGTGGCCGAGCCATTAAACTACAAAGAGTTGCTAAGCATATAGTTAGTCTTTGTGCATTATCATCAGGTTGTGAGAGATGTTGGAGTATCTTCAATCACGTGAGTATCCTTGTGATTAATATTTTTTATTTAGATGCATACAATCTGATTTTTTTGTTTTGCTTTCCATCTGATTTTTTTGTTTTGCTTCCCATCTGATTTTTTATTTGTAGATGCATACAAAGAGAAGGAATAGGTTGCTGCACAAGAGATTGAATAATATTATCTTTGTTTCATATAATCGGAAGATGAGAACAAGGTTTTAGCTTATGCGTGAGAAGGCAGGCAAGAAATATGACCCTTTGATCATTGAGGAGTTTGATTGGGACAATGAATGGGCTGATTCATTGCATGTGCATATTCTAAGTGCTCGAGAGTCTGATGCTGTTGATGAGCTCACATGGCAGCTTGTTGATGAAGCCACTGGTGCATCACAGGCGCTGCAGGGTCGTAATCTTTCTAGGAGAGCTGCTCCTACTAGATATTATAGTCGTTCAAGAAATGTTCCTGCTGCTACTGAAGATGGAGATGGAGAAGAAGATGAAGATGAAGTTGAAGTTGAAGACCCATATAATGATGCGGAAGTGAGCGATGGTGAAGAAGATGGCAATGTTCCTGCTACTGAAGAAGACAAGGCTGCTGATCCTGATGAGTTTGATGATGGATTTTGAGTGCTGAAACAGAGATTTACACTCTTGCTGATGGATTCTTTTTGTGTCTTGTACCCTAGCTGTACTTTTATGTTATCGTACACTCCTATTGTATGGCTTTGGTGTAGTTGACTTAATTAGTATGCTTTAGAGTTCAGTACTTAAGTTTAAGACTCTAAGTTCGTGGATTATTTAGGACACTATGATGTCATTTATAATGCTCATGCATGCACTAATGCTTGCTAATTTGTTATCTTGACTCTTGTGTATTGTTTTCTATTTAATTTTTAGCAACTAATAACTTATTTGGTTGCTGAATTCTGTAATTGTTATGCAATTTTCTTCCAAGGGGGATGGATGCTACATGGGAGAAGAGCTTTTGGAAAGGAAAGGAAGGAACGTGGGCTCAAGAATTGGCAACAAACGAGGTATGTATGTGCTGCAGTAGTATATAAAATTCTATATTACAACGCCTTACAATGTGTATGACATCGCCTAGGCGTCTGCCACAAACGCCTAGGAGTTTGTGAAGGGGGTCTGGCGCGGCGCCTCAAAAACTATGAAGGGCGCTAATGGTTAACGGTCTGCACCGTTGTTAACGGGTAACACTGTTGAATTGCTTTTTTTTAGAAACGGGTTCATATTGTTACAAATGGATTAAATGGCACTTATGGTCAATGGTTAAGAAATATTGTTAACGGGTAGCACTGCAAACAGGTAGCTACTGTTCATACCGGGCGGGAATTGGTCACTATATCTGGTTCTGTTCATATCGGCATGGGTACTTTTCATAGGTTCTGTTATTGGTCATACCGGGGCGGTACTACTGTTCACAGACCGTCACTGTTCAAACCAATGGGTACGGCTCATGAAATCCGTTACGTAGCTACTGTAGCTAAATGGAACTGTAGCTATGTCACCGCATTTAAAGGTCTACTGGACGGGAGGCCCGCGCTTCGTGCGGACAGGATGTGCATTGAACCTGGCACTATTTGGTAACGGTTTGGAACTGTTCACCGAAACCGGTAAGCAAACCCGTTCACTGTTTTGTAACGGGTCAGACTGTTTACTGGACATGCTACTGTTTTCTAACGGGTCAGACTGTTCACAGGATCCGGTACTGTTTGCTAACGGGTTCATACTGCAGATGAACAGGGTTCCTAGGAGAGGGAAACATGCGGCACTGTAGTTATCGCGGTACTGTAGCTGCGCCACCGCATTTAAAGATCTGTATAGATATAGATATAGATGTCATTAAGTATATGAACCACGTGCAGTTAATGGAACTACACATGATGGATGAAATGGAATACTCCGTAGATCACCGAAAATTAAATGCTTATTGTAAGAAAAAGGATTTTTTTGGTCAAAAGAATGACAAAAAATAAATATTAAGAGTTAGCACTCAGCACATAAATATTTCTAGTTCGGTCTGATTAAGTAGGATTGCAACGTAAAAAGCTAGCAGCCAAGCACGGAAATACTTCAGTTTGGATCAGATTAGTAGCTGACGTCATAAATATTTCAGGTTTGATCCAATTAGATAGTGAGTCCAAAACAATGTGTCTGAGACCATGTTGATTTTGTATTGCATGGTTTTTAAGTCGTCGCCTAGGCATCCAGGCACTCAAAAAAACCTGGGCATCCTCATCGTCATGACCAAAAATCAGAAAAATAAGAGCAGGAGAGGGAGAAGAGAGAGGAAGAACCGGAGGAGGAGCAGGCAAGACTCCCATTCCCACCGGCTCTGGTTCTTGTGGGCATCGTAGCTTTCTTCGCCAGCCATCTTCTGTGACATTGGAGATCTAGGAGGGGCTCTAGAAGGGGCAGCAGCAGGGGATCTAGAAGGGGGCGGCAACAGCAGTGGGAAAGGGGAGGGCAGATCTAGAAGGTCGCGTGAGAAAGGGGAGGGGAGATTTGGAAGGGGGCGGCACCAGTAGTGGACATGAGAGCGGGGATCGGGAGAGAGAAGAGGCATCGGAAGAAGAGCAGATGCTTCACGATAGTTGGGGGAGGACCTCAAGTAGGTCACGCAACATGTCAAGGAGGCTTTATGGGCTGGCTGCTAGGCTGGGCCTTTTTGTGCCTTGTCCTTCTTTTATTTTTCTTCATTTTCCTTTTTATCCCCTCTCCGTGCTGTGCTTTGAAGTTTCTTATAAATTATATGGCATCGCCTTGCCTCGCCTTATGATCGCCTAGGCATCGCCTAGTCGACTCAAATGCGTGGCTCGCCATGTCTCGCCTTACCGCCTTTAAAAACCATGCTGTATTGACTGTCTACTACTACAACCATTTCATTTTACCGAGGGACAAATCAGTCTATCACTAAACTCTTTACTGCAATTATGAAATTAGTTAAGCAATATAATTTCATCTCTCTAATGCATCACATCTATATCTTCTGCTTATACAGTTAAGGAAAAGGTAAATCATCCTTAACCACACTCACCTTATACTATTCACACAGCCATGATAGCATTCCTATGAGATCCCATGATTGACACCTAGATATCCCACGAGACCTATACTCCATCTGTCCCTAAATATCTGTCGTTTACACTTCCTAAGAAACAACTTTGATTAAATATATATTAAATATATTAATATTTATGGTACATAATTAATATCATTAGAAATATATTCGAATATAGTTTTTTAATAAATTTATTTGAAGATACAAATGTTGCACGTATTTTTTACTAATCGAGTCAAACTTGTGGCACGAATACCAACGACAGATAAATAAGGACGGAGGGAATATGTGTTTTTTCAGAGGAAAAAATCTACTTAACCCCCTGAACTATCGGCTAGTATCTAACCTAAACCCTCAACTATAAAACCGTCTGTTTTACACCCTCAACTTATTAAAACCATTCAAATTACACACTAGAGCGGATTTGGACGGCGGTTTTCCTACAGCAACCATGGTTTTGCTACAGTAATGGCGGTTTAGACTTTTTCTTTTTCTATTTATTTCCACTGAATCTTTGAAAAATCATAGTAAATCACACAAAAATCATAAAATAGAAAATCTAATTTTTTTGGACTCCACATGAGTAGATCTACACAATGAATATATAATATAGTATGTTTTAGTACAAATTTTTTCTGTAGCTTTAAATTAGTTAGGAAATCAAATTTTGTCTGTAATTAATTAGAATAATTCATAGCTACAACTTTTATGGTCCAATTGTGGTTAAATTTTTATAGTAAACTAATTATTGTATGCTTGAACTGTAGTAAAAATTTCATACTGATTGGATCATGTATAATTTAGTTATAGATTTATTTATATTTAACAAGCATAAACCTAAACATAAACCTAAATAAATCTATAACTAAGTTATATATGATCCAATGAGTATAAAATTTTTACTATAGTTCAAGCATATAATAATAACCCCATCATAAAAATTTCACCACAATTGGACCATAAAAGCTGTACCTATGAATAAATAGACGGGTTTACTGTAGCAAAGATGTATTACTATGATTTTTTCAAAGATCAAGTGGAAATAAATAGACGGATTTACTATATTACTGTGATTTTTTCAAAGATATAGCAAAACCATAGTTACTGTAGTAAAACCGCCGTCCAAAACCACTCCAAGGTGTAATTTGAACGGTTTTGAAAAGTTCACGGTGTAAAACAGACGATTTTATAGTTGGGGGTGTAAGTTAGACACTAGCTGATAGTTCAGGGGGTTAAATAGACTTTTTTCTTTTTTCAGACCAATTCCTAAATCCTTTAAGACAATAAATACTCTTGGACACCGGCTTTGAATTCCAAACAAACTGCCAGCATCCTGTTCAATGTCAGGCCTTGTTTAGATGGGTAAAAACACCCAAAATTTTTTGCGCAGTTCCCGTCACATCAAATCTTTGGACGCATGCATGAAGCATTAAATGTAGATAAAAAATAACTAATTGCACAGTTTACCTGTAAATGTCGAGATAAATCTTTTGAACCTAGTTAGTCCATGATTGGATAAATTTTACCAAATAACAACGAAAAGTGCTACAGAAATTTTTTCCCAAAATTTTTTGGATCTAAACACGCCCTCAGGCAAATGAGGATTCACGGAGCCACTGATTTTTAGACATGGCATATCATTCAATGGACCAAAGTTATCTAATGCAGACCTGATTACTGATGTTCTTGTTCTTGAGCAACAGGTCTGCAAAGCTTTAGCAGGTTGCTCTACTGTTCATGTCGATTGCTCTTGTAAATAGGGGGTGACCTCGAACATCTGGCTGAAAGGCATTTCTTCGCTGTGGATGCACGCACGTGAATCCATTTTAGAACAACAAAAACCAGTTTGAGGAACATAATCAAGCAGCATGAAAGGAATGCAGCTTGACGAAGGCCACGTATCAAACCTCTGCAGGACGAGAGGAACAGAATCAAGCAGCATGAAAGAAATGCAGCTTGATGAAGGCCACATATCAAACCTCTGTAGGACGACACTCTCGGCCTAGCCTGGGAGCACCCCTAGGCATCCGTCCACCTCGAATCGGATAAAAGAGACGGATGCGCATATCCGAGATGCATGTAGAACAGTATCCACCGGCCGCCAAGAGAAGGGAAAGGGAGGTACCGGGAAAAGCTCAGGATGTTTGATTCCTCATGGATATAAGTTGTCAGTGGCGGACCTAGGATTTTAACATAGGGTATGCCGTAAAAAAAATTCTTATATGATTCGGTAAACTATTTACAATTCGGTAAAACCATATTCTAATTTGGTAAAATCAACTACATTAAATAATATGATAAGCCTTAAATTAAAAGATTAAGCTAGAAATGATGACAAATCTCGATATAAATTGTTCAAATGAAATACAAATAATTCATAATATAGAATCGATCTGTTTGGAACTTTCGGTTAGAAAACTCACAAGTCACAGGATATGATGGACTAATGACCAGATACTAATTATTGATCTGATGCAGTGATGCGGATGAATGAACTTTAAAACTATTTAAGTACACAAGTAAGAAGAACAATAGAAGATTAATCTTAAACCTGTCTGCCGCTGTGCGTCTCAGTATCTCGCCGAGCGGCAGCCGGCCGAGACGATAACGTTGCAGGCCCTCCGGCGTCGGGCTTCGCCGCGGCCGCGCCTCCGAGTCTGGCGAGTCGGCGACCGTCGTGGCCGCGTGGCGCCGTTCCGTGATGGCGTCGGCGTGACCGCGCGGATTCGACTCTGCCGCTTGCGAGTTGCGACGATCCAGCGGGATGGTTGCAGGCGGCGCGCGTGAGTCAATGCGTCATGTGTGGGACCGGTGGGGTTTCGAGCGAGGCGTAGCGGAGTAAGACTATCCGCACTAATGGACCTCTATATTCATCATCTAAAAAGAATATTTTATTCTAGTTACCATAAAATATACAGTTTTCTCGCATCCATTCATCCTCTATATCATCATCTATCTACTGTAGGGCCCACTTGTCACTTTGTCTAAATATATTCATGTGACATCTTGTTTTGAAGTATTTATTGCAACGAATTTAATGGTGCAATCGAAATTTAATTTGGTTTTTTGGCTGGTGAGTTATAACATTTTTTTCATCGTTCTTCGAGTGGGGCCCGTGCTCTGCTCTCTCACGCGCGCTCACGGGCGGATAGCAGCAGCGGCCGGTCAAGCAGTAGCGGTCCGCTTAATTTGGCGTGCGTAGTATATATGGCGTACGTTTTACCGTTCGCAGTGCACCTCCTTCCATCCGCTATGTATCGACGTGGATAGGTAGCGGACCTGTTTACAGGTACCGGTGCAGTTCGTCTAACTGCACCGAGCGCCGTATGCGCGAGTTTGCGTGCCCGCACAGAGTCGAACAGCTGGGAGGCGTCGGGTACTCGGGCGTGTCTACCAGGTAAGCTTTTTTCTTTTTTTTACATAAAAAAATTATATTCTGGTTCACTTACACCTGGACCCCAGGTTATGCCGCGGCCCACCCGGCATACCCTGTGGGTCCGCCCCTGTAAGTTGTAGTATCTGAACGTACGTCCGAACACTAACACACACTACACCCCACTCACACCAACATACTCACCTAGAGCGTACGCTAGACCTAGAACCTATACCAATATAGGTCTACAAGAAATTCACGAAGATCAGCTCCGCTAGCGACGGGCGCATCACCTCCCATCGTGGTCCATAGGTGCCTTAGTATCTGAACGTACGTCCGAACACAACACACTACACCCCACTCACACCAACACACTCCCCTAAAGCGTACGCTAGACCTAGAACCTATACCAATATAGGTCTACAAGAAATTCACGAAGATCAGCTCCGCTAACAACGGGCGCGTCGCCTCCCATCGTGGTCCATAGGTGCCTGAGGATACCTGCAAATTTAATTTTAGGAATAAATCCTGGTGAGAAAAACGCAGATGATCCCGGGGATCGAACGTGCGTCCGGCCGTTCGCACACTGCGAAGACGGACCGCTCGAGCTAGCGCTTGGCCTCAAAAAGCTCAGGATGTTGTTGCACTTCACCGGATCTGGCACAAAAACACGGCGATGGAGTCGACACATCTTGACGGTAGCTCTTAGAGCGACCAACAGCGGGCCTCGGAGGAGTCGCACCATCAAAATGCGATCCTCCCCACTGCCATTGCGCACGAGCACTGCCGCGCCCCACCGTGGCGTCCCCACTCGCCGCACGCCGCAGCCCGCACAGATCCCGGCGCAGTTGACCGAAATCAGTATAAGATCCTGGCGCTGCCTTCCTAGAGTGCCACACGGGCGGACAGCTCGCTCCAGCAGGGTCGAGGAGGGAATGGGGTGGTGGCAGCGGCTAGGGCTTCGGGTGCTCCTTCGGTCGCCCACGCAGGGATCAGGGAGGACGGAGGAGGCAGGGGCGCAGGGCTGTTAGGGGAGAGAGAGGAGAAAACGGAAAAAAAAAGCCACCATGCTGCAGCGCATGGCTCGTCCCGCAGACCCACACGCCTCATGTGTGCTCTCTTCCGCTGCTAGTGGGGTCGCAGGAGAGCAGGGTCCACTGGCCAGTGTTATGAAGTTGGAAGACGTTCATGGCTCCGCGCCAATGTGTGAGCTTGGACGCCTGTGCCACGCTGCTGCTACGTGTTGGCTCGCCAAGGACTCCGCGTACCCGCGAAACGCGGTGGTAGCTCCAATTCATGGTAGGTTTTAAGGAATCTGATGACTATAGGTGATTAAGTGTTTCTCAAGTTGTAGCCTTATACGCAATCCTCAATTGCTAACAGGCCATTTCCCAAATTAGGTTACAAGTATTATGGTCCTTACAGAGTGCTAGAGAAAATTGGGTCAGTAGCATACCGGTTGGACCTTCCTGAGGGTGCTCAAATTCATAATTTGTTTCACATCTCTCAGCTTATGCCGTTCATTGCTGACTTCACCCCAGTCTACCAATCTGGCAGCCAGAAGCTTCCGTAGCAACACCATGCGCAATCATCGATCGTAGGATCGTGAAGAAAGCTAACTCTGCTGTTCCTCAAGTGCAGGTAACATGGACTGGTCTTCCGGACTCGGCATCAACATGAGAAGATTATCAGGTTCTGCGACAAAGTTTTTCAGAAATTCAAGCTTGAGGACAAGCCGAAACTCAGGCAGGAGGTGTAACATGCGAGGAGGCGGAGTGGAGAAGCAAGGGCGTGTTCCCAGTTCAGTAGCATACTTCTAATGTGCTCCATCCGTCCTAAATTATAAGTTATTTCAAGAATCTTGGAGAATCAGGACACCTCAAGTTTAACCAAAATTATAGAAAAAATTACAAAGATTTATGACATCAAATAGATATACTATGAAAATATAATTAATGAAGAACCTAATGATACTTGATACCACAAATGTTATTATTTCATCGTATAAATTTGGTTAAACTTGAGATGATGGAGGCAATATTATTTATGCTTTCGTTTATTTTACTGCTATGTGAACCCGAGAGGTCAGGCGGTGTATCGGCGCATAAGTGTCCGACTCTGTAACGGAAACTCAGACATATTCAGAAATTGAAATCGCCCAAGGCTGAGGATAGTCCTCGCCGGCATTCCTCCGTATTCTGTACTTGCATGCGCGATCACATCGACTGCATCTCGCCGGCGGCCAAGGGTGGTGACAGAGCGAGTACAAGTTCAGATTAGAATCACCATGTACATCAGCACATGTCCTAATTGGGAAAAGGACCGTCAGTTTTTGGTCCTTCGATACCCACTACCAAACCATACCTATGCGGCCTCACTTCTTTGCTGCTGCGGTGGCTGGCGGAGTCAGCTAGTGTCGTCTTCCACCGTCCTATTTTCGCCGCAAAGGGCGCTGCCTCCTGATCTCCGCAGTCGCGGCAGTGCACCTGCGGCTGCGTTTGTAGAGGTACGCGAGAGGTCAGGAGTTTTAGTTGGCCTTTCCAGCGGGTCTGCTTGGTGATTCGATTTGAGAGGTGGATCGATTTGGGAAGAGCGCATCGTTAGCGCAGGCCATTCGTTTAGGTGATGTTCTTTGTTCCAGTCATTTTGGAGTGGCTATATCTTACTATTGAAGAGTCAGTACGGCTCATTTGGATTTCACATCCTGTATTTTGGCATTCCAGGAACCATACTGCATTCAGACGGCGAAAGGAATGGGGACATTGCAATAATCACCTCATTTGTTTGAGACTCAGAGCCCACAAATTTAGTTGGGAAATTGGACTGGTACTTATCTGAATATTTACTTGCAACAACTGATGCCAATATAGCAATTCAAAGGAAGAGAATCATTTCTCGAGCCCTTGAACTTATTATTATTTTAACTAATTATTCTTGTAGCCTTTTGCGACTATAATATTGCTTATTGTTTCCTATGTATGCCTGCTGAAGCCATAGATACACATATTGTCACATTTGGGGCACTATGGGCGTGTTTGGTTGGGTGCCCAACTCCTACCCAGGCTCCAGGAAGCCAGTTTTGGCCTATTTTGTTTTGTACTTCTACACTTGGGGTCTCACGTTATACGCTATATATACAATTGCAGTGAAGCTCCACCATACTCAATTTATCTTCTTCTCTGTTCTTTGTCTACCTTCTGTGGAACTTAAGGTATTTGATACTGATGCAGAACACAATGCCAAAGAGCATACTAAGTGCGATATGCAGAACTGTGACCAGGAGGAAGTAGTCGCCTTGCAAGCCTAAGTATTCCTCCAAAAACAACCTCACTGGTTGATCTGGTTGGCCTGGCACATGGATCAGGTCTGTGCAGTCTCCAAGCTGTGAGAACATGAGCCCATACACGGTCCATGCTGCGGGGTCAGCCCAATACATCCACCTCCACCATGATGGCATCATCTACAGGTGAATGACAATGTATCACATCAGATGTGCAACTTTTGTTACATAGTAGAAGCCGATTTGGCTGTCCAAACTGTATGCGTACCAAAGATGCATATATACTGAGGAGAGGGGATTAGAGAAAGGGGAAAGAAATCACCTTTCTTGTCACAATGAAACCAGAGAAGACATTCCATATCATGAAGATGAGAAAGGATAAACCAGAAGCTATCTCTATGTTAGGTGTAAGTGCAACAGCCATCATCCCATATAGTGTATAGTCAGTAAAGCTCAGTATCATGTATAGGACGAACCAGAAGAACTTGGTGACAGTTAGCTGGAATCCAACCATCGGGTACACAATAGATGAGAATATCAACACTTGGATAAGCATATATGGGATTTCAACTCCTATCTGCACAAAGGAATCTGATAAGCACCATTCTTATTTTCCTTTTCGATGTCAGCTAAAATTATCGTTCGTCAGAGTTAGCTATATATAGCTATTTGTTTACCTGAGTGATGACATATGCCATGGAAGAGTACATGTCAGAAGCTTTTTCTCTGTAGAATACAACCTTTTCCATTGCTACAATAGGCTGCAATGTGCTACAGTTCACAAGGCCTAAGAACAGTGCTGATGCATATGCAATTCCAAGAATGTTGAACACATCTTGTTCCTCCTTGCTGTTGTGCAGGAGAAAACTGGTAAGTTTCTTGTACTGAAAAATCTGGTTAAATTCCATCGATGAATCAATAATGTTGAGTGATGAAAAGTTCTTACATTGTCGAACCGATTTGCCAGAACACGATGCCAAAAGTCATTGAGATGCCAAATGTGTTTAGAAAGCGCGCAACATTTAGCTCTGGGTTTTTCCAGAATGAGCAATGCTGCTTCCAGAGACATGCCATACACTGTGCCTTAAAGTTTGGCCAATATCCAGGTGGAAAATGTAGATCTTTTTGGTTTACTCTTTGCTTGCTTAATTCATCAACTAGAGCCATGTTTTCCCTGCAGATACAATAAAGTCCATTGAAATACCATTTGCTAATTTCATGCTAAATCTAGAGTGAATATATTGCTTAATGGACAACATCATGCTTTATTTATGTTAAAAAAACATCATGCTTTATTTGCATTTACCTGTGCAATGGCGATTTTCGGTAAACTTCAGAATAGTCCACTCCAATTATGTATTCCATGGTATGTGAAGTGATATCTAGCACCCATGTAGCTGGGTTTTGGCCATCCTTGATGCTAGGTACTCCAGGAATAGCCTAACAAGAAAGTAAGTAATGTATGCTATGATACGAACAATGCTTTTATCTGAATCATAGTCTCACCTCAAAGTACTTTGTCAAACTTCTAGATAGTGGGCCTAGTGATCCGCTGTAAATGATCTGACCTCCTCTTTTCATAAGTAATAGCTGGAATAGGTAAGAAGGAACTCAGGTTCTTGTAGTTCATTGAAACTTTGTAAATTCCTTAACTGAATAATCTGAGATGTTTGATAAGAACAGTTTTTTTATGATAGAAATGCCTTTATAGATTGGAAATTAAGTTTTAATTTTTATGGTAGAATTAGGCCTATATACATTCTTCTTAATTATATACCTCATCGAAAGATTCAAAAATCTCAATGCTTGGCTGATGAATTGTGCAAACCACAGTGCGCCCAGTGTTCACCGTCCTCCGTACTGTTCGCATGACAATAGCTGCAGCACGAGCATCCAAACCAGTTGTTGGCTCATCCATGAAGATGATAGAAGGGCTAGCAACTAGTTCCACCGCTATAGTAAGTCTTTTTCGCTGCTCAGCTGATAAGCCTGTTACCCCAGGAATGCCCACCATAGCACACCTCAAGTCACTTAGCTCTACTAGTCCCATAACTTCTTCTACAAACATCTGAGACATGTGAAAAAGAAAATACTGTGAACCTTTCCTCAGACTAAGTTCTTCGTATTTTGAAACAAAAGGGGAAAATGTTAGCATACATCTCTTTGATGAGGACTAACATCTGAAGGCAGTCGAAGGTATGCTGAAAACTGCAGTGACTCATAGACTGTGAGATACGGAGAGTGAATGTCAGTCTGCTCGCAGTAACCAGAGATCTTTGAGAATGTCTCTTGCTTCTTTTGGTAACCAGCTATGTTGATAATGCCTTCAATGTACCCTCCTGTTTTTCTTCCTGCCAAAACATCAAGCAATGTAGTTTTCCCTGCACCAGTGATCCCCATCAATGCTGTTAGCACCCCTGGCCTGAATGCACCACTAACATCTCGTAATAGTTGAAGCTTCTTTTCAGTTACTCCATGCTTTCTCATTTCCTAGTATCATTTTTTGCAATTGTCAGATAAACACAAGAAAAGTTGAGTCTGTATTTTTTTTTTGAAGGACAATAAATAATAAGGCGGAGAGTTTACACTAGGCATATCAACAAAATAGTTGATGTGACTGAAGGCAATGGACAAAGGATGGAATGGAAGGTTGACTTGATCAATTGGGGAAACCTGACCACCAACAGTTTGATCTTTGTACCATATGTCCCAATCCTTTTGTGATTTTATTTTGACATGGTGTTCCTTGGGAGCTACAAATAATTCAAAAAGAATAAGTGTCCTAAATAATTGATCAACTTAAATAAGGAAGGGTTTTCTTTGATGCACATACAACTTAGAAACTCCAATGCAAGTGTGCTTAGGATATTGAAGATCAGGGAGAAACCAAATAAAACACCAACACAAATCCAATACCAGTGCCACTCATATATTAATCCCCTAACCTTCAGGACAGCTTGCCCCGTGGTATTAGCATTTTCGTAGTGGAATACCTGTGGCACCATTGGTTATTTCTCATAACAATCAGAGTTTGAAACTGAATGTATTATAACAATGAAAAATGAGTTGATATTTGGTAAATGAGCAGTTACAGTAGCCCATCTTTTGTCCAGGAATTCATTCATAGCAACGGCATTGAGAGAATAGGTGAATGGGGAGGCCCAACAACCCCAACGAAGCCATGGTTGGAGATCATCTGGTTACCATTTTTATAATTAAAAAAAGCAGGGCTTAGTGGTGTTCATACCTTCGACATAGTAAGAAGCTAACTTTGTTGTTGTGCTCTGAGCAATTTGGGGGCTGTTATCTTACCTTTAGATATGATGAAGCCTCCAAGTATGAAAATTGCAATAAGAGCCTCAGTCCCAAGCATGTTTGCTATTACCTGTGTTCTTCCTAGGGATGCAAGCAAGCGATAAAGACTCATTGACATTTGATGCATCATGAAGAGTACCAGGAACTGCTGAAAAAATCTACAAGGATCGAAAACTTATAGTCAGCGTATTGATATTTTTTTAGCATTGCAGTAAGATGGATGGTTTTTAAATTTTTCATAGTTACCTATCAGGCGAAGGGGCATAACCGATGGCAAAATAGGTTGAACAGGTCCAAAGGCCTGTCTCCATCAATGACATTGGGATACTTACAAGAAAAATCGAGCAAAGGATTGCCCAGCCTGGCAACCATAGCAGCTCTCTTTGCTTGTAGAATATCGGAAGCCTCTTTACAGTCATCGTAAGTTCAGTCATACTATTGAAGTTTATGGCAGCAACAGCCATAAAGAGCGCCCCCATGTACTTGTTCCCATCAAATATTGTGTCTTGCCTCATTTCTGTTCTAAAGAAAAGTGTTGAGAGTATAAAAGCTAGGAAAGTGATCTGTATGGCCTTGAATATTTGAACTGGAGAATTTCTCTTCAGTAGGAGTATTTCTCTCACAAAACAAACCTTGAAAATGTTCCACTTCGATATGGTTTGTCTGTCATCTGCTTGAAATGTTATCCTGTCTTGTTTTATATTATGTTTATTGCATTTCTCATCTTGCACAAGTTGAGGAAGATCATAGGCTCTAAAGCACTTTACAAACGTTTCAATGGAATGGTACTGATACTCTCTTTCATCACCTGTCCAATACTGCTGTTGATCCATTCTTGAGGTAACCTATCCAATGCAAAGAGCTGAGTTTTCATTGTGCCGAATGGAAAATTTGTTATGTTTTATTATTTATATATGTTACACTTATGGGCAACAGATGATGTTAAAATGCTTCAACTAAATCCCTGCACTGTTAATTGGCCAGACTTATCTGTGCACTATGACATGGTCATGAATGGTCCATGTTTTCTAGATAACCTAGCCATGTGAATTCATGTATAATACCACTTAACTACCAAGTACTATTTAGTTTTTCAGACCTCATCACCTCCATATATGTATATATGCCGCATGAGATCTTGGTTTTTCTTCTATTACAATTATGTGATGGATGGCAGCAAAGGACTTCGTCATGTTTATTGGTTATGGCTATGCTGACATTCTTAGCAAGTAAAACATTCTGTTTTCTCTATATTTTAGGAACTATGGAAGCATAGGAATGCTGCTATTTTTTAAGGAACATGTCGGAATGACCCGACTGTTCTTCAAATGGTAGAAGAGGAATGCCATTTGTGGTGTTTGGCCTGTGCTTTTGCTCGTCAGGAGCTTATCTTGAGGTCGATTGCCCCAAGCCCTTAGTGTCCTAGTATGGCAAGCAAGTCGTTGTCAGGCTGTTATTTTTGCTGTGGCACAAATTTCTTTCTAGTTGTGGATCAGTGTGAGTGGTGTGCGTTGGGAATGTTTGTTCTTTCCTCTCCCATTTGTACGACTTTCTTTCTTAATGCAATTACACACAACTCTCATGCATTGTCCATAAAAAGAAATTAAAGAATCACATGCATATATTAGAAAAAATCGAAAATGGTACAATTGAAAAATTAGTGCCTGTGATGTCTATTTATTGTAATTTATACTCACCTCTTGGAGGAAGTCAGCTACATTTTTTCTGCTAGGACATCTGAAGCCAATGGTATTGAAGAAACCAGTAACATTCTGCCGAGGACCATGATAAACAATTTGACCCTCACATAGAAGGATTATGTCATCAAATAATTCTAATGTCTCTGGAGCTGGTTGCAGCAATGAAACAACCATTGTAAGATCCATCAGATGGGCCATTTGTTGAAGAAATGTCATAATTTCAAGTGTGGTAGAACTGTCAAGGCCTGTTGATACATCATCCATAAAGAAACATCTTGCACGGCCAACTAGCATCTCTCCTGATTTGTTTACAGCCATGGTAGTAAAAAGTAACTGATAAGATCACGGTATGTTAAAAACAAAACTAATGAGGTTACATGAATGATTAAGGGTCTATTTGGATTGATGCATGGGAAGGCTACCTGGGAAGGTAGCGCTCCTAGGCGTCTGATTTCAGACGCCTGGGGTAAGGATGGCAACGGGTCGGATTCGGATCGGGTGGAGTCTCCGTGCACCCAAAACCGAAACCCAAAGTCGAAACCCGAACCCAAACCGAACACCGATTCGGGTGGAAATCCATCACCAAAACCAAACCCGCGGATACCCGAAACCCGAACGGATACCCGAAACCCGCGGATAAATATACACATATTCACATGTATAAATAAGAGGCAACAAATAATAAATATTTTCATGAGCCAATTTTGAATAGATTTAATAATCTAAGTAAACAAATTATTATTAGCATATTATAAAACATGAGTTTTAATTCCAAATGGTTTATTTCAGATATCCATTGGATATCCACGGGTGGAAACCAAACCTGAAACCGAACCTGATACCAAACCCGAAACCGAAGCCGAAAACCGTGGGTGAGAAATCATCCCCAAACCTGAACCCGCAGGACCCGAAACCCGTGGACATCCGCCCCGAACCCGATCCGCTGCCATCCTTAGCCTGGGGCCAAAATGATTTGCCTAGCCAGGCAATGCTTGGGAGGCCACAACCCAAATAGGCCCTAAATGCATCACATATTGCAAACATTTGTACTGCATTCATAGAAAGATATGATGCCTGGCTTTGATTACTCCCCCAACTTGATTCTACTATGCTCCAAGTCAATTGCCCTTAATCCATAACCTGGTGAGTGGTGACTACTCTGCTAGCGCAGCCAGTAGTGCATTCATTGTTGCAAATGTCAAGGTTACAATAATATTATCTGTACTAGGTTTAGGTTTGTACAATGTGTCATGATTTGACACTTTTGCTTTCCCATGTGCAGGGATAGGTTCCACTTGCTCAGTAGCAAGTTGCAGACCGCACCAAATGGGTTCGTTTGCTGGTAAGAATCCAGTTATTCTTCTGTCCTGTTTTTGAAGGGTTTTTTTTCGCTGTTGGGAATTTATACCAAACTAAATATTGGAAGGGCATTTCGGTAAGAGTAATGTCATTATTAAATTGGTTGCATAGAAATGTGGTTAAGATGTTCTGAATTGCATTTAGGATAAAAGTAACCGAGGATACTTTTGGATGAAATCAAACAAGTTGGTGAACATTATGTACTTTCATATCATTTCCCCCTTGGAATTTACTTCCTCTGTCCATAAAAAACAAGGACTTCTTGTTCAAATTTTATCCGTAAATATAAGGATTTCTAATTATCCAATCAAGAGGTGGCCACTGAGGAATTGATTCGCCCCCTTTAAAGACTTTTCTTTCCTGCTTAATATGTCCTAAGATTCAAAAAAGTCTTATGTTTGTGGACGAAAGCAGTATATTAATACTAATTTAGGGCCTTTTTGGCAGGGCTTCTACCTGGCTCCGGCTCCGGCTCCTTCGGAGGAGCCATACCAAACTATTGTAGGAGCCATTTTCAATGAAAAACAGAGGAGCCGGAGCCGTTTTAGAGGAGCCTCCAGAGTCCCGCAGGTGGAGCCTTGCCAAACACCCCCCTTACTACTAGTACTTCCTTCATTTCATTATATTAGGCAATAGGCATGTTAGACACCAGCAGTCAAGCACATAGACCCAAACCCAGCAAATTGACTAAGCTACCCTTCATTAATTCTTTTGTTCTATTTAACCACTTTCTATGCCTCATTTAGTAGATGTAACATTTGTGTTGAAAACTTGCACGATACCTAGCAACTAACAAATTTAATAACTGTTGTACGCCCTATGGACCGAAAGCTTACACTCCCTATATATAAACATATATGGAGGAAATAGCTACTTACCAATTGTTGTTCTTTTTTTCTGCCCCCCAGAAATTCCTCTGTGCAGCTCGTCCCCTACTATAGTGTCAGCACAGTCAGACAATCCAAGAATCTGTTAAAACACAAATGTGAAAACAGATTCTGTTTTCAGTAAACTGTTAAGGCTTAAAGACTATACTTTAAATGCTACCTTCATTGATTGAAGATTTTACCTTGATGATGTAGTTTGTTTTAAGGTTGCTTCCCTTTCCAAGTTCAGTTGCCTGTATGGGAACAACTTAGCTGTTATTCTACTGAAATAAACTGAAGTTTTCTTATCTTAAACAAACATGACTGTAGCACCTTGGAAAATAGATCCTGATTTAGTTCATTGCATGTTTCCATTTTCCTTTGTAATGCATCTCTCAGAATCTCTAAAGCAGTTATCACCAGACACCAGCAGGAGCAAATAGTTAGCGCATATATATCAATTTGGATGCATGTTGCTATCGCTTGAGGATAGCTATTTAATTTGTTGTTTTGACCAAAACCCACAGGCACTCGTACCAAATTCATTGTTGGCACCTAGCATGTTTGAAGCGAAATTAATAGTCTCCCTCACTGTCATTTCCGGATGATGGAGGTCATTCTGGCTGACGTACGCACAGAGGTGCTGCGATGTAGATGATCTTGTTTTCCCATTGTACTTGTACATGACATTTCCATGGAACTGTTGGTAAGAAATCACATAATTAATGATCTTCGTTTTTCTATTACAAAAGTATGTAACTTCTTACGAATAACCATCATTCTACATGCTACTTCTGCGATATGAATGAATGATTTGATTAACACTAATGTTGAGGACTCGACTGGATTTGATGTACATAGTACCGTCAAAGAAGAATCCAGTTTTCCTGCCAATGTTTTTAAGAGGGTCGTCTTTCCTGATCCGGGTGCTCCAAGAACAAGTGTCATTCTGGCCACACAAGAAAAGTATCTGATTACATGCTGCCCAGGTTATTGCCGTAATATGGTACGAATATTCGACTGAACAAGTTTTCAAAACATTTCAGTTAAATTGTTGCCTCTGCCAGTTTAGGGAAACTGTTTTTTTTTTTTCATTGTGGCATGCTGTCATATTCGACATTTAATACTGCATGGTCATGCGAGTGTACCTGGATGATCTTATTGTCCCGCTCACTGCATCTATGATTTTAAACATTTTCTCCTCGGAGCGGCACATGACGCACAGAATCCACTATAGCCTGCACCACAGAAATGAGTCGTTGCCACGAATTAATTGCGCGTCTTCTTCCTCAGGGAAGTCGACACAACACAAACATGGGAATCAAAGTTCATGCATTGGATGCAAGAAACCTTTACAGAGGAACAGCTGGAACGGACCGACGAGGAACACGACGGGGGTGACAGGGGTGACACCGCTCCGGCGTCTTCTGGCCATTTCTCCGGCATGATCTCTGATTCCCCAGCGCTTAAAAGTAGGAGACGAGCACCGGGAGGCGCCCAGTGGCGGAGCCAGAAACTATGGATAGGGGGCCGGTCCGAAGAATTTCAAACATAAAATAACTGAGTGTAGGCTTATTTTGTTTGAATTTTTATACTATGGATGGGCTCATCCAAAGATAAAATACAAATTTGTGTGATTTTATTGTCCAGAAGTCATCAAAAAATATATGACAAAGCTTTTATTATATCTTTTTAATATGGATTATTGAATTATATACTATCTAAAATTTTTTTTGTGTGATGTGGGGGGGGCCATGGCCCCTGCCTGCCCCCCCTGGCTCCGCCAGTGGAGGCGCCGCCGTGTCGTTTGATCGGTAAGTTTTTCCCGTCTGCTCTGCTCTCTCTGTCTCGCACGTTGGGTTGAGCGTTGCTAGGGCTCGCCATGGGGGAGGGCCCGAGACTTTGTGCGATCTGCGATGATCCTGCGGTGTGGTTTTGTCCTGCGGACGATGCGTTCCTATGTGGTGATTGCGATGAGCAGATTCATGGGGCGAATTGGCTTGCTCGCAAGCACCAGCGTATGGTTGTTTCTCACAGAGGTTCACCTCGTCGGGATCTGGAGGGGACAGGGAAAGCTGATGAAGGCCTGGAGAGAATTGGGGAGCAGGGAGTCGGATCCGGATCGGTGCCTACCTGCGAAACCAGATTCACGAGAAGTGCTCCTCCAACGTCAGGGGGTTCATTGGAGGCGATCATCATGGAGAGAGATCGCTGGCGGGCAGGAAATGTTCTGCCTGGCATTTCGAGTGGTCAGCTTCAATCTAATTGCAAATCAGATGCGTTCAGGACGAACATCACAGATGGGGAGATTTCTGCTGGATTGGTGGCAGAGGCAAGGGAGCCAATGCACCGAGATATAGCTGCAGGGGCTTGGGTGGCTCTATCAGTTTGAGCCCCAAATTCATGACGATGAACCAAGGAATTGGCTCTGTTCCAGCAGATGGAGAGGATTGGCCTCTGTTTGGGTCTATCCCCGCGGCAAAAAATACGAAAAGGAGATTGACAATTGCGCTGGTGAGTCAAGGTATTCGGGATCAACCGGGATACATGCCATCCACTGTTTGGCGAAAAACTACGGGCAAGATTGCAGCTCGCGGAAGAAATTTGCCAACAAATCTTTTACCTCGATAAGTGGCAAGGAATTAGAGGAACTTGATGAAGCTTGCCATCACTTGGAATCATCCATGGGGAGGATGTCACAAGTTCAATGGGGGCAGTGCGGCGGTCAAGCAGAAAAGGACCTTGGAAAAAGGGTGGGAGGTGGAAGAAGATCAGGTCACCGATATTCAGTTTGACAACTCCTGGAAGCCCAGTGGGCCAGATCTTGGGCCGGGTTGGTTTTGGATTCCTAAGGGCAATCTAGTTATGGATAGGCTCTACCTAGCCCGTCGAGATGAGGTTGGGAGATTTGGATACCTAGCCAGAAGGGTGAAGCGTCTTCCTTCCCCAGCCCGCTCGCTCGCTTGTTCTCCAACGCCGTGGCGGTGGGGATGGTGAACCGCGGACAAAATCGGACGGCGAAGAGACGGCAGGAAGACTAGCGGCAAGAAGAGTGGATAGAGGAAGATGACCTCCTCTAGGAAGATTTCAAGCAGGAGCAAGACCTTCGCAGGCAGTTGCAGCGGGGGCAACGAATCCAAGGTGAGGGGTCCAAAGGGAGAAGATTGGAGGGTACCGAAAGTCATGCCATGGCTCCTAGATCTCGTGAACAAGACCGAGCCATCCTGGGCAAGGGTACTCCGGGTGGTAGAGGGGAAGGATTTCAAGCGCAAGGACAGCAAGGGGGTTGGTTCCAGAGTCAAGGCCAACAAGAGGGCTGGAATCAAGGTCACGGACAGCAAGGGGGCCGGAGCTATGGCGAGCGGCCCACTGGTCAGGGTGGTGAGTAGCCCCAAAAGGATTGGCATCCAGGGCAAGAGAACCGCAAAGATGGCGGGCGTGAGCACGGTATCATCAGCACGGAAGGTAACCACAACCCAACCCAGGATATCAAATGTTTCCATTGCTTGGGAACTGGCCATTTTCAAGCTGACTGTACCAAAGAGCTAGTTTGCTACAAGTGCAAGGAAAAGGGGCACATGGCGATGGATTGCAAGTCCATTGATTAAAAAAACTCAAGATGTATGGATTTGGCATACCTGGGCAGGGGTTTTATGCGTTGAACTTTCCTGAGGCCAGAATCAAGACTCACCAAGCTACCGGATTGATCACTATCTTAGAAGGGGCAGCTGCTGAGGAGAAAATTGATAAGTACCTGAAACACTTGGTCAGAGAGAAGTGGGGATTCAGGGTTAAGCAGATCCACCTCCAAGAATACCTGGTGATCTTCTCGGATAAAAGCTCACTGGATATGTTTACCAAACTATCCGAATTCCTGATGTCTTTGTTTGGCCTCAAAGGAAACATTGAGAAGACATCAAGGGACTCTGATACATCTTCGCTACTCCAAATAGTCTGGATTAAGGTGCACGGAATTCCTGACTTGGCTAGGGAAGTGGAATCGGTCAAAGAAATTGTGGGTTTGGTGGCTGAACCATTAGTGGTTGATGAGCTTAGTCTCATAAAAGATGAACCAGTGAGAGTTCAAGCAAGGTGCAGAAACCCAAGGGCTATTCGTGGGTCCATAGAAATCTTCTTCAATGGTGTTGGAAAGATCATCAAGTTTGTAGTGGAAGGAGGGAGTCAGGGTCCTTTCAAAGGTGGGAAAGGGGTCCCCCTGGGCCAAACAAACCTAATGATAAATCAGACAAAGACAGGGACAAATATCACAAGGAAGACTATGCTAAGAAAAGCTTGGGTAAATTTGACAGATTTGGGAAAATCGATAGGGAAATGGATTCTAGTCATGAAAAATCGATGGAGGAGGATATGAAGAAACTACAAGATGGCAACAATGAAAAGGTCTTTGTCACTCTGTTGGTTGCTTTCCATCTAGCAATAGGAATGGTTGATGTGCTGCAACATGAGGTTCAGATTGGTGAAGGTGAGAGGAATGGAAGCATAAAGGAGATAATGATAGACATGATTCATGATAAATCTGATGGCTCATTTGCTGTCGAAGGAGGGCTGAATTCTGATGTCATGTCTGCTGTGAATGGAGGAGTCTCTCAGGAGGACATGTTTGACATTGTTAAAGAGACATAGGGGCACCTAATTCCCAATGATTCTTAGTTTGTGGTACATGGGCGGGATGGAAGTTATCTTATGGACAAAAGCAAATGGCCTAAGCTAGATCTGCCTTCTAGAAAGATATTGCAAAACAATGAGGCTGTGGAAGGACTTACTCAGGAAGATTCTCTGGTGCTCCATTCATCAAACCTGGGAGCGGCTGATTCTCATCACATCCTATCAATGGGTAAAGACATTGATGTTGTATCTCAGGTGGTCGGTTCGATGGAGAGCCTCTGTGGGGAAGACTTAATGGATAATGCTTCGATCATGAGCAAGGACAGTGATGGAGAGGGAGATGGCTAGGGGTGGCAAGCTCCCAAGTCCAAGAAAACAAGAGTCTAAAAAGGTGGTGGTGGCAACAAGAACAAGCTCTAGAGTGCCAAGGGATGGGGTCCCTATTGCCACAAAAGTAGCACAAAAGGGCTATGGCTTGAAACAATGTTACAGGTACTACCCAAAACTCCTTTACCATCTTGAACAGTGCTCTTAATTCTGTTTTACAAGCTGTTATGGTTGATCTTGGTCTTGAAATTGGAAACATGGATGAACATTTGGATGCTTTTAAAATTGAGGAGATAGCAAGGGCAAAAATAGCTGAGGCTAATTATAATAGTTTTTTGGAGAAACAAAATAAGAAAACAGCACCTCAAACTGAGGAAGCTAAAAAGGATTTCACCATGGAGGTGATTTTGGGGGTTAATTCTGACAACTTAGGGTGGAAGATTCAGTTTATGAAAATTTTTCATGGGTGTTTTGGTAAGGAACAGGATTACTAACCATAGATTTTGGGTCATCAATGTCTATGGGCCTGCACAGCATCACCTTTCAGCTGATTTTATTCAGGAGTTATCAACTTTTTGCTCTTGTTTAGTGCTACCAGTCCTAATGGGAGGGGATTTTAATTTGATTAGAAATAATAAGGAAATGAACCAAGGAGCTGGTGACCAATAGCTTATGAACCTTGTTAATGACTTCGTTGGGTGCTTTCAGCTTAGGGAAATTTTCTGTAGTGGCAATCACTTTACTTGGTCTAATAAACAGAAAAATCCTACTCTAGTGAAATTGGACAAAATCTTAGTCTCCACTGGCTGGGAACTGTATTACCCAACCTGTTTTGCGTGGGTGAAAGCTAGGATTGGATCTGATCACTGCCCTTTAATTCTTAATACTGTGGAGCAAGGGGATACTAGACCTAGATACTTTTTTCTTTGATGTGCAGTGGCTGCAAAAAGAGGGATTCTCCAAGATGGTTCAGGATAGGTGGTCCTTCTTTAAGGGTGAGCAAAGTTACTCATTAGATAGATGGCATGGGTGCCTGCAATCCATGAGGAAATATTTGAGGAGCTAGAACTTGCAACTTATTGGAGATCAAAGGAAAGACAAAAATAACATGGCACGAAGAATACAAGACTTAGATAAAATAGCTGAAAATAGACTTTTATCAATCCAGGAATGGGAGGAAAGGATTGAAGTAGAAGATAGGTTGGAGAGTTTAAACCGAGCTGAGGAGCTACACTAGAAAGAAAAGGCAGGGAATAAATGGCTCTTGGAAGGGGATTCCAATACCCATTTTTTCCATCAGTTTGCTAATGGCAAAGAAGGAAAAACATGATTTCCTTCCTTGACTCTAATTCTAGGGAGATTAGGGTCAAAAGGAGATCACTAATCACATTGTAAACTTTTACAAAAACCTTTTTGGTCCAAGCAATGAGTGCTCTATGGGGTTGAATGATAATTTTTGGCCTATGGGGATGAAAATAAATGAAACCGAGAAGGCTGCTTTGGTCAAGCCATTTGGGGTAGATGAAATCAAGGGGGTGGTTATGGAGATGAAGGTTAACTCGGCCCCAGGGCCAAATGGGTTTATGGCTATCTTCTTCCAAAAATTTTGGGACACAATTCAAGGGGAATTGTTGAGTATGTTCCAAGATTTTTGGGAGGGGCATTTAGATATTAAGAGGCTAAAATTTGGTGTGATCACCTTAGTTCCAAAAGTCAAGGAGGCTAATTGTATAAAATAGTATAGACCGATATGCCTCCTAAACATTGACTACAAATGCTTCACTAAGGTCTTAACTAATAGGCTCGTCTCTGTAGCTCAAAGGGTGGTGGGAAAAAACCAGACTGACTTCATCAAAGGGAGAAATATTTTGGAAGGTGTGGTTGTTTTGCATGAAGTCATTCATGAGCTACACTCTTCTAAACAAAAGGGCCTAATTCTTAAAATAGATTTTGAGAAAGCTTATGATAGAGTTAGATGATCCTTTTTGGAACAGGTAATGATAGGGAAAGAGTTTCCTCCTAAATGGGTTGATTGGGTAATGAGTATTATGAGGGGAGGTCAAGTTTGTATTAATGTGAATGGGGAGAGAAGTGCATACTTTAAAACCTTTCGAGGTTTAAGATAAGGTGACCCCCTCTCTCCTCTTTTATTCAACATGGTGGCAGATGTCTTGGGTGTTCTTCTTAATAAAGCAGTTGACAAGGGTCACATAAAAGGGGTTTTAACTAATCTTTTACCTAGGAGTATTTCTCACATCCAATATGTCGATGATATGGTAATCATGATAGATAGGTCAGAACAATCCATAAGAAACCTTAAGTTGATCCTCTATTGTTTTGAATGGCTCAGTGGGCTCAAAATCAACTACCACAAAAGTGAAGTCTTTGTTTTTGGGGTTTAGCAAGAGAAAAAGGAGAGAATCCTAGTTAGTCACAAACACTTAAATATTAGTGTTTTCTCTTTCCTCACCCCAAAAGCTGCATATGAGACTTGATCCTTGGAGAGGGAAGTATCTGACATCTGGGGGTGACAAATTCTCACCAATTCGTGCCTTAGTAGCATCCCTCTATATTGCATGGGTTTCTACTGGCTTCAGGATGGGGTGCACAAACAAATGGATAGTATTAGGGCTAATTTTTTGTGGCAAGGCATCGAAGATAAGTTTAGGTACCATATGGCAAAATAGGAAATGATATCTAGGCCCAAAGATTAGGATGGTTGTCAATGTTTTACCACCGATAGCCTACCACGGGGGTACCCAGGACAGTTGTTCAGGCTTCGGCATATGTTTAACTCGACGGTTAACGCAAGTGACATTCAATTTATACTGGTTCGAGCCCTCGTAATCGAGTAATAGCCTTTATGTTTAGTTGGTGCTAGCCTTTGCGTTGGATTGATTGTTATGATCGTGTTACAGGGGGTGCCCATAGCCTCTCTTTATATAGGGAGAGACAGCTATGGCGCGGTTACAATCCTAATCGGATCCAAAGAAGGTGTTCTAATTTTAATTACAGAAGGTACTTTCTATTAGGAGTCTAGCTAGTCTGGCCTATTCTACTCGGAGTCGGCGTCGTCCGATGTCACGCCTCTTCTGTCAGGCTCATGGGCCAGGCCAGGGCCCATTACTAGTAGTAGTACTGATGAGAAACCCTGTGGGTCCCATATCGACAAGCCCCTGAGCGTTTCATGGTTGAAATCGAAAGCCTTCTTGTTTCTTCAGGTCTCGCCAGGTGAAACAAGCTTGATTCGGGTTCTTTTGAAAGGAAACCTTGAAGTGGTCTTTCTTGAAAAATCCTTGAGTGATGTGCGCTTTTTCGGAGAAAAAGGGCACTCACTAAGTGTAGCCCCGAGCCTCTTGCTGTTTGAAATAAAAAGTTGGAGGGTCTTGAAAATTATGAGCTGAAGAACTGAAAAAATCTCTCCTGAGGATATGTACCCTGTAGCCTCCGAGCATATATCTGGGTTCTTTCTTCAGGAAAAACTCAGACAGAGGGTCCTTCTGTAGTATACTTAGGTAGCTAAAGTCTTTAATGTTTGTCTGTCAGAGGCAGGAGGTAGGTGACTGTTGTATGGTAAAGGCAGCGCGGTCACGGGTCGCGTAGTATTGGAATATTCATCTGAATGTGCTGTCTGAGTGCACTGTAACTTTACATGTGGTTTTCTTGCCTTTCTGACTTGCTATTACTACTTTGTTCCTTTTCTCTGGTGGTTGTCAGCTTGAATTGTTGGTGGGCTTGGTCTACGTACACCGCTCCTTGGTCTATAAATACCCTCCTAGCGAGTTGTTGTAAACCAGTGAAGTCTTGGCATTAAGCTTGAAGTCCTTAGCCATGGATATACTGGTTTGTGAAGTAGAGTTGCCCCAGGCATAAGTAGAAAATCTTGTAGAGCTTATAGTGAATGAAAGAAGTCTTGTGATAGAGATTAGAAGTAGACTAGTCTCTCAGCGGTATTGCACCAGGTAGTCCATTATGGCGGATGGGTCGACGTTTTACCACCGATAGCCTGCCACGGGGTATCCGGGACAGTTGTTCGGGCTTCGGTGTATGCTGAACTCAACGGTTAACGCAAGAGACAGTCGATTTATACTAGTTTAGGCCCTTGTGGTCGAGTAATAGCCTTTATGTCCAATCTGCGTTAGCCTTTGCATTGAATTAATTGTTATGATTGTGTTACAGGGGGTGTCCATAGCCTCTCTTTATATAGAGAGAGACATCTATGGCGCGGTTATAATCCTAGTCGGATCCAAAGAAGGTATTCTATTTTTAATTACACAAGATACTTTCTATTAGGAGTCCAGCTAGTCTGGCCTATTCTACTTGGAATCAGCGTCGTCTGATGTTGCACCTCTCCTGTCAGGCTTGTAGGCCAGTCCAGGGCCCACTGCTAGTGGTAGTACCGGTAGTACCGATGAGGAACCCTGTGGGTCCCGTATCGATAAGTCCCCGAGCGTTTCATGATTGAACTCGAAAGCCTTCTTGTTTCTTTAGGTCTCACCAAATGAAACAAGCTTGATCCGGGTTCTTTCGAAGAGAAAACTTAAAGTGGTCTTTCTTGAAAAAATTGTTATGTGATGTGCGCTTTTTTAGAGAAAAAGGGCACTCACTGAGTGTAGCCCCCGAGCCTCTTGCTGTTTGGAACAAAAAGTTAGAGGGCCTTGAAAATTCTAAGCTGAAGAACTAAAAAATCTCTCATGAGGATATGTACACTGCAGCACCCGAACCTATATCCGGGTTCTTTTTTCAGGAAGAACTCGGACAGAGGGTTCTTCTATAGTATACTCAGGTAGTTGAAGTCTTTAATGTCTGTCTGTCTGTCTGTCAGAGGTAGGTGGTAGGTGACCACTGTGAGGTAAAGGCAGCACGGTCACGGGCCGCGTAGTATTCGTCCAAATGTGTTGTCTGAGTGCATTGTAACTTCACATGTGGTTCCCTTGTCTTTCTGACTTACTATTACTACTTTGTTCCTTTTCTCTGGTGGTTATCAGCTTGAACTGTTGGTGGGCTTGGTCTATGTACACCGCTCCTTGGTCTATAAATACCCTCCTGGCGAGCTGTTGTAAATCAGTGAAGTCTTGTCGTTGAGCTTAAAGTCCTTAGCCATGGATATACTGATTTGTGAAGTAGAGAAGCCCCTGGGCATAAGTAGAAAATCTTGTAGAGCTTATAGTGAATGAAAGAAGTCTTGTGATAGAGATTAGAGGTAGACTAGTCTCTCAGCGGTATTGCACGGGGTAGTCCGTTCTGGCGGATGGGTCGATGTTTTACCACCAATAGCCTGCCACGAGGGTATACGAGATAGTTGTTCGGGCTTCGGCGTATGCTAAACTCAACGGTTAACTCAAGAGACAGTCAATTTATATTGGTTCGGGTCCTCGTGATCGAGTAATAGCCTTTATATCTAGTCGGCGTTAGCCTTTGCGTTGGATTGATTGTTATGATCATGTTACACGGGTGCCCATAGCCTCTATATAGGGAGAGACAGCTATGACGCGGTTACAATCCTAGTCGGATCAAAAGAAGGTGTTCTGATTTTAATTACGGAAGGTACTTTCTATTAGGAGTCCGACTAGTCCGGCCTATCCTACTCAGAGTCGGCGTCGTCTGATGTCGCGCCTCTCCTATCAAGCTCGTAGGCTAGGCTAGGCCAGGGCCTACTGCTAGTAGTAGTACCGATGAGGAACCCTGTGGGTCCCATATCGACAGTGGTCTAGGGATTATCAACACTAGATTAATGAATGATTGTCTTCTTGTTAAATGGATTTGGAAGATTCTTCAAGAGCCAGATGTTTTGTGGTTCAAACTGCTTAAATCCAGATATATGGAGGGGGTTAACTTCTTTTCTTCCAAAACCAAGAGAAGTTCTCAATTTTGGTAGGGGCTATATAAGGTTAAACATCTCTTTAATTGGGGGGCTACTTTTGAGATTGGTAATGGTAACGATTGTCTTTTTTGGCAAGATTGTTCGTTATATGATGTCCCGTTAAAAACTTATCATGAGGAGTTTTATAAAATGGCAAGATATCCGACTTGTTCTGTCTCTGACTGCTGGGTTGAGCAGGATTGGTTTGTAGATTTTCGTAGAGCTCTCTCTAGTGAAGAGTTCCAGAGATGGACGCTACTTTATGATGAACTACAACACATTTCTTTAGATGAGACTAACTCTAATGAGGTGATCTGGGCACTTAAAAAGTCTATGTCTTTCACGACTAAATCCCCTGTACAGGTTCTTGACAAGTAGATGTATGCCTAACAAGGCTGCTGGCTTTATCTGGAAGTGCAAAGTACCACTCAAAATAAAATTCTTTCTGTGGCAGACCTTTAACAATAAACTACCGGTTGGTCTGTCCCTGATCCGAAGGGGTTGGAGAGGGGATGGTAAATGTTGTGTATGTCGTGTATTAGAATCGATTGACCATATTTTCTTTGGTTGTGTTCTTGCTAAAATGATTTGGGCAATCCTGAAGGATGTGTTTGACTTAGTGGGTTCCTCGTTCTCTTAAAGACTTTTGGGAAGATTGGTTACATGGCAAGGGGCCCTTGCCATCGCGGCTTATTATGTTCCTTTTTGCAGCTTTCACCTGGACTCTTTGGTTACCAGAAATAAGATGGCGATTGAAAAATGCTATCCTAAGTCATCGTCTGATGTTCTATATGCTGCCTTATCCTTGATGCAGAGATGGACTATGCTGTTAAAGGAAAGAGACAATTGAAGGATGTCCCAAGTGAAAGACACGGTGATCTGCTGGTTGAGAATTTTTAAACCAAGCCCTGTGATGCCGACATACATTTATGAAATCTGAGCTTGTAATAGCTTTTGTTGGCTACCTGTTTTTTCCTTCTGCTTGAACGTGTAATAGGCTAGTCAGCGTTGTTATACTTTGACACTGGTATCCCCAGTCTTGTATCCGTATGTTGCTTTCTTAAAAGCAGAGGTCTTCCTCTATTAAAAAAACACAACACAAACATGGTACATAGTATACTCCTATGTACTAATTAGCTTTAAACTTTGGCAATGACGTTTGTCTTTTACGATGGTCTATACTGTTGGAGGGACGCACGCGGACCTACCTTTCATGCTCGAGAATCTACTTCCCTCTGCCCATGAAAACATACAACTATGGGTTACGTGCCAGAAAAAGTAGTTTATGTTTGATCAAGTTTCTAGTGAATAGTATTCATACTTATGGCTCCAAAACAATTTAATAAAAATACATTTCATAATTAATCTAATGATATTTATTTTAGAGTAAAAGACACTACCAGTCCTTAAACTTTTCTAGGTGTGTCATCCCAGTCCATGAACTTTTAAAGTGTATCATCTAGGTCCATATACTTTTAAAGTGTGTCATCCCGGTCTATGGACTTTTTTAGGTGTGTCATCCCGATCCATGGAAGTCCATGGATTCCATGGACCGGGATGACACACTTTAAAAGTCCATGGACCGGGATGACACACCTAAAAAAGTTCATGGACCAGGATGACACACTTTAAAAGTATATGGATCTGAATGACACACTTTAAAAGTTCATGGACCGGAATGACACACCTAGAAAAGTTTAAGGACCGGTAGTGTCTTTTACTCTTTATTTTATATCATAAATATTGATATTTTTTATCTATAATCGGTCAAACTTAAGATACTAAAACGTGTCACTGTGCTAAAATTGAGAGAGTATATGAAATTATTAAGATGTGGTTACCTTCCCACCATTGATGATGGCGTTGGGAAGGGTCGGCATCGTCCGTCGGCCAACAGCCACCACGGCTTTGATGCTTACACGGTCGAACACGATCTCCACCTCCGGAGCTTGACATCCCAGCCTGCTCATGACAATAATTCAAATGCAATTAGTGTTGGCAAACACTGCACACTAGCTCCTTTTGTACTACCAGTGTTATAGTAATACATACTCTCTCTGCTTCTAAATAAATCAGTTCGTAGAATTATCTTAAGTCAAACTTTTGTGCGTTTGACTTAATTAGTAGAAAAGTCATTATATTTAATGACACTAAATGAACATATTATGAAAATATATTTAATTATACTAACTTGGTGTAATAAATAGTTGCATTCTTTTTTATAAATTCAGTTAAACTTAAGATGTTTAACTTAAAATAATTTTAGAAATTGATTTATTTAGACACAAAGAGAGGAGAACAAAAACCATTTTTAACATGCATTGGTGGTGTGGTGTCATGCCCTGCATGCCTCATCCATCTATTATTAATATTAATAAATAATAAATAGCATCTGAGAGAAAAAGTTACAGTTCACATACCCATCGATTTCTCTTTCACACACCAGTTCAATTGAAAGCAAAAGCTACAGTTTCACATACCCATCGATTTCTCTCACACACCAGTTCAATTGAAAGCTACGGTTTTCTCCAAGCCGGTCTCAATAATTAAGAAGAGTGGAAAAATAAGTTTCATCTAGATAAAAATCTTTTGGTATGATTACCAACTCTATATGAGTTATGAAATTAAATAACTATATGAAAAGAATAAAACTTTGTATTGAGAGTGAGCGTTTTATCCATGCTTTATTTTATTATATATGATATGACAATATTAGAAACAAAATACTCTCTCTGTTCCTGAATAAATAAATTCTTAAAGCTATCTTAAGTTAATCGTTTAAAAGAAAACTCATTAAGATTTATGATATCAAATTAGTATCATTAGATATATCATACATATATTTTCATACTATACTAATTTTATGTCATAGATGTTATTATCTTTTACTATAAAATTAGTTAAACTTAAGATTGTTTGATTCACGGATTCTACAAAGAATTTATTTAGAGACCGAGGGATTACCATGAAACTATTCGTCAAGACTGACCGGACAGCCATCAGAAGAAATGGAGGCCACCCTATCTGGGTGAATCAGCAGTGACAAGTAGAGGAAAGCACTGAATTACTCAGTTGAGTATGAGGACTACTGCTACTACTAGTAATTATCTTCTTCCGGCAGAACAGAAATGCTAGTCAAACCCATCGGTCTCTGCTTTAATCTCTAGCATGTCTGCTTGAGTGCATGACTGCATCCAAGCACTAGGCTCTCTTCGCGTAAGTCCTTTTTTTTCCGGCTCCTCTCTTCCCATGAATCAAGCGAAGCGCCTGAATTATTCCATCCTGCTGAGTACTAGTAGTAGGATTATTACTTTTATTAGGATTGGAGGCTGAGGTGCTGCAGGCGCAACATGCAACTTTATGTGTACTCCACGAAGAGATGAACGGTGTGGAAAAATTAATCCGGACCGAGAGGGACTAACCAAATGTTAGCGGCTTAAGCTAAGACTATCACAAGTAACGTTGCTTACTTGATCGGTGGGGAGGAAGATCTCAAAGTATAGGACAAATAATCAAGTGTTTTTACTTCACTTTGTCCACTACATACATACTTCCTCCGACCCTAAATAAATAAATTCTTAGCAAGTTTAGGATAGATAGTATGCCAGATAAAATACCATACCACCCTTCATTAACTGGACTAAAAAACTAGAGTAGTTACGCATTTATCGGTGATTGTTCCAATAGCACACTAATTATGGTATTTACTGCACACATCAATGAATCTGTTTCATTTTAAGCTAAGGCCCAGTTTAGTTCCCCAAGAATTTTGCAAAATTTTTCATATTCTCCGTCACATCGAATCTTTAGACGCATGCATGAAGTATTAAATATAAATAAAAAATAAAACTAATTACACAGTTTAGACGAAATTCACGAGACGAATCTTTTAAGTCTAATTAGACTATGATTGGACACTAATTGTCAAATAACAACGAAAACGCTACAGTGTCCATTTTGCCAAAATTTTTGCATCTAAACAGGCCCTAAGAATCTATTTATTCAGGGAGAACATGCGATGGACGTGCTGTTTCACATACTATGCAAATTCCGATAGGTACACATATATATCGCTCTTAGTCTCTAGTCCTTTGCTCGTGTTATGCAACTTCCGATTAGGTACATGCGCAACTCTGGAAATGGGCGGATAGATGACTTACTTTTTCACGTGATCCATAATGTTATTCTACATCTAGTAACCAAAATTGACCATAAAATACTAAATACTACTAACACGCGACTACAAAATATGACTGAATTTTGTTGAGTCATATAATAGTTAGGTGTAGAATAGCACGTCTCTCTGTGTGTATATTAATTTGTTGGTAGATACTAGTTAGTAAAATATTTTTGAACACACAGAAGAGAATTTTTTAGGTAATACACAGAAGACATGGGCGACACTAGCAAGAAACAATTTTTGATGACCCTTGGGACTTTTTTCACTGGTGCTTGGTGCATAGGCGGCTAGGCGCTCGTAAAAATGAAACCGTGAGCTTATGGCTATGAACCGTTAGTGCAAATTCCTTTTTACTGGTGGTCTTTTTCTTAACGTCACTGCTAGTAGAAATCATGCATTTACACCGGCGGTTCTTTTAACCTACTGCTAGTGTAAATCCGATTTGTTTTGGCAGCATCCTTAAGAGACCCCAAGGGTAAATTCATGATTTCTACTAGCAGTAGCCTATAGAAAACCGTCTATAAAGATAAATTTACACTGGTGTTTTTTTTACCTAGTGCCATTACAAATAATTTGAAATTAATTTTTTTGAATTGTTCAAATGATATTGAATGGAGAAATGGTCTAAACCAAAGTTATAGTACTTTAAAAGATAACTTTGTAGTTGTCTGCATTTTCATTTGAAATCATTTAGGCCCTCAAAAATTATGTTCTAAGATTGAAGATTTTGAAACTCATGTTTTTGAATTCCTCAAATGATCTCAGAAGAAAAAAAAGAACCAAAAGAAAAGTTGTATATGTTGACGAAATCTAAAACTTATTTCTGGTTGAAATGTTTTTCATTTAAATTTATTTAGGACCTCAAATACTCATTACAATATTCAATAGAGTGAATAAAAAAGAATGTATCAGCTACTTAGTTGCAACTGAGCGTGAGAGCAACTCAGGTTCATTATATCCTTCATAATAATTTATAAGAATAGAGGTTTTAGTGAAAAAATACACTTTAAAAATCTCTTTAATTATGGAGAAGGAGGATGATGGCTCTCTAGATTAACGCGTAACGTGCAGAAAGATTATAATAACTAGTGTAGCTACATGGGTTCCGATCCAGAATCATCGAAATGAAAAATGACATATAGGAGGATTAGATTAGATATATACGATAAGATTTGCATTTGCACACATGCAAATTAATTGATGAACGTACCGTTTCCTTGCATCACGTATCATTCGTAGGAACTCTTCGTTCTCCCGGTGCGTTAGTGGGGGCGCCTCGTTCTGGAGGCTGCTTGCCATGGTTGTCACACAGCGCACGGCAGCATGCAGGCACAATCTATCTGTAGTCTAGTCTAGAAATATGATACAGAGCTACGTACTGCACTAATACTGTGCAGCTTTAGTTTTGTATCCAAGAGGTTGCCACGTTCATACACCGCGACACAGTTGCGCATATATATACTCCTACAATCCTACAATATACTTCATGCAAGCCAAGAGGTTGATCGATCGATCGATCGAGCTTGCCAATCTACCCGTGGTTGGTCCTCTATTTATAATAATATATAAAGGGAGTCATCGCACGTGAGTAATAAATGTGGTCATAGTCCTCTACCATTTTTCTTGTCGGCCGGTCCTAACAACTCCTCTATTTATAATAATATATAAAGGGAGTCATCGCACGTGAGTACTAAATGTGGTCATAGTCCTCTACCATTTTTCTTGTCGGCCGGTCCTAACAACTGCTAACTTCCAACGGACTATCCACTGCTGCACAACGCGGCTGTAATCTCGGTCCAAAAGGACCTTTAGTGCCGGGCTGCGAGCCAGGACTAAGGTTTCGGGACTAAATGTCCTACCTTCAGTCCTGGTTCTCAGGCCCGGGACTAAAGGGAGACCTTTAGTCCTAGTTGGTAATACCAACCAGGACTAAAGGTGCTGCCAGGCATCGATGTGGCGTAGCACCTTTTAGTCCCGGTTGATATTACCAATCGGGACTAAAGGTTCTTTTTTTTTCTTTTTCTTTTTCTTTTCAATTCATTATTGATTTTGGTTTTCAGTTATATTGTTTTCTAATTTATTCTTCGCTGCTATTATCCGTATACGTTTCACCTATACGAGAGCGTTATTATTGCACACAAATAAAGTATGAAACTATATATATATATATATATATATATATATATATATATATATATATATATATATATATATATATATATATATTATAGAGCTATACATATACGTACATACACATTACATTTACAATAATATACAAGTAATCAAGTGTTCGGTCCCCGGTTAATGAGTTACACAAATGTTTGCCCGTCACTCAAAACTCATACAAGTGTTCGTTCTTGTTTGAACTCTTCAAATTCAACCTAGGGTTGTGGTGGAACTCACCGTCTTCCGGGATGACATGATCGTTGATGAAACCTGCGATCATCTCCTGGATTGCAACGAGTATTGTGTGCTTGAACACTTGTTCTTTCAATTCCCACTCCTTCCATTTGCATTAATTAAAGAAAAAGATATTAATATACATAAGATTTATTTAGTTTCAACAAATAAATAAGATATGAATTTACTGTATACGCATGTTACTTACTTTTAGCATCTCTTTAGCAGGTGTAAATTTGTTACACCGCATATACTCGCAAACGTAGTATCCACATAAATTGGTTCCGTACGGTTGTCTGGACACCCACTTATGTAGAATAGGAGGGGGGGAGTGGCACTTTCAGATCTGTATAATATATTTGTTGTAGCCAAGCCCAAGCCGTGCCCAATAAGTCGTTCGTTGATTAGGTATAGCATAGTAAATTAAAGGAGCAGGCAACGATAATTAACGAATGATAGAACTTACCTCTGGATCATGTCTATCATGTCTTGGTACATTACTAGCTCTTTTCTCATTGAGTCCCACATATTTATAGTTTGTTCCTTGATCTTAATCTCAATGAGTATCTAGTGATCCCTGCATTTGTTTATAGAGTCAACTTATATATATATATATTAATGTTGGATTGACTAAGACATGATATAACACAACACTTTACCCCATATTGTAAGGGAAGAGTATCAACTCCTTATGCCTTTGGTTATAAAAGAACCTCCGGATGTTTTTTTCCATTTCCTTGATCTTTAGATTGAATGGATCTTTAGTCTTTGTGTCCTTGTACACGATATACGGATCGATAAAACCAATTCGATCGTCTTGTTTCAATCTGAGTTCTCTCATCATGTGTCTGCACATCGTGAGCATAGTTATTACGAATACGTACATATGCTAGAGTGAGATTATTGATTAAAAGGAAGAATCACTTACAGACAGTAGCAGCTTATGAGAGATTTGTTAAGAGCATCCATATAGAGAAGCTGGTGTACTTCACTAAACTGTACCCAGATGACGTCATCTCCACGGAAGTACTGACGGTCTCTGACTTGGATGCCCAAATATTTTTCACTTTGATGTTGTGCATAGAATCTCAAGTAGTACTCGTGCAGCTTGTACATTTGTGTACCAAGATTTTTTACCTTTGCAGGGTCGCATAGACTCCTGCCACATACGTACTTCCTCCGCCATTCATCAACAACTTTGGCCTCTTTAACAGTTGTCAGTTCCTCCCGACCGAGAAGTTGTTCTAAGGAAAGCCCAGTCACATTCATCTAAGTCCAGATCATCAGGTACCGACATTTGCATCAAGTTCATGTTGGAACCATATTGATTCTCAACCACTAGTGGCGGCACTGATTGCTGCGCTTGTTGGCCGAGCTGTGCAACATCTTTCTCGGCCGCCTTCTGTTTTTTTGTCCTCCTTGATTTTCTTTGTGATAGTACGCTCATAGTCTGATAGTGGCGGCGCTGGTTTTTTTACTAGCGGCACGCTTCTCGTTTTGCATAGCCTGCACCACTTGACGTAGCTTTACACGAGGATACATTAGGTATGGCTTCTCTTGCTTTGCTCGTGCGTCATCTTTGGTCTTTTTGAAGAACGCTTTCACTTCTGCCTTGACTGAAGCATTAAGTTCTTCATCAATCTTCTCGTATGAAAGCTTGGTCATCTTCGGGATCTTCGTGACCACAACTTGTTTCTTCGGCGGAGGTGCTGGGACCGATCTCTATGAGCCAGCGGGCCTCTTGTTCCTCGATGGACCAGCCGGTGCCCATGAGGCGGCCGTTGTCGGCATTGGCGGAGGCGACGGCGGTGCAGTTGGAGCTTGCTATTGTGGAGGAGATTGGGCCGCTGGCGGTGTTGGAGTATGTCGTGGAGGAGATACGGCCAGCGGTGGGGATGCAGCCTTGTCTTGTATGAAATCGTCGTCGTCGTCGTGTCCCATGACACTGTGGTCATGTGGTGAATGTATAGACGGACTTGGGGAGGTCCTAGATTTGGAAAAAAACAAACAAGGTATATACATGAGTGAACCGTAATTAGATATAGTACATAATTATTGAAAAGCAATTGCGTTCACAATCATCCACACCTAGGGTTCGGGTGTGGTGGCGGTGCCCCCGGAATAATGATGTACCATTTCTCCAACATATGAATGTCTTCTCCGCTTCACCTAGGATCTTCTCCCTATCACCACCTTCGATATCCACAGCCACATTTCATGGCCTTTGACCACTCTATCCACTGAGACACTAGCATATCCGGGTGGTATTGCGACCGAGTGGATCCTTGGTGTCTTGGTGGGGTCGATAGGAGATATAACACCGGTAGCCACCTTGACTGTGGCATTCCCCTCCGGAATATGCAGCTCACAGGACGTCAACGGAGCGGTGACGTCATCCACCGGGAAGCGCATCCCTGTGTCATCATCTTGCCTCACAGGCACCTCCATAGAAGCACAACTGCTTTTCAACTGAGCTGAGCCGGGGCTGATGTTGGTGGCCGGCTGTGATAAGATCTGGAGGCGGGAACTTATAACTTCCTCCACGGCCTTTCTGATTTGCTCATTCATAGTGGCCTTAAGTGCTTCCTCCTGCTCTAGTGCCTTATGAGCCACTTCACTGGTCTTCATAACAGCCTCCTTCAATTGGCGTAGCCGTACCCTGTCCTCTTCCTTCTTTCTCTGGCGGCTTCTATAAGTTTCTCTGTCCTGAGGGAAGGCATGCTCCCACGACACGGAGCCATAGCCTCTCGTCCGTCCACCGTGCTCAGGGTTCCCCAGGACGTATGTTAGCTCATCTTTATCTCTGTTCGGCTGCCACTCTCTACTTTCAGCGACGGAGCGGGCTTGATGAAATCTTTCTGCTACAGCTTGGATGCGTTCCCCATACATGACCTTTCTGGTCTCTAGGTCTAGGCGGCCTCCATGAGCGAAAAACCAGTGCTTGGCGTGCTCAGACCAGTCGAGGGATTCTGGCATCAACCCCCTGTCAATTAGCTCTTGCTTAGCTTTTTTTCACTTAGGAATGGCAGTAGGGTAGCCACCTGATCCCATCGTATGGTGGTAGGTCTTGTGTCGGGCATTCTCTTGGTTCCTTCTCGCCCGTTGCTGACCCTCTTCTGATATCTTGAAATGTACAAACTCGTCCTAAAACGGCCGTAGCTTAACAAAGTGCTTACAGTTTAAATCCGGAGTCTTGTTCTTCTTGATATAGTCGTTATATAGATTCTTCTTATAGCACTAGAATTGTGTGGCCATCTTCTTCATAGACCAATCCCGAACTCTTTCCTTCAACTATTCATCGTTTGTGTCTAGCGTGAAATGTTGTAACACGTCACCCCAAACTAGTTCCTTGTCACGGTCGGAGACATAACTGATTTCTAGGCGTTGCTTATTTTTCTTCCATTCACGGACATTGATCGGGATCCTATCCTGGGCAAGGTACCCTAAGTGGTTGACAAAGGCCCTTGCATGGGGTCCACGTGGCTGGTCTGTTCTCTCGTCGAAATCCGTGATAACCAACCGACCCTCCATCGGCTTCTTCAGGCCTCGTACTTTTCTGCTGGTCCCTGTGGTTGTCGTTGAGATAGAGGGCTATGTAGGCAGAAACAAGACAATTAATAAATTTTTTTTTGAATTTCATGTATATAAACATAGGAGGCTGCATATATTACAGACCTCGCCAACATTGTCTTGGTCATTCGGGTCGACCAAGTACTGAGAACCGTCATCGATGCCCTCAGGGTTCTCATTGCCTTTACGATCGTCATAACGACCTTCTTCAGCGCTACCGCAGATCATGTTCAACAATATTTCTTCGTCTTCTCTCGGGTCAGCCATTTCTGCAAAAATATTTAGGGTTTAGGGTTTACAGTTTAGGGTTTAGGGTTTTGGCATTACTAAGCATAAGAGATCGACTTACACATATTAGTGTGTTATCATCTGGATATAAGTGTAGATCAAGGTAATCATGCAGCAACGGTATCGACCAACTCCTATTAACTTAATACATCTAATAACAAGTAAGTCTATCACAAGTTGTATTTCTTAATTAAAATAGATAATTTTAACTCATGAAAAAACTATTCAAATTTCAGTTTTAATAGTTTTTCTAGATATTACACATCATAGAGAGTCTACATAAAATTTTTCATAATTTTAGTACACTCCTAAAATCTTGTACAAAAATATCAAAAAACAACTGGAATATATATATATATATATATATATATATATATATATATATATATATATATATATATATATATATATATATATATATATATATATATATATATATATATATATATATATATATATATATATATATATATATATATATGCAGGTAGTGAGGAAGAGTGAAGAAGGGCTAAAAATGATAACGTCAACACAATTTTTTTGTTGTACCTTGTCATAAATAATCTAAGACTATATAAATTGATAAGAGTGTCGTATTCTTTACATAGAAGATAAAGTAAGATGAAAGAAATCGTTCATTCTTTAATGTTAGGTATACATATCGTTCATGAATAGTCGATGCAAATATATTTGAAAAACAAAGTGGACCCATTAATATGAATAGTTTCCTAGTCGTTGGCGGCGCCGGTGCCGGAAGCGCCGCCCTCGCAGCAGCGCTCCGACAATGGGGCAGCAGCGCAGCGCTCCGGCCTTGGGGCAGCAGCAGCCCAACGGACGCGCGCGGACGATGACAAACCTGGTGACGCGGACGCGGACAATGATGAGGGCGGCGCGCCGTTGGCGGCGACGGCGCCTGAAGCGCCGCCCCCGCAGCAGCTCTCCGGCAATGGGGCAGCAGCGCAGCGCTCTGGCCTTGGGGCAGCAGCAGCCCAACGGACGCGCGCGGACGATGACAAACCTTGTGACGCGGACGCGGACGATGACGAGGGCGGCGCGCGGTGGCGCTCGGGGCGGCGCGTGGCGGTGCTCGGGCGGTGGTGCTCGGGAGATCGACGGCGGCGGTTTGTGTCTCCGCGCGGGTGGGGAGGTGGAGGAAGAAGGCCGGGCTTTATAGGCCAGGGACCTTTAGTCCCGGGTCTGGCCACCGCCCAGGACTAAATCCCCTTTTAGTCTCGGGCGGTGGTCAGACCCGGGACTAAAGGTCCTTCCACCAAATTCTGGCGCCTATTTTAGGCGCCAGAATTTGGTGGATTTTATTTTTCACCTTTTTTTCCTTTCATCTTTCTAAATGCATAGTAAATTAAATATTTATCATAATTTTTTTCAAAAATACACATTAGTTTAGTTTGACTCTATTGTGCATTACATAAATTGTAAACACTATTTTTTTTTTCAAATATTTCATATTATCCAAAATAAATGTTATTTATAATGAATATTGGGTTAATGCAAAAATATAATGGGATATTAAAATATATAAAATTATTGGCTTTCGACAGAAAATTTGTTTTTGGGTCATTTGGACGTTAAACTTTTGTTTCTTCAATAATAATTATCCAAATGTGCGACATTAATTGTCTAAATTTGAAAATTTAAAATTTTCAGAGATACACGTCAGTTTTTCAAATCCTGGATGGTCTTGAATGGAAAACTCATGAATACAAAGTTTTGTTTCACTTATCAAGACCTACATTTGGTCTAATGGTCAACTTTTCATTTGTAAAAGTTTGAACCACTCAATATTGAATTTTGAAAGAATTTATAGCCAAACGTCGATTTTCGGAACCCTGGATGGTCTCGACTGAAAAAATCATGAATACTAATATTGTTCCACTCATCAAGATCTACATTTCATAAATAGACCATTTTTGAATTTGACAAAGTGTTGGCAAAGTGTAGTTGAAAATCCATAATTTTCACATATAGTTTCATATAGTTTGTGTGAGATTCAAGATTTGGTGAGTATTGTTTATTTAAACTTTTTCAAATAGAAAAAATAGTCTATATAAAAATTTTGGATCTTGATGAGCTCTAACAACTTTGTATTCCAAAGTTTTTCATTTCAAGTCATTTAGTCTGTCATTTGACCAAGTCTGATCAAAACCCGTCTTCGATTTTGAAAACATGTGCCTGAGACTTGCTAAAATTTATCCAGATAAAAATATGGTCCATATATCAAATGTATATCTTGATGAGCTCTAACAACTTGGTATTCAAAAGTTTTTCATTTGAAGTCATTAAATAGGTCATTTGACCAAGTTTGACCAAAGTCAAAACATTGGTTTTTAGAAACACACTTTGACCGAACCCTGGATGGTCTCGAATGGAAAACTCATGAATACAAAGTTTGTTCCACTCATCAAGACTGTAACACCCTAAAATTTGCATTATTTTAAAAATAGGAGAATTGAATTTATTTCCATAATTCTGTGAACATTTTAACCTAGAGAAATAATTTTCGATAAATAAAATCAATAATATGGTTAGATACTTGCTTGTGCATACATGCTGTTGTATATTTTTATTTGTGATGATTGGTTTTATTTCTAGAAGGAAATGATTTCAAAAACCATTTGAAAATACAATTGGAATATTAGAAAAAGAAAAGGAAATAGAAGCCTTCTCCTTTCTCAGCTTTTGGCCCGAAGGCCTGCTGCTGCCCCTCCTCAGCAATTGGCACACTCGGCCTCAGCAGCCCGCGAGCCCAGTTCTCTCTCGTGAGCCGTGTGGTGGGCCGGCCCAGTCGTCCGCAATCGAAGCCGCCGCGTCCTTCTCCCCTTCTCTGTTTCACTGCCACGCGGGGCCCACATGTAAGCGGTTTCTTCCACCTTTCGCTCGTAACCGAGCTGGACACCGTTGATGGAATCCGCCTCCGCCCCGACGCCATGTTGCCTTGCACCGCATGCCGTGCCCTCTCATAAGTAGCCGAGGGTCCTCCGCCTCCCCTCAACCTCAATCGCAAGCCAGCGCCTCTAAACAACTGCACAGCCGCTCGAAACCCTAAAGCCACCGCCGTTCAAGCTCGGGTGGACGAGTTCGTCAACTCCACCGTGTCGTCGACACCGTAAGCAAGTCGTCGAGATTCGCAACATGATTGCGAAGCTTCCGAGCCTCTTTTTCCTTCATCTCTCGTCACGGTTTGCTCACTGTGCATCGCCGTTGTTCACAGGACCACCGTTGCCACCATCTCGAGTTGCCCGTCGACACCGGTTCGAATGCGCTCGTTTCGACTCCTCCGGTGAGTTCGCCTTGCCTCCCTCTTGCTTTCCGTGCTTGTCCTGTCATCAATGGTGCCCGGAACATCAAAAACAGTGAACTCCGGCGAGGTTAGGCTTATTCCGGCCATGGCGCCGCCATCTAGCTCGCTGCCGGCCGCCTCCTTTCCCTTGTGTCTGATCTCGGCCGCACGTTTTAAATCTAACGGCCAGGAAAGCCCGATACCGGTTCGGCTGACACTTTTGCAAAAGAGCCCTTCGGGTTTCTATAAATCTAACCCGCAGTCCAAAGCGCGTTTACAGATTTTGTTTTCTCTTTTTGAAGGCATACTTTGGTTCGGTTATGTCGAAATACGTTTTCAAGTATTTACAGTTTTGCCATTCAACTTGTTTTAGCCATAACTTCTCCGTTTTAACTCCGATTTGATCCGTTCAAATTGCGTTAGGTTCGTAATTTCATAATCTATATGTTAGTGCTACTGTTTAGTAGGTTCTCCACTTTTAAATTTTGAGATTAGATTCAATCTATTACTTTAATAAAGAAAAGCTTGTTTAAATCATATCTTTTTCGTTTTAGCTCCGATTTGCGTGCAATTCGCGTCTGTGTGATCCTAATGAGATGTAGATTCGTTTTATAAACTTTTCAACTTATTTTGCTACTATTGGTGTACTGTTCTAATTGTAGCTTTGTTTGCTTTGTATGATTGCTCTTGGATGATTGATGTTGGTGTGTTAATCGAGAATAGAAGGTGAGCAATTCGTTGGTGATCAAGAGTACTATTATGAACCAGGTCAACAGGATCAGCTAGATCAAGGCAAGTATAGCATGGGACTATCCTTGTTACCTATTCACTTTAATTCACTTAATTCATCATGCATATGTTTCCTTATTAAGGATGCCTTAGTATTGATCTTGTTCCTTGAATCCTATGGTTATAGCATTGGGTAGTTTGCTAGTGCTAACATAAACAATGATCTTGTAATTTGATTAATGATATATGCAATAACACTAAAAGATGATTTTTAGCAACAAGGAACAAGAGGGCTAGAGTTTTCTCTAGATTCCTCTCCATAAGGACTTATCTATAAGCGAACATTTGGGACTTACAGTACAGCTATGAGGGCTACATGACTTTGGCTTTAGTCATATAAGAGGACCTTTTCTAGCTTATTTGTGGTTACCTTTATGGCGCAAGAGGGGTGTGTTCTGGGTTGGGTGTAGTGCGGCTTCTGTCCCTATGTGTATAGGCTGCGTGTCATTGTGCCATACGGAAGAGGGGCTCTACATTTGCAGGCCACGAAACCTAGCGGCCCTAACTTGTTAGATGAACCTTGGAAAGACTTCATAGTGAAACTTATCTGTCCAATGGGGAGTCATGACCTCAGACTTTTGGGGATCATGACTCATAGTGAAAGTGTACAACCTCTGCAGAGTGTAAAACTAGTACATCAGCCATGCTCACGGTCACGAGCAGCCTTGGACCCTTATGGAATAGAGATCACTATTAATTTACTTGTTCTTGCTATTCATTATTCTCTTTACATGATCATGTGTTTATTATTGGGAACATTACCTACTTGTTGCTACTCAATTGCTTAAAACATGATCAACTAAAAGCTACATGCAGTTAAACCAGTGTCTACCCTATTTGAGCTTTATGAACCCCTTGTTATATTTGTTGAGTACTTTTGTGATCACCCTTGCATTCCCACACCCCAGGATGGACTCCCGAATGTGCAAATAGTGACTACTACTTCTACTTCCCTGAAGAATACTAGACTTGTGGTCAACCAGTTGACGTGCCTGTGATATAGAGCTAGCTACCACAAGAATTATATTATGTTTCCGCTTAGTTACATGAAGACTCTGTGATATTATTCGTTATGTAATAAACATTTGTGATGATACTATTTATATTTGTCATCTTATGTGTGATTGATCTCTGGGCGCACGTAAGATTATGCACTCCATTTGTTCCTTGAAAATGGGTGTGACAAAGACCTACATTTGGTCTAATGGTCAATTTTTCATTTGTAAAAGTTTGAACCACTCAATTTTGAATTTTGAAAAAAATCATAGCCAAACACCGGTTTTCGGAACCCTGGATGGTCTCGACTGGAAAAGTCATGAATATCAATATTGTTCAACTCATCAAGATCTACATTTCATACATAGACCATTTTTTTATTTGACAAAGTGTTGGCAAAGTGTAGTTAAAAATCCACAATTCCCACATATAGCAAAGTTTGAACCACTCAAATTTGAATTTTCAACACATAATGTTACAATTATATTACACAAGATGTCAAATACACAATATTAATTTGAGTTCACTACCTATATCAAGCGGGCACAGTGGTAAACTTTTTCATGACGTAATGCCCTTGGTTATGATCATTCCGTAACCATGGAGTGTCCTCAGCAGCGAGCAGGATGCTTGGGTCTTTGGCCACACAAAAGGGTGGGATTCGTTCATCCTTTTTATAATCCTCTGACACGTCTGACCTGTCTTCAATTCCCACGATGTTTCTTTTCCCTGTAAGAACTATGTGGCGCTTTGGCTTGTTGGTTTTTTTCTCGTCGTGTTTCTCTCTTGGGTTTTGTAGACATGTCTTTCACAAAGAACACCTGATTCACATCAGCAGCAAGGACGAATGTATCATTTCTATACCCAATATTGGTTGGTACTCTTTTTATCTTGGGATACGATATAAAATGTATTTCCATTTATCTTGTACCCTTTGTACATGAGGACATGCCACGCTGGTTGCCTAGCCAACAAATACAGTTTATCTCCAATAGTTTTATCACCCTGACATTTTTTATGCAACCAATCACCGAATGTCTCCATGTGATGACGCGTAATCCAAGCCTCATTCTTCCTAGGATTCTTGGATCGTACAAAATTCATGTGTTTCTCAATATACTGTTCCACCACAGTAGAGTTTCGAAGAACTGTGTAGTGCGCTTTATTGAAAGAATCATCACCCTGGCTGATATATGTTTTCTTTCCTAGTGTACCCTTTCCACCAAGTCTCCCGTCATACCGTGATTTAAGAAGACCAATCGGGTCAAGGTCAGGAATGAAGTCCACACAGAACTCAATGACCTCCTCTGTCCCATATCCCTTGGCAATGCTTCCTTCTGGGCGACCCCGCTAGTGAACATATTTTTTCAGTACACTCATAAATCTCTCTAAGGGAAACATATTGTATAGGAACACAGAACCCAGGATATTAATCTCTTTGACTAGATGAACTAGGAGATGTGTCATGATATCAAAGAAGGATGGAGGGAACACCAACTCAAAGCTGACATGAAATTGAAACACATCATTCTATAGAGTAGCTAGATCAAAAGGATTGATTGCCTTCTGAGAAATTGCATTGAGGAATGCACACAACTTCACGGTGGCCAGACGTACATGTAGAGGTAGAATTCCTCTTAAGGCCACTGGAAGCAGTTGCGTCATAATCACGTGGCAGTCGTGCGATTTTAAGTTGACAAATTTCTTCTCTGGCACATTTATTATACGCTTTATATTGGAGGAGAACCCAGATAGGACTTTGATGCTGCTTAGGCACTCAAACATGCTTTCCTTCTCCTCATTGCTAAGAGTGTAGCTAGCAGGTCTTAAGTAATGATGTCCATCATTTGTCTTCTCTGGATGCAGGTTGTCTCGTTCTTTCATGCACTTCAAGTCCTCTCGTGCCTCAAGGGTATCCTTAGGCTTTCCAAACACACCCATGAACCCTAGGAGATTGACACAAAGATTCTTTGTTAGGTGCATCACATCGATCGAGTGGCGGACCTCAAGGTCTTTCTAATATGGTAGCTCCCAAAATATTGACTTCTTTTTCCACATTGGGCGCGCCCCAAAGCGTCTTTTGGAACAAGTTCACTGCCTTGTCCCTTTCCAAACACTACTTTCAAATCCTTGACTATCTTGAATACCTCTGCCCCATCTCGGTTGCCTGGCTTGGACTGGTGTTCTACCGTACCTTTAAAATATTTGCCTTTCTTTCTCAACTGGTGGTTCTTAGCAAGAAATCGATGATAGCCAAGGTACACGACCTTTCGACATTTTTTTAAATAGACAGCCTCAAGGTCACCAAAATAATGGGTGCATGCATTATATCCCTTATTTGTCTGTCCTAAAAGATTACTTAGAGCTGGCCAATCATTGATTGTCATGAACAACAATGCTCGCAGGTCGAATTCTTCCTATTTGTACTCATCCCATTCACACACACCTGGTTTGCTCCATAGCAGCTGGAGTTCCTCAACTAATGGCCTCAGGTAGACATCGATGTCATTGTCATGTTACTTCAGGCCTTGGATGAGCACCGACATCATAATGAACTTCCGCTTCATGCATAACTATGGAGGAAGGTTGTAGATACATAGAGTAACGGGCCAAGTGCTATGACTAGAGCTCTGGTCCCCAAAAGGATTAAATCCATCCGTACTCAATGTGAACCTTAGGTTTCTTGCGTCATCTATAAAGTCTGGGAATTCTCTATCTATTTCTCTCCACTAGGACCCATCTACAGGGTGTCTCAACATGTTGTCCACCTTATAGTCTTCTTTTTGCCATCGCAACAACTTTGCGTGCTCCTTGTTTTTGAACAGTCGTTTTAGGCGTGGAATTATTAGAGCATACCACATAACCTTGGCAGGGATTCTCTTCTTTAGACGTTCTTCATCCTCAACATCGCCAGGATCATCTCGCAAGATCTTGTACCATGACGCATGGCAAACAGGGCATTCATCTAAATTCTCATGAACGCCACGGTACAGGATGCAGTCATTAGGACATGCATGTATCTTCTCGATTTATAATCCTAAAGGGTAGATGATCTTTTTTGCTTCGTATGTAGTGGTGGGCAATTCATTAGGCTTTAGAAGCATCTTTTTTTGGATCTTCAGTAATTTTCCAAATGCCTTGTCAGATATACCATTCTCTGCCTTCCACTGTAACAACTCCAGTGTCGTGCCTAGCTTTTTCTGCCCATCTTCGACCGATAGGTAGAGTAACTTCTTATGATCTTGTAGCATTTGGTCAAACTTAGCCTTCTCATTTTCAGTTTCACAATCTCTCTGTGCGTCACGAATGACATCACCAAGAGCATCGTCATCTTCAGCAATACTATTTTCTGCATCCGTCTCTTCTTCAACTTCCTCCATCGCGAAGTCACAGTATTGAGCAAAAACACCATCAGGGCCCGCTTGTTCTTCTTCACCTTCTTCCATCATAACCCCGGTCTCTCCGTACTTGGTCCAACAAATGTAGTTTGGCATGAAACCCGACTTGAACAAGTGCAAGTGAATACTTCTTGAGCTACAAAATTCTTTCAAATTCATACACACGACACATGGGCAGCACATAAAACCATCCCGCTTGTTTTCCTCTGCCACTCTGTAGAATTCTCGCACGACCTCAATGAACTCGTTGGAGTGGTGATCGGCATTATACATCCAATGGAATGTCATTATCAGCATTATATGACATCACATAATTAAAAGCCCAGCATGAGAAAAGAGCCTGGCACAACCTTGTCTAATTGAGTTCAAAATTTTATAAGTGGTTCATCATTTCATAAAATTAATTTGTGGACATTAATAAAAAGATAGCAAAATCATAAAATTTGTATTTTTCTATTAAAAGGTGTAATTTTATCTCTAAATAAAATTAATTTGAAGAATTTTTAAAGTTAAAATAAATTTGTTTCAAAATTACAAAGAATCAACATTATTTAATATTTAAAAATGAGAACATGAACAAATTAAAGTAAAAAGTATCCTAAAAAGTCTATAATAGAACTAAACATTATATGTGTATAGTACTTTCTAGGTACTATAATTAGCATCGTTCATAAAAATTCAAACATGAAAAGTGATTGGAGCTAGCAATATGAAATAAAATAGCCATATACAACATGGATTTACATATGGTGCTGCTAAAACATAGGAGGATGAAGCTAGCAACCTTTCAAACAAATCGACGACGGCGTAGAAGCGTTTGAAGTGGATTGATCACCGGAGATGAGACAAGCAAGAACAATGGAAGAACAAGCAACAAGAACATGAACAAGGAAGGGCTCGGGCAGGGAGGAAGAAGAGGGAGGTTCAATTTATAGGGGGGGTTTTAATCCCGATTGGTAACACCAACCGGGACTAAACCCAGTACTATAGTCCCGGTCGGTGCCACGGACTGGGACAAAAGTTGTAGTCCCGGTTCATGGCACCGACTGGGACTAAAGGCAGGGCTTTAGTCCCGGTTGGTGTTACCAACCGGGACTAAAGGTCCCTCCTGACAGCTCCTGACAACATAGCCGGTGGCGAGGGACCTTTAGTCCCGGTTGGTAACACCAACCGAAACTAAAAGTCTATTTAGTCCCGGTCGCCGAAATCGCCGAGACTAAAGGCATTTTGGGCGATTGACGAAAGGTCAGTTGTGTAGTAGTGATCCTAGCAATGTCCTATTCTTTCGTAATCCTCATAAATACTAAATCCGTTCCAAATTAAAGGACGGTTTTGCTTTTTTAGATACATTACTTTTACTATGTATTGAGGGTTTTAAATTTTGGAATTGTTAAAAAATTTGGCCACCACTGAAATTACCGAATTTCTTGAAATTCAGCCAAAATTTCACCGTAATTTTTTAGAGACTAGCACATGAAATATGCTTTTTCTAAAAAAAATTAGATCTAAACAAATACTAGTATGATTTATGACTACATATCTATTCAATAGAAGAATATGCAATATAAGCAATGAGTTTAGAGTTATATACACGTATTAGTGTATTACAAAATTTCAGATTTTTCTTTCGTCCACCACCGAAATTACCGAATTTCACAAAATTCGGCCGAAATTTCGCTGAAATTTTGAACCGTGAATGTATCTAGACGTAGTGTATATCTATGGAACGAATACATTTTGGTCAGACTTGAGATGCTTTGACTCTCAAAGAAAGTTTTAAATGACTTATAATTTAGGAAGGAGGGAGTATAAATTTCAGAGGCATATTATTTGTTATTAAATTCTTCTCTGCCTTAGTGTTGTATTCTCTGTAGGTACTTGGTATGCGGTTGTGTTGCATCTACAGATTATGTATATATTTGTGGATATAGTATGCCTACAAAATCTACAATTATGATTCATGGATTGTATATAACTAGATGCATACTAAAAGGACCTTGATGTCACCTAGATAGAGGGTGAATAGGCCTGTTTAAAACAAACTCGTAGTGGAAGTTAAACTCAAGGTGTGGCACTGCCTCACTTGAGTGCAGCAGTGCCTCACTCCAGGTGCGGCACTGCCTCACCCCCTGTAGAGAGTTCAACACAGACCAAACTTGGTAGAGATGTACTAGAGATGTCCAGTGACAAGTTCACCAAGTACCTGCAATCACAAACACTCATAACCAAGTAGATCGAGTGGAACATAAATAATGCAAATCAACATAAGAGAGAAGACACTCGATTTATCCTATGATTCAGCTCGCCACCTATGTACACGTTGTTGAGGCAGCCACTAAGGCTTGGGCTTTGCAACCCTTCTCCTTGTTCTCAAGTCAAGAGAGTGAACTCTTGAGATGAGAGGTGATTCCACTAGATCAATGGATGATAACGAATTTTTCCACAACTCACCACAAGCACGGGAGTTTGCTGGACGACACCTAACCGTATAGGAGGCTTCACCTCCAAGAGTAACGAATGCGCAACGAATGCTCGATGTAGCCCAACAAGTGCTCAAGGTTTGGCTTGCTCTAATTAGCTCTCTAACACTTAATCAATCATTAATCACTCACTCTCACAAAGAGAGGGGTTAGAGAGAGCTCTTACAAGGCTTGGGAAGGGTTTGGAATGTTCAGAACATCAGCAGCAGGGCCAGGAGATGTGGGATGAGCATATATAGCTTCCCCACAAAAACTAGCCATTGAATTCAAAAACTAGCTATTATGGTCTGTAAGGTGTGGCACTGCCTCACTTGAGTGCGGCACTGCCATAGCTCCCTGAAACAGCACATATCACTTTATGGAAAATGCCATAACTTTTTACTCCGAACTCCGTTTTCAGTGATCTTGGACTTTTTGAAAAGCTTGTTTCGAGGGCTATCAAACCCTGTAGAGAACAAGCTCCAAGATCAACAAGTGCAAATGTTGTTCTAATGTGTTTCTCTTATGTTAGCACTTGGGTTCGGTTAGTTTGAGCACTTGAGACTTCTATGATTCATATTGGATCCCCCTTAATAGTACGACATACCTATACTCAAGATCAAGAGAATATAACCATTTCAACCACTTGAGTCTTCAATATCTTCATATGCCATTTCTTCTTAAATTGCTTCATAAGGTGTTACAATCAACTTTGTCTCTTCTCTTTGAGCAATCGTACCTTGAGCATGTGACTTGAACCATTTCTATATATATGAGTTCACCTTATGGCTTTAAGTCACTTATACTATGATTTAATCTTCAACACAATATGACTCCGTATAGCTTGATTAGTTCCTCGACTCAATGCAAGTACTCTCTTCTTCACCTTAGCCATGGTACCTCGGTTCTCAAGCCATTGCTTGCCCTTCACCTCTGCTTAGTCCCTCAAAGCCATTTCCTTGCTATCTTCACCTTATCAAGTCATAATCAAGTCACATCATATTAAGCATCCATTAAAAAACTATTTCTTCAATATTGTGATCCTTGCTTGAATATTCTAAATATGAGTATTGAGATCAATCAAGCTTCCATTTGATTCTCATAGAGACAAATATGGATCATCATCAATATGGTCAAGTCAATTCATGATTCCTTATATCCCATTCATTTTGGCTTGACATTCCTGATACTCACTTCGATCTTTATCTTCATACTTCTAGCTTGATCAACTCAATGCAAAGTGATTTTCCAAATCTTTATCCATACAAGCAAACCAAAGTAGAGACAGTTACAGTGAAAATCAAAACTTCTGATAGGAGACCAGAACTTCTGACTTTCACAGGGTTATGCCCAAAGTCAGAACTTTAGACAGGGGACCAGAACTTTTGATTTTCGCAGGATTCAATTGTGAGTAGTGTCCTTTGTCGTTTGACCTTTGCTTGGTATGTCCTCACTTATGCACCCTTGATTCATTCTCCAATCCTTGATCAAGGCTAGTCCATTGTCTAACTCTTCTTATTCATGCAAAGCAAGCCACTATAGAGACCAATTCAAAATCATCAACTCATGCCTCATTTTCTATTTACCAAATATGCTTGCTTTCATATGATGCTATGATATCCCACCATAGAAGCCATTTCATTGATTTCATTTGTATTGTTGTCTTTTGTTTGAAATAGATTGTTTCCATGATTTCCCAATACAGCAACACATAATTTTGGCCTTGATTTCAACACTATGTGGCATATCATCAAGTTTGCCTTCTTGTTGAACCTTTGATACACTTCTCATTACACAATCCATAAGTGTATGCAATAAACTCACTTTTCTTTTCAATACTTAGCAAACTTGTTAGACCTTTAATTATGTTGTCATTCAATTCACCAAAACCCACTAAAGGGCTAGATGCACTTTCAATCTCTCTCTTTTTGGTGATTGATGACAACATAATTAAAGCTTACAAGAGATTGATAAATAATAAGATTTTGAATCCTATGATATAGTGAGCTCCCCCTAAATGTGTGCATTTGAAAGGAATTTGAAATTTTGGCCCCCAACGCTAAATGCACATATTCAAGATGAAGTGTGGGAACTCTCCTATATCTCAGTATCCGTGGGGCGCAAGGTGTCATCATGATAAATGTGATGCTCATGGCAGTTCATGCACTTAACAAAATGAGCTATTCAAGCTAGGTGCGGCACTGCCAGACCAGAGTGCGGCATTGTTACACTGCTGAAAACAGCACAGAAATAAAACAACCACCACTCAAGGCATGCATGAACATCACACTAGCATAAATAGTCCTTATCAAGAACATCAAATTAAACTATCCTTGCATACACCACACAAAAATTTGAAAAATCTTATATGCCTCTCTTTTACCCCCTTAAATCCACATATCAATCTCTCCTCCCCTCTCTCACACTCTCTCCCAATATTTCTCCCCCTTTGGCATTAATCTCCAAAAAGGATCTCTCCAACAAAAGGAAGAAATGGTGGTAGACAAGTGAGGGCAAGAGTAGGTAAAAGTTTAACATATAGGATCTCTTTCCTAAGTTTTCTACCAAATAAAGTATGCAACAATTTAAGTCAAGATTCTTAAGAAGTTAGCATATTTAGCTCATACCTCACTTATATGACACTTTTAACATGAGACTAACTCATGCCATCATCACAAGAGGTATCAACCAAATATCTAAAGAATTCTCTAATCGTCACCATAAGTATAAACTCATGGTGTGGCTCAAAATATTGCATACACATACACACACTAGCATGTAAGGGCCAAGATGCATAAAGGTAGTACAAGAGTTCATGGAATGATATACCTTTATTCTAAGCCTCATAATCTCCACCATGATCATGAATTTTTAAATTTAGTGATTTGATGGGCTTGGCATAATGCAAAAGGACTTCATTTGTGCCCATCTCTCTTGATTATAGGAGATATCACAAACTTGTGCTTGATTTCAATAGAAAGTCAATTGCTATAGCTCTTGTTGCCATTTTGAGATACCAATTGAAGATTTATTTCTTGATATACCAAATTAAGAGATTATACACCAATACCAATTGAAATATGATCTTCACAATTTTGACACTAATTAAAAGAGTCTTCACAAGTTGATGCCAATTGGAATGGATTCTTGTATCTCATAATGTCTCCTAGAGAATGCTCATAAAAACAAGAGATAGCATTAAATTACACAAGCTGTAGTTTCACAACTAGTGACCTTTTGGATGTGGAAGGTATGTGGATCACTATTGCAAAACCTCATAACATAGACTAAACTCCCCCTTTTTGATAGTGCATACATATATATGTGGACGGCAAGAACATATGCACTTTTGGTCAATTAAGTCCAAACAAGAGAATTTAAGCTATATTATGGAGAGTAGCTACTTAAAAGATAAAAATTGCAATCCAAATGAATATGAGAGATAACTTTACCAATTTGGATTGAGTTAATGTAGCATACCCATGAGAAACTTATTCTCACCAAGAGACTACACAAATTCACTAGAAGAAAAGGTTAGTCTCAAAAGACACAAGACATAGAATGGGCTCCCCCTTAATATGCGCATCAAGTACTAGAATTACTTGTGAAATGCACTTGAATCGGTTTAAGGATCTAGTGGAGTTCATCCTATATCTTGGTCAAGGCATAACAAGTTTGCAACAATTGAAATTATGCCAAAGAAAACATACCACCACCAAGGTAGATAGATCACCACACAAATTTTGATTGTCATGACCATCATAAATGAGACTTTAATGATTTGGGTGGCCATATTTATCACTTGAATCATGGTGAATTAGAGCTCTTGTGATCATCCAAGATCCATATTATGTTTCTAGTTCTGTCTTTACCTAAAGCAACTCACAAAGAGAGAAAAGGTAAAATCATGAAATTTGCAAATTGTTAACTAGGAGTTACCACTCTTTGTTGTGACAAGGTCTTAGTGATCAATGAGATGGATCCATATGCATTTGATGAGCTCTAGAGTAGAGAATTAACAATGAAAGTCCACAAATCAATTATTTTTTTCAACTCATTTAAATCTAGTTCCACTAAAGAATTAGGGCATCCGATACTAAACCAGGAGCACTTGGTTTATAAAAGACCAAGACCTTCTAGAATAATTGTAAAGCACCCAGAGAATTTAAAGGAACTATCCATCCTCCTTGTCTCCAATGTGTGAGACAACACAATCATGAACTTGAGATAAACCATTTATCCCACAAGACATTGGCTAAACTCTCCCTCAATTTGTGCATACAATAGCACAGAAAGTACTTATGCACATCAATAATTATGAGGTCAAGGAAGAAGTTTTCACTAGATTCCAACTGGTTTCAACTAGTCTCAACTTATTTTAGCTTCTACTTCTGAAAGCCTACAATTGATTTCTGCTAGTTCCAACTAGTTGCAATGACTTGCTGCTACTTGTATTTTGAACTCTTTTGGACCAAACTGATGCTTCATGATCAACCTGAGAGCCTACTTAACCTTTCATTTCAATGCAGCCCAATACCAAGCATTGAGTTTTTAGGTTCTGTCTTCCCTGGAGAAAAAATCATATCTCTCAGATCACTAGTCCAATATGCATGAAATTTGGTAGAGATGTGAATCTATGAGTCTTCAAACTGCTATGAAAATTTCAGCTCATTTGGACTCCATTTGGTTAGCCAAATCAATTTCTATCAAAACTGCTAGAGTCTAAAAACAACATTGCTGAAGTTGACATAATTCAACTCACAACTGATTTTCTTCTCAATCAAAATTCAAGAAAATTGTACAGCAATAAGTATTAGATGTGTATAGCATGCTCATAAAGTTACAGGTGAATTCATCAGTATTTGGACTTCCAAATCCATGCTTGAATGCAGTCAACTCACAATTTCAATTTTCTGGACAGATTTGATAATTTCCAATTCTTCTTTTCTTCTTGTCCAATCTTGAGGTGAATTTAGTTGGAATACTCAAAAGATGTTGTTTCCATTCGGTCCTCTTATCAATACTTGTGTTCGTATGAATTCTTTCAATATAGCTTATCCAACTCAATCTCAAACTTGATTTTATCCAAACTGAGAACTTTGTCTCTTTGGCCTCTAGCAACCACATCTTTCTTTAGGTGGAGTAATCATTAGTCTTGTGATTTATTCCGTTCATCAAGCACAACATCTACTTCTTGATTTTTTATAAATAAGCTCAACACAAGAGGGCATTAGCAACACAAGCACTAGTTTCTCATTTAGTAATCGTTTATGTGTGGAAGGCAAATGAGTTACTAAAATGGAGAAACCTCATAACATGGACTAAATCTCCCTTGATGACTTATGCACACTCATTTGAGTAGAGTGAAAATGTTAATGTGCATGGTTGGTCAATTAAGTCCAAAGGGTAGATTTAAGCCATATTATGATGAGTGCTAAAATAGATGTATCAATTCCAAATTAACTAGAGAGAGTACATCACACTGTTTTGGATTGATAGCCTTCATATAATAGCACACTCCGTTTGAGAAACACATTCTCATTTAGTGAGACTACATAAGTCACTTAGAGAAAAGGTTAGTCTCACAACACTAGCCATAGAGTAAGTTCCCTTTTGATAAGTGCTCTAAGTATTTGAATTTCTCACATAGCACTTTATTCATTTAAGAACTTGAGATTTCACTCTATGTCTAGGTCATGGCAATAAAAGAGTAATCAAAATGAGCTATGCCAAGAAATACTCACAACCATTGTATCATGTAGATTTCCATAAGATGAGAACGTAAAGTTGGCAATCTACCATATGACAAGATTCCATCAAGTAGAGTTCTTGAATTATGAGTGATACATGCCTCTAGTTGAGCTTGATTATTTATTCTTGACTTTCTTGAAGCTTTTCATTTGAAGTCCATAAAGGAAACTCAAGCCATGTATGTTGCTTGTTGAAGATGATCAGTTCGATTCCAACCATACATCTCTTCCAAAATGACCAACAACCAATGTATATCCTCAAGTTCTTTATTTTCCTAAGTGGCACTCCTTTTTGAAATATAATGGATGAGGTGGTTTCTTCATCTTCATCTTGCTCAAATATGGGTTGTAGATTTTGTCCATAAATTGGAGTAGAACTGGTTGCTGCAGACTGGAGTGGTACAACACTGCTGCTTGGCAATGTTGCAGCAGGAGTTTGCAGCTGCACTACATTAGGTACATCAGCGGAAACTAGGGCAGCAATAACTTGAGGAACTTCCACTTCTATAGATTTGTCTTCTTGTGGTATAATATCACCAATAGCTATTTGCTTGAGTGCCTTGCAAGGTGGTTCCTCATTTTCTACAATCATGAATAAGATCTTGCTCTACTAGAGAGCCATTAAAAGCATCACATGGCAAATAATTCATCTAAATTTGAAGTACTCTAGCCACTCCTAATAATTCACAAACACAAACATATTTGTGAACTACTAGAGACTACACAAGTTAAGTGGCTAGCTAGCAAGGGTTAGATACTAGTTACCGAGGTGAGTATGAAGTTAGAAATATATCTATTGATTTATCTTTGGGTCAACCATATTAGAAAAGACAATATGAATTGATTGATAGCTTGAGTAAATATTTTCAATCATCTTGTTCAAGCACCCCAAAGCTTCATATCACCTCCAAGTACCTATAATACTTCATCAAGCACAACTTGGTACCCACACTATGATGGGTCCGTCAAGGTTAGTCACAAGAGACTTAGGCACCCAAATGCCCTTTGTGCTAGCATGCGGTGAACAAATCACTTTTCTAGCAGAAGTGTCATTTTTTGGTCTCCTAAGCAAATTTGAAGTAACTGAAGAGTTGAGCTTATGAGTGTTACCCATGGGACAATCCATACTTAGATGTCCCTTTCCTCGGCAAGTGTAGCAAATGCAGTGTTTGTTCTTGCAAGAAATCTTTTTATCTTGCTTCTTGTTTGCTTCCTTATTGATAAGCCTCTTTCTTGATAAGCCTTCATCCTTCATGGAGGGACATGATGCAATTTCATAAACCTTCTTATTGTATCCATAACACTTCCTTTTGCTTCTTCTTGTCTTCTTCTTTGGAAGTATGGCTTGGTCATCAACCTTGTTGGAACACATAGAGGCATTGTGTCCCGTGTTGGAGCACTTGACATGAGCCATCTTCTTCTTCTCTTGAATCTTGCTCATGCCCTTCTCATCTTTCTTCAAGGTGCAATCTCTTACATGGTGACCCTCCTTCTTGCACTTGAAGCAAGTGATGAGAGCCTTCTTTGGTAGAAGTTGCACCTTGGTGGCCATGGGAGCTTTTCTGTTCCGCCCAGGTGCAGCACTGCCGCACCCTGCATTCTAGATAGATTGTACTTTCTCCATTTTTCCCATGAATTTGCCATAATTGGACTTATGACTTTGTTGATGAGGTTTTGTGCACGCTACGGTTGATCCCTTCTCAAGCTTCTTCACCATGTCTTCACGGTTATCTTGAGAAGGTTGAGCATTGCACTTGCCCTTCCAATGAATCAAGTCTCTTCTTAGCATCTCAACTTCTTCCTTGAGCTGTTCATTTTTGTTTGCAAAAGAATCATCGCAAGATTCTATAATTACATGCTCAATGAAAGGTTGGCTTGCTCGAGAGCAACAATTGTTAGCACATGATAAAATAGATGGAACTTGTGTACATGTGCATTTGTGAGTGTGAGGTTAGTATGATTTTACCATTATTGTCGGGTATCAATAGTAGGCATACCCAACCAAGGACATTAATAGCATGTCAGCTACTAAATCGCCCGAGGCTTAGGGAAGCCTTTCGCCTCGCCTGATCCCCCATGATGTTATCAAAGTGCCCGACCCCTACGCCCTGTCAGGAACAATTTCCACCTCGCCCGACCCCTGCAACATAAGCACGGGAGCGTCCAACCCTCTTGGCATACTTCTACCTCGCCCGAGGGATGCATGGTGTAACGCCCCAGGTGTTTGCCTTGCATCTGTGCATCATATGAGCATGACATGAGCATGTGCACCATCATTTCATGTGCATTGTTCTTGAAACATGACCTTGCAACAGATGCAACATGCATGATTGAATGCATGTGTTAAGTATATGTTTGTTTGTTAATGCTAACTTATGTGTGTACTACACTTGTAGTAGTATGATGTGCGATACAACACCTTGAAACATGATCATGCAACTCATGCAACATGCCTAATTAACCCATGCAACACATGCTTGCATCACAATGTTTCAATAATTCTTTTAGTGTTGTTTCAATGCACCTTGATGTGACTTTTGCTCATATGTGATGCTATTGTGTGACTTGTGGCTTGAAAACATCTTTAACATGTTAGTGGAGCAAAATAAGATAGGGTCTATATTCATGTTTTGGCCAAAATCCAATTTGACTAGGTTTGACCCTAGTTTGACCATAGCACTGATCTGCTTTGACCAATTTAAAAGTGGTGCTTAGAGATCTTGCATGGTTGTGCACCCCTTACCAAAGTTGTAGCCAACTTGATAAGGAACAAAAGTTGTAATATAGCCTTCTCATGAAAATATTTATCACCTGCTCAACCAGGGCCCACAAGTCAGTAGAGGTGTCGTTTTCCATGCTTGTGAGCGAAGCAGTGCAAACTGAACACTCAGAATCTCCAGCTTAGAAGCGGAATCAGTTCAAGTACATATTAAGAAAGTTGTATTAGATTTTATCAGCTCCAACTTTGTAAATTGGCTCATTTCATGATTCAGCCTCTAAGCCTATCAAAATTCCACTTTTCTATTGCTCTGAATTTTTGTTGTTTCACAGAAACAGATTCTGCTCTTTGACCTTTAACTCCCAAACCATGCTGTTATAGGTTTAGCTCATATTGACAAAGTTGTAGAGAATTTTATGAGATACAACTTTGTCAATTGGATCATCTGATGATTCAGCTTAGTTTGTGAACTACAGAGCCTACAAGTTGCTGCTGTCCTGGAAGTGCAGTGTTGCAGATGTTTCAGGTCAGTGTTGCAGTTGTTTCACGGTTTTTTGAAATTTCGACCGGGTGGCCGACCGGCCGCATGCCAGTGCTGCCACGTGGGCGTGCCATGGTGTCTGTACGCTGGCCACGGGCCCACCGGTCAGGATGTGGGGGGCCTTAAGGCCGCCACGGTGCCTCCCACCTACCCTCCCACCTCCCTCGCCATTGTCGTGCTCGCCGAGGCGGTGCACCGAGGCGCCATCGCCGCCGCGTGCTTGCTCACGCTCGTGCGCTGTAGTCATCGAGGCCCAGCTCGATTCCTTCTACCTAGAGCACCGCAGCACCACCCTCTAGCTCCTCCGTCCCTCCCCTAAGCCAATCACGCAGAGGTGAGGGCGCTTTTGCCATCGTTTCCGCCGTCGACACCATAGGTGACCTCGCCGGAGTCGCTCTCTCCATGGCCGGCGTAGTTAGGTTCGCTGCCATCGTTCATCCTCTACCTCGGCAGCTCCGTAGCGACCCTGTGAAGCTCGTACCGAGCTCGGGACGGCCGTTAGGGCTCTGCCGCCGTCGGGGCGCAGTCATCCATGCCGCCGTCGCCGCTGCTCTCGCCGCCGGTATGGTTAGACTAGGGAAGAAGGGTGCGTTAAGCACGCCAATCGACTCAACTCGTCGTGAGGGTCATGGTGGGGACCTCGGCTTCGCTGGCCGGTCAACCGCCGGCGAGCTACCGCCGCCGTCTCCTCCCTCCCCTGTTTCGGTTCCCAGGCCAAAATCCGGCCACGGGCCGAGCCGCGTGCTAGGCCGAGCACTTATCTTTTTGTTATTTTGATATCTCCAATTCTACTTGTCAAATTGAGATTAAGTTATTTGTATTAAGCTTTTCTGCAAATGAGTCAAGCTAGCCCACTTTATAAAGTCTTACATACTCCTTGGTGTCACTTTTATTTCTGGTTTTTGATGGGTAAGTCTAGCTAAGTACTTTCTTGTACTTAGGGTTTATTCCCACCTGTTGTAGGTAGCAGATTCGTACTTGTTGCCACAAGTATTGTCTTTGCCATGTGGGCATGAAGATTAGACCATATGGGCATGGTCTCTATAGTAGCTCTCCTGGTATGCTTTTGTAGGATGTGACTATGTACTGGCAGTATTTGACTTCAAATGGTTTCAGAAATTATGTTGCTTCCGCTAATCTTTACTTTGGTTTGGTAATAAATTATTCATACTCTGATGTATGAGAGCTACTTATGAACTATTGTAACAAGTGTCGTGTTATGTTGAATCACTACGATCTTGGTTGCTCTCGGTTTGCTTTGAAATCCCTTGTGATTTTATGGACTACCGGAGTTATATGGGCTCAAGTTTGAGAATTTGATCGCTTCGGCGATTGTTTTTGGACTTGTGCTCTTATAATTTGGACGGTTCCGTGACACATGGAGCCCTCTGGCAAGGCGGAGAGCCACAGGGGTCCTCACCGTGATGCCCATTCCTGTTGATGAGATGGACATGACCGTGCACGGTGAATAGGAACATGTGAACCACACTCTGATCCAAAAATGACCTCGGTCATTCCACCACCACGACATCCACACCTCTATAGCAATGGAGGTAATGGAAACTATACCACCTACCCCCTCTCTACGCAAATCCGGGTGCACACACCGCCCATCCTTGATGGCATAGAAGCACATAGGACGAAGCATGGCCACAACATGTTGCACTAGCGGATGGAGAGGCCAAAAGCTCAATGCCCATAACGTCTCTGCACTATAGGGGAAGCTGCTCACACCGAATAAGGAGGAAGACTGCTACACTGAGGCCACTTTTTTGTTTTTCTCTTCCATCTTTCTCCCATGTCACCTTTTTACCACAAATGTAACCCGAGCCCTACCCTTGGAAACTATAAATGGGGAGGCAGGGGCCATATCAGAGGTGAACAGAGCACACACCTCGCTAAGACAACACCCCCCCCCGAAGAGACCTAGGATTCGTTCCCTCTCTTAAAAGCTTGTAACCCCTACTACGAGAACTCCGGTGCAAGGCAACACGACTAGTAGTAAAATCTACTGGACATAGGGTCATTCTTACTCGAACCAATATAAACCCTTGTGTCCGCTTTGCACACCATCTGGGCCTAGACGCGCAGATACAAATTCACTCATCGCTCTACCTAGACCCCTGTTTCTAAACACCAATAGTTGGCACACCAGGTACAGGATTTCTGTGTGTCACACTCCATCTCCTAGGTCTCGATGGCCACCCCCGCATCCACTTTGCTCTAGGCTCCCACATACGATTCGGTAGCCTAGATTTCCTCTGCACAGGAGTGGACTATGATTTGGTCCTTCTTCCCCCTTCCATCGACATCAACGCCATCTCTGAGGCCCTGTCTAGCCTTCGCCTGTACACCGATAAGGGGCAGGCCCTAGAGGGTGACTGGCCAGGAAGTTCCCGTGATAGATCGACGCGGGCCGGTAAGCCGCACGACCACGAGAAAGCCCGCGGCCAATCCTCGACTACTTTTCACCTCAATCCATCTGTGGGAGAGATTCATGCGGATCTGCCAACTCACCATACGCAGGCTATCATAGAAGTCTTCGCGACCACCAAGACGGCCTTTAGCACAAGCTCCGATGAAGACGACGACAGTTGGGCTGGCGCCGACTTCTCCGCGCTCGATAACATAGGGGCTCTACGTTGCTTTGTTGGCGTCTGCAACTACCTCCTCGATGGCGATGACTCCGACAACGGCGACAATGAGCTCACGTGGCCATGTGCTAGGAGGCAGAGGCTGCACACGACGTCGACATTCCACGATCGGTACATCACCACATTACCCCCTATTCAGGATCTATTATCTTGTTTTTAGGAAGTATTAGCATTTCTGAGCACCACTACTAAAAATAGAATTACTCCTACTAATAGCAATGGCACCAAAAATGATATAGTAATTATTAACTTGCCACTGTTACAGTAGTCACCTATCAATTAACCTTCATCTCTAATATTAAACTAGATTGTCATCCCTAGTGAGGAACTTAGAAATATTTGTTGGTTCTATCTAGCATTACTACAAGAATAATACTAAACAAGAATCTATTATTTTATGTGACTAAAAAGAATATAAGGATAAGAATAAAAAGAATTCTACAAGTGGACAGATAATTATATCATTGTAGCATTTTACCTAGAGTATTACTAGGTCGTCGATTTATAATTCTACCACTGGGAAAGTATGACTATGAATACAATAGTATTGATAATTTATGAATATGCATGAGAGAATGAACCAATATCATATACTCTACTCAAAACAGGGATAAGTCACAAGATAATAAATAAAGAAATATAAATGATAAGTACTTGATCAATCATCATGATAAATAGATAGTAACTCAGAGCACTCTAGTTAAGCAATAGGTTAAGTCTATTTAGAATATTAGAAAGATAATTCCTATGTAGTCTTACTAACATGTAAAATGCTTAGTCTAATTAATTATATCTAGTGATCATAGCCAAATTATGTCACATAAGGAACATCAACTTAGGAAAGTTAGAAATAAAGTCCTCCTCTCCTTCGAGACCGGGTTCCACCAACATCAATATATACGGGGGACGGACTGCAAAGGACTCAACGTAGTTGTCACCTACGCGATCTACCACACATCCTAGCATATAAGGGCATCCACAGATAAATAAATATCTAAGCACCATGCTCACATAATGTCTATCACTCACCCATGGTCCTGTAGGGTGAGCGTTATACGATTTTATGCATGGTTTCTATAATCTAGCAACACCGAATATAAGACTAGAGCAAACAATGAACATTGCTTTCAATGACATAAATAATATAAAGCTTAATGTTGACATAAACATAGTAGCAATGATACAATCTCAATGAAATAAAGAAATAGAGTAAAGTACAAGAGATATACCGAACCATGCTCTTGCTAAAGTCAGGAATCCAAGCATTGCTTGATCTCCCTCTAGACCTAATCTAACTAGCCTAAACTCTAATCTAGAGGAACTCTAAGGAACTATGGTTGGCTCTAGATGAATTGATCTTCAACTGAATAGCTTGATGACTTGATGCTTCAGGGGGGTGCAGGGGTCCTTATATAGCCCTAGGGGTTGAATGCAAGCCCTTAGATCAAACTGACTTCGACGTAGGGTGGAAATGCATCCTAGGAGGTGGTGGAGGAATACTCCAGAAGCTCGTGGAGGAATCCCCTCATAGGGGGCCGGGCGGCACAAGGGTGGGGCCAGCCAGCCCCACCTAGCGGCGTCTCATCCTAATGTTCGTTCTCGTGCCTTCTCGTGTCTTCTATGGTCTTCTAGTGTAACCTTCGTCACGATCAAGTTTCGTCCTTTTTCTCAATTAGGTCCCCCTTCCTACATTTTTTGGAATAATCTTGCAGAAAATAGAGATTCACCAAAACTTGTGGAATTTGTCAGTTTAAACCCTAGACCTATGTATATTCTTATACTTGAACTATTTCTCTTGTTTATTCACATATAAAATGTTGACATTATCCACCATCAACAAGCTCCCCCAAGCTTACCCTTTGCCATTTCCTTAGCAAAGCCAAACTTAACAAACTTGGAAAAGAACTTGAACATGTTGAGATTTTTAGAAAAACATTGAGATAACTCCTAGAAAGTACACGTGCATTCAAACAAAAACTCTACTCCGGATTCTGATTTAACTTTTAAACTTACTCATATTACCTTCAACCATGGAGCTTCTTAGCCATTACTTGGGTTTTGAGTAATTGAAAGACAGAACAATCAAGTCAAGCACTATGTCTCTAGCTCTTCACTCAACCATTATTCCAGAGTTTTGCAGGTTTTCAAAATAAAACTTAGAGCTTCAATTGTATGACACTTTCAAATCTCTCAATATATGTGGTATTTGTGGATCCTCACCAAGGCATTAATGATATTATGCCTTTCTCTTCTACAACTAAAGCTTATGTGGAGCTCATATGAGTGGAGAAAATATAAACAGAGCATACTTGCAATTCATATATTGTAAAGTCAAACAATGAATGCAAAGAGAGTTAAGTCATACAATCAAATCAAGATATGCATGTATATGGAATATGGTGGATATATGATAGGTGTATATGGTGGCTAATCATAATTCTACTACTGCTCATTGAAACATACCTCTCTTGATAATTGAAGAATACTTTGCAAAAAAACATGGGCTATCTTATTTATCTCTTTCTTTTTTTTCTTCTTTTCAGGCAGACATCAGAGTACCCACTGTTTTATTCTCTTAGACACTTTGTCTATTTTTTCATACTTTTTCTCTTCTCTTTTTCTGAATAACTTTTGCATAACCACATGCATCTTTATGCAACAAAACTTTAGAGATAATAACAAGAACTTTGAGCATTTATTTAGGGGCCATCCTATAGGGTATATTTTGGGTGTTTACTCTCAGTGTAAGAGCAAAACATTTTTAGGTGGATCTAGATGAAAAAAATGAGTGCGCCTACTCCCAGTGTAGGAATAGTGCATATATGGGTGGTGTTACATGATCTTGATTTTAAGAGCATGACAAACCTCTCATAAGGCATCAACAAAGTTTGACCAAACTCAATGCAAAGCAAGCAACATATAAGTGGAAGGTTTCCTATTCTAATCATATTTGACTTTAGTAGGAATTCAAGCTTTATCATACAAGAGCTCATCATCTAAGTTTTAAAGTTTTCAAAAGATAAATATCCTAAACTCTAGTTTCGTTAGGAACAAGATAAATAGCAGCTCAGACTTTCTTATATCATATCCCTCAATTCCCTAGACTTAGCTCAAGCATATACTCCAACAAATTTCAGGTTCAGAGCAAATTCTTTTATCAAATCAAAACTCGCGAGAATTCAAATCTGAATGCTAGGTACTAAAAAGAAATTATAGTTGAGCTCTATTCATTATTTCTATTGTCAACATTTTATGACTCTTAAAACAGGAAAATCTAAACACACTCATTGTTTTATTTTCAAAGTTTAAGATCACACCTTAATATGTATAACTAGCTAGGACAATTTTTATTTGGTTTTGAATTGTTATTCATCTTTTTATTTCTTTTAACTAGATAGAAAACAAACTCAAATATAATAACTAAACAGGAAAGAAATACTTAGCTAGATACACAGGGGAATGCTCCTCCCCCAAGATGAATGTCGTCGTGGTTGAAAATTGAGAAATCTTTAGAGCGAGCTCGTCAGTGGCAGTCCTTCTTATTCCAGCAGAGTGTAGCATCTACCACCAAATAAACTTACTCAAAGTGACATCCTGCAAAATATACTCCAACAAGAACACTAAAAACTCGAAGCTTTGTTATGATAAGGGGTTAGCAGTCAGCTATTGAGCAATTGACTGATCTTATTGGTTAAGATAGATTCATAAATTGATAGAACTTTGATAGGATGTTGACTTTCATCTTTTTATGATTTTCTATTTATAATGCAAAAAGAAATATGTATACAATATATTTTTTATTTTATGCCACCACGGTGAATAACCCTATAGGATCACCATAAGTTACTCACATGGGGCTTCAGACTTTTATGGTGCCATGATGAAATAAATATTTTTTATTTTCTTTTTATATGCAAAGACAGATGAAAATATTATGAAATATTTTTATTTTCTTTTTTGACATAAAATGCTAAAGTGGAAATAATCTAAATGTAATGCTAGAGCAGAAAAGTAAATATGCTAACAGAAAAAATAATTCATGCAATGTAAATATGGATAATTACTATTATTACCTCATGGCAAGGGTATGAAATTTAATAGTCCTCCGGACAGGACTAGGTAGGAGTAAGTACTTACTGTTCAAGTGCATCATCTGATTCTGAAGAAGAATCAAATGCTTGCTCTTCTTGTGGCGTTGATGTTGATGTTATCTTCTGTCTCCATACCTGAGTAGTTTGTGTACCATAATCTGATTGTGTAGCTTCTTCATTAATAGGCTCCTCAATCTTCTTGTCTTGAGTGTCCCATTCATTCTAGTGGTTTTCATACCTTGATACTTCTTCTAGGTAATCTGCCCATCCATCCTTCAGGGGCAAGGTTTCTTGATAGCCGGATCGACGTCTCCTCCTATTGCGGTTCTTCTTGGGCTGTTCATAATTAGTATAACTATTAAATTGATAGCATACCTTTCCATCTAGGAATTGGAAGTGGACTTGTGCAGATCCAATATAGATGACAGTATTGGTGGTGTTGAGGAACGGTCTTCCAAAGATAATGGGGGTCTCTTCGTCTTCTACTCCCATGTACAGGACCATAAAATTAGCAGGAACATAATGATCTTGGATTTATACAATGACATCCTTCACTATTCTCTCCGAGAACTGAACTGATTGGTCTGTCATCTACAACTGCTTATATGTAGGATACAAGGGTTCGTTACCAAATAAATATTCATATGTTACCTTTGACATTATGTTGACACCCGATCCAATATCGCAGAAGGTCTTATGGAAAACTTTCTAATTGATTAAGCATTTAATTGTCGGTACTCCAGGATCATCCTTCTTGGCTAGGAATAGTGGAGCGAGCAAACCTTCATACTCTGATTGGATTGTGTTGATCATCTTGACATCTCTTCTTGTGCCTGGCTAGCCTTGTTCTTCCTCTAACTTCTAGGATTCTTCTTCTTCTCTTTGATCATCACTGATTCATCTCTCTTGTATGACGCATGAGGTCGTGCAAGTGTGTGTAGCATCCAACTCCTGAATGAGAAGTTCTCTTTCTTGTCCATAATAGTGAAAACAATCTTAGCATGCTTCACATAAATGATGGCCTTTGTGGTGCATAGGAATGGTCGGCCTAAAAGGATCGGTGATTTCTCATCTCCTCCTGTGTCCACAACCATAAAGTCTACATCAACATATGATTGTCCCACTTGGATGATAGCATCTTCAAGAACTCCCTCAGGGTAGCATAGTATCTGATCTGCAAGCTACAAACACATATTTATGTACAACAAAGGATCTCCTAAAGTCTTATCATAAATTACCTTGGACATGATGTTGACACTTGCGCTGAAATCGCAAATAGCTTTCTAAAAAATGTGATATCCTATAGAGATAGGAATGACTGGTCTCCCTAAATCGCCTTTCTTATCAGGAAGTGTGTAATCAATCCACTTCACTTCTAGTGGTTCGATGTAATAATTGGCTGCATTGTAAATATCAACAAGATTTGTAGTTTCTAAATCTTCCGACTGGTCCAGAATCTTACCTTTTTCCAATGGAGGAACAGCAGCTGCTAGCTGAGCTAATTGTGATTCTATCATTTTATTAAAGTTGTGCTAATTCTTAATGGCAGAAGCAAAGGCATCCCTTCTAGTGCTTATAGTTTCTAAAGTTTTATTAGTTGAAGCTACCTTTCTAATCATTTGATCTAATAATCTAGATTGACCAGCAATTACATCTCTCAAAGGTGGTTGATTTGAAGTACTGTAATTATTACCTTAAAAGTTACCTTGATAGTTTGGCCTCTGTTGCTAATTTCATCCTTGATTTTGCTGAGGACGATCATTGTTGTTGTTGTTGTTGTTGATGTAGTTCACATCCTCTTGAAGTTCAGGGTAGTTGCGCCCTGAATGCCTAGTGTCTCCACACTCTTCACAAGTCATGCAAGAATCATAAATGTGCATGACTTCTTTCTTCTCACCCATTTGATCTTCGAGCCTCTTGATCAGTAGATCTACCTTGACAGTCAACAAGTCTACCTCTTTGAGTTGATGCATACCTCCTCCTCTCTTACGAGGTTGAACATGTTCTTCATTCTAGCTCTGATTGGAAGCCATCTTCTCAACAAGTGATGTTGCATTTGCGAGGTTGAGTGACAAGAATGCACCTCCAATAGCAACATCAATGGTCTCACGGGTGCTAGTGTTTAGCTCGTGATAGAAAGTTTGCAGTAATAGCTAATTCTCCATCCCATGATGAGGACATTCTGCAATGTAATCTTGAAAGTGTTCCCAAGCTTTGGGGATTGATTCATCATGTTGTTGTTGAAAGCTTAAAATTTTTTCGCACAGAGCATTGTTCTTGCCTATGGAAAAGAACTTGACTAGGAAAACAGTTGAGAAGATATTCCATATTGTGTGTTTCTCTCTATTTGAATAGAACCACTGCTTATCTTTCCCTAATAGTGAAAATAAGAAAAGGCAGAGTAAAATAGCATCTTTAGGTACTCCCTTGATAGTGAAGGTGCTGCAGATCTCTAGAAAGTGTTGTAAATATGCACTTGCATCTTCATGAGCCTTTCCACAAAACTGATTAGTTTGCACCATAGTGATGAGTGCATGCTTGAGCTTGAATCCATTGTTTCCAACATTAACTTCTGGTCCAGTATGAATATTTGCTGTTGTCGGAGCAGAGAATTCTTGGAGACTCTTATGTGCCATAGCCTCAAACTTTGGTGTCAAACTTCTTCTGATTCGATGATCTTCCTACTCAAGAGCAAGAACTTTCTTGAGTTTAGCTCTAGTCTTCTTGAGTAATGATTCTAGATCATCAATAAAGTTCTTTGGAAGATTACGTATACATTACCCTGCATAAGATACACAAGTAGACTAAACAAGGGCAAACCTGTTATGAGCAAAGATCAATGGTCATTTTTTTTCTTCTTAGCAGTTACATAAAATTATCAATACTTTCTAAGTTAAATATCTTCCGCGGCAACGGCGCAAAAAATGCTTGTTTGCATTTCTTAGCACCACTACTAAAAATAGAATTACTCCTACTAATATCAATGGCGCTAGAAATGATATGGTAATTATTAACTTGTCACTATTACAGTAGCCACCTATCAATTAACCTTCATCTCTAATATTAAACTAGGTTGTCATCCCTAGTGAGGAACTTAGAAATATTTGTTGGTTCTATCTAGCATTACTACAAGAATAACACTAAACATGAATCTATTATTTCATGTGACTAAAAGAATATAAAGATAAGAATAAAAAGTATTCTGCAAGTGAACAGATAATTATACCATTGTAGCATTTCACCTAGAGTATTATAAGGTCGTCGATTTATAATTCTACCACTGGGAAAGTATGACTATGAATACAATAGTATTGATAATTTATGAATATGCATGAGAGAATGAACCAATATCATATACTCTACTCAAAACAGGGATAAGTCATGAGATAATAAATAAAGATATATAAATGATAAGTACTTGATCAATCATCATGATAAATAAATAGTAACTCAGAGCACTATAGTTAAGCATAGGTTAAGTCCAATTAGAATATTAGAAAGATAATTCCTAGGTAGTCTTACTAACATGTCAAATACTTAGTCTAATTAATTCTATCTAGTGATCATAGCCAAATTATGCCATATAAGAAACATCAACTTAGGAAAGTTGGAAACCGAGTCCTCCTCTCCTTCGAGACCGGGTTCTACCAACATCAATATATACGGGGGATGGACTGCAAAGGACTCAACGCAACTATCACCTACGCGATCTACCACATGTCCCGGCATATAAGGGCATCCGTAGATAAATAAATATCTAAGCACCACACTCACATAATGTCTATCACTCACCCATGGTCTTGTAGGGTGAGCGCTATACGATCTTTTGCATGGTTTCCATAATCTAGCTACACCGAATATAAAACTAGAGCAAACAATGAACATTGCTTTCAATGACATAAATGATATAAAGCTTAATGTTGATATAAACATAGTAGCAATGATACAATCTCAATGAAATAAAGAAATAGAGTAAAGTACAAGAGATATACCGAACCACACTCTTGCCAACGTCGGAAATTCAAGCGTTGCTTGATCTCCCTCTGGACCTAATATAACTAGCCTAAGCTCTAATCTAGAGGAACTCTGAGGAACTAGGATTGGCTCTAGATGAATTGATCTTCAACTAAATAGCTTTATGACTTGATGCTTCAGGGGGATGCAGGGGTCCTTATATAGCCCTGGGGGTTGAACGCAAGCTCTTACATCAAACTAACTTTGACGTAGGGTGGAGATGCATCCTAGGAGGTGGTGGAGGAATACTCCAGAAGCTCATGGATGAATCCCCTCACAGGGGCCGGGCGACACAAGGGTGGGGCTGGTCGGCCCTACCTGGCGGCGTCTCATCCTCCCGTTCATTTCCGTACCTTCTGGTGTCTTCTATAGTCTTCTTGTGTATCCTTCATCATGATTAAGTTTTGTCCTTTTTCTCAGTTAGGTCCCCCTTCCTACATTTTCTGGAATAATCCTGCGAAAACCAAAGATTCACCAAAACTTATGGAATTTATCAGTTTAAACCCTAGACCTATGTATATTCTTGTACTTGAACCATTTCTCTTGTTTATTAACATATAAAATGTTGACGTTATCCACCATCAACAGGAAGTTAATTAGTCTGTACATGCATTCAAAATCTAAGCATGTTACTCGCTGTAATTTATCCTCTCATTTAAACTATGAGTTAAATCGTTAGCAATAATTATGTAATGCGGTTTGTCCCCTTTACGGTCCGTTACAACACAGGGTTCGAAGGCTGGCCCACAGAGGGTTCGATTGCCTCTCTGAGCCACTCGAGTAAGGGATGGTGTGAGAAAGGGCACGTGAGCGGCCAATACCCGGACACGTTGAGCGTCAAGGGCCTTCTCGAGCCATGTTCAAGTCCAGGCTAGTTTACGGTTTGGGAGTTTTTTTTCCAAAAAAAGGCAACGAGCTTAGGGTTGGTCGAACAACCCCGGGAACTCCCTGAACCAACCGTCAGAAAATTTTGAAGCCAGTCACTAGCTTACCTCCATCGGATCCCCGCAAATAGGAACTAGGGCTTCACTTGAGCTAAACTTATTGTAACTCAATGGGCACCATGGCTCGACAAAGCGAGGGATGCCGTGGCATTGTCCAAACCCTCCTCTTTGTGAAAAAGATGCGCGAGGGATATGTTAACTAGGCCTCTTGACTAGGACCATGCGCGAGCGGGGATTTCAGAGGACCTAGGGGCAGGATTGTCTGACCCATGAACAAGCTCTCCCGAGCGCCGCGTTAGGCCTATGACCCTAGGTCTAGATAGAGGCATCAATGAGGGTGTATACGACCCTGTCAGGAACAATTTCCACCTCACCCGACCCCTGTAATGTAAGCATAGGAGCATCCGACCCTCTTGGCATACTTCTGCCTTGTTCGAGGGACACGTGGAGCCCTCTAGCACGGTGGGGAGCCACAGGGGCCCTCACCACAATGCCCGTTCCCGCCGATGGGACGGAGATAACCGTGCATAGTGAACAGGAACATGCGAACCACACTCTGATCCAAACATGAACCCAGTCATTCCACCACAACGACATCCATATCTCTACAGCAATGAAGGTAGTGGCAACTATACCACATACCCCCTCTCTACGCAAATCCGGGCGCACGCATCGCCCGTCCTCGATGGCACAGAAGCACACATGACAAAGCATGACCATAGCATGTTGCACTAGTGGATGGAGAGGCCAAAAGCTCAACGCCCATAACGTCTCTGTGCTATAGGGGAAGCTGCTCACACCGGATAAGGAGGAAGACTGCTACACCCGAGGCCACCTTTTTTGTATTTCTCTTTCGTCTTTCCCCCATTTCACCTTTTTACCATAAATGTAACCGAGCCCTACCCTTGGAAACTATAAAAGGGGAGGCAGGGGCCACATCAGAGGGAACAAAGCACACACCTCGCTAATACAACACACACACACACCCAAAGAGACAAGTCTCCATTCCCTCTCTCGAAAGCTTGTAACCCCTACTACAACCACTCTGGTGTAAGGCAACATGAGTAGTAGTAAAATCCAGTAGATGTAGGGTTATTCTTGCCCAAACTAGTATAAACCCTTATGTCCGCTTTGCACACCATCTGGGCCTAGATGCGCAGATACAAATTCACTCATTGCTTTGCCTAGACCCCCGTTTCTAGACACCGATAGTTGTTATCACAACCTCATGAGCTATTCTAGCATGAGATGAGAATCCATAAGCTTCTCATGAGTGCACAAAAGCTCATCACGATCTTCTTTTAAAATCTCATTCTTGCTAGTGAGCCTTTCCACCTTGTCATTGAGTATATTATTCTCATCTTCTAATTGAGCAACACAAGATAGAGAGTTAATAGTATTGGTTTGCTTAATTGACAAGTTGTTGACGGTGGATAGCGTCAACATTTTATAGCACAATAAACAAGAGAAATGATCAATAAACATGGAAATAGAGGAGTCTAGGGTTTAATCTGACGAATTCTAGGAGTTTTGGTGAATTGTTATTTTCTAGGGATTATTCTAGAAAAGCCGACAAGAGGGATCTAATTATCAAATAGATTATCGTAATTCCACCGCGAAAGGTATGCTAGAAGACTCTAGAAGACATGAGAAGGTAGTAGGCGAAAGCGGGACTCCAAAAGCTTCTAGAGGAGGCCAGGCGACATTAGGTGTCGGTGTTCTAGAACTGGGGGTGTCAAGAGACGGGACAAGTGAGTGATGCTACGTGTCGGAGCCTCTAATGCTATGCAAGGCGGACACAAGATTTATACTAGTTCGGGCTGAACATCCCTACTTGCACTGCTCGCTGCTGCTCATGTTGCTTTGCACCGAAGTGCTTGTAGTAGGAGGATAGCTCCTAGGTCTCTATGTGTGGGTGTTGTTCGAGTGTTTGAGTGTATGCTCAGTACATTGCCATTGCTAGGCGTTGTCCAACATGCCCTGTTGAGGGTCCCTCCCTCCCCTTTTATAGCATGCAAAGGGAGAGGTCAGGTTACAGTATGTGGATGTACGAAAATAGAAAGAAAAGGCCCTAAGGTGCTCCCTATTCCTAGCTTTTCCCTCAGTTTGTGCATTTGCACAGTCGTCGTCATGGTGGTGGCATGACATGGCTATAGATGTATCACAGTTGACATGGCGAGGCCATACCTTGACACAGTGTCACGATGAAGAAGATTTTGTGGTCTTGAAGCTGCGCTGGCGAAAAGGTGGAGGGCCTTGACGGTCGTTGCTACCCGTCCCGTTGAGGTGGACATGGTAGGGTGCGGTGTAGCATAGCTTCTCCCTATTACAGCCGTGGGGGGCGAGAAAGAACCATGGAAGCCTTGACTTAATCATGAATCAAGTGTTACAAGTTCCTATGCAATCCTACATGACGCGGCGAGCTGCTGTTCCTTAGCAGTAAAAGGTAGAGGCCCGTGCGTGCCCATGGCAGTGTGTCATAGTAGGGGGGTTGAGCGAAGCAGTAGCTATGCAAAGGGGTCAAGCGCCTTAATGACATCACAGGGCTCGGGTGCCTGGACGACATCACGGGGGTCGGACGAAGCGAAGGAGCGCTGGGAGCTCAAGCGCTTGTCCTCTGGCTTTGATTTTGAGCGGAGTAAGCCCTAGGCCGGCTGTGATGGCCGTGGGCTGCAATATTTGTCTTGGTGGGTGGTTTTGCGATGAAAATAGGGTACCCTATTTTGTTGGTACCCGACAATAGCCCTCGAACCTTTAGAGGAATAAGTTTTATTCTTCTAGAGGCTTAGAGATGAGCGAGCGAATTGTTTCATGTTCTTGAGGATTTTTTTTGGTGGGTGCGCACGGGCACACCCGTCGGGTGTAGCCCCTAAGGCCTTAGAGGGGTAGTGTAACCCTTCAAGGGTTGAGATTCAAGCACGTGATTGTAGAGTTGTGGGCAACCTTGATCGTTCGCTAGGCTGGCAAGGTGGGGTCAGCCCCCCGAGGCCTTGCTCTATGAAAGTTGGAATGCTTCAAAGAACGGGCGTCCTTGACTAGTCGTTGGCTGGTCATGGTGGGGTCCACCCCCAAGCCTCTTCTCTTTGCAATGGTTCTTCACGCCAAGTCCTTCAATTTCCTCCGTGGGCCTCTAAAACTTGGCTTGAAGTATGTGGGCTGTCCAATCACCGTCCGCCAGCTCTTGGTATAGTTTTTGTGTATTCTATTGGGACCAAATAAGGCCTTTCTAGGTGAGTCTTGGTGAAAGGTGTTTTTCGTTTTACCGCGGCCCATGGTTAGCCCACAGACACCCTGGTGATCAGTTGTGTGGAAAGGAAGGTCGTGCAGTGGTGGTTTTTATTAGAGGTAATTGAGTGTGGTAGATGGGAGCAGTGAGATGACATGACTCGACTTCCAAGGTTTTCACGGTGGTGGTGGGTCCCTGATTGTCAAAGGGAGGTTAATAGCGTTGGCTTGGTACCCCGTGTGCCTTGCGTCGCCCTCTTTTTGCAATCTGGAACCCTCCTCTTTTCCTTGCACAGTCGTTTTCTCTACCCTTTCTTTTCATTGCCGCTGCTGCCACCAAAGCGCCTCCTAGTCTTCTCCAATGGAGCCATGGATGGTTTCCTCTTTCGTTCACAAGGACGCCTAGAAGCTGGTGGTGGAGGGCTTCCTCCGCCCCAACGTCGACCCGAATCGACTAGAGTGGATTGTTCTCGGTGATGAGCGGGAACCGGTCTGCCCTCCTAGGTATGTGGTTAGTTTCGCTTGATTTCACAAGGGTGGATTCAGGATGCTAGTGGATAAATTCATCTGCTGGATCCTTCACCACTATGAGCTCGAGCTGCAGAACCTAAATCCGAACTCGATTCAGCAAGCCATCACCTTTGCCACTTTGTATGAGGGTTAGGGCATTGAGCCCAACCATATCTCGTGGAAGTACTACTTTTTTGGGTTCGTCTTCCTCAAATCCTCGAAGAAGGAGGGTTCATCGCCGATGTATATCGGAAGCTGTGTGCTCCAGCTCTATTATTCCTGGTCTGATGAGTACATCCCTATCAAATGGGGTTTCTTCCAACAAGGGGTGGCACCGAAAGTGGTTTTACCTTAGAAATCATGATGACGCACCCCTTCCCAATTTCACAGGCTACTGGTACAAGGATGCGCCTGAGAAATGGATGTACGACTCCCCACAGCCAGAGATGAAGAGGATCCAATCTCTCCTCCTAGGTGTGTGGTGCCTAGTAAACGCTAGCGTGATGGGCGCTGGAGTTATCACCGCCTATCATGAGCGGAGGGTCTTGCCCCTGATGCGTCAATAGCGGTGCCTTTTCAACATGGTGCCGAGGGCATCCCTGGAGGGGACGGTGCTTGTGGTGGCGCCCCTCGATTGTGCCAAGGTCAAGAAGTGCATCAAGTCCGCATTGGGATCATGATCATGGACACCGAGCTCGACATCCATCCCCCTATGCGTCCTAACCACAATGCCGTTGATTTGGTAAGGCATCCTTTCTTCATGATTTTGTAGTTTCCTTCGATTTCTGCCATATGCCTCACTGTGCGATATTCAAGCAGGGGAAGCTTTGTATGGTGCATGTGCTAGATCCCCCACTCCCGGACCTGGCGATTTAGCAGCAGAATTGGGCCTGAGCTGAAGCAGAACGGGGTCACAAACAAAAGTGACTTCTGGACAACGCTGCTAGGGCCCACAAGCGTGAGGAATGTGAAATGCAGCGGAAGAAGCAACGGGCCATTGGGGAGGAGGAAGAAGAGTCCACCGAGGAGGAGACAAATTTGGGGGAGGAGGATGATGATGATGATGGCGATGATGGCAGTTCATGGACAGTCTGTGCCAGAGGACAGGACCAATGCCTTGAGGGGCCATCTTCCTCTGCCTAGGCGGTGCCTCATGGGTCTAGTGATTCAGACCTTGGGGGTGCCTCCCCATCCTAACGCCATGGGTCCCCAAGCGGTTTCGGCCGCTCTAGGGTAGAATCAAGTGGGCTTGGTCCCCATCGGCTGATCGTTCCTTCGTCTCCACCTCCCCTTTCGCCGGAGGCAGTTACCTTCTAGGCTGCTAGGGAAGGTGCTGAGGCCACAGCGACAGGGGTGAGCCTTCAAGTGCCAGAGATGACCATCTCCGTAGCAATAGAGGTGAATCTTGGTACCACAGGAAGGGAGGTGCCTCCTGTCATCGCTGCAGAGGAGGGTCCTTTCCTGGCCACGGTGGCGGCTAGTTCTGCCATCCTGCGAAGAGGACAAATTCCATCCTTGCGGTGACTAGGGCACACTCCAGTACCATGGGGGTGGGGTGAACTCCTTGCGCTTTGGAGGGAGGAGCTCAGTCCTCCAAGGCTTCTGGAAAGCATGGGCATCCAAAGGTGTCAAGGTATGTTCATGCTCTCCTCCTTCGAACGCTAGTAGTTGGATGTGCATCGCACTAATGCTCAGTTTTACACTGTGGGACGGGCTTTCACACCCTATTGCTTGCACCATGGAAGAGGCTAAAATGCTAGGTCCAAAGCCCTTCTGGGGTCAGACCCTGCGCCACCTCCACTGGTTGACTCTTCTCCGTCCATCTCCTCCAGTCATGGCGCCCGCCGTGATTGCTCCAGAGGGAGCGGTATAGCTAGGTGGTCCTGAACCGGTGGGGACGTCGTCCTATCCCGTCAAGGCTTTGACCATGTTGGAACTGGAGCGACAGCCTCTTCCCATTAGTCTCTTGTCCTTTGTGAGGACGGAACCCGAGGCTCGCCATCAAGACGAGCCACGTCAGGGACTGCCCGGGCTACTGCCCTCCTTCACTTTGGACGATGCCAAGGAGCAAAGGCACTGGAACCATATGCAGGCTGTTGATGGTAATTAACTATCATTTTAAACCGTCAACATAAGAGGAATAAATGATAAAAAGGATCACCATAGTAGGTTTAGAGGTTTAAACTAACAAATTCCATGAGTTTTGGTGATTCTGTGTTTTTTAGGGGCTAAGCTGCATAATATAGAATTGATCCTCCTTCCAAAGGAAGAAACCGAAGCAATCGACCTAATCTCCACATCACGGATGTGGATAGGGATTCTAGAAGACCTAAACCAACTCCACGAGGCGACACAAGCCAACCCGCCGCCAGGTGGGGTCAACCGGCCCTAGGGCTAGGCCGACCGGCCCTCCCCTGCGCCGCCTCGGCTCCTCTTGCAAGCTACCTATACCACCTCTAAGGATGCATCTAAACCCCACGCCAAGGTCGGTTTGATCCAAGGGCTACGATTCCATGCCCTAGGCTATATAAACAACCCCTAGGATCTTCTCTCAAGGAATCAGTTGAAGAATTAGATCTCTTCCTCATTTGTGAAGGCAAGGCCAAAAGTTAGGGTTTCTAGAGAGAAAGAGAGTTAGAGTTCTAGTTCAAGTTTAGAGATAGTCTAGATTGATTCAAGTAGAGGCAAGCAACTGCTTGGGATTAGGATCGTTCGTCGGAGACTTGGTAATTTCGTTGTAATCATCATTCGACTTTATGCTACTTCAATATATTTCTATGTTTCAACTTCATTCTGTTCTTGAGATTGTTCTTGTTCTACATCTTGATATGAATATGATTAGTAGAGAGTTTATGAATATGTTCGTAGAAAGCTTGATCCAATTTTGGATAGGATTGAGTGGCTGGCATATTGTAGGCGTGGTGCTTAGATTATGCTTGTCTGTGAATGCACTCTATGCTCCGGGCCATGTGGTAGATCGTGGGTGTGACATTCCTATTGAGTCCTTTGTAGTCCACTCCTCGAGTATAGAACTTAGTAGAACGCGGTTACAGGGAGGAGATCATTACTCTGTTCTTGGCTTTTCTCTCGGTAATGTTCCTTATTCATAGATGACATGTTGATTATATCATAGATGATTATGTATAACTAGATTGATTAATAGACTGATTGAATAAGAAATACTTATGATTTACATCTCTAAATTAATCTCCATGACTACTTGACTTGAATAATGTTAACTTCCTCTTGTCTCTGGAATACCCATGATTATCATTTACCATTTATCTTATTTGTCTTACCCCTTTCATGACAAATGATTAGTTGTTTTGATATTTATTATTGAGTAAGTGCAAATGATTATCTCTACTACCATTGTAACTATTTATATAGTCCCGTTTCGATTTTCCTTTCCTTGGTAAAATTATAAATAACGATACTTAGGAAAACCTAGGTGAAATGCTACAATGGGTGTATTTATCTGTGCGCTTGCAGATATATACTATAATATCTTTATTTAGTTAAATGACATAAGTATAATACAACCACACTCTTGGTGTCATGTTGGGGATGACAACCTAACATGAGTGACGTTAAGAAGTGTCAACAAGCATTTCTAGCGCCGTTGTCGGGGAGATGGAAAACTTCACTTTTCGACATGGGATGTCATAGGGATTTACTTTTCAAGGGAATTACCTTTATGGCAATAAGAGATTAATCAATACCACTTACTCATAATAAAAATCACAACTAGTACCTCTGTCTTGACAGGCTTACCCTTGTTTCATCTTTGTTCATATCTTATGTAGGGTAATACAGGTTTGGTTGTGACTTATCAATTTCTAATCCAAGAGTCAACCAAATCTAGAGGAAGATCAACACCAGTAGTGAAGCTATGGCTAATAAGACTTTACTTGAATGTTCAACTCTAAGTGTAAGGAACATTCATACTGGACCAACACTCTAGACAAACAACCTTGAATTCGGGCTCAAGCCAAGTCTAATCAACCTAGTGTAAGCTACTACATTTGGTGGAAAGGAAGAAGAAGATGCCACTAAACATCTGCAGAAATTTCTAGAGATTGGAAGCACCATCATCATCAAGGACGTCGCCCAAGATATCATACTCCTTCATCTCTTTCCATTCTCACTAGAAGGGAGATCGAAGTAGTGGTTCTACACCAACAAAGAATACATCAACACATGGGATAGATGTTCGAAGGCCTTTCTGTCAAAGTTTTACCCTATAGGCAAAACTCATGCCCTAAGAGGAAAGATTTACAATTTTCAGCAGCAAAAAGGAGAAACCATTTTAGAGGCATGGGAACATTTTCAAGAGAACATCTTGGAATGCCCACACCATGGAATGGAAGATTGGTTACTCATGCACAGATTCTACTATGGATTAACCCAAAGATCGCGTGAGCAACTAGATGCTACTGCTGGAGGTTCATTTATGTCACTCACTCTTGGAAAAGCATAATATCTGATGGAGAAGATAGCAAAGAACCAGAGTTGGAAACAAGACAACACTCAACGCTGTCGCCAGATTGAAGAAGTTCTAGAAGAAGTGTGTGCACTATCAACAAAGATGGATACACTATTAAACTAGAGAAGTCAGAATTGGAGAAGTTAAATTGAACATTGATGGATGAGAAGAGTGTTTTCCATTCAGACCAAGACCTATGTTAAGCTCCACTACGAAGGTGATAGATGAAGGAGTCACACAGTTACCACTCTTAGGGATGACTATGACCTCCGAAGAATAAATCCAGCTGGAGTACTCCGATTCAGTTGACTTAAAAATCCCGAACCATCGCTGGGAGGTAACTCGGTATTTATCTGCATTTAATTTTTGCATAGCATATTTACTTATTCATGCATAGAAAAAAATAATAATAAAAATCAATCTCCTGGCATAATTATTAAAGCCCCATATAATTAATATTTACCGAGCGTGAAAACCTCTGGTAAATAATAATCACTATGGTGGCAGAAAAAAATAAAAATACCATCATTAGAATTCTAATTTTTCATAGATACATAAAAGTAATTTTTCTTTGCATACTTGTGTGATTATAAGGTACAAATACGGGAGACATACGGACCCATGGGACCCACCTCAATCACCTCACATCACTTCACTCCACCACCTTCACTCTCCTCCATTCTTTTTCAACCACCACATCACATGGAGCGTCGGCAGGTGAAGGCATCTCTTAATCACGAAGCAAGGAAGTTAGAGAAGGAAGGGATGGATGAGTGGGTCCCACATGGGGCCAGTCGGCCCCACCACTAGGCTGGCCGGCCTCCCTCTCTCGCACCTATAAAAGGGCTACTTCTCCCTCTACTCCACACACCGCAAAACACTCAGAAAACATACTCCCAACTCGAAATTCCAAAATCCAAGTACGATTTGAGAATTCTTAGTTTTTGAGTAGATTTTGGAAGTTCTTGAGTGGAGAGAAGTATTCTAAAATTTTTAGAGCCACATTGAGATAAGAATCAGTAAGAGAGAAGTGCTAGAAGTTGTTTAGAAAATCATTTAGTAAGGAGAAGTGTTGCCTGAATAATCTAAGTACTAGGAGAAGTCAAGATATAAAATTTCCAACTTGAACAACTGACTTCTGGACGACTGACTTTCGGATCACTAACTCCTAACTATTTATTTATTCTAACCCCTCATTATTTTCACTAGTTGTGTTTGTGTTTCTGTCTGTGTAACAGGATGAGAGGACTCAAGAAAACACTTATGAGTGCGGCTGGAGCATTCTCTTTTCGCAAGAGAACTCGTTCCCAGACCGGATCATCATCACGGGCTAGTTCTGACTTAGACATGTCATCCGTGCCCTGGTCCTCGTCTGCTAGCTAGCCAGAACACCACGTACTCCTTCAAGAGCGTCATATAAAGCTTCACACCACCTACAAGAAGGATCTGATGAGATTGTACAAAGATCGACCATCTGAACCGAGACACCGGGCATGGGAAGATCAAACTTCTTATGATCCGCCCATGCCAGAAGAAAATTGGGGACAAGGTCATTTTTCTAATTATGTTTCACAGGAATACGAAGATTCGGCGTACATCCAAAGAGGACGCATGTCTTTCTCTACAAGGGGAGTCCATGATGCAGCACCTACACCACCACCGTACTCATACCATGCCTCTCATGGCTACCCCGGGTACAAGCCAGAGCAATACCCGCCTCATCCTCAGCCTTAGCCGTACCACCAGCTAGACCTCTAGAACTTTGATACTTGTCTCACTCATCTTGAGACGGGGCAATAAGGTATCATAAACACGCTACATCAGCATACACAGTGGCAGAGAGCACGAGCAACACGCTTGGGGAGATGCTTGAACAAGGGACACAAACGTATGAAGGCCTCCTCTACTTCTTCGAGCAAATGGGTGTCGATTACCCGCCACCAGCACCACCTCAGTGACCGAAGTTGAACCAGCTTGGGGGAGGACCCCCTCAGACAGTAAGTTTTTCTTACTCGTATTATTATTAGTATTAATATTAGTACTACTACTATATCTAAAAAATGGAGAATATGATAAAAATACAAAAATATATATTAATATGTTTAGATTATTTTTCTTTGTGAGCCTTTTGAAATAAAAATAGAGTGTGTATGAACTTATTTTTGTGTCAAATAAAAAACTTGAACTATCATAAATAGTTGCTTCATTTGTAATTATTCTGAAGTACCTAGCTTCATTTAAGAATTATTCCTCTATTCCAAAAATATTTATTGCCAAATTTTTAAACCTGTGGAGGAATATGCTTGATCCAAAGCTTAGGTAGTTGGGAGATAAGAAGTGAAAGAGTTTTGAGCTGCCATTTATTTTATTCTAAATTTCAATGAAGTCCTGAAGAGTTTACTTTTGAAAAAATTTAAATGCACATGATGAGTCTTTATATGACATAGAGATTAAATTCCTACCACAGCCATACATACTAGGATAGAAAACCAGCACTTATTTTTGCTACTTGTATTTACATTGAGTACTGTCAAACTTTGTTGACCTTTAGAGACCTGTCATACTCTTAAAATTAAGATCACGTACACTCCACTTAAATTTGCTGCTTTCACACTGGAAGTACGAACAACATGCCTTTCCATTTAGAACCACCATAAAAATGTTTTCCTCCTACACTGGAAGTGAACAACAAAAACATGTCTTGTAGGATTTTTCCACCTATTCATACATTTCATTGCCATAGTTATTATTGCTCCAAATGTTTATTGTTATTATCTCTCAATTGTTTCATGATAGACAAGAAGTCTGAGCTATGTAAATAATAATAATAATAATAATAATAATAATAATAATAATAATAATAATAATAATAATAATAATAATAATAATAATAATAATGTATTTATGCATAGCCAAGACTTTCTTTGTCTGAGTTCTTAAGTTTTAAGAGAGATCAATCTTTCTAAAAGGAGCAAGGTAGAATTAGTATTCATTATTACTTTCACCATATATTTAACCTATTCTTTGTATCCACACACATGCACATCTTGATTTGATTGTATGACTAGTTTCTCTAGATCCATTATTTGACTTTACAATATATATTTTGCAAGTATGTATAAGTGATCTCACCCATAAACTCCATATAAGCTTCTTAGTCATACGGGGAGGGAGAAGGCACAATGATATTCTGCCTTATTCCAAAATACTTCGAGAGAAGGCAAAACACCATCGTTGCCTTGCTAAGGAATTCCAATGTCACATATTGAGAGATTTGTAAGTGTCATACAATACAGACTCTGAGTTTTATTTCGAAAATATAATTAAAAACTTCAGGATGGAAATAGAGATGAAGAATTTAAGACATAGTGCTTGACTTGATTACTTCTATTTTTTGATTATCCAAAGCTCAAGTGAAAGTTAAAACCCTATGGCAAAGGAACTAGAGCAAATTTTTAAAATCTTTTTGAGGATAATTCTTTTCTGATGGCTTGTGTATTTTTGAAGGATGATAATTTGAAGTAACTTAGTTATCTCTAGATTTAGTTTTGCTAAGGGATTAGCAAAAGTTTAGCTTGGGGAGTTGTTGACGGTAATTAACTATCATTTTAAACCATCAACATAAGAGGAATAAATGATAAAAAGGATCACCATAGTAGGTTTAGAGGTTTAAACTAACAAATTCCATGAGTTTTGGTGACTCTGTGTTTTTAGGGGCTAAGCGGCATAATACAGAATTGATCCTCCTTCCAAAGGAAGAAACCAAAGCAATCGGCCTAATCTCCACATCATGGATGCGGATAGGGATTCTAGAAGACCTAAACCGACTCCACGAGGCGACACGAGCCAACCCGCCGCTAGGTAGGGCCGACTGGCCCTAGGGCTAGGCCGACCGGCCCTCCCCTGCGCCACCTCGGCTCCTTCTCTTGTAAGCTACCTATACCGCCTCTAAGGATGCATCTAAACCCCACGCCAAGGTCGGTTTGATCCAAGGGTTGTGGTTCCACGCCCTGGGCTATATAAACAGCCCCCAGGATCTCCTATGAAGGAATCAGTTGAAGAATTAGATCATCTCTTCCTCATTTGTGAAGGCAAGGCCAAAAGTTAGGGTTTCTATAGAGAAAGAGAGTTAGAGTTCTAGTTCAAGTTTAGAGTTTAGTCTACATTGATTCAAGTAGAGGCAAGCAACTGCTTGGGATCAGGATTGTTCGTCGGAGACTTGGTAATTTCATTGTAATCATCATTCGACTTTATGCTACTTCAATATATTTCTATATTTCAACTTCATTCTATTCTTGAGATTGTTCTTGTTCTATATCTTGATATGAATATGATTAGTAGAGAGTTTATGAATATGTTCGTAGAAAGCTTGATCCAATTCTGGATAGGATTGAGTGGCTAGCATATTGTAGGCGTGGTGCTTAGATTATGCTTGTCTGAGAAAGCACTCTATGCCCCGGGCCATGTTGTAGATCGTGGGTGTGACATTCCTATTGAGTCCTTTGTAGTCTACTCCTCGAGTATAGAACTTAGTAGAACGTGGTTACAGGGAAGAGATCATTACTCTATTCTTGACTTTTCTCTCAGTAATGTTCCTTATTCATAGATGACATGTTGATTATATCATAGATGATTGTGTATAGCTAGATTGATTAATAGACTGATTGAATAAGAAATACTTATGATTTACATCTCTAAATTAATCTCTATGACTACTTGACTTGAATAATGTTAACTCCCTCTTGTCTCTGGAATACCCATGATTATCATTTACCATTTATCTTATTTGTCTTACCCCTTTCATGACAAGTGATTAGTTGTTTTGATATTTATTATCGAGTAAGTGCAAATGATTATCTCTACTGCTATTGTAACTATTTATATAGTCCTGTTTCAATTTTCCTTTCCTTGGTAAAATTATAAATAATGATACTTAGGAAAACCTAGGTGAAATGCTACAATGGGTGTATTTATCTATGCGCTTGCGGATATATACTATAATATCTTTATTTAGTTAAATGGCATAAGTATAATACAACCACACTCTTGGTGTCATGTTGGGGATGACAACCTAACATGAGTGACGTTAAGAAGTGTCAACACAGGCATCGGGTCAGGTTGGTTGGTGGTGCTTTTTGACTTTTCTGCTTCTGCCCAACATGTGTGGTATGTTTTTGATATGATTCTTTCGCACAGGCACTCCTTGCGTGCAGCCGGGCGAGGTTTGACTTCATTTGCCAAGGCCAGGAGGTGTGGGCATAGCTAGCTGAAGAGACTTAGCGGACCGCTATGATTGAATCATGATTGAGCGTCGCTCAGCAGCGGTTGGCCACCCTTGAGGACGAGATGACAGAGCTCCGCGCCTAGCTTCAGGAGGCCATCGCCTGTGCTAAAGGAGGGGTGAAGGCCATGGTGGCTTCCTCCAAGAGCGCTCGTTAGTGTCACGTCCATATTTTGTAACCACAAAATTTGGATGCAAACCATATGTAAAGAACATATAGAACAAATTGTAAAGGAGAAGTATCATATTCAATACCTTATTACAATAGCGAACCATAGTTCATTACATAAATAAAAACATCTCAAAGTCTGGAGATCTGATAGAATAAACTAAACACTCCAAGGGCGTCTCCATCACCATAGGATCTGGTCGACTGGTTGACAACAACCTAGTTGTCCTCAAAGTAATCATCGTAGTCATTGCCATCTGTACCCATCCGGGATTTTTATCCAATAATGAAAAATAAACAAGCGTAAGTACATCTCGTACTTAACAAGATAATATGGGGTTCATGAGGCTCAGAAGGTTGACACTGGTTGTACTGCAGTTAGCTTTTAAATATGTAACATCCTAATATTTATTAAGTTATGGTTATGCTTAAGCCCCAGGTAACCACAGTAGTATCATGAATAAGTAACACATCATTATTAATCATTATTATTATCATCATCAGCAAAGATTTAGTTATTCCATCAGTTTTTTGGGCTACCCGTAACCGTGGGCACGACTGTTATAACAGTTTGTTAAACTCTGCGCAGAGGTGTACACTTTCACTGTGAGTCATGATTCCCATATGTCCGGGGTCCGTCGACCCCCTAACACTTCCAAGGTGAGTGGGCAGGGTACACTATGGAGCCTTTTAAAAGTTCGTCTAACATGTTAGGGCCACTAGGTTTCGGTGGCAAGCAGATATAGGTCCCCCCTTCCCAAATGGCACAATGACACGCAACCTATACACATAGGGACAGGAGCCAAACTATACCCGAGTCGGCAGACCCCTTTTGCACCCTTTCGGGTAACCTCTAACATGCTAGAAAAGGTCTTCATACTTGACTAAAGCCAGAGCCATATGGCTCTCACAGTTGTACTGTAGGTCCTAGCTTTTGCCAATGAATGAGTCCTTATGGAGGGCCAAGAGCATCGTGATACACAAGCTCTCTCACCCTAAGTCTTTGTTTCTCAAAATCAAGTTTTAACAAGTATTGCATATAATCATTAGTCATTGTCCATATTCATAGTATTTAAGTGGAGCGCTAGCAACTACCCATATGCAAGTGTAACCCATCGGTAACAAGGTACAAGATAATCAAAGACTAGGATATCCTTATGTTGAGCAAATTGACACATGCAAATGACTAATTAGATAATGAATAGGACAACAAGGAATATCCCATATTATACTTGCCTTGCTCGTAGAACTCCTGCTGGTCTGGATTATCACAGAAGAAGATCTCGTCACCCGTGAAGCAATTACGGTCTACTCGAACCACAATCAACAACACGCATTCCAAGAACAACCATGCAAGGAAAACAAGACTAGATTAGAACAGTACACCAATAGAGAGAAATCAATCTAAAAGGTTTATAATACTATTCTACATGTTGCTACGATCACACAGATATAAAGGTCACGAAAAACAGAGTTGAAACGCGAAAGTTATGAATTTACTAAGATTTCCTATAGATAAATAATTACTATAATACAAATCCGAAATTAAAATATTACAAACCTACTGTACAACTGTACTAACATGTAGAGCTCACGAATACGAACCTAACGGAATTTGAACGGGTCAAAACGGAGTTAAAATGAGCATTTTATGGCTAAAACAAAATCAGTGGCAAACTTGTAAATAAAGGAAAACGTATTCTTGAATTTACCGAGATCAACTACGTTTTCAAAAGAAGAAAACATATTCGGGATTTGCTTTTGGACTATGGGTTTGATTCAAGAAAAACCCGAGGGCTCTTTAACAAAATTACCCCCGAAGGGGTATCCAGCGATCTGGACCGTCGGATCGGATTTGAATGGTCCCGATTTAAAAGGGGGAGGACGGGGGCGGCTGCCGGCCGGAGAAGAAGGCCGCGCAGCGGCGCACCATTACTAGCGGCGACCGAGCTCACTGGCGCATGTGAATAAGGCCCTAGGGGCCATGGTTTGGCTTGGGACCGGTACCAAACGAAAGAGGGGACAACGGGGAGTCTCACCGCGTAGACGAAGGAGGCGGGAAGGGATCGACGACGGCGGGTGAGTGAAAATGGCGGCCAGCTTAACCCCTGCAAGTTTGGTGTCACCCTGTGAGTCAACCGAGGGTTCAAGAGATAGACAAACGGTGCGGGGAGCTTCCATACCACGCGAAGACAACCGACGGCAAGCCAATTTCTTCGGTGAGGCGTCGAAAGATGGGAACCCAAGCTCGGCAATGAGCTAGGGTTTTTTAGTTCGACTGCGAGCTCGAATAGGTGAAATGAACTGCAATTGGAGTATGGGAGAGGTGCGGCCTGCTTTATAGCACTGCGGGATGCATAAATCGGGAAGGAGATGGGCTCATTAGCTCGATTTCCGGTGGGGCAAGAAAATGGAAAGCTCTCGGCCATCCCGGCGGGAGGTGGGAGACGGCTGACGCCACGGCCCCACGTGGCAATGACGGAGGGTGCGGGCCCAGCACGTCAGTGGCTGGGGATGGCTAGCTTCGCCCGTCAGTAGAGGGGCGGGAGCGCGCGCTGGCCTATGGTTTGGTCTACGGGCCGGCCCAAGAAGAGGGGTGTGCGGGCCATTTGGCCGGGCCGAAGGAGAAGGAGGGCAGCGGCCTCATGGGCCCGCGGGAGCAAGGGGGGCAGCTGGCTGGGCCAGCGGGCCAAATCCAAGGAATGACAAAAGAATAAATGCTTTCCTTTTTCTTTTATGAACAATTTTGTAAAATTCATTTTTAAGAGATTTTGAACTCGTTTTTGAATTCTGTAAAAACCACTCAACTCATAAATAAATATGCAGCAGCATGAGTGCAACAACATGTAGCTAGCCTTATATTTGATTTTAATTTCATAAAATTTATTATCTCCCTAAGTTAAATGCTCACACAAATACATAATTAAATCCATTTCTTCTATTTTAAAAGATGCAAAAAATTTGGGTGTTACAATTGTGGATATGCCTTTCTCAGATTGGATGGTGCTTACTCGAACAACTGTGGATATGCCTTTCTCAGATCATCTTCTCTTTTCCAAGTGGCCTCTTCCCCACTGTGCCTATTCCACTGTACCTTACACATCTTGATTGTCCGACTTCTTGTAACCCTTTCTGTTGTTTCTAAGATTTTTACTGGGTACTCATTATATGTCAGGTCTTCCTTAACAACTATTTCCTCAAGTGGTATTTGTTCTTTTGGTACACGTAGACACTTCTTTAACTGTGACACATGGAACACATCATGCACACCAGATAAATTTTTAGGCAATTCTAGTTGGTAAGCCACTTCTCCACGTCTCTCGAGAATCTTAAAAGGACCAATGTACCTTGGTGATAACTTTCCTTTCATATTGAACCTTTTCACACCTTTCATTGGAGACACTTTCAAATACACATAATCCCCTACTTCGAAGGTCAATTCCCTTCTTCTAGTGTCAGCATAGCTCTTCTGTCGAGACTGTGCCACCCTCAAGTTTTCTCTGATATTTCCCACCTGCTTCTCAGCATTTCTAAGAACATCAGGTCCAAACACCTGGGTCTCCCCTGTCTGATTCCAAAACAGTGGAGTTTTGCATTTTTGTCCATATAGGGCCTCGAATGGTGCCATCTTGAGACTCTTCTGGTAACTATTGTTGTATGAGAACTCAGCATATGTCAAACTCTTATCCCAACTATCACCATACTGCAATGCACAAGCTCTCAGCATATCTTCTAGAATCTGGTTGATCCTTTTAGTTTGTCCATCAATCTGATGGTGATAGGCCGAGCTAAAATTCAACCTTTTTCCAGAATTGCGATGTAAACTGCGTACCTCTGTCAGACACAATCTTCTTTGGGACTCCATGCAGACTTACTATTCTTTCCATATACAGCTCTGCCACCCTTGCACCCTTGTAGGTGGTCTTAACCGGTAGGAAATGAGCGACTTTTGTAAGCCTATCCACGATTACCCATATTGAATCATAACCTCTCTGAGTGTGAGGTAATCCAACAATGAAATCCATACCAACTTCTTCCCACTTCCATTCGGGTATCTTCATTGGTTGTAATAACCTTGCAGGTCTTTGATGCTCTGCTTTAACCCTCTGACAGGTGTCACACAATGCCACATATTCTACCACATCTCTCTTTAATCCATACCACCAATATCTCTCTTTAAGGTCCAAATACATCTTGGTACTTCCGGGGTGTATAGAGTAAGCTGACTCATGTGCCTCTCGCAGAATTGTTTCTCGGATAGCCTTTACTTCTGGCACACATGTCCTCTTTCCAAACCATAGAGTGCCATTTTCATCTATCCTGAATCCTGGTGCTTTCCCAAGTGATACTTTTGCAATAATCTCCCTAAGTTTCTCATCTTCTTGTTGGCCTTTACGAATCTCTTGTTCCAAGGTAGGTGTCACCTCTATTACCATTGCATTGGTGACAATGCCTAGGTTCAACAATTTAAACTCTGCACACAACTCTTCTGATTCTAGCATTACCTGAACCTTGTTAGCATAACTCTTTCTACTAAGAGCATCAGCTACTACATTGGCCTTACTAGGATGGTAGTGCACTTCCAAGTCATAATCCTTAACCAGTTCCAACCACCGTCGTTGCCTTAGATTCAGATCAGATTGGGTGAAGATATACTTCAAACTCTTGTGATCCGTGTAGATATCACTCTTGTGGCCAATTAGATAGTGTCTCCAAATCTTCAAGGCATGGACAACTGCTGCTAATTCCAAGTCATGAGTAGGATAGTTCAACTCATGTTTCCTCAATTGCCTAGAAGCATAGGCCACAACTCATCCTTCTTGCATAAGAACATATCTGAGTCCTTGACGAGATGCGTCACAATAGATGGAGAAACTCTTACTCAAGTCGGGCAAGATCAGTACAGGTGCCGTAGTCAACTTCTTCTCTAATTCCTCAAAGTTAGTCTGGCACTTCTCAGACCATATGAACTTAGCATTCTTATCCAATAGGGCAGTCATGGGCTTCGCAAGCTTGGAAAACCCTTCTATGAACCTTCTATAATACCCAGCCAATCCCAAGAAACTACGGATCTCAAACAAAGTGGTTGGTGGCTTCTAGTTTAGCACATCGTTTACCTTGCTGAGGTCCACTGCTATTCCCCCATTGGAGACAACATGACCCAAAAACGCTACTTCCCTCAATCAAAACTCACACTTGCTCCGCTTGGCATATAACTTGTGTTCTCTAAGCTTTTGTAGAACCAATCTCAAATGTTTGGCATGTTCCTCTTCATTCTTAGAGAATACGAGTATGTCATCAATGAACACCACTATGAACTTGTCAAGATACTCCATGAACACTTTATTCATCAAATACATGAAATAGGCAGGTGCATTGGTCAACCAAAATGACATGACTGTGTACTCATACAACCCATACCTCATGGTAAAAGTTGTCTTTGGTATGTCCGAACGTCTGATTTTCAACTGATGATATCCCGAACGAAGATCAATCTTTGAGAACACACAAGCACCTCTTAGCTGATCAAACAGGTCATCAATCCTAGGTAAAGGGTATTTATTTTTGATGGTAACCTCATTAAGAGACCTATAGTCCACACACATCCGTTGAGTACCATCCTTCTTGTCAACAAAAATCACAGGTGCACCCCAAGGAGATGAACTAGGGCGTATGAAGCCTTTGTCCTGCAACTCCTTTAACTGCTTCTTAAGTTCTTCTAACTCATCAACTCCCATTCTATATGGCCGCTTAGCTATGGGTGCAGTTCCAAGTAATAAATCAATAATAAACTCAATGTCACGATCGGGTGGCATACCTAGCAAGTCATCAGGGAATACATCCGGAAAATCATCCACAACACATTCTGGTTGATTGGCTTCATTGTTTAGTTGGTTCATGGTTGCCATTGGTGATGCTTGCACTACCACTTTGACACTCATCATGTCCCCTTTAGGGGTGGTCAGCACAACTACCTTCTCTTGACATTGAATTACTACACTGTGTTGTTTCATCCAATCCATTCCCAAAATCACATCAATGCCAGCTGTACTTAGCACAACAGGTTGAGCAAGGAAATCTACCCCCCTTAAAGCTGTGTTAGTAGAGGGACAACAGTATGAAGCTGGTATAGTACCACCCGGGGAATTCACTATCATGGTATGCTTCATAGCAACTAAGGGTATGCTATGATTTCTAACAAAAGCTTGGGAAATAAATGAATGCGAGGCTCTAGAATCAAAGAGAATGGTAGCGGGGATAGAGTTGACGCTGAACGTACCCAGCATAACTTTTGGCACCTCTTGCACAGTTTCCGCATTGACGTGGTTCACTCTAGAACCATTAGGTGCCATCTTCTGATTGCCATTTCTAAAAGCATTCGGCTGGTTGGGAAATTCTAGGCAATTATAAGACATGTGGCCTTCCTTGTCGCAGCGGAAACACTTTTCACATCATTTGATCCTCCATTCTTCATAGGAGCATTGTTTGGTGGATACTGGCGTGGTACTTGGTAAACCTTCTGTTGCTGTGGTCGCTGACCAACATTCTGTTGCTGAGGATAATGAGGACGTTGGCCACCACTCTGCTGGGGGTACTGAGAACGTTGCTGGTTCTGACCTTTATTCTACTGGTTAGGAGGCCCCTGGCTTCTCTATGGGAAGCCTGACTGTGGGTTAGGATGGAGACGGTTGTTACTCCCAGAGGCTTGTCCTTGGAACCTTCTCTTTTTGGCCTCTATTTCTCTACGCTCATTGTCTATCACAATGGCGCGATTTACCAGCATCTGATAGTCAGGGTATGTAGTGATCTTTAGCTGCAACCTAAGATCATCATTCAGACCTTTGAGAAAGTGACGCTGCTTATCTGCATCATTAGCCACCTCAGTAGGGGCATAGCATGATAGTTGAGTGAACCTATCATGATACTCACTTACAGTCATAGACTTCTGCCTTAGGGATCTGAATTCTTCCCGCTTAATCTCCATCAATCCATCTGGGATATGATAGGTCCTGAAACTCTGAGTAAACTCTACCCAAGTAATAGGAGCGGCATTTGCAGGGCGTCCAAACTTAAAGGAATCCCACCAATCTTGAGCTGCCCCCTGCAGTTGCCCCGATGCATACAACACCTTTTCCATGTCGTTGCATTGAGCTATGTCCAGTTGTTTTTCCACCGTGCGCAACCATTCGTTAGCATCCAACAGATCAGTAGAGTGTGTAAACACCGGTGGATGTCCTTTCATAAATTCACCACGCTTGTCCCTAACATGGACAGGTGGTGGTCCTCCAACAGGCTCATTGTCCATCTGCTGCATCATTGCCTGCATGAGTTGAGCTTGCATTCCCATCAGTTGTTCCATTGTCACTACAGGCGGGTTGGGCGGATCCATGGCGACATTCCTGTCACGGCCTCTGCCCCTTCCACGTCCTCTGGCTGCTATCTGTTTTCCAAAACAAACGCTCAAATTTAGGGTTTATCCAATTATAAATCACTTATAAATGATAAAAGATACAAATCTGAAATTTTCTGGGCGAAAACCAGTGACAACAGATCAGTAAATTGAACATAACTCTAACTCCAGATATCCTATTAAGGTGTGCTATACATGGTTGGAAATCTTAAGAAGTTCCCTGCAACTTTGGTATTTAACACGTTTTCAGATTCTGTCATTATGTCAGCCGAAAACAGAGTACAACCCAGACTGTTCCAGACTCTCAGTCAGCGCAGCAACCTCAACTTAAAACTGTTATAGTTCCCAGACCAGAACAGATATAAGAGTGATCTCAGATGCGTTGGAAACGTGTCGAAGTATAGTTACTGCTGTAAAATTTGTATGATTTTTGGACTTACCAAAACTGAGATATTAAATAAAGAGCACAGGCTGTCCCAGCAAACAGCAACAGTGGAGATAGATAGAGTGAACCCCAAACTTTATTAAGCATCAACTAAACCTTAAAACTTAACTTAAGAGAATCACGGACAAGCTCATGAATTCTCAGCATTCAAAGGAAAAGTTCAACTCAAGCATGATCACAAGAACAAACCATCAAACACATCAAAGTTCATGACCCAAGCAAATGACTCGACTCGCACGGCGCGACTAACGATATTTATTACAATAGGGCATCGCAAATCTAAGAGTCATCCTAATGCACGTCATAGTCCTCATCCAGTTTCTTGTAGAGTGGAGGCTGCCCCAGCCGAGCCCTTGCTTGTCGATCTCTTTCTGGTAACGCCTCGCGGCCTTGTGCACTCCACGCAGTTCCTTCTGGAGATCTTCGTTTCCCACCTTTAGTGCAAGAGCATACCGCACTGTAGTGTCCAAGGCAGGAGAGTTGTGCTGAGGGTCTGTCACCACCCAATCCTTCTTCTGCACATTATAGCGAGGCAAGTACCTAAAACGATCTGCCTCCATAGCCTCATACCGTAAGCCATGGTAGTACTCATATGCCACTCGAGCGGCGTCCTCCATACTGTCGAAAGCTTCAGCATGCTTGGACGTGTGCCCACGGATAGTGTTCACTGTAACAGAACCGTCCAAATTATAAGAGCACAAGTACAAAAACAATCACCGAAGTGATCAAATTCTCGCACTTGAGCCCATATAACTCCGGTAGTCCAATGAAATCACGAGGTATTTCAAACCAACCAACATACAAGCCAAGATCATAGTGATTCAACATAACAAGTCACATGTCATAACCATTTCACAAGTAAATCAATTTACATCGGAGTTCAACAAAGTTATTACAACTTACATTGAAAAGTAGCGGAAGCAAAGTAATTTGAAACTAACATTAATCTTATTTCAAATACATGCCAGTACCACGGTCGACTTCCAACAAAAGCATTAGAGATAAGATAACTTAGACGGATCACGCCCGTGATCACACTCCGCCTCTACGGCAGGAGCCAACCAACTCTTGCAGTAGCCATGATACTTCACAACCTGCAACAAGTGGGGATAAAACCCTGAGTACAAGAAGGTACTCAGCTAGACTTACCCGTCAGAAACCAGAAATAAGGTGACACCAAGGATCATGCAAGGCTGATATAAAGTGGGGCTAGCTTAACAACATTTTGCATAAAAGCTTAATACAGATAAGTAATCATTAATGCTTAAGCATCAAGTTAATCATCATTAACCTGTCATCTATATTAGCACCTGTACTAGAGCACTCACTTTATTAGGAGCAAACAATATTAACCATAGCAGGTATAAATTGAGGCAACCTTTCCATCGTGATCTAATTAACCATCCGTTCAATTTAATGGAATCTACGTTGCCGCTCCTCAAGTCAAGTGCTCACTAACCGGGAGCGACGACGATTCGAATCGAATTCCTATCCAGCTGGAGGGGTATTTCTAACACTCACCGCGTAGGCCCCTGCCAGGGTCGCACAAGCCACCTTTTCATATGATTCAGGAATCGCGGGTCCAAATGATGTCGCGACCCTAAGAGCGACACTCTGATAGGTGATAGGGACTCTAACCCCCCCCCCTTGGTCTTACGCCAATGTCCCCAAGCACATCCTTTCTCTCCTCCAAGAAGCAACCTACCATTCGATTCCCGGCCTGAACCATATTACTCGGCTTCACGATCGGAACGGCTTATCCGGCCAACTAAGTGTTAGACTGCGTTCAACATGACTCAAGGACGTACAACGAATCGGTCCTTAAATGACTCAGACGGGGATAGATCCACACCCAAGACCTCCATGCCTTGTTGCTTCACTATCGTCATCCCGTCCGGTCTCATTTTATTTTATTAACACATGGTTCCATTCCACAATAGCAAATATAGCCAACCATGCCATATATGAATATCCCTATATCTCGCAGGTGACAGGAAATCACCTGACTTCTACCGCTTAAAGCAGGGCTAAGCATCTACTCGATCCTAATCTATGTAGGATTCAAGGATTCATATATCTGGACAAGGAATGATATAATGCAGCAAGGGTTTCCAACCAACTCCTACCACTTAATGCAACAATACTTATAACATATATAGAATTAATTGCTTTGAAGGTAGGAGGCTTATAATGCTCCGGGGCTTGCCTGGGATCCGACTCAAGTTAGAGTATGTCAGATAAATTCACTTGGCGAGCATCCTCCCATCTAGCACTTGCCCGATCCTTCTATCTTCGGGATGGATCCACCAAACACCGTCTTCGGGTTTGGCTCCAACGCCACATCCTTCACATGTTTCTGCTAGCGTACCTATATGAGATGCAACCATGCACATGTGTGAATGCATAGAAGTGCAATAAACAGAGTAATCAAACAAGCATACCAAAGTTCTCATAAACACCTAGAGCTAATTAACTTAATCCTCACTAAGGCATAACATAGAAGATTGCAAACACATCAATCAAGACACAAGTCTTATAAGATCCTAGGGTACCAAACCAAGTACCAACAAATACATGTGTCACACTTCAATACACAAGCATGGCAAAGTTAATCAAAGCACTACAACTAAAATCTGTCACTTTCTGGACATACATACAGTAGCTCAGTAAATTAATCATAACTGGAGATCCCTAAATCCAAATGACTTGCAAGAAGACATTCTGGAAAGCTTATGAAATTCTCTACATTTCATTTAATATCATCTAAACCTGATTCTAACATTTACCAGGTCGAAATATAGAAGGTACAGAATCTGTCCTGAAAGGACAGAGAGCAACATAAATCTGAACTCAACTTAGAACAGCTGTAGTTTCTAAACCATATGGCCAAATGCCACCAAAATTTAACAGCAGCTAGATCATGAAATTCACAACAACTTTGTTATAGCACACAAGACATGAAAACATCATTTGCATAGGGTAATTTACAATATTCTCAAATCTGTTCAGAAACCTCATTTGCAAGAAATAATTATTAACTTATGTTGCAAACATATAATTGGATAGAACAAACTTTACCAATATTTCATACATGACTAATGTATACCATAAAACATAGTGTCTAATGTTAGATAAATTATTTTCATACACTTCTTAACTTATCTTTAGATAATTAGGTGGAATTAAGAACACATACCAAAATGCTCAATAAATTCTACCAAAATTACAGTGTCCTACAAATGCTCTCAAAAGTCTACTGTCTAAATTTCAAGCCATTTGGACAAGTATATCAACCTCTATGAAAAAGACAAATGGATATTGCAATAATTCATGTGAGAGCAAGATGAATCAATAACTCAACATTTTCTATGAACACATGACCATAAAATGAACCAAAATCAAAGAGCAACATCATAATAAGGTGATGGGACAACATTTTCTATTTTATCACTTATATATTATTTATAAGCTATTTATCAAGCTATAAAAAAGTTAAATCAATAGCTTGAGCATACAGTAAGCAATGGCTATGAAATTTATACCACAGTACATCCATGGCATGAAAAGCCTACCATAAAAATTTCACATCAATTGGGGCAACACAACTCGAGATATAAAAATAACAAGCAATATAATGTAGATTTCCTTATTTATCAAGGCCCAATCAAAACTTTAAGAAAACAGTGAACAAGTAGTGTGTTTAATATTTTTCCTAGCAAGTACAAGTCATCACAAAATTAACAAAACAAGAATCAATATTTTTGGAGTTCTAAAACTCCAGATCTTGCTCTGGTTAAGTTTAAAGGCATTTTTAGAGTATTTTTAAAACTTAAATAAAGACATTAGAAAATACCTACAAACATGTAACATATTATGACTCCACTGCATAGATCTTTTCTCAAGGTTTCCAAAAAGTCCTCATTTACTATTTTTGGAGTTTCCTAGCATGCGATATGAATTTTTGAAGATTTAAATGAAATCTGAAATTCAAATTCAGAATTAACACAACCCTAACAATATTCGCTAGGCACACCCGATTTCCCACCCCAGATCTGTCACTACATAACCGACATGCGGGACCCGCTGTTCAGTCGGGCCCGCTCGTCATACACCCGTAGAGACACAGGGGGAAAAGAAGTCGTCCTTCTTCTTCTACCTTCAACGCCAAGCAGGGGAGGCGGCCGGTGGTTGCCGATGTCGGCCGGAGAGGGCCGACGGTGGCGGAGGAGGGTGGCTCGAGCTCCAGCTTGTCCACCCGCACCCATGGGAGGTGGAAGCATGACCGGAGGTGGACCGTGGCCTTTGGACCACGTGAACAGGCGGAGCAATGGCGTCCGCGCCGGCGGCGGGGTGCTCCAGCGACCGGGAGTCTGGGCAATCGCGCGCGCGGGGCAGAGCACGGTGAGGTGGAGGCGGTGACACACTTGGTTGGGACGGATGTCGAGCGCAGCAGCGGTTGGGCAGAGCTCCACTGCTTGGCAATGGCGCGGCCGCGGCCATGGCGCCCGTGTTCGGCAGCGAGAGGGAGCAATGAGCTAGGGAGGAGCTTGAGGGCGAGTGTGAGCGCGGAGTAGAGCTGGGTTGAGCGTCCTGGTGCCTCCCCATCGACCCCAGTCCCTGGGACGCACGGCAGCGGAGGTGGGGGTCACTGCGGACGCGTGGCTGCCGTTGAAGACTTTCACCGAGCAGCTAACAGGTGCCAAAGTGGGTCAGTTGGGACGCCGATTTGGACCATTTTTGGGCTGATCTGGGTCTTGGACCTAAAACCAAAGTTGAAGCCCATGAACAGCTCTGCACTTTTCATTTAAAGCATAAGGTCATTAGTGTCCTGGTTTAGGAGATAATTAGCATCTAAGTTGGCAATGTCAACACATTACTAACCAAGAAGGAAACTCAAATTTGCTGATCAAAATGAGGTCAATCTTAAGCCATCTTTTTGCATGCTCTTCTACACCATCTACACTCCAACTTTTATATTGGGACCATGTGAAGTTGTTTAACAAAATCTCGAGAACGCGGCATGTCAACATGTCAAGGTCAAATAGTGATAAAACAACTTTTTACTATTTTGGAAACTCTTATAGAAGGTCCAACTAAGCTCCATTTTGAGTGACACTTGATCCATTGTTTCCATCATGAAAAGTACTACAACTCATATTAAGGAACCTAATTGAGCTACCATATGAAATTGGAATATAAAATGTCGCAAAGTAACCAACTTGCTGCTGTCACAACAAGGACCTAGAATATTTTTCTAAGTGCTGAAAACAGCAGCTGATTTCACATTGTGATCTCTATTTGACTAGGTTAGAGGCCAAACTAGCTCTTGACCATTAAACAAAGTTTGTTCTACACAAGATAAACTACAACTTTTGTTTAAGGTCAAACCTCATAACTGGTACAGAAGTCAAACTTTCACTTTGGTCAAAGTATCAACTCGATAAAGCCGAAACTAGGGTTTCAGGCCAATCGGGGCAATTTCTTGACATTTGCTCAACATGATCCCTTCATGACTTTTGTTGTAGAGTTCATCTAGAGTCATTTGGGCAAGTTTGCATGGTTTGGCTGATGATCTACAATTCCATTCACTTAATGATGCAAGTTCCAATAGGAATGGAACTTATCATTTCATGTGACTTTTTGATTCCAAACTCCATGAAACTTTTTCAGGGCTTAATATAGATAGTTACTGAGGTGAGACATGTGAAGATACTTTGATAGCAACACCCAAGCATATATCTTTTAATTGAGCCTATATGTAAGCGAGGGTGCAATATCCAAGTTTAGGTTAGGGCTTATTCCCATAGGTTTGACTTTGACATCGTCATATCCCCTAATCTATCATGTTTGATCTTAAACCCACCACTTAATTGGTGATAAACACCTGGGGTGTTACATTCACCACCCTGCCATTCTTATCATCCTTCCAGACGGTGATAGTCAACTCCGACTTTCAGTAAGTCGCCTCAGTGGGGTGAGTGTACTCAGCACAATAGTACTGGATACCGGTGTTCAGGTCGGCGTAGTAGTCCTGGAGCATGTCGTTGAGTAGCTTGTGATGGTAGGCCATGTGAGGAGCATGCTTGTAGATGTAGATACGAGTCCACCCAGGCTCCTCTTCAGGTTCTTCCTCATCAGCAGGCGCCATCTCCTGCTCTCCCTCCTCAACGAACACGGCAGGAGCTGGTGTTGGTGAAGCCGGCGCAGATGCAGCTGGTGCTGGAGCAGGCGAAGAAGAGAGTGGTGGAGTCGGTGCAGCTGGTGCAGGTTCTTCATCATCCTCCTCATGCCCGGTGATGTTCACTAAGATCACGGTGTCCTCCTCCATGGGTTCCTCTTCCATCATCATGGGCTCCTCTTCATCATCAAAGATGATGACAATCTCTAGGGCTAGCGCCTCTTCAGGGAACAGGACACGGGGTGGAAGGCCAGCTCCAACGCTCTTGCGGGCGGTCTCCCTGGTGCGTGTCATCTACAAAATTTATTTTTTTAGAAGAGATTAGAGTCAATAATTTCATAATAGAATAAAGCGGAAGGAGCATAAAGGTTTTAACAAATAACAAGACTAAGGTAGTAAGCAAGAACAAGTAAAATAATAAGTAATAAACGACCATTTCTAACAAGACTTGCGTCCTACAGTCAACATGAGCTTTGATACCAATTTGTCACGCCCATATTTTGTAACCACAAAATTTGGATGCAAACCATATGTAAAGAACATATAGAACAAATTGTAAAGGAGAAGTATCATACTCAGTGCCTTATTACAATAGCGAACCATAGTTCATTACATAAATAAAAACATCTCAAAGTATGGAGATCTAATAAAATAAACTAAACACTCCAAGGGCGTCTCCATCACCATAGGATCTGGTCGACTGGTTGACAACAACCTAGTTGTCCTCAAAGTAATCGTCGTAGTCATTGTCATCTGTACCCATCCAAGATTTTTATCCAATAATGAAAAATAAACAAGCATAAGTACATCTCGTACTTAACAAGATAATATGGGGTTCATGAGGCTCAGAAGGTTGACACTGGTTGTACTACAGTTAGCTTTTAAATATGTAATATCCTAATATTTATTAAGTTATGGTTATGCTTAAGCCCCAGGTAACCACAGTAGTATCATGAATAAGTAACACATCATTATTAATCATTATTATTATCATCATCAGCAAAGATTCAGTTATTCCATCAGTTTTCTAGGCCACCCGTAACCGTGGGCATGGTTGTTATAACAGTTTGTTAAACTCTGCGCAGAGGTGTACACTTTCACTGTGAGTCATGATTCCCATATGCCCGGGGTCTGTCGACCCCCTAACACTTCCAAGGTGAGTGGGCAGGGTACACTATGAGCCTTTCAAAAGTTCGTCTAACATGTTAGGGCCGCTAGGTTTTGGTGGCAAGCAGATATAGGTTCCCCCTTCTCAAATGGCACAATGACACGCAGCTTATACACATAGGGACAGGAGCCAAACAATACCCGAGTCAGCAGACCCCTTTTGCACCCTTTCGGGTAACCTCTAACATGCTAGAAAAGGTCTTCATACTTGACTAAAGCTAGAGCCATATGGCTCTCACAGTTGTACTGTAGGTCCCAGCTTTTGCCAATGAATGAGTCCTTATGGAGGGCCAAGAGCATCGTGATACATAAGCTCTCTCACCCTAAGTCCATGTTTCTCAAAATCAAGTTTTAACAAGTATTGCATATAATCATTAGTCATTGTCCATATACATAGTATTTAAGTGGAGCGCTAGCAACTACCCATATGCAAGTGTAACCCATCGGTAACAAGGTACAAGATAATCAAAGACTAGGATATCCTTATGTTGAGCAAATTGACACATGCAAATGACTAATTAGATAATGAATAGGACAACAAGGAATATCCCATATTATACTTGCCTTGCCCATAGAACTCCTACTGGTCTGGATTATCACAGAAGAAGATCTCGTCACCCGTGAAGCAATTACGGTCTACTCAAACCACAATCAACAACACGCATTCTAAGAACAACCATACAAGGAAAACAAGACTAGATTAGAATAGTACACCAACAAAGAGAAATCAATCTAAAAGGTTTATAACACTATTATACATGTTGCTACGATCACACAGATATAAAGATCACAAAAAAACGGAGTTGAAACGCAAAAGTTATGAATTTACTAATATTTCCTATAGATAAATAATTACTATAATACAAATCCAAAATTTAAATATTACAAACCTACTGTACAACAGTACTAACATGTAGAGCTCACGAATATGAACCTAACGGAATTTGAACGGGTCAAAATGGAGTTAAAATGAGCATTTTATGGCTAAAACAAAATCAGTGGCAAACTTGTAAATAAAGGAAAACGTATTCTTGAATTTACTGAGATCAACTACGTTTTCAAAAGAAGAAAACGTATTCAGGATTTACGCTTTGGACTGCAGGTTTGATTCAAGAAAAACCCAGGGGCTCTTTAACAAAATTACCGCCAAAGGGGTATCCAGCGATCTGGATCGTCGGATCGGATCCGAACGGTCCCGATTTAAAAGGGGGAGGACGGGGGCGGCTGCCGGCCGGAGAAGAAGGCCGCGCGGTGGTGTGCCATTATCGACAGTGACCAAGCTCGCTGGCGCATGTGAATAGGGCCCTAGGGGCCATGGTTTGTCTTGGGGCCGGTACCAAACGAAAGAGGGGACAACGGGGAGTCTCACCGCGTAGACGAAGGAGGCGGGAAGGGATCGACGACGGCGAGTGAGTGAAAATGGCGGCCGGCTTAACCCCTGCAAGTTTGGCGTCACCCTATGAGTCAACCGAGGGTTCAACAAAAAGACAAACGGTGCGGGGAGCTTCCATACCACATGAAGACAACCGACGGCAAGCCAATTTCTTCGGTGAGGCGTCGGAAAATGGGAACCCAAGCTTGGCAATGAGCTAGGGTTTTTCGATTCGACTGCGAGCTCGAATAGGTGAAATGAACTGCAATTGGAGTATGGGAGATGTGCGGCCTGCTTTATAGCACTACGGGATGCGTAAATCAGGAAGGAGATGGGCTGATTAGCTCGATTTCCGGCGGGGCGAGAAAATGGAAAGCTCCCGGCCATCCCGGCGGGAGGTAGGAGACGGCTGACGCCGCGGCCCCACGTGGCAGTGACGGAGGGTGCGGGCCTAGCGCATCAGCGACTGGTGATGGCTGGCTTCGCCTGTCAGCGGAGGGGGCGAGAGCGTGCGCTGGCCTGCGGCTTGGTCTGCGGGCCGGCCCAAGAAGAGGGGTGCGCGGCCCATTTGGCCGGGCCGAAGGAGAAGGAGGGCAGCGGCCTCATGGGCCCGCGGGAGCAAGGGGGGCAGCTGGCTGGGCCAGCGGGCCAAATCCAAGGAATGAGAAAAGAATAAATGCTTTCCTTTTTCTTTTATGAACAATTTTGTAAAATTCATTTTCAAGAGATTTTGAACTCATTTTTTAATTCTGTAAAAACCACTCAACTCATAAATAAATATGCAGCAGCATGAGTGTAACAACATGTAGCTAGCCTTAGATTTGATTTTAATTTCATAAAATTTATTATCTCCCTAAGTTAAATGCTCACACAAATACATAATTAAATCCATTTCTTCTATTTTAAAAGATGCAAAAATTTTGGGTGTTACAGTTAGGCTGCTGAAGTGGCTCAAGAAGCGTCGACTGATCGCGAGGCATTGTTGGTGGAAAATGGGGCACTCTGATCTGGTCTCGTCTCCATCCACCGAGAGCACTAGCGCGCTCTTACTGACCAGGACCTGTTATTCCAATAGTGTCGCACGATCCACCATGAATGGAATGCCATGCTTGAGTGATGGAAGATGATCGTGTGGAGCGTCACCCAACTTGTTGCTGAGAACCACAGATTACGCCCATTCAAGTCGGTGGTGACTTGGGCGGTCAACCAACTCCGTGTTCGGTCCGTAGAGGTCATGGGTGAGTGGGGTTGTTCTTGCTTTGATATCATTGCTTTCTCATGATTGCTTCTTACTTCTCTCCCTTTGCCCAGGGCTGAGGGCCAGGGTTGGTTAACTCGAGACAGAGCTGTCGTTAGTGCAAGGTACTTTGGCGGCAGTGAACACCTAGCATTTCGAGCTGCGTGTCATTGCTACATCACTGTGCGATGCCTTGGGGGTAGTCCCTGCTAGAGCCCAGGAGGTCCCGATGTGTGGACACCTCTCGCTTGCCTTTGGGCAGGTCCGAGCCCTCATGAGGGATGTGTTGCATTTTGGTGTCCGTTGCACGTTCGCCATCTGCAGGTCTCATTATGAGGTTAATCTAGTAGCTCTAAGCGATGGTTACCTTGATGCTCCTAATGAGGTGTTGGACGCTACCGATGCAGAGGCCTAGGCACTTGCAGCGATCCCGGCGGCCAGGTTTGAAGAAGATGTGGTTCCTCCTCCTGTTGACTTGTGAACAACATGTTAGGCTGTGGTGTCCATGTAAAGACTTTATATTCTAGGCAAGGTATTGGCCTTTGAGGACTTCTTATATAAGTCTTTTTGTTTTGACATGCTTTTTGTTTTAGTAAGTGTCTACTCGCTTTTTACGCTGCATCGGTTTACGAATGCTTTTTGGAGTGCGATCTGGTTTCTTTGGGTTCAGGTTGGTGTGTGAATGTACCATAACCACTAGGATGTAGGCTTTTCATAGTTTGGCTAGTCCTTTCCTCGGATGCCCCTCGACCCCAAGAAAGGATCGGTTACCTAGCTGTGGTAAAAAAAATTTGACACTTGCTAGTGGGAGGGGTTCCCCTGTTAGCCCCCGAGTGAGGCCCAACTCAGACTACTGGTTGAGTCGGGTCTCAGTTTTTGGAGACAAAGTAAATTCAGGTTTAATGAGAGCTTCTCTTTATTTTATTTGGAAATCAACTATTTACATAAGCACATTAAGAATGCTTTTCAAGGGTAAAACCGACATAGCTGTTCGATGTTCCACGCGTTGGTGAAGACCTCGCCCTTCATGGTTGCTATCTTGTAGATGCCGGGGTGAAGTACCTCTGCGATGATGTAAGGACCTTCCCATGGTGGGGTTAGCTTATGCTTTTTCTTATTGCTATGCTTCAACCGGAGTACTAGGTCACCCACACTGAATGCTCGACCATGGATGCATCGGGTGTGGTATCGCCGAAGTGACTGCTAGTACTTGGCTGAGTGCAGGAGGGCAACATCACAAGCTTCTTCTAGCTAGTCCAGAGCATCCTCGAGGGATGCCTCATTCCCTTTCTCATCAAACACCTTGATCCTCGGAGCTCCATATTCTAGGTCTGTTGGTAAAATAGCCTCGGATCCATAGACCAATAAGAAAGGCAAGAGCCCTGTGGCTCGGCTTCACGTCGTCCTTAAGCTCTAGATTACTGCAGGCAATTCTTAGAGCCATCATTTCCCAAACTTGTTCAGATGGTTAAAAATCCTTGGCTTTAGGCCCTGTAAGATCATGCCATTCACGTGTTCAACCTGCCCGTTCATTCGGGGGTGCGCCACAGCTGCCCAATCCATGCGAATGTGGTGATCATCGCAAAAGCGAAGAATTTCTTGCTAGTGAACTGGGTACCATTGTATGTGATGATATAGTTTGGCACTCCGAAGCGATGGATGATGTCTATGAAGAAGAGGACTGCCTGTTCTAACTTGATATGGGCGATCAGCCGAGCCTCAATCCAATTTGAAAACTTGTCGACTGTGACCAACAAGTGATTGAAGCCCCTGGGTGCTTTTTGGAGCCACCCGACAAGGTCCAGTCCCCAGACTGTAAAAGGCCACATAATGGGGTCATCTGGAGCGCTTGGGCTGGTAAATGAGTCTTTTTAGCGTAGTATTGGCACCCTTCGCAGGTGCGTACTGCTTCAGTGTCATCAACCATGGAGGTTGGCCAGTAGAAGCCTTGCCAAAAGTCACTTCCGACCAGTGTTCGGGGCACGGCGTGGTGTTCGCATACGCCTCCATGGATATCTTCCAATAATTGTATCCCTTCCTCCGTGGTAATGCACCATTACAACACTCCAGTGGCATTGTGTTTGTACAACTCTCCCTAAATCAGGGCGAACAACTTTGCCCATCGCGTGATGCGATGAGCCTCCATCTTATCTGCCGGGAGGACCTCTCGAATGAGATATTCAAGGTATGGAATTCTCTAGTCATGCATGGGTTCATCCCTCATGGCTAGATCTAGTTCAATATCCATGGCCTCTGCCTCGTCAGCGGGGGTCGGGTCGAGGCCCACCTCCATCGTGACAGAAGATGGCTCGACACCATCTCGGTCTGACCCTGGATAGCTGACCGAGGGTTTGTATAGGTCATTAGTAAATACGCCAGTGGGGACCACTTCCCGCCCGGACGCCACCTTTGCTAACTGATTTGCCTCTTCATTGTAGCGCCTCACGATGTGGTTGAGCTCGAGGCCGACAAATTTGTCCTCCAGGCGATGAACCACCTGGTAGTACGTGACCATCTTGGGATCATGACAGCTTGACTCCTTCATGAACTAGTCGATGACTAGTTGTGAGTCACCGCGCACGTCAAGTCGCCAGATCCCAAGCTGGATGGCGATGTGTAGACCATTGATGAGCGCCTTGTACTCCACCACTTTGTTTGAGATGGGGAAGTGGATTTGAATCAGATACTTGAGGTGTACACCGAGGGCGAAACAAACACAAGTCCTACTCCGACACTGATCTTCATCAGCGATCCATCAAAGTACATCATCTAATACTCCTGCTCTGTTGGAGCTGATGGCGTTGAACTCTCGGTCCACTCTGCCACGAAGTCTACCAAGGCTTGGGACTTAATTGCTTCCTGCAGGGCATAAGTGATGCCCCTACCCATGAGCTCTACCGACCATTTAGCCACCTGCCCTGCTACATCTGCATTCTAGAGGATCTCTCCTAAACCGTATGAAGTCACCACTATAACATGATGTGAGTCAAAGTAGTGGCGTAATTTTCTTCGAGTGATCAAGATGACATATAGGAGTTTTTAGATTTACGGGTAGCGGGTTCTAGTCTCTGATAGAACTTCACTGATGTTGTAGACTGGACGTTGGACTTTGAGTGCATGCCCCTCTTCTTGATGTTCTACAATGAGTGCGGTGCTCACCACATGGGTCGTGGCCGCTATGTAGAGCAAGAGGGGCTCGTTGCTTCATGGGGCCACTAAGATCGGAGGACTTGTTAAAAGCTTTTTGAGCTTGTCAAGAGCCTCATGTGCCTCGGGTGTCCACGCAAAGTGATTGGCCTTCTTTAGAAGCTTGTAGAGTGGCAACCCTCGTTCGTCGAGGCACGAGATGAACCATCTAAGAGCGGCCAGGCATCTCGTAACTCGTTGCACTCCCTTTAAGTTATGAATCGGGCCCATGTTTGTTATTGCTGAAATTTTCTCTAGGTTGGCCTCGGTGCCTCGCCGAGAAACTATGAAGCCTAACAGCATGCCCCCCGGGACCCCAAAAAACACACTTTTCAGGGTTGAGCTTAACATTCTTAGCTTTAAGTGCACGAAGGCGAGGCCAAGATCATCAATTATGCTATTGGCATGCTTTGACTTGACTACGATATCATCTGCATAAGCCTCAATGGTCCACCTGATGAGTTCACCGAAGACGGTGTTCATGCAACGCTGGTATGTGGCGCTAGCGTTCTTTAACCCGAATGGCATAGTTACGTAGCAGTAAATCCCAAAAGGCGTAATGAACGAAGTCACGAGTTGGTCAAACTCTTTCATTGCAATTTGGTGGAAACCAGTAAATCCCAAAAGGCGTAATGAACGAAGTCACGAGTTGGTCAAACTCTTTCATTGCAATTTGGTGGAAACCAGAGTATGCATCAAGAAAGGAAAGCGCTTCACATCCAGCGGTAGAATCTACTAATTAGTCAATTCGTGGTAAAGGAAACGGATGCTTGGGACATGCTTTATTCAAACTAGTGTAATCAACACACATCCGCCACTTTCCATTTTTCTTCTTAATAGTACAGGATTAGCTAACCATTCTGGATGAAATACCTCCTTGATGAACCCAGCCTCCAGCAGCTTGCGGATCTCCTCCCCGATTGCCCTGCGCTTCTCTTCATCGAAGCGGCGCAGTTGTTGCTTCACCGGTTTAGCGTCAGCCTAGATCTCCAAGGTGTGCTCGGTGACATCCCTCGGGATGCTAGGCATGTCTAAGGGACTCCACGCAAATATGTCATGGTTCGTGCGGAGAAAGTCAATGAGCACGGCTTCCTATTTGGGGTCGAGGGTGGTGCTGATGCGCACCACCTTATCGTCCGGGCTACCGAGGCCGAGCGACACCTCCTTCACCTCCATCATAGGCTCAAAGGTTCCTGTACTCCGCTTGGGGTTAGGCTCCTCAGGTGAGCTAACTTCAAGAGCCGCTGCAAGTGCCTCGAATTCATGTAGAGCCTCAGCATACTCACAGCACTCGACGTCGCATTCGAAGGCGTGCCGGTACGTGGTGCTGACTGTGATGATTCCGTTCGGTCCTGGTATCTTGAGCTTGAGGTAAGTGTAGTTTGGGATGGCCATAAACTGAGCATAGCATGGGTGCCCCAAGATGGCGTGGTACGTGCCACGGAATCCCACCACCTCAAAGGTGAGCATTTCAGTGCGGTAGTTGAAGGGATCACCGAAGGTAACAGGTAGATCGATCTACCCCACCGGCATCGCACATTTCCTTGGCACAATGCCATGGAATGGTGCACCACTCAACCGGAGCTAGGACCAGCCGATACCTACCAGATCAAGCGTGTCGACGTAGAGGATGTTGAGCCTGTTACCGCTGTCCATGAGCACCTTGGAAAGGCGCGCACCCATCGGGTGTAGCCGCTGAGGCCTTGGAGGGGTAGTGTACCCCTTTAAGGGCTGAGATTCAAGCGCGTGATCATAGAGTTATGGGCAACCTTGGTCGTTCGCTAGGCTGACAAGGTGGGGTCAGCCCCCGAGCCCTTGCTCTATGAAAGTTGGAATGCTTCAGAGAACGGACGTCCTTGACCAGCCGTTGGCTGGTCACAGTGGGGTCTACCCCTAAGCGTCTTCTCTTTGCAAGGGTTCTTCACGCCAAGTCCTTCGATTTCCTCCATGGGCCTCTGAAACTTGGCTTGAAGTATGTGGGCCATCCCAATCACCGTCTGCCGGCTCTTGGTACAGTTTTTGTGTATTCTGTTGGGCCCGAAGAAGGCCTTTCTAGGTGAGTCTTGGTGAAAGGTGTTTTTCCTTTTATCGTGACCCATGGTTAGCCCATGGATGCATTGGTGATCAGTTGTGTGGAAAGGAAGGTGAAAGCATGCAGTGGTGGTTTTTGTCAGAGGTAATTGAGTGCGATTTTGACACGCCATGGCTTGGTTGGTGGAAAGAGTGGGCGATGGTTTCATGATATGGAACTTCATGGTTTTGGTGAGATGAGAGGATGGCAGTTCGTGAATCGAGACCACATTGATTGCCCCGGGAGGCCGTGGAACCGAATGGTCGCTTGGGGTCTATTTATACCCGGCTCGGAGCCCGACCCTTTCACTATCTTTGCCTTTCTTCTCCTATTTTTCTCTTCCACTTAGCTCAGCCTTGATGGAGCACGGTAACTCGTCAAGGGAGTCTCAGGTGTCTGAGGAGGTGGACGGCCCCCTAGAGGCGCAGCGCCGCCGTACTAATGACCGGGCCTTCACCGGGTCAGGCCGCATGCTAAACACCGGTGGCCTTTCTGCTGGCGGCCTCTTTCGCATCGCCGCCATGGCCCAGGCTGACCCATCAGAGCTGGTGGTGAAGGAGGTGGAGGAGCAGGCGCTGGCGGGCACCACGGTCATGGACGTCGAGGAGAAGGCGGACGCCCTCATCAAGCAGCTTGAGGACGTCAATGGCCATGGCGTTCGTACGTTCTCTATTCTTCCTCTTATTTCCCGAACCAGTATAAATCTTGTGTCCTCCTTGCACACCATCGGAGGCTTTGACGCGCAGCATCACTCACTTATCCCGTCTCTAGACACCCCTAGTCCTAGAACATCGACAGTTGGCGTGCCTGGTACTGAGATACAAGTTGGTCGAGAGAGGGATAGCTCCTAGGTCTCTGTGTGTGGGTGTGTGTTCGAGTGTTTCAGTGATGCTCAGTACATTGCCATTACTAGGCATTGTCCAATGTGCCCTATCAAGGGTCCCTCCCCTTTTATAGCATGCAAAGGGAGGGGTCAGGTTACAGTATCTGGATGTACGAAAATAGAAAGAAAAGGCCCTAAGGTGCTCCCTATTCCTAGCTTTCCTCTCAGTTCATGCATTCGCACAGTCGTCGTGGTGGTGGCGGCATGCCATTGCTATAGATGTATCACAGTTGAAGCGGCGAGGCCATACCCTGACACGGTGTCATGATGAAGAAGATTTCATGGCCCTAAAGCTACGCCAGCGAAAAGGTAGGGGCCTGGACAACCGTTGCTCCCTATCCCGTTGAGCTAGACATGGTAAGGTGTGGTGTAGCATAGCTTCACTCTATTACTGCCGTGGGGGTGAGAAAGAACCATGGAAGCCTTGACCAGATCATGAATCAGGTGTTACAAGTTCCTAGGCAATCCTGCACGACGCGGCGAGCTACTGTTCCTTAGCAGGAAAAGGTAGGGGCCCGTGCGTGCCCATGGCAGTGTGTCACAGTAGGGGGGTCGAGCGAAGTAGTAGCTCTGCAAAGGGGTCAAGCGCCTTGATGACATCACAAGGCTCGGGCGCCTGGATGACATCATGGGGGTCAAATGAGACGAAGAGGGGTCGGACGAAGCAAAGGAGCACTGGAGGCTCAGGTGCTTGTCTTTTGGCTTTGGTTTTGAGCAGAGTAAGTCCTAGGTCGACTGTGATGGGTCGTGGGCCATAATATTTGTCTTGGTGGGTGATTTTGTGATGTAAATGGGGTACCCTGTTTTGCTGAAACCCAACACTAGGCCCCTAGGCCGATCGGCCCCTGGCTATGGGCCCCATCTATATGAGCTTTGACCTTTCGGAAGACTACACAAGCAATCCTAAGAAAGACTAGAGCAAGGCTCGAGAAGACTCTGGTAGTAGAAACTTCGGGAGATAGTCAAGCAAAGAGAAGCTTAGCATCAGAATTTGAAGCTATGGCCGATAAGACTCCGTGAATTTTCTGCCCTAACAACTGCCAACATTCATACAGGACCAGCGGCCAACGTTGGAGAGAATGGATTTGAGCTCAAGCCTGTGCTCATTACCATGGTGCAAGCCATCTAATTCTGTGGAAAGGCTCATGAAGATGCAAGTACACACTTATAACACTTTTTGGAGATTTGTAGCACCTTCACACTCAAGGGAGTATCCAGAGATGCTACTCTACTCCGCCTTTTCCCATTTTCACTATTGGGGAAAGCAAAATAGTGGTTCTATGCCAATAAAAATAAGAATACTACATGGGACAAATGTTCAATTGTTTTCCTAGACAAGTTCTTTCCTACAGGCAAGACCAATGCTCTGCGTGGGAAGATTTCAAGCTTTCAACAACACCATGATGAATCAATTCCTGAGGCATGGGAGCATTTTCAAGATTATATATCAGAGTGTCCTCATCACGGGATGGAAAAATGGTTACTTTTGTAGACCTTCTATCATGGGCTAGTCACTACTACCCGTGAGTCAGTAGATGCTGCAGCCGGATGTGCTTTCCTGTCACTCAAACTTGATGAGGCTACATCACTCATTGAGAAGATGGCCTCAAATGAGAGCTGAAATGAAGAACGTGTTCAACCTCACAAGAGAGGAGGAGGCATGCATCAACTCAAGGAAGCTGATATGATGTCTACAAAGTTAGACCTAATAATGAAGAAGCTTGAAGAATGAGACATCGAGAAGAAGGAAGTCATACACATCAATGACTCTTGCATGACTTGTGAAGAATGTGAAGATGTTGGGCATTCAGAAAACAACTCTCCGACAATCTAAGAAGATGAGAACTACATCAACAATAACAATAGTTATCGTACTCAACCAAATCAAGGATGGAATCAGCAGAATCAAGGATAGAATCAGAAACAACAAAGGCCAAACTACCAAGGTAACTTTCAAGGTAATAATTTTAGTAATTATAATCAGCCACCCTTGAGAGATTTAGTTGCTGGTCAGTCTAGATTATTGGATCAAATGAGTAAGAAGGTAGCCTCAAATGACAAAGCTCTAGAAAATATAAATGCTAGAATGGATACATTTGCTTCTGCTATTAAGAACTAGCATAGCTTTAATAAAATAGTACAATCACAATTAGCTCAGTTGGCAGCTATTGTTCCTCCACTAGAGAACGGTAAGATTTCGGGCTAGCCGGAAGATTTAGAAACTGCAAATCTTGTCGATATTCATAATGCAGCCAACTACTACACACAGCCAACAGATGTGAAGTGGATTAACTATTCACTTTCTAACAAGAAAGGTGATCCAGGGATACCTGTCATTCCTATCTCCATAGGATGCCATGTCTTTTCAGAAGCTATCTGTGACTTTAGCACAAGTGTCAACATCATGCCTAAGGTAATTTATGAAAATATTCTAGGAAATCCTTTTTTGTACACAAATATGTGTTTGCAGCTTGTAGATCAGTCCATCTGCTACCCTGAGGCGTCCTAGAAGAAGCAGTCATTCGAGTGGAACAATCATATGTTCCAGTTGATTTCATAGTCATGGATACAGGAGGAGATGAAAGAGCACCAATTATTTTGGGATGACCATTCCTATGCACAGCCAAAGCCATCATCTATGCAGAGCATGCCAAGATTGTTTTTTCCATTAAAGATAAGAAAGAGAAGTTTTCATTCAAGGAACGCATCCTGCACTCTCCTGCTCTACCACAGAAAGCATTCATGCCTGAGAAGCCAGCAGCACCAATGCCTAAGAAGAAGAATTTTAGAAACTAGAGAAAGACCAAGCTCAGCAAGATTCCAGAAGAGATTGTCAAGATGATCAACACCATCAGAACAGAATACGACCACTTGCTCACTCCACCATTCCAAGTGAGGAAGGATGATCCAGGTGTACCTACCATTGAATCCACAATCAATCAAAAAAATCTTCCATAAGACCTTCTACGACATGGGATCGGGTGTCAATATAATGTCAAAGGTAACATATAAATATTTATTTGGTAACGAACCATTGTACTTGACCTACGTGCAGCTGCAGATGGTAGACCAGTCGATTCGATTCATGGAGGGCATAGCAAGAGACGTTATGGTGAAAATCCAAGATCATTTCATCCCCGCTGACTTCATGGTCCTCGACATGGGTGACTAGGAAGAAGATACCCCCATCATACTAGGAAGATCGTTCCTCAACACCACTAATGCTACCATCTATATCGAATCTAGGCAAATCCACTTTCAATTCCTAGATGGAAAGGTATGCTGTCACTTTAATAGTTATACTAATCATAAGCAACCCAAGAAGCCACGCAACAATAGAAAGAGATGTCAATCTCGCCGTCAAGCAAACCAGCCTTTGAAGGATGGATGGGCCGACTAACCAGGAGAAGTGTCAAGATATGAGGATCGCTACATTGTCCAAGATGACAAAGTTGAGAAGAATGAAGTAGAGACAGTCAAGGAACATCGCTGGAACAAGTAGGACAAAAATGCCGATGAGGTCGAACTGCCTACAAAAGAAGAAGTTGAACTACTCAAGTCGAAGACTTAGATCACGATGATATGGAAGGAGAAGAAGAAGGCTACATCGCCAACATAAAAGGAGCAGACATTTGAACCACTAGTAGGATCAGATGATACACCTGACAAGTAAATACTTACTCCTACCGAGTCCTGTCCGAAAGACTTTAAACTTCGTACCCATGCCATATGGTAATAATGGTAGTTATCTAAATCTACTGTTCAGCATTATGTTAGTATATTTATCCTCTTTACATACATCTGCATTAAAAATAATAAAATATACTTTATAGTTTGCCATTATTACATAGTAAAAAGAAAATAAAAATAATTATTGCTTTTATTGGTGCATCATGAAATTACTAAGCCCCATGTAAGTAAACTTATGGTAACTCCGTAGGAATATTTACTGTGGTGGCATAAAAAAATAAAATATCATTTGTCTTTAATTACTTGCATTATAAAATAGAAAATCTTAAAAAAGAAATTGAAGAGACATCCTGATAGAAAATTTATATCAGCTCATAAGAATAATCAATTGCTCATTTGGGTGACCGCTAACCCCCTTGTCAAAATCCAAGCCTCGAGTTTTTTGTGTTCTTGTTAGAGTTTAAATTTTGTAGGATATTATTGTGACCAGAAGTGAGTCTGCTCAGTGGTGCCATCCCGGACTGCTGCTGACAAGCTTACTTTAAAGATCACTCAACAATTGATCACATCAAACATCAAGCTTGGGGGAGGAGCATCCCCGGTGTATCTAGCTAAGTATACCTATATTTTTACAGCTTTACTATTTTTGAGTCTATTAGTGAAAAAGAAATAAAAAGATGCATAAGCACTAAACCAAATAAAGATTCTTGTCCTAGTTATTATATTAAGGTGTGATCATAGAAAATCAAATAAAAGTTTGTTATAATTCTATCTAGTTTGTTAGGAGTCAAATAAAATGATGAACGGTAAAATTTTGTATTGAAGATGATAAATAGTTGTTCTGCCGTAATTTCTTTTAACTACCTAGTTTTCAGCCTTGAATTCTCCTGAGTTTTGGATAGTACTGTTTTGATATAAGAATTTACTCTGAACCTAAAACTTGTGGGTATCATATGCTTGAGCTAAGTGTAGGTAATTAAGGGATATGATATGAAAAAGTCTAAGTTACTAATTATCTTGTTTCTAGCGATACTGAGTTCTGGAGATTTATCTTTTGAAAACTTAAAATCTTACATGATGAGCTATTGTATGACAAAACTTAAATTTCTATCAAAGCCAAATATGATACATCTAGATTAAAAAAACTTTTGCTCATTTATGCTACTTGCTTTGCATTGAGTTTAGTCAAGCTTTGTTGTATACCTTATGAGAGTTTTGTCATGCTTTTAAAATCAAGATCACATACACTCCACCTTCATATATGCACTATTCCTACACTGGGAGTGGTCACAACTGTTTTCCATTTTCCACTCAGATCCACCTCAAATGTTTTTCTCCTACACCAGGAGAGAACACCCAAAAATAAACCTATAGGATAGCCCCCAAAATAAATGCTCTAAAGATCTTATTGTTATTCTCTCCAATATTTTGTATTCAAAAAGATTCATGTGGCTATCAAAATAAAAGTATTAGAAAAAATAGACAAGTGTCCAAGTGAAAAAAAGAAAGAAAAAGAAAAATAATAAGATAGCCCAAGTTTTCTTGCAAAGTTCTGAAGTTCCAAAAGTGAGATAAATTCTTCAAGGAGCAAAAGTAGAATTAGCATTAGCCACCATATAAACACCTATCCACCATATTCCATACACATGCACATCTTGATTTGATTGTATGACTTTACTCGCTTTGGATCCATTGTTTGACTTTACAGTATATGAACTGCAAGTATGCTCTTCCTTGTTATTGCCACTCCTATGAGCTCCACTATAAGCCTTAGTTGTAGGAAGAGAAGGCATAACATTATTATTGTCTTCGTGAGGATCCACAAATACCACATATATTGAGAGATTTGAGAGTGTCATACAATTAAAGCTCTGAGTTTTATTTCTAAAAACTTGCAAAACTCTGAAATAATAGTTGAGCAAAGAGCTTGAGACATAGTGCTTGACTTGATTGTTCTGTCTTTCAATTGCTCAAGACCCAAGTGAAAGTTGAAAAGCTCCATAGTTAAAGGTAATATGGGTGAGTTTGAAAGTTAGAGCAGTTTTGTCTAATCTGGAGGAGAATTTTTGTTTGAAAGCATGTGTACTTTTGAGAAGTGAAAGCATTATATCAATTCCTGATCCAAGTTTAGCTAAATAGGCTTTGCTAAGGGACTAGCAAAGGGTAAGCTTGGGGAGCTTGTTGACAGTGGATAGTGTCAACATTTTATAGCGTAATAAACATGAGAAATGATCAATAAACATGAAAATAGAAGAGTCTAGGGTTTTATCTAAAAAATTCCATGAGTTTTGGTGAATTGTTATTTTCTAGGGATTATTCCAGAAAAGTCGATAAGAGGGACCTAATTATCAAACGGATTATCGGAATTCCACCACGAAAGATACGCTAGAAGACTTTATAAGTCATGAGAAGGCAGTAGGCGAAAGCGGGACTCCAGAAGTTTCTAGAGGAGGCCGGACGGCACCAGGCCCCCAGGCCGACCGGCCCCTGGCTGTGGGCCCCACCTGTCATCTTCTGCGAGCTTCCTCCACCGACCTTGAGGATCAATCTTAGCCCTACGTCAAGTTAGTTTGATCCAAGGGTTCACGTGCATCCCACCAGACTATATATACGGAGCCTGACCTCCCCTAGAGCCATCAAGTCATTTGGAGATCAAGCCATCCAGAGTCAGAAACCCCAGTTCTTTAGAGTTCCTCTAGATTATAGCGATAGTCTAGTTAGACTAGTCTAAAGGGAGTCAAGTTGATCAACCTAGCTTGGATTCCCGATGTTGTCAAGAGCGTGGAGATAAGTACTATTCTTGTGCTCTCCTCTCTAATTTTATTATTCATCATTGTGTGTTTATTACAGTATTATGGCAACATTAATCTTCATCTTGTTTATGTTCTTGATTGCAATGTTCATTGTTTACTTTGATTATATGTCTAGTATAGTTACTTTATTATTATTGACTTCATGCATATGCTCATATAGCGTTTATCCTAAGGTACCTAGGGTAGATGATTTGCATTATGTAGATGTGGTGCTTAGATATATTGCATATCTGCGAGTGCTCCCTGATGTTCCGGGACGTGTGGTAGATCGCGAAGGTGACTATTATAGCTTCATTGAGTCCTTTGTAGTCCATCCCCTGCGCATAGGTTATGTAGAGCGCAGTCGCGTCGGAGGTGACAGTTGCATCTTAAAAGCCTCTCTAGTTGATGCTCCTTATGTGTGGATAATGACATAGTAGTAATGTTAACAATGATTGTTAGATGTAGTTGCACTAATTAGAGTATTCATTGACTTGTGATTAAAGAACTACATTAGGAATTATCTCTCTAATATTCAGGTCTTACGACGTTATTGTAGTAGCTAGAGTGCTCTGAGTAAATCTATTATCTTATTATTATGATGACTGATCATTACTTATCATATATATCTTTATCATGTGACTTATCCCTGTTATGAGTAGAGTGTATGATATTGGTTTTATCTCTCATTCATCATATATATAGAAAGTTATCAATACTATAGATTTCCTATTTAGCTAGACCTTCCCAGTGGTATAAATAGAAATCGACAACCTAGTAATACTCTAGGTAAAATGCTACAATGGTATAATTATCTGTCCACTTGCAGAACCAGTTTTATTCATATATTCATTCTTATTATTTCTGCCTAGTCACATAAAATGATAGATTCCTTTATATAGTACCAATATACATTTATAGCTATAAAACTAGGGATGACAACTTAGTTCAAGCTTATAAGTGTAGGTATGTGATAGGTGACTAGTGTGCTAAAGACATGTTAATCATTACCATGCATTTACTAGTGTTGTTAGTTTAGTAATAGCAGTAGTAAATGTCAACACAAGTTTTCATCCCTTTCGACCAAACTAACATGAGAGCATTTAAGCTTTTCATGCTCTTTGGTCAACTTCTCCAAGCATTTGATCTTTTTGATGACAAACTAATTTTGCTCGTGAAGTTCTTATTCTTGCTCTTAAATTTTCTCTATGAGCTTCAGTACCATCAACTTGTGTTTCTTGCTTAGACGTATCAAGTGTTGATTGAACTCATTATCATCACTTTTATCTTCACTCTCACTCTCACTTGCTACACTCTTCTCTTTCTTTGCCATGAAATCCATATGAGAAGTGGCATAGAGAGTTGAGCTTCTTGGTGAGGTGGATTCATCATTTGGCCTCCACCGATCACAAGCTTCTTCCTTCAAAATGTTAGTCTCACAAGAACTAAAAGAAGTAGAAGTATCACATATTAAAGCATTGTTCTCACCAACCATTTTATTACCGTTCACATATGTTGGTGAAGGAGTGGATGTGGCATGATCACTTTGACCATTTGGGAGATCACTTGAGGCTCACTCCTCAAGTGGTTCCTCCAATGAGAGTGTCTTCTCATTACATTTGGACTAACATATTTTTCTTTGAGTGTGGTCCAAATGATATGAGCATCATCAAGTGGTTCACCATCTCCAAATATGACAGCATCAAAAACATTTTCACTCAAAGCACTAAATAATACATTAGTAGCTTGAACGTTGTGTTATAAGTATTTCACTTTCTCTTTAGATAAGATGGCCAAATCATCACTAGGAGGTGAAATGCCCACATCTATAATCCGCTCGATATGAGGACCCATGTCCTTAAAAATAGTAAGCACACTAGCGGACCAAGATGTATAATTTGAGCCATCTAAAAGTAGAAGTTCTAGAGATACCTCCTTACTTATCGACATCGTCTCTCAAGGTGGTTAAGCCTAATATTAAGGGCCTAGCTTTGATACCAATTGAAATGACATTGATGTCACCTAGAGGAGGAGGCCTATTGAAAATAAACTCACAGCGAAAGTTAAACTCAAGGTGCGGCACTACCTCACTTGAGTGTGGCAGTGCCTCACAGCGGTAGTGCCTCACTCCAGGTGTGGCACTGTCTCACCCCTGCAGAGAGTTCAACGCAGACCAAACTTGGTAGAGATGTACTAGAGATGTCTAGTGATAAGTTCACCAAGTACCTGCACTCACAAACACTCACAACCAAGTAGATCGAGTGGAACACAAATAATGCAAATCAACATAAGAGAGAAGACACTTGATTTATCTCGTGGTTCAGCTCACCACCAAGGCTTGCCTATATCCACGTTCTTGAGGCAGCCACTAAGGCTTGGGCTTTGCAACCCTTCTTCTCGTTCTCAAGTCAAGAGAGTGAACTTTTGAGATGAGTGGTGATTCTACTAGATCAATGGATGATTACAAACTTTTCTGCAGCTCATCACAAGCATGGGAGCTTGCTGGACGATGCCTAGCCATCTTGGAGGCTTCACCTCCAAAAGTAACAAATGTACAATGAATGCTCGATGCAGCCCAACAAGTGCTCAAGGTTTGGCTTGCTCTAATCAGCTCTCTAACACTTAATCAATCACTAATCACTCACTCTCACAAAGAGAGGGGTTAGAGAGAGCTCTTACAAGGCTTGGAAAGGGTTTGGAATGTTCAGAACATCAGCAGTAGGGCCAGGAGACGTGGGATGAGCATATATAGCCTCCCCACAAAAACTAGTCGTTGAATTCAAAAATTAGCCACTATGGTCTGTAAGGTGCGGTACTACCGCACTTAATGCGCGACACTGCCGAGGCGCGGCACTACCGTAGCTCCCTGAAACAACCAAGGTCACCTTATGGAAAATGCCATAATTTTTTACTTCGAACTCCGTTTTCAGTGATCTTGGACTTTTCAGAAAGCTTGTTTCGAGAGCTATCGAACCCTATAGAGAACAAGCCCCAAGATTAACAAGTGCAAGTATTGTGCTAATGTGTTTCTCTCATGTTAGCACTTGGGTTTGGTTAGTTTGAGCACTTGAGACTTGTCTATGATTTGTATTGCATTCCCCTTGATAGTACGGCATACCTATACTCAAGATTGAGAGAATATAACAATTTCAACCACTTGAGTCTTCAATGTCTTCATATGCCATTTCTTCTTATATTGCTTCATAAGGGGTTACAATCAACTTTGTCTCTTCTCTTTGAGAAATCATACCTTGAGCATGTGACTTGAACTATTTTTATATATATGAGTTCACCATATAGCTTTAAGTCACTTCTACTAAATTTAATCCTCAACACAATATGACTCCTTATAGCTTTAGTTCCTCAACTCAATGCAAGTACTCTCTTCTTCACCTTAGCCATGGTACCTTGGTTCTCAAGCCGTTGCTTGCCCTTTACATCCACTTAGTCCCTCGAAGCCATTTCATTGCTATCTTCACCTTATCAAGCCATACTCAAGTCACATCATATTAAGCATCTATTAAAAAACTATTTCTTTAATATTGTGAGCCTTGCTTGAATATCTTCTAGATATGAGTGTTGAGATCAATCAAGCTTCCATTTGAGTCTCATAGAGACAAATATGGATCATCATCAATATGGTCAAGCCAATTCACAATTTCTTATATCCTATTCATTTTGACTTGACATTCCTGATACTCACTTCAATCTTTATCTTCATACTTCAAGCTTGATCAACTCAATGCAAAGTGATTTTTCAAATCTTTATCCATACAAGCAAACCAAAGTAGAGACCGTTACAGCAAAAATTAGAACTTCTGATAGGAGACCAGAACTTCTGACTTTCACAGGGTTATGCCCAAAGTCAAAACTTCAGACATGGGACCAGAACTTTTGATTTTCATAGGATTCAATTGTGAGCAGTGTCCTTTGTCGTTTGACCTTTGCTTGGTATGTCCTCACTTATGTACCCTTGATTCATTCTCCAATCCTTGATCAAGGCTAGTCCACTGTCCAACTCTTCTTATTCATGCAAAGCAAGCCACTATAGAGACCAATTCAAAAGCATCAACTCATGCCTCATTTTCTATTTACCAAATATGTTTGCTTTCATATGATGCTATGATATCCCACCATAGAAGTTATTTCATTGATTTCATTTGTATTGTTGTCTTTTGTTTGAACTAGATTGTTTCTATGATTTCCCAATACAACAACACATAATTTTGGCCTTGATTTCAACACTATGTGGCATATCATCAAGTTTGCCTTCTTGTTGAACCTTTGATACACTTCTCATTACACAATCCATAAGTGTATGCAATAAAGTCACTTTTCTATTCAATATTTAGCAAACTTGTTAGACCTTTAATTATGTTGTCATTTAATTCACCAAAACCCACTAAATGGCTAGATGCACTTTCACATACCCCGCGCATTGCCACGAGATTTTCTTAAAAATAAAATATTTTATATATAGCATTACCATATGATATTCTGTATACTAATATAAGAATTTGACTTGCATGTTATTTTATTATATCAGATCTGGTAAAAAATTAGTAAGCTAATAAAAATTAATCAATCGAATATTTGATCACGTTATAAAAGAAGGTGATGAAAACAAATAGCATATGTAAATGACTTTAAAATAGAGATTAAAAGTATTGCACATCATAGAGCTGATGTGGATATTTTTTGTAATTAATAAGGGATGACATGGATGGCTTGCATGAAAGGATTGCAAGCTAGTGAGACATTAAGTGAGAAACAATGTGGATACCTTACATAAAGAGAAAAAATATCTAATGGGGTTTAGCTTTATAAGAGTATACAGATGTTAATACTATATTATGCCTCTGCACGTGGCTGTCTACTTCGATAACCCAGAGCAGCACGAGGACGCGAGGCAGATGTGCCTCCGGTCATCGTCATCTTTACACCACCATGATGCACCCCGCGACGAAGACGAGCTGCCAGAGACGCTTGGGTGTTGGTCCTTATTGGTGTAGTTGGAAATACTTTAGTTGGCAGCCTATTAAGGCCTTATTTCTCTCCAAAAAGTTTACTCTCTATCTCATCGGATGATTGACATATGCATATAGTATTAAATATAGACTAAAAAAACTAATTGCACAGATTGCGACTACTTTACGAGATGAATCTTTTAAGCCTAATTAGTTCATGATTTAATAATGTGGTGCTACCGTAACATATGTGCTAATGACGGATTAATTAGGCTTAATAAATTTGTTCCGTGGATTATTGACGGATTCTGTAATTTATTTTTTTTATTAGTATCCAAATACCTCATACGACATCTGTGACATCTGATATGACACTCCAAAGATTTACACCCTGGATTTAAACAAGGCCAGCATTGACATATAGAATCCTAATTGTGCTAAACTGCTAGTGTTTGGCTTTCTTTATGGTGCACTCACATACCTCGGTTTCTTTGATGGAATGTTATATACGAAGGAAGAGAGTCCTGATGCATGAACTAGTTGCGTGCAGATGCATCTTTGTATGAAGGCAAAATTTGCTAAGTGACCTTTTTTTTTAGAGACATGTAAAATGGAGCAGTTCACCGGTAGACACTTTAATTATTGTCAAATTTGCTCTCGACAAATAAAATATTCATTACTGGTTTAAGAGAGGAGAGAATAGTGACAAAATGACCTTTTTGCCCCTGGCTCTCTTCTTCCCCGTCTCGTTCTCTTCTCATGCCAAGCCCCGCCATGGCCGCGAGCTCGGAGCTCACCGGTGCCTGGCTTGTGAGCAGCAGCAGAGCGCACGCAGCAACGGAGAGGTGGCGCTGAAGGCAGGCCCAGCTGCACCGCTTGGTAGTCGGTCGCGACCGCGCTAAATCGGCCCGCGGCGGCCCCGCCGCGAGCGTCGGCGGCCATGGAGGTGGTAGCCGGCGGGCCCGAGCCGGGGCGTGCGGGCAAGGCTGGGCACTCCACGCCGAAGCACGCCTTGTCTCCAGCGGCAACCACCAGTGACCTGCCGTGCTGCCTCGCCGCCTCAGCATCGTGGTGCCGGCCCGCTGAAGGCGACGAGGAGAAGGACGACGACTAAACATCAGTGTTTTAAATCTTCGGCTAAGACATTTTAGTGGATGACCTCAAAAACAGCTATAGCGGAGCTAAATGGGGATATAGCGGGCTATAACGGCTAAGTTGTACATAGACACAAATAGCTTGATCTTTTTTAAACAGCTATAGCGGTAGTTATGGCCGGAGATTTAAAACCTCGCTAAACATATGAGCAAGTGGTGGGGACTGAAACCAAGGTTGTGTTTCTCTGAACTTAGAAACACTGAACTGAACTAAATGAACTTCAGTACTTTGTTGTGGAGAATCACGATGGTGAGGAGATCCTGGCGTGCCCTCCAATCGCAATAGTGGATGTTGAATCGGACCACCTCGAGAGCCTTGTTCACGTGCAGGAACTTGGGTTTCTTGATGGGAACCCTCGGCCAGGGCTCGTCGAAATGGAACAGGGCTCCAAGTTTCTGTTCTTGGCGCGTCCGCCCAGTCGCACCGACGCTGCGCGTAGAAGGCCGCCGCGACGCAGTGTCGCGTCCGAGAAGGCCGTCGTGACGTGGTGTCGCGTCCGCCCAATCACACAGACGCCACGCGTAGAAGGCCACCGTGGCGCGGTGTCGCGTCCGCCCAGTCGCACCGACGCCGCGCGTATGAGGAGAAGGCGGAGGACGGTCGGGTCTGCATCGGTTTCCCGTGCGCGCGATGACAACAGCTCGGGTCCGCCCGCATGCTTTGGCTCGGGTCCACCGGTCCCCTCCTGCGTGGCCGCGGACGCTCGCGACGGGGTCACTGCGGCCGCCTTTGGCGCGGTCACGACTACCAAGCAGTGCAGCCTCGCCTCTCCATTGCTGCATGCGCTGCAGCTGCTCACAGGCCAGGCACCGGTGAGCTCCGAGCTTGCAGCTATGGCAGGGCTTGGCATGAGCAGAGAACGAGACTGGGAAGAAGAAAGAGCCAGGGGCAAAAGGGACATTTTGTCGCTATTCTCTCTCCTTCTAATTAAGAAATAAATATTTTATTAGGTGCAGTGTTCATAAGCAAATTTGACAATAACCAGAGTGTCCACCAATAAACAGCTTCATTTTATATGTCCGCTAAAATAAATGTCACTTTCAATTTTCTGTAGCAAATTTTGCCTTGTATGAATGTCCTGGACTAATCCAATCGATTGTTAGCCCGTTGTTGGCAGCAAATATGACCGGCGAGACAAATTTGTACCCAAGAAAACAAATTCGGATCAAATTAGGTTTATAATAAAATATAATTTTGGGCGAGTCTTGGAAAAACTGGCCCTAACGGATTTATTAGGTGGGCCTCTGTGATGTGTCTGTTAAAAACGGCCCAAACGCGCATGTGGATGTGGCAACTTTCCTGGTTCTGGTTTGTTGACGCGGATCGCATGGATTCTTTGCCACCGTTTGGATGCCAAAAATTTTGCTAAAATTTTTAGATTCTCCGTCACATCGAATCTTTAAACACATGCATGAAGCATTAAATATAAATAAAAAATAAAACTAATTACACAGTTTAGACGAAATGGACGAGACAAATCTTTTAAGCCTAATTAGACCATGATTGGACAATATTTACCAAATAACAACGAAACTGCTACAGTAGCGTTTTGCCAAAAATTTTGCCAACTAAACAGCCCCTTTGGTTACTTCTGGACAGTGTGTCGCCCTTTCGAGCGGGTGTGTTTTTTTTACTCAATATATTGCTACTTATTTGTTTTTGAGCAGTATGTGTTACAGGCTAAAGAATCGATGTATTCATGGAGAGGTAGTATAGATGGATAACAAACTTCATTAACAGTATCATGACATTGCTATCCGACGTGTTAAGACATTATGCAGTAATCGGCGTAAGCGTAAGGTCTGCAATTAGATAGAGGACAGGATGAGGGGATCGATCCTATTATCGGAATATATGAGCATGCCACGTATACAAAATTCAAACGTGGCAGAACAATAAATAAGGAGGGAGAAGAAAAATCGATGAAACAGTTTGTCTTTCAGGAAACTGAGTTGACCTGGCTTCCACCGATAAAAAACTCGATTCGCGGGGGACGACATCACATCGGGTATTTCATTAAGAAGAAGATCTTCTCACGCAGATCGAGAAAATCCCCGAACCCCGGCCCCACCCATATACAGCGGCACCGCATCCCCGTGAGACGGGACGGCCACAGGTCTGTACTTTGGAGTGGGACTGGCGAGGGGATTTTTTTACCTTGAGCCCCTGAAATTCGCCCCATATAGCTAGCAGAGCGCTTAGCCTGGGGATTGAACTCAGGCCCCTAGGGGTGCCTCGGGAGCGCTCAACCACTTGGGCTAGCGTCCGTTGGCTTCCACCGATAGGAGAAACATGTTTTTGCGTTGGAGAGACAAGTGTCGTTTCTTTACAGATTTCTGTGGGGCTAATGATCGATGCTCACTGTGGAATGCTGCGCTCATTGTTTTTTTAAGGGAAAAAGGAGGGTTGCCCCTACTGGAATTTATTTAGATTTTAACTTATGTACAAAGTCTGGCAGTTACAGGTCAAGAGAAAAAGAAATAAATAAAGAAAATCATCAAAATTATACAAAGTTGTCTAACCATAACTGTAGCTAAAAACTTAAATCTCTTTTAGCTCTGAACTTAACCCAGGCTAGTTCCCTTTTGAAGACTACTTTGCACATATGTAGAGAATGGCTTTGATTTCTGAAGATTGCATCATTACGAGCAGACCAAATACCCCAAAACATGACCACAATTATCTCCATACAGAAAGATCTGTTAATTTGATTTCTAAATAAAGCAATTGTATCCGGCAGATTCCCTTGGATCAAATTTGCTAAACCCAGCATATCCAACAACACATGGCAAAGGGACAGTCAAAGAATAGATGTTGTAGTGATTCTTCAACATTTAGGTGACAGAGCACACAATTATAATTTGGCAACTCCATGTTTCTTCTTTTTCAAAAGCTCCCTGGTACTCAAACGGTCCTTGATTGCTAAGCAGAAGAAAACTTTCCTCTTGGGGAGACAACTTGAATTCCAGAGCCAAGCATAGACAGGTGAAACTATGACAGTACCCAACAGGTTTGAGTAAGCTTTGCTAGATGTGAATGTAGAGGATCCCCAGCTATAATTCCAGATATCTCTGTTATGATTAATGTGAATATATTCCAAATCTGAAATCAGTATCTGAACTGCTCATGTGCTTCCACTGAGAGAGGGAGATGAAAGAAACTAGTTTTGTCCTCAGTATTCATGAAGAGTTGCACTGAAACATTTTCCATTGTCGCAAAAGAGAACAATTGTGGCCACTGAGCTCTTAAAGGGGGGGCATGCCAAGCATATGACCAGAAAAGACAGGTTGATTCATCACCAATTATAGCTGAGGCCATATCTTTAAATTTATCAAGCAACTTAAGAACATCCTTCCACCAAAAGGAACCCTTCCTATTATTCACTAGAATATTTGTATTGTTATAATAAGAATTCCAGACTAAGTGAACCCAAGGGATGTCACACTTGTTGAAAATTTTATGGAGATGCTTAAGCAACAAACTTTCATTCTGAATATAGAGATCATGCACTCCTAGGCCACCATTTTCTTTGGAATTGCAGACAAGTTTCCAAGCAGCTTTTGGTGGTTTTTTCGAGTTCAGTTCAGAGCCCCTCCACAAACAATGCTTTCTATAATTGTCAATTTGTTTGATTACTGTCTTAGGCAAGAGGCATGTGCACATAGTGAAAGTTGGCAATGCAGTAATAACCGCATTTGTCATTTGCAATCTACTAGCTTCACACAAGAATGAAGAAATGTTGACTAGTCTTCTCTCACACATGGAAACCAGAGACCAGAAATCAGCCACAGTTGGCATTGAGATGCTTAGAGGTAAAGAAAGATAGGTAAATGGCAATGAGCCAATGGAGCAGCCAAAAGTATTAGCTAAGATATTAAGTTTGTGCTCATCAACATTTACAGGGACCATCATGGACTTAGCATAATTGACTTTTAAACCAGTAGATTCTGCAAAGGAGTTGAGAATAGCTTTTAGAAAGAAAAGTTGCCTTGCATCCCCTTGCATGAAGATCAGTGTGTCATCAGCATATTGAAGGATGGGAAAATCTTGATCATGAGGTAAGTTCACTGGTAGAGACAAGACCCCTTATTGTTTAGCTGCATTCAAGATGGTTTGAAGAAAACCAGCTGCTAGAACAAATAATAGCTCCACGCTTACAATGAAACACTTTCCCTGGAATATCATTTAGAAGTACAACAGAAGTACCAAAGCCAAAAATCATATTCATCCAAGTAATTCATCTTTCAGGGAGTCCTTTATGTTACATGATTTGGATCATAAGTTGATGCTCAACTTTATCAAAGGCTTTTTTAAAATCCAATTTGAGAATAATAATTTCATCCCTTGACTGATGGCAGAGATGTAAATATTCCAAAGACTATGCTAAACAATCTTGAATTGTTCTGCCTTTAAGAAAACCATATTGGTTTTTATGAACTAGCTTTGGCATTGCATTCTGAAGCCTATTTGCCAAGAGCTTAGTCATTACCTTAATAGATGTGTTTAGGAGTGAAATAGGCCTATAGTCTAAAACATTCACTTCATTATCATGCTTTGGGATCAGTGTGATATGAGATCCATTCAGACTCTAAAGACAAACATTCCCTTCATAAAAAGCATTACAGAACTGACAGAACTCAGCACAAATAATAGGCCAGCACCTTTTCAAGGAATCAGTATTAAAGCCATCAGGCTCTGGGGCTTTGTCAGAGGGAAGATGTCTGACCACTGCATCAATTTCTTTCTTCTAAAAAGGATTGACTAGAAAGGAGAGATCATGATCAGCTTGTAAAAGACTGTTCAAATTGAAAAGCATACCCTGAAAAGATGAAACCCCTAATCTCTTTAAAGGAATCCCAAATCAGCTTGGCCTTAGCATTATGATCAGTAACAATATCACCTTCAGCAGTTTCCAAAGAAGTAATCAAATTTCTTCTAAATCTCATTGAAGCATTAGCATGGAAGAATTTGGTGCTGGCATCACCTAAAGTTATCCATTTGATTGATCCTCTTTGCCTCCAATAAATGTGTTGTTGTCTGAAAAGGGATGATAGTTTTTGCTCAAGAATCTTTTTGAAGTTCCATTCCGGAATATAAAGATCTCTAAATTTCTCCAAATATAAAAAGAAAGTGAGAACCAACTTTACATTCTCAATGGCTAACTTGAGGTTGGATAAGTTTCTTTACCAATCTTTCAAAACTTTCCTCAAGTTCTTGAACTTTGAAGTGATAATTTTTGCTGCATTAGTTTTAAATGTTGGTGCAGACCAAGCCTATTGTACAAGTGGCATGAATTCCTAGTGCTCCATCCAGAAATTTTCAAACCTGAAAATGCTCTTTTTGGGAATGACAGTGGAAATAGAGATAACACAGGGAGTGTGATCAGAAGTTTCCATAACCAAAGATGAGGCAAAAGTGTTAGGGTATGTAACTGTCCAAATTGCAGATGTAAAAAACTAGTCAAACCTTTCTAAAAGAGGAGACAATTGTTTATTAGACCATGTAAATCCTCTTCCCTTTAGAGGTAACTCTACCAAACCAAGGGCACTGACGGCCTCATTAAAAAGATACATCTCAACATGATCTCCCCCAAACTTATTCCTATCAGCAGGTGATTTGTAAAGATTAAATCACCTACTAGTAACCAGTTAACAGAATCAAGCATATGAATATTTTTGAACCAATTAATGAAATCTCTCTTCCCAGAAGGAGTACAGGGTGCATAGATGTTTGAAAGGATCCAAGAGTCATTATTATGATTAGAACTAAACTCAACAGACATACAAAAGTTATTCTCAAAGATTTTGGTGCTAGAGAAAAGAGATGACTTCCAAATTATTATAGAACCACCAGAAGCACCTACTGAAGGGATCAACTCAAAGGCATCAAAAGATGAAGGACAAATTTTCTTAATAAACAAAAGATCAAAAGAAGATTTCTTAGTCTCTTGTAGACAAAACTATATCACAATTGATGTTCAGAACACAATCTCTGACAGTATCCCACTTCTTGTCTGAATTTATGCCCCTAACATTCCAACTAAGGACATACCAAGTTCTATTTGACATTAATAAGATAAACAAGCAAAAGATTAAGACCCTATATCTCTAGGACCTAGGGTGGGCAACTCCCTTCTTAGAGCTTTGGCCTGTTTCAGCATCATCATCCTTGCTACTAGAGCTCTTGTCTGAAGTGGATGCAACAGGGTTGGCATTTGAAGTAGAGCTTGTCTGTTTCTTGCTGACAGTCTTCTTTCTCTTCTTCACAGGCTTGGCATTGAGCTTGGTGGGTGAGAGATCTTTAGGGTCGATGCCACAAAATGAATCCCCCAAGTTTCTGATGACCTTTGGGGAGATTGTTGCAGGCTGAGCTGAACAACCAAGGCAATTCTTGTCTTTGCAAGAGGAAGACTTGAACCCCTTGTGGATCTTTTTGAGCCTCAGGCTCCTTCTCACATCTACTTCAGATAGGGGGGCCTTGCCTTTGGCTTTGCCTTTGCCTCTATTCTTGGGGGTAGCAGGTTCTTTGGAGACCATATTCTGTGGACTCAGATCTTGATCTTCCTCCAGGGGTTCTATGACAACAGCAAAAGAGTGCTCAAAATTGGAGCAGTGGGGTAATTCAACAGAAGGGCTTGAGTTAGGTAAAGAGAAGAGAGTTGAATTACCAGTCATTTCAAATAGATCAGATCCTAGATGTGTCCAAGCCTTAGATTGGAGAAAAGCTTTAGCCCAATCAAAAGTAGGGTCTATAATAGAAGGAAGGAGAAGAATAATACCCAAGGATCAGGGATTAGCACTATGGGGTAATTACCAGAGGGGAAAGAAAAATATCTTACCCATTGTCTGATGGCTTCAAGACATGGGCCAAAAGAAGGATGTTGGGGCCAGGAGTCTTGGAGTTGCACCATACCAATTTGAATATTTTCATTTATAGGTTGGGGTGGCTCTGGAGCATTGTCCCCACCATTGATCCATCCAAGCAGCTCATCCTTTTGAATCTCCTCAGGCATGAGTGGTTGTAGGTTGTTGAAATCTGGAAATGGTATAATTTCCACAGGAGGGATTGGAAGCTAAACCTATGGGAAACCTTCAGAGTCTGTATCAGTATCATCATCCATAGCAAGCCCCTGTTCCTCAGTAAGAGGAGTGATATCTTCCTAGCCTTGATTGTTTTGAATGACTTCTTCTACTGCTGGCAAAGCTTCATCTGCAATAGCAACCAGCTCTTGACCATCCATAGGTTGGATAGGAATTAATAAAGGCACATCATCCAAATTGGGCTAACCCACAAGAGATTCGTTGGGGCGTAACCCTCTTAACGACGCGCTACATCGGAACCCGGGTGTGGTGTTAAATGGGCAAGGGCCGGGTCGTCATCCCCTTAGTGGCGCGTCGTATCGTGACCCGGGTACGATGAAAAATGAGCAAGGGTCGGGCCGTCGTAACCTTAGTGGCGCGCTACATCTACGCCCGGGTGTAGTGAAAAATGAGCAAGGGTCTTCGCACTTCCCTCGACGGGTGCGAAGGGTAAGGAAGCTAGCCGAGCCAACTAGGATTCGTCTAGGTAGCTGGAATGTAGGGTCCCTAACGGGTAAGCTAAGAGAGCTAGTCGATGCAGCAATTAGAAGGCGTGTAAATATTCTATGCGTTCAGGAGACTAAATGGAAGGGCCAGAAGGCGAAGGAGGTGGAGGATACTGGCTTCAAACTTTGGTACACGGGGACAACATCGGGTAGGAATGGTGTAGGCATCTTGATCGATAGGAGCCTTAAGGATGGAGTCGTTGATGTTAGGAGGCAAGGCGACCGGATTATCTTGGTCAAGCTGCTAGTTGGAGATTCGGCTCTGAATGTGATCAGTGCCTATGCCCCTCAGGTAGGTCTTAGCGAGGGCACCAAGAGGCAGTTTTGGGAAGATCTTGATAGCATGGTTAGTACCGTGCCTATCAGCGAGAAACTCTTTATAGGAGGAGACCTCAACGGCCATGTTGGTGCGACTAATGTAGGTTTCGAGCGGGTGCACGGGGGGTTCGGGTATGGTAGTATGAATCAAGAGGGGGAGGATGTTTTGAACTTCGCGCTGGCCTATGACTTGTTGATAGCGAACACCCTCTTTAGGAAGAGGGAATCTCATCTAGTAACCTTTCGTAGTGGACAACACTCGAGCCAGATCGACTTTATCCTTGCAAGGAGGGAGGATAGACGTGCTTGCTTTGATTGTAAGGTGTTACCTGGGGAGTGTGTTGTCCCTCAACATAAGCTTGTGGTGGCGGACTTTCGCTTTCGGGTACGTGTCCACCGGGACAAACGGGCCAAGATTGCGGAGAACGAAGTGGTGGAAGCTTAGAGGGGAAGCAGCGCAGACGTTTAAGGAGAGGATGCTAGACGAGGGACCTTGGGAAGAAGGAGAAGATGCCGACGACATGTGGCTAAAGATGGCAACATGTGTCCGGAAGGTGGCTTCGGAAGTGTTTGGCGTGAGTAGGGGAGGCAAACGGGAAGCGAAAGACACATGGTGGTGGAATGACGAGGTGCAAAGGGCTATTAGGGAGAAGAAGGAGTGTTTCAAGCGTCTCCACCATGACAAGAGTGTAGCCAACATCGAGGGCTATAAAATAGCGAAGAGGGTTGCAAAGCGAGCTGTGAGTGTAGCAAAAGGTCAGGCGTATGATGGCCTTTATCAGCGGCTAGGCACGAAGGAAGGGGAGAAGGACATTTATAGGATGGCTAGAATCCGCGAGAGGAAGACAAGGGACATCAACCAAATAAAATGCATCAAGGATGGGACAGATCGACTTCTGGTGAAGGATGAGGAGATTAAGGACAGATGGAGAGAGTACTTCGACAAGCTGTTTAATGGGGAGAATGAGGGTCCTGCCCTTAAGTTGGACGACTCATTTGACGATACCAACAGACGCTTTGTGAGGAGAATTCAGGAGGCAGAGATCGGAGAGGCTTTGAAGAGGATGAAGGGAGGTAAAGCGATGGGCCCTGATGGTATCCCCATTGAGGTGTGGAGATACCTAGGCGCCAGAGCGATAGTATGGTTAACTAAGCTTTTTAACCTTATTTTTCGGTCAAACAAGATGCCTGAAGAATGGAGGAGAAGTATATTAGTACCTATCTTCAAGAACAAGGGAGATGTTCAAAGTTGTACTAACTACCGTGGGATTAAGTTGATGAGTCATACGATGAAGCTCTGGGAGAGGGTTATCGAGCATCGCCTAAGGAGAGTGACACATGTGACCCAAAATCAGTTTGGGTTCATGCCTGGTAGGTCGACCATGGAGGCGATTTTCTTATTACGACAATTGATGGAGAGATATAGGGAGCAGAAGAAGGACTTGCACATGGTCTTTATTGACCTCGAGAAGGCATATGACAAAGTACCGAGAAATGTCATGTGGTGGGCCTTGGAAAAGCACAAAGTCCCAACTAAGTACGTTACCCTCATCAAGGATATGTACAGGGATGTGGTGACGTTTGTCCGAACATGTGATGGCGACACCAGTGACTTTCCAATTAAAATAGGACTGCATCAGGGGTCAGCTTTGAGCCCTTATTTATTTGCTTTGGTGATGGATGAGGTCACAAGGGACATACAAGGTGATATCCCTTGGTGTATGCTCTTTGCTGATGATGTGGTGCTAGTTGACGACAGTAGGGCGGGAGTTAATAGGAAGTTAGAACTATGGAGGCACACGTTAGAGTCGAAAGGGTTCAGACTTAGTAGGACTAAGACCGAGTATATGAGGTGCGATTTCAGCGCGACTAGGCACGAGGAGGGAGACGTTAGCCTCGATGGGCAAGTGGTGGCCAAGAAGGATACTTTTCGGTATTTAGGGTCGATGCTACAAAAGGATGGAGACATTGATGAAGATGTTAGGCATAGAATTTCAGCCGGCTGGTTGAAATGGCGTCAAGCTTCTGGCATTCTCTGTGACAAAAGGGTGCCTCAGAAGCTGAAAGGTAAGTTCTATAGGACGGCGATTCGTCCGGCGATGTTATATGGTGCTGAGTGTTGGCCTACAAAAAGGCGACATGTCCAGCAATTGAGTGTAGCGGAGATGCGTATGTTGCGTTGGTGTTGTGGGCACACAAGGAGGGATAGAGTACGGAACGACGATATTCGGGATAGGGTTGGGGTGGCACCAATTGAGGAGAAATTGATTCAACATCGGTTGAGATGGTTTGGACATGTCCAACGGAGGCCTCCTGAGGCGCCGGTGCATAGTGGAGTTCTAAAGCGGGCCGATAATGTAAAGAGCGGTAGAGGTCGACCTAAATTAACTTGGGACGAGTCCGTTAAGAGAGATCTTAAGGAGTGGAATATCCCCAAGGATTTAGCTATGGACAGGAGCGCTTGGAGATTAGCAATCAACGTGCCTGAACCGTGACATCTTTTGTCTTGTGCCCTTTATGTCCCTTTATGTGTCTCCCTGTTTCTCGTCTCTTTTGGGTTTCATCTCTAGCCTACCCCAACTTGCTTGGGACAAAAGGCTATGTTGTTGTTGTTGTTGCTGCATCCAAATTGGGCTAGAAGTCATTCTGGGCTAAAACTTGCCCCTGACCAAACTGTTGGGCTGCCATCTGTTCTTGTCCCTGTCCTTGTTGGGCTGCATTCTGATTCCAAGGGGCACAAGCTAGGTTACCCAAATCTGCATTAAACTAACCAAAAGGTTGTTTGAAGCCAGCATGTGGTGCAAGTCCCTGACCAGGCTGACCAAAACTAAAGAGCTCAAAGTTATTGGGATTGACATCATCAGGATCGTCTAGAGGGAAGTCCTCATCCTGAGGTTGAGCACCAAGCATCCTAGTCAGGATGATCTCACACTGCACTGTCCAACTATCAGACTCGGGATCTTCTCCTTCAGAAAAGTTTAGAAACCATGGTACAACATCTAGGATAGATACTTTGGCTTTGACCAAAGCCCAAGCTTGATGATTGTGGTCCTCCTCCCAAACCATGAGCTTACCAAACTGGAAACCTTCCTTATCCACCAACAAATATGACCAAAGGTCCACGTTCAGTCCAATCATCATAAGCCAGACCTCATGAGTGTAAAAGGTGGTTTTGTTGTTCCAAGCACGATCATGAGGAATGAAAGAGATGTGTGTGTTACCAAACTGATGAGGACCATTGTTAATCAAGGAATCTCTATGCGAAAAATGGCTGAAAGTGACGTAGGCTTGACCAAAAGGACAGGGTTGAATGGGTTGATATGGCATATTCATCTGCACATTCAGAAATTGTACCAGGGTGTTGCGGATGTCATCAAAATCCATCTGGTTTGGTGGCAGAGGATGGAGGAAGGCGATTGCAAGATCATTGTTCTGCCTTTGCAGTCTACCGGTGACCACTCTGTGCACAGCGGGCCGCCCAGGTACCATCACTCTCTGACCCCAAGTCAGCATGAACGGTGTTGGATCCACGAATCGGTATGCCATGCCAGCAGATGCAGGAGTTACTGTATCACCAATTGTGGTTTTCAGCAACCAAGCAACATGAGTAAAACTAGGAGCGGAGGAATGCCAAGAACTTTAGAGGCATACTCACCAAAAGATGAGAAGATCAGAGGTGATGACGGCGCCGAGCTCACCGCCAGCACCGAGAAAGAGAAGGCAGGATCGTCTTCATCGATGAACTCTGGTGCCTGGAGCCTCCAAGACTTACTCCAAGGAACGGTGACAGGTGAGGGAATAGTGGAGAGACCAGACCTCACTTTGATGTATTCAGAAACTGAGGGAAAAATCACCGGGGTATTCTGTCTCAGAGGACCACTGATCAGTGGCTTAGGTGCACGATGGTTCCTAGAATGCGAAGGGGCAATCTGCTCATTAGGCAAGCGTGAGGATCGAGGCGGGATATTGCAAAATTCAAAAATGTGTCCGAACCGTAGACATCGCCGGCAGCGAAAACTATTTTTGCAAACAGGCCTAGAATGGGCTGGTGACAGGCAGATGGAACATAACTGCAGCAACGACCCATGGCTAGAGATGAGACATTTAGAATCAGGGATCGGGCCCAAAATACCCACTTCTAAATACGAAACAGTCATAAGATTGACCGGCCTATTCATCCCACCATCAAAGTGATTAATCGTCTTATTCATCCCAGAATCAATGCGCTTAAAGACCGATTTACGACCAACATTAAAAGTATTTTCAGATTTTGAAAACTCCATGAATTTGGAGCTTTGAGTAGGAGGACGATGATGAGAGATGGGAACAGAGTTTGCCCCAGTGAGACATACCGTCTTGCGATTAGCAACCTCCTTCCACTCTGCAGCTTGCTCCAATTGCCAATTGCGATACTCAACCAGGTAATTTGGACCACCATTATGCCAAAGGTGGAAGGAAACCTTGTAATCCACACATTCAAAAGAACAAAGATCATAGATATGAAAGCCAACTAACTGTGACGCTACTGAAAACCTGAAAACTCTGTCACTCAGTTGCACCACATCAAAAGCTCTAGGGAAACCACCAAGAGTAGCATGGAGAAGATGCTCAATAAGATTCAGGGTAAGACGGAATTTGCAACGGCCCACCGAGAGAACGAGGAAGAAAGGCTTAGAGCACCTCAGCCTCCACCACTCAGTCGGCCCAAGAGTTGAGGGAGGGAAGATCCATGATCAACAACCACCAGAAGCAGGGGCGCCATGGCAGGGAAGCTTCATCTCGCCAAACACCATGACCTCGCCCGCGTCTGTTGCCGAGGGCCGCCGCGCCGTCACCTCGTCCGTGTCGGGTAACAGCCCTGCCGGGGGGGGGGGGGGGGGGGGGGGGTGGCCGGCAGCAGGCAGGGGGGCGGCGGCTAGGGTTGGGGCGGCGTGGGTGGCGGTGCAGGTGGCGGCGGTGCAAGTGGTGGCGCAGAGTAGACCACTAAGCAACCGATCATGCTGCGCTCATTGTTTTGCCGTGAATAGAGATAAATTTATTATGAACTCACTGTAGGATGCACAGTATTGCGTGGTTATGGCATAGTTTCTTTCTGATTTGGCATCTATGTAAATAGTGGCAATTTTTCCATCTAGTGAATTTGTAGCAAATACGATTTGTGACACCAAAAACAGTATGTCAGCATTAAATGGACAGAAATTTTATAGCAATATCTGCTCTTGTCTTTCAACCCAACACAATGGATCTTTTTGCACACACTTTACAGACTTACTTTCTGAAAACATGCATTTTAGCAAGAATCACACAGCATGCAAGTCTGACAATAACCTACATTTAATGGGCTCGGTATGCTGCTAAGGTGATCACAAAATGAGCACCATAGATACAGCAGGCATTAGCTAGATAATTGTTTCTAGATAATAGAACAAAGTTCTCACCTCTACATCTCCGAGACGATGTACACAGCAATGCATTAGCTAGATCATGAGCACTATGAAGCACAATTAAAGCCCAGTTTGGATCTCATGGCAATACTCCCTTTTTTATCGTGGGGATCCAAACAGGGAGGGCTAAAAGTGAGCAAATGGCTAAAAACTAGGCTAAAATCTTTTGCTCCAAAAGATGTCCTAAATTAGGCTAAACTTCCTCGGGGCAGGCGCTGGACGCCTCATACCCCTTGCCCGCGCTAGCCACCCACGTGCAACCCTATCCGCTCAACTGCAATGCCGCCGCTCTCGCCCGCAATGCCGCCACACCGCCGCTCGCGCCCCGCAACGCCCGAACCCCCCTCTCGCCCGAACGCCCCCAAGGACCGCCGCTCTCGCCGCATCGCCGAGCACCGTGCTCGCCGCAGATGGATGGGTTCGGTGGTGACGGCACCAGGGATTTATTCAATACCCTTTTTGATAACGTAGCAAGGCAGCTTCCAGAGCTAAGCCGCTCACGCACGAGTGCTTCCCGGACTCGATAACCATCACCTCGAATTCGGGGTCTCTTGACTCTTGAGCGCACACAAAGAAGGAGGCGTCGAACATCAACCGGCGAACCACCCAGGACACTCTGTCCATCGCCGGGTCGGTGAAAACAGAGACGCTCATGACATCTTCAATGCACGGCGACGTGCGATCGAGGGTCACGATCACGAACGCCAGCGAGGGGACAAGGAGGCAATCGAATTTCTCCCTGGCCACGCATTGCCACGACGAGTCAAAGAACCCTGGGTTAATTTGGCCGAGTCAAAGAAAATTTTATTAGCTATGACTAATATTTAGTAGCTAATAATTGGCAGCTGGTATCTAAGGAAATTATAACTCTTATTACAGCTAATCACAAACCGACGATTGAAGCAGGGTATATCCAACGCCCTCTGGTCTTGAAGAAACAATGCCTTCCGTGGCACTCCCCATCACGTGCTAAACGTGTATTGCGGATTTGGTATTTTAATTTCAGAAAGAAAGACAATGAAGCCATACTTGTTGGGGTAAGTAAATCTTTTTTTATCGGAATTTTCATTTCATTACTCAATCATGTTAGCTAAATCGCTTGACACAAAAAAACGTTATACAATTTAGCACACCGGCCAGAACTGAAGGCGCCAACTCCTGACTCCTGCTCCCTATAGAAGCAAGCTCATGGGCTACCCTATTACATTCACATGGGACATAATTGACAAGAAAAGATGCAAAATATTCTACTAGCAGAACCTTAAGCTCATGGACTAATCCGCCCAACACAGCAAGTCTGAAGTCATCTCCCTGTATCGCCCACACCACCTGCTGTGCATCGGTCTCCAGATGATGCCGAGAGAAATCGCTGCCGTCACCCCTTGAATACAAGCAATGAGTTCCATATGCATCGGACTGATTGCAAAGAGCACTCTTCCTGAGCCTGACTGGATCACGTCTCCGTTTTCATCCCTGATGACATAGCCCCATCCACCATTCATATCAGACTCCCTGAAACCACGTTCAGCTTCAGCATGCCACTTGGGGGACGCGCCCATTTTCTTCGCCGGTTCCTGAGTCCCGGCTTTACAGCCGAAAGCCCCTGCAAGTTTCTGATCTCCGTGGCTTGTCTTCCACATAGTCCTGCAATTTCATCAGCCGATCTTGGCCTTTCTCCTACCCTGACTCGGTTCCGCTCGTGCCACCAGTTGCTCAAAAGAAGTGCAGCTCGCAACTGTAGCTTGTCATCTATTGCCAGTATTTTAACAACCACCTCTTTTGCACTGCAACAGCCCACCAACTCCAGTCGTATAGCCTCCATACCTGCACTTCTCCATACAGCTTTCACTCGCTTGCATTTTAGAAACAGATGGCCCCCATTCTCGCTTGCTCGGTAGCACATATAGCAGCGATCATCCTCAACTCTTATACCTCTGCGTTTAAGATTTGAGCGCAGCGCCAAAGAGTTGTGAGTAAAACGCCAGAGAAAATGTTTCAGCCGGCTCGGCCAGCGCAAATTCCAGATCAGCTGCCACACTTTTCTCTGACTCACCCTCATGACCTGAACTAGATGCTGCTGTGTCATGAATACTATTGCGATTGATGTCATCACAAAAAAAAACTCTATAAGCCGTTTTCACTGAAAAAAAGGCCTTTTGAATCATAGTGCCAGGCTAGGACATCCTCCATCTCCAAATGCACAGGAATGGCAAGTATTTTTGGCACATCTTCTGGCCAAAACGTGGCCTGAATCAGCTCCTTATCCCAGTCCTCAGTCACAGGATTAATGAGGTCAGCAACTCTGGATATGCATACACCGATGGAACCCCTAAACCAGTATGCCAGATTTTTTTTATAACAAAAAACTGTAAAGAACCACCAAATTTATAAGAGCTCATGTATGACTACCATCGCTAAAGACGTTGAAAATAAATATTTGAGTCATAAAAAACTTTAAACAAAATACTTATATCAACAAAAAAACATATAGATCGGGTCAGCCACTACAACTCTGGTATTAACTGTGTGAACATTCAAGGTCATTTAGAAATTTTAAATTTTAACTTTCAATATCTCTGAGATTAAAATATATATTTGGGACTCCAAATGACTTTAAATAAAAAAACTTTTCAGCTACAAAGTTGTAGACTGTATTGAGAAGTACAGCTTTAATATAGACCAGGTCAACATCCGAGGTTATTTGGAATTTCAAGTTTTTAAATATATGGACATAGAATAATATTTTTGAGACTCTAAATAGCTTTAAATAAAAAAACTTATCAACTAAAAAGTTGTAGATCACATTGAGAACTACAATTTGGATATAAAATTTGTCTTCATCTATGTTCATATGAAAAGTTTGGGAGACGCTATATTTCAGGTGCCTGAAAACTAAGCTTGGAGCTGTCAGATTAGCATCCAGCGGCCACAGCTTGTACCACAGCTATTCGCTTGAGCTTATCAGCTAGAATCAGCCCTACTTTTCAACCATGGAACAATGTTTTTCTTTCACACAAATCAGCCGAAACAGTGTTTTTCAACCGCAAAATCCATCAGCCGAACAGGCCGAAAACGGGTCCGCAACCAAACCCGTTTTGGAATAACAGGTGCTACCGCGCCCGTCAAACCTTAACGGGTGCATGATCCGAGACCTGCTAACTATTAGCCCAGTGAACACACTTACAAGCTTACTGACAAAATAACAACTCTGCCACTGCAAAAAAAAACTCTACCACAAATCAAAATTAACATAGTACAATTTCTATTCTACTCTACATACATCGCTGACTAAACCTCCTTCTAGGACTGCAAAGACACCATAGCAAGGCATTCTCCTCTACATCTGAACTCATTAACCCAAACAAGGGTGACAAGCCGGACATGCTTCTCGGCCAGGAGCACCGGCCACGTCACCCGAAATGTTCCCTGCCGTCCGATCTACCGTTCAACAGTCCAGATCGCTTGGATCGTATTTTACCGGGAGCAGCTTCTCCTGCTTCTGTTTACCTTCTCCTGCTTCTCCCATGTTTCTGCCCGGCTTCTCCGGCCTCGCATCCGAATCCAGGGAAGCAAATATATACCCAGCTTCCGCTTCTTCTTCTTCCACATTCTTCTCCACCCTTCCTCTCTCCTCTTCGCTCGATCTCTCTCTCCTTCTCCCTCCCGACGCGGACGACTGGACGAGCCGATGACGCGGCGGCCCTCGGCGGTGGCGGCGGCCCACCACGGGCGCCCCCCGGCGCGGCGGCACCCGGCCGCGGCAACCCCAGCGCGGTGGCCCTCGGAGGCGGACGGCGGCCCTCGGCGGTGGACGCGGACGAGGTGACAGCGGCTGGCGCCAGAGGGCCGCGGCAGGTGCGGCTGCCCTCCTCTTCTTCCTCCTCCTTCTCCTCTCCTCCCTCGCGTCGCGACGTATCGGCCAGGCCCGCGCCACCGGCTCACCGCGTGAGGTGCTGGCGGGGAACGACGGCGCGGCACCGGTTGTGGGCCTCGGCCCCACGCGAGCGTGCCTCTCTAGTGCCCGCCGATGTTCCTCCTACCCCGTGCCGCCTCCTCCCGTTGGTCCGCCTCTGATCCTGTGCTCGCCGAAACCCTAGCTGCCATTGTCGCGCGACCCGCGCCTCGTGCTGCGTCGGTAGTTGTAGGGAACGCCACCGTCGCATTCGGCACTGCGTTGGGATGGGAGGGATCAGACGTCGAGCCTAGCCAGTGGCACGACGCTTCTTCTTCTCCGTTTGCAGCAGCCACGGCGCACTTCGTCGGTCAGATCTGCTCATCTGTCCTGTGCCTCCTCCCCTAGATCATCCCTTCGCACAGCTGATTGGGGGTGCCGCAGCCTGCGCTGCCTCCCCTCTGGAGGGGCGGGCCTGTTCTGTATACCTCCCTTTTTCACTCGGAGTTTCACCTCAAATACATACTTTAGATCTCCATCAAATTTTAGTGCTCACTATATGCGGAGGCTAGTGTTTTTTCCCTGATGTTTGGTGCAGCTGATGGAAATTTTCCTTTGCTCTATAGCCTATGATGAAAATGAATTCTTATATAGGTTGGGAATATGGGCCGGTGATCTTGAGATGGGAATATTTTTTGCCCTATGGGAATATAAGCTCATGATCTTCAGCGGCAAAAGGGCATGTTCATGTATATGTTGCAGCTTCCTCTCAGGGCTGGCACTACACCCCACCCATTTTTACCAAATATAGTTCGGATTTGCCAATTGCAGATGCTGACTATGGATTTGCCAATTGCAAGTCCCTGATGACCAGCTAAAGTTCATATATTGGACGATTGAGTTTGGGTTCAGATATTTAGTCCATTGCATTTGCTTAAATTTTTTTTTGATTATTATCTACAATCCGTAATAGATCAACGGGTTGGGGTAAGTAAACTTCTGAGTGCAACATTTTGTTTTCTCCCGTCCATTTTAGTTTTGTGGCTCAGAACATCTGACAAGCTTAGATGTTGTGGTAAAGGAAGCATTATTATTCGCTTTTGTTCCTGGTTCTGTGCAATGGTCATATCTTTTCACGAAGGTATGCTCTCAATGGAACATCTAAAGCTAATGTGAAACTTCAGTGGTCAGATATGATAATCTGGCAATACAGATTATCCGGTTAGAATGCACAGTTATCTAACATGCATTAAAGTTCCTGCCTCATATTGAGGAAATGGTCGATAAGCTTGCAGCAACAAAGATGAATAGAACTGGCATCATAAATTCATACATGTACGTTATTAACTATCCTTATTGTTGGATCATATTGTGTGCAACGTGTACCCATCTATGACATTATCCAACGCATATGGACTTGATGGCCTCGAAGTCTATTTCACACTGACATAATCAAATATTGACATTTTTTTTTTCTTAAGGGGCTCTTCGCCTGAAATTTCGAAGAAGAACATTGGGGCTTTCTTTCTGTGATTTTGCTGGCATGCGGGAGGACAAGGCAAAGATGGCGGCTTACAGGCAAAAAGAATGGTATACCTCTACACCAGGGCAGTCCGTAGCCCGCATCTTACCTCCTAGGTAATAGAAGCTGCTGACTATTTGTTGGCCACATCCATCAATATTACCACATTTGCTTCCAATGTTTCGAAAAACTATCGACGAATACTTCTTTCTTTACCTTCATCGCTTCCTAAGCGCAAACAATTTTCTTTGATTCGAATCTTGACCAACAATTCAGATGCGGGACCAGACACTTTTGTAATTTTTCACACACCCACGATAGTGTTGGTGTTTCAGCATAACCCTTTGTAATTTCTTTGATTTGATGTCAGCTGCTAAAACTCTCAATTTCTGGAAGCAAAATTAATGGACGCCACAACCTCAAATTTGATTGGTTTACTCAAAGAGATTTCAAATATTCTTCTTTAATTTTTGAGATTTCAAATATTCTTCTTTAATTTTTGGCAACAGTTAGGTGTTGCCTGCAATGCAGATGCCTAGGGAGGCTTCTGGTTGGTTCCAGGGCATAGCAGATGCCATTACAAAATTTATCTGGTGACAAGACTTACACTTCTTTTAGTATCATCTGTTGGGCCTAAAAGGCTAACACTTGTTGCGCTCCCTTGCGATTAACCGGTGTCAACTGTTAGCGAAGATTCGTGCCGGCAAAACTTTTGCCTCATGTTGAGAAAATATGGTTATCCTTTGCCCCCTTTAATTTTCCAAAATTTGAATTAATTAGTTTATTGAATAAAATGGTGTGCTCAAAAGCTGTAGTGTTCCCTGCATGCCAACCTCTCCTACTTCCTTACACTCTCTTCTTTGTTGCTATTGTTGACATCAAATTAACATTCAGCGAGCAGAAGCAGGTGCTCCCTACTAAAATCCCAAAAAAGGAAAACTCCCCTGCCGACACATTAGCTGGTTTGCAGTTACTTTTTTGAGTCCAAAATGTAAGTACATGGATGCTTACTTCACATCTTATTCGCAGACGAAGGCTATAACGACGACGAGGCGATTGTAAGAGTATACAAAGGCTGCTTCAGATATAACAGAAAGACATAATGGTCTACCACACCAAGCAATTTGTGTAAATGGTACTCAGACATGAATTTATTTCACAGCAAGATTTATTTACATGGTAACTGTACCAATACTTTTATTTGGTAAACCACTGTTATCGATAGAAAAAGCACCCATTTAGGTAAAGCTCTCAAATCTACCTCAATAGTTGCCTCTGTTTCAACTTCCTGAAATAAATTTGCTATATTTTCTCCCTTCCATGTTTTCCTCCAGGCTCAGTTATGTTTATATATTTATTAAAGTCAGTAATGATGTACATGATATTGAGTAAGAGGGGCTATTGTCTTTGTTTCTTTCATAATACTATATGGGTGTTGTCATTTTTCCCACAAAAAACAACAGTTACCTAAACAACTACCGCAACAACTACTATATGACCCATAATTTCTAATTCCTAGCCCTACTTAAAAGTTTGCCAAGGAGGTCTGGGCTAAACTAGGTCAGTTTCCTTGTGTCCTGTACTGAAAGAGGTAAAAGTCATGATTCGAGAATAATGATAGTGGTCGATTTGTCAAAACACCATTCTATTTTTCTAATGCTCATCTACAGTTGTCAGTTCTGTATCTTACATTCTTTCAGTTCTCAGTCATGGAGATGCGAATTCCTTTCAGTTATGATCATTCTACCCCATGGGTTTTCCACCTTCACAGTGTTAACTCAGTTGCGCTGGGAAAACAGTGTAAGCTTGCTCTTCCTTGATGGTTAAAAAAATTCCCTTCTCTCTATACATTTACCATTACAGTGATGTAAAAAGTTTTGCCTCACATTTTGTTGCTCCAGTGCAGGCTCCGATGAGCATGCTTATAAAATAGTTACATTTGTTCTGATGTAGATGATCGCTGGCTTTTGGAAAGAAAAAAAGGTACGCTTACTTTTTAGGCCGCCTTCCCATAGTTATGGAGTCACGTTCTGTTTTTTTAGTGACATACTTTTTAGCTTAATACTAGGAGTACAATATAACCACGTATCTAGGTATACTCTGAATTATGGTACCTCTACAATAAAAATTTTTGAGTGCTATATACATTTACACTGTTATCCTGCAATTTGCATGTACCAATGTCTTCTTATAGTGACACACACATGGTTGTGCAATCTATTTAAATATTACATAAGCACATGAATACATAGATAGGTGAATGGGCAACGACATCTCAAACCACCAGTTTACTTCAAAAAAAAATTAGGATCACCACGCCAAACGCACAAATTTTAGCTTCAAGTTCTCCATTTACCCAGCTTAAAGTTCTCCTACCTAGACTGTAGAAACACTCCCTCTGCTCTCTGGAGCTTAAGGCTGATGAGAACGACCCAGGTTTATTTCTATCACCTTCATCTATCGCTCCTTACAGAGTTGCAACAATATGTGCTGTTATTGAAATCCAATCTATAGTCAGATTGATTGATGTGTGTCGCGCTCTATTCTTGCCATTTATATAGTTTCTGCTATAAAAATATCTATACCTAATGCCAACTTTGGTCCCAAACTTAAATCTGTATTCCCCTGTTCGTAAACTCAGCCCATGACCTATCTACAAGACACGTTGAATAGGCTTGGCCTATTCATAGTATGAAATTTTAGAGTCAACTTCACTCAGATACAACATTAATATAGGACATATATGGTGTTGCCAAGAACCAAAGTTTCTCCCTTAATGATTCATTCAGATACCCAAAGCTTCAGCGTGCCTTTTTGCATGTATATATTAAACGGTGTAGAACATGATCAAACACACATTTGGAAAGTATAAAAATTCATAGTTGCAATGCAACGACGACTCTAGAAAATCCGTATTTGTCCTACATTTTTTAGACTGGGAAATCTAAGAACTCATATTTGGGTGCATATACTGCTTACCCAGTGTTTAAGTAAATAAATTCATATTCATCCATTCTTTGAAGATTATTTTTATTACGACTTATGCTTCCATTGTACATACACAAATATAGTATAGTGCAACATGTGGACAGAATCATCCAATAGGCAGACTACAACGTCCATGAGCAGCGGCCGATTGTGAGGGGAGATACTAAGACCAAGCAAGATCAAAATCATGCCATCCGATATGTAAAATATCCTTGCAGCACCACATGTAATATATACCAATGTATTCTTAACACCATATGTAATAGAGATTAATACACATATATGTATATGGCTACCACTTTTACCTGTTTTTCAAACCCTGATCCAAGCAAATATTTTTTACCTATACTTGTCATACTGTCTTTACCCGCGCGCGCAAGGACGCACGTTTTGTACTAGTACTACTACACTAGTTGATCTATGGTAGCCTTCCAACCTCCTTTGCATCTGAGTGACTGAGTCTACACTACAACTCTCTTTTCCGTCACACCTGGCACCTATCAGAGCCAGCAATTCCTCTACCGCTGCAGGAACAAAAGGGACGAATCCTCAACACCGTCAAATGAAAAATGGTAAACAAAATTGAAACTTATAGGTGACAAGAATGGATATTGCACATGTTAAATACCATAATTGCAGTAACTTAAATGTGCAATTGTCTACTAATAAATGTGCAATCTAGAAATAGATACTAACCAGTACGATTCGAAGCAAAGCTGCAATTTCAGCCAATGGGTTTCCTTTTGAATGATAGGGAATTGTTTTTGGCTCTGAAACTTGCAAATCAGCACTGGAAACAAATTTCACTGTCTTTGGACTGAAAATAAATAGAAAAAATGGTTGTCAACTATCACATGATCATACGAGCAAGTAAATCACTACACTGCTTGCAGCTAGAGTTCAAACCACACACGGCAGCAGCAGCAGCAGCAACGCAGCCGTTCTCAACCCCGCTCCAACCATCACCCGGTCACTAGTCGTCTACCGCGGCAGCGAAAAAGCGACGGCACACACGCCAAATGCAACTCAAAAACCATGAAATCCTAAACAACCAAATCCTAATTATAAATAATGAAGTTATTTATTAGCTTCTGAAGCATACTAGCTTCCCCACCAGCAAACAATGGAAGATACTATGTGAGCGGCCAAATTTAGGACAACAAACAGTTGAAAATAATTTGGATACTTTCTGGACAGCAAATGTTGGCTTGACAATCAGAAGACGAAAACAGAGTATAATCTACTTTAAACCCTGCTTCAAGTACTTAGGCAGGCATTACCACAACAGCTACTTTGGTAATTTGAAGCAACTGATGCCTACATTACAGGTAACTACACCACATCACACACAAGTTCATATTTGAGTTGCGAAACTCAGTCAAAGCATACTTTATAATATAGCACGAGTTCCTTTGATGGTTTCTGGGCTCTGATAAGGAGCAGCAGACTAGTCCACACAAAAAACATATTATAAAATAAGAAATGAAAGGAATCAGTTCCTATGAATACAGAGTGTTCATCTTTGAGTTACAGAAGTTGCAGTCCACATGACAGCAAAAGGGCAGTCCACACACCAAAGACGACAGGAAAAAAAATACTTGTATTGTAAACTCTGAGCTTTGAACATGAGAAAAATGACAAAAATGCAACAGAAAAGTTTCAGCTCGACGAAACCAGAATCCATCGCTGTGAAAATTACCTAAAACCGTAGAAAGGTCACTTGTTACCAGCAAGAATAGTGTTGCTGAAGCCAGCAAATGGGGACATGACCTAGAGCACAATCCTACAGTTTGGCAAGTTACAGAGAGTTAGAATCCTCATTAACCAACAAAGCTAGATCCTATCACAATCATCAAATCTAGAAGATCATATTCTCGAATGCATCCATCCATTCATGGTTCCACTTATTCTCACACCAAAGGCGCAAAAGGCCAAAAATGGGATCAGCCATAAACTGCTACTAGTACCAGTCATATCTCGTACGCAGTAGCGAAGGCACATTTTACTTTACCCGCCGCAACAGGAAGCAGAAGCGATCGCAGTAGACAAACCATAGGTGTCGAGGGACGTCGTCACGAGGTTGGCACCGGAGCCGAACGCGGTGGCCAGCGCCAGCGAGAAGGAGAAATCTCCGTCGCTGACGATGAGAATGGTCTGCGCAGGGGAGGAAAGCCCCAGCCACTTCACCCCTTCTCCTCCTCCTCCTCCATCTCAGCCATACCAATAAACTATCCGCTGGTGTTAACCTGAAAAATCAAGGAAGACAAGTAACATCAACATCCAACCTTACACACAGGTTCACAGAAGGGGAAAAAGGCTCTTTAACAGAGGATAAGTATACTTACAGATAACAGCAGGAACACCTGCACATTACAGAACTAATGGCAAAACTGGAAGACCGTGCTTCCTAAATGCATATTAGCCTTCAAAAAACAGGTAACGAAGCATGAAATGAAGCAACCGGCCATATAATTCAGCTGCAAGCACTGAATCACGTTAGAGCAATATTATTCATCATCAAGACTGGATATTGCACATGTTAAACACCATAATTGGAGAAATTTAAGTGTGCAATTTACTACTTATAAATGTGCAATCAAGAAATGAATACTAAACACAACTTTCTTACACTTTACATGCAACACACAGTTAAAAGATGTCAGCTCCTACTATTCTACTAAACAACCAAGAAGAGGAGCCAAGAAGAGGATACTAAAGACTACATCTATTCAAATTCGGAGAAAGTTACAGCAAACCACTATATATAACATACTTTATATAAAAACGCAGCAGAACCAGTTTAGGGAGAGACAGAGAGGAGCGGGGAGTCGAGCACTCGGGTAGGGCGCCGGCCAGGCTAGAGTGCGGTGTTAGCGGGTGCGGTCTCCAGTGCCCCGGACCCACTAAGAAACGTCGGGCCCAATAACAACCAAAGCTGCCGCACAGATGAAGTTCATCCAACAGAGGACGCGGCCCCCGGAAACAGAGGCTGATTTCATGCAACTGAGTAATAGGAAAAGTGGAAAAGTTATTAAATTTTTTTATGCAACTATTTTAGCTCGACTCTGCTAATCGATTTTTTTAGAGCTCTGCACTTAGAATGGCTGCCTCTGTTAATAGTGATTTCCATAGACGATCATTTGACTAGAGACTGTCTAACCATTTGGTGATTTTCAGAGACCGACATTTTTCTGGAGTAAATTGTTTTTGTGGTACTTACATCGACTACAAACCAACGATTTTTTAAGCACAGCACCGCATTCTACTCCACCTACGCAGGTAGAAACAATGCCTTCCATGTCACTCCGTTCCCCATCACGTGATAAGCGTGTCTTGCAGATTTGGAATATTAATTCAAGAAGAAGAAAACAACGAGGCTATACTTGCAGATTTGCATGATGCAACCCCAAACCCAGCATTCCAATTTTTTTTTATCAAAAGAAGAAACATGCCTAATAATGCTGTCACTCGTTACTAGTCCGTAATTATGGAACTGATCACCTTCACCTACCAAGCACGGACTAGGTGGCTGGCTTGTATCACAGAATTCACAGACTGCGCCTGCTTGGCCCCTTGCCATGTTGCCTGTTGCCACAATGATCTATCCCTCTATAAAACCCCAGCTGAAACCGAAGATGGCACACGACAAAATCACCACCCACCAGTCCACCACACCCACCAGTCACCCACCAGGTGCTGAGAAGAAATGGCCACTCCCGCGCCTGCTCCCGGCGGCGTGGACGGCCGCAGCGGCTACTGCGAGGTGACCAGGACGTTCCGCAGCCTGCGCCCGCCGGTGCCGCTGCCGCCGCCGGACGCGCCGCTCTCGTTTCCGGAGTTCGCGTTCTCGCTCTTGACGTCGTCCCCGGTCCCCGCGCACCCGGCTCTCCTCGACGCCGCCACCGGCGAGGCCGTGCCGTTCCCGGCGTTCCTGTCCCAGGTGCGCGCGCTTGCGGGGGCGCTCCGGTCCGTGGTCCGGCTCGGCCGCGGCGACGTCGCGTTCGTCCTCGTGCCGACGCGGCTGGACGTGCCGGTGCTCTACTTCGCGCTGCTCTCGTTCGGCGCCGTCTTGTCGCCGGTAAACCCCGCGCTCACCGCGGACGAGATCGCGCGCCTCGTGGCGCTGTCGGGCGCGTCCGTCGCCTTCGCCGTGTCGGCGACCGCCGCAAAGCTGCCGGCTGGCCTCCCCACCATCCTCCTCGACTCGGACCGCTTCCGCTCCTTTCTGCAGAAGCAGAACGACGGCCGTGGGGAGGAGAGACTGGCGGTGGTGCGGCAGTCGGATACGGCAGTGATCCAGTACTCGTCGGGGACAACCGGGCGGGTGAAGGCCGCGGCGCTGCCGCACCGGAGCTTCATCGCGATGGTGGCAGGAGCCCACGCTGTGCTCGCGAAACCGAGGCACGGTCGCGAGAGGACGCTGCTGGGCGCGCCCATGTTCCACTCGATGGGGTTCTACTTCGCGCTGAAGGGGGTGGCGCTGGGGCAAACGACGGTGGTGCTGACCGACGCTGTGGCGCGGCGCGGCGTGAAGGGGGTGGTCGAGGCGGCGGAGAGGTGGGCGGTCACTGAGATGACGGCGTCGCCACCGGTGGTGGTGGCCATGGCCAAGGAGCAATGCCACCAGCTGCAGGCGCTGGAGCGCGTGGTGTGTGGCGGTGCGCCGCTGCCGAGGACGGCAGCCGAGAGTTTCCGACGACGGTTCCCCAACGTGGATCTCTGCATGGTGAGTTAATTTTGGTTATGTCGTCGCTTTCGGTCAAATAATTAATTATTGTGAGCTAGCGTTGTTACAGTAGTCGACTTCTATTCGAATTATTGCATATACTGGTGGAAATTAATAAAAAAACAATAAAACGAATTGACTGTTGTGTTGAAATCTTGTTAGCGGATCACTGAACTTTGTGAGATAATACACTTGTCGAAATTGAATTGTATGGCAATGATGTCGCTGCATCATTAGCTTGCTCTAGGTCCTAGAATAAAATCCATTATAACTAAATGAAGGTGACCCGAGAAACAGGTTTTAATGCAGTAATAATATGGTTTGAGTATAGTACGAAACCATGCACCTACTAGCATTCAAGCTCACTATATTTTCTTTTCTTTTCTTAAAAATTGCTTGAAATATTAATACATACTCCTATTTTGAAAGAAAAATCAAGTGCAAGTCTTTAAGATCCTGTGTGGAGCCACCAGCTACCTGCTAGCTAGCTGCTAAAAATATAGTTGAGGTAGATCCTAATAGGATTATGCATGCTTATTATCTAATAATAGAGGCCAAGTAATTGTTAGTTAAGCACCTAGCTAACAACTATCTTATATACTAGCTGTCATAATCTAGCTAATAGCAGTTAATAGATTGCTAAAAAATGCTTTTGTCTTCTCACATACCTATCTGCACGTGTTCTACCAATAATGTCATATTCGCTTGTCTTATTAGCCGTACTTTTTCAGCAAAAGAATAGTATTTTTTTCTCTCACAACAAATCAGAGAACAATACTTTTTACCTTGTCTTTTGTTTAATAACATCTAGACTACAAATTAATACTCCCCGTTTCAAATCGTCTCTAGATATTATATATTTATATATACGTGGAGGAAGTAGCACAGGCCAATTCTTTGGTACGGTGCTCCATTAAATCATCATAATTGCCCCTTGGCCCCATTAGGTACGGTATATATCACGGTGGGCATGGGCTAACTACTCGCATTTTCTGAAAGGTCCTTGCATGCATTGTAGCTCTTGACGTGTAGTTAGTAGAAAATGTATGCATGTGAATGTCGTTGCTAAATCGAAGACACGTGGATTGCTACGAATCCGGCTAATACGCAAACAAGGCCATAATGAGATGTATATACGGTACATTAAAAACATTCCACCGCAGAACCTGATTGACAAACGACTGTGTTATATACGTACAGTAGGACTATAGGAGTACTAGAGTGTTGGCTCCACTCGGGTACACGGGTACAGCCGACCCTCGGCAAAAATGGCCGTCCATTCGATCGAATTGGACAGGACAGTTGGTCCGCCCGCATCCTCTCCGGCGGCTATTATCTACAGTATGTACAGTATGGCCCATCCTGGGAGCCGGTGGGTCAGGGGCGCGTCGCGTAGCGCTGTCTGCATGCCCAGGACTAGGGATGAAAACGATACGGAAATATCCCGAACCGAACCGTTGTCGTTTTCTATATTTAACCCGATCGAATTCGTTTTTTCGACAAAAATGGATACTAAATTCGAAAACGAAATACGGAATACATAACTCGGAATTCGGTACGAAATCGGTTTGGGCATTTGTTCGTTCGATTTCTACATTAAATTCGGTTCTAAACCGAATTTAAATTCGGTTCTAAACCGAATTTAGTCCAGCAGGGGAACTCTGATCCTGACATCATGGATGATGCTGATGAGCTCTAGATGTTCATGTTCTGTTAATTGTGTGTCGTACTACTTAAGACCACGGGTCACGCACTTGTTAATTTGAACTAGATCATGCACTTGTTAGTCGCGAACTTATTATGTATTTGGCCATGAACTTGTTTAATATTATGCACTGTGGGTCGGTTCGTATTGAGTTCTCGTATACCGACCGTGTTCGATATAATTCCGCTCGAATTCTTTCGTTTTCGAAATTCTCGATATTCCGTAAGTTCGTGTTCGTTTCCGTGTTCGATTTCTCCGCTTTCGTTTTCGTTTTCGTATTCAAATGTAAAAGTAGAAAACGGTTGAGGAGTTCTCCGTTCGATTCCGTCCGTTTTCATCCCTGCCATGCCAGGACCAGGAGGCAGGCAGGACCGCAGGAGCAGGTTTTGGTTCACATCGACGGACACCGGTTGATCAAAAGACGGACGTGTCACGTGTGCTAAACTGACACAACTGTCGGCAGCTCAGGGCGGAAAAAATTTGGGTGCCCCTTCCCTGCATATATGCCACAGATGGTAGCCACGCATCCAGTCAACCTAATCCAACTGCACGCCTGAATATTTCCTTGTATGTCTGTTTCGGTTCCTCACTGCTTTTCTACCTTCACCGTTCGCGGTTGGATTGTGTTGACTAGACACGTGACAACTATCTATAACACGTATGTAGAAAGACACGATAGATATAATTTGCACCAAATTTTTTTCCAACCCCAGGGCTGCTAGTATAATGTTGAATCCTACTCGTACGTAGTATAGGCAGCCTAGCAGTGCTATTCTTGTCAATAGTTATCGGAGTCTACCAAACTGACAATAATCCGGAAACCCCGAGAGAATGATTAGCTCCAAATCATTGCTCAGCTGCGTGACCCAACATTGATCATGGTCTTGCAGCTTTTGTAGCCACCTTGTTGTTCGAGCTGATTACTGAGTTCCTCTGTCTCTCCTCGTTCTCGCGATAGATCAAATCCAATTGTAAAGCCAAGTGTTTTGCTATAAATCAATTGTAAGCTAAATTATACAATACTTCTCTTATTTATCTATAAAACACTTTATCGTTATTATTGAGTACTATTTTTACTTATACCTCACATTCTCTTTTCTATTTCTCTCATATTCATTCAATATCTAGGCTCACTGTTGCATAGACACTCGTACCTCGGGCTATCTTAGAAGGGGAGGGCAAAAGGTCCGACCTCCGGAAGCCCAAGCCACTAGGGGGCCATGAGTATATTTGTATATAGTACATAAATATAACCATTTTATAATAAAGCCTTGTAGATCCATGTACTCGGTACAACATCCCATGAGAGCTTTGCGGGTCGTGTCTTTTTTTTTATTTCGATCGATATCATTTGTCTTTGTCGTGGTCTTATCCGACGCCCAAGGCATCACGCCTTGACCAGTTGACCGATCGTCTTCTCACCACGGGAAAAAAAAAATCAGTTCGGACCATCCCTACGGAAACACGATGGGGATGTGTGACTGACGTGTGGCCCATAAGATATCTGATTTACCATCTGCATGCTAAAAAATAGCATGGTGGCCCACCTACCAGCTGCACAATCAACACGACGTTCTGGGGGATGATCCTTACTTAATTTTTTCCCCTCACCTAGCCACCCAAGTGTGGAGTGCCCGACACGGCGACACCGTCGTCTGCCGCAGATGACGGGAGGGGCTGAGTGCTTTTAGGGCAGCTTTTGTCATTTTGGGCTGCTTTTATGGGGTGTTTAGTTCGCGAAATTTTTTGGTTTCGGGTACTGTAGCCTTTTGTTTTATTTGGCAATTACTGTTTAATCATGGACTAATTAGGCTTAAAAGATTCGTCTCGCGATTTCACGGTGAACTGTGCAATTAGTTTTTTGTTTCGTCTACATTTAATGCTCCATGCATGTGCCGCAAGATTCGATGTGATGTTTTGGGGTCAAAATTTTTGAGAACTAAACACCCCTTGGACTTCGATTCTTTTGTATTAGCATTATAGAAGTACTACATGTCATCGACTAGCTAGGTATAAGTAGGTGTATCTTATTTGTTTAATATTTTTCTTATATTATTGTTTACTACCTTTTTATATTAATTTATAATGGTAGAGACTGTTCTAAATTTTCTATTCTGTATATTATTTTCTATGATAGATATTGTTTACCCGCGTTCATCCGGTGTATAGAAAAATTAGTCTAACGGACCCTTACCATCTTGCTTGACAAGGGTCGTCAAAATTGTAGAGAAGGTCTTATCCGTCTACTTGTTGCTTATATAAGAGTCAAGCTCTTCTCTCTACCGTTTGGGTGCCCCTTCCCTGCATATATGCCACAGATGGTAGCCACGCATCCAGTCAACCTAATCCAACCGCACGCCTGAATATTTCCTTGTATGTCCGTTTCGGTTCCTCACTGCTTTTCTACCTTCACCGTACGCGGTTGGATTGTGTTGACTAGACACGTGACAACTATCTATAACACGTATGCAGAAAGACACGATAGATATAATTTGCACCAAATTTTTTTCCAACCTCAGGGCTGCTAGTATAATGTTGAATCCTACTCGTACGTAGTATAGGCAGCCTAGCAGTGCTATTCTTGTCAATAGTTATCGGAGTCTACCAAACTGACAATAATCCGGAAACCCCGAGAGAATGATTAGCTCGAAATCATTGCTCAGCTGCGTGACCCAACATTGATCATGGTCTTGCAGCTTTTGTAGCCACCTTGTTGTTCGAGCTGATTACTGAGTTCCTCTGTCTCTCCTCGTTCTCGCGATAGATCAAATCCAATTGTAAAGCCAAGTGTTTTGCTATAAATCAATTGTAAGCTAAATTATACAATACTTCTCTTATTTATCTATAAAACACTTTATCGTTATTATTGAGTACTATTTTTACTTATACCTCACATTCTCTTTTCTATTTCTCTCATATTCATTCAATATCTAGGCTCACTGTTGCATAGACACTCGTACCTCGGGCTATCTTAGAAGGGGAGGGCAAAAGGTCCGACCTCCGGAAGCCCAAGCCACTAGGGGGCCATGAGTATATTTGTATATAGTACATAAATATAACCATTTTATAATAAAGCCTTGTAGATCCATGTACTCGGTACAACATCCCATGAGAGCTTTGCGGGTCGTGTCTTTTTTTTTTATTTCGATCGATATCATTTGTCTTTGTCATGGTCTTATCCGACGCCCAAGGCATCACGCCTTGACCAGTTGACCGATCGTCTTCTCACCACAGGAAAAAAATCAGTTCGGACCATCCCTACGGAAACACGATGGGGATGTGTGACTGACGTGTGGCCCATAAGATATCTGATTTACCATCTGCATGCTAAAAAATAGCATGGTGGCCCACCTACCAGCTGCACAATCAACACGACGTTCTGGGGGATGATCCTTACTTAATTTTTTCCCCTCACCTAGCCACCCAAGTGTGGAGTGCCCGACGGCGACACCGTCGTCTGCCGCAGATGACGGGACAGGCTGAGTGCTTTTAGGGCAGCTTTTGTCATTTTGGGCTGCTTTTATGGGGTGTTTACTTCGCGAAATTTTTTGGTTTCGGATACTGTAGCCTTTTGTTTTATTTGGCAATTACTGTTTAATCATGGACTAATTAGGCTTAAAAGATTCGTCTCGCGATTTCACGGTGAACTGTGCAATTAGTTTTTTGTTTCGTCTACATTTAATGCTCCATGCATGTGCCGCAAGATTCGATGTGATGTTTTGGGGTGAAAATTTTTGAGAACTAAGCACCCCTTAGACTTCGATTCTTTTGTATTAGCATTATAGAAGTACTACAGGTCATCGACTAGCTAGGCATAAGTAGGTGTATCTTATTTGTTTAATATTTTTCTTATATTATTGTTTACTACCTTTTTATATTAATTTATAGCGGTAGAGACGGTTCTAAATTTTCTATTCTGTATATTATTTTCTATGATAGATATTGTTTACCCGCGTTCATCCGGTGTATAGAAAAATTAGTCTAACGGACCCTTACCATCTTGCTTGACAAAGGTCGTCAAAATTGTAGAGAAGGTCTTATCCGTCTACTTGTTGCTTATATAAGAGCCAAGCTCTTCTCTCTACCGTTTGGGTGCCCCTTCCCTGCATATATGCCACAGATGGTAGCCACGCATCTAGTCAACCTAATCCAACCGCACGCCTGAATATTTCCTTGTATGTCCGTTTCGGTTCCTCACGGCTTTTCTACCTTCACCGTACGCGGTTGGATTGTGTTGACTAGACACGTGACAACTATCTATAACACGTATGCAGAAAGACACGATAGATATAATTTGCACCAAATTTTTTTTCCAACCTCAGGGCTGCTAGTATAATGTTGAATCCTACTCGTACGTAGTATAGGCAGCCTAGCAGTGCTATTCTTGTCAATAGTTATCGGAGTCTACCAAACTGACAATAATCCGGAAACCCCGAGAGAATGATTAGCTCCAAATCATTGCTCAGCTGCGTGACCCAACATTGATCATGGTCTTGCAGCTTTTGTAGCCACCTTGTTGTTCGAGCTGATTACTGAGTTCCTCTGTCTCTCCTCGTTCTCGCGATAGATCAAATCCAATTGTAAAGCCAAGTGTTTTGCTATAAATCAATTGTAAGCTAAATTATACAATACTTCTCTTATTTATCTATAAAACACTTTATCGTTATTATTGAGTACTATTTTTACTTATACCTCACATTCTCTTTTCTATTTCTCTCATATTCATTCAATATCTAGGCTCACTGTTGCATAGACACTCGTACCTCGGGCTATCTTAGAAGGGGAGGGCAAAAGGTCCGACCTCCGGAAGCCCAAGCCACTAGGGGGCCATGAGTATATTTGTATATAGTACATAAATATAACCATTTTATAATAAAGCCTTGTAGATCCATGTACTCGGTACAACATCCCATGAGAGCTTTGCGGGTCGTGTCTTTTTTTTATTTCGATCGATATCATTTGTCTTTGTCGTGGTCTTATCCGACGCCCAAGGCATCACGCCTTGACCAGTTGACCGATCGTCTTCTCACCACGGGAAAAAAAATCAGTTCGGACCATCCCTACGGAAACACGATGGGAATGTTTTGGGGTGAAAATTTTTGAGAACTAAACACCCCTTAGACTTCGATTCTTTTGTATTAGCATTATAGAAGTACTACAGGTCATCGACTAGCTAGGCATAAGTAGGTGTATCTTATTTGTTTAATATTTTTCTTATATTATTGTTTACTACCTTTTTATATTAATTTATAACGGTAGAGACTGTTCTAAATTTTCTATTCTGTATATTATTTTCTATGATAGATATTGTTTACCAGCGTTCATCCGGTGTATAGAAAAATTAGTCTAACGGACCCTTACCATCTTGCTTGACAAGGGTCGTCAAAATTGTAGAGAAGGTCTTATCCGTCTACTTGTTGCTTATATAAGAGCCAAGCTCTTCTCTCTACCGTTTGGGTGCCCCTTCCCTGCATATATGCCACAGATGGTAGCCACGCATCCAGTCAACCTAATCCAACCGCAGGCCTGAATATTTCCTTGTATGTCCGTTTCGGTTCCTCACTGCTTTTCTACCTTCACCGTACGCGGTTGGATTGTGTTGACTAGACACGTGACAACTATCTATAACACGTATGCAGAAAGACACGATAGATATAATATGCACCAAATTTTTTCCAACCTCAGGGCTGCTAGTATAATGTTGAATCCTACTCGTACGTAGTATAGGCAGCCTAGCAGTGCTATTCTTGTCAATAGTTATCGGAGTCTACCAAACTGACAATAATCCGGAAACCCCGAGAGAATGATTAGCTCGAAATCATTGCTCAGCTGCGTGACCCAACATTGATCATGGTCTTGCAGCTTTTGTAGCCACCTTGTTGTTCGAGCTGATTACTGAGTTCCTCTGTCTCTCCTCGTTCTCGCGATAGATCAAATCCAATTGTAAAGCCAAGTGTTTTGCTATAAATCAATTGTAAGCTAAATTATACAATACTTCTCTTATTTATCTATAAAACACTTTATCGTTATTATTGAGTACTATTTTTACTTATACCTCACTTTCTCTTTTCTATTTCTCTCATATTCATTCAATATCTAGGCTCACTGTTGCATAGACACTCGTACCTCGGGCTATCTTAGAAGGGGAGGGCAAAAGGTCCGACCTCCGGAAGCCCAAGCCACTAGGGGGCCATGAGTATATTTGTATATAGTACATAAATATAACCATTTTATAATAAAGCCTTGTAGATCCATGTACTCGGTACAACATCCCATGAGAGCTTTGCGGGTCGTGTCTTTTTTTTTTATTTCGATCGATATCATTTGTCTTTGTCGTGGTCTTATCCGACGCCCAAGGCATCACGCCTTGACCAGTTGACCGATCGTCTTCTCACCACGGGAAAAAAATCAGTTCGGACCATCCCTACGGAAACACGATGGGGATGTGTGACTGACGTGTGGCCCATAAGATATCTGATTTACCATCTGCATGCTAAAAAATAGCATGGTGGCCCACCTACCAGCTGCACAATCAACACGACGTTCTGGGGGATGATCCTTACTTAATTTTTTCCCCTCACCTAGCCACCCAAGTGTGGAGTGCCCGACACGGCGACACCGTCGTCTGCCGCAGATGACGGGACAGGCTGAGTGCTTTTAGGGCAGCTTTTGTCATTTTGGGCTGCTTTTATGGGGTGTTTAGTTCGCGAAATTTTTTGGTTTCGGGTACTGTAGCCTTTTGTTTTATTTGGCAATTACTATTTAATCATGGACTAATTAGGCTTAAAAGATTCGTCTCGCGATTTCACGGTGAACTGTGCAATTAGTTTTTTGTTTCGTCTACATTTAATGCTCCATGCATGTGCCGCAAGATTCGATGTGATGTTTTGGGGTGAAAATTTTTTAGAACTAAACACCCCTTAGACTTCGATTCTTTTGTATTAGCATTATAGAAGTACTACAGGTCATCGACTAGCTAGGCATAAGTAGGTGTATCTTATTTGTTTAATATTTTTCTTATATTATTGTTTACTACCTTTTTATATTAATTTATAACGGTAGAGACTGTTCTAAATTTTCTATTCTGTATATTATTTTCTATGATAGATATTGTTTACCAGCGTTCATCCGGTGTATAGAAAAATTAGTCTAACGGACCCTTACCATCTTGCTTGACAAGGGTCGTCAAAATTGTAGAGAAGGTCTTATCCGTCTACTTGTTGCTTATATAAGAGCCAAGCTCTTCTCTCTACCGTCCTCTATATTAGCAAAAATACTGACTAGCACCACAGAGTCAGTGTACTTACTCGTAACTCTGGGAAGAAACCGAGAAAGAGAGAATTGTTTGATCTGGTCGGTGGTCGCCATATGAATGGCATCTGTTTTTTGCTGGGGTCCAACATCCGACGTCGTCCACGCTGAAATGTCCTTGGCAAAGGAGACATCGGTGGTGATAGGCCCCTTGTAGCACTGTAGCTGCATCAATGGTTCGGCAGCAAAGAATCTATCACCTCTCTTGTTTGCCAAATCACAGAAAGAAAAACTGTCACAGTCCAAAAGGCATTGGTTCGTAAACATGCAGTTTTCCTTTGGAATGGAACTGACAAGAGAGTTGCATCGGTGGCTTCATTTCTTTCAGGGCTACGGTTCAACTGAGGCTGGTGGCATATCGCTGATGATCAGCCGGGAGGAGTGCGCCCGCATCGGTTCCGCCGGCCGTCTCTCGGAGAACGTGGAGGTGAAGATCGTGGACCACGTGACCGGCAAAGCCCTGTCCGTCGGCCAGGAAGGCGAGCTTCTGGTGAGAGGGCCTGCCGTCATGACTGGTAACCACCAGGTCCTAAGATGCATGATAAGCCGATGCTGCTCTGCTGCTGGATTCAGATTTTCTTTCTTTCTTTCTTTCTTTCTCTTCTTTTTCAGCTCAAAAAATGTTCTGAATCGCAGGATATGTTGGCGACGAGGAGGCCAACGCTACTAGTTTTGATTCTGAAGGCTGGCTTAGGACTGGCGACCTTTGCTACATTGATCAGGACGGGTTCCTGTTCGTGGTGGACAGACTGAAAGAGCTCATCAAGTACAAGGGCTATCAGGTTAGTTTGCAGTTTAATTTGGTCTTGTTTTCAAAGCACATATATTAACCCTTGCAGTTTCAGACTGATATGGGTGTATTAACCGCTGCAGGTTCCACCTGCAGAGCTAGAGCTTGTCCTGCAGTCGTTGCCGGAAGTTGTCGATGCCGCAGTCATGCCGTGAGTCCCTGCTACAACACACACGTTGGCAGAGTTGCAAAACATGCTCAGTTATATATCATCTGCAGAGTTCATGGTTTCACTGAATTTATTTATTTACAGGTATCCTCATGAGGAGGCAGGGCAGATACCGGTGGCGCTTGTGGTCAGGCAGCCTGGTAGCAAGGTCACCGAGGCTCAAGTCATGGACCACGTCGCAAAGCGGGTGGCGCCTTACAAGAAGATCCGCAAGGTGCTCTTCGTTGAGTCCATTCCCAAGTCTCCGGCTGGGAAGATACTGAGGAGGCAGCTGACCAACCATGTGCAGGCTGGGGCTGTCTCTAGAATGTAATTCTTCTTTATTTACTTGCATGTGTGCATGAGACAGAGATTGTGTGCAAAGAGAATTAGAGCACGATTTTTGAATTGAAAGAATAATAATGACATGCTGTGGAATTCTATCTATCTCTATCTACAGAATTAAAATCTGGACCAAAGGGCATGAACAGTGTTACATGTCCTTTTTTTTCCTTCCTCCAAAGTAGAATTCTGGACATCGGTTTGGTTGAAGCAGGCACCTTAATTATGTCACAGCGTGTGGCTCTACTAATGATGCCCACCAATGCAAGTAGATAAAAAAAAACACTTGTAATCCTCTCACGCCTGTTGAGCTGCACTCTACCTGAATCCTGCATGCCTGTTGAGCTGCAGTGGAGTGGACAGAATGCAGGCCACCGACAAAATAGTTTTCTGAATGGACCTGTTGACTGTCTCGGTGGTTTTCTGAATGTGCGTTGCTCTCTTTCTCTTAAGAAACATGCATGTTCATCATCTTTTGTCTGGCCATTGTCCGTTCCTCTGCTCTTCTTCGTTGGACAGTCCGGTCCTTGTAATTACACGGTGGCTTCAGCTCAATTGTCTCGTACTCTCATTTTTCAGAAATGCGTACTGTCCCGTGCTATTTTCTTCTGTTTTGAAGTTTTGACTTATTTTTTCCTCTGGACTTCACAGCACTGGTTTCCCTGAGACCTTAGTATACATGTTAGTTCTATTTATTGTGTAGTCATTCTAATAACAAAAAACTGCAAAGAAACATGACATTGAGCTATGTTCGTTACAAAGTTGCCGCGTAGAAGTCATGTGCTCGGGTGCCCTTCCTCAGAGACAAGTATCTAAGCTCATAGTAATCTCTCCTACAAGTCCGAAAACCAATGACTCTCATTTTTGGAAGGGTCTAATAAAATAAAAGATTAAAATTAATAATAGAAGGCACCGCCCATTCAAAGACCTTTATCCCACACTTTATAATATTATGCAAATCGTCCGCATGATATATTGACCAATGTTATGAGATCAAAACCATTGAATATTTCATTCCAGAGAGCTCTAGTGGGTCCGCATGATATAGTTACCAATGTTATGAGATCAACACCATTGAGTATTTCATTCCGGACAGCTCTAGTGGCGGATAAACACGATGAATGGGAAGACTTAGTAGCTAAGATCACGGATATCAATTTAACTAATGAGAGATATTTATTTATTTGGATGTTACATAACAATGATCAATTTATGGTCCTAGGAATACTATGTATAGTTTCGTTGAAATTTGCTCAAAGCGCATCTTCAAGCACACATGTTGAAACTTAGAAGTTACCTTTGATACTCAAGTTTCAATTTTCCAAATGTCAAAGTCCAGTTTCCAGAACACATATCTTTGATTGCCAAAGACTACTCAGGTGAAAAGTCTCTGCTAGTTTATGAGCATGTTATAAGGAAAAAAAAGAGTTTTTAGAGAAGTTTTGCAACTATATTAAATGTGTTTGTAAGAATTGCGTGAAATATTCATTCCCGATACCCAAATTTTAGTTACACCAATTCTATCTAGAAATTACACCAAAATAATCAGTGTAACTCTAGTGCAAACTGAGTGTAAATTGTAACACCCTAGGTGTTTGGCTCATATGTTTGCACTTGCATTTCATAAGCATGAGCATCATTCATCTCATTATGCATTTGTTTTGCTTGCAACATGAGTGTGCAACATGCTCTCTTAAGTTTGTTTCAAAATTGTTATCTTATGAAATGTGAGTGTTGCAACATGTAGAGGCAACATGGGTGTCTCATACTTTGAAACATGGCAATGTTGGTAGTATAACATGGTAAGATTAATTGTTGCAACAAGAGCTTGTAACATATGCAACATGGTGGTGCAATATTTTAGTTGAAATGCTTGTTTTGTTTGTTTCAAGCTATGTGACAATTGGAAGTTGGTGTAGCCAATGAGTACAGTGGCTAATTATATCCTAGAATACCTTAATCACACTTAGGATCATTAATAGAATAATGTTCATGTTGACCAAAATGACCAAAATGCCCTCCTAAGGGATGTTGACTAAGTCTTGGGCTCTAGAATGCTTTAGTTTGACTGTTTAAAAATCCAGCTTAGAGATCTTGCATGGAGGAGCACCCTTAATCAAAGTTGTAGAGAATTTCATAGAAAACAAAAGTCTCAATATGGCCATCTCATGAAAATGACTAGAACATGCTCAAACAGGGCCCACAAGTCAGGTTTTCCATGCTGTTTCACACTTAGAAAAATTTCTAAGTCTGGCACTGACTTACAGTTTCTTGAGCCCCTCTTTGAGACCTTGTATCTCCCAATCTAGGCCGAACCAGTTCAAACTCCAATTGACAAAGTTGTAGTACTCTTGTAGCTCTACAACTTTACTCTTAACACCTACCACTAACTCGAGCTAGATTAGGAGTAATAAGGCCTCCAAATGGCGCTATCATTCACCTAAATGGACGTCGATTCAGTCGACAGTGGCCGACCAAGATTAGAAATCGGCCGCCATGTGGGCGCGCCGTGGCGTCCGTACGCCGGCCGTGGGCCCACCGGTCAGGTCCGAGAGGGCCTCTAGAGCACCACGACGCTGCATCCTCCTTCACTCCTGCCTCTGCCTCTCTCTCTCGCTCTCTCCAAGCCCAGGGCGGAAGAACCGAGCTGCCATTGCCGCTCTTGCTCCGGCGAGCTCGCATGTGTTTTCCACCGTGCCACCGTGCCTCAAGTCCGGTCAATAGCTCCGTCTGGAACCCCTCTACCCCCTCGTCCAATCCACGCCCTCAGTCGTACAACGGTAGGGCCACATTGCCGTTTCAGCCACCGCGAGGTCTCACCGGCGTTCGTCTACGCGACGGCTCACCGTGGCCAGGGTCTCTGGGTCATCCTCTTCGAGCGCTAGTTGACGCATTAGAGTCAGGGTAGCGTGGGGGTGCTCACCGAGGGTCTAGGGTAGGGTGTCGAGGTCACCGACGGCGAGGTGAGCCACCACCACCCCGTCGAGCTGCCATGCGCGACGGCGAGCCCCCTCAAGCAGCTCCGCCCTTGTGTCCTTTAGGTCCACCAGTGCGGTTTTAGGTGCTGACCGTGATGGTGCCGTCGGCCTCGCCGCAATCGCCACCGGCGGTGAGCTCCGACCACCGCCGCTCCTCCCCTGCTTCCCCTCTCTTTGTCTAGCGGACCCCGCCTGTCAGGCACGCGCGCGGGACAGGCGTCGCGGGCCACGTAAGTTGTGGGCCGCGTCGCTCGGGCATGCTGTGCGCGATCGTGGGCCGCGCGTAGGTGGGCCGGCCCAGTAGGCTATTAGGGTTTTGGATTTTTGTTTTCTTGTAATTATTTCACAGATTTGAATGTTGTTTTGTAAATTTCATATCTCATGTTGTGTAGATCCAAATGAGGTGATTCCAATTGTGTTTGGTTATATATAAAGTGTAGTATTTAGGAAAAATATAACATACTTATGTATTATTTAAATTCTGGGATAATTAAATGGACCTTTGAAATGTGTCTTAAAATGGATGCAAACTTGTTAATTTTATAACTTAAGTTCTAGTGCTCCAAAAATTATGAAATTTGGTGGGTGTGCTATTTCATGTCTATGCTAGCTTTAGTAAAAATTTGGATGCTATTTCTTGAGTAGTTTTTAAGTTATGCTTTTGTCATTTTATATTAGGAGATACTTGAATGAATTTTCATAATTTTTCTATACGTGCAATGATCATGAAACTTTGTGAAGAGTGTCCTGGTACCCTAGAGTTGCTAACAAAAATATTGTTTCTGTTGTTTGATACTTTTCATTATGATTTCTTAATTATGCAAAAATCAGCCTTGCTAGCTTGTGAATCTTGTGTAGGAAGTTTCTGTGAATAACTTTGCCTCAAATTTTTACAGTAGCATCCTGGTAGGTCATAGAGTCCCCTGTAATTTTTGTAGAATTTTCTGAGCAATTTGTATATGGGTTTATTTTCTCACTTAATTAATCAATTAAATTGAGAAAAGGATTAAAATAAATTATTTGATTTGGTGTACTTTACTTTCGGGTGGTTTTAGCTCATGTGTGAACTTGTAGTGCCTTTGGTTGGGTCAAAAAGTTCATTTGGCACTTAAGTAAATAATTAATTTTCACATTTATAGGTTCTCTATACAGCTGGTAACATTTATGGGTTTAGACCTTGATAAAGGTGTTTACTAGGAATCTTGTGAATACTAAAGTTGTATTAAACTTGTTAAACTAGATTGTGTCAAAATTTGGTGGCATTTGGCCTAATAGTTTAGGAGTTACAGTTGTTTGATGTGGCTGTCCAGAAATGGCTGCTCTCTGTTAGAGAGGACAGAGTTCTGGAACTTTGGGAATTCGATTAGGTAAACTTTAGAATCATGTCTTGAGGTCTGAAAATGAATTATATAGCATATTATAAGCTTTCCAGATTGTTTTGTATCATGTCATTTAGATTTTTGGATCTTTAGTTATGGTTAAAACACTTAGCTGTTGTCCAGATTGTCATTGTGTTATATTGTGCTTAGGTTTGTGATAAGCTTAAGTGATGTGGTTCTTCTTGATTGTTTAGGTATTAGATCCTTAACTGAGGAAGAGCAATTGTATATTAGGTTATGTAGACTTGATAAGTACTTCTCTACCGGAGAAGAGATTTGCACATGTTGTGAAGTGATTTGAATAGAGCATTAGTGTTACTGTAGTTTACATTTCATTCCGAGCATGTTGCATTCATTCTTATGCATCCATGAGATTTATTGTGCATTCATGCAATAGGTGTACTGGAGGGAGTGACACTCCTAGAATTCGAGGGAGCTCTTCCGGAGGAGGATCAGGAGCAGTCGAGGGAGCCCGAGGAACCAGCCGGCGAAGGAGTTCCCGAAGACGAGCTACTTGAGTGCCCGGACCACCGTCTTTCTTCTTTTCTGAAAGGCAAGCCCCGGTGCATGCTGACCTAACTTTTGTGTATACATACCTTTGAGTACTTTTACCTGTTTATTGCATTAAGTTGTAGGAGTTGAGTGAAAACACTTGTTGCATTATATCTACCTTGTCCAGATATAGAACTTGAATCCCAATTTAAGTTTAGGCACGTGTTAATGCTTAGCCATACTTAGTGTGGAAGAAGTCGGGTGATTTACGGTCATTCACGAGCTTTAGGATGAAGTGGGTCACGGTTGGCTATATTTGCTATCGTGGAAAAGAACCATGCTGAAAAATGAATTAAGATCGGGCGGGAGTTTGATAGTGCAGCCGCAAGACACTTCACGTCTTGGGTGCGAAGCTATGCCCGTCTGAGTCATTTAAGGACTGATTCGCTATACGTCCTTGAGTCATGTTGAACACAGCCTAACACTTAGTTAGCCGGATAAGTCGTTCCGACCGCGAAGCCGAGTAATACCGTTCAGGCCGGGAATCGAAGGGTAGGTCGCATCTTGGAGGAAGTAAGGATATGCTTGGGGACATTGGCGTAAGACCAAGGGGGTTAGAGTCCCTATCACCTGGCAGAGTGTTGCCCTTGGGGATGCGGCATCATTCGAACCCGCGACTCCTGAATAGTACCAAAGGTGACTTGTGCGACCCTGGCAAGGGCCTACGTGGTGAGTGTTAGAAGTACCCCTCTAACCAGATAGGAATTCGATTCGAATCGCTGTCGCTCCCGGTTAGTGAGCACTTGACTTGAGTAGCGCCAACGTAGATTCCATTAATTGAACAAATAGTTAATTGGATGATGATATGATGTTGCCTCAATTTATACCTGCTATGGTTATTACTGTTTGCTTATAATCAAGTGAATGTTTAGTACATGTGCTAAGATAGCTGGCAGGTTAATGTTAAAAATGACTGCTAGTACAGGTTAAAAGAGTTACTATTATTTATGCTTTTTCACAAAATATGATGTCAGCCAACTTTACTTATGAAAGTCTTGCATTATCCTTAGTGTCTTTTATTTTCCGTTTCGACGGGTAAGTCTAGTTGAGTACATTCCCGTACTCAGGGTTTATTCTCTTCTATTGCAGATAACATGCTGTATCAAGGCTTCTACAAGAATTGCCTCCACCCGACGAGTGATGAGGATTAGAGCACTGGGCGTGATCGTCTTTAGTTCTCTTTCCTGAATGCTTTTGTAGGATCATGATCTGTAAGACTGGCTCTCATACTTAAACTAAGTGTGTGTCTTATGTTTCCGCTACTTTATTAATTCGGTTTGTAATAATTGCGACTCCGTGATGTTGTAAAACTTTCTATTCAGTACTTGTGAAATATAACATGTGATGTGTTATGTTGAATGATGCGATCTTGGTTGTAAGCGAGTTGGTTTGAAATCCTTCGTGGTTTCGATTGACTACCGAGATTATATGGGCTCAAGTTCAAAAATTTAAGTGTTTCGGGCACTTGTTTTTGTACTTGTGCTTTTATAATTTGGTCAGTTCTGTTACAGCTAACATAAGTTGACAGTAACTAAAATTGGAGTGTGGGATAGAAGACTTTTCACCCAAATATACCACAAAATTGTACCAAAATAACCGCATTAACTCTAGTACATTTTAAATGTAAATTCAGCATATATTGACAGTAAGTAAAATTGATGTGTGGGAGGGAAAATTTTCACTGGAATCTTAGTTTTATTCCATGCATGTTATTTAAGAAGGAAAATAAGGAAAAGAACCTGAAAGCCAAAAATTCAGGTATAGGAGGAAAGATTTTCACCTAAGCATGATATAGCAAAACTATAAAATTAAACCAACGCAAATAGCATATTGACAAAAGTGCCTGTACGGACCATTGAGCCACTAATTATCAAAACAACTACGTACACGGCATGATACTCATCTGTACCTAAACATTTTAGATAATTCCGCCAAAAAGAAACTTGAATCGTGATAACAAACATCAGTTCCAGCTGGGAACTGCACATCTACAATAGAATACATGGCAAGCGAAAAAGGGTAGAGACACGATTAGCGTTGTCTTTGCTCTCACAGGTTTTTCCGATCGGCGCTGTTGTTCTCATTCATTCTCCAATCTTGCTATGTACTTATCGTAGAATTTGCCTGCCTTCTCGAGCTCACCAAGCTCGGTGTAGCAATCGGCTATTGCTCCATATGCTTCAGTGACACCTGCATCCTCTCCGGTCATCTTGGAGATGTTTAGCACCATGGAGTGATAATTTATGGCTTCCTTGTACTTGCCTTGTCTTTGCAAGGATGCCCCTGGAGAATGCAAAGCAACTTCGTTACTTTTCACAGACACATCAGACTGTCTGTGGTTTGCATTTTTGCTGTATAGTGGGGGGAAAAAGAACTTCAAGTTTTGATTACATTATGTTTACATTATGTTCACAAACACACTAACAATTCTATTATGTTTACATTATCAATTTTTAATTTGGTTAAACATGCCTGAAAACAATTTCCTTCGTTATCATTTTTGAACTTGTACTCTTGCATACCATGTAGCATTTAACCAAATAAAAAAAGGAAGGTATTTGAAGATTCTCACAATTCCATGAAACTATCTGCGAAACCAAACTATGAAACTATAATTTCACAAAATAATGAACAAACCTAATCCTCGTGCTGCCTTCTTATCTTCAACATGATCACCTAAAGATTGTGCAAGATCAAGAGCTGCCTTAAACTCAGGAAATGCCTTGTCAGGAGCTTGGTTTCTCAGATAGTTCTTCCCAGTCCTGATATATGCAATTAGGCGCTCTTTCTGAGGATCAACAATAACTTCTGATTCTGGTATCTTACTACCAACTGGGGCATAGCTCAAGGCAGAAGCATAAGATTCAATCTTGGCCTGTCTTCTCAGTGCAGCATTTATCTGACGTAATTGATCACTTAGACGTGCAAGCTCCCCTCTCCTCTGCCTCGCAAGGAGCCCTACAGGATATCTGAATTGTTCAGCATGATGCAGAAACCATGCAACAAAGCTTAAAGTCTCGACTATGCAAAACCAACAACCCAGTTGTAGTCAAACGAAACAGGGAAGGTAGTCAGCACAAAAGACTATAATGCCATAAATAGTTGCAGATACAAAAGAAAACTGGAAATTAGTGGAAATAATCCAGTTCTTTCAGACTAACTGGGAAACTGGGCAAAAAGCAATCGAACATAGGTATGATAACTAGGATGCTCCTAAATGTAATTTTCTTTGCACTCCGTATTTGTTGCATCTGAATATGCATTTCTATGTATATGTTTTAAATTTAACAACATGCACTGCTAAATAACAAACTGGGGAAAAAATAATCAAATATAAAAAGTTGTGTTTAACAAGTCCTTGCAAGAGCGCATAGCATGCTCCTGCATTTCCCTAGAATTACGCTCATATATTTAAATCATTTGTAATAAAAGATGATGTCGACTGGGGCGGATTTGGACCTAGGGCCAGTAGGGCCACGGCCCTAGGCATGGCCCAAATCGCCCTTATAGAATATATAGTTTTGTAGCCCAGCCCGAGGAGGGCATTTACATATTTGTCATTGTTACGGAGGATAAAAAACATGTGTTACTGATATGTGGGGCCACATGAGTCACTGACAGTAGCATGAGGCCTGCCACTCTCCTCGTAAGGATGATAAATATGTAAAAATACCAGCCCGAGGTATTGGGACAAATATTTTAACTGTTGGCCCAGGAAAGAGGGACGACAGGTAGAGAGTGCGGCGCCCATCCCCGAGAGCCGAGACCTCGACTGCGCGACTGACGCCGGCCGCCGGCCTCCCGCCGCCTGGCACCTGGGCCTGGCCGCAGGCAGCTGCTGCACGCTTCCCGGCTGCACTGGTCAAGCGGCCGTGTGGGCAGCCAGAGCCGTAGAGGTAGGCTGCTGCTACAGCCGCCCGAAGGGAGCAGGCCACAAGGCCGCAGCCAAGGCTGCCAGCAGGTGACCCTGTGCTGTCGTGTTGCTTTTGCCCTTTGCCTCTGTGGCCATGTGAAAGTCCCATGTTTGGTGTTGGTAATTAGTGACAATGCCTAAGTATTAATCCTATGTCTAAGTTGTATGTAGCATATGAGGATTAGTATATTCCAAGGTTGGTGGTAAGATGGACATGGTGATCATGATGGCCAGGGATTTGGACGCAACCCTATGTGATCAAGGCAAATGTATATGCTTAAGGGTTGTGTTTTAGTAACCAAGACACCTAGTGGGTGTGGTTACATTATAGGATAGATAGCCGTACTATAAAGAGGGGAATGATGCGGCTATTGAACTCCTAAGTGCCTCTAGATGTGCATTTCATGATCATATGCATTTGGATAAAACTAATATCGCCTCGAAAATGATTGTGAAAATGCTAACACACTCACACATGACGAGATCACTTGGTGGTGTTAGCACGTTTACAACGGTGGTGGAGTTTGAGCGGTAGAGAGGGTTTGGGATCCTCTCTCCCTCCCGCTGAGCTTGCGAGGCGGCATTCAGGCGTTTTCGAGGAGTTGAAACGACGATTTTTCCACTACGCCGGAAGTCCGGAAAAGAAACGGAGGCGAACGGAGGTCACAGAGGTGATCGGACGCTGAACCGGTCGCGGTCTTTGCATGACCGGACGCGTCCGGTGAGTGTTCAGTGTCTGCGCGTTTTTCAGTTTGAGGATCGGACGCGAGGCACATCCGGTCACTGATGATCGGACGCGTCCGGTCGTTCAGGGAGCTTACTGGACTCTAACCGGACGCTAGCACTGTCGCGTCCGGTCATTTTCTTCAGCACGTCCGGTCATTGTTTCGTTGAGCGCTGCTCAGGCGACCAGCGCGTCCGGTCATTCTCGGGACCAGCGCGTCCGGTCTATGCGTTGAGCACGTCCGGTCGTTGCTTCGCAGTTAGCCATTGGGCGACCGGCGCGTCCGGTCAGTTGGACCAGCACGTTCGATCAGTGCTTCGTGACTTAGCCGTTGTGCGACCGGCGCGTCCGGTCAGTTGGACCAGCGCGTCTGGTCAGCGCGATTTTGACTGTTTAAGTTTCTAACGGCTCTATTCGAAGGGGTACATCTATAAATACTCGTTGGCCGGCTCAAGGTTCTCTCTCTCGAACATTTGACATACTTGTGAGCACTTTGAGCTAAGCAACTCCCCTCCCACTCATATCTCTTGCTTCTTTGCATATTCGAAGTGAGATTGAGTGATCCAAGTGCATTTGCATTGTGAGATTGCATCTAGTTGGCACTTGGTGGTTGATTTGCTGCAGGATTCTTGTTTCTCTTGGTGGTTGCCGCCACCTAGACGGCTTGGAGCAGCTTGGAGGCGTTGGCAAGAGTTGGTGATTGTTCTTGGCCACCTCCGGTGATTGTGAGGGGTTTGTGCCTATCTCGGCGAAGAGCCAAAGGCAACATTAGTAAATTGCTTCATGTCGTTGCAACCTTTTGCCATTTGGTAGGTTCTTGTGGCGCCTTTTGAGAGGCTCGGTGTGTGACCGATTAGCCACCGAACCACATGGTGAAGAGGGACACAACGGGGACTAGCGTGCCGGCAAGCACGTGAACCTCGGGATAAATCTTCGTGTCATCACTTTCATATTGTGATTGATTGATCCCGGTGTTCGGTTATCTTGGTATTCATCTCTTGATTATATTGATTGGTTGGCTCAATTCTTCGCCCCTCGGTGATACCCTCCTAACTCTCTCTTATATTAATTTCTTAGTTATCTTTGCTAGCGAGTTAGCTTTGCTAGAGTAGTTTCCTTGTGTAGCTTGCTAGTTGTAGTTTCCTTCTCGGTTTGACTTGTGCGGTTGAGTGCAACTATACTAGAATTGTGATTTGGTTAGGTGGCTTGTAAACACCCCGTAGGCTAAGCAAAACTCGCATCTCGCTATTTGTTTTATTGATAAACTTGTTTAGCTTGTCTTTGTAGAAAATTTTAATAGGCTATTCACCCCCCCTCTAGCCATCAAGACCTTTCAAGTGGTATCGGAGCCGTGGTCACCGTTTGTAAGGCTTAACAACCTTGGTGTAAGATGGCTCAAGTTATGTTCAATCATGTAAATGGCAAGCCTCCATTCTTTGATGGTGTCTCTTCCTTTGATCATTGGAAAAGGAAGATGAAGCAATATCTAGGCAATATACATGAGAAGGTTTGGGATGTGACCAAAGAAGGATACATCATTCTTGATGAGGAAAACCTCACTCCCAATGACCGCATCAACAAACAATGCAATACGGCGGCACTTGACACAATCTACCGTGCCATTGATGATAAAGTATTTGAGCAAATCAAAGATCTTAAAAAGGCAAATAAGCTTTGGATAAGGCTTGAAGAAACATATGAAGACACTTCAACGGTAAAAAGTGCCAAACTATATATGCTCAAGGACAAGTTCTCCACATTCAAGATGAAGGATGATGAATCCATCCCGGAGATGTTCTATAGGCTCCAAGTCATTGTCAATGATCTCAAGGGGCTTGGGGAGAAGGTTGAGGACAAGGACTTCTCACACAAGTTCTTGATGTGCTTACCCAAGAAGTTTGCCACCTTGAGAAGAATGATCTTTAGAGAGGGATTGGACAAGGTCAAACCAACCAATGTGCTTGGAGATATAATGACCGATGCTCAATACAATGATGATGAAGATGAGGTAGAAGAGAAGAAGGAGACCAAGGTCAAGCAAGAGAGGCCCATTGCATTCAAGGCTTTATCCTCTAAGGTCAAGAGCAAGGTGGAGAGTGATGATGATGATCCATTCAATGATGAGACTGATATGAACCCGCTAGGGTGAATCCTGATCTTTCGATGAGAGAAGGTGGATAACTCGATTTGGTGGATGGAGATGACGTTCACGGCCCGACTACAGCCTTCCAAGCTGCGCCTTAGCAACCGATACACCACCTCCAACAGCCGTCGTGATCTTGTGGAGCACGATCAACCAAACCACTAGGGTAATTCCTGCAAGCAATCGAGGAACAAGCAAGAACAAGTAGAACAAGCAACTTAATTGCAAATATAGAGATGAAAAACCAATCTGAACTCATAAGTTGGGGTTCTGAATCAAGTAGAACGGATGGTCTAGTCAACACACGCGTCTACAAGGAAGTAGCAATGGCTAAACTTTCAACAAAACAAAACACAATCTATTTGTGGCGGCTCTAATCCTTATTAATACCTAGGGGAACGACCAGGGGGGTGTTGGGGTCGTTCTCCAACCCTAGGACACGTCCTTAATGGACCCAAATTGATACATGGACCATCGGCCCAAAATAGGGTGACGCAGCACCAAAGGCAGAAAAGGTTTCGGCGTTGAAACGACGATTGCGGAAGCATTGGATAAGATATAGCCATGAGTCCAGATCCGTTGGAAAATAGACTTGATAAGTTTTCCAAAAAGTGCTATAACGTCCCAATCGGAGTCCGTATGAAGTCGTGGTGACCGTCGCAATTTGGGACAATTTTGCAGTCCGAATTCAACTTCCAAAACGTGTTGGACTTGGACTCTTTCTGTCCTTGGAACCAAAGTGACGTGGTGGCCTAGCGGAGGACGTTAGGAATACTTGGATTTGGTCCCAATCAACTTCATTAACCTTCCATGCTTTTCATATGCAATCAAACCTTCCCTTGATCCATGTAAGTAATTCTGAAAATGAGAATGAACACACATCATGGTGCGGCATCAATTCATCAAATGCATCAATGATAAGCCTCATATAGAATGGTTGCACCTTTGGTATAGAAGTGGTTGGCATGGTCATCTTTGAGCCAATGATGTCCTCATCATTCTCCCCTTCTTGACAGCAAACCGTCCTCGGTTTGATCTTTGTTGGAGTATGTGTTGTAGGTAAAAGTGAACTATGCTCCCCTTCTTGATATTTATCCTGTTGCATATGGGGAAAACTAGAAAAACTTTGCAAGACATCATTAGTGTTAGTGCAGCCCTCAATTTGATCATGGTATTGTAGCCCAAAAGGATATTTCAGATTAGAACAAATATAAACTTTATGCACCAAATATTCTCCTTTGCTGTCATATTTGCCAATTGCATGAAGCGAACAATGATTAAAACTCGGCAAACCAGAATCAAATTTAAGTTTCTCTTTTAGACAATTTAGATTACACAGAATATCAAATTCAATATAACACAAAGTATTTAAAGAGGACAGTAAATTCAGTTCATCTTGTGCACATGTAATAGGATGAAAAAGCTTATCTTCAGCACATTTGTATGGTTCCAAACCAAAAGTATCACACTTATTCGCTACTTGTGGCATAGGAGTAAAAGAATCATCAGCACACAACTCCTCTTTATCACAAGGAACAGCGAGTAATTCATTTTTTGACAAAGGAAAATCAGTAGTGGGTTCCACTATTTGTTGCTCTTCATTAGCATGCAGAGTGGACAAATTTTGGACATTATGGGTCACATCATTCTAGCAAGTATTCACAGATAATAGAATCTCTTTTTCAGCATTGAGAGCTAGACAAAACAATTGACCAATATGGCAATATGATTTGCTAATTAACAAGGTTCGAATTTCAGAATTGAGCCCTCTCATGAATCTACTCATAACATCTTCCATGCATTCATCCAATCCACCAAACATGATACAAATCTTAAAATTATGGTAGTATTGTTTCACAGTCTTACTACCCTGGTTCAAGTTATCTAATTTTGCAAGCAAATAATCAACATAATATGCAGGAACGAATGCATCTCTAAAAAGAAATTTGAAGTCTTTCCAAGATTCTGGAACTTTGTTGTGCCTACAAATGTGTTTCCATTCTAGCAAAGCATTTTCAATCAAAATATTAGAGGTAATACAAATCTTTTGTTTCTCGGACAGGTCATGCTCATCAAATTCATTGTCTACTTTTAACTCCCAATCAATGTAAGCTTGAGGATCAAACTTACCATCATATAACGGCAAGTGTTGAATGACATCCTGAATATGAGGGTCTAGTTTCAACAACTCAAAAATCTTCATATCCCCTGCCATGATTAGTAGAAAACAATAAACACAAAAATAATATGTATCCTCCTATCAACTACTAGGATGTGTCGGTTGTAACTCTCTCAAACTCAACTTGTTAAAACAAGCCCTTACAAGTTCTTACCAAGCCAAACAGGAGGTGATGGCAACCAACAAGTCTACAACCGTGGAGTGAAGTGTATCGGTGCCGTAGCAACAAAACAAATTGTCAAGCTGTAGTCGAATATGTGGAGCTGTAGGTGGGCTAAAGCAAGGAAGTACTAGAACCACGTTAGTTGCAAGCAAATTGAACAAACGCTCAACGACGTTATTGTGCTGGTCCTAGTCTAGTACGTGCTAGAGACGCGAGTCTGGACACAAACGAAGTCACTGAGCTGCAGCAAAGAAGGATCACAAGGATAGGAATAACAACAAAAGAAAAACCCTTCTCTTCTTATTTCTCTTTCTTTTCTTTCTTTCTTTCTATCTTTCTTTTCTTTCTTTCTTCTGTCTTTTTTTCTATTTTTTTTTCAACTAGCACAAAACTGAAATTTTGCAACAAGAATTAACAAGCTACTTACAAAAATTAAATGTTTCCTTGGGAAGGGTGATTCAGTAGCAAAGTCAAACAAGTGGCTGTTTTGCAAAACCAGCAAACGCACAAATCTCCAGGGCAACTGCGAAGCGCTCAGATTGAATTTGGGACCAAGCTCTGATCAGTTGGAAAGAGGACAAGTTAAGGTTTCCAGATTGTATTTAAACTCCCTATTCAGACTCCTGACAAAGGAAATATGGTGTTTTTCTTTTCAGGATAAAACAGGACTCCGAATCGAATTCTATCTTGATCTTGTTGGATTTCCTTTTTGTAGATGGAAATATGGACGTGGATGAAACCTCCAAGGGCGTGGCTAGGATAATGGTGGTAAACAAAATAAAGGAATTTGGAAATCCACTCGGATTCGTTGAGAGAAACAAATAAACTCAAATCTGCGATGGTGACAGAAACGTGACTAGAACTCAAAACTCTAAACGACTAGACGCTAAGACCAGCAACTTGACACGACGATGCAACCGTTAATTCAATAAGCCCTAACTAAGCAGTAATAGTATTAAGCTCAAAGGGTTTTTGGGATTATGGAGAACTAATCTACTAATTTTGTTTTGGCTTTTTCTGGACTATAGGAGATAAAAAAACAGCAAAGAACTAGAAGTCTCTCACCGATCAACCTTGCTCTGATTACCAACTGATATGAACCCGCTAGGGTGAATCCTGATCTTTCGATGAGAGAAGGTGGATAACTCGATTTGGTGGATGGAGATGACGTTCACGGCCCGACTACAGCCTTCCAAGCTGCGCCTTAGCAACCGATACACCACCTCCAACAGCCGTCGTGATCTTGTGGAGCACGATCAACCAAACCACTAGGGTAATTCCTGCAAGCAATCGAGGAACAAGCAAGAACAAGTAGAACAAGCAACTTAATTGCAAATATAGAGATGAAAAACCAATCTGAACTCACAAAGTTGGGGTTCTGAATCAAGTAGAACGGATGGTCTAGTCAACACACGCGTCTACAAGGAAGTAGCAATGGCTAAACTTTCAACAAAACAAAACCCAATCTATTTGTGGTGGCTCTAATCCTTATTAATACCTAGGGGAACGACCAGGGGGGTGTTGGGGTCGTTCTCCAACCCTAGGACACGTCCTTAATGGACCCAAATTGATACATGGACCATCGGCCCAAAATAGGGTGACGCAGCACCAAAGGCAGAAAAGGTTTCGGCGTTGAAACGACGATTGCGGAAGCATTGGATAAGATATAGCCATGAGTCTAGATCCGTTGGAAAATAGACTTGATAAGTTTTCCAAAAAGTGCTATAACGTCCCAATCGGAGTCCGTATGAAGTCGTGGTGACCGTCGCAATTTGGGACAATTTTGCAGTCCGAATTCAACTTCCAAAACGTGTTGGACTTGGACTCTTTCTGTCCTTGGAACCAAAGTGACGTGGTGGCCTAGCGGAGGACGTTAGGAATACTTGGATTTGGTCCCAATCAACTTCATTAACCTTCCATGCTTTCCATATGCAATCAAACCTTCCCTTGATCCATGTAAGTAATTCTGAAAATGAGAATGAACACACATCATGGTGCGGCATCAATTCATCAAATGCATCAATGATAAGCCTCATATAGAATGGTTGCACCTTTGGTATAGAAGTGGTTGGCATGGTCATCTTTGAGCCAATGATGTCCTCATCAGAGACCATGGCCCTCCTTGTGCACAAGATGGGAAGGTTCATGAAGAAGAAAGGATATGGGGCAAGGAAGAGAAGAGACATTATAAAGGCAAAGACCCTTTGCTACAATTGCAATAGCCCCGATCACATAGTGGCGGATTGCCCCTATGAAGATAAGAGATTTCATAATGGGGACTTGAAGCTCAAGAAGAACAAGAAGGATAAGAAAGAGAATGAGAAGAAAGCAAAGAAGAGCTTCACTTTCAACAAGAAGAAGAAGGATGGTGGTTATGTGTCACTTGGGATAGTGACAACTCCGATAGTGATGATGATGAAAGCTCTAGTGATGATGAGAGGACCACTCGGCGAGCCATTGCAAATATCGCCCTCTCCAACAAGCCATCCATCTTCGACACTTCATCAACATGCCTTATGGCCAAGCCTACAAAGGTAAAATATGATGATAGTGATGATGATTCTTATGCTAGTGATGATTGTAGGAGTGATGATGAGGAGGATGAGGACTACTCCAAGGATGATCTATTGGGCATAATAGATCAAATGAGCAAGGGCTACAAGAGGACAACCAAGAAATACAAAATCTTGGAACAAGAGCTCATTGCCAAGAGCAATGAAAATGATGCCTTGATGGAGGAGCTTGTTGCTCTCAAAAAGAGTAAGGAGTGCAAAGGAATTGAACAAGAGCTCAAAGCTCTTAGAAAATCCTTTGATGAGCTAGAGACTTCTCATGAGTGTCTAAAGGAAGACCACGAGGATCTTGAAATTGCTCACACTAGGCTTAAGAAAGCCCACTACACTCTACTTGAGCTCATCAAGAAAGAGGACCTCAAGTTGGAGAAGCTCATGAAGGAAGCTAAGGAGGAGCAAGTGATTGTCACTTGTGACATTGGACTAACATGTGATATTATTGATGATTCTTTATTTGTTGGTCCTACTAATGCTTCATGTAGCTCATCATCATCCACCACAACCAACCCTATCTCTACTACTAGTGATTCATCACTTGTGGTTGAGAATGAGACTCTCAAGAGAGAGGTGGATGATCTCACCCGCGCATTAGGCAATGCCTAGGGTGGGGATGTCCGCTTGCTAAAATGCTTGGGTAGCCAAAGGTTTTCTCTTAACAAAGAGGGATTAGGCTATATTCCCAAGAAGGGCAAGGCGGCCTTTGCTACTCCAAAGCCTCGCTTTGTGAAGGGCAATGGTCGTTATTACAATAGATGCAAGCAAGTTGGGCATCTAGAGATTAATTGTAACAAAATGAACAAGAACAAGAAAAATGCTAATGTACCTTACATTCTTTTTTATTCTTGTTATGTGCTTACTAAGGGTGAGAAAGGTGTGCATGCTAGGTTTGTTGGTACACCAATTATGGGCCCAAAGAAGAAGGTCATTTGGGTACCAAAGAGCTTAGTTACTAACCTCCAAGGACCCAAGCAAGTATGGGTACCTAAAAGATATTAAATTGTTTTGTAGGTAAATTACAAGGCCGGAGGAAGGCATTGGGTGCTTGATAGTGGGTGCTCTCAACATATGACCGGTGATTCAAGAATGTTCAACTCTCTCAAATCAAATAATAGTGGCATTGATAGTATCACATTTGGTGACAATAGCAAGGGTAATGTAAAGGCTCTTGGAAGGATTGCAATCTCAAATGATCATAGCATTTCCAATGTGCTACTAGTTGAAAAGCTCAATTTCAACTTGTTGTTGGTTGCTCAATTATGTGATCTTGGCTTCAAGTGCATATTTGGTGTTGATGATGTCGAGATAGTTAGTGTTGATGGCTCTAACTTGATCTTCAAAGGCTTTAGATTTGAGAATCTATACTTGGTTGATTTCAATGCTAGTGACACTCAACTTTCAATATGCTTGCTCACCAAATCAAGTATGGGTTGGTTATGGCATAGAAGACTTGGTCATGTTGGCATGAAGCAATTGAACAAGTTAGTGAAGCATGACTTAGTTAGAGGCTTAAAGGATGTCACATTTGAGAAAGATAAGCTATGTAGTGCATGTCAAGCCAGAAAGCAAGTAGGCAACACTCATCCATTGAAAAGCATTATGAGTACTTCCAAGGCATTTGAGTTGTTGCATATGGATCTATTTGGGCCAACTACATACACAAGCATTGGTGGCAACAAGTATGGCTTTGTAATTGTGGATGATTTCACTAGATACACATGGGTATTCTTTCTTGGGGACAAAAGTGATGTATTTGACATATTCAAGAAGTTCATCAAGAGAGTGCAAAATGAGTTTGAGACCACAATCAAGAAAGTAAGAATTGACAACGGAAGTGAGTTTAGAAACACAAGAATTGATGAGCTATGTGATGAGCTTGGAATCAAGCATCAATTCTCGGCCAAGTATACACCTCAATCAAATGGCCTAGTTGAAAGGAAGAATAAAACCTTAATTGATATGGCAATATCAATGTTGAATGAGTATAATGTGAGCCACTCATTTTGGGCCGAAGCAATCAACACGGCTTGCTTCTATAGCAACCGCCTCTATTGCCACAAGTTTCTAGAGAAGACACCATATGAGATCTTAAATGGAAGAAAGCCCAACATTGCATACTTTCGGGTATTTGGTTGCAAATGCTATATCTTGAAGAAGGACACTAGATTGAGCAAGTTTGAGAAGAAATGTGATGAAGGCTTCCTACTTGGCTACTCAACTACTAGCAAAGCTTATAGAGTTTGGAATTTGGCTAGTGGTTTACTTGAAGAAGTACATGATGTTGAGTTTGATGAAACAAATGGTTCTCAAGATGAAGAAGATAACTTGGATGATGTGAGAGGAACTTAATTGACCAATGCTATGAAAGAAATGGATATTGGTGATATTAGACCAAAGCAAGTGATTGATGTAGATGACAACAAAGATCAAGTGCTCCAAAGTCCAATCACTCAAGCTAGTGGTTCTCTAATGCAAAATCAAGCTAGTACATCATCTCAAGTGCAACAAGATCAACAAGTGGCTAGTTCATCATCTCCAACTCATGATCAACATCAACATCCGAGCAATCAAGTCCAAGTGCTTCAACCAACTAACGTTGCAAGAGACCATCCATTAGATTCCATCATTGGTGACATACAAAGGGGAGTTCAAACTAGATCAAGATTAGCATCATTTTGTGCTCACTCTTCTTTTGTGTCAATGGATGAACCCAAGGACATTGATAGAGCATTGAGAGATCCAGATTGGGTAAATGCAATGCATGAAGAGCTCAACAACTTTAAGAGAAATGAAGTATGGGAATAAGTTGAGAGGCCTAAGGATCACAATGTCATTGGAACAAGATGGGTCTTTCGCAACAAGCAAGATCAAGATGGAATAGTAGTAAAAAACAAAGCAAGACTAGTGGCTCAAGGTTACACACAAATAGAGGGTCTTGACTTTGGTGAAACTTATGCCCCGGTTGCAAGATTGGAAGCAATTAAGATCTTACTTGCCTATGCTTGTGCTCACAATATCAAGCTATATCAAATAGATGTGAAGAGTGCATTTCTCAATGGGTACATTCAAGAGGAGGTGTATGTGGAACAACCTCCCGGTTTTGAAGATGACAAGAAACCCAATCATGTCTACAAATTGAGAAAAGCTTTGTATGGATTAAAGCAAGCACCTAGAGCATGGTATGAAAGATTAAGAGACTTCTTGCTATCCAAAGGATTTGTCATGGGCAAAGTGGATACTACTCTCTTCACCAAGAAGATTGGGAAAGACTTATTTGTGTTGCAAATATATGTTGATGATATCATTTTCGGTTCAACAAATCAAGATTATTGTGATGAGTTTGGGAAAATGATGGCAAAGGAATTTGAAATGTCAATGATTGGTGAACTTAGTTTCTTTCTTGGACTTCAAATTAAACAAATGAAGGAAGGAACATTTATAAGTCAAACCAAGTACATCAAAGATATGCTCAAGAAGTTTGGCATGGAAGATACAAAGGGCATTACAACTCCAATGAGCACTAATGGAAGCTTGGATAGTGACAAGAATGGCAACATGGTGGATCAAAAGCTATATAGATCGATGATTGGTAGCCTACTCTATGTGACGGCATCAAGGCCCGATGTGATGTTTAGTGTATGCATGTGTGCAAGATTTCAAGCCTCACCAAGAGAAAGTCATTTGAAGGCAACAAAAAGAATATTGAGGTACTTAAAGCATACACAAGATGTTGGATTGTGGTATCCCAAAGGTGCAAGCTTTGAGCTAGTTGGATATTCGGATTCCGACTATGCCGGTGACAAAGTGGAGAGAAAGAGCACTTCCGGGACTTGTCAATTGTTGGGAAGATCACTTGTCTCATGGTCATCTAAGAAGCAAAATAGTATTACACTATCTACCGCCGAAGCCGAATACATCGCCGCGGGTAGTTGTTGTGCACAAATCTTGTGGATGAAGGCAACATTGAAGGATTTTGGAATCAATTTCAAGAATGTGCCATTGCTATGTGACAATAAAAGTGTCGTGAAGCTAACCAACAATCCGATTCAACATCAAAGAATAAAGCATATTGATGTTCGTCATCACTTTATTAGAGATCATCAACAAAAGGGTGACATTGCTATTGAGAGTGTGGACACCGAAGATCAATTAGCCGATCTATTCACCAAGCCACTTGATTAGAAGAGATTTCACAAGCTAAAGAATGAGTTGAACATACTTGACTTCTCCAACATGAGTTGATGCACCTCCATGATATGACATGCCTCTCCTTCAAGCCCCAAGGTACAATTGGTTGATATGTCATACATTTTATGCTAAGGACTCGTTTAGTGCATCTAGTCATAATTTACATGTTCTAGGCTCATTCATAAAAATCAAATGATTTTGAAGTTTATATGGTGCCACTATTGTTTCCATGACTTGTATGATCTAGTGGTAGCATATAACTTGTTTAAGTAGCTTGTGATCCTAAGTGTTTAATCTAGAAAACTTGTCTAAATATTTGCTTCAACATGGTGCATGATAACCCTTCTAGGGAGGTGTGAAGAAGCTGCCCTTGGAACAAACCGAAGTATTTTATTTATGCAAGCAATCTAGGTTGAATCATAAACTTGATCCTCACCCCATATTTCAATATGATAATCTATCTAAAGTTTGCTCCTTGTGGTCAATTGGTGCCAAAGGGGGAGAAAATATTGTTCACAAAGATAGAACTCAAAGAGGGAGAAGCACAAAGGGGAGAATTGATAAAAGAAGGGGATCAACTAAAATTTTTGAGCACACAAGTAGGGGGAGCAAGCTCTTAAACATGAATGTTGCATTTACTTGTGCACTTCATATGTATGATGCATAGTTATGCATTTTCTTTTTCTCCGATTTTTGCTTTGTGTGGTGACTTGCTAGTATACAATTGAAAGGTGTATTGAGGTACTAGCATGAATAGGAAGTAGTTAGATTTTTCTTGCTTCATGTTTTTCAAAGTGGTACTAGAGCCTTGCTTATAATGTTGATCTCGCGAGGTTTCTAGTTATGTTTGTGTTTTTCCAAGTGAAATCTGACTATACAAGGTGCTAAGATGGTGTTTATTGCTACTCCGATGGTATCACGCTTCAAAGGTCTATAATCTAAAACACTTAGCACCTATTGATAGTCAATGCTCCTATATTTTTCCAATCTAACATGTATGCTTCCAAAATCCAAACATATAGCATACATGTAGGGGGAGCCATTGCTATCAATTTGAATTCATGATCACATGTCCATAATTCTTACACATGGTAATATACTTGGACAATGTGACATGGGTTCAATCAAAATTTTATCATAATATCTTTGTGAAAGGTTTGTCACCAATTACCAACAAGAGGGAGATTGAAAGTCCCATGTTTGGTGTTGGTAATTAGTGACAATGCCTAAGTACTAATCCTATGCCTAAGTTGTATGTAGCATATGAGGATTAGTATATTCCAAGGTTGGTGGCAAGATGGACATGGTGATCATGATGGCCACACTTGGATTTGGACGCAACCCTATGTGATCAAGACAAATGTATATGCTTAAGGGTTGTGTTTTAGTAACCAAGACACCTAGTGGGTGTGGTTACATTATAGGATAGATAGCCGTACTATAAAGAGGGGAATGACGCGGCTATTGAACTCCTAAGTGCCTCTAGATGTGCACTTCATGATCATATGCATTTGGATAGAACTAATATTGCCTCGAAAATGATTGTGAAAATGCTAACACACTCACACATGACGAGATCACTTGGTGGTGTTAGCAAGTTTGCGACGGCGGTGGAGTTTGAGCGGTAGAGAGGGTTTGGGATCCTCTCTCCCTCCCGCCGAGCTTGCGAGGCGGGATTCAGGCATTTTCGAGGAGTTGAAACGACTATTTTTCCACTACGCCGGAAGTCCAGAAAAGAAACGGAGGCGAACGGAGGTCACAGAGGTGACCGGACGCTGAACCGGACGCGGTCTTTGCATGACCGGACGCGTCCGGTCAGTGTTCAGTGTCTGCGCATTTTTCAGTTTGAGGATCGGACGCGAGGCGCGTCCGGTCACTGATGATCGGATGCGTCCGGTCGTTCAGGGAGCTTACTGGACTCTAACCGGACGCTGGCACTGTCGCGTCCGGTCATTTTCTTCAGCGCATCCGGTCATTGTTTCGTTGAGCGCTGCTCAGTTGACCAGCGCGTCCGGTCATTCTCGGGACCAGCGCGTCCGGTCGTTTCCAGCGCGTCCGGTCTACGCGATGAGCACGTCCGGTCGTTGCTTCGCAGTTAGCCGTTGGGCGACCGGCGCGTCCGGTCAGTTGGACCAGCGCGTCCGGTCAGTGCTTCGTGACTTAGCCGTTGTGCGACCGGCGCGTCCGGTCAGTTGGACCAGCGCGTCCGGTCAGTGCGATTTCGGCTGTTTAAGTTTCTAACGGCTCTATTCGTAGGGGTACGTCTATAAATACTCGTTGGCCGGCTCAATGCTCTCTCTCTCGAACATTTGACATACTTGTGAGCACTTTGAGCTAAGCAACTCCCCTCCCACTCATCTCTCTTGCTTCTTTGCATATTCGAAGTGAGATTGAGTGATCCAAGTGCATTTGCATTGTGAGATTGCATCTAGTTGGCACTTGGTGGTTGATTTGCTGCGGGATTCTTGTTTCTCTTGGTGGTTGCCGCCACCTAGACGGCTTGGAGCAGCTTGGAGGCGTTGGCAAGAGTTGGTGATTGTTCTTGGCCACCTCCGGTGATTGTGAGGGGTTTGTGCCTACCTCGGTGAAGAGCCAAAGGCAACATTAGTAAATTGCTTCGTGTCATTGCAACCTTTTGTCATTTGGTAGGTTCTTGAAGCGCCTTTTAAGAGGTTCGGTGTGTGACCGATTAGCCACCGAACCACGTGGTGAAGAGGGACACAATGGGAACTAGCGTGCCGGCAAGCACGTGAACCTCGGGATAAATCTTCGTGTCATCACTTTTATATTGTGATTGATTGATCCCGGTGTTCGGTTATCTTTGTATTCATCTCTTGATTATATTAATTGGTTGGCTCAATTCTTCGCTCCTCGGTGATACCCTCCTAACTCTCTCTTGTATTAATTTCTTAGTTATCTTTGCTAGCGAGTTAGCTTTGCTAGAGTAGTTTCCTTGTGTAGCTTGCTAGTTGTAGTTTTCTTCTCGGTTTGACTTGTGCGGTTGAGTGCAACTACACTAGAATTGTGATTTGGTTAGGTGGCTTGCAAACACCCCGTAGGCTAAGCAAAACTCGCATCTCGCTATTTATTTTATTGATAAACTTGTTTAGCTTGTCTTTGTAGAAAATTTTAATAGGCTATTCACCCCCTCTAGCCATCAAGACCTTTCACCATGTTTAGATACCAAACTTTAGAGGCAAATTTTGCATAGTAAACATCACGCCACACTGTATTAATTTTGTTTTTATTTGGTAATAATTGTCTAAATATTGATTAATTAGGCTTAAAATATTCGTTTCGCAAAGTAGAACAAAATTGTACAATTAGTTTTTGATTTCATCTACATTTAGTACTCCATATATGTGCCGACATTTTAATGTGACGGGGAATCTTCTTTTTACATAGTAGAATTTAGGGGTGAATTTGAGTATCTAAACAAGGCTGATTGCAATAGAGAAAGGCCAGATAAGGCTTGGTAATTTCCTATTCTTACATCTAAGCCCTTGTTTAGTTCCCAAAATATTTTGCAAAATATTTTAGATTCCCGTCACATCGAATCTTTAGACACATGCATGAAGCATTAAATATAAATAAAAATAAAACTAATTACACAGTTTAGTTGTAAATCACGAGACGAATCTTTTAAGCCTAATTAGGCCATGATCGGACAATAATTGTCAAATAACAACGAAAGTGCTACAGTAGCGCTACAGTTACATTTTGTAAAATATTTTAGGAACTAAACCAGGATTAAATCTAAGTTCTATTTTAATGTTGAACTCTTCCCAATCTAGATATCCCATGAATGATTATTTGATTATGTCAATTTAGTAGTCCGTAAAGATGCTTTGCTAAAAATCCTACTCAACTATTGAGCGAGATGTCTTTGTAATCTCTACTGTATGAAATCAGGGCCAAGCGGGCGGTGGATATGGCCACGTCACCCGCTAACGCGTACGCCGTTGGATCTAGCGACGAAGCAATGTGATCCGTCCGATTACGGGTCGATTCGGGCCTCCATTCAGTTTCGTTGCGAACCCGAAACATCCAAACCTTCTCGCGCGTCGGCTCGTCCTCCCGTGCTCCCTTCCAGTCCCGAGTCCTGACCCTCCTCCTCCCGTAGCCCCGCACCGCGCCTCCTCCGCCCCCGCTCCCGCTCCCGTCCCCGCCGAGCGCCGCCCCCGTACCCGTCCTCGCCCCTGTCCCAGCCCCTGTCCAGGCCGCGCTGCCGGGCGCCACCCACGCCGCCATTTGCCGCCCGCTCCCCAATCTGAGGCCGCGCCGCCACTCGCCACGAGCGTTAGAGAGCGGCGAGAAGACGAGGGCCACACCCCTGCGCTCGGGCACGGCCGCGGCGCGAAGTCGAGCGGCGCGACTTCGCCGCCTGGGCATGGCCACGGTACTGGAGGAGAGCGGCGCGAAGACATGCGCCACGGCCCTTGCGCTGGAGGAGTGGAGGAGATGGCATCGAGTTCTCACCTGCGTTCACTGCTGCAACCAATCCACACTCGTCTCGCACTCGCATCCACTTGATCCAGCCGCTAGACCTGAAGGAAATTATTCCACGACGTCTGCGACGAACTGGCGGCGGTCGCTCCTCGCCTTGCCGATGCTTCTGGCGTCCCGCCACCTCCCCTCCCCGCGCATGTCTCCGGCTGCTAGTTGATACATGCAGGCAACGAAGGGCGTGCCACACTGCGAGCTACGTCTCCGGCTACCCACCTCTGTCTATTCAAAGCACATATGCACAACAAGTGTTCGATGCTTTGCCTCTATGAGATGATTGTTGAGTTTGAACCTGAAATATATGTGCAGATAGATGACGGCTATTCTGTCGACTATTGTTGTGACGGCACTTGATGCCATCTACGTCCTACGAGGACCTGGACGACTTTCGCCATCGTCTACTGAATCCATGCCGCTGTCTGGTCCACCTCCAGTGCTCATACTGCTGCATTACATTAAGATTATTTAAAATTTGGAAATTTGGAATGGGACAAACTATTGGTTTGTAGGCTTTGATATATGCTACCATTGTTTTGTTTGTGGGATGGCAGACTGAATTTTCTTTGGACAAAGGCATATGAAAGTACATACTTAAAACATTCTGCAATTTGGTTGCTCAGGAACATATTTACAGCAGCATGTTAGGGCTACAGTCTATGAAAATGCAGATTATTTAGCATTGTGATCTCCACACTAAGCATGCCTTTTTCTTTCCTTTTTAATTTTAAATTATCCCTGCTATATTGAGTGTTTACCAATCACTCGAGACGGGTCAACAACTAGCCGTAAATCATCATAGTGACGGATCAGTATTTGGAATTTGAAATTCTTGAGGATGGTGAATTTTTTTTACTTATTCAGATGCACTCCCGTTCCTGCTTTATAAACACCGACAATAAACCTCCCCTTTGTATCAGCACCATAACACGAAATAAGACCCTAGCTCTAAATGAGACCTCTGCTTATGTAGTAGTTTCCTGCGTTTTAGTTGCTCCCTGTGCTCCATGTTTTAACTGTCTTCCCTATCTAAATTTGACCAGATGTGTATACTGAAAAATACAATTTTCAAGGATACTAAATAGGCTCCATTGTTCAGTTCTTTTTTAGTATATGTTATTTACTTGATTGTACTTAGCTCCCATGTTTTGCCATACTCTGATAGCTTCTTCTATAGAAGTCAACAGCAACTTCCACTAGGGTTAAGACACTATAGTGGTTGCACGCATATGTTGGTGGTGGCATGCGACGGAAGGCTGGAAGTTCCAGTTTGTGCCGAAGCAACCTCAACTCTCCAAACATTTGAGGTCTGCATATGCTTAAGTGTGACATGCTTGAGCAAGCATCATTTTGTTATAAACTAACCTTCAACTGTTTGAGATGTGGGTTGCAGATATGAGATATATATAGAACTGCTGTTACCTTTTGCTGCAGATCTATTATCCAAATATACTTCCCATTATCTTGTACAAATATATTTTTCCAGACAATTAAAAATTCTATATTGCCTCTTTTTGCGAGGACTGTTGTTGAAAATTAAGACTCGATGACAAATTTTGAGTCTGGCTCTGCCACATCATTATATCCTGTGGTACAATCTGTGTACATCAACCTTCAATATGGACACGACGTATTCAGATTCACAAATGTGCATTTGCATCTTTGAAAGTATAGTCATCAAAATTTTCATCATTAGCTTATGCTCTTCCATGTGCTTGCACGGATACGCTTTCTGCAGCAGCATCACTAAAACTGGACAAAAATTGCTCCAGGGTTCTCTGAAACATTTCTTATATAATTCAGGTTCTCACCTTAGCAGATATGATTAATGTGCATTTAAGCCTTCTGAAAAAAACTATATGTAACTCTTGATTCTTATCGTCGTCACGTATCTCCCTGTCTCTAATGATTGACGTGATTATTATTGTATGAGTGTTTAAGTCTGCTTGCACCCATGTACTAAGCCATATCCAGTGTATAACACTCAGAAGTTGTGAACATTTAAGCATGGTCCCTTTTCTCCAGCCAATTGATGATTTGTTAAAGACATACTTAATCAGTGTAGTATGGTCGTCCGTTGTCTCCACAATAACACTGCTTCTGCTACCTCATGGTATTTCTTGGTTTCATACAACTAGCAAAAAAAACCAAAAAACAAAAACAAAAAAAACACGCCACCGTGCTAACATCTATGCAAAATACTCTCTCCGTTTGTCGTTTTCGCTTTCCGAGAAACAACTTTGACAAAATATATATTAAAAAATATTAATATTTATGGTACATAATTGATATCATTGGAAAGATCTTTGAATCTAGTTTTTTAATAAATTTATTTGGAGATACAAATGTTGCATGCATTTTCTACAAATCGAGTCAAACTTGCGGCATGGAAACCAAAAGCGATAGATAATTTCGGACGGAGAGAGTATGAACCTACGTTGTACACGACGATTAATACCTATTTCATGACAATCCCTTGAGAGGCAAACACAAATTAAACACTGACCCAATCCACTATATGCACGTTGGCGCGGCAACGCCGCGCCCCTTTTTCTAGGGTTTTTGTTCGAAAACTAGTCCACATACAACGACAGAGTGTCAGCATACCGACCCAGCCCAAAGTTGGCAAAAATAATATACTTTTGTTTTGCGAGAGGAAAATTGAGGCAACATCTTAGCCGTTCCTTGGAGATCAAGGTCCGAAGGTGGTTAGCATGTATTATATTAATTAATACCTTGTTTGGATCCTATAGTCTAAAGTTTAGTTATTAAATTAAACTTTAAACCATTTTAGCTTTTGAGACTCCAAATAAAAGACCTAAAGTTTAGACAACTACATAAAAGTTTTAGACCACATAAATGATTTAAAGTGGCTTTTTAGTTACATAGCTTTTACTAAGTATATCTAGATATACCTTATGTCTAGATACACAATGAAACCTACTAATGAAACCTACTATGTATCTAGACACTCAAAGGGACATGAAATTTGGAAGAATTGATGGATGTAAGAACACGAATATGATTTTACTTATATATTTGCTTATTTTTTAGAATCCCGTAGCAACGTGCCGGATATCCTTTTAGTATGTATAAAAAAATTGTTGGCTCCTTTATCCCGTGCTCATGCACAATTGTTGAGAAGTACTCTTGTCGGTGTTTGACCACCGATAGCCTGTCACGGGGGTACTCTAGACAGTTGTTCGGGCTTCGGTGCGTGCTGGAACTCGACGATGAACGCAGAGACAGTCGATTTATACTGGTTCGGGCCCTCGATCGGTGATCGAGTAATAACCCTACGTCCCGTCGGCATTAGCCTTTGCGTTAGATTGATTACGTTGTATCAACTCTCGTTTACAGGGGTGCCCACAACCTCTCTTTATATCGGTATAGAAGGTTGTGGTGCGTGTCACAGAACCGTCCAAATTATAAGAGCACAAGTCCAAAAACAATCGCCGAAGCGATCAAATTCTTAAACTTGAGCCCATATAACTCTGGTAGTCCACGAAATCACAAGGGATTTCAAACCAAATCGAAAGCAACTAAGATCGCAGTGATTCAACATAACACAACACTTGTTACAACAGTTCATAAGTAATCTCATACATCGGAGTATGAATAATTTATTACAAAACCAAAGTAAAGTTTAGCGGAAGCAACATAATTTCTGAAACCATTTGAAGTGAAATACTGCCAGTACAAAGTCACATCCAGCAAAAGCATACTAGAAGAGATACTACAGAGACCATGCTCATATGGTCTAGTCTTCACGCTCACAAGGCGAAGACAATACTTGCAGCAACAAGTACAAATCTGCTACCTGCAACAGGTGAAAATAAACCCTGAGTACGAGAAGGTACTCAGCTAGACTTACCCGACAGAAACCAGAAACAAAGTGACACCAAGTAGTATGCAAGGCTTTGTAAAGTGGGCTAGCTCGACTCATTTGCAGAAAAGCTTAATACAGATAAGTAACCATTATTTGCTTAAGCTTCAAGTTAATCATCTTTAACCTGCAAACTAGATTAGCACCTGTACTATAGCAATCACTTGATTAAGCTAAGCAAGAAATAATAACGATATCCGGTGTAATCATGGTTGTCATCATCATCCTTATCATCAATTCTGAACCATCAATATAATTAGTGTATCTAAGCTGGAGATAACCAGTCAAGTTTCTTACTATCCGGGAGAGACGACGACTCGAATAGATTTCAACTCAGCTGAGGGGGTATTCCCAACACTCACCCGGCAAACCCCGCTAAAGGCAGCCGTAGATAACCTTTGGTACAACTCAGGGTGGGCCCGAACAGCGCTGCATTCTCGGGGATACCAGTGGCTAGGATGCTTAGGACTTTTAACTCACCTACCCTTGGACCCTCTGGCTCCCTTCCGAGGTGACTTCCACTTTTCGACTTCGCAGCCTGAGTTGAGCTACTAGGCTTCACGGTCGGCAACCTCAGGCCGGCCAGCTAAATGTCAGGCATGCGTTCAAAATGACATAGAAGGCTCCAGGTCTCGGTCCTTAATCGACATAGGCAGCATCACTACAACCGTAAGACCCCGCCCGGTCTTTCATTCATATTAACACAAGATTCTTTTCCACGATAGCAAATATAGCCAACCGTGACCTGATCAAGCCCTATATCTCGCAGGTGATAGGAAATCACCTGACTTCTACCAGTCTAATTAAGCAGGGCTAAGCATAGATATGATTATGTCTACATAGGATTCAAGGTTCAAATTACTGGACAAGGAGTGTTATCAATGCAGCAAGGGTTTCCAACCAACTCCTATAACGTAATGCAACAATACACATATAACATGTATATAGATAATTGCTTTGAAAGTAGGAGGCTTATAATGCTCCGGGGGTTGCCTTAACCGCAAGAAGAGAGATCGAGGTTCGGCTTCAAGAATGGATCCCACGTCTTCTCCGGCTTCGTCGGACTGGACCTCTGGCTCCCGAACGGACTCCAACTTCGGGGTTCACGCCTTGTGGAGCTTTACAGTCAACACGATTCTTGACACACATATTGCATGTATATGCACCCAATGAATTTCATGTATGTACCAAGGATGACATGATGATTTATAAACATGTATGAATGATGTGAAGATGAATCTAATGATATTGCAACATCATAAGCACAAACCCAAGTTATGTGGTGCTCTATTCAAATCACTTCAAGCTTAGGTACAAATTTCCTCTCTGGTATTAACATGTTTGAACATCCTTAAGCAATCACTAAGTACCACAAAATTAAGACTAAACACACACATAACAAGATTCCAGAAATTTAGTATTTCCTCACGTTAACAGCAGCAGCTAAGAAACATTCATAATTGGAGTTCTACAAATCCAAATGACTAGCAAGATGACATTCTGGAAAGCTTATGAAATTGTCTATATTTCATTTATAAATATCTAAGCATGATTTCATCATTTACCAGGTCAAAATAGCACATGTACAGAATCTGTTCTAGAAGACAGAGAGCACTACCAAAACTGAACCTAGCTTGGAACAGCTGCCATTTCTAAACTGTAAGTCCAAATGCTACCAAATTTTACCAGCAACTAGTTCATGAAGTTCTAAACAACTTTGCTATAGATCATCAAGCATTAAAACATCATTATCATAGCCTAATTTGCTTAACCACCAAATCTGTCTAGAAAAGATAGATTTGTTCAATTAAATATTAAGTGATGTTGAGAACATCACAAATGACCTACCCAACTTCCTGAACAGTTAGATCATGTTTAAGTAACACCAAATCAGGTCATGGCACTAGCATAAACATTTATCTAATCACCCTTTTCTATTTATTTAGAGTGCATAAGCATAAAATGGTATCATATATAAAATATACCCAGAAAATTCTAATAAAATTACAGAGGCAAATACATGCTACCAAAAGGCTACCATAAAAATTTCACCTCATTTTGACCAGCAGATTTTGAGATATCAAAATAACAAAAAGATAAGTGCTAATAAAGCCTATAACAAAGAAAATTCATAACTGGAGCAAATGACCTTCAATAAGGCTGAACATTTAACTAGAGCATCTTTATACCATGACTAGCATCTCAAGAAAATTTCATGGCAAAAGGATCACCACACAGTGAGATATGAAATTATCAAATTCACATAATTACATAAAGCACTTAGTAAAAGTAATTATTAACTCCAGAAACATAAACTAACATGCCCCATTTAACACACTACTGTAAAGTACACTTCATGAGGATTCCAAAAAGTCCATACTTTCTATTTTATGTTTTTTCTACTATTTTGTATGAATTAACAAAGTTCAACAAATAAATCTACATTTCAGAATAATGAATAAAACCAAAATAAACAAACAGGCCCTAATGGCCGCTGGGCCGCTGCCTGTGCCCGAACCGGCCCAAGAGCTGGCCCGCTCAAACACATCACAGGGAAGGCGCTGACACGCGGGTCCCGGCCGTCATCGGCACAGAGGCAAGGGACGGCGGCTCGCCACCGATTTCCCGGCGACGGCGCGGCCTCTAGGGAAACCAAGAGCATCGGCATGCTCTACGCATCAAGGTGATTCTAAGGAGGTACCATGGGCAGCTAGGGTCAGCCCGAGATGGCTCACCGTCGGCAATGGAGGGCGGCGGCACTCGGTGGTGGCGCACCGGCGAGCACAGGGCATGGCTGCGCGCGCGGAGAGCTTCTACACGATCAGGGAGTCACGGTGGAGCTATTGAAACCACAAACGCGACGACCGAGTGGTAGGCGAGGTGTAGCCACGTGCGGAGCACTATGGCAGCGACGGTGAACTCCTAGAGCGGCGGCGTTCCCCAGCGACGAGGGCACTACCGGCGGTAACATCTCGTCGGGACACGGCTCTAGGTCTAGGACACGCAACGCACTCGCAAGAAGGGAGAAAGGAAGGGCAAACACAGAGAGAGGGCTTGTCGGCCATGGCGGCCAAGGCAGAGCGCGCTCCACGGTGAAGTCGTTTCGAAGAGCTCACTTCAGTAGAGGTGGAATTGATGGGAGCTCCACGCTCCACGGCGGCGCGGGGACGAGGTGGATGCAGCTCGGTGGAGCTCGATGCGGGGCTGGCCACGGTGGTGGAGTGAGGTCGGCGGTGCTCCGTTGATGGTGACGGTGGCGGAGCTCGAACTGCGGCCACTCTAGGCCACCATTGGACCAATGAAGCCGCGCATGGGACAGAGAAAGGGATGGTGAGGTTGTATGCGGGCGCAATCTCGTGGTGATGCTACGGTGGCAGAGCTAGGAACGGCGAGCCCGCGGCGGCAATGTTGCTAGAGCAGAGCGAGGTAGGGAGAGCGTTAAGGTGAATGAAATGAGCTAGGGTGAGCTGTCTCGAGCTCCGACCTCACCCACGCGAGCCCAAGCACGGTGTCGACACGCAGCGTCCACGTGTCGACCTACTCCTGCCCTCGGTCGGCCATGGACGCGAATGAGTTCAACATTTTGAACTCTGAAGAAACTGAACCGACTGAATGGAAGCCGATAGAGGTGACTGACAGACAAACTTCAACGCTTGTAGATCTATGTGAGGGCTTCAACTTTGTCAATATGGACTTGAGATAGTTCGGCCTAGATTTGGAACTACAGAGCCCTAAAGTGAGGTACCTTGAAACTGTAAGTCAGTGCATGACTTTGAAAAATTTCGAAGTGTTGAAACAGCATGGAAACCTGACTTATGGGCCCGGTTTGAGCATGTTCTAGCCATTTTCATGAGATGGTCATATTGAGACTTTTGTTCCTTGATAAATTGGCTACAACTTTGGTAAGGGGTGCACATCCATGCAAGGTCTCTAGGTTAGACTTTTTAATCAGTCAAACAGAGTCACTCTATAGGTCACCCCAAGTCAAACCTCCCCTTAGAGGGCAAATTAGTCATTTTGGTCCACATGAACAGTGCTCCATTAGGTGTCCTAAGCATAGTTAAGCTACCAGAGATCATGTTAGAGCATCACATGTGTCATCTATACAAAAACCCTAGCAACACATAAAGGAAACACATAGAAACCACAAATGTTACAATTGTTTCAAAACCATGTTTCACCTGTTTCACGACCTTATTACAAGACTTAAGCTTGTCATGTTACACTAACAATATTGACATGTTGCAAGGTATTGAAACACATGTTGCACTACCATTTTCATAAACACAAATTATGAAACAAGCATAATTGAGTATGTTGCATACTTATGTTTCAATGTTTCAACACTATGTTTCACTAGTTGCATGGCACTATTTCATTAGTTTCAAGCACCACTAAGATATTTACAAACACACATGACAAGTACTTGCATTGGTGACACATGATCCTAGCATGCAATATGGAAACACAAGGTGCAAGCTACGTTTCATTAGTGACACAGAGATGGTGCATTAGTTCAAATTAAATGTTTCATCAATTTTAACTTAACAATCAAGATATAATGCTCATGATATGAGTTGATGATGTTATGCTCATGCAATGCTTAGTGCAAAATGAGGCAAGATAACACCTGGGGTGTTACAACCCTCCCCCCTTATAAAAATCTCGTCCCGAGATTTGAAAGTCGTACCATTTTTCAAAGAAAGCGGAATAATTATCCTTTAAATAATCCTCTCTTTCCCAAGTTGCATCACGTTCATCGTGGTTACTCCAAACAACCTTTTATAATTTGACTACTCGACTTTGAGTCACCATTTCTAGAGTGTCCAGAACATATACTGGTTTCTCCTCATAGGAAAGATCAGATTTCAATTTGATGCGTCTCACTTCCACTCTTTCCTCAGGAAGACGGAGACATTTCTTCAATTGAGAAACATGGAAAACTAGAAAGATAGCTCCCAACTCATGAGGTAGACTAAGCTTATAAGCTACTCTTCCACTTTTCTCGATGATCTGATAGGGTCCAACATATCGAGGCTCAAGCTTCCTTTTGATCCCAAAACGTTTCACTCCTCTCATAGGGGACACCTTCAGATAGACATGGTCACCTACTTCAAACTCAGTAGGTTTCCTCCTCTTATCTGCGTAGCTCTTTTGTCTAGCCTGAGTAGTTGCCATATTTTTCTATATAGGACGGACTTGCTCTTCAGCTTCTTCTACAAAGTCAATACCATAGAATCTTATTTCTCCTGGTTCCACCCAATTCAAAGGAGTTCTACACTTGCGCCCATACAGAGCTTCAAATGGAGCCATTTTGATACTCTCTTCATAACTGTTGTTGTAAGAGAATTCAGCGAGAGGCAACCATTTCTCCCAAGAGCCATTACAAGAGATGACGCAAGCTCTAAGCATGTCTTCAAGAATCTGATTCACCCACTCAGTCTGCCTCGACGTCTGTGGATGATAAGTAGAACTGTGGATTAAGTTAGTACCAAGATTTTGATGTAAGCGCTCCTAGAAACGAGCAGTAAACTGTGGCCCTCTGTCAGAGACAATAGACTTAGGCACTCTATGAAGACGTACAACTTCTTGGAAATAAATATCAGCATATTGGTGTGGGTGATAGTTACTCTTCACGGGGATAAAATGAGCAGACTTTGTCAAACGATCAACTATAACCCATATAGAATCAAAACCTCTTGGTGTGGTCGGTAATCCGACAATAAAGTCCATAACAATGTCGTCCCAGTTCCAGCCGGGGACAGATAAAGGCTGAAGTAAACCAGGCTTCATGTGAATGGCCTTAACTCTACAACAATTATCACACCTAGCGACGTAGGCTGCAATTTCCTTCTTCATTTTGGTCCACCAATAATACGGCTTGAGGTCTTGATACATCTTACTGCTGCCAGGATGGATCGATAATTTAGAAGAATGGGCTTCCGCCATGATTTGGTTTCTAAGTTCCTTGTCCTTGGGCACAACTAGTCTATCATTGAACCAGAGAATTCCCTTGCCATCCACTCGAAAGTGCTTGGTTTCTTGTTCCTTCATTTTTCTCTTGAAGTGAAATATACCAGTATCAGTCTTTTGTAGCTTAATGATTCGACTTCTTAAAGAACAATCAACGGTGATATGATGGAGTATGATAGGATGTAAGAGATGAGACAAATGAAAATCTTCTTCTATCAGAGAGTTACAATGAGATTTTCTACTCAAGGCATCGGCAACCACATTTGCTTTACCAGGATGATAATGCACTTGGAGGTTATAATCCTTGATTAACTCCAACCATCTTCTCTGAGGCATATTTAACTTGGGTTGAGTAAATATGTATTTGAGACTCTTATGATCTGTATAGATATTGCAGATATTGCATACATTTCCAAGTAAATAGTGTCTCTAGATTTTTAGAGCATGCACTACAGCAGCTAACTCTAAGTCATGAGTCGGATAGTTAACTTCATGCTTTCTTAACTGACGAGAAGCATACGCAATAACTCGGTCTTCTTGCATAAGTACACCTCCTAAACCAGTACCCGATGCATCACAATACACATCAAACGGTTTCTCAATATCAGGTTGCGCTAATACAGGAGCTGATGTCAACAAAGTCCATAGAGTGTGGAAAGCTTGCTCACACTCCGAAGTCCAATCAAATTTCCAATCCTTCTCAAGTAATCGAGTCATAGGCTTAGCTATCTTAGAGAAATCCGGAATAAAACAACGATAGTAGCCAGCCAATCCAAGAAAACTCTGAACTTCATGCACTGTAGTTGGTGCCTTCCAATCCAAAACTTCATGTACCTTAGTCGGGACTACTGAAATCCCCTCACCAGACAATACATGACCGAGAAAAGGTACCTTCTTTAACCAGAATTCACATTTGCTGAACTTGGCGTAGAGCTTATGTTCACGTAATCTGGATAAAACAATTCTCAGATGCTTGGCATATTCTTCTTCATTTTCAGAATAGATGAGGATATCATCAATGAATATCACCACAAACTTGTCCAGCTCTCACATGAATATTGAATTCATCAGGTACATGAAATGTGCAGGAGCATTGGTCAGACCAAAAGACATGACAAGATATTCATATAGTCCATATCTGATAGAGAAAGCTATCTTTGGTATGTCTTTAGGACGGATTTTAATTTGGTGATAACCAGATCTCAGATCAATCTTCAAGAATACCTTTGCTTTAGATAACTGATCAAACAAGATATCAATACGAGGCAACGGAAACTTGTTCTTGATAGTGACTGCATTGAGTGGTCGATAGTCTACACACATGCGCAGAGACTAGTCCTTCTTCTTCACAAAGATAGCAGGACAACCCCATGGAGAAGAACTAGGACAGATCAGCCCTTTCTGTAAAAGTTCACTAAGTTGGGTCTTAAGTTCAGCTAACTCATTCGGTGGCATTCTATATGGTCTTTTAGAAATTGGTGCGGTAGCCAGAATTAACTCAATCTTGAATTCCACGTCATGATCTGGAGGTAATCCTGGCAAGTCATCGGGAAAAACATCTAGAAATTCACACACCACAGGAGCTTCTGCAATCTCTTTTGCTTTTGCTATGATAGCGTTAACTGTAGTCTGAGGACTAACGTCTCTAGGAAGCTGCACTAGAAAAGCTTGTTGATCTTTTGGATCCCTCAACATAACCACTCTCGTAGAGGTATCGATCAGAACACCGTTTCTACTCACCCACTTCATACCTAAGATTACATCTAGGCCTAATCCTGGTAATACCACGAGATCCGGATCATACAGGCGTCCTTCTATCTCGATCTTTGCTCCTAAAACCAACTGGTTAATTGAAATATTATTTCCGGTAGCACTAATATTATAACCGCTATTATCTAAAGTAACGACTTTCATACCATGCTTGGCTGCAAAAGTGGAACTAATGAAAGAGTGGAAAGCACCTGAATCGAATAACACAATTGCAGGATATTGATTCACTAAGAATACACCGGCTGTAATAATTTCACCCGAAGGGATGGATTCCACCGTGGTGTATTGAACATGTCCTTTACACACTTCCTTATTGTTTTCTTCTGGATTCTTCTGAGGAAGAGGACAATCTTTGGCCCAATGACTTGACATCTTGCAATTCCAACACGGCCGGTTACATGGCGGAGCATTGGATTTTCCTTGCCTAATATTACTCTTCTTGACCTGACCTTTCTTTTGATATGGATGATATCTGGTGGATACGCCAGGCGAATGATACTGAGGTGCAACCACCACGAGAGTATTGGACGAAGATACTTTGGATTCATAAGATTTCTCGTGGCTCTTAGAAGCAGCATATACAACATTACAGTTCTCTTGAAGGATAGTATCACTGACAAACTCGTTAAAAGTTGCACACTTGCTATTGCACATAGTCTTCATCAATTTGGGACACAACCCCCTTTTAAAACTTACGATCTTCTTAACTTTTGTATTAACAAATTCTGGAGCATATCTTGACAAGCTGATGAAAGCATGTAGATATTCTGTTACGCTTTTGTCTCCTCGAGTGAGCTTCATAAACTCAGTGTGCTTGATTGCCATGAGACCACAAGGAATGTAATGTCCCCGAAATGCTTCCTTGAACTGATCCCAAATTACTTCCATATTTTCAGGCAGAGTATTCCGATGATGACACCACCAAATGCCCGCAGGTCCTTGTAACTGTTGCGAAGCATATTATGTTTTCATATCATCTGCCACCTTGAGCACACGAAACTTCTGTTCGATAGTGTTCAACCATTTGTCTGCTTGAAGTGGTTCTTCTGCTTCTCAGAAAATAGGAGGCTCGGTATCCAAGAAATCCTTATAGTTGATGTACTAGACAGGCTTAGGTTCCTGATGGACATGATTTCTGACACTCTCATCCAAGGCACGCTGACTTTCGGCAAGCATTTGTAGCAACTCAGTAGAAGTAGGTTGCAGAGGAGACGATGGCGGTTCCGTATTGCCCTGACTCTGACTGCTAGAGCGAAGTTGACGAGACATCTGCAAGTAGGTGAAACCAGTAAGCATCGATGACGTCGGAAGGTTACTAACGAATTATGTAAGCATGAGGAAGAGGTTGTATCCAACTATCCAAATTCCAATCTCAGAAGAAGAAAATATCTTGATTTGAGGTACTGATTTTCTGACAAGATAGGGAACGATATCCAAGGAAAAAGGTTCACGAGAAGATAACACATTGGTGTAGCTCCATAATGGATCATGACTAGCAATCCTTGATACCTGTGTGTGCCGAGCAGTACAACCTTGTGTCACGCGCCACAGGAGGCTCCCGGTTTCATCGTGGCACCATGGAGTACTAATCGTAACACCATTACCGAACACACACCCATGAGGAATCCTCACGTGTCAGGAATTAGGCGTGTAGAAATAGTATCATCCAAGGATGGGGTAGCAAACAAGGATGGATACAAGGGTAGAAGCAATGGAGAGGCGAGTTGCAGATCAAAACACATCCCAACTCGAGGAGATACATCTTGAAATTGTGTCTTGCTTTCTTCCATGGGCCAGGATGAATTGGGTTTCAAGGTTGACACTACTGACCACTTCACTAGGTTGGTTGACTACCACAATTCTTTACGAAAGAAATGCAACTATTTATGGGACAACTATTTAGAGGAAAGAAAAATTTTAAAGAACAGAATAAGCAATTTATAAGGGAGGGAGTAATGCAGAATGCAATGTATGATGCGAATAGGGTGCAAGCACGAACCGTACATCCTCACAAACCTAGGAAGAATTTGGAAATTCTAGCGTATAGTTCGGTGGCATACACACATTCTCTCAATAACGATAACTAGTCGCTCTACAGCAAATGTTGTTAGTGTACCTGCAGAAAATTGCATTTAAGCCCAACAGTTCTCAATATAGCACACAAAGAAAGAAGTAAACTAAATACTTTCCATACATACATCCCCCGATGTATATACTTCGGTATCAAAGCTACCCGACAGAGATACCCACAATTAAGTACTTTTATAATTACATGACTGAACATGTAAGTATGCTAGTAACCACAACTACTCTCCCCTAGACCGACGGTTGGACGGTCATGCTCTCACAACTCCCACTTACCAGGGCGTAGAGGTATTTTGATCCATACATTACCACCCAAGTTAGTACTTTAGTAAGCCACCTAATAGTCCTTATTTGGGCATATAGGATATGACCACTGGCACTCTTTAGATTACACTTAAGATTTTTCACAAAAGCTTTTGTTTGAATACACAAATGACGTGTTTAACTGTTAAATCTTGCTCTGATGCCAGCTGTCACGGAACCGTCCAAATTATAAGAGCACAAGTCCAAAAACAATCACCGAAGCGATCAAATTCTTAAACTTGAGCCCATATAACTCCGGTAGTCCACGAAATCACGAGGGATTTCAAACCAAACCGAGAGCAACCAAGATCGTAGTGATTCAACATAACACAACACTTGTTACAACAGTTCATAAGTAATCTCATACATTGGAGTACGAATAATTTATTACAATACCAAAGTAAAGTTTAGCGGAAGCAACATAATTTCTGAAACCATTTGAAGTGAAATACTGCCAGTACAAAGTCACATCCTGCAAAAAGCATACCAGAAGAGATACTACAAAGGCCATGCCCATATGGTCTAGTCTTCACACTCACAAGGCGAAGACAATACTTGTAGCAACAAGTACGAATCTGCTACCTGCAACAGGTGGGAATAAACCCTGAGTACGAGAAGGTACTCAGCTAGACTTACCCGACAGAAACCAAAAACAAAGTAACACCAAGGAGTATGCAAGGCTTTGTAAAGTGGGCTAGCTCAACTCATTTGTAGAAAAGCTTAATACAGATAAGTAACCATTATTTGCTTAAGCTTCAAGTTAATCATCTTTAACCTGCAAACTAGATTAGCACCTGTACTATAGCAATCACTTGATTAAGCTAAGCAAGAAATAATAACCATATCTAGTGTAATCATGGTTGTCATCATTGTCCTTATCATCAATTCCGAAATATCAATATAATTAGTGTATCTAAGCTGGAGATAACCAGTCAAGTTTCTCACTATCCGGGAGAGACGGCGACTCGAATCGATTTCAACTCAGCTGAGGGGGTATTCCTGACACTCACCCGGCAAACCCCGCTAAAGGCAGCCATAGATAACCTTTGGTACAACTCAGGGTGGGCCCGAACAGCGCCGCATTCTCGGGGATACCAGTGGCCAGGATGCTTAGGACTTTTAACTCACCTACCCTTGGACTCTCTGGCTCCCTTCCGAGGCGACTTCCACTTTTTGACTTCGCAGCCTGAGTTGAGCTACTTGGCTTCACGGTCAGCAACCTCAGGCCGGCCAGCTAAATGTCAGGCATGTGTTCAAAATGACATAGAAGGCTCCAGGTCTCGGTCCTTAATCGACACAGGTGGCATCACTACAACCGTAAGACCTTGCCCGGTCTTTCATTCATATTAACACAAGGTTCTTTTCCACGATAGCAAATATAGCCAACCGTGACCTGATCAAGCCCTATATCTCGCAGGTGATAGGAAATCACCTGACTTCTACCAGTCTAATTAAGGAGGGCTAAGCATAGATACGATCATGTCTACATAGGATTCAAGGTTCAAATTGCTGGACAAGGAGTGTTATCAATGCAGCAAGGGTTTCCAACCAACTCCTATAACGTAATGCAATAATACACATATAACATGTATATAGATAATTGCTTTGAAAGTAGGAGGCTTATAATGCTCCGGGGGTTGCCTTAACCGCAAGAAGAGAGATCGAGGTTCGGCTTCAAGAACGGTTCCCACGTCTTCTCCGGCTTCATCGGACTGGACCTCCGGCTCCCGAACGGACTCCAACTTCAGGGTTCACGCCTTGTGGAGCTTTACAGTCGACACGATTCTCAACACACATATTGCATGTATATGCACCCAATGAATTTCATGTATGCACCAAGGATGACATGATGATTTATGAACATGTATGAATGATGTGAAGATGAATCTAATGATATTGCAACATCATAAGCACAAACCCAAGTTATGTGGTGCTCTATTCAAATCACTTCAAGCTTAGGTGCAAATTTCCTCTCTGGTATTAACATGTTTGAACATCCTTAAGCAATCACTAAGTACCACAAAATTAAGACTAAACACACACATAACAAGATTCTAGAAATTTAGTATTTCCTCACGTTAACAGCAGCAGCTAAGAAACATTCATAATTGGAGTTCTACAAATCCAAATGACTAGCAAGATGACATTCTGGAAAGCTTATGAAATTGTCTATATTTCACTTATAAATATCTGAGCATAATTTCATCATTTACCAGGTCGAAATAGCACATGTACAGAATCTGTTCTAAAAGACAGAGAGCATTACCAAAACTGAACCTAGCTTGGAACAGCTGCCATTTCTAAACTATAAGTCCAAATGCTACCAAATTTTACCAGCAACTAGTTCATGAAGTTCTAAAAAACTTTGCTATAGATCACCAAGCATGAAAACATCATAATCATAGCCTAATTTTCTTAACCACCAAATCTGTCTAGAAAAGATAGATTTGTTCAATTAAATATTAAGTGATGTTGAGAATATCACAAATGACCTACCCAACTTCCCTAACAGTTAGATCATGTTTAAGTAACACCAAATCAGTCATGGCACTAGCATAAACATTTATCTAATCACCCTTTTCTATTTATTTAGAGTGCATAAGCATAAAATGGCATCATATATAAAATATACCCAGAAAATTCTAATAAAATTACAGAGGCAAATACATGCTACCAAAAGGCTACCATAAAAATTTCACCTCATTTTGACCAGCAGATTTGAAGATATCAAAATAACAAAAAGATAAGTGCTAATAAAGCCTATAACAAAGAAAATTCATAACTGGAGCAAATGACCTTCAATAAGGCTGAACATTTAACTAGAGCATCTTTATACCATGACTAGCATCTCACAAAAATTTCATGGCAAAAGGATCACCACATAGTGAGATATGGAATTATCAAATTCACATAATTACATAAAGCACTTAGTAAAAGTAATTATTAACTCCAAAAACATAAACTAACATGCTCCATTTAACACACTACTGTAAAGTACACTTCATGAGAATTCCAAAAAGTCCACACTTTCTAATTTATGATTTTTCTACTATTTTGTATGAATTAACAAAGTTCAACAAATAAATCTACATTTCAAAATAATGAATAAAACCAAAATAAACAAACAGGCCCTAATGGCCGCTGGGCCGCTGCATGCGCCCGAACCGGCCGGGCCCGCTCAAACACAGCACAGGGAAGGCACGGACACGCGGGTCCCGGCCGTCATCAGCACAGAGGCAGGGGACGGCGGCTCGCCGCCGATTTGCGGATGACGGCGCGGCCTCCGGGGAAACCAAGAGCATCGGCATGCTCTACGCATCAAGGTGAATCTAAGGAGGTACCATGGGCAGCTAGGGTCAGCCCAAGATGGCTCACCATCGGCAATGGCGGGCGGCGGCGCTCGGTGCTGGCGCACTAGCGACCACAGGGCATGGCTACGCGCGCGGAGAGCTTCTACATGATCAGGGAGTCACGGTGGAGCTATTGAAACCACAAACGCGACGACCGAGTGGTAGGCGAGGTGTAGCCACGTGCGGAGTACTACAGCGGCGACGGTGAACTCCCAAAGCGGCGGCGTTCCCCGGTGACGAGGGCACTACCGGCGGTAACATCTCGCCGGGACACGGCTCTAGGTCTAGGACACGCAACGCACTCGCAAGAAGGGAGAAAGGAAGGGCGAACACACACACACACACAGAGAGAGAGAGCTAGCCATGGCAGCCAAGGCAGAGCGCGCTCCACGGTGAAGCCGTTTCGAAGAGCTCACTTCGGTAGTGGTGGAATTGATGGGAGCTCCACGCTCCACGCTCCATGACGGCGCAGGGACGAGGTGGATGCAGCTCGGTGGAGCTCGATGCGGGGCTGGCCACGGTGGCGGATGAGGTCGGGGTGCTCCGTCGATGGTGACGGTGGCGGAGCTCGAACTGCGGCCACTCTAGGCCACCATTGGACCAACGAAGCCACGCATGGGACAGAGAAAGGGATGGTGAGGTTGTATGCGGGCACAATCTCGTGGTGATGCTACGGTGGCAGAGCTAGGAACGGTGAGCCCACGGTGGCAATGTTGCCAGAGCAGAGCGAGGTAGGGAGAGCGTTAAGGTGAATGAAATGAGCTGGGGCGAGCTGTCGCGAGCTCCGACCTCACCCACGCGAGCCCAAGCACGGTGTCGACACGCAGCGTCCACGTGTCGACCTGCTCCTGCCCTCGGTCGGCCACAGACGCGAATGAGTTCAACATTTTGAACTCTGATGAAACTGAACCGACTAAATGGAAGCCGATAGAGGTGACTAACAGACAAACTTCAATGCTCTAGAGCTCCCAATCTTGGCCGATTTGATGAGAATCGTAATTAGCAAACTTGTAGATCTATGTGAGGGCTTCAACTTTGTCAATATGGACTTGAGATAGTTTGGCCTAGATTTGGAACTACAGAGCCCTAAAGTGACCTTGAATCTGTAAGTCAGTGCATGACTTAGAAAAATTTCGAAGTGTTGAAACAGCATGGAAACCTGACTTATGGGCCCGGTTTGAGCATGTTCTAGCCATTTTCATGAGATGGTCATATTGAGAATTTTGTTCCTTGATAAATTGGCTACAACTTTGGTAAGTGGTGCACATCCATGCAAGGTCTCTAGGTTGAACTTTTTAATCAGTCAAACAGAGTCACTCTATAGGTCACCCCAAGTCAAACCTCCCCTTAGAGGGCAAATTAGTCATTTTGGTCCACATGAACAGTGCTCCATTAGGTGTCCTAAGCATAGTTAAGCTACCAGAGATCATGTTAGAGCATCACATGTGTCATCTATACAAAAACCCTAGCAACACATAAAGGAAACACATAGAAACCACAAATGTTCCAATTATTTCAAAACCATGTTTCACCAGTTTCATGACCTTATTACAAGACTTAAGCTTGTCATGTTACACTAACAATATTGACATGTTGCAAGGTATGGAAACACATGTTGCACTACCATTTTTCATAAACACAAATTATGAAACAAGCATAATTGAGTATGTTGCATACTTATGTTTCAATGTTTCAACACTATGTTTCACTAGTTGCATGGCACTGTTTCATTAGTTTCAAGCACCACTAAGATATTTACAAACACACATGACAAGTACTTGCATTGGTGACACATGATCCCAGCATGCAATATGGAAACACAAGGTGCAAACTACGTTTCATTAGTGACACAGAGATGGTGCATTAGTTCAAATTAAATGTTTCATCAATTTTAACTTAACAATCAAGATGTAATGCTCATGATATGAGTTGATGATGCTATGCTCATGCAATGCTTAGTGCAAAATGTGGCAAGATAACACCTGGGGTGTTACAGTGCGGTTACAATCCTAGTCGGATCCAAAGAAGGTGTCCTGAACTAGATACAGAAGTTACTTTCTATAGGAAACCGGCTAGTCTGGTCTATTCTACTCGGATTCAGTGTAGTGGATGCTACATCTCTCCTAGCTCCACTTCGTGGGCTAGGCCAGGGCCCACGACTCGTATTCACCTTGTTGGGGAACCCTGTGGGTCCCGCATCGACAAGCCCCCGAGCATTTCATGGTTGAACTCAAAGACTTCCTTCATTCCGGGTTCTTTCGACGTGAAGTCTTGAAGTGGTCTTGTTTTGATGAAGTCTTTCCCTCGAGCCTCTTGCTATTTGGAACAAAAAGTTGGAGGGTCTTGAACTTTGGTTGTCGAAAAAACTGAAAACCTCTTCTCAGGATATGTACTCTGCAGCCCTCGAGCATCTTTTCGGGTTCTTTTCGATTGTTAAGAACTCAGATAAAGGGTCTTCTATTGTCTTTTTAGGTAGCCATATTTATATCCGATGTTGGTAGTGGTTGATGGTTGGATTGAATTCTCTATATTCACGAGATGTACAGTGTTGATATATTCTTTCGAATATGCTTGTCCTTGAATACTGTTTCCTCACGCGTTTGTCCTCTTCTTACTGCTTTTTATCTTTTCACTGAGACCTTTGTCAGGCTTGTTCTGTTGGTGCTCCTAGTCTATGTATGCTGCCCTTTGGCCTATAAATACCCTTCTGATGTGTTGCTTCTATTCATCAAGTGTCTTTTTGTATAGTTTGAAGCCTCCGTAGCCATGATTATGATAGTTTGTGAAGTAGAGCAGCCCTCGGGCGTGAGTTATGAGTCTTGTAAGTCTTTTAACAAGTGGAAGGAGTCTTGTGATTGAGATTAGAGGTAGACTAATCTCATGGTAGCATTGTACCAGGTAGTACGTGGTGGCAGGTGGAAGAAGTCTTGTGATGTGGAATGTGTTCCATCATCTAGTAGCTTCAAGTTGATCCTTCCACACTGCATTGCGACTGTCTAGTGTAGATCAGCGTCTGATCCAGGATCACATCGGACTTGGGTAGACTGATGTCTGTGATCCTCACCTGGTCCAGGTTGTCCTATTGTGCTGCGGATATCCGTCTTGGATGCACTGCGTCCTTCCTTTGAAGAAAACAGTGTATCAGAGTTGGTTGTCTTCTACTGTGTTGTAGCTAGGAGCACGTAGTCGTTTCCAGAGCCGAGTTATGTCTGTGCTCTTTTGTTGTTGCCTTGCTTGTCATAGTACCGAGTTTGTTGGGTCTTGTAAGATATGTAACCTTATGTTTTTTGATGATATTTGTAAAAAAAATCTTTTTTTCTCGGTTGTTGTCTCCTTTTTTATTGTCTGAGTGTTTTTGAGCATGGTCTGGGTTGTTTCTGAAGTATCCAGATTCTCTGGAGGTGTACTATAATGTATGGAAAAAGTCTACTTAACTCCCTGAACTATCAGCTAGTGTCTAACCTACACCCTCAACTATAAAATCGTCTGTTTTACACCCTGAACTTTTCAAAACCGTTCAAATTACACCCGGGAGCAGTTTTGGACGGCGGTTTTGCTACAGTAACCATGGTTTGCTACAGTAACGACGGTTTTGACTTTTCTTTTCCTATTTATTTCTGCTGAATCTTTGAAAAATCATAGTAAATCATAGAAAAATCATAAAATAGAAAATCTAATTTTGTTGGACTCCACATGAGTAGATCTACACAATGAATATATAATATAGTATGCTTTAGTCCAAATATTTTCTATTGCTTTAAATTAGTTAGAAAATCAAATTTTGTCTGTAATTAATTGGAATAATTTAAAGCTACAGCTTTTATGGTCCAATTGTGGTGAAATTTTTATGATGGGGTTATTATTATATGCTTGAATTATAGTAAAAATTTTATACTGATTGGATCATGTATAATTTAATTATAGATTTATTTATATTTAACAAGCATAAACCTAAACATAAACCTAAATAAATCTACTAAGTTATAGGGTGTAAAACAGACAGTTTTATAGTTGGGGGTGTAGGCTAGACACTAGCTCATAGTTCAGGGGGTTAAGTAGACTTTTTCCTATAATGTATTATGTGAATCTTGTGGATGGCGAGTTCTTTCTAAGTTGTGCAATCTGTAACAATTCGGCAATTGCACAGTGTGAACGGATAAGTCTGAAATCTGTCTGTTGCACTATACCGTTGTGAAAGGTTGTGTCGTCCATTCGTTTCGGCTGTCTCAGTTATGGCGGAAGACGAACCGTTGCGCTTCCACGTCACGTTAAGCGGGCCTGATGGGACACATTTTTACCGTTGTAAACCTATTTAAGGGCCCTCCTTCTTCTTCTTATTTCTTTCCCTGTCCTTGCCCTTTAGCATTCAACCTTTGCAAAACCCTAACCTCCAGAGTTCCACCACCGCTGTTACCGCCACCGTCGAACTTTTGCCACCAACCTTAGATCCTTTCCATTGTATGGGCAAGAAGAAGTCGTCGAGCAAGTCGAAGGAGGTCTTGGTGGACGAGGAGGTGTCGCTCTCGGTCATTGAGAATCGGGAATTTGTCGCTATGAGGGTTGCGGAGAAGCTGTGGCCGGTTCTGACTACCACGGCAGATCAGTTGCGTAATTTGGTCAAGGACGGCCTAATCCAGGAGAAGAACTTTGCTGATTGGAAGGTCCCCGACCAGCATTGGGTTCCTACTCTAGGTCCTAGTGAGATCATTCTTTTTATCTCTTTCGTTCGAGCTGGCCTCTGCTTGCCTACTTCTGCCTTTCTTTATCGTTTCCTCCATTATTTTGGCATTTCTCTGAACCACCTTACTCCGAACACTATCCTCCATCTGTCAATGTTCGTCCATCTCTGTGAAGCTTTCATTGGCATCGTTCCTTCAATCTCTTTGTTTTGTTTCTTTTTTCGTTTGAAGCCACATCATCGAAGTGACAGTACTTCTCCGTTGGGTGGTTGTGGCATCCAATTTTGTCAGGGGAAAAAGCCCTCTTTTTTATTATGATCTTGTTGATTCTGTTCGGGATTGGCGTTCTGAGTGGTTTTATGTTGCAAACATGATTCCTCCTCTTGCTGTTCATTCCGGTTCTGGTCCCTCAGTTAATGATCGTTGGGAGAAGAACCCTTTGACAAACGATGAGCTCCAGGCCATCAAGCCTCTTATTGAAAGAATCCAGACTCTGAAGCAGCAAGGTTTGACCGGTTTTGGGATCATCGCTAGCTATATGCGTCGCCGAGTTCAACCCCTGAAGGAGAGGGAGCATCTTGGCTTTGATATTCTGGGGCTGAAGACCCATCTCGGATGGTTTCTGCCCTTGAGTTGACTGAAGAGGAGGTCCTTGAGCGCCTGAGCAAGGTTTTGAAGGGGGTGACCATTGTCCCCCACGCAGTTCCTGAGTATTGTGGAGATAATCCGCCTCCTGCTGTGAGTTGTTTTACTTTTCGCGAGTACTTTCCTTTATATATCTTTTGTTGTTGGTACTTTCTATCTTCAATTTTTTGCTTATTCCTTCTCCTTTGGTCATCTTGTAGGAATTGGGGCATACCTTTGTTGATCTGATTCTTGCTGATGTCAACCTAGCTGGTGAGGAGGCTAGAGGAAGTCTAGCCGTAGCAGCTCCGACTAGTAAGTCTCTACTATCCACAGTTCTTCCTGGTGCTTCTTGCAATGAATCAGTCCAATATGTTGAATATGTGTCGCGCCTAGTTCCTCGAGCTCCTCGTTCCATTAATAAGAGGGCGCGGGCGGATGATGCTTCCGCTAGCGCGTCTGTCACCAAGAAGCCTCGTCAACTGGGTACTCTTCTAGGACTCAAGTTGTAGGTAGCATGCTCCTAGGTGAGCACATCAGTTTGTTTTATCCCCCTTGTTTGTTGTAGGTATGTTGCGTTGGTGTTGTGGGCACACAAGGAGAGATAGAGTCCGAAACGACGATATTCGAGATAGGGTTGGGGTGGCACCAATTGAGGAGAAATTGATTCAACATCGGTTGAGATGGTTTGGACATGTCCAACGGAGGCCTCCTGAGGCGCCGGTGCGTAGTGGAGTTCTAAAGCGGGCCGATAATGTAAAGAGCAGTAGAGGTCGACCTAAACTAACTTGGGACGAGTCCGTTAAGAGAGATCTTAAGGAGTGGAATATCTCCAAGGATTTAGCTATGGACAGGAGTGCTTGGAGATTAGCAATCAACGTGCCTGAACCATGACATCTTTTTGTCTTGTGCCCTTTATGTCCCTTTATGTGTCTCCCTGTTTCTCGTCTCTTTTGGGTTTAATCTCTAGCCTACCCCAACTTGCTTGGGACAAAAGGCTATGTTCTTATTATTGTTGTTGTTGTTGTTTGCGTTTATAACTGAGTACTTTCTCTTTTCTTAGATGGTACTGTGGTTGAGTTGCTTGAGGGCGAGGCGGATGAGAAGGAAGATGCGACCCTCAACACTCGTCGGTGAGTTGTCTTTGTATTTTTGTTTTCTTGCTATTATTCTTGATCACTTCTTTTGACTTGTCTTTGTCCTTTCGCAGCAAGCGGTCATCGAGCCTGAGTTCTCCTGGGGCTCAGTTGTTGATCACGCCGTCCCTGGCGCGGGATGGTGATGATGTCTTTTCTGCCACCATGCCTCCACTAAAACCTTCAGCTCGGCTTGGTGGTTTTAGTTTGAAGAAGAAGTCGGCCAAGTAAGTGAATCCTGGTTGGGTTGTTTGTTTCTATTTTCTATTTTTCTTGTATCGTTGAGGTTGTCCATCTTCTTGCAGGTCTTCGCCCGTGCCTTCTTTGGACCCTCGACCGGCTTTTTCGCATTCCGGTGATGCGGCCATACGTACTGAGTCTCATGACTCAGAACGCACAGTCAGCGATGCGACTGTGAGGGAGACGGTGGCCTATAATGAACATGCTGCCGCAGAGTCACCTACTCCGAGGATGGCGGTGACCGTGGCGGTAGGTCCATTTGAGGAGGTAGTCGGGGCTTCTGCTGCCCAGGTTGCGGCCTTGGTCTTGTCGTCTTCACATCAGTCAGTCTCTCCTCATGTTGCCCTTGGTACTAGTAGTCAGCGTCTGGATGACAACATGTTGCAGGAATTCGACGGCACCCGTCGCTTGTCGGAGCTGACTACGGAGTGGGGAATTCTGGCGGCTGGTGCTGCTTCTTTTGGAGAGAAACTCCAAGTAAGTTTTTCTTGAGTTACTATTTTGCTGGTCCTCTTGGGTTCTTACGTCTTGTCTCTCTTTTCCTTTGTCTTGTTTAATCAGTCTTTCTCTCAGGACCATGTCGACTTCTTTTTCTTGAATGAGACTGAGAAAAAGTTGACCTCCAAAATTAGTGTTCTAAAGACGGATCTAGACCTCTGCCGGGCCGAGATGGAGATTGAGCGCCAGACGCACCAGAGGGAGGAAAAAGCTCTCCGCGCTCAAGTGATTGAGGCAGAGGAGCGGAGGAATGTTGCGGTCTAGGAAGCCTTGAAGAAGGTGGAGGCCATGAAGAAAGTGTGATGGTATTCAGAGTTCTTTTATACCTTGTTCCCTCTTTTTCTTTATTTCTTGCTCCTTTTCTACCTGATTTTCTTTTATTGTCTTGTTCAGCCCTTCAAAAAGATAAGCAAACACTATTGACTGATATTGAAGATATGAAGATATCAGTTCAATCTAGTCATAATAGGCCTGAAGAGGTAAAGGCTCGTGCTGAAGAACAGCTCGCTCGTGCTCAGTTGATTAGGCTTGGTGCTGACCGGGATCTTGTGCAGGGTATGAAAACTATTGAGGATTTATCCAAGAAGCTAGCGACATTTGACCAACGGTTTGCAACTTTATGGAAATCTTTCAAGACTGTTGCGAAGCTTCTTTAAACTTCTAAAGATGATGGGAAGACCTGGGGCCAGTTCATCCCTCTGATTCCTGAGCGTCTTCAGAGCTTTGTGAAGGATGGGGTTCGGGCGTGTGTCAAGAACGTTTTGGCTCACATCCGTGTTCTTGTACCGTCAGTTCCTCTGGAAAGGCTTAGGGAGGACACTAATGATGACAACTACCTAGAGTCCATCGAGAATGCAGAGTATGAGGTTGAAAACTTGACCAACTTCATTGTTGAGAAGCTTGATATTCATCTCCTGCCTTCTGATGATGAAGCTGATAGTTAGGTTCTGTAGTATCTGGGCACATCTCTCTTTTTTGTAAAGATATACTTTGTATTGTGCTTTTGTAAAGGAATTCTGGTTCTTTGGATACATCTTTACTATCTTGCTTGAATCATTCGAGTGAATCTTTCTGAGTTGTTTCCCCAGACTTTTGAATTCTTTAAATATGTGCTGGATATAAACCTCAGTCTTTGTAGGCGTATCCAGGTTCCTTTGAGCTGTGTGTCTCCAACTGGCCTTGCTCTTTGTTTTATATCTTTATGGGTCTTGTCGAGCATTGGTGCTGGATCAATTGGGTTGTTTTGTCCGGTGTGGAACAACTTGGGATAGGGCGAGCATTATCTGGCTCTCATCCAGGTCGCGAGAACAACCCAGGATAGGCCGAGTGTTGGCTTTTCAGCCTTCTTACTCTCATCCAAGCCTAAAAAGACTTGGGACAAGGTGAGCTCAAGCATCTTTTCAGCTCTTTTGCTCTTGATTTATAAATTAAGGGCTCAAGCATCTTTTCAGCTCTTTTGCTCTCATCTAGTTGTGAAAACAACTTGGGATCAGGCGAGCACCTCTGGCTCTCATCCGGGCCATGAGAACAACCTAGGATAGGTTTGAGTGCTGGATTTGTCAGCCTTCTTGCTTTCATCCAAACTTGAGAATTGTCCAAGTGTTTTGTCTTTTTCTTTGTAACAAGAAGAACTCAGTTGTTTTGTTTGTTGAGCTGCTCTGCATGAAAAGGTGCACCGCTTTCACGCCGGTTGCGTTGCGCAATTAATGTTGGAAACCGAAGCGCTATGTTGGTTTTGGTGAAGGGATTGATTCTGCCCTTAATTTTAGGAGGAGAAATTAATTATGTCTTTATCTCGAGGAGGTTGTTGGATTGCTTAAGGAGATGGCTGGGCCCTATTTAACTGCCCCTTCCATGATTGTTTTGGTACTCTTATCTTTATAGTCTTACCATAGCCAAAATGGTGAATAAAAAGTCCATCCAAAGGCGTTGCGTCCGTAAGGTTCCGTGCTCGTCGCTTGCTCGCCCTTCAAGAACGGTGTCGTCGAGCGGAGATTCTTCATCGTCAGCATCTTCATCATCAGCGTCATCGTCTCTCAGTGCTCGTGAGGCTCCGGTGGTGAAGGATGCTCTGCCTGTGGAGACATCAAGACCGGTTTCGTCTTTGCGGGAGGAGGAAGATCCAGCGGCTGCTCCTGCGGTCAATCCCGTCTCCGTTCCCCCTACTGATGCTGACTTGATGGGGGTGAATTTGATCACCCTTAGCAGTGGTAGCGAGGACGAAGTTGACTGGGAAGCACTCATTGCCAAAGATGAAGTCGACTGGGAAGTTCTTGCCGCAAAAGATGACGATGTCGAGTCTGTGGGTAGCTGGTCTCCGTTAAGGATTTGATGGTGGCTTGGGCACGCTGCTATTAGCCCTCGCTTTGATGTTGGCATAAAGGAGATCGAAGAGTGGATTGTCTAGTAATAGATTCATCTTGTTAGGTTGTTGATGTGTCGTATAAATATTTTGTTCTTCCTTATATCCGAGTAGTTTCTTATGGTGTAGTCTGTCCTCTATTGTCAAAGATTGTCTCTGCTCTGAGAAGAGGTGTCTTTTTCTTCTTCTGACGATGATTTTGAGAATTAGGTCTTCTCCTTTGTTGTTTTGTAAGAAAGCTTCCTTTTAGTGTCTTCTTTCTGTATTGTTTGTTGATCATGAACCTTGGCGAGCATCAGTGCTTCTGCTCATATCCAGAGTAGTCTTGATGGGCTCAGGCTTCATTTATACTTTCTTGCTCATTGTGGTCTTGCATGGACTTAATTTCCATCCATGTCTGAATGGTTCTAGATAAAATGAGCTCAAGTGTATTTGCAACTCTTTTGCTCTTGTTTCTGTGAATTGCGAGCTCAAGCGCCTTTTCAGCTCTTTTGCTCTCATCCGGCTGTGAAAACAAACTGGGATAGGTCGAGCACCTTTGGCTCTTTTCTAGGCCGTGAAAACAACCCATGATAGGTTCAAGTGTCAGCTTATCTGCCTTACTCTCATCCAAGCCTAAAAAGACTTGGGATTGCGAGCTCAAGCATCTTTTCAGCTCTTTTGCTCTCATCCGGTTATGAAAACAACTCGGGATTTGTCGAGCACCTCTGGCTCTCATCAAGGCCATGAAAACAACCTAGGATAGGTTCGAGTGTTAGCTTATCTGCCTTACTCTCATCCAAGCCTAAAAAGACTTGGGATTGCTGTTGATAGGAGATAAGTGTCATTTTCAACCATCAACATAACATGAAAAAGGACCTAAATATAAATATCATCTAGCTATAGGGGTTACACTGATAGAATTCCACGAGTTTTGGTGAATATCTATTTATGTAGGGGTTTATCAGGAAATGACCAAAGAAGGCCCACATATAAGATTTACATAGAGAGAAAGACCTCACGCACAAGAATACTCTAGAAGACTCTAGAAGACACCAGACCAGACCGGAGGCCGGTTGGCCACGTAGGCAGGGCGCCCATCCTGTCCATGTGGGCGCCCACCCACCTATGTGGACCAATCAGGTCCAGTCTCATGGATTGCCCTTTCACCGCCTTTGAAGGTGAATAATAATCGTAGATCAAGGTCGGTTTGATCCGACGACTGTGGTGCTTCCTAGAGGGCTATATAAACAAGGCCCCTGGCCCCTAGAGGAGGCATCCCTTAAACCCTAATTCATTTTCTCTAGTTGGGATCAGCTGAGAGGGGTACCTCGAATGGATCTCCTCTCCATAGCTAGCCATCAAAAGAAGATTAGTCCTCATTAGGGTCTAGTCTTAGCAAAATAGAGAGATAGAGAGCGAGGGAAGAGTTGGAGGTGGTGCCGGCATGTCGATGCTCCCTCTTCAGCTTGTACTTTGATAGATTTAGGCTTCTCTGAGTCTGCATCTAGGATACTTCTGGTAATTGATCTTTATTTAAGTATTTATCTTACTCTTTTGTTCATTGGTTCATAGTTCTTATGATTGCTCTAGTTCTTGTTAGCGTTGTAAATTAGAGTAGTAATTGTTAGCATAAGCATGGTGCTTAGGCTATCGGTTACCTGTGTTTGTGCCCTATTCTCTAGTTGTGTGGTAGTTACGGGAGGTGACAGCCCCGTCCACACCGAATTGAGTAGGTTCTTAAATTAGTAGGACCATAGTCGCGTCGGTAGAGTTATCCTTAGTGGTGCTTTCTCGTCTAGTGGTGTCCCGAAGTAAACATTAGAATGACATTTGAATCATAGCCTTGCCTTGCATAGGATCATTACCATAGGAATCCTCTCTACCCATCATATCTTAAACCTTGATTGCTACCCTTGGATAAACTAGTTGTTTGGCGATCCACACATGTTTCCCTATGGATATGATATTAAAAACCCTCCAGGTGAAAGCTACAATGGTATCCGTGCGCTTGCGGATTTATCTGTGTGTGTTAAAAATACCAACAAGCTTTCTGGCACTGTTGCCAGGGAAATGGTTGTTGTGATTCGTAAAACCAAATTTGTCCTTGTATCTTTCCTTTTCAAGCATGGATAACATCACTCCTATCAATCAATATGCTGCTCCCACGGGTGCCCAACTAGAGCCACCAGAATCTTCCAAACCTATCCTCACACCTGGCTATGAGTTGGATCCGTGCTTAATAAATATGGTCCAGGACCATTCATTCTCAGGAGAAGACGATGAAAACCCATATACACACCTACGGGAATTTGAGCTAATTTGTGCATGCTTGAAAATTGAAGGCATGTCACATGAAACATTAAGGTGGAAGCTATTTCCGTTCTCTTTAACGGGAAAAGCTAGACACTGGTATTCTCAAACCGTAGGGAGTGTACAAGGAGATTGAGGAACTTTACGCTCTATCTTTTTCTTACATTTCTTTCCCATTCTCTTTGTGGTTAAACTTCGAACAAAGGTTCTAACTTTTAAACAAGAAGAAAAAAGAATCTCTTGGTATGGCTTGGGCATGTTTTAATGACCTACTCAATTCTGGCCCTGACCTTTCCATTCAAGACCAAATGCTCCTGCAACACTTTTATGTGGGTCTTAGTGGAGAAACCACACAACTTCTTGATACATCCTCTAGAGGCTCTTTCTTGCATCTCTCTACTAGTGAAGGGAAGAAATCCTTACAAAAATCCTTGAAAACACTCCTTACACTAGCATTCCTGATGATCCCCTAGAAGACATAGTTGAGACAGCTCCTGAGGAAGAACCTATAATAGTTGAGCCTGAACCTTTAGCTACTCCACTTGAAGCCTCAACTATCCTCCAATTTCTTGAACCACCGAAGGAGGAAGAAATTCCACTTTCAGAAGACATGTTTAAGTTTGAGGAGTATCTTTTCTCTAATTTTGGAAACACCTCGAATTATTCTGCAATTAGGAAGTCTTCAGCACCGTCTGCACCTAACCAGCACCTTTCTGATCCAACCGAAGATAAGTTCCTTAAATAAAATGTGAAGGAGTTGACAACAATCATAAGTAATGATTGGTTGAGAGAATCTGAGCTTTCGCATGAAGTCATTCGTCTAGATTCTCCTTCTACCTCTATTAGTTGTTAGATTCATCAAACCTCCTTCGATGCTACTTACAATCCAGTTGTAGGAGTAAATATCATGTCTAAGTATTTTGCACATACACTTTTTGAAGACATGAAATTAACGCCAACAACCAAGCTTCTAAAAAGTCTCTCAGGCCAAATCCTTCCTAGTGAAGGAATCTTCCGCTTCATTCCTATCAAAGTAGACGAAACCAAGGTGTACCTTAGTTTCTATATTTTTGATACTTGGGAATTTGACCTTTTGATTGGACATCCACTAGAGAGACTTATCCATGAAGGAAGGAAGAAAGGGGAGTGTAAATGTACATCTCAGGAAAAGCCTAAACATTTCCATTCCCATCACCCAATCACTCCACACCAAGATGGAGTTAAGTCCCGAGCAAGAACCAATGGAGAGAATAATGGCAATGTCTTTCCTAGAATCATCCAACAAAGATCTCAAAGAAGTCACCAAAGATTTCATCAAAGAAATAGAACGACCGCGAAATCCTTTACCTTTGGATGAAACTCAGGCGAAGAAGTCACCAAAGATTTCATCAAAGAAATAGAACAACCGTGAAATCCTTTACCTTTGGATGAAACTCAGGAACCTCCAAAATCCCCCCATTGAGCTAAAACCCCTTCCTTCAGGACTAAAATACACTTTTCTAAATGATGACAAGGAGTCTCCTGTGATAATTAGTGATAAACTTTCTGAATACGAGACCATCCGACTCCTTACTATTTTAGAAAAGCATCATTCTGCTTTTTGCTACTCACTTCAAGACCTCAAGGGGATTAGTCCTACCTTTTGCACTCATCGCATTCCTATAGACCCAGCTTATACACCATCTAGGGAGCCCCAACGTAGGCTCAACAATGCAATGAGGGATGTTGTTAAAAAAGAGGTTTAGAAACTTTTGCATGCTGCGATAATATATCCTATACCACATAGTGAGTGGGTGAGCCTGGTGCAAGTTGTACCCAAGAAAGGGGGTATGATTGTGGTAAAAATGAGAGAAATGAATTGATCCCACAACGAACCGTCACTAGATGGCGGATGTGCATCGATTACCGAAAACTTAACAAGGCCACAAAGAAAGATCACTTTCCGTTACCCTTCATTGATGAGATGCTAGAACGACTTGCAAAGCACTCTTTCTTTTGTTTCCTTGATGGGTATTCTGGTTACCATCAAATCCCGATCCATCCTGATGACCAAAGCAAAACCACTTTCACTTGTCCCTATGGAACTTATGCCTATCGTAGGATGTCTTTTGGTCTGTGCAATGCTCTAGCCTCGTTCCAAAGGTGCATGATGTCTATATTTTCTGATATGATAGAGAAAATCATGGAAGTTTTTATGGATGACTTTTCTATTTATGGAAAAACTTTTGATGATTGCTTAGAAAACTTAGACAAGGTTTTTGCAAAGATGTGTGGAAAAGCACTTAGTCCTTAATTGGGAAAATATCATTTCATGGTTAGAGAGGGCATAGTGCTTGGACACTTGGTGTCCGAACATGGGATCGAGGTAGATCATGCAAAGATAGAAGTGATAGAGAATTTGTCTCCTCCCACAAACATCAAAGGGGTACGAAGTTTTCTTGGTCATGCAGGGTTCTATAGACGTTTTATAAAAGACTTTTCTCACATTGCTTGACCCCTCACAAATTTGCTAGCCAAGGATGCTCCCTTTGAGTTTGATGATAAGTGTTTAGATGCTTTTCATATTCTTAAGAAAGCACACATCTTTGCACCAATCATTCAACCCTCTGATTGGTCGCTACCTTTTGAAATCATGTGTGATGCTAGTGATTATGTTTGTGGGGGTAGTTTTGGGTCAAACAAAGGATAGAAAGCATCATGCAATTGCTTATGCTAGTAAAACTCTGTCAGGACCTCAACTTAATTATGCAACAACTGAAAAAGAACTCTCGGCTATCATTTTTGCTATTGACAAGTTTAGACCTTACTTAGTAGGAGCTAAGGTGATTGTTCATACTGATCATGTTGCTTTGAAATACCTGCTCACTAAGAAAGATGCTAAACCATGACTTATAAGATGGATTTTGTTACTCCAAAAATTTGATTTAAAAATAAAAGATAAAAAAGGGAGTAGATAATTCTGTAGTCGATCACTTGTCTAGGATGCAATTTGAAAATCCATAGAAATTGCCCATCAATGACTACCTGTGAGACGACATCCTCTACAAGGTCGTGAGCGTCAACCCCTGCTACGCAGATATTGCCAATTTTATGGTTGCAGGTTATGTAGCACCAGGAGAGAACAAACGTAAGCTCATTCAAGAAAGTCATCTCCACATATGGGATGAACCATACCTCTTCTGAGTCTGCTCTGATGGTCTACTCAGAAGGTGTGTACCAACAGAAGAAGGATTCAAGATCATTGAAAGATGTCATTCATCACCATATGGAGGACATTATGGGGCATTCCGCACTCATGCAAAAATTTAGCAATGTGGATTTTTCTGGCCAACCATGTACGAAGACACAAAAGATTTCATCCGGAGATGTGGAGCATGTCAGAGGCATGGGAACATAAATACATGAGATGTCATGCCACTCACCAACAATCTCCAGATAGAACTCTTTGATGACTGGGGAATCGACTACATGGGACCATTTCCAAAGTCCAAGCAGTGTGAATACATCTTAGTGGCGGTTGACTATGTTTCAAAGTGGGTTGAAGCTCTACCATGTCGAGCTGCAGATTCCAATCACGCCAAGAGGATGTTTGTAGAAACCATCTTTCCACGCTTTGGAGTTCCACGCATGGTGATTAGTGATGGAGGTTCTCACTTCATTGATAGGAAGTTTCAACGCTTCTTACACAATCATGGGGTCTGTCACAATGTTGCGACACCATACCATCCTCAAACAAGTGGGCAAGCAGAAACATCAAACAAGCAGATCAAGAACATTCTATAAAAGACTATTAACAAGATGGGGATAGGCTGGAAGGACAAGCTTCATGGAGCACTATGGGCTTACAGAACAGCCTACAAAACACCTCTTGGAATGTCACCATACCAGCTGGTCTACGGGAAGACATGCCACTTACCTATCGAGCTAGAATTCAAGGTACACTGGGCCATAAAGAAATGGAACATGGATTTTGAAGAAGCTGGGGAGAAAAGAAAGATGCAACTCTCTGAGCTTGAGGAATGGCAAGAAAAGGCATATCATAATGCAAAGATCTACAAAGAGAGGACAAAGAGGTGGCATGACAAGATTGAAGAAGAAGGAATTCAAACCAGGTGACATGGTGTTACTATTCAACTCTAGAGTGAAGCTGTTCGGACATGGGAAACTACAAAGTAAATGGGAAGGACCATTCAAGGTAATTGAAGTAGCATCACATGGAGCGGTCACGCTTCAAAACGATGAAGGTAAGCTTTTCAAGGTAAATAGCCAACGTCTAAAAGTTTTTCTTGATGCACAATTACCAGAAGAAGAATTAGACATAGTTAATTATATAGAATTTGAAATTACTAAAAGAAAGAAAAAGGATACCTTGCTAAATTCTGCATACAAATCATGGGCAACACTCTAGACAATTAAAGCTTAATTTCCTAACCCTTAATTTGTTCCACGAGTTTTGTTGTCTATTTGAGTTGTGCAGGAGTTATTAAGAAGTGCCGACAAGTAAGTGGATGTTCTATCCACTAGTGGAGCACTGTCTCAACAATCATCATCAATCGATGCTCCACTAGAGGAAGTACATCTTCACTGCCAGTCTGCTACACTGTAAGATCGAACGACTATGTCAACATCTAGCTTGGGGGAGAGCACCCCCATGTATCTAGCTAAGTATTTTCTTCCCTCAGCTTTACTTTATTCCTTACAAGTTTTCTTAATTAGTAATAATAATGGTCTAAAATAACTAAAGCAAAATAAAAAGGGTGTATCTAGTTTACTTGTTTTTGTTCTTAAAAGAGTTGTTAATAAAAGAGGACTATTTAAGTAATCTCTTGCATGGAAATGATGAATAGTTGCTCTGCCGTAATTCCTTTCAAGTACCTAGTTTTCAACCTCAAAATCTCTCAAATTTTGGACACAACTGTTTTGATCTAAGATTTGCTCTGAACCTAAAACTTGTGGGTAGCAAATGCTTGATCTAAGTCTAGATAGTTGGCGGAGATGATATGAGAAGGTTTGAGCTGCTGTTTATCTTGTTCCTAGAGATACTAGAGTTCTAGAGATTTTATCTTTTGAAAACATAAAAATGTTGCATGATGAGTTCCTATATCACGAGAGCTTGAATTCCTACCACAACCATATATACATGCTTGTTAGACTAGGAAAACTTCCACTCATATTTACTGCTTGTAAGCATTACGTGTGGTCAAGCTATGTCGACCCTTAGGGATTGGTCATGCAGTTAAAATCAAGATCACGCACACTCCACCCATATATGTTGCTTCTACCCTAGAAGTATGCATCCACATAATTTCCATTTTAGACACATCCTAAAATTGTTCTACTCCTACACTGGGAGTGAGCATAAAAAATTTCCCTTCATCCATTGCTAGCCCCTTTTGTTATGCAATAAAGCTCCAAGTATCCCTTTTACTACTATCTCTATCCATATATCCAAAAAGAGGCTTGGGTGCTCTAAAAAAAGAGAAAGAAAAAGAAAAAAGAGAAGAAAAGAGAGAGGAAAAAGAAAAATAAAAGAAAGAGGATAAATCTCCCAACATAGAGAGATTTTGAGCAGCCCATGTTCTTCCCAAAAAATTCTTCAAAGATCAAGAGAGGTGTGTATTTCTTCAAAGGAGCAAAAGTAAAATTAGGTATTCACCATTATCATCCCTTTATCCCTTCATTTCTACATACATCTACCATCATCACCATTTGCCACTATCACCATATATCCACTCAAACCATATACGTAGGATCACACACATGCACCTCTTGATTTGACTGTATGGCTGAACTCATTCCTCTAGATCCATGGTTTGATTGTGCAATAGATGTTTGCAAGTATGTATTAGCTGTCTCCCCACCTATGAGCTCCACAGAAGCCTGTTAATTGTAGGATGAGAGAGAAGGCATACACCATTAATGCCTTGGTAAGGATCCACAAATACCATAAATGAGGGACTTGAGAGGGTCATACAAAGGAATCTCTGAGTTTTATTTGAAAACTTGCAAAAAAACTCCGGAATAATAGTTGATCAAAGAGCTTGAAACATGGCGCTTGACTTAACCGTTCTGTCTTTCAACTACTCAAGACCCAAGTGACGGCTACAAGCCCCATGGTGGAAGGTAATATGGGTAAGTTTGAAAGTCAGAATAGTTCACTCTAATCTGGAGGAAAGTTCTTGTTTGAACGCATGTGTACTTTTGAGGCGTGAAAGCATTGTAGCAATTCCTGATCTGTCACTGAGTTTATCTTTGCTCAGGGACGAGCAAAAGGTAAGTTTGGGGGAGTTGTTGATGGGAGATAAGTGTCATTTTTAACCGTCAACATAGCATGGAAAATGACCTAAATATAAATATCATCTAGCTATAGGGGTTACACTGACAGAATTCCATGAGTTTTGGTGAATATCTATTTCTGCAGGGGTTTATCAGGAAATGACCAAAGAAGGACCACATGTAAGATTTACATAGAGAGAAAAACCTCACGCACAAGAATACTCTAGAAGACTCTAGAAGACAACAAACCTGACCGGAGGCCGGTTGGCCACATAGGCAGGGCGCCTGCCCTGTCCATGTGGGCACCCACCCACCTACGTGGACCAATCAGGTCCAGTCTCGCGGATCACCCTTCCAAGGCCTTTGAGGGTGAATAATAATTATAGATCAAGGTCGGTTTGATTCGACGGCTGTGGTGCTTCCTAGAGGGCTATATAAGCAAGGCCCCTGGCCCCCTGAAGGAGGCATCCCTTAAACCCTAATTCATTTTCTCTAGTTGGGATCAACTGAGAGGAGTCCCTCGAATGGATCTCCTCTCCATAGCTAGCCATCAAGAGAAGATTAGTCCTCATTAGGGTCTAGTCTTAGCAAAATAGAGAGATAGAGAGCGAGGAAAGAGTTGGAGGTGGTGTCGGCATGTCGGTGCTCCCTCTTCGGCTTGTACTTCGACGGATTTAGGCTTCTCCGAGTCTGCATCCGGGATACTTCTGGTAATTGATCTTTATTCAAGTATTTATCTTACTCTTTTGTTCATTGGTTCACAGTTCTTATGATTGCTCTAGTTCTTGTTAGCGCTCTGAATTAGAGTAGAAATTGTTAGCATAAGCGTGGTGCTTAGGCTATTGGTTACCTATGTTTGCGCCCTATTCTCTGGTTGTGTGGTAGTTACGGGAGGTGACAGCCCCGTCCACACCGAATTGAGTAGGTTCTTAAATTAGTAGGACCGTAGTCGCGTCAGTAGAGTTATCCTTAGTGGTAATTCGTCTAGCGGCGTCCCAAAGTGAACATTAGAAGGACATTTGAATCATAACCTTGCCTTGCATAGGATCATTACCATAGCAATCCTCTATATCCATCATATCTTAAACCTTGATTTCTACCCTTAGATAAACTAGTTGTTTGGCGATCCACACACGTTTTTCCTAGGGATACGATATTTAAAACCCTCCGGGTGAAAGCTACAACAGTATCCGTGCGCTTGCGGATTTATCTATGTGCGTTAAAAATACCAACAATTGCGAGCTCAAGCATCTTTTCAGCTCTTTTTCTCTCATCCGGCTGTGAAAATAGACCAGGATAAGTCGAGCACCTTTGGCTCTCATCCAGGCCATGAAAACAACTCAGGATAGGTTCGAGTGTCCGCTTATCTGCCTTACTCTCATCCAAGCGTGAAAAGACTTGGAATTGAGAGCTCAAGCATCTTTTCAGCTCTTTTGCTCTCATCCGGCTGTGAAAACAACCCGGGATAAGTCAAGCTTCTCTAGCTCTCATCCAGGCCGTGAAAATAATCTAGGATAGGTTCGAGTGTCAGCTTATCTGCCTTACTCTCATCCAAGCCTGAAAAGACTTAGGATTGCAAGCTCAAGCATCTTTTCAGCTTTTTTGCTCTCATTCGGCTGTGAAAACAAACCGGGATAAGTCGAGCACCTCTGGCTCTCATCCAGGCCATGAAAACAACCCAGGATAGGTTCGAGTGTTAGCTTATCTGCCTTACTCTCATCCAAGCCTAAAAAGACTTGGGATTGCGAGCTCAACAATCTTTTTAGCTCTTTTTCTCTCATCCGGTTGTGAAAACAACCCGAGAATGATCATAATAAGACAAATGTTGACAAGGAATATCATCTTTATTCCATTGACTGTGAATCCTGATTACATATTGTTTTATTGTTACATTGATTTTGTCTTGAGTTCTTCAAGCGTAGAATCTTCTTAGCTGGCTGATATGCCATGTATTCCTCACTTCTTCCCCATCTTCAGTCATTAACTTGTATGTGCCTGGTCCAGAGACTTTTGCGACAATAAAAGGACCTTCCCATGGGCTGAGTAGTTTATGGCATCCGTCAGTTTTTTGTATTCTTCATAGTACTAGGTCTCTGACTTGTACTAAGCGTTGTTAAGTACTTTTGTTGTAGTGGTGCCTTAGACCTTGGAGGTATCGAGCTGACTAAAGGGTAGCGTTTATCCTAACCTCTTCTGTACTGTCAAGTTCTAATCTTTGTGTGTGTTCTGCTTATCCCTCCTCGTATTGCTCTATTTTTGGGGATGTCCAGATCAAATCTGCTGGTAGCACGGCTTTTGATCCATATACTAGAAAGAAAGGTGAGTATCCAGTTGCTCTGCTTACTTGAGTGCGGAGCCCCCATACTACTTTGGATAATTCTTCAATCCATTCGAAGTCGTAGTCTTCTAGTTCTTCATATAATCTTGGTTTTAATCCAGCTAGTATAAGTCCATTGGCTCTTTCTACTTGTCCGTTGGTGTAAGGTCCAAAAAGGCTAGAGGGAGGGTGAATAGCCTAATTAAAACTTTTTCAAGAAATACTTAACCATAAGTTAGTACGAAAGGTGGCGAAGCAAAAGCACTAGCTCTAACTAATTAAGCAAGCCACCTACACAAGTCTATAACAAAGCTATTCACTAAACACAACAACAACTACAAGCTAGATAGAAGAAGTAATACAAGAGAAGAGCTTTGAGTGATTATATTGCCGTGTAGAGATGAGAAATACCAATCAATCAATCACACAAGAGAAGTCCTCGAGAAGAGAATGACACAAGAATTTATCCCGAGGTTCACTTGCTTCCCGACAAGCTACTCCCCATTGTGGCGATACACCCACTTGTCGATTCGCGAGCTAATCGACTATCAAGAGTCGAGCCCTCGGCGGGCGCCGCACAACTGCACACAAGATGGGGATCCTCCAAGCCACGAGCTCCACTAGTGTATCCAATTTGTGAACTCCCGCGGGGAAGGATCAAGAACCCCTTATAACACTTGGTAAGGGCTCCAACAATCTCCAATTGTGAGCTCAATCACCTCCGCTGCTCCAAGCCGTCTACCATGTCGGGAAACACGGAAGAGTAACAAGAAATCCACAGCAACTCAAAGATCAAGTGCCTCTAGAATGCAACTCTCAAGCAATGCACTTGAATCTCACTCAATCTCACTCAAGATGTGCAACTAAGCAAAGAGATGAGTGGAGGGGTTGTTCTCTAGCTCAAAGTATGTCTCTAGGTCTCAAAATGTGCAAGAGTTACCCTCAAACCTCGGCCAACTTCTATTTATAGAGAAGGGGTACGCAGCTAGCCGTTAGGAACTTAAACAGCCGAAGTCGCGCTGACCGGACGCGCTGGTCAAACTGATCGGACGCGCCGGTCGCGCAACGGCTAAGTTGCGAAGCACCGACCGGACGCGCTGGGTGCGACCGGACGCGCTGGTCCCGTAACTGACCGGACACGCTGGTCAAGCCTGAGTAGCACACAACGAAACAGCGACCGGACGCGCTGTAGAACTAACCGGACGCCACAATGCCAGCGTCCGATTAGAGTCCAGTAAGCTCCCTGAACGACCGGACGCTTCCGGTCGACAATGACCGGACGCGTTGCGCGTCCGATCATCAAACTGAAACACGCGCAGACGCTGAGCGTTGATCGGACGCGTCCGGTCATACAGAGACCGCGTCTGGTCCAGCGTCTGATCACCTCTGTGACCTCTGTTCGCCTCCATTTCTTTTCTGACTTCCGGCACAGTAGAAAATAGGCATTTCACTTCCCCAAAAGGCACCGAATCCCGCCGACCAAGCTCAGCGGGAGAGAGAGAGGAACCCAAACCCCTCTCTACCGCTTAAACTCCACCGCCTTCGCAAATGTGCTAACAACACCAAGTGTACACCACCATGTGCATGTGTGTTAGCATTTCACAATCATTTCTCAAGGTGTTATGTTAGCTTTTTACTAGATCCTAATGCATATGCTCAAGACAATGATCTAGTGGCACTTGATTCCTGAGCTAACCGTGATTGCCCCTCTTGATAGTCGGTTATGTATCCTAAACCCGGTCAATCACTTCTCTACTCATCTTAGACCGGCAAGAAGAAAAACCCTATGGTTATACCTTTACCTTGCACTCTTAGATCCTTCTCTTCCACTTGATCATCATGTCCCTCATATTATGTGCATCTCCACCATGATCATCATTTCATGTCCATGCACCATCTCTTTGTGATCTTGTGGCCACCACTCCTTGCCACATACACCTTCATCACATGTGTTGCTTATGCCTACCTCAAAACACTTAACACATGGCATTAGCAACTTGGTGTCATCAATTACCAAAACCAAACTTGGGCTTTCAATCTTCCCCTTTTTTGGTAATTGATGACAACCATCACAAAGATATGTAATGAAATCAATTTTCAATTTCAATAGTATTAGCTCCCCCTACATATGTGCTTCCATGAGTTTGGTTCAATTGTGCACATATATATGGATTTGAATTTTGGGAGAGTTACTACTATCAAATTGATGCTAAGGTATATAGAATAGACCTTTGAAGCATGATACCAATCGGAGTTGCCTTTATATACCATCCTTAGCATCGATGTAGCTAGACACCACTTGTAATACATCACTTGTAAAGATCACAAACACTAAAATACCTCATGAGATCAACATTATAAGCAAGGTGTCTAGATACCACTTGTAAAGCTACTCTTAACAAGTCATCATTCAAGTTCTATTTCTAGCAAACACCATTCAATCATGAATATGAATTTAAGCTTTGCAATGCAACAATTCATCATGTTAATGCACATACGAATGCAACAAATAATTCATGAGCTTGCTCCCCCTACTTGTGTGCTCAATTTTAATTGATCCCTTTCTCCCCCTTTGTAACTTAACTTTTTATCTTTGTGACTTTTCTCTCCCCCTTATTTTCTCTTTCTCCCTCTTTACAATATCTTTGTGACTTTTCTCTCCCCCTTTGTCAACAATCACCAAAAAGGTGCCAATTTTAGTGAGAGATAAGTCAATCAATATGAGAGAGTCTAAATTATGGTTCAATCTAGATCACTTGCCTAGAATATGTAATTCGGTTTGATCCAAGCACAAGCTTCTTCACACCTCATAAAGTATAAGGGTTATTTTGAGCATGTTGAATTACACATCATGAGCTCATTTTCTAGATTCAACACTAGGTTTGCAAGCCCACAAACGTGTCATATGCTACCACTAGATTAAACAAACATAGAAGCAATAGTGGTACCATACATACATCAAAATCATTTGATTTTCATGAATGAGCCTAATCGTCATGCAAATATGTCTATATGTTCTAACCATGTCCTTAGCAAAGTATGAATGATATGCCAAACAACTTTACCTTGCTATGTTGGAGGAGAGGCATGTCATGTAAGAATGTGGGAGTGCACTCATTTTAAGTTGGAGAAGTCAAGTATGTTCAATTCATTCTTCAACTTGTAGAATCTCTTTTCATCGAGTGGCTTTATGAATATGTCGGCTAATTGATCTTCGGTGCCAATGCTCTCAATGCTAATATCACCCTTTTGTTGATGGTCTCTTATGAAGTGATGTCTTATGTCAATGTGCTTGGTTCTTGAATGTTGAACCGGATTTTGAGTCATCTTGATAGCACTTTTATTGTCACAAAACAATGGCATATTCTTAAATTTGATTCTAAAGTCATTCAAAGTTGCCTTCATCCAAAGCAATTGTGCACAACAACTACCGGCACTAATGTATTCGGCCTCGGCGGTAGATAGTGCAACACTATTTTGTTTCTTTGATGACCATGAAACAAGAGACCTTCCAAGCAGTTGACAAGTGCCACTTGTGCTCATTCTATCAATCTTGCATCCACCATAGTCGGAGTCCGAATATCTAATCAACTCAAAGTTAGACCCCTTTGGAAACCATAATCCAACAACATGAGTGCCCTTAAGATATCTCAATATTCTTTTGGTTGCTTTTAAGTGACTTTATCTAGGTGAAGCTTGATATCTTGCACACTTGCACACACTAAACATCACATCCGGCCTAGAAGCGGTGACATAGAGCAAACTTCTAATCATAGACCGGTATTACTTTTGATCTACCATGTTGCCACTAGCATCAACACTCAATTGATCATTTATGCCCATTGGTGTACTCATTTGCTTAGCATCTTGCAATCCAAACTTCTTGATCATGTCCTTGATGTACTTGCCTTGACTTACAAAAGTGTCATTCTTCATTTGCTTGATTTGAAGTCCAAGGAAGTAACTAAGTTCTCCAATCATAGACATCTCAAACTCATTAGCCATCATATTTTCAAACTCTTCACAAAAGTCTTGGTTAGTTGATCCAAAAATAATGTCATCCACATAGATTTGCAACACAAACAAGTTATTTCTAAGCTTCTTGGTGAAGAGAGTGGTGTCAACCTTTCCCATCTTGAACCCTTTAGAGAGGAGAAAGTCCCTCAACCTGTCATACCATGCTCTAGGTGCTTGCTTCAAACCATACAATGCTTTATTTAGCTTGTAAACATGGTTGGGCTTCTTGTCATCTTCAAAACTAGGAGGTTGCTCAACATAAACTTCTTCATTGATGTAGCCATTGAGAAATGCACTCTTGACATCCATTTAATAGAGCTTGATGTCGTGTGCACAAGCATATGCTAGTAAGATTCTAATTGCCTCCAATCTTGCAACGGGTGCATATGTCTCTCCAAAGTCAAGACCCTCAACTTGAGTGTATCCTTGTGCTACTAATCTTGCTTTGTTCCTCACAACCATGCCATCTTGATCTTGCTTGTTTCTAAAGACCCACTTAGTACCAATCACATTGTAGTTCTTTGGCCTCTCAACAAGTTTCCAAACTTGATTTCTAGTGAAGTTGTTTAGTTCTTCATGCATGGCATTTACCCAATTAGAATCCTTCAATGCATCTTTTATCTTCTTTGGTTCTTCTAATGAGACAAATGAGTAATGCTCACAAAATGATGCTAATCTTGATCTAGTTTGAACACCACTTTGAATTCCACCAATGATTTGATCTAATGGATGATCTCTTGCAATACTAGTAGGTTGGAGTATTGGAAGTTGATTGCTTCCACTTGTTTGACCTTGAACTTGAGCTTCATCATGAGTACCACTAGAGCTTGCTTGATTTGTATCAATTTGCACACTTTGGTTGATCACATGAATATCATCATCATCAACTTGCCTTGGCCTAACATCACCAATGTCCATATTCTTCATTGCATTTGACAATTGATCTCATCTCACATCATCAAGGTTTTGAGCTTCATTTTGAGACCCTTGGGTTTCATCAAACTCAACATCATGAACTTCTTCCAAGGTGCCATTTGTGAGATTCCAAACTCTATATGCTTTGCTTGTGGTAGAATAACCAAGTAAGAACCCTTCATCATATTTCTTTTCAAACTTGCTCAATCTAGTGCCTTTCTTGAGAATATAGCATTTGCAACCAAACACTCTAAAGTATGCAATGTTGGGCTTTCTTCCATTCAATAGCTCATATGGTGTCTTCCCAAGCTTTCCATGGCAATAGAGATGGTTGCTACAATAGCAAGCCGTGTTGATGGCTTCACACCAAAATGAATGACTCACATTGTATTCACTAAGCATTGATCTAGCCATGTCAATCAAGGTTCTATTCTTTCTTTCAACTACACCATTGGATTGAGGAGTGTAGGTTGGAGAGAATTGATGTCCAATACCAAGATCATCACACAACTCTTCACTTCTTGTGTTCTTGAACTCACTACCGTTGTCACTTATAATCTTCTTGATGGTGGTCTCAAACTCATTTTGCACCCTCTTGACAAAAGACTTGAATAGATCATAAACATCACTCTTGTCATAGAGGAAGAACACCCACGTATATCTAGTGTAGTCATCAACAATCATAAAACCATACTTGTTGCCACCAATGCTAGTGTATGTTGTTGGCCCAAACAAGTCCATGTGCAATAGCTCAAATGCCTTTGATGTGCTCATTTCACGTTTACTAGGATGTGAATTTCCAACTTGTTTGCCGGCTTGACAAGCACTACAAGGTTTATCCTTCTCAAAGGTGACATCCTTCAAGCCTCTAACTAAGTCATGCTTTAAAAGTTTGTTCAATTGTTTCATTCCAACATGACCAAGCCTTCTATGCCATAACCATCCCATACTAGATTTGCTAAGCAAACATGATGTCAATTGTGTCTCACTATCATTGAAGTCAACCAAGTATAAGCTACCATGTCTAAATCCTTTGAATATCAAGTTTGATCCATCAACACTTATGACTTCAACATCATCACTACCAAATATGCACTTGAAGCCAAGATCACAAAGTTGTGCCACCGATAAAAGATTGAAATCCAAGCTCTCAACTAGCAACACATTAGAAATGCTCATGTCATTTGAGATAGAAATTTTACCAAGCCCCTTGACCTTGCCTTTCTTGTTGTTGTCGAAAGTGATAGCATCAAAACCACCATTTTGACTTGTATCAATTGAATTGAACATACAAGAATCTCCGGTCATATGTTGAGTGCACCCACTATCAAACACCCAATGCCTTCCTCCAGCTTTGTAATTGACCTACAAGACAAGATCAATTCTTTTTAGGTACCCAAACTTGTTTAGGTCCTCCAAGGTTAGTGACCAAGTTCTTTGGTACCCAAATGGCTTTCTTCTTTGAGCCCATCCATGGTGCACCAATAAACTTAGCATGAACACCATTTGTACCCTTGGTAAGCATATAGAAAGAATCAAACTTAATTGAGGATACATTAGCATTTGATTTCTTGTTCATGCATTGTTGCTCTATGTGACCAACTTGCTTGCAACTTTTGCAATAGCTACCATTGTTCTTCACAAAATGAGTCTTGTGAGGAGCAAAAGCGGCCTTGCCTTTCTTGGGGTTATAGCCCAATCCCTCTTTGTAGAGAGAAGCTCTTTGGCTACCCAAGCACATAAGCAAGCGGTCCTCACCACCATAAGCATTAGCTAAGGTGTGATTGAGCTCTTTTACCTCCTTCTTGAGATTTTCATTCTCAACTATAAGTGTGGAGTCACAAGTGAAACCATCACTACTAGATGAGGATGATGTAGATGAGCTACATGAAGGGTTAGTGGGAGTAACAAAAATAGGCTTATGAAAGGATTTATTAATTATATCACATGATATGCCTATGTTGCAAGTTTTAGCTTTCTCAATATTAGTTGGCATGTTTTCACATTTTTCAACTAGATAGGAATGAGCTTCTTCAAGCTTAGTGTGAGACTTTTGAAGCTTCTTATGGTCTACCTTTAGACTCTCATAAGATGCCCTAAGCTCATCAAGTTCTTGCATAAGGTTTTTCTTATCCTTAAGCAAGCCCTTGCGCTCCTTTCTAGATTCTTTAAAATGTTGAGTGCAATCTTCTAGCATAGTGATTAGTTCATCTTTAGTGAATTCTTCTTCATCACTATCACTATCACTAGCATTATCATGATCACTCTCATCGTCGGATGATACCTTAGCGGCCTTAGCCATGAAGCACGATGGAGTGTCGAAGAGGGAGACCTTCTCTTGGATGGCAATGCTAGCATGTCCTTTCTTCTTGCTCTTGTTGTCATCCTCATCATCACTTGAGGAATCATCACTATCCCATGTAGCAACATGAGAATCATTCTTCTTCTTATAAGAGCTCTCCTTCTCTAGCTTCTTCTTTTGCTTCTTCCTCTCCTTCTTGATAGCATCTTCATCATCACTATCATAAGGACACTTTGCAATGAGATGGTCCTTGCTATGGCATCTAAAACATCTCATGGTATGCTCATTCTTCTTGGATGAGTTCTTCCTCCTTGCACAAAAGCCCTTCTTCTTCATGAATTTCCCAAATTGCTTGACAAAAAGAGCCATCTTCTCATCAATGTCATCACTATCACAAGAGCTTGAGTCTTCATCACTTGATGATTCAATCTTAGATTTGCCCTTCGATGTGGTGGCTTTGAATGCCACACTCTTCTTCTTCTCATCATCTTTCTTCTCATTTTCCTTCTTCTTCTTCATGACCAACTCATCCTTCTCATCATCTTCTCTATATGAATCATCGGTCATTACTTCTTAAAATACTTGTTGAGGAGTTAAATCCTTCAATGTAGTCCTCACTAGCACGGTGATCAATGTATCAAACCTCTTGGGCAAGCTTCTCAAGAACTTCATAGAGAATTGGTTGTCCTTGACCTCCTCACCAAGTGCCTTGAGCTCATTGACAATGACTTGCAACCTATGAAACATTTCCGGTACACTCTCATCATCTTGCATCTTAAAGCTTGAAAATTTTTCTTGCAAGATATATGCTTTAGCGATTTTTGTACCTTCGGTGCCCTCAAAAGTTTCTTCTAGCTTGGCCCAAGCATCATGAGCAATCTCAATGTTCTTCACTTGCTCAAAGGTCTTGTCATCTAGTGCCTCATGAAGAGCACTAATGGCAATGTCATTACATTAGAGCTTCTTCTCTTCCACCAGTGTAGGTGCTTCCGGATTAGCAACCTCAAATTTGATTTTGGTGACCTTCCACACTTCTCTATTGATTGACTTGAGGTGTGCGGTCATCTTAACCTTCCAATATGCATAATTTGTGTCATCAAAGTGAGGTGCCTTCTTGGTGTTGTTGATGTGCAAGCTTAATTGAGCCATTTCTTTTTTGCCGTAGGTTGTTAAGCCTCAAATAAACGGTGCCTCGGCTTTGATACCACTTGTAAGGTCCAAAAAGGCTAGCGGGGGGGTGAATAGCCTAATTAAAACTTTTTCAAGAAATACTTAACCACAAGTTAGTATGAAAGGTGGTGAAGCAAAAGCACTAGCTCTAACTAATTAAGCAAGCCACCTACACAAGTCTATAACAAAGTTATTCACTAAACACAACAACAACTACAAGCTAGATAGAAGAAGTAATACAAGAGAAGAGCTTTGAGTGATTATACCGCCGTGTAGAGATGAGAAATACTAATCAATCAATCACACAAGAGAAGTCCTCGGGAAGAGAATGACATAAGAATTTATCCCGAGGTTTACTTGCTTCCCGGCAAGCTACTCCTCGTTGTGGTGATACACCCACTTATCGATTCGCGAGCTAATCGACTATCAAGAGTCGATCCCTCGGCAGGCGTCGCACAACCGCACACAAGATGGGGATCCTCCGAACCACAAGCTCCACTAGAGTATCCAATTTGCGAACTCCCGCGGGGAAGGATCAAGAACCCCTTACAACACTTGGTGAGGGCTCCAACAATCTCCAATTGTGAGCTTAATCACCTCCGCTGCTCCAAGCCATCTACCGTGTCGGGAAACACGGAAGAGTAATAAGAAATCCGCATCAACTCAAAGATCAAGTGCCTCTAGAATGCAACTCTCAAGCAATGCACTTGAATCTCACTCAATCTCACTCAAGATGTGCAACTAAGCAAAGAGATGAGTGGAGGGGTTGTTCTCTAGCTCAAAGTATGTCTCTAGGTCTCAAAATATGCAAGAGTTACCCTCAAACCCCAACCAACTTCTATTTATAGTGAAGGGATACATAGCTAGCCGTTAGGAACTTAAACAGCCGAAGTCACGCTAACCGGACGCGTTGGTCAAACTGACCGGACATGCCGGTCGCGCAACGGCTAAGTTGCGAAGCACCGACTAGATGCGCTGGTCGCGCAGACCGGACGCGCTGGGTGCGACCGGACGCGCTGGTCCCATAACTGACCGAACGCGTTGGTCAAGCCTTAGTAGCACACAATGAAACAGCGACCGGACGCGCTGTAGAACTGACCGGACGCCACAGTGCCAGCGTCCGATTAGAGTCCAGTAAGCTCCCTGAACGACCGGACGTGTCCGGTCAACAGTGACCGGACGCGCTACGCGTCCGATCATCAAACTGAAACACGTGCAGACGCTAAACGCTGACCGGACGCGTCCGGTCATACAGAGACCGCGTCTGGTCCCGCGTTCAGTCACCTCTTTGACCTCCGTTCGCCTCCGTTTCTTTTCTGACTTCCAGCACAGTAGAAAATAGGCATTTCACTTCCCCAAAAGGCGCTGAACCCAAACCCCTCTCTACCGCTTAAACTCCACCGCCTTCGCAAATGTGCTAACACCACCAAGTGTACACCACCATGTGCATGTGTGTTAGCATTTCACAATCATTTCTCAAGGCGTTATGTTAGCTTTTTACTAGATCCTAATGCATATGCTCAAGACAATGATCTAGTGGCACTTGATTCCTGAGCTAACCATGATTGCCCCTCTTGATAGTCGGCTATGTATCCTAAACCCGGTTAATCACTTCTCTACTCATCTTAGACCGGCAAGAAGAAAAACCCTATGGTTATACCTTTGCCTTGCGCTCTTAGATCCTTTTCTTCCACTTGATCACCATGTCCCTCATATTATGTGCATCTCCACCATGATCATCATTTCATGTCCATGCACCATCTCTTTGTGATCTTGTGGCCACCACTCCTTGCCACATACACCTTCATCACATGTGTTGCTTATGCCTACCTCAAAACACTTAACACATGGCATTAGCAACTTGGTGTCATTAATTACCAAAACCAAACTTGGGCTTTCAGTTGGCTTCAGGGTGTGCAACTGATGCATAATCTATATTGATGTCATAGTCTTGTGCCCAATTTTTGAATTCGATAGCTATAAAAGGGGAACCCAAATCTGTGATAACGCGGTTGGGTATTCTGAAGCGGTGCATAATGTCTTGGATGAACTCGACTGCTTTTGTTGCGCTATATTTTACGAGCGACTTGTACTCGATCCACTTTGTGAATTTATCGATTGCAACGAAGATGTACTCAAAACCACCTTTGGCCTTTTTGAGTGGTCCTACTTGGTCCAGCCCCTAGCATGCGAACGACCAGGCAGGAGGGACGCAAATTAGCTCGTGAGCTGGTATGTGAGCTTGCCTTGCGAACATTTGGCACCCTTTGCACTGTCTGACTAATTCTTTTGCATCTTTCAAAGCTGTGGGCCAATAGAAACCGATGCAGAAAGTTTTGCCCACCAGAGTTCTTAAGGCCGCGTGGTTGCCGCAGCAACCTAAGTGAATTTCTTCTAGGATTTCTTTTCCTTCTTCTCTTGTGATATATTTAAGAAGTACTCCTGATGACGCGACTCTTCTGTAGAGGTTGTCGCCTACAAGGACGTAGTTCTTGTTTCTGATTATCCTGGTGGCCTTTTCCTTATTAGCTGGTAGTTTATTTTCTTTGATGTAGTCGATGAAGTCTTGAGTCCATGATCTGGTGATTACCATGATTTAGGTTGTTGGTGCTGGTGGCTCAGGGGTTATTCCACCAGGTTTTTTTATGGAGGGTGATGGCAGCTCCTCTACAAACATCCCTGGCAGGACCTTCGCTCTGTCTGATCCTAGCTTGGCGAGGACATCTGCTGCAATGTTTGAGTCTCATAGAACATGCAGGATTTCTAGTCCTTGGAAATTTTTCTCTAGTTTTTGTACTTCAGCGCAGTAGGCATCCATGTTGTTTTTGGTACAGTCCTAGTCTTTGTTGACTTGATTGGTGACCACAGCTGAATCGCCATAGACAAGTAACCGCTTGATTCCGTTAGAAGTCACGATTCTTAGCCCATGGATGAGTGCTTCATATTCTGCTTCATTATTTGTGGCTTGCCATAGAATTTGGAGTACGTATTTAAGCTGTTTTCCTTCTGGGGATATGAAAAGAACACCTGCACCTGCCCCGCCTAACTTGAGTGATCCATCGAAGTACATCTTTCAATGATCGAGGAAGGTATCTGGTACGGGTTGTTAGATTTCTGTCCATTCGGCCACAAAGTCTACGAGTGCTTGTGATTTTATTACCTTCCAAGGAGAGAAATTGATATTTAGAGCTCCGATTTCAATCGCCCACTTTGATATGCGTCATGTCACATCTCTATTACATAGGATATCTCCGAGAGGAAAATATGTTATTACGGTAATCATGTGGCTTTCAAAGTAGTGTCGTAGCTTGCGGGATGTGATTAGGAGTGTAGAGTAGTTTATGTACATGCGGGTACCATATTTTTGAATCTGTTAGAACCTCACTGATGTAGTATACCGGCCGCTGTACTTTGTATACATGCCCTTCTTTTCTTTCCACCACAATTGTTGCACTGACCATAGTAGATGTTGCCGATGTGTATAACATCGTGTCTTCATTTTTCTTTGGTGGCGTAAGTATGGGTGATGAGGTGAGGTACATTTTAAGGCTTTCAAAAGCCTCCTTGGCTTCCTCTATCCACTCAAACTTGTTTATCTTTTTTAGTAGCTTGAAGAAAGGGAGTCCTTTTTCGCCGAGTCGTGAGATGAAGCGATTGTGGGCTGCCATGCTTCCTGTCAATTTTTTCACATCTTTTATACTGCGTGGGGTTGTCATTTCTGTTATGGCTCGAATTTTCTTAGTGCTTGCTTTTATTCCCCGATTACTGACCAGGAATTCGAGTAGTTGCCCTAATGGTACCCCGAAAATACACTTGTTTGGGTTCAATTTTCACTTCCATTTATTTAGATTTTCAAAAGTATGCTTCAAGTCTTCGATTAGCATGTCTGGGTTCTTTGTCTTTACTACTATGTCGTCGACATAAGCTTCTGCGTTGTCACTAATTTGTTCACCAAGATATGTTTAAATAGCTCTTTGATAGGTGGCGCCCGTGTTCTTGAGTCCAAAGGACATGGTTTTATAGCACTAGGCGTCGAAAGGAGTGATGAAAGGTGTCTTGCTCTGATCTTCTTCTCTTAATGTAATCTAATGATATCCTGAATAGCAATCGAGGAAAGATAGCAGGGCAGATCCTGCAGTTGAATCGATAATTTGATCAGTTCGTGGTAACCCGAACGGGTCCTTTGGGCAATGTTTATTGAGATCCGTGTAATCGACGCACATGCGCCATTCTGTCGTGTTCTTTTTTGTACTAGAATGGGATTCGCTAGCTAATCTGGATGAAGAATTTCTTTTATAAAACCAGCTGCCATTAATTTTATAATCTCCTTCTTGATTGCTTCCTTTTTGTCTGGTGAGAATCTTCTCAACTGTTGCTTAATTGGTTTGGAGCCTTCATTGACATCGATTCTATGCTCAGCCAACTCTCTTGGGACACCTGGCATGTCGGTCGGCTTTCAAGTGAAGATATCTTTGTTGTCTTGAAGAAAGTTGGTGAGCGCGAGTTCCTATTTAGCCAAGAGGTGAGCGCTGATGATCGCTATCTTCTCAGGATCACCAATACCCAGGTCAATTTTCTTTACATTGGCTTCTTTTTACGGTGCAAGGATGCAAGGTTTCTTTACTGGGATCTCTAGTTCTTCTGGGTTCATTTGTGTAGCGACGGTGGTAATTTCTTCTCTGCCATCGGCTGCCTGTGTTTTGGCTGCGATTTGGATTGCTTGAATATCACAATCGAAGGTGCGCTTTAGGTTTCCCCGGAGGGAGTGTATTCTATGAGGTCCTGGCATTTTGAGCAGGAGGTATGGGTAGTGAGGTATAGTCATGAACTTTGCAAGTGTTGTTCTTCCAAGGATGACATGATACGATGTCTCAAAGTCCGCAACTTCGAACTAAATGAATTCGGTTCGGTAATTTGCTTGTGTTCCAAACGTGACTAGTAGAGTGATTTGCCCGAGCGGCATGACGGCTTTGCCGGGTACTATTCCATAGAAGGGTATTCCTATTGGGGTGATCAACCCGGCAAAGTCTAGCCCCATCTTCTTTAGCGTTTCTGAAAATATGATGTTGAGTCCAGCTCCCCCATCGATCAAAACTTTGGTGACTGTCATCCCTGCTATAGTTGGATCTAGGACTAGTGGATATAGGCCGGTATTTCCAACGCTCATCCGTTGATCTTCTCTTGAAAACTGGATTGGATATTGTGACCAATTTAGGTACCTTGGGACCGCTGGTTCGGCTGCCATGACGCTGTGGAGAGCCAGCTTGTCTTGGTGCTTACTTCTAGAACTCGGAACTCCAGAAAAGATTATTGCGACTGTCCTCTTTGGCTGCTGGAACCCTTTGTCTTCTGTTTTGTCTTCATCTTTCTTTTTGTTATCCTCTTGTTTACCTTTATTTTTCCTTTTCTTCCGTACTGATCAATGAAAATTCGGTAGTCTCCCGTTGTGTGGTTTCCTTGCAGGTGTCATATACATCGCATATTCTCAATGTCTTCAAATCTCCTAAATTTTGAGAACTTTTTCATCTTGTCAGTCATGGCGATGGTGTTGTCTGGTCCGCGTTTCCTGTCTGGATGACCCATGTTTGGAAAATTTCTCCGGTCCGAGTTGTTTCTATTGTTTTCTCCGTTGTTTCTGTTTGAAAATCTTTCTTTCGTCTTTTCTTCAGCCATAATAATTTTTTCTACCACGCGTCTGAATTCTTCATTGTTCCCTAGGTTTTCTTTGAAAAAATCTTGAAACTGTCATTTAGCCATGATCCCGTAGGAGAAGGCTTCAATTACTTTTTGTTCGGTGATGTCATGTACCTGGGCACGTAATTCACCAAAACGTCGATAATAATCTCTGAGGCTCTCGCCTCCTTTTTGCTTTAGTCCTTTTAGTTCTGCATGTGTGATGGGGTGTGTAATGATGCCCGCAAAGTTTTCGCATAAAGCTCTTTGCAAGTCCTCCTAGCCTTTGATTGAACCCGGGTTCAATTTATCGAACCATTGGAGGGGCATATTTTCTAGGGCCATGGGAAATAATAATGCTTTGATATCGTCATCTCCACCGGCTAGTTCGATTAATTGCGAGTAGATTCTGAGCCACTGTTTTGGTTCAGTCTTCCCATCGTATTTGGAGTGGTCTGATGGTTTGAACTTGTGAGGTAGCCGTACCGAAGCGAGTCATCTTGAAAAACATGAAAACCTATCGTGTGTTCTGACTTCTGTGTGTTCTGACTCAGCTCCTTCTAGCCAGCTATTATTTATCCTGGAAGCTCTGCTCCTTTCTTCTCCTGGAAGCTCAATTTGTTTACTCTGGGCGTGGTTTCTTCTCTTCTCTCGATTCTAGCTCCCGTTTGGTCCTAGTCTTTCGAAGGCGGATCTCCTTTGACTTTGCACGTCCTGTTTGTGCGATGCTGACCTGTCGGGAAGCTTGGAATGAGTCCTTCCGCCATGTGCCCTCAGAGCTGTTGTTCGGAGAACTTCTCGGAGTTGTTCTTGTTTTTCATTGGGATGCGAAATTGCTTCGAGTTCTTCTAGTACTTCTCGTATCTTGTCGTAAGGGGTTTCGTGTACTCTGGCCGCGCGCCTTTCTTCGGCTTCTTTCTCTGATTTTATCTTGTAGTACTCGGCCAGCTCCATTTTGTATGTGTCATGTGCTTCTTTTCGTTGCCTGGCATGGCGTCTACGACCTTCTTTCAGTTTGTTCCTTTTTTTCTCTAGCTCATCGTTGGCCCTCATATTCACCATCGTATTCAAGAACGTTGGGTGATATGTTTGATTCTGATTCATCTAAAGATCTGACATCGGGTGCAGTAGGTGGCATCGGTAGTGGCCGCTGAATCATGAAGGCTTCTTGGCCTGGCACTAGGCTTGCCTTGCTGTAGTTGCTGATGACTTCAGTTGGAGTGTTGTCATCGCGGAGCGCACTACCTTCTTGGTAAGGTAGAGTGATAGCTTCTTCAACTAGTCGGGCGTTGCTGTTCTAAGGACATGTACCCGACCAATGGACCAGGCAATCTTCAGGTGTTACGGTTAACACAAGACCTTCCTGTGTCCCGATAAGATGCAACCTCTGCGCCCGACCAGCCATACTTCGGAGTAAGTCTTGATACGTCTTTGTCATGTTGTCAAGTCCGGTTGGGAAGCAACTCAATTTCTTGGAAGAAACCTGAGGTAGATTCGAATTGATCTCTTGTAAAGTTGATGCTATGTTCCAGAGTCCGATTGGAAAAGGACTTGGCTTGTCTTTGAAAGAACCCGGATAAGACTCCGAGGAGGAATCTGACTCGGATGTCAAATCGGGATTGATTGTTGTCGGGGCTCGAGTCGGTTCGGACACCGTAAGCTTTTCGAGATCTTTGGTAAGCTTCGTCGAAAGGGTGAGATCTTCGTGGGCTTTCGGAGCTTCGACGAGATGTCCATGGAGGTTGCCCTTGTCGTCCGCCTCGCAAACCCATGATCCGAAGATGAAGATTGATCCCATCGGGAAGATCATGTCAAAATCCGTAGAGCTCTTGATCGCGATTGCGCCGAAAGCCCCTACCTGGCGCGCCAGCTATCGGTGTTTGACCATCGATAGCCTGCCACGGGGGTACTCGGGACAGTTGTTCGGGCTTCGGTGTGTGCTGGAACTCGACGGTGAACGCAGAGATAGTTGATTTTATACTGGTTCGGGCCATCGATCGGTGATCAAGTAATAACCCTACATCCAGTCGGCGTTAGCCTTTGCATTGGATTGATTGCGTTGTATCAACTCTCGTTTACAGGAGTGTCCACAGCCTCTCTTTATATCGGTAGAGAAGGTTGTGGTGCGGTTATCATCCTAGTCGGATCCAAAGAAGGTGTCTTGAACTAGATACAGAAGTTACTTTTCATAGGAATTCGGCTAGTCTTGCCTATTCTACTCGGATTCGGTGTAGTGGATGCTACATCTCTCCTAGCTCCAATTTGTGGGCCAGGCCAGGGCCCACGACTCATAGTCACATTGTTGGGGAACCCTGTGGGTCCCACATCGACAACTCCCTCTAACAATTGTAAGTACTTTTATTTTTTCGAGTTACATAGCTTTTACTAAGTATATCTAGATATGCATTATCTCTAGATATACAACAAAAACTATGTATCTAGGTAGTTAAAGAGACTCAAAATTTGGAATACAGGAGGTAGTGTTTATGTATTTCATTTCATGTGGGTCTAGTTATATCATTTCCAAGAACTGAAGTCTCGAATGAAAAAATTACCTATATTATGTCAAACTAGAATACGTGGTATGTTGCATTGATATATACATTTATGAGCTAGTTTTGTTATCTATTTCTACTTTCTAGTATTAAACCTGGTGCGAGCGGTATGTACGCATTGATAGTGGCCCTAGGCGTCGAAACTGACGAGCTCCGCCACTCATGTCGATGACCATTATAAAACATAAACACAGAAGTAAGGAAACCGTCCACTGTGTGTTGTCGTGCTTAAATCCACAACCAGTTCTTAAGCTCCAACCAGCGTTCTATGCATGAAACTTTCTTTTAAGTTAAGAGTGTTATGAGCTTACCTCCAACAGTAGCACCAACCATGGCTATTGCGAACAGCAATGGCATGTTAGGGAGAGAGTATGCTTGCTCACATGGTTCTGCTATACAACTGGGTGGTAGAACATATATGATACAACTACTGAGAAGACATGCTTTGCTAAAAGGAGAAAATACAACTTCCTGCGACAAGTATAAGAAAATAATGAGTTGCATATCATTATAGCTGAGGTTTCCGTACAAAATTTGCAAGGAGAAAAATTTAAGCTGTGTTCAATAAGACAGTACTAGGTTAGTTTTAATTATTTGGAAAAGTTAAGTCCCCTTAAGCCTTATTTCAAATCAAAGGGTTGTTTATGTTAACAGATGATACATGCTAAAAAATAGAGCAAGGGACTCACCATCATACCTGAAGATCAGATATGGATTTCATGAGATCATGTCCATATACACTAGCTGCATGGATGCCATCATTCCTAGAATCGGTGTGATCAGCCAGTGATGGGGCTCGCCGAGCCGCAGAACACTTAATAGGACAGGACAGACTTGCAGGGCTGTCAACTAGTAAAGGAAGAAGAAATGATTGTTCTGCATGCCAAAAGTGAATTAGTTACCTAAAGTAAAATTTTGCATCACGTTGTGTAAGTATTACAAGGATTGTCAGAAATATGAATTATAAATTTGGATCATGATCACTAGTGACATCACATTCTAGAAAAAAAACACAAAAATGAGCAGTAACTTGCACATTCTTAATACTGTCAAATACTTCATTAAATTGACCAGCATAATTGTGGTGTTAACTAAATAGGTGTAAAGTTAAATTCTATCCGACAGAATAACCATATTAACTTAACAACATGATCCTATGGGAATAATACATGCATGGGCATGGCAACAAAAAGGTGGGATTTTTCTTTCCCAGTTTTCAGGCAGAACCACAAAGCAAGGATGAAACATTAAAGATCAAATGGCAATACTCTTCTAGCAAGCAAAGACTGCCACGTTCAAAGAAATGGAAAGATGTGGACCTGATAGAAGCAAGTTTTAGAATGGAGGCTATTCTCGGGCTAGACTCTGCTGTTATTTCACCTCAAAGGTCAAAGCTGTATTTCCTTTTAAAGGGAGTGCATATTGCATAAAAGCCCCTCACATTAATAAATGCACCTAGCTAAGCATTAGCACAGCGATTACTGAAGTCAAACAACATCTCTTACGATAGCACTGTCCTCCTCTCTCACATCACAAGAAAGGGCAAGAAAAGGTTGCTACACTAGTTAGGGCATGTTTGGGAGGGCTCCGGGCGGCTCCGGCTTCCCTGACACCACCTGCGTGGATCACTGTAGAACACTGTTTACCGGAGCCAGTTTTCTCTCTCCTCATCTCCCTCTCTCACTGACATGCGCGACTGTTCACAGGAGCCGGAGAAGCTCGTTTTTCTGGCTCCTCCGGCTCCCGTTCTCGCGCTGCTACAGTGCCGTGAACAGTATTTTTCGCAGGTGAAGCCGGAGCCCTCCCAAACAGGCCCTTAATCGTCGAACCACCACTAACAAAAGGATATGGAGGAAAGGATCTGGATGCCAAAAGTTGTTATCTGCCCCCAACAAGATTAAAAAAATAAAGGCTGTATGGGCAGTCCCCACACAACCTGACTTCGAAATTATATATTGAAGTTGTGAATCTGGTATCAAACACGTCTCCAGGCAGCCATTGGCAAAGGGACTATGCAACCAAAACACAATGGTGATGGGACATCGTCTAAGTCTTGCACTCTAGCAAGATTTCAGAGTCACTAAAGCTCCTATCACCGTGATTCCTAGAAACCTCACTGTGACGACTACAGCACTGAGCATCAGACCGGCAGCTTGCAGTAACATTCAGTGGCACATGTACAAGTACAACAAACAGAAACAACCGAAGCAGAGAGGAGATGGCAAGCATTTCGTCGAGTAGCTCCGGTGCATAGCAGTTCGGAGGCGAGAGAGACCAGAAGAGCACACGGGTTGGAGGTAACTGCTGCTTAGAGGAGCAATGGGTTGGATAAGCCAGCCTGAAACGGTAGGAACGGAGGCCGCGAAAAATTGAGGCGTGGCACGTCTACGGGTAGTAGACCAATTCCAAGAAAGAAAAAAGAAGGAAACAGACCGAGGAGGAATTGGGGGGCACTCACTGGAAACGGCCTCCGAGATGGCGACAAAGCCCTGCCGATGGAGCAGCGAGGCGCAGGAGAAGCGCCATGAGGGAATAGGATAAGGGAGGGAACCAAACCCGCAACGGGCTCATATCGTCACGTACATGTTTTTAGTTTTATTAAGCCGGTCATCTTTCATGTAGGACCCTGGCAAAAATGTGATATTATGGGCCTGCTTGGTTGGCTTCAATTTTTGCCCAATCAAAATCATGGCAAGCAAAAACTTTTAATTATCAATTTGTTTATTGCAAAAAAATTAATAATAATGGTACACCAATGTTTATGGCCAAAATTTTGGCAAATTTTCTAGAAACTTCTTATATTGCAAAAGAGAGAAAAGGTGCCTTCTAATGTTGTTAGGGCACTCAGCCAATTGCGCACCTAAGTTTTTTTTTTCTCTAACTTTGGCAAGCCAAGTTTTAGCTTACCATGATTTAGAAGCCAACTAAGCAGGCCCTGCATCTTTTTTGCAAAGAAGCGTAAAGAAAGTGAGCACACGAAGAATCGTGGTTGAAGCCACTGTCCTTCACATCAAGGATTAGTGTAGATCAATTTCAGAAATTGAAAAGGAGAGTGACAAAGATATATTGGGAGAAGAGAAATGTACATTTAGAAGTAAAAATGACACTAACTTTGAGACAAGTATAGAAGACTAGAATGACCCTTATTTTTAGGATAGAGGAATACTTTAGAACAGAGGGAGTAAGAGTGGGCTTGGTAGAGCTCTAGATTCTCGCAAAAAAATGTTCTAAATCTAGATTCTTTCAAGAAATGTTTCCGAGGAATCACAACCGAATCATGTAAATAAAAATATGTTCAAAAAATTCTAATTTTTTTTGGATGGAGAACAACTTAAATACAAGCAATTTTAACTTGGTGCAGTAAGAAAGAATTAACTGAAAAAAGGGGGGGGAGTAAGAAGCTGTGGTATGAGAATCTTTACAAAATCAGCCTCCTGTCGTTTCACGTGGTGAAACGTTTGGTTCGAATCACTTAATAGAAAGACCGTTTGGAAGTGATTCAACTGATTCTCAACAGAAACTGAAACATTTCTTCTATCAAACACACCCTAAGCCCTGCAAAAGCGAACTATGCCATCTGGATGTCAATGCCACCATAAAATACATGTATTGGATAGACAGACTTGAAGAAATACTAGTAACATAACTTAGCAGCACAGCATGCATAACTGGAATATGTTACAAATACATGCAGTAACTGAGTAAACTACAACTGACATTACATTACTTTGACAATGTCAAACCGCGTTTCGTGAACTCTGCAAAATGTCCCTAGTTGTACAACAGCGTATAATAATGAAACCTAGAGCCTATGTATTTTCCTCTCTACACAAACAAGGATATCTCTGGTGGTTGGACAAAGGAGAAGATGGCTTCACCGAAGACCTCGTATAGAGACCCCAAGAGATGACCGGTGTCCTGATCGTCCTTCCAAGCTTGCCTAAGCACTGCAGAAACTCTCTGTGCGAGATCACTGCCCTGATCTCTCCGGTTCGCAGCTGATGGGATGCTCTCCACCATCTGCCCAGAGGACGAGGCCTGCATCATGCCAGGGTTGGCTAACTGGTTGGAAAAGCCATCCATGGCACCTTGCATGTTTCCTCCCATGGAAGCTGAGGCCATGGAGTTGGCTGTTACGTTTGTTGCCATCTTCTTCAGAGGTGGCTGAGTTGCAGAGAGATTTGTGCTAGATTTTCGCTTATCTGAAATTTGCAGAGCAAAATACTCTTTACTTTCAAACTCTACTAACTCATTGCAGACACCAAGGACCATTTGGCACTTAATTGCCAGTCAAACTTGTGTCTAGTGTGCATATATTCAACTGATAGTGTGCTTATATTCAGCACTTACTTGGGTTGTTGGTTAAGACCCTTTTATTGCTCCGTAAAAGAGGCCGCGTGGATGGAGAAAGCAAACCAGGAAATAATTTCAACCGATCATACAAGCATTTGCCTGCAGCACACTAAAAAATGCATCCCACTGGTAAGAAACTTAGCTTGCCATTAGTTGGTGAACCAAAATACAGTAAACATTATATTGACTGAGGACTCTAAACTGACCAGCAAGGCACCATAAACACGCCAAGCTTCCTTCCGTTTCATCTCATTTTTCTGCTTCTCAAGCTGCAGTTCCGGCTCCAGAAGTTGCATATATGTCACAAGGTTGGGCAAAAGAAGAAGTCTAATCTGGTAAGCAGAAAAAACAATCAGCCAGTGCATAACTAATACAAAAAATGAGTTTCGAATGGGATCTACCGCGCTGGGCCCCAATGCAGATATCCCTTGAACAGCACCATAATGTTGTGTCAGTGATTTGGCAGGATCAAGAAATGCATGGATCAATGTTTTAGTTAACCGATTTTGAAGGTTGTGATAGACATGACCAAACCTGAAAACCATCATCTTCAGTTGATCAACAATGTCATGAGAAAATTATTAAGGCAATTAGCCAATTACTACATACAAAAAAGACCAATTAGCAAAGAGAGCTAGAGATCATCATTCAGAAAAGGACTCACACTCCATGAGCAGAAAATGCAAAAGGCTATGGATCTATCAATTCCAAAAGAAAATGGATTTATGGGGAACACATAAGACACGAACAAACCATGACCCACCCAACAAATGCATGAAGATAGAACTGAAATAAGTCTTCTGTCCACACACAGCATACTGAAAATATTTATTTACCAGTTGGTCTCTAAAAGGAACACAATATGTAGTCTACTCAGTAGCAAAGCCATGCAATGGTTTATTGGTATGTTTTCTGCTAAAGAAGATGTAAGCTGCCATGAAACTGATCATGTCACATATAAGTCACATATAAAATGATCCCACAAAACAGTAAAATCTTATATATGGAAGAAAAGAGTATGAAATGGTGGTCAAACTATTATTGACTTGACCTTCATCTTAACCCTGTCAAAAAGATAGCATATTAGCATAACTAAGATAAAGCACTTTTATGGGCATTGATAGAATCCTTGATCCTACCACAACTACGGAGAGCGTAGGGGTATGAGTTGGGAGGCCGGCGTCAGAATTTCCGGCCCCGAGTTGGTGCCGTGGTGACGAGCGGAGCGGCAGCACTAGGGCGTGTGGCGTGCGTGAGGGAGAGAGAGGAGTCGGCGATGGGAGATGGCCCATGAGGCCAGGCAAGATAATTGCCTTGCTTGATTAATTCCAAAAGTATCAAGGGGTATTTATCCCTTCTATATTTAAGGAAATAAACAAAATATCTAATGGAACGAAATCCTGGGCGCCTAGGCCCCCTGTACGCCGGCCACGCCTAGCCACTTGGTCAGGCTCGGCGTTGGTACGTGACACCTGTCATAACAGGCACATTTTGTATGAACTGTTCTCTAAGATCATAATATGGGAATCAAGGAGTTGAAATCATAAATGTAATTGAATTAAATTTTGATAATTATACAAGGGACCTACTGACACCCTTCACATATCACTCACATCCGACACACCGAGGCAACCAAATTGGCAGAGAAGTCTCTAAGTTCCCAGTGGTTATCTGAGAGCCTGTGCCCTAGCCTTTTTGCAACAATGCAAGTGATCATTGATGGCATCAGCTGGTGCAACTACAAATCAAGACAAATATTGCTAATTTAGGATTAATATATGATGAAAAGAGTATACAAAATGACTAAAAAATAAGCCACGCACGTGATCGATCAAAACTTTATGGTTTACCACTTACATAAGGTTCAATATGAATATGTGGATTACGGAGAAGACTTTGGACTACTCTCATTAGAGCAAATAAAACAGGAAGATCACCCAAACTCCGGGTAACCTGAAATTCAGATGGATACACACTTTAAGTAATGCCATATCAAAAAAAATAACACCAAAAGAAAGAAAGCTACTGTACAACCTCGTCTGCAATGAAGTAGGAAAAGTAAGGAACCAAAGGATGAAGACCAGAATCTTTTGCCAAGCTCACTAAAGCTTCTTTAAAAAGGGACGTATCAGATCTACTCATAGTAAGCTCAGCTATTTTATCGAAGTACATCTGCAAACCAAACAGTGAAGAGGTATATAAGTTTCTTGGAAATATATGAGTAATATACAATGCATGGTATCATAATCAAAGTACCTGCAATTCTTTAGACAATACATGCTTAACAGGAAGCTTGACATCAACTGGAAGTCCATCATCCTTCCCATGCTCAGACCTTTTATTTTCAGTTGGTGGTACAATTGCTGAAATAAAATGCTATTTGTCTCAACAAGTGTTCAGAAGAATGTGACTACATCTTGCCAGGGAGAAAAGTAAGGCCTATAAATCTCTGGACAAAAAGAGCAAACCGTCAATAGCAGGATTCTCCGGTATTGCAGGCTGTACCCCCTCAATCGCTAGCCAATGGGCTACAACTGATGTGTCCAGTGGGGCTTTCGGCAGAGGAGCTTCAATAATCTGCATGACACCAACCAGGAAGAAACATTTCAAATGAATGATTTTGAAATAAGTGGTAGGAAAATTCAATAATCATTAATATTGCCCCTACCTCTTTGAAGTCTACCTCCCGATCATCAAGATAGAAGAGATCCTTATGCCCAACAGCTCTCTTAAAACGCAATGGATCACCAGAAGCAAATCCATACACGGGCTGATTGAGAACCCATAGTAATGAAACAGCAGAGTCAGCTCAAACAAAACAAGGTGTAGCAGAGGACTTTCAACACTCTTCAATATAAAAGTATTACGAAAAATGGCATAAGGAAGGCAGTTTCACACAAACAAAAGCTAATCAACGAGCTTTACGTGCAGAGAAAGTTCTAGTCAGAAAACCACATCTATGAACTAAGGAACCAATATTACAACTGTAGTAAAAACAACTATGTACCAGTAAAGCAAAACTACTTTTTTCTAAAGATTTCTGAGATGGAATTTCGAGATAACAAATATATGGAATCATCCTTCAAAAACTACTTGTTCGATTGTTTACTGAACCAAATATGCAAGTGAAGGCATAGGTTCAATATCATTTACATCCCATAAATACACTTATCAAAATCTAAAAGTTGATTGTAGTTACACGTTTTGGAAGTTCTGAACATGATTCAGAAAAACAATACGGCGAAAAAAGGATCCTAAATTTATTAGCTACCAATTCACAAGTGCATAGTGGACCTATATAAGCCTACATTGCAAGTATCCAAAAATTTTAGCATAGGAAGGTAATTCACCTCAACATTCCTGAGGCCCAGGGCACTGTCAACATCATCCACCGTCAGAACAGTCCGCTTTGCATGCCGCATACATTTAATGGATTCCTGAGGCAAAACACAGAAAATGGGATTATCACAATGGCAAAAGAAGTAGTAAAACTGCAAGGTTTCATGAAGACTTGTGTGATTATAAGTTTAGCATAAATTAGCGCAAGTGGCAGAAAGGGAACAGACAGTATCCACAAAGAAGTGAATTATGAAAACCATTAGCTAATGAAATATCTGGCCGTGGGACACTCTTCTGTTATCAAACCCCACTAGTACTTCGACAAAATTTTGATATCCAACTAAGTTCTACATTCCTAAAGGGAAAGAATTCTATGGACTCAATGTTTTCAGATCGGACGACTAATCGCGATTAATCGCGATTAGTCGTCCTTATCATAAATAGGTGCTCAATAAGGGCCCTCGATTAGTTTTTTTTTATCAGAAAACTTATCGTCCGATAAATGACGACTAATCACGATTAGTCGTCCGATAAGGCTAGCTGGACGATAAGTTGGGCCAGTACATGTACATGATGTAGATAGAATTCGGCCCACCTTTGGCTGGCCCATTAGGGTTAGAAGAAGAGGAGTGCTGACGTGCTGAGTGAGGGGAGTGAGTGAATCAGTGAACCAGCTGTAGCCGCCGCATTTCCAGCTCCCGCTCGACACATTCCATTTCCCGCTCTGGCTCTGCTCTCCCTCGCAGCCGCCGGCGCCTCCGCCCGCGTCTCCTCCGCCTGAGGCCTGCGTCTCCTCCGGCCGCGGCCTACCTCTCTAGATCTTCCTCGCCGGCGTCCGCGACAACTCCATTCGTGCCTCTCGCCGGCGTCCAAAGCTCCGTCCGCGCCTCCACCTCCGCCCGTGTCTGTGTCCTCCCGTGCCCAACCCCAGCAGCTCCGTCGCCGCCTTTTAGGCTCTAAGATACTTCCTCCATTCCTCGAGACCTCGACGCTTGGAGGACGGACACGGGAGGCCTGAAGCTTCAAGATGAGCCAACACTCTGCCTCCTCTGAAGGTTGGTGTCTATGTCTTCCTCTGCTACTCTGCTGTTGTGCCTGTTGCCTCCAATTTGTGACACATTTGTGTGGCTGCGCCGATCTATATATATAGTATATACAGGGTCGATCAGGTCATCCAGGCATGAGGACGACTAATTGGTCCGACTAGCCGATCAGACCGATCAGACCGACTAATCGACCCTGATCGACGACTAATCGCGTGTCTGATCGGTGGTCATACGACTAGCCTCGATAATACGATCTGAAAACATTGGACTCAACTAATTAAGCAGCATAACTCGAATTATCAGTTGAAAGAAAATAAAGAAAATGACTTTTCCACCGGTTGTACCAGTGGAAACACAAACACCATCCCACTTGACAAGTTTATCCCATCATGCAGCCCTCAAAATTCCATCTCACATCATAAACAAGCACACCCTAGGCAAGGGGGGCGGGGCCTGACCTGCATGATCTCGCGGAGGCGATATTCGACGTCGGGGGCGAGCGCGACGGCGACATCGGCGCCGAGGCTGGGGATGCCGACGCTCTGAGCGATGACCTCGATCGTCTCCTTGGGCACGATGCTCATCGCGCTCCTCTCGGGCCCGAATCCCCTGAACCCTAGTTTAGCTCTCTCTCCCCCTCGCTTCTTCTCCCCCAACAAATTCCCCCGAGCGGGATAGGGAGGAGACGGACAAGAGAGGAGTCGAGAAGAGAAGAGAGGAGGGTGAGCTGTGAGTTGAGCCTGAGTGCAGCGGGCTGTCAACGAGCTCTCTGGCAGGCTTGGTTTTTTGGCCGGGCCTGGAAAACATTTCAAGTCGGGCTCGAGGTACTTGATTTTAGGCCGGGCCTCGAACAGATTTCAAGTTGGGTTTGAGGGAAGAGGACAAGTCTATTATTTTATAATATATTTTATTTAAGAAAAAATCCACATTACCTTCCTCAATTTTTTTATAAAAGTCTGCTTTTCTTTTCTGAACTCTAAAACTGGATAAACCATCTTCCTAAACTTTTTAAACAGTTCGTTTTATCTCCCTGACCGGTTATAAGTGGTTTTCAAAGGCGATTTTGTCTTTTTCCTTTTTATTTAATCATAGTAAATCACAGAAAAATTATAAAATAGAAAGTCCAATTTTGTTGGACTCCACATGAGTAGATCTACACAGTGAAGATATAATATGGTATGCTTTAGTACAATTTTTGGTTGTAGCTTTACATCTATGCTTTTTTTTTAATTAATTCATAGTTGCAGTTTTTATGGTCCAATTATGGCGAAATTTTTATGGTGGGCTATAGTAAAAATTTTACAAAAGTTGAGGGAGATAATGTGGATTTTTTTCTTTTATTTACTATATACATATCTATTCTCTACCTTAATATTAAAGAGCCAAAACTTCTGCCCATTATTTTTGTTTGGCCTATTTAATCCGGCTCAACTGCAAGCCCACTTGCTCCACACCTGCACATCTCCCGGCGGCGCCGCTGCTCAGATGGAGCAGTCTAGTGCCTCAGTAACTCTGTACCGCACAGATTGAGCACACCGCCTTCCTCTGCCTGTTTATTTCTGCACCGCTGCTTTTGCCTCCATCGCACTGGCCTCGCCAGCCGCTCGCCCTCGCTCCTTCACTCACCTCGATTCATGCTCGGCCGCTCCCCATTTGCCTGAGTTCAGAAGGAAGAGGTCTCGGGGCAGGGATGCATTCTAACGGACTCTAGAGGCAACGACGGCTGCAATGCATGGCTGTAAGGTCCGAATGGCTAGAGGGGGGGTGAATAGCCTATTCAAAAATCTACAAGCTTCACTAAACAATCACGTTAGTATAAAAGATGGCTAAGCTAATTCTAGCACTAGCTCAACTACACTATGCAAGCCACCTATACAACTTAGTGAAGCAAGGCTATGATCTTTAATACACATCAACAAAGCTAGGTCACTAAGCTACTTACTCCTATGTGATAAAAGCTACTCTAAACAAGCTACACTAGAAGTAGTACGAGAAAGTAAAGAGCAAGTGACTTGATTCTTATACCAACGATGTAGAGAAGTAAAGCACTCGAAGAATCAATCACAATGATCAACCACAAGAGAAATCCTCGGTAAAGAGATGACACAAGATTTTTTACCGAGGTTCACTTGCTTCCCGGCAAGCTACTCCTCGTGGCGATGCACCCACTTGTCGGTTCGCGAGCTAATCGATTATCAAGAGTCGAGCCCTCGGCGGGCGCCGCACAACCGCACACAAGATGGGGATCCTCCAAGCCACGAGCTCCACTAGAGTATCCAATTTGCGAACTCCCGCGTGATACATCCGGCCCAGGTGGGGTTGGCCGAGGCCCAATAAATTAAGGTTGCCCGGACCCCAACAGTTCTTATGCACACCCACTCGGGGAAAGGCCCAATGTCCCTAAAAGACTAGTCCGATAGGGGAAGGGTGGCTCTCTCTTTTAAGGTGGCTTCATCCTCCCAAGCTAAGGAAGGTGGGATTATTCAGAGGCTCACACGGTCGCCGCCCGACTACAACTAGGCCACTTGGCCTTTTTTTTGTTGCGTCTTTGCCAGCGGGTAATAGTGGAGGATGTCCTCATCATTCCCACCCCCTTAAACCAGGGCCTAGCTCCGATACCAAATGATACATCCGGCCTAGGTGGGGTTGGCCGAGGCCCAATAAATTAAGGTTGCCCGGACCCCAACAGTTCTTATGCACACCCACTCGGGGAAAGGCTCAATGTCCCTAAAAGACTAGTCCGATAGGGGAAGGGTGGCTCTCTCTTTTAAGGTGGCTTCATCCTCCCAAGCTAAGGAAGGTGGGATTATTCAGAGGCTCACACGGTCGCCGCCCGACTACAACTAGGCCACTTGGCCTTTTTTTTGTTGCGTCTTTGCCAGCGGGTAATAGTGGAGGATGTCCTCATCACCGCGGGGAAGGATCAAGAACCCCTTACAACACTTGGTGAAGGCTCCAACAATCTCCAATTGCGAGCTCTATCACCTCCGCTGCTCCAAGCCGTCTACCGTGTCGGGAAACACGGAAGAGTAACAAGAAATTCGCAGCAACTCGAAGATCAAGTGCCTCTAGAATGCAACTCTCAAGCAATGCACTTGAATCTCACTCAATCTCACTCAAGATGTGCAACTATGCAAAGAGATGAGTGGAGGGGTTGTTCTCTAGCTCAAAGTATGTCTCTATATCTCAAAATGTGCAAGAGTTGCCCTCAAACCCCGGCCAACGTCTATTTATAACGAAGGGGTACGCAGCTAGCCGTTACAGACGACGCAGCGAAAAACGCGCTGACCGGACGCTCCGGTCAGGGTGACCGGACGCGTCCGGTCACTACACGACAGCAAGAAACAGTGCGAGTCAGATCTAGCCGTTGCCGTGATCGGACGCGCTGAACCGATTGACCGGACGCGACAGTGCCCGCATCCGGTCGCGTTCCAGTATGCTCCCGTTGAGACCGGACGCGTCCGATCACACGTGACCGGACGCGCCGTGCGTCCGATCGTCACTCCGCTTCGCTCTGCCCCTCTGGACGCCTGACCGGACGCTCCGGCTACGTGAGGGACCGGACGCGCCGGTCGCGCGCTCTGGTTCGCTCAAGAGAACTGACCGGACACGCTGTTGAACTGACCAGACGCCATAGTGCCAGCGTCCGATTAGAGTCCAGTAACCTCCCTGGATGACCGGACGCGTCCGGTCATCAGTGACCGGACGCGCTGCGCGTCCGATCATCAAACTGAAAACCGCACAGACGCTGAACACTGACCGGACGCGTCCGGTCATACAGAGACCGCGTCCGGTCCAGCGTCCGGTCATCTCTGTGACCTCCGTTCGCCTCCGTTTCTTTTCCGACTTTCGGCGCAATAGAAAATAAGCATTTCACTTCCCCAAAAAGCGCCGAATCCCGCCTCGCAATCTCGGCGGGAGGGAGAGAGGAACCCAAACCCCTCTCTACCGCTCAAACTCCACCGCCTTCTCAAACGTGCTAACACCACCATGTGTAAAACACAATGTGCATGTGTGTTAGCATTTTATAATCATTTCTCAAGGCGTTATGTTAGCTTTTTTACTAGATCCTAATGCATATGCTCAAGACATTGATCTAGTGGCACTTGATTTCCGAGCTAACCGTGATTGCCTCTCTTGATAGTCGGCTATGTATCCTAAACCCGGTCAATCACTTCTCTACTCATCTTAGACCGGCAAAAGGAAAACCCTATGATTATACCTTTGCCTTGCGCTCTTAGATCCTTCTCTTCCACTTGATCATCATGTCCTTCCTTTTATGTGCATCTCCACCATAATCATCATTTCATGTTCATGCACTATCTCTTTGTGATCTTGTGGCCACCACTCCTTGCCACATACACCTTCATCACATGTGTTGCTTATGCCTAACTCAAAACACTTAACACGTGGCATTAGCAACTTGATGTCATTAATTACCAAAACCAAACTTGGGCTTTCAATCTCCCCCTTTTTGGTAATTGATGACAACCATCACAAAGATATGAAATGAAATCAATTTTCAATTTCGATAGTATTAGCTCCCCCTACGTATGTGCTTCCATGAGTTTGGTTCAATTGTGCACATATGTATTGATTTAAATTTTGGGAGAGTTACTACTATCAAATTGATGCTAAGGTATATAGAATGAACCTTTGAAGCGTGATACCAATCGGAGTTGCCTTTATATACCATCCTTAGCATCGATGTAGCTAGACACCACTTGTAATACATCACTTATAAAGATCACAAACACTAAAGTACCCCGTGAGATCAATATTATAAGCAAAAGGTGTCTAGTTACCACTTGTAAAGCTACTCTTAACAAATCATCATTCAAGTTCTATTTCTAGCATACACCATACAAACATGAATATCAAAATTAAATTTGCAATGCAACACATCATCATGTTAGTGCACATACAAATGCAACAAATAATTCATGAGCTTGCTCCCCCTACTTGTGTGCTCAATTTTAATTGATCCCTTTCTCCCCCTTTGTAACTTTATCTTTGTCTCCCCTGTGACTTTTCTCTCCCCCTATGATTTTTCTCTCCCCCTTATTATCTTATTTCCTCTTTGCAATATCTTTGTGACTTTTCTCTCTCCCTTTATCAACAATCACCAAAAAGGTGTCAATTTAGTGAGAGATAAGTCAATCAATATGAGGGAGTCCAAATTATGGTTCAATCTAGATCACTTGCCTAGAATATGTAATTCGGTTTGATCCAAGGACAAGCTTTTTCACACCTCATAAAGTATAAGGGTTATCTTGACCATGTTGAATTACACATCATGAGCTCGTTTACTAGATTCAACACTAGGTTTGCAAGCCCACAAACATGTCATATGCTACCACTAGATTAAACAAACATAGAAGCAATAGTGGTATCATATATACATCAAAAAAATTTGATTTTCATGAATGAGCCTATTTGTCATGCAAATGTCAATATGTTCTAAACATGTCCTTAGCAAAGTATGAATGATATGCCAAACAACTTTACCTTGCTATGTTGAAGGAGAGGCATGTCATATAAAAAATGTGGGAGTGCACTCATTTCAAGTTGGAGAGGTCAAGTATGTTCAATTCATTCTTTAACTTGTAAAACCTTTTCTCATCAAGTGGCTTTGTGAATATATCGGCTAATTGATTTTCGGTGCCAATGCTCTCAATGCTAATATCACCCTTTTGTTGATGGTCTCTTATGAAGTGGTGCCTTATGTCAATGTGCTTTGTTCTTGAATGTTGAATCGGATTTTGTGTCATCTTGATAGCACTTTCATTATCACAAAACAAAGGAACATTCTTGAATTTGATTCCAAAGTCATTCAAGGTGGCTTTCATCCAGAGCAATTGTGCACAACAACTACCGGCACTAATGTATTCGGCCTCGGCGGTAGATAGTGCAACACTATTTTGTTTCTTTGATGACCATGAAACAAGAGACCTTCCAAGCAATTGACAAGTGCCACTTGTGCTCATTCTATCAATCTTGCATCCACCATAGTCGGAGTCCGAATATCCAATCAACTCAAAATTAGACCCCTTTGGAAACCATAGTCCAACATCATGAGTGCCCTTAAGATATCTTAATATTCTCTTTGTTGCTTTCAAGTGACTTTCTCTAGGTGAAGCTTGATATCTTGCACACTTGCATACACTAAACATCACATCCGGCCTAGAAGCGGTGACATAGAGCAAACTTCCAATCATAGACCGGTATTGCTTTTGATCTACCATGTTGCCACTAGCATCAACACTCAATTGATCATTAGTACCCATTGGTGTACTCATTGGCTTAGTATCTTGCAATCCAAACTTCTTGATCATGTCCTTGATGTACTTGCCTTGACTTACAAAAGTGCCATTCTTCATTTACTTGGGCTTTCAATGGCCCTAGCGACGATGGAGGCAACGACAGAGCGGAGGTGGTGACACAGTCATGCAGAAGCTAGCGGAACATAGGCCCCAGCGGGCGACGGCGGTGGCAACGTTGGAGAAAACAAGGCGTCTACTTCCCTTCATGGATCACGAGTCGGGCTCCCCTCCGCCGCTGCGAGGCAGAATTAGAACGAAATTGAATCCAAAGAGACAAGGGGGACACTTCACATGGAATTTGAGAAAATGATGCCATCAGATTGGAAATCGGAAAAGGGAGCGGTAGAATTGAAGGACCAGTGGGAAATAGCGCTGTCGCAACTGGTCTGTGAGGGAGGGAGCGTGTTAGAGCCGGAGGGGCCCACCTATCGCCACAAAAGAAAGTGCTGCAGAGGGATGGGCTTATAGGTGCATTTCGTGTTGACGAAGACATTTGAAGCTTTTTAGCTGTAGATAGAGATAGAGATAACGTAGGTCTAGATGCATGACAAAATCGATGTAAAAAAATCAAAGCAAGAGTAGTATTTTCCCTTTTTTGTTTTTTTGTTAACATGAAAAGAATTCCCGCTTCCCGCCCTTTCCCGTTCACCCTGGTCCCCGGCCTTTCCAGTGATCCAGTCTCCACCATCCTACATCCGCCTACCTGCTATTCTAAGGGATATTTAACTTTTTACCATCATACAGGATGACCGCTCTCCAAATAGCAGCTTTAGGATTGCATCTACGTTCTTAACATCACAGGCATGAAATGGATACATTTTACCACTTTTGGCTCGCATGGCACGCCAGCTCGGCCATCCAGCGTGGCAGGCGAAGAGAAAAAGACCTCTCCTGCCCCTGGGCTTTCATTTCTACGTCGTGCGGACAATGAATACATTTTTACCACTTTGGACAATGCAACCATCATACATGAACCAAATCATTGCATCAAGACACCAATAATATGGGCAAACACATGTACAAGAAGAATACATAACAATTCATTAACCAAATCATTTTTCATGAACCAAGTCATTGCATCAACACACAGCCATCATACATTAACTAGATGAAAGACATAAGTGCTGGGAGAAGGGACATAAGTTAAGCCCACATACATGGTTCTGGGCACACAATAGTGGTTCTGGGACACCCACATACATAGTTCTGGGCACACAGTAGTGGTGGCGACGACATACAGTACATGTTCTGGCCAACCTAGGGCAATACATCGTAGGCACTCAAAAGTTACAAGTTTGTTCATTTTACAACCAAAATAAAATTTGTCTTGCTGGCAGCTGCAGTCATTTCTTTCCATTTTTTTGCTGGAGTCTTCTTCTTCTTTGTTGCAAGGAGCTTTCTCTTTGGAGTCATCTTTTTAGTAGGTGGTACAAGCGATGTTCTTTGTTGCAAGGAGCTTTCTCTTTGGAGTCTTCTTCTTCTTGAGCTGCTGGCAGATGTCCATTCTAAAGTCCATTCAATGATGTTGAGTCTATACTGATATAGGGTCTGCAACCATTTCTGAAACCATCAATTTGTGTCTTGAAACAACAGAGAAACCTCTTAAAATGAACATTGTCATCCACAGTCTCAGTGTCTATCTCTAATATACTACCAGGTGATCTCATCTCAACCTCTGCCTTGAATCTGTACAACCAATCAAATGAATCATCCCATTTACCAAACAATTTGTCACATGCCCTTTGTTTACCATACACTACAATCTGATAGTTGATGTCAATGTTGTACTTGTCCTGGAGGGCTTCATGTAATGCCTTGACACCCATGCTGGGTTTTTTCTTTAAAAAGGGTATAGCCATCTCTGCCACCAAAGCCTGAGAAGCCATTGTACACCCAAAGACTCTAGATCTAGAAGCACAAGTGTGAGTGCCTTCATTTATCTGCACCTGCAAAATGACAAAAAAATCCTGCATAAGTGAAAAATGGTTGAAGAATACATAGGTAAAAAATGATAGAAGAAGAATGCATAAGTAAAAATGACAAAAATAGGCTACATAAGTGAAAGATAACTGAAACAAGAAATTGTACCCTGACACTCCCATCATGCTGTGTCCTAGCTCTAAGAACCCAAGGACATCCAAGAGCAGCACAGTGTACCATGTATCTTTTCTTGTCAGAATGAGCAGTACCAAGTTCAATCTTCCTTACTATAGCATGCCGCTTGACTGCTAGCCTTAGATCCTGCATGCTGGGGTAAGAAATTCCCACAGACAAATCAGGATTATCCTTGTCCCAATGGAACAATGTCTCCTCTGGTACATGGTCATCCACAGGAACAGTAGCTTCATTCATTTTTTGCTGCATTGCAGCTGTCATTGCAGGGATAGGTATTGCTTCCCTTGCTGCATCGTCTGCACTCTGATCTTCTGTCCAAAATCCCATTGTCTCATATACTTTGTCCTCATCTACTGCTGCAGTAGCATCACCATCATCTTTTTCATCTTGGTGTATGATGAGATTGGGCCCATCAACTGGCTCTGGTATATTAGAAGGCACAGATGAAGGTGGCGAAGTACATGTATCACCTGTTCCCTCTGCATTCTCAAAAAAATTAAAACCACTGCCTGCTACATTTCCAGGAATTCCACTGCCTTCACCAGTAGTCACACCAGATGCACATCTACGAGAAGAACTAGCATCACCAGAGATTGCATGTTTACTGAGAACATCAACTACAAGTACAACAACCCTTTCTCTCCAGCTATCTTTTACCATTTGCTGAAAATGTTCATCCCTTCTCACTTTCCATTTAGAGCCAGTGTCGGTGTCGACTACCCACACTGATAGTGTTTGTGATGGCCCCCATATGATTTTTGTGGACATGTCATCATGAAATTTCTCAATAGTATACTGCCTAGTTATGTCCAGCCACAACTCATGCTCTTGCTCAGCTATTTTTGTCCCATACTCAACATCAGCGACATAATTACCAACCTTAACAACTAATCTAAACGCGTTGCCAGGATAAATCCTAACATAATGCATCAACAAGAAATAAATCAACGAGTTAGAGTACATGCTGCAGAAGATATATTATCTTAATGAGAAGAGATATATATTAGTTTTCACTATAAACCTACTAGTTCCAATCCAATTAGCCAATCAGCAGCTCAATGTCAAACCCAATCATCCAAAAGCTACCATCTATACCTCCAAAATCAATTGAAACATAGGCTGTTGCTCTCACACCCTCACTGCTCCACACCAATCAGATGCTAATTTTCTATTTTTTTTATAGAAAATCAATGAGAGGGACTGATTCAACTTACCAAATGGGACAACCACTCCAATCTATTATTTCAAGAACTGATGGAAACCCAGAACTGATAGATCAACTACCTAGAAAGGAGAGAATGGCAAAAACCAAATCAAATCACCGAACCCTAACCCTAGCCCCAAAATCAAAGTGAAACCACAGAGCAAAGAGGGCCGCGTAGACACATACCTTCACTCCAACGATGAAGTGCTTGGGGAGGACATGGCTTGTGGTCAGGGGCGGCGTTGGGCGCGGTGGCCTTGCCTGGGGGCGTGTGCGGCAGCCTCCCCTGGCAACGTCGTGGAGCAGAGCGGGAGGGGGAAGGAGAGGGCGACAATCGGAGTGGGCCGAGCGGTACCGTCCTGCGCGCCGTGGGAAAGGAAACATATGAGAGGGGAAGGGCAGGGCCGGTCATTTGTCATCCCTCTTGTCCAGGTTGCCACGCTGGACGCCCACGCTGGCGTGCCACGCGAGCCAAAGTGGTAAAAATGTATTCATCTCATGCCTGTGATGCTAAAAACATACGTGCATTGCTAAAACTGCTATTTGGAGAGTGGCCATCCGGTATGATGGTAAAAAGCAGGGATGAAAACGGTACGGATATTTTCCGACCGTATTCGAGATCAAATTTGTTTAGAGAGGTTTTAATCCGTCCGTATCCGAGTCCGGATATTTAACATCCGATACCGTATTCGTATCCGAATATTTAAATCACATATTTATGATGTCGATATCCAATCATATTCTATTCGATATTTTTTATACTATCCGTATTCGAATCCGAATCTGGATATAAATATGAAAACAAATGCGATATATCCGTTTTCATCGCTAGTAAAAAGTTAAATATCCCCTATTCTAACCTTCTCGAGCCTTCCAGAACCTCCTCGGGGACTTGCGCTCGAGATCTCCACCATGGCCTCCTCCCCACCCTCGTCCGGCGTCCTGCCGCCGTCGTATCCGCTGCGCCTCCGGGAACCGTCGCTCACGCTCCGTAACCCTAGGTCCATCCTCCCCGTGGCCGACGTGGCGGCGCTGCTCCTTCGCGCCGCTTACGAGGGCGACGTCCCCCAATTAAAGAGTGAGTATTCGCCAATCGCCACGCCGTGGCAACCTCCCGTTGTTCAATTCTTGTAGAGATGTGGATTTTCATTGTGCAGCGCGTCAGGGTAATCGGGTTTTGGTTATTGGTAACGTGCAGCGCTGGTGAAGCGGCTGAGGAAGGCGGGGAAGAGCGTGGAGGAGGCGATGACGGAGATCAGGGCCTCGTGGTACAAGGGTCAAGGACCGCTGCACATGGCAGCATTGTCGGGGAAGACGGCTGTGTGCAAGTTGCTGATCAAGGATCTCAAGCTCGATGTCGACGCAGCTGGCTACGATGGTAAATTTGTTTTCCTTTTCTGGGAAGTCACTTTGATTTGTGGAACAGAAGGTTTGTTGGTGTTGCAAAATGCCACATCATTGTGGTATTTTAAGCCGTTTTTTTTAGCTATTCGTCTAGGAGAAAAAATTGTGAGATGGCTATGGTGACACAACCTGTGTAGGGGAGCTGTAAATGTGGTAACGTGGCACACATAATACTGCTTGGTCACAGGCAAGAAGTGTTGATCATTCGAAGGAACTGATGCCATTTAACCATTTCCTATGCCCTTTCCAGGTGTGACACCTCTCAGTCTTGCAATACTTGGTACTGCATCTGCAGCCGTTACAAGGCTGCTTCTTGATCATCATGCTGATCCGAACAAAGCAACCTTTGATGGGTGTACACCGCTCCATCTAGCAACAACTCGAGGTTCTCTGTACCCTTGCATTCCAATTTTTTTGGGTCTTATGCAAGGAAAAATTTAGCACGTTTGTTTGTTATTGTCTCTTGGATGTACACTGTGGTTTTGTATTTAACAGGGTCCAATTCTGTGGCTTGTATCCGGGTTAGTCAATAAATTAATATGAACACTTTTCAGACAGTGGGTTCATTCATATAACAGTATAATGGTAAAAATAAAAGTTGCATAAAACTTTTCTGATTTTTCTTTGAGCAAGTGCCATGAGGAATCCTGAGGAAAACTCATTGTGCTACGCCTCAAAATAACAAAGTTGTCTGTTTTGATTGCCACAACCTGGCATTACCTAAATCTGGGAACATGGCCAGCCTAGTAGGAGACACAGTCCTTAGTAGTTAACAGTTATAAAGTATGAACCACTTCGTAGTAAATTTCCCATTTTTTTTAGAGTTTTGCCGAAACCATCTTCATATGTCATCATTTACTCCTACATCTGCTTATACAGTTTAAATAAATGCTATGTAGTTATAGTTTTAGAAGTTCTATTTAGCTGTTTGCTATGGTTGGCACTTTAATTATGAAATACATATATAATTTAATATGACTTGAATCATAATTTAACGTCAGCAATTTCTTGATTTAATCCAGATGCCTACGAAATTGCAGAGTTACTATTGTCTAGACGTGCTTATGTTGACCCTGTATCAGAATGTGGAACTCCACTGTACATTGCTGCCAAGAATGGAAGTGCTAAAATGCTGAAGTTATTGTTGCGGCATCAGGCAGATGTAAGTCTTAATTTTGTTTTTATATCAATATGTGTATTATTTGAGTGCAAAACTCAACTATGATGGGAAAAGGTTCTAGCAGGACAAATTCATTTGGGCCTAGATACATTTGTGTTTTCTTCGTCATTATTTTTCCTGCCGCTTCCAGCTCTATATACTTGATCTAGAATTGGTAAGCTTGAATACATTTTTTTTTACTTTCTTTACTGGGTTTAGATGGGTCTCTTGTTTTGTTGACTGACTCATATCTACTCTTTACTTTGTTTTCTTCTTTTCTCATGGACTGATATTTAGGGTAAAGGTAGCTACGGTAGGAATTGGAGAGTAAAGTAGACTGTTTAGGGAGCAGTAAGAGGACAGAGGAGGATGGAAAAGAACTCAGCTGGAGATACATGAGGGGATAGTTCCTAGTTTAATCTTTGCTTAATCGATCTCAATGGTTTGCCTTTCCTTTCTACAGAGAAAGGCTCTAACAGTGTCAACTAAAGAATACATGCGGATCTAATATTATCTTATTTGAAGGACTAAGAGTGCATCTAAACAAATAGCACTAACCAATCAAATTTAGTCATTGCTGGATGCAGCCTTTCATGGCTTGCATGGACATATAACACTTACATTCACTGATCTTTGGCTCTTTCCTGGTTTGAAACGTGTTAATTTCTTAATGACTGTGTGCCAGATGATAATATGGTAAATCATTTTTCTTTTGCATGTCCATTCTCCTGGTTGTTTGTATATCATGGTTTACGTTTTTTTAATATTAATGATATATAAACTCAAATTGTTGCTCAGTTAGTGTATAATTTAGTGAAAAGATTATTCATCTGTTGCTGATTTTCAACTATAGGTGGGTATTCTTTTTAGTTCAGTATAGAACTGAGGGGAATTATTTTTCACAGAACTCATAATTGAGTTTTAGCTTAACTGGTTTTTAGCTATCCAAGTTTTACTCTTTGATATAAAGCAAGCCTAGTAAGATGTAGCATCTTTGAGAATAATAATACTTTACAATCTTATTTCGTTGATTTATTACTGTGCTTTTTTGATTGTTCATTGGATTGGTGCTATGCTGATGAAAGCTGAATATTACCTAAAAATATGTTGGGGGTAATGATACAATGGAAAGAAAAATTATTATAGGGCATTGCAGTTTCTTCTCCATCTGCATGCTTATATGGTATGTAGAAAATTGGTACTGTGGTCAGTTGCTTTTAATTTTTATGCTTGTTAGGCTATAATACTTCAAATTCACTGCTAGACTTTTTTCTCCAGTACCCTTTATGTCATTGTTCTAGAATTAATGCGTTCGTTGTCTTCTCTCCAGCCCAATAGAGTAGTGTGTACACCTCTCAAAGCAATCTCTGCATGTTCATTGGAAGGCATGGAACTACCTACTAAGGTGCAGCTACTTTTTTTTGTTTTTGTTTCTGTTTCTTTTTTCTCCTGACTGGAAGGCGCGTGACCTGTCATGTTAGATCTGATACTGGCTCCTGGCGGAGTAACAAGGGAAGTGGCAAATTTGACTTTTTTCATTCCTATAAATTCTAAGATGACGACAAGTTGTCTTGTTTAATAAAATCTATGTTCAAGATTGTATATTACATATTCCATGTTTCAGGCTCGTGCTGATATCAATGCTGGTACTGTAACCCCACTAATAGCCGCTGCATATGCTGGCTCAACTGATTGCATCAAATGTTTGTTGAAAGCTGGTGCTGATGCGAATATACCTGATCAGGTGAGCTTGTCCTGCTACTTGTTCATTATGTCTCTTGTTGAGTTTCTGGGCTGTCTCTATTATACTTGCAAAACAATCCGGGTTATTTCTCTATTGTATTATCAAAATCAATCTTCTAGGAATATTATAGAATGAATGAATGGCTTGCTGCAACACTGTAAGGTGTTTGGATAGTTTATGATACACTGTAAGATCCATTTGTTGATAACAGAAGCGCATAAGTTAGGAGATTGAATGTGAACTTCTCCAGATTCCTTATTCCAATAAAATAGTTACATTTGATGCTCATGAGGTTAGGTGACATGATGCAAGGTTGAAATGTTGGGTGTTTGTTCATAACTCGGAGCAGTTTAGTGAATTTGCATTGCTTTGAAGTTGTAAAATATTTATCACTCTCCGAAAACATGAATGCCAAATCTTACTAGTGCTAAAATTGGTGTCTCGCATATGCACATATACAAGTATTGTTTTCCCTCTTAATGCAATGATATGCAGCTCTCGTGCGTGTTCAATGAAAAAAAATATATAGGCAGGATACCTCCTTGCTGCAGGAAAGAAGAACTCTGGAAGCCTAGTCTCAACGTTAATGCATCTGCTCACTGCATGTCCAGGGGATAAGGCAAATTAGTACAATGCCCTATTACATGCTAATGTGATTAATACATGCCTTGGTCAATCATCTATTATTACTAACATTCATTTCTAAGCTTATTGTGCAACAAAATACCTAGCCTTTTTATTCCCTAAGCTCTTCCAAGTTTATTTTTAAAATTTATCCTTGATTTTCCTCTTAACAGAATGGTAGAGTGCCAATAGAATTTGCTGCAACCCAAAGATGGAAGGAATGTGTTGATGTTCTTTTCCCTGTCACAACCCCTTTGGCTAAGGTTGCTGATTGGAGCACTACTGGAATAATTGATCATTCAAAACTTATGAGTTCAAAACCACAGGTATGAACATTTACTATTATACTTAATGTGGCAGATGTGCTGGTGTTGTTAGCTTTTATACAGATTGCTGAAATTGATCTCATACCCTTGTTATAAAAATGTATATGCTTTTATTTTACTTCATTTGCACATGTTATTTAGGATGAAAACGATGGATCTGATTTTGAAGCACAAGGGGATGCCGCAATCGGTAAAAGTGATTATGCTCATGCATTGACTCTTTATACGATGGTAAGTTCTTGCATCATATACTATAGGAGTTATGTTGCAATTTATTTTAATGGTATCAACTCACTTTTTGTGACCTAGACCTACTAACTAGTGCTGCATATTGATGATCCTGATTATACAGTTAACCTGTTATGTTACACTATAGTCGTTGCCTGCATTGTTTTCAGGTCGGCTGGTCGAACCTGGTCGCCCTGGGGTCGACCGGACGATTAATCGCGATTAGTCGTCGACCAGGTCGATTAATCGAACCCTGGTCGACCTGGACGTCCACCTAATCGTCCACCTTATCAGGACATATATACTTATATATATAGACCTATATATACTATATAGTATACACAATAAAGCAAGCATCAAGACTGCATTAGTGTTTAGCTAGTGACTTACTTGTGGGAGTTGTTTTCTTCTCTTTTCTACACTGTCCAGAGGTCCAAATTACTGTCCCAAACTCCATTTCTTCGCTGAATTGTTGCTGCAAGCCTACGGGACCAAAGAAGACCATAATTAGCAAGAAGCAACACTAATGCAGTCTTGATCTTGACACACCTTAACAGCAGCACTGCTGCACTAGCAAATAGCTACAAATTAGCAGACCATAGCAGCCATACAGCCAGCTGCCAGCATATTACAAAACCAAGTTCAAGTTCAGTACATAATAGATAAGCTAAAGTGTTCAAGTGTTCAACAGTAAACACAAAGTAGGCAAACTAGCCAATAGCCATCTAATGGTTCTAAACTGGTTATCCATGGCCTGGTCGGACGATTAATCGCGATTAATCGACGATTAATCGGACGACCAGGTTTCTGGTCGAACTGGTCGAGTCGAGGAACCTTATCGAGTCCCTGGGGCGACCAGGACGATTAATCGCGATTAATCGGATGACCTTGCCTGTCATGGGTCTAAACGAGCCCTTAAGGTGTTGGGCTCAAGATGGCCTAGCCTAGGTTGGCATGAACAGCAACCAAGGGTAGCGCAGCACTACTGGGAGTCCATCTAGGTTTATGTTTGGGAAGAGTCTAGAAGATAGAGTCAAGTTGAGTCAGGTTGGGTCCTCATCATAATATAAAGGGAGATGTAACTATTGGAATTAAGTAAGAATAGTGTAGGGGTAAAACCCTAACGCTTTGTAGTCTCTCCACGCTTGAGCCAGCAGCGGCCATGCCGCGCTCCCTGCGCCCAGGTAGCTGCAGCACGCTGCTGCGCCCCCCCCTCTCTCTCTAAGGTATGGCGAGCCCTAGGGCAGCTGTTCCCCTCATCTAATCCACCCCCAATTCCCCCAATTCTACCATCTAATCAATCTCTCAAGATACAAACTGTTACATTTGGTATCAAGAGCCACGTTCCTAATCTGCTGCGATGGAGGAAATCACGACATCGGCAGCCGATTGATGCAGCAGCTGGACATGATCCTAGCACGAGGACAAGGTTCCTCATTATCAACAGATCGCCACCAATCCAAGGACAAGGCACCAGAGGGGTCAATTTGCGTTCGCCTGCCCAAAAGAGGAGCATCGACAATGACGACTTCAACACCCGCCGCATTCAACACTCAAATTACCCCCAAATTTTTTTTATACAAATGCATCAACAAGGGCAGCGCTTAAATCGGTGGAATAACCTTTGCGTTGACAACATCTACAACAACAGTAGCTCCACCAACATCGCCCATACCATCCTGCATGTCGGTTACATCTACATCAGCACCATCTCTACCTCTGGTGAAATCTACACCAGCGTTGACTACTAAAACAAAGCTAGCCATACCCACACTTGTGTCACTAACAGGCGTCATCACTGTAACGCCATCACCGCCTATGCCGACTGCAACACCACCACCTTCATCGACATCAGCGGCGACAACTACCCACACAATTGGCATCATCTTCGCCGTCAGCTGCTACACATAGGGCTAGCGATGATTTGGGAGTGGCCATGGCCGACCTTGCCACATCTGCCCGCACGTCTTCTTCTTTGGCCCACACTACCACAAATTGGATGCCATCCACATCGCCGACCCGTGCAATAGTCACATCAACCACAGATGCCTTGGGCGCCCCGTCCAGTGATCCAAAGGAGTTCAACCACGACAAATCTCCTACTACCTCGACCTCTGTCGACAATGCTACAACAAGTCAGTTATCATAGACTTCGTCCTTCATCGTGAACACAACGACGCCACTAGTACCATATACGACAACAACGACCACTGTCATGAGACCCGTCCTCTCTTCGTTGCACACGCCTACCTATATGCCAACTCCTGTCGTCGTCAAGCCTGATCACCTGGCAATTCTCACATGCTTTCATCTCCTTGAGCTAACTGGAAAGAACATTAGTGGAGGCGTAGTTCATGGTGTCCAGGTGAAGCACAAGACTGCTTCCCTACCAGTTGGTGCTTCATCATTGATTAGCGCACTTTCTAGGACAACGACTACACAGAGCTCCAGGTCAGCATTTGGAGCTAACTCAGGGAGCTAACTCAGGGAACATAAGAGGCCCTAATATTGGTTCTACCGCTACATCAGTCGTAGCTCCGACATTCCATGTACTCGAGCTCATAATGAGCATTTGTGTCATGCGTGCCAATTGGGCCGACATGTTCGTCTTCCTTTTCGTAGTTCTTCACATGCGGCCCGCATTTTTGATCTTGTACATTGCGACCTATGAACATCTCCTGTTATCAGTATTTCTGGATATAAGTACTATCTTGTGGTGGTCGATGATTTTTCTCATTATTCGTGGACTTTTCTCCTGTGTGCGAAGTCTGATACTTTTCCCACACTCCTTCACTTCTTCACTTGGGTGTCCACACAGTTCGGCCTCACCATCAAGGCCGTCCAGTGTGACAATGGTCGTGAGTTTGATAACTCCACCTCCCGTGCTTTCTTCCTCTCTCACGGTGTTCAGTTGCGTATGTCTTGCCCGTATACTTCATCACAGAATGGCAAGGCGGAACGCATGATTCGCACCACCAACGACACCGTGCGCATCCTCCTGTTTCAGGCGTCTCTTCCTGCTCGCTTCTGGGCTGAGGGCTTGCACACCTCCACCTACCTCCTCAATCGTCTTCCTTTCGCTGTCTGCCCCGCTCTCACGCCACACCATGCTCTTTTCGGTACCCCTCGGTACGATCACCTTCGCGTCTTCGGGTGCGCGTGTTACCCCAACACCGCTGCCACTTCTCACCACAAGCTGGCCCTCCGTTCGACTCTCTGTGTCTTCCTCGGGTACTCCCTGGATCACAAGGGGTACCGGTGTTTTGACCTTACCTCCCGACGGGTCCTTATCTCTCGCCATGTGGTGTTCAATGAGTCCGTCTTCCCCTTCTCCGTCTCCAGCCCACCCACCACCACTCCTGATCTTGATCCCTCCCTGTTTCCCACTGACATGGTGGTCCAGCCACCTTTTCCGTGGTCTCTTGCAGGTCCTGCTTCCCCGAGCTACTTACCGGGTTCCGGTACCCGCTCCCCGGCCGCCTGTGCTTCCACAAGTCCGGGCCCGTCGTCCTCCGGCACTGACCCGACCTCTCCACTCGGCGAGGGTCAGGGGACCTCGTCCTCTGGTGCTGCCCCGGCCTCTCCGCTCGACGCGGATTCGGCGCCGTCGTCCTCTGGAGTTGCCCCGGCACCTCCTCCGCGGTTCGCTGCGCCGGTACGCGTGTACCAGCGTCGTGCGCGGCTGCTGCCGCCGCTCGCGGCCTCTTCTCCGCCGGGGACTCCGACACCACCGCCGCAGTCCCCGCCTGCCCGTGTCGCGCCGCCGGTCTACCACCCGCCGCTGCTTCACCGGCACCCGCGGCATGTTCACCCGATGGTGACACGGAACACGGCTGGCACACTGCCGTCCCGGGCTCTCGCGACATTGCCCGGCGACCCGCAGGTCTCTCCAGTACCATCTTCCGTCCGTGACGCCTTGTTAGACTCTCACTGGCGCCGCGCGATGGAAGAGGAGTACGCCGCGCTCCTTGCAAACCAGACATGGGATCTGGTACCCCGGCCGCCGGGCTCCAACGTCGTCACCGGCAAGTGGATCTAGACCCACAAGCGTCAGGCTGATGGCACTCTCGAGCGATACAAGGCTTGCTGGGTTCTCCGGGGCTTCACTCAGCGTCCTGGGGTCGACTATGATGAGACCTTTAGCCCGGTGGTGAAGCCGGCCACCGTCCGCACCGTGCTCTCGTTGGCTCTTGCTCGGTCATGGCCCGTCCATCAGCTGGACGTCAAGAATGCCTTTTTACATGGTCTTCTCACTGAGACAGTCTACTGCAGTCAGCCGGCGGGGTTTGTTGATTCTTCCCGTCCTGACATGGTCTGCCGGCTCAACAGGTCTCTCTACAACCTCAAGCAGGCACCTCGGGCGTGGAACCATCGGTTTGCTGCTTTCCTGCTGACACTGGGGTTTGTGGAGGCCAAGTCCGATACATCTCTGTTTATCTATCATCATGGAGCAGACACTGCGTACCTGCTACTCTATGTTGATGATATTGTCCTCACAGCCTCCAGTGAGCCACTTCTCCGCATCATTACTGCTCTTCAGCAAGAGTTTGCTATGAAGGATGTGGGTGTGCTCCACCATTTCCTCGGGGTCACTGTTGAGTCTCATCCTGCCGGGGTACTTTTTCACCAGCGGCAATATACTCGAGATATCCTAGAGCGAGCCGGGATGACTGACTGCAACCCCTGCTCCACTCTGGTTGATACACAGGGCAAGTTGTCAGAGGCCGAGGGACCCCCTGTGTCCGATCCCACTGCATACCGGAGTCTTGCTGGTGCCCTTCAGTACCTGACCTTCACCCGGCCGGACATCACCTATGCAGTTCAGCAGATCTGTCTTCACATGCATGATCCCCGAGAGCCTCACGTCACTGCTCTCAAGCGCCTCCTCCGCTACCTCCGCGGCACGATCGACTACGGCCTACTCCTTCACCGGTCCTCCTCCGCCGAGCTTGTCGTCTACACTGACGCCGACTGGGCCGGGTGTCCGGACACTCGGCGCTCCACCTCCGGCTACGCTGTCTTCTTGGGCGGCAACCTGGTGTCTTGGTCGTCTAAGCGCCAACCTGTGGTCTCCCGGTCCAGTGCCGAGGCGGAGTACCGCGCTGTCGCTAACGGCGTGGCTGAGGCCTCCTGGCTCCGGTAGCTTCTCGCCGAGCTCCACACTCCGCCTTACTGGAGCACGCTGATCTACTGCGACAATGTTAGTGCAGTCTACCTCTCCACCAACCCCATCCAACACCAGCGGACGAAGCACGTGGAGATCGACCTACACTTTGTCCGTGATCGGGTTGCCATCGGCGAGGTGCGGGTCCTTCATGTTCCGACCACCTCCCAGTTTGCAGACATCTTCACCAAAGGCCTCCCGTCCTCGACCTTCACCGAGTTTCGCTCCAGCCTCAACATCACCAGTGGCTAGTTGCGTCTGTAGGGGCACGTGTGTGTTCTTTCTTCTTTCTTGTACAGTCTGGAACTCCGCTGCGTCGGTAGTTCAGCCTGCGGGGGGGGGGGTGTTGGAGTATAAGAGTATTAGGCCCATGAGGCTAGGTCCATGAGCCCATGTATGCTACCCTATATAGTTACCCTTCTAGGGTTAGCCCAAATCAATAGAGACACAACTTCTAGCAGCGCCGCTGCTGGCCCCTGCAAAATGAGAGCGAAGAAGAAAGTGGGCACGCTGCTTCACCGCTGGCTTGCCCGCGGCCAAACTGCGGGCCCTGCTCCACTGTAGGGCCAACCCCCGATCTGGTCGCCGACGCTGCAAGTCCGCGCCGCCAGGCGGCGCCAGCTTGCTCCCCACGCGGATCCAGACTCCGAGAGCAGGTAGAGGACGGGCGCGACTGGCCACACCAACCATGGTCGCGGCCGCACTGGCCGCCATGGCGAGCCATGGCCAAGCAGCACGCGCCCGGCCACCAACAGCGTTGGCCCCAGACCGAGGCGGGTAGGCGGGAGTGGTGGGCGGAATCGGAGGTGGCAGCGGTAGATCCGGGTCCGGGACGGCCGGATCCGGCCGCCGAGCGCCCGTTGCGCCGTCGGCCTGCTCGCCGTTGCCACTTGGCCCCGCGTCCATCCTCCTGGAAGTGCACCTCCGCGCCGCGGTTCTTCTCCACCACGACAGAACCAGCCACAGGGGACAGATCCACACCCATAGGCACCGGATCCGGCCAAGGCAGCACTGGATCCGTGCCTAGCCAGTGCCACCGGGCAGACCAACGGCTGAGACGCTCGGGGTTGAGGAGAGAGGAAAAGAAGTGGTGAGAGGAAGGAGATGCCCCGCTGCCGCCTTCCTCGTAGACGCCGGGATTTCTGGCTGGCTGCTCCGGCGACGGCGAGGGGAGGAGTTGAGGGCGACCTGGCCTGAGCGGCGGCTGCGGTGTCACCGCCCGTGTCGCCCAGGGAGGGCGACGCAGGGGCTGAACCAGTCAAAATAGTGTATATAGTGTATCAATATATACAGAATATATATTTTTCTTATGTTATGGTTGACTACAATATTGAATAATTCAGTTTCATTAACATGATCTTTGGTTCAACAATTAATATCGTTTGGTTTCTGCAGGCAGTGGAGATCAACCCTGATGATTCAACCTTGTATGCAAAAAGGAGTCTTTGTTCGCTTCATGCAGGTGATAAAAGCAAGGCTTTGGATGATGCTAATATCTACAAAGATATGCAGCCAGAATTATCAAAATCGCGCTCTGAGCAAGCAGCAGCTCTAATACTGGTGAAGGTGAGTTGCGTTGAGACCTAATTTTCCTTATTCTGCATTGTACTTCGTGTTCATGTATCTGCACTAATGTATTTAGGAGTATGATAGTTCATGTATCTGCACTAATGTATTTAGGAGTATGATAGAGCAGTTGAAGTACTCATGACGGGTTTGAGATTGGATTTTGAAAGGAAACCAACTGACAAGGCATTCAGGTAACCTCTGCTATGGTTGGTTCGGTTCTTTTGGTTTGGAAGGTTTGTATCATTTATGCTAAAACTGGTTACATTTACGTTCTCGTTTGGTTCTGAGATTTGGTTACACAGGATGAAGCTTATATCTTATTTACCTGTGCTGGGCTACAAAAATGCTAATGTAACATTTAACCATATTTGCAGTGAGGACCATCCCTGAAGAAAGTTGCTACAGAAAAAGGTAAAAAGAAAATGCACAAGGCAAGATGAGATTTGTTAGGCTAGAAGAAGAGAGTTTGCAAGCAGTTTAGACTACTGCACAGGCAAGGTACTCAAAAGGCGAAGCATCCTTCGAGTGCCGGGGGTGCCCTTTTTATTTTCTTGGATCCTGCATCTTATCTCGAACCTGCCAATGTTGTGACGGTAGTAGAAGCTGCACGGTATGTGTGATATATCTAGGGATGGGCATGAATTAATCCATCGGTCCTATGGTGCAACTTAGTTATCTTTTTTTTAGTAACTCGGACTGAAATCTTAATTAATTAAGTTGAACCAGAGTGGATCCATAGGTATCCATGCCTGCTTTAACTATTGCTTGTACAATATACGGTGCTCGTCTTCATTCATCCACTTTGTTATGATCAAACAGCGCTGCTAGGCTGAAGACCTTTAATAAACACAAAAGAAAAAGAGAAGAAACTAGTGATTATTAACAGGGTTCGGAGTTATCAGAAACCTGTGTTATGGTCTTATGGGTGTTATTTGAACCTCGTGTTCAAAGTTGATGGCTTATTCGAGATGTTGAATGCCGTCCTTTCTTGTTAGTAGGTCACTTGCTTATGGTCTGCCAGAGGTGAAGTGTTTGACACAAAGTACGCCAAGCACTGAACACTTCGAGGTGTACCCAACGGCGTCATATGCAAATTATTTGAAAAATCCAAAGAACGTCACGCTAGGTGGGACCTCGGCTAGATGTGCTGGTCGCCGTACAACACTTCGTGGATGGAAAAAATTTGGGCTCAATATAATCAAATGCATATTTAGTGATTCTGTGATAATATAGTCAATGAAACAAATGGTCTGTTTGATCCATTAGCACTAAAAATTAGCTAGCTAATAGTTAATAGCTGCTATTTTTTAGCTAGCTAGTACATATAAACTATTAGCAACTACAAACCTGCTAATGTAACTAATAGTTAGCAACTCTCCAACTAATAATTAGCAGGTCATTAGCAGCTCTGTTTGGATCCATTAGAACATAGCTGCTAATTTTTAGTGCTAATGGATCTAAACATGCCCTAAGTAAATGGATGTAGATAGATGGACTTTGGTGAAGAAACCATAGAATAAGTTGACCCCAGAACCTGCACAAGTAACCCAATGCATTGAAGAAATGAAACTCGGAGAAAGATACTTCAAGACTGAGGAGAACCTGCTCAAAATTAGTCACGGGATGAATTGCAGAAACCACTGGATTAATAGGTTAATCAATCATGTGAGGAATCTTTTATTAACTGGCCAAGACCCAATCGGGTGATCGGTGTGGCTAAAGGATTCGATGACTACCATAGATTCTAGAGAAGGGAAAGAAGCACAGTAAAGGCACATGGCGATAACTCTCGGAAAGATGAGAATTTTCGATCTCTTATTGATCGGTGCGACGACTATTTTACAGTTAATCTATTCCTAATACTAAAGAGGTAAAATTTCTGGTCACTTAAGATTTTCGTCCAGCCTAATAATCCTAAAGACCCCTCCCGCACAACATCGGCCTCCTCCTGCAGTGTCCCTGTATTGCGCGTATAGGGCGCCAACCACGACGTGTTCGGCCCGGACAGGAATCAGAAACTGTCCCCCAAATCTTTACCGACGATTTTCCAAACTAAGACTGAATTCAAGCCCAAATCAGATCAAACTAACTCCAGAAGGACAACAACTTATATATAAATTCAAATCAATAAATTTGTGGTTTCTTCTGCGGATCTCTACAGCAATCACCAAAAATCAATAAATATTGATTCCTTCTTAATCCATACACCAATCGATTGAAGAGAAAATCAAAGGAAGAAATTGAATCGAGGAAACCAGACAAGAAATCCAAGAGGACATCAGACAAGGAAGCGTTGCGAGGCCGCATGGGGCTCCCGTGCCGTGACCTCCGTGCCGCCAATCAGGCCCACTTGCGCCGCCACCTCTGCGCTTGACGGCCAGGGCGCGTGCGCCGCTGCCTCCGCTTGGCCAGGCCAGGCCTAGTCCGCCACCACACGCATGCCCAGGGAACACACGCCGTCACCTACCACCGCGCCTGCTAGCCAGGGCACCCGCGCCGTCACATCCCACCGTGCGCGCGGCTAGGTGCACCACTGCCTCCTCTAGGTCAGGCCAGTCCCGGTCCGCCCACCACGCGCGTGGCCAGGTGCGCGCGCGCGCCAGGACGGCGCCCACCGATGGAGAGGACCGGAGCAGTGGCACCCTGGGGTCCAGCGGCGACATCCGATTCCTAGACGACTCCCCGTCTTGCCAGCAAAGTCAACGAAGAGGCGCGGCATGTCGAAGAGCTCAACGTTGTCCCCGCTCCAGCCGGAGGAGTCCGAGTCGGATTGGGCACCGTCCTCGGCAGCATCGCTGGCCGACCAGCCTGACGCGGACGCAACCTCCCATAATCAGTGGGGTCAAGAAGAGGGCACCCGCCGCCGATAGCCATGAGGAGGAGATGAGCTAGGAGGGGAACAGAACGGGGGAAGGAGATGTGAACAGAGATGCGGCTCAGATCTTGGTGAGATTGAGGCTCTGGATTGAATTTGGATGGATTGCGAGAGGTTCGCTGGAAAAGGAGAACAAACTTGTGCATCATGCTGGAGTGTTCTAGAGGAAGGAACGAGTGAGAGCACCGCGTCCGCGTGGGTGGTCATGGCTGGAGCTCGGTGCCGGCTCAGCCCCAACGACTAGGGCGTGGGTGTCAACCTCGGCGTTGTAGCGGTGTGACACACTGACACTTTGTAGGATGTGGGCTCATGTGAGAACTGGAGAGAGGGATGCTAGGAGTGCAGGTGACCATAGAGTTCGGATCGAATGAGCTCGGTGCATAGGTCAGTGGCGTGGGACACAAATCTCGAGGAAGATCAGACCGCCATCCTAAATCAACAGCGGTGGTCTTGGTCTAGGCATGTTGTGTTGTTGCAGTCAGCTGTCATATACGGAGTAGCGGTGTGCTGCCCCAAGTGATGCCAGTGACTATTGGGCACAGGCGCCCGGTGCATAGGGGCATGGGCTCCTGGTCTTCCGCTGATTCATCGCATCTTGCCAACGCTCCAGTACCAGCCAAGAACTGGAGAGCCTTGAGCCCTTGACACGTCCATAGAGCATTGCTGTGCTCTAGGAGTTGCTGTTTATATAGCTGGCTAGCTTGCATGATGACTCTCTAGCTGTTTACATGTAGTAACTTCGTCCAAGGGGGTGTTTAGATGTATTTTTTTTTTTGGAATTTGGCTACTGTAGCACTTCCGTTTGTATTTGGTAATTAATGTCCAATCATGGACTAATTTGGCTCAAAAGATTCGTCTCATGATTTACAACCAAACTGTGCAATTAGTTATTTTTTATCTATATTTAATGCTTCATGCATGTGTTCAAAGATTCGATGTGATGGGACGAAAAATAAAAATTTAGAATTTTGAAGGCATCTAAACAAGGCCCAAATCGTTAGACAATTTTACACGTACTTGCCACAATAAATGTCCATAGTAGAAACATATGTACTTCTTGCATCACAAAGCATAATGAAAAAAAGTTTGTCATGCTTGGATTGTAAAGACACTGTATGAGTTGGACTTCGAAAAAAGTCATGTCATATATTTAACACAATCACGTTTAATTTACAATTTTAAAATTTAGTATTCTGACGATGACAATGTGGTTCCAATAATCACCACCCGTTGCATCGCACGGGTAATTTTGCTAGTATAGATAATAAGGAATAAAGTTGTTTTTATTATTACTGACCTAGTTTTCTTCTACCGGTGTTATTCAGTGGGACTCAGTTATGGACCCAATTGCGACAAGCGCTCATGGTGGGGGCTTGTCAAACTTTGGAGAATGCGACAATAAGTCTCTTTGTGTCCTATGGATGACCTTCTTTGTTTAGAATCAGGTCTTGAGTTGGTTTTGTTATAAAAACTTAGTCTACTAGAGTTGTTAAGTTGTAATAAATTGGTTTGATTTCTCTTCAATGGGATAAAGCCAGATACTCTTTCCACTATGAAAAAAGGCACCAGGCGATCAAATGCCCAACGTGCTTGTGGTCCACTAGACGATCTGGCATGTGGATTCATGTCGCAACGGCTACCCATGTGGCACTCACTGGATGTTCTATTGAGGGTATCTATTAGACCCTTTGCCAAACCGGCCTGGGACCCGGCTAGGCCGGTTTCCTAATGTGGCCAGTTGGCCAGGGCGCCTTGGCCCCAAAAAAACCAGCCTAGCCGGTTTGGGACAAGGCTAGGCTGGTTCTTGTTGGTATAAATTAAATACACACAAAGAGAATATATATATCCGTAAGCGCACAAATATTATACTATTGTAGCACTTCACCGAGAATAACCCAGTTTTAATATCGAACCCAAAGGAACAGTTAGTGAGAATAACTAAATCTTAGTCTTAACCCAATTTCACAATCAAGGTCAGAAAATAGGAATATCAAGGAGACTACTGAGATATGTCTAGTTCAAATCTCGATAAGCTTTGCCTTCTATTGTTCTATTGTAGAAGATGTCTTATAAGGAACAAATTCAGAGTTTCTTCCCTACAAGCGATCAAATTCCTGCTAGTCCTATTAACGGGAGGTGGACTACAGAGAATTCAACGAAACTATAAAAGTCACCTTCACGAGCTACCACCGATCCGGAAAATGAGGGTGCATTTACGAGTAACCCTAGTCTAAGCACCACGCTTACACTACAAATACTACTTTAATCTAGAGCCACCAAGATCAAAGCACTTAAAAGAGAGTCATAAACTTGAAGAACAATATGAACAAGATGCTTACTTGAATCAGAAGTCGATTACGAGAGAAATCTCAGAAGCAAGCTCCAGTAAAACTTAATTCTGCCAGAGTACAGCCACAGAAAGAGCACCGATAGGCCAAAACTCCACCAAAACTCTATACTCTCACTCTATCTCTCTATCTCTAATACAAAACTTGCTCCTATGGAGGACTAATCTTCTCTTGATTGCTAGCCCTAGATCCTAGTGGAAATATGAATTAGGGCTCCTAGCTTTGTAGCTCTCAAGATCTAGACTTGGCTTCTCTCCAGGGGGGTGTAGGCCTGTATTTATAGCCCTAGGGGTACAACACAAGCCCTTGGATCAAACCGACTTAAGGAACGGTGTAGATGCAATCCTAGGAGGCGATGGAGGAACATTCTAGAAGCTCCTGATGAGTGGACCCCAAAGGGGGCTAGGCGGCCCCACCTGTCATCCTCTCAGGGTTCGCTGCGGTGTGGTGTCTTCTGGTGTCCTCTGGAACCTTCTGGCATAGTTTTCATCATGGTTAAGTTTAATTCTATTTGACGTTTTGATCCTCCTTGCCGATTTTCTGATTAAATCCTGCTGGAAACACAGATTCACCAAAACTCATAGAATTTGTTAGTATAAACCTCCTATTCTATGATATTGATCTATTTTCACCTTTTATGCAAGGTAGGTTGATGGTTCATGATATACATTAACTACAGTCAATAGTTCCCCTATTGTAGTTCAAACTGAACTCCTTCCAAATTGTTTTTTGGACATGTTTTTGCATAGAAAACTTGGAGATTATGATTTAAACTCATTTTTATTGGGATAAGACCACCCTCTCTAATATATCAGAGAATCACGACTAATTGTAGGATCCAACACTCAATCGTCTTTTATATCTATTACCCATTTTTTGCCCTTTTCCAACCCCATTGTTGTTCGTTGTATCTCTCCACGAGACTCATCGGTGTTCTAGGTGGCCTTGCCAACCCTAGAACAACCCTAGTGTCAGACCCATTTAACGACCAAATGGAGTGCATACTCTTATGTGTGCCTAGAGATCAATCACACATAAGTTAACAAATTATAAAGGATGTATCATCATAAATGTTATTACATCACGATTATTAATACATAGTCTTTACACAAATGTAGCGAAAGTAAAATATAAAACTCTCGTGGTAGCTCCAATCACAGGCACATTGACTGGTTGACTGCAAGTCTAATAATCTTCAGGGAAGTAGTAGTAGTCACTATTTGCACCATCTGTTACCCATCCGAGATTTTTATCCAAGTAACAAAAAAACAAGCGTAAGTACATCTCGTACTCAACAAATGTAACATGGGGTTCATGAGGCTCAAAGGCATAACATTGGTTTATCAGCATGTAGCTTTTAATTAGCATTATTTCAGTATATCAATAATATCAAAATGTCTCAATGTAAACAATAAACATATGATCCATATGAAATGATTAATGAATAGCAAAAACATATTCATTATTAATGATCCACTATTTCATAAGGGTCCAAGGCCACTCGTGACCGTGAGCATGACTGTTATAACAGTTTTACACTCTGCAGAGGTTGTACACTTTCACTGTGAGTCGTGTTGCCCATATAACCGGGTTAATTACTCCCAAAACACTTCCAAGGTGAGCAGGTAGGGGAACACTATAAAGTCTTTCGAAGGTTCGTCTAACAAGTTAGGGCCATTAGATTTCACTCGGCAAACAGATGTAGAGCCCCCCTTCCAAATGGCACAATAACACGCAGCCTATACTCATAAGGACAGAGGCCGCACTATATCCGATTCGTCAAGCCATTCTTACGCCAAAAAGGAATACCACTAACAAGCTAGAAAAAGGTCCTTCTATATGACTAAAGCTAGAGCTATATAGCCCTCACAGTTGTACCGTAAGTCCCAGATGTTTGCTTATAGATAAGTCCTTAAGGAGAGTAACGAGAGCACCAAAATAACCCCATGCTCTAGTCCCCTTTAAACAGTAATAAAAAGTCATCTTTTAATGTTTATTGCATATTCCATTAGTCAAATTACATGATCATAGTTCATGTTAAGCACTAGCAATACTACTCCATGTAATATAATAGGTATCAAGGAATAAGATCAACACTAAGTCATCCTTAACAAGGAATATATGCATAATGATATTATTTGCTTAATGTGAATAGGACAACAAGGATAATCCCATGCTATACTTGCCTTGCTCAAACTGGTCCTAGTGATCTTGCTCATAGAAAAACTCCTGATCCCCAACGAATTGCTCACCGTCTATACTCGATCAACAATAGCAACAACATTCATCCAGTACAATCATGCATAAACAAACAAGACTATAATTAGAATAGTACAACAACAGTAATAAAATAAGATAAAAAGTTTTTAAAACAAATCTACAACTCGCTAGGATCACACAGACGCGAAGATCACGAAAAACGGAGCTAAAACGACGAAGTTATGAATTTACGAAGATTTCCTATAGAAAAATAATTACTTTAATTCAAACTCGAAAATAAAATGTCACAAACCTACTGTACAGTGCTACTATCATGTAGAGCTCGTAAATACGAACCTAACGCAATTTGAACGGATCAAATCGGAGTTAAAACGGAGAAATTATGGCTAAAACAAACTCAGTGGCAAAACTGTAAATAAGTGAAAACGTATTCTGAATTCCCGCGATCAAATACGCTTTCAAAAGAATAATACGCGATTCGGGAATATGCCTTGGACTGCGGGTTATATATTTAAAAAGCACAGGGACTCTTTAGCAAAACTTCCAGCCGAACCGGTATCGGCTAATCTCAGCCGTTGGATTTAAAACGAACGGCTCGGATTGGATCAGATCGGCCGACGGCGGTGCTCTGGCCGGAAAACGGTCACGACGGCGAGTCCCGCGATGGCGCCATCGCCGGAGAACGCAATCTCATGATTCACAGCGTTACCCCGCGAAAGGAAAGCACCAGGATGGAGTGGGGAACAAGGCGAGCTCACCAAGGTAAGAGACGAAGACGGAGTCGACCCGGAGACGGTGTGGAGCTCGGGATGGCGGACGATGGTGGCGCGGTAGAGCTCCAAGCTCGCTGTGGCATCTCAGGAGCTCCCTTGACACCACAAAGGAGTTGGATGGAGGCGGAAAGATGTGCGGCCTCGACTTATATAGCCCGGAGACGCTTCAATTAAGGAAGGAAAGATTTGGGAGGGAAGATTCGGTCGGTGGAGCGATGGAAAGGAATCGGACGCCAGCGTGGGAAGGAAGAAGGCGGTCCTGACAAGCGGGACCATGTTGTCAGCGACACGCAGGGAAGGAAACCGTGGCAGCGCACGCGAGCTAGGCCGATGGCGCTTGTTGGGCTCGGCCCAAGCGGAACGCGGGGAGCGGGTCACGCGCGCGGGAGGCAAGCGGGCCGTGGGTGAGGATTGGGCTGCTGGGCCGAAAGCTAGGGAGGGAAATGAAACTCCTTTTCTTTTTCCTTTTCAAATATTTCAAAGCATTTTCAAATAATTTTGAATCCTCTTTTGAATTTGAATCAAACCACTCAATACAAAATATTCAAATGCAACAACATGAGTGCACAAACATGTTTCTACCCTTATATTTGATTTTAAGTTAATAAAAATTATTATTATTCTAAATTTGTATGCCCAAAAAATTACATAAAAAATCATATTTACTTGTTTTTAAATTTCCCAAAAATTTAGGGTGTTATAATTCTACCCCCCTTAAGATGAATATCGTCCCGAGATTCGACTGGTGCTTACTCGAACAGTTGCGGGTAGGTTTTCCTCAGATCCTCTTCTCTTTCCCAGGTGGCATCATCCTCAGTGTACCGATTTCACTGAACCTTACACATCTTGATGGTTTGACTCCTCGTGACTCTTTCAGCAGTCTCTAAAATTTTAACTGGAAACTCTTCATATGTGAGGTCCTCTTTAACAGTGAGCTCCTCTAACGGAATCTGCTCCTCTAGTACTCGCAAACATTTCTTAAGTTGAGACACGTGAAACACATCATGTACGCCTGCCAAACTCTCAGGTAATTCCAACTGATACGCCACCTCACCATGTCTCTCTACGATCTTGAAATGTCCAATATATCTTGGTGCCAATTTCCCCTTCATGTTGAACCTTTTCACACTCCTCATTGGCGATACTTTCAAGTAGACATAATCCCCTACTTCAAAAGTCAACTCTCTCCTCCGAGTATCAGCATAACTATTCTGTCTAGACTGGGCTATTTTTAGATTATCTCTAATCATTCTTACTTTCTTTTCAGCATCCTTGAGTACATCAGGCCCAAACACTTGACTTTCCCCTGTCTGATTCTAGAATAACGGGGTTCTACACTTTCATCCATACAGAGCCTCAAACGGTGCCATCTGAAGACTCTTCTGGTAACTATTGTTATAAGAGAACTCTGCATAAGGCAAACTCTTATCCCAACTAGTACCATATTGTAAAGCACAAGCTCTCAACATATCTTCCAATATCTGATTAATTCTTTTCGTCTGTCCATTTGTCTGTGGATGGTAGGCTGTACTAAAGTTCAGCTTGGTTCCTAGTGCTTCATGTATCTTTTGCCAATAATGAGATGTAAACTGGGTACCCCAATCAGACACAATTTTCTTAGGAACTCCATATAGACTCACTATTCTTTCCATATACAATTCTGCTAACCTTGCACTGCTATACGTAGTCCTAACTGGCAGAAAATGAGCAACCTTTGTTAGACGATCTACTATTACCCAAATTGAATCATACCCTCTCTAAGTACGTGGCAATCTAACTATAAAATACATACCAACTTCTTTCCATTTCCATTCAGGTATCTACATAGGTTGTAATAATCCTGCAGGTCTCTGGTGTTCAGCTTTCACCCTTTGACATGTGTCACACAAAGCAACATATTCAGCAACATCTCTTTTTAAACCATACCACCAATATTTCTCTTTCAGATCCAGATACATCTTAGTACTCCCAGGATGTATGGAATAAGCTGACTCATGAGCTTCACTCAAAATTGCCTCTCTGATAGTCTTATCCTCTGGCACACACAACCTTTTTCCAAACCATAGCGTACCATTATCATTCTTATGGAATCCTGGTGATTTGCCCTTCACTATATTCTCCGCTATCTCTCTCAATTTTGCATCTTTCATCTAACTCTTGCGTATCTCTTGCTCCAGAGTAGGTTCTAGTACCAATTCTATGGCATTGGTGGTAAACCCTAAGTTCAGATGCTCACATTCAGCACACAACTCTCTTGGCATAGGCATTACTTGCACTTCATTAGCGTAGGTTTTCCTACTAAGTGCATCAGCAACGACGTTAGCCTTTCCTGGGTGATAATGCACCTCCAAATCATAATCCTTTATCAATTCCAACCATCTACGCTGTCTCAAGTTCAGATCTGATTGAGTGAAGATATACTTTAGACTCTTATGATCAGTGTATATATCACTCTTATGTCTAATCAAATAGTGTCTCCATATCTTTAGTGCATGAACCACTGCAGCTAATTTCAAGTCATGAGTAGGATAATTTAATTCATGCTTTCTCAACTATCTCGATGCATATGCCACAACTCTACCTTCTTGCATAAGAACACATCCTAAACCCAAATGAGATGCATTATAGTAGATAGAGAAATGTTTACTCAGATCTGGCAAAACTAATACTGGTGCAGTGGTCAATCTTTTCTTCAATTCCTCAAAATTAGCCTGACACTTCTCCGACCACACAAACTTGGCATTCTTCTCCAATAGTGCAGTCATTGGCTTCGCAAGCTTAGAAAATCCCTCTATAAATCTCCTGTAATAGCCTGCTAATCCCAAGAAACTACGGATCTCACTTACATTGGTTGGTGGCTTCCAGTCCAATACATCTTTCACTTTGCTAGGATCTACTGAAATTCCTCCATTTGAAACAACATGACCAAGAAAGGAAACTTCCTTCAACCAAAACTCACATTTACTCCGCTTGGCATATAGTTGGTGTTCTCTGAGCTTTTGCAAGACCAACCTCAAATGTTCGGCATGTTCCTCCTCAGTCTTGGAGAATACTAGGATATCATCAATGAATACCACTACAAACTTGTCCAGATATTCCATGAACACCTTATTCATTAAATACATAAAGTATGCAGGGGCATTAGTCAGACCAAAAGACATCACTATATACTCATATAACCCATACCGTGTGGTAAACGCTGTCTTTGGTATATCACTAGCATGAATCTTCAACTGGTGATATCCAGAACGAAGATCAATCTTGGAGAATACACAAGCACCCCTCAACTGATCAAACAAGTCATCAATTCTAGGCAACAGGTACTTATTCTTGATAGTAACCTCATTGAGCGACCGATAATCTACACACATCCTCTGAGTGCCATCTTTCTTATCCACAAAAATCACTGGTGCTCCCCAAGGTGAAGAACTAGGACGAATGAAACCCTTATCCTGCAATTCCTTAATTTGTTTCTTAAGTTCTTCTAATTCATCTACTCCCATTCTATATGGACGCTTAGCTATGGGTGCAGTTCTAGGTAATAATTCAATAATAAATTCAATATCATGGTCTGGTGGCATACCTGGCAATTCCTCAGGAAACACATCGGAGAACTCCTCCACAACCTGATCCTCCTTGTTGGCACCATCATTAAGCTGATTCACTGTAGCGGTCTCCTGCTTTTGCACTTTCACATCAACCCTGATCCTATCTCCCTTTGGTGTTGTCAGCACTACTGATTTCCTCTTGCACTGAATCTCTGCTTGTTGTTGCATCATCCAATCCATTCCCAATATGAGATCAATCCCAACTGTTCTCAATACTATAGGACTCACCTTGAACTCTACCCCTCTTAGAATGAGACTAATCGGGAGACAACGATAAGATACTGGCGTGCTTCTACTAGGTGAGTTTACTAATATAGGGTTCTTCATGGCACACAAATGAATTCTATGTATTCTAACAAATGATTGTGATATGAAAGAATGTGATGCTCCAGAATCAAAAAGAACAGTGGCGGGAGTGGAATGGACATCGAACGTACCAAGCATAACTTCTGGTTCTTCTACTGTTGTTTCCTGGGATAAGTGGTTCACCCTTCCAGTGTTAGGTGCAGGCTTCTGGTGACTACCCTGCCTATGGGGAGTCTGCTGGTTGGGCTTCTCAGTGCAATTGTAAGACAAGTGACCTTCTTTCCCACATCGAAAACATCTGTTGGGGGTATTGGGAGCACTGGTCTTCATTGGAGTATTATTGGAAGGACCCTGACGCTGAGGCTGATTCCCACTTTGTTGCGGAGGGCGTTGGTTGCCATTCTATGGCTGGAATGGGGGACGTTGCGGGAACTAATTGCAGAAAGGGACCTGACCACGATTCCACTGACTAGAAGGAGACCTCTGTTGATTACCCTACTAGAAACTAGTATGCGGACGAGTGTTACTACCGGAGGCCTGTCCCTGAAGTCTTTTCCTCTTGGCATCCATCTCCTTACGCTTGTTATCCACCACGATAGCGTGGTTCACAAGCGTCTAAAAATTGGGATAAGTATTGGACATGAGCTGCAATTGTAGTCCATCATACAATCCCTTCAAGAAGCGGCGCTGCTTATCATTGTCATTAGCCACCTCATGAGGAGCATATTGTGACAACTGGGCAAACCTGTCATGATACTCAGCTACAGACAATGACCCTTGGGTTAAGTTCCTGAATTCCTCTGCCTTCAGTTCTATTATCCCTTCTGGTATATGGTAAGCTCTGAAGTTCTCTATAAACTCCTGCCAAGTGACCGCGGGAGCATTGGCGGGGCGACCATACTCATATGATTCCCACCAATCCTGAGCTTCTCCCTGGAGTTGTCCAAAAGCAAACACACCTTCTGCCGGTCATCACATTGTGCAATGTTGAGTTGCCTTTCCACGACACGAAGCCAATCATCCGCTTCCAATGGATTAGCGGCATGCGTGAAACACCGGGGGATGACCCTTCAAAAACTCACCACACTTATCATGTGGTTGTGCCCCAGCAACTGGCTGATTATGTTGGTTCTGCACCAGTTATTGCATAAGCTGTGTTTGCACTGCCAAAAGTTGCTCAATAGTTGGTGGCGGTGGTGGTGGTGGATTTGGGGGAACACCTCCACGACCCCTGCCTCTTCCTCTTCTGGCTATCTGCCATCCATAAGAATGCAAACTTTGAGATTTCCATGTTATCAATCACTTATAAGAGAAAGAATAAGATCTGAAAGTTTTCTGGGCAAATATCAATGTTAACAGTTCAGTAAATTAATCATATCTCGAGATACAGAAGTCCAATAGAGGCGTGCTTTATGTGGTTGGAAAGCTTATGAAGTTACCCACAACTTTTATTTGGATCATAAGACCAGATTCTGTCGTTAAGTTAATGAAAAATAAGGCGCAACAGAAACTGTTCCAGATTCCAGACTGTGCAGAAACTTTAACTTGTGACAGTTATACCTCTCGAACCAGATCAGATAAAAAGGTGATTCCAATGGCATTTGAAAGGTGCTTAAGCCTAGTTTCTCTCATAAAAATTTCATAAATGTTGCACTAACCGTTTTTGAACCATATCAGAAACATTGCAGACTGCTCCAGAAAACAGCAAGGACAGAAACGTGACAATACCAAACCCAACTATTATTCCCTTGACTAATAAACTTTTTATTCTTAAAAATGGAACTTGTAGACATGCCTACAAGCCCCAACACTCATAAAAAAATCCAACTCACACATAAGCATAATGATAAAGCAACTATCACACAAAAGTTCAAACCACACGATAGACTCGAAGACTCAACTAACGTTACTAAGAACGTTCTTATTACATAAATGACTCCTATTTTCTAATGATGTGGCTCATGCTCTAATGTCTCATAAATCTTGGCCATGTCTTGGTTTGCTCGGAGTTCATCAATCATTGCTTGACACCTCTTGATGGTCTTCCCCTGTGCCTTCACCATCTCCTCTAACTGCAGCTTCCTCTCCATCATATCATAGACAAAGTTCACCATCACCCGAGGAAGTGGTTCCAACTGTACTGGATCCATCATGGCCTATCCAAGGTTGGGGTGTGCACGAGGGAAGTAGCAGTGAATATCATGCTTCATGCTGTCAAAGCAAAGGTAGCGAAGGCCCATACATGCTTCGAAAGCGGCGTCCTCAATGCTAGCCTCCATGGTAGCTCGACGACCCATGTGAGCATACATCCTGTCCAGCTGGTATGCCTCTTTTTCCTCATCCTTAGGAAAAATACTCGCTTTTGCCTTCTAGTAAGTGTCCTCCAGCGGATGGGTATACTCCCAACAGACATACTTCACAACTGGGTGCCAATCAGCAAAGTAGGCAGAGAGCATTCCCACAAGTCGGTGGTGAGAGACAGCATCTCCTCCAGCCTTGTGGTAGATCTTCACAGTCCATCCCATTGGAGGAGGTGGCACATGCTCAGCAGCTGCATCATGTGGTGGAGACGGGGGTTGCTTTCCTCCATTGGCTTCCTTCTCTTCATCATCTTCAATCTCGATGATCTCAGGGTTTTTTTTAGGCTCGGGTTCTTCCTGAGGAGGTACTGGCGCTTGGATTGGTGCTTCAGGGGCCTGCTCCTGCTCCTGGGGTGCTTCCTCTTGTGGCTCTTTAGGTGCAAGCAAAGCACGAGGTGGATAGTGTCCTCCAGTGGTGATGCGGGCAGTCTTGCGGCCACGAACCATCTACAGAGTTTTTAGATGTAGTTAGAATAGAGGCAAAATTTCGTAATAGAATGAGACATAAGAAGCATAAAAATTTATCAAATAACAAGAGAAAGATAATAAGCATAAAAATAGTGAAAAGAAGATACTAAATCGACCATTTCTAGCTAGGCTTGCGTCCTACAGTCAACAATAGCTCTGATACCAATTTGTCACACCCATTTAATGACCAAATATAGTGCATACTCTTATGTGTGCCCAACGATCAATCACACATAAGTTAACAAATTATAAAGGATGTATCATCACAAATGTTATTACATCACGATTATTAATACATAGTCTTTACACAAATGTAGCGGAAGTAAGATATAAAACTCTCGTGGTAGCTCCAATCACAGACACATTGACTGGTTGACTACAAGTCTAATAATCTTCAGGGAAGTAGTAGTAGTCACTATTTACACCATCTGTTACCCATCCGGGATTTTTATCCAAGTAAGAAAAATAAATAAGCCTAAGTACATCTCGTACTCAACAAATGTAATATGGGGTTCATGAGGCTCAAAGGCATAACATTGGTTTATCAGCATGTAGCTTTTAATTAGCATTATTTCAGTATATCAATAATATCAAAATGTCTCAATGTAAACAATAAACATATGATCCATGTGAAATGATTAACGAATAGCAAAAACATATTCATTATTAATGATCCACTATTCCATAAGGGTCCAAGGCCACTCGTGACTGTGAGCACGGTTGTTATAACAGTTTTACACTCTGTAGAGGTTGTACACTTTCACTGTGAGTCATGTTGCCCATATGCCCGGGTTAATTACTCCCAAAACACTTCCAAGGTGAGCAGGCAGGGGAACACTATGAAGTCTTTCGAAGGTTCATCTAACAAGTTAGGGCCATTAGATTTTACTTGGCAAACAGATATAGAGCCCCCCTTCCAAATGACACAATAACACGCAACTTATACTCATAAGGACAGAGGCCGCACTATATCCGATTTGTCAAGCCATTCTTACGCCAAAAAGGAATACCACTAACAAGCTAGAAAAGGTCCTTCTATATGACTAAAGCCAGAGCCATATGACCCTCACAGTTGTACTATAAGTCCCGGATGTTCGCTTACAGATAAGTCCTTAAGGAGAGTAACGAGAGCACCAAAATAACCCCATGCTCTAGTCCCCTTTTAACAGTAATAAAAAGTCATCTTTTATTGTTTATTGCATATTCCATTAGTCAAATTACATGATCATAGTTCATGTTAAGCACTAGCAATATTACTCCATGCAATATAATAGGTATCAAGGAATAAGATCAACACTAAGTCATCCTTAACAAGGAATATATGCATAATGATATTATTTGCTTAATGTGAATAGGACAACAAGGATAATCCCATGCTATACTTGCCTTGCTCAAACTGGTCCTGGTGATCTTGCTCGTAGAAAAACTCCTGATCCCCAACGAATTGCTCACCGTCTATACTCGATCAACAATAGCTACAACATTCATCCAGTACAATCAAGCATAAACAAACAAGACTATAATTAGAACAGTACACCAACAGTAATAAAATAAGATAAAAAGTTTTTAAAATGAATCTACAACTCGCTAGGATCACATAGACGCGAAGATCACGAAAAACAGAGCTAAAACGACGAAGTTATGAATTTACGAAGATTTCCTATAGGAAAATAATTACTTTAATTCAAACTCGAAAATAAAATGTCACAAACCTACTGTACAGTGCTACTATCATGTAGAGCTCGCAAATACGAACCTAACGCAATTTGAACGGGTCAAATCGGAGTTAAAACGGAGAAATTATGGCTAAAACAAACTCAGTGGCAAAACTATAAATAAGTGAAAACGTATTCTGGAATTCCCGCGATCAAATACGCTTTCAAAAGAATAATACGCGATTCGGGAATACGCCTTGGACTGTGGGTTATATATTTAAAAAGCGCAAGGACTCTTTAGCAAAACTTCCAGCCGAACCGGTATCGGCTAATCTCAGCCGTTGGATTTAAAACGAACGGCTCGGATTGGATCGGATCGGCCGATGGCGATGCTCCGGCCAGAAAAACGGTCACGACGACGAGTCCCGCGGCGGTGCCATCGCCGGAGAACGCGATCTCGTGATTCACCGCGTTACCTCATGAAAGAAAAGCACCGGGATGGAGTGGGGAACAAGGCGAGCTCACCAAGGTAAGAGACGAAGACGTAGTCGACCCGGAGACGGTGTGGAGCTCGGGATGGCGGACGGTGGTGGCGCGGTAGAGCTCCAAGCTCGCTGTGGCATCTCGGGAGCTCCCTTGACATCGCGAAGGAGTTGGATGGAGGCGGAAAGATGTGCGGCCTTAACTTATATAGCTCGGAGATGCTTCAATTAAGGAAGGAAAGATTTGGGAGGGAAGATTCGATCGGTGGAGCGATGGAAAGGAATCGATGCCGGCGTGGGAAGGAAGAAGGTGGCCCTGACAAGCGGGACCATGTTGTCAGCGACACGCAGGGAAGGAAACCGCGGTAGCACGCACGAGCTAGGCCGATGGCGCTTGCTAGGCTCGGCCCAAGCGGAACGCGGGGAGCGGGTCGCGCGTGCGGGAGGCAAGCGAGCCGCGAGTGAGGATTGGGCTGCCCGGGCCGAAAGCTAGGGAGGGAAATGAAACTCCTTTTCTTTTTCCTTTTCAAATATTCAAAGTATTTTCAAATGATTTTGAATCCTCTTTTGAATTTGAATCAAACCACTCAATACAAAATATTCAAATGCAACAGCATGAGTGCACAAACATGTTTCTACCCTTATATTTAATTTTAAGTTAATAAAAATTATTATTATTCTAAATTTGTATGCCCACAAAATTGCATAAAAAATCATATTTACTTGTTTTTAAATTTCCCAAAATTTTAGGGTGTTACACCTAGGCATGCTCCTCCCCAACGAGTCCTCCTAGGAGGCGTTCCCAGGCTTTTGCGGCGAAGCACAGATTCTAGATGAGCCTAATATAATCGACCTCTAGATCGGTTTCATCGATCTCGGAGTGGTTGCTACGTGTGATAGGTTGATTGCAACCTAGGGCACGCTAGCCCTTGCTGGTGTGTGATTCGGGATCCAATCCAGCGTCAACAGTAACTAATGGTCATGTTTATCGCCTTCATCATGCTCGTTGTGGCCTAAAGCAAGCACCTCAATGTTTGGTTGAGTGATTTACTTTAGTTGTTAAAGCTGTTGTTTTACTCCTGGTTATCATGTCTTGGTTTATTTGTGCATATTTCTAAGCATGGACACACATTACTATTACTTTATGTGGATGATATTTTGATTGCTGGTGATGATAATGAATGTATCACATTCGTAAAGGCACCCCTTAATGAGCAATTCATGATGTCAGACCTAGGTCCCTTGAGCTACTTTCTAGGATTAGAAGTCACATCGACTTCTCGTGACTATTATCTATCTCAACACAAATATCTTCAAGACTTATAACTCATTTAGGCCTTACTGATACTCAAATTGCAACAACATCTATGGAGCTTAATCTTCATCTATAACTTAGTGATGGTATGCCACTTGCTGATCCCTCTAGATATCATAAGATGGTTGGCAGCCTTGTCTATCTTACTATCACAAGGCCAGACAGTGCTCATGCTATCCATATTCTTAGTCAGTTTGTTAGTGCTCCCACCTTAATTCATTATGTGCGTTTGCTTCATCTTCTAAGGTATTTATTCAAGGTAGACATCACAATGACTGTTGCATGCTTACTCTGATTCTACTTGGGCAAGTGACCTTATGGATCTTTGCTCTATCATTGGTTATTGCCTCTTCATTGGTGATTCTCTGATCCCATAGCTTGGAGATCAAAGAAACAAAGTGCGATGTCATGTTCTAGTGCTGAGGTAGAGCTAAGAGCTCTTGCCAATACAATTGCTGAGATAATTTGGCTTAAATGGATGTTGGCTGAGCTTGGGGTTTCATGTGATACATCTACACCTCTTTTATGTGATAATACTAGTGCTATTCAAATAGCAAATAATTCAATAAATCTTGAGCTAACCAAGCATATTAGTGTTGATGCATCCTTTGTGAGATCTCATTGCCAACAATATACCATAGATCTCAAATATGTTTCATTAGAACTTCAAGTAGCCAATTTCTTCACTAAGCCTCAGACAAAAGAACAATTCTATCTTTGAACTCAATGTGTCTAATTTTTTGTCAAGCTTCACCTCGAGTTGCAGGGAGGGGGTGTTGTCAAGTGTAGGATGTAATATAGGAATATAATTTCACTCTTCTAGCACCCGGTATTGATATCTCTTATGCTCAATTGGATTATTCTGCAAGTGCATAGAATTATCGATGTAGAACTTCACAAGGGAGTATCCCGAGTATTGTATTTATATTCTTAGGAAAAGCATACGGCTAATATAATTGACTAATATAATTCCTAATGATTAAACTATAGACAATCTCCATCTTTAGATGGGGGTAACAATAATGTTGAGTATAGTAAAGGGATATGATCAAGTAGAGGAACTAAATAAATAGCGTATGTTAATGGACACATACCCGAGGGAATATAGCAAATTTGAAATACGAGTTTTATTGTCCATACTTTTTGTGACTTTTCCTCTATGCTAATGAAATTATGGTTTTCAGAATTACTTTAGCATAGATTTTGTCTAGCATGTGTTATGTGGTGGCTGCATTCTAACATGGTTAAAGGCAAAGATAACTAGCAACAAAAGATAAGTGAATGAACTTTGATACTCACAGTCCTTCCTTCTATGAAGAATGAGCTGAGTCTTCTTTGTGCAAAGTTATTGGAGTTCACTTGATTTGATTCTTCTCCAACGTGAAATGATCTCTTGACTTACCCAGATTGAATTTGAAAATTTCCTGCAGGGGTTAGTCTGACAAAATAACCAGTATCTACTAAAGCATACTATCAGTTCAAAAATCAACATAGACACCACGTCTAATTTGATTCAGGAAAGTATTTTAACCTAAGCACCACGCTTAATTTAAAAGCCTTTAGAAGTACCATATAGCAGTACTTCCAAACCAAAGCATACTATAGCAAACAAAAGTAGCATGAAAACATTACAGAGGTTTACTAAAATAGAGATGAAAGAACATGATCATGGTGAGGATTTTTTTTCTTTTCTTTTTTATGCAAGTGACATGGATGAGTGCAAGAAACTAGACATGTTGTGGAGTTGATACGAGAAAATATAAACTAAAGAGAGTAGATGCATAGATTATTCAATGTAAACATGTAGTGGAATGCAAGAATTAAAAAGGTAACTACTCATAAAGTTTAAAGTCCATGAGCAAGACTATCTCACCTTTCTTGATCATACTTACCATGTCTCACATGATGGAATTTGTGAGTGATGCAGCATCTATGTTCCCATCACTTGAGGTGTGATTTGAATTCTTGTGACGACGACCATTTCTCCAATCTACACATGGTTAGAATAATATATATGTATACACAAACCTGTGAGATGGCAGGGTTCCAATGTTTCTCTCATCTTTTCTTGTGAAAGTTTGCCGGAAGGTCGAAACAGTGACTATTGTCCTGTCTATTCCACAGCTCAACAAAACAGGAGTAATCCTACTAAAGCTAGTGGTACACTAAATTTGCAGACATCAAGATCATTATCAAAATCTTTACACCAATTGCATTCCTGGCAATGGCGCCAAAAAGCTTATTGGTAATTGTTAACGCACATAGAAAATTCCGCAAGCGCACGGATACCGTTATAGCTTTTACCCGGGAGTATTCCAGAGTATCGTATTTATCCACAGGGAAACAATGGTTAAAGTAGCTAATAATTCACCATCATGCATCTACTAACTTAATATACCAACTAGACTAAAGTAGGGGCAAATGATAAATGATAGGAGTTATGCATAATGATACACACATAGGAGAATTCCATGATGAAAGAGTAGCATAGCTAAATTGAGAGGACAGCAGGAGAGTTCAAGGTTTCTAAATACTTCTCTATTACTTTAGTTCTATAATAACTAAAATATAGGTAGATATAGCAATCACACGATAACACTTGGAGCAACAGTACCTTTCCGACTCTCGAAAAGACTGGGAAGGGGTAGTCGGGGGAAGGCTACCAAAAAGCCCTACGAACACCAATCCAAACATGGTGTGGATTACAAAGGCCTGGTCAGAGCTGTCACCTCTAGGGCTACCACAACTATCTGTGGGACTAGGCACAATCTCAGGTAACCTATAGTCTAGACACCACATCTACACCAGCGATTACTACTCTAGTCACACGTGATAACTAATGCACTCAATACGAGCGGAGATCCCATGCAAAAGTATAACAACTATACTAACCACACATATGAAGGCATAAAAGTAAATAGAGAAGATAAATATATTAAAGCATAAGTCTTGCAAAGATATAAAGATATACTAGATCTCTGAAGAATTCTTCAGAACCTGAGCGTAGCCCGTCTCCCCCCTAACTCTCAACTAGAACTAATCTACTACATTGGAGAGTCTAGCCCTAATTCTCTGGTATTGTGCCTTGATCTGAATGAGAGATGACCTCTTGGAGGGGGTAGGGGGCGTCCTTATATAGGCCGAGGTGGAGTAGAGGCCAAGTAACTGCCATGTCATCAATCTATGTGACCTCCCTCGACCACCGTTGGATAAACCAACTTCAATTGGACGTAGATGGGACCCTAGGAGGCATAGGAGAAACATTCCAGAAGCTCGGGGTGAGGTGGCCCAGCCAAGGGCTGGCCAGCATAGGGGTGGGGCCGGCCGGCCCCACCTATTAGCCAATCAGGGTTCGCTTCGGTCTGGTGTCTTCTCGTATCCTCTGGAACCTTCTAGTGTATACGTGGTCACGGATTGATATCTTTTTATTCTGAACTCCAAATATAGCAAGTAATATATCCGTTTCGATCGTCTCGATGAGCCCTTCACAATGGTGCACTCCAATTTATCATTTGAGATACTTTTGTACTGTGAAAAATTGCATATCCTACAAGACAAATGAGAGCACCAAAACTCGTGGAACTTGTTAGAATCAAACCCTATAACTATGCTTTGTAATTCATTTCATGTCACTTTATGCAATAGTTGATGGTTATATTTGGAGTTTAATGACCATCAACAGATATCACAATCCAACATTTTGTGTATGCTTCAAGTACCTCAATATTCTCTTTGTTGCCTTCAAATAACTTTCTCTTGGTGAGGCTTGAAATCTAGCACACATGCATACACTAAACATCACATCCGACCTTGATGCGGTCACATAGAGTAGGCTTCCAATCATAGACTGATACATCTTTTGATCCACCATATTGTGACTTGCATCACTATCCAAGCTTCCATTTGTCCCCATAGGTGTACCAATGTCCTTTGCATCTTCCATTCCAAACTTCTTGGGCATATCTTTGATGTACTTGCCTTGACTCACAAATGTGACATTCTTTATTTACTTGATTTGAAGACCAAGAAAGTAACTAAGCTCTCCAATCATAGACATCTCAAATTCATTTACCATCATCTTTTCAAACTCCTCACAAAAATCTTGATTTGTTGATCCAAAGATAATGTCATCAACATAGATTTGCAACACAAACAAGTCCTTTCCAATCTTCTTGATGAAGAGAGTGGTGTTAACCTTGCCCATAATGAACCCTTTAGAGAGTAAGAAATCCCTCAATCTCTCATACCATGCTCTTGGTGCTTGCTTCAAACCATACAAAGCTTTTCTCAACTTGTAAACATGGTTGGACTTTTTTTATCTTCAAAATCGGGAGGTTGCTCAACATACACAAGCTCATTGATGTATCTATTGAGAAATGCACTTTTTATATCCATTTGGTATAACTTGATGTTATGAACACAAGCATAGGCTAACAAGATCCTAATTGCTTCCAATCTTGCAACCGAGGCATATGTTTCACCAAAGTCAAGACCTTCAACTTGAGTGTAACCTTGAGCCATTAATCTTGCTTTGTTCCTTACAACTATCCCATCTTGATCTTGCTTGTTATGAAAGACCCACTTGGTTCCAATCACATCGTGTCCCTTAGGCCTCTCAACTAACTCCCATACTTGATTTCTCTTGAAGTTGTTTAGCTCTTCATGCATAGCATTTACCCAATCAACATCCTTCAAAGCTTTATCTATCTTCTTAGGTTCAATGGATGCCACAAATGGGAAGTGTTCACAAAACTATGCCAATCTTGATCTTATTTGCACACCTCTTGATAAATCACTAATTATAGAATCCAATGGATGATCTTTTGCAATATTGGTTGGTTGAAGCACTTGAACTTGATTGCTTGCACTAGATGGATCACTTGGTTGAGATGATGAACTAGCCGCTTGTTGATCTTGCACTTGAGAGATGTACTAGCTTGATTTTGATCATGAGAACCACTAGCTTGCACATTTGAGTTAGAGAGCACTTGATCTTTGTCATCTTCAATTTTAATCACTTCTCTAGGTCTGATGTCACCAACATCCATCTTCTTCATTGCATTGGCTAATTGAGTTTCTCTCACATCATCTAGATTTTTATCTTCCTCTTGGGAACCATTTGTTTCATCAAATTCCACATCATGAGCCTCCTCAAGAGTACCACTAGCCAAATTCTAAACTCTATAAACTTTACTAGTAGTTGAGTAACCAAGTAAGAAACCTTCATCACATTTCTTCTCAAACTTGCTCAATCTTGTGCCTTTCTTCAATATGTAGCATTTTCAACTAAAAACCCAAAAGTATGCAATATTGGGCTTTCTTCCATTCAAGAGCTCATATGGTGTCTTTTCCATCATAGGGTGACAATAGAGTCGGTTACTATAGTAGCAAGCCGTGTTGATTGCTTCGGCCCAAAAAGAATGACTTACATTGTACTCACTCAACATTGATCTTGCCATGTCAATCAAAGTTCTATTCTTCCTCTCAACAAGGCCATTTGATTGAGGAGTGTACTTGGCCAAGAATTGATGCCTAATTCCAAATTCATCACAAAGCTCATCAACTCTTGTGTTCTTGAATTCACTTCCATTATCACTTCTCACTTTCTTGATGGTGGTCTCAAACTCATTGTGTATTCTCTTGATGAATGTCTTGAAAGTTGCAAACACATCACTCTTGTCAACAAGAAAGGACACCTATGTATATCTAGTGAAATCATTCACAATCACAAATCCACACTTGTTTCCACCAATACTTGTATATGTAGTTGGCCCAAACAAATCCATATGAAACAACTCAAATGACTTGGATGTGCTCATCATGCTCTTCTTAGGATGTGTGTTGCCAACTTGGCTTTTTGGCTTGACATGCACTACATAGCTTATCCTTCTCAAATGTGATATCCTTCAAGCCTCTAACTAGATCATGCTTAATCAATTTGTTCAATCGTTTCATTCCAATATGACCAAGCCTTCTATGCCATAACCAACCCATACTAGATTTAGTGAGCAAACATGTTGACAATCGAGCTTCTCTAGCGTTGAAATCAACCAAGTATAGATTCTCATATCTGAAGCCTTTGAATATCACATTAGAGCCATCTACATTTACGATCTCTACATCATCAACTCTAAATATGCACTTGTAACCAAGATCACAAAGTTGAGCTACCAACAATAGGTTGAAGTTCAAGCTCTCTACTAGTAGCACATTGGAAATGCTCAAGTCATTGGATATTGCAATCTTACCGAGCCCCTTGACATTGCCTTTGCCATTATCACCAAATGTTATACTATCAATCCCATTGCCATTATTTTCATTGATTGAATTGAACATTCTTAAATCACCGGTCATGTGTTGTATGCACCCACTATCAAGCACCCCATGCCTTCCTCTGGCTTTGTAATTGACCTACAAAAGAAGATCAATTTTTTTAGGTATCCAAACTTGCTTGGGTCCTTGAATATTAGTTACCAAGGACTTTGGTACCTAAATGGCTTTCTTCTTTGAGCCCACAATTGGTGTACCAATGAACTTAGCCTTCACACCTTTTACACCCTTAGTAAGCAAATAACAAGGATCAAACTTAATTGAGGATACATTAGCATTTTTGTTCTTGTTCTTGCAATATTGCTCTAGGTGTCCAACTTGCTTGCATCTATTACAAAACTGACCATTGCTCTTCACAAAGATAGCTTTGGGAGTAACAAAGGCCGCCTTGCCTTTCTTGGGGGTATAGTTGAATCCCTCTTTGTTAAGAGAAAACCTTTGGCTACCAAAGCACTTTAGCAAGTAGACATCTCCACCATAGGCATTGCCTAAGGCACGAGTGAGCTCATTCACCTCCTTCTTGAGGGTATCATTTTCTACCATTAGTGAGGCATCACAAGTGAAACCATCACTCAAAGGTGAAGTGGAAGTAGTAGTGCTACAAGAAGGGTTAGTGGGAGCAACAACAATGGGCTTATAAAATGATTCATCAAGAATATCACATGTTAGTCCCACATCACATGTCACAATCACTTGCTCCTTCTTGGCTTCTTCCTCCTTGACTTGCTTGAGGAGAGAGGAGTGAGCCTTTTCAAGCTTAGAGTGAGCTTTGCCAAGCTTCTCATGATCTTCTCTTAGATTCTCATGAGTAGCATTGAGCTCATCAAAGGATTGCTCAAGAGATTTGATTCTCTTGTGCAATTCTTTGCACTACTTTGTCTTCATCTCAAAGCAAGTGTGCACTTGCTCACACATGTCTATGAGCTTCTCCTTGGTGTACTTCTCATCATCATCACTTCTACAATCATCACTTTCACAATCATCATCACTCACATCATATTTTACCTTGGTGGGCTTTGCCATGAGGCATGTCGATGGAGTGTCGAAGATGGAAGGCTTGTTATTGATGGCGATGCTTGCTAGTGCTTTCTTGATAGATTTCTTGCCATTGTCACTATTTGATGAGCCATCACTATCCCATGTCACCACATAACCTCTACCCTTCTTCTTTTGTAAGGTCATCTTCGTTTCCTTCTCCTTTTCTTTCTTCTCCTTCTTCTCATCCTCATCATTGTCACTATTGTAGGGACAATCCGCTACAATGTGATCCGGGCTCTTACACTTGTAGTATCTCCTCACATACTCTTTGTTGTGATCTCTTCTCTTTCTTGCACCATAACCCTTCTTCTTCATGAATTTACACATCTTGTGCACAAAGAGAGCCATAGCTTCATCATCAATGTCACTAAGATCTTCATCATCACTTGATTCTTTCTTGGACTTGCACTTGTTCTTGGATGATGAGCTAGCCTTGAATGCTACACTCTTCTTCTTCTTCTTCTTGTCTTCATCTTTCTTCTTGTCATCCTTGTCAACCCCCTCCCTTTCCACATGGTATGTCTCTTGTGTTATGACATCACCTAGTACTTGGTTAGGGGTTATATCTTTTAATCCTCCTCTTATGACGATCAATCTCAATGTCTCAAACCTTGGAGGTAGGCACATCAAGAATCGATAAGAGACATCATCATCATTGATCTTCTCTCCCAAAGCCTTCAAGTCATTGACAATCACTTACAAATGATGGAACATCTATAGAATGCTCTAATCATCCTTTATCTTGAAGCTTGTTAATTTATCCTTGAGAATGTACAACTTGACACTCTTCACCACCGGTGTGCCCTCATAGGTCTCCTTCAATCTCTTTCACAACTCATAAGCTCTATCATAATCCTTGATTTTCTCAAACACCTTGGAATCAATGGCATTGTAAATGGTGTTGAGAGCCATTGTATTGCATTGCTTGTTGGCCTTGTCTTGGTTGGTGAGGTTGTTGGGATCGATGATAGCATAGTCACTCTCGGTCAGATCCCACACTTGATCATTGATTGAATGAAGATACATCTTCATCTTTCTCTTCCAATAATCATAGCATGTGCCATCGAAGAACGGTGGTTTGCCCCCACATGGTTGAACACAACTTGAGCCATAATTTGACACCGAGGTTGTTAAGCCTTCAATCAAACGGTGACCATGGCTCTGATACCACTTAAAAGGTCCTAATATGGCTAGAGAGGGTGAATAGCCTATTTAAAAAATCTACAAAGCACTAGAGCAATTGATTAGTATGACAAAAGGCGTAATGCAATTTGCTCTAGCTCTACAAGGGTTGCAAGCCACCTATCCCAATAATTCTAGTTACTATGATCACTAAGCACACACAAGAACTAAGTTGCTACTCACTAAGAGCTCTCAAACTTTCTACACTAAAGAGCTCCACTAGACGAACTTAAACTACAAAGCAAGCTCTCAATTCTAATTACACTAAAAAGCTTGCTATAACTAGTTTACGAGACTATAAATGAGATAGTAGTGTGATTATACCACTATGTAGAGGAGATGAACCAATCAATCAATCAACACAATATGAATACAAGGAGAAATCCAATGGCAAGAGACAAGTGATTTTTCTCCCAAGGTTCACGTGCTTGCCGCATGCTAGTCCCCATTGTGTCAACCAACACTTGGTGGTTCGGTGGCTAAGGGGTGTTGCATGAACCTCGTCCACACGTTGGACACTGCAAGAACTGACCCACAAGTGAGGTAACTCAATGATATGAGCAATTTACTAGAGCTACCTTGTGGCTCTTCACCGAGGAAGGTGCAATGCCCCTAACAAGATCACCGGAGCCGGCCACGAACAATCACCAACTCGTGCTAGACCTCCACCTCTGCTCCAAGCCATCTAGGTGGTAGCAACCACCAAGAGTAACAAGAACTCTGCAGCCACAACGATCCCCAAGTGCCACTAAATTCAATCACTCAAGCAAATGCAGTTGGAATCACTCTCAATCTCACTACGATGATGAATCAAGAATGAAGATGATTGGGAGGTGTTTGCTTAGGCTCACAAGGATGTCAAGTGTGTCAAAGTGCTAAGAGAGATACCTTGGAGCTGGCCAAACACTATTTATAAGCCCCCCAAAGGAATAGAGTCATTGGCTCTCTGATCGAGGTCACTGTGCATCAATCGGACGCGTAGGTGGGGTTGACCGGACGTAGGCCTCATCGTCTAGTCCTCAGATACGCGCCACATGTCACTGCTTTCAAATAATACGTGTTGATCTCCAATGGTCACGTGTTAGTCAGTGTCGCAGTCAAACACCGACCGGACACACTCCTCGCTTCACCTAATGCTGCGCCAAGAAGAGTCCAGTCGACTCTAGTGAGGCACCAGAGAGGTTTTTAGACGATCGGACGCGTCTAATCATAGTTGACCTAATGCGGCCCGAGTCTGGTTAGTGCACAGCCTCTCTCCGTGCGCTCGTGATAGTGTTGTCAGTGTACGTCACCCCTCACCTGATGCTAGCCATACTCGTCTGATCCACTGTGTCTGCACCTCGGTAAAAAGTGACCGGACACACCGGTTAGAGACTAGGTAGCGTTCTGTACTCAACCCTAGCACTGCACGCCACCACCAACAACTGACTTGATGCTGAGCCAGCATTTGGTCAGGACCTGCTCAGCATCCAGTCAACACCCAGTGCCTCCTTTTCTTTTTCTAAGTCCGCGACCGCTTCACCCTTGCTTCCAACTTGCTGACCACAAAGTGTAGAACTTGTGTGTTCGTGTGTTTCAAAGCATTCTACAAGGGTCAATTGTTAGCACACTAGGTCCCTAATGCATATGCAAGAATCATGTCACGTAGTGGCACTCAATAAACTATTTAGCCAAGAATTTCCCCTCTTAATAGTATGGCTATCGATCCTAAGTCACTCACACCCTCTATGGTGTCTTGAGTGCAAAACAAAAATGACCCTATCACATATACCTTTGCCTTGAGCCCATTTTTATTTTTCTCTTTCTTATTTTCCAAATATTGAGCACTTGATCATCTATGTCCATCATCACCTCCATGGACCATCTTCTAGCTTCACCACTTAGAATTTACCAACCTTATCTAATTCACACACTTAGCATAAAGGTTAGTACTAGGTTTCATCAATTATCCAAAATCAAATTAGGGCTTATACCTCCCCAATAAGGAAAATCAAATTGCATTCTGGATGAACTGCAATCACTCTGTAGGCCGCATTACAAACCTCGGTACCAATTTCAATATTCTTATTTCCAAATAGCTCCAGCGTGGTCACCTATGCTTCAATGTCCATTTACTAGTACTATAGTCTTCAAGGATCCAGATTGAAAGCTCATACCTATTCAAAGTATTAGCAGTACATAAACACAACTGACCCTGAGCTTCATGGATGGAGATTGCATCACCAGTTGGCCTATGAATTTTCCTCCATGTCTTTCCCTCCATATCAACAACAACTATCTAGGTGAACTCCATCATGTGCATAAAACCATTAACAAACACGTCTTTCCCATATGTGGATGCTACAATACCCTCGCCCCATTCAGATTCTTTAAAGATCCATGCTCTAGTTTTATATGAGTAGATGTTGACACTAAGGAGTCATCATCATTGATCCCATATTCAAACACATGGAAGTGTGAGGAGACTATTGGATCGAACCCCAAGCGAGCTAAACCACAAGAATGGTTGCTACCCGGTAGTAGCAACCATTTCTTAGTCATCGAATTGCAGACAACATAGCAAAACCCAGAGTACCAGAAGAGGATGAGGCCCCGGGAGCAATCTAAGATCATGACATCCTGAATGGGGAAGGGTAAGAAGGACAAGGAGGGGTATTCACCATTGACGCTGGTGAAGTTGCATTTATATTTCTAGCTACGGTAGAAGAATCTGGTGAGAATCTGGGGTAGCTCCTTACGATACTCAGATCCTGAGATGAGGCTATTCTAGGAGCGACAAACACACTTGCAGCTGGACAAGGAGCGGGCGATGAGGCGGCTGAGGATGAGGACCAAGACATGGTCTGAGAGGATGGCCACTTCGTTCCTCTTGTTAGGGGCCTCCTCCTCCATCTTGACGAGGATCTGGTGGAGCGGGGATGGCGATGGAAGCGGCAGCATTGTCACCTGAATCATAGAAGGAGTGACTGCAGAGATGTGTTCATGAGCTCATTGAAAGGTCCTAATATGGCTAGAGGGGGGTGAATAGCCTATTTAAAAATCTACAAAATCACTAGAGCAATTTGATTAGTATGACAAATGGTGAAATGCAAACTTGCTCTAGCTCGACAAGGGTTGCAAGCCACCTACCCAACAATTACAGTTGCTATGATCTCTAGTCACACAATATGCTAAGTCACTACTCACTAAGAGCTCTCAACAAGGCTAAACTAAAGAGCTCCACTAGATGAACTTAAGCTACAATGCAAGCTCTTAATTCTAGCTACACTAAAGAGCTTGCTTCAACTAGTTTGTGGGAATGTAATAAAGTGAGCAAGATGATTATACCGCCACGTTGAGGAATGAACCAATCACAAGATGAATAGTAATCAATCACCAGAAGAAATCCAAGAGACAAGTGACACCAATTTTTCTCTCGGGGTTCACGTGCTTGCCGGCATGCTAGTCCCCGTTGTGTCGACCAACACTTGGTGGTTCGGTGGCTAAGAGGTGTTGCTCGAACCTCGTCCGCACAATTGGACACCACAAGAACCTACCCACAAGTGAGGTAACTCAATGACATGAGAAATCCACTAGAGTTACCTTTCTGCTCTCCGCCGGGGAAGGTACAAGACCCCTCACAATCGCCGAAACCGACCATGAACACTCACCAACACGTGCCGAAGCTCTTCCGCTGCTCTAAGCCATCTAGGTGGCGGCAACCACCAAGAGTAACAAGAAGACTCACAACCAACATGATCCCAAGTGCCACTAGATGCTTGAACACAATGCAAATGCACTTGGATCACTCCCAATCTCACTTTAGATGATCAAATCACAAGCTAGATGAATGGGAGGCATGGGAGTATGCTCACAAAGTGTATCAACAAGTTAGAGAGCCAAGAGAGTGAGCAAGAGCCAGCCACCACGCTTTTATAGTGACCCAACAACTCAACTAGCCATTATACCCCATTCACTTGGCTTGCTACGAGGTGACCAGGCACGTCAGGTCGCTACATCTGGTCACTGCTGAAACGGCACGTGTCTCATTCAAACAGATATAGTCGTTGGCGCCCAACGACTCTCTCTGTGTGAAAGTTAGTGAACGATTGGACGCACCGAAGAAAAATGATCGGACGCTCGCTGGGTAGTGTTAGGTCAACTCCAGAGAGCCCCCAGAGCCGCCTTAGAGCGATCAAATTAATTGTTAGCATACTAGATCCTAATGCTTATGCATAGAATTCAATCACCTAATGGCACTTGACAACCGTATCAACCATGAGAATTCCCCTCTTAATAGTACGACTATCAATCTTAAATCACTCACACCCTCTATGGTGTCTTGAGTGCAGACCAAAAATAGCTCCTATCAAAATACCTTTGCCTTGAGCCCATTTTTGTTTTTCTCTTTCTTCTTTTTCAAATGTGAAGCACTTGATCATCTCTTTTATGGCCATCACCTTCACCACGACCATCATCTAGCTTCATTAGTACTCAGATGAGTGAAGAAGCACTACTACAAATTGATTTATCACTGTCACCACTTTCACTGCCATAGCGATAGAAGCGACCGTGTGATACTTCCACCGTCGGTTGGAATGATGGTGAGGCCTCCTAGGAATGAAACAAGCAGTTCAGACTTCTACCACCAAAGGGTTAACGTTAGATGCGGTAGTGGTATTAGGGTTGCATTTGCTCTATCGCATGAAAAGTTGGGCCGACTGGGATACGTATTTTCTCTGCCGGCCCTAAACTAGCATTTGGTCAAGTGGTAGTAAATTCAGCGTGTGTTGAATTGCCTCAACTTCTAAGGCTATGAAATCATCTTTACTTCCGCCGCCTAAAGCCTAAGAGCCGTACCCACTGTGCTACATACTACTTCAATCCCGATGCCATCTGAAACCACCCCTCTTCTTCAACCATTATCCCCTTCTCTTCCAGTCTACAAAGAAAATGTCAGACAGCCCCATCAAGTTTCCAAGCAGCCTGTTGTCCAACGAGGATGACTTGCCAGCCCACCAGTCCTTCGAGGAGGACGTCTCCGCTGATGACTGGAGGCCTTCTAACTATAGTCCTCCATGGAGCTCTGAGAAGGAGGACCCGGAGGAGGAGGACGAGGAGGACAAGGACGAGGACGACGCCGAAGACGAAAATGATAACTCCGACTCTAATGATGTCGGTGTTCTAGAATGGGGGTGTCTAGAGACAGGACAAGTGAATGAAGATGCGTGTCGGAGCCTCCGATGGTGTGCAAGGCGGACACAAGATGTATACTGGTTTGGGCTAAACGTCCCTACTTCCAGTGCTCGCTGCTGCTCGTGTTGCTTTGCACCGAAGTGCTTGTAGTAGGGGGATACAAGCTATCTAGAGAGAGATGGCTCCCAGGTCTCTATGTGTGGGTGTGTTCGAGTGCTTGAGTGTGTGTGTTTAGAACATTGCCATAGTGTAGTGTTGTCTTGCTGTGTCGCCCCCTGGTTGAGGGTCCCTCCCTCCCCTTTTATAGCATGCAAAGGGAGGGGTCAGGTTATAGTGTTCGGATGTACGAAAAATAGAAAGAGAATGCCCTAAGGTGCTCCATATTCCTAGCTTTCCTCTTAGTTCATGCTTTTGCACAGTCGTGGTGGTGGTGGTGCGTCGTGGCTGTAGATGATGCGGTGAGGCCATACCCTGACACGGTGTCATGATGAAGAGGATTTCATGCCTGTAACACCCCGGTGTTACGCGTGCATTTAGCATCTGTAAATCATGATCATAAGCACCATCATGCATTCATAAGCATTTCATGTTATATAAATAAAACATCCAAAAACATGCTAACGAAACATGAGTGTTGCATTTACTTGTTTTCATTAGAATAGTACCGTGATCATGCTTGTTTGAGTGTTTAAACAACTTAAAATTGGTCATCAAGTAATTTGGAGCAAAGTTCCTTTTGAAAATTTTCCCAAATTTTTCTTTTAAAAATGTCCTTGAAAAATAAGGTTTTTATTTAAAAATCAACTTTTTAACCCTAGTTCAAAATCGGTTGGGATTTTTACTTTGTGTCTTTCAACAAAGTTGTAGACATTGAAAAATGGAGCAACTTTTGTTTTTGGACTTTTTCTCAAAAAGGTTTAGAAAATGCTCCAAAATGTAATTTTATGTGCTGCTATTTAGAAATAAACAGAAAAAGAAATTTTTCCCGGCTTCGTGGGCCTCGGCCTCGCTTTCGGCCCAATTGGGCTTGCCGGCCCGGCCTGCCCGCCCGCGTTCATCCGCGCGCTCGCGCGCGCCGCGCTGACCGCCAGCAGGTCGCAGACGCGGCGTGGTCGCCGGCGTCCGGCGCCGCTCGCCACGCGCCCCTGGGTGGCCCCCACGCGCTCCGCATGCTTGTCAAAACGCAGCAGCTCTCCTTCTCCCTTGGCTCCCTTCCATTCGCCCGCCTCGCCCTTCTCGCCTCGCCAAAGCGCAGCAATGGCCGCGCTCGCAATTTCCGCCGCCGCGCAGCTCGCCAACCGGGGCGCCTCGCCACGATTCAGCTCGTGAGGAGCTCCGCCCCACCCTGCTTGACCTCGCAAAGCCACTGCGCCGCGCATCGTGCGCTGCCGGGGCCGAAGACGGCGAGTTCACCGCCGTGCCGTGCCGCTACACCCGCCATGGCCACCGGTGTGCCTGCTCCCCTGCCCTATTGAACCCCTTTTCTACCTCGCTGTGTTCGCGCCGCCTTGGGGAACCTGTCGGTACCGCCCGCTCCACCGCAGACCTCGCGCCGGCGAGATCCGGCCGGCGGGAGTCCCTCCCCTGCCCTGTGCCACCGACAGGTGGGACCAAGGGGCCCGCTGTCAGCTGCTCAGTGACGCTCTGGGTGCACAGAGCTGGGTGCGCTTAGCCTTTCTGCAGCCGGGTTTTTGAAAAGGATTTTTGGAAATGTTTTTCAGAAATGGTTTAAATCCTTCCAAAAATCTTATCTCCTGTTTTATTGCTCCAAAATTTGTGAGACAAATTTTGTTGTGATTGTCATGAATAGATCTGTAGTTTAGATGTATTGCATGTCATGTTTGTGATGCTTTTATATAGGGTTTTATTTAATTCTTAATAAATGCTTTTAACTTCAGAAATACATAGTAAATCCAATATGTGTCAGAAAAATGTAGTTCCAATTTTGTTAGTCTTCTTATGAGATTTACTACCTGTGAAAAATGTGTGTCATGCATGTTATGTAGAAAAATATTGATGTGTAGTTTAAGCGCCTTTCCTTGCCTAGATTAGTTATTTTTGCTAGGGCTAAAAATATGAATAATACATGCATGTGAAACTTTTTCTATGATGATTAATTACTGTGTAAATCATAAGAAAAATATGCAATGTGCTGTTTGGTACCTTTTGTAGTACAAAGTATTTTCTATGCATGGTATAGCACTGCTTTTGTCCTTTTTGTGTAGGATGTTATACATGTCCAAATGCAGTGAAATTTTGGTGGTAGTCTACGTTTGACATGATTAGGCTACTGTAATTTTTTGAGAATTTTCTGTGAACTAAAAATTTAGATTGCTGTTCAAACCTAGATTAAATTAGGGTTTACTCAGGAATCTCTTTTATTGCATGTTTAGTTAATAATGATGTTTTGGTGTATCTTTGAAGCGCCAATTAGCTTGCTGGTGTGTTATGCCATGTTGTTTCATGTTGTAATGCAGCAAGTAGTTAGTAGCGAAATACTTAGGTGTGATTGCATGCATGTTTGTTTTTCCATGTGATTAGTAGATAGAGAAGAAGTACGAACTTGCTTTGTTAAGTAGAATGTGAATTGTGCATTTACATACACATGCAAGCATAAGCATCATGTGCCATCCCATCGGTGCGCTTTTTCCATCAGCACTTATAACCATGCACACATGCATCATACAAGATCGGTGCAGAAAGCAGTACACGTGGAGCACGGAGTTCCCGAGGAGGCCGTGCAACGAGTGGTGCCACCCCTGGGAGAACCAGAAGTCGAGGAGCCAAAGGGTGATCTACTGAAGTGTCGGGACCACCGTCTGTCAACCTTCTGGAAGGCAAGCCCCGGAGCATTATAAGTCTCCCTACTTTATCAAAGCAAGATAAATATATATGTTATATGTAATGTTGCATTAAGTTATAGGAGTTGCTTGAAACCGTTGATGCATATCACTACAATATTCCTTGAACACTTCGATATATCATGATATCCTATTTAAGTCTAGTTTCGGAATACCTGCTTAGCTATGTTTAGTTCGGTAGAAGTGGGTGATTTCCTGTCACCTACGATTTAGGTAAAAACATGTCATGTTTAGCAATGTGCTATCATGGAAAGAGAACCATTTGTGGTTAAATAAATGGAGATCGGGCGGAATGTTGGGCAGCAAGGCATGGGTCTTGTGTGCTTGTAGTTTCCGTCTGTGTCGATTAAGGACCGTACCGTTGTCGGCCCTCAGTCCTTTTTGAATGCATGCCCCACATTTAGCTGGCCGGATAAGTACTTCCGACCGCGAAGCCTAGTAGCTCTGTTCGGACCGGTGACCGAGATGATGCCAAGACCACCTCGGGCCTATTGACCGTGGACAAGAATGACCTGGCTCTAGTGTGGGCAGGCATAACTTGAGTGACCTGGCACGGGAGGAACCCAAGGTGTATAGGGTTCATGGCGGTCCCGCGATGTTTTTCCGAATAGTACCAAGGGTGACCTGTAGCTCACTGGGCCGGTGAGTGTGGTTTGTGTGGGGAATACATCACCAGCTGGTTAGTAATCGATTCGAGTCGCCATCGCTCCTGGATAGTGAGCAACTGGACTGAGTTACATCATCGTAGTAACGTGATTATGGAACACGATGATGTTTATGGTTGTGAGTATAATGTGGAAAATGCTAAACAGAATTGGTTACTATTGATTGCTTAATCTTATCCAAGTGATTGCTCTAGTGCAAGTGCAAATCTAGATAGGTTTAAATGAACAAATTAAATTGATGCTAAAGATTAATATTGCAAGTTAAGTGCTATCGCTTTTATGCAAAATGTTGTCAAGCCCACCCCACTATAAAGCCTTGCATACTCCTTGGTGTCTTGTTGTTTTCTGGTTGTTGTCGGGTAAGTCTGGCTGAGTACCTTCTTGTACTCAGGGTTCTTCTACCCCTTGTTGCAGGTGTTTATTAGGACCAAGGGCAATGGTCGCTCCATACTTCTTATCTCGATGCTTTTGTTGGAGGAGACTACAGTATGGCACTATTATTTAAACAAAATGGTGTGTGTTGATTTTGGACAATAATGTTTCCGCTACCGGTTATTTCAAACTCAGTGTTGTAATAACTTTATTTGAACTCCGATGTATTTGAACTATGTACGCATGTGAACTGTAACCGCTAAACCAGTACGGTCTTGGCTGTTTGTTGAAAAGTTTGAGATCCTTTGAGATTTCATGGACTACCGGGTTATACGGGCTTAAGTTTGCTAGAATCTCTGCTCCGGCAGGTGAATTTTCTTACTTAATTTCGTATAATTGGGTGGTTCCGTTACAGCTGGTATCGGAGCAAGGTTTAGTGCGTTACTTTTCATGTGGTATTTGAAACAAAAGAATTTTTGCTTTACAAAAGTAATTACCAACTTGTAGTTCTATATAGGTGTTTAAAACTATGGTTTAAAAGTTAAGAGTGTGCCAGTGGTCATATCCTTTAAGCCCAGTTAAGGACTCTAGGTGGCTATCTAAGTACTGACTTGGGGGTTGTGCATCATATTTCTATTTAGTTGCTCATACAACTTGAAATTGTATGGGTGCCATTCACTTGAGTGGTAATGTGTGGATCAATTGCCTCTACGCCAAGGTAAGTGTGAGTTGGGAGAGCATGATCGGATACACCGCCGATCTAGGGAGAGTGCTTATTTGATGCTGGAGTATTACATGTTACACATATGTTTATATGAAGGTATCACATGTGTGGGTTGTGCCGTCCTGTGGTGATGATGCCGTCAATAGGACGATGGTTCGGGTAGTAAACACTACATGTATGTGTACTTGGGGATACACATATATGGAGTGTATACATTTTAATTCCGCAATGCATTCATTGGGTTTGGGCTGAAATGAATCTTCTGCAGGTATATAACAACACTATCATTTAGCACGTATTAGTTACGTATATGAGAGACCGTTTGTACGCCACCGTCTATATCGCTAGAATTTATTATTTTCTAAGTTTGTGGGAGCGTACGGAACATGCATGCCTCATGTTGTCTATTCACCTCATGTCATATCATTGCATCCTTCCTCCCCTTATAAGAAGATTATCTCTTTTTGATAAAAACTACAACTTAATATCCGTCTCTCGAGCATAACAAAAACCTTGTTACGTTTGGCCCGTATCAAGCAGACAACTATGGTGTGAGCATGAGAGTAAGGATGATTCAGACTTGAGTTAATGTTGGAAAACTTAGAAGTGTTGTGGCGATATCCGAACGCCAAAAGTCCAGTATAGATGAACTGGAAAGTTGGGTGCAATTGGACGCGATGTGATGCACTTAAGTAATCTAATTAGCGATGTTGTGTTAATTGGGAATGAATTATTGTGCCTCTGTTTTATTGTGGGAATTTATTCTCTCTAGTAAATTTAGTATGGTATAATCATTTGTTCCTATGCAATTATTGCAGCATCACCTAATAATTACTTATTACTGAAATATGCAGATGGTGAGCCATACTCGCAATCGCACCAACGGTACTGAGACTCCTAGTGTGAGTGTTGACGCTAGTGGTAGTGATGGATACTGTAATACCACCGAACCACATCCATCACCTCCTCCGATCACGCCAAAAACTTTCTTTACACAGTATCTGAAAAGTCAGCGAAATATGGAACATTCGCAACGAAATATGGAAGATATTGTCCGCACTATTGCTGACCATTACCAAGATGGTAATCGCCAAGGTGATAATGAGGTAGATCAGTACAGCAATTTCAAGGATTTCTTGGATACCGAACCGCCGATCTTTAGGGAGGCTACAGAGCCACTTGATGTTGAGGAGTGGATCAACACCATAGAGGATAAGTTTTGTCTGTTGAGGATGACCGAGGTGCTCAAAACTGAATATGCTGCTCATCAGTTGCAAGGACCTGCAGGTATATGGTGGAAACATCATCGCACCATTTTTCCTGATCATACACAGATTACTTGGAATGAGTTTACTAAGGCTATCCGTGGAGTGTATATTCCACCAGGGCTGGTGGAAATGAAACTGCAAGAGTTCCTAGTACTAACCCAAGACACGAAGACTGTGACACAATATCTGCATGCATTCAACAATCTGTGTCGCTATGCTCCGGACATGGTTGACACGGATATCAAGAAAATCGCAAGTTTCAAGAGGGGTCTCAACACCAAGATGCTGAAGCACATGGGGACTAACCCTAGGACCAGGTTTAATGATTTTATTAGTGACTGTCTGAAGCAGGAAAAGAACAATAATGTCCATTCTGCATTCAAGGCACGCAAGAAGGTTTCAGACTTAAGTCCATCACAGGCAAGAGTTCCCCTGCAAAGATGCCCTCCGTACCATTCTCCTGTACTTGGGGCTAAGTTCAAACTACCGCAAAGAAAGATTTCTACCAAAAAGAAGCAATCGCAGACTAGTCAGAAAGGTTCCACGGGTCCCAAGACTTCTATTGTTGGGTCGTGCCACAATTGTCATCAATTTGGTTACCTTATCAAGTTTTGTCCGTACCCCAAACAACGAGTGGTATATCCTGGTCGTGTGCACTACACCAATGTTGAGGAAATTCTGGAAGGAGAGCCCGTGACTACTGGAAGGTTTGCTGTGAATCAACATCCTACCATTGTTTTGTTTGATTCTGGTTCGTCGCATTCCTTTATGAGTCAAGAGTTCACACAGAAGCATAATCAGAAAGTAGATGAATTGAGTTTTAGCTACCGCATCAGTTCAGCGGGGGCTGACGTATGCACTAGAATGGTGGTGCGAGGAGTGACCATCGACTTTGGGAGTCGAAGATGTTCCCTGGATCTGGTAGTGTTACCGGGATTATCTTTGGACGTGATCTTAGGAATGAGTTGGATGAAAAGTTGGAAGGCGATGATAGACACTGCTGGTAGAACCATTTCCTTTACTGATCCTAGGGATGGTGCTAAATTTCAAGTAATGTTACCTCAGAACACCAGTTTGAATAGCTTAACTTGTGCTACTCAAGTTGTTGAACTTGCCAAAATTCCGGTTGTATCTGAGTTTCCTGATGTATTTCCTGATGAGTTACCGGGTCTTCCACCCGATCGTGATGTTGAGTTTGGAGTTAGCTGAGCTGAAGAAGCAACTGGAAGAATTGTCGAAAAAGGGGTTTATTCGACCAAGCAAATCTGAATGGGGATGTCCCACCTTATTTGTGAAAAAGAAGAAAGAGGGCACATTGAGAATGTGCGTGGACTATAGACCACTTAATGCTGTCACCATCAAGAATAAATATCCCTTGCCTCATATTGATATTCTATTTGATCAGCTGTCAAGAGCCAAGGTGTTCTCTAAGATAGATTTGAGGTCCGGTTATCATCAGATCAAGATTAAGCCACAAGATATACCGAAGACCACATTTTCAACCAGATACGGGTTGTACGAGTATCTTGTCATGTCCTTTGGTCTAACGAATGCTCCTGCCTACTTTATGCTTTTGATGAATTCAGTCTTCATGCCAGAGTTAGATAAATTTGTGGTCGTGTTTATTGATGATATTCTGGTGTATTCCGAGAATGAGCAAGATCACGAGAAGCATTTGAGAATCGTCCTGACCCGACTGAGGGAGCATAAGTTGTATGCCAAGTTTAGCAAGTGCAAGTTCTGGTTGAAGAAGGTTCCTTTCCTTGGTCACATACTGTCAGAAAATGGAATTTCAGTAGATCCTAGTAAAGTACAAGAGGTTATGGATTGGAAAGCACCAACTACGGTTCGTGAGGTCCGAAGTTTTCTTGATTAGCTGGTTACTATCGTCGTTTCATATCGGTTTCTCCAAGATTGCTAAACCAATGACAAGTCTGTTACAGAAAGATCATAAGTTTGCTTGGACAAAAGAGTGTGAGACAGCTTTTCACAGTTTGCGGAAACTGTTAACCACTGCTCCTGTTTTAGCGCAGCCAGACATAGACAAGCCTTTTGATGTGTTCTGTGACGCATCGAAAACTGGATTAGGTTGTGTGCTTATGCAAGAAGGAAGAGTCATTGCTTATGCCTCGCGTCAGTTGAGGAAGCACGAGGTTAACTATCCAACACATGATCTTGAGCTTGCTGCAGTTGTACATGCACTAAAAATTTAGAGACATTATTTGCTTGGTAATGTGTGCAACATTTATACAGATCACAAGAGTCTTAAGTATATTTTCACCCAACCTGACTTAAACATGAGACAGAGAAGATGGTTAGAGCTAATAAAGGATTATAACCTAAATGTACAATATCATCCAGGAAAAGCCAATGTTGTGGCAGATGCTCTGAGTAGGAAGTCACATTATCTTGATTTGCAACCACTATTCGAAGAGGGATTCAATCTCATGCATCCTGCTGTGTTGCATAATATTCAGATCAGTTGCTCTTTGGAAAGTAGGATAATAGAAGGCCAGAAAATGGATAAAGGGATATTCCATATCAAAGAGAAGATGAAAAGCGAGCCATCCAAACATTTTAGAATTGATGAACAGGGCGTGTTATGGTTTGATGATCGGCTTGTTGTACCTAAGGATCGAGAGCTTAGGAATAAACTTATGGATACAGCTCACCTTTCTAAGTTGTCCATCCATCCTGGAAGTAGTAAGATGTATCAAGAACTGAGATCTCGTTATTGGTGAATGAAGATGAAGAAAGAAATTGCAGCTTATGTCGCCAAATGTGACACGTGTTGTAGAGTGAAAGCACTTCATATGAAACCTGCTGGTTTATTACAACCACTGTCTATGCCAGATTGGAAATGGGATGAAATATGTATGGATTTCATCATAGGATTACCTACTAGTCAGAAAGGAAACGATTCAATTTGGGTGATTATCGACCGTTTTACTAAGTCAGCGCATTTCATTCCAGTTCAGACGAGTTATCGACCACCTGAATATGCTAAGTTGTACATCTCACAAATCGTTCGTTTGCATGGTATACCAAGGGTTATCATATCTGACCGAGGGTCACAGTTTACTGCTCACTTCTGGGAACATTTGAACAAATGTTTAGGCACCAGTTCAGTCCGTAGTACTGCTCACCACCCACAGATCGATGGACAAATAGAACGAGTAAATGTTGTTTTAGAAGATATGCTTAGAGCATGTGTTTTATCTTCAAAGGGATCATGGGAATCATGGTTACCTTTGGCTGAGTTTACTTACAATAACAACTATCAAGAGAGTATCAAGATGGCTCCATTTGAAGCCTTGTATGGCAGGAAGTGCAGAACACCGTTGAGTTGGATCGAGCCTGGAGAAAGAAGATATTATGGTATTGACTTTGTAGAAGAGGCTCAGAAGAGGGTTCGTATCATTCAACAAAACATGAAAGCTGCACAATCACGTCAGAAAAGTTATACGGATAAGAGAAGGAGACCGCTTGTATTTGAAATCGGAGACTATGTGTATCTAAAAGTCACACCAATGAAAAAGAAACGGTTTGGAATCAAAAGAAAGCTTGCTCCTAGGTTTGTGGGGCCATATAAAATTTTGGAAAGAAAGGGTCCAGTAGCTTATAAGTTGCAGTTACCAGAATCAATGAGTGAAATCTTTCCAGTCTTTCACGTGTCAAATTTAAGAAAGTGTTTGCGTGTTCCCGAAGAAAGGGTAGAACCCCGAGGCATTAAGATTAAGTCAGATTTGGCCTATCGTGAGCAGCCAGTCCAAGTGTTGGATGTTAAGGATAGAGTTACATGAAACAGAGTAGTGAGAACTTACAAGATTCAATGGAGTCACCATGATGAGGGTAATGCGTCTTGGGAAACGGGAGACTACTTACAGAAAGCTTACGAAGATTTTTATAACAATTGGTGCGTAACTCAAATCTCGGGATGAGATTTTTATAAGGGGGAGGCCTGTAACACCTCGGTGTTACGCGTGCATTTAGCATCTGTAAATCATGATCATAAGCACCATCATGCATTCATAAGCATTTCATGTTATATAAATAAAACATCCAAAAACATGCTAACGAAACATGAGTGTTGCATTTACTTGTTTTCATTAGAATAGTACCGTGATCATGCTTGTTTGAGTGTTTAAACAACTTAAAATTGGTCATCAAGTAATTTGGAGCAAAGTTCCTTTTGAAAATTTTCCCAAATTTTTCTTTTAAAAATGTCCTTGAAAAATAAGGTTTTTATTTAAAAATCAACTTTTTAACCCTAGTTCAAAATCGGTTGGGATTTTGACTTTGTGTCTTTCAACAAAGTTGTAGACATTGAAAAATGGAGCAACTTTTGTTTTTGGACTTTTTCTCAAAAAGGTTTAGAAAATGCTCCAAACTGTAATTTTATGTGCTGCTATTTAGAAATAAAAAGAAAAAGAAAATTTTCCCGGCTTCGTGGGCCTCGGCCTCGCTTTCGGCCCAATTGGGCTTGCCGGCCCGGCCTGCCCGCCCGCGTTCATCCGCGCGCTCGCGCGCGCCGCGCTGACCGCCAGCAGGTCGCAGACGCCGTGTGGTCGCCGGCGTCCGGCGCCGCTCGCCACGCGCCCCTGGGTGGCCCCCGCGCGCTCCGCATGCTTGTCAAAACGCAGCAGCTCTCCTTCTCCCTCGGCTCCCTTCCATTCGCCCGCCTCGCCCTTCTCGCCTCGCCAAAGCGCAGCAATGGCCGCGCTCGCAATTTCCGCCGCCGCGCAGCTCACCATGCGCTGCCGGGGACGAAGACGGCGAGTTCACCGCAGTGCCGTGCCGCCACACCCGCCATGGCCACCGGCGTGCCTGCTCCCCTGCCCTATTGAACCCCTTTTCTACCTCGCTGTGTTCGCGCCGCCTTGGGGAACCTGTCGGTACCGCCCGCTCCACTGCAGACCTCGCCGCCGGCGAGATCCGGCCGGCGGGAGTCCCTCCCCTGCCCTGTGCCACCGACAGGTGGGACCAAGGGGCCTGCTGTCAGCTGCTCAGTGACGCTCTGGGTGCACAGAGCTGGGTGCGCTTAGCCTTTCTGCAGCCGGGTTTTTGAAAAGGATTTTTGGAAATGTTTTTCAGAAATGGTTTAAATCCTTCCAAAAATCTTATCTCCTGTTTTATTGCTCCAAAATTTGTGAGACAAATTTTGTTGTGATTGTCATGAATAGATCTGTAGTTTAGATGTATTGCATGTCATGTTTGTGATGCTTTTATATAGGGTTTTATTTAATTCTTAATAAATGCTTTTAACTTCAGAAATACATAGTAAATCCAATATGTGTCAGAAAAATGTAGTTCCAATTTTGTTAGTCTTCTTATGAGATTTACTACCTGTGAAAAATGTGTGTCATGCATGTTGTGTAGAAAAATATTGATGTGTAGTTTAAGCGCCTTTCTTTGCCTAGATTAGTTATTTTTGCTAGGGCTAAAAATATGAATAATACATGCATGTGAAACTTTTTCTATGATGATTAATTACTGTGTAAATCATAAGAAAAATATGCAATGTGCTGTTTGGTACCTTTTGTAGTACAAAGTATTTTCTATGCATGGTATATCACTGCTTTTGTCCTTTTTGTGTAGGATGTTATACATGTCAAAATGCAGTGAAATTTTGGTGGTAGTCTATGTTTGACATGATTAGGCTACTGTAATTTTTTAAGAATTTTCTGTGAACTAAAAATTTAGATTGCTGTTCAAACCTAGATTAAATTAGGGTTTACTCAGGAATCTCTTTTATTGCATGTTTAGTTAATAATGATGTTTTGGTGTATCTTTGAAGCGCCAATTAGCTTGCTGGTGTGTTATGCCATGTTGTTTCATGTTGTAATGCAGCAAGTAGTTAGTAGCGAAATACTTAGGTGTGATTGCATGCATGTTTGTTTTTCCATGTGATTAGTAGATAGAGAAGAAGTACGAACTTGCTTTGTTAAGTAGAATGTGAATTGTGCATTTACATACACATGCAAGCATAAGCATCATGTGCCATCCCATCAGTGCGCTTTTTCCATCAGCACTTATAACCATGCACACATGCATCATACAAGATCAGTGCAGAAAGCAGTACACGTGGAGCATGGAGTTCCCGAGGAGGCCGTGCAACGAGTGGTGCCACCCCTGGGAGAACCAGAAGTCGAGGAGCCAGACGGTGATCTACTAAAGTGTCGGGACCACCGTCTGTCAACCTTCTGGAAGGCAAGCCCCAGAGCATTATAAGTCTCCCTACTTTATCAAAGCAAGATAAATATATATGTTATATGTAATGTTGCATTAAGTTATAGGAGTTGCTTGAACTGTTGATGCATATCACTAGAATATTCCTTGAACACTTCGATATATCCTGATATCCTATTTAAGTCTAGTTCCGGAATACCTGCTTAGCTATGTTTAGTTTGGTAGAAGTGGGTGATTTCCTGTCACCTACGATTTAGGTAAAAACATGTCATGTTTAGCAATGTGCTATCATGGAAAGAGAACCATTTGTGGTTAAATAAATGGAGACCGGGCGGAATGTTGGGCAGCAAGGCATGGGTCTTGTGTGCTTGTAGTTTCTGTCTGTGTCGATTAAGGACCGTACCGTTGTCGGCCCTCAGTCCTTTTTGAACGCATGCCCCACATTTAGCTGGCCGGATAAGTACTTCCGATCACGAAGCCTAGTAGCTCTGTTCGAACCGGTGACCGAGATGATGCCAAGACCACCTCGGGCCTGTTGACCGTGGACAAGAATGACCTGGCTCCAGTGTGGGCAGGCATAACTTGAGTGACCTGGCGCGGGAGGAACCCAAGGTGTATAGGGTTCATGGCGGTCCCGCGATGTTTTTCCGAATAGTACCAAGGGTGACCTGTAGCTCACTGGGCTGGTGAGTGTGGTTTGTGTGGGGAATACATCACCAGCTAGTTAGTAATCGATTCGAGTCGCCATCGCTCCTGGATAGTGAGCAACTGGACTGAGTTACGTCATCGTAGTAATGTGATTATGGAACACGATGATGGTTATGGTTGTGAGTATAATGTGGAAAATGCTAAACAGAATTGGTTACTATTGATTGCTTGATCTTATCCAAGTGATTGCTCTAGTGCTGGTGCAAATCTAGATAGGTTTAAATGAACAGATTAAATTGATGCTAAAGATTAATATTGCAAGTTAAGTGCTATCGCTTTTATGCAAAATGTTGTCAAGCCCACCCCACTATAAAGCCTTGCATACTCCTTGGTGTCTTGTTGTTTTCTGGTTGTTGTCGGGTAAGTCTGGCTGAGTACCTTCTTGTACTCAGGGTTCTTCTACCCCTTGTTGCAGGTGTTTATTAGGACCAAGGGCAATGGTCGCTCCATACTTCTTATCTCGATGCTTTTGTTGGAGGAGACTACAGTATGTCACTATTATTTAAACAAAACGGTGTGTGTTGATTTTGGACAATAATGTTTCCGCTACTGGTTATTTCAAACTCAGTGTTGTAATAACTTTATTTGAACTCCGATGTATTTGAACTATGTACGCATGTGAACTGTAACCGCTAAACCAGTACCGTCTTGGCTGTTTGTTGAAAAGTTTGAGATCCTTCGAGATTTCATGGACTACCGGGTTATACGGGCTTAAGTTTGCTAGAATCTCTGCTCCGGTAGGTGAATTTTCTTACTTAATTTCGTATAATTGGGCGGTTCCGTTACAATGCCCCTAAAGTTGCGCTGGCAAAAAGGTGGGGGCCTGGACGATTGTTGCTCCCTGTCCCGTTGAGGCAGACATGATAGGGTGCACGTAGCGTAGCCTCTTCCTGTTACTGCCGTGGGGGGCCGAGAAAGATCCGTGGAAGCCTTGACCGGATCAGGTTTCAGGTGTTACAAGTTCCCAGGCGATCCTGCATGACGCGGTGAGCTCCTGTTCCTTAACAGGAAAGGGTTGGGGCCCGTGCGTACCCATGGTAGCGTGTTATAGTGGGGGTCGAGCGAAGTGGTAGCCGTGCAATGGGGTCAAGCGCCTCGATGACATCACAGGGCTTGGGCGCCTGGATGACGTCACGGGGGTCGGGCGAGACGGACAGAGGTCGGATGAAGCAGAGGAGCGCTAGGAGGCTTGGGCGCTTATCCTTTAGCTTTGGTTCTGAGCGGAGTAGGGCTTGGGCTGGCTATGGTGGACCATGGGCCGCTATTTCGCCTTGGTGGATAGTTTTTGCAGTAAGAATGGGGTACCCCATTTTGCTGGTACCCAACAGATGACTCTAACTTCGCCTCGCCTCCTCCCAAGCGAGTGAGGCGAGCGAGAGGATCATATGTTTAGATTAAGTAGTTTATAGTTAGTGTAAGTAGTTTTAATAGTTTAGGTTAATTATTATGCTTCTAGATGAGTACAATCATGTACTCACCAAAATTGTATCTATATGTTACATATACATAATGAATCAATGAAAAAAATTCTATTCACACAGATTTGATCTCTTCAATACCACCTTTTTTATATGAAATGCAAAGCAAGTTCTTTCCAATACTACTTCCAAAATGGCAATGGATGGATTTGATCTCTCGATGAATGTTTTTTTTGTTTTTCTGTATATTTTTTGTGAATGAAAAGGGAAAAAACTATAATGTACGGTTGTGTTTGCTTCTAGGAGAATCTAAAAGCAGTTTAACCCCTAACAATCACCATTATTATAGCACTGGATTAGCGTGGCAATGGTCGGCTTAATACAAACATTGTTTAACTTATCCTGTGCCGTTCGTTCTCACTGCCGATCAATCTAGACCGTCTGTTTGGCAAGAAACCTAGAAGTGCCTAGCCTATTCCCAACTCCCCTTGGGTCCTGTCGGTGCCTTGGTGGCGGTTCGACCAACTAAAAAACCCCTAATACAAAACCATTAGTTCTCTCCACCAGTTGTTGCTTCATCTTCATTTTGACCCGTCGCCTGTACTTGCCCTGCCTCGAGCACCTTGCATTGTCATCATGGATAACACCCCATAAAGGTTAGATGGATTCGGTCACCCCGTTGTTTGCATTTGGTTCCAATTGGTTTTGGGTTCGGTATTAGTTTTGTTCATATTAGGAATTTGTTCATTGCAACAGATGTCTTACTTCAGAAGAAGCCATTTCAATACGAGCAACCTTGTGTTTTGGTGGCTAGGGGTGGTACTAGGACCCCAGATGATGTTGTTTAGTACTTGGGGGTGGAGCATTCACCCGGACCGACTGTTGATTATTGAAGCCATTGTTCGTCACCTTCTCGGACCACAAAATTTGACAAGAATCGTTCAAGACCCTGTTTGTGGAGAGATTTTTGTGCTTTGCAGGACTAGATAGGAAGTAGACATACTTTATAGACACAATGTGTCCGTGGATGGAGATGTTGTCATCTTCGCTACGGTTCACTACCTTTGGCTTTTGAGACCGCATCAACCAATTTAGTACCTTAGCAATTGCCTACCCATCCGACATTAAGTCTTAGAATTTGTGAAACTTTTATGTTAATGAAGTTTATATGTACTGATGAAACCTCTGGATTAGTATGTATGAGTATTGCATAATCATTGAACTATTACTTCAGTTGAACTGTTAATTGAATCAGTTGGTCTTGATTATGGTCCACATGTACACCTCTATGTAAGCATAGAGGATCCAAAATAGGCCTTCTTCTATAGGCGGATAGTACCCTGAACCAACGGTGACACAACATTTCATCTTGGTGGGAGTGCGAGGGTTTTGAAGGACGTTTTGGTGCCTTGGTGGGAGACAAAAGCGTAGACAAAAGACCTGGGCCAACCTCTTTACTCAGAGTGTGCTACACTTTGAACCCTGACTGCTCCATGGCTACATCTAGCTCCAACTCCTCCCAGTGGTCGACACCATCCCAGGGCGCTATCACGAGAAGAACACCGGCTTCCTATGGAGGAGGCTACAATAGGAGGGGGCCGCCCATCCCGTGCCATGTCAAGAACCACCCCTACACATACCAGCCACCACTTTTGTGTCGCTGCGGCTTGAAGATGACTTGGTGGATTTCATGGAGTGATGGAAACCCAGGACGTCGGTACCACAGATGTTGTGGGGCAAATAATGTAACTCGATTTCTTTCTTGTTCATCTATTTTCACAATGCAAATGCTGAAATCCCGTTGTACTTATGGTAATTTGGTTTTTTTGTAGCCCAACTTAGATTGCGGGTTCTTTAAGTGGCACGATCCCCAATATGGAAAATTTCTGAGGACTTTGATTTTGGTTCTATGTAACAAGATTTGGGAGCTGAAGACGAAGACCAATGTTACAACAAATGAAGAACATCTATAGGAGGAGGAAGAAATTATGCCACATATTGAAGAAATGGCCTGGGTTTAGCAATGAAAACGGACGGAAACAGACAGAAAAACCCTATTTCTACTTCCGTTTCTTTTTTTTTGCAAAAACGGGATCGGGTTCGGAAAATGCGGGTTGGAAATGGAATCGAGATATGCGGATGCATGGAAACGAACAAATACGGATGGAGTGCCAGAAAATTAAGTTAGAATAATATGATTAAATATTCATGAATATACATGAGCAAAGTCACAAATTAATAGACACATAAAAAGTTATTGTCTAGTATTCACTAGCATGCCGTGTGTTAACATACATAATTGGTGATTAATAGGTTTATGAACATATTAATTTCTACACATCTCATATAGATTTAAAACAGGATGAAAAACAGAATAAATACGGTTCAATTTCGGGTGAAAACGGGATACTGCGGAAACGGACGGAAAACCCCTCTCCCATTTCCGTAAATACGGAAATGGGACCCCGCAAATACGGAAACAAACGGACAAAAGTGGAAAACGGAATGGGTCAGAACGGGAATTTTTTCGTCCGTTTTCAACGCTACCTGGGTTCCAACAAGGTGATGGAAGATTTTGTTCCTTTGAGAAAGAAATGTGCTTCCTGTTCTTCTTTCACATATTTTGTACTTACCTTAGTTTTTGGCATGTTCATTAGCAAGTTACTTAGTTCACCGTAGTAGATTCAAGTATCAATTTATGATGTATCAGACTGAAATCTGTCACTTTTGTACAACTATTGTTAAACTAAATGCAAGGTGATTATCCAGGTGTACAATTTATTGAAATGTAAATGCTAGTACATCCAAGTATCAATTGATGTGTCGGACTAAAATCTATCACTATTGTACAACTATTGTTGAACTAAATACAAGGTGATTAACCAAGTGTTCAATTTATTGAACTGTAAATGATAGTAGATCCAAGTATCAATTGATGTGTTGGAGGCATCCTACTTCCCTAGACACTGGGCCCTGGTATAGGGCCAACCAATTTATTGAACTGTGTATATACACTCCTACGGTCCTACCACACCCTTCCATCCATTCCTCACTCTGCTCCCTTACTCTGCTTCACCCTGCTAGCGTCGGACGAAAGGCAGCCTCTCGCGTGCTCACTGCTCCACCTCCAACCTCGTCGGCGCACAAATCTTCAGCGCGCCATCTCTACTTCTCTACTCCATCCAGATCTAAAGTAACTGCACTATATCTGGTCCTTCACTGGATTCTATATTCCTTTGTATTGCTCTCTTGTGCTCTCTTCTCCTTCACCTCAAACCTAGCTACAATAATTTTGTTGGACCTGCAGATGAAAATGTATCTTCTCGTTCTGGAGTTTGTGGCCTTGTATATCCATGGAGTGCAACTTGTGAGCCTTATTGTCCTTAGTATTGGTTCACCGAATCAGTGTTTTGTGAACAAAGTCGATGAGCTAAATGAAAGTGTACCAATGGATATGGATAGGGTTATAGTAGTCAAGGCTCGGGATGACATGGAGATTAACAATGGCCTGCAGAATATTATGGAGATTCACAATGATCCCATGGAGGTTGACTAGGATTTGCATGGAGAATGATTAATTATGCAACCAATGATGTACATATGAAGGCCTTTTAACTTTTGCATAGTGTCAGCCTAATTAGTATCTGCATTTTAGCTTTCAGCATGCTTGTTAGCTTGGTAGTGTCCACCTACTTATTCGGTATGAATGTATGGAACTCAAGTTGGATTCCTTTCAATCTGAGAGTACTGGCATTGTGCTTTCCATATGTTTTCTAAGTGCGCAGTTTGGCTTTCTTTCAATGTAAATCTATGAGCCCTATTATTCACCATCGAACTCAAGTTGGCTTTCTTTCAATCTGAGTACTGGAATTGTGCTTTTCTTAGTTTTCTAAATGTGCAGTTTTGCTTTGTTTCAATGCCAAACATTAAGACTGTGTGCCATAGTGTTCATCACCGTATCATACGGTGGTCTCCAAGTGGTAATAGGACCTAGCCACCGATGATGGTACTGTGCATTCACCACTACTTAGTTGCAAAATTTCTAATCCCGCGTTTGAACCATCCAACGCGGAACTGATGAAAGTTCGATTCCCACATGGCATAAAAGTTACGCAGAGAGCAAGCAACCCTTGCTCCAACATCTCCTCTAACCCTTCCCCTCCCCCGCCATCGCCCCCCTCCCTCCCTCACACACACATAGTTTTTCTTGTCCTCATTGTTGCTGTTCGTCATCACCGCTCCTACTCATCACCCCTGCTCAGCTCTTGCCCCACGCTAGTGCACATCGCTAGCTTGCCCGCACAGATCCACCGACACACGAACTACTGCTGTCACCAGTGTTGCCACTCGTGCTCACCACTGTGAGATCCAAAGGCAAGTGTAATAAGGCCTTACTTGCATCGCTGTCCTTTCTCCTCGAAACTCATCTCCTTACTAATGTTTATTGATGCAATTCCACGGTAGGGTGTCCTTATCTCTTCGGCTGGTGGTGTCCTTCTAGATGAACGAGGTCCTCAACATGAGGAATGCAGTGGACAACCTCTCAGACGATGTGCTTGCTAACATCTTTAGCTACCTCCCCGCCCGATCATTGTGCTGCTGCAAGTGTGTCTATCGCTCCTAGAAGCGCGTCATCTCTGACTCCTATCAACATAAGAAGCTTTCATAGACTGTCGTCGGCTTTTTCTATGGTAGCTGGTGGAAGGGCAATCACCACATTACCAGCATCATCGGTGAACAACCCTCCTTGTCCTTCTTGCCCTTCCCCCTTAAAAAGTCCTAGTCTCAGATTGTTGCAGCGACCTCATCCTTTGCTGGTGTGCTGGGCCTGATGGATTACGTCGCTATGTTGTCTGCAATCCGGCGACTGACAAATGACATGTACTGCCACGTAGCATCCATTCAGTTGGTCAGACTCACTTAGGTTTTGACCCAACATCCTCGCACTTCCATTTGATTGAATTTGTTGAGGTGGAGGGTGCGTGCGTAGGTGTGGAGATCTACTCATCTAAAACTGTAGCATGGATCTTTAAGGAATCTGAATGGGCCGAGGGTAGTGTTGGTATAAATTAAATGCACACAAGAAAATAAGGTATCCGCAAGCATACAGATAAAACTACCGTTGTAGCACTTCACCAAGATTATCTCGATTTTAATATCGAACCCAAAGGAACAGTAGGTGAGGATAACTAAGTCTATAAGCTTAACCCAACTTCACAACCAAGGTCAAAAAATAGGGAGTATAAAGGAGACTACTAAGGACTCTCTAGTTCTAATCTCGATAAACTTTGCCTTCTATCATTCTATCATGGGTGATGTCTTATAAAGAACAAAATCATAGTTTCTTCCCTACAAGCACCATTTGGCCTACCAAGTCCTATTAAAGGGAGGTGGACTACGTAGGACTCAATGAAGCTATAAAAGTCACCCTCGTGATCTACCACCAATCCAAAAAATAGGGGGCATTCATAAGTTACCCTAGTCTAAGTACCACGCTTATACTACGAATACTACTTCAATCAAGGAGCTACCAAGATCAAAGCACTCAAAAGAGAGTTGCAAACTTGAAGAACAATATAAACAAATTGCTTACTTGAATCAGAAGTCGATTACCAGAGAATCTCAGAAGCAAGCTCTAGAAGAACTTGATCCCACAGAGTACAAGCCGTAGAGAAGCACATACAAGCTAGAACTCCTCCAAAACTCTCATCTCTCACTCTATATCTCTATCTCTAATACAAGACTAAATCCTATAGAGGACTAATCTTCTCTTGATTACTGGCCTAGATCCTGGTGGGGATAGGAATTAGGGTTTCTGGCTCTTCAGCTCTCAGGATCTGACTTGGCTTCAGGGAGGGGGTGCAACCCTGTATTTATAGCCCTGGGCGTTGAATACAAGCCCTTGGATCAAACCGACTTGAGGTACGGTGGAAATGCATCCTAGGAGGCGGTGGAGGAAGACTCTGGAAGCTCATGGGTGTTTCCCACCGTGGCAGGCCAGGCAGCCTGGGGGTGGGGCCAACCGGCCCCACCTCGCAGGGTCTCGTGCCCTACCTCAGTGTGGTGTCCTCTGGTGTTCTCTAGAACATTCCTACATAGTAGCCACAAAATTATCCCGCAATCTCTTTTGATATTTAGGTCCTCCTTGGCGGTTTTCTGTGTAAATCCTGCTAAAAATATAAATTCACCAAAACTCATGAAAACTGTCAGTTCAACCTCCTATTCTATGATATTCATCCATTTTGATCATTTATGCAAGAAAGGTTGATGGTTCATGATATACTTTAACTACCGTCAACAAGTAGTATTGTTCTATGTTCGAAATCGAGAAGTGTTTTTCTTAATGGTTTTATGCACATGGTTGAGTACTCTATGAAAGTTGTTGTGGATATGGAGGGAAAGACATGGAGGACAATTCTTAAACCTAGTGGTGCTAAAATGTCCATCCATCAAGCTCAGGGTCACCTGTGTGTGTTGTGCTGATTTTCGCAATAGGTCTTAGCTTTTAGTGTGGATACTTGAAGACTATGATACTGATAACTGGAATTTGAAGCATGTTGTGGACACGGAGGAACTATTTGGATGCATGAATATTAAAGTTGGTTCAAAGCTTTGTGATGAGGAGTACAGAGTGATTACAGTTCACCCAGAATGGAATTTCATTTTCCTTGTTGGGAAGGATAGAACATTGATTGCATATGACATGGACCGCAAAAGGTTCATGTCATCCATGCCCGTGTCATCAGCTTTTGTATATCAAGAGGGCATTTCCATATAAATAGGCCTTACTATCTTCCTTATGTTCCCTTATTCATGGAGTCATTAGCAGAGCGACAAAGGTGCATTTCCTGCATTTCGTCGTCATGACAATCTTTGTTCAGGTAGGCAGTTGTTTTCATTCTATGTATGTATAGGCTAATTTTGGCTTATGAACTAAAGGAATGGTATGTTCAATATTATTAATTCTGCTGCTTTATTCAAGTTGTGGGTCAAAGATGAATAAGAGGGGTTCCATGGTGCATTAGCTACCAATCCGAAGGACGCACTAATTATATTCATTTTGCCTTGCAAGCAGGAGTGCCACATATAGGGAGCACAACTATGTCGTTTCATTATGTAAGTCTGTATAGATCAATACCTTTAGTATGCTCTATGTACCGCTTATGTTAGGACATTAGTTGAGAAAGATGTTATGGTAGCATCCATTGTTATTGTAAAAAGTACTTTTGTTTGTGAACATGATTTATGGACATAATAATTATATATCTGTGTGCTTTGTGTTCATCAAGCTATTAAGGGCCTAGCTAAATTAGTAACTATTGTGAAACAGGATGAAATTCTATCGCCATCGCTATAGGTATGATGCGACAGGGATCAAAAGTATATCACCGCCGAATCCTCTAGTAACCCAACACTGACTAAACGATCATCAAAGGCGGATCATGGTGCAAGGCGACGGTGACCATGACCTTTGTACTGGCGGATCATATGCTGAAGCGACGGTGGTGTTAACCTCTACACAGGCGTCTCGGCCGTTGAACCAACTGTGAACCCGCATCGCTGACAGTCGGGTCGACGTACAAGGCGATGGTGCTGGTGACCACTACACAGGCGGTTGATGTGCCCACACGATGGTTTTGATAGCCTCTACACAGTCAGATCAATTGTCAATGCGGTGGTGTTAGTGTACATCCATAGCCGGGTCATGCTCTAATGCGACTGAAGTAAGGACCTAAAAATGGATGGATCATAAGCCAATCGGTGGTGTTAGTGTACACCGCAGTCGGTCCCAAATGGCGACAGTGAAGGCAATGACCTTCACGGTCGATAGCTCACTACTGAGGCCAAAATTGGACTACGATGTGGGTTGCAACGTGGCTGTGAAAGGTGCGAGTGTAGTAGTGAAGGGAATAAAAATCCAAGACCAATGCATAAGGGAAGTGCGAAAGCATTACCATTGCCTTTGGATCTTTGTGGCATTGAGCTCGAGCGGTGACGATGGTGATGAGTACCACCTTGGTCACCGGTGGATCTGTGCTATCTACCTGCCGGTGAGGCGTACTGGCGCAAAGCACTAGCTTGTCGGCTGTTGACACTTCTTAACGTCACTCGTGTTAGGTTGTCATCCCCAACATGACACCAAGAGTGTGGTTGTATTATACTTATGCCATTTAACTAAATAAAGATATTATAGTATATATCCGCAAGCGCACAGATAAATACACCCATTATAGCATTTCACCCAGGTTTTCCAAAGTATCGTTATTTATAATTTTACCAAGGAAAGGAAAATCGAAACAAGACTATATAAATAGTTACAATGGCAGTAGAGATAATCATTTGCACTTACTCAATGATAAATATCAAAACAACTAATCACTTGTCATGAAAGGGGTAAGACAAATAAGATAAATGATAAATGATAATCATGGGTATTTCAGAGACAAGAGGGAGTTAACATTATTCAAGTCAACTAGTCATGGAGATTAATTTAGAGATGTAAATCATAAGTATTTCTTATTCAATCAGTCTATTAATCAATCTAGCTATACATAATCATCTATGATATAATGAACATGTCATCTATGAATAAGGAACATTACTCAGAGAAAAGTCAAGAACAGAGTAATGATCTCTTCCCTGTAACCGCGTTCTACTAAGTTCTATACTCGAGGAGTGGACTACAAAAGACTCAATAGGAATGTCACACTCGCGATCTACCACATGGCCCGGAGCATAGAGTGCATTCGCAGACAAGCATAATCTAAGCACCACGCCTATAATATGCCAGCCACTCAATCCTATCCAAAATTGGATCAAACTTTCTATGAACATATTCATAAACTCTCTACTAATCATATTCATATCAAGATGTAGAACAAGAACAATCTCAAGAACATAATAAAGTTGAAATATAGAAATATATTGAAGTAGCAAAAAGTCGAATGATGATTACAACGAAATTACCAAGTCTCCGACTAACGATCCTAATCCCAAGCAGTTGCTTGCCTCTACTTGAATCAATCTAGACTAAACTCTAAACTTGAACTAGAACTCTAACTCTCTTTCTCTCTGGAAACCCTAACTTCTGGCCTTGCCTTCAGAAATGAGAAGAGGTGATCTAATTCTTCAACTGATTCCTTGAAAGGAGATCGTGGGGGCTGTTTATATAGCCCAGGGCGTGGAACCGCAGCCCTTGGATCAAACCGACCTTGGCGTGGGGTTTAGATGCATCCTTAGAGGCGGTATAGGTAGCTTGCAAGAGGAGCCTAGGCGGCGTAGGGGAGGGCCGGTCAGCCTAGCCCTAGGGCCGGTCGGCCCCACTTGGCGGCAGGTTGGCTCGTGTCGCCTCATGGAGTCGGTTTAGGTCTTCTAGAATCCCTATCCGCATCCGTGACATGGAGATTAGGTTGATTGCTTCGGTTTCTTCCTTTGGAAGGAGGATCAATTCTGTATTGTGCGGCTTAGCCCCTGAAAAACACAAAATCACCAAAACTCGTGGAATTTGTTAGTTTAAACCTCTAAACCTACTGTGGTGATCCTTTTTATCATTTATTCCTCTTATGTTGACGGTTTAAAAAGATAGTTAATTACCGTCAACAACTCCCCCAAGCTAAACTTTTGCTAGTCCCTTAGCAAAACTAAATCCAGAGATAACTAAGTTACTTCAAATTATCATCCTTAAAAAATACACAAGCCCTCAGAAAAGAATTATCCTCAAAAAGATTTTGAAAATTTGCTCTAGTTCCTTAGCCATGGGGTTTTAACTTTCACTTGAGCTTTGGATAATTAGAAAACAGAAGTAATCAAGTCAAGCACTATGTCTCAAATTCTTCATCTCTATTTGCATCCTTAAGTTTTTAATTATATTTTCGAAATAAAACTCAGAGTCTGTATTGTATGACACTTACAAATCTCTCAATATGTGACATTGGAATTCCTTACCAAGGCAACGATGGTGTTTTGCCTTCTCTCAAGGTATTTTGGAATAAGGCAGAATATCGTTGTGCCTTCACTCTCACCGTATGACTAAGAAGCTTATATGGAGTTTATAGGTGAGATCACTCATACATACTTGCAAAACATATATTGTAAAGTCAAACAATGGATCTAGAGAAACTAGTCATACAATCAAATCAAGATGTGCATGTGTATGGATACAAGGAATAGGTTAAATATATGGTGGAAATAATAATGAATCCTAATTCTACCTTGCTCCTTTAGAAAGATTGATCTCTCTTAAAACTTAAGAACTTAGACAAAGAAAGTCTTGGCTATGCATAAATATATATTATTATTATTATTATTATTTCAGAGAGGCGAGTGTCTAGCACCCATTGTTTTGGTAGGACACTTGTCCATGTTTTACTCTCTATATATTATTTATTTATTTATTTTTACATAGCTCAGACTTCTTGTCTATCATGAAATAATTGAGAGATAATAACAATTAACATTTGGAGCAATAATAACTGAGGCTATGAAATGTGTGAATAGGTGGAAAAATCCTACAAGGCATGTTTTTGTTGTTCACTCCCAGTGTAGGAGTAAAACATTTTTATGGTGGTTCTAAATGGAAAGGCATGTTGTTGCGTACTTCCAGTGTAGAAGCAGCAAATTTAAGTAGAGTGTACGTGATCTTGATTTTAAGAGTATGACAGGTCTCTAAAGGTCAACAAAGTTTGACAGTACTCAACGTAGATACAAGTAGTAATAAAATAAGTGCTGGTTTTTTATCCTAGCATGTATGGCTGTGGTAGGAATTTAATCTCTCTGTCATACAAAGACTCATCATGTGCATTTAAATTTTTTTCAAAAGTGAACTCTTCAGGACTTCATTGAAACTTAGAACAAGATAAATGGCAGCTCAAAACTCTTTCACTTCTTATCTTCCAACTACCTAAGCTTTGGATTAAGTATATTCCTCCACAGGTTTAAAGATTTGGCAATGAATATTTTTGGAACAGAGGAATAATTCTTAAATGAAGCTAGGTACTTCAGAAGAATTACAAATGAAGCAACTATTTATGATAGTTCAAGTTTTTTATTCGACACAAAAACAAGTTCATACACACTCTATTTTTATTTCAAAAGGCTCGCAAAGAAAAATAATCTAAACATATTAATATATATTTTTGTATTTTTATCATATTCCCTATTTTTTTAGATATAGTAGTAATACTAATATTAATACTAATAATACTACGGGTAAGAAAAACTTACTGTCTGAGGGGGTCCTCCCCCAAGCTGGTTCAACTTCGGTCACTGAGGTGGTGCCGGTGGCGGGTAATCAACACCCATTTGCTCGAAGAAGTAGAGGAGGCCTTCATACGTTTGTGTCCCTTGTTCATGCATCTCCCCAAGTGTGTTGCTCATGCTCTCTTGCCACTGTGTATGCTGATGTAGCGTGTTTATGATACCTTGTTGCCCCGTCTCAAGACGAGTGAGACGGGTATCAAAGTTCTAAAAGTCTGGCTGGTGGTACGACTGAGGCTGAGGATGAAGCGGGTATTGCTCCGGCTGGTACCCGGGGTAGCCATCAGAGGCATGGTATGAGTACGGTGGTGGTGTAGGTGCTGCATCATAGACTCCCCTCGTAGAAAAAGACATGCATCCTCTCTGGATGTACGCCGAATCTTCGTATTCCTACGGAACATAATTAGAAAAATTACCTTGCCCCCAATTTTCTTTTGGTGTGGGCGGATCATAGGTCAAATCCTTGATAGTGAGTGAAAGCTAGTGCAGGGGGTGCACCATCTTCCCCTGTGTACCTAGGCACAATGTTTCTCGTTATTCTGGCGGACGGACTTCTTCCAACTCTCCTAGTCGGTCTCTGCAAATCAAGCAAAAATGTCTCCACGGCATATAGACCAAGTGGTATGTTCGGCAGTTCATATTCATTTACAAATCTCGTGTATGTTATAAAGATTCTATTGTCCTTTTGTTTCAACAGATGTGCTTGACTGAAAAAGTAAATGTCAAGAGATCGGCGGGGTGTGGAGATGTAGGTAATACTAGCATTCCCTAACAAATTCAGGTTTCCGGCAAGGCATGTAATCCAAGAAGTGATGGTAATAGGGCCTCGCAAAGTGTGAAGGATAGCCCAGAATGTTACCATGAGCCTAATAGGAGATATTTACGTTTCTTGATCATAGCATACATTAATTTCATCTCCTCGATCCTAACTATGCGACCTTCCCTCCTAGGAAAGAAAGTGATCCCTAACCATTTATGCATAATTCTCAAAGTGGGATTATGAATGTCATTCGTGCATGGGTCGAAACAGTAGTCTTTGCCCGAAAATATCTTCCCAAAATTGCTCTCTATGAAAATTGCTCAAAAGTTTATCTATTTCTACTCTGCAAGCATCAGGGAATCCTAGTCTGAGGCTGAATTCTTTCCAAGTAAATTCATATTGTTCGTTAAACAGCCTAAAGGAAACATAAGTCTTGGTGAAAGATAGAGTGCAGAGGAATTCTAAAGTAAGTAATTTGCATCCATCCTCCGAAATACTCCAATTAATATCCCATCCAATATTGTGAAAAATAAGATCGAATTTAGCATCCATACATGTTTTTTTGTAAGAAGTAGGGGTCAAAGGTTGGGGTATGCTCGAACTCACGATCTTTGTACAATCTCATCAGATCCTTCTTGTAGGTGGTGCGAAGCTTTATATGACGCTCTTGAAGGAGTACATGGTGTTCTGGTTGGCTGGCGGACAAGGACCGGGGCACGGATGACATGTCTAAGTCAGAACCAGCCCGTGATGATGATTCGGTCTGGGAGCGGGTTCTCTTGCGAAAAGAGAATGCTCCAGCCGCACTCCTAAGTGTTTTCTTGAGTCCACTCATCCTATTATACAGACAGAAACACAAACACAACTAGTGGTAATAATAAGGGGTTAGAATAAATAAATAGTTAGGAGTCAGTGATCCCAAAGTCAGTCATCCAGAAGTTAGTCGTTCAAGTTGGAAATTTTATATCTTGACTTCTCCTAGTACTTAGATTATTCGGGCAGCACTTCTCCTTGCTAAATGATTTTCTAAACAACTTCTAACACTTCTCTCTTATTGATTCTTATCTCAATGTGGCTCTAAAAATTTCAGAATACTTCTCTCCACTCAAGAACTTCCAGAATCTACTCAAAAACTAAGAATTCTCAAACCATACTTGGATTTTAGAATTTCGAGTTGGGGGTATGTTTTCTGAGTATTTTGCGGTGTGTGGAGTAGAGGGAGAAGCAGCCTTTTTATAGGCGCGAGAGAGGGAGGCCGACCGGCCTTATGGTTATACCCTTGACCTACTCATTGTTAGTGGCAAAAGAAGCAGCTAATCGTGATAATCGAGTTTCTACCTTTTTATTATGATCAAGTTGGTCTTTTATAGTAGAAGAAAAGTCATCCATTTTAGTATTTATATCCTCTAGAATTTTATCATTAGAAGCAAGTTTCTTAACAATAGTATCATTAATTCTAGCTTATTCCAAAATTAAATTTCATAGAGGGGGTTGCTTAAAATTGGAAGAATTATTAAAATTGCCTTAGTACTTAGCTGCATATGTAGTCTGTTGCTTTTGATTCCACCTTTTCTTTTGTAGTGTGGAAGAGTTGTTGATGATGTTTGCATCTTCTTGATTCTCCAGAATTTCCATTCCTAGGTACTCTTCACATCTAGTTTGAGCATCGAATGCATCTTGAATTGCTTGACGATATTTCTTGAAATTGACTCTTTGGTCAAGCCAGTTCAACAGTGTATCCATCTTTGTTGATAGTGCACACACTTCTTCTAGAACTTCTTCAATCTGGCGACAGCGTTGAGTGTTGTCTTGTTTCCAACTCTGGTTCTTTGCTATCTTCTCCATCAGATATTCTGCTTTTCTAAGAGTGAGTGACATAAATGAACCTCCATCAGTAGCATCTAGTTGCTCACGCGATCTTTGGGTTAATCCATAGTAGAATCTATGCATGAGTAACCAATCTTCCATTCCATGGTGTGGGCATTCCAAGATGTTCTCTTGAAAATGTTCTCATGCCTCTAAAATAGTTTCTCCTTTTTGCTGCTGAAAATTATAAATCTTTCCTCTTAAGGCATGGGTTTTGTCTATAGGGAAAAACTTTGATAGAAAGGCCTTCGAACATCTATCTCATGTGTTGATGTCTTCTTTGTTGGTGTAGAACCACTGCTTCGCTCTCCCTTCTAGTGAAAATGGAAAGAGACGAAGGAGTATGATGTCTTGGGCGACGTCCTTGATGATGATGGTGCTTCCAATCTCTAGAAAATTCTACAGATGTTTAGTGGCATCTTCTTCTTCCTTTCCACCAAATGTAGTAGCTTGCACTAGGTTGATTAGACTTGGCTTGAGCTCGAATTCAAGGTTGTCCGTCTGGAGTGTTGGTCCAGTACGAATGTTCCTTACCCTTGGAGCTGAACATTCAAGTAAAGTTTTATTAGCCATAACTTCACTACTGGTGTTGATCTTCCTCTAGATTTGGTTGACTCTTGGATTAGAAATTGATAAGTCATAGCCGAACCTGTATTACCCTGCATAAGATATGAACAAAGATGAAACAAGGGTAAGCCTGTCAAGACAGAGGTACTAGTTATGATTTTTATTTTGAGTAAGTGGTATTGATTAATCTCTTATTGCCATAAAGGTAATTCCCTTGAAAAGTAAATCCCTATGACATCCCATGTCGGAAAGTAAAGTTTTCTATCTCCCCGGCAACGGTGCCAGAAATGCTTGTTGACACTTCTTAACGTCACTCATGTTAGGTTGTCATCCCCAACATGACACCAAGAGTGTGGTTGTATTATACTTATGCCATTTAACTAAATAAAGATATTATAGTATATATCCGCAAGCGCACAGATAAATACACCCATTGTAGCATTTCACCTAGGTTTTCCTAAGTATCGTTATTTATAATTTTACCAAGGAAAGGAAAATCAAAACGGGACTATATGAATAGTTACAATGGCAGTAGAGATAATGCACTTACTCAATAATAAATATGAAAACAACTAATCACTTGTCATGAAAGGGGTAAGACAAATAAGATAAATGATAAATGAAAATCATGGGTATTCCAAAGACAAGAGGGAGTTAATATTATTCAAGTCAAGTAGTCATGGAGATTAATTTAGAGATGTAAATCATAAGTATTTCTTATTCAATCAGTCTATTAATCAATCTAGCTATACATAATCATCTATGATATAATGAACATGTCATCTATGAATAAGGAACATTACTGAGAGAAAAGTCAAGAACAGAGTAATGATCTCTTCCCTATAACCGCGTTCTACTAAGTTCTATACTCGAGGAGTGGACTACAAAGGACTCAATAGGAATGTCACACCCGCGATCTACCACATGGCTCGGAGCATAGAGTGCATTCGCAGACAAGCATAATCTAAGCACCACGCCTACAATATGCCAGCCACTCAATCCTATCCAGAATTGGATCAAGCTTTCTACGAACATATTCATAAACTCTCTACTAATCATATTCATATCAAGATGTAGAACAAGAACAATCTTAGGAACAGAATACAGTTGAAATATAGAAATATATTGAAGTAGCATAAAGTCGAATGATGATTACAACGAAATTACCAAGTCTCTGACGAACGATCCTGATCCCAAGCAGTTGCTTGCCTCTACTTGAATCCTTCTAGACTAAACTCTAAACTTGAACTAGAACTCTAACTCTCTTTCTCTCTGGAAACCCTAACTTTTGACCTTGCCTTCACAAATGAGGAAGAGGTGATCTAATTCTTCAACTGATTCCTTAAAAGGAGATCCTAGGGGCTGTTTATATAGCCCAAGGCGTGGAACCATAGCCCTTGGATCAAACTGACCTTGGCGTAGGGTTTAGATGCATCCTTAGAGGCGGTATAGGTAGCTTGCAAGAGAAGGAGCCGAGGCGGCGCAGGGGAGGGCCGGTCGGCCCCACCTAGCGATGGGTTAGCTTGTGTCGCCTCGTGGAGTCGGTTTATGTCTTCTAGAATCCCTATCCGCATCCGTGACGTGGAGATTAGGCCGATTACTTCAGTTTCTTCCTTTGGAAGGAGGATCAATTCTGTATTATGCAGCTTAGCCCCTGAAAAACACAGAATCACCAAAACTTATGGAATTTGTTAGTTTAAACCTCTAAACCTACTGTGGTGATCCTTTTTATCATTTATTCCTCTTATGTTAACGGTTTAAAATGATAGTTAATTACCATCAACATCGGCGGTGACTTGCGGCTTGCACGTCGCTAAGTAGGGGCAGTCGCGCAGTTCAACATTGGAGAGTAGGGGCGGTGATGAGGAACAACAGCACTGAGGAGGAGAAAGATATGGTGGGGAGCGTCCTTTGTAAGAAACTATATTAGAAGCGGGAATGCAAATTTCTAAAAAACTTTGTAAATACGTGCAGGAGTAATGCGTAGGACTCACGCGAGGGCTTGGAAATTGACAAAAGCGGTGATGAAGGCTACCGATGGTGATGATTTGGAGATGTTAGCACCTACTAATGACGGACATGTCATATGGTTGCGAACTCTAAGGCGTACAAATGGAACGTTCAAGTCACAGCAAACAGAGATGAACTCAAAGTAATAACTACTAATATTATGAGTATTTTTATTCAGAATGCAGAGGCATGTTACAATTCATCTTTTGTAGCTGTCGTGCGTGTCCTCATTCCATGGAGACGCTCCTGATAGATATGGCTATTGAGATTGCTAGCCGCATCACTGCAGCTGCAGCGGATCTCATGGAAGATCTTAGCAGCCTGCGGGCAACCTGTTCGCAGATGCGTAGGGTGTGTGACGACACCGTAGTGGAATGGAGCATACCACTACGGCGGGTGCTACTGTGTGGGATACACCTTGGGACCTAGAACCGGTTCTACGACCACGAGTACCGTGCCAAGCTCATCGCCAGGCTTGCTAGCGTCGGCAACCTAGAGGCCTACTTCTACGCTGGGATGCGCATCGTCTTCGTGGAAGACCGCAGTGCGCTCATGCCACGGCTCGACATGCTTGAGCGCTCGGCCGTGGCAGGCCATGATGTTGTTGCATTTGTTCTCTCCCTTGTGCTCCACAGGTCCAATAGCGGTGCCGACAACGACAACATTGCCCGGTGGTTGAGGAAGGTCGAAGGTGATGAAGCAGGCCCGGTGGTGAATGTGACGTGGAAGAACAAGATATGTACACGGCACCTGCAACAAGCCATGTTCATGTTACAGGACTTGGCTGGATGGCCAGTGCTGGGTGAGTCTAGTCCTCTACCTCCTCTGGCCATGCCGGTGCGTCGCCAGGATGGACATCAGTGCGGAGGTGGAGGCTGCGGCGTCCACGCAGGATGGGAAGGTTGGGAGGAGTGGGCTATGTTCTGCAGCGAGGAGTGTAGGATCCACATTGAGTGTGATAGGTTCTTCACATCAATGTGGTAGATTCTATGCAGGTCAATGTTGATACGTATATATTTGGATGATAAACTCTTTATTCTCCTTAATACAATGATACGCAAGTATGTTTCCTTTCTAAACTCGTTATAGTTACCTTCCTTCTCGTATGATGCGGTTCAGATTCCCTTACACATGTTTTCAATTTTTAAATACAAGTTATTTAAGTCATCTCCACTAATAAACACGAAAGGGAAGGCAACAGTCAAGGTCTATGACATCCACGGCCACCCATGTGAGTCGCGGGTGACGGAGCAGGGAAGATGACGCAGACCATTTGATTCCCTACACTTTACAATCTAACACTAACGCTGAATCACCGTATGAAATGGTGACGGGAGCTGCAATAATGATAATTTGCAAACACAGCAAACCAATTTATAAATTAACCAAGGCAAATACTTCCACCCCAGCACCATCTTAGTGAGATGCTTTATTTCATGTCTGTGTAGCCAAGGCAAATACTTCGACACTTAAAAAAGAGAGTAACAAGCATCGCCATTTAGTTATTAATTGTTTTTAAGGCAAAAACTATATATAAATGACACAATAACAATCATCACAGTAACTTCATTTCAGTTACTCCGTCCGTACAAGAAAAATGCAATTTTAACATAGTGTCAAGTTTTAGTATCTTGAGTTTGACCAATTATAGATAAAAATGTATCAGTATTTATGATATCAAATAAATACCATTAGATTAATTATGAAATGTATTTTCACAATAAATTGTTTTGGAGCCATAATTATGAATACTATTCACTAGAAAAACTTGATCAAAAGTGAACAACCTTTACTGGCATGCAACTCGTAGTTGCATTATTTTATGGACGGAGGGAGTATATTCCACAGTTGTACAGTAACAAAGACCTATCGAAGACTACTGGGTGTATAATAACAAAGACATGTCGAGTATTGGTACATCCCATAGTCAACTCTAGAGACAGGCAGTGCAAGCTAAGGACGAGGCAGCACCTCGCAAAACTTCCACTAGCATCTGCACCTCTCACGTCGAGAGAGAGAGAGAGAGCAAGACCAGGAGCATCTCAATGAGGAGGTTTACCTTCCCTGCTGCACCTCTCACAGCCGAGAGAGAGAGCAAGAGGAGCATCTCCACCTCTCACGATCGTGAGCATGTGTATTCCTGCATAGGATGACTAATTGTCAACATGCAAGTTTAGCAGTAGGAAAAAATGAAGGAAACCATTTTTTGTCCACCTTTCTTGTGTAGTAACTTCCTTGTCGATTAGGATATGGTGGTGCTCACGTCTCATGGTTGCGAGGAGGGCGTGGAAGAGAAGCGCTGCCATCGTCACTGCTGCTCCAGAGGAAGGAGGATCGCCAAGGCACCAGGATGGTGAATCGGCACAAGAAATGCGCAGGGAAAACCAGGGATACCAAAGTGCATTGAGTACCCCTTGGCTTGCCCAAATAAGCAAACCCCCTTAATCACAAAACTTCCACTAGCATCTAGATCGAGCAGCCCCCGCTGCGCCTAGATCCTGGTAGTACCCAATCTTGAAGGCCTTCTCCCAATGCCGCTGTTGTCGCTAGAGGAGTTGGAGAAGGAGCGTCATGGTGATGAAGAAAATGTAGATGGTTGGCTCAAGAGTTTTGTCTATGTCTATCTGTATCTAAGGAGGAAGGAGTGTGTGGATTGCCAAGAAGCGCATCCAGCCCCGGCTTAAATAGGCCAACCTTGAAGATGGAGAAGCAAAGAGGAGCAGTTAATATAAGCATCAAGAGAGATGAAAGTAATGGTGATGCAATTGTGTTGTGGGTAGTTGGGAAATGGGGAAATAACTCACGCTGAATTTACTACCGCTGGTACACCAAACGGTCGTGTAGGGCCGATGGCCATAACGTCTATCCCAGTCGGCTCGGCGTTCTAAACGATAGTGGAATTCAACCCTACTACCACCGCCACATTGATGGTTTTCAACTACCGGTTTCCATCCTTAGGAGACCTCCCTATCGATCCAACCGACGGTGGAAGTATCACACCGACGCTTTTATCGCTACGACAGTGAAAGTGGAGATAGTGATAAGTCAATCTGCAGTAGTGTACCCCAACTATTCCATGCCATGCCAGTACTCTAGTTGATTTGAAATGGGAAATTTGGCTGCAATATCTTTTGTTTCTTTGGAGTAGATGTGAGCACAAGTACCTTCCTTTTGAATAATCTCGTGTTGACTTGATGCACTGTGAACTTACAAATTTTTCTTTCATGTTAGGGAAAATAGCATGTTCTGTTACTTGTCACATCATTCACTACTAATTATTATACGTATATGAGCATACTTTTGTTGGCTGGTAGCTAGTTAATTGTTTTCAATTGAGAGCAACAATGATTTAATCTTTGCATGCTTGATCAGAGGTCCTTGATATGAGAAAAGTATCACTTTTCTTTTTTGCATCAGCTATTTATTTATTGAACTTGTTTGTATTGAACTAATAATCATTTCTTTTGCTTTTCAAAATCTGTTGCTGTGTAGGTCCTTGTCACTTTGTTATCGACTATAATGAAAGGTGGGCGCAAGAAGTCAACTTTGTCTGAACTGAAGGTGGCTGTTTTATATTGGAAGCTGTCTTGTATTAGTGGTGTTAATAGAATATGATAATCATTTTGTTGCCTGATCATTACTGGAATGTAACGATATGTTAATATATATTTGAATAGTTAGTTTTATGTATTGAATAGTGATATGTTAATTATATATTGAATAACAGCCCAAGTTGAGCCATGTCAGATTCCACATCACCATGCTGACATGGTAGTGTTGATGTGGAACATGTCCGATTCCCAGCATACAATTTGTGACAGTTAACGTATTGAATGACGATTTGACCAACCAATATGTGACAGTTACAATTGTCATTAAATGACAATAATATATGACGATGAAATATAACATCACAAAAGGTCATCACATTTTGTGACGGTTATCCATATTATCGTCACAAGGTACATTTAGCAACGGTCTTTCTGTGACGACCTTCATGACGGTGGTTTTTTGTCATACCATTCATTTTGTGACAAATCCTGTACTTTCCATGACACTTTCAGTTTGTTATAAAAGCCTAGATTTTCTGTAGTAACCCCAAGATTAAACAAACATGAGCCACACCGGCTTAGCAAAGAAATCAAGTGCTTAAGAGTGGATCTCAAGTTTTCTCACTATTTCCCTTCCCTTATCTCAATCTCTTGCAAGATTTAGCTAGGGAAACAAAAGGGAGAAGAGAAAAGGGCTTTGAGTCCTTAAGAACTGTTTTGACTGAGGGTTAGTCGCAATGAATGAAGTGGTTAACGGTTGGAAGGAGAGAGGACTTATGATGGTCAAGCCCCTAGGACAGCTTAACATTTTGTGCAGTACGAATACCATCAGAACTTCCAACACATCGAAAGGCTGGGAAACTTCCAAAGAACACTAAGCTAGGCCCACGCACGTACCGTCGAAACTTCCGATGCTCGTTCGAACTTCTGATGTTGTGGAACATATAAACATGCCCAAAATGCTCTTGTGGTGCTTGTGTGTCTCTCAATTAGTTTTAAATGATTAGTTAAGTGGTTTATATTATCCAAGTCAATGTGATTTGCATCCATCTTTTATAGCGCGGTGCTTCCTAAACCCAGTTTCAAAATATAAAACAAATTAAACCTCCATTGAGTTGAACTCCGCTTTCCTATGAGAATTGAGGGGTCGTATTTCATAATTCAATTTCAATAGGACTAACACTTGCATATCATCCTCATTAACATGGTTAGTCCCTAAATTGCTTTGTCATTAACTCACCAAAACCCACATATGGAGCCAAATGCACTTACAATTGCCCTTCCCCTATTGGTATACAATTATGTTTTAAGGTTGCTGCATGGGTTGAGCTTACTTGTGATTTAGGGTTGTGACTATGGTTTGCCCTTCCTACAAACTATTGTGATTAGGGTCGCAGCATAAATTAAAGGTACTAGTAGCAAATTTTGCTCAAATGACCTCTACATAAATTGCTACTAACAAACATTACTATAAGTTATTACACGTCCCCTACAATAGTTGACACATTATATCTATATAAGTTATTCCGTGTCTCTATAGCTCTATGTAAGCTATCATAGTATAGAAGTACCATATGTTCTCTATACAAATTGATACTAATAACATAAATTAAAGATGCCAATAGATGTACAAGTACGTACTACACCAGTACACCTTACAACCTAAGTTGACTATTACACCTTACTACACGTCCATGCATAAATTTTTAATAGACATATACGAAAAGTTGTTATCTAGAATGGCATAGTTTGTACATAAATTTACTACTATACATTCAACACAAATTAACAGCACCACTTAACAGTTTGAAAATGTATTAAATATGGATCTTATTTTGTAGATATCATCGTAAGAAATACAATGGTGGAAACAGATTTGAAAATAGACTTGGTAAGAGAATGGTGCTTGTTTAACAAAAAGTAGCTATTTTCTCCCAGGCTGGCAGTGACGAGCACTAGAAACACAAGAGGGCTAGCTTGGCAGAGCTCCCAACCCACTCCCGCTCGCTCTAGCTCCCGCTCCTCACTGCTCCAGAGTCGAAGCAACGCTGTTTGGTAGAGCTCCCACGACAGCTCCATCTCCCAACTCGGTAGAGGAAGAGGAGGGCAAGCTGCGGCGGCGCTAGGAAGGAGTCATGGGCTTGGTCTAAGCAAGCTCAGTGATAAAGGGCTCGGTCTCGTGACACGCTTGGTCTCGGCGAGCTTGGTGATGACGAGATGGATCTCAGCGGGCTCGGTCGACAAAGTCGGGGTGGATCTCAGCAATGTAGGCTCTATCTTGATGACTGCCTGGAAATAGTGACAGCGGCCACAGTGAAGAAGGACAGCGTGAAGGTGTGGGGGGGGCATCACAGGAGGCAGGAGAGGTAGGGGAGGCGGCGAGAGGAAGAGGACGGAGGAGCAAAGCGGGGAGCAGAGTGGGGAGAACGGGTTTTTTCCTGCTCCCCACCAACATTGTAGATCATCAAGAGCAGATGGAGTGATTCCCGCGGCTTCTCAAACGTAGCGATAGCATTTGGCAGCGTTCCACGGCTTCTCGCACAAAGCGGAGCTGCCAAACAAGCCTGAAGGCAGTTTGGTAGATGAGATGTGATGAGGAAGTCACTGGACAATGTGCATAGGATGCTCATGAGAGAAACCAGAAAAGAGGAGGGGGAGAAAAAGAAAAATGAATTATTTCATGGGGCCAACTAGAAATCTTGGGGCGCGGCGTTGCTGCGCCATCTGAGGTAACCAATGTTGATCTTGAATTTCCTTTAATTGGATATCTAGATTAGTCAATCAAATTTTGTGTTGCCACGCCATCTTTAAGGTGACAATGTTGATCTTGTAGTTGCTATAATTGAATATTTAGATTAGCCATAAATAATAAATATAACAAATCAAACTTTGGACTAGCGGATAACGCATAATATGGATAATGGAAGGTATATCTAAAAACATCTATCTCTTGCATACTATGTGACAACCCATCTTCAGTTAGAGGATAATTGATGGTCGAGATATGTAAGATCAACTCTAAGAGCCTGTTTGTATCCTTCCTAGTTGATAGGAATAAAAATTTTGGTGAAAAAAATATGTTTCAATAGCTTGTTTAATTAGATCTCTAAATATAGCTATTCTCTATTTCGAATTTTTCGCTAGCTAAAAATAGAGAGCAAGGCTGGCTCTCTAAATCGCATATAGAAGAGTTGTTGGAGAGTGAAAAGATACCGGAGGTGGTTTTTACTCAAATAGCTCTCCTAACGAGGTTTACATGTATCAACAGTTTAACACCTGGTTCGCTTCTTCACTGTTCATCTGCTTGACTGTTCCATCCGCTCTTCCGTCAGGCGAGCACTTGCTTCCACCAATGTGTCCCCTGACGATGCAGAAGCTGATCGACGCTTAGCTGAGGCCAGCGCGACGGGCATGAACGGAGAGAGGAGGCGTGCACCTAGTACCTTGTAGATCTTGTAGGAGTCGGCACGGCGTGGGATCCAGCCTTTCATGGCCTCCTCAGCGATGGCGAAGGTCCAAGCGGCTGAAGCAGCAACGATCTACTTCCCCTGCTTGGTTAGCTTTTCTGTGGGTTTCGCCGCTTCACCAGCCACTCGGCCTTCGAGACGGCATTCTGCATAGTCCCGGCGAGTCGGCGACCGTTCTGAGCAGAGAAGCGGCTGTGGATGCTCCTGGCTATGCCGTCGATGTCAGGCAGATGCGCGGAGCTCACAGAGAGGATCAACAGGAAGAGGTGACGTAAGCCAGATGTGGCCATCCGGCATCCGCCCGTCCTCGATGACCTTGAGCGGCTCCGCTGGTCGGCTGCGTGCCCGATCCAAAGTCCCTAAGACTGTCCGCACTCCGGTAAAGCCTCCGCTAAACGTATATAGCGGAGGAAACACCTGCAGCGGGCTACGCTATGCCGTCCGGTAGGCTAGCGGACGAGCGTCCATCCGCCAAATGCAGCGGAGTACAGGACGTCCGCTACGCCCGCCACGGGCCCACATCGCAACCGCCACGAAGGAGAGAGAGGGCGCAGCGAGAGGCAGCGCGAGGGCGGCGCGGCGGCACTGGCGTGCGCGGACGGGCGGCGCGAGGTGCGAGCGCGAGGCCGGCGGCACCCCTCCCCTTTCCCTCCTCGGCGCTTCGGCTCTGGCGGCGGCGTGACGGTGGGCCGGTCCAGAGGCCCTCCATCCCGGCGCAGGAGCCCCATCCCTCTGGCGCGCCCCGGCCGCGCGCCCCTCCGTGAGCTCGAGGCCCTCCACGGCGGATCCGCGAGCTGGAGCCACCGCCAGGACCTCCGCAGCTCCAGTGGCCGTGCGTGGAGGGGGTGCGGTGCAGGGAGGGGGCGGCGCGGTCGGCTGCCGGTGGAGGGAGCCGAGAGGGGAGAGGGAGAAGGAGAAGGGGGCACCGCCGCGCGGGCCTCCGCCTCCGATGCGCCCGAGAGAGAGAGAGAATGGGGAGGGAGGGCGGTGCGGTCGAATGGATAAAGGAGGAGAGGGGAAAAAGAAAAGGAAAGAGAAAAAGGGGAAAAAAGAAAAAAAATAAATAAAAAAATCTGACTAGTGGGCTCCACAGTGGATAGAGGATGATATAGAGTATGGATGGGTGCGGGAGAAATTGATATAGAGGATGGAATCTCGATTACCAGGACAGAATATTCCTTTTAGAGGATAAATTTAGAGGACGAAGAGTGCAGTCAGTCTAATTAACCGTCATTTTCATTTCTTGACAATTTTTTTTCTAAAGGAAAGGAGACTTATATTGGCACAGTACATTCCTAAATTACCCGTGAAAAAAAAAAATCTTCCTCAGTGGGTTCCCTCGGAGCCAAAGTGTCGTCCTCATACCAAATTCAACGACTAATCCCAAAACATTAGACATGCCGTAAGATCCAACGCTTCAGAACCAATCCAAAACACATCTAAATCGCTGAAAGAATATTGCATCGTCAGGTACGACATAGGCTATAGAATCATCACATGAAGACCTTAAATTCCTCTCCGCGACCATCGACGATGAGATCGATGACCTGAAGTCGTTGTCCTCATAAGGGGCTCCAAGAAGCACCCCTCTTCCAGAAGCACCCCTCCCGTTGCAGATAAAGACCATAAATTGGCCGACTACCGATGAAACCGATGCCTGCACTGACGATTTCATCGCGGCAATCACTGAAGTCATCGCAGGAAACATGATGGCAATCGAAAATTATCTGATTTCGCCGGAAGATTTATTGGACCAAACCCCAATTAACTAATAGATAGAAAAACATCAGGAAAAAAAAGAATGAGTCCCCCTTCTTGTCTAAGGCAGATACACCGGAAAAGGAAGAAGGAGAGGGGCCCTAGATGTGATGACGGAGAAGCGAGGAGCGGTGGCGGCGGTGGCGGCTCTGTACGAGGTGTACGAGACGTGCCTTTCTTTCTTTCTCGGGGGCCGGCATTGACTCTTTCGAGAAAGAATTTTGACTTAATATATATATAGATTGTTGAATCTATTTTCATAATAAATTTATTTGGAGATACATATACCGCACGTATTTTCTATAAATTTAGTTAAATTATGGCACAGATAAAAAAACTGACACTTATTTAGGGACGGAGAAAGTACGTCGATAAGGAAAAAAATTGGGTGGATCCCGTATCCACCCAGAACCCATGCATACTTTCACTGGATAGTGGACACGTGGATAGACGGCAGATCTTCATCCTGTGAAGCGTCTCTCTACGTTGTTTTAGTCAGTTGCAGGTATCACTAGCTACAGAATCAACCGTAGCACCACTCTAAAATGCAGTATCAGCCATTGAGTGGAAGTATTCATGGAGTTTGAGTGGATACTGAATCCACCCATTTTTTTTTCCGTCGATAAGAACCGCTGCTAGGGGCTTGCCATTGCTGCTGCTGATGAAAGGAAGTGGCATCGGGCCGAGTGCGATATACCAGACCGCTTGGAAGGATGTAGAAATCAGAAACGGTGAAAGCTGTGTTCACTTTTAACGGTCCGATCAAAATTTAACGGCAATGGAAACAAGGTGACTTGGCAAGCTGATGCGAGAGTCTGGTGCAAGATTCGTCCGAGGGTTATGTTTTAGGTTACCAGCAAATATTGCTCGTATGTTGCAACGAAAAAAAATAAATGCTTATACATGAGAGTTGTGTTAAAAAAAGGAAAAAATCATTTATTAGTGTAAATATAATTTTACAATTTGTTCACTTAATTTATACGCGTTAGAAGTCAAGGGACAACATATCGAACATTTTGTTTGCTTTCATTTTATTTTGGTTTGGTTCGTACCAGTGGCACAAAGTTCCCGATACGAAGGGTACGAGAAATGGGTACGTGGATCGAAAATTTTAAGTTTCCTGTTCGTGAGGGTATATCTCTTCGGGACAATTGATTCGAAGAGTAGAACATGGTCCCTATATAATTTGGACAATATACCTGGTACGTAGCTATGAAAAATGAGAACATGATTTCGATATATTTATTTACATAAATATTTATTATTACTATAATTTTAGATTGCACGGATTCCCCTAAAAAATAGATTGCATGGAGAATAGTAATGCTAATCGTTTATAGATTTGATAAGAAAATACGAATGCATTCTAGCGTTTGGGTTGCAGGTCCATTTTGCATTGACTATCTCATTATTAGGACATGACTCATCGGACTCCAGGCCCATTTGATTGTTGACTGTAGGTCTATTTCTCTCCTCTCCCATCGACTCTGCTCATTCATCCGACGCACAGAGCATAGAGCTGTCGTACAGGAGAAACCAGAGCGCCACCGCCCGCCGCTAGCACCTGGTCCCAGCACTGCACCGCTCCACTGCCAACGTTCGGCTCCAGTGCCGCCCGCCACCGCCCCCGACCCTAGCGCCGCGCCGCGCAGCGACCCCAGCACCACGGCGTGCAGTAGAACTAGTGTCGCGTAGCTGCCAAGCTTTAGAGGAACCTGCGCCCAATGCCACGCTGCAAATCTCTGCAGCTCCACTGCGTCGCGATTGCCCTCTGCATCCTCTCGGTGTGCTTTGGAACGTCATCCCAACTTGCATCCCCATCATCAATCCGTCGATGTGCCGCATTGGGAGACCTGTCAGGGGTGGATTCGATTTGGAAAAATCTTTGGCGGTTAAACTAACTAATTGTCAAACCACCATCCGCATAGCTAGTTAGGGGAGGCCCGGGAAAAAGAAAAAATCCATAAAAAGAAAAGGACTCGAACATGAAAATGGAAAAACGTAAACTGTAACCGAGTCGATGTCTTAGTTGGACAAAAGATTTTGCACAAGAAATTTTTCCTCTTTACTATTAGGCATAGATATAGATTTGGATCCATGCCATTACAATTTTTAAAGTTAGATCTGCTATTACAATTCAACTATTCTGAAACTTGCCATAATTCTTCATCTACTTAATTCTTGCCATTCTCTACGTCTCCTAGGTGTCTAGGCTCACTATCAGACTACGGTACATATATGCATCTTTCGTATGGACCAAAACACCCTTCTGCTTCTCACTCCCTCCACTCATTGGCATGTGGGCCCCACAAGTCAGCTTTTCCTTCAACCTCTAGCCATCCTCCACCAGGCAGCGGGCGCAGCCACCTGCGTGGTGGAGGATGGCCGGAGGTTGAACGAGAAGCTGACTCGTCGGACCCACACATCAGTGAGTGGAGGGAGAGAAGTAGTAAGGGTGTTTTGGTCCATACGAAAAATGTGTACGCGTACAGTGGTCTAATAGTGGGCCCGGACACCCAAAGACGTAGAAAATGGTAAAGATCACGTAGATGAAGAATTATAATGACAAGTTTTCAGAATATATGAATTGTAATGGCAGATCTCAGAACTTTAAAAATTGTAATGGCATGAATCCAAATAAAACCGATGTTTTAGAGGCATTCTGACACCACTTTAACCCAAGTAGCCTTTAAATTCGTTTCAAATGCTTAAAAAGTCCCATATTAATCGGTATAACAAAATGCTAGAACAAAATTTAAAAAAAGATACAATATGATACAAGATTGCGCGGCCACCGTTCCGTCGTTGTACTTCTGTTTTCAAAATATATCAATATATATTTTTTCTTATTTTGCGAACAATATAGTTTTCTGCTACCTTCGTTTTAATCTATAGGTTATTTTAGTTTTTCTAAATTTTTATTAAATATTTAGACACATCATATATATATAGATACATAATAAAAATTATATATTTAGAAAAGTCAAAATGATCTATAATTTAGAGCAGAGGACGTACATAGTAAACTGAAAAACTACTTTTGTTATTGTCCTTAGAAAAATAAACTATGCATGACAATAGAGCAGAGTGCAGCGCAACACACCAACACCCCGAATGGCACTAACCAATATAGGGCCATAGCGCAAAGGAAAACTCCACGTTACCTCCCTCAACTTTCGTGAAATTCCGCTTTTCTTCTCTGAACTCCAAAACAAGGCAAAACACTGTTATAAACAGTTTTGAAGGCGGTTTTGTCTTTTTCTTTTTTATTTATTTCGGCTGAATCTTTGAAAATCATAGTAAATCATAGAAAAATCATAAAATGAAAAAAATCCAATTTTGTTAGACTCCACATTAGTAGATCTACACAGTGACCATATAACATGGTATGCTTTAGTACAAAGTTTTTGCTGTGACTTTAGATTTATGCTTTTCTGTAATTAATTAGAATAATTTATAGCTGCAGTTTCTTTGGTCCAACTGTGATGAAATTTTTATGGTGGGCTAATTATTGTATGATTGAACTGTAGTAAAAATTTATACTCATTGGATCATATATAGCTTAGTTATAGGTTTATTTATATTTAACAAGCATAAACCTAAATAAAATCTATAACTAAGTTATATATGATCCAATGAATATATGATTTTTACTATAGTTTAAGCATATAATAATTAGCCTACCATAAAAATTTCACCATAATTGGATCATAGAAACTGCAGCTATGAATTATTCCATTTAATTACAGAAAAGCATAGATCTAAAGCTACAATAAAAACTTTATACTAAAGCATACCATATTATATATTCATTGTGTAGATCTACTCATGTGGAGTCCAACGAAATTAGATTTTCTATTTTATAATTTTTCTGTGATTTATTATGATTTTTTAAAAGAATCAGCCGAAATAAATAAAAAAAAACAAAACCGTCTTTAAAATCGCTTATAACCGGACCAGGAAGGTAAGATGAACGGTTTTAAAAATTGAGAGAAGTGTTTTGCCTGATTTTAGAGTTTAGAGAGGAAAAGCGGACTTTTGTAAAAATTAAGAGAGTTAATATGGGGCTGGTTCGGCTGGTGGAAAAGCCGGCTGATTTCGGCTGATTCAATAGTGTTCTATGAAAGAGAATAAGCTGAAACAAGCCGAAACATGACTTGCAAAACAGGGTCATGGACTTTTTCCTGGGCACAAACCACCGTCGGCCCATGGAAGGCGTTGTCACTTGGGCCGGTGACTTGGCTGGCTTCTTCTATAAGGAACCACCGCCTGCCTGACTCGCGCTTCCCGCTCTTTTCCATTCCCCCCGTCCATCATATCTCTCTTTGCGCAGCGAAGCTTCCAGAACCCTCTCTCCATGGCCTCCTCCTCCTCCGGGCGGCCTTCACCGGTGCAACCGAGAGTCCGACCGTCCCCGCTTGAGCTTGGATTCGGAAACCCTAGTGCCAGCCACAACCCCTCCGTCGAAGACAGGATGGCCCTCCTCCTCCGCGCCGCGCACGACGGTTACGTCCCCAAAATCAAGAGTGAGCTCTCGAGATGGACACGGCGATTACGGTTTCTATGCGCTCTGGATGATCTGTTGACTCTAGTTTTTCTGCTTTTGCTTTTGGTTCGCGTTTCGGGGTCTGATCGAATTGTTGTGGGTTGCTGTTGTTGCGCAGCGCTGGCGAAGCGGCTGGAGGAGCATGCTGGGATGAGCGTGGACGAGGCGGTGAGATGGGTCCAGGCCCCGTGGAGTAAGCGTCACGGGCCGCTGCACATGGCGGCGTCAGCCGGGAAGATTAAGGCGTGCAAGTACCTGATCAATGATCTCGGGCTCGATGTCAACGCGACTGGCACCGATGGTTCGTGTCTTCTTCTATTTTTACTTTTGCATGACATTCGTTGGGTCAGCACTAGGAGGGATGGGATGGTTGGACCGTTGGATCATGTTTCTGAGCATGGGAAGGGAGACTTTGATCTGATTTATGGGATAGGTCATAGGTCGAGGGTTAAGTCTATTTGCTCGCTTATTTGTTTTGGAGAAAATTACTGGAAACTGGCTATGGTGGCTGATGTGAGTTCTGTCACAACATAGGTAATTAGGTATGCCGTATGCATGATAGTATATGAAATGTGGTCATATGCATGTAACCAGTAATCCTGTCTTTCTTCCCAGTTTCTCGGAGTGCAATTTGTATTTTATTCGGAGTCTGCCTGTTGTAGTTCAGCAATCCCTCCCAATTTCCATTGACAAACACAAACCTGTGAGGTTGAAGGATGGTTTATGTGAAGATGTTATGCGATTTCAAGTTTCTTTTGCATTGATGCAAATGGGTTTTACACTCTTAATTATTTTTTTGTTTCCAGAATAGGGGACCTTTATCTGTTTGACAAAAACTTTTGCAAATAGTAGTGTTTGTGAAATGAGATGCACGTTGACTCATGGATTTTGGAGAAAATAGCTGGAAACTGGTGACTTCTAAGTTCTGACACAAACTAGGTGTCCATGATAGCAGATGAAATGTGGTAATATGCACGTCACCAGTAATCCTGTCTTTCCCAAGTATTTTGGAGTGCAATTGGTATTTTATTCAGAGTCTGCCCAGGCCGTAGTTCACCAATCTCTCCCATTTTCCATTGAGAAATATACAAACATGTGAGGTTGGAGGATCATTTACATGGAGATGGTATGCGATTATTGGCAGTTCCTTTCACATTTGATGTGAACGGGATTCCCAGTCTTATATTTTGTTTCTATATAATATTAATAATAAAGAGGTAAAACTTTGTCTGCTTGGCAAAATTTCGGCAAAGGGTTGGTTTGTGGGAAATGCATGGAGTTTTTAATAAAGTCTACCATTATAAAAAAATGATATATATAAGGTAACATTAACTGTGATAGCAGTGTGAGTCATGGATCTCGCTGTTTAGTTTAATCCAGTGGCGGACCTTGCCTCAGATTATTAGGGGGGAGCAATGCCATAAACAAGTTACTAATGAACTAATGATTCAAACACTACTGTCTATATTAAACAAGTACACAAACCAGGGGTGGCCATGGCCCTTTCTAGCCCTAAGAAAGCTCCGCCCCTGGTTTGATCCTTATGCCATGATACAGGAATAAAGGATACACCTCTGTAATACTACTATATGTTTCTGTTACATATGACTTCATTTGGTTATAAGCAATAAGTGTTGATCATTCTGATTGCCACTTTCCAGGTGCGACACCACTAGTTTTCGCAATACATGGTAGTGGATCTTTAGCTGTTGTGAGGCTTCTTCTCGATCATGATGCTAATCCTAACAGAGCAGACATCTATGGGAGTTATCCTCTCCACATTGCAGCGATTAGAGGTTCTCTTTACCCTTGAATATGCGAATTTTGGACTTCCTTTTGCTGTTCTTGGAGCTTTACTATCATGCCAAATGTGTTCTGTCTCTTACGTAAGGTAAATTTCAGGACTTAGGTTTATTATTGCCTAAAGCCTATTGGGCATACATTGTGGTCATCTAAAGAGTTGACTTGGTTACTAGAACATATGTAAGTCAGTCATTATAAACCACCACTGAATAAAGGCATTGGGGAAAAAAAGGGGAGAGAGGGACATGGTGCTGTGTTGCACTGTTGCTTGACTTAAACATTGATCTTGAGTTTTGACCATGCTACTTCCTTTGGTTGCTGGAAACCTTAAACATTCACTTTGCGGTAAATAACTAGTTTGCCTAATGCTTTCCAAACTTGTTTTTGCTGTTAACATATGGTTACTTTAGGTATTTTAGTCATGAAACAGAAACACATCTCATTTAATATACCCATAAATGCAACACGGCGTGATTATTTCCCTCTCTTTTGACCCAGGTTACTATGAAATATCAGAATTTTTATTGTCAAAAGGGGCTTATGTTGACCCTCTGTGGGAATCTAAAAGTCCACTATATATTGCTGCCCAATATGGAAATGCAAGAATGGTGGAGTTATTGTTGCATCATAATGCAGAGGTAATAGTTCTTTCTTACCAGCTCTAATTTGCTCTTCTTACCAATACACGATGTACAGGTTTAGTATTTAATTTGTATCCATGATAAATAAACCAAAGAAGTAACAGCTGGACTAATTTGTTTGGAAGTAGAAATGCTCTTGTGTCTGTCTTCTTCACCATATTTCACTTCTTCCATCAAGGCTTGAGGGTTCCACTTGAAATCTTGTTTGTTGTCTGCCTCAAAATCTGATTGGATTTTGCATCTTTTGTTCTGTTACCATTTAATTGAATGCATATGTTCCATATGACAACTCATTGTAAAACAAGATCATATTGTAGATTTTCCTAATGGTCGTTTGAAACTCTGGATCCCGCATTTCGGTCACTTTTCTAGTCTTGCATATTATTGCATGAATTATTCTGTGCTGTTCGAGAAAAGATATTTTTATGACATGGATTTTCAGTTCTTATACAGTTAGGATAGCGGATGCAGTAAAACATCATTATCTATAACAAGCTTTCAATTATTCTATTGGTTACTTTTTTAGTTTCATGGAAACCGGTAAAACTTTTTTGTAATTTGATTTTAGAAAACCATTTTCTGCTATATTTGTTTTCCTCTGTAAAACGATTTCTTTTTTTTCTTATGATTTATATTCCAGATTCTGGATTAAAAAATCGATAAAAAGTGAGATCCGAACAACCTCCAAGGATAGCCATGGTAAAGCCAGATTATACTATACAGTCTGTACACAGGCTTATTCATGTTTTGATGAGCATGGAGCGTGGGTCCCTAATTTTGTTGTATCTTTTTTGAGGTTCCATTTGATTAGTGCATTGAGACAACATGCCAAACTCTGTTAATGAAAGCTAGATTTTACCTAAAAATGAAGGAGGATTTACGCCCAACGATATATATGAAATTTTATTGTGGGCACCAGTGTTTCCCATCTGCGTGTTTATGAAGTAGTCAAATCAGATATGGTACTTTTGGTTAAGTTTTCTATTTATTATTCTAAAATTCGTATTGAACTGCTCTTTTTTTCTCTAGTATCCATGTCATTATTTTTGTACAAGTAATGTGTTCTTTTTTCTCATCTCCAGCCTAAAGGTGTGGTGGTATACACGCCGCTGAAAGCAGCAATCTCTGCTCGTTCATTGATAGGCTTGGAATTACTTATCAAGGTGCAATGACTTGTCCTGTTAGAGTTGTTATTATTGATTCCCTGCAAAGATCTTACCAAGGGAACTGGATAAATTTGATTTGTCATTTCTAGAATGAGCACAAGTTGAAGCTTTATAAGAAAAGCTGTGTTTAAGATTCTGTATCACTCTATTTTGCAGGCTGGCGCCCCTGTTAATATTGGTCTGCCTGAAACTCCACTGATAGCAGCTGCAGCTGCTGGCTTAACTGACTTCGTCAAGTGTTTGTTGAAAGCTGACGCAAATGCAAACATACCCGATGATGTCAGTTTTATCCTAACACTTAGTTTTCATTGTCACTTTTGAAGAGCTTATTTGTTGTCTATGAGTCTATCATACTTTCAAGTTTGACTAGTGTGGAACTTTCTTGTAATATTGTATGTTTGCTACTAACAGTTTACGGTAAAATGCTGCACTTTGAAGTCCTATGTTATCTCTTTTTTCTTAAAAAGGAAATAACAAAATTGTAATGTTGTTGACACTGAAATTGTATTATCCCTCCCTGGCACCATTCAGTAAGTAGAGATGTGGGGCACATTAGCCATCCTCTCACAATTGGGCCATAATTGGTAGAGATGGGAGATCATTTGTTCTTGAAACCATGATTCTTAAGAATCCAATATTGGGGTAGGGAAAAGGGAGCCCTTTCCTGGTTCTCCTGACCTTAGGTTTTGAGGTTTCAGAATGGTTTACTAACCTGACGATTGTATAGACTTCGCTAATTGTTGTATTCTAGTATGTACAAACTTTTATCACAATACATGCCCTGGCCTGGACAATTGCCTCTGATTCCTAACATACACTCATTTCTGACCGACCTTAATTCTGCTAGAGTAAAATGGCTTTCCACATTTTTTTACTCATTGTGAAACAGAAAGCCTAATTTTAACCCTAAACTCTTGTATATTTATTTGACAACGTTCTCCATGATATTCTTCTTTTAAACAGAATGGTAGGGTTGCGGTAGAAATTGCTGCAATCCAAGGATGGCAAGAATGTGTCGAGGTTCTTTTCCCTGTCACGGCCCCTTTGGCTAGAGTTGCAGACTGGAGCATTGATGGATTACTTCGACATGCAAGATTTATGAGTTCCAAGCCACAAGTATGGACGAAAACTTGTGGATTGCTAAAATCATGATTCATGACATCATTTGACTTTAGAACTTCTTATAGTTTCAGTTTATCATATATTTCATATTTTATTTGGCTTTCGGTTGTGCATGTTATTTAGCATCCTGTGCTCCATGAAGACAATGAACCTGATTATGAAGCAGAAGGGGATGCCACATTCTGTAGAAGGGATTATTCTCATGCATTGACTCTCTATACTATGGTAAATTTTTGTATCACACATCTCTTTAGACATGAGGGGAACTTCTGTTTGCTAACAAAAACTCACTTTCTGACTTAACGCCTAGTACACTGTAGCTGACCATCCTGATCAATCAATAAAGTAGTGTTAGGTTACCTTAACATATGGTCATTGCCTTTATTTTATTTTAATGAACATAACATCCATATAAGTTCCAAGAAAGCAAAACTGGTAGTATATCCTTCAGCACGGGGTGATTGTTATGTTATATCCAGCGGCGGATCTAAAGGGGGGGCTGGGTGGGCTCCAGCCCCCCTAATGACTGGATTTACCACTAAAAACACTGTAGTAAAAACCTCAAATCACCGTTAAATCTTCATGCAAATCAACATCTCCATTGTTTTAGCCCCCCTTGATTCTCATCCTGCATCCGTCACTGGTTATATCCTACTGCCTTCTTGGCCTTCTTTGTTAAGGATTAACATGATCTTTGGTTTAGTAAACTTAAATCATTAAATGGATGCAGGCAATGGAAATTGACCCTGATAATTCAACCTTGTATGCAAAGAGGAGCCTTTGCTTTCTGTACACAGGCTATGAAGGAGAGGCTTTGGAGGATGCTACTACCTACAAAGATATGCATCCGGATTTATCAAAATCCTGCTATGAGCAAGGAGCAGCTCTTATTCTGGTCAAGGTGGGGAGTGATACAAATAGCAATGAATTTTGATTTTTCATAATCTGTGTCATGTTCCATCGTTATTTATTCACTCTGTTGTCTTTAGGAGTATGGCAGAACATGCGAAGCACTCTTGCCTGGCTTGAACTCGGATTTTTGAAGCAAACCAACTGACAAAGCGTTCGGGTAACTTCCACTTGATTGTCTTTATTCTTTGATTGAATATATTTGCTAAAATAGATTGTTGGAATACGGTAGGATGGATGTCTTACAATAATTTATACTGTTCATATGGAAAGAAACAAAGTTTGTAACATATTAGTATCCTAATGTATGACTGGTTTATGTACTTTTACCCCAATGTTGAAAACTTTGTTTTCCAATTATGTTAGGAGAAATAGCTTTCATGAAGTTAACACTTACCAGAGTTTGTCTGTGTGCTTAACTTGTGCTCTAAGTTCCACCATATTTTGCAGGGAAGGGCCATCCGTGAAGAAAGAAGGTTAGTGTAAAGGCAAGAAAGAAGGCTGTTACTGCACAGGAAAAACAGAGGTTCCTAGCTGTTACTCCTTACTCGTATTCGTATAGTCGTATAGTACTACTGCACAGGCAAGAACAGAGATTATTAGTTGTTGATACAATTAGGTAATACAGTGGCACAGATAAGATAATGACGGATGAGCATCCGTCCAAAAAACCTGTGGTGTTGTGTTTTTGTTGGATCCTGCTTTTTCTCCACTGTGGAACTTGTTCCTGTTTTGAACGGCTGTTGCGTGTTATATACGTGTTATATGTACATGTACTGAGTTGTAAATGTGGTCAAATGCTGGGCCCACCATTTAGACATGATCAAACAGTTCTTGAAAGCACGAGAACCTTAAAACAGATGATAGTGGTAATACTGATATTGCGAGTTTTGGTATGGTATTGTTATGATATATTAACCTGGTGTCCATCATATTGGTCGTAGACATTATTTTATAAGTAAAAGCCTAGGGAGAAAGATGTGAGAGGGACCATGTTCTCGCTTCATAAAAAAAACGTTTTAGATGATGAATCAAAATCACTTTTATGGAACCGTGTTTTATATATAGGGTGTGTTTAGTTCCCTGAAAAAGGGTGAAAAATGTACTGTAGCACGTTTTGTCTTTATTTGGTAAATAGTGTCCAATCATTGATTAATTAGGTTCAAAACATTCGTCTCGCAAAGTACAACCAAGATGTACAATTAGTTTTTAATTTCATCTACATTTAGTACTCCATGCATGTATCGCAAGTTTGATGTGACGGGAAATCTTTTTTTTGCATAGTATTTTTTTGGTGGAACTAAACACAGCCATATATACACACACTTAGTGGAAGGCCCAGCCCAAACTACAGCTAGCCGGTTCAACCAAACCATCCTCCCTCCAACGTGTCCAGGCGCGACGCTGCGTGGTCCTGGCGTCGGCGTGGGACCAACCCAAACCTCCCACCCATCAGCTCCGTTTCAAAATCATTTGAATCTTGTTTTTCCTCTCCTCTCGTTCTCTCACAGCACGCGAGCAGCAGCCACGGCACCGCGAGATGCTGCGGGCACCTGCAGCCACTCCTAGGACCGGTGGCGGAGCGCCCCGCACCCACCCTCTTTCTTCACGTCGACGGCGCGGACCACCCCGCCTGCATGGTGGCAGTGTGGCCCTCCCCGCGGCGACGGCGCGACCACCACGGCGCCCTCTCCCTCCCACCCGGCGGCGGCACCCCTTCTCTACTTCGGTGGCCGCGCAGCCTCCCCTGGCTCGCTGGTTGATCCCGCGGATCCATCTGCCGCGACAACCCTCCCCTCACCGATGGTCGCGACTGGGCTTCATCGACTCCAACCGGCACGGGCGCGACCGACATGCGGGCACGGCGGCCCTCGGCAGCGGCGCATCCCGCATCCCGCACGGATGGCACCCAGCAGCGCGTCACGGCCATGGAAGTCCCGCACGGATCCGGTGTCGAGCACCTTCCCTCCACCTCCGCCTCCCCACGTCCCTCCTCTGCAACGATCTGGTGGCTGCCATCCAGCTCGACGACAGCGGTGGCCTCCTGGTCTCTTTCCCCATGGGCACGACGAGCCACGGAGGAGACAAGGTTCAGGTGCTTATTTAGTCACTGGCGGAGCTCCCCATTAGGCACACTGGGGCGGCTGCCCCAGCTACCGCTGGCGCGGCCCCCTAACCCCAGCTTCTCCTTCCCAATCTGCAGTGTCCAACGCTGTTTCTTGACTCCGGCACAAGGAAGACCGAGACCGAAGGGACGTGCAGTGAGGGACTGAGGGCTACGAGCCTCCGACTCAGAGCCTCGGCCAGCGATGATTGCTGGTCCTGGACCATGATGGCCCAAGCCCAATAAACGGATAACTCCCAAGCGGCCAAGTCCCAACAGGTAATACCAACAGTATCAAAATGTCTGAACGTCTAGTTGAGAAGCACACACGAAAATTGAATATTTGTGTGTTTTATATCCTGCTGTGTTCTTCATCTTGTTGAGAAATTCTTCTGTCTTCTTCTGGAAATAAACCTCAATGCACAAAGTTACAGAAACCGATTGCAGGTGACCAAGTTTGTTGTGCCGCAAGCGAAGGCCAAAGAGAAACAAGTTTATAAAGCTGATACTTGTTCAATCAGCACGCATGAAAGAAAGAAAAAAGGCCATCAGGTTCATCACTTTATTGTGAGTGAACAAACCAAAGCTAATGATGACTGTCATAATTTTTTTTTAAAAAAAACATCAACACTCTTGTGGGGATCGTTGAACTCCTTTAGTTTTAAATTTGCCATTTATTTGGCACTTAAACTCTCATTTGTGTGATATCAATAAAAATATGCCTACGATCACATGTGTCCGCGCCCCACCTAAAATTTCGTGTGAGCTCCGCCACTGTATTCAGTTACTCCTAGTCGATTTGTGCCGGTGGCAATGGGCCTTCTCACACCCCAATCTATAGATTCGGCGTCACCGGCAATCAAGACGTCAACGAGTGGAGGCAGGTCCATCTCGGTCAGATCCCGAGCTCCATTCAGGCATGGTCATGGCTGAAGATCCTCATGGTGGCAACACTGGAAAGGAGCTTCCTATACATAAGGAAGCTCCCAATATCCAGTACCTATACATACGAAGCTCCCCAATGAAACGTCCTTGATTTTCACGAAGGGAAATCCACGGAAACGAAGTGTAAAATGACGAAACAATCCGTCAATTTACCCAAATCTCAGTGATACATAAAGTCATACACGATTATCAGAGTACAGTAGAGAGTTTTACATAAATTATTCTCTTTGCCACGCAGGGCGGAACACAGTCACACATAGCATCTAGAACAACATCTGACGAAGATAGCAGCGGAAAACGATCTCCTGGAACCAGCTCGAGCGCAGAACAGACCCTCTAGTCCTCCCAGTCATCGCCCTTGTAGTCGTACTCGGACTCAGAACCTGCCAAAAATCTATAAGTACACTTGGTACTGGCCACGTATCGCCCACCCTATGCTTGTATTGCTTTGTGGAAAGTGGAATGCATTGAGTGAAGTAGAAAGAGACCTATTTAGGTTGTGGGTTTCCTATGCAAGTAGTTAGTATTTCAATAATAATAAAATGTTCGTCAAGTTTTAACCCATCTTATTCACACATTCTCCCTAGCCCCATCACACACATCACATCTCATCTCACTCTCTCTCTAGGCGATGAGATCGACTCCCGCTCAGATCTTGCCTCAACGGCCAAAGCCGGAAACCAACACGAAACCCGGGGGAAAGGTAGAAAGGGACTCCTCTCTCTAATCAAGTGAAGCGTAGGTCATGGGTATGTCCATATCCGCGGACGTGGCTATACGTATAGATCGATCAACTCTGCAGAGTGTGTACACCTGGTAATCCACAAGATCGCCATCCTCGACCATCCGGCTCGTCTAGGCTGATTCCGACTGCCTCCCATCCGGTACAGTACCACCCTACCACTCAGCCCTGGGCCACCCCGGCGTCCACCAAAACGTTGAGACTGTGAGACGTAGTACCGGGCCTCCAAGGTCACTACGCTGTCTTAGGAGGGTATGGGTCCACATGCCCGTACCTCCCTACACTATCACCTTCCAACCTAGTAGTAGTGGTACCGCCCTAGTCAGTCGAGTAATCGTCCCCCGCCCATCGAGAGCGAGTGGTGTGCATGAAGGTCTCATGGTTCCGGTTCTCAAGACATACCAATCCTTAGGGGGACCGGACATGATATCTTCTCGAAAAGGGGATCACCAACTCCCCGTGCCACGATGGCACCTCACCAAGGATAACCAACACCCCGGTCCACCTCTCACACATACCCGCCACAGGTAACTCTCACAAGGGATGCCCAGGTCGCACCCCTTCGGCAAGACTTGCCCTAAAGACTCGTCGTAGAATCCTGTCTGATCGACTCAACCCTCACCACACACCCAAAACATACGCCAAGATCTCCCCATGTTCATTATCCAGTTTTTAACGAGTTTATGGCACCTCGTGCCTTACGCACATATGTCTCTCCCTCACCAGCATCACATCACAGATATAATGCGAGTAAGAGTAAAGCAGTAAGTAAGTAACAAGCTAGCAACTAGCCTATCAGCGGGTGTGCAGAAGTAAGGTTGCAACAAGGTATAGGCTCAAAGTAAAACTACCATGCAACCTAACATCAAAATATTGCCTAAAAGATAAAGCGCTAGCAATTCTAGTTATAGCATGCGTAATAGGATCTATGAGATTGGGTGGGGTGTGGCACCTGGCAGGTCGTCACCAAGTTCTCGCTATAGTCAGGGTCGTACTCCTCAGTCGGCAGGTCCTTCGGCTCTGTTAAACGTAACATATGGTCGCGTGAGCGACTCCTATAGAGGTGCACAAAGAAGCAACATAAATTTGAAAGATCCAAATGCACTCAAACACAAGCCTATGACATAGAGCTCATTTTTAGAAAAAAAATTTAGGCACTGGTTTGGTATTTTTCTGAGGTAAATGAATTAGTTATGAATTTTCAAAGATTAAATAAATTTCTAAAAAAGAAAAAGACTGGAAAAACTTGGCAGCGACACGTGGCATCTTCCTATTGGTCGTTTGGTTTACAGTCACTGATATGCGGGTCCAGGTCAACGGTCAGCGTTGACCGGTCCGCGACCGGGCTTGGTTGAACCTAGGCTGGGCCGGTCTGGGCCGGCCCGGACACGTGTCCAGCTGTGGTTGTGTCCACGTGGCAGCCTGGATTCAAACTGGGCTTTGGCCCGTGTGGGCGTGGCTCACGGTGAACGGTGTGGTGGAAAACTGTGAACCACGGACTCGATTTATGGTGAACTGAGTTCATCGGCCCTCACCCTCTCTTGGTCCACAGTGCACCAGGTGCACGGACCAGTGTGGCAGCAACACCTCTCCCTCCCCTGCTTCTCAACCGCGCTCCCGTGCACGCCACCGTCGGCATGGCGGTTACGAGCAGCTCCCTCTGTGGCTCTCTTCCCCCTTCTTGCTGCGCATGGCGCGTTCCTTGCCAAGGCGAACTAGATACACCTCCTCTCTCTTCATCTACTGCCTACTACATCAAGAACGAGACCTCGCCATGGCGTGGTCTGACCATGGCGACCACACGCTGTGCATCGGCATGCTGCGGCCATTTTCGAGCTCCTGTGGCTCGGCCAAGCCAACGAGTGCGTGCGTCATGTGTGTGTGAACGTGTGATCAAGGCGTAAGGGTCGCGGCTCTTCCCTAGATGATCCTCGGTACTAAAAAGGTGAGGCGGTACCATGCCAAGCACAACCGGCGGCGAGCGAGGAGAGGCGGTGAGCTCACCGTAGGTGGCGATGGCGAAGGGATACCGGTGCAGGGTGAGTTGATGTCGTGTAGCCGTGAAGTCATGCAGTGCAGTCCCATGGTGAAGAAGAGGAAGCCCGGCGTCTTCTCCTTCTCCCGGTGCGCTCAGACGGCGGCGTCGGCTTCGTGTCCTCTGTTTTCCCCTCTTTCCCTTCTCTTCCTTCCTCTTCTCTTATCCCCTCTCTCTTGCGGTGTGGGCGACGATAGTGCCACCAGGGTGGCGGTGGAACGGATGGAGGCGACTAAGGCTGCGGCTCGGGGTTCTTATAGCCGAGCATGGCCATTGTTGGGCAGTGAACGGTGGGCAGGCATGGAGGAGTACGTGGAGGGCGGTGATGTGCCCTGCGCTAGGGTTAGGGCGTAGCGGTGCAGCTGGTGATCGAATTGGTGAAGGCAATTTCGAATTCCATGCGGTTGGAGAGGGTACGGTGGTGGCAGGAGGTGGTTACGGGTGCGGCCAAGGGGATGGTGTCACGGTGCGAGCGGGGCTCCAGCTGGGTGATGGTGAGCGCGGGAAGACGACATGGCACGCTCGCGGGGCTAGGCGCAGCGGCTTGGAGCGCAAGGTTGGGGTACAGGGACAGGGAGAATCTCTCCCTCGCCGTTTTCGTGACCCTGTCTCCCCTCTTCTCACAACGGCCGGAACAGAGGACTGGGGGAGCGGAAGGAAGGCGATGACGGGCGGGGTCCACCGGCCAGCGAAACAAGGGCGGGGTGCGGCGACAGCATGACGCGGACGCCTTGCTGGGCCGAACCAAGAGCGAGTAAGGCATGCGGGCGCGCGCGGAGCTATGTGTGCGAGTGCATGTCGGGCTCTAGCGCGTTGCTGGGCCGGCTGCGATTCGTTGGGCTGGCTCGACAGGCTGGCTTGGTAGGCTAGCTCGGCGAGGTTGGTTGGGCCAGATAGGGTTTCTCCTTTTCTGTTTGTTTGGAAAGCTTTTCTATTTTATTTCCTCCTCCATTTAACTAATTTAGAGTTCCTACATGAATACACATGTGTTGCCAACACATGTATGCCCTAGTGGGGCCCACTAGAGGTCATTTAGGGTTTCAAGCCACCATGCCAAGGGTTGGCAACATCACACACACATTTAATTAAGCAATTATTTAAATGTTGTTGCTTTTATTTGCATTACAAAAGAACATAAGAACCAACTCAAGCATGTTTGGTTAAAATGCAAGAATGTAATTAACTAGACTAGGTGCTACTTGTGCAACTAGGATAGGTTTCCTACATGACACCTAACCATTCATAGGTTATTTTAGAAAAAAAAAATTGTAGTTGTGATTTTTGAGTTAGAGAAAATTCCTGGGTTGTTACATGCTCCTCCGATCTAAGCCTCCTCAATCCTCATAGTTTTTTTTTCTGATTTCATATGCAGGCTGCTGGCCCTAAGCAAATTAAGGAGCTAATGAATGTGGATTGCTTGAACGCTGAACTGAACCCCAATCTTCAGCAACTAGCAAGTCAGGATTTGAACGCAGACCGCAGGCACCTGGCTGCGGCCAATCTCCCTGTCCCTGCTTCAGTGAAATATTTTTTATGCTTCACTTGCTAAAGTTCTATGCATATGCTTCACTCGCTAAATTTCTATGCATATGATTCATATTGCGCAAAAGCCTATGCGATGGTCGGCGATGGATGTGGTCGGAATTTTTATGCTACGTGTGTACAAGTTTCTATGCACCATGTCCTCATCTGACGGAGGAGCAGTGTGTGGAGCAGCGAGATCTATCTGGTGTTGTCAATGGTATCTATGCATATCAAAGTAGAGGAGGGTACCTGAACATGTGCACAAATGCATATCTACTATAGTGCATCTTGTTGTTTGGTTAGAGGAGGGTACCTGAACATGTGCACAAATGCATGCGCAAGAACTGCATATTTGTTGGTGTCCAGGTTCAGTGACAGCTTCCAATTGTATCTGACGACAAAATTTTATCAAAATAACTGCTCAGTGTGTCCAGATCTCCAGGACAGTACTCTTCTAGCTAATGGTGTGGGCTCTGAATCAATCAATACTCGCTCTGATCACTTGGTAGCTAGTTAGAGCATGAGCAATAGGGACTAGGAAGGCGAGCTCTGGACCTCTCATGCTGTGTTTGTATATAAATCCCTGTGAATTACATGAGTTGCGTGGCAAGTGATATTTGCCTACGCTGAAAAAGTTTTCACATCTTTTTTGGTTCACATGCCATTCCTGCTCAGTACTCCTGAACATGGGTTTGATTCGATTTGGTCGTAGCATTGCAGGAACATGGGGTTGCGGCAAATGAAGAGCTAGCAATGCAAGCAAGCATGGTTTTCTATGCAATATTGACGCGTCCATTCAGAGATAAATTGTTTCTGTGCTTGCATACATAAATTTCTATGCATAGCAATTATGATTCAGTGCAAGTTTCTAAAAAAACTAGATAAATTATGATTCTCGTAGTTTTGTTTTCATGTACTATATTTTTTTTGTTTCTATGCTTTTTGAGCCAACCGTGTAAGCAATAAATCATCTAGAATTCTATACACTGTTGGAGCACATTTTATACATTGTTGGAACATAATTTTATATATTGTTGGAGCACATTTATATTTAATGGTGGAACACATTTCTATACATTGTATTAACAGTTATCCATGCATTCTTGGAAGACTTATATACATCATTGGATGATATTTCTATACTTTGTTATAAATTTCTATACAATTATCAATAATGGCTCTTGCAGTTTGTTTTCATGTACTTTTGATTGTATGATCTGTTGGTGTATGATCTGTTTGTGTTTTCTATACAATCTTATTTTTTGATGCATAAAAATTGAAATCTTAATTTTTTGATGCATAGAAATAGACTTCTTTTTCATCTAATCTTGAGGCTTTTCTATGCTTAACCTTGATATAGTGTGAATAAAATTAAAATATTAATTTTTGGGTGCATAGAAATTGAAATCTTAATTTCTTGGATGCATAGAAACTTTTCGGATGCATTTAAAATGTTCAGATCCAGTCTTGTGACTCTATAAAATTTGATTGCTTGTACTTTTTTTTAGATTTGGATCACAGGGTTTGGCCCACCTCACTGGCTCTGACGACGGTGCCTTTCCTCTGGTGATGACTGTCGTTACTAGTTCTATATTTTTTTTCTTTCATTTGGTCAAAGGCATATGGTCAAAGGTAAGAACAACGGCAGCGTGGTGTGGGTGATGCATGAGTGCAGCATCGCCGCATATGATAGTAACATTGGCTGCATGTGAATTTTTTTGGGTGCTTCTCTACTCTTTTGTTTGGTTTGTATGCACGCATGATGAAATGTCTATGGATTTGCTAGCTTCTTGTTTCTTCTGCTTATGGAGTGTGCTTCACTGCTTCTATGTGCATTTGTATTTCTGGATGCAGGAGCGAGCTCTCAAGTCGGCCATGTTTCACTGCTTCTCTGTGCATAGAAATTAAAATCTTAATATTTGGATAGTTCTCTACAGATTTTGGATGCTTGTAAATGGCTGCTAGTCTGGTAATCGCTCTGCCATCATCATCGTTTTATTCTGTGTATGATCGAACAGCAGTATGTAGTTGGCTCGTTCTTTTTTTGATTTGTTCTGTGTTGTGTATTGAACAGTAATAAAAATTATTTTTCTTTCGATTGCCTGCTGTAGCAAGGCGTTGCATTTAGGTGAAGGAGGCCATCGTCTTGCAGTAACCTTTTACTGCATATCATTAGTTATTCATGATTCTTTTTATATATAGTTAACAAATTTCTATACATTATCTGAGCACATTTCTATGCATTATTTTTGTTAGATCCACCGGCAAGATACATGCGTATGCCAGAAGCTAGCTAGCAATGCAAGCAAGCATGATTTTCTATAAAATATTGATGCATCCCTTTAGATCAAATTGTTTCTGTGCTTGCATACATAAATTTCTATGCATAGCAATTATGATTCAGTGCTGGTTTCTAAAAAAACTAGATAAATAATGATTCTTGCAGTTTGTTTTCATGTACTTTGATTTTTTATTTCTATGCTTCTTAAGCCAACCATGTAAGCAAGAAATCATCTAGAATTCTATACACTATTGGATCACATTTTATACATTGTTGAAACACAATTTTATACATTGTTAGAGCACATTTATATTTAATGTTGGAACACATTTATATACATTGTATTAACAATTATCCATGCATTCTTGGAAGACTTATATACATCATTGGGTGACACTTCTATACTTTGTTGTTACAAATTTCTATACAATTATCAATAATGGCTTTTGCATTTTGTTTCCATGTACTCTGATTGTATATTTTATTGGTATACCAGGTCAGAGGTGATGAGTAGCGATGCCACTGGGTCCGGAGGCGGCGGCAGGCTCATAAATCCGGGGACAGCTCGCCTCCACGGCCAGCTACATGCTCGGACGACGGATGATGGTGTCACGGCGGCCATGGGGACTACTACTGCGTCGCGGTGGCCGTGCTGACGGTGGCTGCGTCACGTTGGCTCGCTACTTGGTGACTTGGGCGACTTCGGGACATGGCATGGTGGCCTTGTCGGCATTAGTTATCTAGGTTTTTTTCCTTACAAGCATAGGTTTTTATGCACGGTGAAAACTGTGATTTCGAAGATGTTGAACGAGTACTATGCTTAGTTGCATATGTTTCCACACAAGTTGAATTCATCTTCATTGTTTTGTTTGTTGATTTTATGTTCTTATACTTGTGTACATAAGTTTCTATATATGGTAAACTATAACTTGGTATACATTGTTGGTATACAATTCTATACATTGCTGATTCGTAATTCTATACATCGTTAGAACAGTTTCTATGTGGTTTTTATGTGGTAACAAAATAAACTTTTATTCACCGAACTACTAATTTCTATGCAATGTCGGCGGTAGAAACATTTCTGTGCATCTTGACTACTGATTCTATGAATCCGATCATCACCACGTGTTATTTTTTAAATTTCAAATTTTGGAGAAGATGAGATGGTCTTCATGTTTTACGCGAGCAGTCTCCATGTTCTATGCATTGTCCTCATCTTAATTATACACCACTATAGTGGGAAGCATGATGTTGGTGGAGGCAATCATAGTTGTCTTTAGTGGAATCTCCATCTTGTGGAGAGGTTTTATGTGGTCACAAAATTAATTTCTATTCATCGAATCACTAGTTTCTATGCAACGTCGGTACAAAAGACTCTTCTACGCATATCGACCAGTGATTATATGCATCCGATCGGCCATGACGTGCCATGATTCAAATTTCAAATTTTAGAGAAGACGAGATCGCCCCATGGTTTATGCTTGTGGTCTCTATGTTTTATGCATTGTTCCCATGCTAATCACATACCCCCATAGTGCGAAGCATGTGTTGGTGGAGGCAATCACGCTTGTGTCAGGTAGAATGTCCATCTCGTGGAGATTTTTTTACACGGTAACATAATTAATTTTTATTCATTCAACCACTAATTTCTATGCAACAGTGGCGCCAAAATTTTTCTACGCATCTTGACCATTATTTCTATGCATCCAATCAGCCATCACATGCCATGATTTAAATTTCAAATTTATGAATTTTTATTTTTTTAAAAAAATATTCACAATAAATCTTGAATTGTGCATAAAAATGTCATGAGTTCAGTGGTGAAAACCGTTTTTGAATCAGATGCTTCATTTAAGAATTATCGTGAAAAAATGAAAGAGATTAGAATGGATACATACATGTGTCAGTGTGTGTCAACCTATGTGTCAAGTGCAGTTAGGTGATACGTCCAGCTCACGAAAGGTTTTTTATGCGAAAACAAATTAATCTTAATTCATCCAACGACTAGTTTCTATACAACATCGCGATTAAAACTTTTCTGCGTACGTTGATCTGGATTTTTATGCATCTGATTGACTAGGTCCTCCAACCCCGCGCGCGCGTCAACTCCGCTGACCTGAGGTAGGCTGCCTAGGGGCTGGCTGGGGCTCTCGATTAGTACTGGGAGCCTGGACTCTCTAGGAGTAGTTACTCCCACCGTGGGTTCTCTTCTCTGCACACGAGATGGGCGTCAGGTTGATTAGCGGGTTACGTGAGTGTACCTATTAAGAAAATCGGTCCTATTTTATAGCTATTGTCGTTGGATCCCACCGATACCACTCATTTATTCGTGGTGTCTACCAGCATCGAAGAGATGGAGGCCAGTCTGTGCGGTAGGCGTGCCTGGCGGCGGCGACAGCCCGACCGGCGGCACGCGTCCGCCCACTCCACGGACGGCGGCCCGCCTGGATCTGCAAACGGCCTCCACATCAAGTGACAGCAGCTTCGCTGTCGGCGCCGGCTGTGCTCGACCGCGCCCCTCCCCCTCCGATGGCGGCAGCGGCAGGCTCGCACCACCATCGATGGCCCTCGCGGCGTGCGGCCTGACCCACAGGCACGGCAGCCCCGCCCCGCTCCTTCCCCGACCAGCGGCGCGTGGCCCCGCCCCTTCCCCGACCCGCGGCGGCGCGACCCCGCCCCTTCCCCGATCCGCGACGGCGCGATGTCGCTCCCCTTCCCCGACCTTCGGCGAGGCTCGGTAATGGCCGCGACAGGAAGGCAAGGGTGGCGAGGTTGGGAGATGGCATGTCCTCTCCGTCGACATCCTCCCCCAGCAGCAGTGCGGTACCAGAGCAGCACGGAGACAGGCATTGTTGCGGCCAGCCTATGGTTTTGGATTGCGCAGAAACAGGTTGGCCGCCGGCTGGGTTGCACGCTTGTTGCCTGGTGGCCCATGAGACATGCGACGGTGGCGGCTATAGTTTTCAAACGAGCCGCACGGCACTACACGGTACTGGGCATGGCACTAACAGGCACGCGTGCCAACCGTGCCATGTCGTGTAGGGCTGCCGTGCCCAGCTTCAAGCACGGGCACGACACTAACGATGATACTTAGTGTCGTGCCGTGCCAATGGGCACGCGAGCACGGTAGTGTAGTGCCGTGCCTAGGCACTAAGACCACACAAACATTCTAAAAACTCAGAATTTAATGAACTTTTCAGATATATCATCAAATCAAAGCAATAATATGTCAAAATAGAGAATAAAGGCAGATCACAAAGACACAAACATAGCAAAAGGAAGGAGTTGTGCAATGGCTGCCTCATTAAAAATATGTCTAGGTAAAACTCACACTTGTGAGAAATCATAGACAAGGAAAAAGAGTGCAGCCAGCCCCATAAGATTAATTGTTCATTACATCAACATCCAAGGTCCAAAGCATCCAGAGTTTTAAGATTATAGAACCATTACATAAATGAAATGACTAATCAAGATAAAGGTCTTCATAGGCAGCCTCCAGGTCCTTGTCCTTCACCATATGTTGTAGACTTGATTCAGCAGCTTCCCAATCCTTGATGCATGCCAGCGCCTCCACAGTCTCAGGCTTCAACCTTTGCCGTCGTTCTTCAATGATCCTGCCAGTGGTGCTGAAAGTAGCTTCTGAAGAGATGGTAGAAACAGGCACACTGAAAACATCTTTAGCTAGGGTAGAAAGAACAGGATAAGTTAGTTTATGATGATACCACCAATGCAAGAGGTTGAAGTCATCATCTAACTGACAGACAATGTCACAATCCAAGTAGGATGTGAGTTCAGAACCAGTGTTAGATGAAGCAGTTGCTGCATGAAGCAAGGTAGTAGCAGGAATACTCCTGGACATATCAAGATTAGGAGGAAGAACTTCATCATCATCATCATCATCATCATATATATTAGCCCAAGCTGTTCTTTTCTTACCAGATAGGCTTGAAGGGGCAGTCATTTTCTCCCTAACAGAACCATATAGATCATCATATTTATGATATAGTTTGAAAAGAAGGGTTCTAGTTTCAGTCAACTTGTTGGTATAATCAGCATCAGTAAGCAAATGTAACTTCCTAAGAACTTTATTGAAACCTTTAATTTCAGCTCTAGGATCCAAGATAAATGCAATGCAATACAGATGAGGTATGGTTCTCCAGTATTTATTGTACTTATCAATCATAGGTTGCACAACACCTCTAATATATGCATCATTTTGATACTTATGCAGGTGTATAGCAATCTTAACAATATGATGAACCATAAGTGGAGCAGTAGGATAGTACACACTAGACAAAGCAACTGTTGAGTCATAAAACAGTTCAAGGAATGCCAATATTTTAGTTGCCATAGCCCAACGATCATGAGTCAAAAGAAAGGGAGCATTTCTACCTCTAGGATAATTAGAATCAATGAAAGTATGCAAAATTTCCTTGTGGGGCATCAAATGTTTAAGCATCAGATATGTAGAGTTCCACCTGATATCCATGTCCAATCCAAAACTCCTAGGTCTAACAGAAGAAGCCATGCAATAACTTTTATATGCAGCAATTCTTTGGTTAGAAGCATTAAGCCATGATATTGCAGTTCTAAAAGCATCACGCATAGGAGTAACAAGAACAAGAGCCTCCTTCACTATCAGGTTTATGATATGACAAGCACAGCGTTGATGCAAAAACAGATCAGCACCCAAGTACTCCTTAAGTATAGGTTCCAGTGCATCAATGGCTTTTGTATTAGCAGAAGCATTGTCCAAAGTTACAGAAGAAACTTTGTTCTGTATATCATAATCATTAAGCACAACATTAACACGATCAACAATGTTCTCAGCATTATATGACACATCAATAAGCCTTAAACCAAGCACCCTTTTTTCAAGTTGCCAATCGGCATTAATATAATGAGCCACAACAGACAAGTAATCTTGTTTAGCATTTCCAGACCAGATATTAGAAGTAATAGCAACAGAAGAAATGGCACTACTCTTCATAGTTTCTATCAGAGCATCACGCTTATCATTGAAGTACTTAAGTAGATCTCTACCAGTAGTTTGCTTAGAAACAACTTTAAATCTAGGGTTATGTGCAATGCGTATGTATTCTTCCCATGCCTCAGTTTCCCCAAGACGAAGAGGAAGGTCTAGCCTAGCAAGCAAACAAACAAGCTGAACACGAGCTACCTCAGAAGAATAATCCCAATTACGAGCAATACCATCTTTAGTGAAAGTAATGTGGGACTAAGTCAGGCGAGACTTCTCCTTCTTCTTCTCACAAACCTCCATATGACGGAGGAGGTGGCCAGTCCCAAATTTAGAATATCCAGTGTATTCTTTACGGCAGTGAAGACAACGAGCGCCATACCTGACATCCTTACCATTTACCTTCTTGAAGAACTTATCAAAATCCTCCCAGCATGGTGAGGTAGAAGGGCGTTTAGGCCTGCTGCTGGAGGTGTCAGCAGCACCGGTGTCGCCGCTAGGAAGGGGATCATCGCCCTGGATTGGGGCCACATCATTGTCGACGGGATGTGGGTGAGCAGCAGAACCCTTGAAGAGCTCCTCGGAAGAATGACGGTCGAAGAGCTCCTCGGCATCCCTAACGAGATCATCCTCGTCGTCTCCGGTCAACCCGCAGAGCTGCATCTCCTCGTTTCCGGTCATGATTAGACCGATCTCGTCCTCATCCGACATCTCGTCGTCGTCCGCCTCCGGTCCCTCAATGCCAAGGCCTACCGAACGACATAACCACAGAGAAGATTAAGACCGTGAAGAAACCAAGAAGTGAAGAAGATCATGGAGGACCAGATCTAGGGTTATGGCTCACCTCGCTTGACGGAGCACCAAAGACAACGACGACGACGATGTTGCCAAGATCTGGCACCCTGGTACCTCAACGCATCAGAGCGGAGCCCCAAAGCTGCCGGAGTCCGGCAACGGTGACGTCAATGACGGAGACAACAGAGAGAGAGGATGAGGGGAGATGGACGAGCCTACGGTCACATCGACTTGTAGGAAGGAAGAAGAGGGGTGGGGGATGCCGATCCGTATGCCCGTGAGCCGCCGCGGCCATCTGCTTCTCACCGGACGACGGGAAGGAGGATCTAGGGTTTCAGCGCAGGGAGCCCGGGAGGAGGAGGCGCCGCATCGAGAGCGAGAGGAGGAGGCAGGGGGTGGGGGGAAATGACCTAGGGTTTCGGAGGTCGCCGCGGCGCCGGCTTATATAGGCCTCGCCCCCGCACCGTGCCGACCCCGTGCCGGCCGTTGGAGCGGGCCGTGCCTGGGCCGTGCCACCGTGCTGGCATCACGGCCCAAGCACGGGCACAGTGCCGGGTCGTGCTTGGCACGCGCACGATGGAGGCTGGACCAGGCCGTTTTCGTATCGGGCTTTTTCGTATCGGGCCCGTGCCAACCCGCTTAATCCGCCCCGTTTGGAAACTATAGTGGCGGCGGCTTCGCTTAGGCGGCCATGGCGTGCCTGCTGGCCTATAATCGAAGATCCTGATGCGGCGTTCATTCTCTGGTGTATTAAATCAAGTTTTGAGATCTCCCGCTCTTTCTTTGATTTGTTTGTTCATAATCCTAGTTAATCTCATCCTGAGTATATGGATATACCGTTTTAAGTACAAAATTATGCAAATATACTCATTTTCTAACTGAAGTATGCACCCATACTTTATTCACGCAAATATGTATGTACTTCATGTTAATGTGTATGTACTAATACTCTGTCAAAACTAGTATATGGATATACTCTTCAAGTACAAAATAGTATATACACATACTCCCATGTCGAGAAAAGTATGTACACAGTGACGGATGCAGGATGAGAATCAAGGGGGGACTAAAACAATGGAGATGTTGATTTGCATGAAGATTTAACGGTGATTTGAGATTTTTGCTACAGTATTTTTAGTGATAAATTCAGTCATTAGGGGGGGCTGGAGCCCACCCAGCCCCCCAGTAGATCCGCCGCTGTATGTACATGTACACCTGAGTATATGTAAATACTCCTCGAGATAGTATGCATATATACTTATGTCATGGATACATACTTGCTCTATAAATTCATATACATATTAATGCAACTCTAAAATACGTACTTCAAACTATAATATATATACGCGTGTACTCAGGTACTCCGAAGTCTATACATACTCATATACAGTCTCCATCCAGAAAACAAAAGGTCACATAAAAATTAGTAATACACACCACGGAGTATATGTACATACTTTCCTGGCATGCATACTCGATGAGAAAATGTACGTACGGTCGTACGCACAGGCCCGTCTCATGGGGAGGGCAGCCAGTGCGACGGCCGGGGGCCCATGGCGCTTGGGGGCCCATGAGTATACCCCTGTATAGTACATGTATTCCGGCCCAATGGCTCATACGGCCGCTCTTTAGGTCCATTTGATAGCTTAGGTGCTCGCTAGTCGCTTCTATTCACGTGGCGTGCGTGACTGCGTGAGTCGTGCAGGGAGTCGGCGAGTCATAACCCTTCCAATTCGCGATCGCGAGTCGAGGCTTGGCTTCGCGGCCGCTGGCCGGTGACGGCGTGCTGCTGCAGGCAACGGCCGTGACCTATGCGGGCAGCGGGCGTGAATTCTTTCTCCGCGGCCTCTGTGATCCATTGTATCTCTGGACTGGCCAGCGGACAGCGGTAAGTAACTGCAGTCCAGAGTTCATTAGTTCAGTTTATCAGTTATAAGGATAGGGCTTGACGTGGCCGTGATGGTCTGCACTTGCAGAGTTGCAGACTGTTTGATCTAATTAACTAAATTTTTAAATTCTAATTCAATATTTTTTTTGAACATGTTAGAGGTTGCCAAAAAAACATTTCTCTGGTGTTTAGAAAAGGAAAAAAAGAAAACAAGAAGATCAGTTCATTGAAAAATTGTTTGGTGAACTATGCTACAAGAAAGATTGAATGGCTTCGCTATGTGCAACATTGAGAAGGATATTTTAGATAAAATTGATCTCGACACTATTCTTAAAGATTTTGCATCAAGAAATGCTAAAGATGTTTTTTAAAAGCATTAAAGCTCTATAGATTTATTTGAGGTAACCACAATAGTTATTACTTATTACTTTACCATTCTTCTAGCTTTTTTGATGTATAGTCATTTTTTATGAACTAAATATATATTGCAAGTTATTTCTTATTAATAGTATTATATACTTTATTAATTATCATATTAAATATTAGATTGTCAGACCTTAGTGTCTTACTTGCCCAAAGGCCCTTAAAATTATTGAGACGGGCCTGCGTACGCATACTTCCTTCAAATAGGTATATGCTCATACTCATCTGTAGTATGGCCTTGTTTAGATACCTAAATTCATCCCCAAATTCCACTATGCAAAAAGAAGATTCCCTGTCATATCAAAATGTCATATATGGAGTACTAAATATAGATGAAATCAAAAACTAATTGCACAGTTTTGTTCTACTTTGCGAGACGAATATTTTAAGCCTAATTAATCAATGTTTGGACAATTATTACCAAATAAAAACAAAATTGCTACAGTGTGATGTGATGTTTACTATGTAAACTTTGCCACCAAAGTTTGGTATCTAAACAAAGCCTATGTACTCGTACTCTCAGCGCATACACGTGAAAAGTAGATATATGCGCCGCCGTACCTTGGTTTAATTACTCGATCCACAGCCTAGAATCACGGCGATATCACAGTAAATATATTATTTAAATAGTTCTTGGATCTGTTAGTTGCATGCAACACGGTGTGATTGGATCTTCTAAATATCCATTAACCCGGCCCTTGTTTAGATGGTGTCAAAATTCCAAGTTTTTTCACTCTCTCTCCATCACATCAATTTTTAACCGTTTGCATGGAGTATTAAATATAGGTAAAAAAGCTAACTAATTACACAGTTTAGTTGTAAATCACGAGATGAATCTTTTGAGCCTAGTTGGTCCACGATTGGACAATATTTGTCAAATAAGACGAAAGTGGTACTATTCACCGGGTTGAAATTTTTTCCCAATCTAAACAAGGGCCCGATATGGTAGCTGATAGTTCAGGCTCGTAGGTATAAAAACAACTAGGGAGTAACTACTCTCGGACTATAAAAAAATACACCTCTACACATACACAGAGAGTATAATATCTTATTCTGTAGGCAGGCTGGTGCGGATGGACCTGCATGCCAGCATGCATAGCTACTGCAAATTAATAACGATCTCTTAGAGCAACTCCAAGAGATAGTCTAAAATTAGATTCCAAAATTAAGGATTTAGTCATTGTCTAAAATAAAACGTCCCTTAAAAAGTAATGCAATCCAACAGTCTTTCTAAATTTTCCCTTCTCTATTTTTATAATATGCCATGTCATCACAAACCCCACCTTCCCCCGCCGCATGCACACATGCAGGAACCAAAGGCCACGCTGATTGGCTCATTGCCAGACATATCGGCAACCATAGCGTGATGGCGAGTGGTGCACGCTTGCTTTTTCTAGCTAGCGGAATTGACGGAATACAAGACTAGGTATTTTGCAATTCCAAATAGAATGTCTGTTGGAGCACATTTTATACCTCAAAAAGTCTAAATCTGACTCAAAGTTAGAAATAACAACTCTCTTGGAGTTGCTCTTACTGTCGCTATTTACTATAATAGGCAATTTGCACGGCAAATTAATTACAGTGATTTCGGATCTGCCGTGTGTGTGCATGCAAGCTAGCGGAACGAGTGTTTACGAGAATACATGAATTAGCGTACACATATGGATCTCGTAACTTCATTTTCACGAAAGTTTTATACTGGTTACTATAATTAGCACATATTCTGGTTACTATAATTAGCACGAGAGTTTTATACTGTAAATATTTACAATAATTTTAAACTGCAAATATTTACGAGAATTTTGTATAGTAAATATTTACGAGAATTTTATACTGTAAATATGTACGAGAATTTTAAACTATAAATATTTACGAGAATTTTGTATAGTATATATTTACGAGAATTTTGTATAGTAAATTTTATACTGTAAATATTTACGAGAATTTTATACTATGAATATCGTGTACTATGAAAATTACGAGAACTTGAACTTGCACAAAGAATATTTACAAGAACTTTATACTATGAATACAAGTATTTACGAGAATTTTAACTATGATCAAATTTAATTTACTATAACAGCAGTAGCTACGTCATATTTCACACGAACTCTACGCTCCCGAAGCAGAGGAAGACCATGGACCGAGAGGCTTCATCCTCCGGCCACTACACGCACTCGTGTGGCGGGGGTCGACAGGCGTGGGAATGAGATGACCGAGCCTATCGGGTACAGCGTCGGAGGAGCGCATCCGGTCCCGCGCGTGCACCGGCCCTCGAAGATGATGGAGAGGACGCCCTGCTCGAGCTCGGCAGCTGTGTGGATGATGCCATCGGCGTCCATGAAACGCCTGCCGTGGGGACGTCAGCCGCGCCGTCCATCCCCTCGAACTCGCTGGAAATGATAAAGAGTTGATTTCAAGTATCTAGTTTTCAGTCTCGAATTCTTCCGAGTTTTGGATACGACTGTTTTGATATAAGAATTTACTCTGAACCTGAAACTCGTGGGTAGCATATGCTTGATCTAAATCTAAGTAATTGATGGATATGGTATGAGAATGTCTGAGCTACTATTTATCTTGTTCCCAGTTATACTAGAGTTCTGAATATTTATCTTTTGAAAAATATAAAAATCCTACATGATGAGCTTCTTGTTTGACAAAACTTGAATTTCTAGCATAGCCATATATGATATTTAGACTAGGAAAACTTCTGCTCATATATGTTGCTGGTTATGCATTGAGTTTAGTCAAGCTTTGTTGATGTCATATGAGAGGTTTATCATGCTCTTAAAATCAAGATCATGTACACACCACCCACATATGTACTACTCCTACACTAGGGGTAGGTGCAAAAACATGTCATTCCATCTAGATAAAAAAAAGTTTTACTCTTACACTGGGAGTAAACACTAAAAAATATACCATATAGGATATCCCCAAATAAATGCTTCAATGTTCTTATTTCTATCTCTCAAAAGTTTTGTTGCAGAAAAGAGGCATATGGCTATGTAAAAGTTATTTATAAAAAAAAGAGAAAAAAGTATTGGAAAAAAAGAGAAATGTCCAAGATATCTAAAACAATGAGTACTACGATGCCCATTTAAAAAAAGAGATGAATAAGATAGCTCATATTTTCTTACAAAGTTGTTTTCAAGTTTTAAAAGAGAGATATGTTTTCATGGAGCGTAGTAGAATTAGGTTAGCCACCATATCCACCATATATTTCACACATATGCACATCTTGATTTGATTGTATGACTCAACTCTCTTTGGATTCGAGGTTTGACTTTACAATATATGTGTTGCAAGTATGTTCTTTCATGTCATCTCCCTACCTATTAACTCAACTATAAGTCTTAGTAGTAGGAAGAGAAAGGCATAACATTATCATTGTCTTGGTAAGGATCCATAAATATTATATATATTGAGGGACTTGAGAGTGTCATACAATGGAATCTTTGAATTTTATTTTGAAAATTTACAAAAACTCCAGAATAATAGTTCAACAAAGAACTTGAGACATAGTGCTTGTGACTTAATTGTTCTGTCTTTCAATTGCTCAAGACTTAAGTAAAGGCTAAGAAGCCCCATGGTTGAAGGTAATATGAGTAAGTTTGAAAGTCAGATTGGTGTATTCTAATCAGGAGGAGAATTTTTGTTTGAATGCATGTGTACTTTTGAGGCGTGGAAGCATAGAAGCAACTCCTGATCCAAATTTGCTGACTTTAGCTTTGCTAAGGGACTAGCAAAGGATAAGCTTAGGAGAGCTTGTTGACGGTAGTTAACAACCATATTAAATCGTCAACATAACATGTATAAGGGTATAATTAAGATCACTAACATAGGTCTAGGGACTTAAACTAACAAATTCCATAAGTTTTGATGAATCTGTGATTTCTACATAGTATATTCAGAAAACCGTCAAGGGGGGACCTACACGTCAGAGTTAATTATGCAATTCCGCCACGAAACAAATATGGGAAGGTTCCAAAAGACTCGAGAGGACTCCACACCGAGACGAGAGGCATGACTTTGCCATGTGGGGCCGCCCGGCCCCTGTGGGCCCTACCTATCATTCTCGTTACTATGTCAGTTTCCCATCGCCTCCTAGGGTGCATCTCCGTCGTTTCTTAAGTCGGTTTGATCCAAGGGCTCACGTTGCAAGCTCTGAGCTATATAAGCAGACCCCAGTCTCCCCTGAGGCATCAAGTCATTTGAGAAGACAGAAACCCTAATCATCCTCAGAGCTCCTCTAGTTTCTAGGGCGTAGCTAGTTAGGCTAGATTTAGAGGGAGGCAAGTAGATCTTCACTTGGATTCCCGACATTGTCAAGAGCGTGGTTCGGTATAATCTTTGTACCCCTCTCTTATTGTATCTCCATTACTTTTGTATGCTTGCTACAATTGTTATGACAATATTAATATTCATCTTATTCATGTTCAAGGTTGCAATGTTCATCGTTTACTTTAATTATATACTTAGTATAGATGGTTTATTATTATGTTTATGCATAAGTTCGTATAGCGCTTACTCCAAAGTACACGGGGCGGGTGCTAGAGATCATGTAAGTGTGGTGCTTATATGCTATTTACCTGTGAATACACTCTATATTCCGGATCATGTGGTAGATCACGGGTGTGATACTACCATTGAGTCCTTTGTAGTCCACTCCCCGAATATAGGTTATAGAAGTATGGCCCAGTTACGAAGGAAGAGCAAACTCTGTTCTTAAACTTCCCTAAGTAATGCCCCTTATGCATAGATATAACGGTGATCTTAGCAATGAATACTAGGTGTAATTGCACTAATCAATGTATGCTTTGACTTGTAATTAAGAATGACCTAGGAATTATTTCTCTAATATTCTACCTAGCCATGCTAATGTTATAGATAGGAGTGCTCTGAATGATTTATCATTATACTTGATCAATGCGTATCATACATATATCTTATCTTGTGACTTACCTCTGTTATAAGTAGAGTGATTAGTTGTGGTTTATTTCTCTATCAATATTGTAAGTTATCAATACATGTTCAACGCTACACCTTCCCTATGGTAAAATATAAATAACAATACCTGAAATACTCTCATGTGAAGTGCTACAATGGTATAATTATCTGTCCGCTTATAAAATCCTTTCATTCATATCTTTATATTCTTTTTAGTCACATGAAATAATAAGATATCTACTTAATAGTAATGCTAGGTAGTACCAACAAGTGTCTCTAGTACCATCACTAGGGAAGATAACCTAGTACTAGTAATGCTTGAAGATGTAGGTAATTAATAGGTGGCTACTAAAATAAGTGACAAGTTAATAAATACCAACAAACATTTCTAGCGTCGTCATCGGAGACAAGATTCAACTATGTTCTTGGTAGCGACGCTAAGAAATATCAATAGCAAGCCGGGAGAAGCTGCGAGGAGCTAATCCCGAGATCTCCAAGGGCTTAGGGAAACACAGGACCGGATGGTCATGACCTGATGCGTGCCAGTCAATTTGACTTTGTAATTGACAAAGAGATAAGATTGATAGTAATTTAAGGTGGAATATGCCGGTGTTGCTCTAGACAGTTCCAAATGCGTGGCTGAATAGCCGATGAGATAAGGCTATCGGCTAAAGAGTCAATAAACATATTCATAACACAAAGTGAATAAAATAAGCATGTCGGCAATAATCAAGTATTTAATTGTATAGATCTTAATAGCCGATGATCATGAGAGCATGTATAGGTGTGATGAGTAGACGTGAAAGCATCTATATTAATTGAGAATCATACTAGCTTTTGACCAAGACAAAAATAAGTACAAACATATAAATATCAATTATGTTCTCAATAAGCAGGCTATCGGCTGAAAATAGCCGATTCCAGTGATAAAGTTGTACAATATGCAAACACTCATCCATTGGATATAAATAAATTTACAAACTAGTTAGACTCAATCTATTGTACCGCCAACAGATCGAATCATCTAATGCAACATTGACGGTAGAACCCTAAATCAGAGACTAATAATCGATAGATTTACTCATATTTCAATGGAATCATGAAAACATTTATTATACACGTGAAAGCTCAGACTGTCGGCTAGGCAGCCGAAGTACGTGAAATTAACTCATAACGTGCAAGCAATCAACCATTAAGCATAGACAGATCTATAAACCTATCAAATTTAACCTATTATCTCTAACAACGGGGTTCAACCGGATAGATGGCAGCCATAATAAAGATAGCAGATTGAACCTTCAAGGAAAACAAACCTATTCATACTTAACAGAATCATGAAAATGTGTTATTCACGTGAAAGTGTGGGTGATCGGCTAAATAGCCTATGCGAACATAGCATGCAGTCATAGGCTATGTTTGACCATAAGTAAAACTTGTCAATTGATAATTTCCGATCTATAGTGCTAACAGCGGGGGTCGACCGGATCGATGGCAGCCATAATAGCAGTTCTAGACTAGATTTCATCAACTAACGAGCTTACTTAAGATCAAACATACCTTGACCACATGCTATCTTCGATCAAGATTGGACTAAAATGACTAATTTAGCGGAAACCATCGTCAAAGTGAGATCTAGGCAAGATAGAGCAATAAGACAATAGTTTGATAAGATATAAAGCCGATCTGTTTCAATCTTAATCGGGCAAGGGGTGATATTGTTACAAATAGTAATGATACCAATTATAACAAGATCGATAGCTAGCAAATCTACTAAAAACAGCAAGGAAACCCTACTAATTTTAATAGATTTAACCGACAACTAATCCGTATCAAAATTTGTACGAGATCGGCCGGACTGATGCAGCCTTACAAATTTTGATAAGAATCGATCAATGTTCAAAAAACGCTAGACGCTAGGCATGTGCTAGCCTATGGTTTAGGGTTTAGGAAGTTTAAATGTAGATTAAACGTGATTAAATGTTTATGTTTTAGTAACATAATATCTAATTATATGGAGATGTAGCTGCATATATGAACGAATAAATGAGAAACAAAGAGTGATGTTAATAAAGCCCATTCAGCCCATTGTCTTAGGAAAGCCCACAACCCATATAAGCATCATATGTGCTACCGGTGCCCTAACAGCCAGCCAATTCTCACTAGCCGCTGCCGGTTCTCAGGTCTCTGGACACAGGCGCAGCAGCTTCCGCTCCCATCCCCATCTGCTCTTGTTCCCTCTCTCTCTGCTTCCTCCCTCGTGCTCATGATGCCCGGGGCGACGGTGACGGCGCCGGCCGTGAGCGGCACGTCGTGCCCGCCCTCCTCTTCCTCTGTCTCTGCCTCCTCCTCCTCTCTCTCTCTCTCCCCTTCCCTCCCACGGCGGCGGCGAGCACGAGGCCATGGCATAGCTTGCAGGTGGCGCGACGGCGCGGGTGCACCACCTCCGTTTCGCTTGTGGTCACAGCATGCGGACACGGTGAGGAGACAAACAGAGAGGTGAGTTGGAGAGTCTGGATGACTCGACAGCTGTTGTGTGCTTGCTCTGTTTTTGCTCTCCCCCCTGCGAGCTCTTTTTTTCCACCCGCGTGCTCTTTCTTCCCGAACGCACACGCGCCCGAGGTGCCTTCCCGCCCACCGCGCGCGAAAGCCCATGCGCCAGCGCTGTCCAGGGCCACTTTTCGATGTTTCCGCATAGCTTAGACGACGCCTCACGCGTAGGCACAACGACAAGGCGCGCCTAGCATTTAATTGGTCGCACATGCCCTAAACGCAATGATGGGCCAATGTTTAGCACTTAATCGAGATTAAACGACGTTTAATTATGTTTTTTGGACATTGGAATCGATAAGTGACTTGAATCAGGGATTGTACGAGGTCGGCTGGATCGATGCAGCCTTACAATTACTGATAAAAGTCAATAACTAACTTATACAAAGCTTATAAGAGGTTGAATGGACCGATGCAGCCTTATAAACAGAGTATAAGTCGTGACGGTACTCACAAACAAACTGGAGGTTGGCCAAACTGATGCAGCCCTGCTTGCTCGAAAAACTCGTCGAGATCTACTCTACTCCTACTCCTAGGGGTGGCGTAAGCCGAAAAGTAAAGGTACTAGTTTGATTGATCACTGAGAGATGTCTATTGCAATAGCCGAGGTCCAATATTTATACCCGAGGCTGGACTACGAGTCCTGGTCAAACAAGACCGGTTACAAAATCTAGAAAAGAGGACGAAACATCTTAAATTAAGATAACTTGGACTCTAATCTTTCACTCCAATCTTTCTCTTCTATGAAGTCCGCTGTGCCTTCCTGCTTCTGATCACTGCCACCACCGGCAAAGCCCATCTTTGAGATGTCGATGTCATGAAATCTAGCCAATCTTAACAACATTTCAGCTGGCTAATCCTATAGATATTTCAGCTTTCCTCAACAAATCTTGAGATCTAGGGAACCAATATATTGATCCAAATTTTGGTGTCAACAAACATGAATAATCTTAAGAACAAAGTCATAGCAAATGTAGCAAATACTAAAGGATACAAAAGGCTTTACCAAGCCAAGCTCTTGATAAGATCAGGAATCCAAGCAGATGGCTTGCCTCTCTCTAGATCTAACTTAGCTAGCTATGCCTTAGAATATTTGTGGAGCGTTGAGGTTCTTCTTCTTCTTGGAGGATGATCTCTCTTGATTTAGATGGAGGATGCCTCGGGGGGCTATGGGGGCCTTATATAGGAGGAATCAGGGGTCCTGTGGGCCCATGAATCTATGGCATCATCAAATTTGAGCCCTTGATAGGAACCGACCTTGAACAACGACGTAGATTCAACCTTGGAGGCGGTGGAGAACCGGCATAGTGAGGAGGGGCTGACTGGTGGGCCCATTGGTCGGTCAGCTTGCAGGTGGGGTCTGCTGGTCCCACACCCTGACGAAAGGGGTTGGGTCACGATGGTTTGCCTTCTAGATGATTCTTCTTAAGTCAGTTTCATCGTGGATAAATGTAATTTGATCTGACGATTAGGTCTATCTTGCTTGTTTTCTGAATAAATCCTCCTCAAAACATAGATTCACCAAAACTTGTGGAATTTGTCAGTTTAAACCCCTAAACCTATTTTGGTGATCATATTCATGCATTTATACAAGTTATATTGATTGTTTATGATGACTATTAACTACCATCAACACCTACCGGGAACCCAGGCTCCACCGCGCATAGGTCCATCCCGTGTCGAAGGCAAAGGTGGGCAGCGGTCAGGGCTGCTATGGCCCTGGGGTGAAGGCCGTGCGTCGCTACCTCCCTGATCTGCATCAGGAGGCCACGGAGTCGCTCATGAAGGCCCGGCCTCACCGGCAGCACCAACCAGACGGCAGCGACCGCTGCGTCGAGTAGCACCGAATAGCGATCGCTAATGGCTTGTGCAACGACGACCGAAGTGTGTGCCTAGGCTGCCTACTCATCCCAATGGTGGGCCATCTCCGCCAACCAATCGGCCAAGTCCTCACTAGCCTAGCATAGACTCACCACTTCAGCCTGGGCGGCAGCTAACTGTCCCTGCATGTCTGAAAGGGAACACTAACTCACAACCCTCCTCATCAAGGCGCAGGCCACCCTAAATGAATCTTAAAGATGAAGTTTTACTCACCAACAAGTTCTGCCTAGGCCACCATCGCTGCGGCCCTGGCCTCAGCAGCTTCTCCGCTCGTGGCACCAAGCGTTGTCTTCGCGGCCCAGATGCACTCCCTTAGCCATCTCGCCTCTAGACTCTCATCGCGAAGGGCTTCATGGGTCACATCCAGCTCTTGCATGACTAAGAGGATGCTCCTTTCCACCAAGACTTGCCCCTTTAACAACTAGGGGAGGGCCTGGCGGTGCCACAGCCCGGACCGCTAGAAGCTGTGACAATGACGGGGCATCACCGCCCATGGAAAGACATGGAATGGAATGCGCTGTCGAGATGGCCCTGCACTAAGCAACCCATCAGGATTCTTCTTCAGAACATGATCAAGGGACAGATCCAGACTTACCAAAGTCTCATCAAATCTTCATAGAGAAGAGTAGGACCTTGGAACACATGTTTCTTGGTGGGTCCCTCCTCCGCCTCCTCCCTCAAATGCTTTTCTCCACCCATTGATGATGGTCAAGGGTCTGATGGAAGAAGGAGGATGCGGCGAACAATGAAAGGTGAGTACGCAAAAGCTACAATGCAGGCATACTAACTCTCCTTCTCTTCCTCTGTTTTTATAGGTAGGGGACACGCACGGTCAATGGAATCCTAATAGCCTCTGCGAGCGACAACGGGAGTTAAGGCTAGGCCATATCCCAACGATCTCTGAGAGGCACGACCTCAGAGAAACACACGTGGGGAGACAGGCCGTCAAAACTGACGCCTCAACTTCACTAAGAATGAACCCATCCACGTAACTACGAAGGCCGTGGGGCCCAATGGCCTACATCTGACACACCATCACCCGAGCCAGTGCAGGCGAGTGATCTGACACTCAGGTCGAGTACTCGGCCCGGTTCACACCCCTTCGGTACGTGTAGGCGGTAGTAATTCATTTACTACCGACCCTACCATCCTAGAGTCAGGGGGTATTCGGGAGGATCACTAGTATGATCCTAAAACCTCTGACATACGGTGTCACGTAAATCTCCCAATATCCAGACGAGCTCAAAGTACCTTATTTCAGCGGATGTGTGCCCCATTGTGGGAAACCAGAAAACTGGTTGGCCAAGGGCTATAACCAAAGTATGAGCTCCTAGAATTTGAGAAAAGTTTTATGACATGCCCATGATGGTCAGGCTTAGTTCCTGTCACCCCTATTCATTAGGATGTGAACGCTCACTTGTTCTACCCGCTATCAGCTCGAAGAGTAACATACACAACTACCGATAGCTGCTCACGTGTTCGTTATTCGTCTGTGGTGGTTTCCGACCTGAGACACTGCTATATTGGCCTTAGGGCTTCGAGACAATGACCTCACTTCTTCCACTAAGAGGCTCAGGAAAATTTGAGATCATATTGCTTAGCGGGTCTCAAAGAAAAATGTGACGTACTTAGTGTCTGTTAAACAATGACCTGAATCAAGTCGCCTCAAATCAACTGGTGTAGTGATGTGTGAAAATAGACGGTACAAACTACCCTGTCCTAATTGATCCATTCTTTAAGTAGGACTCAATGACGTGCAACCACTATAAAATACCAAAACACATCGAGAACCAGGTTCTCGAAAAAAGTGGTGTTACCACCTGATTAAGGCGTTAACAACGTCCTAGAAGCCATGCTTCCAGATATGCGGTGTAACCACCCGAATATGACATTGACAACGTTCCGAGGGCCATGCCTAGGAAACTATGTTTCCCAGCACGAGGTGTTACCACCCGAGTTGAGCGCTTACAGCATCTAGGGAACTACGTTCCTTGACGAATGGTGCTACCACCATGTCCCTCGGTACCCGAGATAGGTTCTCGGCACCCGAGCAAACCCATACTAGCATTTTCAATACTTGAAAATGTCAAAGTGTGCTATTCAATACCTCGGCACCTGAGGAAAAAGCTTGTTGGTACTCACGGTACTCAAAACTTACTGGGGTCTACAACAACCCGAGGGCTAAGCTACTAGCTAGCTTATCATTAAGTCCTACAGGGGCTACTGTCGGATATATGGGCCAGGGGTACCCGCACCGCCCATATATATTACCACATCCAAGCTATCGGTCCAGAAGCCGTCAAGGAGGAGGCCCACGAAGGCCGTAATGGTCGATCAACATGAAGACCAAGGCAAGTCGGGAATATCCAAAATAGGTGTATCTAAACGGTAGCTAGGATCAATCTGTTACTCATTCTATGTAGCAAACTAGGAATCCAATCTGTTAGCCCGATCACCCTTATTATAACCCTACCTCTTCTATCTATATAAAGGAGGGCAGGGATGTCGAGCTCGGGATCCAACTTCTCTCATTCCAATCTACTATGTAGCTAGGAGCAACAGCCCCTATAATTGAGCATATGAATACAAAGAGCAGCAGCAGCACCACTAAAGTAGGGTTTAGCGCGCACCGCACCCCTAACCAATATAAATCCTTTTGTCTCGTGTGTTACCATCTGATTCCATCTACGTGATCACATTGCTAGGCATTGCCAGAGCTAATTCATTCGACATGGCCCATCAGGTTCTCCGCCTTCCTAGGGTCAACGCCCACAGGGAAGCCCCTAGCAACCACACCACATCCACTGCCTCCCAGAACCAGAAGTCAACTGCGGCCAACACAGAGGCCGCGCCCTGCCAAACTTCGTCGATCACGACATCATGGAAGCGATTTGGCAAGGCGCGCAACCGGTCGTTCATCTCCTCAGGATTGTCCCGGGTCCTCCTGGGGAAGATGGTACGGCAAGCGCCCAAGGCCACCGCATGAAGCCCCCATAGTGCTATGCCCTAGGTGTTGAGGCGAGTTTGGAGCCTGTTCGCCTCTCCCTAGACACCCTGGAGCTGCTCCTGCAAGCGGCGAGTGGCCTCTTTCGCCCTTGCGATGAAGAAGACTCAAAGATTACGGCCACCCTGCATGGCCCAAACCAAAGTCAAGCACGGGGAAGGAGAGAGGTAGAAAGGGAATGACCCTTACCTTCCACCTCGACCCTTATACGGGCTGCCTCCTCCTGCGCCGTGTCACGCATTATCTCCGTCATCGCCATTACATGCATGCCGCTCCACCAGCACTGGAACCAGGATAGGGAGGTAGAACCAGCCCCTTAGCCAGCATCGCTCGGGGTCGAACCTCGGTGTATGGCCAAGGGCAAGATACCGACCAGCTGCATTAGGCCGGACCTGAATCCGAGCGCCCCTCATCGCATGGAAGGCGCCGCCGAGGACCAACGAAACCACCCAGAACACCCACTTCCACAACGCGAAGTGAGGCTTGATCCCAAGGAAGGCCTCACAGAGCGTGATGAAGGTCACAATATGGAGGATCCCCTCCGACGCCAGGTCATGGAGGCAGAGGCCTAGCCCCCGCACGAAAGGGTGAGCGGGGAGGTTGAGCCCAAGCTTGTGGAAATCGACGAAGGAGACAACTTCATCGTCCTGAGTTCGGGCAGAAGTCACTGAGCAGCGGGCTTAATTAACAAGGGTCCCATCGACGCTTTCCATTTTGCTGAGAACAACCAAAGCCTCTTCACCACTGATATCAACTCACCACTAGTGCTAGGGGCTAGGCTGGCTGGCAATGCCTTATAAGCTACACCCACTCTTCCTTAGTTGGCCATGACATAGAGGTCTACATTGATGTGATCATGGATGAAGAGGATGCCTCGCTAGACAGCAAGGCTATAGCATTGTAACGACCCAAAAATCGTTACAATTTTTCACAAGCATCTTGAGCATAAAAGGGTGCCTCAGAAGCTTATGGCGTTCTCTATGACAAAAGGGTGCCTCAGAAGCTGAAAGGTAAGTTCTATAGGACGGCGATTCGTCCGGCGATGTTATACGGTGCTGAGTGTTGGCCTACAAAAAGGCGATATGTCCAGCAATTGAGTGTAGCAGAGATGCGTATGTTGCGTTGGTGTTGTGGGCACACAAGGAGGGATAGAGTCCGGAACGATGATATTCAGAATAGGGTTGGGGTGGCACCAATTGAGGAGAAATTGATTCAACATCGGTTGAGATGGTTTGGACATGTCCAACGGAGACCTCCTGAGGTGCCGGTGCGTAGTGGAGTTCTAAAGTGGGCCGATAATGTAAAGAGCGGTAGAGGTCGATCTAAACTAACTTGGGACGAGTCCGTTAAGAGAGATCTTAAGGAGTGGAATATCTTCAAGGATTTAGCTATGGACATGAGCGCTTGGAAATTGGCAATCAACGTGCCTGAACCGTGATCTCTTTTTGTCTTGTGCCCTTTATGTCCCTTTATGTGTCTTCCTGTTTCTCGTCTCTTTTGGGTTTCATCTCTAGCCTACCCTAACTTGCCTGAGACAAAAGGCTATGTTGTTGTTGTTGTGTATCTTGAGCATAAAATACACCTAAAAAATTTCCTAAAACAAAAATCTTGCATGTTACTTGTAAATTTGCTGAGCATCATGTCCACATTAATTTCAAACTAGAAATCAACTTGTGCTTAGACTAACAAAAACTGAGCACTGCCTGCTTTGGCGGACCATTCGTCATGACCACCGGACCGTCTGTCAAGACATTTTACCGACTTAGAATAATTTTAGCCAACTCGTGTACTGACGGAGTGTCCGTTGTCACTGGCGGACTATTCGTCTAAGCCATTGCACAGTCAACTAGTCTGTCGGTCGTCCGTCATATGCGGTGGACTGTCCGCAAAATCATGCCAACACCTGTAACATTCAAATGTTGTGTTGTCCATCTCTCACTCAACTTGGCCCCGCATGTCAGCCAGCCCCACATGTAAGTCACCCCCCACACTAAGGCCGTGTTTGGCAACGGCTCCGACGGCTCAGGCTCTGTGATTTGGCACTGTTCGTCCCTGTTCCTCCCTGTAGCAAGGAGCCGGAGCACTTTCTCACGCACACTACAAAAGGAACACCCTCTAGCAACGCATATATGTGTTGCTAAAAGCCTAAATAAGTGTTGTTAGGGTCTATACCAACACATGTTACATATGTTGCTTAAAGTGGTGTTGCAAGGTTCTATTGCATCACATATACTCTCTCCGTTGCAATATCAGAGTCGCTCGAAATACGTGTTTATGAGGGGGGCACGGAAATCAAACGACACATAAAGTAGCACAGAATGAGTATATGCGTTGGTAAGGGAGGTGTATAAGTGTTGCAAGCTAGCAACGAATGTGTCTATGTTTCACCAAAGCATATACCTGTTGCTGCAAAACTACGCTATATGCTTCAGGATTTGAATTACTATTGTATATATGCTACGAAATAATAATTCTTTTCCGCCAAATGGCTTGGCCAATTAAATATATATAATATTTCATACAACAATCAACCACAGCTATAAAATACAGATCTCGAGACAAAACAAGATAATACTGAATATTTTATTAGATAAATGATTCTGTACATCTGTACATAGACGAGAATAGCACAAAGTGTAATTGTGTACAGTGGTTGACTAATTACAAAGTTCACTGAAAATAAAATGCACACTATATATAAAAAAATTGGTCTCAGGAGAAAAATTTTGTTCTTCATCCTTCAATCATCTGAACATCCCAAAATATTATGTACTTGTCCTCTGTCAAAATATAGAGTGCATTTGTAAGAACATATATATTTAGAAAAGACATGCTTTTCTTTTCCAATGAATGTATATATCTCACTTAAGGAAAATACAGAGCCAATGTGTATATACCTGTTCCTAGGCAGCTCTCACGGAACTAAAGGTTCATTCATATTCTTCAGCTAGAACCCTGCCATATAAAAGCAGTTGAACTGAATTAGCAGTTAAGCCATGCCAAAAAAAAAATTTGAATCTCCCTGAGGTGCTCTAATTTGTTACCAGCAAGTAATCTGTTCTCTAACAATAAAATAAAGCTTCCTGCCAATATCAGGGACTATAGCAATGTTTCCTGGTTATTCAGATATGAAAAAACACAAGTAAAATTCTTCTTTGGGTATGTACACTATATATCAAGAGCATCAAAGAACTTTACCATCGTACAATACTTATATTATTCATATCATAGCATTGAGGACGTATCGAGTAGTTATGTTACATAAACATTTGTATATAGAAATTACATGAGAATAAGATCCACCTGTATTTTTGTCATGTCTGATATCGATCTTCTGTGTACCCAACTCACCAGTCATCAGAAATAAGTGAGAAAATAATTTGACAGACAGAGAGACTTAAATGGGGACATAAATGTCAATCTCAATATAATCTAGGTTTTACCTGTCTATTCATTTCAGAACTCATGAATTAGTCTTAATGATATGGTAGCAGCTCTACTGCTTATCATATGAGAAAAAAGCACACAAGTTGTACTAAAGTATGTCTAAATTCAATTTACTGATATTATAGAGAATTAATGAAAATAGACATGGTCTGATTGTGATGTTATCAAGTAAACAAGCCTTAGAACTGAGAAACATTGTATCTGTTGTAGCTGTGATTAAGCATCATTACCACATAAAAGAACAAGGTGTTTGTTGCCATCAGTACAAGATGATACCTGTACACACATGAAATTAGTCATCAGTGTATTTAAAGAGCTGTAGTACATACCTTGCTCAGGGACTTTAAAATATGTAGCTCCTGACGTTATTTTGAGGATACATAGTATACATTGTCACTGTTCAAACTGACATCAATGTATATTTAAATTGGAAATTAAAATATTTTATTTCTCGCTCTTTTGACTCTGTAGTTCAGAGGGAATAGAACCAAAGTCGTTTGGATATATCCTGCCATAGATTCAATCACGATCTACAAAAGTGCACTTCCTGAGCAAGGTACAAGTCATTTGAACAAAAGTTTGATTTATAAAGCTGATGACACAAATGTAAAATACCAGGCAGTGCCCTATATTTCCTAGAATGAGCAAGATCAAGTTTAGATAAGAGTATTTTGCGGTGAACAAGGGCAACAGAGGAGATGTGGAAGTGAAACTTACGACGGATAGATCTGTGGCAGGAAGGCTCTGACAAGTTCTTTTTAGGCCTCGACTGGAACTCGATCTGCAAGGGATGACAGAGAATCCTTGGTGCTGAATGCTGATACGCAGGTGGCTATTGGCTTCCTCCTCTGCTGTGACGTGGCCGTACAAGATTAGTCGATTCAACCACAAGCCGCCGGCGGAGGGCTCCCCAGATCCACGCTGCGAGTGTTCCGCAGAAACCGCCGCCGGACTCGCCAGGTCGACGATGCCGATACTATACCGCCGCATGTGGGCTCTCTTCTCTAGGTCGACGACTCGATGCTGTTGGAAATCCATCGCCGCCGCCTGGCACACCTCAAGAGCGGCACTAAGATGCCATGATCTGCAGCTTGCTGGGGCTGCATCCCCTTCACAAAGAAGGGATGGGATCTATAGTTGCCGCCTATAGAAGGATGAAAGATGCGGATGCCTTAGGGTTGTGTGGTGGTTTTTTTTGGTCAATGGCGATGGGTCATGTGGTACGGTGTTGCGATAATGGGATGGAATAGAGTTACGGACTTCAAAAGAACCGTCCCATCTGCTACGGATGGAAAATCTGTTGTTAGGCATGCGTTAGGAAACGGGGTTTGTGGTGTAGTGGCAGAAAGCAACGTCCAAGAACGAGGAGCCGGAGGAGCCTCACATCTGGTGCTCCGGTAGCTCCACCACAGTGCTGCTACAATGGCTAGAGCCGAAGCCGCTGGAGCTCCACAAAAGAGGCCCTAACACCCCCTCCACCAGCTCCTCCACTCTCTCCCTTTCATTCATTCACGTTTGCAACTAGAGAAGAGAAAGGGAGGGGAAGAGAGAAGAGAGGAGGAAGAAGAAGGAGAAGAGAGGAGGAAGGAGGCGCCCCTGCTGCAGCTATGATGGAGGTCGTCGCCGGCAAGCTTCTCCACGCCACCACCTCGCCGGAGTTAGAGGAGAAGGCCCCAAGCTCCATCATCTTCTTCCCCAAGCTCCCATGGTGCTTCAAGCTCGATCTCCATCCACACGAGCCACCCCAACCTGAGCTATTGTAGGTAGAGTACCCCCCAAGGCATGGTGAGCACGTCCCCAAGGTCCAACTCCATCTTCCCCACTTCCCATGGTCATCCCTTTGAAGCTTCAAGGTCATCCATGGCCACCACCACCTTGGATGAGCTCAAGCTCCAAACACACCATGCATGACACAACCAACACTTTGAGAAGCTTCCCTACATCACTAGAAAGCCATATAAACAAACCGCACTTGATTCGGAGCCCGGATGCCCTGGGAATCGATCTCAACATCTTTTGCACTGCCGTTGTTCGTCATTTTGACGGATAGTCCGTCATTTTGGTGGAGGGTTGTGGCAGAACCTCCTAAATTATAGGGCCTACATGCACCTGTCATTGTCTCAATGACTTTTGACTGTTGTGCACGAGAACCAGATAACATAAGAAGTCTGTCGGGTGTCCTCGGAAAACCCGAATCATCCACATTTTACAACTCACACAAGATCAACAAAGGAGTAACTACAACATTACAGCATGTGCTACAAAATTTTATATCAGAGTATGGAAGAATTTAAAATAGTATTTTACATGTAAAAATAAGTTACATTTACAACTTAACTTTAATTGCGGAAGTCAAGTAGAACTACAGTAGACAACTTAGGTAGAGCACCTAAGTCCGGAGGGGACAACCAGATCACGTCGAGCCCACTAACATATCTGATTAGCAGCACCAGTCAGTACCTGCAATAGGGGTTAACAAACCCTGAGTACTCAATTGTACTCCGCAAGACTTACCCGACGAAAAGAAAAGACTCCAAGGATATGATGGCTTTAAGGGAAGTAGTGGAGCTAGAAAAGAAGAGTTTTGCAGAAAAGCTTTACTATAAGTGGATCCTTACTTTCAATAATTTAGTCCAAGCTTGAACATCAATTTTAGTGAAACTCAATGTAGTTCAATTTTGCACCTGTTCTATCTCAATCACTTGCATTAAGCATCACATCTCATTTCCATCCCTTCATTTCCTTTCCATGGTTTCATCCATTAACTACGATGTAGTTGCGGAGGTCAAGTCTCCTTGTCCGAGGAGCGGCGGCGATTCGAATCGATTATACCCAGCTGGGGATCTCTAACCACACGACATATGCAGGACTCAAACCTACATATATCAACCTTCACTTGGATCCTCCAAAACATGACCGGGTCCCGCGCCACCCGAGAGTACAGTACACCTCCAATCCAGCCCTTGGCCACGAGGGTACACACTATTCTCGCCATCTCTCCACTCCTAGTGCGCGATCGATCATTCACATGATAGAATTACCGAGGTCTTAGGCTTATGTTGACACTTCTTAACATCATTACTAGGAATAAATATAAAACCTATCCCTGACAACGGTGCCAGAAATGCTTGTTGGTGTTTCTTAGCGAAAGCAGTGTTATCCGCAAGCGCACGGAAATACCGTTATAGCACTTCACCCAGAAGTATTCAGGGTATCGTATATTTCACAAGGACGGTTTGTATAGGTAATCTCTAATTCTGGTCAACCCTATGAACAAGAGAAGGATAGCTGGGGTAGTGAGGATATCTTATGGTAGCTTTTCCAAGGTTAGATATCGCTATCATTATGCTTCACTTCGAGCATCAGATATATCCTGGTCTGCCAAGCGATGTCGGCTTCTAGCTCTACGTCGTACCCGAACCTGGGCTGGGCCGCCTCTGCCTGGCCTTTGCGTGGCTAGCTCCTGGCTGGGCCTGGACTGCTTCCCCATGGTGGGCTTGGCCTAATTGTGCAGGTATGTTTGGGCTTGCTCTTGTTTTGGTTATTGGGCTTGTCATTTCATGTGAAATCCTTTGTAATTTTGGTCCATTCTTGTCATATTTCTATTTATACCTGCAAAACAAGAGTATCCACCAAACTATGGAATTTGTTAGTGATAAAACCTATCTACTTTAGTTTTGGTGGATTTTATGCAAATGTTGGCGGTATTTGATTCGTGTTAAGGACCACCAATAGCTTACCAGAGCATGCGGTCAGTTGCAAAGTCTCGACCAAACGGGACTACAATGGACGGTCCTTAATCGGCATAGGCGGAGCACTACATCGACTCATTTCACGATGCAAGCCACCCGCCCGATCTCTGCTTAATATTACCATATTCATATCCACATGCTCTCATGACCCGTCATTAGGTTAGGAGAAGCAAAGGTAAACCTATTTCTCGCGAATGATGAAACCACCATTCGACTTCTACCAAAGTCTAAGCATTACTAAGCATAAGAGATCGACCTACACATACTAGTGGGATATCATCTAGATATAAATGTAGATCAAGGTAATCATGCAACAACGGTATCGACCAACTCCTACTAACTTAATGCACATTACACTAGACTTAAGGTGTAATAAAGCATTTATAAAATAGAAGAGTGGTTGTATGTCCGGGGCTTGCCTTCGTTGCAGAGGAGGTTAGTTTTCACAGAGGATCACAGGAGTCGAACTTGGCACCAATGTAACACCCCAGGTGTTTATCACCAATTAAGTAGTGGGTTTGAGCTTAAACATGATAGATTAGTGGAGATGACGATACCAAAGTCAAACCTATGGAAATAAACCCTAACATAAACTTGGACATTGCACCCTTGCTTACATATAGGCTCAATTAAAAGATATATGCTTGGGTGTTGCTATCAAAGTATCTTCACATGTCTCACCTCAATAACTATCTATAGTGACCCTTGGAAAAGTTTCATGAAGTTTGGAATCAAAAAGTCACATGAAATGATAAGTTATATGCTTGTTTGGATTATAACTAAAACCTGCCTTACATCCCATGGGAACTAGTGTTTATGCAACATACAAGTGCAACAAACCTTTGCAACATGTGGAACAACCTAGGGAAGCATGTGTAGCATGTACCTTGAAGCAAACACAGGAAACACTTGTAACATGACCTTGAAACAAGCACTACAATTATAGTGACTTCTATGTTTTAGTGCACGCGAGGTATACACTTTTGTGCAACCCATGCATGGTGGGTATGTTTGGCCTCTACAACACCTTAACTACACTTAGGACACTTAATGGAACAATGTTCATGTTGATCATTTTGCCTAAATGTGCTTCTAAGTGATGGTTGACCATGTATGGATCCTAGAACCCTTTTGTTTGACCATTCCAAAAGTGTGACCTAGAAGCTTTGAATGACTGTGCATCCTTTAACAAAGTTATAGCAAATTTTATAAGGAACAAACTTTGTTTAATAGTCAAGTCACGAAAATATGTTGAACGTGCTCAAAAAGGGCCCACAAGTCAGGAATAGGGGCTGATTTGGCACTTGGAAAATTTGGCTAAGTCATAACTGCGGTTTAACTTTGGGTAACCTAGTTTGGAGCTTTTTATCTTGCAAAACAGATGGATCCAAACCTTGATCCTGTAATGAAAGTTGGAGTTCATGTTAAGGACAACAACTTTTGTTTACGGACCAAAACCTAGTTTAGCCTCTAAGGTAGCCAAACAGTGGGTCAAAGTTTGAATCCCGAGCTATTTTCTAGAACCCTGAAATTTTGCTAAGTGTAGACTGAACATGCAGTTTTCAGTTTCATGGTACCCATATTCGGCAAAGTTTAGTTTGCAAACCATTTTGATTTTGGGCAAACTCTTATAAGCAATGTTGGAGTACTCATATAGCTCTATCATCAGGAACAATTGGTTAGCCGAATCATCATTCAGTTTAGGAGATACGAAGTGGAGAAAAATGCAGTTTCAGTCGGTTTGAAACTGAATTCAGTTTTCAAGTTTCGGGTACCCTACTTTGGAGCTTTGTATCTCTCCAACCGTGCTGAATTAGACTTTGATTCTTTAACCAAAGTTGGAGTACACTTGTAGCTCTACAATTTTGTCAATTATACCATGAGCCAATTCAATCTAATTTGAGAGTTGTGATCGATGAAAAATTGAGTTTTCAGTCACACTTTTGAGGTGGTATTTCAATCCTTGGCTTCAGGTATTGGAATTGAATCGTCAGGGGGATGCCATGGCCGACCGGCCCTAGATGCGCGTGCTGCGTGGCACCCATGCTCCATCATCGACCCCACCTCGTACCCACGCGTCGTCGCGCCGTTAAATGTCGAGCGCTACTCCCTCGGCCTCTTAGTCGCTCTCCCTCTCGCTCTCTGTCTCTCGGTTCGCTCGCCATGGCTGAGCAGCCAAGCTCGCAGCTGTCGTCGTTTTGCCGCTGCCTGTACCTCGCCTCCATGCCGCGCCTCCCAGCCGCACCTCCCCGTCGCTTCTCTGGTCGCTGCCGTTGCTGAGACAGCGTACAGCGAGCCGCCGTGCGGGCACCGCACCGAGCCGCCGCCAGCGACCGTGGCCAGGCCAGAGCCAGCTGTGGTTGGCCGGGCACGGGCCCCACTTTGGTGCGGCCAGCCTCAGATGTGCCCCCACACCTCTTCCCCACCGCCGGCGGCGACTTTGCCGGCCGGAAACGACTCTGGCGTCGTCCTCTGCTCCGTGAAGACGAAGGAGAAGGGTTAAGATAGAAATAGAAACTCTTTCTTGTGTTCACTTTGCAAAATGCCTAGAGACAAAGGATTTACATATAGGGGCTTACGTGAATTGTGGAAAGTTTTGTGTTCACTCTGCATAAATGTTTTTCATTTTCTTGTTTTCGGAATTAGTATTGCATTTAAATGGCTAAACTTAAAAAATACATAGTAAATGGTGGAAAAATCGTAAAATAGCAAATGAGGACTTTTTGGAATCCTTGTGAAATTATCTATGCAATGGATCTATAATATGTCAGGTTTTAGTTTAATGTTTTTGCTGTAAAAATGGATTTTTCAGATTAGGTTTTCAATGCTAGTTGTATTTGTCATTTTCATAACTTCAAATTTAGGGCTCCAAATGAAGTGAATTTTTTGTGGCATGCTACTCATGTGATGATTGATGTGTGGTAAAAATTTCATGAATTTTGGGTATTGTATGAGTGAATTATTAGTGTATCTTGCTCTCACATGATTTATTGCAATAGTCATTTGTCTTTTTCATAGAGGTTGATATACTTGTCCAAATAGCTTGAAATTTGGATACTATACTATTGGGGGTATACGAGAGCCACTGTAATTTTGGTAAAATTTATTGTGCACTTTTGATATGTGTTCATAATTCCACCAAATTATCTAAATAAATCAAGAAAATGCATTAAAAGAAATTATTTAGGAATGGACACTATGTTTTCTGGTGCTCATTAGTCATGTGTGACATGTTGGTAAAGTTGGCTTTGTCTAATTATATGTTTGCAACATAAGTTAATAATTATTTCTTGCAAATGAGGTTTCTGGACAGATCTGGAAATTTAGCAAAGTTCTTCATGATAATGTTCTTTGTTGTGAAACTTATTTATACAAAAGTTGTAGATAATTTATGTATCTAGATTCTATTAAAATTTGGTGGCATTTAACAATGTGGTTTAGGAGTTATAGCTGTTTAAAGTTAGGGTACAGAATTGCTTGTTCTCTGTTTGTCAGGAACAGATTCTGGAACTTTGTATTTTTGACTTGTTTAACTTATGAATCATGCTGTGATGATATTATATGAAATGTAGATAATTTTATAAGCTTTCCATAATGTCTTCTTGCAAGTCATTTGGATTCATAAAACTCCAGATATGATTGAATTATGAAGCTACTGTTTGCTTGTCCAGAAATGGATAAATTCCAATTATAGTTGTTTGCTTGTATATTGTTAAGTGTGACTTATGCCTTGAGGGTAGTTAAGTTAATACACATGAGATCTTATGAAACCTTGTGTGCCGTGCCTAATATGCTTGTCATCTTTTATATTAGGTTGGGTGATGTTTATTTAAGCAACATGGAGTGTCTATTCATGTAGAGTGTAATATGGTGTGATCTTGTTTACTGTATGTGATGCATTGTCCATTATACTTCCATGTATTCATACATTTGCATCTTGCATCTCATATAGGTACGCTAGCAGAAACGTGTGAAGGAAATGGCGTTGGAGCCAAATCCGAAGACGGTGTTTGGTGGATCCATCCCGAAGGTAGAAAGATCGGACGAGTGCTAAATTGGAGGATGCTCGCCAAGCGAGTTCTTCTGACATACCCTAACTTGAGTCGGATCCCAGGCAAGCCCCGGAGCATTATAAGCCTCCTACCTTCAAAGCAATTAATTATATATATGTTATAAGTATTGTTTCATTAAGAGGTAGGAGTTGGTTGAAAACCTTGCTGCATTATATCATTCCTTGTCCAGATATTTGAATCCTTGAATCCTACATAGACTAGGATCGAGTAGATATTTAGCCTTGCTTTAAGCGGTAGAAGTCAGGTGATTTCCTGTCACCTGCGAGATATAGGGATATTCATATATGGCACGGTTGGCTATATTTGCTATCGTGGAATAGAACCATGTGTTAATAAAATGAAATGAGACCGGGCGGGATGACGATAGTGAAGCAACAAGGCATGGAGGTCTTGGGTGTGAATCTATCCCCGTCTGAGTCGTTTAAGGACCGCTTCGCTGTACGTCCTTGAGTCATGTTGAACGCAGTCTAACACTTAGTTGGCCGGATAAGTCGTTCCGACCGCGAAGCCGAGTAATGTGATTCAGGCCGGGAATCGAATGGTAGGTTGCTTCTTGGAGGAGAGAAAGGATGTGCTTGGGGACATTGGCGTGAGACCAAGGGGGGATTAGAGTCCCTATCACCTGGCAGAGTGTCGCCCTTGGGGTCGCGACATCATTCGGACCCGCGATTCCTGAATCATATGAAAAGGTGGCTTGTGCGACCCTGGCAGGGGCCTGCGCGGTGAGTGTTAGAAATACCCCTCCAGCTGGATAGGAATTCGATTCGAATCGCCATCGCTCCCGGTTAGTGAGCACTTGACTTGAGCAGCGGCAACGTAGATTCCATTAAATTGAACGGATGGTTAATTGGATAACGATGGAAAGGTTACCTCAAATTATACCTGCTATGGTTAATATTGTTTGCTCCTAATAAAGTGAGTGCTCTAGTACAGGTTCTAATATAGAGGACAGGTTAATGATAATTAACTTGATGCTTAAGCATTAATGACTACTTATCCATATTAAGCTTTTATGCAAAATGTTGTCAAGCTAGCCCACTTTATATCAGCCTTGCATGATCCTTGGTGTCACTTTATTTCTAGTTTCTAACGGGTAAGTCTAGCTGAGTACTTTCTCGTACTCAGGGTTTTATCCCCACTTGTTGCAGGTTGTGCTGTATCTTGACGACTGCAAGAGTTGGTTGGCTCCTACCGTAGAGGCGGAGTGTGATCATGGGCATGATCCTTCTGAGTTATCTTCTCTCTAATGCTTTTGTTGGAAGTCGACCTTCGTACTGGCATGTATTTGAAATAAGGGTGTTGTTAGTTTCAAATTACTTTGCTTCCGCTACTTTTGAACTTAAGTTGTAATAACTATGTTGAACTCCGATATATATTCAATTACTTGTGAAATGGTTGTAACATGTGACTTGTTATGTTGAATCACTACGATCTTGGCTGGTATGTTGGTTGGTTTGAAATCCCTCACGATTTCATTGGACTACCGGAGTTATATAGGCTCAAGTGCGAGAATTTGATCACTTCGGTGATTGTTTTTGTACTTGTGCTCTTATAATTTGGACGGTTCTGTTACAACCAACATCACTAATAGATGAATCTTCTCTGGAGCTTTATTAACGTGAATCTTCTCACTCACGTAAGCACTACACGTAAACAAATGATGCATGCTTTAGCATGATGGAATGCATGACATGATGTATGTTGAGAGGCATGCAGGCGTATAACAGAAGATAAACAAGTTAAGAAAGTTGAGTACAACTTTCCTTCATGGTGCAATAGCAAGTAATTATTATGAAGCACTTTAGTTTCTTACCACAAAGAAACTACACTATCATGGATTATCAAGACCTAGACATGGAAACAAATATAAAGCTTAATCTTTTACCCAAGGGTTGCATACAAGAGGCAATCAAGACTACACACATACATCAACTAACGAAGTGCTTATTTAAACTTAAAAGCATATTTAGTTTGCATTAGTACAAGTTGATCATGACCATATTAAGAAGATAATTACTTTGCCATTAAACAGTAGGTGTGGATGTGTATCATGGTCACCAATCACCTAAAATGCACTCAAGTCATATGTTTATGCTAATCAATTTGATAATTATAAACTAATAATTAAAGCATTTAATTGAGGTTATAACAAACATCATCCAAATGGTCCCAAACTTTTTGAGGGGGTGATATTATCATAAAACAATGTCAAAACAAATTTCATAATTTTTGGATATTTATTTTAGCCTATAAAAATCATGAAAGGTCCATTTATTAATTAAATAGGGTAATTTTAAAGTATAGCAAAATTACTAAAAAATGTTCATTTCATATTTTTCCTATGTAGAGCACATCATATTAAGGCTACACACAAACTTTCATATTTTTTATCACACACCAATATTTAGTTATGAAAATAACAAAATCAGCATTTAAAAGTATTCTGTGGAAAAGGAAAAGGGATCGACTTGTTCGGCCAGCGTAAGCAGGCGCGACCCAAAGCGAGGAGGCAGTCAGCCCACGTGTAGAAGCAGGCCGGCCTAGGAGCGGCCTGGTCAGACGTGGCCTGGCAGGTTTGCATAAAGGCCCTCGGGGTTCCCTCAAACCAACCCGAGGTCCTGAGGCACTATTCATATGAGTCACAAAATTTACAAAAGAACCTAGGGAAAACTCATATTCTCACCCCCGAGGTCCTTTTTCTTCTTCAAGGTAGAGAGTAGAGGAGGCGACTGGTTCCGGCTGGCTCAGGTCGACCAGAGGCTTGCCGGCGGTGATGGAGTGGCAGCTCGGCATCCCTAGGCCTACGGAAATCCATGGGTCGCAGCGGCTACGCCGGAGGTGGCTCGCAGCCTCCTAGCCACGCGCACCTGCAGCGGTCGCGGTGACCTTGCCGGCGGCAGCAGCGCTGCAGGGCATGGCGCCCAACGAGGACCAAGGGAGTGAGCGTGGGAGGGGCAGCGCGGGTAGGGGAACACGGTGGCGTGGTCAGCTTGGTCTGGCATGGCCGATAGTAGCCCGGCCACACGCGAGGCGAGCTCGGCATCCATGGTGGCACGACCACGATGGAACTGGCGGCGCGAGCGTTCCCGGCTGGTAGAGGTGGCGCAAGCAAGTGCAAATGACGCACAAGGGATGGTTGATGCTGCCTGCGAGAGGAATTGGGTGAGGGTGACATAGCCACGGCAATTTTTTTGGCCGATGGATCAAGGCACGACGGCGGTGCAGAGAAGAGAAAAAGAAAGAGAAAATGACGACGGCTTGGTCTTTAACGGCGAGGACGCGGCCTCAGGACTCGCCAGCACCTGCTTCATCTTTGCCACGCCTCCAACGACGTGTCCCTGCACGCGCAATCGGTCAAGCGAGGGCGGCGGTCGGTCACCAACGGTGAAGTAGGCAAGAAAGCAGCTCCTCGACGTCTATTGTTCACAACTGACAGCCGATCTTCAGAGCTCTCTCTCTCTCTCTCATGATTTTGTAAAACAATATGATGATCACGCTTAAGCAAAGTTCCTCATTGATCCATGATCTCCAACATTGCTTAAGGTATCAACACCAAAAGATTGGTAATTTTAGAGATTTTGAATTGGGAACATGGTTAAGTTGAAACTGAAAAACTAGATTCAGAGCTAGGGTTGAAAACTGTTTTCATTAAGCAACTTTGAGCAATTAAATAAAAGCTAAACATGGATCATACTTTGCAACTAATTACACATTAACATAGATTAAGTACTATACCAACTAATGAAATAAAAGTTGGAAAATTTTTATTTATGAAAACTCATTTGATAAGTCCTCAAAAATTGAACTTAACAACTATTTTACAATACTTAGACAAAAATGGCCAAGTATAGAAACCAGCATTGAATTCAATTTCTGAGCTCAATTTAAACATGTTGGGCTTGTAAATATCATCAAGCTTTGATTTCATATGAAAGCACACATCTTGTACTATAAAGTTTATTTTAACAAAATCTTATTTGTTTAATCAAATTCTCCTACATAAATTCACAAAGAACCTTATTTACTATTATTGCCATTATTGCATGAAACATATGAAACATGGCATATGTAAATATGAAACACCCTATTTGCAACATATGAAACACTACCAAGCAACACATGAAACATCACTATGCAACATAGACCTGGTATATGAAACATTGCTTATGCAACATATGAAACACTACCTATGCCACTCATATATGAAACATGAAACATCCTAAAGCAATACTTGAAACATATGCAACATGGTTAAGCTATTAATGCAACATGTGAACACATGTGATTGCTTTATTCGAAACAGAAGGTGCACTTATGCAACAATGCTTGATGGTTATGCATGATGATGCTCACGATTATGTTTTAGTTGCTTTTTAACATCTAGGATGTTACAAGGGTCCGCCGATTTATAACCAATCCTGAGAGCAGCCTTGATTTGGCGAATGGTCCGTCGTTCTTGGCGGACTATCCGGTAATTTATAGCCGCGGCACAGCCCAAACTTGTTAAATTCATAGAAAATTATTTTTAAATCCAAAAATTATGAAACAAGTTTTGTTGTGCTACTTAGAATATTGTCTATCATCTCAACATGATTTTGACACCAAAAAGTATATTTTGATTTTGACCAAAATAATGCATTTTTAGCTTATAAAATATATAACTCATACTCGAGGTATCCAAAAATCATGAAACTTGTTTTGCTAGCTTTCCTTGTGCATGTACTACCTAGAAAATATTCACAAGCATCATCTCATTTCATTTGTGTGCATGGCATGCCTTTTAGTGCCTCAAATAATAACCCAAAACTAGAAACATGTTACCTTTTGCACACTGAGCACAAGCCTTTGGTTAATTTGACTCCTAAGCACCCTAGGGACACAATAAACCAATCTTGCTAAGCTAAGTTTTGGACTTCGAAATATATGAACACAGCACTGCCTAGCAACTGGCAGAAAGCTACAGACTTGAGTCATCGAAGTGTCAGTGAAATGTTACGGAGTGTCCGCTAAATTATAAATATAGTTTCCATAAAACCTGAGAGCTCCCATTTCTCACCGGAGTATCCGTCACCTGGAACGGAGTGTCTGTCAGCCACTGGAAGCTGAAAAACGTCTAAGTCCCTGAGTCAGTGGACTGTCCGACAGTTATACCGGACTATCCCATAACTCAAACCAACAGCCCATATACACTATGCTACCTACACATGGCGTATATGATTAAGCTCTAATCAATCAACACTAATGCCTATCATATCATGCCATTTATCTTATGCATTGTGTTCATGAGCATCATATTTATTTATTGCACTCACATAGGAGTTGAATCACACAAACCCCTCTCATCTTGTACTCTCAACTCTCTCTTGCATATTTTATATGATAACATGCATACATAGATGTCTCATACATGTCCATACATATAGGTACGCGATATTAGAGAGACGTCAAGTATGTTGCAAGCTATTGGGACCTCGCTCTTCCAACAGGTAAGCACCCCACTACTATGAACCCTATTTTGTATACTTATTACTTGTTTCATTATGAGTTATGAATTTTATTTGAATATGATTAACAACTTAATATTGCTCCATTAACTTAGAACTACTCATTTACTAATTAGAGCCTTTCATTCAATCAACGGGGATTGGAACGCTTAATTGCTTATTTGCTTAGCAACGTTAGAAGTCGAGTGTGAGAAGGGAGAGCTTCACCGGGGTAATTAATCACTTAAAATTTGTGAGGGCAATAATTTGATTCATCGTTGTTCAAATATGACTATGACCAACCCCAACTTGAAATATAATCATGATGATCAATTTGGTAATTCTCTACTTTTGCGATGGGTAAGGTCACTGTGAGTGTGGGATCTCAAGTGACATAGCTCGCGGAGCAACTAAGGACCGTTCATTAGGGTACGTGGATTGAGTAACCACCCGTACAAATCACATGTCAAATATGGGTGAGACAAGCCGAGTAACTAATTGCGACTTATTTGTTCGTAAAACTAGCAAGAAGGTGGCGCCGGTTAGATGGTGGTAGCATTAACCGGGAACCAGTCGAACCGTTTGTGAACATATTGGCCGGGTTAGGGAAAGGTTGGAGACGTGAGGCAACCCTTACTCGGGCACGAGTATGGTGGTTCGTTCCATTCTCCGTGTACCCTCTGCACAGAGTTTATTTGAAAGCCTGAAGTCCTTTAGGACGGAACCGATTGTTCTTTCTTCTATACCCATGGTAGTGTTGGTGATGAAACTTGATTATGAGATGAATTATAAATATTAATCACTTTAATTATGTTACTCATTACTACTTTTCATGAACTAATAATTGCTAAATAATTTAATTATGAATCATGAGCATGTCATCCTTTTAATAAACACCATGCTTTTTATGCAAATGTACAAATGTCTATTAATCCCTTTTGCATCCACCAAATATATATGTTGGAATTAAGTCCTGCGAGTACTCAATGTACTCACGGTGCTGCCGTTAAGTTGTTTTGCAGGTAAAGGACTTTGGCGGCCATTTCACCCTGTCATTGATGGCAAAGTGGGTGAATGGCAGGAGCTGTCCGAGCTATGGTGGCGACACTCATGGGCAAGGCGACCACCCGTTAGTGAGAGGTATAACTTAGTGTAGGTGTGATTGGTAAGATGGGCGTTTGTTTCTCACTATATTTAGTCCTATGTTGTATAATTAATTCATAATATTCAACAAGACTTGTAATATATATTTTCTGTTGAGTTATGTACTTCGATGATGAGTTATGTACTCAACTAGGTTCTTGGTATTGGAGATGTGGATTGTATCTCCAAGGGAGTCACTGATTTTGGTTTGCTTAAATTAAGTTGGTCAAGTGAATGACACTCGATTTAGATAAATTAACGTGGCTGGTCCTCGCAACCATGTCCCAGTCTAGCGGTTGTCCCCGTACGGTTGCCACGCTCGAGTTGATAGTGCTTCAGATGAATTAAAATCTGCTTGTCCTACTTGAGAAATAGAGTCATTATGAGTGATGAGATGCGTTATCCATCTAGCCAAAGGGTACACCACAGTTAAAAAGAACATATACCACTAGGGGAAGAGTGACATCTTAATAAAATGCATCTGTTAAGAAGAGTGAAGCTCATGACAGTGATATCCATAAAATTTGGTGTAGCAGTCAAGTGTTTTATTACATTTTCCAGTAAAAAGCGCTTTTGGTCGATGTTACTGGCCCATCGCTCCCTCATAGGCATGAGTTTTTTTTTTACAACAAACGTATTTATTTCAGCAGCATCGAGCTGCAATGATGGATATATTTTACTACTGCCTTCACATACTGCTATAAATAATAAGTATTAGTAGCCAGTGCCCCCGCGCGTTGCGCGGGCATGAGCAAGAATAGTATATCACTACATGCCTATGTACCATAGTTGTCGATTAGGATACAAAAAATTGTAAAAGCTTGAAGTTACATGCCCGTTCGAAGCATATACAGAAGAAAAGATGGAAATCGGACGATTTACAAAATCTAGTGTTTCGTACTTGCACAAAAATCTAAGCGAAGCAGTTTGTCTTGGACACCATGTGCTTTGCCATATGTACCTGACTTTCCTATTAAGCAAGTGGTAAAGATTAGCGCACACATTGCCAAAAGATAATTAAGACATTTGTTTGTATATATACATATGGGGGTAACATCATCAGGTAGCACGCTAGATTTATTTGACTACTTCTATTTAGTACTTATCTTAGCTTTGTGTGAAAAAACAGTCATTCTATATTGAAATGCCTCATAAGGCAAATAGCATGTGATGATTCCAGCAATCAAATATGGAAATAAATTAATGAAGATTGCACTAAAGTATGAAGCAACATAAAGGGCAAACAGAGAGTTCAATGTCCATTGAATAATTTGGCATGGAACACATGAGCTTGTTTGCCACAAAGAAGGCATTAATCCCATGGGGAATTTATCTGAATGCTGATATAACAGTTTGAATATAGTACTGTCAATGTTTTCTGTACAGGGTGAAGCATAGTGAATGAGCTGCTCCGTCTCTCTGCAGAATTTCTGCGGAGGTAAGACTTTGCTTCGGTTATTCCCTTCCCCAGACCCCACTCGTGTGGGAGCCTCTGGCACTGGGTCTGCCCTTTTTAGTGCTATCATTATTTTGTCGGGCTATGTACATGTAGATTAGTTCAAGAACTAAACACTTCATTCGGTGTTTGAAAACATAATAGAGCAAAGGGATAGCATTTACCCTTATGTCCTTTGTGGGCAATGGCCTTTGACACGTTGACCTTTTTTTTAGGATTAATAGCAGCACACCCTTTTTTAGGATTAGCACCAGCACACCTTCAGAAAGTTTATAGGCAGCCAATCTGAAATATAATGTTAAGAAGAAGAGGTTGCTGAATTTAGTGTATCCATGGCACTGAAATAAGCAAAATATATGTAAAAGTAACAATAGTGTTATAATTAGATGCAGAAAGGGAAAATCGAAGAATTATTATGGTAAAATAGAACACGGGATGTAGCCATAGAGTTATCTGAAGCTATTTGGAGGGCATAATCGGACTCATAGAATTATTGTAGGAAGTACATATCCCCAACGTCAGAATTAAACTTGGCACGTTTTTGGGGATAACAACTAACACTGAGTTTAGGTATCTGAACAAAGAAATCCAGAAGACGTATAATATTGTAAATACCTTAACTGATATCAGCAGAATGAAAAAATCAGCATACCTTTTTTTAGGATCAACAGCAGCATACCCTTTTTTAGGATTAGCACCAGGACACCTTCAGCAAGTTATAGGCAGCCAATCTGAAATATATTGTTAATAAGAAGAGCATATTGTTAATAAGAAGAGCATGCTCAATTTAGTGTATCCATGAAACTGAAATATGCAAACCATATGCAATATCCTAGTCAGTACCCTGCGCGTTGCCACGGGGAAGTGTTGCCGTCACGATTGTTGAATAACGAAAAGATCAGAACAATTATAGTGAGTAAGATGAATACATCTAAAAGTGATAAGAAAACTGCAACAAAGCAAATAATGCGTGATGACATGAAAATAAGGAATTTTTTTTAAAATTTTGTAGGGATTGCTCTGTTATAGATTATAGATAATAAGCATATATTTTTAGATAAGTGTGGGACGTGAGGAAACATTATAGCACCAGGAAATAGTTATTATTCATGGCAAGGTAACTGCTGCGCTTAGAATAAAACAGGGCACTAAACTATAATAATTATTCCAGATGTAGGTAAATGTGAATGAGGCAGGATAAAAAAAACACTGATGATCCAGTGTTGTAGCCTCTAGAAATTTCAGAAATTCCAGTATCGCATAGTAGCACCATTGAAATTGTATACAGAACTGATGCTAGTACCAGCAGCAACTATGAACTAAAACACTCCCTGTGTATGCCTTTCACCAGCAGCGACTGAGTTCGATTGTAAAGCAGGCCATCCCAAATATCCTGATTTATTCATACCTTGATGATAGATATGCAGGTCATGGCCATTCATGGACCTGCAATTAAAACATCCACGACGCTGCAGTTAAAAGGTAGTGAACATCATACCGTGAATTTGACATTCTGTCGAGCACACTACATGCACTGGTCATCAAGAACAGGAGAGGAAGCATACCAGGATTCGTGTCTCTCAAACGGGCAGCATGTTGATGACAGCCAGCGATGGTAATCGCGCGGGAAAATGGATCTGTGGCTAGAGGGACCTGTCCACTGAGGATTAAAAGGTAAACAAATAAGACGATGAAATTGAAACATAAAGCGCAGCATGCAAGAAAAAATTAGGGATGGGGGCAGCGAGGGAGCAGATGCACCGTTACAGTAGAGCTCCCTAAAGCGAGAAAGGCCGTCGAACCCATGTGGACGCTAGCCCCCGGTGCTGTCAAGGAGGCCTGCACTGGGAAAAAGTTTTTTTTTCGCACCTGGGCAAGCACGCAGGCGTGAAGGCGACCTTGCTCGCTGCAATGAAGAGGGGGAAGGAGGGCAGATCCCTGCAGTAAGGAGAGGGAGTTGAGGGAAATGGAGGCAGAGACCTCAGCCATGGCACTCGCCGTCGGGTTCCGGCGGCGCACGCTGACGGCACCGCGAGGGAGCAGAGCGGAGCGGTGCAGGCGAGCGAAGGAGGAAGCGCCCCTAAGCAGCCAGCTGCCGCGCACGCGGTCTCCTGGCCAAGCTCGACGCAGCGAAGGCACCCGCCGCCGGGTTCTGGATTGGGAGGAACGGAGGACGGGAGGAGAGCCGGTGGTGGCGGAGCGAGCGAGCAGGCGGCTGACGGGGCGGTGGAAGGTCGGTCGGAAGCTGCGGCCGAAAGCTATAGCGTGTGGTGGGCCTGGAGGAGATGCGGGAGGTTTCGGGATTGAGACTTTTTCCACGTGTGCCGTTATAAAAGATCCTAATCCCTGTGTGTCCCCGAAAAAATTCAGCGGAGCGCCACTGCTATAACTTTTTCATGTCCTTCATGCCACTTCCGTCAGTTTGGGCTCTAACGCCGTCAAACTACACGTGTGAAAAGACGAAAATACCCTTAAGTCTAAATATATTATTAATTTTTTGAGCATCTTAATGACTTCAAATGAAAAAAACTCAAAATTAGAAAATTGTAGATCTTGTCGAGATCTATAATTTTCATATAAAATTTATTTTTATTTAATTCCGCAAAAAAATATGATTTGATATGATTAATATATCTTAGAAAAATCATATTTTTTTTGTGAAATTAAATAAAAATAATTTTTATATGAAAATTATAGATCTCGACAAGATCTACAACTTTCTAGTTTGGAGTTTTTTTTATTTGAAGTCGTTAAGATGCTCAAAAAAATTAATAACATATTTAGACTTAAGGGTATTTTCGTCTTTTCACACGTGCAGTTTGACGGCGTTAGAGCCCAAACTGACGGAAGTGGCATGGAGGACACGAAAAAGTTAGAGTAGTGGCGCTGAAGACCGCTGAATTTTTCCAGGGGCACACAGGGGATTGCGATCTTTTATAATGGCACACAGGGAAAAGTCTCTTCGGGATTGTTCTTGCAGCGCCGGTGGAGGCCTAAACAGACAGTGGTGCAGCGGAGGGCTTGCATCGCAGATCGGACGGGCCGTATAGAACGGCGACGTGGCCGCAGGAGGGGGCAGTAAATGGTATATGAAAATAAGGGTACTAGTAGAAAGCACGCGCCCTGCGCGCGTAGGGTAACATAGTACAGGTGAGATACATAAAAAAACATATATGTAACTAAGGCCCTGTTTGGTTTGTTTTTGTTAAAGTTTAACTCACATCACATCAATGTTTCCTCAAATGTATGGAGTACTAAATGTAGACTAATTGCATGCATGTCGGCACAGATTAGGAGTAATTTACGAGACGAATCTATTAAGCCTAATTAGTCCCAGATTGGAAACTTTTTGTCAAATAAGACGAAAGTATTACAGTGTTTGTTAAACTTTAACACCTCAAACCAAACATCCCCTAAGAGTGATAGGCAAGTATATACATAATACATGCATACATATGGTGTTTAACGTTGTAAGAGGCAAAGAGTAGTATACAAGTATATATTACATAGTTGCAATGTTCATGACACATGTGGATAAGGCTTCGAATTATAGATGGATGAAGAACTTCTGCTGCCTCTTATCAGTTTCCTTTACCTATGATAAATATGTGAAATGACAATGATGATTTCTCACTTGGAAAGTTTGTCTTGCCAAAAGGAGATATTGTAGGAGCAGCAGCTGATGTGAGGCTATGCTTCTTATCTAGAAGTTTGTCTCTGTCCAGCGTATCCCTACTAAGGATAAATCCAATAGGCAGCTCGGTCGTTTGAATGGCACAAGGTGTGCATTTGGGCTGGCAATGGAAAACAATGTTAAGGCGCACTGCAACCATAATAAGATGCACATGCAGTAAAAGTATGCTTCATTGTCTCAGATCATACCTCTATTAGATCTAGCTAAAACAGATGTTGATAGAATCGGCACTTGAGGGCGTCAAAACATGGCAGTGAAATCCATATCAACTATTGTAGCCCTTGTTACACATGGCAACAAAATCCATATCAAGTATTGTAGCCGCTGTGACGGTAATAGAAAGAAGCACACATTAGAATACGTTGTAACTGTCTGACAGATTTATAAGTAGGTTGTCCATTGCTATCAAAAGAAATGTTAGTTCTCAAGGTAGAGGTAATATGCCACGGTAGATGAAATGGTGAAAAAAATAGCTGGAGCAATTGATTTGAAGATGTAAAGCTGTAGACCTAGAAAACAGAGAGTGGAGCATAGGCACCAAGAGAGAAATCATTCTGTAGTATTAATAGGCAGTGCTGTGTAGGAAGAATAGTTTGTCAATTTTTGGCTAAATAAAAGTAGGATATTCCAGCACAATGTAAGTCATATGTATCGATTACAATTGTTGATTTTTTGGTCCTTTAGGATGTCCTCATAATAACACATGAATAATACGACAGACATAGATACTTTTTATTATATTCAGAAAAATAAGCTGAGCAGATAAAACCATACATGAAAGGCTTGCATGTGATGAATTTTTCGATATGCATTTTTAATGGTATCCACTAAAAAGAACAAGGCAACCTACAATAAGAATTTTGCCTAAACCAAAATGGCGATGATGACAACATTGTTGGAGGTGTGTGGCAGGTGTAGTAAGGGGAAAACTTGTTTAAGATTCGGAGCATGTGAATAGCCATTCTTGTGCATTATGGGCACATTTGGATGCCGGCGTGAAGTTGCCAGGACATAGTGGCCGTTGATTCGTTGAATATACGCAAACCTACAATTTAGATGGTAGGCAAGCATTAGGTCGCCCATGTCCAGAAGCAGGGGACGTAGTACATTGTTGTGCGTGTTTGCCGTTCCTAGGCGATTGATTTGTGCTCTCAAATTTGGCCGGTTTTGACACAGCCATCTATCATCAGCAAGCAAACACGGCCATGATCCAAATATATGTCAGCTGAGTTCATAGTATCTCCACCATGCAAAGAATCACGAAGAGAACAAAATTAGTACGTACTTCAAATAATTTTGTAATCCAGAAATCTAATCCCACGGAAGACTGTAAGAATATATGTAGTTGTAAGCAACTTAAGATCAACCTTTCAATATATTAAGTTCAGTCCTATATAAGAAATATACGTAGTTGTAACCAAGTAGATTTAACTTTGAAACATGTCCTGTTATAACTGAAGGGTCTCAAGAAGTAAGGCATGAAGAACCATGTCACTAAGCACATCTCAACAATGCAGAAATCAATAGGAGAAAAATGTTGGAATGGGAAAAAATAAAGCAGTAGTCCTCTGTACTATTAACCACTAATTATTGCAGCTATGTATGAATGGTCCCATCACAATAGAATCGATACTAACATAAAACCTGAACATAATCTGACTTCATTGCAACAAGAGAGCATATAGCTAATTGCAAACATGCTATAGGGTTGGCGGTACAAAGGAAAGAGGTGAGAAACTAACATCAACCAATGACTAAAGGACCATCTATGAAAATTATAGAGAACTATTTCATTGCAGAAACAGAGTAAAATTAAAATGGGAAGGGAGTCTAAAAGGCTTACAGGAATGCATGGTTGATGGAAGTAACAATAAATCACCACAATCTGAAGGAAAAAGGGAGAGGCTCCAATTGGAATGACCAAGTCACATAGAAATAGGTGCATCCTAATTCTATTGCATGTCACCCAGCGCACCTGAAACAAAGACAAATAACTAAAACCATTTTGGTACACAGGTTAACCCTAGTAAGGCTCAAGTGCAATGGAAACTTTCTAGAAACCATGACTGACATAGAATAGAATTAGGATGCATCTCTTTATTGAAGTCGATGTAGATGGGTCTGCACATAGCTGGATAGCAGAGAGATATGGCGCACTGCCATCTAACACCAGATATGGATCCCCTACCCCAGAGGCACTCCAGTATCTAAAAGATTCACAAAGATCTCGTAGGCAGAAATAAGGACGTGAATCGATAGCATCACCACCTCGCCACATCATTAGGCTTGTTTGCAACCGAAAATTATTGGAGGTAGTCAGTGGCAGAAAAGCAAGATGATTCCTTAAATGAGAGCGGAGACATCGAGGAAATCAAGAAAACATGCTGCAAGTTGATTGCTATAAATATGGCTGCTTGCTAATAGGTGTAACAAAATGATGTAGGCAGCCTATAAATGAGATGCGACTTTGTTAGTGTTCAGGATAATAAGGATGTAAGAAAATGAATGTAGCCGGCACCAACAATTTTGTAGTTAGTCCATACATCGAGGTAATTGTTGAGGTTGACATCCACGAAGACAAACTAACACAGTGAAAAATTGGAACGCATGGGCAAAAGCGAAGCTGGCACAGATGTGCTGAGCCTGAACTTGTTGTAAGATGGAAAGGAAAGGAGGTCAGCTGACCCTTTAATTAAAAGTAGAAAGATTTCATGTAGCAGTAACATGCCACATAAATTTATCTAAGCCAGCAAAGGCATTAAGTGAAGGAAATTATTTTACAACCATGAGTGAACGGCGAAACATATACAAGGTGAAAATACAAATTAAATCTAAAGCATATTTAGGTTACCTGAAGAACAGTGTAGACAGGATTGTTAACGAAAATTGTCGTAGCAAGAACAGTGTAAAAGAAAACCGAGCATTATGAGCTCAGTGCTTTCATTGCTGAATACACGTCTATGCTCTAGATTATTTGTTTTCCTTCATTCGGCCATTATGAGCTGAAGATTTCAGTGCCTGCGATTTTAGGCTCTTAGTAAATATTATAGTGGTTTAGGTTTTTGTGGGTTGGTAAAAACGGTATATAAGTATTAAGAAACGCATGCTATAATAGACAAAGACAAACCTGAGTATACTAAATTTAGCTGTATAATAAGTACAAGACATGTAAACATGCATGAAGGATTACACAGACTTGATCTTGCAAGGCTAGTGATGCACAACAAAAGTGGATCACTAATCGAACCAAAAGAAAAACCAATGCTAAATTTCACCTCTGCATTTGGGCAGAGCACATCCCAAATTCGATAAACCTTAGGCCTCACAAATAGCACTATGCAATCTTACCTGAATCAAAATGCATTCCAGGCAGGAGTCGACCAGCACAAACAAACAAACAAAACAAAAGTGTAATTGGCACATTGTGCATATGCCTATTTTATTCTACATATGTCTTATTAAGAGCCTGCAACCTAGATCAAACCCAATCTTAGTTGAATAGGAGGAATGCAGGAAGCACATATGCAGAAAAACAAAATGTATTGTAGACACGCGTAAATAAATAGCTCTAAAGAACAAAATGTAATGTTTGTGAGCAACAGTAATTAGACAATTTGAATTGGTATAATAGAAATGCATTGCATGATGTTCAAATAAGAAATTCTAGGAAGCACGGTATTGACATATGAACTAAATAACCACTGCCATAAATCAAGCATCAAAATCCATTATGAAGAACACAACATACATAAGTAGTAGAGATAAGTATATTAGCCTAACAACAATAGTATTGCAACTGTACTCAAACGAACCACTGATTGTCCACTCAAATCAGCCATTGAAATCCATTATGAAGACATGACACTGACCAAATAATGTGATTCCTTCTTCTCTATTCGTCAGCAATGAGTAACAACAAAAGATATTTTTGAATATGAAAAGATGGCATACAACAAAAAAAAATTAACATATATTCCTTGTAACAAGAAATGATTTTTTAGTTATGAAAAGATGGCATACATCAAACAATTAACATATATTCCTTGGTATACTTAAAAAACAGAGGCCGTCACAATGCTAAATTTAAAAATGACACTTTTGTGGCAACAAGCAAACCTATCAACCTTTTTGCAGTGTGCATTTCCTTCCAATCTAGCAAACGGCTAGATATGTGTATAACTAAAATAGAAGAAATAACATTAATGGACAGTAAGGAGACTCACCAGGAGTGAATTGTTGAGATGCAACGGCTGCAATTTTCCACAAGACAACACCTTGAAGAGACGCAACTGAAGAACCGAAAGCACATTACGCAAGAAACCAGGGTGGGTACAGGGACTGCGATGCCGTCGTCGCTAAGGTACAATCGCCCGCTCCACCGGGAGGAGGCAGCGCAGGGGGGAGCCACAGCGAGGGCCACCTACGGGGCCCAGCCGAAAAGCACATTACGCAAGAAACCAGGGTGGGTACAGGGACTGCGATGCCGTCGTCGCTAAGGTACAGTCGCCCGCTCCGCCGGGAGGAGGCAGCGCAGGGGGGAGCCACAGCGAGGGCCACCTACGGGGCCCAGCCGCGCCGCTCCGTGGCCGGGGACAGCTAGGGCTGCCTCAAGCACAGGCACCTAGGGTTGCTCGAGCACACGAACAGGCATGGAGCAACAACAGGCCGTGCCGGGGGCACCGTCGCTGGCGACTAACAGCAGCGCCCAGTAGCGCGCGCAGCCCGGGGGCGCTGTGGCCCGGCGACCATCTCGCGCGGCCATCTGGCGACGCTAGGCTCGACCGTCACGGCACACCCTCGGGAGATAGAAGGAGAGGGAAAGGGAGAGGGAGAGGGAGGGAGGGAGGGAGAGGGGAAGGGAAGGCGGCGGCAGACACGGTGGAGGCGGTGGCAGCGGGAAGGGAGGCGGCGGGGTCGGGAAAACCGGCGTAATTTGTCGAGCCATCGAGAAAGAGGGGACGGATGGGAGACGAGAGGGGGAGGCGGATTGGGCCAGGGAGATATTTCTCTCGAGAACTAATGAGACGCAGACACTTTTGGTGAGTAGTAACAGGTGTCTAGGTCCGTTAAACTGAGAATCAGATGGCTGTAATTTTATTTGCTATCGTGGATAGCAGGAGAAGCCGGCGACAAGTTCATCTCCGTAAGGTTTAAATATTAAATATGGTAGATGAGAGGAGAAGACATTGTTTTCTAAAAAAAAAAAAAAGGAAAACGTCCGCACGGTGACGGTGACGGTGACGGTGACGGGTATCCTTACCGTCAGCCGCTGGATTCCGAGCCAAGCGACTGCCGAAGTGCAATCCAACCGTAGCGGGAAGGAAAATCAAGGTAGCCTTACCGCCACCGAAACCTTCGGCCCCCGCACAGCATTGCCCATCGCGAGGCTCGAGCCCCGCACGCGCTCACCTCTCCCTCCCTCCGCTAGTCCGCTTCCTAACCCTAGAATTTTCGAGAAGCATCGGGCGAGTAGCGCGCCACCGCGGCGGCGCTTCCGGAAGCTTCTGGAAGGAAGGAGGAGGGAGAAAAGAGGGGACGGCCCCGCGGCGGCGGCTGAGCCGGAGATGGGGGCGTCGGATCTGGACCGGCAGATCGAGCAGCTGAAGCGGTGCGAGCCCCTCACGGAGGCGGAGGTCAAGGCGCTCTGCCTCAAGGCCATGGAGATCCTCGTCGAGGAGAGCAACGTGCAGCGCGTCGACGCCCCCGTCACCGTACGTGCCGCCACGCACCGCCCTCGCTCCCTGCCCCCTTATTGCATCTCCGTCTGGATTCGGTCGCCGTGTCGATTTGGTGCTGATGTTGTTTTGAGCTCGATTATGCCCTTCTGGCAGCTGGTTTGGAGCTGGTTTTCGGAAGCAATTGCTACGTTTCTCTGTTGTACAAGGAAAATGATATGATATGTATGCTTGAACGCCTCATTTTATAGAGCTTGTTGCCCTATTGATTTTTCTGTTGGTGCTGGTTTGTTTATTTCCATAAAAGAAAAGGATTATGTTTATATTGTTGCAACTATTATGTATCTCCATAAAAGAAAAGGATTGTGTGCATATTGCTGCAGGCAATGTCACAATGGCATGATTTTCGGCAGGTACTGAGGATGCTTGTAAATGTGTTGAATCTGTTGGTTGTGCTTCAGTAAGTGATAGTGATAATTGTTGAAGGGTGTTAATTCATTTTACTGTTCATTTTTTTCTTGCAGGGAGACCTGGGTCTAATTTTGGTGCTATAGTTTACTCCCAGTGTGCATGTATTTAAAGTTTTGGTTTATTCTAATTGATCCTAGCATCAGTGACTAGCATAGTTGCTTGGATTATATTGACACTTGGCAAACACAGTGTTTTCTTCTACTTTGATTTGTTCTAGAGCAGCATTTACCTTCCCACAATAAAACTGTCTGACGGCCACTCCTTTCTTCCTCCGGGAGAAAGGGTGGAGACCTAATAAATAAGTTTAACAATTTGGTGTTCTTTCTTCCAGTGTGAAATTGTAGTTTTGTCTTATAAATATGTTGCTACCATACATCAAACCTTAACCACCATTTATGCACTTGCGGTGGTTAGTTGTATTGCATGGAGAATTTTTTTTTTCTGGAATGTTCATGATCTTAAGCAAACTTGGAAAGCCAGAACGACTTGATATTGTGGGAGGTCAGGTGATGTTCCTAATATTAATGATGTTGCCCCGATTATACTAAATCTTCTAATGTCATGTTAACAATTTAACATTAGATTCATTGTGGGTGCTGCTCAATAACAAAATCTTGAAGCTTATTCCCAATTGGAGAAACCTCTATGATATATAGAGTACTTGCCATGGGGCTTCAAATTGTTGATTGCACTCCATATGTTTTTTTTTCATTGCATATTTTCATTGATTTCTAGAGAACCAGAAGTCACTAGGTCATGTTGTAAAATACCTATTTATTACTGTGTTGATATTCCTACATTTCTTCAATCTGATTGCAAACACTTTACTTTTACACCCAGATTTGTGGAGACATCCATGGACAGTTCTATGACATGAAGGAGCTGTTCAAAGTTGGAGGTGACTGCCCAAAGACAAACTATCTGTTCCTTGGGGATTTTGTTGACCGAGGATTCTATTCTGTTGAAACATTTTTGCTTCTTTTGGCTTTAAAGGTAAATTCCTTCTCTACCTTAAACTTTTGTTAGGTGTGTTGTTTGTTTGCCTTCTATAGTTATGCTTCATTTGGTACTGGGATTGGGGTGTCTTTTGGGAAGCATATATTCAGAGTTAGCTTGTTTTGGAATTTCTGTAGAAGCAGCTTTGGTCGTGCTGCCTGGAGAAGCCAAACAAGCCTGTTTGGCGATCAAGCACTTTTTGATGCTTAACTTCCGGCCATTGTGGGTACATATGTGTCGATTTCATGAAATTATACGACATAGACTGCAGAAACTGATTTGTTTGGATGGTATTTGTATAACATTGGAACTTATAAGTGATAAAATGTGAGTATATGTGATCTATGTTACCCAGATACATATATCGGTATCCGATATGATATGTATTCGACGTGTGGGCATGCCATTCTCAAAGAAACACTGACACGGGGATACGGCTAGTATATTGTCATACTAATAATTATATATAAAATAACTAAGTAACTGCATGTTCAATGAGTTCGACAAATGGAAATTTAGGGTTTAGCTTAAGTTATGTAACAACCTAATTCAGAAATTAACTAAAAGATGCGAAATAAGGAACACATAAGCTTACAAGGAAATTATTCAAACTCAATCTTCATCAGCCTTGCTGCCTCGGCAAATTTCATTTTGAGGCTGCTGAAGAATTTGGTGTTGTCACATTTGGGCATACTTTGACTCTAGCATTAGATATTCGAAGCAGATGTGCTTTAACTCGGATCGGTGGAATTTCTGAGTCACAATATTTGCATCTGAACCACACGTTTCTTCCAACAACCATAATGTCTCATTTATGTATTGAGTAGCAAACTGTATCTGCCCATTACAGTCTACCGTGAATTCATGTCCATTAGCCATGTCACTGGCTATGGAAAAAGCTACCAGTTATTCTGCCGAATAATAGTGGGATTGAAAAAACTATTGTTTTGCAGTGAAGAACCATATTACTTGGCGCACCTCAAATTGCACTCCTTGTTTATGCCTTTATGGCCATACAAAAATACTGTGTGTCATGCAAGAGGGTCTGTAACTACCAACCCCATTATGAACATAGATGGTTTTAAGCAATAGTATTGAGCTTCCCACAGTACTTATTATCTACAATTTACCAGAACAATTGCACCACATTACCTTACAGCTTGCATTTGTTTAGATGGGGACTCTTAAGTTCTGCCATGTGATCACCCTCTTTTGTTATAGGCTACAAAAAGTTTGATTAAGTTTGATTTTTCTAAGTAAGGTGTGTGTGTGGGTTTCTTATCCCAATGTACTTTCTTCTTAAAGAAATGATGCGCAGGTCTCCTGTTTGCTCAGGGGAAAAAACTTGCATTTGTCAGCTTAACACAACACCTTAGTGGATATGAGAAATAATTATCAATTCAATGTAGAAGTGTAGAAAATCAAGTTAAGATACACTTGTTTTGTGTTGAGGAATTATGCTCCTATCAAATTATTTTTCCATCTGTTTCTGGCTCTGCTCGCTTCTGATTTTTGCGGCTGCGGCTGCAGCTTGTACTGTAGCTGTGAGATGCAGCCGCAGCTGCAGGAGTCACAGTCGAGCACACCCTCAATCTGTTGCTTGCATCCAAATTTCTGAAAACTAGCTTTAGTGCCAAGTATCTATTTTTTTCTTCTTTAAGACAAGAATAAAACTTTGCCCCAATTAATTTGTACTCGTGTTTGATCAAAATATCTTCAGGTTAGGTATCCAGACCGTATAACTCTAATACGAGGAAACCATGAGAGCAGGCAGATCACACAGGTGTGGGTCACTTTTAGTGCTTGTTCTATGGTTCTGTCCTGTAAGAGGATCCCTTTTTGTGGTTCCTTCTGTTCTCATTCATTTTCTGCAGGTTTATGGATTTTATGATGAGTGCCTTCGCAAATATGGCTCCGTCAATGTCTGGAGATATTGCACGGATATATTCGACTATTTAAGGCAAGTATCTTTTGATACTTATTTTAATCCAAGCAAGTCCATCTTTCATAGAATTAGATATTTGAGATCTGATTGCAGCTCAATCTGTTCTTTTCAGTTTGTCTGCACTCATTGAGAACAAAATCTTTAGTGTCCATGGAGGCCTTTCTCCTGCTATCACGACACTGGATCAGGCAAACTATTATCTCAGTGTTGTTTTTAGCCTATATATATTTCATTTCTATTAATATTTTAACCTATACTAACAGATACGAGTAATAGACCGCAAGCAAGAAGTACCTCATGATGGTGCCATGTGTGACCTTCTATGGTCTGATCCAGAGGATGCTGTAGATGGTTGGGGATTAAGTCCTCGAGGTGCAGGATTCCTCTTTGGTGGAAATGTAGTTTCATCATTTAACCACTCAAACAACATAGATTATATTTGTCGTGCGCATCAACTTGTCATGGAAGGGTATAAATGGATGTTCGATAACAAGATTGTAACTGTATGGTCTGCTCCTAATTACTGCTACAGGTACTTAAAGTTCATGGTCAAATAATTTCCTTTTGAAGTTGACGATGGATCTTTAAATTTAGTTGTTAAGAATCTGATGGCCTGATGCTTTATTCCTATACTTTATTATTTTTACTAGTTATTATGAAAGTTCTGTTAGAAAATAGATTGGCACTGGACTATGTAGGATCTGGTGGGACTTTGAGGAGATGTAAGTCTGTGCTGTTGGTGTCTTGTTTTACATTTAATGGAAGCTCATGGTCTCTGAACTTTATATCTTGAGGGAAGTAGTTGAAAATTGTATTTGATCTAGTTATGGAAGATGCTTTAGGTACCTGTAATACTCTGCAGAACTGTACTAGTTATGTGTTTCTTTTAGTAGCCCAAATGGCCACTATTCAAAGGTAGAATTAGGACTTTGGAGGCCACTTGAGCTTGGACAACTGTTTGAACTGGGGGACTTGAATCCATTTACTTGTCCCCAGCATGTAATGATTGTCAACCTCACAGATTTCTTATGTTTGCTGTTGAATATCTTCATGTCTTTCTTCTCAGCGGTAACTATTATTTTTATTGACCTCACAGATTTCTTACCGTAGAAAAAACTGTGTACATGTAGGTGTGGCAATGTTGCTGCAATCCTGGAGCTGGATGAGAACCTAAATAAGCAGTTCCGCGTATTTGAAGCTGCTCCACATGTTAGTGTTCTCCACATTTGTAATATGTCATGCTTCTGTTAAACATCTGGTCCTTCAGCATATAATTTGTCCATTTATGCCTTTAGGAATCAAGAGGTGTTCCTGCTAAAAGGCCAGCACCAGATTACTTTTTATGAGGCTGCACATTGAGTACTAGAGCTTGCTACCTAATCTCTGCATTGGAGCATTGGCAATGGAAAGCAAGTTATGCCGATGATGCCCCATGTTGTAAGAAGAGCTCAGGCCATACAAGAGTACTGCCAGGAGGTGCTTTCAGGATGCCTAAATAAAGTGTTTATCTTCTTTCAGGTCTATGATTTGTAAGAGAGTTGATGTTGGCACCCAGTTTTTCACAGAGCAGCTCCCATTTGAGCTCTAGAAATACGCAATTATGAAGGGATTTCATGGGGTGTGCTATCAGTACATGATGTAAAAGTTTGTTGCGGTCGTGTCATCCCCAAGAAAACCCCGATACTAGAATTTAGAGTGATTTGCTAATGTTGTGCCTGAATATGTGGCGCTGCTCTAGAAAGTGTAGGAAATTTTGTAGCTGACAATTTTTTCATACTGTTAGGTGTAAATTAAAGCCTGTGATCAGGGCTGACTTGCCTGGAGTTCTGCATGTAATGGTTGTAATGTAACTTTGCTCTTCCCACTTCTCTGATTGAAACGTGCTAGCTTTAAGGCCTTGTTCATCTGGCTTATAATCCGTCTTATTCAACTTATTTTTTCAGCCGAAACAGTATTTTTCTCTCATAAAAAATCAGTCAACAATGTTTTTCAGTCGGCTTATAATTTCAGCCGAACGGGGCCTAAGTTTGCTAACTATCGTGTTGACCTTTTCTGTTGGTCGTAGGCTATTTTTCAGTTTATTGTATTTTCTGAGTTGCACATATAAATTGGACCAATGATGCTCATGCTAGTACCTAGTAGAGACTACGGAATCTGGTGATTTGTTTGGACTTCCATCAGAAATCCATCAGAAATGTTGTAGTTCCTTAGGAACCAGTTCACGGAAGTCCTTTGTCTGAAAGATGAAACAGCCCTTTATTTGGGTTGCAGAGCATCTAGTTTTTGACGAGGAGACCCAAAGCGTGCACTCAGTAGGCATGGTAGATCTTTGAGATTATATTACATAGATAAAAGCCTCAAAGTCTCTGGTGGTCAAGGAGCGCTGTGTCTCCTTGGCGACTTAGAGGGCGAGTGCCGAACCTAGACTAGATCTAGAGTTTTGGAGGGGAAAATCCCTGTTCTCCAGCTCAATCCTCTTCCACGAACCTCCATTCTCAATCCGGGGTCCTTCTCTAGTCCCTCTCAGTCCCTGGGTTTGGCCCTGCTTGGTCCTCCCTGGGGGAGGGGCTCGGTGCTTTCCCCCCTGACTGAGGCAGGGGGATTGTGCGGTGGTGCGTGGAGTTGAGGTGGTGGGCGAAGCTGCGGTGGTGGTTTCCGGTGGTGTGTTGTCAGTGCTGGTGGGGGCTGGGCCGGTGACAACAGGTGCTGGGACGAGATGGGCAAACCAGGTGAAGGCGGAGGTGGTGTGGGGGTGGAGGGCATGCTGAAGGGCCTGAAGCTCTCGGAGGTGGAGAGAAGCAAGGTCAAGAGAGTCGAGCGACGAGAGGGAGGAGAAGGGGACAGACTCCGCAAGCTGTGGGTAAACTTTTTGCAAGCAAGGTAGGTAATGCTGAAGGTCTGGCTCAAGCTCTGGGGAGGATTTAGTGCCTAGGACAGGGGATTCGTTGCAAGGAGCTCGGGAAGAACATGTTCCTCTTCATTTTCCTACAGGCTGGAGGGACCATGGGAGTTTGGGGGGATTTGCTGGTGGTTGCAGATTTTGATGGAAGCAAGCGTCTGAAGGATCTGGAATTCTCTCACATTTCGTTCTGGGTTCGTGTTTTTGATCTCCCACTAGGGATGATGGACTCGGCAAATGGGATGGTGTTGGGCAATAGGATTGGGAAAGCGCTGGTGGTTGACACAGAGGATGACAGATTAGCGGTGAGTGGGTTTTTGTGGATCAAGGTGAAGATTGACATTCGCAAGCCGTTAATGCGAGGCATTTTGCTGGAGGGGGAGGAGGGTGAAGAGGACTGCTGGTGCCCGATCCGGTATGAGTACATCCCAAACTTCTGCTATGGCTGTGGGTGCTTGGGTCATGTGGAGAAGGACTGTCATTCCTGTGTCGAGGAAGAAGCGGGAAATAAGCAGTATGGGGACTGGCTGCGTGTGACGCCAACTCGCTGGAAGGGGCAAGGCGACTAGAGGTAGAGGTGGTCGGAGGGGGGAAGCTCGGGCAGCGACAAATTTGGGAGAAGCAGGGAGAGCAAAAAGTGGAGTCTGGTCCAGGACTGTGGTAGGCCGCCAACGGCCTCGCTGAAGACGAACTCCTACATTGACCCGGAGCTGAAAGATGATGGCACTAGCTCGGCAAAATCCCCGGGCAAATCAGGAGAGGAAATGGAGGCAAGCCAAAGGCCCTGGAGTTTGATGTGGAGGAGTACGAGGGAATACTAGAGAAGGAGGAGAGGGGAGGATAGCGACATGATGATGTGGGGATCCTGCAGGGGAATGAGGTACAGCTGGAGGATAACAGTGTGGCGCCGAGTCATGTACAAGTGGAGGTACCCGATAGTGCTGGGTTTTTTGTTGTGCAAAGCGGTGATGGCAACCTAGATGGGGAGAAAGCAATGGATGTGGATGGTGGACTGGTGGGGGCAACGGAGGCAGGAAAAGAAGAGGTGCTGGAGATGGGGCGTGTTTAGGAGTTAAAGGAGAAAGGGGTACTGCTGGTTGCGCATGGGAAAAAAGACAAGGGCGTACAGATGACTGGTGGGGGAGAGGGGAAGAAGCCTGGTTCGTATCAACGGAGGCCGCGCGACCCGGGGGATAGGAGTGAGATAAAGCTGAAGGATACGGAGAAGAAAAGGAACAGGGAGCCGGAGTTTCCTGAGGAAGTGGTGGATCACAAGAAGGTGACGGGGGCAGCAGTGGAGGTGGGCGATGACGAATTGGAGGATGGTAAGGCAGGGCTGCTAGGTCAGTCCTTGTAGGGTCGAGATGACGGACTAGAGGGAGGTGAATAGTCCTTTCTAAAACTTAAACACGTCGGCTAACCAAAACAAGTGCGGAATTAAATCTATCGATCTAGCCAAGACTACACCCCTCTACATAAGTTCTCTTAGCACATTGCAAGGATCCTAATAAAGCAACTAAGGTGCTAAGCTTAGCAAGAGCTCACCTAATCAATTCTAGAGCAAGGTCACACAACCTATGCACTAGTACTTTGCCAACCGGGGAGCTCCTACACAAATCTAGTAAGCAAAAGCACAAGCTCCTAGGCTCACTAGTAATGCTCAATAACAAGGCAACCAATGCCAAATTAGAGAGCGCAAATTACTTAGTCACACAAACTAAGCAATATGACTAACAAGGTTACATAAACCAAATTAGCCACGCAAACGGGAGCTTATTTCTAGCTACACAAGCAAGAAGGTAACTAGCTAGCTACACAAGCAACCTAGTTACAAGAGCAACTACACAAACATTATGTATATAAAGTAAAAGTAATACAAGCTCGTGTTTCAGAGATTTCAAACCAATAGGATGAACAAGGTTGACACGATGATTTTTATCCCAAGGTTCACGTGTTTGCCAACACGCTAGTCCCCGTTGAGACAAACTCCAAGGTTGCTGCCGGCCCTCTTGCTCTTCTCATTGTGGCGATGCAACCACTTGTTGGATCGCGAGCTAATTGACTATCAAGAGTCAAACCCTCAGTGGGTGTCGTACATTGACTCACAAAATGAAGATCCTCCAAGCCACGAGCCCTAGCACTTGACCCGGCCGGACCACTTGTCGCCCTTCGCGTCTCGCTTTACTAGAGTTGCTCTTCGCGGCTTCCGCGGGGCGAGCACAATGCCCCTCACAAAGCTTCTCCGGAGCCTCCCACAATCTTCTTGCGAGCTTCAATGGAGCCACAAGCCACCCAGCCATCTAGGAGGCGGCAACCTCCAAGAGTAACAAGCACCACCGGCTTGCAACACGAACACCTAGTGCCACACGATGCAATCTCACGATGCAATCGCACTAGAATCGCTCTCTCACTCGATCCGATGAACACTATCAAGCATGAGTGAGTTAGAGGACTCCCAAGCACCACAACTAAGCCACTAAGGCTAAAGTGTGCTCAGTGTAACGGAACCGTCCAAATTATAAGAGCACAAGTACAAAAACAATCACCGAAATGATCAAATTCTCGCACTTGAGCCCATATAACTCCGGTAGTCCAATGAAATCACGAGGGATTTCAAACCAACCAACATACAAGCCAAGATCGTAGTGATTCAACATAACAAGTCACATGTTACAACCATTTCACAAGTAATTCAATATACATCGGAGTTCAACATAGTTATTAATTTACATTGAAAAGTAGCGGAAGCAAAGTAATTTAAAACTAACATTATTCTTATTTTAAATACATGCCAGTACCACAGTCGACTTCCAACAAAAGCATTAGAGATAAGGTAACTCAGAAGGATCATGCCTATGATCACACTCTGCCACTACGTCAGGAGCCAACCAACTCTTACAGTCGCCAAGATACATCACAACCTGCAACAAGTGGGGATAAAACCCTGAGTACAAGAAGATACTCAGCTAGACTTACCCGTCAGAAACCAGAAATAAGGTGACACCAAGGATCATGCAAGGCTGATATAAAGTGGGGCTAGCTTGACAACATTTTGCATAAAAGCTTAATATAGATGATCAATTATTAATGCTTAAGCATCAAGTTAAGTATCATTAATCTAACATCTATATTAGAACCTGTACTAGAGCACTCACTTTATTAGGAGCAAACAATATTAACCATAGCAGGTATAAATTGAGGCAACCTTTCCATCGTGATCCAATTAACCATCCGTTCAATTTAATGAAATCTACGTTGCCGCTGCTCAAGTCAAGTGCTCACTAACCGGAAGCGACGGCGATTCGAATCGAATTCCTATCCAGCTGGAGGGGTATTTCTAACACTCACCGAGTCACGCCTGGCGACAGGGGCGGATCCAGAACGGGGCTGCGCCCCGGGCTGAGCTGCTGATTCACGTTCAAAATAGTCTGATCTTGCTTCCTAGGTCTCCTTTTGTCTAATTAAGATCATAGTTTTTTAGGCTAAACACCACATATGTTAAAGGAGCTACATGGACTCGCCCCGGGCTGCAGCCCGGGCAGCCCGGGCCCTGGATCCGCCCCTGCCTGGCGAGGGCTGCTCAGGTCACCTTTGGTACAGTTCAGGAGCCGCGGGTCCGAATGATGTCGCGACCCCAAGGGCGACACTCTGCCAGGTGATAGGGACTCTAACCCCCCCTTGGTCTCACGCCAATGTCCCCAAGCACATCATTTCTCTCCTCCAAGAAGCAACCTACCAGTCGATTCCCGGCCTAAACTGTATTACTCGGATTCGCGGTCGGAACGGCTTATCCGGCCAACTAAGTGTTAGACTGCGTTCAACATGACTCAAGGACGTACAGCGAATCGATCATTAAACGACTCAGACGGGGATAATCCACACCCAAGATCTCCATGCCTTGTTGCTTCACTATCGTCATCCCGCCCGGTCTCATTTCATTTTATTAACACATGGTTCCATTCCACGATAACACATATAGCCAACCGTGCCATATATGAATATCCCTATATCTCGCAGGTGACAGGAAATCACCTGACTTCTACCGCTTAAAGCAGGGCTAAGCATCTACTCGATCCTAATCTATGTAGGATTCAAGGATTCATATATCTGGACAAGGAATGATATAATGCAGCAAGAGTTTCCAACCAACTCCTATCACTTAATGCAACAATACTTATAACATATATAGAATTGATTGTTTTGAAGATAGGAGGCTTATAATGCTCCGGGGCTTGCCTGGGATCCGACTCAAGTTAGAGTATGTCAGATGAATCTCGCTGAGTACATCCATCTTCGGGATAGTTCCACCAAACACCGTCGTCGGGTTTGGCTCCACGTCAGGTCCTTCACGTGCTTCAACTAACATACCTAAATGAGGTGCAACAATACATATGTATGAATGCAAAGAAGTGCAATAAACAAAGTAATCATATAAGCATACCAAAGTTCACCTAAACCCTAGAGCTAATTAACTTAATCCTCAAGAAGACATAACATAGAAGAGGGCAAGCACATTAATCAAGAAACAAGTCTCACAAGATTACAGGGTACCACTCAAGTATTATTAAAGATATGAGTCACATTTCAATACCCAAGCATGACAAAGTTAATCAAGGTACTAGAACTAGAAATTGCTACCTTCTGGACATCAAACCAACAGCTGAGTAATTTAATCATAACTGGAGAAGAAGACATTATGGAAAGCTTATGAAATTATCTAAATTTCATTTATAAACATCACAGCATGATTCCAAAGTTTAACATGTCGAATTTACACAAATACCGAAACTGGTCTAACAAGACAGAGAGCAAGCAATTCTGTAACCTAACTTTAAACAGCTGTAGTTTCTAAACCATATGGCCAAATGCCACCAAATTTTAACAGCAGCTAGATCATGAAATTCACAACAACTTTGTTATAGCACACAAGACATGAAAACATCATTTGCATAGGGTAATTAACAATATCCTCAAATCTGTTCAGAAACCTCATTTGCAAGAAATAATTATTAACTTATGTTGCAAACATATAATTGGATAAAACCAACTTTACCAACATGTCACCCATGACCAATGAACACCATAAAACATAGTGTCCATTCCTAAATAAATTCTTTTAATGCATTTTCTTAATTTATTTAGATAATTAGGTGAAATTATGAACACCTATCAAAAGTGCTCAATAAATTCTACCAAAATTACAATGACCTACAAATGCTACCAAAAGTCTACTGTCCAAATTTTAAACCATTTGGAGATATATATCAACCCCTATGAAAAAGACAAATAGCTATAGCAATAAATCGTGTGAGAGCAAGTTAAACTTAACACTCAATATTTTCTATGAACACAAGGCCATATTATGAATCAATATGATAGAGAAACATCATACTAATGTAATGGAACAACATTTTCTATTTTATCATTTATATATTATTTATAAGCTATTTATCAAGCTATAAACAAGTTAAATCAATAACTTGAGCATACAGCAAGCAATGACCATGAACTTTATACCACAGTACATCCATAGCATAACAAGCCTACCATAAAAATTTCACATCAATTGGAGCAGCACAACTCAGGATATAAAAATAACAAGAAATATAATGTAAATTCCTTATTTATCAAGGTCCAATCAAAACCCTAAGAAAACAGTGAACAAAAAGTGTGTTTAATATTTTTCCTAGCAAGTATATGTCATCACAAAATTAACAAAACAAGAATCACTATTTTCGGAGGGACGCGAGGGAGCAAGGTGGACGCGATGACCGTGGCACAGCTTGAAGGCGATGACGGGCAGAGAGGGGCTCGGGCGTGGAGACGAGGTGGACGCGACTGTGCGCATGGCTACCACGCACCGAGCACGCGGCGGCCGTAGAGGCGTTTTGCCGAGCACGTGGCGTGCAACGAGGTGGCCAAGGTGGGACGAGATTTGGGCTGGCTTCCAGGCCGATTCTATACTTGGGCCAAATATGAAATTTGTTCATCTCGGCTTGCTTTACATTTTCATTAAGAGACCAAGGTCATTAGAGCTCTTTAACAATGGGTAATTAGGCCACAAACTGTCAGTGTCAGCGCTTTGATAATGGTCACAGAAATTCACTTTCGGAGGTCCAAAACTCGGTCAAACTCAGTGCAACTTTTTGCATGCTCTTCTCCATAATATAACCTTCAACTTTTATTTTTGGCTCAACTCCAGTTGTTTAACAAATTTCGGAGAACGCGGAATGTCAATGTTGACGACAATGAATTTCCAGGCTTAGAAAATACTAAGTGTTGGAAACAGCCCTAATTCTGACTTGTGGGCCCTTTTTGAGCATGTTCCACACATTTTCATGACTTGACTCTTAAACAAAGTTTGTTCCTTATAAAATTATCTCCAACTTTGTAAAAGGGTGCACAGTCGTGCAAAGCTTCTAGGTCACACTTTTGAAATGGTCAAACAAAAGTGTTCTAGGGTCCATACATGGTCAACCATTACTTAGGAGCACATTTAGGCAAAATGATCAACATGAACATTGTTCCATTAAGTGTCCTAAGTGTAGTTAAGGTGTTGTAGAGGCCAAACATACCCACCATGCATAGGTTGCACAAAAGTGTAGGCCTCACAAGTATTGAAACATAGAAATCACTATAATTGTAGTGCTTGTTTCAAGGCCATATTTCAATTGTTTCATGTGTTTGCTTCAAGGTACATGCTACATATGTTTTACTAGGTTGTTCCTCATGTTGCAAAGGTTTGTTGCACATGTTGCATTTGTATGTTGCATAAACACTAGTTCCCATGGGATGTAAGGCAGGTTTTAGTCATAATCCAAACAAGCATATAACTTATCATTTCATGTGACTTTTTGATTCCAAACTTCACGAAACTTTTCCAGGGATCAATATAGATAGTTATTGATGTGAGACATGTGAAGATACTTTGATAACAACACCCAAGCATATATCTTAAAAATGGCCTATATGCAAAGAAGGGTGCAGCATCCAAGTTTAGATTAGGGTTTATTTCCATAGGTTTGACTTTGGCATCGTCATCTCCACTAATTTATCATGTTTGAGCTTAAACCCACTACTTAATTAGTGATCAACACCTGGGGTGTTACAGCCCTCCCCCCTTAAAAGAATCACGTCCCGAGATTCGGAATAGAAGATCTTTTAAGGAAGAGAGACACGTTATCTAGTTCCCAACATCTGCTATAGCATTCAGCTAAAAGCTTCAACGTCGGTGAACAATTTGGTCAAAAGCACTTTCTGATACTTACTCTTTATGGTAAAATTTGTCTAAAGAATTTCCTTCATTGACTTCCATGAAGCATTGTTACTTTGGGAGGAATCCAAGATTGCACATACTGCATTCTCAGTGTACGGAGATCATTTGGTCCATGAGTGAACCACTCACAAGTATCTGATTCTTTAGTGAACACAACATAGTCCGTATGAACTTGACACTAGATCGAAATATTCAGAAGTATGCTCGTTGAAATGACTATGTTCACACGGTTTTGAAAAGCAGTTCTCTACCAAAATGGCTTGAATACAACCTTTCAAAAAGGGTGAGATCAGAGACGACAAACATTCTCTGAGGTTATAGGATACTGACTAACCAATAGACAGGATCTATGTTGGTCGTAAATGTTCAATCCTTCTGATATCAACTAATGAAAAACTACTTAAGGTTCCATGTGTGCAGTTCTCTTTATCTGATGACAACACTGTATTATCTGGGTCTAACGAGGGGTTAGTGAATGTGATAGCTGACTCTGTCGGCTTCATATTCCTGCCAACAGCTACCTAATAAGATTCTTTTATCCAAAGACAACAGTTATCTGGGTTGAATCAGATGCAACCTCTTGGATAAAAACCTTTACAAGGTACCAAAGTATGTCACCATTGGAAAATAATTACTAAAGAAGGATGTAGCGAGGCCTTAAGGACAACAAAAGCTGTAATATTTACTAAACCGCGGGGAGTAGTCTACCACCAAGCGATTGAGTAAAAATTTTCTTTCGTGACTTAGTTGCACTGTAAGTTGAGTTGACTTGCAGCGTAGCAACTTTGCCAGGCCAACTTTCACCTTAGGCTTTCTCCTTTTGGATCAAATAGTAACTCTAAGATGGGAAATCTGTTGTTTGACACTTTCAAATTGCTTTTGATTCACGATGGTATAAATTGATTGGTAGAAACCAAGGCTGCTCGTACATTGGGGATACGAGAAAGCAAAAACAAGTGAAAGAGTGTAAACAAGTATCTGTGGGACCTCAAAAGGGCCATCCAACAGCAGATCTCGACCATTAATTTACATATCAATCCGAGGATGCACACGCTTTGAACTTGCGGGTTACTTTTGCAGGGCAAAACACATACTCTGCCTGGAGAACATTCCTACAAGGATAAGGAACCGCTTTCGAATATTCCTTGACACTTCGTCCAATCAAGTTATGGACAAACCATTTGTGGCACCTATGGCACAAGGATACTAATTGAAACTAGGGTATACTTTCTCTAATTCTTCGCTTTAGCTGATAGAACACCTTGCACTATCTGTGTGATTGTTCAAGACAGAATTGACTTGATCACAATGGCTCTAGAAGATAGAATATCACTCAAGTTGTTGGCTAGTTGATTAACTTCTTGTTGGTTATTGCTCTGTAAGACATAGCCTTCATAGCTACCAAAGAGTCGTTACCTAGCTGGAGATTAACCTTCCTATTGGTAACTAATCAGTTGTCTCTCAACACTAAAAAGTTCAAAATCTTCACTCTTGACCACAACAACTGTGGTTGATGCAGAATAGATGGTTGCCATCGAAGTTGGCAAATACGAAGTTATTCTAGAGATGGTTGCTTTCGATTGTATGGTCATTATGCACCCAAGATTGCGACTTGGATAGCTCTGGTCATATGCACAATGCGATAATCGATTCTCATCCCACAGATAACTTGTCCAACATTAAGTGTTGTGTGCCCTTTTTTTATCCAACAGAGATGAGATACTTTGCTCACTAGATGTCGTTCGTCAATACTGGGACAATTAAGCAAAGTCACTTGTCTACCACCTCTTGTAGTCCATTAACGTTTATGTCGGTGACCTGTTCTTCAAAGGTTATCCTCTTAGCAACTTCAGAAGGAAACTCCACTACTTTCGGTCTAAGATATGGATCTTATGATACAATATGGAGAGATAACCAAGAAACAGTTCACATGAGAATAACACGTTGATGTTGTTCCGCAATGGATCATGACTAGAAACCACGATACCAGCGCGTGCCGAGCAGCACAACCTTGTGTCGGCCGCCCACAGGAGGCTCTCAGTTTCGTCGCGGCACCGTCAGTTGCTACTCATAACACCATTACCGATCACACCACCAAGGTGAAATTTCAAGTGAAACAAGTTGGGTGGTAAAAATAAGCATTATACAAGAGAGGGATCGCAAGCAAAGGTAGTCACCAGGTTTGGAATTAACCAGGAGGTGATTCGAAGATTAAAACATAGCACAAGAGAACATAGCTCTATTGCCGAATGCGACTAAGCACGAGATTTTTACTTGATTCCACTCACGCCTAGCGTTGATGAAAGTTAACTTGGTTGGTCAGTCGACAAGGGTCTTCACAAAAAGAGTTGCAAAACATCCACGGCTTAGGCAAACATATAGGAGAACTAAACTTTGGGCTTTCAATCAAGCAAAGGCATGGGTACAAACATTCAAGGCAAGCAACCACGACTACATGCTTAGGTTCATAAGGGAAAGAACCTAATTGGAGATGATAGCCAAGAGATTATTTCGCGTAACTCGAGTGTTGCCCTAAGATAAAACTATTCGACACTCGCATGCTTACCGAGGACAAACGAGGTGACAACTAGGGCACTACCTAGATAATAACATACAACATCAGTCAAGCAGACATCTGAGAAAAATTCAAATGTTTCAGCTTAAGCAAACAATTCAAAGCACAAGGCTCACCTAATATAAGCATTCATCTCAAGCACGAACTAACTACAAGTTTAGCTCAAAACAAACGCTAGCTAAGGTGACTAACTTAACATGTGCATAGAATCTAGATAGCAGCATAGTAACTACTTGTTCCAACCATAACTGAGGTTGTAGACCTTCTATAAAGGTGATCCTAGACTTTCTAGATAGCTTAGGAAGATGACTACACTTTAGTTATTCATACCAAAAGCAAATTCATAGATTAACATGACCAAAAATATTAATGTTTCAGATCTGTACCAATATGGACAGAAAACTAACATGAACTTCAAAAATACAAAACTGAAGTTCTAGGGACACAACAAGGCTGAGCCTTAACTTTATGTAAAGCTTATTAAGTTGTCTATAACTTTCTTATTATCATATTAAGATGATTCTATATCTAAGAAGGCCAAACAAGATAAGGAAAACATCTCTGCCCAGATTTAGACAGACTCTGTCATCCCACATTACAAGCTCATAAGTAGAGATTTAGACCACCAAAATTTATGATATAGGACACTTTGGAAAGCTTAGAAAAAAATACTACACTTCTTCTATTATCTCCAAGACATGATTCCATACGCACATAGGTCAAATAAAGCAAACATTCAGATTTGTTCTGAACATGAGCAGATTCTGACAACAAACTTCTAAAATCTATAACTCCCAAAACATAAGACCTAGGGTCACGAAATTTTTGGACAAGCTAGCTAAGTAAGTTAGCTACATCTTTGGTATTCTCCATAACTACAGAAAACACCATTATGAGCACGAAAGAATCACTACAACAGAAACTATTCTAGCAACCAATGTTTAATAAGCAAAACAAAGCTTGCCTTTGTTCTACTTAACAAGAGAGCACACAAACATATTATTCTAGCAGCTCTAAACATTATTACCTTACACCAACACCAATTTAATTCATTTATGAGAATCACAATTACTGAAATGAGGTCTAAAGCACTTGCAATTGCTTATATGAACAACATATCCACCGCTTGGATAAACTAGAGAACATTTACAGGTTCAAGCATGTAACCACAACTATTTTTAGCAAGGCTAAGCACACACTTTTCTCAAACAACATGGAGTAAGACATTCTTGTTTTACTCCACACAAGAAAGATAGTGTACCACATCACTCACAAGTTACTATAGAACAAGGGTGAGAGGAGCATAGTTATGTATTAAGCAACAACATGATGATGCATGCTTCGTCCTATTCGTCCTCACAAGATTGCCAATATAAGGTGGCGATCACGTTCTATGTCTGTGGCATAACATGCACTCTCTCGATATATAGCTAGTCGTCAGCTACATTCGACTTACGCATTCGTGGTTAACGTACCTGCAAAAAATTTTCATTTCAGCCCAACAATTCCCCAATATATGGCACACAATGGAAGCAATAAGTAAATTTTTTTAAGTACTCCCATATACATATACCCCTGTATATATACATGTAGCACCAAAACTACCCGAATCATTAATCACCCACAATTAAGTACCTTCATATATACATGTGTATAACATGTAAATAATCCAGTAACCAAAACTAGCTCTCCCTAGACCGCAGGTTGTACGGTCATGCTCTCACAACTCACACTTACCTGAGCGTAGGTGCGACGTTGCATAAAAGTAAACTAGCAACATATATGGCTATTTCATATATGAAGGCTACCACCAATCTAACACACCGGGTAGCATAGTGTGGGAGAGTCATCACACATACATACCTTGGCCTGGGCGTAGATGCATAAATGAAAAACCCCTAAGTTAGTACTTATATAAGCCACCTAATAATCCTTATATGGGCATAAGGAAATTGACCACTGGCATACTTAGATTTAAAATTTAGATTTGACAAACCTATATAAAACTATAAGTTGATAAAACTGATTTTATAAAACAAAACCTTTGTTTTAAATACACATATGACAAGTTTAATGTTGAATCTTGCTCCGATGCCAGCTGTAACGGAACCGTACAAATTATAAGAGCACAAGTACAAAAACAATCACCGAAATGATCAAATTCTCACACTTGAGCCCATATAACTCCGGTAGTCCAATGAAATCACGAAGGATTTCAAACCAACCAACATACAAGCCAAGATCGTAGTGATTCAACATAACAAGTCACATGTTACAACCATTTCACAAGTAATTCAATATACATCGGAGTTCAACATAGTTATTAATTTACATTGAAAAGTAGCGGAAGCAAAGTAATTTAAAACTAACATTATTCTTATTTTAAATACATGCCAGTACCACGGTCGACTTCCAACAAAAGTATTAGAGATAAGGTAACTCAGAAGGATCATGCCCATGATCACACTCTGCCACTACGGCATGAGCCAACCAACTCTTACAGTCGCCAAGATACATCACAACCTGCAACAAGTGGGGATAAAACCCTGAGTACAAGAAGATACTCAGCTAGACTTACCCGTCAGAAACCAGAAATAAGGTGACACCAAGGATCATGCAAGGCTGATATAAAGTGGGGCTAGCTTGACAACATTTTGCATAAAAGCTTAATATAGATGATCAAATATTAATGCTTAAGCATCAAGTTAATTATCATTAACCTAACATCTATATTAGAACCTGTACTAGAGCACTCACTTTATTAGGAGCAAACAATATTAACCATAGCATGTATAAATTGAGGCAACCTTTCCATCGTGATCCAATTAACCATCCGTTCAATTTAATGGAATCTACGTTGCCGCTGCTCAAGTCAAGTGCTCACTAACCAGGAGCGACGGCGATTCGAATCGAATTCCTATCCAGCTGGAGGGGTATTTCTAACACTCACCGAGTCACGCTTGGCGAGGGCTGCTCAGGTCACCTTTGGTACAGTTCAGGAGCCGCGGGTCCGAATGATGTCGTGACCCCAAGGGCGACACTCTGCCAGGTGATAGGGACTCTAACCCCCCCTGGTCTCACGCCAATGTCCCCAAGCACATCCTTTCTCTCCTCCAAGAAGCAACCTACCAGTCGATTCCCGGCCTGAACTGTATTACTCGGATTCGCGGTCGGAACGGCTTATCCGGTCAACTAAGTGTTAGACTGCGTTCAACATGACTCAAGGACGTACAGCGAATCGGTCCTTAAACGACTCAGACGGGGATAGATCCACACCCAAGACCTCCATGCCTTGTTGCTTCACTATCGTCATCCCGCCCGGTCTCATTTCATTTTATTAACACATGGTTCCATTCCACGATAACACATATAGCCAACCGTGCCATATATGAATATCCCTATATCTCGCAGGTGACAGGAAATCACCTGACTTCTACCGCTTAAAGCAGGGCTAAGCATTTACTCGATCCTAATCTATGTAGGATTCAAGGATTCATATATCTGGACAAGGAATGATATAATGCAGCAAGAGTTTCCAACCAACTCCTATCACTTAATGCAACAATACTTATAACATATATAGAATTGATTGTTTTGAAGATAGGAGGCTTATAATGCTCCGGGGCTTGCCTGGGATCCGACTCAAGTTAGAGTATGTCAGATGAATCTCGCTGAGTACATCCATCTTCGGGATAGTTTCACCAAACACCGTCGTCGGGTTTGGCTCCACGTCAGGTCCTTCACGTGCTTCAACTAACATACCTAAATGAGGTGCAACAATACATATGTATGAATGCAAAGAAGTGCAATAAACAAAGTAATCATATAAGCATACCAAAGTTCACCTAAACCCTAGAGCTAATTAACTTAATCCTCAAGAAGACATAACATAGAAGAGGGCAAGCACATTAATCAAGAAACAAGTCTCACAAGATTATAGGGTACCACTCAAGTATTATCAAAGATATGAGTCACATTTCAATACCCAAGCATGACAAAGTTAATCAAGGTACTAGAACTAGAAATTGCTACCTTCTGGACATCAAACCAACAGCTGAGTAATTTAATCATAACTGGAGATCTACAACTCCAAATGACTTGCAAGAAGATATTATGGAAAGCTTATGAAATTATCTAAATTTCATTTATAAACATCACAGCATGATTCCAAAGTTTAACATGTCGAATTTACACAAATACCGAAACTGGTTTAACAAGACAGAGAGCAAGCAATTCTGTAACCTAACTTTAAACAGCTGTAGTTTCTAAACCATATGGCCAAATGCCACCAAATTTTAACAGCAGCTAGATCATGAAATTCACAACAACTTTGTTATAGCACACAAGACATGAAAACATCATTTGCATAGGGTAATTAACAATATCCTCAAATCTGTTCAGAAACCTCATTTGCAAGAAATAATTATTAACTTATGTTGCAAACATATAATTGGATAAAACTAACTTTACCAACATGTCACCCATGACCAATGAACACCATAAAACATAGTGTCCATTCCTAAATAAATTCTTTTAATGCATTTTCTTAATTTATTTAGATAATTAGGTGGAATTATGAACACCTACAAAAGTGCTCAATAAATTCTACCAAAATTACAATGGCCTACAAATGCTACCAAAAGTCTACTGTCCAAATTTTAAACCATTTGGAGATATATATCAACCCCTATGAAAAAGACAAATAGCTATAGCAATAAATCGTGTGAGAGCAAGTTAAACTTAACACTCAATATTTTCTATGAACACAAGGCCACATTATGAATCAATATGATAGAGAAACATCATACTAAGGTAATGGAATAACATTTTCTATTTTATCATTTATATATTATTTATAAGCTATTTATCAAGCTATAAACAAGTTAAATCAATAACTTGAGCATACAGTAAGCAATGACCATGAAATTTATACCACAGTACATCCATAGCATAACAAGCCTACCATAAAAATTTCACATCAATTGGAGCAGCACAACTCAGGATATAAAAATAACAAGAAATATAATGTAAATTCCTTATTTATCAAGGTCCAATCAAAACCCTAAGAAAACAGTGAACAAAAAGTGTGTTTAATATTTTTCCTAGCAAGTATATGTCATCACAAAATTAACAAAACAAGAATCACTATTTTTGGAGTTCTAAAACTCAAGATATGGCTCTGGTCAAGTTTTATACGTATTTTAGAGCATTTTTAAAGCTTAACTAAAAACATCAGAAAACATCTACAAACATCTAGCATATTGTGACTCCACTGCATAGATCTCTTCTCAAGGTTTCCAAAAAGTCCATTTTTGCTATTTTTGGAATTACCTAGCCTGAGATATGAATTTTAGAAGATTTAATGGAAATTCAAAATCAGAATTAAAACCACCCTAACTTCATTTGCTACGTCCACCCGGTTTCGCCCCCAGTCGAGTCCCCAGTGGCGCTGACGTGTGGGACCTACTGCTCAGCCGGGCCCGCCTGTCAACCACACGCAGAGGGACAGAGAGAGGGAATCAGTCCTCTGCTCCCCCCGGCAGAGCAGGGGAGTTGGGGCCGGCCGGTCTCCGGCAAGGAGGGTCACCGGCGGCGGTGGCGAAGGGCGGCACGAGCATCAGGGGATCCACGCGCACCTGTTGGTGGCCGCGGCTTGGCCGAAGATGGTCGGGGGAGGCGGGGCCACGAGCGCCGGCGGCATGGAACGACGGCGGCAGGCGGCGGCGGTGCTCCGGTGACGAGCGGCTTGAGGCGAGGAGCGCGGGAGGTGCAGCGTGAGGTGAGGAAGGTGGTGCGGTGGTTCGTTCGGGCGGAGGGAGGCCGGAGGCCAAGAATGGCGGTGACGGCTCGGAGCTCGGCCATGGCGGCCATGGCGATGGCATGCTCCGGTGGCCGCGCTCTACTGTGGCAAAGAGAGGCCGGAGATGGTGCGGTGGTGCAGCAGGGAGAGGCGGAGGTGGTGTTGTGCCTCACTTGGCCTGTGACCGATGCAGCAGTGAGAACGGGCGGCGTGGACACGAGCGCATGAGCTCGCCCATGGCGGGCGCGTGGGTGCCCGCGCGGTGGCCTTGGAGCGCGGTGAGGCACGCGCGGAGGGACGCGAGGGAGCAAGGTGGACGCGATGACCGTGGCACAGCTTGAAGGCGATGACGGGCAGAGAGGGGCTCGGGCGTGGAGACGAGGTGGACGCGACTGTGCGCATGGCTACCACGCACCGAGCACGCGGCGGCCGTAGAGGCGTTTTGCCGAGCACGTGGCGTGCAACGAGGTGGCCAAGGTGGGACGAGATTTGGGCTGGCTTCCAGGCCGATTCTATACTTGGGCCAAATATGAAATTTGTTCATCTCGGCTTGCTTTACATTTTCATTAAGAGACCAAGGTCATTAGAGCTCTTTAACAATGGGTAATTAGGCCACAAACTGTCAGTGTCAGCGCTTTGATAATGGTCACAGAAATTCACTTTCGGAGGTCCAAAACTCGGTCAAACTCAGTGCAACTTTTTGCATGCTCTTCTCCATAATATAACCTTCAACTTTTATTTTTGGCTCAACTCCAGTTGTTTAACAAATTTCGGAGAACGCGGAATGTCAATGTTGACGACAATGAATTTCCAGGCTTAGAAAATACTAAGTGTTGGAAACAGCCCTAATTCTGACTTGTGGGCCCTTTTTGAGCATGTTCCACACATTTTCATGACTTGACTCTTAAACAAAGTTTGTTCCTTATAAAATTATCTCCAACTTTGTAAAAGGGTGCACAGTCGTGCAAAGCTTCTAGGTCACACTTTTGAAATGGTCAAACAAAAGTGTTCTAGGGTCCATACATGGTCAACCATTACTTAGGAGCACATTTAGGCAAAATAATCAACATGAACATTGTTCCATTAAGTGTCCTAAGTGTAGTTAAGGTGTTGTAGAGGCCAAACATACCCACCATGCATAGGTTGCACAAAAGTGTAGGCCTCACAAGTATTGAAACATAGAAATCACTATAATTGTAGTGCTTGTTTCAAGGCCATATTTCAATTGTTTCATGTGTTTGCTTCAAGGTACATGCTACATATGTTTTACTAGGTTGTTCCTCATGTTGCAAAGGTTTGTTGCACATGTTGCATTTGTATGTTGCATAAACACTAGTTCCCATGGGATGTAAGGCAGGTTTTAGTCATAATCCAAACAAGCATATAACTTATCATTTCATGTGACTTTTTGATTCCAAACTTCACGAAACTTTTCCAGGGATCAATATAGATAGTTATTGATGTGAGACATGTGAAGATACTTTGATAACAACACCCAAGCATATATCTTAAAAATGGCCTATATGCAAAGAAGGGTGCAGCATCCAAGTTTAGATTAGGGTTTATTTCCATAGGTTTGACTTTGGCATCGTCATCTCCACTAATTTATCATGTTTGAGCTTAAACCCACTACTTAATTGGTGATCAACACCTGGGGTGTTACACTCAGCACCAAGTCATGGCCGACCACACCTTCTATTTATAGCCCCATAAACGAATATAGCCATTGCCCCTTCACTAGGCATTTTTCGGGGCAACAGACGCGTCTGTCGTCACTGCGACAGACGCGACATCTAGCGTCCGTCGCTCGGATGCACGCCACATGTCCCGCGCAGTCAAAATTCCAACGGTCATTTTTGTGCCAACAGACGTGTCCGTCGCTACGGAGTCCACGCGTCCGTCGCTCGACGGACGCAATCCAGTAAGCTCCAACGCGCGGAGCTGCAACAGACGCGTCTGTCGCTTCAACAACACCGCATCCGTCGCCTCCTTCAGTAGCGCACGAATGAAGGTAAGCCACCAGACGTTGATGTCAGCGTCCGTCGCTCCCTAGACGACGTCCGTCGCACCCGAGACCAGCGCGCGCCACCTAGGGCAAAGCACCAGACGCGGCAACGGCGTCTGACGCTACCACACCTAGCGTTTGTCGCTCGGAAAACAGCGATGATCACCTCCGTGACTTCACCTTCGGTTCCATCCTTCGGCGCAATGGAAAATAAGCGTTTCATCTCCACGAAAACGCCACGAAAATAAGCGATTCCATCCTTCAGACCCCAAACCCATCTCTACCACTCAAACTCCATCGCCTTCGCAAATATGCCAACACCACCAAGTGAACACCACCTTGTGCATGTGTGTTAGCATTTTTACAATCATTTTCTTGGAAGAAATTAGCCACTCAACTTGCCACGCCACTCGATCCTAACACGTATGCAAAGTTAGATCGCTCAAGTGGCACTAGATGACCGATATGCAAACAAGTTTGCCCCTCTTAATAGTACGGCCATTTATCCTAAACCCGGTCATGAACTTCTCTACACGCCTATGACCGGTGAAATGAAATGTCCTAGGATTATACATTTGCCTTGCGTATTCTATTCCATCTCCTCCGATGTTGATGCAATACAAGCACCAACCAATCATCAAATGATATGATCCACTTCATATCATCACGTGACCATATTCGTTCATCGATCTTGACCTCACTTGCTCTTCACCGTTGCCTTGGTCCATCTGTGCCAAGTCTTGTCCAAGCTTCACTGTCACACGTGGTCCCTCGCTTTAAAGCCTCCGACTTTCCCTTCACACTTGCAACCAGCCCGTCGAGCCAAGCCTCATCTCGATCTTCTCCACCTTGATCACATGACTCCATGTCATGTCTCATATGCAATGAGCTCCTTCATGACACAATCACTTGTGGACTAATTCTCTATGTATCTCACATTAGACAAAATTAGTCCACCTAAGGTTGTCACACAATTACCAAAACTAAACAATGACCTTTCAGTCATGCCCGACCAAATGAGACTTATAGCTTGGAATTACCGGGGATTGGGGAATGGCCTGGCAATTCGTGGCCTTCTGGAGCTCCAGAACGAGGAGGCCCCTAATGTGTTGTTCCTCTTAGAGACAAAACATGATGGCAAGTGGTTGGAATGGTTAAGGTGGAGGTTGGGTTTCACTAGCATGGTGGCTGTTGGTATAATTAATGCACACTCTAGTTATCCACAAGCGCACAAATAATCTACTAATATAAAACTTCACCAGAATGACCCAATTTTAATATCGAACCCAAAGGAACAAAATGATGTACTTTAGTCTTAAACCTAATCCCTGAGTAGCAAACAAGGACAGAGAAAATAGAAGATAAAGACGATCACTAAGGTTGTCTAGTTCTATTATTACAGTAAGTTATGTTAATTACGATTCAGCTAGAGATTACTATAGAAGAGCACAATCAGAGTGTAGTCCTCTAAGTAACTAATCCCGCCTATAAACAGGAGATGGACTATAGAATATTCAACAAGGCTATAAAAGTCACCCCTGCGAGCTACCACCGATCCAGAATATAGGGTACATCATATGAGCAATCAAGTCTAAGCAAGCACTATGCTTACACTATGACGGCTACTCTAGCCCTAGAGCTACCAAGAATAAACTACTCAAAAAGAGTTGTAGACTAGAAGAATAATAATAACATTAAGACTTACTGATAAATAGAAGTTGATCACCGAAGAAATCTCAGATGCAAGCCCTTGAAGAACTTAAATCCGTAGGTACAAGGCGTAGAAGCAGCACCGACAGGCCGGTACTCCCTCCAAATCTCTTCCCTCTCTCTCTCTTCTAATTCTAATTCTAATTCTAATTCTAATTCTAATTCTAATTCAAGACTAGATTCTAAACCTAAACTAGAGGAGAACTAGTCTTCTTCTTGAAAGCTGGCTCTAGAGAGGCTTTCCTTTCGAGGGACACCTCTCTCTGATCCTATCTGGATATAATGAATTAGGGTTTTAGGATGCTCTGCCTCGGGGAAGGGCTGGAGTCTAGTTATATAGTCCGGTGGGATGAACCGTAGCCCTCGGATCAAACCGACTTGAAACGATGGTCAAGATGCGACGTAGAGATGTGTTATAACGTGTTGCGTGAAGGAGAAGGCGGTTGGCCTCTGGGCCAAGCCGGCTGGCTTGAGGGGGGTGGGCGGCCTCCTCTGGAGTCCTCTCGGTCCTTGTCTCGGTCCCGTGCCTTCTCATGTCTTCTGGAGTCTTCTAGTGTCGGGGTCCGGTCCATTTGACGCGATTTGGTCTGGTTCCTTAGGCCCAACTCTTATCCAGAATTCCTGTTTTTCCTATTTAATCCCTAAAAACCATAATTCACCAAAACTCATGGAATTCTGTTAGTTGAGTCCCTATTCTATGGTGGTGATTGCATTTATACTCTTTTTCATGTTTTATTGACGGTTCATAATAGGAGTTAATTATCGTCAATAAACTCCCCCACACTTAGGCTTTTGCTCGTCCTCAAGAAAAGGTTAGATTACTTTAAACATAACTGTAAGATAAGACATCAGCATTAAACCATTCCTAGTCATACCTGTACTACAGGATTAATGTGTGTACCATAAAACTTTGGGCAGTTGAAAAATGGAATAGCGTGAAACAGAGCCCCTTTCATCGTTCAATCCTGTTACTTTGAGTGTTTGTTTATATTTTGAAAAGAAAACATAGCTTACCTTCTCCTTCTATGGTGCACTCAGATCGCTCATTGTATATGGTATTTGTGGATCCTCTCTGAGGTATATATGATTGATGCCTTAAAAACATCCTATTTCTATGAAAGCTTATATGGAGTTGAAGGTATTTCAAGAATATGGCATACTTACCATGCATATATTGTCTAGTCAAAGTTGAGATCCGAGGAGGAGAATGGCATACCCTTAGATCAAGTGTGCATGTGTGTGAAAATATTTAGTGGCTAACATAATTCTACTTTGCTCCTTGAAATAGGTATCTCTCTTTTGAGACAATGAAAAGCTTTCTTCAGGCACAGAGATCATGAGCTGTCATTTTGATTTAGCATTTTTCTTTTTCTTTTTCTTCTTTTTTTTCAACACTTGGACACTTGTCCATTCTCTCTTTTTTTACATAGCCTCATGTCTCTGCCTGTCATACAATAAATTTTAAGAGATTAATCACCATCTTAAAGCATTTATTTGAAGTCCTCACAATCTTTTTGGTCTTCTCCCAGTGTAGGAGATAGATTTTTGAGCGAAAGGCATGTTTTTGTGCACTCTCAGTGTAAGAACAGTAGATATATCTAGGTGTACGTGATCTTGATCTTGGGAGTATGATAATCCTCTCAACAAGGGTCATTCACAGTTTGAAAAAACTCAATACAAAGTAAATAGCCTATGTGCTAGTTTTCATATGTATGGCTTTGGTAGGCAATGTATCTTTACCATAAAGGAGAAGTATAGCTATCCATTTAGAATTTTTGATAAGAAATTCTCCAAATAACAAAACATATAGAATCAGGTTTTCATTATTCTTCTATCTCACATTCCACAACTTAAGTGATATGGGATCCCTACTAAAAAGTTCCCAACAGTAACAAGATTTTCAGGAAAAGTGTGTGCGAATCTATCTTTAAGTCATGACAAAGCAATCTTACTTTAATCAAGACTTGCGTAGGGTTTGCTTATTCAATGTATCTTCAATTTTAATTCGAAACAGAGAGCAAAATATATGAAAATAGAAAGTATGAGATATGTACTATACCGTGGACGAAAGATAGAGCAAAAAGATGGGGTGTGAGGCCGGACGGCCTGGCCATGAGGCCGAGTGGCTTGGTATTGTGGCCCATCGTGGCCCGCTTTGTCATGTGTGGTCTTGGCATTGATTGCTTCTGTTTTTTTCATAATTTCGCGATCGGATTTCTTCGGTGGGTTTCCCCCACACTTGTTTCCTATTTATCTTTAAGCACAATATGTGGAGACAAAACACATATCCAAAAATAATAATAGAGAGAATGATTTGACTCTAACAAACTTTATTGATATCATTTAAGGCACTTTATTACACATTCCAAACGAACTAACCGAATAACGAATAGACTCTAACTTAGACTCACAAACTTAAGATTTACTAAACAAAACACGGGTGCCTTATCAATCGACCATCACTCTCTCCCAATTCTCAAGTCTACGGGCTACGGTACGCGAGATAATGTTGACATGGGACTTCAATCTCTGATGCTTAATGGTTGCTTTATCCATCCTCGGAGTCAACCTATTAATAGCCCCAGCTAGAAAAGCTAAGTCTTGTTGAATCCTAGTGATTTTCTGTTCGAACTCTTCCATCTTCTTCTCCAGAGTAGCTCTTCTTAGGAGGGACTACTTTGATCTGCTCTAGCATAGCCCAGACTCCATCAAGAGTGACACGTGGAGTAGTCTTCTTGTACTTCATGCAGGTGACATCACCAAACTTGTTGGTCTTCAGTCTAGTTAGCATCTCATCGGATCTAGGCAATAAAAGGTTGAGCTCCTTAGGTACGCAGAATGTCAAAACCTTCGGCTCACCTGATTTTCCTTCAACAGTGAAGCGTGGCGGCGGCGGCGCGAGGGTGAGACAAGGAATGGTGCGAGTGTAGAAGGCTTGTGGTTTAGATGCAGGCATGATCTCCTTTGGCGACGTGATGGCGAGCTCCTTCGACGGAACAACAGTGAGCTCCTTTGGTTGGACGATGGCGAGGGCCATGGAGTCATTGGAAGGATGAAGCTCATCGACGTCGATCTTGTCGGAAGGAGGAGGCTCATTGATGTTGATATCGCGGTCGCCTGCCATTGGAAATTGAAAAGAGGAGAGCTTCACTGCTATTGAAGATTTGAAAGGCAGGAAGTTATGGCTTGGAGGCAGGCATGGGGTCTAGTTTTATACTCTAGACCAACTTGCAGGTGGGTTCAGATCTCTCTACGATGAATTCGTAACGGGAGAAAAGCAGTTAGGCTGAAAGACTTTGGAATTTGGACGAGAAGAACTCTAGAAGGGACAAGGAAGGCAACGCGAGGTGAGAGGAGTCCCCCATAGGCCGGCCAGCCTAGGAGTGGGGTTGGCCAGCCCCACTCTATGGCGAAACGCGGTCTCCTTTTTCGTGTTGTCTTCTAACTCGTTTTTAATTCCGAAAAACCAATTTTAGGTGACAAAACTCATCGGAGGCGATGGAGGACTCAAATCATGGGAAAAGAAGGAATTGGATTACATCCAACTCCTCGGGACTCTTATCAGGTTCTAGAAAAATCTCAAGTCATTGACCATTTACCTTGAATAACGTACCTTTTGATAGATATATTAGGCAAGTGTATATTAGCCAAGTATATAATAGGCAACGACACAAATCAGTGTGATTAGCACCTGCTATGTAAAGCATGTACATGCCTGTTATACCTTGCCATATTGGCTATATATATGAATGTCACCCCCCATGTTGGGTGTGTGGTGTCTCCCCTCAATCTTTCACCAAGTGGGCTTCGTTCTTCAAGTCCTTGTGTGGGAAATTCAGTCTTCGCCCCCACATCGATGGCCCACCTCCTCCGGCTACTGATCCATCATGGGACATTGCCGAGTGCACTGTCCGTGGCTGGATCCTCAACTCCGTCGACGACTCGGTTCTTGATCTTGCCCTCACCGACGAGAACTAGTCCGCACGCGAGTTGTGGGTGGCGATTGAGGGCCTCTTCCGCTCCAACCGCGCACCCAGGGCCGTCTTCCTGCTTGAGGAGTTTCACTCCTTGAAACAGGGCGACTCGACAATTGACGAGTACTGCCAGCGCCTCAAGATCAAGGCCGCTGCTCTTCGGGACGTCGGCCACATCATCGACGACTCCCAACTCGTCCTCAGCCTCCTACGCGGCCTCAACCCGCGCTACACTGCCACCGCCGACGACATCGCCAACGCCACCGTGCTGCCCTCTTTTTCCAGGGCGCGCGAGATGCTCTCCCTCAAGGAACTGCGCCTCGCCAACGATGAGAAGACCACGGCGGCCTCCGCTATGGTAGCCGCCTCCGGCTCTAGCTGCACCTCTGTCGAGTGCCATTCCTCCACTTCCAGCGCTCCCTCTGCCCCTTCCAAGGGTCCAGGGGGCGGCAAGAAAGGCAAGGGCGGCAAGAAGGGTTCCTGGCGCGGCCAGGGTGGCTGGCAGCAAGGCGGCGGCAGCAACTGGCACCAGGGCGGTGGCGGCGGCTGGCAGCAGGGCGGCGGTGGCGGTCAGCACGGGGGCCACCGTCCCATGGTGCCCTGGTTCTGCTACACCCCCTGGGCCCCCCAGGGCGGTCCTCCTCCACATGGCGACTGGCAGCAGGGCCCTCGCCCTGGCTGGCAGCACCCCAATGCCCAGGGCGGGCGTCACCAGGGGCTCCTGGGCACCAACCCGCAGGCGCACTTCGCTGCACCTCCACCAACACCGATGTGGGATCAAGCCGGCCTCATTGCCGCCTTGAACCAAATGGCGCTCCAGAACTCTGGCTGGGTCATGGACTCCGGCGCCACCTCCCACATGCACAACTCGGATGGTATACTTCTATCTCGCCATCCCTCCTCCTCTTCTTCCATCACTGTCGGCAACGGGCATCAGTTGCCTGTGTCCTGTTCTGGTCACTCCAATTTACCTGGCCGGACCTCCCCCTTCCCTCTTCGCAATGTTCTTGTTGTCCCCTCCTTAGTGCGCAACTTACTTTCAGTACGCCAATTCACTCGTGACAACCATTGCACTATCGAATTTGACGCGTTTGGTTTCTCTGTTAAGGACCTGCAGACCCGACGCGTGATTCTTCGCTCCAATAGCTCCGACGGCCTCTACACCGTCCCCGCCACGCCACAGGCCAACCTCGCCACCTCCACTGACCTATGGCACCATCGTCTTGGTCATCCAGGGGCTGCCACTCTAGCTTTGCTTAGGAACAATAATTCCATTTCCTGTAATAAATCAGCTCCTACTTTATGTCATCCATGTCAACTTGGCAAGCATGTGCGGCTGTGTTATGGACGTCGTTGGGATTGGGAGGAGAGAGTCGAGGAAGCGGCGGCGGAGCTACAGTACCCGCGCGCTACAGTGCCGCGGGTACTGTTCACGTCGGTGAGAGGCAGAGGGCCGGCGGCTAGGGCTGTGAGGGGCGCTGGGAACGCCGGCCGCGGGGCTTCGCCCACGGCCGGCAAGAGAGAAGGTTTTTCCTTCTAATCTCTTGCTTGATTAGATTGATACATCTCCTCTCCTTATATAGAGAGGATTTCTTGACTTACAAGCAAGGCTTACTTGACCCCTAAGCAAACAACTAATTAACCCTAACGGGCTAAGGCCCAATAGGCCCTTGACTCTTCTAACACTACACCCCACCTGGACATGCAGCTCGTCCTCGAGCTGCAACCTAACCCGACTCGACATAAACCTATCACGTAAAAACAAGCCTTTTACATCTCGGCTTATTTTATTGACCTGAAATAGACTGCGACTCTTTATTTTTGATTTTTGGAGATACGGCGGACACCCTCCGCGTGATGGACCTGCACATGTGTAGCCACCTGGATCCCATGGAGCCCACCGGAACGAGAGGGGTGTACGGGTATAGCCCCCAGGAATTAATCGCGATAGCGACCAGCGGAGACGACCTCGCGGTGGCCGGTGCCGGAGCACGGCAGCGCTAATTAAGGCCCGCCTATGGGTGGACACACACCCGCGTCCCCAAACGCCGGCGCTGTAGACACCGAGTTCGCCACCCGAGGTGGCGATGCCACGCCCGATCTCCATGACGCAGCGGACGAGATCGGGGCCCTCCATGTGGCGAAGCGTAGCCTGGTGGTGAAGCAAAGAAGCACGGGGCACAGGCACCAGCTGCAACCCACGCATCTCCCGCGCCTGCCGTCGCGCCAGGAGTCCGCGTGCTGCAGCCTGTAACCGCACCGCCGCCAGGACCGCCTCCCGCATCTTCTGGCGCATCTCCTGCAGCCGCTGCCGTGCTCGGAGACCGCGCGCAGCAGCCTGCAGCCGCACCACAGCAGACACTTGGTGAATAAGCATCGGCTGCGCTGCGATGGCCGTTCGTTGCTTGATCTGTTGTGCGGTGTCTGCCTTCGTGCGGCGAAGCACCGCTTGGAGGAACTGCGACGGGGTACGGGGCTGAATCAGCTGCAGATCCCACAGCCGTCGCACTCGTCGGCGCGCCAGGAGGCCACGCGCCGCCGCCTGCAGCCGCACCGCCGCCGACACCTGGCGCGCAAACGCCGCCTGACGGTCCTCCATGGCGGCCAACCATGCGTTGATGTCGGCCGTCGCCTTGGCGAGCTGATCCCACAGTGGCTCATTGAAACCTGGCATCTCCGATACCAGATTGTTATGGACGTCGTTGGGATTGGGAGGAGAGAGTCGAGGAAGCGGCGGCGGAGCTACAATACCCGCGCGCTACAGTGCCGCGGGTACTATTCACGTCGGCGAGAGGCAGAGGGCCGGCGGCTAGGGCTGTGAGGGGCGCTGGGAACGCCGGCCGCGGGGCTTCGCCCACGGCCGGCAAGAGAGAAGGTTTTTCCTTCTAATCTCTTGCTTGATTAGATTGATACATCTCCTCTCCTTATATAGAGAGGATTTCTTGACTTACAAGCAAGGCTTACTTGACCCCTAAGCAAACAACTAATTAACCCTAACGGGCTAAGGCCCAATAGGCCCTTGACTCTTCTAACAGGCTGCCCTTTGGTAATTCCAGTTCAGTTTCATCTCTTCCCTTTGAGCTTGTACACTGTGATGTTTGGACGTCCCCGGTCGCTAGCATTTCTGGTGCGCAGTACTATCTTGTCATCCTAGATGATTTCACACATTATTGCTGGACGTTCCCCCTCGTCCGCAAATCCGAGGTAGCCACTCACATCATTAATTTTTTGGCCTACGTCCACACCCAATTTAGCCTTCCTGTCAAGGCTGTACAAGCTGATAATGGCACTGAATTCATCAATACTGCCCTCACCACCTTCTTTGCCTCCAGCGGTATTCACCTCCGCCTCTCTTGCCCTTACACCTCTCCTCAAAACGGGAAGGCTGAACGCATCATCCGTTCTCTGAACGATATATGCCGCACCCTCCTCATCCACGCTCACATGCCACCCAAATACTGGGCCGAGGCGCTCACCACAGCCACCTATCTCCTCAACAGGCGCCCCAGCTCAGCCATTCACCATAGGGTCCCCTATGAGCAACTCCACCAGCAGCCACCAGATTACACCATTCTTCGTGTATTCGGTTGTCTATGCTATCCCAACCTCACCGCTACCTCCAAACACAAGTTGGCCCCCCGCTCCACCGCTTGTGTCTTCCTTGGTTATCCCTCTTCCCATAAGGGCTACCGGTGTCTCGACCTAACAACACGACGGATCATCATTTCCCGTCATGTTGTATTCGCCGAGACGACATTTCCTTTTCAAACTGACTCCACCAGTGCGCTGCCAAGCTCGCTGGATTTTCTTGCAGGAACACCAGCGCCGGTGCCACGCGCAGCAGCAGTCGCTCCGTCGCAACCCGACGCTGCGCAGCCGCGTCATCGAGCTCATCTGGAGGAGCTCGCTGAGGACCCGGCCATCCTCCAGATTGGCCCGGTTCTTCCACCTGCACCGGTCGTTTCCCCACCTCTTCGTGTCTACACCCGGCGCCGCACGGCTCCAGCTGCACCGAACACTTCTTCACCGGCACCAGCTGTTTCCGAACAGCCGGCCCCGGCTCCAGCCATGGCGGCTGCTCCAGCTGTGGTGGCTCTGCCTCCGAACCGACCTGTGACGCGCCTCCAGACAGGTTCCCTCCGGCCTGTCGATCGGTACGGGTTCCCTCCAGCAGCTCACGTCGCCACCGGCTCCACCGCCTCGCCCATTCCGCGCGACTACAGGGGGGTCTTGCTGATTCCCAGTGGCGTGCAACCATGGCTGAGGAGTACAAGGCCCTTGTCGACAACAACACCTGGCGCCTCGTTCCTCGTCCTCCTGGCGCCAATGTGGTCACCGGCAAGTGGATTTTCCGGCACAAATTCCACTCCGATGGCACCTTGGCTCGTCACAAAGCTCGCTGGGTCGTCCGCGGCTTCACCCAGCGTCACGGCGTCGACTACGACGAGACGTTCAGCCCCGTCGTCAAGCCGGCCACTATTCGGGTCGTCCTCAGCATCGCCGCATCTCGCCAGTGGCCCATCCATCAGTTGGATGTGAAGAACGCTTTTCTTCATGGCCACCTGCATGAGACGGTCTACTGTCAGCAACCCCCCGGCTTCGTCGACCCAGCACAACCCGACGCCGTCTGCCTCCTACAGCGCTCCCTCTACGGCCTCAAGCAGGCCCCTCGAGCGTGGCACCAACGCTTCGCCACGTTTCTCCGACAGCTCGGCTTCGTCGCCTCTGCCACCGATGCCTCCCTCTTCATCTACTCCGAGGGCAGCTCCTCCGCCTACTTGTTGATGTACGTCGACGACATCGTCCTCACGGCTTCCTCGGCCGCTCTGCTTCGACGTATCATCGCCCGCCTTCACTCTGAGTTCGCCATGACGGACCTCGGGGAACTACATCACTTCCTGGGTATATCCGTCACTCGCTCCTCCGACAGCCTCTTCCTCAGCCAGCGGCAGTACGCCGTGGACCTCCTCCAGAAGGCGGGCATGGCCGAGTGTCACTCGACATCGACACCTGTTGACTCTCGTGCCAAGCTCTCTGCCTCGGCGGGCGCTCCTGTCGCTGATCCAGCCACGTACCGGAGTCTCGCCGGCTCTCTCCAGTACCTGACGCTTACTCGCCCCGACCTGGCCTATGCTGTACAGCAAGTGTGCCTCTTCATGCATGACCCGCGCGAAGCTCACCTCGCGCTGATCAAGCGCATCCTTCGATATGTGAAGGGCACACTGTCGGCTGGTCTCCACATCGGCACTGGGCCAGTCGACAAGCTGATTGCATACTCCGATGCTGACTGGGCCGGGTGCCCAGACTCCCGCCGCTCTACATCAGGCTTCTGCGTCTTCCTCGGCGACAGTCTGGTGTCCTGGTCCTCAAAACGGCAGACCACGGTGTCCCGATCCAGTGCGGAGGCCGAGTACCGGGCTGTTGCTCACGTGGTTGCCGAGTGCTGTTGGCTTCGTCAACTCCTTCAGGAACTTCATGTTCCCCTGAAGGTTGCCACAGTTGTCTACTGTGACAACGTCAGCGCTGTCTACATGACTGCCAACCCGGTCCACCACCGCCGCACCAAGCACATCGAGATTGACATCCACTTCGTCCGTGAGAAGGTGGCTCTCGGCGAGGTTCGAGTTCTCCATGTGCCGTCACGATTTCAGTTCGCTGACATCATGACAAAGGGGTTGCCGGTTCAGCTGTTTGAAGAATTTCGGTCCAGTCTCTGCATTCGGAATCCTGACGCTTCGACTGCGGGCGGCTGATAGATATATTAGGCAAGTGTATATTAGCCAAGTATATAATAGGCAACGGCACAAATCAGTGTGATTAGCACCTACTATGTAAACCATGTACATGCCTGTTATACCTTGCCATATTGGCTATATATATGAATGTCACCCCCCCATGTTGGGTGTGTGGTGTCTCCCCTCAATCTCTCATAATCTACACCTTTATTATTTTGAAGTGTTACTGCTCCATGTGATGAAGTGCTAATCACTATGAATGGTCATTTCTATTTGCTTCGTAGTTTTTCTTGACCGAATAGCTTTACCTTAGAATTAAAAAGTAATACCTTATCTCCTAGAGTGAAGCTCTTCTTCTTGATCCTCTTGTCATGCCACCTTTTAGTCCTTTCCTTGTATATCTTGGCATTATGATAGGCTTTCTCACGCTATTCATCAAGCTCTGAGAGTTGCATCTTTCTTTTTATTCCTACTGCTTCTAGGTCCATGTTCCATCTCTTGAATGCCCAATGAGCTTTGAATTCTAACTCTACCGGAAAATGACAAGTTTCCCCGTAAACAAGTTGATATGGGGACATTCCAAGAGGTATCTTATAAGCCATTTGATAAGCCCACAGTGCATCGAGTAGCTTGTCCTTCCACTTTGTTCCCATCTCATCAACAGTCTTCTACATAATATTCTTGATTTGCTTGTTCGATGTTTTTGCATGGCCACTTATCTGAGGGTGGTATGGAGTAGTGACATTGTGACAAATCCCATGTTTTGCCAAGTATTTGTGAAAGTTCTTGTCAATAAAGTGAGTGCCTCCATCACTAATCATCATTCTTGGGACTCCAAACCTTGGAAATATCACTTCTTCAAACATCTTCTTAGAGTTTCTGGAATCAGTAGCTCTGCATAGCATAGCTTCGACCCATTTGAAAATATAGTCGACTGCCACTAAGATGTATTCACTGTTCTTCGATTTCAGAAATGGTCCCATGTAATCAATACCCCAGCAATCAAACAACTCGATCTGGAGGTTGTTAGTGAGTGGCATGACATCTCTTGAATTGATGTTGCCATGCTTCTGACACGGTCTGCATCTTTAGACAAAGTCCTTCATGTCTTCATACATGGTTGGCCAAAAGAATCCATTCTGCCAAATCTTTGCATGTGTTTAGAATGCCCTATAGTGTCCTCCATAGGGTGATGAGTGACAACGTTCAATGATTTTGATTCCTTCTTCAGCTAGTACACATCTTCTGAGCAACCCGTCTGAGCACACTCTGAAGAGGTACAGATCGTCCCATATGTGGAGACAACTCTCATAGATGAGCTTTCTTTTATCTCCTCCTGGTGGTACATATCCTGCAACCATAAAATTGACAATATCTGCATACTAGGGGTTAGATCTGAAGATTTGGAAAAACATATCATCCCTGAGTGAATCGTTGATGGGCAGTTCCTATGAATTTTCAAATTGTATTCTTGACAAGTGATCAGCAACAGAATTTTCTACTCCCTTTTTATCTTTTATTTCTAAATCAAATTCTTGGAGTAACAAAATCCATTATCAAATGGGGTTTAACATCTTTCTTAGTGAGTAGGTATTTAAGTGCAGCATGATCAGTGTAAACAATCACCTTAGCTCCTACTAAGATCTAAATTTATCAATAGCGAAAACAATAGCCAGGAGTTCTTTTTCAGTTGCTGCATAATTAAGTTGTGGTCATGTCAAAGTTTTGCTAGCATAAGCATTTGCATGATGCTTTTTATCCTTACAATGTCCTAGCACTGCTCCTACAACAAAATCACTTGCATCACACATGATTTCAAAAGGCAATGACCAATCAGGGGGTTGAATGATCGGTGCAGAAGAGAGTGCTTTCTTCAAAGTTTTAAAAGCTTTTAAGCATGCTTCATCAAATTCAAAGGAAACATCCTTAGCCAAAAGATTAGTAAGTGATCTAGCAATATGTGAGAAATCTTTTATAAACCGACGATAAAAACCAGCATGGCCAAGAAAACTTCTTATCCCTTTTATATTTATGGGTGGAGGTAATCGTTCAATCACTTCAATTTTAGCTCTATCTGCCTCAATTCCACGTTCAGACACTAAGTGTCCTAGCACTATGCCTTCCTTAACCATGAAATAATATTTTTCTCAATTAAGGACTAAGTGCTTTTCTTCACATCTTTGCAAAACCTTGTCTAAATTTTCAAGACAATCATCAAAAGTTTTTTCATAAATAGAAAAGTCATCCATGAAAACTTCCATGATTTCTCCAATCATATTAGAAAATATAGAAATCATGCATCTTTAAAAAGAAGCTAGTGTGTTACATAATCCAAAAGACATTCTACAATAAGCATAAGTTTCATAAGGACATGTAAAAGTGGTTTTACTCTGATCACAGGATGGATTAGAATCTGGTGATATCCAGAATACCCATCAAAAAAATAGAAGAAAGAGTGATTTGCTAAGCGCTCTAACATTTCATCAATGAAAGGTAGTGAAAAATGATTTTTCTTTGTTGCCTTGTTAATTTTTCTATAATCAATACACATCCGCCATCCAGTGACGATTCTTTGTGAAATTAATTCATTCTTGTTATTTTTTACAACAGTCATGCCTCCCTTTTTAGGCACAACTTGAACCGGACTCACCCATTCACTGTGTGTCACAGGATAAATAATCCTGGCATGTAACAATTTTAAAACCTCTTTCTTTACTACATCTCTCACTGCATTGTTAAGCCTACATTGGGGTTCCCTAGATGGTATGGAATCAGGATCTGTAGGGATGCGATGAGTGCAAAGAGCAGGGTTAATGCCATTGAGATCTTGGAGTGAGTAGCCAAAGACTGATCTATGCTTCTATAAGACAGTTATCAGGCAGAAAGTTTATTCTTCAGAAAGTTTATCACTTATGATCATAGGAGTTTCCAGATCATTATTGAGAAAAGCATAACAAAGACCAGAAGCAGGGGTTTTAACTCAATAGGAGGTTTAGGAATTTACTCAAATGGATCTAGAGGCTTGGGATGAACAAAATGATCTTCTTCCTCTATGAAGAACTGAGCATCTTCTTCAAGATTGGGTTCAATTAAAGCTTCAAGAGATGCTACATTAACCTCTTCCATTGGGTCTGGCTCGGGACAAGGTTCACTCTCATTATTTAGAGAATGAGAGATAGATATAGACAATTTAAGATTTTTCCCAAGACAAATGTTTAATTTCTCTGTTTGTCCTTCTTGAATAAGTCTTTCAATTGGTTGGCCCATCAACAAGTGAACTCAATGATGTCAAAGATATAAAAGCTCATATGCACCAGAGTTTCTTTTACCTGGATAGGTAGAACATACAATATTCCTAAACTAAGAAGAATGTGTCCTGAGGGGCTTTTTATAAGTTTTGTTGTTAGGGTTAATGGTATGTATTCTAATAAATCATGAGCAAAAGATACAGACATGATATTAATACCTACAACTAGATTATAAAGAGCTAAAAAAGGTTCTCTATGAATTTGGCAACGAATAGAAGTAGAAGGGAAATCTAGACGAATTATGTTAGTGGAAAGTTCTTATTCTTCTAACCATTCATGGCTTATCACAGACACTAGCTCTTTTGTATTTTTTTTAAGGAAAGCTCTATCAGTAAAATCTAAAAAAATTTTAGGAGTTGATGGTTTTGAACTCTGAGGCTTCCTTACAGTGTGATAATTTGAGGTATTACCAAATTCAGTAAAATATTCATCCTCGAATTCAAAGATGAAGTCTAAAACTAGAGTTTCCTCATCAGGAATTAAGATAGCTTAAGGTTGTGATGGATTGGGTATGATTTCATGTTCAGCTATCTAGAATTCTTCCTCTTCTAAAAACTTTGGTTTAGCTTCATATGTGGGAGTGGCTTGTGAAATATTGAGAAGCTCTCTCCCTTTTGCAGCAGAAATATGCAGGAATGATCCTTGTGAAGCTAAATTAAGATATTCCGAAGTTTTTCTTTCTAGACCCATATAAAAATGTTGAAGAAGAATAGGGTCTGGTACGGATAGGGCTAGAACAGAATGGACAAGATTGTCAAAACGTTCCCAAGCAGCAATTAGAGACTCATCTTCTTCTTGCGTAAAAGACAAAATCTCTAAACGAAGACAAACGATCTTGAAAATAGGAAAGAAGTCTAGATAAAAGCTAGAGCAGAGGGCTTGCCAATTCCCTTCCTTACTTGGGGCTGTTCTTTATACCAGATTTTAGCTTTTCCCTCCAAAGAGAAAGGAAAAAGCTTTCATCTTAAGGTTTCATTAGACATGCCTTTAATGTGTAGACATGCACAAGTCCGTTCGAACTCGTTTAAGTGAGTGTGAGGATTTTCATCTTCATTGCCTAAAAAGGATTGTTTCTGGACCATCTCTATTAAATATAGGCGTAGCTCATAGCCATCTGAAAGGATAGGCTTAGCAGATTCTAATGGCTGAGAGTCTACTACCGTAGGGTAATGGTATAAATAGATAGGGGTGAAATCTATAGTGTCTAGAAGAGACTCTACAAAAGTCATGAGGTAAGAGAGAATGAATAGAAAGAAAAGATAAAAATATAATACAAGATTGAGCTAGACTAAAAATGAATTCAACCATTCTCCGGCAACGGCGCCAAAAATACTTGTTGGTATAATTAATGCACACTCTAGTTATCCGCAAGCGTATAGATAATCTACCGATGTAGCACTTCACCGGAATGACCTAGATTTAATATCGAACCCAAAGGAACGAAATGATGTACTTTAGTCTTAAACCTAGTCCCTGAGTAGCAAACAAGGACAGAGAAAATAGAAGATAAAGACGATCACTAAGGTTGTCTAGTTCTATTATTGCAGTAAGTTATGTTAATTACGATTTAGCTAGGGATTACTATAGAAGAGCACAATAAGAGTGTAGTCTCCTAAGTAACTAATCCTGCTCGGCCTATAAACGGGAGATGGATTATAGAAGATTCAATAAGGCTATAAAAGTCACCCCTGCGAGCTACCACCGATCTGAAATATAGGGTACATCATACGAGCAATTAAGTCTAAGCATCATGCTTACATTATGGTGGCTACTCTACCCTTAGAGATACTAGGAATAAAGTACTCAAAAAGACTCACAGACTAGAAGAATAATAATAACATTAAGACTTACTGACAAATAGAAGTTGATCACCGAAGAAATCTCAGACACAAGCCCTTGAAGAACTTGAATCTGCAGGTACAAGGGGTAGAAGCAGCACTGACAGGCCGGTACTCCCTCCAAATCTCTTCCCTCTCTCTCTTCTAATTCTAATTCAAGACTAGATTCTAAACCTAAACTAGAGGAGAACTAGTCTTTTTAAAAGCTGGCTCTAGAGACGTTTTCCTTTCAAGGGACACCTCTCTTTGATCCTATCTGGAGATAATGAATTAGGGTTTCAGGATGCTCTGCCTCGGGGGGTCTGGGGTCTGGTTATATAGTCCGATGGGATGAACCACGGCCCTCGGATCAAACTGACTTGAAACGACAGTCAAGATGCGACGTAGAGATGTGTTGTAACGCGTTGTCTGAATGAGAAGGCGGTTGGCCTCTAGGCTAGGCCGGGCGGCCTCCTCTAGAGTCCCCTCGGTCCCCGTCTCAATCTCGTGCCTTCTCATGTCTTCTGGAGTCTTCTAATGTCGGGGTCCGATCCGTTTAACGCGATTTGGTCTGGTTCCTTAGGCCCAACTCTTATCCAGAATTCCTGTTTTTTCTATTTAATCCCTAAAAAACTATAATTCACCAAAACTCGTGAAATTCTATTGGTTGAGTCCCTATTCTATGGTGGTGACTGCATTTATACTCTTTTTCATGTTTTATTGATGGTTCATAATAGGAGTTAATTACCGTCAACAGTGGCGAAAGATAGTGAAGGGGCGAGTGGAGGCCTCGTAGTTTTTTGGAGGAAGGATCTTGACCTTTCGGTCAAAAGCATGTCTAAATCATCATATAGACATGGTAATAAAGGAGGATGATTTTGAGTGGCGGTTCTCGGGGATCTATGGAGAACCGAGAAAAGAGGACAAGGAGAAAACCTAGGATACCCTACGGACCTTACATGGACGTTTGTCTTTACCATGGGTTTGTACAGGCAACTTCAATGAAGTCCTTTTTGCTCATGAGAAGGAGGGAGGACCGATGAGGGAGGAGGTGGCCACGGAGAAATTCAAGATGGTTTTGGAAGACTGTGACTTGCATGATTTGGGCTGTGTGGGGGATCTGTTCACATGGCGGAACAACCATCCAATGCGAGGCCTACACAAGAGAGCGGTTGGATTGTGCCCTTGCCAACTCGGCTTGGAGATGCAAATTTCCCTTAGTCCGGGTTATAAACGGTGAGCCACGGCACTCAGACCATAGGTTGGTGATTGCGGAGGTGGGGGAGAGGGTGTTGCAAAGGTGGGAGGGACCTCGGGAGATTCTAAGGAATTTTGAAGCCTGGTGGTTGGAGGTGGAGGACTATGCAGCTATGGTGGAGGAGGCATGGGGCGCGGCCCTGCTAGATGGCAATTCCACCCTTTTGGAGCTGCAAAGTCGGGTCCTAGGGGAGCTATGGGAGTGGGACCGGTCTATTTTGGGAGAGCTAGAGAAGAGGGTGAAGAATGCGAAGGGGGAACTAGAAAAATGTAGGAGGCGGGGGATTTCTCAGGAGAATGTTAGTAGAGAACATGTGTTGCGGTATAAATTAGAAAGATTGGAGGATCAGATGCATGTGTACCGGAAACAACGAGCTCATAACTCCTGGCTACTAAAGGTGATCGGAACACTAGATTTTTCCATGCTTTTGCATCAGAGAGGAGGAAAAATGGTGTCAAGTGGCTAACTGTAGATGGAGGTGGAGTGGTGGAGGGAGATAGACTGAAAACATATATTGCTAATCAATATCAAGCCCTTTTCCTTACCCAAGCTGAAGGAGATTTGGAGGAGGTGACTAGCTGTGTGCAACAGCGTGTCACGCGCGAGATGAATGAGTTGCTAATGGCTCCATATTTAGGTGATGAGGTGTGGAAGGCGCTGGAGAGCATTGGGGACCTAAAAGCTCCGGGTGCGGATGGCATCCCGACTGTTTTTTACAAGAATTTTTGGGGGCTGATTGGATATCGTGTGAAGGGGGAGGTGCTAGGCATGCTAAATGGAGCAGTAATGCCACCTGGATGGAACAACACAATAATTGTCCTTATCCCAAAGGTCGACAAACCAGAAAAACTCAAAGAGCTTCGGCCGATCAGCTTGTGTACCATTTTATACAAGCTCATCTCCAAGGTGATAGCAAATCGGCTGAAAGTGGTGCTGCCGGATGTGATCTCTCAGTTTCAAAGTGCCTTTGTGCCTGGGCGGCTGATAACAGACAATGTCTTATTGGCATATGAGCTAACGCATTACCTGAAAAACAAGAGTGGGGAAAATGGGGTGGCTGCAATAAAGCTAGACATGAGTAAGGCCTATGACTGGGTGGAGTGGGGTTTTTTTGCACGGCATGATGATTAAGTTGGGGTTTAGACCACAGTGGGCTGATCTGGTGATGAGGTGTGTCTCTTCGGTCAACTACCGCATCAAAGTTAATGGTGAATATACGGAGCAGATTATTCCACAGCGGGGGTCTTCGGCAGGGGGACCCTCTGTCCCCCTATCTCTTCATTATTTGCGCTGAGGGGCTGTCCGCCATGCTGGAGAAGGCGGAGACCGATCAGAAAATTGTGGGTATCAAGGTATGCCATGCAGCTCCAAGCATCAACCATCTATTCTTTGCGGATGACTCGCTGATCTTGATGAGAGCACGAAATGAGGAAGCTGATGAGCTGAAGAGGATTCTGGAGGTATATGAGAGGGCGTCGGGACAAATGATCAACAAAGACAAATCATCCATACTGTTCAGTCCAAACACCAAAAGAACAGTAAGGGTCCAAATGAAAGCCACCCTTGCCATATCACAGGAGAAGTGGGGGGAAGGTGCCTTGGGTTACCTGTTTCCATTGGGCTATCAAAGAAGACATTTGCATATATCAAACAGAAGATTTGGTGCCGAGTGCAAGGATGGCAGGAAAAGATGCTCTCGAAGGCGGGGAAAGAAATTATAGTCAAGGCCATGGCCTAGGCCATCCCAACCTATGCCATGTCCTGTTTCGACATAATCAAGACCCTTTGTGACCAAATCAGTGCCATGGTGAGCAGGTATTGGTGGAGTCAGCATAATAAAACAAATAAAATCTATTGGCTCAGCTGGGAGAAACTGACTATGTCAAAAAAGAATGGGGGTTTGGGGTTCAGAGACTTACACCTGTTCAACATATCCATGCTTGCTCGTCAGGCATGGAGGCTACTGACCAATCCAAATAGCTTGTGTGGCAGGGTACTGAAAGCTAAATATTTCCCTAATAGCAGCATCTTAGGGTGTCAAGCCAAAGGGAGCATCTCATATTCATGGAGGAGCATCCTGCAGGGGGTTGATCTTTTGAAGAAGGGTCTGATTTGGCGGGTGGGTGACGGAGGACAAATAAACATCTGGGTCGATCCATGGATTCCTCGGGGAGTGACTCAGAGGCCGGCCTCCCCATGAGGCGCTTCATTGCTAACAAGAGTGGAGGAAATCATCGACCCGAACACTGGAGAATGGGATGAGCAACTGGTACAGGATACTTTTTGGGAGGAGGAAGCTAAGGTAATCTTGACAATCCCAATTGGAGAAGGCGTGCTAGACTGGCCAACATGGCACTATGACTCAAAGGGCCTTTTCTCTGTCAAATCGGCTTACAAGCTGGTTGTGCAAAACCGCGGTAAGGAGGCTGGTCGGGAAGCTGGCACATCGGCAGAAGGGGGTTCAGTGGTCTCTCCTTTCCCGTGGCATAAAATATGGCAGCTCAAAGTACCGAACAAAGTCCAAATGTTCCTCTGGCAATTCATCCATAACAGCCTGCCAGTCCAAAAAAATCTGAAAAGAAGGAAGGTCAAAACTGAAACATTATGTCCCATGTGCAACGGACTTGATGAAGATTGCGGCCATCTCTTTTTCAAATGCAAAGGGGCTCAGGAGTGTTGGAGAGCGATGCACCTGGAGGAGTTGCGCTGCACCTTAGCAAACTGCACGTCAGGGAAGGATGTAGCACTGAAGATATGGGCATTGCAACCAGAGACTCAACTGGAAATTGTGGTTTGGCTATGGAGATGGTGGACGGCGAGGAACAAAGCAAATGTGGGGGAAAGAGTGCAAACTGCTAGAGAAGTATGTAATGCAGTCCGGTATCATTTGAATGAGTTTGCAAAATTGAATGGCCCAAACAAGACCCGAAATCAAGGTGAGCAACCAAAATGGAAGCCCCCACAGGAAGAACAATACAAATTGAATGTTGATGCGGCATTTTCGTCCTTGACAAGGAAGGGGGGTTGGGGTTATGTCGCAAGGGACAATACAAGCTCTGTGCTAGACATTGACATTGGGGCAGGTTTCATCCAAAGAGCTGCAAGCGCCTTGCATGCTGAAGCCCTGGCAGCCTTTCATGGACTAAGCAAAGCAGCACAGCTTGGTATGACAAGGGTTCAACTGGAAATGGATGCTTCAAACCTGGGCAAGGCGTTAACAACAGAGTGCTTAGATAACAGCCCGGAAGGTGCTTTGCTTAGACAAATTCGGACAATGATGACAAACAATTTCATGACATGTTCAATTTCCACTTGCCCTAGAACCTGTAATAGGGTGGCCGATTGTTTGGCCAACCATGGTGTAGCAGAACCTCCTGATGGAGGGTATGTGTTCTGGTGCCAGGCACCAAGCTTTGTAACCGAATTGGTCTCCGATGATTTGCCTGGAGCTGGCGGTCTATAAAAAAAGATCTTTGAGATTATTTGATGTAAGCGGTGGCTGTGGCCGTGCGTGACACCCGACGGCTCTTTCTCCGTGACCGGTAGCCGCGGCCGCGCGCGAGCGACCCCTGACGACTCCTCCATGACCGGTAGCCGCGGCAATGCGTGAGCGACCCCGATGGCTCCTCCATGACTAGTAGCCACAGCTGCGCCTGCGCCCATCTTCGCAGCAGCGACCGCGACCGTGTTTACCCGCCACCCGGTGGACAGTGGCAAATCTGCCATGGGTCCATGGATTTGAGGAAGGAGCGGACGGAAGCTAAAATTTTCAGCTCCATCTTCCACCCTTACCTTCTCTGAGCGGGTTTCGCTGGACTTCTCTCGCGGAGCTATTTCCGGTGCGCCGTTTGGTCGACGAGACTGAAACAGCTCTTGTAGCGGCTCAGGGAGCGGTACCAAATGCCCCAGTTTTGAAGGAAAAAAATTGACCATAAGCAAGTCCAGGCCCACCTGTCAGGAACAAGTTTTTTTTTTTGGATAAACCTGTCAGGAACAAGTTATACTAGCAAGGAGGCCCATGCTTCGCACGGGGAGGGTACTGTTTATGGGGCACGGCACGACACTGTTCACGACACGATGTGACGGTTCATGTGGTATGTCATTGGACTATTCATGCGCATGTCGTTGGTACTGTTCATATGTATGTCATTGGACTGTTCATGTGCATGGTTGGTATTGTTCATGTGCACATCATTGGTACTGTTCACGGGCATGTCGTTTGGGCACTGTTCAACATGAACAGTGATATGGGTCACTGACATGGTATACAGGCATTGACATGCAAAAGAATTATGAGAACTTTAATATAGCCAGGTATTTTAAGATGAAATGGTAGAACAAATAAAATCAGAAAGTGGCATTTTATTCGAAGGAAGGAAATTGTTTGGAGACCATATATATACAGTTATACATCACTACTCTGGCATCATAATCTAGAAGTATGGGTTAAGTGTAAGAAAATATTGGACCTGAACTTACATGATCGGCATCCCTGCAAGATAGGTAGCCTTGTTGGATAGTACAACCTGTAGATGAACCAAAAATGAGTAATGAAACTGATAAAACATAGCACAACGTGTAATCATTGTAAGACAGGCAAATATGTAGGAGGTCTTCACTCTTCGGGTAAGTAGCATACATTAGTAGAAAGGCAAAGATTAATCAGAAAACACATTAAAGAGGTTGCAGATTTGTACAACTCAATTTTATAGGGAACCACTCCCTTCAGTAAGCCACCATTATAGTGGTTGGGGGATTCATGAAATGTTTGTTTATTAAGATTTATTGATCTTAGCGACAAACAACAATGGCTACAAAAGCACATCAATATTAGTTATGAAAATATATATGAAGTGTTTGGTGCTCATCTAAAATAGTGATGGGTAAAGCATGAACATTTAGTTTGATGGCAAAAGATGGTAAATCTGAGGCTAATGTGGACAGGACATGCATCCTGATTACGGAAGTATTTATTGGTCATGAAATTAAGAGAGGATGAATTAGAAGAGCATGCGTACCCCAAAAACAATTTTCCTTGCCATAAGCATTGGCTATGTATAATGATTTCTTCCCAAAATCTATTAGTGAAATGAATGGAAGAAGCACTGACTGTCTATGCTGGTAGCAAATGACTCTAAATGATTGGTCTACGCAAACTCAAAATATGCATTGAGCATTGAACGGCATTTGTTAGCACTTTCAGAGCATGTAACTCTGCATTCTTATGGATACAGACTGATAAGTCTTTTTGAGTTTCACAGAAAAAGAATGAAGGCAACCCATCTGAAGGTAATTTTCATATACACTAATAAATATAGTGCCATACTCAAAATTACTTGTTCGTCTGAATATTACACTAACTTTGTTTTCCATGGGAAAAAGGTATGGTGTTATATATTACCTCTTCATGGAGTTGAGAAACAATGATCATAGGTATGTCCTGAGTGATAGCTCCGATGAACTAAAAACATTTACAATCACTTCATGCCTGAAGAGTTTCTGAAGCAAAAGAAGAGACATTTTGGTTAAAAAAAAAGTGAGTGACAGATATTTCTCCAGTACAATAACTACTTTGCAACTTAGATGTATAAAAAAGTCAGACTTATAGTTTGGAATGGAGGGAGTATGTCACTAATTTGGAAAACATCATTGGTACCTGAGTACAGATATTTATTTCAAAAAAAGCTGAGCAAACATGTTGTAATAGTCTTTTGACATCACAGAATTATTAGTCAATGCAATGAAATAAGTACTAACACTCCCACTCTGGATTCATCATTTCATCTTTGCTGATGGACTGATGCTATGGCTGTTGAGCCATCGTTCGTCAGCAACCCCTGCACTGTCGATGGACTGCATACATATTGTTTAATTTGTTGTAAATCAGTGGCTCTAACAAATGATAGCTTCCAAAAGATATGAAGCAGAAGTGCAGGCATATTCAAACCAATGGCGACGTCATCTAGGATGAGCAACCTAGGCTTCATCGGTATCTCCATGGCCATGCTGACCCTTCTCTTATGGCTGTCGCCTGATCCCCTCAGTGTACTGTACATGGCGAATTCAATGTAGTTAAAAAGTGAAAGCGACTTATACCTTGGAATGGAGGGAGTATATATTAATTTTAAAAACTGTATCATTTATATACCTTATTAGATGGTCTCTTTCAATGAGAGGAGGTTTCATGGACCTGGTGCCAGCAACTGTAAAAGCTTGTTGTGACACTATTTAGGTAGGCAAGCTAAGTTATGTTTCTTTGTTTCAATGAGCAGAACCATTTAAGTATGATATCTAGAGGAGGTGGTGCATATCAGTGTTCATTGTCAGGTGCTTTAGTACAAAGCGTTATCGAAACCTCATGCGTTCCACATAACACTGAAGGCAAAATTGCAGGTAAAATGCAAAGTATTGATAGCTTGGAAATTAAATATAACCAAGTAACCATGATGCATAAATAATAATTAGGTAATTTGGATGCCTCCATCTCATCAGCTAGAATGGCTGCATTACGAAAAGAAGATAAACAGTTTGTACCGAGGCAATGAGATGAAGAGCTTTTTTTTGTACCAAAGCATAATGAACCTGGATGATGATATGGATCCTTGATCCTTTCACTTGAGATTGAATGGTTGTCATACATGAGTTGTCAACTACTCCAGTACCAATAGCCATCTAAAGAATCGGTAGCAGGTTCACCTGTTCAGTGTCAACAGAAATTGCATGCAAACAAACTAAAATAACTCAACTCACCATGATGCATAATAATTAGGTACTTTGGATGCCAATCTCATCAGTTACAACGGTTGCATTAGGAAATAGAAAATTATACATTTTGTACCAAGGCAATGAGATCAAGAGGTTTTCTGTACGGAAGCATAACGAATCTGGATGATGATCTGGATCATTTCACTCGAGATGGCAATGGTTGTCTTAGTTGAGTTGTCAGCTACTCCAGCCCCAAAGCCCCCAATAGCCATCTAAAGAATTGGCACTGCTCCGAGATAAGCAGACTCACCTGTTCAGTGTCGAAACAAAATGGAAGCAAAAAGAGTAAAACATTTATGCATAAGATATGTTGTAGGATGATGCAATTATTTGGCTGTGGCATACTTATGTACCTTTTTTTAATCGAAAATGTTAACATGGACATGAGGATCTTTGCTGTGCCGCGACGGTCAGCTTCTTTGGATTCAGGCATCCAGAGTTCGGATGCAGTTCATACAACCCCACATGAGCCCAATACTAAGAATTAATAATTAATAATAGCATAATCATGAGTAGATGAAGCTATACATATATTCAGACATACGAAGAATTCATAATTAATAATAGCAGGAACATGAGTAGATGAAGGTATACATATATTGAGTCATACCCAAATTAGGGAAGCTAAATATGCAGAAAACTACATCCGTGAATACCTTGAGGAGATAGAAGCAGCCGCACACGGCAGCTGCAACCAGAGAGGTTTGAGATCTGCCGGAGTAGCGATGCTGCACGCCGCACGGGTGAGGAAAGTGGGGGTGCCAAGAAACGGGAGGTCGAGGAGGACGGCGGTAGAGGCGAGCGTGTACGGCAGCCGCGAATGCGGCGGCCCTGTACGCGGCGGCGGAGTGAGGACGCGAGGACGATGGGAGGCGAGCCGATGGTGGCAGGAAGGAGCGGCGGGCACGCGGGCTCGCGTGGTGGCGACGATGGGAGCGGAGCATGCCGTGCGACGACAGGCGGGGCGAGGTGAGGTCGACCTCAGCCCTATGCGGCGGCGGCGGCGGCGGCGGCGGCGAGGAACGCCAGATATCGGAGAGAGGAGGCAGACGCAGTTAGTGGAGGCCGGTGGGTCGGTGATGCTTCCAAAAAGGTGCTGGCGTGGCTGCTATCTGACCGAGCGGACGCAAGTGCTAGAAAGATCGAAAGGCACCCGATGGATTGCTAGGATGCGGCATCGTGCGGCTAGGAAATCGTGATGACGTGGCTCAAGCAGGGATCGTTTTGGTATACAACCAGGATACAGATATACATGTAGACTAGAAAACCAGGCGCGGCACCAGCCAACGAGGACAACGAAATGGTTCGATCGATCTGGACTAAGAGACATGACCTCCAAAATTTTTGACTTATAGGAGCTACAAAGTAACCATATATGTGGCTGCTGATGTAGAAATGTGCTAAAATATGTAATGTAATTCCTACTTAGTTGACATGTTTTTATAACAAGCTGAGATGAGTCATATCGCATATATGATCGAATTTAACTGAAGATTGTCCGATAGCGTTTTATCCGTGAACCATGCTTCAGAAATAATCTTGGTGAAATAAAATAGATGTCACTTAGATCTCTTATACAGCTCAATATATTGTAAAGCAAAGGATGCTAAAAAGGGCTTCCATAATTGGAGGTTAGAATTAAATCAGGAGTATAGACAAATCCATAATTACAGTTCAAGTTGGCTGTCAGTGTACAAAGATAACACCAGGACACAATGCAACGATCATTGTCACGACGTGGCACATCGGCAGGACGCAGATGAAATGTCATTGAAGGTTTACCAAGTCAGATTCAAAACAACACATATAAAGTAATTCTGTACAAGTTATTTACAATCTCATAGACAAAAATGCATTTATTCAACAAATGAGATTTGAATCATCTATACATCTTACTGATATGAATGGGAAAGCTATGATCTGTCCAAAGCTATGTTTAAAAGCAAGCTCAGAGACAAGAGGACCAGCAAGGAGTTATCGTAAATTTTATGCCTTAAACATGGATAGGTTCTCGAATGAAGTTGTTAGCCTGCCACTCCAATAAAATCTAAGATAATAAAGCACTTTAGAAGTTAAAGGATGAGGAATGCGAAACATGATATAAGTGATGAAAAAATATGTAGACAAATAGATATGTAGAATGCTGCAATATATGTCTGTGTGCTTGAATTTTTTTGCACTCAAAATTACCATATTGGGCAAAGAAAACTTGATCAAGGAATCTCATAGTTTGTGTAGTATTATGTGATAAATTTCTGAGTACTCTACCAATGTAAATTGGGCGGTCACATGGTAACATTACATTTTAGATTAACTATGTTCATATTCAAAATGAGGAGAAACTTTACAGGCAGATCATGGTATTAGTAAAATTCAGGCATGGAGGTTAAGATCACAGAATTGCGCCAAAATTTCTATATCATAAATCATAAAATTGCTAAAATACAGAAATGAAAGTTTAGGATTTCAGATCATGCAATGCCAAATTTCAGAAATAGAAGTTTTATGATATTTACTTAGAACGAAAAATGTTAAGTGCTTGCAAAATAGATGCAGAGAACAAAAGATTAATATAACAAAACAGGGAACAGATAAATATGCAAAAACAACGTGAGACAATCCCCTAACCTTTTTCGTCCATGCACTCTTTCTTCCTACCTAATTGGTTTTTCTATGACTGCAACCTATCCTACTTCCAGTGTAGCCAATCCTGATTTTTCCACTTGTTCATTCAACGGAAAAAGAAAAGGAAATAAGAAGAAACCAAGAAGAGAATTAATATGTATTGCTCATATTGTAACCTACAAGGCTACAAGTACCTAGATCAACCAGCAAGGTGGCAATAACGTGCACACTGAGAGTTTTTTTTTTCCCTTGCCAGCATGTCGATCAACTCAGTCTTCAAAGCCAGTCTCCTAGATGATGACCCAGGCCTAGCTCTATGTAACACCCTAAATTTTACATTGTTTCAAAAATAGATAAATTTGATTTATTTATGTATTTGAGTGTGCATTCAAATATAGGAGATAATAAATTTTTGTGAAATTAAAATTTATCGTAAGGTTAGTTACATGTTGATGCACTCATGCCGATGCATTTTTATTTATTGTGGTGACTGCTTTTTATTCCATTGCTTAAAGGTTTAAAAATCATTTGAAATTTGGTTTTGGAAAAATCAATTTAGAATTTAAAAAGGAAAAAAATAAAATTCTTTCCCGTTCTCTTTCTCTCCTCGATTTCGGCCTGTTAGCCGATTCCCGGCCGGCCCAGCAATTCTCGCCCGTGCCTTCCTTCTTGGGCCGCGGCCCAGCCCACTTCGCCAGCAGTCGTTGCCCCTCTCCTCTTCAGTGTCGCTGACGCACCGGGCCCACGTGTCGGCGCCTTCTCCAACCTCCGCTCTCCCTCTCTCGGCCGAGCAACCGCCGTCCGACGCCCGCGCCCACCTCCGCGCGACGTGGGAGCGTCCCCCGCACCTCGGGCCTTTTTTTATAGGGCAGCGCGACCCGGCTCCGCCCTCCTTTCCCACTCCAACCCTCTCTCTTTCGGTTTCGCTACGCCATAGAGCCGCAGCAAGGCACCACCGGAGCATCGTCCGCCCCACCGCGTCGGTTGTCTTCTCCGAGCCGTCCCCGTCCCGTTTGAAGCCGTGGTGAGACTCCCCGTGCTCCCCTCCCTCTCCCTGTACCTCCAATTCGATGTTTGGTGGCCTCTAGGACCGGATTACGCGAGCTCCGACGAGCCCCTCCGGGCCGGCCATGGCGGGTGCCCCTCGGGCCTTTCCCCGGCCGCGTTTGTGGCAAAAACGGAACCCCCATCCCCTCCGCATCCTCCCTATGTAGTTGGTTTGGCGAATAGAGCCCTGGAGTGCCCGGCCGAGCAGCCCCGGCGAGCTCCATGGCGGCGCCGCCGTCTTCTTCTCTGGGTCCGATGGCCGGCTGTCTCTCTTTCCCCCCCCCCTTTCTTTCCCAACCGTCCATCATCCGATCAACGGCTCAGAGGGCTCGATACCCCTTCGGGGTTCGTTTTGTTAAAGAGACCCCCTACTTTCATCTATTTAACCCGCAGTCCTCGGTTCCAAAGAATTTTCAGAATTTCGAATTATTTTAATTCCGAAATGTTTTCAATCTATTTACAGAATTGCCACTGCAGTAAAACGTGTATAAAATCGTCGCTTTAGCTCCGATTCGACCCGTTTAACTTGCGTTAGATTCGTAATTTCATAATCTACGCAATAGTGCTACTGTTAGACCTGTTAATAGCTTTTGAATTTCTCAAATAAATCTAGTTAATAGCTAGCTTCTGGAATAGTAAATGTCTCGTAACTTTTGCGTTGTAGCTCCGATTTTCGTGCAATTCGCGTCAATGTGATCGTAGCGAGACGTAGATGATTTTGGTAAACATTTTATTCAGATTTATTTATTGTTGGTGTACTGTCCTAATAGTAGCCATGTTTTGCTTGTATGTCTGCTCCGAATTGCGTGTTGTACTTCGTGTCGTTCGAGTTCAGACGGTGAGGAGTACGTCGGAAATCCGGACGCGTGCGAGGAGCAGCAGGACCAGCATCAGTTCGTGAACCAAGGCAAGTATAGCATGGGCCTACCTTGATTCCTATTCATTATATAATCTACTCATTATGCATGTGTCTAATATTGCTCGACTATAAGGACATCCTAGCCATTGATGACTTATACCTTGATGCCTATGGGTTTTATTGCATATGGGTAGAATGCTAGTGCTCTATTCAAACATGATCAATACTATGATTAATGGAACAAACGGATAAACATGATGGTAATAATTGAACTATAGGGTGATGGTGCAAATGATGTCGATCATGTTGCCCTAAACTCTCCGTAAGGACTTATCTGTAGGGCAAAAGCTGGGACATACAGTGCAACCGTGAGAGTTATATGGCTCTGACTTTAGCTCAGTAATAGGATCTTTTCTAGCTTGTTAGAGGTTACCCGAAAGGGCGCAAGAGGGGCTTGCCACTTTGGGTATAGAACTGCCTCTGTTCTTGTGTGTATAGCCTGCGGGAATTGTGCCACAGAAAGGGGGGTTCTCTATATCTGCCTGCCGAGGAAACCTCGCGGCCCTAACTTGTTAGACGAGACCTATGGAAGGCTTCATAGTGTACCCTGCCCGCTCACCTTGGAAGTGTTATGGGAGTAATTAACCCGGGCATATGGGCAACACGACTCACGGGTAAAGATGCACAACCTCTGCAGAGTGTTAAAACTGTTATAACAGCCGTGCTCACGGTCACGAGCGGCCCGGAAAACTCACAGAATAACTGGTTACTTATGATGTTGTTCATGGTGAACTATGATGGTATTATGATAATGATGACGATGATGATGATATAATGTTGATCAATAACTCTATTAATTCTAGTATGTGATCATGTGGGTTAATTTGGGAGCCTAAGCATAAGTTGATGTTAACCAATGATAAAATGTTGACTTACTAAAATGCTAAATGCAGTAAACCGTGTCTGCCTTTTGAGCCTCATGAATCCCCATGTTATGCTTGTGGAGTACGAAATGTACTCACGCTTGTTTATTTTTTCAATACTTTGGAAAAATCCCGGATGGGTACCAGATTTCTAAAAATTGGAGCAGACAGGCTTGTGATCAACCAGTCAGTTGTCCCTGTGGAGTGGAGTCTTCACCTGAAGACCGGAGTTGTCTTTCCGCTGTTTGCTATCTAAGGTTATATCTTTTATAATAAGTACGTTATATATTAAGCATTGTCATTTGGTATTACCTTTATTTGTAGCTATATGTGAGATTTGACTTCCTGGGCTCACATATGGTGTGTATCTGGTTTTGTTCTTAAAACCGGGTGCGACAAAGTGGTATCAGAGCAATGCTGACTGTAGGACGCAAGCCTAGTTAGGAATTGGCCGTCTTAAGGTTTAGGAATTGCTATAACACCCTTGTTCTATAAACCTTGATATTCCTCTATTATTTCTCTACCCTTGATATTCATCTCCTCCTTGATACTTGTTTAATCCTTTGTTCTCATTTTCACTCCTTGCTTTGATATGCTCTTAGAATATTCTCTCTTACCATCTTCCTGCGACATTGGGAGCGGAGCTTTAGGATATATGCCCTTAATATGAATAGAACGATAGTATCGCAAGCTGGGTCAATGATTGAAGTGTGCACCTTAATTGCTTGTTGAATTGTCATTATGCATGTGCTGGTTTTGGATCTTTGTAATGATTGTAATGATCTTGTGGGGATTGTCCACAATTTCATTTAGTCTATAGGCATAAGGTATAAGGATTAATGAAATAAATATGCGGGTTTTGGTTTTCTCCTGTTTTATCCATCCTGTTTTCTAGAGCAGTCTGTGTTCGTCATGATATATCTCCAGATCTGGATATCCAAAAGTTATGAAACTTTTATGGATAAAAGTAGACTCTTGTATGTTTCATCTGCCGCTGGAATCAATTCCATAGCTGTTTTGGTTTGGGAGTTATGGAAATCACAAGACGATATGGCTGTGCTGTCTAAAACCTGGAGTAGTTTTTGTGGTGCACAGTTTTCGACCAAATTATGTTTGGAGTCAGGAAAAGTGTTCTATACAAAAGTTGTAGAGGATTTCAACAGCTTTCCAATAGTATAAACTACAACTTCATTGGATTAATAGAATAGGAGTTACAGCTTCTTTCCTGCGCTGCTGTTTTTCTACTCATGAGGAATTACAGACTTGTTGTTCTTACTTATGCACATGAGTTTTCGTGGGATAGCAGAAGGTCATTATGATGGTTAACTCACTTGGAAGAAGATGCAAGCTACCCTTTGTTGTCTCCTAGTTGATCTCTCTTAAGGGGGGTAGCCGAGTAAAGAAGTAACAAGATGAAGGTTTTTTTTACATTCAAGTACCCCACCTGGAAGAATTAGTTATCCCTAGGGTTGAGAAGTCACCATCAAGCACAGTTGGGTGTTTGAACTTCACCATACCCAAGACAAGTCAGCGGCAAGGAGATATGGGACATCTACAAAGATCGTAAGAATCTAAATGATATCTTCACTAAGTTGGTTTTGATCTTATGAAATCATCGATGAATTAGAGCGATCAATGATTATGGCATGGAAGTGTGTTAATACTCGGATAAGCAAAAGTTGTTGCCGATGCTCCTAGCATAAAGAGTGTGCTAGGGAGGTTAGGTCGACACCAAGGTTGAGTTGTGTGAGAAACTTGAGTGATGTCACCTATACTACAAAGTGCATCACCTTGGAACAAAAGGAACTGCAAAGGTCAGTTGGAGGTAATGGCATAAAGGATTAAGGGATTGTGCTTAAGAGTTGATCAAGCTATTAGGAGCAAGGTTGTAACAACGTGCAAGCTACAGTGTGATCTTGTGAGAAAATGGAGAAGATCCAAAAGCAGAGCATCTACATCTCTTTGATAACCATCTTTCGAATCTCGAGGACGAGATTCCTCTTAAGGGGGTAGAATTGTAACACCCTAAATTTTACATTGTTTCAAAAATAGATAAATTTGATTTATTTATGTATTTGAGTGTGCATTCAAATATAGGAGATAATAAATTTTTGTGAAATTAAAATTTATCGTAAGGTTAGTTACATGTTGATGCACTCATGCCGATGCATTTTTATTTATTGTGGTGACTGCTTTTTATTCCATTGCTTAAAGGTTTAAAAATCATTTGAAATTTGGTTTTGGAAAAATCAATTTAGAATTTAAAAAGGAAAAAAATAAAATTCTTTCCCGTTCTCTTTCTCTCCTCGATTTCGGCCTGTTAGCCGATTCCCGGCCGGCCCAGCAATTCTCGCCCGTGCCTTCCTTCTTGGGCCGCGGCCCAGCCCACTTCGCCAGCAGTCGTTGCCCCTCTCCTCTTCAGTGTCGCTGACGCACCGGGCCCACGTGTCGGCGCCTTCTCCAACCTCCGCTCTCCCTCTCTCGGCCGAGCAACCGCCGTCCGACGCCCGCGCCCACCTCCGCGCGACGTGGGAGCGTCCCCCGCACCTCGGGCCTTTTTTTATAGGGCAGCGCGACCCGGCTCCGCCCTCCTTTCCCACTCCAACCCTCTCTCTTTCGGTTTCGCTACGCCATAGAGCCGCAGCAAGGCACCACCGGAGCATCGTCCGCCCCACCGCGTCGGTTGTCTTCTCCGAGCCGTCCCCGTCCCGTTTGAAGCCGTGGTGAGACTCCCCGTGCTCCCCTCCCTCTCCCTGTACCTCCAATTCGATGTTTGGTGGCCTCTAGGACCGGATTACGCGAGCTCCGACGAGCCCCTCCGGGCCGGCCATGGCGGGTGCCCCTCGGGCCTTTCCCCGGCCGCGTTTGTGGCAAAAACGGAACCCCCATCCCCTCCGCATCCTCCCTATGTAGTTGGTTTGGCGAATAGAGCCCTGGAGTGCCCGGCCGAGCAGCCCCGGCGAGCTCCATGGCGGCGCCGCCGTCTTCTTCTCTGGGTCCGATGGCCGGCTGTCTCTCTTTCCCCCCCCCCCTTTCTTTCCCAACCGTCCATCATCCGATCAACGGCTCAGAGGGCTCGATACCCCTTCGGGGTTCGTTTTGTTAAAGAGACCCCCTACTTTCATCTATTTAACCCGCAGTCCTCGGTTCCAAAGAATTTTCAGAATTTCGAATTATTTTAATTCCGAAATGTTTTCAATCTATTTACAGAATTGCCACTGCAGTAAAACGTGTATAAAATCGTCGCTTTAGCTCCGATTCGACCCGTTTAACTTGCGTTAGATTCGTAATTTCATAATCTACGCAATAGTGCTACTGTTAGACCTGTTAATAGCTTTTGAATTTCTCAAATAAATCTAGTTAATAGCTAGCTTCTGGAATAGTAAATGTCTCGTAACTTTTGCGTTGTAGCTCCGATTTTCGTGCAATTCGCGTCAATGTGATCGTAGCGAGACGTAGATGATTTTGGTAAACATTTTATTCAGATTTATTTATTGTTGGTGTACTGTCCTAATAGTAGCCATGTTTTGCTTGTATGTCTGCTCCGAATTGCGTGTTGTACTTCGTGTCGTTCGAGTTCAGACGGTGAGGAGTACGTCGGAAATCCGGACGCGTGCGAGGAGCAGCAGGACCAGCATCAGTTCGTGAACCAAGGCAAGTATAGCATGGGCCTACCTTGATTCCTATTCATTATATAATCTACTCATTATGCATGTGTCTAATATTGCTCGACTATAAGGACATCCTAGCCATTGATGACTTATACCTTGATGCCTATGGGTTTTATTGCATATGGGTAGAATGCTAGTGCTCTATTCAAACATGATCAATACTATGATTAATGGAACAAACGGATAAACATGATGGTAATAATTGAACTATAGGGTGATGGTGCAAATGATGTCGATCATGTTGCCCTAAACTCTCCGTAAGGACTTATCTGTAGGGCAAAAGCTGGGACATACAGTGCAACCGTGAGAGTTATATGGCTCTGACTTTAGCTCAGTAATAGGATCTTTTCTAGCTTGTTAGAGGTTACCCGAAAGGGCGCAAGAGGGGCTTGCCACTTTGGGTATAGAACTGCCTCTGTTCTTGTGTGTATAGCCTGCGGGAATTGTGCCACAGAAAGGGGGTTTCTCTATATCTGCCTGCCGAGGAAACCTCGCGGCCCTAACTTGTTAGACGAGACCTATGGAAGGCTTCATAGTGTACCCTGCCCGCTCACCTTGGAAGTGTTATGGGAGTAATTAACCCGGGCATATGGGCAACACGACTCACGGGTAAAGATGCACAACCTCTGCAGAGTGTTAAAACTGTTATAACAGCCGTGCTCACGGTCACGAGCGGCCCGGAAAACTCACAGAATAACTGGTTACTTATGATGTTGTTCATGGTGAACTATGATGGTATTATGATAATGATGACGATGATGATGATATAATGTTGATCAATAACTCTATTAATTCTAGTATGTGATCATGTGGGTTAATTTGGGAGCCTAAGCATAAGTTGATGTTAACCAATGATAAAATGTTGACTTACTAAAATGCTAAATGCAGTAAACCGTGTCTGCCTTTTGAGCCTCATGAATCCCCATGTTATGCTTGTGGAGTACGAAATGTACTCACGCTTGTTTATTTTTTCAATACTTTGGAAAAATCCCGGATGGGTACCAGATTTCTAAAAATTGGAGCAGACAGGCTTGTGATCAACCAGTCAGTTGTCCCTGTGGAGTGGAGTCTTCACCTGAAGACCGGAGTTGTCTTTCCGCTGTTTGCTATCTAAGGTTATATCTTTTATAATAAGTACGTTATATATTAAGCATTGTCATTTGGTATTACCTTTATTTGTAGCTATATGTGAGATTTGACTTCCTGGGCTCACATATGGTGTGTATCTGGTTTTGTTCTTAAAACCGGGTGCGACACTCTAGCTGACGTCGTGCCTCTTAGCATCGTAGTGTTGTACCGATCCCCTGCTGCACCAACAGTGATATGGCCTGGTTGTATCATGCGGTAGCATCGTGGCTCTTTGCAAATTATCAAAATGCTCTGGAAAGAAATATGAATGTTAAACTCCTATACTACTCAGCTATACAATACAGTACAAAGACATATATATAACATACTAACATCTGAATTATGTCTCAACACTATACTACTATGCCAAGCATTTACGTGTTCTGAAACAACATTTCATTATTTATTTGAACAAATGGGAATGGTAAAATTTAAGAGGAAACAGATAATACCTTGTTAACAACATTCTCAAAAGCTTTTGATCCATTTTGCTCAATGTATCTCTGTGCAGAAGAAAGTACATCGTCAGGCCTACTTGATTCATCCTTCTTTGGAAATTACCAGATGTTCACAAAATACTCATATACATGTGCAGCTCCATTGAACTGTGGCAATACTAACCAGCAATTGAAAAACAGTTTTGTGTAAGACCAGAAAGGGAGCTTGCAAAGTGCAAACGTTATGCCTGTGATGAGCATTTCCATTCATCTCATGATGTATCCAAGAATCTTATCAGCCAAATCATGAAATAGCAGTTAATGATAAAGTGCAGTACTAAACCAGAGATGGTCAATAGGAAAGAAATCAAGGTAAGATGAAATGTGCACATAAAACTAAAGCTAAAATGAGTACAGCACCTAGTACGTAAGCCATTGCTGATCATCCACCACAGATTTTGTTTCAATTGCTCTAACAGAGGCATACTTGTGGAAAACGTCCACTGAGGTAAAACAAAAACAATAACTATCAAATGGAAGGCAGTTAGCGTCGATATGTTTATCTAAAAGGTTATTGGATTAACTTACAAAGGATATGCAAGTGAAACCACAGGCCTGCAAAGACAAACAAATAGAGGATTAAAAATTCGCAATAACCTGTTGGAAATCTGAACAAATAATAAGCGCCATTGGCAACAAAACTGATAGGAGAGACGACACCACAGGCACACATACAAGGTTGCCTTGATATTATCCTCCAGAACTACAGATGTTGCAAGTCCCGTTACTTCACGTGACAAACAACAGCACCGCATTAGAGATCTGAATAAAGTTTCGTTGCAAAATGAGTTCAGAACAAGCAGGCGGTAGACACATAGCATAATCGGTTGCGACTATTTTTTTTTACATATATATACCTAGGCTCTATGTATTCGCATCATAGTAGCTGATCTAATAATCCAACAAAGACCAGAAAGCAGATACAAGGGTCAGCGTGCATCTTGTATGCTCAGCAGCACAGTTCAACAGGCAAATAGGTACAACCGTACAAGTACAATACAAGGTGCAGAGCATCTGGATCAAAACGTCGCACGCACCTGACTTGGCCGCCTTCCCCAGCGCCGCCTCGATCCGCTTGCGGTTGACGATGTAGGCGAACCCGTACGCCAAGTGGCGAGCGTGGCTTCCTGCAGGTCCTGGCTGGCCGAGGCTGTAGCGTCAGCGGAGAAGAACACGCGGAACCCCTCACGATGCGGTCGCCAGGCCACCACTCGCCGAGTGGGCGGCGGCGCTGGAGGGCCGGCGAGCGCGGCTCCGCACGACCTGGCGAGCCCTTGTCCACCACGAGGTCCCCCTCTCCGCGGCCGTCCCCAGGAGCAGTGTGCCGGCATCGATGCGGTCGCTAGGCCACCACTCGCCTAGCGGGCGGCGGTGCTGGCGGGCCGGCGAGCGCGGCTCCGCATGACCTGGCGAGGGCCGCTGCTGGCGGAGCCAGAAAACAAAAGTTGGGTATTCCACTTTCATATTCCAAAAAAAAATAACGTAACCATATGTTATAGTAGCATGTTATCGATAACTAAATTCATAAAAATAGCCGAGTAACAAATTATTTAGCTAATTGGCTCTTAAATATGCACGAAACAAACTAATAATTAATAAAGAGAACTTACAAAATATTATAATGTTGCTTTAAACCTGCGATTCTTCAGGGTTCGGAAGCGATTGATGATGTCTTTATCCTTAACTTGTAGAAAGAACTCTCGCTCAATAAAGGTAACCAAGTAATCATTTAAGTATTGATCCCCAATCTTATTTCTCAATTTGTTCTTCACATAATTCATGACAGAAAAGACTCTTTCAACACTTGCAGTAGCCATTGGAAGCACTAGCACCAATTTTAGAAGCCTATAAATAACTGCATGTCTTCCAATCTTGTTTGCCTCAAATAGCTTAATAGAAAGCTCGGCAAGAGTTTTCACATTTGCAAACATTTCATCATTGCGCATATCAGTAATGTACAGATTGAGTTGAGCAGGTAGGTGGAGCAACTCTAAGCTTGTGAAATCATTAGGATAAAATCCAGCAAGCTTAACTAATTTTTCTTTGTCAAAAGCAGCAAATGAATTGAGGGGACTAAATGCAGCCATGCAAATAAGCAATTCGGTGTTTACCTCATCAAACCTGTTATCAAGTTCCTGAAGCTGTCTATCAATGACACTTAAGAACATATCAACATGGAAACGATGGAGATTCTTGATCTTGATAAAGAACCCCCTATCTCTTCCAACAGGCCTATAGAATGTGTCCATATCAGGAGTTTTGATTTTATTCTTGACACAAAATGAGTCCACTTCTTTAAGAAAATCCTTCCACGCAATATCTTGCCGCAAAGTATGCAGCTGCAGCTTGGTCAAAGAAATGAGTTCTACTGCATTGACAATATCCTGATCCTTCTTCTGCAAAGCATAATTCAAGTCAGCCGTGAACTCTAGTATTGTTTGCATCAAGTGTGCCATGAAAACAAACTCATATGACTTGAATATTGTCAACATTGTTTGTGCGTGTCCACACTCAGTTTTTTTAGAGCGATCATCGCCAACCTTTATGAGAACTTTCCGAATTGAAGGATACAAAGATATAATATGCATAACAGTTTTATAATGAGATCCCCAACGAGTATCTCCAGGCCTTGCCAAACCCATTTCTTGATTTAGACCCCTTCCAGTTTCAATGTCACCCAATTCTAGTGCATCTACAATGCTCTGAGCTTGTGCTACTCGAAGCATTTGTCTCTTCTTACAAGAATTCCCAATAAGGTTCAATAAAAATCTAACTTGATCAAAGAACCAATCACAGTCTGGGTTTTCCCTAGCAACTTCCACAAGAGTTAACTGAAGTTGATGTGCAAAGCAATGAACATAGTAAACAGATGGACAATCATCCATAATAAGTTTCCTTAGACCATTAGCATGACCCTTCATATTACTAGCTCCATCATAACCTTGCCCACATACCATAGACAAGCTCAATGAATGCTCCATCAATAATTTCTCAATTGCAGTTTTAAGTGTCAAAGAAGTAGTGTCTTCCACATGGACAACACCTAGGAACCTCTCAACTACACTTCCCTTTTTATCAACATACCGCAAACAAAGAGCTAGTTGTTCATTTTGGTAAACATTACTGGATTCATCAGCAAGAATTGCAAAATATTCACCACCAAGGTCTTCTATGAGAAGCTTAGTTGTTTCTTTGGCACAACAACTAGCTATCTCTTTTTGAATTTGAGGAGCAGTCAACTGACAATTCTTTGGGGCATTCTTCAAAACCACCTTTGCAACCTCTTCAAAGTTGTCAGCTAGCATATCTATCAACTCTAAGAAATTTCCTTTGTTAAGTGAATTTTGACTTTCATCATGTCCACGAGAAGCTAAACCTTGGCGTAGAAGGTACTTAGCACATTGAATAGAATAGGACAAACGAGACATGTAATCAGCCTTATCCTTATCATTTATCTTACTAAACTTATCATCAATTGCTTTCTTAGGTGTATTGAAGGAAATATATTTCTCTACAGCCATTCTGTGGGAACTAGTTGTTGATGCAAAAGTGGATCTGCAAACACAAAGAGCTAATACCCAATCCGATATCCAAAGCGTGCTAGTCGATTTGACCTGTTAATCGACAAGGATGATAACTCGAGTACTTTAGTCCTGACAACAGCGATACGCCCGGAAGCCACGGCCAAGAGGTACTCACACGGAACTCGAGGATCGTCGAAGGTCGCACTGAAGCGATGCAGCTCGTCGAATCGATGAGAACTCATAAAAAGAAAAAGTATGCAAATTGACGAAGTCACCGAAAAGTAAGTAGATGCGAATAGGAGTAAACTTGATTTGATATTTGATTGATATATCTTTTACATTGTCCCTCAGTCTATATTTATACTCTGATCTGAAGAAACATAACCAGACACGACTTGGACACTGAGTTCATATCTAAGAAAAAACATGACTCTTACATGAATCATACTCTAACAAATATAGAAAAGGAAAACAACACCTATCTATTTCCTTGTACGCCTTAATTACGATGAAATTTCCATCGGTCTTCTCTCCATCGGCATGCTTTCCGTCATCACAAGCTTCATCGGCAGTAGTCTTCAGATCCTCCTTTATCAGCATCGGCAATAACATCTCTGATCTTGTCAGCGACGCCTCTGAGTCTAAGTCAAACGACAACCTTTCCATCGGTTACCACCATTCATCGGCAACAATCCTCACAAGCTGATCTTCATCGGCACCCTTCTACCAACGTAATACAATAACTTTCCTTCTATCGGTTAGCCCACTCTGATCATTTTGACACGTGTCAAAAACGGTGTCAACACATGCCCCCCAATTTCGGAGTATAAAATCATTAATGTTCCGAAATTTACTCCAGACAACGATTGCTTTTACCCAATCATCTAACTCATCCTCCAAGCATGACATAATTTGTTACCAAATCCAATCGAATCCAGCCCTGATTCACGCGTCTCAGTAAATATCGCACAATCTTCAATCACTCTCATTCTGATTATGGTTAAAAAGCAATAGTCCATCGGTAAGAACTTAACACAGTACCGTTGCCGATCTTAGAATTAGAATATCATGTACACCGAGATTTCTTCCGAGTCATGATTGCTTGCCATCAAACCACCTGCACAATCCCTTAATTATCGTGCGAACAGTTACCATATCCATCTGAACCACCTCGACCTACATGCGTGCGGCAAAGAGATAAGTCCAGAATGCTTCCATTCCAATCGGCCAATAAATACATCTCTCCCTAATGCTCGTCTTCTACCCTTAGACTCCAATCTTCAACACCTTCTCTCTCTGGTGGTGACCCTGACGAGCAACCGTGTGACCCCAACCAGCAAGAACCTTCCCCAGCGGCAACCTCAAGTCTCCAGCCGTGTCTATATCTTTCTCAAGATAATGGCAATCAACTTCGATGTCCCTGCGGTTTGTTTCATCTTCATCCCCTTTTACTGCAATTCCTTTTGCCCTTGCAAGTTCATATAGTTGGTGATTTTCTTTCTTTTTTCCTCTGTTCTTTTGATCTTCCAAACTTAGGAACTATGCAATAAGCTAGTCATCCCAACCAATCAGCCGCACAGCCAATGTTTAGGTCCAATGGGCAATCCAGATCCAACCGATTTGATTAATGCAGAGACTAACATAATTCCCTTCAGAGCCTAGAATTTCTCTTTAAATTTATGGAATGATACCTTCCGATCTTGGCCTAAAACCACCAAGGGGTGGAAAGATTGGTACCTGAGGGTAATCGGGTCAATGCAGGTGTACTGGGCAGAGCGAAAACTAGACCAATGCATCAAACTATTCATTGCCGATATGCAAAAGAATGAGTTGATGATGATCGCTGCCGCTTATTTCTGGTCAGACACAACAAATACCTTCATGTTTGGACACGGCCCAGCTACTCCCACTCTTGCCGATGTGTACATGCTCACCGGCTTAGATATTTCAACTGCCGATGATGCCTCCATTTATGGCAAAAAATCTAAGTACAGGGTAAATACCCATAACATCGGTGGTTGGACAGGGTATATCCAAGAATACAGGAAGACCGGGACAGTTGGTCAGAGGGAACACGCCACATTCCTAAACATGTGGTTAGAAAAAATTATTTTCTGTGGTCGATCGGTAGGGCCAACCAATGCTTACCTCTCCGCAGCTGAACTACTGGCCAACGGTGTAAGGTTCCCTCTTGGTCGATATCTCCTGAGTTCCACTTATCACCTCTTACATCAAGTATCTCATAAGCTTCTGCTTGGTAAACCCATCGGCAACTTAGGAGGCACATGGTGGTTCATTAACATGTGGTTGAATGCCCACATGCACAAACGCTTGTAATGGGATTTCTTTGCTCAGCAATTCCCGCGAGATATCGCCGAAGACTATGAACTTGGAGACGAAGAATCGGCAACACGCCCACCCCTCAATTTTGGTGAAGCCATAATAGTTCTTCCTAGGACAGAGGCCAACGAAGATCAAATCGGCTGATTTTTCCAAAGCTTTTACAACGGTCTCTCCCGTGATCATCAGGCCTAGATGCCCTATATAGATGAAGAAGCCAGATTCCCCCTTCTCTTCAATTTCGCCGATGATGCCTTGAACAAGGATGATGAACTTATGATGGCCATCATTACTCCCAGGGCAATCCCAGTGAATACATTCGGCAGTGGGAAGAACACCAACATCACCTATAAATTCTACAATCCATCAGCAGTATCACGTCAATTGGCCTTTGGACAGCTGTCAATTAAACTTTGCTTTGCCGATGTGATTAAGCCGAGAGAAACAATCACCAGCGGATCGGACTGGAGCAAGGTAGTGCGACTCTCCCCTGATGTCGATACTATAGATATTGATCTATCCACCTGGGTGCCAACCTCTTTCATCACTGAATCATATAAGTTATGGTGGCAAGAGTGGAAGAGACAATTATTTGCAGCATCTGTTCATACATATCGGCATCTGATCGACCCTGAACATATTATACCTGATGACGCAGTAAGTTTCTTTTAACACTAGTTTTTTTTCACTTTTTTCTCACTTTTAATTTCATCGGCAACTAATTTTCTTGTGACAGGTTGATGACCCAGCACCATCCACGAGCAGGAGTGGGAGACCCTTTGACCTTCGACCCATATCCCCGATATCACCGATCGGCTACAACGCCCCTACCCTGGGTGCTTTGACTCATCAAAGAACTCGTGCCAAGAAAATCACTACCAAGCCAAAACTGGCTAAGGCTAGAGCCACTCCATCGACTGCCGCTGCGACCCTGATAAAAGCGATCAAGGTAACAACCATGTTTATTCTAACTCACGCCGATCTCAGACCGTACTAACACTAATTTTCAGAATGTAAGAACTACTGTTGGATCATTATCAGCAACTCCTCTGGTATCAAGTACTACCATCTCTAACAAACCTTCAGATGTAATCCTTCAACCTTACATTTAATATGTTAAAAATCATATCTTACACCCTTTTTGCAGCAACAAACGGGTACATCGACAAGCGTACCAGATGTCCAACCTTCACAACCAACAAGCACCGATGCCCCCAGCCAATCGTTGCTGAGGCCCAAACAAAGCGCAAAGCTTCAACAGATACTGAGGCACAGCCAAAACGGCAGAAGTCCGTATCGATCCCAACATCTGATCCAGCACCTCCGAGCCAACCAGAATCGGCCGATGCAACTAAGCAAGCAGTCGATCCTCCTGCACAGGGCACATCATCGGCCATCATATCCCAAGGACCAACTATTGATGAGACCACAGAGGAATTACCATCAAACTTAGCACTAGTTAATCCTGAAGCTGAAGATATCCCATCGGCAAGCTCAGCCGATCCTTCACATGGCATACTCCATGTTGCTTCCTCCAGTTAAAGACAAGAAATTACCTTGAAGAAAGTAAGCTGACTGACCTAGCCGATTTATAATATTCATACTTGTCCTCAACTGACCTATTTCCTTCTTTTAGGAACAAGACTCCCCAGACAGTCTATTCTCCTTTGCTATCGACGTTTCTGATGATGATAGAGAGGAGGCAAGCTCTTCTCTTGCACTAGGGGCAATATCGGCAGAAGTCAAGTCCAAGCTGGAGGCTCTACTGAACTTGTTGCAGTAAGATACTGCCCAGCTGGTAGATGATTCGGACCCTGCAAAAGTGATCTTCAAAATAATCCATGGCCAGGTCCCTGCCAACATCGAAGAGACACTCTTCCTAGCAGCCCACTTAGAAAAGCCGACAACTCCAATATCACAGGGCTGCTCAATGCATTGCCGATAGAGCCGCTCAGGCTCAGCTTCAAGAAGAGATGCTACAATTGAAACAGACCACCGATGAGAAGCACAAGAACATCGGCAGTTTGCAGACTTCGGGTGCCGAACTTAAGCAAAAAATCTCAAACTTATCGGCAAAGAGAATGGCTCTACTGGCTAAACTAAAAGAAGTCGAAGCAGCTCTAACTCATGCCAGGTAGGAAGAAAGCTAGTTACCCGATGCTATCAAGGCTCTTCAGCAAGAAAGAGACATCCAAGCTCGTAAAGCCCTGGCAATAAAGAAAAAACTTAAGCTAGTGGAGGGTGCTGCCAATGAAGATATCAAAGAGATAAAGGAAGCCAATCAGATTTGCCTACGTGTGATATCGACCATCCAATCTTTACTAAATTTGTAAACCCTGTTTATTGCATCGGCGCTCTATGAAACACTGATACCCTTGTATGATTCTAGCTGATAGGACTGTTATCGACACTTATGCTTTTATGCATCCATCCAGATACTAGGGTAATATTTCTTTAAATATTTTCCATTTAATGCTCTGGGAAATACAACCCCTTCGAGGGTTTCTAGAATATATGCGTTGCTAGGAACAGATTGGTTTATCCGATATGGACCCTCTCAATTAGGAGACCACTTGCCAAACTTTGAACTTTTAGTCCCAATCGGTAAAATCAACTTCCAAACCAGATCTCCATCGACAAACTCCTTTACCTTCACCTTCTTGTCATACCATCTGGCTACCCTTTTCTTATTTTCTTCGATGCTAACTAAAGCCTTCAACCGCTGACCTGCCACATCTTCTAACTCGTCTTTCATAAGAGTATCATAGTCATCGGCTGTCAGTTGATCTTGAGAAAATATCCGCCTAGAGCCAGTTTTAATTTCCCAAGGCAATACTGCATCATGGTCGTATACTAACTGATAAGGTATTACTTTGATTGCACCATGACATGCCATCCGATATGACCACAGGACCTCATTCAATATTGTATGCCATCGCTTAGGATTTTCTTTAATTTTGCGCTTAATGAGTTTGATAATTCCTTTGTTAGAAGCCTCAGCCTAACCATTAGCTTGAGCATAATAGGGAGAGGAATTCAAAACTTTAATCCCCATACCAATAACAAACTCATTAAATTCTCCTGATGTAAACATAGTACCCTAATCGGTAGTGATAGTTTGAGGAATACCAAATCGGTAAACAATATGCTCTTTCACAAAATCGATCATACTAACCGATGTCACCTTTTTCAAAGGAACTGCTTCAACCCATTTTGTGAAATAATCGGTAGCAGCAAGAATAAATTTATGTCCTTTGCTCGATGGTGGATAAATCTGACCAATGAGATCGATAGCCCATCCCCGGAATGGCCAAGGTTTAATTATAGGATTTATGGGCGATGCAGGTGCTCTTTGAATATTACCGAACTTCTGACACCCCTGACATCCTTTAAAATACTTAAAGTAATCTTCAAGAATAGTCGACCAATAGTATCCATTCATTCTGATCATCCATTTCATCTTAAAAGCCGATTGATGTGCCCCACACACTCCTTCATGAATTTCACCCATCAAGCTTTTTGATTCATCCCCGCTAAGACACCTGAGTAAAACTCCATCTATAGTCCGATAATATAATTCATCATCGAGGAGCACATACTTAATGACCTAAAATCTTATATGTCTTTCAACCTTCTTAGATGGATCCCTTAAGTAATCGACAATCTCCTTTCTCCAGTCATTGGTATCAACTGCCGATGTCAGCACCTCCTGGATAGGTTGATACCCTGAAGCATGCTAAGCTAGCCGATTAGCTTCTTCATTATGCAATCGAGAAATATGCTCAAGACGAAAATCTTTAAACTCTTTCAACAATTACAAACATCTCTCATGATATGAGATCAACACTTCACTTCGGCATTCATAAATCCCAGCTAATTGAATTATAACCAGCATAGAATCACCAAAGATTTCGACAGCATCAGCACGTATCTCCCTAAGTAATTCAAATCCTTTTATCAAAGCTTGATACTCAGCCTGATTGTTTGTCGATGTAGCAACAATTGGCAATGAAAACTCATAATTCCTTCCTTGAGGTGAAATCAACACAATGCCGATACCTGCTCCTTCACCACATGTAGACCCATCGAAGAAAAGTGTCCAAGGAGCAACTTCCAGAGAGTCTACTGTGCTGTAGTGTTGAGTAACAAAATCAGCCATAACCTGCCCTTTAACTGCCTTAGCCGATTCGTAACGTAGGTCAAATTCTGACAATGCTAAAATCCACTTGCCGATTCTACCACTCAATATCGGCATCGACAACATGTATTTGACCACGTCACCCTTACATATGACAGTGCATTCGGCCGATAGCAAATAATGTCTTAATTTAATACAAGAAAAGTATAAACATAGACATAGTTTTTCGATGGCCGAATACCTTGTCTCAGCATCCACCAATCTTCTGCTCAAATAACAAATAACACGTTCTTTCCCTTTAAATTCTTGAATAAGAGCTGAACCAATAATAGTATCATCAGTTAACAAATACAACATGAAGGGTTTCCCATGTTGGGGTGGAACTAGTACTGGAGGATTTGTCAAGTACTTCTTAATTTCATCTAGAGCCAACTGCTGCTCAGCTCTCCATACCAATTCCTGATCGGCCTTCAATTTAAGCAACGGACTGAAAGCTTTGATCTTACCCGATAGATTAGATATGACCTTCTAATAAAATTAATCTTGCCAATCAAAGATTGCAATTCAGTTTTATTGGCAGGAGCAACCACCTTGTTGATTGCATCAATAGACTTCCTACTGATTTCAATACCTCTCTGGTGCACCATAAAACCCAAGAATTTACCTGCCGATACACCAAACGCACATTTATTAGGATTCATCTTCAATCCATGCTTCCTTGTGCACTCCAGTATCTTTCGTAAATCGGCTAGATGTTTTGTGACATCCCCAGACTTAACCACTACATCATCAATGTAGATTTCCACTAATGTGCCGATGTACTCATGAAAAATAAAATTCATAGCTCTCTGATAAGTAGCACCAGTATTTTTCAAACCGAAGGTCATGACTATCCATTCAAACAACCCCACATGACCTGGACATCTGAAAGCGGTCTTGGAAATATCTTCTTCAGCCATGAATATTTGATTATAACCTGCATTACCATCCATGAAGCTGATAATCTGATGTCCGGCTGCAGCATCAATCAACAAATCAGCAATAGGCATTGGATAACCATCCATCGGTGTGGCTCTGTTGAGGTTCCTAAAATCAATATAAACACGAAGTTTCCCATTTTCTTATAAACAGGAACCACATTAGAAATCCACTCTGCATACCGACACTGCCGAATAAACTTTGCCTCAATTAATTTAGTTATTTCGGCCTTAATGTCAGGAAGTATATTAGGGTTGCATCGGCGCGCTGGCTGCTGATATGGCCGAAATCCAGATTTGATAGGTAATCGATGTTCAACTATTGATCGATCTAATCCAGGCATTTCAGTATAATCCCAAGCAAAACAATCTTTATATTCTTTTAACAAATTGGTTATTTGCTGCTTACACTTGGAATCTAACTTAGCGCTAATAAAAGTAGGCCTTGGCTTATCACCATTATCAATATCTATCTCTACTAAATCATCAGCCGATGTGAACCACTGACCTAATTTTCCATCATCGGCAAACCTATCCGTTAAAACTCCTCCTCAGAACCAACTGCTTGGATCGGTGAAATTTCATAATCAGCAACTCTGAGGAACTCTTTCTCCCAAACTTCTTCTGATATGCATTTGGTTCGCTCATAAGTATCTGATTCTGTCGATGCAATGATATAAGAAGAATCACCAGGGACAACCTCAATCTTATCCCCAACCCACTGTGCGAGGCATTGATGCATTGTGGAAGGAACTCAACAATTGGCATGAATCTAGTCCCTTCCTAGAAGTAGATTGTATGCACCTTTACCATTGATAACAAAGAACGTCGTCGGCAAGGTTTTGCTGCCAATGGTCAATTCAACGCATACTGCTCCTTTAGCTGGTGATACATTGTCTTCAAAATCTTTCAGCATCATATCGGTTTTGGTCAAGTCTTGATCTCCTTTGCCAAGTTTCTGATACATTACATAGGGCATAATATTAATCGCAGCTCCTCCATCGATAAGTATCTTAGATACAGGCTGCCCATCAACTCTGCCTTTCACAAACAAAGCTTTGAGATGCTGTCTCTCGTCATCGGTAGGTTTCTCAAAAACAACCATCATTGGATCTAGTGTCAGCTGAGCTACTTGATCGGAAAGAACAACTTCTTCCTCATCATCAGAGAGTGCTAGAAACTCCATCGGCAACATAAATACCATATTAACATCTGTCGATGTGTCCTTATCTTTGTGTTTCACCCATCACTGCCGATGTCCGGATCTTTCATTGGAAGAGCTTTTCTCTCGGTATAGGTCCTCCTGTCGCTCACGCTGCATCCTCCTTTTCTGTGTCTTTATTAGACCCTTAGGGCACCATCGAGGAAGTTTAGTTTTCGAAACCGACTGATAATAGGTCCCGGTTGATTCTACATGACGTATATTAGGATCCCTATAGAATATTTCTTCATAGGGAACTCTTGCGTTTGCCATCTCCTCAAGCTCCTCTTGATTCCTTGGAAAATATCCAGCGCGTTTACCAAGCCTTTTATGTACACTAAGTCTGCCCCCCAGCCGATCATGCACTGATGATTCGTCTCTGATTGGCTCATTGATAGATAAACCCTGATTACCAGGCTGAAACCTCCTTTCTGGCCGATTGGCCCCATAGTAACCATTGCACTCAAGGCAATTTTCAACAGTCGGCAATCTAATGCCTTCTTCCTAGCAATGGATGAAAAACGGGCACCTCCAATGATCTTTATGTCGATACCACTCATCCCGACATCTTTCTTCTTGTTGTTGTTGATATCGGTCCCTATGCCGATGCCAACCCTCCTGCTGCCTTCGATGGGTAATCACAATGCCAGGTTGAGGAGGTTTTTTGGAACTACCACTTCCTCCCAGCAGACCCTTGCTTTTTGCGTCATCGGTAGTTATTTGATGCTGGGGATCCACTAATGTGTTTTTCTCAGTAGCCTCTGATGTCAATACCTTGGTCTTACCCTTGGCATCCAACATATTTGCTGGAAAAAGGGTGCTGATCAATTTTCATCGGCTTCTGGGTCTTGGAGTTGCTAAACTTAATTCTCCCAGATTCGATAGCCGATTGCAACTGCTACCTGAACACCTTGCACTCATTTGTACTGTGTGAAGTTGCATTGTGTCATTTGTAGTATAGGATCTTCTTTAGTTCTTCTGCTGATGGAATCACATGATTAGGTGACAACTTAATTTGACCTTCTTGAAGCAAAAGATCAAATATCTTGTCAGCTTTGGTGATGTCAAAGGTAAATTTCTCTGGTTCTTTCTGACCAAAAGGACAAGATATCGGTCTTTTATTCTTAACCCACTCAGCTAAGCCAATAACTGGTTCTTCATCAGAATCAGAATCTTCTACTTTATTAACAAATGATACTTTTTTGCTCTAATTCTTTTTAGGCTAAAAAACTCTAGTGTCTTGATCAGAGATCCTTTGTACAAGATGACTCAGGCTTTCAAACTCTTGAGAAGCATACATGTCCTTGAGATGTGGCAATAACCCTTGAAAAGCCAGATTGGCAAGCTATCGATCATCCAGCACCAGGCTGTAGCACTTATTCTTCACATCTCGTAGCCTCTGCATAAAGCTTTCTACCGATTCATCATTACGTTGCCTCAATTTTACTAAATCGGTAAGCTTCTTTTCATAGATTCCAGCAATGAAATACTTATGAAATTGTTTTTCTAGATCAGCCCAAGTAATAATAGAATTTGGTGGCAATGATATGAACCACGTGAATGCTGATCTAGACAAAGATGATGAAAATAATCGAACTTTTAATTCATCTCTGCTAGCTGCCTCTCCACATTGAATAATGAAGCGATTGACGTGTTCCATCGTTGATGTATCATCTTGTCCAGAAAATTTGGTGAAATCTAGTACCTTGTACCGATTTGGGAGAGGAATTAAATTATATGCTGGAGAGTATGTGTCACGGAATCACCCAAATTATAAGAACAAAAGTACAAAAACAATCGCCGGAGCAATTAAATTTCCGTACTTAAGCTCCTATAACTCCGGTAGTCCAATAAAATCACGGAGGATTTCAAATCAACCAACGTACAAGACAAGATCGTAGTGGTCTAATATAACAGGTCATATGTTACATCCATTTCATAAGTAATTTAACATATATCGGAGTTCGGTAGAGTTATTACAATTCAAGTTCAAAAGTAGCGGAAGCAAAGTAGTTTGAAAACTAATATCACCTTAATTCAAATACATGCCAGTACCAAGGTCAAATTCCCATAAAAGCATGAGAGATAAGATAACTCAGACGGATCATGCCCATGATCACACTCCGCCACTACAGCCGGAGTCTTCCAATTCTTGCAGTAGCTATGTTATATCACAACCTGCAACAAGTGGGAATAAACCCTGAGTACGAGAAGGTACTCAACTAGACTTACCCGTCATAAACCAGAAATAATGACACCAAGGAGTATGCAAGGCTTTCTTTCAGTGGGCTAGCTTGACTCATTTGTGAAAAGCATAAGTTATCATGAATAAACTAATTTAAGTATTTTTGCATCATCTTTATTATAACCTATTCAATCTAGATAAGCACCTATACTAAAGCAATCACTTGATTAACCATTAACATCAAAGGTTACCATTTCAGGTTTTAGCATTTCCAACATCATCCACATAACCATCCATGTTCTATAATCATTACTACGATGCAGTAGCTCGAGTCAAGTGTTCACTATCCAGTGAACGATGGCGATTCGAATCGATTATTAACCAGCTGGTAAGTTATTCCTCACACAAACCTCACTCACCCGCTAAAGTGAGGTGTTGGTCACCGAGTCAACCATTCAGGTAAAGTCGTGAGCTTGCCAGGAACCACATGTACCCGGGGGCCGCCCGACTGCTCTTTGGCCTTATCATCGCGCCCCCGTATCCTGCCACTACTGCTCCGGTACAGTGCGTTGCGGGTAATCCACTCGGCCCGAATAATCTCCTAGCTTTGCGGTCGAAAGGTACCTTATTCGGCCAGCTAAATGTGAGGCATGCGTTCAACATGACCCGAGGGACAACAACGGACGGTCCTTAATCGACACAGGCGAAAACTACAAGCACCCTAGAACCCTGTCTGGTTGCCCAATACTTATTCCGCCCGGTCTCCAGTTATCCATCAACACTTGGTTATTTCCAGGATATCATCCATCCCATAGCTAAAGTTTTCTAGTAACCACCTATAGTTGCCGGTGACAGGAAATCACCGATCGCTACCGGTCTAAGCAGGGCTAAGCATTTATTCGACCCTAAACCTAGCAGGATAAGAATGTAATAAGGTAGGCAAGGATAGTAATAAATGCATCAACGGTTTCACTCAACTCCTACAACTTAATGCAACAATACATATATAACATATATATATACTCAATTGCTTTTGTAAAGTAGGAGGCTTAGAATGCTCCGGGGCTTGCCTGAGATCAAACACTTAGGTTAGTGTTGACAGATGACACTCGCTTGGCGAGCATCTCCCATCCCGGCTCTTGTTTAGTCCTTCCATCTTAGGGATAGGTCCACCAAACACCGTCTTCAGATTTGGCTTCAACATCTCATCCTTCACGTGGTGCATCTAGCGAACCTAATTGAGATGCAAGATGCATGCGTATGAATATGATGAATGGTAACATAAGATGCATCACAGAATCATTCAGTAAACACACGATTAAGACATAGACACCAAAAGCTATTCAACTAACCGCACACAACCAACTAAAGAGGGCAAGCACATCAAGCATAACTCAGGTTTAACAAGATCGCATGTATCTTAACTTGACCATCATCAAGGGTATAAGCCACACTTAGCAACACATGGAGTAAACAATCATAACTAGCATCTGACAATTTCTAAACTGCAAACAACATCTACATGTTTGGATCATAACTGGAGTTATACAAATCCAATAGCCATGCAACAAGACATTCTGGAAAGCTTATGAAATTGTCTATGATTTATCTTTAATCATCTTAGCATGATTCTCAAGTTAACCAAGTCAAACATGCATAATTATAGAATCTGGTCCAGAGATTCCAGAGAACAACTATTTCTGGAACCCAACTTAAAACAGTCATTACTCACAAACTATAATGCCAAATGCCACCAAAATTTAACACAAGCTAGTTTAATGAGTTATCTACAACTTTGTTATAAGCATGTTTCTCAGCAAACATCATTTTCATGGTGCAATTACCAAAGTCCCAGAAACTGTCCAGGAAAGCATCAATTACAAGAATAAATATTAACTTACATTCCAAACATACATTTGGCCACAACCAATGTAACCATCATAAAGTGCATGTTAAATGATTACCAAAAAACATAGTGCTTATCATTAAATAATTTCTTTTAAAGCATTTCTTAATTTATTTAAATAGCAAGGTGAAATAATAAACATATAACAAAAGTCCATAATAAAATCTATATAAATTACAGTAACTCTTATATACACCCAATAGTCTACTGTACAAATTTCAAGTCATTTGGACATGCATATCAACCTCTATGAAAAAGACAAATGGTTATTACAAGAATTCATATGAGAGCAAGATACACTAATAACTCACTCAAATGGCAACCAAAATTCATGAAATTTTTACCACACATCAATCATCATATGAGTAGCATGCCACAAAAATTTCACTTCATTGGGAGCCCTAGATCTACAGTTATGAAAATAACAAATACAACTAGCATTAAAAACCTAGCTGCACAAATCTATTTTTACAGAGAAAACTTTAAACTAAAGCATGCCATATTATAGATCTAGTGTATAGATAATTTCACAAGGATTCCAAAAAGTCCTCATTTTCTATTTTATGAATTTTCTACAATTTATTATGATTTTCCAAAGTTTTAGTCATTTTTCTGCAAAAAGAAATTATTAAACCGAAAAGGATAAACACTTTACAACGGGACCCCTGGAAGAAACTTTAATTAAGTTGAGCGAACAAGTCCTTCTTGCACTATTCAAATGAGTCACTGACTTTACAAAAAGGCCCTTGGATTTTGCCGAATTCTCACGCGAGGTCCCTGGTCGCGATTGAAAGCAGAGGACGCCGGGGAAACGGTTGACGACGGCCGAAGGAGGCATGACAGCGAAGGGGGATTGGCAGGGGAGCATCCGGGGGTTTGCGCGCGCTCACTGGTGCCTCCAGCTTGGCTTGAGGTGGCCCGAGGTGGCCTAACCATGAGCGACTGCTGCACGCGGCAGCGGCGACCGGCGGCGAGTCGACTCCGACGACTACGGCGGCGGTGGAGTGGCGTAGAAGCTTCACGACGTCGAGGCGCACCCGTGGGGCTGCTTGGTTGAAATGGAGACGGCCCAAGGCGCACTGGCCGCGTGCGCCAGCAGCACTGGCGGCGACGGCGACAGGGCGGGTGACGCTGCGGCATGCTGGGCGGCCGGGGAAGGGGCGCTGAGGGGCGGCGTGGCACGGGGAGTAAGGTGGGGTGGTCGGCTCGGCTTGGGCAGTAAGCGCGCGAGGCTGCGGGCGACGAGCAGCTCCGCCCACAGTGGCCATGGAGGGCGGCGCTCAGGTGCGCGCGCGTCGCGGCGAGAATGGGAGCGGGGAGGAGAGCCAGGAGGTGCGAAAGTGAGGGAGGGCGAGGCAGGGGGTGCTCGGGCATCCACATTTGATGGCAGGGGCGCAGGGCAGCAGCCAGCAGAGGGAGCGGGACGCGCGGCAGCCATGGCGGGGCACGGCCGGCACATGGAGGACGCGTCGACATTCCATCGAGCACGTGGCGTGCGTCGCGGTGGGTAAGGTGGAAGCAGATTTGGGCCGTCTACGGACCGAATCAGCGAATGGGCCAAAAACGAAGTTGGCAGCCCACACGATGCTCTACGTTTTTCATTAAGGAGTCAAGGTCATTAGAGTAACGGATTAGCGGTTAACTGGTTGCCAAAACTGCAGTGCCAACACCTTGATGACAGTCACGGAAACTCACTTTTGATGGTCAAAACTTCGTCAAAATGAACTCAACTTTTTGTATGCTCTTCATCATCATGTATTCTCCAACTTTCATTTTTGGGTCAACTTGAGTTGTTTAGCAAAAACACGAGAACGCGGCATGCCAATCATGATCGCCATTGAAATCCCAGACTTAGAAATATTTCTAAGTGCTGAAAACTGCGGCAGATTCAATCTTTTGTGCCTCGGTTTGACTTATTTCCATGCTGATCTGGCTCTTGTTCCAAAAACAAAGTTTCTTCTATAAAACACAAACTACAACTTTCATTTAAGGTCCAACATCAAAACTGGTATAGAAACTATATTTCTACTTTGACCAAAGTGGCATCGCAATAAAGCTTGAATTGTCCGTTTTGATCCATCGGAGCATTTTCTGGGCATTTGCTCAACACGAACCTTTCATGACTTTTGTTGTAGAGTCCATCTAGAGTCATTTGGGCAAGGTTGCAAGGTTTGGTTGATGACCTATATTTCCATCCACTTAATAATGCAATTCCAACACTTAGTAAAGTCATTCCAACAAGGATATAACTTATCATTTCATGTAACTTTTTGATTCCAAACGTCATGAAACTTTTCTAGTGACCAATATAGATAGGTACTAAGGTGAGACACATGAAGATATTGAAATAACACCACCCAAGCATATATCTTAAAAATAGACTATATGTAAAGCAAGGGTGCAACATCCAAGTTTAGGTTGGGGCTCGCTTCCATAGGTTTGACCTTAACATCTTCATCACCACTTAAACTACCATGTTTGAGCTCAAACCTACTGCTTAACTAGTGGCAAACACCTCGGGTGTTACAGCCCTTCCCCCTTAAAAGAACCGCGTCCCGAGATTCGGTGCGAAGAACTTTCCAAGGGAAGAGAAGCATGTTATCCAATTCTAACATCTGCAAGCGCATCAGGCTACTTAGCTTCAAGTAGCATAGAGGCTAATTGGGTAAGGCACTTTGCGATACTCGCTCTTTGTAGAAACTTTTGTCTGAAGAATTTCCTTCACTGACTTCCATGAAGCATTGTTACTTTAGGAGGAATCCAAGACAATACGGTACTTCGTTCATGGTGCACGGAGAGTACTACGAGCATGGACTAATTACTCATAGCATTTACTTTTCTAGTGGCATAGCATGTACAACTTCCGATAAGGGTTGGATCCATATACGAGGTAATCATTCTTTAAGGCTATCAGAAACTATCTAACCGATAGACAATGTCTATACCGGTCATAGATGACTCACTCACCTAGATGCCAACTGATGGAAAACTACATATTGCTCCATGTGTGCAGTTCTCTTTCTCTGATGCCAACACTGTATTATCTGAGTCTATTGAGGGAACAGTGAAAGTGATAGCTGACTCTGTCAGTTCTAGATTTCTGTCAAAAGTCACCTAAAAAGATTCTCTTATACAAAGGCAACAGTTATATGGGTTGAATCAGAGACAATCTCTTGAATAAAAACACATATAAAGTACCAGAGACACGTCAACACTAGAGAACCATTACTGCAAAAGGATGATAGCTAGGTCATATGCACCATGTGACGATCGATTCTTTTCCAATGGATAACTTGTCCAATCATTTAGTGTTAGGTGTACATTCGATTCAACAGGGATGGCATACATTGCTCAATCGATGACCGACGTCGTATAAGGACACATAGGGAGAGTCACTTGTCTACCACCTCTTGCAGTCTGTCAATGCTTATGCTGGTGACTGTTCTTCAAAGGTCATCTTCTTAGCAACTTCAAGGGATATCTACTACATAAGGTCTAAGATATGAATCTTTAGATAAGATATAGGGAGATAACCAAGGAAAACGGTCACAAGAAATAACACATCGGTTGTTGTTTCATAATGGATCATGAATAGCAACCCTGATACCAGCGCGTGCCGAGCAGCACAACCTTGTGTGCGCGCCCACAGGAGGCTCTCGGTTTCATCGCGGCACCACAGAATGCTTAATCGTAACACCATTATTAAACGCACAAACAAAGTGAAATTTCAAGTGGCACCGATTGGGTGGTAAGAACAAGCACCAGACACGGGAGGAGTAGCAAGCAAGGGTAGTTACAAGGTTTAGAGTCAACAAGGAGGCGATTCAAAGATTGAAACACAGCGCAAGAGAACATAGCTCAATTACCGAAGACAACTGAGCAAGGGTTCTTGGTTAATTCCACGCACGCCTTGCGTCCACCAAGGTGATTACCCGATGAAAGGTTCCGGTCACGTTGGACAACAACATGAGATCAAGATTAACAACGTTGAGAGACTTCAGAAGTTAAGATGGACTTAGCAGACTTCTAGAACAAAATGATACACCGATCAGAGATTGGGTTGATAAGATAGCCACCTGATTTCGCAAGCAAAGATTTCTAAATCAGACAACGAGAGATTAGCGTTGCTCGGATCATCTGTAGGAGAGACAATGGGAGGTCCAACATGAAATTGGGTATGGTCTCCAGAACTTGGCAAGCAACAATTGTGGTCAAGATCGACGTTCGTTAGAACTTAACTTGGTTGGTCAATGGAACAAGGGCATTCTCCAAAAGGTAGCGGACGTCCAAGGCCTAAGCAAACATATAAGGGGATTACGCTAGGGACTATGGTTCAAGCAAGGCATGGATACAAAAACATTCAAGGGCTAGCAACCACGTCTATAGGATCAGGCTCCTAAGAGAGAACCTAATTCGAGACGACAACCATGCGATTACACAACGTGAGCGTTGTTCTAGGATAAAGCTATTCGACACTCACATGCTCACCGCGAACAAAAGAGAGGTCAACTATGACACTACCTAGATAACAAACATCTACACAACATCACAGTTTTAAGCAACACTTGAGACAATCAGTCAGGTTAGCTTAAGCACTCAATACTAAGCACAAGGCTCACACCTAACAAGCATTTATCCAACATGAACTAACTACAAGTTTAGCTAAAACAAAAGCATGCTAAAGTAATCAACTTAGTGCATGCACAGATTCTAGACAGCAACGCAACAGACACGTGTTTTAAACAAAACATAAGTTGTAAGCATCAAACTCAGGTGGTACTAGACTTATTGGAAAGTTTAGTAAGTTATCTATAACTTTCTTATTCACACTAAGGACTAATTTACAAATTACATTATTATGACCATGGAACTATTACTACAACAGAAACTGTTCTAGCAGTCAAAGTTCATTACAGGCAAAACAATGTTTAACCTTGTTGTGTTAACAAGAGAGCACACAACCACATTATTCTAGTAACTCCAAACATTCTTACTTTAGACTAATCACTAATTTAGTTTATTCATAGGAATCACAATTACCTGGGTAAGCATTTGTAAGAGCTTGCGGAGCAACACATCCACCAATAGACTAAACTAGAGGACATTTATAAGTTCAAACATATAACCCTAATTATTTCTATCAAGGCTAAGCACACACTATTTCAAGCACTTCCTATTCAAGTAACATGGAACAAGGCATTCTTGACTAACTCCATACAAGGAGTACAGCACATCAATCACAAGTTACTTATTATTAGGACAAAGGTGGGAGGAGCATAGTTATATGTACAAAGCAACAACCATGATGATGCATGCTTCGTCCTATTCGTCCTAACAAGATTGCCAGCCTAAGGTGGCAATCACGTTCTATGTCGGTGGCATAACACACATTCTCTCGATATAGAGCTAGTCGTAAGCTACATTCAACTTACGCATTCGTGGTTAGCGTACCTGCATAAAATTTCATTGTAGCCCAACAATTCCCAATATAGCACACAATGAAAGCAGTAAACTAAATACTCTCCATACATACATCCCCTGATGCATATACTTCGGTATCACAGCTACCCAACAAATGTACCCACAATTAAGTACTTTCATAAATACATGGTTAAACATGTAATTATGCCAGTAACCACAGCTACTCTCCCCTAGACCGATGGTTGAACGGTCATGCTCTCCCAACTCACATTTACCTTGGCGTAGGTGCGACGTTGCAAGAATGTAGCTCTAGCGACATATATGGCTATTTCATATATGAAGGTTACCTCTACCATTCGACCACGGGGTAACAGTGCGGTCAAGTTATCACTCATACATACCTTGACTTGGGTGTAGATGCAAAAATTTAAAACCCCCAAGTTAGTACTTAATTAAGCCACCTAAGGGTCCTTAATTGGGCATAAAGGAAATGACCACTGGCATACTTAGATTTAAAATTTAGATTTGAACAAACCTATATATGTAGTAGCTATAAGTTGTCAAAAACTGATTTTTGCAAACAAAACATTTATTTTCAATACACATATGACATGTTTAGTGTTGAACCTTGCTCCGATACCAGCTGTCACGGAATCACCCAAATTATAAGAACAAAAGTACAAAAACAATCGCCGGAGCAATTAAATTTCCGTACTTAAGCTCCTATAACTCCGGTAGTCCAATAAAATCACGGAGGATTTCAAATCAACCAACGTACAAGCCAAGATCGTAGTGGTCCAACATAACAGGTCATATGTTACATCCATTTCATAAGTAATTTAACATATATCGGAGTTCGGTAGAGTTATTACAATTCAAGTTCAAAAGTAGCGGAAGCAAAGTAGTCTGAAAACTAATATCACCTTAATTCAAATACATGCCAGTACCAAGGTCAAATTCCCATAAAAGCATGAGAGACAAGATAACTCAGACGGATCATGCCCATGATCACACTCCGCCACTACAGCCGGAGTCTTCCAATTCTTGCAATAGCTATGTTATATCACAACCTGCAACAAGTGGGAATAAACCCTGAGTACGAGAAGGTACTCAGCTAGACTTACCCGTCATAAATCAGAAATAATGACACCAAGGAGTATGCAAGGCTTTCTTTCAGTGGGCTAGCTTGACTCATTTGCGAAAAGCATAAGTTATCATGAATAAACTAATTTAAGTATTTTTGCATCATCTTTATTATAACCTATTCAATCTAGATAAGCACCTATACTAAAGCAATCACTTGATTAACCATTAACATCAAAGGTTACCATTTTAGGTTTTAGCATTTCCAACATCATCCACATAACCATCCATGTTCCATAATCATTACTACGATGCAGTAGCTCGAGTCAAGTGTTCACTATCCAGTGAACGATGGCGATTCGAATCGATTATTAACCAGCTGGTAAGTTATTCCTCACACAAACCTCACTCACCCGCTAAAGTGAGGTGTTGGTCACCGAGTCAACCATTCAGGTAAAGTCGCGAGCTTGCCAGGAACCACATGTACCCGGGGGCCGCCCGACTGCTCTTTGGCCTTATCATCGCACCCCCGTATCCTGCCACTACTGCTCCGGTACAGTGCGTTGCGGGCAATCCACTCGGCCCGAATAATCTCCCAGCTTCGCGGTCGAAAGGTACCTTATTCGGCCATCTAAATGTGAGGCATGCGTTCAACATGACCCGAGGGACAACAACGGACGGTCCTTAATCGACACAGGCGAAAACTACAAGCACCCCAGAACCCTGTCTGGTTGCCCAATACTTATTCCGCCCGGTCTCCAGTTATCCATCAATACTTGGTTATTTCCAGGATATCATCCATCCCATAGCTAAAGTTTTCCAGTAACCACCTATAGTTGCCGGTGACCGGAAATCACCGATCGCTACCGGTCTAAGCAGGGCTAAGCATTTATTTGACCCTAAACCTAGCAGGATAAGAATGTAATAAGGTAGGCAAGGATAGTAATAAATGCATCAACGGTTTCACTCAACTCCTATAACTTAATGCAACAATACATATATAACATATATATATATACTCAATTGCTTTTGTAAAGTAGGAGGCTTAGAATGCTCCGGGGCTTGCCTGAGATCGAACACTTAGGTTAGTGTTGACAAATGACACTCGCTTGGCGAGCATCTCCCATCCTGGCTCTTGTTTAGTCCTTCCATCTTCGGGATAGGTCCACCAAACACCGTCTTCAGGTTTGGCTTCAACATCTCATCCTTCACGTGGTGCATCTAGCGAACCTAATTGAGATGCAAGATGCATGCGTATGAATATGATGAATGGTAACATAAGATGCATCACAGAATCATTCAGTAAACACACGATTAAGACATAGACACCAAAAGCTATTCAACTAACCGCACACAACCAACTAAAGAGGGCAAGCACATCAAGCATAACTCAGGATTAACAAGATCGCATGTATCTTAACTTGACCATCATCAAGGGTATAAGCCACACTTAGCAACACATGGAGTAAACAATCATAACTAGCATCTGACAATTTCTAAACTGCAAACAACATCTACATGTTTGGATCATAACTGGAGTTATACAAATCCAATAGCCATGCAACAAGACATTCTGGAAAGCTTATGAAATTGTATATGATTCATCTTTAATCATCTTAGCATGATTCTCAAGTTAACCAAGTCAAACATGCATAATTATAGAATCTGGTCCAGAGATTCCAGAGAACAACTATTTCTGGAATCCAACTTGAAACAGTCATTACTCACAAACTGTAATGCCAAATGACACCAAAATTTAACACAAGCTAGATTAATGAGTTATCTACAACTTTGTTATAAGCATGTTTCTCAGCAAACATCATTTTCATGGTGCAATTACCAAAGTCCCAGAAACTGTCCAGGAAAGCATCAATTGCAAGAATAAATATTAACTTACATTCCAAACATACATTTGGCCACAACCAATGTAACCATCATAAAGTGCATGTTAAATGATTACCAAAAAGCATAGTGCTTATCATTAAATAATTTCTTTTAAAGCATTTCTTAATTTATTTAAATAGCAAGGTGAAATAATAAACATATACCAAAAGTCCATAATAAAATCTATACAAATTACAGTAACTCTTATATACACCCAATAGTCTACTGTACAAATTTCAAGCCATTTGGACATGCATATCAACCTCTATGAAAAAGACAAATGGTTATTGCAAGAATTCATATGAGAGCAAGATACACTAATAACTCACTCAAATGGCAACCAAAATTCATGAAATTTTTACCACACATCAATCATCATATGAGTAGCATGCCACAAAAATTTCACTTCATTGGGAGCCCTAGATCTACAGTTATGAAAATAACAAATACAACTAGCATTAAAAACCTAGCTGCACAAATCTATTTTTACAGAGAAAACTTTAAACTAAAGCATGCCATATTATAGATCTAGTGCATAGAGAATTTCACAAGGATTCCAAAAAGTCCTCATTTGCTATTTTATGAATTTTCTACAATTTATTATGATTTTCCAAAGTTTTAGTCATTTTTCTGCAAAAAGAAATTATTAAACCGAAAAGGATAAACACTTTACAACGGGACCCCTAGAAGAAACTTTAATTAAGTCGAGCGAACAAGTCCTTCTTGCACTATTCAAATGAGTCACTGACTTCGCAAAAAGGCCCTTGGATTTTGCCGAATTCTCGCGCGAGGTCCCTGGTCGCGATTGAAAGCAGAGGACGCCGGGGAAACGGTTGACGACGGCCGGAGGAGGCATGACAGCGAAGGGGGATTGGCAGGGGAGCATCCGGGGGTTTGCGCGCGCTCACTGGTGTCTCCAACTTGGCTTGAGGTGGCCCGAGGTGGCCCGACCATGAGCGACTGCTGCACGCGGCAGCGGCGGCCGGCGGCGAGTCGACTCCGACGACTACGGCGGCGGTGGAGTGGCGTAGAAGCTTCACGACGTCGAGGCGCACCCGTGGGGCTGCTTGGTTGAAACAGAGACGGCCCGAGGCGCACTGGCTGCGTGCGCCAGCAGCACTGGCGGCGACGGCGACAGGGCGGGTGACGCTGCGGCATGCTGGGCGGCCGGGGAAGGGGCGCTGAGGGGCGGCGTGGCACGGGGAGTAAGGTGGGGTGGTCGGCTCGGCTTGGGCAGTAAGCGCGCGAGGCTGCGGGCGACGAGCAGCTCCGCCCACGGCGGCCATGGAGGGCGGCGCTCGGGTGCGCGCGTGTCGCGGCGAGAATGGGAGCGGGGAGGAGAGCCAGGAGGTGCGGAAGTGAGGGAGGGCGAGGTAGGGGGTGCTCGGGCATCCACATTTGATGGCAGGGGCGCAGAGCAGCAGCCAGCAGAGGGAGCGGGACGCGCGGTAGCCATGGCGGGGCACGGCCGGCGCATGGAGGACGCGTCGACATTCCATCGAGCACGTGGCGTGCGTCGCGGTGGGTAAGGTGGAAGCAGATTTGGGCCGTCTACGGACCGAATCAGCGAATGGGCCAAAAACGAAGTTGGCAGCCCACACGATGCTCTACGTTTTTCATTAAGGAGTCAAGGTCATTAGAGCAACGGATTAGCGGTTAACTGGTTGCCAAAACTGCAGTGCCAACACCTTGATGACAGTCACGGAAACTCACTTTTGATGGTCAAAACTTCGTCAAAATGAACTCAACTTTTTGTATGCTCTTCATCATCATGTATTCTCCAACTTTCATTTTTGGGTCAACTTGAGTTGTTTAGCAAAAACACGAGAATGCGGCATGCCAATCATGATCGCCATTGAAATCCCAGACTTAGAAATATTTCTAAGTGCTAAAAACTGCGGCAGATTCAATCTTTTGTGCCTCAGTTTGACTTATTTCCATGCTGATCTGGCTCTTGTTCCAAAAACAAAGTTTCTTCTATAAAACACAAACTACAACTTTCATTTAAGGTCCGACATCAAAACTAGTATAGAAACTATATTTCTACTTTGACCAAAGTGGCATCGCAATAAAGCTTGAATTGTCCGTTTTGATCCATCGGAGCATTTTCTGGGCATTTGCTCAACACGAACCTTTCACGACTTTTATTGTAGAGTCCATCTAGAGTCATTTGGGCAAGGTTGCAAGGTTTGGTTGATGACCTATATTTCTATCCACTTAATAATGCAATTCCTACACTTAGTAAAGTCATTCCAACAAGGATATAACTTATCATTTCATGTAACTTTTTGATTCCAAACGTCATGAAACTTTTCCAGTGACCAATATAGATAGGTACTAAGGTGAGACACATGAAGGTATTGAAATAACACCACCCAAGCATATATCTTAAAAATAGACTATATGTAAAGCAAGGGTGCAACATCCAAGTTTAGGTTGGGGCTCGCTTCCATAGGTTTGACCTTGACATCTTCATCACCACTTAAACTACCATGTTTGAGCTCAAACCTACTGCTTAACTGGTGGCAAACACCTCGGGTGTTACAGTATGGAGTCCGATAAGAATAAGCATTAACTTTGGGTTTTATCACAAACTGATCTCTCATGATTTCTGCTATCTTATCGGCCCAAAAAGCATCAGCCTCCTACTGACGAACTGGCTGAATTTCTACAGGAGGTGCCTGCTAATATCCCTCCACGTGTCTTTGTGGCACACGATCTCCAGCAATTGGCATATTTACCGCCACTTGTGGCCCACTAACCTGTTGGAAAGGATTCATCGGCTGAGTTACCGATGCCTGATTCTAAAAACCAGCTTGCATATGACCTTGCTAAATTCCTGCAACTTGTTGATTCTGCTGAACCGCATGCTGAATAGGTAATTGTCCTGTCCAACCATTATTAGAACTCATCGGTACAAAGCTTGCCGATGGCTGGTAACTTGCTGAAATTGTTGGATAACAATTAGCATAACCGGCTTGAGGCATGAACTACATCCCAGGTTGACTCATAGCAGGGGCCTTCTGCTGCATCGGCAGTAAGCTTGCCGATGGACTTGTATTGGGTGCTTGAAACGAAGGCATCTGGAAACCTCCTGAAGTTGATTGCACAGTAGTTGATGTGGCATATTGAGGTACCTGATTCATCGGTGAAATCGCTGATGATATAGGAGCTTTTCCTGCTGCGTCAAACACTTCAGGTAAACCAGAGTTGAAGGCAGACAACTCCGGAGGCATACCATATCCCCACCAATTAACAGGAATCTGGCTGTTTTGAGACACAGGCCCTGACATAGCTGATGCTGATAGATCTGTATTGAGCTGAACTCGTCCTCCTAAAAGTACTAGATCTGATCTTACCGGTGTAGATTGAACATTAGGCAAACCTGCCGAGGCTGGAGGAGAAGTAACTTTTGTACCCACAACGGCTGAGGGAGCCGATGGAGCATTGACCGATGCCGGTTCTGGTTGATGATAAGCTGGCCTAACGTAATGTGGTGGCACTTGTCCCTCTTTACAAGTTTGAACCACAACATTGTGAATAGTATTGGACAACACATTGGAGTGGTTAATCAAAGCATGATTTACTGCAGAATTAACCATCTCTTGAAGTTTACCAGGATTGGAGTCAAAGGTAACCTGCCGAGGCAACAACAGATCTTGCTTCTGTATGACTTCTCCGCTCCTGTTCAAGCTGAATGATTTCAGGCAAAGCTGCATGTAATCCTCTATAGCCTTTTCCATAGCCTGTTTCTGATCTTCCCTAAGATCTTCTGATATCGCGATGACGTTCCCCGAATCGATCTCAGGATTGAACATATTGATCGTGTTGATTCGTCCCACCAGGCGTGCCAAAAGATGTGTTGATGCAAAAGTGGATCTGCAAACACAAAGAGCTAATACCCAATCCGATATCCAAAGCGTGCTAGTCGATTTGACCTGTTAATCGACAAGGATGATAACTCGAGTACTTTGGTCCTGACAACAACGATACGCCCGGAAGCCACGGCCAAGAGGTACTCACACGGAACTCAAGAATCGTCGAAGGTCGAACTGAAGCGATGCGGCTCGTCGAATCGATGAGAACTCGTAAAAAAGAAAAGTATGCAAATTGATGAAGTCGCCGAAAAGTAAGTAGATGCGAATAGGAGTAAAATTGGTTTGATATTTGATTGATATATCTTTTACATTATCCCTTAGTCTATATTTATACCCTGATCTGAAGAAACATAATCAGACACGACTAGGACACTGAGTCCATATCTAAGGATAAACATGACTCTTACATGAATCATACTCTAACAAATATAGAAAAGAAAAATAACACCTATCTATTTCCTTGTACGCCTTAATTACGATGAAATTTCTATCGGTCTCCTCTCCATCGGCATGCTTTCCGTCATCACAAGCTTCATCGGCAGTAGTCTTCAGATCCTCCTTCATCAGCATCGGCAATAACATCTCTGATCTTGTCAGCGACGCCTCTGAGTCTAAGTCAAACGACAACCTTTCCATCAGTTACCACCATTTATCGGCAACAATCCTCACAAGCTGATCTTCATCGACACCCTTCTACCAGCGTAATACAATAACTTTCCTTCTGCCGATTAGCCCACTCTGATCATTTTGACACGTGCCAAAAACGGTGTCAACACTAGTCTTAGAACCACAATGTTTAGAAATCCTATTTTTCATATGCCAATTTCTAAACCCCCCATTCACAAAAGCATCTCCACTAGAACTATTACTTTTATGCTTGAACAAATAGCAGACAAAACAGAATGCTGCATCTTTTTTGACACTATATTCAAGCCATGTGAATTCAGCAAACCAATCAGGCAAAAAGCGTCGAGGCTTACCACTAATGATCCTTATAGGAAATTCATGACTCCATGGTTGACAAGGCCCTTTTGCAATGTATCCCCTTGTCACTAAATTCCTTTCATTAACATTGTATCTTTTGATGGGAAACCTCTTTCCGGGATCATGAGGAAGAAGGTCAACATCATAAATAACATCATCACTTGATTCATAGCTTGAGTCATCACCATCTCTAATAGGGGAGAAAGTAGAAGGTTCTGTGGCTGCTATGTCATGCTCATTGCTACCTATCTCAGGTGACATCCGTTCTGCTTCAGCTTCTGTACTTGCTATCTCAGGTTCTGTCACTTCTCTGGTGGTTGTGTCATGCTGAATTGATGGATTGGTTTGATTATGAACTTGACCCTCATTGGTTACCGGCACAACAGATTCAACAATAGGATCATGAGGCTGAGCAGTACTCCCCACTGTATCTGGTTGTGGCACTGATGTAGATCCTAACTCCACCTTCCTTATTTTAGCTGCTCTACCCCCACAAAGTCCTCAAATCAACCAATTTCGATTTGTTCTTCATTTTACAAAATCACTGCATATTGTCAAATGCCCAAATCAGTAAACTACTAAACCTATATGGCTAGTTGGCTACTACCAGCAAACACTAAATCATTAAATCCAAGGTTCAATTCAATTCCAAGAACAAGAAATGAAGAATACTAGAAATTAGAATAGAGACCTCAGAGTCTCAGACCTGCTCGTCTAACGTCTGCTCTTGCTACTTGAGCACCGGCCGCCTGCACTCTGCTCGGCTGCCTGCACTCTGTGCACTCTACTCGGCTTCCTGCACTCTGCTCGAGTGCTCGTCTGCTCTCTGCTCTACCCTGCTGGTTGCTGCGGTGTTGCTCGGCTGCCTGCACATGCACGCCCGCACGGCGCACTGCCGGCCTGCCGCATGCAGCACGCCTGCACCCGCACCGCACTGTGTTGTGCGCTGCCTTGCCACCTGCAGCCTGCCGAGAGCAAAGAGCCCTCGCCCGCTCGCCGCCTAGGTCGCCTGCCAGTTCGCTGTCGACCGCCGCGGCACCGCCGGCCAGCCCGCCTAGGGTTGCTTGCGCCCGTGCGTCTGGTCGTCTAGAACAGGGAAGCAGAAACACCGTGTGTCTGTGACTCTATGATTCCGTGCAACGAGTGCGAACTGGGGAACGAAACAAGGATAAGTGAGAGTTGGGCCGGTTGGGCCGGCCTGGGAAGCGAGGACGTCGGAAGCCAGGCTAAAAGAGGTTTGTTTTCATGTTTTGGGCTCAATTCTTGCGAAAATATCACAGAATAAGGTATTATACATATACATATACAAGTATATACACATATATACTTAAAGGTGTACCAAAAAGGTTGGGTATTCCAGGAATACGGGGGAATACCCTTAAATCCGCCCATGTGCCGCGTGGCCTGTGTCGGGGGCTGCGAGCACGACTCCGGGTAGCCTGACGAGGGCCGCCGCTCGGCCTAGAAATGGGCGGCGAGCAACACGACAGGGAAGATCCGGCGGGGCGGCTTTGGTCTTCACGAGCGGAATGGAAGAGTTCGCGGGCGTAGGGAAGAGCCGAGCAGATCCGCGAGTACTCGGAACTATGGAGGGAGGGCGCCAGGGCGGGGGGCGGCGCTGCAGACGGAGTGCGATGCAGAGGGGAAGAGAAGTCGACAAGAGAACGGCGCCCGAGCGGGTTCGCGACCATTCACGACCATATGGATTCGCAGTTTAATGGGCGAGAGACCCGTTAAGACCCAGATCAACGGTGGATATCACGTGATGGCCAGATCCTACGGTTGTGGGCTATAATTAGAGATGGCAACGGGTACCCGAAACCCGAGTACCCGACGGGTATTACCCGATAAAGAGGCGGGTATGGAATGAATTTTCTACCCGTGGGTATGTTATTGGGCAAAATCCTATACCCATCGGGTATGCGGGTACGGGTGCGGGTATATACTACCCATACCCGCATACCCGCGGGTAAGACGTACCCGCAAAAATAACTAGTCAACCTCAGTTATTTTAGCGCATATAAGTCATTAATTTGGCCCATTGAGACATCCACTATATTTCTAGTAGATTGTCTTTGTTGTAATGATGCTAATAATATTTGTTAGCATGTTTGTAACTTGTTGGAAGCTTAGAATTATTTATTTTTGCATGTGACTATTTGATATTTTTAGGTAATTTCGGGTATGTTATCGGGTACGGGTTACCCGTCGGGTGAGAATTACCCGGCGGGTACGGGTATGGAACTATTTTTTTACCCGCATGCGGGTACGGGTAACCCGACGGGTAAAATTTTGCGGGTGTAGGTACGGGTACGGGTGAGCACTACCCGTCAGGTATGTACCCGTTGCCATCTTGAGCTATAATGGGCGACGTGGCGTTATCGGGTGGCCGAGCTTGCACCTGCGATTCCTTGTAAGAAGATTCGGTATGTCTCCATTAAAAAAGAGCCTATATTGTATTCGTTTGCGTTGTTCCCCTTCCCTCGCCACCTCTCCCCTCTCCTCGCCACTCTCACTCCGCCACGCCGGAGCACGCCGCTGCGGCGCGCCTGCGCCCGCCACACGAGGGGCCTATGGACACGGTGGCTCCCCGTCTGAGCCGCTCCTCGACGCGATACGGGCCCATCAGCAGCAGCGCTGCCTCCTTCAGCGGGCCCGTCCGGAAGTGGCGCAAGGCCTGGGTGCCCCTCACCGGCGCCGGCACCGCCGGGTCCGGGGGAGGGAGCTCACGAGGTGGCAATAAGGTGGTTCTGTTTAGGTGGACGCCTGTGAATGGCGGCTCAGGAGGAGGGGGAGGGGCCGACGGGGGCATGGAGCCCGCTGCAGTGGGGGCCTCCACCTCCAGGCGGCGCTACGTCCCGGTGAGGCTTCCCGGCCTCGGAAAATTGAGTTGATTTGGGTTGTATGCTTGTTTTTTGTGCTCGGGTGGGTTGAATTTGGTACAGAGATTCGAGAACTTGGATGTTGTTGGTTGGATTCGGGATGCGATTGTGCGCACAAACTCGTAGGATTATGGATAATGTGAATTCTTCTGGGATGGGTTCGAGGTTTAATCTATTAAGTACCATTTGATTTGGTGGATGGTGATTTGTACATTATGGTTGGACCAATTAGATTTTGGGCCTTATTAAGTTAAAAGGGTTGGGTTAAGGGGTTAGGGTTTAATGAGTTCATTTGTGGTGTGTGCTACATTTAGCTTCCGCTCCCGATTAGGGGTCCATGCAGTTCTGCGGTACATGAGTTGTGCAATTGAAAATGTCTCTACAGAAATGTAGTCAAATGGGTTCAAATCTGGTCAGGGTGGTTCATGGATATGCGCTTATATTAGTCTCACCATCTTAGACTTAGTTTTTGTTGATTTCTAATGGGGATTGTACCTATTGCTTGGGGGCAACTTGATTTCGCACATTGAGTTGAAGCAAGGTTGTGTCAAGGGGTTAGGGTTTGATGAATTCATTTGTGGTGTGTGCTAGCTTTAGCCTCCGGTTAGGCCATGTAATTGTAGGATTGGAAGTGTCTGTACAGAAATCAGAAATTTAGTTAAATGGGCTCAAATTGGGTCAGGGTGGTTCATTGTATGTGCTTATATTAGTCTCACCATCGTCTACTGTGGGTGTGTAATTTCTCCTGCATAGTTTTCGTTGATTTCTACTATTTTTTAATCAGTTGTTAGTAATGTTAACAATCCAGTTTGTTCCAGATCAAACTGGTATCAACGATGCTGGAAAATAGGAGTAAGGCATTTCAGTCGCTTATGTATCTTTTTGTGGATTCTGCAGGATGAGTGCCCTGATAAGAGTTTAAAATGGATATTAATTGATTCAGTTGCAAAAATCAATTAGCAAATGACAACTTGAAGCCTTGTTTAGGGGACAAAAACTTGATTGACAATCAAATAGGGGGCAGAAAGGAATAAACAAAACAGAGAGATGTCTTAATCAGTTTTGCCATTGTATATACATTAGGCATGCTCCACTGGTCTCCGTATTGTCATTTTTCTCGCTTAATTGGGATGTGAAGCCAAACACTTTGTGTTCAGCATATGACTGAACAATTGTAACATTTAGTTGGTTGGCTCATGAGGCCTTGAATTCTTTTTCCTGTTTGAGATGTGAATGTTTGTTCACTAAAAGTCTCCAATTGATTTTATCCGTAAAGCTCTGCGTTGTGCCATACTGTTTGTATCTCTCCTAATAACCTCTTTTCCACCTTGGCAAAGTAAATAGGGTGGTAAAAGGATGCAACTGACTCTTGTTTCGATAAATTTTTACAGTCTTATTGATAAGTTTCATCTTATATAAACAACTTTTCTCTTGAACAGCCACAAAACTCAGTTCCTATCGTATTTCAGGCTGCAGGGGAGGCACAAAGCGCTAGCAAAAAGGGCACCAGCAGCGAGCTCAACTTGAACCTCGAGCTGGAAGAGCCTGACGACGACACTGATGCCGATATGAGCACGGACGAGCCACGCAACGTAGAAGATAACAACGCCCGTCCAGAAAGCCGGTTGAAGCGGAAAGCATTTTAGCCGCTGGTCACCTAGAGATGTGGATTGGGGCATCAGCTTCGTCTCCCACCTGAATCGTCCGCCTCCGAGGCGGACGTTGTGTACCATAATGTAGCATTTAACTTGTATCGGCCAGCCCGTCTTCCTTTGTCTATTCCATTCCAGTCTAGAACAGTGGTCATCGTCAATGATAGTCCAAGTCCAAGTGCTCATGTTATCATTCATAGATGAGGTTAGCTGTTGGTTATGACTTGTCACCCTGTCGTGTAAGAAAGATTGCCACAAACTTTGTGCTAGTGTGTAATGCTATGTGGCAACATGTTAATGGCGCTCTCCATTTTCTGAGAGATTTTGATTCCGTGTTTCTGAAGAATGCGACCCCTATTGCGCCGATTGATACACGGCCCAGCCGGAGCCCGGAGCCCATGGGTGCGGCAGCGCCTTCTCCTTCGCGTGTCACGCTTTTGGTCTGGGGTTTGTTCGCTGCCGTTTGCCTTTGGCTAGCTAGACCTGCCTCTCGCCGTTTCCGAAAATGCTACTTAACGATTTATAATAATAACACACCATAAAAAACGTTCGCGAAAGCGATGCCGAACCCAAGTTTTAAACCATAAAAAGCCCAAGTGACTCAAATAGCACGTACTCCCTTCATTTCAAATTATAAGACATTCTAAGAATCTTAAAGAGTTAGAGCATCCTAAGTTTAACTAAAATTATAGAGAAAATTACTAATATTTATAACATCAAATATGTATACTATAAAAAATATAATTAATAAAAAATCTAATAATACTTAATTAGTGTTATAAATATTATTATCTTATCATATAAATTTGATCAAACTTGAGATCCTTTGACTCTTCAATATTCTTAGAATACCTTATAATTTGGGTAATTTGGGATGGAGGGAGTGGCGACTAAGCCGATCGACCGGCTCTTGCCACCACTGTCCCGTCCCATTTCTCCCTATGCTCTGACATTCACACCATCCATGACCACCGCCCTGGGCCATGGCCTCAGCCCTCAAGGTCAACGGTCATACTAGTAGCAGGCAAAATGTCACCCAAAAAAAAGGCAAAACGTGTTCTAAGGGTTTGCTCCAAACCCCAGAATGGATTTCCTTCCAAGTTCAAAACATGATGAAAAAGCACCAGCCTGGTTGCTGTACTGTCTTCCCGTGTCAACTACGGTCAAAAGTTCTCTGTATTCATTCATGTTTCTCAAACTCTAAACAAAAACGAGATTCAGGAAGGGCATTCGATCCCTTCTACTCCTTGACTAAAGTACGGCTAACTTCAGTCCCTCGCTGTTTTCTCCTCCGGCTGCTCAGCCTCTTCAGTTGCATCTGCACCTCCCTCTGTGACACCAACTCCCTCTGTGACACCAACTTCGGCAGGGCGGAGGACGCGGTCGTGTAACATGTAGCCCACCTGAAACCACAAATGTGTGTAACAGGTTGAACAGCAGTACAACACAGGTTTGGCAATTAAACTTTTGGGAATATTTCAATTTTCAAAATACAGCCAATATTAAACTATTCAATGGCATTACGATGTAAGATCAGATGGCATGCAATGACTGAACCATCTTCTAAACTTCGACATTGTTAGCATGCCATACAGGTTAACTAGTTTGGCCCAGCTAAAATAGAAATGCACTGTTGACAGACAGGGATGCCAAGTGTTCGAAGCATCCTCATTTGCTTTTATTCTTTTGTAATATGGGAAAAAAAATTAAACGTCTGTATCAATATATAATCAGTCATTGTCACCACTAGAGCAACCAACTGCTGTCTACTGCAACAGAACTAGGGGAAGCTATTGGAACAGAAGCACACAGAATAAACTGCCAAGCTACTACAACATGACATAAGAACCATTTGTGTATAAAAAACAAACTTCAAGTGAATCAAAAAATGAACAGCTGAAAAGAAAAACACCATGCAACTCCAATCTAAACATGCTTGGATTTCCTATAACATGTTGAAAGAAGGCGTTTTAAGTTAGAATACCTTTACAACAGAAGCAACAGTTCCTGGTGGTTTTGAAGGATCAGGAATTTGAAAAACTGCACAATGCCTGTTAGGATCAAATTTCTCATTTAGCGGGTCAAACTTTTCAACTCCAAACTTCTTGAAGACCTGTTTAGATTTGAGGGAAGGTTTTCAAGTTATGGAATACTCTAGAACAAAATCCAGGTAAAGGGGGGAAATGGCTGAGAAATATTTCTCAAGGAGAGAACTTTTTTAAGATAAAGGAACCTCAAAACAAATAAAGTACCTCTGCTAGTTGCTTCTCAGTCATGTCCACACCCTCCAGCAGGGTTTTCAGTAGTGGGATAGCTCCAGCAGAATCTTTTGAGGCATCAATTTTCGAGAAGCTTTCCTTGACAACAGATGATGCTCTAGCCAAATTGTCAGCAACATCTAGCAGGCTCTTAGAGAAGTTCTGCATGAACAATCATGACAGATGCCATAGGTAAAGCTAATTCACAACATTTTAAGGAAATGCATGTCAACATCCTCTCTGCAATAGAATTTCAATAATTGGAATGGTAACAGCAGACCTGTACTGCATATTTTTTGGAGTTTTCAGATTCACGTTTTGTCCGAGCAATGATATTTTCCATTTCTGCATAGCTGCGCAAAACCTTATCCTTCATATCTTTGATTTCATCATCTTTGGACTTCAACAATTCATCCTTCTCACGAACTAGCTTCACCAAATCATCTTTTGACAGATCAAGGCCTTCAATACCTGAATCAGAAAAGCAGTCCATTAGTACCTCTACCTCCTACTAAAAGATTGGGACTTTAGTATCACAAGCCTGGCTCTGATGTGTTCTCACTTCCGGATGAACAGTCTTCACTTGATCCATCTAAGGCCCTTTCCTGGTCTTTCAGTTCATTAACCTCATTATCACTTTGTTGGGGTGAAACAGAGGAGAAACCAATCTTTTGAAAAATGCTGGTTGAGTATCTGAAATGATTATGCGGAACCTGGACGAAAGCAAGTAAGCATCTATAAGAACAGAACAAACTAGAAGAGATGGACAAAATAATTTACCAAATAGCATGAATACGTAGCACTGTTTTATTTATCTAGGTATTCCCTAAGCTGTCACCAGTAAATAGTAGTCAACGAATTTTAACATAACAGCAAGAATGTGTTTCAGCAGTAGTTGTTACAACTAAACACATCAGATTACTACCAGAAGTCCAATACCAATAGATGGTACTGGTTTTCTAGAAGAATGTGAGTAATAATACATGCATCGTCAGTATTTGCAGAAATAACCAGAAAACAAAAGGAAGTAACAAACATACACTTCCTGTCTGCCAAGATTATATCCTTCCCTCAACAGTCGACACGTAATGCTTACAGTTGAAATGGATACATTAAAGTAAGAAGCTCCATAGACAGTTCCAACTACCCACCACTCCATGTATTTTCCCACCATGTACTACCCAATAAGTCCTACTTAAGTACCCTGTCATCTCAAGTAGGTGTAGTAAAGAGAACAAGGGTTCATCACAGAAGCCCAACTTGTCATTATTGAAATACAACCAAGTTTATTTTATAGAGAACATCCTAGGGAGCAACTTTATGTTTAATAAACTTTAACTCTTTTAAATAAAACAAATATAAAAAATTATTTTCTGATAAGAGAGAGCATAAAAATATGTTCCTAAGTTTGCTATACCATATTTTAATGTCTATGTGGTACAGTTCTGTGTCTCCTCATCTGACACTAAGACTAAAAGGTGAGAGTGAATCAAGACATAAATTTAATTATTCAAAAGGACAATGTGGTGACCATGTGATTCCAGTTTCCATAATATGAGTTTTCAAATCTAAATTTCTACTTAAAACAACAGAGTATCCATCAGTCCTTCTGAAGTTTTTTGCTTCAACATGGATGGATGTGATAGAAATTAAAAAAACATTGGAAAATAATACTAAACTTACATTAACCTTTATAGTAGACAAAACTTAAAAGACAAATGCTATGTGACCATGGATTGGAAAAGTTCTGGCCAACACATGGTTACCAATTTTCTGTGTGACAGATAGGAGCTACAGCTAATCCAATTACTTATTTACCACTATTGTAACAAAGGTTCAGGGTTAATAAAAGAACAGATAAGATCACTTTATTATTATAGAACCAAAATTTCATCAAAATTAAGATGTGAAGTCATCAAAGGCTGCCACTTATCTAAAAAATTACACAGCTAAACTGCCTAAACCAATACATTGCTAAACTGCCTGAACCCCTAAGAAGCAGCTACCAAACAATTTTAATTAACTCAACAAACCTCACTTTACTCAAAGCTTGCTTTGCTCTCATGTTTGACAGTATAAATTGGAATGAAACCAAATAATTCCAATTGCATAATAAGATTTGTCAAAATCAACATTAGTTAATCTTATTTACTTCCATAATAATAGTTGTACTCTAAAACACTGAACTACAAATGTGAGGAACAAAGAACAATCATGAACCAACACATCCTCAATTAGCAAACATATAAAACATCCCTAAGGCTCTGTGTAGGTTCCCATTTAGTTTTCACGAATCAAAATATGTCAACTAGATGAAGATCACAAGTTATAGCCTAAAACCCTCCCAACAACAACAATTTTGATTGAACAACATCCCACGGAATTTTTTTATTATCCCACCCACATCCCTTAAGCTAAGTACAAATTCCAGCTCCGCCGACAAACGCATAACGTTAAATCCCTAGGTGTGAATCGCATCTCATCAACCGCTGCTAAAAGATTAAACCCAAGGACTGGCGCCACAGTAATCACCAACAGACCCTAGAATCACAAACCATGGACCACAAGAGATGGTCCAGAAATCTCACCCTGGCAGACAAACAGGAACCGGCGAACTGCTCCACGGACGCCGCCGCCAGGGGCCCCCGGTGCCGCCCCGCGGCTGATGACGCAGCCACTGCGCCGGCGCATTGCCTGGAGACTCGCGCGAGGAGGCGCGCGGTCGCCATCCTAACGCTGCCTTGATTTCTGCCGGAAGGAGAGAGAAGAACGGAAGCGTCTGGAGGGGAGCTGCAACTGCAAGACAGAGGAGCGTTTGCAGAAGGGAAGGAGAGCCCTTTTTCCTAGCAAATTACGGTAATGCCCATTATACTATTCTCTTCGGCTCGGGGGTTGGGACTATGGTGCCGAGGTAGCGCTAGGGTGTTTACGTCTTTTGCCTCTAGAGGTTTTAGGAGGTCGGCTTGTCGCGCAAGAAGATAGGTTTAAAGCCCGCGAGGAAAATGCCAGCATGTCCATTGTGTGATGTTTAGTCACTATAAACTTTATATTTTTAGCTCCTTAGATTTAACAGGAGATACTAAAACTTAACCAATCTTATACAAATTTTAGTAGATCACACAAGCGATCTAAAATTTTGGTCCTTAACTTTAACCAACTATAGTTTAAACCAGAGAATCCAAACAAACCCTTAATTAGGGTCCATTGTGCTAGTTATTGGTTAGATCTAAAAATAATCTAAATTAGCTGGAGTTCGTAACCAGTTATCTAATAACTAATCTATACCTAATCTATACCTAATAATAAAGAGGTAAAATTTCAGGCTTTTTTTTCGTCCATCCATTTGTTTGATCCGTCCCCTAACTAACTTCGTGAATATGGATATTGTTTATATCTCTGCAACTCCTATGTTTATATGACACATATTGGGCAGAGTTTCTAAAGTAATATAAATAGTTATAGGAATCATAATCCAAATAGATGTTTCTGATTCTAAGTATGGTGTATAGGAATCGTAACTCAAATAGAAAAATAAATACAAGTATAAATTAGGAAATATATTATCTCTAACGGTCAAATTGAAAGCTAGAAATTATTCTTGCCGTATGGATATCTCATGTAGTCCTGTAGGCTCACATTTAAATCAATATATTGGATAGAGCATGGCTTGCAATCCGAACTCTCTTGGTTCAAGACGTGGCCGATTCATGGCATACAATGTATATGATGCATGCATGCACACGAACCCTTGTTCAAATCTGATGCACGTAGAGAAAAGGAAAACGAAACAAACACATAGTATTATTATCTATATCTCTACATTGCTATATTACGACCAATATTATAGTTTCAAATTTTAATAGAAAGAATAAAACACTAGAGTCTTCATTTTTCGCTAACATATTTTTTTTCTTCCGTTGCAACGCACGGGCAATTTTGCTATAATAATAAAGAGGCAAAATTTCAGGGTTTTTTTCGTCCATCCATTTTTTTTTGAGTCCATCTTTCTCTAACTACCGAACAATAGAGAGTTTCTTTTGTTGGGACTTATATATATAACTCATGCTCTCGCGTCTAGACCAATATATAGTATGAATCCTAATCTAAACAGATTCCTCAAATCCTGAGTACTCTAAATAGAACTCTTAATAATCAAATAGAAAAGGATAAGAGTTACGTTATTTATTTTGCTCCACTTTCTTTATTTAGTCTATCCTTATCAATACTTTTTCCATTATCCGTGGCTGGTTAGGACTATGGACGTTGGGAAGCTTTGTATAGGAAATAAAAGAAATAACGAAGACAGTATGTATACCATTCCGGAACCTAACTCTTCTGGACGGAAACTAATCAAATCTTGGGTTATATATGGAGTTGTACACCTTTTCGGTTAAATAAAATAAGCAACATCCATGCATCGAAACAATGACTTTTTTTTGTTCCCAAAAAAGAATCGTGATGGAGTTGGATACGTGGATGAGGTTCGATCAACGTGTCAAGATCTTCCACTGCCTAAGGCAAACTGCCGTCGTCCGATGCGCCGGCGCTTGCACCGAAGTGTCAATACACAGGGCTGCACAATAAGTGCGAAGACCGTGTAATTACCTCGGCCGCCGCCGACACGACAGCTGTTTTTTCACACCGGCGGCCACCGCGTGTGGCGTCGACGTCAGTCTGTATGTCGTTGTCGCCTCTGTGTGACGGGTTCTTGCTTCTAGGTCAGAGCACAGTGCAATCTGCTAACCAGAAGCTGCAGATTTCTCCCCGCTGCCAAATCAGGTGCGGTGTCCGGTGAGTCGTTGTGCATCGGGTATGTTCTGACCACATGCTATGATGATTCCCGTCCGATGGCGGCCGCAGCGATGAGTCGGCGGGAGTATGGATGCTCACCATGGAGACGGCACACGACCTCTGGGCGCGGCACGACCTGGCCCAGGGTCTTCTCCTCCAGGTTCGACACGTGGGGCTCATTCAAATGCTCGGCGAAGTTGAACGGGTACACTAACATTGAGCCAAAAGACGTGGTCATCTGTCATGGCGCCATATACTGGCTCGATCACAATAGGGAGACTACGATGGTCCGCGTTTGCCATGGACATACACACAGAACCGACGTGGAGGTGGCATTTCGTACAATCATACGTCGGGGTCTCAAGTGTCGCCCTGCTCGTGGATGCTGCCATGCTAGTGTGTGCCGGTAACTTTTAGGTATAAATAATAAATCAGTACGTGTCTTTAAAACTTTGAAACTTTATCTCTTAACGAATAAACAAATATTCCTATTGTTAAGTTGTTGATATAGTTTTAGTTAGAAATAAATTATTATTATTATAATCTAAATCAGCCAATGATCTAACTAATCAAAACATAAATTGAAATGTCAATCGATCGGTTTGTCATCCAATCTAATCAAAATAAATATTTCTCCTAGCTAAGATATCCGTATATACTTGTGCAAATCTAAAAAATGTCCGTAGATGCCAAATGCAACCCTTAAGGAGGCTAACATGTGGAAATCGAGAAAGGTACGAGTCATACTCAGTACTTATCAACTGATAGATCAATTCTTGACACGACGATGACTAACCCCTTGTCGACTTTAACAAGGTACGAAAATTACATATTTTTCACGAAACTTGATCTCTAACTCTACCAACACATGGATAGTATGAAAACTAAAGCTATGATATTACGAGTAAATATTTTTGTGCTTTACAATGAAAGAAAAAGAAGTCTATCAAGGTGTATTTTAATTCAATACAAATCAATAGGACATTGCCATATATTGCCAATATTAACTTATAATAGATGTCTGGCCATGACAAAATGTAGTATAGTTTTTAAATTTTATAGAAAAAATAAAAAAAATAGATATGCAAACATTGTCGACCACTCGCAACATCAAAAGTAGCACATATACAAATAAGCTATTGCAGCTGTGCCACAACTGAAGCGAAGAGATCAAATGTTTAATAACTTTTTGTTCTCCCGTTATAACACACGAGCATATTTACTAGTTAAAAACTTAACTGAAAAATTAACCCATCTATTAGCATCACTAGATCAGAACTAAAAGTTAAATATGTAAATTAGCCCTATATATCAAATAGATCCCTCATTTGGAAATGAAATAGGATACATACCTTATTTTGTTCATCAATTCTTTGTTTTGCATTTTAACATAGCAAAGTGTGTTTAGGAGACAAAGGGTGTCTGGCACTAGAGGAGCCTCGTTGGGGCGACATAGTGCTCAAGCCGCCCTTACCATGGACAATTTCCTAACGGCTAATCTAGCGCCCAGACGTCCGGCGCACCACGCGTGTTCGGACACCCGCTCAAGTGCTCAATATCCCCCACCCCGCGTCCGCTTTCGCACCCTGCCCCACTTGTACGCCCCGGCCCAGTCCGCTAGCCCTTCGGCGAGCCGCGCGCCCCCAGCTCGCCCTACCCCACGCACGCGACGAGCACGCCCCAGCACCCCCTAACCACAGCACCCCCGTTTGCCCCCGCCCCTCACGCCTCCATCTGCTAGGCCCCCAACGAGCCACGCGCCCCTATCCTCCGGCTCGCCCCCTCTCCCCGACCGAACAACATAAAGAGCTCGAATAAAACACTTCCAACAATATGGAGCAACTGCTGCAACATAAAACTAAAGCGGCTAAAACATTTGGAATATATTATTGCAACATTTGTGTAAAATATATGAAACAATGCTCGAAGTTTGAATAAAACACTTGAAACAACATGAAACAACTGCTGCAACATAAGACTAAAACATTTGGAAATATTATTGCAACATTTGTGTGAAGCATATGAAACATCCAGATCAGAACGATTGCAACACACGTCTAGAAATAGGTGAAACATTTTGAACAAATGCTTGTAATATGCCTTTGAAGCACTTGCAACATATGCAACATGTGCAACATCCCCGATCTATTTTGCAACATCCATATGATTCAATTGCAACATACCTCTGAAACGTCTCAAACAATTGAAACATATAATTGCAACATAGGGGGAGGGAGAGCCTGGCGCAGGGAGTGCCATGGCCGCCAGATCTGAGGGTGTTGGGAGCTTCTTGTGGGAGAGGACGCCGGTGTCGAGGGAGGGGCGCCGCCGGTGTAGGGGAGGACGGTAGGGTGGGGGAAGGAGCCACCGAGGTGGGGGAGGAGGACACCGGGGTGCGTGAAAGGAGCCGGCGGTGTGGGAGAAGGCACCGCCGGGGTGGGGGGAGGATGCCGCGGTACGGTGGGAGAGGGCGCTGTCACCGGTTGGGGAGGGAGCCAGCGCCGCATGCGATGGAGAGGAGCGGGCCGCTGCCGATCATGGAGGGAGCAAGCGACACACACGATAGAGAGGAACAGGTGCATGTGATGGAAGAGAAATGTGTCCGTTCTCAACCATGGAGAGTAGTTTTAGATGGGCCATGAGGGGGAGCGGGCCGCGCAGCTCCGTGGGCCCACAAAAGCGCGCGTCCGGATGGGATGGTCGCCGGTGTCCAATTATTATCGATTTTCTAAAGACCACATGTAGTTGAGCGCACAGATTGCAATACGTGGATCTAGTGTGCTGGGACACGTACTGGTCTCCATAATCGTCCGATTTGATTTGGTGGCTACTACTTACCTATTTTTTTGCCAAAACGGAGAGCGCTCTATTGATTACTTATGAAACAAATTACATTCTTTTGCAATCAATGACTCCAAGCATTGAGGAACCCACGCATGCCACACTGCTGAGTGTGGCATGCGTTTCGCCAACTATGCAAGTTCATGAGCGACTTCATTTTGCTCTCTCCTCACATATTGGAATCTCACCTCTGCTAGCATTCTAGACACATGCTTTATATATATCATTTACAATAAAAACAAGTTACGATCTTGTTCGTGAGAAGGCAAGATCCGACAAGATAACTGGCGTCTCCCACGGTTGATTCATTCGTTACTGTCGCTACAAGATACTTGTGGGCCACACTCTCAGGCCACCGCGGTCACCATTCCATGCTCCCCTGCCTCCGTGACCCGTGTGCTCTCGTGGTGTCACCTGTCCATGCAAGTATGGCTTCTCTTGCTGCTTCTATTTTTGCTCCCAAGTTATTTGTTGTCATTCAATATATATTTTGATAGAATTTGAGATTGGTTGCTAGTTCATAGCTTAATACAAATTGACCCCCTCTATGATTTGTTTCACGCTCCGCCATTGGTTCAGTGCTTTATGTCATAGCAAGATAGAATTTGGTTGCCTAACTGTTTTTAGGTCTAATGTGAAATTAAGGATTGCTTAAGGATGTATGGATTGGGCTAGGAGAGGATTAGATTTATGCTTGACATTGAGTTAAAAATGCTCTAAAATAGGATGGGATGGGATTATGAGATCTTTTTATCAGGTAAGTACTATCATATGAGATCCCAACCCATGTGGGATTAAAATAATATATTAAAAGTATTACCCATCAGGAGTTTATGTTGTTGGTAGCACCAAAAAGTTATTGGGCCAATGGGGACAAAGAGAGGAGCGAGTTATTAGACTTGTCTTATGATTTTCTATCATATCAATTAATAAAATGGGTTTTTTATGCTCAATTGGTTAGGTTTCTTATGTTAATTAGAGCATATCCATATAGATTTGGGTCTCTGGCTCAACACGGTGAAAGCTCTAGTTTGGTTTTGGTGAATTGATGAAACCGTAGCTACTAACCTATGTGCTCTAAGTTTATGTGAGATAGGTTGGTAGACATTCCAAGTGATGGAGCAAATGGATGAAGATCATGGTGGTGATGGCCATGGTGATCAAGTGCTCGGCTTGGAAAAGAAGAAAGAGAAAAACAAAAAGCTCAAGGCAAAGGTATAAGTGGTAGGAGTTTTTTGGTTTGGTGATCAAGACACTTAGTGAGTGTGATCACGTTTAGGATTGATAGTTATACTATTAAGAGGGGTGAAACTCATATCAAAATACGGTTATCAAAGTGCCACTAGATGCTCTAACTCATTGCATATGCATTTAGGATCTAGTGGAGTGCTAACACCGTTGAAAATATTTGTGAAAATATGCTAACACACGTGCACAAGGTGATACACTTTGTGATTGGCATATTTGAGCAAGGGTGGAGAAGTTGGCGAAGTTGGAGAAGTGTTTTTCACTGAAAAACACTAACCGGATGTAGTGTTTGTAGTGACCGAACTCGGGGTTCGGTGCGTCCGGTCAACTGAGCAGAGAGGGCACGGTCTCGGCTGACTGACCGGACGCAGGGTCACCTAGTGACTTGATGCGCAGTGGCCGCGTTCGGTCACCTGTGATGTATGTTGATGTCGGTCGCGTTGCTCGGCAAGCAGAGAAGAAGGGCCGGATTCTGGCCTGAGTCCGGTCACACTCCAAATGACGTGTTAGGTCACGCGAAGGGGGCTCAGGGAGCTCTCTAGAAGTGACCGGACGCCCCCTCAGTGCGTTAGGTCGTGGCGCACACGAGCGGGCCCTGCTGCTGATCGGCGCGTCCAGTCGGTTGTGGGCGTGTCCGGTTGCCACTAGCTCATGCGGGAGATTTTGAATGTTGGTGATCGGCGGCCAACATTCGAACATGGGGACACATGGAAGCTGATCCATGACTAGACGCTGGGGTGCCGCACGTCCGGTCACCTTGACTGACTCATCCGGTCACCCCGTAGTCTGTGCTATTTTGAGCCCAACAGCTCTATTTCCTGGGGCTTCTATTTAAGCCCCATGGCCAGCTCAAGCTCACTCTCTTGGCCATTTGCATTGACATAGAAACCTTGTGAGCTTAGCCAAAGCCCTCCCACTCATCTCCATCATTGATTCATCATCTTTGTGAGATTGGGAGAGAACCCAAGTGCATTACCTAAGTGTTTGCATCTAGAGGCACTTGGCGATTATGTTTCGCTGCGGATTTCGCTTGTTATTCTTGGTGGTTGCCGCTACTTAGATGGCTTGGAGCTGCAAGGATCGTCGAGCAGAGGTTGGTGGTTGTCTTTGGCTCTGATCATGGTGATTGTGAGGGGTTCTTGACCTTTCCCCGGCAGAGAGTCAAAAGGTACTCTAGTGGATTGCTCGTGACTTGTGTGATCCTCATCTTGTATTGGTTATGCGGCACCCTATTGAGGGTTTGGCGTGTGATATCAATTAGCGCGTGAACCTCCAAGTGAGTGAATCACCACAACGAGGATTAGCTTGCTGGTAAGCAAGTGAACCTCGGTAAAAAATCTTGTGTCACCTTGTCCAAGGATTTTATTGGTTGTCTTGAAACTGATTGGCTCCATCTTGTGATTGGCTCATACCTCGACACGTCGGTATAATCATCGCCATCCTCTCTTGTATTATATTCCTAGTGTGTATGCTAAGCTTTTTAGTGTAATTAGTTTTGAGAGCTAGCTTTCGTCGAGTCTAGTGGTTAGTGAGGCTCTTAAGTTAGTCTTTGAGAGCTCACTAACTTAGTGTAGTGACTTAGCAAATTATGTGTTTAGTGATCATAGTTAGTAGAATTATGGTAGGTGGCTTACTCTTTTAGTAGGCTAGCGCAACACTTGCTTCACCGTTTAATTGTCTAACATATTTGCTAAGTGTTGTTGTAGAAATCTTCATTAGGTTATTCACCCCTCTCTAGACATTAGGACCTTTCAAGTGGTATCGGAGCTGTGGTCACCGTGATTTGATGCTTAACAACCTTCGGTGTCAAAATGGCTCAAATCAATAACACCATGAAGTCACCCCAATTTGATGGTACAAATTTTCCATATTGGAAGTCAAGGTGACCACACACATCAAGTCAATCAATAGAAAGGTGTGGAAGGTGGTGGAGACCAAAATTGAGATAGAGGATCCGGAGAATCCCACCACGACCGAAGAAGTGCTTCTCCGAAACAATGACATTGCTCTTAGTGCTATTCATGATGCTATTGATGAGAGAACATTTGAGCAAATCAAGAACATTGAGATGGCTCATGAGGCATGGAAGAAGTTGGAGGAATCATTTGAATGCACCAAGGCAATCAAGGGTGCAAAGGCATACATTCTCAAGGAAAAGTTTGCTAGCTTTAAGATAAAGGAAGATGAGAGTGTGTCAGACATGTTTCATCGGATGGAGGTGCTTGTCAATGATCTCAAGGTACTTGGTGAGAAGGTGGAGGACAATGACTTCTCTCATAATTTCTTGAGATGCTTACCCGCAAGATTTGGCATGTTGGTAACCTTGCTAGTGAGGACCGGTTTGGACACAATGACACCTAACCAAATCTTGGCAGATATCATGACCGATGATGCTTATAGAGATGATGATGAGAAGGAAGAAAAGAAGAAGAAAGATGAGAAGAAGGATGAGAAGAAGAAGAGTGTGGCATTCAAAGCCACATCATCATCAAAGGGCAAAGCCAAGCAAGATACATCTAGTGAAGATGATGACTCAAGCTTTGATGATATGGATGATGAGAAGATGGCTATCTTTGTCAAGAGATTTGGCAAGTTCATGGTGAATAAGAGCTAATATGCTAGAAGAAAGAAGTCTTCATCCAAGAATAAGGAAGAGTCAAGAAAGTGCTTCAAGTGTGGAAGCAAAGATCATCTTGTTGCTCAATACCCATACAATAGCGACAATGATGATGACAAGAAGAGCAAGAAGGACAAGAAGGAAAAGAAAGAGAAGAAGGATAAGATGACCATCAAGAAGAAGAAGAAGGATGGTTCATTTGTGGTCACTTGGGATAGTGATGCTTCCTCAAGTGATGATGATGATATTGATGATGATAAGACCACCAAGAAGAAGGGTCATGCAAGCATTGCCATACAAGAGAAGCCTTCTCTCTTCGACACTCCATCATGCTTCATGGCTAAGGCCACTAAGGTACAAACTTGTGATGATGGATGTGATCATGAATATGATAATGAGAGTGAAAGTGAAAGTGACAATGATGATGAACCCACTAAAGATGAACTAATTGACATGTTAGAGGATGCTAAAAAATATTTTGACATTAAGAGAAGGGAATGCAAAGACTTACGAAAGGAGATAAAAGCCCTTAAGCAAGCCTTTGATGAGCTCAACGCATCTTATGAGAGGCTAGAGGAAGCCCATGAGAAGCTTGGTAAGGCTCACAAGAAGCTTGAAAAAGCTCATTCCTCTTTGCTTAATGAGCAAAATGAGAAGGAGCATGTTATAACATGTGACAAAGGCGTAACTTGTGATATAATTGATGAATTATTCTATAATCCTATCATTGTTGCTTCCACTCACTCTTCTTGTAGCACTTCCACTTCTACCTCATCTAGTAGTGATGGTTTCACTTGTGATGCCTCACTAATGGTTAAGAATGAGACACTCAAGAAGGAGGTAAAAGAGCTCAATCACACCTCGGTTAAGGCCTATGGTGGTGAGGACCGTTTGCTTATGTGCTTGGGTAGCTAAAGGACATCTCTCTACAAAGAGGGATTGGGCTATATCCCCAAAAAGGCAAGGCCACCTTTGCTAATCACAAAACTAGTTTTATAAGGAACAATGGCCGGTATTATAAAAGTTGCAAGCAAGTTGGTCACATAGAGCAACAATACATGAACAAGAGTAAGAATGCTAAAGTATCCTCAATTAAGTTTGATTCTTTCTATGTGCTTACTAAGGGTATAAATGGTGTTTATGCTAAGTTCATTGGTGCACCATGGATGGGCTCAAAGAAGAAAGCCATATGGGTGCCAAAGAGCTTGATTACTAACATCCAAAGACCCAAGCAAGTGTGGGTATCTAAAAAGAATTGATCTTATTTTGTAGATCAATTACAAAGCCAGAGGAAGGCATTGGGTTCTTGATAGTGGATGCACTCAACACATGACGGGTGATGCAAGAATGTTCAACTCAATCAACACCAATGATAGTAATGGTTATGATAGTATCACATTTGGTGACAATGGAAAATACAAGGTCAAAGGGCTTGGTAAGATTGCAATATCTAATGACTTAAGCATATCCAATATGTTGCTAGTTGAGAGCTTGAACTTCAATTTGCTATTCGTGGCTCAATTATGTGATCTTGGATTCAAATGCATATTTGGAGTAGATGATGTAGAGATCATAAGTGTAGATGGCTCTAACTTGATCTTCAAAGGCTTTAGATATGAGAATCTATACTTGGTTGATTTCAATGCTAGTGATGCACAATTGTCAACATGCTTGTTCACTAAGTCTAGTATGGGTTGGTTATGGCATAGAAGACTTAGACATGTTGGAATAAAACAATTGAATAGATTGATTAAACATGACTTGGTTAGAGGCTTGAAAGATGTTGTGTTTGAGAAGGATAAACTTTGTAGCTCTTATCAAGCCAGCAAACAAGTTGGAAACACCCATCCCAAGAAAAGCGTGATGAGCACTAGTAAGACATTTGAGTTATTGCACATAGATTTGTTTAGGCCAATACAATACACTAGCATCGGTGGAAACAAATATGGCTTTGTGTTAATGGATGACTATCCAAGATATACTTAGGTATTCTTTCTAGTGGATAAGAGTGACATGTTTGCAACTTTTAAATTATTTGTCAAAGGCATTCATAATGAGTTTGAAACAACCATCAAGTGAGTTAGAAGTGACAATGGTAGTGAGTTCAAGAACACTAGAATTGATGAGTTGTGTGATGACTTTAGAATTAGATATCAATTCTCGGCCAAGTACACTCCACAATCGAATGGCCTTGTTGAGAGGAAGAATAGAACACTCATTGATATGACAAGGTCTATGCTTAGTGAGTACAATGTGAGTCAATCTTTTTGGGCCAAAGCAATCAACATCGTTTGCTACTACATCAATCGATTGTATTATCACCCATTGAAAGAGAAGACACCATATGAGCTCTTGAATGGTAGAAAGCCCAACATTGCATATTTTTTCGGTCTTTGGTTGCGAATGCTATATTTTGAAGAAATGCACTAGATTGGATAAGTTTGAGAAGAAATATGATGAATGATTCTTACTTGGATGATCAACCACAAGTAAAGCATATAGAGTTTGGAATTTGGCAGGTGGTATTCTTGAGGAGGTACATGATGTTGAATTTGATGAAACCAATGGTTTCCAAGATGAGAATGAGAATCTTGATGATGTTAGCGGCATTTAACTTTCAAATGCCATGAAGAACATGGATGCTGGTGAATTAGGGCATAGGCAAGTGAATGATGAAGAAGATAATCAAGTGCAAGTGCTCTCTTAATCAAATGTGCCAGATGATCCAAATCAAGCAAGTTCAAGTGGCTCTCATGAAAATGTGCAAGATCAACAAGTGGCTAGTACTTCATCTCAACCCAATGATCAAGCAAGTGCAAGCAATCAAGTTCCAATACTCCAACCAACTAATATTGCAAGGGATCATCCATTGGACACTATAATTAGAGATATTTTTAGAGGTGTACGGACAAGATCAAGATTGGCTTTATTTTGTGAGCATTTCTCATTTGTATCATTCAATGAACCAAAGAAGATTGAGTAAGCATTAAGAGATATTAATTGGGTGAATGCTATGCATGAAGAATTGAACAACTTCACAAGAAATCAGTATGAGAATTAGTTGAGAGACCAAAGAACCACAATATGATTGGAACCAAATGGGTCTTTAGAAACAAGTAAGATCAAGATGGGATAGTAGTAAGGAACAAAGAAAGATTGGTAGCACAAGGTTACACTCAAGTTGAAGGTCTTGACTTTGGAGAAACATATGCCCCGGTTGCTAGATTGAAAGCAATTAGAATCTTGCTAGCCTATGCTTGTGTCCACAATATAAAGCTATATCAAATGGATTTCAAGAGTGCATTTCTAAATGGCTACATCAATAAAAAAAAGTATATGTTGAGCAACCTCCCGATTTTAAATATGACAAGAAACCCAACCATGTATACAAGTTGAAGAAAGCATTATATGGCTTGAAGCAAGCACCTAGAGCATAGTATAAGAGATTGAGAGACTTCTTACTCTCTAAAGGGTTCAAGATGGGCAAGGTTGACACCACTCTTTTCATGAAGAAGATTGGCCAAGACTTGTTTATGTTGCAAATCTATGTTGATGATATCATATTTAGATCAACCAATCAAGACTATTGTGGAAAGTTTGGAAAGATGATTGCTAATGAGTTTGAGATATCTATAATTGGAGAGTTGAGTTACTTCATTGATCTTCAATTCAAGAAATTTAAGAATGGTATATTTATAAGTCAAGGTAAGTACATCAAAGACATGCTCAAGAAGTTTGGCATGATTGATAGCAAAGCAATTAGTACACCAATGGCAACAAATGAAAATTTGGATAGTGATGCAAGTGGCAACATGGTGGATCAAAAGTTGTATCGATTTATGATTAGAAGCCTACTCTATGTGACCGCATCAAGGCCGGATGTCATGTTTAGTGTGTGCATGTGTGCAAGATTTCAAGCTTCACCAAGAGAAAGTCATTTGAAGGCTACAAAGATAATACTGAGGTACTTGAAGCATACACATGTTGGTTTGTGGTATCCCAAAGGAGCAAAGTTTGAGCTAATTGGATATTCCGATTCGGATTATGCGAGATGCAAAGTTGAGAGAAGAAGCACATCGGGCATATGTCAACTATTGGGAAGATCACTTGTTTCATGGTCATCAAAGAAATAAAATAGTGTCGCATTATCAACCGCCGAAGCCAAATACATAGCCGCCGGTAGTTGTTGTGCACAAATTCTTTAGATGAAGACCACATTGAATGACTTTGGAATGAAGTTAAAGAATGCGCCATTGCTATGTGACAATGAGAGTGCTATCAAGCTCACCAATAATCTGGTTTAACATGCAAGAACAAAGCACATTGATGTCTGCCACCATTTCATTAGAGATCATCAATAAAAAGGGGGCATTTGCATTGAGAGTGTGGGCACCAAAGATCAACTTGCCGATATATTCACCAAGCCATTGATGAGAAAAGGTTTTGCAAGCTAAGGAATGCGTTGGATATATTGGATTTCTCAAATATGTGTTGATGCACCCCCACTAATATGGCATGCCTCTCCTTCGAGCTACCAAGGTAAAAGTTAATTGGCATGCATCCATCCTTTGCTAAAGACATGTTTAGTGCATCTAGTCATTCCTCATGTCTTATAGGCTCATTCATGAAAATCAAATGAATCTAATGCTTGTATGGTACCACTATTGCTTTTATGCTTGACTTGATCTAGTGGTAGCATATGACATGTTTGTGGCCTTGTGAACCTTGCGTTTGATTTAGAAAATAAGCTATAAGTGTTTAACTCATCATGGTACAAGATAACCTTTATTGGAGTATGAAGAACTTGTCCTTGAATCAAACCGAGTTAAATATATTTGGCAAGTATTCTAGATTGAACCAAATTTGAGAAAATGATCCTCACCCCATTGGTTGACATTGATAATCTTAAAACTATTTAAAATTAAACATTTGTGATCATTGATGACAAAGGGGAAAATAGTGCATAAAAATAGTGAAAATATGACAAAGGAGGAGAACTTTGACATAGGGGGAGAAATATAACAAAGTAAGGGATCAATTAAAATTTGAGCACACAAGTAGGGGGAGCAAGCTCATGAACTTGTATGATGCATTTGAATGTATATTCTCATATGATTGCTTGCATTTATCAAGATTAAATTCAACTGACATGCTTGTGTGGTGTACGCTAGTTGTAGGTTTGAATGATGAAATGAGAAACTAGTATGCATAGGTGACAGTTAGATATGCCTTGCTTTATTTTTACAAGTGGTACTAGAACCTTGCTTATAATGTTGATCTCACGAGATATTTAGTTCTTGTTGTTGCAAGTGATATCTAACTAGCAATGGTGCTAAGGATGGTATATTTGGTGCACTTCGATTGGTATCACGCTTCAAAGGCCTATCTTTTATACCTTAGAATCATTTGGTGGACATTGCATCCTATATTTCCTATCTAAGCATATGTGCAAGCTTCAATCCAAACTCTTAGCACATATGTAGAGGGAGTAATGCTACCAATTTGGATTCATGAAACTTGTCCCAAATCCTTTGCAAATGGTAAAAATGCTTGGGCAAGCAACATGGATTCAAAATGATTTTAATTCATATTTTTGTGAAAGAGTTGTCATCAATTACCAAAAAGGGGAAGATTGAAAGCTCTAGTTTGATTTTGGTGAATTGATGAAACCCTAGCTACTAAGCTATGTGCTCTAACTGTATGTGAGATAGGTTGGTAGACATTCCAAGTGATGGAGCAAATGGATGAAGATCATGGTGGTGATGGCCATGGTGATCAAGTGCTCGGCTTGAAAAAGAAGAAAGAGAAAAATAAAAAGCTCAAGGCAAAGGTATAAGTGGTAGGAGCTTTTTAGTTTGGTGATCAAGACACTTAGTGAGTGTGATCACATTTAGGATTGATAGCTGTACTATTAAGAGGGGTGAAACTCGTATCGAAATATGGTTATCAAAGTGCCACTAAATGCTCTAACTCATTGCATATGCATTTAGGATCTAGTGGAGTGCTAACACCCTTGAAAATGCTTGTGAAAATGTGCTAACACACGTGCACAAGGTGATACACTTTGTGGTTGGCACATTTGAGCAAGGGTGGAGAAGTTAGCGAAGTCGGAGAAGTGTTTTTCACTGAAAAACACTGACCGGACGCAATGTTCGTAGTGGTCAGACTCGGGGTTCGGTATGTCCGGTCAACTGAGCAGAGAGGGCGCGGTCTCAGTCGACTGACGGGACGTAGGGTCACCTGGTGACTTGACGCGCAGTGGCCACATCCGGTCGCCTGTGATGTATGTTGACGTCGATCGTGTTGCTCGACAAGCAAAGTAGAAGAAGGACCGGACTCTGCCCTATGTCCGGTCACACTCCAGTTGACGCGTCAGGTCACGCGAAGGGGGTTCGGGGAGCTCTCTAGAAGTGACCGAATGCCACATGGTGGCGCGTCCGGTCCTTCCCCTCAGCGCGTCAGGTCATGGCGCACGCGCGTGGGCTCTGCTGCCATTCGGCGCATCCGGTCAGTTACGGGCGTGTTCGGTCGCCACTAGCTCGTGTGGGAGATTTTGAACATTGGAGATCGGCGGCCAGCATTGAAACGTGGGGACACGTGGAGGCCGATCCATGACCGGACGATGGGGTGCCGCGCGTCCGGTCACCTTGACCGACATGTCCGATCACCCCACAGCCTGTGCTATTTTGAGCCCAACGACTCTATTTTCATGGGGGCTTCTATTTAAGCCACATGGCTGGCTCAAGCTCACTCTATTGGCCATTTGCATTGACATAGCAACCTTGTGAGCTTAGCCAAAGCCCTCCCACTCATCTCTATTATTGATTCATCATCTTTGTGAGATTGGGAGAGAATCCAAGTGCATTGCTTGAGTGTTTGCATCTAGAGGCACTTGGTGATTGTGTTTCGCTGCGGATTTCACTTGTTACTCTTGGTGGTTGCCGCCACCTAGATGGCTTGGAGTAGTGAGGATCGTCGAGCGGAGGTCGGTGGTTGTCTCCAGCTCCGATCATGGTGATTGTGAGGGGTTCTTGACCTTTCCCCGGCGGAGAGCTAAAAGGTACTCTAGTGGATTGCTCGTGGCTTGTGTGATCCTCATCTTGTGTTGGTTGTGCGGCATCCTATTGAGGGTTTGGCGTGTGAAGAAGTTTTAATTAGGCTATTCACCCCCCCTCTAGCCTATTTGGACCTTACAAGTGGTATCGGAGCCGAGGCACCGTTTATTTGAGGCTTAACAACCTACGGTGAAAAAGAAATGGCTCAATTAAGCTTGCACATCAACAACACTAAGAAGACATCTCACTTTGATGGCACAAATTATGCATATTGGAAGGTTAAGATGACCACACACCTAAAGTCAATCAATAGAGAAGTGTGAAAAGTCACCAAAACAAAATTTGAGGTTGCTAATCCGGATGCACCTACACCGGTGGAAGAGAAGAAGCTCCAATGCAATGACATTGCCATTAGTGCTCTTCATGAGGCATTAGATGACAAGACCTTTGAGCAAGTAAAGAATATTGAGATTGCTCATGATGCTTGGGCCAAGCTAGAAGAAACTTTTGAGGGCACCGAAGGCACAAAGACCGCTAAAGCATATATCTTGCAAGAAAAATTTTCAAGCTTTAAAATACAAGATGATGAGAGTGTACCAGAAATGTTTCATAGATTACAAGTCATTGTGAATGAACTCAAGGCGCTTGGTGAGGAGGTCAAGGACAACCAATTCTCTATGAAGTTCTTGAGAAGCTTGCCCAAGAGATTTGATGCATTGATCACCGTGCTAGTGAGGACTACATTAAAGGATTTAACTCCTCAACAAGTATTCCAAGAAGTGATGACCGATGATTCATATAGAGAAGATGATGAGAAGGATGAGTTGGTCAAGAAGAAGAAGAAGAAGGAAAATGAGAAGAAAGATGATGAAAAGAAGAAGAGTGTGGCATTCAAAGCCACCACATCCAAGGGCAAATCCAAGATTGAATCATCAAGTGATGAAGACTCAAGCTCTTGTGATAGTGATGACATTGATGAGAAGATGGCTCTCTTTGTCAAGCAATTTGGCAAATTCATGAAGAAGAAAGGCTATCGTGCAAGTAGGAGGAAGAACTCATCTAAGAAGAGTGAGCATACCATGAGATGCTTTAGATGCCATAGCAAGGACCATCTCATTGCAAAGTGTCCTTATGATAGTGATGATGAAGATGCTATCAAGAAGGAGAGAAAGAAGCAAAAGAAGAAACAAGAAAAGAAGGAGAGCTCTTATAAGAAGAATGATTCTCATGTTGCTACATGGGATAGTGATGATTCCTCAAGTGATGATGAGGATGACTACAAGAGCAAGAAGAAGGGACATGCTAGCATTGCCATCCAAGAGAAGGTCTCCCTCTTCGACACTCCATCGTGCTTCATGGCTAAGGCTATTAAGGTATTATCCGACGATGAGAGTGATCATAATAATGATAGTGATAGTGATGAAGAAGAATTCACTAAAGATGAACTAATCACTATGCTAGAAGATTGCACTCAATATTTTAAAGAATATAGAAAGGAGTGCAAGGGCTTGCTTAAGAAAAAGAAAAACCTTATGTAAGAACTTGATGAGCTTAGGGCATCTTATGAGAGTCTAAAGGTAGACCATAAGAAGCTTCAAAAGTCTCACACTAAGCTTGAAGAAGCTCATTCCTCTCTAGTTGAAAAATGTAAAAATATGCCAACTAATGTTGAGAAAGCTAAAACTTGTAACATAGGCATATCATGTGATATAATTGATGAATCCTTTCATAAGCCTATTGTTGTTGCTCCCACTAACCCTTCATGTAGCGCATCTACATCATCCTCATCTAGTAGTGATGGTTTCACTTGTGACTCCACACTTATAATTGAGAATGAAAATCTCAAGGAGGTAAAAGAGCTCAATCACACCTTAGCTAAGGCTTATGGTGGTGAGGACCGCTTGCTTATGTGCTTGGGTAGCCAAAGAGCTTCTCTCTACAAAGAGGGATTGGGCTATAACCCCAAGAAAGGCAAGGCCGGTTTTGCTCCTCACAAGACTCGTTTTGTGAAGAACAATGGTAGCTATTGCAAAAGTTGCAAGCAAGTTGGTCACATAGAGAACAATGCATGAACAAAAAATCCAATGCTAATGTATCCTCAATTAAGGTTGATTCTTTCTATATGCTTACCAAGGGTACAAATGGTGTTCATGCTAAGTTCATTGGTACACCATGGATGGGCTCAAAGAAGAAAGCTATTTGGGTACCAAAGAGCTTGGTCACTAACCTTGGAGGACCCAAACAAGTTTGGGTACCTAAAAAGAATTGGTCTTGTCTTGTAGGTCAATTACAAAGCCGGAGGAAGACATTGGGTGCTTGATAGTGGGTGCACTCAACATATGACCGAATACTCTTGTATGTTCAAATCAATTGATACAAGTCAAAATGGTGGTTTTGATGCTATCACTTTCGGCAACAACAAGAAAGGCAAGGTCAAGGGGCTTGGTAAAATTGCTATCTCAAATGACATGAGCATATCAAATGTGTTGCTAGTTGAGAGCTTGGATTTCAATCTTTTATCGGTGGCACAACTTTGTGATCTTGGCTTCAAGTGTATATTTGGTAGTGATGATGTTGAAGTCATAAGTGTTGATGGATCAAACTTGATATTCAAAGGATTTAGACATGGTAGCTTATACTTGGTTGACTTCAATGATAGTGAGACACAATTGACATCATGCTTGCTTAGCAAATCTAGTATGGGATGGTTATGGCATAGAAGGCTTGGTCATGTTGGAATGAAACAATTGAACAAACTTTTGAAGCATGACTTAGTTAGAGGCTTGAAAGATGTCACCTTTGAAAAGGATAAACCATGTAGTGCTTGTCAAGCTGGCAAACAAGTTGGAAATACACATCCTAGCAAGAGTGAAATGAGCACATCAAAGGCGTTTGAGCTATTGCACTTGGACTTGTTTGGGCCAACAACATATACTAGCATTGGTGGCAACAAGTATGGTTTTGTGATAGTAGATGACTACACTAGATACACTTGGGTGTTCTTTCTCTATGACAAGAGTGATGTTTATGATCTATTCAAGTCTTTTGTCAAGAGAGTGCAAAATGAGTTTGAGACTACCATCAAGAAGATTAGAAGTGACAATGGTAGTGAGTTCAAGAACACAAGAATTGAAGTTATATGTGGTGATCTTGGTATTGGACATCAATTCTCACCTACATACACTCCTCAATCCAATAGTGTAGTTGAAAGGAAAAATAGAACCTTGATTGATATGGCTAGATCAATGCTTAGTGAATATAATGTGAGTCATTCATTTTGGAGTGAAGCCATCAACACGGCTTGCTATTGTAGCAATCGTCTCTATTGCCATGGGAAGCTTGGGAAGACACCATATGAGCTATTGAATGGAAGAAAGCCCAATATTGCATACTTTAGAGTGTTTGGTTGTAAATGCTATATTATCAAGAAAGACACTAGATTGAGCAAGTTTGAAAAGAAATGTGATGAAGGGTTCTTACTTGGTTATTCTACCACAAGCAAAACATATAGAGTTTGGAATCTAACAAATGGCACCTTGGAAGAAGTTCATGATGTTGAGTTTGATGAAATCCAAGGGTCTCAAAATGAAGCTCAAAACCTTAATGATGTGAGAGGAGATCAATTGTCAAATGCTATGAAGAACATGGACATTGGTGATGTTAGGCCAAGGCAAGTTGATGATGATGATATTCATGTGATCAACCAAAGTATGCAAATTGATACAAACCAAGCAAGCTCTAGTGGTTCTCATGATGAAGCTCAAGTTCAAGGTCAAATAAGTGGAAGCAATCAACTCCCAATACTCCAACCTACTAGCATTGCAAGAGATCATCCGTTGGATCAAATCATTGGTGGAATTCATAGTGGTATTCAAACTAGATCAAGGCTAGCATCTTTTTGTGAGCATTACTCATTTGTGTCACTTGAAGAACCTAAAAAATTAGAAGATGCTTTTAAGGATTCTGATTGGGTTAATGCCATGCATGAAGAACTAAACAACTTTGCTAGAAATCAAGTTTGGAAACTTGTTGAGAGGCCAAAGAACTACAATGTGATTGGCACTAAGTGGGTCTTCAGAAACAAGCAAGATCAAGATGGCATGGTTGTGAGGAACAAAGCAAGATTAGTAGCACAAGGATACACTCAAGTTGAGGGTCTTGACTTTGGAGAGACATATGCACCCGTTGCAAGATTAGAGGCAATTAGAATCTTATTAGCATATACTTGTGCACACAACATCAAGCTCTATCAAATAGATGTCAAGAGTGCATTTCTCAATGGCTACATCAACGAAGAAGTATATGTTGAGCAACCTCTCGGTTTTAAAGATGACAAGAAGCCCGACCGTGTTTACAAGCTAAAAAAGGCATTGTATGGTTTGAAGCAAGCACCTAGAGCATGGTATGAGAGATTGAGGGACTTTCTTCTCTCTAAAGGGTTTAAGATGGGAAAGGTTGACACCACTCTCTTCACCAAGAAGCTTGGAAGTGACTTGTTTGTGTTGTAAATCTATGTGGATGACATTATCTTTGGATCAACTAACTAAGACTTTTGTGAAGAGTTTGGAAATATGATGGCTAATGAGTTTGAGATGTCTATGATTGGAGAGCTTAGTTACTTCCTTGGACTTCAAATCAAGCAAATGAAGAATGGCACTTTTGTAAGTCAAGACAAGTACATCAAGGACATGATCAAGAAGTTTGGATTGCAAGATGCTAAGCCAATGAGTACACTAATGGGCACAAATGATCAATTGGGTATTGATGCTAGTGGAAACATGGTAGATCAAAAGCAATACCGGTCCATGATTGGAAGTTTGCTCTATGTCACTGCTTCTAGGCCGGATGTGATGTTTAGTGTGTGCAAGTGTGCAAGATATCAAGCTTCACCTAGAGAAAGTCACTTGAAAGCAACCAAGAGAATATTGAGATATCTTAAGGGCACTCATGATGTTGGATTATGATTTCTAAAGGGATCTAATTTTGAGTTGATTGGATATTCGGACTCCGACTATGGTGGATGCAAAATTGATAGAATGAGCACAAGTGACACTTATCAATTGCTTGGAAGGTCTCTTATTTTATGGTCATCAAAGAAACAAAATAGTGTTGCACTATCTACCGCTGAGATCAAATACATTAGTGCCGGTAGTTGTTGTGCACAATTTCTTTGGATGAATGCCACCTTGAATGACTTTGGAATAAAATTCAAGAATATGCCATTGTTTTGTGACAATGAAAGTGCTATCAAGATGACTCAAAATCCGGTTCAACATTCAAGAACCAAGCACATTGACATAAGACATCACTTCATAAGAGACCATCAACAAAAGGGTGATATTAGCATTGAGAGCATTGGCACCGAAGATCAACTAGCCGACATATTCACAAAGCCACTTGATGAGAAGAGATTTTATAAGTTAAAGAATGAATTGAACATACTTGACTTCTCCAACTTGAAATGAGTGCACCACCACATTCTTATATGACATGCTTCTCCTCCGACATAGCAAGGTAAAGTTGTTTGACATATCTTTCATACTTTGCTAAGGACATGTTTAAAACATATAGACATATTTGCATGACAAATAGGCTCATTCATGAAAATCAAATGATTTTGATGTATATATGGTACCACTATTGCTTCTATGTTTGTTTGATCTAGTGGTAACATATGACATGTTTGTGGGCTTGCAAACCTAGTGTTGAATCTAGAAAATGAGCTCATGATGTGTAATTCAACATGCTCAAGATAACCCTTATACTTTATGAGGTGTGAAGAAGCTTGTGCTTGGATTAAACCGAATTACATATTCTAGGCAAGTGATCTAGATTGAACCATAATTTGGACTCTCTTATATTGATTGACTTGACTCTCACTAAAATTGGCACCTTTTTGGTGATTGTTGACAAAGGGGGAGAGAAAAGTCACAAAGATATTGCAAAGAGGGAATAAGATATAATAAGGGGGAGAGAAAAGACATAGGGGAGAGAAAAGTCATAAAGATAAAAAGTTAAGTTACAAAGGGGGAGAAAGGGATCAATTAAAATTGAGCACACAAGTAGGGGGAGCAAGTTCATAAATTATTTGTTGCATTTGTATGTGCATTAACATGATGAATTGTTGCATTGTAAAGCTTAAATTCATATTCATGTGTTGAATGATGTTTGCTAGAAATAGAACTTAAATGATGATTTGTTAAGAGTAGCTTTACAAGTGGTATCTAGACACTTTTTGCTTATAATGTTGATCTCACGGGGTACTTTAGTGTTTGTGATCTTTACAAGTGATGTATTACAAGTGGTGTCTAGCTACATCGATGCTAAGGATGGTATATAAAGGCAACTCCGATTGATATCACGCTTCAAAGGTCCATTCTATATACCTTAGCATCAATTTGATAGTAGTAACTCTCCCAAAATTCAAATCCATATATATGTGCACAATTTAACCAAACTCATGAAAGCACATATGTAGGGGGAGCTAATACTATCAAAATTGAAAATTGATTTCATTTCATATCTTTGTAATGGTTGTCATCAATTACCAAAAAGGGGGAGATTGAAAGTCCAAGTTTGGTTTTAGTAATTAATGACACCAAGTTGCTAATGCCATGTGTTAAGTGTTTTGAGTTAGGCATAAGCAACACATATGATGAAGGTGTATGTGGCAAGGAGTGGTGGCCACAAGATCACAAAGAGATGGTGCATGGACATGAAATGATGATCATGGTGGAGATGCACATAATATGATGGACATGATGATCAAATGGAAGAGAAGGATCTAAGAGCGCAAGGCAAAGGTATAACCATAGGGTTTTCCTTTTTGCCGGTCTAAGATGAGTAAAGAAGTGATTGACCAGGTTTAGGGTACATAGCCGACTATCAAGAGGGGCAATCACGGTTAGCTTGGAAATCAAGTGCCACTAGATCAATGTCTTGAGCATATGCATTAGGATCTAGTTGGGAGCTAACATAACGCCTTAGAAAATGTTTGTGAAATGCTAACACACATGCACATGGTGGTGTACACTTGGTGGTGTTAGCACATTTGCGAAGGCGGTGGAGTTTAAGCGGTAGAGAGGGGGTTTGGGTTCCTCTCTCCCTCCCGCCGAGCTTGCGAGGTGGGATTCGGCGATTTTCGGGGAAGTGAAATGCCTATTTTCTATTGCGCCGGAAGTCGGAAAAGAAACGGAGGCGAACGGAGGTCACAGAGGTGACCGGACGCGGTCTCTGTATGACCGGACGCGTCCGGTCAGTGTTCAGCGTCTGCGCGTATTTCAGTTTGATGATCGGACGCGCAGCGCGTCCGGTCACTGATGACCGGACACGTCCGGTCATTTAGGGAGCTTACTGGACTCTAATCGGACGCTGGCACTATGGCGTCCGGTCAGTTCTACAGCGCGTCCTGTCGTTGTTTCGTTGTGCGCTACTCAGGCCTGACCAGCGTGTTCGGTCAGTTGCGGGACCAGCGCGTCCCGTCACACCCAGCGCGTCCGGTCTGCGCTTCGGAAATTAGCCGTTGCGCGATCGGCGCGCCCGGTCAGTTTGACCAGCGCGTTCGGTCTGCGCGACCAGCGCGTCCGGTCAGTTTGACCAGCGCGTCCGGTCCGCGCGTTTTCAGCTGTTTAAGTTCCTAACGGCTAGCTGCGTACCACTTCATTATAAATAGATGTTGGCAGGGGTTTGAGGTTATCTCTTGCATATTTTGAGACCTAGAGACATACCTTAAACCCCGGCTAACGTCTATTTATAGTGAAGGGGTACGCAGCTAGCCGTTAGGAACTTAAACATCTGAAAACGGGTTGACTGGACGCGCTGGTCAAACTGACCGGACGCGCTGGTCGCGCAGACCGGACGCGCTGGTCAAACTGACCGGACGCGCCGGTCGTGCAACGGCTAATTTCCGAAGCACTGACCGGACGCGCTGGTTGAGCAGACCGGACGCGCTGGGTGTGACAGGACGCGCTAGTCCCGCAACTGACCGGACGCGCTGGTCAGGCCTGAGTAGCGCACAACGAAACAACGACCGGACGCGCTGTAGAACTGACCGGATGCTACAGTGCCAGCGTCCGATTAGAGTCCAGTAAGCTCCCTAAACGACCGGACGCGTCCGGTCATCAGTGACCGGACGCGCTGCGCGTCCGATCATCAAACTGAAATACGCGCAGACGCTGAACACTGACCGGACGCGTCCGGTCATACAGAGACCGCGTCCGGTCACCTCTGTGACCTCCGTTCGCCTCCGTTTCTTTTTCGACTTCCGGCGCAATAGAAAATAGGCATTTCACTTCTCCAAAAATCGCCGAATCCCACCTCGCAAGCTCGGCGGGAGGGAGAGAGGAAGCCAAACCCCTCTCTACCGCTTAAACTCCACCGCCTTCGCAAATGTGCTAACACCACCAAGTGTACACCACCATGTGCATGTGTGTTAGCATTTCACAAATATTTTCCAAGGCGTTATGATAGCTCTCAACTAGATCCTAATGCATATGCTCAAGACATTGATCTAGTGGCACTTGATTTCCGAGCTAACCGTGATTGCCCCTCTTGATAGTCGGCTATGTATCCTAAACCCGGTCAATCACTTCTCTACTCATCTTAGACCGGTAAAAAGGAAAACCCTATGGTTATACCTTTGCCTTGCGCTTTTAGATCCTTCTCTTCCATTTGATCATCATGTCCATCATATTATGTGCATCTCCACCATGATCATCATTTGATGTCCATGCACCATCTCTTTGTGATCTTGTGGCCACCACTCCTTGCCACATACACCTTCATCACATGTGTTGCTTATGCCTAACTCAAAACACTTAACACATGGCATTAGCAACTTGGTGTCATTAATTACCAAAACCAAACTTGGACTTTCAGCGTGCGATGCCAATTAGCGCGTGAACCTCCAAGTGACTGAATCGCCACAACAAGGACTAGCTTGCCGGCAAGTAAGTGAACCTCGGTAAAAAAAATCTTGTGTCACCTTGTCTGAGGATTTCATTGGTTGTCTTGAAATTGATTGGCTCCATCTTGTGATTGGCTCATACCACGACACGCCAGTATAATCATCGCCATTCTCTCTTGTATTACATTCCTAGTGTGTATGCTAAGCTTTTTAGTGTAATTAGTTTTGAGAGCTAGCTTTCGTCGAGTCTTGTGGTTAGTGAGGCTCTTTAGTTAGTCTTTGAAAGCTCACTAACTTAGTGTAGTGACTTAGCAAATTGTATGCTTAGTGATCATAGTCACTAGAATTGTGGTAGGTGGCTTGCTCTTTTAGTAGGCTAGCGCAACACTCGCTTCGCCGTTTAATTGTCTAACATATTTGCTAAGTGTTGTTGTAGAAATCTTCAATAGACTATTCATTCCCCTCTAGCCATTAGGACCTTTCATAGTGCTAGGCAATGTGTAGCAAGATACTTACGTCGACTTTCTTGATTTCAAGATATACTAATAAGTATATTGCGTTTCACAGGATATGCTAAGCGTCTACATTGATATTGTGTTTCGCAAAACAAAAATAAGATGGATTTTGTACCATCTTGTAGAGAGTTCTTCACAAGTTGTCTAAAGAGTCCAATATCGTCAAAATCGAGTTTGCAGTGAAAAAATATGCTAGAATTATGAAATGGTAGTCTAGTGGAAATATACATGTAGGTCACAGATAATGTAGCATCCACCGTTAGGATCATGGGCCATTCACAAAATTAGCATACCGGATGTATTCAAACGTTCACAAAATGGTTTACTCTAGATTTTGTTATGGGATGTTGCTAGGTGGTTCAGTTGGTACTACATACGACACGCTAAATAATCCAATATCCACAAAAGATGTCATATCGAGCCTTCAAGGATTACTAAGCAAAGAGAAGTGGAGTGTTAACTGCTAATTTATGTAATTTACAAGTAGGATGTTATAGTGCTTATAATGTTGTTTAGTTAATAAGTACAACAAAATCTAACTATTGGAGCAAGCTTGTCGAACCTGGTGTGTGGAGTGATGGTATGAAGATTGTTAGGGAACACTAATACGTTGATGGTAAGTGACTTGGAGAGAGTCTAGCGGTGAGACTCGCCTTCGTGGTTAACGGGCCGTCTCTTTGTTGTGAGTCTTGAAGGGTCCGTATTGAGGTCCATCTCCTTGTTGTGGAGTGCTCAAGAACCATGAGCCATGACTGAAAGTGGCTTGCTAACCGGGAGTTATAGCCTTCATAGATACTTCGACTTGGATTATAGGTGTTGCGGTGCTGCTGTCAATACCACAAGGATGAACCTTTGGTGCCAAATTTGCCCCTTTCTTGTTCATCTCCTTATTTACCACATTCACGCTTCCACATTTACTTACTACTAGTACTGTTCTTTTGTTTAATGTCTTAAGAGTAGTTGCTGGTCTTGGAATTAATTTGCAAGCCTTTAAAAGTGGTATAATAGACATACTAATAAACCTAAAGCACATATATAGATAATATTCTCCCCGCAAAAAAAAATATAGATAATATTCGAGATACATTTATCTTGTGTTCTTTTATATCCCTAGCTTTGGAGGTCCTCCCCCTGCGCATCTTACACCTTGATAAGTTACATGCACCAATCAATAACCCAAAAGTTTAAGTTGTTAGAAAAAAAATTTGAGCAATTTACTTATTTTTGAACACTTCCTCTCACTTGCAGGCTTCCTTAGGCCTCAAACATAGAATAGAAGTCAAGGCGTCAAGCTTAATTATTTTATTTAATTGCATTTGCCAAGATTCGAACTTGAGGCTTCTAGCTTTAATACCATATTGAGTTGCACTATGATCGGTTCAATACAAAAGTTTAAGCTGTTAGAAAAGAAGATGAACAATTCACTTGTAATTCACCAATCCATCAAGGGATGGAACTACTCTATGGATGGTAGGGTGGTGCACAGGCACAGGGTGAGTCCAAAACTGACCATTGTGAAGCACAATGGTACACTGAGATTTCACATAATATTAATATATTCAAGAGGTGCACTATCCTTATCAGGGACGAAGCCATATCATGGCTGTGGGTGCAGACGCACCCACTCAAAAATAGAAAAAAAAAACAGGAGAAACAAACGAATTTTCACCAAATTTACACCCACAAGGCAAGCACACCTCCTTGGATTTGCTTTAACTTTGTCCCTGGTCCTTATTATGTCTGGTCTAGTTTCATACGTGGCACCGGTGACAGAGAGGTGCTAATCATCCAAGATTGATGGTCAAAAAGTAAACTAATAATCACAGAAATACCTTTTCTACTGAGAGTTATTTCTAAACAAGAAAACATCTTATTCCTCGATCACAAGAATGGATTCTCTCGCTCCAAAAAAAAAAATGGAAGCCTATAACCATGACTACAGCATGCAAAATGTGCCTATCATTTCAGACAACTCATGCTTCTTTGCACTCTCTTGGCCTTTTGCATGATCAACTCATGAACATCTGATTTCTCCAAGTCCAAGGAACTCTGCCTGCCCTTCTTACCTTTTGCATGATTAACTCACAAACGTCTGCAAGCACCTGGATATATGCGCACTGGGATTCAGGCTCTCAAGATGGAGACACCGTGTTCTGAATGCAAGGAGAAAAAGCACGACAGGTAATGAGGAAACATCTGTCATTACCATCAGGAAGGAAGAACCATATGCAAAATCGCAGTATGGAGCTACTGTGCGCCATTGCTCGACCGCCTCAAGAGAGCTGGAGTATCAGGGAACGTATCAACTTCAGGATTGCCCTAGCCAGGTATATAGTTGTGCTGAGACGTGAGCCAGACATATTGCACGGCCACAATCCCAATAGCTTGAGCTTCCTTACCGGAAATCAGAACCTGTACAATCGCTCGTTCATTCCAGAAGCAAAACATTTTTAAACCAAGCTCCTTTCGTGTAATTGTAGATTTGGTCAGGACTGGCCAAGAGTTGCACAATTCATTGTTACAAAGACAGTAAGAATGCCCCAGCCAGTTTCACAGCTCCTCTCTTGCCTACATTTTTTTTTGTGCTACCAATAGCACTTTCACTATACGCTCTGTGAATGAAACAGTTTCCTCCTTTTAAGACCTGTGTCTATGCCCATGAATATTTCCTGAAGCAACGCCTCACAACCAAACAGTTGAAAAAAACCATCTAAGTTCGTCCTGTCCAAGGCATGAGCACCAGCAGGAATGACCTCACGGCCAAACACAGCTCAAAAAACTACCATCTCAGTTGTCTTGTCTATGACATGAGCATGAGCAGGATTGACAGCGACAGAAACCGAACAATTTAATTGTAACATGTCTGTTGTTCTTCTGCATACACCAGGTCATATTGTTGCTAATAGCCTGATGAGTGATGATCCTTGCTGCATTCAAGGCAATTCTCCAATAAAGGAGTGTCATCAGCAAGAATCAGTACATATAGCAGTCCTGACAATGACCAGCTATTTGTTGACCTTGTGTTACACAACAAAAACCTGAATCTGTACACAGTTACAAGAGCAAGTTGTGCACCAACATTTCAACAACAGATTAAATAACATTGTTGGGCTCCTTCCATTCCCATTTTCTGCCTAACCTACTGACTACTGACATTTGCCAGAAAAGGCCAATGCACATTGGGTTACAGTATATACACACGTGCGCATTAGTTGAATACATGCAACAAGGTGTTGAAGCATTATACAGAAAAGCTGGACTTAGCAATGAGAAGGATTTCCTCTCCTCCAAATGAATAATCAAATGTGAGAGCATGATATGAATACTGACCCTAAATGCCAAGATTAGACAAAAAAAAAAGATCTACTCTTTCACCTACACTGCCATAATTTTACAACAGCTGTGAAAAAAGATGCCCAAGCCACATCTGATCAAGAAATGCTAGCCCCACGATAGCCCATACATTCTCAAGCTTCCACTGAGGCTGCTGCTTATCAAGGAGCTTTCTTGCCTTTCCATGAGATCCACTGAGCTCACAACTCAGGTGGTCACAAATGGGCTCTGCAAGGGCCAATTTGGCACCTATGGAAAAACAATTGCTCAGGGGCTTCACAAATTCCATAGCTGTGCCAGTGGCATTAAGCACTATGTGCATATGAAAAACCGCTTCAACCTTCAGGTGAGGGGGGCCTGTGACCGTATGGCACATAATAAGAGGTCTCCTGGTCAATTGGTGTCTGGAGAAGAGGATTCCATCGATCAAAGATGATGCGGCCACCTCGTCCAATCCTACCTCGACACCGAAATGGTGGTGATGCGTCACCATTCTCAATAGGAGGATCTGGTGGTGGCTTGATACCTGCTGCGACCAACTTCTCCGGATCAAGCGGTCTTGTGAATAAGAATACTGGCTCCTCAGGATCCTGTATTTGAAGAAGCTGGTAAATAAACTTGACAAGGGAACTAAAACAACTAGAGTATTTTTCAATCTACACCAAGTTCCATTCCAATTAACAATTGCACACTAAATAATAGAGTGCCTTCGCATTCAAATGCTTAATGTCCTAGAGGGCAAGAAAAGATTAATTTGCAAAAAGAAAAATATGGATGTCCACTACAGAATCCTCTATTTTATACTTTGTGTTTGCTCAAGTTCCATATCTTTCTGAAACAAAATAATAAAATTACATTGCAAGTGGGGTTAGCATGAGCGACATGTTTAACACCTTTTTTTTTTTGGGTAGTGACCAATATGAAAAGGATAAGAGGGGGGAGACTCCATACCCTTTTAAATACCCAGCCATTCTGCTGAGGCCTCCTTTTAAGTTCTCGTTCACGCTTTATCCGAAGTGGAGGGATCACAGATAACTTGTTAGCAGGGAACCTAGGATGGAAAACAGCTGGACGTATATATGGCTGTTCAGTTGTGGTGTCATCTGAATCCGCATAATCATCATCACTCGATTCAAATCTGCTAGAAGTTTGCTGGAAGCCAGACAAGGTAGTCCCATCGTCAACAAGCTGGGCCTCATGCTGAACCAGAAAAAAATGTAGTGAGGCAACAAGAATCTAATGTACCACTGTACCCAGAGTTAGAAAGCTAATAGACTAGGGCATAAAAAAGAAGTGGACTTTAACTAGAATCTTAAATCTGGACAGAACATAATACCACTCATTGATAAATCTTTAATCATGAGTAGTGGACCTGGACCATAATATAAGGAAACTGTATTTATGTCCACGTGTAAAATTATAGAAGTGAAGCTAGCCTTTTATGTCCATTCGTGGAACCAAGTACCAGCAGTCCTCAACATGACTGTAACTAGAGTGTTGATGATTTTCTAAGCTATGATATAGTGCCTATGTTGTTTTGGTAGTTGTGGAGGCTACCAACCTTCCTGACATCTACAAATGAAATAACAGAAAAAAAAGGTCAATCTGCAATCTGGAGGCTATTAATTGCAGTTCTGTGACTATGAACCTAAGTATTGCCATGGCATCTGGGTGGGCAAGGTCCTGGCATAGCGAAGACAGCAGGTAGTTGTGCCTTGTAGGTGGGTGAGATCATGGGATTGCAAATATATAACAGGTGAAATGCAACCAAATAATAAGTATCCAAAGTGCCTAATGATATTGTCCCCATTTTATGTGCCACCCCATGTGATATGGTAGACCAAGGCATACCAGTAAAGCATCAAGTATCAAGTGATTTAACCTTCACATACAATCGATATATGCATCAGTAGCACAGAAGAAGGATATCTGTAATTCACGGTGGTGGGTGGGGGGGGGGGGGGGGGGGGGGGGGGGTATACCTTATATTTCATCTGAACGCGTTGCAGGTTAACTTGGCATTCCATGGCCTCCCGCTTTGTCTCTTCCCTCTGTAAACCATGTGTTAGTAACTATATCTACAGAAGTGTTGTTTAGCAATTCTAAAGAAATACTACAAGGCGGTCCATGCATGAACTAACCTTAATCAAAGCATCCATTAGTACTTTTGCTTGCTCCAAGTTGCGTCGCACCTGATATAAAATTTTTCAAGCTAGCATCATAAGCAGTAAAAAGCACAAATCACAAAGCACCATGGAAGATATTGTAAGTTTCAACCTATATCAAGACATGCAAAACAATGGTTTTACAGATTTTAAATATGTATGCATGCACTCCTAACTTCACAACTGCGTCACATAAAATAAAGGTACCACAAAAATTAGCGCAGATATACAAAGTGAATTCTCCATGCAGGCACAGTTCCTAAACTAAATGTAATTAGCCAATTCAAAAAGGGAATACAGTTTTGAAACTAAACATAATTATCAGACTATTGTTAGCAATAACTGTGCGTTATAAAAAGGGAATACAGTTTTGAAACTAAACATAATTATCAGACTATTGTTAGCAATAACTGTGCGTTATTATGAAAACTAGGATTATTTTTTTTTCCTTTTGAACATCTTTGTACAGGTTTTGTTAAAAAAACGAACAAGAAAAGCTCCATGTGGCATCAACACAAAAGGACGGCTAAAGAACTAGATCACAACTAATTAGTGAGAACCTAGAAACAAAAATTAAAACTGAAGAAAGCAATTAATGAAATTCATGGAGAAGTAATCAGGTGTTGTTTCAGCAAATTTAGGGATGTAACAATATAGACATCATGTTCCATTGTGTCAAAATATCCAACTTACATTTTCTGCAGTAAGAAAATAGGATTATTGCTTTCTCTATGTACTCCCTCTGTCCCAAAATATAAGGCATGCACATACTTAAAAAGTGAAACTTCGTAATCTCTGACCAAAAATTAGTCTAATATGAAAAGTTTGTGCTGCGAAAGTGATTACATTGGATTTGTATTTAGAAATACTTTCTAATGATCAAACTTTTGCTCTACAAATAATTTAGTACAGGAAAAATTAGTGGTCAAAGTGTAATCTTGAAGTCAACACCAAGTCAAATCACGGCTTATATTTTCATAATATGGAGGGAATACCAACGAAATATGATTCACTGATGTACTCCCTCCGTCCCCAAAAGAATGCAATTCTGGAGTGTCATGTTTTAGTATACCAAGTTTGACCAATTATATATAAAAAAGTATAAATATTTATGATATCAAATAAATACCATTAGATTAATTACGAAATGTATTTTCATAATAAATTGATTTGGAGCCATAAATGTGAATACTATTTACTGAAAACTTGGTCAAACTTGAAGCACTTTAACTAGCACGCATACTATAGTTACGTTCTTTTGGGGACAGGGGTAGTAATAACCACAAGAAAACAATTGTTGCTTACCAGGCGGAGTTTTTCGAATGATTGGATATTGTTTTCCCTTCTTTGCATCTGGAAAAGGCAGCAAGAATTATAACTAAGGGAAAAAAGCATCACTCATGTTGAAGGGGGGGAAAGCATGATACCAGAAGGTAAAATTCAAAAAGGGGAACTGAGCTTCTCTATTAGTAGCTGCAGCCATAAATTAAATCACTGGTCTCAAGCCACCTACCCTTCTTGTATGAAGACGATGGGCCTTTTCTCTTGGTCTGAAGACATTGTATGGATTTGTATCATTCACTGGTGGCGGCGGCTGCAAAACGACAGTCAATTAGTTGAAGTAATGCAGGCAAGCAACCAAAAACATACTATAACATCCTAACTTGATAAACCAAGACAAAGCACATGGATTTGTCATAAATTGTAACATTTGCTTATGGTTTGGCCATATGGGTGAATTTCATCAATTTTTATTTCCTTGAAGCACTCCATGAGTTTCATTAATTCCTTCAAGGAAAAGGTGTGCTACAATTTACAACTCATTTGGGATGCCAAAATGAATAACCAAGCTGCGAACATCACTAGGGCCAGAACGCCAGACAGATCTACCTAAACTACAGGAGTCAGCACTTTGCAAGCCAAAAGCTGCCTCTAGGACTCCCATTCAAGCAAAGATTTAATCGAACATCTGCACTGCTATCATGCTGTTACAACATGTGATTTCAATTTCATTAAGAGAACTACAAGTTTGTCACACAGATGTATCATGAACGCATATGCTTATCACTTCAGTAAATAAAAAACATTAAAAGAGGGACCACTCATCGTAGGGTTTCAAACCAGTTTCTCGTGTAGTGCAACTCCGCATAACACTCCGACGGCCATGCACACTATACAATTTAACACAATTATTGCCACAGCTGCTGACAAGAATTACAGAGTACATTTTTTTTTACTGAAAATCAGAGATTGCAATGTCACGTTCATGGGTTTCGACTTTTGAGACGTCGCCTAGGCGTTGAGGCGTACCCCAGGCATCACAGGACACCACAAGGTTTTAATTACGCCATATTGCCTAGGTGTAACCCCAGCACCACAGGACACCACAACGCCTCAAAAACCATGGTCACGTGTCACACTATATTTCACAAACAAATATCATGTTTCACAACTAGAATCTGGAATAATTGCACAGAACACTAATTTACATCGAACTCAAGAAATATCATTCATAAACAGAAGAGTGCTTAAACACAAAAGGAAATTCATGAAAAGTTGAGATAAGTTACTAAGATACCGAAGAAATATGCTAACCTGCAAACGCCGAAGAATAGGCTTTTGCCATCGCTCCCTCTGATAAATAAAAGATATAAGATAAAGAGTTATAAGCCAAGTTTCTTATTTAAAGGCTAACCAAGATAAGAAGGGTTCAGACATGAAAAATATATAGCGAAAACAAGATATGAAAGCCAAAGACAGAAACTCATACTACAAAAACTAAAAGAGGAACATTGCTTGTACTAAGAAATCATTATGCTGCATCTTAAAAGTAAAAGATACCTTTGCTTTCCAGTAGTTATATACAGCTTGGAAAACAGCATATCGAACAGATAAGTACTGCAGAGCCTATAGATACAGCACTTGGTCAGTAACTGTTCAAATTGAAAGAGAACAGCAGATTGATAAGGTAGCCCTCCCCAAGAATCTAGAGACAAAAAAGAACTGAAGAATAATCATATCACCTGCAGATTTATGATAAACTATTCTCATTTTAACTTAATATCCACAAATATTAGTAAGCAAATCCATGATGGCATACGCACTAAAAACTAACAGTGTGTTGACACGTAATTCTACTCGCTGCAAAATTTCCTTTATAATCCATAATGGGCGCTCAAAGTTTAGATTATGTATGCCATACAATATTTTTCAACAAACAGCAGGATGAGAACATATTGCAAAGTCACTTCTGTTATAAATATCTTGTACTGCTGTCCTTAAAGAGTACAACACTGAAAAAACATGGGAGTTTTGAATTTGATGCATAAGTGCATTCACACATATTGGACACCGGGCATCAAACATCAGCACATTGTACATCCTATCGAACAAAAACATTCATATCAGATGTATCTGGCATGAAGAGGTCTAAGACATTGAACACGCGAATTGAATGGCCAGCTTTCCACGCATTGAGCTTCAAGTGGATCTGAAGTATGAATGATGCTGCTATATCAAGTACAGGATCCACTAAAATGAAATATAATCCGCAGGCTAACTAGTTATCTCATTAAGGTTTCCATTTAGCATGTGGTTTTACCTCCATAGCAGCATCTAGCTGCAAGAGGACTGGCACTGGTCCTATGAAAGTTGGTGTTATGGCTCCTGCTCTTTCACGAGCTTTGTGGTCCAAAACTTCCAACTTGAATAGGAGGACCTCCAACCTGTGATAGGACTTCAATTAAAATATAGAAAAATGGTACAAAGGATAAAAATAATTGACAAACTGTTCTCTTGCACAGAATTAATTGAACGGAGAAAAGGAAGTTGAAATATGAATTGGCCCTCAGCCCCCCCCCCCCCCCCCGAAAAAAACACCAACACACGCCATACCAATATTACATAGTCACTAAGAATATTCTAAATGGTAAAGCTGTACAAGCGTTAACTAAACTTCAGAAGCAAAACAGACCTATTCTCCTTCCATTTCACAATATGCCTTTGTAACCACCATATCAAAAACCAAGGAAGCGATGACAAGTTGCAATCACTTAACATCTTTTGTCTTCTTAAGTAGGGCCAGAGAGTAGAAACATAGCAATAAATATGCTCTAGCCCCGACCTCAATTGACAAATATTTAAAATAGCCTGAAAACATATACTCCCTCCATTCCAAATTATAAGACGTTTTGGCTTTTTTAGATACATAGTTCTTGCTTTGCACTTAGATGCACTATGTCTAAATGCATAGTAAAAGCAATGTATCTAGAAAAGCCAAAACGTCTTATAATTTGGAATGAAGGGAGTAGTTCTAAACTCTCTAAGTTCGTTCTAATATTCTATGCACATGGTGCATACTCTAACCACAACTTAAATTCCAGCCTTAGGTCCTTTAACAAGCCAACCAATTCATTTAAGACAATGCATTTCTTAATTTATATATATTCTTAAGTTATCTAGATCAATAGTGTTCTCTTACTTTTCAGGGTTTATATTCTTCCGCTCGTTATTGAATTCTTCAAGCCAGTCCTCATCTTCATTGTCCAGGTCATACTCGACAAATTCACCGACCTCAGCTCTGGCTGCAGATATTGATCACTCTTAGTAATAAACCTAATAAACATAACAGTGTAAGTTTAACAAGAAAAGAATGCATCCCCAGGGAAGTAACAAGAAAGAAACCTCCTCTTCCACGTATATAAGATGTCGGTTGTGCAAAGGTACGAGTATAGTCCCTTTCATATGTGTCCACAGCATCAAACTGCGGTGTAGGTATTTCTTGGGCATTTTTCTTACTGGGTGCTTGATTTCCCTGCAGAGTAGAGTGATATAATTCCTTTGTCCAGCATCCTTTGAAAAATATAGTAGCAGTCCAATAGATGTACCAAGAACATAATGGTTTAGATGATAGAGTTAGAGAAGCCCACATACAATAGCGGAATAGCCCATACAATAATTTAAAGTTTTAAACTGATCAGAAATATATACTCTCTGATAAACCTAGCAAAGCAACAATTTTGAATTCTTCCAAGGACAAGACATTTAAGAAAAAGGGTACAATAGGATCACTATGGTTTCAATTAGGTGGAGATAAAAAATTTAATATTGTTGGAAATCTGCACCAACAAATTACTGTACAATATCTGAACTATTGTCCAAAAAATAACAACCACTGTGTATCCAAATTCCAGACAAGAGAACCAGGCAATGAGTTCAAAATAGATTAACTGATAAAGGCTTGCCCTCTTATAAATGAGGTATACACAAATGAAAGTATTAACAGCAACAACTTCATTAAGCGACTCTTCAGACCTAAAGGTGAGTGGTATTGATAGGTTCATAAAGAAATGAATATGACCAGCTATTATAGGATACAGCATGTATCATTCCTCTGGAAAAGCCTTATTTCTAGCTAATTTTAACATAAGGCCATGTTTGGCTCCCAAGAATTGAGAGGAATTGGAAAGTAATCTAATAATTAAATGGGAAGCACCTTCTAGATATTGGTTTTAATTCATGGGATCCAAACAGGCCCTGTACACGTAAATTTAGCCACAATATGCTAGTAAACTTCATTTGACATGTCCACACATTACTAGGATTGGAATGATTCCATGACATTACAACCTGCAGTCTAACCCAAGTCCTCTTCATTTCACATTTTCACAATGGCCACCAAGACAACAACTACAAGAAACAGTACAGGCACATGTCGCACATGACAGAAAGCTTAGTTGGTGAAATGGGGACTCAAGCACAGAAGGAAGCTCAATTCATGTAACTTCAACCTAGAAACAAACTCAATGAGCCTATAAGGTCCAACATTTAACATTGCTGAAGCTCAAACTCAAGCAGCAGGACCAAAATACCTCGCCCTCTGTGGCGTTGTTCGCCCCAGACGCGGTGAGCTCAGCTCCTGAGTGCCGCAGCAGCACCCCAGCCCTCGCAGAGGAAAGCGGCGCGACCCCTGGCTCGTCATCCTCGAACTCCCGCACAGACTTGAGGATGGGGAGCTTCTTGTGGATGTCGAGCGGCCGCGGCCTGAACGAAAGCCTACTCATAGTTCCCACCACCCCCGCCGCCGCTGCAACCTCATCTCATCTCCGCCCACCACCTCCTCGCCCAACCACCCGCCCGCACCGGCTCGCCCAAGGCAGTGAACCAACGAGCAGCTCGGGCCCGGGAGAAACCCTAGGTCCGCGAGGGCCGAGTGGCAGGGCCGGGCGCGCCGGGCCGCGGGAGCCGCGAGGTATGCCGCGGAGCGGTGGGTGACGCGGAGGGGAGGAGGCGGGGGAGCTAGGGTTAGGGTTTTGGGCGGGGAATCGGGCCTTAGGGTTTGAAAGGAAATGGAAGCGAGGGAAGAAGGACGCGAGGAGGAAGAAAGAGGCAGGGCGTCGAGCCGAGGGGAGGGATTGGGAGCCAGGTCGGGCTCGAGGCGGCAGTTGAGTACGTGTACGTATCCGTATGGGCGTAGACGGTATGTGTATACATACGTACTTCCATTTGTATTTGTATTCGTACTATCCTTGTATAGTAGGTTTAGAAGAAATTCTTCCCTTAATTGTCCGCCAGCTTCCAGCGCAGAACACGCGTCTGCGTCACTCCAATTAATTTCCTCCATTGGATCTTTGATCGTACGACCATCATTGTTTGGAGCGGATTCTTTCTGGAACGGCTTCTCGCGCTTCTCGTCAACTTCTTTCCGCTTCTCCTCTGCTTTCCCCGCTTCTCTTCCGAATCCACAGAGGCAAATATATATTCTAACCTCAACTTCTCCATCTAGCTTCTGACCCCCTCCTCTCTCCTCTTTGCTCTCCCCATCTCTCTCTGACGCGGGGCGACGGCGTGGCGCAAGCGGGCTACGGTGGCGGTGCCCGCCCTCCTCCTCCTCTGCCCTCCCTCTTCTACCTCTCACCTCCGTTTTCCCCTCCCCTTCCTCTCTCCCCTTCCTGCGCAAGGCGGCGGCGGGCGCCCTCGGGCTGCGCCACAACGCCGCACATCGGCCCCCGTGGCGGCCATCTCTGGCGGCGGCGGCGCTCCAGCAAGGCACGCCGTTGGCCGCCGGCACGGGTGGCGCCCGGCGCGTCCTCCTCCCGCTGTTCCGTGTGGGCTCCGGTGCTCGACGAAACCCTAGGCGCCTCTTCATCTCCCGATGTGTCGCTGTCTCTCTTCTGCCTGTTACAACTCCTGTTCCCAGCTCCCAGATGGTGCCCCTTCGCGACGGCAGGGCAGCCAGGCTCTGCTCGGCATCCTGCGTGTCTGCCCCTGTGCGGCTGTGGGCTCATGGCTGCTTCTTTGACCCTATGCGGCTCGGCCTTTTGCTGGTCTGCTTGGCTGGTGTTTTTTCGATTTGGTATGTAGAGTGGGCTGCAGCCTGTGGTGATTCATGGTTTGGATATATGGTGATGGAAGGGGTTGGGAGAGGAGATGATTGTCGTAGTTATGATTTGGACATATGGATTTGGTGTGTGGAGTAGGACGTGGTGATTTCTGATTTTTTACATTGTGATGACATGTTTTGTAACAAAAAAAATTATGGCATTGATGAGTGATGGCGACACAGGATGTCTGCTTCTTAAAGGTTTGTTACCTGCTAGAATTTTTAAGCTCATAGCTCAACTTCAAGTGGTATGCTTACATTTTTTCTAACAATACTCCAGTCGTTTTTTCTTGGTTTTCATCGTACATGCATTGTATAAGTTACTGAATATTTTTGTGCTTACCTGTAAATAAGTTGCACACGTGCTAAGTGATTGCAGCATTGGAATATCAGGTTTCAGATATGATTTTGGGAATGTCCATAATTTCAGTACTTCACTTTTTTTATAAAAAAAATAAAAGGACATATTATATTGATAAAGAAGAAGTTAGACTCGGAATAATTGTCAGGCTACTTTGGTTTCTCGGTTCAGCTGGAATGCAGTTTGTGTGGTTCCTCTGACTGGTTGGCAGATAGCTGCTGCTGAGTCTAGACAACAGGTTTGTTAGCAATCCGCTTTGATGTTGAGTGTTTCGGATTTTGATGTTCATAGCTGTTTTGTATTCTTACTAATAACTGGCACTTTTGTAGCCATAGGTGCTGGCCTTGTTTAACCATATCAGATGCAGTTACTTTGCTCGATGTTGTTACCTTTGCTCTCCAAGTATTGTTTGGTTCCAAGTAAAAAACAGTTAATGCTATCTATTGTAGCTACATAAGGCCTATTCTGTGCAACAATAATATTCAGTAGAAGGTTTATTTGTCTATGGATCAATCGTAGCATTGTATTTGAGATTAGGGACTGCTATTATGAAAATTAAATAGGACATGAGTTTTTTATTTTAAGTTCAATTCCTATGTTTTCTAACCCAAAACTCTATATACATACCAACCGGAACAGTGATGTCAGCAAAAACGTTGGTCTGCCATCACAAAGGAGCCCTCAAGACGCATGGCAGAGGACAAACAATCTGGGACACGTTTGCGCACACTTTCGGTATGTATGCTCGATTTGTGCATTTCGGATTAGAGGGGTGTTTTTTCCCTGGCGTTTGGTTGGCGTGCCTTGATATTGAGTTATGTTTGGTGTTCTGTTCATATGGTATGGTTGTGGATGCAGCTTCATTATATGATGATACTCTTCTTTGGAGAGCTTACGCTCATGGATTACCGCACGACGACAATCTATTATCCTTCGATGGTTGCTGCTTCTGTTGCGTACGCTGCTCGTTGCACGTTGAGGAAGAGTTTTGTTCGGACAGAAACTCTGGATTGCCACACTAGCCTCCATGAGCAGCAGCTTATGTAAGTGCTCCTCCTCCTGCACTCTATGAATCCGTAAGATTCTGAACTTGATTTGCATGCAAGTGTGAGCTATAAAGCTCATAAGTCTGAATAATATCAAGATTACTAGACAGCGAGGAGATACTGAACACGTAACAAAATGATTCCTGCATTATCCACTCTCAAAGGGTCAAAGTAGGCAACAAAACGACATTAAAAATTAGAGGTGATCCTTATTTGACAAAAACAGCAGAAAAAGTAAGGAAAAAAACAGAAATCAGCTCTGAGCTGACAAACTATCGATGACTGAAAACTGAGCTGAGAAACTACTGATGACTGAAATGAAAAATAATGGTGGAATGTTGCTTTCTTGCATGTGCAGGCTAACATGAGATCAATGAGAGAATGAGACCACCTTGGAGTAGCATTGCAGATAAGTATTACCACTCATACATAGGTATTACCACTCATACAGATGTTCTGAATCAATATTTTGTTCGTCTCTAATGTAATGAGGTTTGATACCATCGGCGTCGCCGATGCCGGTCCGGCTGGATCCTCTGCTCTGTTTCTTCCTCCCTGACCTTACTTGGTTAAATCCTCTATATCTCCTCTGCCACCTTATGTCTCTGATGCCTTCATTTCATTTACTGCACGTATGGGCTTATTTTACCAATCTATTATGAAAATATGCTCTCTGATTAAACCTCACAGTGTTCCGTGTATGGATTTATTTTGCCAATCTATTATGAAAATATGCTCTCTGATTAAACCTTACCGTGTTCAATAGCTCCATGTAGTGATGCTTGTTGTTAGTTTTTAGGAGCACTAATACATGCTAAGTATCGAAATATAAAAAAAAGTTATGTGACCAATTTGGAGATTTTATTATGATTCAGTTATGATATTCTGTTATGTTCCAATTTTCCTGTTCTTACCATGGATTAGGTGTGGTTCTAATCTGGGTGCATAAAAATGTGTCCCATTTTCCCTGAGTTGTGGGCTGGGTGTAGGGATTCTAGAGTTTTCTGGATCTTGTCTAAATATTTTCCTGCTTTGCAGCTCACTCAATGCCTATGATGAGTCGACTGTGACTACAAACATGGCTTGCCACCGTCCATCGCTCCTCACTGCCCTCTCCACCGGCATGGTCTGCTAACCTTCACCTTAAAGTTGACACCTTTCCTTTCTTGCATCTCCTGTTGTTTGGCCTCCGCCTATTTTTCAAATAAATATTAATAATACAACTGTCCTTAGTGTCTAAGTGCTTGTAGCTATAGGAATTTAGAAATTTAGGAGCAGCCTGCCACTTCCATTCACAGCATCAAAGCTTATCCTATCAAGATACTCATTTGGCCCCCCTGGACTTTCCTTCATGTCCAGAATTGCATGCAAACTATGGTTTAGTCTAATGTTGATGGAATGTTTCGTGGGCTTACATTTTATCTATGTAGATAAGATTTTAGGATCCTCTGAGGCCAGCAATGATTTGTTCGAACTTCTGGTCTGTTACCTTTTACTCTAATTAAATCAGCTGATCAGCTCTTCCTTGTTTTGGCCAATTTCGATTTGGCTAGCCACTTGGTGTTCCCCATAGGTTGCTCTGTTACCGAAATTGGCCAGATCGGTTTGCCTTGTGTCAGATAGTTTACTCAATGTGTTAGTGGGGTCCCAAAACTGCCAAATCAAAATTGGCTAGATCGGTTTGCCTTATATCAGATAGTTTGCTCAATATGTTAGTGAAGTCCCTAAAGATCTGCTCTACACTTTAGTAACCTACCCTGATCTTATTAGTTAACTATGTTTCTACGAGTGCTACCTTGGCAGTTTGCATTCCTGGATTGCAATTTTATTTCCAGTTCTCGCTATTCACGAATACTTGAAGAGTTCCTTGAATACCCACCTTATAAAGTAAGAAATGCTTTTCAAAATCTCATTCCAGCCTTTATTTTAGTACATAGTTATCTCACACTTTCTTATATTGATTTATACTACTATTTCTCATGGGAAAATAGTTTTATATTGTGGCCTCACTATTCTCTATTTTGTTGCAGGTTCATGCGAGATGCTCTTTTAATTCCAGTAATGAGGTGTGCACCCGTTTGGGCTTAAGTTACCTCTGATAATCTGCCTGTGTCAGTTAATATATACACCTTCCTCTTATTTCTCTTCTGCTAAATAGCATGCGGGTTGTCATGCACCGTCATCCTTTTAAGCGGTTGGTGTTCATGCTTGATACTTGATACTCAAACAATTTTAAAATCAACTTTTTAGTTCTAAATCTTCAGTTCCTACTATATATTTGACATATGAAGTCACACAGCACAGCTCATACCTGCCAGTATTTCCTGTGAACTATAAAGTCTTCATAGGCCATTGAAATTTCTTGTTGCACAGAAACGTTTTTGGTGGATCAACATAATAGTCCTTCCAATATTATATCACAAAAACAAACGTTTGAGGGCTATTACACCTTGATCAACCTCATATAATTTTCATAAATATCGAAACTGATAGGGTGATACCATTTTCTTTGATTTTTCTATTTGGATTAGCTACGAGATTGGATGGACTGACTGCTTGTGTTTTTAGAGTTCTGTTACCATCAGTCCAGGTATAATTTGCATACTTATTGTTTCCGTGATGAGGAAAAAAAGGTATCAGCCTCCCAGTCCACAAACTGATTGTAGCTGACGTCTGAAGCTCTTTGTTTTTCCACATTTGAAATATTGATTTTTTGGCTTCCAAAGTTGTGTTCAATACTGATAGTGTGCCTATATTTACAGGTTCAGTGGTTTTGCATTATGCACTTTTGTCATTGTTTTCCCCTTTAAATTTTGAGGCCCTACACTAAGCTGATAAGCCTACTTCTGTTGTCACAATATATTGCAAAGCTATATCGACCTCTACCTACTTGCCTCTAAAAAAAATATATACCTGCTCAAAGAAGCAAACAAGAAGATAGACTCAGATTACCATCATCATCGAATATAATATTGCTAGCTTCAACATTGTTAGGCCAAACTGAATTTGAAAGAAAACGGTTTTTGCACCACTCTTTTCTTATTGGAATGTATGGTTTCCTGTTACTGAAAAATCGGCGATGATAGATTCACTTTGGGTCTTTAACGCTTGAACTGTTGTTGTCAAGTATTGCAAATGAACTGAGTGTGCCATCTAAGTAGTTACCCACAGTGTGGTTCTTTGACAAAAGACTGTATGACAATGTCAGATTAATTAGTGAAATTCAGATGTTTGATGTCTTTGAAATGTACAAGGAAGAGATGGGTTGTCAGCTTGTAGTGGGAGTGTTTGATAATTCTCTTTACGATGATGCTGAGTTTGATGACCTACAACCTTTATGTGCATTTGCTCCTGAGGTTATATTTGAGATACCAAACAATGACTTTTCCATTGCCGATGAACCAAATAGTGCTGCTGCTAACAATTCAGAGGCTCCTGAACCCAATACTGTTGCTGCTAACAATCCAGAGGCAGCAACTGATTTGGAGCTTGAACAAGGTGATGATGTTGATCTAGAGCCTAAGAGGGAGACTGATATGTTTGATAATCCTGAAGAATATGTTGGAGTTGATGATGAACAAATTTATATTTCAATTGCGAATGCATAGCCAGCTGCTAATGCACAGCCAGTTAACAATGCTTATGATTCTGCTGCTGCTCACCAATCTGATGAAAATGCTTTTGCTGTTGATGATGAAGTTGTTGATGCAGACCCTCTTGAGGTGCATGTACTCCATGATCCGGAGAATCCAAATATAGTGAAGGAGGTATTGTTTCCTGATATCATTGCATTCAGGAAAGCAATTAGGCACCATGCTGTGAAGACTGGTTTTTCAGTTTGCTGGGGTCAAAACAGACAAGACCAGGTGGAGAGCTCATTATGTCGCAGAGGGTTGTTTGTGGCGCATACATGCATCCATTATTTATGATAAAAAACAGTACAAGTAATATGTTAAAATGCTGCTGTTTTTGACCTATTTGTGACCTTTTTGGACATGTAAATGACATGTTTGACATGTTTATGCAGATCAAAACACTTTATCCAGAGCACAGTTGTCCTACCACCAAGCTTCAAGAAGGAAAGATGGCAAGTCAGGTCTGGTGTGCAGACAGAATAAAAGATTGGGTGAAGAAGAATCCAAATAAGGGGCCAACAGATGCTAAAGACAAATTGGAGGCTGACTTTGGAATTAAGTTGAAGTACTCCAAAGCTTGGTCAGGTTTGCAGGTTGCTCGAGACCAGATTCATGGGTCTTATGATGAAAGTTTTCAACTTTTATTCAATTGGGCTGCACAGCTTAAAATAAGTTCTCCTAGAAGCATTGTGGATATAGAATTAGAGATAATAGGTGAACATAGAAGGTTTAGAAGGATTTTTGTTGCTCTGAAGTCATGCATTGATGGCTTCTTAGCTGGGTGCAGACCATTTATTGGCTTAGATGCTTCTAGTCGAATGGGAAGTATCTTGGGCAGTTGGTTTCAGCTATTGGGGGTTGATGGCCACAATTGGTTGTACCATATTGCCTATAGTGTTTTTGACACAGAGACTGAAGATAATTGAAAGTGGTTCATACAGAATTTGCACAAAGTTGTGGGGGATCCTCCAGGATTGGTGATTTATTCAGATGCTTGTAAAGGCCTAGAAAAAGCTATGGGAGCTGTCTTCCAACAAGCTGAGAATAGGGAGTGCATGAGGCACTTGTACCAAAACTTCATGAAACACTACTCAGGTGATGTGTTCACTGACCATTTGTATCATGCTACAAGGAGCTACACATATGGCATGTTCAAGTGGCACATGAAGAAAATTGCAGAGTTTGCTCCTGATGCAATTGAGTACCTTCACCAGCATCATTCTAGGATTTGGTACAGATCAGCCTTCTCGGAGCTTAGCAAGTGTGATTACCTAACTAACAATGTTTCTGAGAGTTTCAATGCACAGATTAGAAAGCTGAAGGGACTTCACCTTCATGAGTTAGTTTACAGGCTGAGGGAGCTCATAATGGAGAAGAGGTACATTAGAAAGAAGATTGCAAGGCAGTGGCAAGATGGCATCCTCACAGGTGTAATCAAGGATCTCAATGCTATTAGCAACCATTTGAGAGTAGTCAAGATTGCAGCCTGTGATGTGGCATTGCAGAGGTGACAATATTAGATGACTGGAACAACCAGAGAAGGCACACAGTGGATCTTGAAAACCACAACTGTTCCTGCAGGGAGTGGCAAGTAACTGGTAAGCCTTGCAAGCATGCCGTGGCATGGATTTGCTCTAACAGAGGAGTCCAAATCTCTGACTATGTCCATGAGTACTACTCAGTTTCCAAGTTTAGAGCTGCATATGAAGAGAGAGTGGAACCTATGCCAGACAGGTCCCAGTGGCCTCATGTTGATTTGGGTTTCAAAGTTTTCCCTCCAATACTTGGAAGAAGACCAGGCAGGCCTAGAGTGGTAAGGATAAGAGGTTCCATGGAAAAAGAAAGTACAAAGAAGAAAGTGAGATGTCACAGGTGTGGAAGTTTTGGACACTTTTCCAAGACATGAAAGGAACCTGAGATGGGACCAAATGGTGAGACTGCTGCTGCACCGAATAAAAGGTATGCTTTTTTTCATATTCATATCTGTTAACTACATATGGGTATGAAAAATAATTCATCTTCAACTAATGTTGCAGGAGGAGGGCAGCAGAAGAAGAAGCTGGACCATCCCAAGCAAAAAAGAAGAAGACGACAGCTAAGAAAAAGAACCCACCTAAGAAGAAGACACCAATGAAGAAGAAATTGATGAAAAATGCAGCAGCTCCACAAGCACAGGCTGTTGGAAGCCTACTTGATATGCTAAATGATGGGCAGTAATGAAGCTACAACTTATTTTGTGTGTAATAGCAAATGGCCTTCGTGGCCTGTGAACCTGATATGTAATGGCTGTGATCCACCTGCAGCTTATTTTGTGACTTGGCATATATGGCCTAGAACCTGAACCTGTTATGTAATGGCCTAAATGGCTTGGGAACTTGGTTGTGTTAATGGCCTATATGGCCTTTGAACCTGAACATGATCTGTAATGGTCTAAATGGCAACTTGGCTGTGTGAATGAAGTTGTAGATTTGGTCTTATTTTTGTATCTTATATGGCATATATATGGCTGCATGCTGCTGCTCGGCCAAGTGCAGGAGCCTATCTTCTTGCCTGTTAATATGCATACATACATTTCAAAACTGAATTCTCAGTCTAGTTTTGCTATGACAACATACAACACATTTGAGCAACAAATGGTCTGGTGACATACATTTGAGCACTAAATTTCCAAAGTGAATTATATTTCAATTCATACCATACATTTCATCTCAAGTCTGGTACCAGCGGCATAGAGCCACACAAACACATGTACAATTAGGTCACTTCCACATACCAGCGACAAACACGCCAATGAGAACACCTACAAAGCCTACAACGACAGGAGCTAGAAAAGAAGAATCAAGAACAATCTGCATGTTCTTCTTGTCGACTTCAGACTTCACTGCAGGCATCGGCTCAACAGGTTGCATCTTCATTTTCCAAAGCTCAGCTACAACACTATCCAGTGTTTGCTTCAACATTTGCAACTCTTCCCTGAAATTAGCACAACAAGCACCAGCTACATCCTTCCCTGTCTGCAACCTCTGTTCCTTTGCTTCCAAAGCCATCAGCTCCACCTGAGAGTGGATGAAGGGGCAGGTAGTTTCATCATCCTGCAATCAAAATAATGGGCGTAAAATCAGACAAGCATCGACACATAGTGAGCACAACAATGTAAAAATCAGACCTTGATTTTATAAGGGCACTTGAGGTACCACTCGCCCTTTGTCGCCAGTTGCTTGCTCTGGATCCTAACCAAAGGAACATGGCAAAAGGGGGCACTCCCTTCTGCTGCTGGGTGTCGCGCTCGGGGCCCGTGGATTGCTTCATCGGGCTTCCAATCCACTTCTCGTCCATTGCAGCACGACCGACGAACAGAGTGCTCCAACAGGGCTGGGCCGGGCGCTCCGGCGGGGGTGTGACCTCCGGCGGGGGCAGGCGCTCCAGCAGCGCGCGAGCCTACGGCTATGGCCGACTGAGGGCGGGAGCATCGGCGATGGCAGCCGCCCCGACGGTGGGGCTGACCTGACCGGCGGTGGCAGGTGCTGAGGTAGGAGTCGGGGGCTCTGGCCAGGGCGGGAGCACCGGCGATGGCAGCTGCCCCGACAGTGGGGCCGACCTGACCGGCGGTGGCGGGCGCTCAGGCGGGAGTCGAGGGCTCCGACCGGGGGTGGGCGCTCCGGGGGTGGCGCGCGCTCCGTCTGGTGGCGCTCCGGGCGGTGGCTGCTAGGGTTTTGGGGTGAACACGAGAGGTGATGAGGACATCGACACGCTGGACACACCGATGTTATGGTCTTCCCCAAGTTGCAATTCGTCTCCAACTCAGCTGCCACGTCACCCTCGGATTCAGCAGACACGTCGTTACTGTTTTGGTCATAACTCTCTCATATGACATCAAAACGAGGCGTTCTTGGATGCGTTGGAAAGGGGACGACGACGCCGTCGTTTTGGATCTGGTCCTAGATCTAGAAGGTCCGTGGATCATTCTGTGTAACCACGTCAAGGTGCTGCATCACCTATTTGGGCCAACTTGGCCATGTATCGTGTCGGGCCTTAAGCCCAAGTTGTGGGCGCCCAACCCCTGACCGTTCCCAACCCTAGGTCGAGTCTTAGACTATAAATATAGCCGCCGCCGCTATTAGACAATTGAGTTTTGTTTAGAGTTTAGTTTTCCATCGAGAAACTGAATCGTTCATTGTAACTGTGGTGACAAATCCTTTTACAGTGATCCAGGGCCCCCGTTCTTGATCTCCTCCACTGTGTCGATTAGTCCTTAGGAACCGAGTTCTTGAACCTCTATTGATATTCACATCATTCATATTTGTAATTTCAGATTGCGTGTTTTTACCTTCTTGCTTGTGCGCTTCGATTCGCTTGCAGGAAAAGCCTTCTTGGCAAGGTCAATCAAGTTGTACTTGGTTGATAACCAATGGAGCAGTGGTGTAACGGTTGCAGGGTTCGAATCGTGTCTGATTTGAAGCTGGATCGCCAACGTCGAGATCTCCACAAATCGAACTTATCGGTTACCTCTCGGAAGATTGTGCCAGTATTCATCAATTGGTATCATATATTTCAGATTTACCGCGAGGTATAATCTTGTTTGCCTTAGATTCATATTTGTTCATTACCTAGAGTCCACAAAAAGCCCAATACTATTTTAATCTCCGTTGTCCTATCACCTTTGTGCCTTTGCAATTTCGTTTCAGATTCGCGTTGTTGAGTTTGTGTCCGTGGTCGAGTCTTGTTACTGGTTTAGGATTGTGTTCGTAGTCGTAGTTCAATCGCCCGTTGCTGTGATTTTTGTTTTCCCGCCGCGTATCCCATCCACCGTTTTCAAACAAAAAGTTGAAGCCACCACATTACTCGACTTGCCCCGCTAGCCGCCTTGTGTACCTTCTCGCCACCGCGCAAACCCTAGATAGGTTGCCAGCCGCTCTTATTTTGCCTGCATCGCAGCCCTCCTTACATCATTAGGCGAATACCTACTGCTGTTAGTCACAGGAACCATCTTGTAATCGGTGCGAATACCTACTGCTGTTAGTCACAGGAACCATCTTGTGATCGGTGTTGGAGTTTAGGGACGTTTTGTCCTAACTGCCGTATTATGCCTTTCGGAAAACATAACTTGAGATACCTTCGGTAAAACAGGCATAACTTTTCGCTCGTTTATCAGAAAAATCTGAAATTTTTTGAGCAGCTTCTTGACACCATTTGAGGCCGACCCAAACTGGGCTTCGCCCTGTTTGGTTTCATCAAAATTGCCAAAAAAAATCAGGAAAATAAAGAAAAAAATTGTCAACGTTTTTGCACGCTTTTCAGAGAACTTGCTGTATTTCTGTAGACCACATCCACCTCAGTTGTAGGGCTGGTTCGGCTGGTGGAAAAGCCGGCTGGTTTCGGCTGATTCAATAGTGTTTTGTGAGAGAGAATAAGCTGAAACAAGCTGAAACAAGCCGAAACATGACTTGCAGAACAGGGCCGTAGGTGCCAATTTTTGTGGTTGCATCTTTTGTGATCCTTGTTCAGAGAAAAATATAAAAAAAATAGCAAAAAATAAAAAAAGTTTGATTCCTACTAGTGCCTTTTGGGAAATTCCGGGAAAAATTCAGAAAAAAGAAAAATTCGGGTTACTTGCTTGTTCTGTGAGTTATTTCCATCGTCCTTTGCTTTCACCTTGTTGCGCTATGTCTCGACACGTTTTAGCCAGCAGCTGTGATTTGTAATTTGGATCCGGATTAAACAATCGTTAATCTGCATTCGTTAATTGCTAATCCTTGCTGTCATATTGTGTGCCTACCCATATCTCCACATATTCTTCTGTCAGCACAGATTCATTTTGCAACTGTTACCCACGCTCAACAACAGATTACTTTGCCACTTTGGTTTGGCTCCTGTTTGGCGTTGGTAAGAATACAGGCAAGACGGTGGTAAGCCGCTTGTGATTTTGCATTCCACTTTCACTACCGCCACCACCACTTGTTTCCTTTTAGTTGATAGGGATAATACTTTGGTGTTGTCTTTTTTCTATCTTCTAACCATGTCAGGATCTCCGACGGACTTCAATGAGTGCGTGTCAAAGGGCGAGCTTACAATGTTCATGACTGAACAACGCAATCTTATGACCGAGCTGACGCGCAATGTGAACAATTTGGTCACCCGCATTGAACAACTCGAGCACCGCCTTCCCCTCATCGTGGTGATGATGTAGATGCGGATGATTTTGGTGATGAAGATGCGGATGCTGACGGTTATGCCCGTCGCCGCCTTAACTTCAACTGTCGCGGTATGGGAGGTAATATTCAAGGTAATAATGATCCTTTTGCTAAAATTAAATTTAGCCTTCCTCCTTTTGCTGGTAATGTTGATCCAGAGGCTTATTTAGATTGGGAGCTTGCTGTTCAACAAAAATTTGATTCTCATAATGTTCCTGCTGAGCATAGAGTTAGACTTGCTACTAGTGAGTTTACTAATTTTGCTTTGTTCTGGTGGAGTGATCTTTGCAATGCTAATAATGCTGCTGCTGTGCCTCAAACTTGGAATGCTTTAAAGCAACGTATGAAATCTCGTTTTGTTCCTCCTTATTACCAACGTGATTTACGTTTGAAACTACAAACTTTAAAACAAGGTGATAAAGGAGTCGAAGCATACTATCAAGAATTGTTTATTGGTTTAGCCCGTTGTGGTATAAATGAAGATGATAATGATTCTAGTGCTACATTTTTTGGTGGTTTAAACAATGATATACAGAACATCCTAGATTACAAAGAATGACGTAATTTTTCCCAATTGTATCATCTTGCTATTAAGGCAGAACGTGAAGTACAGGGACGCAAACAACACCAGCCTTTTCCGGTCTAACAATGGGAGGACTTTTCAGCACCGTTGAAAGCCCAAGTTTGGTTTTGGTAATTAATGACACCAAGTTGCTAATGCCACGTGTTAAGTGTTTTGAGTTAGGCATAAGCAACACATGTGATGAAGGTGTATGTGGCAAGGAGTGGTGGCCACAAGATCACAAAGAGATGGTGCATGGACATGAAATAATGATCATGGTGGAGATGCACATAAAAGGAAGGACATGATGATCAAGTGGAGAAGGATCTAAGAGCTCAAGGCAAAGGTATAACCATAGGGTTTTCCTTTTGCCGGTCTAAGATGAGTAGAGAAGTGATTGACCGGATTTAGGATACATAGCCGACTATCAAGAGGGGCAATCACGGTTAGCTCGGGAATCAAGTGCCACTAGATCAATGTCTTGAGCATATGCATTAGGATCTAGTAAAAAGCTAACATAACGCCTTGAGAAATGATTTATGAAATGCTAACACACATGCACATGGTGATGTACACTTGGTGGTGTTAGCACAGTTTGTGAAGGCGGTGGAGTTTAAGCGGTAGAGAGGGGTTTGGGTTCCTCTCTCCCTCCCGACGAGCTTGCGAGGCGGGATTCGGCGCTTTTTGGAGAAGTGAAACGCCTATTTTCTACTGCGCCGGAAGTCGGAAAAGAAGCGGAGGCGAAAGGAGGTCACTGCGTTGATCGGACGCTGCACCGGACGCTGCACCGGACGCGGTCACGGTTTGATCGGACGCGTCCGGTCAGTTCAACGCGGGCGAGCGCTAGGGTTTGTGACCGGACGCTGGTCTGGCCTGACCAGCGCGTCCGGTCAGTTCAACTGGGCGTAAGAGAGAAGCGCGCGACCGGCGCGTCCGGTCCTTCACGGGACCGGAGCGTCCGGTCACGCGTCCAGAAACACAGAGCGAAGCGGAGTGACGATCGGACGCGCGGCGCGTCCGGTCACGTGCGATCGGACGCGTCCGGTCGCAGCTGGAGCTTACTGGAACGCGACCGGACGCTGACACTATCGCGTCCGGTCACTCGGTTGAGCGCGTCCGGTCAGGGCAACGGCTAGTTCTGACGCGCACTGTTCACATTTGTCGTGTAGTGACCGGACGCGTCCGGTCACCCTGACCGGAGCGTCCGGTCAGCGCGTTTTTGCTGCGTCGTCTGTAACGGCTAGTTGCGTACCCCTTCGTTATAAATAGACGTTGGACGGGGTTTGAGGGCAACTCTTGCATATTCTGAGATATAGAGACATACTTTGAGCTAGAGAACAACCCCTCCACTCATCTCTTTGATTAGTTGCACATCTTGAGTGAGATTGAGTGAGATTCAAGTGCATTGCTTGAGAGTTGCATTCTAGAGGCACTTGATCTTCGAGTAGCTGCGGATTTCTTGTTACTCTTCCGTGTTTCCCGACACGGTAGACGGCTTAGAGCAGCGGAGGTGATTGAGCTCACAATTGGAGATTGTTGGAGCCTTCACCAAGTGTTGTAAGGGGTTCTTGATCCTTCCCCGCGGGAGTTCGCAAATTGGATACTCTAGTGGAGCTCGTGGCTTGGAGGATCCCTATCTTGTGTGCGGTTGTGCGGCGCCCGCCGAGGGCTCAACTCTTGATAGTTGATTAGCTCGCGAACCGACAAGTGGGTGTATCGCCACAACGGGGAGTAGCTTGCCGGGAAGCAAGTGAACCTCGGGATAAATTCTTGTGTCATTCTCTTCCCGAGGATTTCTCTTGTGTGATTGATTGATTGGTACATCTCATCTCTACACGGCGGTATAATCACTCAAAGCTCTTCTCTTGTATTACTTCTTATTTCTAGCTTGTAGTTGTTGTTGTGTTTAGTGAATAGCTTTGTTATAGACTTGTGTAGGTGGCTTGCTTAATTAGTTAGAGCTAGTGCATTTGCTTCGCCACCTTTCGTACTAACGTGTGGTTAAGTAATTCTTGTAGAAGTTTTAATTAGGCTATTCACCCCCCCTCTAGCCTATTTGGACCTTACAAGTGGTATCGGAGCCAAGGCACCGTTTATTTGAGGCTTAACAACCTACGGTGAAAAAGAAATGGCTCAATTGAGCTTGCACATCAACAACACCAAGAAGGCACCTCACTTTGATGGCACAAATTATGCATATTGGAAGGTTAAGATGACCGCACACCTAAAGTCAATCAATAGAGAAGTATGGAAGGTCACCGAAACAAAATTTGAGGTTGCTAATCCGGAAGCACCTACACCAGTGGAAGAGAAGAAGCTCCAATGCAATGACATTGCCATTAGTGCTCTTCATGAGGCATTAGATGACAAGACATTTGAGCAAGTGAAAAACATAGAAGTTGCACATGATGCTTGGGCCAAGCTAGAAGAAACATTTGAGGGCACCGAAGGCACAAAGACCGCTAAAGCATATATCTTGCAAGAAAAATTTTCAAGCTTCAAGATGCAAGATGATGAGAGTGTTCCGGAGATGTTTCATAGATTGCAAGTCATTGTCAATGAGCTCAAGGCACTTGGTGAGGAGGTCAAGGACAATCAATTCTCTATGAAGTTCTTGAGAAGCTTGCCCAAGAGATTTGATACATTGATCACCGTGCTAGTGAGGACTACATTGAAGGATTCAACTCCTCAACAAATATTTCAAGAGGTGATGACCGATGATTCATATAGAGAAGATGATGAGAAGGATGAGTTGGTCAAGAAGAAGAAGAAGGAAAATGAGAAGAAAGATGATGAAAAGAAGAAGAGTGTGGCATTCAAAGCCACCGCATCCAAGGGCAAGTCCAAGATTGAATCATCAAGTGATGAAGACTCAAGCTCTTGTGATAGTGATGACATTGATGAGAAGATGGCTCTCTTTGTCAAGCAATTTGGCAAATTCATGAAGAAGAAGGGCTTTCGTGCAAGAAGGAGGAAGAACTCTTACAAGAAGAATGAGCATACCATGAGATGCTTTAGATGCCATAGCAAAGACCATCTCATTGCAAAGTGTCCTTATGATAGTGATGATGAAGATGCTATCAAGAAGGAGAGAAAGAAGCAAAAGAAGAAGCAAGAGAAAAGGGAGAGCTCTTATAAGAAGAAGAATGATTCTCATGTTGCTACATGGGATAGTGATGATTCCTCAAGTGATGATGAGGATGACTACAAGAGCAAGAAGAAGGGACATGCTAGCATTGCCATCCAAAAGAAGGTCTCCCTCTTCGACACTCCATCATGCTTCATGGCTAAGGCCGCTAAGGTATCATCCAATGATGAGAGTGATCATGATAATGCTAGTGATAGTGATAGTGATGAAGAGGAATTCACTAAAGATGAACTAATCACTATGCTAGAAGATTGCACTCAACATTTTAAAGAATCTAGAAAGGAGTGCAAGGGCTTGCTTAAGGAAAAGAAAAACCTTATGCAAGAACTTGATGAGCTTAGGGCATCTTATGAGAGTCTAAAGGTAGACCATAAGAAGCTTCAAAAGTCTCACATTAAGCTAGAAGAAGCTCATTCCTCTCTAGTTGAAAAATATGAAAACATACCAACTAATGTTGAGAAAGCTAAAACTTGCAACATAGGCATATCATGTGATATAATTGATGAAACTTTTCATAAGCCTATTATTGTTGCTCCCACTAACCCTTCATGTAGCGCATCTACATCATCCTCATCTAGTAGTGATGGTTTCACTTGTGACTCCACACTTATAGTTGAGAATGAAAATCTCAAGAAGGAGGTAAAAGAGCTCAATCACACCTTAGCTAAGGCTTATGGTGGTGAGGACCGCTTGCTTATGTGCTTGGGTAGCCAAAGAGCATCTCTCTACAAAGAGGGATTGGGCTATAACCCCAAGAAAGGCAAGGCCGCTTTTGCTCCTCACAAGACTCGTTTTGTGAAGAACAATGGTAGCTATTGCAAAAGTTGCAAGCAAGTTGGTCACATAGAGCAACAATGCATGAACAAGAAATCAAATGCTAATGTATCCTCAATTAAGTTTGATTCTTTCTATATACTTACCAAGGGTACAAATGGTGTTCATGCTAAGTTCATTGGTGCACCATGGATGGGCTCAAAGAAGAAAGCCATTTGGGTACCAAAGAGCTTAGTCTCTAACCTTGGAGGACCCAAACAAGTTTGGGTACCTAAAAAGAATTGATATTGTCTTGTAGGTCAATTACAAAGCCGGAGGAAGGCATTGGGTGCTTGATAGTGGGTGCACTCAACATATGACCGGAGACTCTTGTATGTTCAATTCAATTGATACAAGTCAAAATGGTGGTTTTGATGCTATCACTTTCGGCAACAACAAGAAAGGCAAGGTCAAGGGGCTTGGTAAAATTGCTATCTCAAATGACATGAGCATATCAAATGTGTTGCTAGTTGAGAGCTTGGATTTCAATCTTTTATCGGTGGCACAACTTTGTGATCTTGGTTTCAAGTGCATATTTGGTAGTGATGATGTTGAAGTCATAAGTGTTGATGGATCAAACTTGATATTCAAAGGATTTAGACATGGTAGCTTATACTTGGTTGACTTCAATGATAGTGAGACATAATTGACATCATGCTTGCTTAGTAAATCTAGTATGGGTTGGTTATGGCATAGAAGGCTTGGTCATGTTGGAATGAAACAATTGAACAAACTTTTGAAGCATGACTTAGTTAGGGGCTTGAAAGATGTCACCTTTGAGAAGGATAAACCATGTAGTGCTTGTCAAGCCGGTAAACAAGTTGGAAATACACATCCTAGTAAGAGTGAAATGAGCACATCAAAGGCATTTGAGTTATTGCAGATGGACTTGTTTGGGCCAACAACATACACTAGCATTGGTGGCAACAAGTATGGCTTTGTGATTGTGGATGACTACACTAAATACACTTGGGTGCTCTTTCTCTATGACAAGAGTGATGTTTATGATCTATTCAAGTCTTTTATCAAGAGGGTGCAAAATGAGTTTGAGACTATCATCAAGAAGATTAGAAGTGACAATGGTAGTGAGTTCAAGAACACGAGAATTGAAGATTTGTGTGATGATTATGGTATTGGGCATCAATTCTCACCAACATACACTCCTCAATCCAATGGTGTAGTTGAAAGGAAAAATATAACCTTGATTGATATGGCTAGATCAATGCTTAGTGAATACAATGTCAGTCATTCATTTTGGAGTGAAGCTATCAACACGGCTTGCTACTGTAGCAACCGTCTCTATTGCCATGGGAAGCTTGGAAAGACACCATATGAGCTATTGAATGGAAGAAAGCCCAACATTGCATACTTTAGAGTGTTTGGTTGCAAATGCTATATTCTCAAGAAAGGCACTAGATTGAGCAAGTTTGAAAAGAAATGTGATGAAGGGTTCTTACTTGGTTATTCTACCACAAGCAAAGCATATAGAGTTTGGAATCTCACAAATGGCACCTTGGAAGAAGTTCATGATGTTGAGTTTGATGAAACCCAAGGGTCTCAAAATAAAGCTCAAAACCTTGATGATGTGAGAGGAGATCAATTGTCAAATGCAATGAAGAACATGGACATTGGTGATATAAGGCCGATGCAAGTTGATGATGATGATATTCATGTGATCAACCAAAGTGTGCAAATTAATACAAATCAAGCAAGCTCTAGTGGTTCTCATGATGAAGCTCAAGTTCAAGGTCAAACAAGTGAAAGCAATCAACTCCCAATACTCCAACCTACTAGCATTGCAAGAGATCATCCGTTGGACCAAATCATTGGTGGAATTCAAAGTGGTGTTCAAACTAGATCAAGGCTAGCATCCTTTTGTGAGCATTACTCATTTGTCTCATTAGAAGAACCAAAGAAGATAGAAGATGCATTGAAAGATTCCGATTGGGTAAATGCCATGCATGAAGAACTAAACAACTTTGCTAGAAATCAAGTTTGGAAACTTGTTGAGAGGCCAAAGAACTACAATGTGATTGGTACTAAGTGGGTCTTTAGAAACAAGCAAGATCAAGATGGCATGGTTGTAAGGAACAAAGCAAGATTAGTAGCACAAGGATACACTCAAGTTGAGGGTCTTGACTTTGGAGAGACATATGCATCGGTTGCAAGATTGGAGGCAATTAGAATCTTATTAGCATATGCTTGTGCACACAACATCAAGCTCTATCAAATGGATGTCAAGAGTGCATTTCTAAATGGCTATATCAATGAAGAAGTTTATGTTGAGCAACCTCCCGGTTTTGAAGAAGACAAGAAGCCTGACCATGTTTACAAGCTAAAGAAGGCATTGTATGGTTTGAAGCAAGCACCTAGAGCATGGTATGAGAGGTTGAGGGACTTTCTCCTCTCTAAAGGTTTCAAGATGGGAAAGGTTGACACCACTCTCTTCACCAAGAAGCTTGAAAATGACTTGTTTGTGTTGCAAATCTATGTGGATGACATTATCTTTGGATCAACTAACCAAGACTTTTGTGAAGAGTTTGGAAATATGATGGCTAATGAGTTTGAGATGTCTATGATTGGAGAGCTTAGTTACTTCCTTGGACTTCAAATCAAGCAAATGAAGAATGACACTTTTGTAAGTCAAGGCAAGTACATCAAGGACATGATCAAGAAGTTTGGATTGCAAGATGCTAAGCCAATGAGCACACCAATGGGCTCTAATGATCAATTGGGTATTGATAATAGTAGAAATATGGTAGATCAAAAGCAATACCGGTCCATGATTGGAAGTTTGCTCTATGTCACCGCTTCTAGGCCAGATGTGATGTTTAGTGTGTGCAAGTGTGCAAGATATCAAGCTTCACCTAGAGAAAGTCACTTGAAAGCAACCAAGAGGATATTGAGATATCTTAAGGGCACTCATGATGTTGGATTATGGTATCCCAAGGGGTCTAATTTTGAGTTGATTGGATATTCGGACTCCGACTATGGTGGATGCAAGATTGATAGAATGAGCACAAGTGGCACTTGTCAATTGCTTGGAAGGTCTCTTGTTTCATGGTCATCAAAGAAACAAAATAGTGTTGCACTATCTACCGCCGAGGCCGAATACATTAGTGCCGGTAGTTGTTGTGCACAATTGCTTTGGATGAAGGCCACTTTGAATGACTTTGGAATTAAATTCAAGAATGTGCCTTTGTTGTGTGATAATGAAAGTGCTATCAAGATGACTCAAAATCCGGTTCAACATTCAAGAACCAAGCACATTGATATAAGGCATCATTTCATAAGAGACCATCAACAAAAGGGTGATATTAGCATTGAAAGCATTGGCACCGAAGATCAATTAGCCGACATCTTTACAAAGCCACTTGATGAAAAGAGTTTTTACAAGTTGAAGAATGAATTGAACATACTTGACTTCTCCAACTTGAATTGAGTGCACCCCCACATTCTTATATGACATGCCTCTCCTCCAACATAGCAAGGTAAAGTTGTTTGGCATATCATTCATACTTTGCTAAGGACATGGTTAGAACATATAGACATATTTGCATGACAAATAGGCTCATTCATGAAAATCAAATAATTTTGATGTATATATGGTACCACTATTGCTTCTATGTTTGATTGATCTAGTGGTAGCATATGACATGTTTGTGGGCTTGCAAACCTAGTGTTGAATCTAGAAAATGAGCTCATGATGTGTAATTCAACATGGTCAAGATAACCCTTATACTTTATGAGGTGTGAAAAAGCTTGTCCTTGGATCAAACCGAATTACACATTCTAGGCAAGTGATCTAGGTTGAACCATAATTTGGACTCCCTCATAATTGATTGACTTATCTCTCACTAAAATTACCTATTCTAGGCACCTTTTTGGTTATTGTTGACAAAGGGGGAGAGAAAAGTCACAAAGATATTGCAAAGAGGAAATAAAATATAATAAGAGAGAGAGAAAAGTCACAGGGGAGAGAAAAGTCACAAAGATAAAAAGAAAAGTCACAAAGAGAGAAATTAAATTTGAGCACAAAAGTAGGGGGAGCAAGCTCATGAATTATTTGTTGCATTTGTATGTGCATTAACATGATGAATTGTTGCATTGCAAAGCTTAAATTCATATTTATGATTGTTTGGTGTTTGCTAGAAATAGAACTTGAATGATGATTTGTTGAGAGTAGCTTTACAAGCGGTATCTAGACACCTTGGCTTATAATGTTGATCTCACGGGGTACTTTAGTGTTTGTGATCTTTACAAGTGATGTATTACAAATGGTGTCTAGCGACGTCGATGCTAAGGATGGTATATAAAGGCAACTCCGATTGGTATCACACTTCAAAGGTCCATTCTATATACCTTAGCATCAATTTGATAGTAGTAACTCTCTCAAATTTCAAATCCATACATATGTGCATAATTGAACCAAACTCATGGAAGCACATATGTAGGGGGAGCTAATACTATCGAAATTGAAAATTGATTTCATTTCATATCTTTGTGATGGTTGTCATCAATTACCAAAAAGGGGGAGATTGAAAGCCCAAGTTTGGTTTTGGTAATTAATGACACCAAGTTGCTAATGCCACGTGTTAAGTGTTTTGAGTTAGGCATAAGCAACACATGTGATGAAGGTGTATGTGGCAAGGAGTGGTGGCCACAAGATCACAAAGAGATGGTGCATGGACATGAAATAATGATCATGGTGGAGATGCACATAAAAGGAAGGACATGATGATCAAGTGGAGAAGGATCTAAGAGCTCAAGGCAAAGGTATAACCATAGGGTTTTCCTTTTGCCGGTCTAAGATGAGTAGAGAAGTGATTGACCGGATTTAGGATACATAGCCGACTATCAAGAGGGGCAATCACGGTTAGCTCGGGAATCAAGTGCCACTAGATCAATGTCTTGAGCATATGCATTAGGATCTAGTAAAAAGCTAACATAACGCCTTGAGAAATGATTTATGAAATGCTAACACACATGCACATGGTGATGTACACTTGGTGGTGTTAGCACAGTTTGTGAAGGCGGTGGAGTTTAAGCGGTAGAGAGGGGTTTGGGTTCCTCTCTCCCTCCCGCCGAGCTTACGAGGCGGGATTCGGCGCTTTTTGGAGAAGTGAAACACCTATTTTCTACTGCGCCGGAAGTCGGAAAAGAAGCGGAGGCGAAAGGAGGTCACTGCGTTGATCGGACGCTGCACCGGACGCTGCACCGGACGCGGTCACGGTTTGACCGGACGCGTCCGGTCAGTTCAACGCGGGCGAGCGCTAGGGTTTGTGACCGGACGCTGGTCTGGCCTGACCAGCGCGTCCGGTCAGTTCAACTGGGCGTAAGAGAGAAGCGCGCGACCAGCGCGTCCGGTCCTTCACGGGACCGGAGCGTCCGGTCACGCGTCCAGAAACACAGAGCGAAGCGGAGTGACGATCGGACGCGCGGCGCGTCCGGTCACGTGCGATCGGACGCGTCCGGTCGCAGCTGGAGCTTACTGGAACGCGACCGGACGCTGACACTGTCGCGTCTGGTCACTCGGTTGAGCGCGTCCGGTCAGGGCAACGGCTAGTTCTGACGCGCACTGTTCACGTTTGTCGTGTAGTGACCGGACGCGTCCGGTCACCCTGACCGGAGCGTCCGGTCAGCGCGTTTTTGCTGCGTCGTCTGTAACGGCTAGTTGCGTACCCCTTCGTTATAAATAGACGTTGGACGGGGTTTGAGGGCAACTCTTGCATATTCTGAGATATAGAGACATACTTTGAGCTAGAGAACAACCCCTCCACTCATCTCTTTGATTAGTTGCACATCTTGAGTGAGATTGAGTGAGATTCAAGTGCATTGCTTGAGAGTTGCATTCTAGAGGCACTTGATCTTCGAGTAGCTGCGGATTTCTTGTTACTCTTCCGTGTTTCCCGACACGGTAGACGGCTTGGAGCAGCGGAGGTGATTGAGCTCACAATTGGAGATTGTTGGAGCCTTCACCAAGTGTTGTAAGGGGTTCTTGATCCTTCCCCGCGGGAGTTCGCAAATTGGATACTCTAGTGGAGCTCGTGGCTTGGAGGATCCCTATCTTGTGTGCGGTTGTGCGGCGCCCGCCGAGGGCTCAACTCTTGATAGTTGATTAGCTCGCGAACCGACAAGTGGGTGTATCGCCACAACGGGGAGTAGCTTGCCGGGAAGCAAGTGAACCTCGGGATAAATTCTTGTGTCATTCTCTTCCCGAGGATTTCTCTTGTGTGATTGATTGATTGGTACATCTCATCTCTACACGGCGGTATAATCACTCAAAGCTCTTCTCTTGTATTACTTCTTATTTCTAGCTTGTAGTTGTTGTTGTGTTTAGTGAATAGCTTTGTTATAGACTTGTGTAGGTGGCTTGCTTAATTAGTTAGAGCTAGTGCATTTGCTTCGCCACCTTTCGTACTAACGTGTGGTTAAGTAATTCTTGTAGAAGTTTTAATTAGGCTATTCACCCCCCCCCCTCTAGCCTATTTGGACCTTACAACCGTTCAGAGCCAGAGACGCCCAAGATTCCTGTTGCATCACAGCCGTCTACACCTTCCGGGGTAAGTAAATTGTCTAATGTGCAGAACAAAAGTGCCACTCCAGGTGTTTTCCCTCGCTCCTCCTCGTCCAGCTCTAAAATTATTTGCCACCGATGCAAAGGCATGGGACATGTCATGAAGGATTGCCCCAGTCGTCGTGCTTTCATTGCTACCGAGGATGGATATGTAAGTGCTAGTGATGTTGAAGATGATTTAGCCCTTGTTGCTAACATTGATGCAGATTCCACCGAGGACGATCAAGATAAGGAGGCCATCATCATTGACTCCGTGGCTGCTGCCGCAGACTATCCTAGCCTTCTTGTGCAGCGTGTGTTGAGTACACGTGTGAGACATGAAGAAGAGATGACGATCCAACGCCATAATTTGTTCCACATGTATTTTATTGTGCAGGGTTGTGGTGTTCTCACTATCATTAATAGCGGGAGTTGCAATAACTTGGTGAGTTCAGATTTGGTTGACAAGCTTGGTTTGACCACACGACAATATTCGTATCCATATAAACTTCAATGGTTCAATAATAGTGGTAAGACTAAGGTAACTAAATCAGCACGCATTAGTTTTTTTACAGGTTCTTATCATGATACTGCTGATTTTGATGTTGTTCCTATGCAAGCTTGTTCTATTTTATTAGGTCGCCCATGGGAATTTGATAATGATGCTTTACACCATGGTAGAACTAATACATACACTATCATACATAAGGACAAGAAAATTGCATTGCTACCTTTGTCTCCTACGGATATTATTAAACATGCTAATGAGATTAAAAATAAACCTCCAACTCACATTGCTAAAAATAATGGGATTAAGTTAAAAGGAGGTACTTTTCTTGCTACAACTTCTGCTACTGCTGAGTTATGTGATAATCCTGATGCGCCATGTTATACTATGTTTTGTCAACCTATTCTGTCTGGTGCATTGCCTGCTGTCACTAACCTTTTGCAGGAGTTCGCTGATGATGGGATGAAGTCGAGGACGACTCCAATTCTAGAAGGAGGGGATGATGAGGACATCGCCAAGATGGAGTCGAGGACGACTCTAATTCAAGAAAGGGAGGATGATGAGGACATCGACACGCTGGACACACCGACGTTATGGTCTTCCCCAAGTTGCAATTCGTCCCCAACTCAGTTGCCACGTTACCCTCGGATTCAGCAGACACGTCGTCACTGTTTTGGTCATAACTCTCTCATACGACATCAAAACGGGGCGTTCTTGGATGCGTTGGAAAGGGGACGACGACGCCGTCGTTTTGGATCTGGTCCTAGATCCAGAAGGTCCGTGGATCATTCTATGTGACCACGTCAAGGTGCTGCGTCACCTATTTGGGCCAACTTGGCCATGTATCGTGTCGGGCCTTAAGCCCAAGTTGTGGGCGCCCAACCCTTGGCCGTTCCCAACCCTAGGTCGAGTCTTAGACTATAAATATAGCCTCCGCCGCTATTAGACAATTGGGTTTTGTTTAGAGTTTAGTTTTCCATCGAGAAACTGAATCGTTCATTGTAACTGTGGTGACAAATCCTTTTACAGTGATCCAGGGCCCCCGTTCTTGATCTCCTCCACTGTGTCGATTAGTCCTTTGGAACCGAGTTCTTGAACCTCTATTGATATTCGCATCATTCATATTTGCAATTTCAGATTGCGTGTTTTTACCTTCTTGCTTGTGCGCTTCGATTCGCTTGCAGTAAAAGCCTTCTTGGCGAGATCAATCAAGTTGTGCTTGGTTGATAACCAACGGAGCAGTGGTGTAACGGTTGCAGGGTTCGAATCGTGTCTGATTTGAAGCCGGATCGCCAACGTCGAGATCTCCACAAATCAAACTTACCGGTTACCTCTCGGAAGATCGGGCCAGTATTCATCAAGAGGCAGAAGAGAGCGGCAGGAGAATGGAGTCGACGAACGGGGAAGAAAGGTCACGGGCAGCGACGGCTTCTAAAGCCAGGGGCATCGGTGTCCATACAGAAGAATGTATGCTTACGCTGACCTGACAGTGGGCCCAACCAACTCGGATACGTAGAAAATGGCAAGGACGAGCGAAACCCAGAATTATAATGGCATGTTTCACAATACACGAATTGTAATGGCACTTATCCAACTTCGCAGAATTGTAATGACTTCGATAAAAAAACCCCCTACATTTGAAGTTGAAAGTTACACATATACACCAATTATACTTCCAATAAAAATAGAGATTCTTTGTTTTCCAAAATAAAATAAAGTGTGTGGCAAGAAAAGATAAAAGCCCTAAGCCCTTACTACAAATTGATCGAATATTTTTATGGCCGTACGTGCCCTAAGGGCAGTCCCAATGAAATATTAATTGTAGTTTCTATCCATATTAATTACCCTGCTAACTAAGCGAAACACCGACGTGGCAGTCGAATTAATGAAGAAAGAGAAGAAATTTTGAAGAAACCGTTTCTTAGGGAGAAACTGCATCTACGCTTGAAACGATGCAGGTAGAAACCGCAAAAGTAGTGTTGGGAGGAAACGAGCAGCGACGATGCCGTGGGGCCCGCGATGGGACTGCTCCTGCGATGGAATTTCTCGCCGCCGATGACTCTTCCGCGCTCGTCGCTGCCGCGCAGGAAACAAGCAGGACGCCGCTACCATTGCCTAGGCAGCAGACCACGCCGCCGTCGCGCTTGCCGCCGCGAGGGCTCGCCCGTGCCGCGCGCTCGCCGGCCGCCACGAGGGCTCGCCCACGCCGCGCGCTTGCCGGCCACCACCGCACTCGACGACTGCTGCAAGGGCTCGCTCATGCTGCGTGCTCGCCGGCCGCCGCACGCTCACCCGCGCTGGCTCGCCGCTGCGATACGCCCAGGTAGCGCCGGCCGCGCACGAAGCGCCGCGATACGCCCAGGCTGTGCTGCGCGTGCTCGCCGGAGGCGCCGCCGCTGCGCGTGCGTGCTTGCTCTGTTGGCCGGCCGCCGCGCACTCGCTTGCTGGACGCCAGTGCGCTCGCCCGCCGCTGCGATACGCCCAGGCCTTGCCGGCCTCGCCGCGATACGGCCCAGGTGTGTTGCGCGTGCTCGCTGGAGGCGATGCTGCTGCGCGTGCGAGCTTGCTCTGCTAGCCGCGCTGGGACTGTGCGCGTGTGTGCTCACTCTGCTGGCAGCGCTGCGCTTGCGTGCTCGCTCTGCTGACTCGCTAGGGAGAAGTAGAGAACGAGATGAGAGAGGAAGGGACAAGGGAGAGAGAAAATAGTCATTTATTACGTGAAGACTGTACGGATAACTTTTGCTGATATGGTCTTTTTAGGCCTTCTATTATTCGGACGGCCCTAAGCCCTCACCACAGGCAACCAAATAAATGCTCAGGATTCCAAATTAAGTTGCTGTAAGAAAATCATGTCGTATTTAAATTAGCATCAGGAACAATTTGATACGGTTAACAACAGAACCCAATAACACACGAGTTTCAGTTGTAGACAAACCAAAGCTTCATTTATAGACAGACATGAGTTTCAGTTTGAGGTAATTTCTGAGATTGAAAAGGCACAAAATGAAAACAATATTCACAATAACTGAATCTCTGAAATTGAAAATACGAATGAAACTCGACACTCATATATTGAGAGATTCACGTTGAGGTCTGAAGGATATTACATCGGAGTGTGATACACACAAAGTGAATGGACTAATCATACACAGAGCACAAATTGAAAATACAACCACGCATGCCTCTCCTTCCAATGTGGCAAAGAGGAAGCAAACGGGATCCTGTTTCTCTTCATCCCCGTGGGTGATCAGTCGAAGATGGTTGATCCTGTGCAGGATGTCTGAACCGGCAGCGTCTGGACTAACAACCGGCTATGAGCGGCAGCAACAACTCCACCCAGTGTAGTGCTCTCTCTGCCGCGCGTTCTGATTTCGGCGCAGCCACGCAGGGGAAACAAATTAAATCAAGCAAGATAAGAAAACACACGCCTGTAATAACCATATGTAATGTAATATTTGCAGCACACAATAAATATCAAATCATATGCGACTCACCGCCTAAGTTGTACGGGTATCTTATTAGGAAGAAAAAAAGTCAAATCAGTTGAGACATGATGTATGTACTAATTATTCTAAATTGTTTGGTTGGTTGTGCTGGTCCTCTTCCTGTCAACAAAGCAGGTTGTTATATTGAGATCAAGCAGTTGAACACATATATAGTACGAACTGGAGCGACTTAGGGAGAGAGAGGGACTGATATTAGAAAAAATAAACTATGCGCACACCATAGATGACCATAAGGGCGTTGAGGATGATGATGCCTCGTGTCTTCTTCAAGGCGTTCAAGATCCACCTCCACATCGGTTGGCCACGTGCCCTCTTCTTCCTATTGTCCTCAATCTTGGCCTCCTCCTCGTCGCTGGCGCCAGACCCGTCAGAGCGGCATGCACCATGGTGCCACGAGCACCCTTGGCCCACCAACGAGCTTAGCAGAAAACTGTGGAACTTGATAGCAATGGTAAGAAACAGACAGATGATAAAAAAACCAAGTTCGATGATGAGACTCTCGCCATGAATCCGCTCTTATCTAGATTTCCTCACTACTTTCACTTGTTCTTAATGCTTATTTGTTCTCTTTGTTTATTCGTTTGCGGCCAATTGAAAAAACTGTAGATGCGATCGAGAAAATTGAGTTTTCATCTTCAAATTTGTCCTCAAAATTAGCTGCATATTCATCGATGCCCACACGGGGATCTGTCCTTGTGCAGAGCCCTGCATAATCCAGCCATTGTCGCCACTCTGGATACAGAAAGAAAAATAGAAAAAAGGCTGTTCATAGTGCATACATATGAAGGAGCAGAGCCAGACCACGTGTACCTACCTATTCAACTCCTAGTTCCTTTATCTTTACTTTATAACATTGATTTTTTTATGTTAATTGAAATGAAGTCTTCAATATCAAGTGTTCCTGGTTATCGATTGCAGGATACATAGTTCCTCTTTCCTCATATTCTAGACTGCTGTTCTATACATGTATAAGACCAATTGGTGCATACGTATACAAAAAGATTAAAAGAGAAAAAAATATAATTGAGAGATACACATAACGCATTATTTTACATATAAAGAAACTAATAATCTAGGCCATACGAATGATTTAGTAGAATTAATTTGCCAACGACAGAACAAGCGTGCAGGCAGATGCAGCTAGCAACTCCTAGCCTGCTGCTAGGTCCTGATGTCCAGGATCCAGTATCCACAGCGGCACGCCTCCACGCGTGCTCACCGTCTAGCCCGGCGACTGGGTGAGTGATGCCCTCAGCGAGGATGACAGTGGATGGGATCATGGAAGGATGGCCCTGCTCCTCCAGTGAGTCATGGAGGCGCCCCGATGGGCATCAGCGTCATGAAGGCGCCCCGACGGGCGTGTCGAGGCAGTAGCAGCCACGCCCCCGCCCCCGCCCCTTCGTTCGACGACACCTTTAGCGGGGCTCTGCTATGGAGCGGATCTGAGAGGGCCAGCTGTAGCTCAACACTGCTTCCGCCGCCGCTGGTACCGGGCCTCGTGACGATGAAGAGGGGCCAGGTAGAGGAAGGAGATCACCGAGGCGACGGGGTCCTATTGACGGCAGTGGATGAGCTTCAAGTGTGCTTGACCTATCGTGGTCGACCGTGTTATAAAACAGGTTGCCAGCGGTGGTACCTTTCCCTTTCCGTCTCTCACGATTAGTAGATGAAAGTGAACACATAGATACAAAATGTAAGGAGACTATTTTTTTATTCCTCTAAATATTGGTAATTACAACATATAGCTCCCACGTATATATATAGTTCTGCTAAGGCCTAAGAGTTTTGGTAAGAGACCACATACATATAAACAGACTAGGATTAAGATTCCTCCTCTTTCCTTCTAGGATAGAGTATGTATGTTTTACAACACTCCCCCTTGGACGATTACCACGATATGCACATGCCTCGTTAAAAACTCCATCCGAAAATTCAGTAGAAAAAACGGTTCTTTGAGAAAAGAGTACATCACATTCGTTAATTGAATTGCACATGTTGTCTCGTTAAAAACCTTGTGTGAGAAACCTTCGAGTAAAAATTCACATAGGAAAAAAGAGTACAACATTTAACCTTCTTGGTCATATATTCTTCAGGATATTTTATTCTTCATAAATAAATAATGATCTTCATGATCTATGCATAAACTTCAATGTTTTAGCAAATATGATCTACTTGATTTCTGTAATTCTAGTGGTTTTAATTACCTTCAAGGTAGAAATTGCTCCCCTTATAAAGCCATCCTTTGAACTTCATTGTTTAAACCACACTTTTCATAAATGTGTGCTTAATAATGTATACAGTACCACAATACTATATCTTTCAAAGCGTTGGCTCACCATTCTTCTACGAATTATAATATGAGTAAATAAGAGCAATATGCTTCATGCATAAATGACCACTTATTAGTTGTGCAAAACAAATAAAATTTATTCTTCGGGATAATAAATCCTTTCAAAGGATTATAGGGGTAAATAAATTATAATATTCAATATCTTCAAGATAATGCATCAAACTTATACTAGAGTTTGAATACTTATAATTCTTTCTTAGTGGATTTTCAAATTATATTCTCTATTAATCTTCAGGATTTTGATTATACCACTAAATAAATCTAGTCTTGTATTGGCATTTAAGGGATAATTCAATTGCCATACCTTTTATGGTATTTATAGGATATCAACACTTCATTGCTAGCTTTACAATATACACTTTCTGAGTGTTTGTATGATTCCTCATTTTCTTTCTCTCGGGTCTACATTCACTTCAGGGATTAATGACATTTTTCTTCAAGAATCGACTGGTAAGTCCTTCATGGATGTTCTCATTCTTAGTAAATAATATTTCTCTTCTATGAGATATATTCTCTATTATATAAGAGATTATTTGTGTGATATACACAATTAGATAGTGGTATGCACTATAAAGTCATTCGATGACTCTTTTCCTTCTAGGACATGCTCTTCTTAAGACTTTGATATTCACACAGGAATATATATTCTACCTTAGACTTCTTAATACTTAGTACGAGATTTATTTTTTATTTTTTGCGATTTCTATTCTTCAAGAACTATACAGATCTTCAGAATCCACTTACTAATTGTATATTTCATATTCATTCATTTCATTTGCTAGAGACATAGCAAAATATTTATTTCTTCTTAGTAGGAGATTCAACCTCAATTGTTTCCTTCATTGACCTGATATAATCGCTACAGGCGACTTTGCCATGGACTTTATTTTTCGGATCCGGGTTCTCATAAGAGAAACATTTGCAATTATAGAGGTAATGTTGTCGACAGCTATTATTTTCTCCTAATATTCTCATAATGTGAGATTATCTTATCTCTTTGTCATTTCCCAAACAAGAGATAATTTATTGTTTTGCATACCCAACACTATGATGCGCACACTTAGTGTGTTGGATTTCATCTTCATGATGATCCTCTTCATGAGGTGTCTAACCTTCTTCATGAGGTGTTCTCTTCATAAAAATGGAGGAGTTTATTCTTTCATTTGACAAGTATATACTAAACTAGAATCCACATGCGTCCCCATAGATTTTAGCTTGGTAGTATACAATTTTTAGTTTACTACTAGTAAACACTTCTAGTTTATAACTTCAAGTTATTCCTCTTATTTTCAAAAATATCTGGCATATGCTCCGCTTCATGCTTCACAAGAGCATTAGTCAAACTATTGTTTGATTTAGTGTGTGATACTATTTCTGTTTTAAGCTTCAAGGAATATTTTTCTCTTAAGATCATTTTCCTTCTATGGAAATAGTATTTGACATTCAACATAGGCTTTCTCTCTCCCTATTGCCAATATTAGATCTTTAATAGCATACTTCAAAAGATATCCCTTAGGATGGGCTTAAAATAATTTAAATTCATGTAACTCCAACTGCAAGTGGAGGCCCATTCATATATTCTATGATAAAATTTTATGGGAAATATTCATGCACATATTTAAATACAGGGGTTAGTATACATTATATGCAGTAAGCTAGAATACATAAAGTGCAATAAAGAATGTTCGTCATTTCTATAAACTCTAGGGTGTTCTCCCCTGATTTGCATATATCATAGTTTAGAAAACTATTTCATTATCTAGTTTCTTTATTGTTTAGCCAAAAAAATGATCCAATTACTCATACATAAAAACAGACCAAATACTTCAAAAGTATAGATATGCAACATTTAAATTTACAAGAAATTTCTTCTATAATTTTCTAACCAAATGCCTTTTCTTCATAAATCCCAAATCATCATTAAGTGTTTTATCTATTAACTCAATTTCCACTATAATTCAGCCCATTCAAGTGGGTCACTTCTCCATTTAGTCAATTTCAATTTAAGCAACTCCCCCTGATCTTAGGCTACTTGGCCATAGACCAATATATTGCTTATGCATACAACGCATTGAAAGCAAAATATTTCTTAGTTCAACGGGAATTATATAGACATAATATACTAGTTAGCCAATCCAATTATGGGGGAAGTGCAAGGTAGCTACAAACTACAAATATAGCTTCTTTGCTAATATTCATGTAGGAGTGGAGATATGTGCAGCTTGACGAGAGCACAACATAGTGATACACATTCAAGTGTAATGTGGAATGTTGATATTCAATCCAACGTAATAGTAACAACAAAATGCTACAAGCTTACTTGCAATTAATGCAATGTAGAGAAAGTTAATTCTACTGGAAAGGACATGACTAGAACTCCAAGTCCTTATACATGCACTTCACTTAAAGATAGATTTAGGAAGGCTATGCCTACTAAATATATATTACCCACATTTTCTTATGCCTTTACCTGAAATTCCTCCCCCTTTTCATGCCATAATTATTTAAAGTAGTAAGCTGCTTCATGCATCATTTATAAATAGTCATTTCTAATGGTCTGTAGAATCCAATCATACTTCTGGCATTCATTGGTTATGGCATGAAATTCATATATCAAGTGCACTATTTAGTGTGTACAATAACATATCCAGGGTAGGACATAAACTTATAGCTTTTGGGTTAAAGTATTAAATACTTAGTTTATGAATTATACTATTTCTTGGCTAAGTATAGATCCTTTTAAGATCAGTTCATATGCCAGTGTATTCCAATTATTCAAGTGCTTCTAGGAAATTCAATTTTCCTTCTACCTACAAGGTAGTATTGCATAGAAAACTATAACCTACATGGTTAATTAAGGTTTCTTTTTAGATAAAATAATACAAAATTTATTTAGATAGGCTATAGGCAATAGGCAATTGTTTATATGTAAAATACAATTCATTCCATGCAAGATTAACATATATTATTGCAAGTAAAAATTGCAACTAAAACTAATAAATGCTTCATATTAGTCTTCAAGCCAATAAATTAACCATTAACTCTTCTATGAATATACGAGAACCACTTAATTCAATGGGAATTAAAACTTAATGCACCACCACTACTACTAATATTCTCGGATAGTAGTTTCAAAGATAAAACAAATATGTAAGCACATGATTCAAATTCTTCTTCTAGAGAAACCTTAAAAATTCTTATCCGTTCTTACATGTCTTAGCTTCTATGCTTGACATTTAGCAGCTTCATACATGCTCTACTTCATAGTTAGGAGTACAACATATGCAAGTCATATATCCTGATTCATAATGGTGTCCAAAAATTTCAACTCAATTCTACTTGATATTGAGTAATTATGGATGATAAATTTGAATACTTCTAATACTTCAACGCTCTCGGTCTTTCTATTTCAAGAAATATTTCTTTTAGAATTAGGCAAAGTCTTATTTACCATCCTGTCTTCTATGACTTTTAATCACAAAGCTTCAAGCTTATTGTATTTTTTCATAGAGCAGCACTATATCCCATATGGTCATATAGCTTGAAAATTCAATTTGCTTTATGCAATCATAATGTAGGATATCTTCTAAAAATTCTCATTCAGCGAGTCCCATAAGATTTTCGGGATTTAGCTTAGTCACATACTCCTTCTTTGAGAGTAATATAAGAAACTATCCACCACTTCAGTGGTAATAGAATATTCTACTAGGATTTAATAAATAACCATGCTATATAATTCTGTCATTCAGGACAAGTCCAGGATATTCCTTCTTCATGAAGGTATGCATATATTATTATTACAAAATCATCATGTGCGTATGAGTTTACTACATATAAACAAGTGGCAAAGTGCAAAAAGATAGCGGATGGTTATACAAAATACTCTTAGAAACATTGCATTTTCAGGATTATGGTATATATAAAATTCAGAGTTAATACTAACCATTCATTTATCCCGAAACTTTAATATGTTAGAAAAACAAATATGAGTTTCTCAAATATGATAAGTCTAAGGTCTGCAGGATTAAGAGAGCTTATATACATTATACCATGTTTCTAATGTAATTATGCATAAATAGAAGGCCTAAGGTTAATTATTCAAGAAAATTGCGGTAAAAAATAAGTTTCATTCAAACACCTGAATTTCATAATTTCTAGAAGGGTCCTGCTAGCGCCCGGACGTCCGGATCCGGGCGCTAGCGCCGGACGCCGCAACAGCCCCACCCGCCCCCACAGAAATTAAAACGAAAAAAAGAAAAACGCGACCCCCGCCCCGCTACCGCACGGGAACCCACGAACCCCCCGCCCCGCTACCGCACGGGAACCCGTGAACCCCCCGCCCCGTCCCCGCACGGAGAAGAAACCCGCGCCCCCCAGCGTGCACGGATTTGCCTCCCGCCGTAACCTCCCCGACCCCAGCACATCCGCCCCGCCACCAGCTCACCACCATACTCCACCCCCAGCTGCAGTAAGGGGAATATATGCTATTGCAAACAACGAATGACTCCTAATGAAACAAATAGGAGGAAACTGGTGAAACAAACGGAAAATATATTGAAACATCGGAAAACACCTAATGAAACAAAAAAATGGGTGAAACAAACAAAAAAACTGTTGAAACATAAAAAAAACTAATGCAACAAAAAAAGAAGAAGCTACTGCAACAAGGAGAAGAAAGCTACTGCAACAAAGAAGAAGAAGCTACTGCAACAAAGGAGAAAAAGCTACTGCAACAGAGGAGAAGAAGCTACTGCAACAAGAAGGAGAAGCTACTGCAACAAATGAGAAGAAGCTACTGCGACATCAGAAGCGATACTAATGAAACGTCGGGAAACATAGGGGGGTGCTGCTGCAAACAAGGAAAAAACACTATTGAAACATCTCAGAAAAAAAACTACTGCAACATCAGATAATCGTGCAAACATTTCACATCATTTGTTGCATGTAGCTTAGATCTGACTTGCCACAAACCCTAGCCGCTATCAAAACCTTAGATCCAGAGGGGGAGGAGGAGGAGGAGGAGGGGGGAGGAAGAGGAGGGACCAGATCGAGATCCAGAGGAGGGGAGGAGGGGGAGGGGCGCCTCAGATCCATGGAGGTCGCGGCGCGTGAGCACGAGATAGCATGGAGGGAGGGGAGGCGCGCGGGCTCCCCGGAAGCCGCCGCCGTCGCCCCCACTCCAGTGGAGAGGAGGGCGTACAAGTCGCAGCGGGGAAAGGGGAGGGAGGGAGGGGAGGGAGAGAGGAAGAGAGGAAGGGAGGGAGGAAGGCTCCCTGGCGGCACGAAGGGAGGAGGCGCGCGGGCGCAGGAGCAAGCGCGCATGTGAGCTTGGAGCGGCGGAGGAAGCGAGGAAAGAAGAAGAGCCGGGCGAGTGGATAAGACCGACCGCATCGAGCAAGTGGACGCGGGGCGTCTGTGTATATCATTACCGTTTCTAGAAAGTACAGGACATATTCTCCAAGAATATAGTGTAAGATCTTCTAGATTGAGGGGCTTACTGAAAACTTCAAATTAATAGTCCTTTCTTTTTGGATTTTTTCTAGCCGGTCGTATCTGCTGGAGCGCTCGGCGGGGCAAACGACTTGCGGGCCGAGGCCAAGTGTATGTGGGCAACGCTTTCGGTGAACAGTGTTGCGGTAGCTTCGAGCTGGTGTAATGCACAGGTGATAAATGACATACGGGCCATAAGGTTACGATTAACAGCGAGCCAACGGCAAGCCGGCATATGGCATCAACTCCTTGCGAGGGCAGTGGAGTGGAACGCCCATGGCGTTCAAGCCAAGGAACGTGGCGTTTCAAGCCTACAAACGCGTATACCAATAGTGCTGATTGTGGCATGCATGCAGGCGAGCCAGACTGATTTCGGGGGTGGTAGTACGTCACAATAGCTTCGAGCTGATGGTATACGTTGCTCAGATATTGCTAAGCCAATGTCGTGGACGTCACACGTGCAGGTGCGGATATGTGCTAAATTTGCGTTTAGCACTTTTATATGTGCATGCAAGCACTCAACGGGAAGGATGCCATGTGCTAGTATCGTGCCAAGAGACTGCATGCTCTTTTGTTTTTCTTTTTTTTTTTAAAAAAAACCCTAGATGTAACTCTCTGTAGATGCAAAATTCACGTACTTCGGGTATACCTATACACTATCGCACTTCATGTAGAAATCTATATATGCGTACTATGTGTACGGTAAAAAATTGCCTAGCTCGATGGCGGACATAAACATAATCTTCTAAGATGTGATTCTTTCGTACCTCGTATAGGATGTCAATTTGATCTACGTCACATGCCACGTAGGGTAGTGGTTAGTAGATACATATTGCGTAGGGCATTTGACATTGTCGTAGAACTACCTACTTGACAGCGACGGTGCATGTCGATGTAGTACAGATCGGTAGCAAGTAGGGATAGCAGATCCGTTCCGCTAACAACGTCAGAATGTCGATGACGTCGTCGAAGTAGTCGTGGCAAGGACGTCGATGGCATGAGCGTCGACGTCGAAGGTTGGCGGCAGCTTCAACGGCGACATCGACGAAGAGCTTGTCGTGCTGATAACGTGTTATAAAACATGTTGCCAGCGGTTGGAACCTTTCCATCTCCGTCTCTTATGATCAACATAGTAAATGAAAGTGAACACATAAACACAAGATGTAGGAAGACTATTCTTTTTATTCCTCTAAATATTGGTAATTACAATATGTAGCTCACATGTATATATAGTCCTGCTAAGGTCTAAGAGTTTTGGTAAGAGCCCACATACAAACGGACTAGGATTAGGATTCCTCTTTTTTCTTTCCTTCTAGGATACAGTCTATATGTTTTACAACAGACCAAACGTGAAAGGAATAAATCAGAGGCACGATGGAAACAAATCAAACAATCAGGAGGTGCGGGTGCCGGTGGGCGGGTAGTTTTGCCGGTGAAAAAAAACGTGGGGAGGGAGCCGCAGCTGTATAAACACGCATAAACATTAAAAAGTTTTCCGGCCAGGTCCATTTGTCAGATTAGGACGTGAGATTTAGATGCGTCAGATCTTATTTTAAAGTAGATCTAAGGGGCAAGATTTTAGGTGGGTAGAAAATATCAGAGTGAAAGGTAATTTTCAATTCTTTCGCTCTTTTATAGTATAGATTAATATTGACCCACCATCTATAGTGAACCTGGCCTGACAACTTTTTGGGTACACTGCACATATAGGCACAACAAAAAAATCAAATACAACTGAAATACTACCTTCATCTTAAAAAGAATGTAACTATGGGTTGCGTGCCACGAAAAGTGATTCACACTTGACCAAGTTTCTAGTGAATAATATTCATATTTATAACTTTAAATTAATTTATTATGAAAAAATATTTCGTAATTAATCTAATGGTGTTTACTTGATATCATAAACATTGATACTTTTTTTATTTATAATTGGTCAAATTTAAGGTACTAAAATGTGACACTGTGCTAAAATTGCATTCTTTCTGGGACAAAGGTACTACAACTACCGCACATAGTATTCACGGATCCCAACACATGTCTCGTGACCTAGATAGAGTGCACCTTTATGGCACGGTACCAAATATAATTTCTCGGTGTTCACATTTAAGGTTAGGGGCATGTTTGATAACGTGGCTCGGTGGCCCGGCTACGCTCCCAGGGCAACTCGCGTGGTTGGTTTCCTTGACCCACTCGCGAACCTGGCTTCTGCGGACCAAAATGTGCTCTCTCTCTCTCTCTCTCTCTCTCTCCCCTGGCTCCCTAGTAATAGAATGAGGGTTTGTTTCTTCTCGGCGCGGCTGGCTGAAGCCCTCACGCGCATGATGGAGTCACATCCCGACTCCTGTCTCTCACCCATCGCTCCTTCTTCTTCGTGCCTCCGTTTCTTCTTGCAGACGGCCTTGGGAGTGGCTACCGGTGCGGAGCCTTCGGGAGCTGGGGCGTGCAAACTACTTGCACCCGGCCTTCTCGAGAGGTCAGCGATGGGGTTGGAGACCTCAAGCTCAAGGACAGAGAGGTTGGACGAGAAGCTGGCGACGCGCTTGGTGTAGGTGGACTAGAATGCGGCGGAGGCAAAGGCGCTTGGAGCAGAGCAAGTGAGGAAGGGAGGTTTTGGAGGTAACATTATCAAAAGTGCAAGGTCGTCATATCTCTCTGTCCAGAAAACAAACACCATCTGAACTGGGCTCGATTCTACACCAAACACATGTAGTTGCACTGTAACGACCCAAAATCCATTACAACCTAGGCAGTCATTTTTAGATAAACTACCGAAATTTCTACCAGAATCCATGTTGTGTTACGCAAGGTGAAGCATCAAGAATCCATTGACACACTCGGCATAGAGAAAGAGAACCTCTACTTGGACTAGTGTTCATCTTATTGACATTAGCAACACCAACTCAGTCCCAAGAAACTGCTCAAGAGCAATGCATTGGTCACCAATGACCCACCCTCCAATAATTTAGTCAATTCAGCAGATACAAAGACTACCGAACCATCCGCCAGGTTACCTGACCATCCGATAAAAACTGAGATAGCAGTAGAAAGTGTTTTGTCAATGGACTAGTGAATTTATATGTGTCGCACTGCTCTAGGAAGACGATGGTAGCACTCAAAGATACAAGAAAGTATACTGGTTTAGGCCAGAGCCCTATGTCCAATCTCAGAGATGGTTCAAGTTCGTGTTCCTCAGTTAAATGCTCTGAAGTTCTTACAATAGGGTGTGTAAGCTAAGGGAAAGGGGTAGGAGGAGTGAGGTGAACGAATGCCCAAATGAAGTCTCGAGAGTTCATCCCCCTAGAAGGGAGGCCTGACCACCCTTATATAGAGTTTGGGGGCCAGGTTACATATAGAGAGAGGGGTTCTCCCGACCGAGTGGTCGTGAGCCCGAGGAAGGGAGAAGCATGTAAGCTTGGCTTGCAAGCAAGCCCATCTTGTCATGGCATCATCACATGTCCTGGTATGGTCATAGTCATGGTCTTGCTCCCATGTTGCGGCGTGGCGTGGCGTGATGCTATAGTGCCAATTGTAACGACACTGTTAGCATAGTGGTGGTTCGCCAACTGTCCTACGTGACGTGGTCTTGCCGTTGCCTTCATCATCATCTCCTATTCTCCCAGTGGCATCGTGGCGATAGTGCAGGAGTAAATAGCCGCCCCAGGTCATCGGTCACCTTTGCTGGTCATGATGCCAGTGGCCTCGACCCTAGATTATGAGATTGAGGTCCCTGTTGACGGTAGTTAACACTCATCATAAACCATCAATGTGACTTGTATAAATGCATGAAAATAATTACCAACATGGGTTTAGGGGTTTAAACTAATAAATTCCGCAAGTTTTGGTGATTCTGTGTTTGCTGCAGGGTTTATCTAGAAAACCATAAAGGTGGACCTAAATGTCAGAATTAATCACGCTTATCTATAACGAGACGAACACTAGAAGGATCTAGAAGACACCAGAGGACACCACATCGTGGTAGAGGGTGAGCCACTGCTAGGTGGGGACGGTCGGGCCCACCTGTAGGCCGACCGACCCAGGAGGCCCACCTCTCAGCCTCTCCTTCGAATGATGGTTCTCCACTGCCTTAAGGATTGCATCGGATGCTTCGGCATGAGTGACGAACGATCTGATAGGAACTGGGCACTCTTGGGTTACTAGGTTACTCTATGCCCATAATTCATCGGATGCTCCTGCATGAGTGATGGACGATCCGATAGGAACTAGGTGCTCTCGGGTTCTTAAGTTATTGGTTCGGTATAATTCATCGGACACTCTGCCGTGTTGAAGGAAGCTCTGATATTCTCACTCAGTTAGGGACTTAGGTTGTTGGTGATTATACTTCAGGTTTGGCAGACACTCCATCTTACCAATGAACACTCCGTTAATCGGGCAACATAACCTATGCTCTTAGGTTCTTGGGTGAGAGCTCGGGGATTCATATCTAGATCTTGGGTAAAGGCTTCCATGCATGTGCTGGGTATTTCTATGGTAGCTTAGGTGACTTAGTTAGGCTCAAGGTAGCTAGGTTTGGCTTAGGTTAACTAGTGTAACTAGTGTAACTAGTGATTCCTTAACCTAGAGAAATCCTAGAGATAAAGAGAGATTGAGGGATGGCATACTTGATCCTTACTCTTGGAGTTCTTTTCCATCAAGCCATCCTCATGATCCATCCATGCAAGACAGAACACTTAGATTAGGGTTGGAGGATTGATCTCAAGATAAAGAGATGAGAGAGCTCTTGAGCTAACCATGAGATGAGAGGTTGTTGAATCTCAAGTGCTTGGCCTAGGGCTGATCTTGTTGCCTTCTAGCATCTTGATTCTCTTCTCCATCTTCTTCTTATCTTCTTTCTCATTCTAGTTCATCCTTTCCCTCTCTTATTCTTCCTTCTAGAGAGAGTGTGTGCGAGGAAAATGAGGAGAGGATGAGGGGAGCTGAGATCCTGGTGTTGGGAAATATCTCCCACTCGTGCTGACTTGTGGGCCATGCCCCATAATGAATAACAACTCACTTCCCACTCCATCTGCTATCTCTGCATCCATATCGGATGATCTAATACAAGTGACGGATTGTCCGATAGTCTTTGGATTTGCTTAACCAAGCTTAGGAACCTGATCTCATAACTCTTGGATCCAATTTGAAGCTTAAGGTTACCTACTTGAGATCGTTAGGGAATTTCATTTAACAGGAACTTGAGTGACCAAAATGAGGGTTTAGGGTGTATGGTAACTTGGGTCATTACAACTCTCCCCCACTTGAATTCAAGCTTGTCCCTAAGCTTGTCAAGAGGTTGCTCAAAAGCTTCCATGAAATCTTTTCTCTAGAATCCTTTCCTTCCTTTCGGTAGGTCTCGACCCTTGGGGTTTTCACTGCTTTACTCGCTCTAATGGATGATCCGATCGTTGTTATGGGTTGTCTAGTGTACTATTGAGTTTAACTCCAATTGTCGAGCTTAGTGACTTGACGAATGTTCTGCCGTTCTCGTGGATGATTCGATTGTTCTCACGGACGATCCGATAGGTTTTGGCTATATATAGGCCGACAGTTCCTAGATAAGTCCTTTTCTTTTCTCCACCCACCGATCCCCCATGCACACGTGCCCGCGCCGCCACTCACTCCGCAATGACAACCCTTGGATGCTTCTTCATCGATTCCCTCGGTCATGTGCACACCTAGGTGCTTTTCCAAGATGCGGGGTACCGAGTGAGTTCTTTCACCTTTTGCTTTCCCCTTTTCACCATGATTTGAGAACTAGGGTTTGTTCGATCTAGGCAATGGCAAGGGTTTTCCAAATACTTCTTAGGGATCTTGTAGAGCATGATTAGGATTACTTCTATGCAAGTTTGTAAACATTGACATTGGTTGAATCTTTGAATTTGTTGATTGAGCGTTGATAGGTTACTGTGTCATCGAAATCTTATCGGACGATCCGTGACTGTGTCAGGTGCTTCCGCCATCCTTGAGGGACTTGGTAGATTTCCTATTCAATTCATGTTGTTAGTCAGAATGATGGATGGTCTATGGATTTCACGATTGCTCCGTCAATCAGTTTGTAGCTGGTGAATGTGCTGTGTCAAGAACTGAACGCTATCAGATGGTTCCAACGTCCTGATGGATGGTTCTGATAGTGTCTGAGTACTCTCTGTTGCATTCATTTCTGTTCCCTGTTATGCCAATGGACCGTCCGTGAGCTCGACGGACACTCCGCCAGTATCTGTCCAGTACTGACTTAGTTTACCTTGAGTCATCCGGTTGCTCCAATATTGTAGGTGCCTTTCACTCGTACTAGTGAGCTTGTCTATTTGCTATAGGTGAACATGGCCACTGGTTCTTATGTCCGTGCTTGCGCTATTGTCATAGAACCTCCTAATTATGATGGCCCACATGTACCTGTCATTGTCATAATGACCGCTGACAGCCATACTTATGTTCCTCATAACTTAAAATGCCTGCTTTCCTCTGAACAGGATCCAATTACAGGAGTATTGCAATATTACAACAGTTTATTGAAAAATACCATAAGAGTAAAGTAGCGGAAGTCTTACAATAACTTAAGTTTACAAACCACAGTTTCCAAATTTCAAACCTTAAGTAGTGTTATTACAAACCAGTAGTAGGGAAGTATCAGTAGTAACTTTATTACAACACTCAAACGTGATGCCTTGCCCAGAGGCCACACAACCTACTTGTCATCACTTTCTTCAACCACAACGGTCATGCAACAAGGCTCAAAGCAGACTTGTTCATGAAACGCACCTGCAACAAGGGGTTTAACAAACCCTGAGTACGGAGAGTACTCAACAAGACTTACCCGACTAAGAAAAAGACTCCAAGAGCATGCTAACTTTGGAGGAATCAAGGTATGGGTATTCAAGAATCAAAATTTCTTTTGCAGAAAAGCTTACTAAATTAAGTCCTTACCTTTAATATTTTATTTTTATCATTGATGGTTCGTTAACCAATTCTAAGTGATCCTAATCTAGATCAAAGTAATTCTCATCAAATTCTTTCTTATTCTTTCTTCCAATTCCATTTCTTAACTATGATGTTGGTGCAAGGCCAAGACTCCTTTCTCGTGGAGTAACGACGATTCGAACCGCTTGATTTACCCAACTGGGGCTTCCTAACCACACGACATATGTAGAACCAAATCTTGCATATATCAACTCTTACCCGAGTAACCCAAATCCAAAACATGTCCATCGCCACCCGAGAGCACAGTACTCCTCGAACCCGGCCCGATTCTAGCCCCGAGGGTACACGCTACTCTCGCCATCTCTCCACTCCCAGTGCGAGGTTAGACATTCTCGTAATGGAATAGCCGAAGTAAGGCTTACCCAACATGGGTACATGGCTAGTACTAATAAAAACTCCATGACTCGAGGGCCAACAACGTACGGTCCTTAACTGATAAGGCGGAAACACTACATTGAGACTCCTTTCCTAATGCAAGTTAGTAGTGGCCAAACCACCCACCCGATCTTCAAGTTCATTCTTATATTTCATGATTCCTCAAATATGCCATCATGGCCATGTAAACACTTCATTTAAAAGCCTAACTCATTAAGCATAGCGAAGCATACTATGCATTTTTAGTAAAACAGGTACCAAGGGTGATATCGCAATAATCAAGGATGATAATGCAGCAAATGGGTTGTCACTTAACTCCTAATTACTCAATGCAGTAAACCATAGTATAAATGATAAAGATTTGTAAAAACTCAAGAAAGGTTTAAATGCACTGGGGCTTGCCTTCCTCAGATGAGACGACTAGCTCGGGCTCAACAACTCTGACGTCCGGTCCAGAACCCACCGGCGACTGCTCTTATCTGGAGGCTTGCTCAACAACGTCGACTTCCTCGAAAGCGGGAACTACACAAGCATATGACATGTTTCAATATGATGCGGTGATAAATATGATGCTTGATGATGACATGCCATGGTTAACAACTTGAGTACAACTTTCCTTCGCGGTACAGTCGCAAAACAACAAAACCTACTAACTAACAATGATTACTTAAGCAACACTAACGCTTCTTAAAGAACATGCTACTAACGAGCTAAACCAAGTAATTAAGGCACCAAGGATCACTAAGAATTAGTGAACCAAGGTCATCACTCAATCAAAAGAGCACACAACACTTAAAGTTATCAATTTAATATTTATTTAAACACTTAATTAATTAAGGTATAAATTAAGAATAAATTAAACTTCATCTAATTGAGCTCAAACTTTTTCTATAGGTTAATCATGGCCTAAACCAGTGTGAAAACAAATTTCATGATTTTTGGATTAATATTTTAATTACTAAAATTCTTGGAAGTTTCATTTAACATTTAATTGAGCTAATTAATTAACTTACAAAAATTAATCAAAATTAGCATTTAACATTTTTCCTAAATAGTTTACACATTGAAAAGCTTACACAAAAATTTTCACTATTTTTGGGGCTCTACAAAAATTCTATTGAAATAAACAAAAACTAACACTATTTACATTTTTTAAAAAGAAAAACAAAAACTGTCGCTCAGGCTGACTCCCCTCTTTCCCTCCGGCTCAGCCTAGCAATGCGCGCTCACGCAGCCCAACCGCTCGCACGCGCCCGTGCCTGCGCTTGCCTGGCCTAGCAATGCGCGCGGCCCGCCCGCGTGCGCTCGCTCGCTCCCGCTCGCTCGCTCGCTGACACCCCTGACCCACTTGTCATCTCCCTCCTTCCTCTCTTCCCGCGGCCGGCCATGGCCAACGGTGATCACCGCCTGCCATCTCACCAACGACGAGATCCCAGTGAGACCGAACTAGACCATCATGACCCGGTTGACCTCGCGAACCGATTATGACCCTTTACACCTAAGTTTGCACTCCGACGAACCCTTCTCGACGGCCATGGCGGCACGGAGGTGACAGAGGGGTAACAACTAAATGGAACGGACAGGGAGCATCAGGGGCATACCACGATCACAAATCCGTGATCGGCTGAAGTGGAGGAGCACGGGAAGTAGCTGGCCACGGTGTGGCAGCACGGCGGTCGTGGCTCACTAGAGAGGAAAAAGAAAGCGGCTACGCGATGTCACGGGCGGTAGCGACTGGTACGAGTGATCGGGGAGGTGCACGGGAGTGAGGCGAATGCGGTGGAGTGGTTTGCGTGGCTGGGACGGCTCGATGGAGGCAGCGGCGAGCGGCGGAGCTAGGCGGTGGCGATGGCCAAAAACATAGAAGAAAGAAGAAGAAGAAGAACGACGGTGTGCTCGGCCTTTTAAAGAGGTCTCTAGCGGTGCTAGAAGGCACGTGCACGGATGTGGTGGCGGTTGCAGGCGCGTCTGGAAGCCGGCCGAAGGCCACGGTGGCTCGCCGGCGCCCATGCCGCGCGCTGCCCGACCGTGATTCGCCGGTGTACTGTAGCACTCCCCCAAAAATTTCAAATGCAAACAATTTTTGCCAAATTACTCCCAAAATCATGTATAAAATCTTCAGAATTTCAAGCTCTACAAGTTTCATGTTGAAAAGTTTTTCAAATTCGAACTGGATTTTGAAATTTGAGTTCGAAATCAAAAGGGGACACTTTTCTAGAATTTAGTAATTTAGAAATTACTTTAAATTTATATTGAAACTTCAAAAACTCAAAATAGTAAAGTTGTACATCTAACTAAGACCTACAACTTTTCTGTTCAAACCATTTTCAAATTCTACCTCCATTTTGAAATTTGAGTTTGGGGATGAAAAGGGGTCGCATTTGAAATTTGCTTCTTTTCAAAATTGCTCCACATTTTACACTAAAACTTTGAAAACTCAAAACACCAAAGTTGTAACCCTTGAAAAGATCTACAAACTTGGTTTTAAACTTTTTCCCAAATTTTGCTTAGATTTTGAATTATTTAAAAAGGGGTAAAAGTAGGGTTTTGAATTTAGGCTTTTTGGAAGAATTTCAAATCGAAACTTGTTGCTATTTTAATTGGTGATTATTAGTGATCAAACCATCCCCCAAGGGCATCATTTAGTCAATCATCACATGTTTGACCAAATGCCACTCTTGGTTGACCAAGTTGACTTTTGAAACTCTTTTAATAATTCCCCAAATTTGAATTCAAATTCGAATCGGAAAACTTGCGACAAGTTTTGGATTCCAATTCAAACTCAAACTTGAAGCTCCATTTTATGAGTTGGACTTAAGTTCATACCCTACACTTGGCACTAGTGTGTAACACAATCACACACCTCAAATAACGTAGGGCATAAACTAAGTATTTGCGGTGACATTCGAAAGTAGGGTTTTCGGTTTGAGTCACACCACTGAGAAGCACATCCAACCTAAGAATGTAAACTCGTTTTAGTGGATGCATATCATAGTTGACCTAATGATGGATGCTTTGTAGTGCAATATGATGATATGGCAAATTATTTAGCCACTATAACACCCGAGGTGTTACAGCTACTCTAATTTTTTATTCTATTCTCCTTTATGCAATGTCCTTGCTCGTTTGTTCTTATCCAAGTCCTTACTAACTCTCGCTATTTCCTATCATTGTAGGCATTTAGTTCTTTGTCTTCGTGGTGGTGGTCAAGAGAAAAAGAGGCCAAGAGGCAATGTTAGCAGCAACTAATGTTCTGTTCCAGATGGTGATGATCCTATGGATAGTGACTTCAACGTTGAGGAGGAGAGGGGGAGCAAGAAAATAGTTCCACACATGAGGAGGTCCAAGAATGCCTCAAATGCTCCAATCAGCCATCAGCCATCTCCATGCAAACATTGTTGTGAGCCATCACCCTTGTCACTGTCTTCGAGCTCAACTCCACAGCCTTCGTCTTCTTCTGGAGGTGATGGTGCTAATGATGATGACAGCGATGGTGATGAGGAGGAACAAGATAGAGATGACAGTGATGATCATGAAGGAGAGGAGGAGGGCAATGAGGAAGAGGGAGAGGAAGCAGAATTCGTTGATGAGGGGGTTGGAGTATAACTCGAGAGTGGTTGTGTACCCCATCGATGTGACAAGTGCGCCCTGAAATAAGAAAAGTTGGAGGGAGGATCATTTCAGAGACTTCCATGAAGCTTGTGACTTGAAGCAATTCAGTCAACCGCAGACTTCTCCATATCCATTCTTTCACACTCAGGATCAGTACGATCTCTTCTGGGGAAAATTTGAGCAAGCCTCAATGTACCAACCAGAAGTGGATTAGGTGGGACAACATGAGCAAGCATGCTCCTTTCTATGGGCTGCTATCCAAGATTGAAAACATTGGGTTGAAGAACATCATGAGGTTCCACCATAATTGGAATCAAGTCATGGTCTGACAGTTCTATGCCATTCTTAAGGTAAATCATGAGAAAGAGACTATCAAGTGGATGACCGGGAGAGGCAGGTACAAAGCTTCCCTCGCTGCAGATGTGGTCCAGCTTGACTATGATGCTTGCAAGCAGGGAGTGCTAATGGATAGTCTTCCCAAGGCCAACATGGAGAGTGAAGTGGCCTAGTTCTATACAAATTCAGACTTCGAGTATGGCAAGTCCAAGTATCTAGCAATGGAACCAATGGTGCTGAATAAAATGCTTCGATGAACCTTGCTGCCCAAGATAGGTAACATTGATGCTATCCGAGAGAAGTAACATGTGACCATCAGGAGCATTCTAGATGGTACCATGGTGAATTGGGTCGACTTCCTTGTTTCTGAGCTCATGTATTGCAAGCATGAGGTTTGGGGTTCCCTAGGTTATTAGTCCTACATCATGGCATTGGTGAAGTGCTTGGCAATTCTGGAGGGCATTGAGGGAGTTTGGCAGAAATCCTATGGTACTCACTTTGATGATCCAGATTCTTCCACCGAGGACATGCCTCAGCCCTAGGCTCCATCAGCCAAGGTAGGTGAGCCTTCTGCTCGAGGTGGTGCTCGCAATCGCAGGAGGAATGCAGGTACCGCTGTCTCAGGTTGTGTGCCTCCAGCTGGTTACTTCGAGCCATTCTTTGAGGGTATTCATGCTCAGGTCCAAGCAACAATAGCGTCAGTGGTGGGGAACTTTGACCCAAGGTTTGAGCATGGGCAAAGGTTCTTGCAGGAGAGCCTCATCAATCCATTGCAGAACTCTATGAACACCATGTCTACGAAGATGGACTTGCTCGCCACCAAAGGAGAGTTACAAGAAGTCCATAGTGACGTGGCAACCAATGCTCAGAACATCAAGCAAATTAGGCAGTCACAAGATAGCCTTGCCACGTATCTCCACCAGATCTTCCAGCCAACGACTCTAGGTATTCCTTTCTTATTTGTTGCTCAAGTTATGTCTCTTGTGCGTTTCACGCTTCAAATTCCTTATTACTTTCTTCTAACTCAAATCTCACCTTCCTTGCAGGTGTAGCTCCGACGTCCTATCTAGCATCATACTCTCAAGGATACGCTGCGTTAGGCTCTGCTCCAATAGGTATTGACTCAGATTTTTCCTTACCTTCCTAGATCTTATAACTACCTAGCTCTAACTTAGAGATCTTAGTCCTAACACTTGTTTCTTATCGTTGTAGGTGTATCTCCGATTGGGCCTACCATTGCTACCTTTCCTTAGGCACATCAATAGGTGCCTCTACCACCACACTCCTCACAGCAGCCACAGCAGTAGTAGCAACAGCCTCCACCGCCACAACAGTGAAGTCTGTCATGGTCTCCTAGTCATTCTGTCGTGATGGTTCAGAAACTTTTATGTTGGTTGTTTGCTTGTCGCCCAGCCACATCGGGCATGATACTTGCATTGATACTTTTACACTTGATCGGTTGTGTGGTCATCCATTGAGGTGACCAAGTTGCTATAGAGGTTATGGTCAAACGGTTGAAAACTTGATAAACCTTAATGTCATGTTGGTGAACCATGTCTGTGAATCTCTTTTGCTAGCTGTGATGTTGGTCAGTAACTTTGCTTATGTACATACTTGTTTGCTTGTTCTATGATTGGGAGATAAGGCTAAGATACAGGGAGATTCTATCGAAATTTCTTGATGAGATAAAGGATAAGGCTTGCCTTTAGAGATGAAAGATTGGGATCTCTATCGACTCTTGGTTGTTCTACCATTGTAACGTGCTACGCATAGGGCGATTACAAAGGACAACTCCTCACTTAGGTTTTCCTATAAACCCATCCCATGTTAGTGTTCTCAAGGTCATCACATTTTATTGTTTTTCTTTCAAAAACTTCCTAGATGCTTAGCATTCTATTGGGTACAAGAGAGAGGTCAGCGTTTTTAATTAGAGAAGGGTTACCTTTAACCTTTAGGGTTTGGTCCTAAGAAGCAGAAGTCCAAATTTTATTTCCATTTTTTAGTACCATACACTAGTCAATGGAGGTTTAATAAATGAATTACATGCGCAAGTCAACCATTGCTCTGATACCCGGTCTGTCGACCACCCCGATATCTGCCATATCAGGAACCAAAATCGAAGCCGATGGGGGTTGTCGAATTAACAACTTCGAGGCCCCCAGGAGCGCACCGAGCAACTCCAATTATTAATCCAACATCGAACCAGTAGATGGAACTCAACTAATACAGTTATATACAAATTACCAGACTTTCTAATACAAGTTTTATATCCCGGTCCATGCAGTGGACGCAGTCTCTACTCTAACTAGGCTTCACGCTCGTAGTCGCTCCATCAAGGAATTCAGAGTTAACTTGTAGCATGCTTGGAGTCACGCCCATTCCAAGTGCCACTATGCAGTGGAGGTCGAGCTAGTGCTCGACACAGTCTATGATGTACCTGTAAAACAACTTAATGGCTACACCATGAGTACATTGCATACTCGCAGGACTTAATTTCAACACATAGTATTGGTGGATGCACAGGGTAGTTATCAGGTATTTGTATAAGTGCGAAAAGTAATGATGTTCATTAAGAATATGACATGCTATGCTCAACATAGAAGTAAAGGTATTATCATTATAACCAAAGTGCTCACATTCCACCATTCATACTACCATGGGTATAGAAAGAAAGAACAACCAAGTAGTTTCATCCCGAGGGACTCTAGGCTTTCAAGACTCTGTAGAGGTGTACAACTATACCCACACAGAAGTCAGGGCTAACCACCATACCCGTGCCTGGGTAAGGGTTGCCTCACGCCTTCCAACCTTTCCCTAATCCAGCCTGAGTGTCACATGAAAGGTTCGAGTGAGTTCCCGGTCAATGTCCCAGACATTCCCGACCAACACCACCCCCTTGCTAGTTTCATGGACAAATAGGTCACAACTAATTACTTGGCTTATCGACCCCATCTGTGACATGTGGTCTGTACGGGTGGTTACTCAGACTTACGTATCCCAATACACGGTCCTTACAGCTCCATGAGCTATGTTGTCTGAGATCCTGCACTCACGACGACCTACCCCTTGCATGAGCAAGATATCCAAGTTATCATCAAGATTACCATATTAGGAACCTTAGTCCTTAGCCAGATTAGTTAGGTAAGTTAAGTTGTACCCTCATTGGTTTTAGAAGTTAAATATCCAGATGTAGTATCCTACACACGTGAGTATGAGTTCCCTTCTCATGCTCGACTTCTACCATTGCCCAAGCAACTAAACAATAAGCATTAGGCATTTCCATTCCCATTGTTTAGATGGGAGGCTTCTATAGATTATTAGACAACTCTAGGTGTAGTGTAGAGGTGATCATTATCTAGGACTACATGTAATGCATAACTCATAATGCAACTTGATAAGTATCCAAAGTAGGGTTTAGAATAGTGGGGTGCCTACTTGATAGTGCTGTCAATCCTGACGACTTGCACATGATCCTCACAAAATGAGACAACCAAGCCTGAAAGGAGAGATTCCAAGGGTTGGAGACGATAGCATGATAGATAAGGAAATTGGGAGTTCTACTCAGCACTTAGAGAGAGGCATCTATGTGACCCTATTGCTGCTTTACTAGCTATGGGGTGTGAACTAATGGTGGTGAGCCTTTGAACGAACTTGCTAGCTGACTTAGCGCTCCCTGTGACAGTCGGTCACTCCGTTCTGACTGGCGGACGCTCTATGGGAATCACGGAGACTCCGATGGGAACTGGGCACTCTGGGGTTATTAGGTTACTCTGTACCTATAATTCATCGGATGCTCCGACGTAAGTGACAGATGATCTGATAGGAACTAGGTGTTCTTGGGTTCTCAGGTTGTTGGTTTGATATAATTCATTGGACACTCCGTCGTGTTGACTGATGCTCCGATATTCTCACTCAGTTAGGGACTTAGGTTGCTAGTGACTATATTCAGGTTTGGCGAACACTTCGTCCAACTGATGGACACTCTGTTAATCAGGTGACAGAACCTATGCTCTTGGGTTCTTGGGTGAGAGCTGAGGGACTCATATCTAGATCTTGGGTAAAGGTTTCCATGCATGTGCTAGGTATTTCTATGGTAGCTTAGGTGACTTACCTAGGCTCAAGGTAGCTAGGTTTGGCTTAGGTTAACTAGTGTAACAAGTGATTCCTTAACCAAGACAAATCATAGAGATAAAGAGAGATTGAGGGATGGCATATTTGATCCTTACTCTTAGTGTTCTTTTCCGTCAAGCCATCCTCATGATCCGTCCATGCAAGATAGAACACTTAGATTAGGGTTTGAGGATTGATCTTAAGATAAAGAGAGGAGAGGGCTCTTGAGCTAACCATGAGATGAGAGGTTGTTGAAGCTCAAGTGCTTGGCCTAGGGCTGATCTTGTTGCCTTCTAGCATCTTGATTCTGTTCTCCATCTTCTTCTTATCTTCTTTCTCACTCTAGTTCATCCTTTCCCTCTCTTGTTCTTCCTTCTAGAGAGTGTGTGAGGGAAATGAGGAGAGGATGAGGGGAGCTGAGATCCTGGTGTTGGGAAATATCTCCCACTCATGCTGACTTGTGGGCCATGCCCCATAACAAATAACAACTCACTTTCCACTCCATCTGCTGTCTTTACATCCTTATAAGATGATCTGATAGAAGTGACAGATTGTTTGGTAGTCTCTAGATTTGCTTAACCAAGCTTAGGAACATGATCTCATAACTCTTAGATCCAATTTGAAGCTTAAGGTTACCTACTTGACATCGTTAGGGAATTCCATTTAATAGAAACTTGAGCGACCAAAATGAGGGTTTAGGATGTATGGTAACTTGGGTCGTTACAACTCTCCCCCAATTGAATTCAAGCTCGGCCCCGAGCTTGTCAAGGGGTTGCTCAAAAGCTTCCATTAAATCTTTTCTCTAGAATCCTTTCCTTCGTTCCAGGAGGTCTCTACCCTTGGGGTTTTCACTGCTTTACTCACTCTGATGGATGATCCATTCATTGTTATGGGTTGTTCGGTGTACCACTGAGTTTAACTCCAACTGTTGGGCTTAGTGACTTGATGGACATTCTACCATTCTCGCGGGCAATCTGATAGGTTTTGGCTATATATAGGCCGACAGTTCCTAGACAAGTCCTTTTCTTTTCTTTTCTTTTCCTGGTAGTCCCCCACGCACACGCGCCCACACCACCACCCACTCTGCGATGACAACCCTTGGACACTTCTTCATCAATTCCCTTGGTCACATGCACACCTAGGTGCTTTTCCAAGATGCAGGATACCGAGTGAGTTCTTTCCCCTTTTGCTTTCCCCTTTTCACCATGATTTGAGAACTAGGGTTTGTTCAATCTAGGCAATGGCTAGGGGTTTTCCAAATACTTCTTGGGGATCTTGTAGAGCATGATTAGGAGTACTTCTATGCAAGTTTGTAAATGTTGACATTGGTTGAATCTTCAGACTTGTTGATTGAGCATTGATAGGTTACTGTATCATTGAAATCTTATTGAACGATCCATGACTGTGTCAGGTGCTTTTGCCATCCTTGAGGGACTTGGTAGGTTTCCCTGTTGAATTCATGTTGTTAGTTGGAATGACGGATGGTCCATCAAGGTGGACCTAGATGTCAGAATTAATCACGCTTAATTATGGCATAAACAAGTATAGAAGATTCTAGAGGATACCAGAGGACTCAACATCGAAAATTGGGCCAAAAGGCCATGAAAGTGGGCCAACCGGTCCAAGGCCTAGACCGGTCGGTCTGCTCTAGAGCCCGTTCACCCTCCACCGCCTCGTATGTGTTTCTAAGATCTACACCGTGAAGTTAAGGCGTTTATAGTTGGTGCATCCAACGGTGATCGAGAGAATTGACATGGATTGATGACATGGCAGTTCCTTGCCCTCTACACCATCACCCCTATATATAGCAGCCCTAACCCCCCTCCCTAGAGCCATCCTAAAACCCTAATTCATATCCTCCTCATCAGGATCAGAGCCAGCTATCAAGAGAAGATTAGTCCTCTAAAGGATCTAGTCTTATAAATAAAAATAGTGAGATAGAGAGTTAGGGAAGAGTTTGAAGGAGATGCTAGCCTGTTGGTGCTCTCTGTACGGCTTGTACCTTGGTGGATCTTAGTTTTATCTAAGCTTGCCTCTGAGATTTCTCTAGTAATCAACTTTTGATTCAAGTAAGCATCTTATTTATATTGTTCATCAGGTTTGTGAATTTTTTGAGTGCTTTATTCCTGCTCTAGAGGGAGTAAAGCATTAATCGTAAGTATAAGCGTGGTGCTTAGACTTAGGTTAATCTTGAATGCACCATGCATTCTGAATCAGTGGTAGCTCACGAGGATGACTCTTATAGCCTCGTTGAATCTTTTGTAGTCCACCTCTCGTTTGTAGGTCAAGTAGGACCCGGTTACAAAGGAAAGCATCCTCTACTGGTGTCTTTCCTTAGTAATATCCCTAGTTAAATAGTAGAAGACATAGCTTACCCAAGTTAGAATTAGAGAACCTTAGTTATCCTCTCTACGCTCCTGTTTATCGTAACCTTGTTGCTACCCCTAGTTAAGTTAGACCGTAGTTAGTCTCACACGTTTCCCTGTGGATACGATACTTGGAATACTTTCGGGTGAAAGCTATGTTGGGATAGAGATGATTGTATTGCCTTGTATCCATGACATATTATGAGTCCATTGAATATCCATTAAAGACAACTTGTATCGATTAGCAATTATGTGAATTGTTTGTAAAACTCTTTTACTTGTATGGTTATTCTAGAAAGGTCCCTGATCAGAGTTCATGTTAAGACGCACATGAATATTAGATCAGCACATTATTAGTTGATGACTATGTTTCACAAGTCATAGATGTAACACCTCAGGTGTTTAGCTCCATAATTGCATTGCATTGCATGAGCATAAGCATGCATCATTTCATGTTATTTTATGTGGTTGCAACTAATGTGGTTGTTTTTAGAATTTTGTTTGGCTCACGTCATGTGACACTAGGTAGTTGGTGTAACAAAAGGAGAGAGTAGCTAATTATGTCTCACAACACCTTAGTTATACTTAGGGTCACTAATGGAGCAAGGTTCATGTTGACCAAAATCACCAAAATGCCCTCCAAGGTGTAGTTGACCACCATTTAGCCCTAGGATGCTCTAGTTTGACCAATTAAAAAGTCTAGCTTAGAGACCTTGCATGGAGGAGCACCCTTAAGCAAAGTTGTAGGGAATTTTATGGGGAACAAAAGTCTCAATATGACCATCTCATGAAACTGGCCAGAACATGCTCAAAAATGGCCCACAAGTCAGCTAGAGGGGCTGTCTCAACACTTAGAATTTTTCTAAGTCTCAAAAGTGTCCCTCTAGTTTTACTGTGACCTACTTTGGAAGCTTGTAGTTTGCAAACCAGACCAAACCAGCTCCAACTCATGTTGACACTTTTGTAGTACTCACTTAGCTCTACAACATTGTCAACATCACCATCACCTAGTTCTAAATGGTTTAGGAGATATGGTGTCTAGAAAATCAGGATTCAGTCGGCATAATGACTGAAACTATGTTTTAGTTTCACAGTGCACCACTTTGGAGCTCTGTTGTTTCAAATCCAGGCCGAATCAGTCCTTGAGCCAATTGACAAAGTTGGAGTCCTCATGTAGCTCTACAACATTACCAACATCACCCATACCTAGTTCTCACTAGATTAGGAGTAAAATGAACTCAAAATCGCTCTGTCAGTCACATTTCAGACGCCGATTCAGTCGAGTCAGGCTTCGGCCATGACTGTCGTGGCCGACCGACGGCAGGACAGCGCCGACGCGTGGTCGCGCGGTGGCAGCCATACACCGGCCGTGGTCCCACCCGTCAGGCCACCAGGCCTTCAAGGTCGCCACGACGACGGTCTCCGCCCTCACTCGCGCCACAACTCCCTCTCTCTTCCGCTCTCTCCTCCACCGGGCGGAACGACCGAGCACAGCTCCCACCTCCACTCCCACGAGCTCGTGCGCGCTCTCCACCACACTACCGCCCCCAAAAACACATCCACAGCTCCGCCTTGAAGCCGCTACCTCGCCGTCCACTCCCCGCAGCCAATCGCGCTTTGGTAGGGTCACATTTTCGTTTTCCACCGCCGCGGTACCTCGCCGGAGTCCTCTGCGCGATGGCTCTCCGTGGCCAGGGGTCTCTAGGCATCTCTGTCGCCCACTTGTAGGTGCGTTAGGGTCAAGGTAGAATGGGGATGCTCATCGAGGGTTAGGGTTGGGACGTCAGGCTCACCGGCGGCGAGATTTCGCCACCACCGTACGGTGGTCCGCCATGCCCAACGGCGAGCACCTTCCTGTGGCTCTGTCGCCCCGTTCTTGCCACCAATCGACTTAGCTCGATGACGTGGTCATGCTCGTCCGCTCAGCTTCGCCGGTCGGCTCACCGACGGCGAGCTCCGGCGACCCCAGCTCCTCCCCTCCGCCTCTCTTTGCTCGGTGGGGCCATCTGGCCAGTCACACGCGCGTGCGGGCGGGAGCCGTAGCAGGCCGCGCGCGGAAGCGGGCCACGCCGCGAGTTGTGGGCCGCGTCCTTTCCCGGGCCGGCCCAGTAACAAATCAGATTTGTTTCATTTTTATTTATTCTGTCACAATTTTTGTTAAGCTTTGGAAAATGTAGATCTAGGGTTTTACTTGCCCAAAAATTATGAGATAAATTTTGTTAGAATCTACTTGGTGTGTAGTATTTTAGAAAAATATGAATTGGTTACGTGATGTTTAGCTTCTGGGAGATTTAAATAGGTTTTTGAAATGTGTTTTAGATTGCATGCAAACTTGTTTAAATCATATCTTGAGTTTCAGTGTTCCAAAAATTATGAAATTTGGTGGGTAGGCTAATTTATACTTGCTCTAGCTTTGGTAAAAATTTGGGCAGTAGTGCTTAAGTACTTTTCAAGTTATAATGCTATCTTGTTATTTTAGGAAATACTTAAATGGATTTTAGTAATTTTTCTACATGTGAAATGTTCTTATAACTTTTTGGAGAATGTCTTGGTACCCTAAAGTGTCCAAGAAAATTAGGAAATCTGTTGTTTGTCACTTTTTACTATGATTTGTTAGTTATATAAAAATCAGCCTTTTGGGCTTGTGAATTTTGTTTAGGAAGTTTCTGTAAATAATTTTAGTTGAAATTTTTACAGTGGTCGCTTTTTGGTTCATAGAGCCTCCTGTAATTTTTGTAGAATTTTAGGAGTAGTTTACATATATGTTTAAAATTCCACTTAATTACTTAAGTAAATTAAGAAATGAGTTTAAATAAATATTTTAGGTAGGCACACCTTACTTTCTGGTGTTGTTGTGACCTATGTGAACTTGTGGTAACATTAGTTTGGTCTTAAGGGATGTTTGCCACATAAATAAATATTTAATCTTTGCAATTCTAGGTTTTCTGGACAGCTGGTAGTATCTTTGGGTTTGGCCTTTGATAAAAGTGTTTGCTGGAAAACTTGTAAATACCAAAGTTGTAGTAAACTTGATAAACTAGCTTGTGTCAAAATTTGGGAGCATTTGGCTTAGTAGTTTGGGAGTTATTGCTGTTTAAAGTGACAGTCCAGAATTGGCTACTCTCTGTTTAGAGAGGACAGATTCTGGAACTTGGGAAATTCGACATGGAAAACTTAGGAATTTAAGGTTAAGGTCTGAAAATGATTTGTAGGGCATTTCATAAGCTTTCCAGATTGTCTTAGATCATATCTTTTGGAGTTAGGAATCTTCAGTTATGTTAGAATTTTTGAGCTGCTGTCCAGAATGTCTTACTGTGGTATTTTGGTGTTGGATGTGGTAACCTAAGTAATGCTACTCTTGTAATTGTTAGGTGCTAGGGCCTTAACCGAAGAAGAACAGCTATATCTTAGGTTGGGTAGATTAGGTAAGTACTTCTCCACCGGAGAAGAGATTTGCACGTATTGATGAAGTGACTTGAATAGAGTACTTTTATTGCTGAAATGCATTTCATTTCGAGCATGTTGCACCCATTATGCATCCATGATATTTATTGTGCACTCATGCAATAGGTGTTCCGGAGGGGGTAACGCTCCTTGAATTCAAGCAAGTGACTCTGGAGGAAATCCAGGACCAGCCGGAGCAACCAGAGGAACCAACCGGCGGAGAAGTTCCCGCAGAAGACCTGCCTGAGTGTCCTGACCACCGGCCCTCGACCTTTCTGAAAGGCAAGCCCCGGTGTATGCTGAACCCATCATTTTATAAATCTATCTTGAGTACTTTTAATTGTTTAATGCATTAAGTTGTAGGAGTTGTATGAAAACAATTATTGCATTATACCTGTCCTTGTCCAGATATCGTACTTAAACCCTAATTTAGGTTTAGGCACGTATCAATGCTTAGCCCTGCTTAGTACGGTAGAAGTCGGGTGATTTCCGGTCATCCGCGAGATGTAGGAAGGAATCACGAGTGGCTTTATGGCTATCGTGGTTGGAACCATGCTTTAAAATGAAATTGAGACCGGGCGAGAGTTCGATAGTACAACCGCAAGACACTTCACGTCTTGGGTGTGGAGCTATGCCCGTCTGAGTCATTTAAGGACCAATTCGCTGTACGTCCTTGAGTCATGTTGAACGCAGTCTAACACTTAGTTGGTCAAATAAGTCGTTCCGACCGCGAAGCCGAGTAATTTGATTCAGGCCGGGAATCGAATGGTAGGTTGCTTCTTGGAGGAGAAAAAGGATGTGCTTGGGTACATTGGCATGAGACCAAGGGGGGGTTAGAGTCCCTATCACCTGGCAGAGTGTCGCCCTTGGGGTCGTGACATCATTCAGACCCGTGATTCCTGAATCATATGAAAAGGTGGCTTGTGCGACCCTGGCAGGGGCCTGCGCGGTGAGTGTTAGAAATACCCCTCCAGCTGGATAGGAATTCGATTCGAATCGCCGTCGCTCCCGGTTAGTGAGCACTTGACTTGAGCAGCAGCAACGTAGATCTCATTAAATGAACAGGTGGTTAAGGGAATGATACAATGTTGCCACAATTCATACCTGCTCTAGATATAATGATGATAATTGTTTGATTATAATTAAGTGCATGCTTAGTACAGGTGCTAAGATAGATGACAGGTAAATGCTAAAAAGAACTGCTAGTATAGGTTATAAGAGTTTCAATTACTTATGCCTTTATGCAAAATATGATGTCAGCTAGCCTCTTGTGTAAGCCTTGCATAATCCTTGGTGTCATCTTATTTCTGGTTTTTGACGGGTAAGTCTAGCTGAGTACATTCCAGTACTCAGGGTTTATTCCCTCCTGTTGCAGATGATATGCTCTATCAAGGCTTCTGCAAAACTTGTCTCCACCCTGCGGGTGACGAAGACTAGATCACTAGGGCGTGATCATCTTTTATGTACTTTCCTGATGCTTTTGCAGGTTGTTGATCTTTAAGACTGGCAGTAGTATGTGAACTAATGCGTGTGTTATGCTTCCGCTACTTTATAAACTTAGTTTGTAATAATTGCGACTCCGCGTGTGTAAACTTATTTCGGAACTACTTGTGAAATGTAACGTATGATGTTGTATGTTGAATGATGCGATCTTGGTTGTAAGCAAGTTGGTTTGAAATCCTTCGTGGTTTCGATTGACTACCGGGAATATATGGGCTCAAGTTCGAAAATTTGAGCGCTTCGGTGCTTGTTTTTGTACTTGTGCTCTTATAATTTGGTCGGTTCTGTTACAGCTGGTATCGGAGCATAATTCAACATTAAACACATCGTACGAGTAATTAAAAACAAAAGTATTTGATTATGAAAAGGGTTAAAACTATAAAAAAAATTATTTTCATAGGTATGCCAGTGATCACATCCCTTAGCCCAAATAAGGACTCTTAGGTGGCTTATTATAAAGACTAACTTGGGGGCCTTGTTTGTTTTTGTTTCGTCGTCCATACGGCGTGATATTGTATGGATGCCATCCACTTGGGTGGTAATGTATGGATCAATTGCCTCGACGCTCTGGTAAGTGTGAGTTGTGAGAGCATGATCGTCCAACTGGCGATCTAGGGGAGAGTAGTTTTGGTGACTTGCATACTTACATGTTTAAACCATGTAATTATGTAAGCACTTAATTGTGGGAACCTTTCTATCAGGTAGCTTTAATACTGAAGTATATACATCAGGGGATGTGTATATGAAAAGTATTTAAATGACTGCTTTCTTGTGTGCTTATATTGGGAAACTGTTGGGCTGAAATGAGATTTTCTGCAGGTACACTAACAGCGTAACGAGTAGACCGATAGTTTTGCTTATATGAGAGAACGTATGTATGCCACCGCCTAGCGTTAGAACTTTAGGTTTATATTAAGGTGAGAGGGCGTACGGAACGTGCATGCATCATGTTTAATTATATCATACATATCATTTACTCCCTCCTTAAAAATGTCAATAGTCCTGACTAAATTAAATTTCGTATCCCCTAAATGATCCTCACTTTAAGTCGTATCTTGTTGCTATAGATGGCATGTACCAAGAGGACCGCTCGCAAGTCCACTGGAGGCAGGGCACCTCGTCACCAGCTCGCTCCACGTGAGCCCCGCCCTGAACCCACTGAGGTGGAAAGGCTGAGGGCTGAGTTGGCTGAAGTGACTGCTGCCCAGAATGCAGCGCGTCAGCAACTGGAGCAAGTGATCTGTGATCGTGACCAGAAAACACTTGCAGTCCAGAGATTGACAGTAGCAAATCGCAACTGTCAATGCATGCTGGTCCATGTCATGAATCAGAGGGATAAAGCCTGGCACGAGGAGAACGTTCTGAGAGCTCGTCAGTTTGAGCTCGAGCAATAGTTAGAGAATGCTGAAGAATACAATGACAATCTTCATGAAGAAGTGCACCGCCTAAACAACCAGCTAAATCCTCTGCTGCCTCGAAACAACAACGCAGATGAGGACATGGGTTCGGGAATCATCATGGCTGAAGATGATGATGAAGTGGAGGTCAATGGGCCCCAAGATGCCGCACCAGAAGAAGAAGAAGACGAGGAGTTAGAGCCTGTTAGCGACGAGGATGGCAGGGAGATCCTTGACACCGACTCTGAGGACGATGCTTAGAGTAGTCATCGCGTAGCTACGATGTTAGAATCATCTTTTGTGCCTTCTGGGGTTGGAGTGAGGCTTTGTAATAACTTGACTTTTGGGATGTAAGGTCGAACCCTATGTTTCCTTGATGTTTAGTTGAACCTGTTAATTTCGATCACAATTGGATGTCTTATTGCGTGCGTTCGATGATGGTGTCCCGATTAGCACCCTTCGGTGCCACGACGAAACTGAGGGCCTCCTATGGCGCGCGACATAAGGTTGTGCTGCTTGGCACGCGCTGGTATCGAGGTGGATAGTCATGATCCACCATGGAACACTACCGTTGAGAAGTCTCTTTGTGGTCAGTTTGAAGTAGCCTTTCTCAGTCAACTAAAAATTTTGAGATTGAATCCAAGTACCGGGCGAAAGGTCAAAAATCACGTAGATTTTAACGTAAACGGTTCAGTAACTGCTGTGCTCCTTGTGAGTGAGCCTTTATCAAAGTACATCTTGTTGAATTCCCTCGCATGATTGCGTCAATTGATGCGCTTGAATAGATTGTGCGGTTGTGATGAATTATTGTTCCATGAGTATTTTGAGAAGTCTATTTCATGAAGTCAGTTTGACATATTTACAATAATTCATCTACAAATTTCCCACATCATCAGTGCTCATTGGCTATGCATTTTGCAGATGTTGTACAATCTCCGTCGGGGTCGTGGCAATGAGGATGAGGAACAGCCACCCCCTCCGCCACCACCTACCCCGGCTGAGCTGATGCAGACTGTGGTCAAAGGGCAGCGCATGCCGGCAGATGCTATGCGCCAGCTTGCCAACCGGGAGGCTCGTCATGGCCGCCAGGGCCCAGAACCCAATTAGTACAGTGATTTCAAGGACTTTCTTGATACTAAGCCCCCGCTCTTTAAGGAGGCAGAGGAACCACTGCAAGCTGATGAGTGGTTGAACACTATTGAACAAAAGTTTCGTCTGCTTCGCTTGACTGATGAGCTAAAGACTGAATATGCTTCTCACCAACTGCATGGTCCAGCGGGTATTTGGTGGAGCCACTATCGTTCCACACTGCCTGCAAATGTCTCGATTGCTTGGGACCAGTTCAAGGCCGCATTCCGTGGGAACTATATTCCTCCAGGTCTTATGGCAATCAAGCACACAGAATTCATGAGGCTGTCGCAGGGAAATAAAAGCTTGACTGAATATCTGCAATCTTTCAACAACCTGGCAAGGTATGCCACAGAGTTTGTGGATACCGATGCCAAGAAAATTGCTAGCTTTAAAAGAGGCCTCGGCCCAAAGCTGATGAAGACTATGGGCACTAGCAAGTGTACTACCTTCAATGATTTTATCAGTGATGCTCTGACTCAAGTGAACAATAACTCTATCTATGCTGCTTCTAAGAGCCACAAGAGGGCACTTGAGGTAGGTGCTTCACAGTCTCGAGCTCTAGCTGCCCCGAGGGCTCCTCCTCGCCCTCCTGCCACAAGTGCTAAGTTCCGTCCTTCGCAAAAGAAGGCGCCAGTGAAGACTGGGTTTCGCAAGGCATATACAGTGGCTCTGCCAAAGGGTAATTCAGGCCAAGGCAGCTCCAGTGTTCCTCCTAGCAACATGCCTTGCTGGAACTGCAACAAGCCAGGCCATTGGTCCAGGAACCGTCCTTACCCTAAGAAGAATGCCAACCAAGGTGGCCGTCAAGGGCACGCTCATTATAACAGTATTGAGAAAATCCCATCTGGTGAGGTTGTCACTGCTGGTAAGTTCCTAGTTGACCAACACCCTACAGTGGTACTTTTTGATTCAGGTGCTTCGCATTCCTTTATCAGTCCTAAGTTTGCATCAAAGTTTGCACACAAATTGCATACTGTTGAAGGTGGAGGTTATTGCATTAGCGCAGCAAGTGGGAATATTTCCACAAATAAAGTAGTGGGAAATCTTGAGCTTGAGATAGAAGGGTGGAAGTACTCGCTTGCCTTAGTGGTTTTGCCGGGATTAGGCATAGATGTTATTCTAGACATGAATTGGATGAGTCAGAATGGGGTACTCATTGATACATCCACTCGGGTAGTTATGCTCAGAGATCCTACAGATCAAAAGGGTTTTCTGGTACAACTTCCCAGAAAAGTTGATTTGTCTGGGGAAGTTCATGCTGTGCAAGCAAAGGCGTTGGCTGAAATTCCCGTAGTGAATGAGTTTTCGGACGTTTTTCCTGATGATTTGCCAGGACTCCCTCCGGATCGGGATGTGGAATTTAGAATTGAATTGTTGCCTGGCACGGCTCCCATCTCTAGGAGACCTTATAGGATGCCTCCGAATGAGCTAGCTGAACTTAAGGTTCAATTGAATGAACTTTTGAAGAAGGGGTTAATTCGCCCTAGTTTGTCTCTGTGGGGATGTCCGGCTATCTTTGTAAAGAAGAAGGATCAGTCGTTGCGGATGTGCGTAGATTATAGACCTCTGAATGCAGTCACTGTCAAAAATAAGTACCCTCTACCGCGCATCGACATCTTGTTCGATCAGTTGTCTAAAGCTAAAGTCTTCTCCAAGATTGATCTAAGATCTGACTATCATCAAATTAAAATCCATCCGAAAGATGTTCCAAAAACCACCTTCTCTACCAGATACGGCCTTTATGAGTATCTTGTTATGTCTTTCGGCCTGACAAATGCCCCCGCACACTTCATGTACTTGATGAATTCGGTGTTTATGCCCGAATTGGACAAGTTTGTGGTGGTATTTATTGATGACATCCTGATATATTCTGTAAATGAGGAAGATCACGCTGAACATCTACGTATAGTCCTCACAAGACTGCGTGAACATCAACTATATGCAAAGTTCAGTAAGTGCGAATTCTGGCTTCGAGAAGTACCTTTCCTTGGGCATGTGTTGTCCGATGGAGGAATTATGGTGGACCCCACCAAGGTACAAGAAGTACTGAACTGAAAGGCTCCTATCTCGGTTCACGAGGTCCGGAGTTTTCTTGGTTTGGCTGGCTATTATCGTCGCTTCATCCCGGATTTCTCAAAAATAGCCAAGCCAATGACTCGGCTGCTGCAAAAAGACACCATGTTTGTCTGGACTCCTGAGTGTGATGCAGCTTTTCACAAACTACGAACTCTCCTAACCTCGGCTCCGGTTTTGGCGAAACCAGATATCGAGAAACCTTTTGATGTGTATTGTGATGCCTCAGGCATAGGTTTGGGAGGTGTTCTAATGCAGGAAGGGCGAGTAATTGCATATACCTCTCGACAACTTCGGAAGCATGAGGTGAATTATCCAATGCATGACTTAGAACTCACCGCAGTTGTTCATGCTTTGAAAGCCTGGCGGCACTATCTGTTGGGCAATGTTTGCAATATTTACACAGACCACAAAAGCCTCAAATACATCTTCACCCAACCTGAGTTAAATATGCGTCAAAGAAGATGGCTCGAGATTAAGGATTATAACCTTCAAGTGCACTATCATCCTGGCAAGGCAAATGTGGTTGCGGATGCTTTAAGCCGTAAGTCTCATTGCCATTCCCTAGTTGAAACTGATTTTCATCGATCTCGCCTTCTACATCCAGCAGTCTTGTACAACATCACTGTCAGTTGTACTCTCAAAAGCAGAATTATTGAGCTCCAAAAGACTGATCCTGGTGTATTCCACATAAAACGCAAGATGAAAGAGCAAGAAACTACACAATTCAGGGTAGATGAAGAGGGTGTACTATGGTTCAAGGATAGGTTAGTTGTGCCTAAGGACCGAGAGCTTAGAAATGATATTATGTCTGAAGCACACTCCTCTAAGTTGTCCATCCATCCTGGTAGCAATAAGATGTATTATGATTTGAAGCCATACTATTGGTGGACCAAGATGCGGAAAGAGATAGCTGCATATGTGGCTAGGTGTGACACCTGCTGTAGAGTTAAAGCTGTGCATATGAAAGCTGGGTTACTTCAACCACTTTCTATCCCAGGTTGGAAATGGGAAGAGATAAGTATGGATTTCATTGTCGGACTTCCTCCTACTGTCAAAAATCATAACTCTATCTAGGTAATTGTGGATCGTTTAACCAAATCAGCTCACTTCATTCCTGTTAGAGTGGACTATCGTCCCACTGATTATGCTGAGTTGTACTTCAATCAGATAGTTCGGCTCCATGGGGTACCTCGCACTATCGTTTCTGACCGTGGTCCCCAGTTCACTGCTCGCTTTTGGGAGCACTTGCATCACCTTCTGGGAACCAAGTTAGTGTGAAGCTCTGCTTATCACCCCAGACGTCAGGTCAGACGGAACGGGTTAACCAAATCTTGGAAGATCTGTTGCGGGCATGTGTCATTTCATCCAAGGGTTCTTGGGAAAAATGGTTACCTCTAGCTGAGTTTTTGTATAATAATAGTTACCAAGAGAGTATTAAGATGGCCCCATTCGAAGCTTTGTACGGTCGTAAGTGTAGAACTCCACTAAACTAGGTAGAAGCTGGTGAAAGAAGGTATTATGGTATTGATTTTGTTCAGGAAGCTGAGGAACAAGTCCGTACCATCCAAAAACATATGGCTGTGGCCCAAGCTAGACAGAAAAGTTATGCTGATCGTCGTAGAAAACCGCTCGAGTTTGAAGTTGGAGACTTCGTTTATCTAAAAGTTTCTCCAATGAAGCGTGTCCAACGTTTTGGTGTTAAGCGGAAACTTGCGCCAAGATATGTGGGTCCTTTCCCGATCATAGGCAAGAGTGGAGCTGTTGCGTACAAAATCTAGTTACCTCCTGAAATGAGTGCCATATTCAACATCTTCCATGTATCTCAGCTCAAAAAGTGTCTTTGAGTTCCTGAGGAAAGAGTCCCTTTAGGAGATATCAGGCTAGAATCCGATCTAACTTATGAAGAAAAGCCAGTCCGAGTGATCAATACTCAGGAACGAGTGACTAGAAACAAAGTGGTTAAGTGGTATAAAGTAATGTGGAGTAATCAGGGTAGTGAAAGTGACGCTACATGGGAACGGGAAGACTATTTGCGGGATGGTTATAAGGAATTCTATGAAAAATGGTACGCTTTCCAAATCTCGGGATGAGATTTTTATAAGGGGGGAGGGCTGTAACACCTCAGGTGTTTAGCTCCATAATAGCATTGCATTGCATGAGCATAAGCATGCATCATTTCATGTTATTTTATGTGGTTGCAACTAATGTGGTTGTTTTTAGAATTTTGTTTGGCTCACATCATGTGACACTAGGTAGTTGGTGTAAAAAAAGGGGAGAGTAGCTAATTATGTCTCACAACACCTTAGTTATACTTAGGGTCACTAATGGATCAAGGTTCATGTTGACCAAAATCACCAAAATGCCCTCCAAGGTGTAGTTGACCACCATTTAGCCCTAGGATGCTCTAGTTTGACCAATTAAAAAGTCTAGCTTAGAGACCTTGCATGGAGGAGCACCCTTAAGCAAAGTTGTAGGGAATTTTATGGGGAACAAAAGTCTCAATATGACCATCTCATGAAACTGGTCAGAACATGCTAAAAAATGGCCCACAAGTCAGCTAGAGGGGCTGTCTCAACACTTAGAAATTTTCTAAGTCTCAAAAGTGTCCCTCCAGTTTTACTATGACCTACTTTGGAAGCTTGTAGTTTGCAAACCAGACCAAACCAGCTCCAACTCATGTTGACACTTTTGTAGTACTCACTTAGCTCTACAACATTGTCAACATCACCATCACCTAGTTCTAAATGGTTTAGGAGATATGGTGTCTAGAAAATCAGGTTTCAGTCGGCTTAATGACTGAAACTATGTTTCAGTTTCACAGTGCACCACTTTGGAGCTCTGTGGTTTCAAATCTAGGCCGAATCAGTCCTTGAGCCAATTGACAAAGTTGGAGTCCTCATGTAGCTCTACAACATTGCCAACATCACCCATACCTGGTTCTCACTGGATTAGGAGTAAAATGAACTCAAAATCGCTCTGTCAGTCACCTTTTAGACGCCGATTCAGTCGAGTCAGGCTTCGGCCATGACTGTCATGGCCGACCGACGGTAGGATAGCGCCGACGTGTGGCCGCGCGGTGGCAGCCGTACGCCGGCCACGGTCCCACCCGTCAGGCCACCAGGCCTTCAAGGTCGCCACGACGACGGTCTCCACCCTCACTCGCGCCACAACTCCCTCTCTCTTCCGCTCTCTCCTCCACCGGGCGGAACGACCGAGAACAACTCCCGCCTCCACTTCGGCGAGCTCGTGCGCGCTCTCCACCACACTGCCGCCCCAAAAACACATCCACAGCTCTGCCTTGAAGCCGCTACCTCGCCGTCCACTCCCCGCAGCCAAACGCGCTTTGGTAGGGTCACATTTTCATTTTCCACCGCCGCGGTACCTCGCCGGAGTCATCCGCGCGACGACTCTCCATGGCCAGGGGTCTCTGGGCGTCTCTGTCGCCCACTTGTAGGTGCGTTAGGGTCGAGGTAGAATGGGGATGCTCATCGAGGGTTAGGGTTGGGACGTCAGGCTCACCGGCGGCGAGATTTCGCCACCACCGTACCGGTGGTCCGCCATGCCCGACGGCGAGCACCTTCCCGTGGCTCTGCCGCCCCGTTCTTGCCACCAATCGACTTAGCTCGATGACGTGGTCATGCTCGTCCGCTCAGCTTCGCCGGTCGGCTCACCGACGGCGAGCTCCGGCGACCCCAGCTCCTCCCCTCCGCCTCTCTCTGCTCGGTGGGGCCATCTGGCCAGTCGCACGCGCGTGCGGGCGGGAGCCGTAGCAGGCCGCGCGTGGAAGCGGGCCACGCCGCGAGTTGTGGGCCGCGTCCTTTCCCGGGCCGGCCCAGTAACAAATCAGATTTGTTTCATTTTTATTTATTCTGTCACAGTTTTTGTTAAGCTTTGGAAAATGTAGATCTAGGGTTTTACTTGCCTAAAAATTATGAGATAAATTTTGTTAGAATCTACTTGGTGTGTAGTATTTTAGAAAAATATGAATTGGTTATGTGATGTTTAGTTTCTGGGAGATTTAAATAGGTTTTTGAAATGTGTTTTAGATTGCATGCAAACTTGTTTAAATCATATCTTGAGTTTCAGTGTTCCAAAAATTATGAAATTTGGTGGGTAGGCTAATTTATACTTGCTCTAGCTTTGGTAAAAATTTGGGCAGTAGTGCTTAAGTACTTTTCAAGTTATAATGCTATCTTGTTATTTTAGGAAATACTTAAATGGATTTTAGTAATTTTTCTACATGTGAAATGTTCTTATAACTTTTTGGAGAATGTCTTGGTACCCTAAAGTGTCCAAGAAAATTAGGAAATCTGTTGTTTGACACTTTTTACTATGATTTGTTAGTTATACAAAAATCAGCCTTTTGGGCTTGTGAATTTTGTTTAGGGAGTTTCTGTAAATAATTTTAGTTCAAATTTTTATAGTGGTCCCTTTTTGGTTCATAGAGCCTCCTGTAATTTTTGTAGAATTTTAGGAGCAGTTTACATATATGTTTAAAATTCCACTTAATTACTTAAGTAAATTAAGAAATGAGTTTAAATAAATATTTTAGGTAGGCACACCTTACTTTCTGGTGTTGTTGTGACCTATGTGAACTTGTGGTAACATTAGTTTGGTCTTAAGGGATGTTTGCCACATAAATAAATATTTAATCTTTGCAATTCTAGGTTTTCTGGACAGCTGGTAGTATCTTTGGGTTTGGCCTTTGATAAAAGTGTTTGCTGGAAAACTTGTAAATACCAAAGTTGTATTAAACTTTATAAACTAGCTTGTGTCAAAATTTGGGAGCATTTGGCTTAGTAGTTTGAGAGTTATTGCTGTTTAAAGTGACAGTCCAGAATTGGCTACTCTCTGTTTAGAGAGGACAGATTCTGGAACTTGGGAAATTCGACATGGAAAACTTAGGAATTTAAGGTTGAGGTCTGAAAATGATTTGTAGGGCATTTCATAAGCTTTCCAGATTGTCTTAGATCATATCTTTTGGAGTTAGGAATCTTCAGTTATGTTAGAATTTTTGAGCTGCTGTCCAGAATGTCTTACTGTGGTATTTTGGTGTTGGATGTGGTAACCTAAGTAATGCTACTCTTGTAATTGTTAGGTGCTAGGGCCTTAACCGAAGAAGAACAGCTATATCTTAGGTTGGGTAGATTAGGTAAGTACTTCTCCACCAGAGAAGAGATTTGCACGTATTGATGAAGTGACTTGAATAGAGTACTTTTATTGCTGAAATGCATTTCATTTCGAGCATGTTGCACTCATTATGCATCCATGATATTTATTGTGCACTCATGCAATAGGTGTTTCGGAGGGGGTAACGCTCCTCGAATTCGAGCAAGTGACTCCGGAGGAAATCCAGGACCAGCCGGAGCAACCAGAGGAACCAACCGGCGGAGAAGTTCCCGCAGAAGACCTGCCTGAGTGTCCTGACCACCGGCCCTCGACCTTTCTGAAAGGCAAGCCCCGGTGCATGCTGAACCCATCATTTTATAAATCTATCTTGAGTACTTTTAATTGTTTAATGCATTAAGTTATAGGAGTTGTATGAAAACAATTGTTGCATTATACCTGTCCTTGTCCAGATATCGTACTTAAACCCTAATTTAGGTTTAGGCACGTATCAATGCTTAGCCCTGCTTAGTACGGTAGAAGTCGGGTGATTTCCGGTCATCCGCGAGATGTAGGAAGGAGTCACGAGTGGCTTTATGGCTATCGTGGTTGGAACCATGCTTTAAAATGAAATTGAGACCGGGCGGGAGTTTGATAGTACAGCCGCAAGACACTTCACGTCTTGGGTGTGGAGCTATGCCCGTCTGAGTCGTTTAAGGACCGATTCGCTGTACGTCCTTGAGTCATGTTGAACGCAGTCTAACACTTAGTTGGCCGGATAAGTCGTTCCGACCGTGAAGCCGAGTAATTTGATTCAGGCCAGGAATCGAATGGTAGGTTGCTTCTTGGAGGAGAGAAAGGATGTGCTTGGGGACATTGGCGTGAGACCAAGGGGGGTTAGAGTCCCTCTCACCTGGCAGAGTGTCGCCCTTGGTGTCACGACATCATTCGGACCCGCGATTCCTGAATCATATGAATAGGTGGCTTGTGCGACCCTGGCAGGGGCCTGCGCGGTGAGTGTTAGAAATACCCCTCCAGCTGGATAGGAATTCGATTCGAATCGCCGTCGCTCCCGGTTAGTGGGCACTTGACTTGAGCAGCGGCAACGTAGATCTCATTAAATGAACAGGTGGTTAAGGGAATGATACAATGTTGCCACAATTCATACCTGCTCTGGATATAATGATGATAATTGTTTGATTATAATTAAGTGCATGCTTAGTACAGGTGCTAAGATAGATGACAGGTAAATGCTAAAAAGAACTACTAGTACAGGTTATAAGAGTTTCAATTACTTATGCCTTTATGCAAAATATGATGTCAGCTAGCCTCTTGTGTAAGCCTTGCATAATCCTTGGTGTCATCGTATTTCTGGTTTTTGACGGGTAAGTCTAGCTGAGTACATTCTAGTACTCAGGGTTTATTCCCTCCTGTTGCAGATGATATGCTCTATCAAGGCTTCTGCAAAACTTGTCTCCACCCTGCGGGTGACGAAGACTAGATCACTAGGGCATGATCATCTTTTATGTACTTTCCTGATGCTTTTGTAGGTTGTTGATCTTTAAGACTGGCAGTAGTATGTGAACTAATGCGTGTGTTATGCTTCCGCTACTTTATAAACTTGGTTTGTAATAATTGTGACTCCGTGTGTGTAAACTTATTTCGGAACTACTTGTGAAATGTAACGTATGATGTTGTATGTTGAATGATGCGATCTTGGTTGTAAGCAAGTTGGTTTGAAATCCTTCGTGGTTTCGATTGACTACCGGGATTATATGGGCTCAAGTTCAAAAATTTGAGCGCTTCGGTGCTTGTTTTTGTACTTGTGCTCTTATAATTTGGTCGGTTCTGTTACAATAGACATAGAGATGTCAAACTAATAATGTGGGCACATGTGTGACATGTAGGCTGGATTGACCCAACGTGAGATGTTGTTATTATCTCGATTCACATCATGTACGTTATGTCCTTAGACCTGAGATTGTTGTATGTACTCAAAATGTGAAATGACCTACTTAGAGACTGTCAAACGCTACTCCGTAACTGGGTAGTTATAAAAGTGATCTTCGGGTTTGTCAAGAAACATGCTGTGAGACATAGACGATCAAGATGGAATTTGCTCCTCTCTATGTGAGAGAGATATCAATGGAACACTCTAATGATTGGATCAACAAATGCATGGCCATGCTTAGGTTAAGTGTTAACCTATGAGTTGGATCAAATATCGTGAGGCAAAAGGAATAACATGTATATGGTTTGTGGTGGTTCGTCTGATATGATCTTTGTGTACACATAGGAGTTGACACGTCTTGCTAGAGACCGCTATCAACTAATGGCCGAGTAGGAGTACTCGGGCCACATCTATGTGTGCGTGAACCTATAGGGTCGCACGCTTAAGGGACTGGAAGCCTAATTTGGGTTGGACCCAAATTTGACTAGGCTTAGGGTTTTCTAATTGGGCCTCTAACTTGGGGCTGATCAGAGGCGCCTATATAAGAGAGGGAGGGGGCGCGGCCAAAGGAACTCATGCCAAAAGGCAGCCGCCGTCACCCCCCACGCTTACGCCTACTGCTCCTCACGGACCTAGCAGTCCGGAGGCGCAATGCTTCCTCCCCGTACATGTGGGATACCTTGGAGGTGCTGCATCTGAAGCACAAGGATGAACCACATGAGAGGGACGATTTGCGAGCGGAGGGTGGACGTGACAGACGACCACGCAACTGCACGACACTGCTACGACGCGTTCGACTACATCGAGTCGCTTCCGCTTTACCTGCGCGTCTAGTGGTAATCCCGTAACCTGTAACTAGCAGTAGATCCTGGTTTATGAGGTCGAAAATTTTGATTTTATGGCTAGCGTAGCACCCTCATAACCCTACAAGCTATAGCAGTATCCGTGTGCTTGTAGATTTATTGTTGCTAGGGAAACGGTTGCTGAACTGACTACAAAACTAGCTTAACTTTGTATCTTTTATCTTCTTTCTTTTATTTATTCTTTTCCTTTTCACTATGGATTCCACTCCTATCTATCAATATGCTACACCTACGAGCGCACGCTTAGAGCTACCAAAATCTATAGAGCCTCCTAACACCTGGTTATGACCTGCACCCGTGTTTAATAAAACTGATTTGGGATGAATCCTTCATGGAAGAAGGCGACAAAAACTCATACTCACACTTGTGCGAGTTTGTATAGACCTGTGCATGCTTGCGTATCGCTGGCATGTCTGACAAAACCTTAAGATAGAAGTTGTTTCCATTCTCATTGATGGGAAGAGCTAAACAATGGTATAGTCAAACCATAGGAAGTATGCAAGGAGATTGGAAAATATTATGCTCTAAGTTTTATTTACGTTTCTTTTCCATCTCTAAAGTGGTTAGCCTTCGAAAAGAGGTTCTAAATTTTATACAACTAGAAGAAGAATCTCTTGGCACATCATGGGATCATTTTAATGACCTCATCATCACTGGCCTTGACCTTGCTATTGAAGACCCTATACTTCTTCAACATTTTTATATGGGTCTTAGCAAGGATTCCATGAAATCCCTTGATGCAGCCTCTAGAGGACCTTTCCTTCATTTGTCTGCTAGTGAAGTAAGATCTATGCTTGATAGAATTAGTGAAAAGATTCCCAGCACTAGCATTCATAATGAACTCCCCGAGAAAGAGAAGGAATCATCTCCTGAACATGAAAAGGAAGTTTTGATAGCTAAATCATAACCACTCTAATCCCAAGATCTAGCTATCAATCCCAAACTATCAAAACCCTAAAATCCAAATCCTCTAAAGGAAGAAGAAATTTAACCTTTTAAAATTTTTTATGAGGATGATCTTTTTGATGCTGATTTTGCGAATAGTTTAAACTTCTAGTTTCATAAGAGACCTTCGAGTGAATATAATTCAAAGCATCTCAAGAAGGGATCTCTTAGAAAGCGTCCTTATTCCCATTTAGGACATTAGGAAGAATTCAAGGATGGCATGTCTAGTGAACCCATAGAAGGAGAGCCAAGTCATTTTGAAGCCAATCCTGTCCTCTCTCCTTCTATGCCCACATTAGATGTCTCATTCAAACCCATCCTTGACCTCGAAGAATCCCCTAATGCTCTTTCTCCTAAATCTCATGATGACCCTAGAAATCCACTAAGACACCCAAAGCATAAGAGTCATGAAGGCCACAAGGAAGATGAAGAAGAGCAATGGCAATGGCTGTAATGTATTAAGAACTCATATGCCGTTGCTAAAGAATGGATGGACAAGGATAAAGCTTTATGGGTAGTCCTGGGCATAATTAACCGAAGGCCGAAGAACGAACCAAACTAACCGAGACCGAGACCAAAGTGACCGAGACTGAAAATTTTGGTCACAAGTTCGGTCTTTAGTTTGAAGTAACCGAACTAACCAAACTTAGTTCGGTCATTACCCTCGGGTAACCGAACTAACCGAATTAACCGAACATTTGAATTTTGTTGACATAATGTGTAATTTAGACTATTATTAGTGATATAATATTTATTTTAGTGGGTTTATATCAACCATCAGTCTTATCACTATGTTTAATCTATATTTTGTATTGTATTTTTGCCTTGAAATAGAAAAAATATTGGTAAAATTTGCTATAAATTACAATATTTAGTAGTTGTTTTGTCTAGTTCGGTTAGTTCGGTCATGACCGAGACCGAACTGAACTAACTGAGACCGAACTTGCTCGGTCCTGAGTTTTGAAACTAACCGATCGGTCTCTATTTTTAGATGACCGAACTTTCGAAATGACCGAAGAACCGATCGGTTCGGTTCGGTCAGACCGAACGTCTGAAAGTCCTATGTTTGGTGTTGGTAATTAGTGACAATGCCTAAGTACTAATCCTATGCCTAAGTTGTATATAGCATATGAGGATTAGTACATTCCAAGGTTGGTGGCAAGATGGACATGGTGATCAAGATGGCCACACTTGGATTTGGACGCAACCCTACATGATCAAGGCAAAGGTATATGCTTAAGGGTTGTGTTTTTGTAACCAAGACACCTAGTGGGTGTGGTTACATTATAGGTTAGACAGCCGTACTATAAAGAGGGGAATGACGTGGCTATTGAACTCCTAAGTGCCTCTAGATGTGCATTTTATAATCATATGCATTTGGATAGAACTAATATCGCCTCGAAAAATGATTGTGAAAATGCTAACACACTCACACATGACGAAGATCACTTGGTGGTGTTAGCACGTTTGCGAAGGCGGTGGAGTTTGAGCGTTTGAGAGGGTTTGGGATCCTCTCTCCCTCCCGCCGAGCTTGCGAGGCGGGATTCAGGCGTTTTCGAGGAGTTGAAACAACTATTTTCCACTACGCCGGAATTCGGAAAAGAAATGGAGGCGAACGGAGGTCACAGAGGTGACCGGACGCTGAACCGGACGCGGTCTTTGCATGACCGGACGCGTCCGGTCAGCGTTTAGCGTCTACGCGTATTTCAGGTTGATGATCGGACACGCAGCGCGTCCGGTCGTTCAGGGAGCTTACTGGACTCTAACCGGACGCTGGCACTATCGCGTCCGGTCATTTCTCTAGCGCGTCCGGTCATTGTGTTGTTGTGCGCTGCTCAGGCTTGACCAGCGCGTCTGGTCATTCACAGGACCAGCGCGTCCGGTCATTTCCAGCGTGTCCGGTCTGCGCGATGAGCGCGTCCGGTTGTTGCTTCGCAGTTATCCGTTGGGCGACAGGCGCGTCCGGTCAGTTGGACCAGCGCGTCCGGTCAGTGCTTCGCGACTTAGCCATTGCGCGACCGGCGCGTCCGATCAGTTGGACCAGCGCGTCCGGTCAGCGCGATTTCGGCTGTTTAAGTTTATAACGGCTCTATTCGAAGGGGTACGTCTATAAATACTTGTTGGCCGGCTCAAGGCTCTAACTCTCGAACATTTGACATACTTGTGAGCACTTTGAGCTAAGCAACTCCCCTCCCACTCATCTCTCTTGCTTCTTTGCATATTTGAAGTGAGATTGAGTGATCCAAGTGCATTTGCATTGTGAGATTGCATCTAGTTGGCACTTGGTGGTTGATTTGCTGCGGGATTCTTGTTTCTCTTGGTGGTTGCCGCCACCTAGACGGCTTGGAGCAGCTTGGAGGCGTTGGCAAGAGTTGGTGATTGTTCTTGGCCACCTCCGGTGATTGTGAGGGGTTTGTGCCTACCTCGGCGAAGCGCCAAAGGTAACGTTAGTGAATTGCTCGTGTCATTTGCAACCTTTTGCCATTTGGTAGGTTCTTGTGGCGCCTTTTGAGAGGCTCGGTGTGAGACCGATTAGCCACCGAACCACGTGGTGAAGAGGGACACAACGGGGACTAGCGTGCCGGCAAGCACATGAACCTCGAGATAAATCTTCGTGTCATCACTTTCATATTGTGATTGATTGATCTCGGTGTTCGGTTATCTTGGTATTCATTGTTGATCATATTGGTTGGCTCAATACTTCGCCCCTCGGTGAAACTCTCCTAACTCAACTCCACATTACTTTCTTAGTTATCTTTGCTAGCTAGTTAGCTTTGCTAGAGTAGCTCTTTTGTGTAGCTTGGTAGTTGTAGTTGTAGTTACCTTCTCTGTTTGACTTGTGCGGTTGAGTGCAATTACTAGAATTGTGTTTTGGATAGGTGGCTTGCAAACACCCCGTAGGCTAAGCAAAACTCGCATCTCGCTATTTGTTATATTGATAAACTTGTTTAGCTTGTCTTTGTAGAAATTTTTAAAAGGCTATTCACCCCCCCTCTAGCCATCAAGACCTTTCAAGTGGTATCGGAGCCGTGGTCACCGTTTTCAAGGCTTAACAACCTCGGTGTAAGATGGCTCAAGTTGTGTTCAACCATGTCGGGGGCAAGCCTCCATTATTTGATGGTGTCACATCTTTTGATCATTGGAAAAGAAAGATGAAGCAATATCTTGGCTCTATTCATGAGAACGTTTGGAAGGTGACACACCATGATTATGCTATCATTGATCCCGACAACCTTACCAACAATGATCGCATCAACAACCAATGCAACACTATGGCTCTCAATACTCTCTACAATGGGATTGATGCAAAGGTCTTTGAGCAAATTAAGGATCTTGAGATGGCAAGTAAAGTGTGGACAAGATTAGAGGAAACATATGAGGGCACTTCAACGGTAAAGAGTGCCAAGCTCTATATGCTCAAGGATAAGTTTGCAAGCTTCAAGATGAAGGATGATGAGTCCATACCGGAGATGTTCTATAGGCTACAAGTTATTGTCAATGATCTCAAGAGCCTAGGAGAAGATGTCAAGGACAAGGACTTCTCACATAAGTTTTTGATGATCTTACCTAAGAAGTTTGCTATCTTGAGGAAGATGATCCAAAGAGAGGGTTTGGACAAGGTGACTCCAAACCAAGTGCTTGGAGATGTCATGATCGATGCTCAATATGATGATGATGAAGATGAAGATGAGAAGAAGGAGATCAAGGTCAAGCAAGAGAAGACCACCGCATTCAAGGCTTCTTCTTCCAAGGGCAAGAGCAAGGTTGATGATGATGATGATCCATTTGATGATGAGACCATGGCCCTCCTAGTGCATAAGATGGGGAGGTTCATGAAGAAGAAAGGATATGGTGCAAGAAAGAGAAGGGACTTCATGAAGGCAAAGGAGGTGCTTTGCTACAATTGCAATAGCCCCGATCATATAGTGGCAAAGTGCCCCTATGAAAACAAAAGATATCATGATGGGGAGTTGAAGTTGAAGAAGAACAAGAAGGAGAAGAAAGAGAAGAAGAGCTTCACTATCAACAAGAAGAAGAAGGGTGGTGGCTATGTGGTCACTTGGGATAGTGATAATTCCGATAGTGATGATGATAGCTCTAGTGATGATGAGAGGACCACTCGGCGAGCCATGGCAAGCATCGCCCTCTCCAACAAGCCATCCATCTTCGACACTACATCGACATGCCTTATGGCCAAGCCTACCAAGGTAAAACATGATGATAGTGATGATGATTCTTGTGCTAGTGATGGTTGTAGGAGTGATGATGAGGAGGATGAGGACTACTCCAAGGATAATCTATTGGGCATAATAGATCAAATGAGCAAGGGCTATAAGAGGACAACCAAGAAATACAAAATCTTGGAACAAGAGTTCATTGCCAAGAGCAATGAAAATGATGCTTTGATGGAGGAGCTTGTTGCTCTCAAAAAGAGTAAGGAGTGCAAAGGAATTGAACAAGAGCTCAAAGCTCTTAGGAAATCCTTTGATGAGCTAGAGGCCTCTCGTGAGTGTCTAAAGGAAGACCACGAGGACCTTGAAGTTGCTCACACTAGGATTAAGGAAGCTAAGGACCTCAAGTTGGAGAAGCTCATGAAGGAAGCTAAGGAGGAGCAAGTGATTATCACTTGTGATATTGGACTAACATGTGATATTATTGATGATTCTTTATTTGTTGGTCCTACTAATGCTTCATGTAGCTCATCATCATCCACCACAATCAACTCTATCTCTACTACTAGTGATTCATCACTTGTGGTCGAGAATGAGACTCTCAAGAGAGAGGTGGATGATCTCACCCGCGCATTAGGCAATGCCTATGATGGGGATGCCCGCTTGCTAAAATGCTTGGGTAGCCAAAGGTTCTCTCTTAACAAAGAGGGTTTGGGCTATACTCCCAAGAAGGGCAAGGCGGCCTTTGCTACTCTAAAGCCTCGCTTTGTGAAGGGCAATGGTCGTTATTGCAATAGATGCAAGCAAGTTGGGCATCTAGAGATTAATTGCAACAAAATGAACAAGAACAAGAAAAATGCTAATGTACCTTACATTTCTTTTGATTCTTATTATGTGCTTACCAAGGGTGAGAAAGGTGTGCATGCTAAGTTTGTTGGTACACCAATTGTGGGTCCAAAGAAGAAGGCCATTTGGGTACCAAAGAGCTTAGTGACTAACCTCCAAGGACCCAAGCAAGTATGTGTACCTAAAAGACATTAAATTATTTTGTAGGTAAATTACAAGGCCAGAGGAAGGCATTGGGTGCTTGATAGTGGGTGCTCTCAACATATGACTGGTGATTCAAGAATGTTCAACTCTCTCAAATTAAATGATAGTGGCATTGATAGCATCACATTTGGTGACAATAGCAAGGGTGTTGTGAAGGCTCTTGGAAGGATTGCAATCTCTAATGATCATAGCATTTCCAATGTGCTCTTAGTTGAAAAGTTGAACTTCAATCTTCTCTCGGTTGCTCAATTGTGTGATCTCGATTTCAAATGCATATTTGGTGTTGATGATGTGGAGATAGTTAGTGTTGATGGCTCCAATTTGATCTTCAAGGGTTTTAGATATGAGAATCTATACTTGGTTGATTTCAATGCTAGTGACACTCAACTTTCAACATGCTTGTTCACCAAATCAAGTATGGGTTGGTTATGGCATAGAAGACTTGGTCATGTTGGCATGAAGCAATTGAACAAGTTAGTGAAGCATGACTTAGTTAGAGGCTTGAAGGATGTCACATTTGAGAAAGATAAGCTATGTAGTGCATGTCAAGCCGGAAAGCAAGTAGGCAACACTCATCCATTGAAAAGCATCATGAGTACTTCTAAGGCATTTGAGTTGTTGCACATGGATCTATTTGGGCCAACTACATACACAAGCATTGGTGGCAACAAGTATGGCTTTGTGATTGTGGATGATTTCACTAGATATACATGGGTATTCTTTCTTGTGGACAAGAGTGATGTATTTGACATATTCAAGAAGTTCATCAAGAGAGTACAAAATGAGTTTGAAACCACAATCAAGAAAGTGAGAAGTGACAATGGAAGTGAGTTTAGAAACACAAGAGTTGATGAGCTATGTGATGAGCTTGGAATCAAACATCAATTCTCGACCAAGTATACACCTCAATCAAATGGCTTAGTTGAGAGGAAAAATAGAACCTTAATTGACATGGCAAGATCAATGTTGAATGAGTATAATATGAGTCATTCATTTTGGGGCGAAGCAATCAACACGGCTTGCTTCTATAGCAACCGCCTCTATTGCCACAAGTTCTTAGAAAAGACACCTTATGAGATCTTAAATGGAAGAAATCCCAATATTGCATACTTTCGGGTATTTGGTTGTAAATGCTACATCTTGAAGAAGGGCACTAGATTGAGCAAGTTTGAGAAGAAATGTGATGAAGGATTCTTACTTGGGTACTCCACTACTAGCAAAGCTTATAGAGTTTGGAATTTGGCTAGTGGTCAACTTGAAGAAGTGCATGATGTTGAGTTTGATGAAACCAATGGTTCTCAAAATAAAGAAGATAACTTGGATGATGTGAGAGGAACTCAATTGACCAATGCTATGAAAGGAATGGATATTGGTGATATTAGGCCAAAGCAAGTGATTGATGTGGATGACAACAAAGATCAAGTGCTCCAAAGTCCAATTACACAAGCTAGTGGTTCTCTAATGCAAAATCAAGCTAGTACATCATCTCAAGTACAACAAGATCAACAAGTGGCTAGTTCATCATCTCCAACTCATAATCAACATTAACATCCAAGCAATCAAGTCCAAGTGCTTCAACCAACTAACATTACAAGAGACCATCTATTAGATTCCATCATTGGTGACATACAAAGGGGAGTTCAAACTAGATCAAGATTGGCATCTTTTTGTGCTCACTCTTCTTTTGTGTCAATGGAAGAACCCAAGGACATTGATAAAGCATTGAGAGATCCGGATTGGGTAAATGCAATGCATGAAGAGCTCAACAACTTCAAGAGAAATGAAGTATGGGAATTAGTTGAGAGACCTAAGGATCACAATGTCATTGGAACAAGATGGGTCTTTCGCAACAAACAAGATCAAGATGGGATAGTAGTAAGAAACAAAGCAAGACTAGTAGCTCAAGGTTACACACAAATAGAGGGTCTTGACTTTGGTGAAACTTATGCCCCGGTTGCAAGATTGGAAGCAATTAGGATCTTACTTGCCTATGCTTGTGCTCACAATATCAAGCTATATCAAATGGATGTGAAGAGTGCATTTCTCAATGGGTACATTCAAGAGGAGGTGTATGTGGAGCAACCTCCTGGTTTTGAAGATGACAAGAAACCCAATCATGTATACAAGTTAAGGAAGGCTTTGTATGGATTGAAGCAAGCACCTAGAGCATGGTATGAAAGATTGAGGGACTTCTTGCTATCCAAAGGGTTTGTCATGGGCAAAGTGGATACTACTCTATTCACCAAGAAGATTGGTAAAGACTTGTTTGTATTGCAAATATATGTTGATAATATCATATTCGGTTCAACCAATCAAGATTATTGTGATGAGTTTGGGAAAATGATGGCAAAGGAATTTGAAATGTCAATGATTGGTGAACTTAGTTTCTTTCTTGGACTTCAAATTAAACAAATGAAGGAAGGAACATTTGTAAGCCAAACCAAATACATAAAGGATATGCTAAAGAAGTTTGGTATGGAAGATGCAAAAGGAATCACTACTCCAATGAGCACTAGTGGAAGCTTGGATAGTGACAAGAGTGGCAACATGGTGGATCAAAAACTATATAGATCAATGATTGGTAGCCTACTCTATGTGACGACATCAAGGCCCGATGTAATGTTTAGTGTATGCATGTGTGCAAGATTTCAAGCCTCACCAAGAGAAAGTCATTTGAAGGCAACAAAGAGAATATTGAGGTACTTAAAGCATACACAAGATGTTGGATTATGGTATCCTAAGGGTGCAAGCTTTGAACTAGTTGGATATTCGGATTCCGACTATGTAGGTGACAAAGTTGAGAGAAAGAGCACCTCTAGGACTTGTCAATTGTTGGGAAGATCACTTGTCTCATGGTCATCCAAGAAGCAAAATAGTATTGCACTATCTACCGCCGAAGCCAAATACATCACCGCGGGTAGTTGTTGTGCACAAATCTTGTGAATGAAGGCAACATTGAAGTATTTTGGAATCAATTTCAAGAATGTGCCATTGCTATGTGACAATGAAAGTGCCGTGAAGCTAACCAACAATCCGATTCAACATCAAAGAACAAAGCATATTGATATTCGCCATCACTTTATTAGAGATCATCAACAAAAGGGTGACATTGCTATTGAGAGTGTGGGCACCGAAGATCAATTAGCCGATCTATTCACCAAGCCACTTGATGAGAAGAGATTTTACAAGCTAAAGAATGAGTTGAACATACTTGACTTCTCCAACATGAGTTGATGCACCCCACATATGACATGCCTCTCCTTCGAGCCCCAAGGTACAATTGGTTGACATGTCATACATTCTATGCAAAGGACTTGTTTAGTGCATCTAGTCATAATTTACATGTTCTAGGCTCATTCATGAAAATCAAATGAATTTGAAGTTTATATGGTGCCACTATTGTTTCCATGACTTGTATGATCTAGTGGTAGCATATAACTTGTTTAAGTAGCTTGTGATCCTAAGTGTTTAATCTAGAAAACTTGTCTAAATATTTGCTTCAACATGGTGCATGATAACCCTTCTAGTGAGGTGTGAAGAAGCTTGCCCTTGGATCAAACCGAAGCATTTTATTTATGCAAGCAATCTAGGTTGAATCACAAACTTGATCCTCACCCCATATTTTAACATGTTAATCTATCTAAAATTGGTCCCTTGTGGTCATTGGTGCCAAAGGGGGAGAAATTCTTATTCACAAAAATAGAACTCAAAGGAGGAGAAGCACATAGGGGGAGAAAAATGTTGTTCACAAAGATAATTTTAAGCACACAAGTAGGGGGAGCAAGCTTTTAAACATGAATGTTGCATTTACATGTGCACTTCATTTGTATGATGCATAGTTATGCATTTCTTTTTCTCTGATACATTGCTTGTGTGGTGACTTGCTAGTATAATTTGAATGATGCATTAAGGTACTAGCATGAATAGGAAGTAGTTAGATTTTTCTTGCTTCATGTTTTTCAAAGTGGTACTAGAACCTTGCTTATAATGTTGATCTCACGAGGTTTCTAGTTATGTTTGTGCTTTTCCAAGTGGAATCTAACTACACAAGATGCTAAGATGGTGTTTATCGCTACTCCAATGGTATCACACTTCAAAGGTCTATAATCTTAAACACTTAGCACCTATTGGTAGTCAATGCTCCTATTCTTTCCTATCTAACATGTATGCTTCCAAAATCCAAACATATAGCATACATGTAGGGGGAGCCATTGCTATCAATTTGAATTCATGATCACATGTCCATAATTCTTACACATGGTAATATACTTGGACAATGTGACATGGGTTCAATCAAAATTTTATCATAACATCTTTGTGAAAGGTTTCTCACCAATTACCAACAAGGGGGAGATTGAAAGTCCTATGTTTGGTGTTGGTAATTAGTGACAATGCCTAAGTACTAATCCTATGCCTAAGTTGTATATAGCATATGAGGATTAGTACATTCCAAGGTTGGTGGCAAGATGGACATGGTGATCAAGATGGCCACACTTGGATTTGGACGCAACCCTACATGATCAAGGCAAAGGTATATGCTTAAGGGTTGTGTTTTTGTAACCAAGACACCTAGTGGGTGTGGTTACATTATAGGTTAGACAGCCATACTATAAAGAGGGGAATGACGCGGCTATTGAACTCCTAAGTGCCTCTAGATGTGCATTTCATAATCATATGCATTTGGATAGAAATAATATCGCCTCGAAAAATGATTGTGAAAATGCTAACACACTCACACATGACGAAGATCACTTGGTGGTGTTTTTGAGGAGTTGAAACGACTATTTTCCACTACGCCGGAATTCGGAAAAGAAACGGAGGCGAACGGAGGTCACAGAGGTGACCGGACGCTGAACCGGACGCGGTCTTTGCATGACCGGACGCGTCCGGTCAGCGTTTAGCGTCTACGCGTATTTCAGGTTGATGATCGGACACGCAGCGCGTCCGGTCGTTCAGGGAGCTTACTGGACTCTAACCGGACGCTGGCACTATCGCGTCCGGTCATTTCTCTAGCGCGTCCGGTCATTGTGTTGTTGTGCGCTGCTCAGGCTTGACCAGCGCGTCCGGTCATTCACAGGACCAGCGCGTCCGGTCATTTCCAGCGTGTCCGGTCTGCGCGATGAGCGCGTCCGGTCGTTGCTTCGCAGTTATCCGTTGGGCGACAGGCGCGTCCGGTCAGTTGGACCAGCGCGTCCGGTCAGTGCTTCGCGACTTAGCCATTGCGCGACAGGCGCGTCCGATCAGTTGGACCAGCGCGTCCGGTCAGCGCGATTTTGGCTGTTTAAGTTTCTAACGGCTCTATTCGAAGGGGTACGTCTATAAATACTTGTTGGCCGGCTCAAGGCTCTAACTCTCGAACATTTGACATACTTGTGAGCACTTTGAGCTAAGCAACTCCCCTCCCACTCATCTCTCTTGCTTCTTTGCATATTTGAAGTGAGATTGAGTGATCCAAGTGCATTTGCATTGTGAGATTGCATCTAGTTGGCACTTGGTGGTTGATTTGCTGCGGGATTCTTGTTTCTCTTGGTGGTTGCCGCCACCTAGACGGCTTGGAGCAGCTTGGAGGCGTTGGCAAGAGTTGGTGATTGTTCTTGGCCACCTCCGGTGATTGTGAGGGGTTTGTGCCTACCTCGGCGAAGCGCCAAAGGTAACGTTAGTGAATTGCTCGTGTCATTTGCAACCTTTTGCCATTTGGTAGGTTCTTGTGGCGCCTTTTGAGAGGCTCGGTGTGAGACCGATTAGCCACCGAACCACGTGGTGAAGAGGGACACAACGGGGACTAGCGTGCCGGCAAGCACATGAACCTCGAGATAAATCTTCGTGTCATCACTTTCATATTGTGATTGATTGATCTCGGTGTTCGGTTATCTTGGTATTCATTGTTGATCATATTGGTTGGCTCAATACTTCGCCCCTCGGTGAAACTCTCCTAACTCAACTCCACATTACTTTCTTAGTTATCTTTGCTAGCTAGTTAGCTTTGCTAGAGTAGCTCTTTTGTGTAGCTTGGTAGTTGTAGTTGTAGTTACCTTCTCTGTTTGACTTGTGCGGTTGAGTGCAATTACTAGAATTGTGTTTTGGATAGGTGGCTTGCAAACACCCCGTAGGCTAAGCAAAACTCGCATCTCGCTATTTGTTATATTGATAAACTTGTTTAGCTTGTCTTTGTAGAAATTTTTAAAAGGCTATTCACCCCCCTCTAGCCATCAAGACCTTTCAACGCCTAGGCTGACTTATGGGTAGAATCCAAACTTAATTTAGATCCAAACGGTGAGCTTAAGTCAATTTCCTTAATGAACATGACTCATCCAAGTTTGGAGGAGAACTTAGACAAGATCAACCCGAGAGTCATCAATTCAAGGGAAATTTTGGACATTCATGAAGAATCACCCTTGGAGTTTAAAAAGGAAGATTACATCATCGAGCATGGAAGCCATTTCATTAACCTCATCAAATCCATGCTCGCATGAGAAATCTCCTGAATTATTTGGTCTCTCTAACATTGCCACACATGAGATCTTCAATCCCCTCATACTCTCTGTTCAGAAAGACTTTGAAAGGGTGGTTGTAGACACATATGTTTATCATAAATATTGCAAATCTCATTGTTGGAATGAATCTTAAGATAGGCACCTAAAGATTGGTTTTGGAGGGGAAACCACTACACCAATTAGAAACACAATTCGAAGGTTTCCCAAGGACGAGCTTCTGTCCTAAAACAAGCACTTTTAGGATATAATATGAGTTTTCACCTTTTGCTGTGATGCCCTTGTGAAATGAGCATAGGAATGTAATTGTGAAAATATTCCTTTGGGTATTTTTGTTACTAACCATTCTAGGTTTGAAGCAAAAAGAATGAAGGATGACGATGCAAGGTATGTCCAATCAATTATCATGCAACATTGAATCACATTTACACATGAGAGTTCTATCATCCAAACTTGATTTTGCTACAAAATTCAAGCTGGGGGGTGGACTTCTCTAAAAAATCTTATGTCATGTTGCTAATTTATCTTGGTTGTTTCTACCTTTAAGCCATATTCAATTTGCTAAATAACAATCATGCTCTTTCATCTCCATTTTAGTAAATCTCTATAACAATTTCATGCTACCTTTATTTGCTATAGTATGTTCAAGGTTTGGAGTATGTTTATACATCTCATAAATTAAGCATGGCGCTTAGTTTAGGAGTGCTGATCTTACTTTTAACGACTTTTAAAATTAAGAGTGGTGCTTAGGTTAAAATGATTTCCTAGATTAAATTAGACATGGTGTCTAGTTTGATTTTTGAACCAAGAATATGCTATAGTAGATACTAGTCATTTTGTTGGACTAACCCCATGTAGAAAACTCTTAATTCAATATTGGTAAGTCACGAGAAGAATTCAAATCAGAGATGAAGCTGACACATGATGAACTCTAATAACATTGCACAAAGAAGACATAACTCATTCATGATAGATGGAAGAACTATAAGCATCAAGGGTCACTCACTTTGTCTTTTGCTGCAAGTTACTTTTGCCTTGAGCCATGCTTGTATAAAACATGATAAACAAAATCTATGCTAAAGTAATCCTAAAATCATCTTTTCATTAGCATAGATGTGAACTTATGGATAACGACCCATGCTTCAAATGTGTTGTATTCCCTCGGGTATATCTCCACTAATATTTTGTAGGGATGAATGAATATAAGTTATGCATGTCCATGGTTTGGCATGAATCTACAAACCCAGCCACCACTACAGCTATGGAACAAAGAGCAAAAGACAAGTGCTATAAAACGATAAGTGGAGCAGAAGGACCCACAAAGTGGCAAGATCAAAGAAGTAAAAAGATGACATAACAAAAGGATGAGAAAGAAAAGGTGTGATCTAGGAAACAAGAAGCTCATGAACAGCTCAAGCTACGAGGCTCGTCGAATAAGGAAAACTTCAAGCAAAAGGGAAGGACCACCACGAGTCGTCTACCCTTCGTCATATGGTGTCATCACGCTCTAATGATAAAGGTAACATCCTAAGGTAAATGGTCATTATTTAAAAAAAGGGTTTTCCTTGATTCTAGTAGGCACACAAATAAGAAACAAACATGTTGGAGTTACAATTTACTTGATCAAACCTGACTAGCTCAGCAGTCTTGTTCTTTAAGCTTGTCCCTAGCACCAGTTTCTTGATCTCATAGTCTCAATCAAATGAGCTAAAAAGTGCACATCTTATCTCTAGAAAATGATAGTCATAATCATGTAAAGATTAATACCTTATGGATAATCCTTCCATAGGTTAAGAAACTCAAACCTTTTGGCCAAATATACTTGAATGCTACATTCATACTCAATGTTCTGATCTTACCGCCTATGTTATAATTGAACAAAACACATAACATCAATTTCATCTTGTTCAATGTGTCTAAGGTTAGAGAAGAATAAGTAAAGTTTTAGTTCTGTTGGTGTTTTTTCACCAATAGAGCCCATGCACTTGATCTCTACCTTGTCTCATGAGCAGGACATACTTCAAGCAAAGTATGGGAGAGTCAATGATTCTCCTAATTTCTACAAGTGAAGGTTCTGAACCTGTGAAACCAAAAATCAAAACTCAAAACCAAGACAGGTTCGGTGGAAGAAGGTGACATCACCATTAGAGGCGTCATCACAAGAATCTTTGTCTTCAGAACAAACTGAGGTACTTGATCAATGAACTTCATAAGAAGAAGTCCAGTTCAAAGGACTTACAACACCGAACCCTCACCGAAAGAGCTAGCTTGGGGGAGAAGCACTCTCGTGTATCTAGGTAAGTATTCTTTCTCCTTTTGTTTTAATTTTAGTTTCTTTTTAATAGTTAAAAAATAATGAATTAAACAAAATAAATAGTTATCTTTATAATAAATATATAGCTATAGTAATAATGTATGATCTAAAAATGGAAACAAAATAAAAAGGTGTGTCTAGTTTGCTTCAATTTGTTTTTAAGAGCTGAATAAAATAAAGATGACTCAGAATAATCTCTTAAATGAAAATAATGAATAGTTGCTTTGTTGTAATTCCTTTTAAGTACCTAGCTTTTAGCCTTGAATTCTCCTGAGTTTTGGATAAGATTGTTTTGATATAAGGATTTACTCTAAACTTGAAACTCATGGGTAGCATATGCTTGATCTAAGTCTAGGTAATTGATAGATATGACATGGGAAGGTCTAAGCTGCTGTTTATCTTGTTCCAAGTAACACTAGAGTTCTAGAGATTTATCTTTTGAAAACAAAAAATGCTACATGATGAGTTCCTATATGACAAAGCTTGAATTCCCACCAGAGTCATACATGTTATTTAGGCTAGGAAAACTTCCACATATATGTTGCTTGCTTTTGCATTGAGTTTTGTCAAGCTTTGTTAACCCTTATGAGAGGTTTGTCATGCTCTTAAAATCAAGATCACATACACACCACCCACACATGCACTACACCTACACTGGGGCTAGGCGTAAAAACATGCCTTCCATCTAGATCCACCCAAAAATGTTCTACTCCTACACTAGGAGTAAACACCAAAAACATGCTTGGTAGGTTTTCCATCCACCAAATAAATGCTCTAAATTCTTGTTGCTATCTCTCAAAGTTTTGTTGCAGAAAAGAGACATAGGGCAATGCAAAAGTTATTCATGAAAAAAAGAAAAGAAGAAAAAAGTTGAAAGAAAAAATAGATAAGTGTCCAAGATATCTAAAACAATAGGTACTTAGATGTCCACCTGAAAAAAGAGATGAATAAGATAGCCCCTGTTCTCTAGCAATTGTTTTCAAGTTTCAAAAGAGAGATAAGTTTTTAAGGAGCAAAGTAGAATTAGGTTAGTCACCATATATTCCACACACATGCACATCTTGATTTGATTATATGACTCATCTCTCTTTGGATCCATTGTTTGACTTTACAATATATGCATTGCAAGTATGCTCTAGCTTCCTCCCTACCTATAAACTCCATATAAGCCTTAGTAGTAGGAAGAGGAAAAGGCATAACATCATTATTTCCTTGGTGAGGATCCACAAATAACATGTATATTGAGACTTGAGAGTGTCATACAATGGAATCTCTGAGTTTTATCTTGAAAACTTATAAAAACTCCAGAACAACGGTGGAACAAAGAACTTGAGACATAGTACTTGACTTGATCGTTCTGTCTCTGAATTGCTTAAGACCCAAGTGAAGGCTAAGAAGCCCCATGGTTAAAGATAATATGGGTAAGTTTGAAAGTTAGATCAGTTTACTCTGATTTAGAGGAGAATTCTTGATTGAACGCCTATGTACTTTTGAGGTGTGAAAGCATTATAGCAACTACTAATCCATTGCTAAGTTTAGCTTTGCTCAGGGACGAGCAAAGGTTAAGCTTGGGGTGCTTGTTGACGGTCACTAACACCAATTATAAACCGTCAACATAACCAGCATATATACTTAATTCCATCACCAAACATAGGTATATGGGTTTAAACTGACAAATTCTATGAGTTTTGGTGAATCTATGTTTCTAGCAGGGTTTATCCAGAAAATTGTCAAGCTAGACCTAGATGTTAGAATTAATTGTGTTTATTGTGGCATAAACAACTCTACAAGGTTCTAGAGGATACTAGAGGACTCCACACCAAAAATTGGGCCAAAAGGCCATGAAAGTGGGCTAGACGGTCTGAGGCCTAGACCGGCCGATCTGCTCTAGAGCCCGTTTACCCTCCGTCGCCTCGTATGCATTTCCAAGATCTACACCATTAATTTAAGGTGGTTTATAGTCAGTGCATCCAATGGTGATCGAGGGAATTGACGCGGATTGATGAGTGGCAGTTCCTTGCTCCTACTCCCTCCCCCTATATATAACAGCCCCTACCACCCTCCCTAGAGCCATCCTAAAACCCTAATTCATATCCTCCACGTCAGGATCAGAGCTAGCTATCAAGAGAAGATTAGTCCTCCATAGGATCTAGTCTTATAAATAGAAATAGTGAGATAGAGAGTGAGTAAAGAGTTTGGAGGAGATGCCGACCTATCGGTGCTCTCTCTATGGCTTGTACCTTGGCAGATCCAAGTTCTATCTAAGCTTGCCTCTGAGATTCCTCTGGTAATCAACTTTTGATTTAAGTAAGCATCTTTTTTATATTGTTCATCAGGTTTGCAACTCTTTTGAGTGCTTTATTCTTGCTCTAGAGGGAGTAAAGTATTAATCATAAGTGTAAGCATGGTGCTTAGACTTAAGTTAATCATGGATGCACCCTGCCGAATCAGTGGTAGCTCGCAAGGGTAACTCTTATAGCCTCATTAAATCCTTTCTAGTCCACCTCCCATTTGTAGGCCAAGTAGGACCCGGTTACAAAGAAAAGCATCCTCTACTAGTGTCCTTCCTTTGTAATGTCCCTAGTTGAATAGTGTTAGGGTTGTAACCTCAGGGTGTCTTAAGTCACTGATTAATTAGCAGGCCGCGTAGTCCACAACTCACCTGTTTGCGAAGGCCCAAACGATTGAGGCCCAGCTGAAGCCAAAGCCGGGAGCTAAAGTTGGGTCAGCCACAACCCCTCTTCCTGCCTATGCCACACGACACACAAAAACATGACCTCCCCCATGTCATGACCCCTAGAGGGATGGGGTGAGGTCATGCCTAGCCAAGCGTGCCTGCTATGATAAGAGTAAGCACGCCGCATTGACCCAGCAAGGACCAAGGGGACAGCAGTCACCTCGCCCTAGTTAGACGCCAACCCCATGCCACGTCGCATGAACAAGATGACACCACATAGCAGTGGCAATGGGTATAACACCCACCGTCCAAATACAGACCGATAAGACACATAGACGATCTCACCTATCATGGGATGAGATTCATGACAAGGGTCTCAACAAAGAGGCCACCTAGTTCGGCTGAGAACCTTGACCCCGAGGGCCAGGGTCGTGGCCCTTAGCCTCGAGAAGCAACCAGGCGATCGATGACCTAGGGCACCTATCTACTTCAGGTATGATGCCCTGGGAAACTAGGAGGCAATGACGAAGACCATGATGGGGACCGCATCACACAGGATGGCTGACGAACCACCATCGTGCCTACAGTGCCGCCACAAATGGCACAGTAGCACCACGTCACACCCTGCCACAACGTGGCCACAAGATCATGGCGATGGCCACAGCTGGGCATATCCCAGACGACGGCATAGCATGCAAACCAAGTTAGCTAGGCCCTCCCTCAGGCCATGACCCTTCGTTAGGAGAACCTCCTCTTTGTATAAGCCCTGGCCCCGAACTCTATATAAGGGTAGCCAAGGCACCCTTCTCGGGAGAGACTCACATTCTTGATCCTCTACTATTCCATTCATTCACCATAGTAGTAGGGCACTTCAATCTTCCCTTTGGGTAGCCCCTCACCTAGCATAGGTTCTATCACCTCTTTCACCACTCTTGCACCCCCATTATAAGAACTTCAGAGCATTCAAGTGAGGAACACACACTCGATCATCTCTGAGACTGGACGTAGGGCTCTAGCTGAACCAGTATAAATCCTTGTGTCTTTTAGATGCTACCATCATCTTCCTAGAGCAGCGCAGCAATCGTATAAATTTACTAGTTTGGTTTATGAAACATCGACAAATAGTAGATGACATAACTTACCCAAGTTAGAATTAGAGAACCTTAGTTATCCTCTCTATGCTCCTATTTATCCTAACCTTATTGCTACCCCTAGTTAACTTAGATCATAGTTAGTCTCACAATTTTCCTATGGATATGATACTTGGAATACTTCTGAGTGAAAGCTACAGCGGTATCCGTACGTTTGCGGATTTATCTATGTGCATTAATAAATACCAACACTGACCTTTCCTGAGCACTGCAAAAGCCATCATCTGTGTGGATAGTGCCAAGATCTGCTTCACAATTAAGGATAGAAAGGAGAAATTCGCTTTCAAGAATCGTATATTGCAATCTCCAAGTCATCCACAAATGGTATATCAGCCCGAAAAGACAACAGTAAGCAAGAAGAAGGACAACTGGAGAAGAAGGAAGAACAAGACAAGGCAGCCATAAGAAGAGTCCGTCAACATGATCAACACACTTCGATCGGAGTACGACCACCTCCTCGCTTCACCATTCCTTACCAAGAAGGAAGACCTAGGCATACCAACGATCGTGTGTACAATTGGACAAAGAATCTTCCACAACACCTTTTGCAATATTGGATCAGGTGTCAACATAATGTCCAAGGTAACATATGACTACTTGTTTGGTAATGAACCTTTGTTCAATACATATATGCAATTACAGATGGAAGACCAATCAATTAGATTTTCAGAGGGAATAGCAAAACACATTATGGTAAAGATATAAGATTACTATGTCCCTGCCAACTTCATGATTCTGGACATGGTAGAAGAAGAAGACGACGTACCTATCATCCTTGGAAGACCGTTCCTCAACACCACCAATGCAATCATCTACATAGGATTGTTGGCGGTCTTTATCTTGCAAATCCGACGACCAATTAAATCACAAAAGAGGAGAAATTAACAATCTTAATCACATATGCATTTACTTTTAACCAAGTTTCACATGTATTTGGAGAACATTATTTTGTAGGTCACAAACACAAATCCATGGAATAAATTAGTAAAAGGCACTTTCTGACACTGATTTACACAAAAGAACAAGGGAGAGCTCATCAACTCAATTCAAATTGAGCAAAGCACCCCGGGACACTGATTCATGTCTAGCCCAAGGCTTGCCATGCAAAGGCGATGGCAAGATGGCTCGATCATGGATCGACCGCTCCCCTCTTGGCGCGCCTCAGCCACACCTTCCTCTGGCGGTGGCATGCCTTCATGCTGAGATGGTGCATCCTGTGCCTCCATGCCAAAGATAGATAGAAACACTGCCATAGATCAGGTATAAATAGAGGGGTACCCCCTCTCTCAACACACAACACATTGAGCATCACCTTACACACCTCACTCTCTAGTAGTAGTAGCTTTACTTTCTTATTTGTTTAGAGCAAAGCAAAGCTACCTTGGAGAGCTTGGCTCCTTGGAAGAAGAGACCTTTGGGTACGAATAGAAATATGAGTTCTTCCAAAGTCATGCTTTCATATGATAATTATAGTCATACTTATGAACTAGAGTATAGTTATTGTGTTATGATCTTGATATATGAACTAGCCTATAGTTTATGTGTCATAAGAATTGCACACTTAACTTTATGCTTAACATTTCATATAACTTATATAATTAGAATTAGAGCAAAGTTGAGGTGTTGGTTCATCGTGCCGTTAGGTGTGCCCAAGTTCTTTACCTATCGATCTGTAGGGTCAGGGACCCGGGGGAATTTGGGTAGTTTCTGTATACGCAAGCGTGGTGCTTGGGTATGGAGAGACAGGTGAATGCATTGTCCCTTTCCACGGTTGAGGGGTAGGTGGCTGGTGGTGACAGCCCTATCCATCCCTTGTAATCCCTCATGTTCGACTAGGGTGTAGGAGTCTAAATTATCATATGAGGTTGCTAGCAGACCAGTACTCGGTGGCCTCCCGACCTGCTTCAAACTTAGCCCTAATACTAATTATGTAACTTGTATGAACATTAACTAATCTTTGTATGACTATACTAGACCAATGCATGCTTGACTTAGGATTATTCTTTTATCCTTTCTCTTTATTTTATCCTTTGAGGAATGCCAAGCGTGTGTCCACTATCTTGAATATACCATTCTTACCCCTATTATAAACTTTAGTGTACTTGCAAGCATTATTATTCAAGTTCGTATCCATACTAGACTCTTAATCAAATGCCTTTCTTTGGGAAAATATAAATAACAATACCTGAATACTTTCGGTGAAATGCTACAATGATAGCTCCGTGCGCTTACGGATAAATATCTAAAACTATTAAGGAGCAATCAAGGCTATTACTTAGTGGCATTGCTAATTATTAGTGATGATGCTAAGAAATACCAACAAACACTTCTGGCACTGTTGCTAGGGATACAAACCTAGTAGCTACGCTAAGAAGTGCCAACAAGTATTTCTGGTGCCGTTGCCAGGGAAGGTATTTTGATTAAAGAATCTAGTAGGACATATTCATGATAATATGCATGTAAGGTAGCCATTGTTTGTGCAGGCTAATTTTGCTTGTTTTCTCCTATTATGGATGAAAACAGGATAGTGTATGATAGGTTACAAACTGCCAGAAAACTACATTGAAAATCCGAAGGCACTCCTAAGGAAGAAACGGTCTTCTGCCGCTTCTTCTTCTGCTACTCCTCCGACAGTCGAACCAGTCACCCCCGCACCATCCGCTACTCCAAGCATGGCCAAAACCCTCCGTGACAACTCCACCCCCACTATTATCGACATGCCCGTTGGGCCGACTATCAACGTTGGGGATGGGAACTTTGAGCTCCGCATCGGCCTCATCATGTTGGTGCAGGCGAACCAATTCCATGGTTTGCCTAGCGAGGACGCAAGCGTGCATCTCCAACACATTATTGAGCTCTGTGACACTATCATCATCAAGATGTTGAGCCCGCGAGCATCAGGCTCCGCTTGTTTTCCTTCTCCCTCTCAAGGAAGGTGAAGCAGTGGTTTTACAAGGAAAAGGAAGCTATAAGACATAGGACAAATGTTCCATGACATTTCTCACCAAGTTCTTCCCCATGGGCAAAACTAATGCCCTAAGCGGACAAATCTCAAACTTCCAGCAAAGCTCCATGGAAAGTATTCCTGAGGTGTGGGAGAGGCTGCAGGATTACATCCAAGCATGCCCGTACCACAGGGTTAAAAACTAGTTAGTGCTCTAAAATGTTTATGATGGATTAATGCCTATGTCTAGGGGCCACCTCGACGCTGCTGCTGGAGGCGCTTTCCTTTCCCTCACCATCGATGGAGCCACGACTCTTATCGATAAAATGGTGATAAATCAAAGCCAAGGGGAGGAAAGGAAAATAGAAAAAGGAATGCATACTGTGAAGGAGATGGATATGCTTTCCACAAAAATAAATTTGTTGATGAAAAGACTAGAGGAACGGCCCAAGAGAAAGACGCCATGATGGGTACCGTATAGGCCATGGACTCACACATGACGTGTGAGATCTGTGAAAACGTTGACCATTTGGAGAATGATTGCCCCCAAAACCTACGAAGAAGCCACCTTCATCAACAACGTGTTTCGCCAACTAGGTAATAATGAGTCGATTAATCAATCTCGCCCACAAGGTAATTCGAACTACAACTCAAATTATAATTCGAATCAACCTTCTTTCAAAGACTTGGTATTAGGCCAAGTTAAAATTAATGAAAATGTTACAAAGAAATTAATGTCAAATGATAAAATGCTTGAAAATATAAATTCTAAAATAGAAAGTTTATCCTCCGCAGTGAAGAATCAATTAAGTTTTAAAAAAATGATAGAAACTCAAATTTCACAAATAGCTACCACTATTCCTATCAATCATTCGGGGAAACCCGAGGATTCCCACGAAAATGTTAATGCAGCTACAGATCAGTGAAGGAGGATTGGTCTTGTCCGATGGACTAAAAATGTCAAACCCTTACCGAAGATAAATCGGTAGTTATCTTTAAATTTAAAAAAAAAAATCTCAAAACAAATGTTTCTAGGATTTTAAAATTTGCATTTTTATGTCAAAATAAAAATCTTTGAAAAAACCCATAAAAATCATTTTCTACATAAGAATAATTTATTATTAGTAGTTATTATTTTTGCAATAATTATAAAAATAAAAAATGCAATAAAATTTTATTGGAAATTCAAAAACGAGCAAGCCATTGAGGATCTAGATGAAACCCCAATGGTCATCGGTTTGAATTGGCCGTTGGCCGCTACCTGCCAAAGGGGAGGATAGGCTGGCCCAACAAGGGGACAACCAAATCCAGGGAGTGGCCGGACCCTGCAAGCGCCCATTGGCGTTGTCCTTCAGGTAGCAGCCCATGGCTGTTGCCCCCTGTCCACTCCCAGTACGCTTCACGGCTATAAATACATAGAGTGGCTGGGAGAGCCCTCCACCCATCCCACATTCTCACATTTTCACTCTCTCACTCACTCACTTGGTCTCAAGTTTCTTTCAAGCAATTTCCAATAACTTTTAGTGCAAGAAAGTTCTGCAATAATTCCAAGCTCAGGCTAGTTCTCGAGTTCATCAATTTTCTTTTGTGTTAACTCTTAACCCACACTCGAGTTTTTACTTCTTGTTTTATTGTTTTTCACCATGGGTAGGCTTGGGAAGGCCATCGCTGGTGCCATTAAGAAGGTCATGGGGTCAGGCGCTAAGGGCTCCCATGGAAGCTCAAGCTCACGCTACACCGAGCGTGAGAAAAGCCCGATGCAAGAAGATGAAGAAACCGAGCCGACGGAAGAGCAAGAAGAACAAGTGCAAGAGCAAGGACAATCAATGGTGGAAGGTGAGGAGCCCCACCTTGACTTGGAGAGAGGCCAGGAGATGAAGGCCTACCACTTCATCAAGAACCACGAGTTTGAGCCCACACCGATGTATGACCCCGCACTTCTCCAAGCCATAGGTATGGACGATGAATTCATCTCCATTTAGCAAGCCATTGGGTAGGAAGAAATTGATCCCATTTTCAAAGCAGGTTCTTGCCTCTTAACCATCCAATTTTTATGCTCACTAAAAGAAGTTGACAATGGGATCACTTTCTGCTTATTTGAAGTAGAACATTTTTGAACTTGGAGAGATCTTGCTCATCACATAGGTTTCCATCGACGATGCTTAATTGACATAGATCATGTTGTTAGAGGTTTTAATCGCCATAAATTTTGGAATGAAATCTCAGGTCAAGTGGTAGTCAGAAAGTTTTCACCTCATAACATGGACATCCAAAACCCCACTTTAAGGTTCATACATCGTTGGATCGCAATGACTTTATTCTCTAGGCAAGATCTTTGAATTGTGCATAATGATGAAATGAAAGTACTTTATGCTATGATCAGAAAGATTAAAATTTCTCCAGTCAAAGAAATATTTAAACATTGGTTAGAAATAATAAAAACATTTTCTACTACTTCAATAACATGCACATCTCTTATTACCCGTATTGTCAATGGTGTTGGTGCATTGGAAAATCAAGAAGTAGAATACATTTCAACTTCGCGCCTTATCATTGATACAAGGACATCATTTGAAACATAATACTGCTGGACAAATTGTGTTCTTCTTCTAGGGGTATACAAATAAGATCCTGTTATCTAACCCGGATCTTTGTTTGTATAATTCCCCTGCGCTAACCTTCCCTCTTGTTTCACAAGAGGAAGCTCACAGAAGTGTTATGCCTGGCAGGGCGACAAGGAGCAGAGCTAGAGAGAAAGCAAACAGTTCACAGGTGCAGCCACAACCTTTTCCCACTGCGCCCCAGGCCTTCCACCTAGGGTCATTCCCGACTGGGCATGTGCCGGGGTTCACACCCATGCATCACCTCGGGTGGGAGCATGCTCTGCAGACACATGAAGCTAGAGGATCCAACTAGACCGAGGCTAACGTTGTAGCCTAGCTGACGTACTCATCCGACTCTGAGGGACTGCCTCCACCTCTGCAGCCATGACAGTCTGTCTCATGTTGGGAGGACGTCAGCGCCCGTATCGAAGGATTGAAAATCCACACGGTGAGATCCAAACCACTCTTAATACTCACATGCAGGATTTGGCTTATTGGCATCAGTAGCAACAACAACAAATAGCGCAAATGCATGTGATGTTGCAGCAATAGCGAGATGTGTAGGCAGCCTACTGGCGGTACATGGGATTCAATCCCAGACCATAGGCAACGAGCAAGCTTGGGGGAGGACCCCGTAGAGGTAAGTAATATCTTTAATTTTTGCTTTTTAATTTTTGCATTATTTAATTTCTGTATTTATTAGCATTTAAAAAATTGAAAAATATAAAATCTAAAAAAATTAAATATGACAAAATCAACAAAAATATTTATTTCACTCCACTTATGTGAATGAAGAATGTTTAGTTTCTCCTTTGTTGAAATGATAAATAGTTATTCTGTCTATAATTTATCTGTGCCTAGGCTATAACTTAGTATTCTTCAAGATTTAAGTTTGTTGGCTAGAATGTCTCATCCTAAAACTTAAAACTTGTTGGTCGCAAATGCATGATCTTTTTCTAAGTTGTTGCAACTTATGATATGGTATTAGAATATGCTATGACTTTATTCTATGAGAAACTTGATATCCAGAGTTTTCTTTTAAAAATACTAAAATCAAAAGTTCCTCAATGATTATGAATTCCTACCACGACCATATGACAATATTGAAATGCAAACCTTAGTCATATGCTACTTATATTCATATTAAGTTTTATCAAATTGTTGTGATCCTTGTTGAGATTCTAGTCATGCACCCATAATCAAGATTCACATACACCCACAAATAAAATGCTGACTCTTACACTGAGATTTATGCAAAAACATGCTTTCCCGTCTACCAAATAAAAACTTCATTCATTTGTCATGAGTCTTTCTCTCCGAAGTTTTCATATGCCAAAAGGAGTATGGGGCTATGCTACAAAAAAGAGAGTGACACATGAAACTCTCAAAATAAAAAAAAAGAAAAAGAATAAAACACATAAAGGTTCCAAAGTATTGAAAAAAGAGAAAGATAGCCCATACTTCTAAGGCAATTATCAAAAGAGAAAAAGTCATGATCAAAGGAGTACCAAAAATATTAGGATTAGAAAATATTCTACACACTTGCACTTCTTGATCAAAGTGTATGACTTGCATCTCCTTGGATCTAGTTTTTGACTTAACAATATATGTGATGTAAGTATGCCTCTCATTTATACCTACCTAAACTCCACTCAAAGCCTTTTATAGGTAGGATGAAAAGAAGACAAAACAATTAAATGCCTTGGTAAGGATCATACACATTGAACAATCGAGTGAATCATTTGGGGAACTTACATTTTATTTTGCAAAACTCATAAAACTTCCAGATAGAAAGTTGATCAAAGAATGAATGATTGGTAATTCTATTAAATCCATTCTATCTTGCAACCGCCTAAGACTTAGAAAAGCAATAAGCCCCACAGGAATTAAGTTAAAAGGATGGATTAAATGCCAACTTATTTAAATTAAGAAAGAATACTTTGTTATAGGCATGACACTTGTGAATTATATTCGTCATTGTAGCAACTACTGATCAACAACTAATAACTTAGCTATTTGCTTAGGATGAGCAAAGCTTAAGCTTGGGGAGCTTGTTGACGGTCTTTATCTTGCAAATTCGACCGCTAATTAAGTCACAAAAAGAGGAGAAATTAACAATCTTAATCACATATGCATTTACTTTTAATCAAGTTCCACACGTATTTGGAGAACATTATTTTACAGCTTACAAATACAAATACATGGAATAAATCACTGAAAGGCGCTTTTCGACACTGATTTGCACAAAAGAACAAGGGAGACGCCCATCAACTCAATTCAAATTGAGAAAAGCACCCCGAGGCACTGATCCATGTCCAGCCCAAGGCCTGCCACGCAAAGGCGGTGGCGAGGCGGCTCGGTCATGGACCGGCTGCTCCCTAGGGGTGGCTGCCCCCTCCTGGCGTGCCTCAGCTAACCTTCCTCTAGTGGTAGCATGCCTTCATGCCGAGGTGGTACATCATATGCCTCAATGCCAAAGATAGACAGAAGCACCGCCATAGCTCTTGTATAAATGGAGGGGTACCCTCCTCTCTCAACACACAACACATTGAGCATCACCTTACACACCTCGCTCTCTAGTAGTAGTAGCTTTACTTTCTTAGTTGTTTAGAGCAAGGCAAAGCTACGTTAGAGAGCCTGGCTCCTTGGAAGAAGAGACCTTTGGGTATGAATAGAAATATGAGTTCTTCCAAAGTCATGCTTTCATATGATAATTATAGTCATACTTATGAACTAGAGTATAGTTATTGTGTTATGATCTTGATATATGAACTAGCCTATAGTTTGTGTCATGAGAATAGCACACATAGCTTTATGCTTAACAATTCCTATAACTTATCTAATCGGAATTAGAGCAAAATTGAGGTGGCGGTTCATCGTGCCGTTAGGTGTGCCCAAGTTCTTTACCTGTTGATCTATAGGGTCAGGGTCCTAGGGGAATTTGGGTAGTTTCTATATACGTAAGCGTGGTGCTTGGGTATGGAGAGACAGGTGAATGCATTGTCCCTTTCCACAGTTGAGGGGTAGGCAGCAGGTGGTGACATCCCTGTTCGTCCCTTGTAATCCCTCACGTTCGACTGGGGTGTAGGAGTCTAAATTGTCACATGAGGTTGTTGGCAAACTAGTACTCGGTGGCCTCCTGACCACCTTCAAACTTAGCCCTAATACTAATTATGTAACTTGTATGAACATTAACTAATCTTTGTATGACTATACTAGACCAATGCTTGCTCGACTTAGGATTATTCTTTTATCCTTTCTCTTTATTTTATCCTTTAAGGAATGCCACGTGTGTGTCCACTATCTTGAATATACCATTGTTACCCCTGTTATAAATATTGGTGTACTTGCAAGCATTATTATTCTAGTTTATATCCATATTAGACTCTTAATCAAATGCCTTCCTTTGGAAAAATATAAATAACGATACCCTGAATACTTCCGGGTGAAATACTACAATGATAGCTCCGTGGGCTTGCAGATAAATATCTAAAACTATTGAGGATCTATCAAGGCTATTATTTAGTGGCATTGCTAATTATTAGTGATGATGCTAAGAAATACCAACAAACACTTCTAGAGTTGTTGTTGGGGATACAAACCTAGTAGCTACGCTAAGAAGTGCCAACAAGGATCAAGGCAAATCCACTTATAATTCCCTAGACAAAAGGTATGGTGTTATTTCAATAGTTATACAACTTATGAATAGCCAAAGAAGATCCGCTCCAAGAGGAGACGTCGATCATCCGAATGTCAGAAGAATCAACTCTCAAAGAATAAAGAAAAGGAGAAGTTGTGAAGGATGAATCTATTACTCTGAAATCTAGTCCACAACCCAAGTAGGTTTGGAAATAAAAGGTGACATCATTTGAGTCACCATCACAAGAGGTGCTACCATCAAGGTCTCCATCTCCAAGACCGACTGATGCACCCGAAGAATGAACAAGACTAGAGAAAAGTCCTATCCGAAGGACTCAAAAATTCCGAACCCTCACCGAGAGGTAAAATCGATAGTTGTCCATATTTACTCTCTAGCATTGCATGAATTATTTTTACTATAGAATATTTACTTTGTTGCATTTGCATTTTTATTAAGAAAAGAAAACTTAAAGCTTCATCATTGCATCATAAAACTTAAGCCCCATATGAATACTTTCCACCGAGTGTAAAAACCTGTAAGAATATTCATTGGGATGGCATAAAAATAAAAAATGTCATGCATACATCTAGTTATATTTCATTGCGCATTTTCTACAAACGAAAATTAGAAAATCCAAAAATATATTAGATAGACATCCTGCTAAAATTCTATCAATTAGAAAATATGTCTAAACCCACAAGAATAACTAATCTCCAGACGGCTACCGCTAACCCCTTATTCTAATCCGTTCCACGAGTTTTGGTGTTCTTGTTGGTATTTTATAGGATGATACACGTGATCAAGAGCAAGTTCACCGGTCATTTTCATCTCACTCCACCTGAAGTACATTTTCCTGAATAGTTGCACATAAGGAGCCCAACTTCTCGATGGATGAGAAGGACATCCGCCAGCAAAAACCCACTCTGAAAAGGACAAGAGTACCTCCGTGAGGATCACTCAACTTTAACATTCGACCACGACAACAACTAGCTTGGGGAAGGGCATCTCTCGTGTATCTAGATAAGTATTTCTTTCCTTTTGTTTTATTATTAAGTTTGATATAAGTTGCTAAAAAGATGCATAACTAAAAACAAAATAAAATTTTTATCTTAGCTACATATACATATTAGTAATGTGTGATCTAAAAACAAAATAAAAAGAGTGTGTGTAGTTTGCTTTCTATTTTTAAGGGCTGAATTAAATAAAAGGACTCTAAAGATAATCTCTTGAATGGAAATGATGAATAGTTGTTCTATTGTAATTCCTTTCAAGTACCTAGTTTTTAGCCTTGAATTCTCTCGAGTTTTGGATAAGACTGTTTTGATATAAGAATCACTCTGAACTTGAAACTCGTGGATAGCATATGCTTGATCTAAGTCTAGATAATTGACAACTATGATATGAGAAGGTTTGAGCTATTATTTATTTTGTTCCAAGTGATACTAAAGTTCTAGAGATTTATCTTTTGAAAAATAAAAAAATGCTACATGATAAGTTCCTCGTATGACAGAGCTTGAATTCCTACTAGAGTTATACATAATATTTAGACAAGGAAAACTTCCACATATTTGCTACTTGTTATGCATTGAGTTTCATCAAACTTTGTTGACCCTTATGAGAGGTTTGTAATGCTCTTCAAATCAAGATCACGTACACACCACCCACATATGCACTACTCCTACACTGGGGGTAGGCACAAAAATATGCTTTTCAATTTAGATCCACTCAAAAATATTTTACTCCTACACTAGGAGTGAACACCAAAAATATGCTTGATAGGATATCTACTAAATAAATGCTCCAAAGTTCTTGTTGCTATCTCTCAAAAGTTTTATTGCAAAAAGAAGCATGTGGCTATGCAAAAGTTATTCATAAAAAAGAGTTGAGAAAAAATGAATAAGTGTCTGAGATATAAAAACAATGGGTACTTAGATGACCGCCTAAAAAAGAGAAGAAGAGATGAATAAGATAGTCCATGTTCTATTGCAAAGTTATTTCCTAGTTTCAAAATAGAGATATGTTTTTAAAGAACAAAGTAGAATTAGGTTAGCCATCATAAATATCCACCATACATCCACACACATGCACATCTTGATTTGATTATATGACTCAACTCTCTTTGGATCTTAGGTTTGACTTTACAACATATGTATTGCAAGTATACTCTTTCATGCTATCTCCACTCCTATGAGCTCCACATAAGCCTTAGTTGTAGGAAGAGAAGGGCATAATATCACTTTTGCCTTGGTGAGGATCCACAGATACCATATATATTGAGAGACTTGAGAGTGTCATACAATGGAAGCTCTGAGTTTTATTTTGAAAACTTACAAAAACTCCAAAATAATGGTTGGACAAGGAACTTAAAACATAGTGCTTGACTTGATATTTCTGTCTTTCAATTGCTCAAGACCCAAGTGAAGGCTAAGAAGACCCATGGCTGAAGGTAATATGGGTAAGTTTAAAAGTCAGAACAGTTTATTCTAATCCAGAGAAGAATTATTGTTTGAACGTATGTGTACAATTGAGGAGTGAAAGCATTGAACCAACTCCTAGTCCATTTGCTGAGTTTAGCATTGTTCAGGGACAAGCAATGGTTAAGCTTGGGGAGTTTGTTGATGATAGTTAACACTCATCATAAATCTTCAATGTAACTTGTATAAATGCATGAAAATAATCACCAACATAGGTTTAGGGGTATAAACTGATAAATTCCATGAGTTTTGGTGAATCTGTGTTTGTTGCAGGGTTTATTCAGAAAACCATCAAGGTGGACCTAAATGTCAGAATTAATCGAGCTTATCCGCAATGAGACGGACACCAGAAGGATCTAGAATACACCAGAGGATACCACACCACGGCAGAGGGCAAGCCAATGCCAGGTAGGGTCAGCCGGGCCCACCTATCAGTCTCTCCTTCGAATGATGGTTCTCCACCACCTTAAGGATTGCATCTACGCCGTTCTTTCAAGTCGGTTTGATCTAAGGGCTCAAAATTGATGCTTCAGCCTATATATACCAGCCCCTACCCCCTCCCTCAGGCATAATTCAATCATTCAATCAAGAGATCAAACCCTGATCATATATCCTCAGAGCTCCATAATATTCTAGGGCATAGTTAGCTAGGTTAGATCTAGAGAGAGGCAAGCTTCTCTTGGATTCCTGATCTTGTCAAGAGCGTGTCTTGGTATAGCCCTTGTATCCTCTCTTGTATCTTTCATATTTTATTATGTTTGCTACATATGACATTATTCTTAATATTATTCATGTTCCTAGTTATTATATTTATCGTTTACTTTGATTATATGCTTAGTATAGCTAGATTATCATCATATTCAAGCATAAGTTCATATAGCGCTCGCTCTAAAGTACATGGGGTGAGTGGTCGATATTGTGTAAGTGTGGTGCTTATACGTTGTTTACCTACGGATGCACCCTATATTCCGGGCCATGTGGTAGATCGCGGATGTGATGCTCCCTTGAGTCCTTTGTAGTCCACTCCCCAAATATAGTCAAGTAGGATCTAGTTATGAAGGAAGACATGCTCTGTTCTTGATTTTCCTTAGTAATATCCCTTATGTGTAGATATAAAGATGATCTTAGCTATGACTACTAAGTGTAATTGCACTAATCATAGTATACTTTGACTTGTAAATAAGAATAACTTAGGAATTATTTCTCTAATATCTACTTAGTCATGCTAATGCTATAGAAAGGAGTACTCTAGGTGTTCAATTATCAATTACCGAATGATCAGTTATCATCTATTTATCATATCATATTTCCTATCCTGTGACTTACCAATATTGTGAGTAGAACATTGGTTATGGTTTACTTCTTCATCAATAGTATAATTTATCAATATATTCCCTTATGCCCATCCTTCCCTATGGTAAAAATATAAATAACGATACCTAGAATACTCCCGGGTGAGATGCTATAATGGTATATTATCTGTACTCTAATATATAAATTTTGTCAATTACAAGTGAACATGAATAAATACCAATAAACATTTTTGGCATTATTGCTAGGGATGACAACTTAGTAAAAAGGTGATGCTAAGAAATGTCAACAGTCCCTAGTGGTTTGGCCGGTCATGAAAGTCAAGGCCGAGGTCGTGTGACCCATCCCATAGTGGGTGGGTCGTACACCTATCCCATCGAGTTAAGTTTGGACGGTGCAGTGACGTACTAGTCATCACTGCCTCATGGTGTAGTCTTGTCCATGCAGTGTGGCGCAGGGATGGTGTTTGTCCCAAGAAGGGGGATAGCTATCCCTTTAGTCCTAGCGGAGTGAGTGGAGCGTGCCTTTCCCTGTCAGGGCTGGCATACTTGATGGAACCCGACTTCTCTCCGCTTCCTCCTAGGGATCGAGATGGGGGAGAGGTTGATGAGGACATCACTCCTTCGGATGCACCAATGATCTTTCAACCAATATGCAAGGTCCAATGACCCGAGCTTGAATGCGCCAACTAAATTTAGAGGTGAGCCGTTCTTAAGTGATCCTTTTCATACTATTGAGAATAGATTACTACCTAATGATTTTATATTTCTTAGGAACATTGGAGAGGCTTATGAGGAAGTTGGAGGAAGCAATGGAGGCAAAGATGACCAGCAAGCACGTCCAACAGAAGCCGCTGGCCCGGTCCAACATGAATTTGAGTCTGCCTCAGCCTCCAGGACCAATCTGCCATAAAATTGGTCATATGGGTGCGTCTGGGCTCCGTTTTTGGCAATCTACATATGGTTGGAAAGATAATTTGATAAGGAAGCTAATGGAAGTAGTCTTACATCAAAATCCCCCTCAGAATCAACAAGAATCTTCAAAACAAGTTAACATTCAGAATCTGTCTAGGTGTTGCGTCACCATATTTGGTCCAATGGGCCATGTATCGTCTTTAAGCCCATTAGGGGGGCGCATCTAGGGTAGGCGATGACCCTAGGACCTTTATATTCATATGCCGCCACCATCGTTAGGTTTTGGGGTTTTACTTAGATCAATTCTGTCATTGACAGTTGCCATCTATCAGTTTGTGGAACCTCAACTCGTGTGCTTAATCATTCATCTGCAGTTTGTTCCAAATCTTTGAGTTGTGTTCTTTCGAGTTCTTGCTTGTGTTCTTCATTTTGCATGCAGGGATGAGCCTTTGTGGTGAGGTTAACCGGTTGGAGACACAATTGATAACCAGAGGAATTATGTTGCTAAGATTGCAGGGTTTGGGTCTTTTGATCTGAAGCCAGATCGGTGTGTCGTGCTTCGCCTAAAACGATAGTTATCACCTACCTAACGGAAGATAGGGAATCACACCCCCATCAAGTGGTATTTAAAGCTATGGTATACCTTCAGGTTCACATTTATCCCCTAGTTTTGAGTGTTTCGCATTCGTCCCATAGTCTAGTGCCATACTTGTTTTTATGTCCTAGAATCTTTTCGCGCCATAGCCTTTGCATATTTTAGTTCTAGAGTCCGTCGTGTTGAGTTTGTGTCCTGGTTGAGATCTTGTGCTGGTTAGGTTATGTTAGAGTCCAATTCGTGTGTTTTTCCCCATTGTTTCCATCAAACCCTAGCCACCGTGACCAGTTTTGTGCGCATTGTTCCTGTTTTGTCCTATATTTCGGAGTCAGTTCTTAAAACTGGTCTAACTTTCGCATACGAACTCGGATTGAGACATTCTTTATATCAAAATTGATCAGCAAAAAATTTTGGATCCATCTGTCCCCTGCTTTGCTGGGTTTAGCGAATTTGTTTTTTTTCAAAAAACTGGTCACAAGATCCTCTTTTTGAGCCCGGAAGCTTTTTGTCAACTTGGAGCACATCTTCTGAATTTTCCACAGGCCACATCTTTCACTTATTTAAGCTCAATTTTTTTGTGGTTACTTCTTGTGTGCTCCTAAGTTAAGAAAAAAATAAAAAGAAAAATTTGAAGTTTCCCAAAAAAACGACAACCCAAAAAATAGAAAAAAGAAAGGGGCAAAAGAGGAACAATATCTAGAGGACACATAGAGAAGGCCTAGTTGAGCTGTGTTAGAGTGTGCTGTCTTGTGCTTTGTTCCTATTTCTCTTACTATCCATGATACTTGTCACACACTTGGTACTTGGAAAACGTTAGGCAAGCAACAAGAATAAATATTTAGGACTATAATTCAGCATTACTAACTGTTACTGACTTTTGTGCCACATATACATATTTTTCCTCTTTGTGTGCCTTCCAAGCTCCACATATTTTTTAGATCAATACAGAAAAAGACCTTGCAATCACAGTGCCACTTCCTCACAGGTATCATAACCAAGCCACCAGTTGCCATCCTCTACTCGTGTTGGAAGAACTTGGTAAGAACTTGGTAAGACGTGTGTGAGGGTGTGATTTCATCAATCAACCAACTCATAAATAGTTCATAGGGTTTTTGTTTTATAACTAACCATGCTAGATGACGAGCTTGTTTTGAAAAGTAATTTGCAGGAGCTGAAGGATTTCATGATACAACAGATGAGCTCATTAACAAATGAGATTAGAAGTGTCAATCATCATATTGAGGGTGTGGAAAAGCGAGTGTCCACACTGATAGGGAGGGTTCAACAGCTTGAGACTGCTCCTCCTAAGATGAACGAGAACAAAGAAGATGACGATGAGGATGTAGATGATTTTGTCTACGATTCCGATGGTTTAGTTGACGAGAGGCTGACCGGTGAGAACAAAATGTGTAAAATACTCCAAAAGAATAAAACAGGTATGGGAGGTACTAGACATCAGCGAAACCAAGGTAATGATGATCCTTATGCTAAAATTAAATTTACTATTCCACCTTTGCATGGGAAATATGATCCTGAGGAATACCTAGATTGGAAGATGACAGTAGAGCAAAAATTTAAGTCCCATCTAGTACCAGATTGCTATAAGGTTAGACAAGCCACTAGTGAATTTAAAGATTTTGCTATAATCTGGTGGACTTCTTTGGAAGTACAACCTCTTTCATGGGAAGGGCTCAAAGATGCAATGCGTGATAGATTTGTGACTGCTTCTTATAAACGAGATTTGCATAAAAAACTATAGCGCTTAGAGCAGGGAGATATGTCTATTCAAGAATATTTTGCAGAGCTTCAAAAGGGCATGATTCGTTGTGGGATAGTAGAGGACACGGAAGATAAAATTGTTCATTTTATGATGGTTTGCGACGTGAAATTCAGGATATTGTTGACTATAAAGAATTTAATACTACAAACTAGTTGTTTCAGTTTGCCATGCTTGTAGAGAAGGAATTGTAGGGACGACAACAGCAGCAAAAGAGCATGAGCAACTATGGCAGCTCGTACACGCCCAAAGCCATCACGCAGCCGCCCACCAAGTCATCAGGTGCATCTCCTTTAGCACCAACAGCAACCACAAGGTCTGCTCCACCAGCGAGCACGCATTCAGCACCACCAGCAACTACCCTTTCGGGCACTGGTAAGACTCATTTGCAGGACCCAGCTAAGAGCGCTTCATCTGTGGCTTCCACTAGACACTCTTCGGCCATTCAATGCCATCACTACCAGGGACGGGGACATGTGGCAAGGGAATGTCCTAGCAAGCGGGCATGCATTGCTACAGAAGATGGAGGCTACGTTAGTGCTTCTAATGTGGAGGAAGAAATTGAAGAAGTGCTTGCTTCAAATGAGGATCAAGAAGGAGTTTCTTTGGGCTTAGATGATGCGGGCAGCCAGAAGATTTGCATAGTGCAGCGCGTCCTCAGTACTCAGATGGAGGAGGTAGAGAAGTAGCAGCGCCATAACTTGTTCTAGATTTTATTTGTGATTACAGATCGATGTGCATGGGTAATTATTGACGGCGGAAGCTACAACAACTTGATAAGTGCTGATTTGATGAAGAATCTTGATTTGACGACGTGATTTCATAAAAATCCGTATCGCATTCAGTGGCTAAATGACTTAGGTAAGGCTAAGGTCACTCAAACAGCCCGGGTGCATTTTTCTCTTGGTCCATATTCTAATTTTGTAGATTGCAATGTGGTACCCATGCAAGCTTTCTCTCTTTTATTGGGTCGACCTTGGGAATATGATAATAATGCTATCCACCATGGTAGAAGTAATACATATACTCTTATGCATAATGGATGAAAAATTACTTTGCAACCCATGACCCCTGCTCAAATTGTACAAGTTAAAAAAGAGAGATTAGCTAGTGTACCTAAACAAGTCACTGCTAAAACTGTAAATCAGCAAGTAATTAAATTGAAAAAATCAGTGATGTTTACTACTAAACTTGATCTAGTAGAGATTGATGATGTGTGTTATGCTTTGGTATGCAAAGATGCGTTATTTTCAATGGATGATATTTCTAGTACTTTGCCACCTTCTGTCACTAACCTTTTGCAGGAATATAGTGACGTGTTTCCAACTGAGATACCTCCAGGACTTCCACCTATTCGAGGGATTGAGCACCAGATTGACTTGATTCCTAGAGCAACCTTGCCAAACCGAGCTACTTATAGAGCCAACCTTGAGGAGACTACGGAGATTCAGCGCCAAGTCCAAGATCTTTTGGACGCGGGTATGTACGTGAGAGCCTTAGTCCTTGTGCCGTTCCAGTTATTTTGGTTCTAAAAAAAGATGGTAATTGGCGTATGTGTGTAGATTGTAGAGCCATTAACAATATCACGATAAGGTACCGCCATCCTATTCCTAGGTTAGATGACATGCTTGATGAGTTAAGTGGTTCTATAATTTTTTCTAAGGTTGATTTGAGAAGTGGATACCACCAAATAAGAATGAAATTAGGTGATAAATGGAAAACTGCTTTCAAAACCAAGTTTGGCTTGTATGAGTGGTTAGTCATGCCTTTTGGATTAACTAATGCACCTAGCACTTTCATGACATTAATGAATGAGGTTTTCCGTCCATTTATTGCCAAATTTGTGGTGGTTTATTTTGATTATATCTTGATATACAGCAAGTCTTTAACTGAACATCTTCATCATCTTCATGCTATTTTTGATGCCTTGCGAGCTGCACGTTTATTTGGTAACCTCGAGAAGTGTACTTTTTTCACCGAATGAGTATCGTTTCTTAGCTATGTTGTGACCTCGTAGGGAATTGAGGTGGATGAAGCCAAGGTGTAGGCCATATAGAGTTGGCCAACGCCCACAACGGTGACACAAGCGCGGAGCTTTCATGGACTTGTAGGATTTTACTACCGCTTTGTGAAGGATTTCAGCACCATTGCAGCCCCGTTGAATGAGTTGACAAAGAAGGGTGTTGCATTCCATTAGGGAGAAGAGCAAGAAGCGTCTTTTGCTCTTTTAAAGGACAAGCTTACTCACACACCATTGTTGCAACTTCCTGATTTTGGTAAGACCTTTGAGCTAGAATGTGATGCTAGTGGAGTTGGCATCAATGGTGTTTTGATGCAAGAAGGTAAACTCGTTGCTTACTTTAGTGAAAAATTAAGTGGGTCTGTTCTTAATTATTCCACGTATGACAAAGAATTATGCTCTTGTTCAAACATTAGAAACGTGACAACATTATCTATGGCCTAAAGAGTTTGTTATTCACTCTAATCATGAATCACTAAAACACCTTAAAACTCAAAACAAACTGAACCGTAGGCATGCAAAGTGGGCTGAATTTATTGAATCTTTTCCTTATGTCATCAAACACAAGAAAGGGAAGGATAATGTTATTGCTAATGCCTTGTCTCGATGATATGCTATGCTGTCCCAACTTGATTGTCGTATCTTTGGGCTTGAAATGATTAAGGAACAATATGCTAATGATGTTGAATTTAAAGATATGATGGAACATTGTAAAGAGGGACATACATGGAACAAATATATGCTGCATGATGGGTTTTTGTTTAGAGCTAACCGCCTATGCATTCCAGTTGGTTCCGTTCATCTTTTGTTATTGCAGGAGGTGCATGGAGGTGGATTGATGGGACATTTTGGTGCCAAGAAGACAGAGGAGGTGCACTTCTTTTGGCCTAGGATGAGGTGAGATGTCGAGCAGTTTGTGGCTCGATGCACCACGTGCCAAAAAGCTAAGTCACAGTTGAACCCATATGGTTTGTACATGCCTCTTCTTGTTCCTTCTATTCCTTGGGCTGATATTTCTATGGATTTTGTTTTGAGATTACCAAGGACTAAGAGCGGGAGGGATAATATTTTTGTGGTAGTTGATCGATTTTCTAAGATGGAATATTTTATTCCTTGTCATAAAAGTGATGATGTTGTTCATATTGCTGACCTGTTCTTTCAAGAAATTGTTCGCTTGCATGGTATGCCTTCTACTATTGTTTCAGATCGCGATGCAAAATTCTTGAGTCACTTCTGGCGCACTTTGTGGAATAAATTGGGGACAAAGCTGTTGTTTTCTACAACTTGTCAACTCCAAACAAATGAGTAAACTGAGGTAATGAATTGAACATTGTCCACTATGTTGAGAGCCATTTTGAAGCGCAATTTGAAGATGTGGAAAGAGTGTTTACCGCATGTGGAGTTTGCATATAACAGGGCGGCACACTCTACCACCAAGGTAAGTCCCTTCTAGGTAGTGTATGGTTTTAACCCCCGTGCTCCTATTGATCCTTTGTCTTTACCTACTGCTGAGAGAACACATACTGATGCTAGCAAGTGTGCTGAATTTATTCAAAAATTGCATGAAACAACAAAAGCAAATATTAAAAAGATGAATGAGAAGTATAGAATTGCTAGTAGTGAGGTAGAAAAGAAGTTAAACTTAAACCGGGTGATTTGGTATGGTTACATTTGAGAAAAGATAGATTTTAAGAGCTGCATAAGTCTAAATTAATGCCAAGAGCTGCTGGTCCTTATAAGATAATTGAGAAAATTAATGATAATGCACACAATGTCACCCGAGTTCGGGGTTAGTCCCACTTTTAATATTGCAGATTTGAAGCCTTATTTGGGAGAAGATGAACTTGAGTCGAGGACGACTCTATTTCAAGAGGGGGAGGATGATGAGGACATCACTCCTTCGGATGCACCTACTAATCCTTCAACCAATATGCAAGGTCCAATGACCTGAGCTCGAATGCACCAACTAAATTTAGAGGTGAGCTCATTCTTAAGCAATCCTTTTCATACTATTGATAATAGATTACTAACTAATGATGTTATATTTCTTAGGAACATTGGAGAGGCTCATGAGAAAGATGGAGGAAGCAATGGAGGCAAAGATGAACAGCAAGGATGTCCAATAGAAGCTGAAGGCCCGGTCCAACATGAATTTGAGTCTGCCTCGGTCTCCAGGACCAGTCTGCCATAAAAATGGTCACATGGGCGCATCTGGGCTCCGTTTTTGGCGATACACATATGGTTGGAAATATAATTTGATAAGGAAGCCAATGGAAGTGGTCTCACATCAAAATCCCTTCAGAATCAACAAAAATCATTGAAACAAGTTAACGTCCAGAATCTATCTGGGTGTTGCGTCACCGTATTTGGTCCAATGGGCCATGTATCATCTTTGAGCCTATTAGGGGGGCACGTCTAGGGTAGCCAACGACCCTAAGACCTTTATAATCATATTCTACCACCATCATTAGGTTTTGGGGTTTTGCTTAGATCAATTCTGTCATTGACAGTCGTCGTCTATCGGTTGTGGAACCCCAACTCATGTGCTTAATCATTCATCTGCAGTTTGTCCCAAACCTTTGAGCTGCATTCTTTCGAGTTCTTGCTTGTGTTCTTCATTTCGCAGGTAAGGATTAGCCTTCGTGGCAAGGTCAACCGGTTGGAGACACGGTTGATAACCAGAGGAGTTGTGGTGTTAAGATTGCAGGGTCTGGGTCTTTCGATCTGAAGCCGGATCGATGTGTTGTGCTCCGCCTAAAACAATAATTATCATCTACCTGATAGAAGATCGGGAATCACACCCCCATCAAAGGTTGTGTGGTGCTACGTAGCGTGCAATAGGAGAAGGGAGAAGTCGTGATGGACCGCATGGCTTGGTGCCTGGCCTAGGGTCTTTGTGGCTTAGGTGGGCCAAGATCGTTGGGCCTCGGCTGGCTGGGCCGCCCAAGAGGCTTATTATTCGATGTCTTGAGATACCTGGGATATCATAACCCTAACACATGTATAATCTACTGTTCTAATCTAGAGACTTTTCATGACTATGCCTTTCTGTGAACTATGTTAGGGCCCAAGTTCTTAGGTCTATGTAGCTTAGACTTTACAGCTAGCCTTCTCAGTTATTCGTGTACTGATTATCCTAATTTAGCTACTCCCTTCCTGGATGTATGAATGGCTTCGCCCTCTTCATGTTTACTGTTAGACTAATGCTCTGTATCTATCACACTTCATCTTCTCTATCTTTATGTATGTAATAATGAGCAGGCTATATTTTTAGAAAACCTATATGGTACCAATCTGCGCTGGTGCACGCGCTTATCACTAGTGGGCACACATGAAGCCTGTGTCCACAGAAGGAGCGATTGAATCGTGAGAGTGGCGATAGAATCGTCTAGGGCAGCAGTGATGCAATCATTTGTGCCGGCGGCAACAAAATTCTCATTGTGTTGTAAAAAAAAGACAGAGCTATCTTGGGTCTGCGCACGTGATACCAGATGTGACACCCCTAAACTTTACCCTCTGGATTTAAACACCCCCTAAATTTTTATGGGCCCAACTCAAGTTTTTACCCCCTGGATTCAAACGCCCCATAAATTTTTGTGGGCCCTACTCAGGTTTAAATAGTAGGAGGTCCAAGTTTAGGAAAACTGTTGTGGGGGCATATATAAGAATATAGGAATCGAATTTATTTAGGATTTAGGATGCCTTCCTACATGACAAGATAGGGTCTTAAGTTTCCTAGTTGGGAAACGGTGTCTATGTTTTTTCCTCCCTTTCTTCGGTAACTCTTTTCTACATTAGCTTTTTTGGTGACATGGCAGACTTATTTATTATCATCATCACCACACTATAAAAGAGCGAGTTTTTTGAGAGGGCCTCTCCCTCTATAATAACAGTTCGATCTATACGCCATGCTACATGAGCCCTCATTTATGCGTGATCTTACTCTTCCTCTATAACAACCGTTCGATCTACACGTTGTGTTATATGAGCCCTCCATCGTCCATGATCTTACATGTAAGATGTAAGACTCTTATTCAATCTCAAATATGTCTCATGATGCGTCTATAATCCCACTTGTCATAAGTCACGATTATTTTAGGTACATGAGTCAAATACGACTTCTATCCTTGACCTGCACGACCTTTTTCATGTCGGCGGGGCTTAAGGGGGCCGTAGTGGGCCATGGCCCCTCTTGGCTCCAGATACTGTTAATAGCTGACAGCCCAGCCCAAGGCCATATCCTAGGTGCTAGCTCCAGCTCTCCACACCACAACTCCTCGCAAAGTCGCAAGTCATCGCTCGACGCTCGTCCCTGTCTGTATCTCCGTCACCGATTCCGAGTCTCTGAGGGTCCGAGTCGCGGCGTGCCAGCGTCCGCGACCGTGACCACAGCGACTAGGGCGGCCACCGGCGAAGGTCAGCCCGGGGCTGACGGCCCTGCCACCAGCATCAGTTCTATATGCTAAAGTATTTTGGTGTTTGTACGCTGACCGGCCGCTAGCGAAGGTCAGCCTTGGCCCGGTGGCCCCACCGTCGGCATCAATTCTATATGCTAAACTATTTTGGTGTTTGTATATATGTCCATATATATAATATTAATCTGGTACTGTGATGGTCGCCATAGACAAATAGACCAAGGTCACTTGTATTTCGTAAACTGTGACCTAGCTAATTATAAGCACTAAGACTAATTTATATATGATCTATGTACATATGGTTTCAATTGGTAAATTGTTCCCCCTATATTTTGGTTCATTGCCACTAGGTACACGAGTCAAGTACGCGACTTCTATCCTTGACCCGCACCATCCTTTTTCTTGGACTCCTAAGTCCTGAAGGCACTTCACTGTATAAGCTTTAAGTCTAGCCCCGTGTATGTATTAGCAATTATAAAAGAAAAATAATAAAAATATGAGCACACATTATTTTGTTTGTTATATGCCAAAAAAGGAAGAAAAAAACAACGCGTAAGGAAGGTGCCGACTACCGAGCCACTTTCAATAGTGCTTCAGATCCAGGAATATTAGAGTGACCTTCCTTGGATTCGGTTTTTTTCAAATAATTAGAAATTACAAATTAAATTCCTTGGTTAATAGGCCAGTCACATTAGACAGCCTAATAGAGCACTAGTCCTTCTACGCCTTGCATTACTTATAATACCACATTGTGAATGAATAACAGCGGTTGTGGAGGTGAGAATAAAACAAAGGCATGCATAATTAGAAATTACAAATTCAATTCCTTGGTTAATAGGCCAATCACATTAGGCAACCCAATAGAGCACTAGTCCTTCTACACCTTGCATTACTTATAGTACCACATTGTGAATGAACAACAGCTGTAATGTGAAGGTGAGAACAAAATCAAGGCAAGTACAACAACACAATTCACACATGAGGGACATATCAACCTGCCTAGAGCCTCTGGTAGCACAACCGAGACTATAAAAGATTCTCCACCCATATAAGGATGGGGTTCTCTACCCATACCCACTCATACAAGGATGGGGGTTCTCTACCCATACGATGATGGATCGACAGAAGTATAGAAATAGGATAAGATAGAGGCAACACACGAGTCGTTTAAAAATGTGTCTAAGTCAAAATGCAGCAATATACTCTCTCCGTCCCAGAATAAATGACGTTATGGGATGCGTGCTGGTCAAACTTTCTCAATTTTGACTAGATTTATAGAAAATATGTGTAACATTTATATCTTCAAATAAATTTATTATGATAGTATATTCAATGATCTATCTAATAATACTAATTATGTATTATAAATATTAATATCCTTTTATATGAGCCCTCCGTCCTCTATGATCTTACATGTAAGATGTAAGATTCTTATTCAATCTCAAATACTTCTCACGGTACGTCTATAATCCCACTTGCCATAAGTCATGTTTATTTTAGATACATGAGTCAAATATGACTTCTATCCTTGACCTGCGTCACCTTATTTTCATGTCGGTGGGGCTTAAGGGGGGCGTAATGGGACATGGCCCCCTTGGCTCTGTATACTATTAATAGCTAACAGCCCAGCCCAAGGCCATATCCCAGGCGCTAGCTCCAGCTCTCCGCACCATAACTCCTTGTAAAGTCGCAAGTCACCGCTCGACGCTCGTCCTGTCCGTATCTCCGTCGCCGACTCCGAGTCTCCGAGGGTCTGAGTCGCAGCGTGCCAGCGTCCGCGACCGTGACCACAGCGACCAGGGTGGCCGCCGATGAAGGTCAGCCCCGGCCCGGCGGCCCTGCCACCAACATCAGTTCTATATGCTAAAGTATTTTGGTGTTTGTACGCTGACCGGCCGCCAGCGAAGGTCAGCCTCGGCTCGGCAGCCCCGCCATCGGCATCAGTTCTATATGCTAAAGTATTTTGGTGTTTGTATATATATATATATATATATATATATATATATATATATATATATATATATATAATTGATTTGGTACGGTGATGGTCACCATAGACAAATAGACCGAGGTCACTTGTATTTTGTGAACTGTGACCTAGCTAATTATAAGCACTAAGACTAATTTCTATATGATCTATGTACATATGGTTTCAATTGGTAAATTGCCCTCCCTATATTTTAGTTCAGGCTTGCCACTAGGTACACGAGTCAAGTACGCGACTTCTATCCTTGACCTGCACCATCTTTTTTTTTCTTAGACTCCTAAGTCCCGAAGGAACTTCGCTGTATAAATTTTAAGTCTAGCCCCGTGTATGTATTAGCAATTATAAAAGAAAAATAATAAAAATATGAGTACACATTATTTTGTTTGTTATATGCCAAAAAAGAAGAAAAAACAACACGTGAGGAAGATGCCGACTACCGAGCCTCTTCCAATGGTGCTCCAGATCCAGGAATAATGGAGTGACCTTCCTTAGATTCGGTTTTTTTCAAATAATTAGAAATTACAAATTGAATTCCTTGGTTAATAGGCCAATCACATTAGGCAGCCCAATAAAGCATTAGTCCTTTTACATCTTGCATTACTTATAGTACCACATTGTGAATGAATAACAGCTGATGTGGAGGTGGGAATAAAACAAAGGCATGCATAATTAGAAATTATAAATTCAATTCCATGGTTAATAGGCCGGTCATATTAGGCAGCCCAATAGAACACGGGTCCTTCTACACCTTGCATTACTTATAGTACCACATTGTGAATGAACAATAAATGCAACGTGGAGGTGAGAATAAAACCAATGCAAACACAACAACACAATTCACATGTGAGGGACAGATCGACCTGCCTAGAGCCTCTGGTAGCACAACTGAGCCTACGACAGATTCTCCACCCATACAAGGATGGGGTTCTCCACCCATACCCACCCATACAAGGATGGGGGTTCTCTACCTATACGATGATGGATCAATAGAAGTATGAAAATAGGATAAGATAGGGGCAACACACGAGCCGTTTAAAAAGGTGTCTATGTCAAAATGCAACGATATACTCCCTCCTCCCAAAATAGATGACGTTATGGGATGTGTGCTGGTAAAACTTTTTTAATTTTGACTAGATTTGTAAAAATATGTGTAACATTTATATCTTCAAATAAATTTATTATGATAGTATATTCAACGATCTATCTAATGATACTAATTATGTATTATAAATATTAATATTTTTTATATGTGGTAGTCATGACTCTTCATCCCGTTGACTCGCAGAGTAGATAAGTTCACACCCCTCCTCAGATTCGTTGCATACCCATCAGGAAACATTAGCGTCTGCATCCATTCAAGTACTTCCCTCCTATATTTCCTAGCCAAGACGAAATCGGTCTTAGGCCTTTTCCATGTCTTGCCGCCTCTAGGAGGTTGCATCTCTTGCTTTGGTCTATCGCATAACGTTGTCAAGTCCACTCTAGACTTAGGGTTGTCTTTTGACTTTTCAGTTTCCATGATGGTTCCCCAAAGTGCCTCGGCTATATTCTTTTCAGTGTGCATTACATCAATGTTATGTAGGAGAAGGAGGTCATCAAAATAGGGGAGTCTCGTCAACCCCGACTTATGAGTCCACATGTGTTCCTCACCATACCCCACAAAACCACCACCTTCTTGATTGGCCACGAGAGCATCTATCTGAGCATGAACCTCGGCAGTAGTCATCATTTGCGGTGGAGGGTCTTTCACTACAACACCTTTCATAAAGTTCTTGATGTCTTGTCTGAATGGATGGTCAAGAGGGAGGAATTGACGATGTTTGTCGAACGACGAATACTTGCCACCCTTCTGTAACCAAATGAACCTCGGACGTTCCTTGCATATTGGACATGGGAACTTCCCGTGAACACACTAGGCGCAGAATATCCCATAGGCCAGGAAGTCATGTAGAGAGTAGTGGTACCAAACATACATTTTGAAGCTTGTCTTTGTAGCTCGGTCGTATGTCCATACGCCTTCCTCCCAAGCACTAACCAATTCATCAATCACAGGCTCCATGTACACACCCATATTACTCCCTGGGTGTCCAGGAATTATCAATGACAAGAATATATTCTGTCTTTGAAAGCATACGCCGGAGGGAGATTGAGGGGGATAATGAACATGGGCCAACATGTGTATGGGGCAGCCATCAATCCATAAGGATTGAACCCATCTGTTGCCAGTGCAACACGTACATTACGAGCCTCATCTGCTTTCTCACGATAAATGCAATCAAAGCGGGTCCATGCTTCACCATCAGATGGATGTACCAGTTTGCCAGCATTGTATCGTTTTTCCTTTTTGTACCATGTCATCTGTTTCGCGGATTCCTCGGTCATGTATAGCCGTTGGATCCTCGATACGAACGGGAGGTACCGTAGGATCTTCACGGGGATCGTAAGCTGCCTCTTCTGGCCATCACTAGAGTCTACCTCTAGGTACCTAGATGATTTACACTTTGGATAGTAATTTGCATCCTTGTGTTCTTTCCTAAATAGGACGCACCCCTTCAGACAAACATGTATCTGATCATACGACATCTTGAGTGCACGAAGGAGTTTCTGTGACTCGTACATGCTCTTTGGTAGAATGTGGCCATCCAGAAGCAGGCTGCCAATCACGGTCAACATACTATCGAAGTGTTCTCGACTCATTCTACACTCGGACTTGAACCCCATTAAACGTCCAATGGCATCTAGTTGAGAAACTGTTGTCTGGTCATGAAGGGGTTTCTGTGCTGAAGACATCATGTCATAGAACGCCTTTGCAGTTGCCTCTATCTCCTCCTCCGTACGTCCTTTAGTGTACTGTCCTTCATGAAAGTCATCTAACATATCTGCTACCCCGGCAGCAGGATCAAAATCCTCGACGCGGGGTCTCACCACCTCCTCTCTCAGATGACGGGCTTCACCATGGTGGACCCACCGAGTATAGTCCGGCGTAAATCCATTCTTCAAAAGATGTTTACCCATATCTACCTTGTTTTTCCTTTTTCTATTTGCACATCTCTTGTAGGGACACAAAACTAGAAACGCTCCTTTAGCAGACTCGCCAAATGCTAGTTCCAAGAAATCATTGGTCTTTATTATCCATTCAGTGGTGAAATCACTCTGACTTGAGTGGCCCGTGTACATCCACTCACGGTCATCCATCCTCTAACATATATACCAGCGAGCAAAGTAACCATCAATTGCAGCTACATGTCGTTCGTACTATATAATAGGTAAGGATAGGTCCTAATCCCACCCGCGGATGCGTAGATGAGGTTAGTTTCCATGCTCTACTCCTATCGGAGATAGAATTTCGGCAGCACCTCCCCGCTGTTCTTCCGATACACGTCCTAGCAGGGAGAGTGTGTATCCGGCGAACAACAGGGAGATGATGCCGAAACCCTGTCTCGAATCGGAGCAGACCAAGGAAATTAACTCATCTACGCATCCGCGGGCTGTCCAAAATACGTGGACAATCCAAAATAGATATGGTCATAGATATGCAAAGATCTGCATACCAATAACTGTATCTCTTTCGAACGGGAGACGCCTAACAGAGTTACGCGAGCTACGACTATGATAAGGAAAGGGGTTATATCTAGGGTGCCGGTGGAGTCAGGATAGCGGAGCCGTGGTGAGTCGGTGCAGTGGCGAGGCGACGCGGTGCAGGCAGACCCACAACACCGAGGAAGACGATCGGCGTACTCCGGCTCCGCTTCAACGGGCTCTTCTCTGTAAAAAAAGAAAGAAAAATAATACTGTCAATTAAAAATTTTGGCATAACCTCCCCTGCACGGGGAGGTTTCGAATACCTGCAAAAAACAACGGCACGATGGCCGACATTCACATATGACAGCTCGATGGCCGATATCCACATACAACGGCTCGATGGCCGATATCCACATACAACGGCTCGATGTCCAAAAACCACATATAGCGACAACACATACAACAACAATTACTACTGACACGACTATTTCACGCACTGCACGAATTGCATTGAAAAGGAATGGGCGAACCTAGTGTGTGCTTGTCGGTGGTGCGGCGGCAGGCGGCGCGGTCGCGCGGAGGCACGGCGGCGCGGGCGAGCGGCGCGGCGGTGCGGCGGCACGGCGGCGCGGAGGTGGTGGGCGAGCTGCGCGGCGGCGCGGCCGTGCAGGGGGAGCGGCGCGGCGGTGCAAGGCGAGCGGCATGTGATATTGTGACCCAGACAAACCACATGTGATATTGTAATAACACATGTGGAGATGTCTGGGTTTTAAACAACGTACGTCACAACTTTCTCGAAATATTCTTAATTTTTTATCATAGCCTCCACATGCGATATCATGACATCTTGACAATTTTTATGATTTTCGGACTTCATTTGTATTTAATAGAATTTAAAAACAAATCGCCCGCAAGTCGGTGGCCATGTTTCGTGAACATGATGTTCGAAATTTCGGGTGCGTTCCTAGATAGCGCCTCATAATACACTCAAAAGCATGAATATTATTTTTTGAATGGCTAAATTCCATTATTCCATGCACCTACAATTCAAATTTGCTTTTTACGAAAAAATTCAAGTAAATGATACAAATTAACTAAATGCAGCAAAAACATAAAAAATGTACCAAATTTTAAAATCTAGCTCCTAATACTGTAGTAGGGCTGCAAAAAAAATTTGGGTGCAAAAAGAAAAAAATTAAAATTCTTTGCCGAGTGCCAAGATTCTAACACTCAGCAAAGAAATTCTTTGCCGAGTGTCAGATTCCTGGCACTCGGCAAAGTAATTAAAAAAAAACTTTGCCGAGTGCCTAACAGCAGGCACTCGGCAAAGGGTCACCGTTGGGTGCTCACCGTTTGTGAGGTCGTCTTTGCCAAGTGTAAATCTTTGCCGGGAGCTAGGCTCTCGGCAAAGACTTTCTTTGCCGAGTGCATTTCTTTGCCGAGTGTTTACCGAGTGTCTTACTTTACCGAGAGCGGCGCTCGGCAAAGATCCTCTTTGCCGAGTGTCCGATAAAAGACACTCGGCAAAGTATTTGACACTCGATATAGAACCCGTCTCCGGTAGTGATGCATATAGCGCGACCGTGTGATTTTGATCACGCCACACGGACTTTTTTTTTGATAATACGCCACACGGACTTGCACGACTGATCGTGTTAGATATATAAAAATAACTGTTGGCTAGATTGTTTTTAATATTAATTAAACATAGGTTAAAATAATAATAAAAAAGCAACCTCCTGAAAGAAGAGCATTCCATCAAGCATCTTCTCCCGCGAGGCAGCACACAGCTATAAGTATAAATAACTGGCTAGTCCCCTTCCGCGCCTCCAAAGCCATTTCCTCTGATGCAGAGAGCATTCCATCAAGCATCTTCTCCCGCGAGGCAGCACACAGCTATAAGTATAAATAACTGGCTAGTCCCCTTCCGCGCCTCCAAAGCCATTTCCTCTGATGCAGAGATTGGTTCATCGTCACCAGCATCAAATCTCCTTGTCAGTACGTTCCACATGGACAAGGAATTCGTGCCCACGACCATGAAGCAGCAGACCGTCGTCCTCTACCCATTCCCGGGCGTCGGCCACGTCGTACCCATGGTGCAGCTCGCTAAGGTGTTCATCAGGCACGGCTACGATGTCACCATCGTGCTCGTGCAGCCGCCTTCTGGGTTGCCCGACTTCGGCGCCAGCGTCATCGACCGCATCGCTGCCTCCAACCCGGTCATCTCCTTCCACGTCCTCCCGCCGATCTCGGAGCCGGACACTGATCAACTCGCCGGCTCTGGGAAGAAGAAGAACCCTCTACTCCTGCTGCTCCAGATGATGCGTAGGTACAACGACGCGCTCGAGACCTTCCTGCGCTCCACCGTTCCGCGGGAGCGCCTGCACGCCGTGGTGACTAGCATGTTCACCGCCCACGCCGTGGACGTGGCCGCTAAGCTAAGCGTCCCCGTCTACACGTTCTTCGCTTCGTCCGCCGCGATGCTGGCCGTCGTGACGCAGCTCCCGGCGCTGCTCGCCGGAAGGACGACGGCGCTGAAGGAGCTCCGCGACACGCCCGTGGAGTTTCTCGGCGTGCCGCCGCTCCCCGCGTCTCATCTCATGCCGGAAGTGCTGGAGCACCCGGACGACGAGCTGTGCAGGACCATCGTGGACGTGTGGAAGCGCAACACGGAGAGCGACGGCGTCCTGGTCAACACGCTGGAGACGTTGGAGAGGCGCGCCGTGGAGGCACTCATGGATCCACGGTGTGTCCCCGGCCGGGTCCTGCCACCGATGTACTGCATCGGGCCACTGGTCAGCGAGGGCGGCAGCAGCAGCAGCAGCTTGACGACGACAGCGGATGAGAGGCACGAGTGCCTGTCATGGCTCGACGCGCAGCCCGAGCGCAGCGTCGTGTTCCTCTGCTTCGGGAGCAGGGGGGTGCTCTCGACGGAGCAGCTCAGGGAGATCGCCGTCGGCCTGGACAAGTCCGGGCAACGGTTCCTATGGGTCTTGCCGGTTGTTATTGCTGGCACCGGCACTGACGACGTGCTGAAGAATAACCTGGATGCACTGCTTCCACGGGGCTTCTTGGAGCGGACCGAGGGCCGAGGCCTCGTCGTCAAGTCATGGGCGCCACAGGTGGATGTGCTCCGGCACCCAGCGACCGGTGCGTTCGTGACGCACTGCGGGTGGAACTCGACTCTGGAGGCCATCACAGCAGGGGTGCCAGTGCTGTGCTGGCCGCTCTACGCGGAACAGATGCTGAATAAGGTGCTGATAACGGTGGGCATGGGCACTGGAGTAGAGCTGGATGGGTACGCCACAGGCTTCACCAAGGCTGGAGAGGTGGAGGCAAAGGTGAGGCTGGTGATGGCCGAGGAGGCCGGGGCGGAGCTAAGAGCACGAGTGGCAGCATACAAGAAAGAAGCGGATGCGGCAATGGAGGACGACGGTGGTTCATCACGGGCGTCGTTCCTTCGGTTCCTATCGGATCTGCACAAACTTCATAACCAACGTGTGCTGCCGCCGAAGTGTTGATTTTAATTGGTTGCATCGTAATCCTTCTCTATCGCCTTTGATTTTATATTATATGATGACACCGTTCTTTCATGAACTAGCTCATCAGTCATCATTATTGTCTCATAATTTCTAAGCTCTAGGCCATTTATGAAATGGCAACATGTGTCTTAATTTACAGGAATGTTGCATTGAAGTAACATTTGTATCTTCTATGAAAGTATGTATTTGATCAATTATAAAAAAAAGTTTAATTCCTCCAAAAGACAGATATACCTACCGTTAGTTTCGGCGGAGGAAGTAGACAGCAAATCAAACGGTAGTTATGAAGTCGCACTCATCACATCAACGTCCAGGTACGTTTGCCCTTGTCGCATGTGTTTCATAGCTGGCAATCCATGACGTGATGGCGGCCGGGACGACAAGGACCCGCCGGCTAACGCTGGCTCCGGCGCCGTGGCGGCCGTCTCGCCGAGCAGGCAACCTTGGCGCGGCCGGACACCGGTTTGCGGCGAGCGGCTGGAAAGCCATGGCGCGGGCCATTGCCGGCTCGAAGGTTGTCGCCACAGGTTACTCTGGCGGATGCGATGGCCAATGCGACAGTATTGTCGAAGCGCTGTTCGCAGGACTCGCCTTCGCCTTCTTCGTTCACGGTGGCAGGTGACGCTTGGAATCTGGAGTCGCCGGCGGCAAGTCTCTCGACGTCACCGGCGGCGGCGAGATGCGGGCAAGTTTCAAATTTTGAATTCTCCCGTCAATCAAGCGGTCACGACGTGTTCCAAGGAACTGTTTTGGGACGGATCGACTAGGTGCGCAGCCCAGTTTCGCTTTCCTGTTGGGCTTGGTGCATTTTTGTCTCGTGCAAGTGGGCGACCTAGGGTTGCCTCTTCGTCCTCACGATCGCCGGCAGGAGATCACGCGACTCCCTCGTCTTCTTCGTGTGGCGCGTTCCAGCCGGCCGGGGATGCAAGGAGCCGGTGGTGCTGTTGGTGGCGCCGGCCGGGGAGCGGCTCGTGGCGCTGGCGCGGTGCATCCAAAGTTCCAAACCCACCCGACTGAAGGTGCTGGGCGCGGTCGTGCAACCCAGCACGGATCGTTCGATGTTCCTGCTCTGGGGCGTGTGATCCAGCATGGTCCTCCTGGTGGTGGAGTTGACCTGGGCGAGTTCCAGCCTTCCAGGGAGCCAACCAAGGCTTCGATCCCGGCTACGGCGACTATGGAACGGCTGCCGGACGGAGCCGGGGATGGCCTCGACAGACCTTTCGTTCACGTGGTGGCCGGAGATTTAAAACCTTACTTCTATCATATTCTACATGCACCACTACGGCGCAAGAAAGACTCAAGAGAATGCTCTTGTGTCGGTTGTTGGTGCTATGATTTCGAAGGATCAGCTAGTTCGCCGGCTTTGGAGAATTGTGCCGGTAAAATGGACGTGGGACCCTATAGTCCATAATGACAAGTCAGTTCCCTTCAAAGGCCGAATTACAGCGATCTATGAATTGTGGTGGGGCAGGTGTGATGGAAAATGGGGTCGCAACGGGTGTACAATTGAAGTTCTAAGAGTGGCATGTCAAAGAAGAAGGTTTCCTCCTCCTAAGGGCCTGTTTGGAACACAGAAAATATTTCATGTTTCTGCGTTTTTTTGTGAAATTAAATTGATTCCTACGAAATTCCTACGTGATTCATGCGAAATTCCTGCATTTCAAATAGGCCATAAAAAGTCTAGCTTCGGGTTACTGGTATTAGGAAGCCACTGCGAGAATATCTCAGTTTGTGGGCAGTCAGAATCATGGTCGGTTCAACACAAATGGTGGATATGGTTAGGACTCGGAAAAATGATTTTGGGCATATTTTGGTGGCTGTTTTGGATCCGGCTTTGGTTCCATTTAAGATGGACGTTGTCATTAGAAACCACTATTTTGACCTTGAGATAGAGATGGAGAAAGTCGGTTTCGACGACAGAGATGGCGGGGAGGGGAAGGAGGATGAGAATGCGGCGGATAAAAAGGATGATAGGGTAGCGAAGCTGGACGATGCTACGGAAGAGGATAACAATGCTCTTGATGATCTTGGAGCTAATTCCTTAGGAAACAATTTAGATCTAGAAACAATTTAGTACTTCCTATCTTAAATTCCGATAAAAAGTTGTTGGTGTCCAAAAACCACAAGCTCATGAGTCAGTCTCCTTAGCTGTACAGCAACATTGGGCAACCGTTTGTTGGGTGGTTCAACTGCAAGTTCCTTAGGCCGTCCACAGTGTTGCAGGAGTGCCAAGAAAAAAGAAGGGCCCCATGTCGAAGTTCTGGCATCACTCTTCACAGGCCATAGTGTGTGCACATAGGAGGCATCACTTCATGGGTCCCACGAATGAGAGAAAAGGGAAGTAAAAAATAGAAGCAACAAGCCATGCGCAGTTGATGTGAGCTAGCTGAGGTAAATGGGTGGCCGATGAAATATATTATTTCCTGGGCATCGGTTTGGAACGACGCACGTATGTGCTTCGCTTTCCGTTTTCCTAGCACCACTAACGGTTAGCTTCTCTTGCTGCAACGTGTAAAGCGGTGCTAGAATCAGCTTTTCTCTCTCCTGGCATCACTCAAGCGACACATTGAAGAAGGCCTTATGTAACGTGCCATCACATCCTTAGCCACGATGAAACCTGAAGGTCTAAAAAATATCCCATTGAGCTGTCACTATGCTAAAACTGCAGCACAAAAGGAGACACCTTAATTAGTGACTCAAAATTAAAACACGTCACTAATGTTATATTAGTGACATGAGTAAACAAAACATGTCTCTGGTTAGTTGTCGCCCATGGCCAGAAAACAAAATGCGTCACTAATGATAAGTTATAGTGACTCCTCTTTGCTAGACGCATCTCTGATCACAAGGAAGAGCGACAAGTGACTCGTGTTAATGAAACAAGTCACCGGTATACGACCTCGGACCTGAAAATTTTATGAAATCTAGTGAATAAGGACTCAGGTCCGCACCCACCCCTGGGCCCAGGCCCCTCCCCTTGTCCAGTCTCCCCCGACCCATGGTCTCATCTCCTTCGCCGCCACCCCGTGGTCTCTCGTCTCCTCCACCGCTGCCCTGCTTTCCGTCTTCTCTGACCTCCGCCACCCGACTCTCTGTCTCCTATGACCTCCGCCGCCCTGCTCTCTTGTCTCCTTCGCCATCGCCCCTCCACCTAGATCTGGCCGTCGCCATCTCCCTCCTCTAGTTCTGGCCCACTCTATCTGCCTCCTCTAAATCTGCCCGGCGCCGTCTCCTCCCTAGGTGGCGATGCCCTGAACGTCTGGAGGCGGCGCGAAGCTGAGCGTGCAGCTCCTCAAGCCCCCTGCGTCTGACAAGGAGTCCTAGGGAGGGTGTCACCACGGGGTACGCCGTCGTCACCTTCTACGGCGTGGGCTGGGACGTAGGGAGGTCGCCACTCACGGGCTCCAATAAGGTCAGGGAAGTCGTTGTCGTCTGATGCGTTGCAGAGAACATCAAGCTGTGTGGCATCCTCCTCATCGGGTACTCAGCTAGTAGGTTCCACTCTTTCTCTTTGTTCAACTAATCATCTTTGATGTTCATCGGATCTTCCGTTGTGCTGTGGAATTCTCACCATTTTAATCTATTTCTTCACTACGATCCACCTGGCCGCATTTGTCGTCTTTGCATCAATCTGACGTGTGATTCTCAAACCAAGGGGCTTTGCCTCATGCAGATTCGCGTGGCTCTTGGCCTCATGTAGACATAATTTCCTACTAGTCTCTGATGACTCCTTACTAGTAGTCTGCCTAACTGCTTGAGACATAATTGTCTAGATACAACCACATTTGTCTACTTACTAGTAGCCTATGCGTAACTGCGTGAGACAAATTTCTAGATACAGTTACATATAAGGTCAACACGCTGGACGCGTCACTGATAACACGTTTTTTTCTGCATCAGTAATGACTGTTGAGCCGCGTCACTAATGTGAAAATCTGGCATAGTGTGTGATGCCCAAATCTTTTCTATTTCGTTTGCATCCATAGGTGAGAATCTACAATGTTTCTTTTCTAAACTATTTTTGAACTTCTCTTTTCGGTAACTTTTTACTGTCAATCAACAAATCGTCTAATATAATAATATAATTGACTTTTTAGTTTTTTTATCCTCGATGAACTAGCAAGTAAGATTTTGTTCATGTAATAGAATACACACTGCTACACAAATGATTTTGCAAGACGGTGCACTTTTATTAATCGAAGCGGTCACAAAATCCCACCGCCTCGGTTAATGCATGCGATTAACGGAGGCAGATATTTTTCATTTACCGAGGCGGTCATGTTTGCCCGCCTCGTAAAATCGTTTTACGGAGGCAGACGTCTTAAGACAACTACCTCCAAAAATCCTTTATTTCTGGAGGCGGTCATCTTAAGACAACTGAAAGCATCTAGGCCCCGAGGTTTGGTTTCGGCAATTGATGACAACGCCTTGTTACCATGACTAACGTGTGTTTTGCAGAAACTTTGGTAAGTTAGGTCATGGAGGTTTGAACTGCTTTGGGCACCATGGTATTCATGCCCCTTGATGGAAATCGTTTCGGTTTTCAAAAGAGTGACGTCAAGATTAAGGACGGTTAGTTCCGGATGTCAAGGTGTTGAGAGACATTTGGAATAGTCGTTAGGATCTTCGTTTTTCTCTTTTGGCCGTACTATGAAGGGGGGCATGAGCGGGTAGCTTGACCTAGGCGAGTCCTATGTTTAGGTGTGGTGCACACTTGTTAAACTTGGCGCTAGGCAGCTCTAGAATAGCTCAAAGTTCAGTTGGGAGCAACTTGGTTCAAGTTGTGACGCTTTGCGGAAAGTTTCGGGTCTTTTTCCAGTGACCGGACGCGGTCCTCGGCATGACCGGACGCGTCCGGTCAGTTCAGTTCCGCGACTGGGTTTTCAGCTCTGAGCACCGGACGCGGTCCTCGCGAGGACCGGACGCGGTGGTCAGAAGTCAACACGTGTCACTTTAGGGAAACACCCGATCGGACGCGACCTGGGTGTGATCGGCGCGTCCGGTCATAGTCCAGTAAGGTCCTGAAACGACCGGACGCGTCCGGTCATCACCCATCGGACGCGGTAGCGCGTCCGGTGCGAGTACAGTAAGCTCCACGCACGATCGGACGCGTCCGGTCACCCCTGACCGGTGCGTCCGGTCATCTAGGTGTTTTTCCGTTTTTTGACCGTTACGAGCGACCGGCGCGTCCGGTCAGTACGACCGGCGCGTCCGGTCAGCTCGAGTTTTGCTGAGTCAGCAGGTAACGGTTCGTTTCGTCTATGGGGTGTATAAATACATCCCCACCACCTCTTTTAGAGGTCTCTTGCTCATTTGTTCAGCTGATAAACACCTTTGAAGTGCAAGGTAGTGCAAGAGCACTAGTGAGGATAGAGATTTGAGAATCAAAGCTTGAGAGTTCCTCACTAGCGATTAGAGAGTAACAAGTGTGCATCCACTTTCTCATTTAGGCTCGTAGAGGTCAAGTGAGAGTTCTAGCTTGTTACTCTTGGTGATCGCCATCACCTAGACGGCTTGGTGGTGATTGGGAGTTTGGTGTTCATCCGGCGGAGCTTGTGGATGACCCAACTCATCTTGTGAGCGGTTGTGGGTGATTCACCGCGACGGAGTGTCGAAGAATCAACCCGTAGAGAGCACTTGATCCTTGCGCGGATCAAGGGGGAGCGACACCCTTGCGCGGGTGCTCCAACGAGGACTAGTGGGGAGTGGCGACTCTCCGATACCTCGGAAAAACATCGCCGTGTTCCTTGCCCCTTTACATTCAAGCATTTACTTTCTCGTATTTACTTACATTGCTTGTTTACATTCCTAGACTTGCCATGCTAGACTAGGATTGGAAACTAGGGTGCAAAACTTTGTATCGGTAGACTCTCTAGGAACACAAGTAGACACTAGGGGTGAATTCCAACTTGTAGGATTTATTCCTTGCTTTTATTTTTAGAAAAGCCCAATTCACCCCCCCTCTTGGGCATCTTGATCCTTTCAATTGGTATCGGAGCCGTGTTGCTCTATTTTTAGGCTTTACCGCCTAGAGCAAGATGTCTAATGGGGAAGGACCACCTCCCACTTTTGAGGGAGACGATTTTCCATATTGGAAAATTCGTATGGAGGCGTACCTCGAAGCCATAGATGTTGGGTGTCTTAGAGCCGCAACCGAAGGGCTTCCCCCCATAAGGGATCCCGCTAACCCAAGTGGTGACGAGGAGAAGTACGACCGGTGGAATGCAAAGGCCAAAAATGCACTCTACCGGGGCTTAGGCAAAGATATCTTCAATCGCGTGCGCAATGCAAAGAACGCTCATGAATTGTGGGAAAATCTTTGTGCTCTCCATGAGGGAACTAAGAGTGAGCGTGAGGAACGCTATCACATAGCCTTAAAGAAAATTAATTCTTTTGAGATGCTTCCCAAAGAAAGTGCTAATGACATGTACACTCGCTTGAATGTTCTTGTAGAGGACCTCAATGCTCTTGGGCTCACCAAAATGAGTCAATCGGATGTTGCAAGGAAGATCTTGAGTGTGCTTCCCGTTGAGAAGTATGGACATATTGTCACCGTGCTTCACCAAAGTGATCTTTCCACCGCAACACCAACGCAAGTTTTGGGGAAAATCAATGCTCATGAGATGTACATGCATATCACTCCGGAAGAGGGCTCATCATCTTCCAAGAAGAAAGACTTGGCCTTCAAAGCTAGTCATGACAAGAAGAAGATGAAAGGCCAAGTCATGATGGTGCAAGAAAGCTCAAGCGATAGTGATGTTGATGATGAATCACTTGCACTCATGGTGAGAAAGACCACCAAGATGTTAAAGAAGCTTAACAAGAGTGGCATCAAGTTCGATGGCAAGAAGAAGAAATTCTTCACAAGTAGCAAGAGAAAGCCAATCTCGGAGATGGATTGCTACAATTGTGGTGAACTTGGTCATCTAGCTCATCAATGCCCTAGACCACCAAAAGACAAGTACAAGAACAAAAACAAGGGCAAGAAAAATGATTCAAGTGATGAAGAAGAAGAGAAGAAAAGGAACAAGCCATACAAGAAGAAGGATGGCAAAAAGAAGGAGTTCCACAAGAAAAAGAAGGGAGGAAAGGCATACATTGTTGGTGATTGGCTCACCGACATTGAATCATCATGTGAGTCCTCCGAAGATGAAAGCAATGATGAGAAAGAGAAGGTTGCCGCATTTGTGATGGGGCCATCATCTTCACCAACATCTTCATCACCACCTTCACCACCTCCTTCACCATCATCGTCCACTACTCACCTATGCCTTATGGCCAAGGGTGAACGAAAAGTACAAAACCATGATAGTGATGATGATGACGATAGTGATAGTGATGATGAATATGACTCACCTTCTTATGATGAACTTGTAAAATTGTTAAACAAATACACTAAAATCATAAGAAGAACTAGGAGTGAAAATGATGATCTTCAAAATGAAAATGAATCACTCTCATCAAAGCTTGAAAATATTCAAAAGACTAGTGGTGAGTTTAGAGTTCAAAATGAAGTAATGTCTTCCACTCTCAAGGAACTCAAAACCTCCTATAAAGAGCTTAAAGATCAACATGATAAACTTGAAAAGAAGCATGATGAGCTCATCACTAGATGCAATTCTCTAAAGGACAAATATACCACATTAAAAATTGATTATGATAGTCTTGTGGTTGCTAATGAACTTGCTCTTGAGACACATGATGCTACTAACCATGTTGTTAAGTGTGATATAGCTACATCATGTGATGACTTGATCATTGAAAGCATTGAGCAAGGTTCTAGTAGCAAAGGCAAGAGTGTGGTTGAGTCAAGCAACTATGATGACTATGCCAAGATTAAGAGTGAAAATGAGAAGCTTGCAAGTGAGAACAAGAAGCTAAAAGGTTTGATGGCTCTTGAGAAGCAACCAACAAATGAGTCACTCATTGAAGAAAACAAAAAGCTAAAGCAAGAAAAAGAGCATCTCAAGACCGGCCTAAGCAAGTTCACAAGAGGCCAACATTTGCAAAGTGAGCTCCTCATGAACACCGTAATGAAGATGGATAGAAGTGGTATTGGGTACTTGGCAAATCAAGAGAAGAAAGCAAAAGCTCAACAACAACCAAGCAAGTCAAAGCCCAAGCCAAAGAGATGTGTTGAGTGTGGTCAAGAAGGTCACTTTGCTCATGAATGCAAAACTCCACCACCACAACCCTTGCCCAAGCATGCTAGACCCTTCGCTTTCAATGCTCATTATATGCTAAGAAAAGATTCAAATGGAAAGATGAAAGTCATGTTTTTGGGTCCCCCAAACAAGAGTAGGCCAAAGAAAATATGGGTTGCCAAGTCACTAGTGGATAAAGTCAAGGGCCCCTCTCAAGTTTGGGTCCCTAAACAAAAAGCTTGATCTCTTGTGTGTAGGTGAACTACAAGACCGGTGGAACTCATTGGGTTATTGATAGTGGTTGCACTCAACATATGACCGGTGATCCTCGTATGTTCACTACCATTGAAGAGAATAGTATATGTCAAGAGAAGATCACATTTGGGGATAATTCAAAGAGCAAAGTCAAGGGCATAGGCAAGATTGCAATATCACATGATCACTCACTCTCAAATGTGCTTTATGTTGCTTCATTGAGTTTCAACTTGTTGTCCGTTGGGCAACTTTGTGACCTTGGCTTCCAATGCTTGTTCACACCAAATGAAGTGGAAGTTTCAAAGATAGATGACAAGCAAGTGATATTCAAAGGCTTTAGATACAATAATCTTTATCTTGTTGACTTCACCTCCGAAGATGCAAATTTGATGACATGTTTGTTCACCAAGACCTCACTTGGTTGGCTTTGGCATAGGAGGCTTGCTCATGTTGGAATGAACACTCTCAACAAGCTATTGAAGAAAGAACTAGTGAGAGGATTGAAGGATGTGAAGTTTGAAAAGGACAAACCTTGTAGTGCATGTCAAGCGGGCAAACAAGTTGCAAACACTCATCCAACCAAAGCTTTCATGTCAACTTCAAGAGTGTTAGAACTTCTCCACATGGACTTGTTTGGGCCTACAACATACAAGAGCTTGGGTGGTAATCTCTATTGCCTTGTGATAGTGGATGACTACTCAAGGTATACATAGACTTTCTTCCTTCATGATAAATCCGAAGTGGCAAATTGCTTCAAGAAGTTTGCAAAGAGAGCTCAAAATGAATTTGAAGTCAAGATAAAGAAGATTAGAAGTGACAATGGGAAAGAATTTGACAACACCAACATTGAAGCTTATTGTGATGAAATTGGAATCAAGCATGAGGTTTCTTCAACCTACACTCCTCAACAAAATGGTGTAGTTGAGAGAAAGAACCGAACTTTGATCACCCTTGCAAGAACAATGCTAGATGAGTACAACACTCCGGAGAAGTTGTGGGCCGAGGCAATCAACACCGCATGCTATGCTTCAAATCGCCTCTTCCTACAAAAGTTTCTTGGCAAGACCCCCTATGAGTTGCTCAATGGCAAGAAGCCGGACGTTTCCTTCTTCCGGGTGTTTGGTTGCAAATGTTACATCTACAAGAAGCGTCAACACCTAGGGAAGTTTCAAAGACGTTGTGATATTGGCTTTCTTGTTGGTTACTCATCAAAGTCCAAAGCATATAGAGTATTTAACCATGCCACCGGTTTGGTTGAAGAAACATATGATGTGGAATTTGATGAATCTAATGGCTCCCAAGGAGCAATTGAGAATTGTGATGATGTAGGTGATGAACCCTTGAGGGAGGCCATGAAGAACATGCCCGTGGGAGACATCAAGCCAAAAGATGATGATGACGATGTACAAATTGTTGATCCACCATCTTCATCACGTGTGCCTCAAGATGATAACAAGAATGAGAGAGTTGAAAATGAAGACACTCATGTCTCTCATGAACAATCTGAGGCACAAGCTCAAGATGTTGATGCTCCTCATCCACCTCCTCAAGTGATTGATAAAAGAAATTCACCACTACTTCAAGCACATCCACAAGATCTCATCATAGGGAGTCCTACAAAGGGAGTAATGACTCGATCTCAAAAGCTAGCTTCTTTTGTTGAACATCACTCTTTTGTCTCTTGTGTTGAACCTAAGAATGTAGAAGAAGCTCTTCAAGATCCGGATTGGGTGATTGCAATGCATGAAGAGTTGAACAACTTCACCCGAAATCAAGTATGGACACTTGAAGAGCATCCCAAAGGTGCAAGAGTCATTGGAACCAAGTGGGTGTTCCGAAACAAGCAAGATGACCAAGGCATAGTGGTGAGGAACAAGGCAAGACTAGTTGCAAAGGGGTTCTCTCAAGTTGAAGGTCTTGATTTTGGAGAAACCTTTGCACCCGTTGCAAGACTTGAAGCCATTCGTATCCTCCTTGCTTATGCATCACATCATGATATGAAACTATATCAAATGGATGTGAAAAGTGCATTCTTAAATGGCTTTATAAATGAACTAGTCTATGTTAATCAACCTCCCGGGTTTGAAGACCCTAGATATCCTAATCATGTTTATAGGTTGTCCAAGGCGTTATATGGGCTCAAGCAAGCCCCTAGAGCGTGGTATGAACGCCTTCGGGACTTCCTCATTGAGAAGGGCTTCACCATTGGGAAGGTCGACACCATACTATTCACCAAGAAGTTTAATGGGGAGATCTTCATTTGTCAAGTATATGTTGATGATATTATCTTCGGATCAACAAATGAAGATTATTGCAAAGAATTTGGTGAATTGATGTCAAAGGAATTCGAGATGTCAATGATTGGTGAGCTCACATTCTTCCTTGGCTTTCAAGTAAAGCAAATGAGAGAAGGGATTTTCATCTCTCAAGAAAAGTATACCAAGGATCTTCTCAAAAGATTCAAGATGGAAGAATGCAAACCAATCAAGACCCCAATGCCATCAAATGGACATCTCGACCTAGATGAGGGAGGTAAACCGGTTGATCAAACTCTCTACCGTTCTATGATTGGTAGCTTGTTATACCTTACCGCATCTAGGCCCGATATCATGTTTAGTGTGTGCATGTGTGCTCGCTTTCAAGCATGCCCTAAAGAACCTCACCTAAGTGCCGTAAAAAGAATCCTAAGATATCTTAAGCTCACCCCAAGCATTGGTCTTTGGTATCCCAAAGGAGCTAGATTCCAACTAGTTGGCTATTCCGATTCGGACTATGCCGGTTGCAAGATTGATAGAAAAAGCACATCCGGAGGGTGCCATTTGCTTGGAAGGTCTTTAGTATCTTGGTCATCTAAAAAGCAAAATAGTGTGGCTTTGTCCACTGCCGAGGCGGAATACATTGCCGCGGGGGCTTGTTGTGCACAAATCCTATATATGAAACAAACCCTCCTAGACTATGGAATTGTTCTTGAAAAGGTGCCACTTTTATGTGACAACGAAAGTGCCGTTAAAATTGCTAACAATCCGGTACAACACTCACGCACCAAGCACATTGATATCCGCCATCACTTTCTAAGAGATCACGTTGCTAAAAATGATATATCACTAGAAGGTGTAAGAAGTGAAAATCAATTAGCGGATATCTTCACCAAACCTTTGGATGAGGCAACCTTTTGTAGGTTAAGAAGTGAACTCAATGTGCTTGATTCTAGCAACTTTAAAAAATGAGCGTGTGTTGTCTCCTGCATTGCATTGTATAATATGCCATGTTTATTTTATTGCAATGCATTTAGGGCTTGGCTAACACGGTTACGATAACCCTCCTTTGGAGGAGTGAAAAAGCCTAACCGTGGATCAAACTTGACAAGCATTCTAGTTTTACCTTCTTGTATTGCATTGCATTTGCATGGTTGTTCGCTTGTCGTTTCTTTTTGGTTAAGCTTTGAGCAACCTCTGTGTTCGTCCTTGGATAGAGAGAGCATTTTGACGCTCCTAAAGGTTCAAAAACTCTATTGCTTGGCCATACGTTGCTCCTCGGGTGTTTATTGCCTATTTTCTTAAAAATAATACTAGCCTAAGGCAATCTATTTTAATTTTTTGAGGGTTTGAGTGAGGTCTCTCATTTCATGTTCCAATTGGTGTTTATTTGTGTCTCTTTGGTTTGGAACCTGATTGGGAGAAGTCGCGTCGAAGTTCGGAACAAAGAAGGGCGAAGAACAGTCACCGGACGCTGCACCGGACGCTGCACCGGACGCAGTAGTGCTTCACCACCGCGTCCGGTCTCGGCGTCCAGCAGCGCGTCCGGTCATCCAGAAGACCAACTCCAGATCTAATGATCGGACGCTGCACCGGACGCGCCTCTGTTCGACCACCGCGTCCGGTCCCGGTTACCACCACCGCGTCCGGTCATTCGCGATGATTTCCCGAACTTTCAACGACCGGACTCAGACCGCGTCCGGTCAGTCCGCACCGGACGCGTCAGGTCACTCCAGGAGCTTACTGGAGTATGACCGGACGCTGCACCACCGCGTCCGGTCATATCGACCACCGCGTCCGGTCATCACGTGTCGCGCGGATCTAACTCCTTATAAAACCGTTTCGTCCCCGACCAAATCTCTTTCACCCGCCCGAGCTTCCGCCGCCGCCTTGCCCTATCCGCCGATTCGCCGACTCGCCATCACCGCCGGCTCCTCAACTTCTACCCGGCCGCCGGCGACCTTCCGTCGAGCACGCGCCGCCCCCTTCCTCGCCCTCACGCGCTCGTCTGCTCGCTGCCGCACCCGCGCCGCCCGCAGCCGCGCCGCCCGCAGCCGCGCCACCGCCGCGCCGCCGTCGCCCGACCGAGCCACCACCGCCGGTGAGCCGCGCCCCTGCGAGCCAGCTTCGTCCCCGACATTGGTACGACTCGTGCTTGCCCTCGATCGTTTTCCATCGATCTACCCTAACCCTAACCCTAACCCTAGGGTTCGACGGTCGTTCGTTCGTTCGTCAACAAGTTTCGTCGCGAGTCGTCCTCTTCGCGAAGAGCTCGTCTGGGGGATTCGGAAATCTCGCAATCTTGGTCACCGTCGTCTCGTCGATCTGAGCGAGTCTGTTGTGTGTCAGGGTGAGATCTGTTTGCTAAATCCGAGGCCAAGCCTGCGGATACGGATTGAGGCCAAGCCTCTTGAGTGACAGTTCATCATCTTACAGAGGTTCTCAGTCACTGTGTCAGCATGGTGCGTTGCAAGAACGTTGGTGGTGCTTCTGGTGACGGGAACGACAGTCCTCCTCGTCGGTCTGAGATTGCACGTGGGAAGCGTATCAAGGTCATGGCCAGAAAGAAGAAGAAGACACTTACAGAGGCAGAGATTGCTCAGGCCGTAGTAGATGCAGCAGAGCAGGCAGAGAGAGGTGGCAGGAGCAGTGGCATACGCATTGGCGAGCGTCGCTTTCATCTTGAAGGTCGACAGCTCGGCACAGAGGCCACTGAGGGCACTGAGGATACTAGAGCTACAGAGGATATGACAGTTGATCCTCCCACAGAGACCACAGGGGCTCCAGAGGCTACAGCAGAGGAGCAGTCAGCTCAGTCTCCAGTACGTCGCCGCTCTACTCGCGCCCGTACTCAGGTGTCTCCTCGGCCAGAGGGTCAGCGACGTGGAGCACGGCCTCCTCCCAGAGCTAGAGGTTCACCCCCGGGTCGAGCACTTTGACTGAGGGGTGCTTCAGCACGTCAGGTGCAGGGTTGAGGTTCGTGGAGGTCAGTCGGTGGTTTCCACCTGTGAGGGATCCCAGAGCTTCAGAAGGGTTCTATACCCCTCTTCAGGAGGATTTCTACAGAGCTCTAGTTGACAGCGGTATTGCTTTCCGACCACAGAGGGTCTGTCGACTTGAGTCACTAGTCGAGGTTGTGGGAGAGCAGCTACGTCCGCACCTGTCCTTTCTGCCAGGCTTGTCAGATCTTCTTGGACGGACAGGTTGCATACTGCGGCACATGGGTCAGAGAGTTTTATGCTTCATTATGGATTGATCCTGCCCATGATTTCATTCACTTTGCATTCCGAGGCCGCGATCACCGCCTATACAGCAGCAGAGTGCGGGAGATTCTCAGACTCCCAGCTTTTGACACAAAGATACATCAGCTGTGTTATGGTCAGACTCCTCCTCCGAGACGCCCTCACGGCGGGACAGTGCCACCTACAGACTTAGTTCGACCCTGCTTCCGTGAGCCTTTTGGCCAAGGGTCTCGTCGCACGCCCGCCAGTTTGACACCACTGGCCAGAGTTTTGGATGCTATAGTCAGACGCACACTTCTTCCCAGACTTGGCTACAGAGAGGGACTGACTCGGATGCAGTTATGGGTTGTTCACCACCTCCTCTCACAGACACAGTTTGATATATGGGATCTCATACTTAGTGAAATGGAGGACACCATAGCTGAGGGCTTCAAGGGTAACCGTCAGCTGCCCTATGCTCACTGGATCTGCTTCATTATCAGATCATCTATTCAGCTGCCAGCAGAGATCCGAGCTGAGATATCAGATACTACCACTGCTTTTCCTGAGTATGATATCCGTCAGCTTTGGACGTCAGTCACCAGAGATCAGGCCCCAGTGCCAGGACAGCGTGTGCGACCTGAGGTTCCTGAGACAGCAGCTGAGCAGGACGCCACAGTTGATGAGCTTGCAGAGGCAGAGCTTGCAGATCTTGACGCTCAGCCTGCTGACCTTCCTGAGGATGGGACATCTGACAGCACTGATGAGGACTACCAGCCCATCCCCAGGTACCGGTCTCCTCGGTCCCACGACCACGAGGCCGGTGGCTCTGGTTCAGCCTCCCGCACAGACCCAGCCATGGTGGCAATTCTTGAGAGGTTGACCCAGGCACAGGAGCAACAGCAACAGCAAATACAGCGACAGGCTCAGGACACAGCTGCAGCACTTGCACAGATTCAGGCTCGTCAGGACGAGTTTCAGCGACAGCAGCTTGAGATCCAGAGGCAGCAAGTCGAGATGCAGAGACAGCAATATGAGATTCAGCGACAGACTGCAGCTAGTCAGCAGCAATACTTGGATCTCCTGCGCCACCTAGTCACGGTTGGGGTTCCTCCGCCTACTTCTGTCCTCACTTCTACTTTACCATCTTCTGATCCATCGAGTTAGGGACAGCCAGGTTTACAGTTCACATCTCCACAACAGCAGGTTCCCCAGTCTTTTCAGTCCCCGAGTTTCACTCCTATTCACACGGGGTTTACACCATCAGACCAGCCTCGCCCTCACCTCCTGACAGGCACACCTTTCGGTGATTTCAGTGCTACCTACAGCGAGTTGACTGGTCAGCCGACGCCCTCACATACTACAGTTGCTACTTCTTCAGGGTTGTCAGCTTCAGAGGCAGCTATCCCTCCAGTAACAGGGACTGGTACTACAGAGACTCTACCTTCGTCAGTTGCCTCCACAGATCTTCCTGCTTCTGGCTCGCTACAGGCTCAGGTCACTCAGACGGATCCTATCATTACGACAGTACCTGTTCCTGCCTTTCAGACCCAGACAGTTACACAGCCACATGCTTCATCAGAGGGTCAGCCAGATAGCTCAGATTCCGAGGGCGATTCTCTACACTTCGTGTTCACTCCACGCACCTCGGCACCCGACACGACTCCGTCTGTCCCCCCGTCAGATCCTTAGATTAGTTCTTTTTTTGGCGCTTGATGCCAAAGGGGGAGAGAGAGTAGTTTCAGGGGGAGTTTTGAGAGAGGTTTTCGTTTTTTATTGTGTGCTACATTCATGCATCATGTTTTCTTTTCAGTCGTTGCATTCGTGTGACATGTCGTTGTGAGATATAACTTTGAGTTTTAATGTTTCATCCTGTTAGTGTTATCTCTTGTCACCGTTGTTATTTATAGCTCTAAGGTTATGCTTCCGTGCCTTACTCCGATTTTATGAGCTATATCCTTTTGTGTACTAACGTTTTTTTGTCTTATCCTATGAGTACACTCTTTTGGCTTGGGACACATAAGCAATCCCTTTCACCTCTTAGCTTATTGCTTGTCGCTTATGTGAACCATGCCTGCTCAAAAACCTCAACTCCAATTTTTCATATCTGAGTGTTGTCATCAATCACCAAAAAGGGGGAGATTGAAAGCATCTAGGCCCCGAGGTTTGGTTTCGGCAATTGATGACAACGCCTTGTTACCATGACTAACGTGTGTTTTGCAGAAACTTTGGTAAGTTAGGTCATGGAGGTTTGAACTGCTTTGGGCACCATGGTATTCATGCCCCTTGATGGAAATCGTTTCGGTTTTCAAAAGAGTGACGTCAAGATTAAGGACGGTTAGTTCCGGATGTCAAGGTGTTGAGAGACATTTGGAATAGTCGTTAGGATCTTCGTTTTTCTCTTTTGGCCGTACTATGAAGGGGGGCATGAGCGGGTAGCTTGACCTAGGCGAGTCCTATGTTTAGGTGTGGTGCACACTTGTTAAACTTGGCGCTAGGCAGCTCTAGAATAGCTCAAAGTTTAGTTGGGAGCAACTTGGTTCAAGTTGTGACGCTTTGCGGAAAGTTTCGGGTCTTTTTCCAGTGACCGGACGCGGTCCTCGGCATGACCGGACGCGTCCGGTCAGTTCAGTTCCGCGACTGGGTTTTCAGCTCTGAGCACCGGACGCGGTCCTCGCGAGGACCGGACGCGGTGGTCAGAAGTCAACACGTGTCACTTTAGGGAAACACCCGATCGGACGCGACCTGGGTGTGATCGGCGCGTCCGGTCATAGTCCAGTAAGGTCCTGAAACGACCGGACGCGTCCGGTCATCACCCATCGGACGCGGTAGCGCGTCCGGTGCGAGTACAGTAAGCTCCACGCACGATCGAACGCGTCCGGTCACCCCTGACCGGTGCGTCCGGTCATCTAGGTGTTTTTCCGTTTTTTGACCGTTACGAGCGACCGGCGCGTCCGGTCAGTACGACCGGCGCGTCCGGTCAGCTCGAGTTTTGCTGAGTCAGCAGGTAACGGTTCGTTTCGTCTGTGGGGTGTATAAATACATCCCCACCACCTCTTTTAGAGGTCTCTTGCTCATTTGTTCAGCTGATAAACACCTTTGAAGTGCAAGGTAGTGCAAGAGCACTAGTGAGGATAGAGATTTGAGAATCAAAGCTTGAGAGTTCCTCACTAGCGATTAGAGAGTAACAAGTGTGCATCCACTTTCTCATTTAGGCTCGTAGAGGTCAAGTGAGAGTTCTAGCTTGTTACTCTTGGTGATCGCCATCACCTAGACGGCTTGGTGGTGATTGGGAGTTTGGTGTTCATCCGGCGGAGCTTGTGGATGACCCAACTCATCTTGTGAGCGGTTGTGGGTGATTCACCGCGACGGAGTGTCGAAGAATCAACCCGTAGAGAGCACTTGATCCTTGCGCGGATCAAGGGGGAGCGACACCCTTGCGCGGGTGCTCCAACGAGGACTAGTGGGGAGTGGCGACTCTCCGATACCTCGGAAAAACATCGCCGTGTTCCTTGCCCCTTTACATTCAAGCATTTACTTTCTCGTATTTACTTACATTGCTTGTTTACATTCCTAGACTTGCCATGCTAGACTAGGATTGGAAACTAGGGTGCAAAACTTTGTATCGGTAGACTCTCTAGGAACACAAGTAGACACTAGGGGTGAATTCCAACTTGTAGGATTTATTCCTTGCTTTTATTTTTAGAAAAGCCCAATTCACCCCCCCTCTTGGGCATCTTGATCCTTTCAACAACCACCTCCATAAATCCATTTTCGAAGGCAGGCACACTATAAGGCCCACCTTCAAAAAATAGTGGCCCACCTCCCAGCCCAGAAAAAGCCCATCTCTACCATTCTATCGGGCTCGTATATAAGGAGCACCTACCTGAACCCTAGCCTCACATCGCTCCTCCCCAACACCGCTCCCCCTCCCGAGTCGACCCGAGCACGGCGCTTCTCCCCTCCAGATTCCCGACCCGGGCACGACGCCCCTCTCCCTCACAGTGCCACTCCCTTTCATCTCCCTCATAGCGCCACTCCCTCTCCTCTCCCTCACACTGCAGCGCCCCTCCCTCTCCTCTCCCTCTCTCTCCTACCTCCGGCGGCTCGCGGGGTCTCTACGGCGGCGTCCCGGTGCAGAGTCGCGGACGCATGGGCCCTGCGGGCGGCTCCTACAGGCGAGCGGGTTGGCTGCGCGAGCGGCTCCTCCTAGTGGCGAGCGGGCGCCACCTCCTTGCGGAGGGCGGGCCGGTGGCACGAACAAGTCGGCGGGCGAGCTCCTCCCCCTTCGGCGCCGAGCTCCCTCCACCACAGCGGTGGCCCCCGACAAGCTACGGTGGCGCAGATCTGGATGCGGCTATGGGCAGCCCGACGATGCGGTAGGCAGCCGGATCTAGATCTTGGAGCAAGCGGGCCGACGGCGATGGCGTAGATCTGGCCGCCCATGCTCGTGGCGGGGCGGCAGCAGGCGCTCGCAGCCATCCAAATCCGACGAGCGGCGGCGGTGGCGGCCGCTCAGATGGGCTTGGCGGGCTTTGTCAATGGGCTCAGCAGGCTCTATTGATGGGCTTGCTGGATTTTTTTTGTTTTTTATTGATTAACCGAGACAGTCAACCGCCTCGGTAGTGACATTTGGTTGGAGGCGGTTGGATTGCCTGCCTCCAAAAATCTATTTCGCCCGTCACGCAAAAGATTTCTGTAGTGGTGACATTAAAAATTCCTCTCTAATATGGGTTAACAATGTCGTTTGACATCTTTCTTTCACCTAAAATGGAATAGAACACAACGTAACCTGTAACTCAGTAATGCAATTCCCCAAATTACTAACGATTATGGTTTGCTTCATAATACTTCGTCCCCCGCTTGTGGCGCCGGGAACAAGCCAATTATGTGTTTGCTTACGCCTGCAAATGGCACGGTGCGGTGCGCACCCCATCACGACCCCCTGCTTCGTTAGCGTTAAAAACAGTTCAAGGGTCGAACCGCCCCTTTTGCACAGCTGGTCACCACGATCCGTGGGTACCCGAGGATCGAACGTCTAGCGCTGCTAACGTATACATGCGTCCACAGCTTGTTGTGTTGTTTGAGGCCATTTGAGGGCGAAGCCAACTGATCACAAAACGAACTGAAGACCATCTTCATGTGAATGTGAACTTCACGATCATAACCCCCTAGTGTTTAGGAACTAACACCTATGATTAAGGTTTATACAGTTGGAATACTGCTGCAAAAGCTAATCGATTGACAGATAGCAAAGAGAAGCTTCCCTAGAAGGATGCCCTGATGTACTTTACAGCCCCTAACCTACCATTCCTCCGGTCTTCAGGAGCCAGTCCGAAGGCCAGGCAGCAAGTAGGAACGCCGAGGGGTCGACGGATACAGGCCGCACGAGCCAGGGAGGAAAGGGAACGGGACCGGGAGAGAGAGCGGCGTTCCAGGCGACAGATGTGGGCAGCGGCTGGGGAGACCAGGCGCCGTCAACAAGCTCCGCACCTCCACACAGTTTGTCAGCCAAATCTACCTGCGAGCCGCCGCGAGCAGTGCCGGTCCTAGGAATTTTTAGACCTAGAGCGAAACTGAATTTCTATGCCTTTAATATAAACACCATAACAATATTTTTATAAACACTCGTATAAACAGAACATTACCAATAAATGTTTAAAGAGTATCTAAAAAATATATTCATAACAAATAAATAATTAAAAAGTTGCCTTAAAATTCTTTGTAATGTTCTTCGATGCAAAGTATCGTCAATTCCTATCTACTTATTTCTCAGACTCCACAGACACCACCTCCTACTCTGTCTCTTCAAACTCCTCACTGCATTGCTGATGAGCTCCTCTCTCTATCTCTCTCTCATCTGGACGGACTGCACCCGAGCACCGCTTGTTGGCTACCGTAGTTCCTCACCAGGTAGACCGTGGCCACCGGCGATGCCATGTTTCAAGTATTTCAGACGTATGTTTCAAGTGTTTTATCTGAATATAACGCAGGTTGCAATGGTTATATACATGTGTTGCAAGCGTTTGTTTCATGTTGCAAACATATATTTCAAGTGTTTCAGGTGTTTGTTGGTATAAATTAAGTGCAAGTAAAATATGAAGGATTCTGCAAGCGCACAGAATATACCATTGTAGCATTTTACCGGGAGTAAACCAGGTATCGTTATTTATATTTTACCACAGGGAAGCAAGGGTTAAAGAATCTGATAATTCACCATCATGTATCTACTAACTCAGTAAACCAACTAGACTAAAGCAGGGGGTAAACGATATATGATAGGTATATGAATAAAAGCACACATAGGAGAATTCTATGATAAATGAGTAACTAGCTAAGGTGAGAGGACAACGGGAGAGATCAAGGTTCCTACGTACTTTTCTATTACTTTGGTTCTTTAATAACTAAAGCATGAATAGATATAGCGATCATACACATGACACTTTGGAGCAACAGTACATTTCCGACTCTCGAAAGAGACTGGGAAGAAAGTAGTCGGGGGAAGGCTGCCAAAAGCTCTACGAACATCAACCCGAACATGGTGGATTACGAAGGCATTACAGAGATGTCACCTCTGGGGCTACCACAACTATACGTGGGGTTGAGCGCAACCTCAGGTAACCTATAGCCTATACACCATGCCTAAACTATCGATTACTACTCTAGCTATGCGCAATAACTAAAGCACTCAATACGAGCTAAGATCCCATGCCAAGGTATAACAACTATACTAACCATACATAATAAAGGCATAAAGTAAATAGAGAAGATGAAAATATATAAAGCATAAGTCTTGTAAAGAATACATACAAAGACATACCAAATCTCTGAAGACTTCTCCAGAACCGGAGCGCAGCTCCGCTCTCCCTAACTCCCATCTATATCTAATCTACTACATTGGAATGTCTAGCCCTAATTCTCTAGGGAGGAGAGGTCATCCTTTCATGGGACACCTCTGCCTCTGATCCCAGCTGAGAGATAATGAAATTAGGGTTTATGGGATGCCTCCTCCAGGGGCTAGGGGCCTTGCTTATATAGCCCTCTAGGAAGCACCACAACCCTCGGATCAAACCGACATTGATCTACGATTATTATTGATCCTCAAAGGTGGTGGAGGTATTATCCGCCAGACGGAACCTGATTGGCTCTACCACTGGGGCGGGCGCCCAAGGAGGGGGGCGGGCGCCCCACTTCCGGGCCTGTTTCGTCTCCTGTTTGTTTCTAAAGTCTTCTCGTACCTTCCACATTCCAGAAAAGTTATGCGTAACCCCTTTGTCTCTATGTAAACCTGACATGTGGGCCTTCTTTGGTTCTTTTCAGCTGACACCCTGTAGAAATAGACATTTACCAAAACTTATAGAATTATGTTAGTAAACCCCCTATATCTAAGTGGTAATTATTGTTTAGTCCTTTTTCATGCTATGTTGACGGTTAAAAATGATACTTATCTACCATCAACAAACTCCCCTAAGCTTACCCTTTGCTCGTCCCTGAGTAAAGATAAACTCAGTGATAGATCAGGAGTTGCTTCAATGCTTTCACGCCTCAAAAGTACACATGCGTTCAAACAAGAACTCTTCTCCAGTTTAGAGTGAACTATTCTGACTTTAAAACTTACCCATATTACCTTTTACCATGGGGCTTGTAGCCATCACTTGGGTCTTGAGCAGTTGAAAGACAGAACAGTCAAGTCAAGCACTATGTCTTGAGTTCTTTGATCAACCTTTATTCCGGAGTTTTTGCAGATTTTTAAATAAAACTCAGAGATTCCTTTGTATGACCCTCTCAAGTCTCTCATTTGTGGTATTTGTGGATCCTCACCAAGACATTTATGGTGTATGCCTTCTCTTCTCTCTCAAGATATGTGGTATTTTTGGCATAAGGCAGAGTAACATTGTGCCTTCTCTCTCTCACCCAATAACTAATAGGCTTATGTGGAGCTCATAGGTGGGGAGACAACTAATACATACTTTTAAACATTTATTGCACAGTCAAACCATGGATCTAGAGGAATGAGTCCGGCCATACAGTCAAATCAAGATGTGCATGTGTGTGGTTCTAGATATATGGGTTGAGTGGATATATGGTGGTAGTGAAAAATGGTGATGATGGTGTGTAGAAATGAAGGGGTAAGAAAATGATAGTGGTGAACACCTAATTCTACTTTTGCTCCTTGAAGAAATTTATACCTCTCTTGACTTTGAAGAATTTGGAGAGAACTTGGAATGCTCGAAATCTCTCTATGTTGGGACATTTGTCCTCTTTCTTTTATTCTCTCTCTCTTTTTTTCTATTTTCTCTCTTTTTTAGAGCACCCAAACCTCTTTTGAAAATATTGATGGAGGTAGTAATAGGAATATTTGGAGCTTTATTGGATAACAAAAGGGCTAGCAATGAATGAAGGGAAAAAATTTTAATGCTCACTTCCAGTGTAGGAGTAGAACAATTATGTGATGTGTCTAAATGGAAAGTATGTGGATGCGTACTTCTAGGGTAGAAGCAGCATACATGGGTGGAGTGTACGTGATCTTGATTTTAACCGCATGACCAATCCCTAAGGGTCAACAAAGCTTGACCATACTCAATGCTCACAAGCAGTAAATATAAGTGGAAGTTTTTTCTAGTCTACAAGCATGTATATATGGCTATGGTAGGAATTCAAGCTCTCGTCATACAGGAACTCATCATGCAACATTTTTTATGTTTTTTTTAAAAGATACAATCTCCAGAACTCTAGTATCTCTAGGAACAAGATAAACAGCAGCTCAGACCTTCCCATATCATATCTACCAACTACCTAGACTTAGATCAAGCATTCGCTACCCACAAGTTTTAGGTTCAGAGCAAATCTTAGATCAAAACAATTGTGTTCCAAAACTTGGGAGAATTCGAGGTTGAAAACTAGGTACTTGAAAGGAATTACGACAGAGCAACTATTCCTCACTTCCATATAAGAGTTTATTCTAGGGGTTCATTTTAGAAAGATGAAACTTAGCACACTCTCCTATATTTATTTAGCAAGCTTAAAGAGCATACATAAATATATAGAAAGGAAAACATTTATTTGGCTTTCTAAAGGTTATGCATCTTTTTATTTGTTTCATATATCAAAGAATAAATATATAAGTAAATAGATAGGTAAGAAAATACTTAGCTAGATACATGGGGGATGCTCCCCCAAGCTAGATGTTGACGTAGTCTTGCTTGATGTAGCTGATAGGCAGTGAAGCTGTACTCCCCTTCATTGGAGTGCTCATGATGATGACTGCTGAGACAGCACTTCGACAGGGGATAAATTATCCTTTTGTCTGTTTGCTTTTCTTGATCCTTCAAATTCTGTGAAGCTCAAATAGACAACAAAGCTTGTGGAACTTGATTAAGTGTTAGTGATAAACCTCTAAGCCTTGAATATCTAGAACCTCTTAAAATATGTATCTTTCTAGCAGGATCTCTGTAGCAATATTTTTGTACTTTTACACTATGCAAGAAATTATAAAGAATGATGAATGTAAATTTATTTTTTATGCCACCTCAGCAAATAGACTTATGGGTTTTATGCCACAAATTTATTCACATGAGGCTTAGTAGTTTAAGAGCAATGCAAGACATATTTATTTTCTTTTCTGATGCAGATCTAGCAAAGTGAATATGCAACCTAAATTGATTATGATAATGTGGAAAAGTAGATATGCTTAATGAGAATGCAATGCCAAAAAGGGAAATATGGATAACTACCAAGTTTACCTCCCTGGCGAGGGTTCGGTGACTTAGGTCCTCTGAACAGGACTTCTCATTATGTTCACTCCTTAGATGCACCATCTGATCCCAAAGATAGAGACCTTGATGACTGCACCTCTTGAGATGGTAACTTTGTAGGGTTTGGGAAATCAACTAATTCCCCTTCATTTTTTTGAAGTGTGTCCTGCTTGCAAAGACAAGGTAGAGATCAAGTGCATAGGTCCTGTTGGTGGAAAAACACCAACAGAACCATAACCCTATTTATTCTTCGTTAACCTTAGGCACATTGAACATGATGAGATTGATGTGTGTTATTCATTTTATGGGTGGCAAGATTAGAAGGATGAGCATGAATATAACATTTAAATACTTTTATCAAAAAGAGTGGAATTGCTTAACCAATGGAAGAATTGTCAACTTTACATTTATGTATCAAACATTTTCAGGATTAAGACAATCATCTCCCAAATATACAACATTTAGCTCATTTAATTATGTCTATGAAATCAAGATAGTGATGTTATGAACAAGCTTAAGAAACAAGACATGTTTAGTCAGATTGAATCAAGCAAGTTGTAACACGAACATGTTTATTCTTTTCTTTAGGTGCATACCAGAGTCATGGTAAAGCTTTATAAATAATAACCACTTACCTTAGGATGTTACCTTTATAACTGGAGCACCCTATGATGAAGAGTAGATGCTTCTAGTGGTCTTTTCCTTCTTGGATTTTGCCTCGCTCGGTGCACCTCTCTCCTTGACTTGTTCATGAGCATCTTGTCTTCTAGATTTGCACTCATTCTTTCTCCTTCCTCTTCTCTATATTTTTTTATGTCCAGACCTTTGGCTCCGCTCATTGTTTCTTCTCTATAGAGTATTAGTGGACAACACATACCCGAAGGAATAACAAGGTCTAGAGCTAGAGGTCATATTCTAATGCTATAGAAAAGTTGATTTGAATATTTTAATTAGCATAAAACATTTACTCACCATTACTTCTTCTCTCAAGGATTGATTTTACTTTGTCTTAAGTTTGATTTGCATATATGCTATCTATAGAAACATTCAAACTTATAGAGAGAGTAATTATGAGTGGAGGGATTGCAAACCGGCGTGCCAGAGCGACGGGGGCTTGAGAAGAGGAAGAGCACTACTGGATCATCATTAGAGGAGTCGGTGGCCTTTTTCCCCCAAGCTTGAGCCTTGCTGTCGCTCGTCACTTGAAGCCAAGTGTGAGTGTTGAATCATCCCTTAAAGTGTGTTATAACTCCATGTCCTTAGACACTTCGTCCTTTGTTCTTCAATCTATCGAAGAGGGCTCTTGATTCTAGGTCCATTGGGCAAAGATCTCTCCTTTGCATTATGCTTTTCTTTGGACTGTCCAATCCAGGAGATGAGGATACATACAGTTGCATGATCTTCTTTCATCAACCTCTCTTGATTTTTTTATTGAATCTTGGTTTATGAATCGATGTTCATTGGAGATATAGACTCGAGTTCTTCCTTGATGGTCTTTGTCTTCTAGCGGTATGGCAAAGAGTTGTTCAGTTAATGATACGCCATCTGTCTTGATGATCAAGGAAGGAGCTTCATTAATATTTGCATGCAGGCTTCATCTCCAATGGCTTAGGGACATCATCTTGCAACCATGTCATGGTCTTTCAAGGCTTGGTCGGTAGTCAACCCTTGATTGGTGATTGGTTGACACAAGGATGCATGCTATCATGTCATCCTTGTCCTCGCCGCCGACATGCAAGATGGTGTCTTCAAGAACAATGAGAGCAGGTCTTTGGTTGGCTTAAATGAAGTCAGTTGCGCCCTGCTCCTCATCGGCATCCTAGCTCAAGTTTTGGGTTCAATGCTATGATGTCTTCAAGGTTGCTCATAGCTTGTCGCCTTGTTCATCCACTTCTTTTGAGTGAGTTCAAGATGTTGATGCTTCTTGTGGCACTCTTGTCTCCTTTGTTCCATCACCGAAGTGGTGATTTGGCAGGTTCATGACAAACTATGAACAGGCACATCGTAGATTCTTTCCTACAAAATGTTAGTGGACACATACCCGAAGGATTGCAACAATTTCAAGCTATGGGCTATTATCCACTATCTATTTGAATTTCATCTATGCTAACAAAGAGATGGTTTTCGAGTTACTTTAGCATAGGATTTATTTATCATGTTTTCTAACAACTTTTTATGGCACTTTAACATGGTTCAAGGCAAAGGTAACATGCAGCAAAAGACAATGTGAATGATATTTGATACTTACAATTTTTCCTTGAACGATGAATGAACTGTGTCTTTTGTGTGAAGTTGTTGGAGTTCATCATATGCCTTGCTTCATCTCTGAAGTGAGTTCATCTCTTGACTTACCCGAATTGGATTTGTGAGTATTCTACAGGGGTTAGTCCGACAAAATAACCATGGTCTACACTAGCAATTTTTTAGTTCAATAACCAAACTAGACTCCATGTCTTAATTGGGTTAAGGAAGGCAATTTAACCTTAGCACCACGCTTAATTTAAGAAACCTTTGGAAGCATGTCAACAGTACTTCCAAACCAAAGCATACTATAGTAGATAAAGGTAGCATGAAAGCACTATAGAGATTCACTCCATTAGAGATGAAAGAGTGTGATCATGGTGAGGATTTTTTTATAAAGATGCAGGCAACATGGATGTATACAAGAAACTAAACATGCAGTAGATTTGATATGAGAAAACATAAACTAAATGGAGTGGATGCATGGATTATAGAAAGTAAGCATGCAGTGAGATGCAACAATTAAAAAGATAACTACCCATTAATTTTAAAGTCCATGAGCAAGACTATCTCACATTTATTGATCATACTTACCATGACTCACAAGATGGTTGTGAGTGGTGCAGCTTCTAATTTCGTCACTTGAGATGTGAGTTGAGTTATTGTAACGACGACCTTTTCTCCAATCTACACATGGTTAGAATAAATATATATGTATAAACAAACCTGTGAGATGGTAGAATTTTAGTGTTGTTGAATGTTGAATGTTGAGGCACCCTGGGCTCTTCAATGTCTTGTGGAAGCTAGTCGGAAGGTCGAAACGACATCTTTTGTCCTGTCTATTCCACACTCAACAGAACAAGGGTAATCCTACTAAAGCTAGTGATACACTAACTTAGTAGACATCAAGATCATTATCAAAATCTTTACGCCAAATTGCTTCCCCGGCAACGGTGCCAAAAATACTTGTTGGTATAAATTAAGTGCAACTAAAATATGAAGGATCATGCAAGTGCACAGATGTAACACCCCTGGGTGTTAAGCATGCATTATCATTCAAAGCATAAGCATTCAACATCATTGCATGATTAGCATTATTTGAATTGTAGCTCTTTCAAATTTAATTTGAAAAACAAATAAATGGGAACCCTAAGTTTGATATAAGTGTTAAAAAGTTGGTGAACTTTTGAGAAGTAGCAATTTTAAATAATCTAGAATAAATCAACTTGATTATTGGAGCAAAATTTTGAATTCAAGTCTTCCTCAAATTCTGTTTTAAAAATATTCTAAGTAAATGAGTTTTTGATTTTAAATTAGCTTTAAATCTCAAATTCAAAATCTATTGAGAATTTTGAAAAGTGCTCTATATGAAAGTTGTAGAGAATAAAATTTTGAACAACTTTTATTTTGGGCCAAATTTCTGAAATCCTCTTTTTTATCTCCAAATTCAATTTTGAAACAAAGAATTAAATCTAAAAATATTTTTGTAAAAGAAAAATCGGATTTCGCTTTACTGGGCCGCAGCCTCACATCCCGGCCCATGGCCGAAGCCAGCCTGGCCCGCGCCCGCGTCGTCTCCCTCCCGCCCGCGCGCGCGCGCCCGCGCGTGGCGTCGTGGCGCCGCGGCAGCGTTCGGCCGCCGCGTGGCCGCACGCCGTCGGAGCCGCGCGACACGCGCCCTGTGGCCCCCATAGCGTCCGCGCCCGCTTACCCCCTCCGCGCGCTCGTCCTCCTCGGTTGCTCCCTCCATTCTCCCTCGCCCGCTCGCACAGCAGCAGCAAGCTCCGCCTCCGCCTCTGCCGTCGCGCGCCTCGCCGGAGTTGGAGTTTCCCGCCGCTAGAGCTCACCGCCAACTGCTACATCTTGCATAGGGCTCCGCCACGACTCCACGAATCCTGTGCTCGCCCTATCGCGCCTTGGTAAGGTCCCCGTCGGCGGGAATGGCTCGCCGGAGTTGGTCGAGTTCACCGGCAGCGCACTGCCCCGTGAACTTCACCCCTCCGTCCCCCTTCTCGCTCTCTTCTCACGTGCACGAGCACCGCACTCACGTGGTGAAGCTCGCAGACCACCCCACACACCTCATCCCGGTCGGAGTTGGCCGGCCGGCGGTGAGCCGAGCCACCGTGCCGCCATGGCCGCCGGTGAGCATGCTCCTGAGCTCCTTTGACCGCGCTAGCTGGCTCGCTAGGTTCGCGCGAAGACGGAGATCACGATGGCAGTCACGGCCTGACTGGAGACCTCGCCGTCGGCGAGAGCTCGTCGGTCAGCGCCGCCCCTGGCCGGTTCGGCTGACGGGTGGGCCCGTTTGACCGCGTGGTCCCACCTGTCTGTCTCATGTGTGTTCGCGGTGTGCAGATCTGTGGTGCACGTAGCGTTTAAAGCCGGTTTTGATTTTCGGTTTTAAAGAAATTGATTTCCAGAAAATCTGAAAAAGGCTTCCAAAAAATTGTATCTCAAGATTTATAGCTCCAAAAATCATGAAACAAATTGTGAAATGTTCCTTTTGAATAGATCTACAGTTTAAAAATATCTCATGTGATTTTTGTGACACTCTACTGTGCAATTTTATTTAATTGTTATATATGCTGTTATCTTAGAAAAAGTGTAGTAAATAAAATAATAAAGGGAAAAATATGATTCTTGTTACATTAGTCTTTATTAGTGATGTACTTTCTAGGAAAAATGCCAGTGAAGCATGTTCTGTGGAAAAATTTTGAAGTGTAGTTCAAATGCTTTTAATTGGTAATATCTGTTATTTTTACTATAGAGCAAAATTTGTATACAACATACATCTGATAATTTTTGTAGTATGTTGGTTTACTGCTAGTAACCTAAGAAAATTGTGAAATCTGTTGTTTGACACTTTTTCTAGTATAAAATAAATTCATGCTCACAATTAGGCTATAACTTGTTTATTTTGTACAGGCAGTTTTACTTGTGCCATTCTCATGAAAATTTAGTGGTAGGTTAGTTAGGGTAAGAGTAGTCTACTGTAATTTTTGTAGATTTTTATCTACACCAGAGATAGGTGTTGTTGTGTAACCCTAGCTAAATAGGGAATAAAAGATTATTCTTTATGAGAAATTGAGAGAAATAAAATATGTTTGGTGTATCTTTGAAGCATCATGATGCCTTGCTGATGTTATGGATGAGTTAGGTTGGTAAGCTTTGGTAGCTTAGGTTCACTTGTATGTGTAGATGGTAGGCTAACTAATAGAAGGATAAGGTGTATGTTTTAGGTTACATGTTCTTGGATGACGTTGACTACCTTGTAGAAGAAATAATTATATTCAAACTGCTCATTCCATGTGCTCATCTGCATCTCATGTCATCAAAGCACTCCACCGCAATTCGATGCATTCTTCGCATGTTTCCTTATGCACTTGCATCATACAGGATCGCAGGAGGAGTTGCAGGTAGCAGTACCGGAGGAGCAGGCTTGGACGGATCAGCAGGAACCCCAGGCACAGGAGGTGCCCAAGGAGGAAGAGTCAGGCGAGGAACTACCAGAGTGCGTTGACCACCACCCTAGCTCGTTCGAAAAAGGCAAGCCCCGGAGCATTTTAAGCCTCCTAAATTTATAAAAAGTTATTCCTTATTACATGAGTTATAGTTATATATTGTTGCACTAAGTTATAGGAGTTGAGTGAAACCGTTGTTGCATTATTACCTTGGCCACCGGATTATCTTTTACCCTGTTAGGTCAGGATCGAGTAAATTGCTTAGCCATGCTTAGACCGGTAGAAGTCGGGTGATTTCCTGTCACCTGCGAGTTATACGTGGATACCAGGTTATGGTTAGCTGTAATTGTGATCATGAAAAGTAACCAAGTGTTGATGGATAAACGGAGACCGGGCGGAGTCTTATAGGGTTTTGGACTATAGTGATTCCGTCTGTGTCAGTTAAGGACCGATCGTTGCTCGTCCCTCTTGTCATGTTGAACGCATGCCTCACATTTAGCTGGCCGAATAAAGTATCTTTCGACCGCGAAGCTAGTGACACTTTTTGAGCCAGGATAAACTCGGGTTGGCAGACTGGTGTGGAAGGGGGGTAACGGGGACGCGAAGAGTGAGCCTAAGGTGCGTCCTGGCAGTCGGGCGGTCCCTGGGTAGTGCGATCCATGATTGTTATCCCGCGGCTTCTCGGAAAGTGTCATTGGTGATCTACGCGACCCTGACGGGGGAAGCATGGTTTGTGTGAGGAATAAATCTCCAGCTGGATAGGAATTCGATTCGAATCGCCGTCGCTCCCGGTTAGTGAGCACTTGACTCGAGCTATGGCATCGTAGTTTTAATGATGGAACACGGATGGTTATGGGGATAATGTTGGAAAGGCCAAACCTGAAATGGTAATCTTTGATGTTAATGGTTAATCAAGTGTTTGTTTTAGTCATAGGTGCTCATTTAGCATGAATAGGTTGTCCTAAAAATGATGCTAAAGACACTTATCCTTAGTCATTCATAACAACTTGTGCTTTTCGCAAAGGAGTCAAGCCAATCCACTATGTAAAGCCTTGCATGCTCCTTGGTGTCATGTTATTTCTGGTTTATGACGGGTAAGTCTAGCTGAGTACATTCTCGTACTCAGGGCGTTGTTCCCATTGTTGTTGCAGATGGTCAGATGTACTACGGGTACTGCTCCAACTGTCTGTATCCGGCGATGGGTGACAACTAGGACCTTGGGCAAGGGTCTTTCTGTTTGTCTTATCTACTGCTTTTGTGGACCATGACTATCGACTGGCACTGTAACTGAACTAAGTGTGTGTGCGTAAAATTATTTGCTTCCGCTACTTTATGTTGAACTATGTTGTAATAACTTTTATTTCCGAACTCCGATGTATCTTACCTTTATGATCAGATTTGTGTATCGTGTGAATTGTGGCTGCTAAATCAGTACGATCTTGGTTGTATGTTAGTGGTTTTGAAATCCTTCGTGATTTCACGGAATCTCGGGTTATACGGGCTTAAGTTTGTTAAATTAACCGCCTCGGTGGAAGATTTTCTTACTTAATTTCGTATAATTACGTTGATCCGTTACAGCTGGCATCGGAGCATGGTTTAGCATGCTACTGTTCACATGAGTATTTAAAAATAAAACTATGTTTTCAAATAAGCTTTTGAACTTAAAAGTGTGCCAGTGGTCATATCCTTTATGCCCGATAAGGACTCTAGGTGGCTTAATTAAGTACTAACTTGGGGGTTTGCATCATATTTTAAATTTCGTCGCTCATACGGCGTGCTATGGTATGAGTGCCATTCACTTGAGTGGTAATGTATGGATCCTTTACCTCTACGCCTTGGTAAGTGAGAGTTGTGAGTGCATGGTCGGATACACTGCCGATCTAGGGGAGTGCTTATGTGATACCGAAATACTTACGTGCCCTGCGCATGTTCGTATGAGGGTATCGAAATTGTGGGGAATTCCGTCATGCAGTGACGATGCCGTCAATAGGACGACGATTCGGGTAGTTGTTACCGTTATACTCGTATCTGGGGATGCGTGTAGAGCGAGTAACTTACTTTACTGCTTTCTGCATGTTTTCATACTGTGAGGTTTGGGCTGAAGTGATTTCTTTTCTGCAGGTACATAACAACGCTTTCGAGTAGTACGTGTTAGTTACGTTACAAGAGATCGTTGTATGCCACCGTTTATTCCATTAGTAGTCATTAGTTTTCTAAGTTTGTGAGGACGTACTGAACGTGCATGCATCATGTGTGCATTTCATTCATGGCACTGTTCCTCCCCTTATAAGTTGATTATCTCATTTCGATAAAAATGCCAACTTAAAAATCTGTTCTCACCATGGTAATAAAATTTTTGCTACAGATGGCACGTACCAAGCAGACCGCTCGCAAGTCCACCGGCAGAGCTCCCCGTCATCAGCTTGCTCCGCGCACTCGCCAGCGTCACACTTTTCTTGGAGAGTTTGGGATGCCTACACTCTTGTGGAGAGTGCTCAGCTATGTAGGCTATCATGATGGGATGGAGCCCCGCTACTTTTGGTCAAATGAGCGGTTGGGTGAAGGACTTTTGGTGACTGTGGAAGCAGTAGTTCGTCCCCGAGGTGATGGTTCTGAGTGGACCGGTTGGCGTTTTGAGTCAACTGGCAGGACCCCTGAAGAAGCCGCTGAGAGGGCAGCCTTTGGAATCCTGAGAGATATCATGGATCGCTTTCCTCAGGAGTTGGCAGCAACTATAGTGGGAGTCTTTCCGAGGGGCAACCCCTCCACTGACTCGTGGCAGCAAGCAAGGGGCAGATCTCTGGAGATTAGCGCAGCAGAGGCACAGAACAGTGACAACCCCGCTATGAGTGCCATGTTCGCAGTGATGAGGGCCTTCGATGGAGTGGAAGGTAGTCTGAGACGTGTTTCTAGTGCTCTTGGTCAGGCTCGCGATGACCGTCGTCAGCTTCAGAGAGATCACGACGCCGAGATTGAGAGGCTCACTGCTGAGATGGCTCAGTTGACTCGTCAGAGAGATCAGGCCACTCAGAGGACTATGATTTTTGAGGGAGATGTACGTGCCCTGAGAGAGCAGCTTGGGCAACTGACCACCGCCCACAGGAATGCTGAGAGCATGTTGGCTCATGTGCTCCATCAGAGGAATGAAGCCTGGTCCGCAAAGAATGTGTTGAGAGCTAGACAGTTTGAGCTCGAGCAGCGGCTGGCTGATGCCGAAGAGTACAACGATAACTTGCATGAAGAGGTCCATCGGCTGAACAATCAGCTTAACCCTTATGACCTTCCTGGCGCAGCAGAGATGGATTTGGATGCAGACGAAGATCCTGTAGAGCCCGTGGCGCCAGCTGAGGAGCACGACGACGCTGCAGTTGGCGACAACGCCAACGTCTCGGACCTAGATAGCGATCACGATGAGTAGGCTAGTAGTTGTTGCACTAGCTACTAGGTTCCGTTTGCATGATCTTTTGCTTGTTGGCACTTTGGACATGTAATAATGAGTAGAAAGACTAAAGCTTGATGTAAGGTTGGAAAGCTTGGATGTGTTTGTGGCGGTATCCGAACGTCAAAAGTCCAGTGTATGTATGCTGGCAACTTGGTTGTAATGAACGCGATGTGTGTGCTTTAAGTAATATAATTAGTGATGTTGTGTTAATTGGAATGACTTATTGTGCCCCTGTTTTATTGTATGAATTTATTCTCTCCAGTGAATTCAGTTCGGCATGATTTTTCAGTCGGTCGCAATTCCTACAACATCACCTAATAATTATTGTTGCTGAAACATGCAGATGCCGAACACTCGTCGTACCGTGTATGGTACCGCTGAGGCTGGTGGCAGTGCAGCTGCTAATGATGATCGGGATCCACCACCGCCTCCTCCACCTTACACTGCGGAACAGTTTTTCGCCCAATTCTTGGGAAGCCAACGAAACATGGAGAGCATGCAACAGAATATGGAAGCGGCGCTGCGCAGTATCGCAGATAATACCCGTCGGGGGATAAACCCGGGAGGTCACGAAGCAAATCCATACAGCAGTTTCAAGGACTTCATGGATACTCGTCCACCGATCTTCAAGGAAGCCGCAGAACCTTTAGATGCAGAAGAGTGGATTAATACGATGGAAGATAAGTTTCATGTCTTAAGAATGACTGAAGTGTTGAAGACTGAGTACGCAGCTCATCAGCTTCAAGGTCCGGCAGGAATGTGGTGGAAGCATCACCGCACCACTTTTCCTCCCCACGCCCATATCTCTTGGAGGGAGTTCACTGAAGCCTTCCGTGGAACATACATTCCACCTGGTCTGACCGAGATGAAGCTTGGGGAATTCCTAGCATTAAATCAAGGCACGAAGACTGTGACTCAATACCTGCATGCCTTTAATAACCTGAGCCGTTATGCTCCGGACATGGTGGATACTGATGCCAAGAAGATCGCTAGTTTCAAGAGAGGCCTGAGTCCCAAGATGATGAAACATGTGGGTACAAACATGAGGACTAGTTTCAATGACTTCGTTAGCGACTGTTTGAAGCAAGAGAAGAACAACCATGTGTATGCTGCTTCCAAGATCCGTAAGAGGGCTTTCGAGTCAGGTTCGTCTCAGTCCAGGACCCCAGTAGCCAACCGCCCAGCTTATCGATCGCCTGCCCCAGGTGCAAGGTTTAGGCCACCGCAAAGGAAGAATCAGAATGCTCAGCCACCCCAGAGGAACCAAAAGCCGTTCAAGATGGCATTGCCTCAAGCAAAGGCAGGACAAGGCAGTTCATCTGGAACTGTGGCTCAGGTGAAGGGACCGTGCTTCAACTGCAACCAACCTGGACACTTTGCAAAGTATTGTCCCTACCCTAAGAAACAGCAAACGCAGTATCAAGCTCGTGTGCACCACACCACTGTGGATGACATCCCTGAGGGAGAACCGGTGACAGCTGGTATGTTTTCTATCAACAATCATCCTGCAGTAGTTTTGTTTGATTCCGGATCATCTCATTCCTTTGTAAGTCAAGCATTCGTTAAGAGACATGAGCAAAAGATAGTTGAATTGGAATGTGCATATAAAATCAGTTCAGCTGGGGCTGATCTGTTGACTAATCAGATTGTTCAGGGAGTAACCCTAAACATATCGAACCGGCAATATAAGCTTAACCTGATAGTCATGCCAGGGTTAGTTTTGGATGTGATCATGGGTATGAACTGGATGAATCAAATGGGAGTTGTAATTGATGTTGGAGGAAGGAGTATCTCTCTTAAGGAACCCAGTGGGGAAGGCACCTTTCGGGTGGTCCTACCTCGGAGGGTAGACCTAGCTAGCACATCTTGTGCGATACAAACTACTCTGCTAGTCCAGATTCCAGTGGTCTGTGAGTTTCCAGATGTGTTTCCAGAGGAGTTACCTGGACTTCCACCAGACCGAGAGGTTGAGTTTGCCATTGAGTTAATTCTAGGAACAGCACCGATTTCAAGAAGGCCTTATCGGATGCCTCCCAATGAGTTAGCAGAATTGAAAAAGCAACTTCAGGATTTGCTAAGGAAAGGGTTGATTCGTCCCAGCTCGTCCGAATGGGGATGCCCCGCTCTGTTTGTGAAAAAGAAGAAGGATAACTCCTTACGCATGTGCGTGGATTATCGGCCACTGAATGCAGTGACAATTAAAAACAAGTATCCTCTTCCTCGGATTGATATCTTGTTTGACCAATTGTCCAAAGCCAAAGTGTTCTCTAAAATAGATCTGAGATCAGGGTACCACCAGATAAAAATTAGGCCGCAAGATGTGCCTAAGACTGCGTTCTCTACCAGATATGGTTTGTACGAGTATCTTGTCATGTCCTTCGGATTGACAAATGCTCCTGCATACTTTATGTACCTGATGAATTTGGTTTTCATGCCCGAGTTGGACAAGTTTGTGATAGTGTTCATTGATGACATACTGATATACTCAGAAAATGAAGAAGAACATGCGGAACACCTCAGGATAGTCTTGACTAGACTCAAAGAACATCGACTGTATGCTAAGTTCAGCAAGTGTGAGTTCTGGCTTAGGACAGTTCCTTTTCTCGGCCACGTGTTGTCTGAAAATGGCATTTCTGTCGACCCCAGTAAGGTACAAGAGGTTATGAACTGGAAGTCACCAATTTCAGTTAACGAAGTTCGCAGTTTCCTTGGTTTGGCCGGTTACTACCGTCGCTTCATACCAGATTTCTCGAAGATTGCCAAACCAATGACAAGCCTGTTACAGAAGGATCATAAGTTTGTATGGACAGAGGAGTGCGAAGCAGCCTTCTGTACCTTGCGGAAGTTGTTGACCACTGCTCCTGTTCTGGCCCAACCAGATATAGAAAAGCCGTTTGATGTTTTCTGTGACGCATCCAAGAATGGGTTAGGATGTGTGCTAATGCAAAATGGAAAAGTCGTTGCTTACGCCTCACGGCAATTGAGGAAGCATGAAGTTAACTATCCTACACATGATTTAGAGCTTGCAGCAGTGGTGCATGCTCTAAAGATTTGGAGGCACTACCTGTTGGGTAATGTGTGTAATATCTTCACAGATCATAAGAGTCTCAAATACATCTTTACCCAATCTGAGTTGAACATGCGACAGAGGAGATGGTTAGAGTTGATAAAGGACTATAATCTGAACGTGCACTATCACCCTGGAAAGGCTAATGTAGTAGCAGATGCACTGAGCAGAAAATCCCATGCTATTGATGTGCAACCGTTGTTTGAAGAAGGGTTCAATTTGTTACATCCTGCTGTGTTGCATAATATTCAGGTCAGTTGTACCCTGGAAAGCCAGATCATTGATGGTCAGAAAACAGATAAGGGAATCTTTCATATCAAGGAAAAGATGAAGAGAGAACCCACCAAACACTTTCGATTGGATGACCAAGGAGTGTTATGGTTCAAGGATCGCCTGGTAGTACCTAAGGATAGAGAGCTTAAGAACAAGTTGATGGATGAGGCCCATCGTTCTAAGTTATCTATTCACCCCGGAAGTAGTAAAATGTACCAAGATTTGCGACCCTGTTATTGGTGGACTAAGATGAAAAAGGAAATTGCAGCATACGTTGCTCGTTGCGACATGTGTTGTAGAGTTAAAGCTCTTCACATGAGACCTGCAGGACTTCTGCAACCTTTGTCGGTACCCGATTGGAAGTGGGATGATATAAGTATGGACTTTATCACTGGTCTCCCCACCACACAAAAGGGCCATGATTCTATTTGGGTAATAGTAGATCGTCTCACCAAGACAGCTCACTTTCTGCCCGTTAAGACGACATTCCGACCACCTCAATATGCAGAGAAGTACATTGCCGAGATTGTCCGATTGCACGGGATACCAAAAACGATTGTGTCCGATCGTGGTTCGCAGTTTACCTCTCACTTTTGGGAACATCTGCATCAAGGTTTGGGTACTAGTTTGATTCGTAGCACGGCTTACCACCCACAGACTGATGGACAAACAGAAAGAGTTAATGCAGTACTAGAAGATATGCTTAGAGCTTGTGTACTATCATCCAGAGGCTCATGGGAATCCTGGTTACCGTTGGCAGAATTTGCTTACAACAACAGTTACCAAGAGAGTATCAAGATGGCACCTTTTGAAGCTTTGTATGGCAGGAAGTGCAGGACACCGTTAAATTGGGTAGAGCCTGGAGAAAGAAGGTTTTATGGAATTGATTTTGTCGATGAGGCAGAGAAAAAGGCCCGTGTTATCCAACAAAACATGCAAGCTGCACAGTCTCGTCAGAAGAGTTATGCAGACAAGAGAAGAAGAACATTGGAGTTCCAAGTAGGTGACTATGTCTATTTGAAGGTTACCCCAATGAAGAAGAAACGGTTCGGAATCAAGAAGAAACTGTCTGCAAGATATATAGGACCATACCAGATCGTAGAGAAAAAGGGTCCCGTGGCGTACAAGTTGCAGTTACCAGAAGAGATGAGTTCGATATTTCCCGTTTTTCACGTATCCCAACTGAAGAAGTGTCTGCGTGTTCCAGAGGAGAGGATAGAACCTCAGGGTATTCGGATCAAGGCAGACTTGGAGTATCGCGAGCAACCGGTTCGAGTCCTGGATACTAAGGACCGAGTCACTCGAAATAAAGTGGTCACAACCTACAAGATTCAATGGAGCCACCATGATGAGAGCGATGCTTCTTGGGAAACGGGAGAATATCTTCAAACCGCGTATAAAGCTTTTTACGATAAGTGGTTCGTAACTCAAAATCTTGGGACGAGATTCTTATAAGGGGGGAGGGCTGTAACACCCCTGGGTGTTAAGCATGCATTATCATTCAAAGCATAAGCATTCAACATCATTGCATGATTAGCATTATTTGAATTGTAGCTCTTTCAAATTTAATTTGAAAAACAAATAAATGGGAACCCTAAGTTTGATATAAGTGTTAAAAAGTTGGTGAACTTTTGAGAAGTAGCAATTTTAAATAATCTAGAATAAATCAACTTGATTATTGGAGCAAAATTTTGAATTCAAGTCTTCCTCAAATTCTGTTTTAAAAATATTCTAAGTAAATGAGTTTTTGATTTTAAATTAGCTTTAAATCTCAAATTCAAAATCTATTGAGAATTTTGAAAAGTGCTCTATATGAAAGTTGTAGAGAATAAAATTTTGAACAACTTTTATTTTGGGCCAAATTTCTGAAAACCTCTTTTTCATCTCCAAATTCAATTTTGAAACAAAGAATTAAATCTAAAAATATTTTTGTAAAAGAAAAATCGGATTTCGCTTTACTGGGCCGCAGCCTCACATCCCGGCCCATGGCCGAAGCCGGCCTGGCCCGCGCCCGCGTCGTCTCCCTCCCGCCCGCGCGCGCGCGCCCGCGCGTGGCGTCGTGGCGCCGCGGTAGCGTTCGGGCGCCGCGTGGCCGCACGCCGTCGGAGCCGCGCGACACGCGCCCTGTGGCCCCCGCAGCGTCCGCGCCCGCTTACCCCCTCCGCGCGCTCGTCCTCCTCGGTTGCTCCCTCCATTCTCCCTCGCCCGCCCGCACAGCAGCAGCAAGCTCCGCCTCCGCCTCCGCCGTCGCGCGCCTCGCCGGAGTTGGAGTTTCCCGCCGCTAGAGCTCACCGCCAACTGCTACATCTTGCATAGGGCTCCGCCACGACTCCACGAATCCTGTGCTCGCCCTATCGCGCCGTGGTAAGGCCCCCGTCGGCGGGAATGGCTCGCCGGAGTTGGTCGAGTTCACCGGCAGCGCACTGCCCCGTGAACTTCACCCCTCCGTCCCCCTTCTCGCTCTCTTCTCACGTGCACGAGCACCGCACTCACGTGGTGAAGCTCGCAGACCACCCCACACACCCCATCCCGGTCGGAGTTGGTCGGCCGGCGGTGAGCCGAGCCACCGTGCCGCCATGGCCGCCGGTGAGCATGCTCCTGAGCTCCTTTGATCGCGCTAGCTGGCTGGCTAGGTTCGCGCGAAGACGGAGATCACGATGGCAGTCACGGCCTGACTGGAGACCTCGCCGTCGGCGAGAGCTCGTCGGTCAGCGCCGCCCCTGGCCGGTTCGGCTGACGGGTGGGCCCGTTTGACCACGTGGTCCCACCTGTCTGTCTCATGTGTGTTCGCGGTGTGCAGATCTGGGGTGCACGTAGCGTTTAAAGCCGGTTTTGATTTTCGGTTTTAAAGAAATTGATTTCCAGAAAATCTGAAAAAGGCTTCCAAAAAATTATATCTCAAGATTTATAGCTCCAAAAATCATGAAACAAATTGTGAAATGTTCCTTTTGAATAGATCTACAGTTTAAAAATATCTCATGTGATTTTTGTGACACTCTACTGTGCAATTTTATTTAATTGTTATATATGCTGTTATCTTAGAAAAAGTGTAGTAAATAAAATAATAAAGGGAAAAATATGATTCTTGTTACATTAGTCTTTATTAGTGATGTACTTTCTAGGAAAAATGCCAGTGAAGCATGTTCTGTGGAAAAATTTTGAAGTGTAGTTCAAATGCTTTTAATTGGTAATATCTGTTATTTTTACTATAGAGCAAAATTTGTATACAACATACATCTGATAATTTTTGTAGTATGTTGGTTTACTGCTAGTAACCTAAGAAAATTGTGAAATCTGTTGTTTGACACTTTTTCTAGTATAAAATAAATTCATGCTCACAATTAGGCTATAACTTGTTTATTTTGTACAGGCAGTTTTACTTGTGCCATTCTCATGAAAATTTAGTGGTAGGTTAGTTAGGGTAAGAGTAGTCTACTGTAATTTTTGTAGATTTTTATCTATACCAGAGATAGGTGTTGTTGTGTAACCCTAGCTAAATAGGGAATAAAAGATTATTCTTTATGAGAAATTGAGAGAAATAAAATATGTTTGGTGTATCTTTGAAGCATCATGATGCCTTGCTGATGTTATGGATGAGTTAGGTTGGTAAGCTTTGGTAGCTTAGGTTCACTTGTATGTGTAGATGGTAGGCTAACTAATAGAAGGATAAGGTGTATGTTTTAGGTTACATGTTCTTGGATGACGTTGACTACCTTGTAGAAGAAATAATTATATTCAAACTGCTCATTCCATGTGCTCATCTGCATCTCATGTCATCAAAGCACTCCACCGCAATTCGATGCATTCTTCGCATGTTTCCTTATGCACTTGCATCATACAGGATCGCAGGAGGAGTTGCAGGTAGCAGTACCGGAGGAGCAGGCTTGGACGGATCAGCAGGAACCCCAGGCACAGGAGGTGCCCGAGGAGGAAGAGTCAGGCGAGGAACTGCCAGAGTGCGTTGACCACCACCCTAGCTCGTTCGAAAAAGGCAAGCCCCGGAGCATTTTAAGCCTCCTAAATTTATAAAAAGTTATTCCTTATTACATGAGTTATAGTTATATATTGTTGCACTAAGTTATAGGAGTTGAGTGAAACCGTTGTTGCATTATTACCTTGGCCACCGGATTATCTTTTACCCTGTTAGGTCAGGATCGAGTAAATTGCTTAGTCATGCTTAGACCGGTAGAAGTCGGGTGATTTCCTGTCACCTGCGAGTTATACGTGGATACCAGGTTATGGTTAGCTGTAATTGTGATCATGAAAAGTAACCAAGTGTTGATGGATAAACGGAGACCGGGCGGAGTCTTATAGGGTTTTGGACTATAGTGATTCCGTCTGTGTCAGTTAAGGACCGATCGTTGCTCGTCCCTCTTGTCATGTTGAACGCATGCCTCACATTTAGCTGGCCGAATAAAGTATCTTTCGACCGCGAAGCTAGTGACACTTTTTGAGCCAGGATAAACTCGGGTTGGCAGACTGGTGTGGAAGGGGGGTAACGGGGACGCGAAGAGTGAGCCCAAGGTGCGTCCTGGCAGTCGGGCGGTCCCTGGGTAGTGCGATCCATGATTGTTATCCCGCGGCTTCTCGGAAAGTGTCATTGGTGATCTACGCGACCCTGACGGGGGAAGCATGGTTTGTGTGAGGAATAAATCTCCAGCTGGATAGGAATTCGATTCGAATCGCCGTCGCTCCCGGTTAGTGAGCACTTGACTCGAGCTATGGCATCGTAGTTTTAATGATGGAACACGGATGGTTATGGGGATAATGTTGGAAAGGCCAAACCTGAAATGGTAATCTTTGATGTTAATGGTTAATCAAGTGTTTGTTTTAGTCATAGGTGCTCATTTAGCATGAATAGGTTGTCCTAAAAATGATGCTAAAGACACTTATCCTTAGTCATTCATAACAACTTGTGCTTTTCGCAAAGGAGTCAAGCCAATCCACTATGTAAAGCCTTGCATGCTCCTTGGTGTCATGTTATTTCTGGTTTATGACGGGTAAGTCTAGCTGAGTACATTCTCGTACTCAGGGCGTTGTTCCCATTGTTGTTGCAGATGGTCAGATGTACTACGGGTACTGCTCCAACTGTCTGTATCCGGCGATGGGTGACAACTAGGACCTTGGGCAAGGGTCTTTCTGTTTGTCTTATCTACTGCTTTTGTGGACCATGACTATCGACTGGCACTGTAACTGAACTAAGTGTGTGTGCGTAAAATTATTTGCTTCCGCTACTTTATGTTGAACTATGTTGTAATAACTTTTATTTCCGAACTCCGATGTATCTTACCTTTATGATCAGATTTGTGTATTGTGTGAATTGTGGCTGCTAAATCAGTACGATCTTGGTTGTATGTTAGTGGTTTTGAAATCCTTCGTGATTTCACGGAATCTCGGGTTATACGGGCTTAAGTTTGTTAAATTAACCGCCTCGGTGGAAGATTTTCTTACTTAATTTCGTATAATTACGTTGATCCGTTACAATAGAATATACCATTGTAGCATTTTACTAAGAGTAAACCAGGTATCGTTATTTATATTTTACCACAGGGAAGCAAGGGTTAAAGAATCTGATAATTCACCATCATGTATCTACTAACTTAGTAAACCAACTAGACTAAAGCAGGGGGTAAACGATATATGATAGGTATATGAATAAAAGCACACATAGGAGAATTCTATGATAAATGAGTAACTAGCTAAGGTGAGAGGACAATGGGAGAGATCAAGGTTCCTATGTACTTTTCTATTACTTTGGTTCTTTAATAACTAAAGCATGAATAGATATAGCGATCATACACATGACACTTTGGAGCAACAATACATTTCCGACTCTCGAAAGAGACTGGGAAGAAAGTAGTCGGGGGAAGGCTGCCAAAAGCTCTACGAACATCAACCCGAACATGGTGGATTACGAAGGCCTTACAGAGATGTCACCTCTGGGGCTACCACAACTATACGTGGGGTTGAGCGCAACCTCAGGTAATGTCACACCCATTTTTAAGGACAAAAATAGGATACATAAAAGACTCATGTGCGCCCCAGGAAACAGTCGCACACATAAGTTGACAAATTACAAAGTATCATCACAGTGCTTATTACATAACGAATAAGTATTTAAGACATAGTCTTGAACGATAGGTAATAATAACTAATAGTAATTCTTCAGCGGAAACTCCACACAGGGACATGGTTGACTGGTTGACACCAAGACTAGTACTCATTACGATAATCTTGCTCAATATCTTCATCTGTTATGGTGGAAATAGCAAGGGTGAGTCCATGTCGAACTCAACAAATATAACACAGGGTTCATGAGGCTCAAAAAGGCTAGACATTGTTTAACTGTGTTTAGCTTTTAATCATATATTAGCAATTGAGTAGCATCAAGATAAACCGCTTCCCATTAAAGAACCAATGATCAATTGTAATAAGGATAATGAATAGCATTAACATGAGCAAATAATAATCAACAATAATTAAGCATGATATAACAGTTATGATCAGCTATTCCATAAGAATCCCCAAGGCCGCTCGTATCCGTGAGCACGGCTAGTATACCAGTTTTTAACTCTGCGCAGAGGTGTACACTTTCACTGTGAGTCATGATTTCCAAATGAGTGGGGAGATCAAGCCCAAACACCCGAGAACCATATAAAGCCACTCAAAAGTTCATCTAACAAGTTAGGGCCATTAGATTCACTCGGCAGGCAGATGTAGAACCCCCCTTCCCTGTGGCACAACAACCGCAGCCTATACACACTAGGCCAGGGGCTCGCACTACACCCAACGTGGCAAGCCTTTCTTACGCCATTTAAGGTAACCACTAACAAGCTAGAAAAGGTCTCTTGATCAACTAAAGCCAGAGCCATATAGCCCTCACAGCTCATAATAGATATTAAAGTGATTCTTCTGGGGTTGGAAAGATATAGAAGTCTAATTATTCCCAGTAAAATTTCTTAAATTTCTCATGAACGGATTTTAAGTTATTTCTAAAACATCCCAGACTGATCCAAAAATCAGCAAAGGACAGAACTAAGTTAACCTCATATTCAACTAATATATTTTGATCAAACTTAATATTCTTAACCATGGAACTTGTAGGCATGTCTACAAAACTCCAGCACACATTACAAAGATCCAAATCACACATTATCATAATAACAATCCATCAATCAAACAATTGTTCACACCACAAACTGACTTTTAAAACAATCCAAACTTAAAATTAACTCGCAACTACTATCGTTCCTATTACATAGGGATTTTTCCTATTTCCTAATTAAGCTTCTCATAAATCTTGGGATGACCTAACTCCGCCCTTAATTGGTCAATCTCCTTATAAGCTTGCTCCTTAAGTTCTTTTTCCTTCAGCAACTCATCCTTCAAATCCACCTCATGGAGAGCCAATTCACGAGCTAATCCCACCGTAGCTTGTAAAGTCAAGGAGGAATCATCTGCAAGCGGCACGGTCCAAATACCCTTGTCATGTAAGAAACAAGGAAAATGCCGGAGTGCACCCTTTAACGTCTTGTCCGAGCGTAGACCATGGTAGTAAACAAATGCATTGAAAGCGACATCCTCCATGCTTGTCTCCACGGTTGCCCGGCTCACTCTGGTAATAAACTTTGACTCCACCTTAGGTTCCTTAGTGGTAGGATCCCTTTTCTTAACCCATAACTCCGTTTACCAATAGGAATCCATCCATGGATGACTATACTCTGCACTGCGATACTCCAACGTAGCTTCCCAGTCGTAGTAGTAGTTGTCCAAGGTTCTTGTCAACATGTCATGGAAGAAAGCATCAGCTTTAGGAACCATGATATGAAGCTTCGTAGTCCACCCCATAACTACATTCTCCATTGGTGTATCACCAACTCTTGATTCAGCATCAGATAGCTCTTGATCACCATCTTCATACGGCTCCTGAGGTTTGAAATGGGCAACATACTGTGCAGCTGACAGACGGGGATAAGGAGGCATCTACAAGATTTAGACATAGATTAGATAGAATCAATGTATTTTCGCAATAGAATAAAGTAGAGGAAGCATAAAACTTTAGTAATTAACAAGGTGAAAAGAGGAAGCATGAATTAAGTGAAGTATGGATGCTATTAATGACCATTCTAACTAGGCTCGCGTCCTACAGTCAACACGGCTCTGATACCAATCTGTCACACCCATTTTTAAGGACAAAAATAGGATGCATAAAAGACTCATGTGCGCCCCAGGAAACAGTCGCACACATAAGTTGACAAATTACAAAGTATCATCACAGTGCTTATTACATAACGAATAAGTATTTAAGACATAGTCTTGAACGATAGGTAATAATAACTAATAGTAATTCTTCAGCGGAAACTCCACACAGGGACACGGTTGACTGGTTGACACCAAGACTAGTACTCATTACGATAATCTTCCTCAATATCTTCATCTGTTATGGTGGAAATAGCAAGGGTGAGTCCATGTCGAACTCAACAAATATAACACAGGGTTCATGAGGCTCAAAAAGGCTAGACATTGTTTAACTGCGTTTAGCTTTTAATCATATATTAGCAATTGAGTAGCATCAAGATAAACCGCTTCCCATTAAAGAACCAATGATCAATTGTAATAAGGATAATGAATAGCATTAACATGAGCAAATAATAATCAACAATAATTAAGCATGATATAACAGTTATGATCAACTATTCCATAAGAATCCCCAAGGCCGCTCGTATCCGTGAGCACGGCTAGTATACCAGTTTTTAACTCTGCGCAGAGGTGTACACTTTCACTGTGAGTCATGATTTCCAAATGAGTGGGGAGATCAAGCCCAAACACCCGAGAACCATATAAAGCCACTCAAAAGTTCGTCTAACAAGTTAGGGCCATTAGATTCACTCGGCAGGCAGATGTAGAACCCCCCTTCCCTGTGGCACAACAACCGCAGCCTATACACACTAGGCCAGGGGCTCGCACTACACCCAACGTGGCAAGCCTTTCTTACGCCATTTAAGGTAACCACTAACAAGCTAGAAAAGGTCTCTTGATCAACTAAAGCCAGAGCCATATAGCCCTCACAGCTGTACTGTATATCCCGGTTATCACTTACAGATAAGTCCTTATGGAGAGAAACCAGAGCATCAAGATAATACACATGCTCTAGCCCCCTTTTAACAGTAATAAAATCATCTTAATAGTTGATTGCTTAATCCATTAATCAAATTACAAGATCATTGTTCTTAGTTTAAGCACTAGCAGTAGCTACCCATATGCATTCCCAAGGTTGACAAGGAATCAAGATAACAATCACTAAGTTATAATCTCTAAGGTTGTCAAGGTAAGCACATGCATATGTATGACAATTCAATGTATAGGTAACAAGGATAGTCCTGTGTTATACTTGCCTTGATCAAAGCTTTCCAAGTGATACTGCTGACTTGGCTCAAAGTAATACTCCGAATCGTCCAGATACTGCTCACCTTCTATACTCGATCATCAATCAACAACACACATGCATCCAATCAAACAAACACGAAGCAAACCAAGAGATACAATTAGAACAGTACACCAACAGTAGCAAAACAGTAATAAAAGTTTATAAAACTCTTCTACACGTTTCTACGATCACACAGACGCAAAGATCACCAAATTTGGAGTTAAAACGTGAAAGTTATGAATTTTCTAAGATTTCCTATAGATAAATAAATACTTAATTATAAACTCAAAAAATAAATTATCAAAACTAACTGTACAACTACACTAACATGTAGAGCTCGCAAATACGAACCTAACGCAACTTGAACGGATAAATCGGAGTTAAAATGAAGATTTTATGACCAAAACAATTCTAGTGGCAAAACTGTAATTATCTGAAAACGTATTTTTGATTTAATCGGGGGAAAATACGCTTTCAAAACACGAAAACGTATTTCCAACTATACGCTACGGACCGCAGGTTGATTACTAAAAAGCTGAGGGTCTCTTTAACAAATTTACCCCGCGAAGGGGTAAGTTCTAATCTGGGTCGTTGATTCAAAAACGAACGGCCCTCAATCACCCGCAGCTCTACAGTGGAAGGCCCGGCCTCCACCTTCAAGTCCGGTCGCCGTCCACCATTACCACCATGCCCACCTCGCCGGAGAAGTTCCGTCTCCCCCTTTTCCGACCTCTACTTGACCCGCCACCAACTCAATCGAAAGAGAAACTTCCCCCGAACTCGTCTACCTAGTTTAGGAAGACTGCTATAGCGCGGAAACGGGACGCGGCTAGGTTAGGGCGACGGTGCCATTACTACACTACGATGAGCTTCAATTCCGCGATACAAAACACAAAAGCTCAAAATAAAAGCATTGGGAGGAAGAGGAGAAGATAACAAACTCACCCAAGCGAAGAAATCAACCACCAATCCACCCGAAGGCCTCACCCGCGCCCAACCAAAAACGTCGGCAATGCCCTAACCCTAGACCTTGATTTCCCGTGGCTTGCCTATCGTTTTAGTTGAAAAACAGAAAGAGTAGATACTCGGCTACCCTTTTATAAAGCCACCTCTCCTAGTTCGGTTAGAGAATCAGAGATTGCAAATCGAATCGGTTGAAGATCGAGTCCCAACCGGTTACGGTGGAAGGTAGAAGAAACGGCTGACAGGCCGACCCCACCGGTCAGCGAAAGGAGGGAGGGAGAGGCGCGGCTGCTGATCGGCCCACCAAGCAAGGAGGAGAGCGGGCCACCGGTTACCAGGTGAGTAAACTGTTTTCTTTTCTTTTTTTTTCTTTTCTTTATTTGCTTATTTAATAAACTATCTCAAATAAAAGTTTCAAGCCAAAACAAAACAAAATAAAACCACTACACAAAATAAAATAAATGCAACAGCATGAATGCAACACCAAATTAGTTTTAAAATTTTAATTTCCCATTAATTGTTATCTAAATTATTTAAAATTCATTAACTCTAAAATTTGGAATTTTTGGGTGTTACAAATTCTACCCCCTTAAAAGAATCTCGTCCTCGAGATTGAACTGCTTACTCAAACAACTGCGGATATGATTTCCTCAATTCATCCTCTCTTTCCCAAGTTGCCTCTGCCTCTGAATATCGATTCCACTGCACCTTGCACATTTTAATAACCCGACTTCGAGTAACTCTCTCAGCAGTCTCTAAAATCTTAATCGGAAACTCTTCATATGTAAGATCCTCCTTAACAGTCAATTCTTCTAAAGGTATCTGCTCCTCAGACACACGCAAACACTTCTTAAGTTGTGAAACATGAAACACATCATGTACTCCAGATAAATTCTCAGGCAACTCTAATTGATAAGCAACTTCCCCACGTCTAGTAATAACTTTAAATGGTCCAACATACCTTGGTGCTAGTTTACCTTTCATGTTAAACCTCTTCACACTTTTCATAGGTGACACCTTCAAATAGACATAATCACCTACCTCAAAAACTAAATCTCTTCTTCTATTGTCAGCATAACTCTTCTGACGAGACTGTGCTATTCTCAAATTCTCACGAATCACTCGCACTTGATCTTCTGCGTTTCTAAGAACATCTGTACCAAACACTTGAGATTCACCTGTCTGATCCCAAAACAATGGAGTTCTACACTTACGTCCATACAAAGCTTCAAACGGTGCCATCTTAAGACTCTGTTGATAACTGTTATTGTAAGAGAATTCTGCATAAGGCAAACTCTTATCCCAACTAGTTCCATATTGCAATGCACAAGCTCTCAACATATCCTCTAATACCTGGTTGGTCCTTTCAGTCTGTCCATCTGTCTATGGATGATATGCTGTACTAAAATTCAATTTTGTTCCCAATGATTCATGCACAGCTTTCCAAAAATGCGACGTAAACTGCGATCCTCGATCAGATACAATCTTCTTTGGAACTCCATGCAAACATACTATCCTCTCCATATACAACTCTGCCAATTTTGGTCCATGGTAAGTAGTCTTAACTGGTATAAAATGAGCAACTTTGGTTAACCGATCCACTATCACCCAAATAGAATCATAACCTCTCTGAGTACGCGGTAACCCTACTATAAAATCCATACCAACTTCCTCCCACTTCCATTCAGGAATCTTCATTGGTTGCAACAATCCAGCAGGTCTCTGATGCTCTGCTTTCACCCTCTGACAAGTGTCACACAATGCCACATACTCAGCCACATCTCGCTTTAATCCAACCCACCAATATTTCTGTTTTAGATCCAAATACATCTTAGTACTACCAGGATGAATAGAATAAGCTGACTCATGAGCTTCGCGAAGAATTGCCTGTCTAACAGTTTGATCCTCAGGTACACACAGCCTCTTTCCAAACCACAAAATTCCATTATCATCCATTCGAAAGCCTGGTGACTTACCAATCACTATATCTTCCGCTATCTTCTTTAGTTTCTCATCCTTCAATTGACCCTTGTAGATTTCTTGCTCTAAGGTAGGCTCTATCACTAATTCCATTGTATTAGTAATAATGCCCAAATTCAAATATTCAAATTCAGCACATAACTCACTAGTCATAGACAACGTCCGTATCTCATTGGCATAACTTTTCCTACTAAGAGCATCAGCTACTACATTAGCCTTACCAGGATGACAGTGTATCTCAATATCATAATCCTTAATCAACTCTAACCATCTGCGTTGCCTCAAATTTAGATCTGACTGAGTGAAAATATACTTCAAACTCTTATGATCAGTGTATATATCACTCTTATGTCCAATCAAATAATGTCTCCAAATCTTTAAAGCATGAACTATAGCTGCTAACTCCAAATCATGTGTAGGATAATTCAACTCATGCTTTCTCAACTACCTAGATGCATAAGCCACAACTCTGCCTTCTTGCATAAGAACACATCCCAAACCTTGACGAGAAGCATCACAATAAATAGAAAACTTCTTACTCAAATCTGGCAAAACCAAAACAGGCGCTGTAGTCAACCTCTTCTTCAATTCCTCAAAACTAGCTTGACATTTATCTGACCACACAAACTTGGCATTCTTCTCTAACAGAGATGTCATAGGTTTAGCAATTTTAGAAAACCCTTCAATGAACCATCTGTAATATCCAGCTAATCCCAAGAAACTACGAATCTCGCTAACATCAATAGGTGGTTTCCACTTTAATACATCCTTTACTTTACCTGGATCCACTGATACCCCTCCATTAGAAATAATATGACCAAGGAAAGAAACTTCCTTCAACCAAAACTCACATTTACTTCGCTTCGCATACAGTTTATGCTCTCTAAGCTTCTGTAATACCAACCTCAAATGTTCAGCATGCTCTACCTCTATCTTGGAAAATACCAGTATATCATCAATAAACACTACCACAAACTTATCCAAATATTCCATGAACACCTTATTCATCATGTACATAAAGTATGCAGGTGCATTGGTCAATCCAAATGACATAACAGTATACTCATACAATCCATACCTTGTAGTAAAAGCTGTCTTTGAAATATCAGAAGCACGAATCTTCAACTGATGATAACCAGAATGTAAATCAATCTTAGAGAACACACAAGCACCTCTCAACTGATCAAACAAGTCATTAATCCTGGGCAAAGGGTACTTATTCTTGATAGTTACCTCATTTAGTGACCGGTAATCAACACACATCCTCTGACCGCCATCTTTCTTATCAACAAAAATAACTGGTGCTCCCCAAGGTGATGAACTAGGTCGAATAAAACCTTTATCTTGTAATTCTTTAATTTGTTTCTTAAGTTCTTCTAATTCATCTACTCCCATCCTATATGGTCGTTTGGCTATAGGTGCAGTTCCAGGAAGTAATTCAATAAGAAATTCAATGTCTCTGTCAGGTGGCATACCTAGCAATTCATCAGGGAAGACATCCGGAAATTCCTCAATCACTGAATTCTCCTTAATAGTATCTTCAAGCTGATTCACCACAGCGGTTGGTTGCTTCTGCACTGCTACATCCACATTGATTTTATCTCCATTAGGTGCAGTCACAACTACCACTTTCTGCTGACACTGAATCTCTGCCTGATTTTGCTTCATCCAGTCCATACCCAATATCACATAAATACCAGATGTCCTATTCAGATGATCTTTACATGGTTGGAAAGCTTACAAAATTATCTACAACTTTTATTCACAACACTTTTTCTGATTCTGTCAATAAATTGGCCAAAAACTGAACTTAACCGAAACTGTTTCAGAATTCCAGACTGTGCAGTAACTCCAACTTGGAACAGGTATATCTCTTAGCTCATAATAGATATTAAAGTGATTCTTCTGGGGTTGGAAAGATATAGAAGTCTAATTATTCCCAGTAAAATTTCTTAAATTTCTCATGAACGGATTTTAAGTTATTTCTAAAACATCCCAGACTGATCCAAAAATCAGCAAAGGACAGAACTAAGTTAACCTCATATTCAACTAATATATTTTGATCAAACTTAATATTCTTAACCATGGAACTTGTAGGCATGTCTACAAAACTCCAGCACACATTACAAAGATCCAAATCACACATTATCATAATAACAATCCATCAATCAAACAATTGTTCACACCACAAACTGACTTTTAAAACAATCCAAACTTAAAATTAACTCGCAACTACTATCGTTCCTATTACATAGGGATTTTTCCTATTTCCTAATTAAGCTTCTCATAAATCTTGGGATGACCTAACTCCGCCCTTAATTGGTCAATCTCCTTATAAGCTTGCTCCTTAAGTTCTTTTTCCTTCAGCAACTCATCCTTCAAATCCACCTCATGGAGAGCCAATTCACGAGCTAATCCCACCGTAGCTTGTAAAGTCAAGGAGGAATCATCTGCAAGCGGCACGGTCCAAATACCCTTGTCATGTAAGAAACAAGGAAAATGCCGGAGTGCACCCTTTAACGTCTTGTCCGAGCGTAGACCATGGTAGTAAACAAATGCATTGAAAGCGACATCCTCCATGCTTGTCTCCACGGTTGCCCGGCTCACTCTGGTAATAAACTTTGACTCCACCTTAGGTTCCTTAGTGGTAGGATCCCTTTTCTTAACCCATAACTCCGTTTACCAATAGGAATCCATCCATGGATGACTATACTCTGCACTGCGATACTCCAACGTAGCTTCCCAGTCGTAGTAGTAGTTGTCCAAGGTTCTTGTCAACATGTCATGGAAGAAAGCATCAGCTTTAGGAACCATGATATGAAGCTTCGTAGTCCACCCCATAACTACATTCTCCATTGGTGTATCACCAACTCTTGATTCAGCATCAGATAGCTCTTGATCACCATCTTCATACGGCTCCTGAGGTTTGAAATGGGCAACGTACTGTGCAGCTGACAGACGGGGATAAGGAGGCATCTACAAGATTTAGACATAGATTAGATAGAATCAATGTATTTTCGCAATAGAATAAAGTAGAGGAAGCATAAAACTTTAGTAATTAACAAGGTGAAAAGAGGAAGCATGAATTAAGTGAAGTATGGATGCTATTAATGACCATTCTAACTAGGCTCGCGTCCTACAGTCAACACGGCTCTGATACCAATCTGTCACACCCATTTTTAAGGACAAAAATAGGATGCATAAAAGACTCATGTGCGCCCCAGGAAACAGTCGCACACATAAGTTGACAAATTACAAAGTATCATCACAGTGCTTATTACATAACGAATAAGTATTTAAGACATAGTCTTGAACGATAGGTAATAATAACTAATAGTAATTCTTCAGCGGAAACTCCACACAGGGACACGGTTGACTGGTTGACACCAAGACTAGTACTCATTACGATAATCTTCCTCAATATCTTCATCTGTTATGGTGGAAATAGCAAGGGTGAGTCCATGTCGAACTCAACAAATATAACACAGGGTTCATGAGGCTCAAAAAGGCTAGACATTGTTTAACTGCGTTTAGCTTTTAATCATATATTAGCAATTGAGTAGCATCAAGATAAACCGCTTCCCATTAAAGAACCAATGATCAATTGTAATAAGGATAATGAATAGCATTAACATGAGCAAATAATAATCAACAATAATTAAGCATGATATAACAGTTATGATCAACTATTCCATAAGAATCCCCAAGGCCGCTCGTATCCGTGAGCACGGCTAGTATACCAGTTTTTAACTCTGCGCAGAGGTGTACACTTTCACTGTGAGTCATGATTTCCAAATGAGTGGGGAGATCAAGCCCAAACACCCGAGAACCATATAAAGCCACTCAAAAGTTCGTCTAACAAGTTAGGGCCATTAGATTCACTCGGCAGGCAGATGTAGAACCCCCCTTCCCTGTGGCACAACAACCGCAGCCTATACACACTAGGCCAGGGGCTCGCACTACACCCAACGTGGCAAGCCTTTCTTACGCCATTTAAGGTAACCACTAACAAGCTAGAAAAGGTCTCTTGATCAACTAAAGCCAGAGCCATATAGCCCTCACAGCTGTACTGTATATCCCGGTTATCACTTACAGATAAGTCCTTATGGAGAGAAACCAGAGCATCAAGATAATACACATGCTCTAGCCCCCTTTTAACAGTAATAAAATCATCTTAATAGTTGATTGCTTAATCCATTAATCAAATTACAAGATCATTGTTCTTAGTTTAAGCACTAGCAGTAGCTACCCATATGCATTCCCAAGGTTGACAAGGAATCAAGATAACAATCACTAAGTTATAATCTCTAAGGTTGTCAAGGTAAGCACATGCATATGTATGACAATTCAATGTATAGGTAACAAGGATAGTCCTGTGTTATACTTGCCTTGATCAAAGCTTTCCAAGTGATACTGCTGACTTGGCTCAAAGTAATACTCCAAATCGTCCAGATACTGCTCACCTTCTATACTCGATCATCAATCAACAACACACATGCATCCAATCAAACAAACACAAAGCAAACAAAGAGATACAATTAGAACAGTACACCAACAGTAGCAAAACAGTAATAAAAGTTTATAAAACTCTTCTACACATTTCTACGATCACACAGACGCAAAGATCACCAAATTCGGAGTTAAAACGTGAAAGTTATGAATTTTCTAAGATTTCCTATAGATAAATAAATACTTAATTATAAACTCGAAAAATAAATTATCAAAACTAACTGTACAACTACACTAACATGTAGAGCTCGCAAATACGAACCTAACGCAACTTGAACGGATCAAATCGGAGTTAAAATGAAGATTTTATGACCAAAACAATTCTAGTGGCAAAACTGTAATTATCTGAAAACGTATTTTTGATTTAATCGGGAGAAAATACGCTTTCAAAACACGAAAACGTATTTCCAACTATACGCTACGGACCGCAGGTTGATTACTAAAAAGCTGAGGGTCTCATTAACAAATTTACCCCGCGAAGGGGTAAGTTCTAATCTGGGTCGTTGATTCAAAAACGAACGGCCCTCAATCACCCGCAGCTCTACAGTGGAAGGCCCGGCCTCCACCTTCAAGTCCGGCCGCCGTCCACCATTACCACCATGCCCACCTCGCCGGAGAAGTTCCGTCTCCCCCTTTTCCGACCTCTACTTGACCCGCCACCAACTCAATCGAAAGAGAAACTTCCCCCGAACTCGTCTACCTAGTTTAGGAAGACTACTATAGCGCGGAAACGGGACGCGGCTAGGTTAGGGCGGCGGCGCCATTACTACACTACGATGAGCTTCAATTCCGCGATACAAAACACAAAAGCTCAAAATAAAAGCATTGGGAGGAAGAGGAGAAGATAACAAACTCACCCAAGCGAAGAAATCGACCACCAATCCACCCGAAGGCCTCACCCGCGCCCAACCGAAAACGTCGGCAATGCCCTAACCCTAGACCTTGATTTCCCGTGGCTTGCCTATCGTTTTAGTTGAAAAACAGAAAGAGTAGATACCCGGCTACCCTTTTATAAAGCCACCTCTCCTAGTTCGGTTAGAGAATCGGAGATTGCAAATCGAATCGGTTGAAGATCGAGTCCCAACCGGTTACGGTGGAAGGTAGAAGAAACGGCTGACAGGCCGACCCCACCGGTCAGCGAAAGGAGGGAGGGAGAGGTGCGGCTGCTGATCGGCCCACCAAGCAAGGAGGAGAGCGGGCCGCCGGTTACCAGGTGAGTAAACTATTTTCTTTTCTTTTTTTTTCTTTTCTTTATTTGCTTATTTAATAAACTATCTCAAATAAAAGTTTCAAGCCAAAACAAAACAAAATAAAACCACTACACAAAATAAAATAAATGCAGCAGCATGAATGCAACACCAAATTAGTTTTAAAATTTTAATTTCCCATTAATTGTTATCTAAATTATTTAAAATTCATTAACTCTAAAATTTGGAATTTTTGGGTGTTACAGGTAACCTATAGCCTATACACCATGCCTAAACTATCAATTACTACTCTAGCTATGCGCAATAACTAAAGCACTCAATACGAGCTAAGATCCCATGCCAAGGTATAACAACTATACTAACCATACATAATAAAGGCATAAAGTAAATAGAGAAGATGAAAATATATAAAGCATAAGTCTTGTAAAGAATAGATACAAAGACATACCAAATCTTTGAAGACTTCTCCAGAACCGGAGTGCAGCTCCACTCTCCCTAACTCCCATCTATATCTAATCTACTACATTGGAATGTCTAGCCCTAATTCTTTAGGGAGGAGAGGTCATCCTTTCATGGGACACCTCTGCCTCTGATCCCAGCTGAGAGATAATGAAATTAGGGTTTATGGGATGCCTCCTCCAGGGGCTAGGGGCCTTGCTTATATAGCCCTCTAGGAAGCACCACATCCCTCGGATCAAACCGACCTTGATCTACGATTATTATTGATCCTCAAAGGCGGTGGAGGCATGATCCGTGAGACGGAACCTGATTGGCTCTACCACTAGGGCAGGTGCCCAAGGAGGGGGGGCGGGTGCCTGAAAGTCCTATGTTTGGTGTTGGTAATTAGTGACAATGCCTAAGTACTAATCCAATGCCTAAGTTGTATGTAGCATATGAGGATTAGTACATTCCAAGGTTGGTGGCAAGATGGACATGGTGATCATGATGGCCACATTTGGATTTGAACGCAACCCTATGTGATCAAGGCAAAGGTATATGCTTAAGGGTTGTGTTTTAGTAACCAAGACACCTAGTGGGTGTGGTTACATTATAGGATAGATAGCCGTACTATAAAGAGGGGAATAACATGGCTACTGAACTCCTAAGTGCCTTTAGGTGTGCATTTCATAATCATATGCATTTGGATAGAACTAATAACGCCTCGAAAAATGATTGTGAAAATGCTAACACACTCACACATGATGAGATCACTTTGGTGGTGTTAGCACGTTTGCGAAGGCGGTGGAGTTTGAGCGGTAGAGAGGGTTTGGGTCCTCTCTCATACATAACGCCTTGATTCAGGCGTTTTCGAGGAGTTGAAACGACTATTTTTCCACTACGCTGGAAGTCGGAAAAGAAACGGAGGCGAACGGAGGTCACAGAGGACGCGAATTTCAGTATTCAGTGTCTACGCGTATTTCAGTTTGATGATCGGACGCGAAGCGCGTCCGGTCACAGTCGATCGGACGCGTCCGGTCGTTCAGGGAGCTTACTGGACTCTAACCAGATGCTGGCACTATGGCGTCTGGTCATTTCTCCAGCGTGTCCGGTCATTGTGTTGTTGTGTGCTGCTCAGGCTGACCAGCGCGTCCGGTCATTCACAGGACCAGCGCGTCCGGTCGTTCGTAGCGCGTCCGGTCTGCGCGTCAAGCGCGTCCGGTCGTTGCTTCGCAGTTGCCGTTGTGTGACCGGCGTGTCTGGTCAGTTGGACCAGCGCGTCCGGTCAGTGCTTCGCGACTTAGCCGTTGCGCGATCGGCGCGTCCGGTCAGTTTGACCAGCGCGTCGGGTCAGCGCGATTTCGACTGTTTAAGTTTCTAATGGCTCTATTCGAAGGGGTACGTCTATATATACTCGTTGGCTGGCTCAAGGCTCAATATCTCGAACATTTTGACATACTTGTGAGCACTTTGAGCTAAGCAACTCCCCTCCCACTCATCTCTCTTGCTTCCTTGCATATTCGAAGTGAGATTGAGTGATCCAAGTGCATTTGCATTGTGAGATTGCATCTAGTTGGCACTTGGTGGTTGATTTGCTATGGGATTCTTGTTTCTCTTGGTGGTTGCCGCCACCTAGACGGCTTGGAGCAGCTTGGAGGCATTGGCAAGAGTTGGTGATTGTTCTTGGCCACCTCCGGTGATTGTGAGGGGTTTGTGCCTACCTCGGCGAAGCGCCAAAGGCAACACTAGTGAATTGCTCGTGTCATTTGCAACCTTTCGCCATTTGGTAGGTTCTTGTGGCGCCTTTTAGAGGCTCGGTGTGAGACCGATTAGCCACCGAACCACGTGGTGAAGAGGGACACAACGGGGACTAGCGTGCCGGCAAGCACGTGAACCTCGAAATAAATCTTTGTGTCATCACTTTCATATTGTGATTGATTGATCCCAGTGTTCGGTTATCTTGGTATTCATTGTTGATCATATTGGTTGGCTCAATACTTCGCCCCTCGGTGAAACTCTCCTAACTCAACTCCGCATTACTTTCTTAGTTTTCTTTGCTAGCTAGTTTGCTTTGCTTTGGTAGCTCCTTTGTGTAGCTTGCTAGTTGTAGTTGTAGTTACCTTCTCGGTTTGACTTGTGCGGTTGAGTGAAAATACTAGAATTGTGAATTGGATAGGTGGCTTGCAAACACCCCGTAGGCTAAGCAAAACTCGCATCTCGCTATTTGTTATATTGATAAACTTGTTTAGCTTGTCCTTGTAGAAAATTTTAAAAGGCTATTCACCCCCCTCTAGCCATCAAGACCTTTCAAGTGGTATCGGAGCCGTGGTCACCATTTTCAAGGCTTAACAACCTCGGTGTAAGATGGCTCAAGTTGTGTTCAACCATGTTGGGGGCAAGCCTCCATTCTTTGATGGTGTCACATCTTTAGATCATTGGAAAAGAAAGATGAAGCAATATCTTGGCTCTATTCATGAGAACGTTTGGAAGGTGACACACCATGATTATGCTATCATTGATCCCGACAACCTCACCAACAATGATCGCATCAACAACCAATGTAACACTATGGCTCTCAATACTCTCTACAATGGGATTGATGCAAAGGTCTTTGAGCAAATCAAGGATCTTGAGATGGCAAGTGAAGTGTGGACAAGATTAGAGGAAACATATGAGGGCACTTCAATGGTAAAGAGTGCCAAGCTCTATATGCTCAAGGATAAGTTTGCAAGCTTCAAGATGAAGGATGATGAGTCCATACCGGAGATGTTCTATAGGCTACAAGTTATTGTCAATGATCTCAACAGCCTAGGAAAAGATATCAAGGATAAGAACTTCTCACATAAGTTCTTGATGAACTTACCTAAGAAGTTTGCTATCCTGAGGAAGATGATCCAAAGAGAGGGTTTGGACAAGGTGACTCCAAACCAAGTGCTTAGAGATGTCATGACCGATGCTCAATATGATGATGATGAAGATGAAGATGAGAAGAATGAGATCAAGGTCAAGCAAGAGAAGACCACCTCATTCAAGGCTTCTTCTTCCAAGGGCAAGAGCAAGGTTGATGATGATGATGATCCATTTGATGATGAGACCATGACCCTTCTAGTGCAAAAGATGGGTCGGTTCATGAAGAAGAGAGGCTATGGTGTAAGAAAGAGAAGGGACTTCATGAAGGCAAAGGAGGTGCTTTGCTACAATTGCAATAGCCCTGATCATGTAGTGGCAAAGTGCCCCTATGAAGACAAAAGATATCATGATGGGGAGTTGAAATTGAAGAAGAACAAGAAGGAGAAGAAAGCAAAGAAGAGCTTCACATTCAACAAGAAGAAGAAGGGTGGTGGCTATGTGGTCACTTGGGATAGTGATAACTCCGATAGTGATGATGATAGCTCTAGTGATGATGAGATGACCACACGGCGAGCCATTGCAAACATCGCCCTCTCCAACAAGCCATCCATCTTCGACACTACATTGACATGCCTTATGGCCAAGCCTACCAAGGTAAAACATGATGATAGTGATGATAATTCTTGTGCTAATGATGATTGTAGGAGTGATGATGAGGAGGATGAAGACTACTCCAAGGATGATCTATTGGGCATAATAGATCAAATGAGCAAGGGCTACAAGAGGACCACCAAGAAATATAAAATCTTGGAACAAGAGCTCATTGCCAAGAGCAATGAAAATGATGCCTTGATGGAGGAGCTTGTTGCTCTCAAAAAGAGTAAGGAGTGCAAAGGAATTGAACAAGAGCTCAAAGCTCTTAGAAAATCCTTTGATGAGCTAGAGGCCTCTCGTGAGTGTCTAAAGGAAGACCACGAGGACCTTGAAGTTGCTCACACTAGGCTTAAGGAAGCCCACTCCACTCTACTTGAGCTCATCAAGGAAAAGGACCTCAAGTTGGAGAAACTCATGAAGGAAGCTAAGGAGGAGCAAGTGATTGTCACTTGTGATATTGGACTAACATGTGATATTATTGATGATTCTTTATTTGTTGGTCCTACTAATGCTTCATATAGCTCATCATCATCCACCACAACCAACTCTATCTCTACTACTAGTGATTCATCACTTGTGGTTGAGAATGAGACTCTCAAGAGAGAGGTGGATGATCTCACCCGCGCATTAGGCAATGCCTATGGTGGGAATGCCCACTTACTAAAATGCTTGGGTAGCCAAAGGTTCTCTCTTAACAAAGAGGGTTTGGGCTATACTCCCAAGAAGGGCAAGGCGGCCTTTGCTACTCTAAAGCCTCGCTTTGTGAAGGGCAATGGTCGTTATTGCAATAGATGCAAGCAAGTTGGGCATCTAGAGATTAATTGCAACAAAATGAACAAGAACAAGAAAAATGCTAATGTACCTTACATTCCTTTTGATTCTTGTTATGTGCTTACCAAGGGTGAGAAAGGTGTGCATGCCAAGTTTGTTGGTACACCAATTGTGAGTCCAAAGAAGGCCATTTGGGTACCAAAGAGCTTAGTGACTAACCTCCAAGGACCCAAGCAAGTATGGGTACCTAAAAGACATTAAATTGTTTTGTAGGTAAATTATAAGGCCAGAGGAAGGCATTGGGTGCTTGATAGTGGGTGCTCTCAACATATGACCAGTGATTCAAGAATGTTCAACTCTCTCAAATCAAATGATAGTGGCATTGATAGCATCACATTTGGTGACAATAGCAAGGGTGATGTAAAGGCTCTTGGAAGGATTGCAATCTCTAATGATCATAGCATTTCCAATGTGCTCTTAGTTGAAAAGTTTAACTTCAATCTTCTCTCGGTTGCTCAATTGTGTGATCTCGGTTTCAAGTGCATATTTGGTGTTGATGATGTGGAGATAGTTAGTGTTGATGGCTCTAACTTGATCTTCAAAGGCTTTAGATATGAGAATCTATACTTGGTTGATTTCAATGCTAGTGACACTCAACTTTCAACATGCTTGCTCACCAAATCAAGTATGGGTTGGTTATGGCATAGAAGACTTGGTCATGTTGGCATGAAGCAATTGAACAAGTTAGTGAAGCATGACTTAGTTAGAGGCTTGAAGGATGTCACATTTGAGAAAGATAAGCTATGTAGTGTATGTCAAGCCGGAAAGCAAGTTGGCAACACTCATCCATTAAAGAGCATTATGAGTACTTCTAAGGCATTTGAGTTGTTGCACATGGATCTATTTGGGCCAACTACATACACAAGCATTGGTGGCAACAAGTATGGCTTTGTGATTGTGAATGATTTCACTAGATACACATGGGTATTCTTTCTTGTGGACAAGAGTGATGTATTTGACATATTCAATAAGTTCATCAAGAGAGTGCAAAATGAGTTTGAGACCACAATCAAGAAAGTAAGAAGTGACAATGGAAGTGAGTTTCGAAACACAAGAGTTGATGAGCTATGTGATGAGCTTGGAATCAAGCATCAATTCTCGGCCAAGTATACACCTCAATCAAATGGCTTAGTTGAGAGGAATAATAGAACCTTAATTGATATGGCAAGATCAATGTTAAATGAGTATAATGTGAGTCATTCATTTTGGGCCGAAGCAATCAACACGGCTTGCTTCTATAGCAACCGCCTCTATTGCCACAAGTTCTTAGAAAAGACACCATATGAGATCTTAAATGGAAGAAAGCCCAACATTGCATACTTTCGGGTATTTGGTTGTAAATGCTACATCTTGAAGAAGGGCACTAGATTAAGCAAATTTGAGAAGAAATGTGATGAAGGATTATAAGGTCCTAGATGGCTAGAGGGGGGGTGAATAGCCTATAAAAATTTCTACAAGAACCACTAAGCAAACTTGTTAGAATAACAAACAGCGTAAAGCGAGTTTTGCTTAGCCTACGGTTGTGATGCGAGCCTCTTATCCACAAGTCTAGTAGATTATGATCTCTAGCTCACACAAGGGCTATGTCACTAAACTTACACTAGTGAGCAAGCTAACAACTACTAGCAAAGGCTACCACTAGAGCTACACAAGATATTCTAGTAAATATAAATGCAGGAGAGAGGATTGTGAATCTTATACCGACGGTGGAGTGAAGATGTTTCCAATCACCAAAATGATATACAATCAACCAATATTGACAACAACACAATATGAAGACCAATCACCGGGAGACAAGAGACACAATGTTTTTGTTCACCCGGTGTTCACTTGTGCACCGACAAGCTACGTCACCGGTTGTGTCGACCAATACTTAGATGGTTCCTCGGTGTGACCCTCAAGTCACTTGCCCCTCAAAGCACGCCCCGCAAGGCACCACAAGACACCACTCTCAAGTGAGGTAACTCAATGACACGCGCAATCCACTAGAGTTGCTTTTGGCGCTCCACCGAGGAAAGCACAAGAACCTCTTACAATCAACCGGAGGTGGCCAAGAATAATCTCCTTCTCTTGCCAACGCCTCCAACAATCTCCAAGCCGGCTAGAAGTGGTACTCTCCAAGAGTAACAAGAAATCTACCGGCTAAACCACCCACAAGTGCCACTAGATGCCCTCAAGCTATGCAATGCACTTTGGGATCACTCAATCTCACTTATGATTTGCAATCAAGCAAGAGAGATGAGTGGGAGGAGAAGCTCTAGCTCAAAGGATGCACAAGAATGTTAGAAATCACGAGAGACCTCCCCAAGGGCCGGCCAACAAGTATTTATAAGCATCCCATCCGAATAGAGCCGTTATACCCCTTCACTGGGTCTTTTTGGGATGACCAGACACGCCGGTCATAACTAACCAGACGCGCTCACCGCGTCCGATCCTCCAACAGTCACTGACCCCAACGGTCAAACCAATGACCGGACGCGCCCAAGGCAATGATCGGACGCGCCTGTCAAACGACCGGACGCGCCCCTCAAACGATCGGACGCGCCGATCGCGCTGTTCCGCGCGCCCGTGAAGTAACGACCGGACACACCCCTCGCAACGACCGGACGCGACAGTGCCCACGTCCGGTTAGAGTCCAGTAAGCTCCCTCAACGATCGGACGCGTCCAATCGTGTGTGACCGGACGCGCCGCGCGTCCGATCGTCCTTGCGAACCTCAGTTCCCTCTGGGCGCCTGACCGGATGCGCCGGTCCCACGAGTGACCGGACACGCCGGTTGCAAACCCTAGCACCTGCGCGCCTGACTGCTGACCAAACGCGTCTGGTCATACCATGACCGCGTCCGATGCAGCGTCCGGTCGCCTCTGTGACCTCCGTTCGCCTCCGTTTCTTTTTCGACTTCCGACGTAGTGGAAAATAGGCATTTCAAGTTCCCAAAAACGCCTGAATCCCGCGCTCGCAAGCTCGACGGGAGGAAGAGAGGAACCCAAACCCTCTCTACCGCTCAAACTTCAACGCCTTCGCAAATGTGCCAACACCAACAAGTGATCACCACCTTGTGCACGTGTGTTAGCATTTTCATAATCATTTTCGAAGGTTTTCCAGTTAGCTCACTAGGCCCTACATGTAATGCACTTCATGAATTCACCTAGTGGCACCCGTGCATCGAATAACCGATAAGACTTCCCCTCTTAATAGTTCGGCTATCGATCCTAAACCACTCACACCCTCTATGGTGTCTTGAGTGCAAAACAAAATGGCCCTATGGTTATACCTTTACCTTGAGCCCATTTTGTTTCTCCAAAAGATATGATCCACTTCATATCATCACATGACCGTTTCGATCCATCGACCTTAACTTCACTTGCTCTTCACCATTGCATCGGTCCATCGGCGCCAAGTCTTGCTCAAGCTTCACCATCGCATGGTCCTTCGCTTCGAAGCCTCGACTTGCCCTTCACCTTCACAACCGGTCCATCGAGCCAAGCATCATCTTGGTCACATGAGTCAGTGTCATGTCTCATATTTAATGACCACCTTTATCTAAATCATCCACTTAGATACAAAGGTTAGTCCTAGGTTTCATCAATTAGCCAAAACCAAACTAGGGACTTTCAAGGATTCCTACTTAGTTACTCAACCACTAGCAAAGCTTATAGAGTTTAGAATTTGGCTAGTGGTCAACTTGAAGAAGTGCATGATGTTGAGTTTGATGAAACCAATGGTTCTCAAAATGAAGAAGATAACTTAGATGATGTGAGAGGAACTCAATTGACCAATGCTATGAAAGAAATAGATATTGGTGATATTAGGCCAAAGCAAGTGATTGATGTGGATGACAACAAATATCAAGTGCTCTAAAGTCCAATTACACAAGCTAGTGGTTCTCTAATGCAAAATCAAGCTAGTACATCATCTCAAGTGCAACAAGATCAACAAGTGGCTAGTTCATCATCTCCAACTCATAATCAACATCAACATCCAAGCAATCAAGTCCAAGTGCTTCAACCAACTAACATTACAAGAGACCATCCTTTGGATTCCATCATTAGTGACATACAAAGGGAAGTTCAAACTAGATCAAGATTGGCATCATTTTGTGCTCACTCTTCTTTTGTGTCAATGGAAGAACCCAAGGACATTGATAGAGCATTGAGAGATCCGGATTGGGTAAATGCAATGCATGAAGAGCTCAACAACTTCAAGAGAAATAAAGTATGGGAATTAGTTGAGAGGTCTAAGGATCACAATGTCATTGGAACAAGATGGGTCTTTCACAACAAGCAAGATCAAGATGGGATAGTAGTAAGGAACAAAGTAAGACTAGTGGCTCAAGGTTACACACAAATAGAGGGTCTTGACTTTGGTGAAACTTATGCCCCGGTGTAAGATTGGAAGCAATTAGGATCTTACTTGCCTATGCTTGTGCTCACAATATCAAGCTATATCAAATAGATGTGAAGAGTGCATTTCTCAATGGGTACATTCAAGAGGAGGTGTATGTGGAGCAACCTCCCGGTTTTGAAGATGACAAGAAACCCAACCATGTATATAAGTTGAGAAAAGCTTTGTATGGATTGAAGCAAGCACCTAGAGCATGGTATGAAAGATTAAGAGATTTCTTGCTATCCAAAGGATTTGTCATGGGCAAAGTTGATACAACACTATTCACCAAGAAGATTGGGAAAGACTTGTTTGTGTTGCAAATATATGTTGATGATATCATATTCAGCTCAACCAATCAAGATTATTGTGATGAGTTTGGGAAAATGATGGCAAAGGAATTTGAAATGTCAATGATTGGTGAACTTAGTTTCTTTCTTGGACTTCAAATTAAACAAATGAAGGAAGGAACATTTGTAAGCCAAACCAAATACATAAAGAATATGCTAAAGAAGTTTGGTATGGAAGATGCAAAAGGAATCACTACTCCAATGAGCACTAGTGGAAGCTTGGATAGTGATAAGAGTGGCAACATGGTGGATCAAAAGCTATATAGATCAATGATTGGTAGTCTACTCTATGTGATGGCATTAAGGCCCGATGTGATGTTTAGTGTATGCATGTGTGCAAGATTTTAAGCCTCACCAAGAGAAAGTCATTTGAAGGTAACAAAGAGAATATTGAGGTACTTAAAGCATACACAAGATGTTGGATTGTGGTATCCCAAAGGTGCAAGCTTTGAGCTAGTTGGATATTCAGATTCTGACTATGCCGGTGACAAAGTGGAGAGAAAGAGCACTTCTGGGACATGTCAATTATTGGGAAGATCACTTGTCTCATGGTCATCTAAGAAGCAAAATAGTATTACACTATCTACCGCCGAAGCCGAATATATCGCCACGGGTAGTTGTTGTGCACAAATCTTGTGGATGAAGGCAACATTGAAGGATTTTGGAATCAATTTCAAGAATGTGCCATTGCTATGTGACAATGAAAGTGTTGTGAAGCTCACCAACAATCCGGTTCAACATCAAAGAACAAAGCATATTGATGTTCGCCATCACTTTATTAGAGATCATCAACAAAAGGGTGACATTGCTATTGAGAGTGTGGGCACCGAAGATCAATTAGTCGATCTATTCACCAAGCCACTTGATGAGAAGAGATTTTACAAGCTAAAGAATGAGTTGAACATACTTGACTTCTCTAACATGAGTTGATGCACCCCATATATGACATGCCTCTCCTTCGAGCCCTAAGGTACAATTGGTTGACATGTCATACATTCTATGCTAAGGATTTGTTTAGTGCATCTAGTCATAATTTACATGTTCTAGGCTCATTCATGAAAATCAAATGAATTTGAAGTTTATATGGTGCCATTATTGTTTCCATGACTTGTATGATCTAGTGGTAGCATATAACTTGTTTAAGTAGCTTGTGATCCTAAGTGTTTAATCTAGAAAACTTGTCTACATATTTGCATTAACATGGTGCATGATAACCCTTCTAGTGAGGTGTGAAGAAGCTTGCCCTTGGATCAAACCGAAGCATTTTATTTATGCAAGCAATCTAGGTTGAATCACAAACTTGATCCTCATCCCATAATTCAACATGATAATCTATCTAAAATTGGTCCCTTGTGGTCATTGGTGCCAAAGGGGGAGAAATTGTTGTTCACAAAGATAGAACTCAAAGGAGGAGAAACACAAAGGGATAGAACTCAAAGGAGGAGAAACACAAAGGGGGAGAAAAATGTTATTCACAAAGATAATTTTGAGCACACAAGTAGGGGGAGCAAGCTCTTAAGCATGATTGTTGCATTTCCATGTGCACTTCATATGTATGATGCATAGTTATGCATTTCTTTTTCTCCGATACTTTGCTTGTGTGGTGACTTGCTAGTATAAATTGAATGATGTGTTGAGGTACTAGCATGAATAGGAAGTAGTTAGATTTTTCTTGCTTCATGTTTTTCAAAGTGGTACTAGAGTCTTGCTTATAATGTTGATCTCACGAGGTTTTTAGTTATGTTTGTGCTTTTCCAAGTGGAATCTAACTACACAAGGTGCTAAGATGGTGTTTATCGCTACTCCGATGGTATCACGCTTCAAAGGTCTATAATCTTAAACACTTAGCACCTATTGATAGTCAATGCTCCTATATTTTCCTATCTAACATGTATGCTTCCAAAATCCAAACATATAGCATACATGTAGGGGGAGCCATTGCTATCAATTTGAATTCATGATCACATGTCCATAATTCTTACACATGGTAATATACTTGGACAATTTGACATGGGTTCAATCAAAATTTTATTATAACATATTTGTGAAAGGGTTGTCACCAATTACCAACAAGGGGGAGATTGAAAGTCCTATGTTTGGTGTTGGTAATTAGTGACAATGCCTAAGTACTAATCCAATGCCTAAGTTGTATGTAGCATATGAGGATTAGTACATTCCAAGGTTGGTGGCAAGATGGACATGGTGATCATGATGGCCACACTTGGATTTGGACGCAACCCTATGTGATCAAGGCAAAGGTATATGCTTAAGGGTTGTGTTTTAGTAACCAAGACACCTAGTGGGTGTGGTTACATTATAGGATAGATAGTCATACTATAAAGAGGGGAATAACGCGGCTATTGAACTCCTAAGTGCCTCTAGGTGTGCATTTCATAATCATATGCATTTGGATAGAACTAATAACGCCTCAAAAAATGATTGTGAAAATAATAACACACTCACACATGACGAGATCACTTTGGTGGTGTTAGCACGTTTGCGAAGGCGGTGGAGTTTGAGCGGTAGAGAGGGTTTGGGGTCCTCTCTCCCTCCCGCCGAGCTTGCGAGGCGGGATTCAGGCGTTTTCGAGGAATTGAAACGACTTTTTTCCACTACGCCAGAAGTCCGGAAAAGAAACGGAGGCAAACGGAGGTCACAGAGGTGACCGGACGCGGTCTTTGCATGACCGGACGCGTCCGGTCAGTGTTCAGTGTCTGCGCGTATTTCAGTTTGATGATCGGACGCGAAGCGCGTCCGGTCACAGTCGATCGGACGCGTCTGGTCGTTCAGGGAGCTTACTGGACTCTAACCGGACGCCGGCACTGTGGCGTCCGGTCATTTCTCCAGCGCGTCCGGTCATTGTGTTGTTGTGCGCTGCTCAGGCTGACCAGCACATCCGGTCATTCACGGGACCAGCGCGTCCGGTCGTTCGTAGCGCGTCCGGTCTGCGCGTCAAGCGCGTCCGGTCGTTGCTTCGCAGTTAGCCGTTGTGCGACCGGCGTGTCCGGTCAGTTGGACCAGCGCGTCCGGTCAGTGCTTCGCGACTTAGCCGTTGCGCAATCGGCGCGTCCGGTCAGTTTGACCAGCGTGTCCGGTCAGCGCGATTTCGGTTGTTTAAGTTTCTAACGGCTCTATTCGAAGGGGTACGTCTATATATACTCGTTGGCTGGCTCAAGGCTCAATATCTCGAACATTTTGACATACTTGTGAGCACTTTGAGCTAAGCAACTCCCCTCCCACTCATCTCTCTTGCTTCCTTGCATATTCGAAGTGAGATTGAGTGATCCAAGTGCATTTGCATTGTGAGATTGCATCTAGTTGGCACTTGGTGGTTGATTTGCTGCGGGATTCTTGTTTCTCTTGGTGGTTGCCGCCACCTAGACGGCTTGAAGTAGCTTGGAGGCGTTGGCAAGAGTTGGTGATTGTTCTTAGCCACCTCCGGTGATTGTGAGGGGTTTGTGCCTACCTCGACGAAGCGCCAAAGGCAACGCTAGTGAATTGCTCGTGTCATTTGCAACCTTTCGCCATTTGGTAGGTTCTTGTGGCGCCTTTTGAGAGGCTCGGTGTGAGACCGATTAGCCACCGAACCACGTGGTGAACAGGGACACAACGGGGACTAGCGTGCCGGCAAGCACGTGAACCTCAGGATAAATCTTCGTGTCATCACTTTTATATTGTGATTGATTGATCCCGGTGTTCGGTTATCTTGGTATTCATTGTTGATCATATTGGTTGGCTCAATACTTCGCCCCTCGGTGAAACTCTCCTAACTCAACTCCGCATTACTTTCTTAGTTTTCTTTGCTAGCTAGTTTGCTTTGCTTTAGTAGCTCCTTTGTATAGCTTGCTAGTTGTAGTTGTAGTTACCTTTTAGGTTTGACTTGTGCGGTTGAGTGCAAATACTAGAATTGTGAATTGGATAGGTGGCTTGCAAACATCCCGTAGGCTAAGCAAAACTCGCATCTCGCTATTTGTTATATTGATAAACTTGTTTAGCTTGTCCTTGTAGAAAATTTTAAAAGGCTATTCACCCCCCTCTAGCCATCAAGACCTTTCAGCGCCCCACTTCTGGGCCCATTTCGCCTCCCGTTTGTTTCTAGAGTCTTCTCGTACCTTCCACATTCCAGAAAAGTTATGCGTAGCCCCTTTGTCTCTATGTAAACCTAACATGTGGGTCTTTCTTGGTTCTTTTTAGCTGACACCCTGCAGAAACAGACATTCACCAAAACTCGTGGAATTATGTCAGTAAACCTCCTATATCTAAGTGGTAATTATTGTTTAGTCTTTTTTCATGCTATGTTGACGGTTAAAAATGATACTTATCTACCGTCAACAGTGTTTTAGACGTATGTTGTAGTGTTTCATCCGAATGTTGCAGAAGTATATCTAGATGTTGCATAACATGCATGTTGCAAAGTGTATGTTTCAAGTGCTTTAGGTGTTTCATACGTATGTTGTAAATGTTTTATCTGGATGTTGCAAAAGTAGATCTAGATATTGCATAAATTTACAATGGCTTCCAAATGTTTTTGGGTGTTTATGAAAGTGTTTCAGACGTATATTATAAGTGTTTCAGCTGTTTCAGACGTCTAGGCGCTAACACTGCCAAAGAATTAAATGCATTGAACCCTAGTTAACTTATACGAGGATTTCAGTTAGCTTCATCAACACTAAAAATTGTTTTTTAGGTGCATAAACTCACGCACTAATGATGTGTTGCATGTTGGTTCCTAATTAGCCACGCCCTTAGCTTGTTTTGGGCCAGGCCTAAATGGCCAATTGTCAATTATTAATTGCCACGAGTTGGTACTTTCTAGTACAGGCAGCTAGCTTGTTAAGGTGCTACTTCTAATATATACGTAGTAATACATACATATACAATTTCAAAAAAAATGCATACACATACATACTATATATACCCAATACTAATACTACAGCGTACATACCCTGGGAGTGGGAGGCCCCTTTGGTTCGGGGGACCTGGAGCAGCTGCCCCGCTCGCCTCCCCTCCAGGGTGTAACATCCCAGATGTTAAAAAGCTACTAAAACTTGACCATGAGCATCATCAAGCATAATCACGAAGAATCATGTCACGAATGCACTCCATGCTGCATTTATAACATTGTTATGTTGCATTATTACATGCCAATGTTGCATATGTTTCATTATTGCTTTTAGAATGTTTCATATGTTAATTATGCCATGTTTCAGATGTTTCATGTATATTGCAATGGAATGTTTCATGTTGAATTGTCATGTTTCAAATGTTACATTAGAATGTTACATATGTTGCAAAAGTCATGTCTCAATAGTAGTATGTCTATGTTTCATATGCTTTATATGTCATATGAAATGATGATATTTCTAAATCAAACATGTTAACTTTGAGCTCCAAAGATTGAACTAATGCTAGCTACATTTTTATGGTTAAGTCCCTGAACCCTAGTTAATAAGTCCAACCTTTGGAGAAATAATGAATAAAATTTTATAAATAAAAGTTTGTGCAACACTTGTTCCATGGCTTGGAGTAATGCTAAGTTGTTATGTTCTTAAATAGATTATGTGATGGCTAGTTAATTAATAATTAGTTCACCTAAGATAGTTAATCACAACTAATTTCAAAACCCTAACTGTACCCCATGATGTTTCAATTAGTGAAACATAGTGTTTCATTCTTCTCTCTAATCTAATTCTTCTCCTATCTCTTAATCCATCTAGTTTCACCCCTTCTTGCCTTCATCAAAGTTGAAGTACAGATCATGAGGATCATTTTCTATTCTTGGAGCTTGTTCTAATTCTTCCCTTATCTTGATCAATTTGAGTAGGGAAGCTGCTGTCCTTGCTTTGTAACATGTGCAACATGTTCAAATGTTGCACGCCCTACCCCTCCGTTTTTCTCTCTCTCACGCAACGCCACCACCTGCTTGCCGCCTCCGCTCTCACCGCTCGCTCTCACAAGGCCACGCAGTAGGCGCTGGGCCGAGTCGCAAGCATGAGCTGGCCATCTCGAAGTCACCGAGTCCTTCCCCTCTTCTTCTTGAGACCGAGCCGGCCGTCGTCCTCTCCTTTTTCCTCTGTCTCGCCGCCGACTTAGCTTCATCCGTCGGCGGAATTAGTCGTGCTCCTTCCATCTCCGCCCAATTGCTTGCACAGCTAACCTCACCTCATCCCTGCGCATCGCCTAAGCCCGCTCGCACCAACCCTCTCCACTAGGATCGCTTATGCGCACTGCTCCCATCGCGGCGGTTCTCCATGGTCGCCGATCACCCCCCCCCCCCCCCCCCCACCGAGGACAGGGATCTCTAGAGCTTTCCTCTTCCTTTCTTATCTCGCTTCAACTTCTCCTGGATGCCGTAGTCGTGGTCGGCTCACCCATTTTGTCGTTCACCACAGGACGTGACAGAACGAGGCATCGCCACCAGAGTGCACCGCCGGAGCCGCCGTGCACATGGTTGGGCATGTGGCAAGGCTGCGCACGCTCGACCTACCCCTCGAGCGCGTTCGCGTGAGTGTCGTGGGTATGCTAGTGGTCTTCGTGTCGCTGAAGAGCTCACCGTAAGGGTGCAGCTGCTCGCCAGAGCTTCCGTTGCCGCCGGAGACGACGTCGCGCTATTCACCGGTCATCAGAGTTGGGGAAACGGATGTTTGGTGATGCGGAGTGGAGAGGGGAGTGTGGCTGTGCTCGTGGTTCGGCCTGAGTGCTCGCCGCCGGCGAGGTTTCGCCGGAGAGCCAGCCTCCGCCTTGGCATGGCCGAGCTGGGCCGATTTGACTCTGGGCCGTCGGGCTTGAGAGCTGGGCTGGCTTGGGCCAGGCCGGGTGAGAGAGAAAGTAAAGAGGAGTTTTCTCCTTTTCTATTTTCAGAAATGTTATTCAGTACAGAATCTTATAAAATCTGTAACTAAATAATTAAGGCTGATAAAATTATGAAACTTTTTGTGTGAGCTTCTTATGATATGTTTAACCTGGGAAAATTGTAAAATGATGAATACAGTAAGTTTGTTATGTACTAAAATTGCATCTTTTAATTAAGAAATGTCACTTCCATGATTTTTGTAGATTAAAATATGTATCCAAAATTCATGACAATTTATGAGTATGTTTAATATGCTGTTATGAACCCAGATAAAAAGTTTGGTACTGATTGAAGGTAGAATGGTTTGATTATTTAGTTAAGCTTGCTTTTATGAACTAATAAAAATACTAAAATGATTTATATAATTCCCTAAATTTTTTAGAGTTTATTGTGGACCTTGGAACACTAAACCCTATGCTGTTCCTTGGCAACTTAATCCTTTTTATGTTATACTCAAATCAACTTGTTATTAATAAATAGATTGTTTATTTAAATGCTCGATAGGAAAATATATATGGAAATATTTTCTATGAATCATTAACAATGTGAAATGTGGTTTTAAGATTGTTTGAAGACCATGGAGCATGTCACCCTTGCTATTCCATGGCAATTGTTTATATTAGTGTTATAATTAACTTGTTTATTAAGAAATAAATAGTTTATGTGAAAACTTGAATGGTTGATGCAAATGGGTAGATCATGTCATGATCTTTACTTGCTCTCATGAATAGCAAAGATAGAATGTTATCTGTATACTTTGCCTTGTTTAGGTAGTATAGCATGATAAGTGTTGCTCTCATGTTAATGACTAATTAACTTGTTAGTAACAAATAAAATGCATGTTGATAAACTTGATCGTTTCTTAGATGCAACCTCTTGGGTAAAAAGTAAAAGTTATATATTTCTTTGTATGTTACTTGTACATGTCCTTCCATGTTAAAGCTTCAGTTGGTAAGCATTTTAATAAGTAAACCTTTGAATTATTGGAAGAACAACTAAAAATGCTTCATAATAATTACTTGCAACTGTATCGTGAAGGAAAGTTGTACTCAAGTTATTTAATCTTGCTATGCTACCTTTAAAGCATTTATATATCTCTTATCATGCATCATGGCATGCATTCCATCATGTTAAAGCATCGCATCATTTATTACATATAGGGTACAAGAGTGAGAAGGTGTGTGTTAATCAAGTCTCGGAGGAGGTCCATCCACCAGAGGTGCTGGTGTCTATTGGAACTATCTCTGGGAACTAACCTTCTCTGCAATGAAGGCAAGCCCCGGTGCATAACCCCTTTCTATAGTTTTTATAAAATCTTTATTACACTTTAAGTCTTGTGAGATGTGCATTATGTAACTAGGATTTGATCTATACCGTTGCTGCATGATTACCTTGTTTTACATATATCCTCAGTTATACTCTGTTAGTATGAATAGATCGTTACCTCTTATGCTTAGCAATGCTTAGTCCGTGATGGAAGTCGAACGATGGTTTCATCGTTTGGGAGTAACAGTTTCACCTTGCTCTTCTCAACTCTGTTTATGGGTTGTGAATACCATGATGTTAATTTTGTTAAATCAAGATCGGGCGAAATCTTGGCTTGCGTTATGGTTTGAGGCCTGACATAGTGACTCCACCTGTGTCGATTAAGGACCATTCGTTGTTAGGTCCGCTTGTGATTGTGACTTGTAGTACTGGCCACATACTCCGGTAAGCCCAACATCTGGGCTATTCCTGAATAGGGAAAGATAACCACGCACTGGAAGTGGAGGGATGGCGAGAGTATCATGTAACACACTCCTGTGAATCCGTCAGGGACGAACGACACAGTGAAGTGGGTATTGTGCTCTCGGGTAGTGCTGGGCCGATTCCCATTTTGGAGGATCCGAGTTTTGATTTCTGTAGGTTCGGGTCTGCAGACCTAGACCTGCATATGTCGTGTGGTAAGAAAACCCCAGCTAGGCCAAACTGATTCGAATCGCCGCAGCTTCTCGGTGAAGAAGACTCGATCAACTGACCTACATCGTAGTGTTAATCAATGAAACATGGATACTGATGGATAAGAGATGATATGAGTTGGACATGAGCTTGATGATTAAAGAAGTGATTGATTTAGACCAGGTGCTAATTGGATACTAATAATAACTTAATACACAGCTAAAAGATTAAAAGTAAGGATTCACTTGTAGTAAGCTTTTCTATAAAAGTTACTTCTTGCTTCTACCTTACCTTGAAGCCTGCATACCCTTGGAGTCTTTTCTTTAGTCGGGTAAGACTTGTTGAGTACCCTCAATTACTCAGGGTTTTGTTAACCCCTATTGCAGGATCTGACTTGAACAGCTTAGTGAGGTCATGTCGGCGGGCTCGACATGGTCTGGCTATCTCTTCTACCTTAGTTGTTTCTTCTCGGATGCTTCCGCTGTCTACTCATCTTTTGGAGCTTAGGTTAAAGTTTAACTTCTAGATGTTTTGTAAACTAATGTTATATTATTTCGCACTCTAATGTAAGATATTTTATATCAAATGTTGTAATGTTGTAACAACTCCTTTGTTGATTCTGTATGACTTGTAAAATCGTGGATGACTCGGGTTTCCCTAAGGACACCCGACAGACTACCGGAGTTGTCTGGCTTGCATATGCAGCTATCAGAAGTCTGAAAGACGATGGTAGGCACATGTGGGCCATATAATTCAGGTGGTTCTGCCACACAAGGCCAGGCCTGGCTGCGAAGGAGGTGATGCTGTGATGTGGGACGAACGAGAGGTGAGGGTCGGTTTGACCCTGGATCGATGGAATCATGGCCCTGCAGTACCCTCTTTTCTTTAGGGTTGATCCTATCCAATCCACTGCTGATTTCGAGGAGCGGTCCGTGTTTGCAAATGGGTTGACCCGCCCCTGTTGCAGCCTTACGTTTGCTTCTTGTTGATCGTTTGAAGTTTTCTATCCAAATTCCCGCGCAATGCACGGGGCATTCACCTAGCTATATGAATATGTTCAAGGATTTGCACCTTGGAAAGTTAGATATAAAAAGACTGAACTATGGGTGATTACTCTAATACCTGAGGTCAAGGAGGCCATAATGTGAAGCAATTCAAACCCATATGGCCATATGTCTACTCAATGTGGATTACAGGGGGTTTACTAAGGTCCTGAATAACAAGTTAAAAAGGGTGGTAAAGGAAGTCATTGGAGAAAGCCGAACTAGTTTTATGGACGGCAAGAACATCCTTGAAGGAGTTGTCATTCTACATGAGGTTATTCATGAACTCAAGACAAACAAAAAGAGAGGCCTAATCATGAAAATTGACTTTGAGAATGCATATGACAAGGTTATATGGGATTTTCTAGAGGAGGTAATGAGAAGGAAAGCCTTCCCATAGAAATGGATATATTGGTTATGTAAACCATTCATGGGGGAAGGGTTTGCATAAACATCAATGGAACAAGAAGTCCATATTTCAGAACATATAAGGGGTTGCGACAAGGTGACCCTATCACCGTCGTTGGTCTTTAACATATATAGTGGTTGACATTCTGAGCACTTTGATGAATAAGTGAGCAAAGGACATGTGGTGGGGTTCTGTCTAAGATGATACAGGGGGTATCTCGAATGTTCAATACACAGATGACACGTTTTGATGACTGATGGGTCAGATCAATCCATTCTAGAATTAAAGTTGATTTTATATTGTTTTGAGTAGACGTCAAGCTTAAAGATCAATTATCATAACAACGATGTTTATGCCTTTGGAATGTATCAATGAGAAAAGGAGAGATGTGCAAATATGCTAAACTGCAACTTAAGCTCTCTTCCCCTCAAATACTTGGGCATTCCTATATCAGATTGTAATTTGGACATGGCGGTGTTTTCCTGAATTCGTAAAAATATGAAAAAAAAATTAGATCCTTGGAAAGGCAAACACATGACTTCTAGAGCTAAGCTCTAACAAATAATTGTCTAAGTAATATGCCTGTGTACATAATGGGATTTTACCTTCTTCCTTTGGGTATTCATGACAAAATGAACTCCATCAGATCTAAGTTCTTTTGGCAGGGTTCCAATAAAGAATTCTAAGTATCATATGGCTAAGTGGGAGATGTTGGCACTAGCGGAGCCTCATGGAGGTGATACTGGACTCTGAAAGTGCTTCAACATGCGTACTACGTTGCTCTGTAAATCTTTATCTCTTGGCACTCCCATCACATCAATCTTCTGCTGACTTTTGAGACATGGAAGCCTCTAAACAGGCTTAAACGTGCATGACTATGAACTCATCCATTACATATATCTCTTAGCTCTCCTATCACAATCGATCTTCTCCTTATATGCACCTTGGATGGCATGCTTGCTTTATAGTTTATACTGTAGTTGCCAGTTTGTGGAGCCTAGAAAGAACAGAAGAGGCTTGTTACACGGCAGCAATTGATAGCTAATATTTTTGGGTCTATCTCCAAAGCAGGTGCCTGCTGATATGTTTATCCATCAGGCAACAACCACAGCCGTCCAATTCCCATCCAATGGCACAGACCTTTTTTTCTTCCTCCAGCAAAGCACTGTTCATCTTCCTCATCTCGCCATGGGTCTGCACAGGCCTGCTCCTCGCCCCCGCCGCGGCGAGCTAGTGTTCGCCCCTCACCCGCGGCGCCACCATTTCCCCCCTCCCCCCACCGCCGCCGCCACCATGGCCGGAGCTCCCCCACCCTGACCTGGCCCGACCGCCCCTACCGCCGCCAGCTCCCCTAAACCGCCCATCGACCATTCCCACCGTCTAGCCTACCTGCCTCCCCCGGCCGACCATTCTATACCCGGCCGGAGTTGGAAGAGATGATAGGGAGAGCTCGCCGGAACCCTAGCTCAGTGATCCAGGAGGAGAAGGAGAAGGAGAGAGAGGAGTGGAGGAGGAGGAGGAGGCCTACTTGGCACGGATCCGGCGCCGCCGCCGCTGCAGCCGCCATGGCCACGCACGGGGGAGGCAGTGGGGCGCGGGGACGGGCGCAGGGAGGCGGTGGGGCACGGACTTCGGGAGGACGTCGCCGAGGAGCAGCCTGCCGAGCTCGGCTACGTGGTGGGGAAGAAAGAGAGAGGGAGGGAGAGAGAGAGTCGCGTACGCACGCGGTGGGGAAGAAAGGCACGTGCGTGCGTGGCCGAGCTCGTCGCCTGACGGTTATGCATTATATCAGGCGCCTGTAACCGAGCGTTCCTGAATTTTTTTTGTTGAAATGCATGCAATTTACTTTAGGCCGCGTTCACTTGCCATGCATACCCAAAATATTTCCTCTTCCACCCGTCACATCGAATCTTTAGACGCATGCATGAAGCATTAAATGTAGGTAAAAAAATAACTAATTGCATAGTTTGTCTGTAAAGTTCGAAACGAATCTTTTGAGTCTAATTAATCCATGGTTGGACAAATTTTACCAAATAACAACGAAAAGTGCTACAGTAACTTTTCACCCAAATTTTCTCAACTAAACACTGCCTTAGTTGTCCCCCCTTGGTTTTACCTCAGGCTCCGCCACTGGATGTTGAGCAGGCCGAAGGACATGGGAGGTCTGGGAATTATTAATACCAGACTAATGAACGAATGCTTGATTGTTAAATGGATTTGGAAATTATTGAACAGCACTCAGGAAAAATAGGCAAAGCTTCTCACGGCTAAGTATATGCCTGACGGATATTTCTTTAATTCCAAGCTAATGGGTTCCTCGCAGTTTTGGCCAGGATTACATAAAGTGAAGCATCTATTCCAATGGGGTGGTATCTACAGAGTGGGAAATGGGTCAGGAGTCCGCTTTTGGAAAGAGTGAAAGATATACTTGGACCGGAGATATTCCCTTGAGCATAAGATTCCCTGAATGTTTAACATGTGTGCCCAGCCGGACAACAGGATAGTTGATATGCTTACCAATGGAGAATGGGAGCTACTAGTTTTTAGATCTCTCTATGGAAAGGAAATCAGACAATGGGAGGAGCTGCTGGAGGAACTCAGCGAGCATGAAGTAGATGAGGAAGTGAGGGATGAGATAATATAGGCTTTGGATAAGTCAATCAGATTCACGACTAAATCTTTGTACCGGTTTCTATCTCATGGGGGAGTTATTGACTGTCGTGCTACAATCATTTGGACATGCAGGGTTCCGTTAAAATAATAAAATCCAGAATTTTTCTCTCGCAAATGTTACACAATAAAATGACGACGGCAGCTACTTTAAAAAGGAGGGGCTGGAAGGGTAAAGAAGTATGCTGTCTACGTGCCATGTGGGAATATAGTCAGTGGATCTGGATCATATTTTCTTTCATTATTTTTTCCTGAATATTATCATATTTTTTATGTGTAAAGTGATATATAATCATCCAATAAATGTGCAAGTTGTAAAATACATATTGCAATGCATTTACATCACTGTAGACAACCTAGCCTACAAATCAACGTTTGTACATCCAAACATGAATTGGAATTGGTTCTCTTCCTTTGATTCCAGCTGTCAACTACTTGCACATCCA